>OW121816.1:29392340-31954291 GCA_933228935.1 Pemphredon lugubris | reverse complement strand
TGTAGAGTGGATAAAATGGATGTAGAGTGGGTAAAATAGATGTAGAGTGGATAAAATGGATGTAGAGTGGATAAAATGGATGTGGAGTGGATAACAATGGATGTAGAGTGGATAAAATGGATGTAGAGTTGATAAAAATGGATGTAGAGTGGATAAAAATGGATGTAGAGTGGATAAAATGGATGTAGAGTGGATAAAACGGATGTAGAGTGGATAAAAAAGGATGTAGAGGGGATAAAATGGATGTAGAGTGGATAAAATTGATGTAGAGTGGATAAAATGGATGTAGAGTGGATAAGAATGGATGTAGAGTGGATAAAATGGATGTAGAGTGGGTAAAATGGATGTAGAGTGGATAAAACGGATGTAGAGTGGATAAAATGGATGTAGAGTGGATAAAATGGATGTGGAGTGGATAACAATGGATGTAGAGTGGATAAATTGAATGTAGAGTAGATAAAATGGATGTATAGTGGATAAAATGGATGTAGAGTTGATAAAATGGATGTAGAGTGGAAATAATGGATGTAGAGAGGATAAAATGGATGTAGAGTGGATAAAATGGCTGTAGAGTTCATAAAAATGGATGTAGAGTGGATAAAATTGATGTAGAGCGGATAAAATGGATGTAGAGTGGATAAAATGGATGTGGAGTGGATAACAATGGATGTAGAGTGGATAAAATGGATGTAGAGTTGATAAAAATGGATGTAGAGTGGATAAAAATGGATGTAGAGTGGATAAAATGGATGTAGAGTGGGTAAAATGGATGTAGAGTGGATAAAACGGATGTAGAGTGGATAAAATGGATGTAGAGTGGATAAAAATGGATGTAGAGTGGATAAAATGGATGTAGAGTGGATAAAACGGATGTAGAGTGGATAAAAAAGGATGTAGAGGGGATAAAATGGATGTAGAGTGGATAAAATTGATGTAGAGTGGATAAAATGGATGTAGAGTGGATAAAAATGGATGTAGAGTGGATAAAATGGATGTAGAGTGGGTAAAATAGATGTAGAGTGGATAAAATGGATGTAGAGTTGATAAAAATGGATGTAGAGTGGACAAAATGGATGTAGAGCGGATAAAATGGATGTAGAGTGGATAAAAATGGATGTAGAGTGGATAAAATGGATGTAGAGTGGGTAAAATGGATGTAGAGTGGATAAAATGGATGTAGAGTGGATAAAATTGATGTAGAGTGGATAAAATTGATGTAGAGTGGATAAAATGGATGTGGAGTGGATAACAATGGATGTAGAGTGGATAAAATGGATGTAGAGTTGATAAAAATGGATGTAGAGTGGATAAAAATGGATGTAGAGTGGATAAAATGGATGTAGAGTGGATAAAACGGATGTAGAGTGGATAAAAAAGGATGTAGAGGGGATAAAATGGATGTAGAGTGGATAAAATTGATGTAGAGTGGATAAAATGGATGTAGAGTTAATAAAAATGGATGTAGAGTGGACAAAATAGATGTAGAGTGGATAAAATGGATGTAGATTGGATAAAAATAGATGTAGAGTGGATAAAATGGATGTAGAGTGGATAAAACGGATGTAGAGTGGATAAAAAAGGATGTAGAGGGGATAAAATGGATGTAGAGTGGATAAAATTGATGTAGAGCGGATAAAATGGATGTAGAGTGGATAAAACGGATGTAGAGTGGATAAAAAAGGATGTAGAGGGGATAAAATGGATGTAGAGTGGATAAAATTGATGTAGAGTGGATAAAATGGATGTAGAGTGGATAAAAATGGATGTAGAGTGGATAAATTGAATGTAGAGTAGATAAAATGGATGTAGAGTGGATAAAATGGATGTAGAGTTGATAAAATGGATGTAAAGTGGATAAAATGGATGTAGAGTTCATAAAAATGGATGTAGAGTGGATAAAAATGGATGTAGAGTGGATAAAATGGATGTAGAGTGGATAAAACGGATGTAGAGTGGATAAAAAAGGATGTAGAGGGGATAAAATGGATGTAGAGTGGATAAAATTGATGTAGAGTGGATAAAATGGATGTAGAGTGGATAAAAATGGATGTAGAGTGGATAAAATGGATGTAGAGTGGGTAAAATGGATGTAGAGTGGATAAAACGGATGTAGAGTGGATAAAATGGATGTAGAGTGGATAAAAATGGATGTAGAGTGGATAAAATGGATGTAGAGTGGGTAAAATGGATGTAGAGTGGATAAAACGGATGTAGAGTGGATAAAATGGATGTAGAGTGGATAAAATGGATGTGGAGTGGATAACAATGGATGTAGAGTGGATAAAATGGATATAGAGTGGATAAAAATGGATGTAGAGTGGATAAAATGGATGTAGAGTGGATAAAACGGATGTAGAGTGGATAAAAAAGGATGTAGAGGGGATAAAATGGATGTAGAGTGGATAAAATTGATGTAGAGTGGATAAAATGGATGTAGAGTGGATAAAAATGGATGTAGAGTGGATAAAATGGATGTAGAGTGGGTAAAATAGATGTAGAGTGGATAAAATGGATGTAGAGTTGATAAAAATGGATGTAGAGTGGACAAAATGGATGTAGAGCGGATAAAATGGATGTAGAGTGGATAAAATGGATGTAGAGTGGATAAAATTGATGTAGAGTGGATAAAATTGATGTAGAGTGGATAAAATGGATGTGGAGTGGATAACAATGGATGTAGAGTGGATAAAATGGATGTAGAGTTGATAAAAATGGATGTAGAGTGGATAAAAATGGATGTAGAGTGGATAAAATGGATGTAGAGTGGATAAAACGGATGTAGAGTGGATAAAAAAGGATGTAGAGGGGATAAAATGGATGTAGAGTGGATAAAATTGATGTAGAGTGGATAAAATGGATGTAGAGTGGATAAAAATGGATGTAGAGTGGATAAAATGGATGTAGAGTGGGTAAAATGGATGTAGAGTGGATAAAACGGATGTAGAGTGGATAAAATGGATGTAGAGTGGATAAAATGGATGTGGAGTGGATAACCATGGATGTAGAGTGGATAAAATGGATGTAGAGTGGATAAAAATGGATGTAGAGTGGATAAAATGGATGTAGAGTGGATAAAACGGATGTAGAGTGGATAAAAAAGGATGTAGAGGGGATAAAATGGATGTAGAGTGGATAAAATTGATGTAGAGTGGATAAAATGGATGTAGAGTGGATAAAAATGGATGTAGAGTGGATAAAATGGATGTAGAGTGGGTAAAATAGATGTAGAGTGGATAAAATGGATGTAGAGTTGATAAAAATGGATGTAGAGTGGACAAAATGGATGTAGAGCGGATAAAATGGATGTAGAGTGGATAAAATGGATGTAGAGTGGATAAAATTGATGTAGAGTGGATAAAATTGATGTAGAGTGGATAAAATGGATGTGGAGTGGATAACAATGGATGTAGAGTGGATAAAATGGATGTAGAGTTGATAAAAATGGATGTAGAGTGGATAAAAATGGATGTAGAGTGGATAAAATGGATGTAGAGTGGATAAAACGGATGTAGAGTGGATAAAAAAGGATGTAGAGGGGATAAAATGGATGTAGAGTGGATAAAATTGATGTAGAGTGGATAAAATGGATGTAGAGTTAATAAAAATGGATGTAGAGTGGACAAAATAGATGTAGAGTGGATAAAATGGATGTAGATTGGATAAAAATAGATGTAGAGTGGATAAAATGGATGTAGAGTGGATAAAACGGATGTAGAGTGGATAAAAAAGGATGTAGAGGGGATAAAATGGATGTAGAGTGGATAAAATTGATGTAGAGCGGATAAAATGGATGTAGAGTGGATAAAACGGATGTAGAGTGGATAAAAAAGGATGTAGAGGGGATAAAATGGATGTAGAGTGGATAAAATTGATGTAGAGTGGATAAAATGGATGTAGAGTGGATAAAAATGGATGTAGAGTGGATAAATTGAATGTAGAGTGGATAAAATGGATGTAGAGTGGATAAAATGGATGTAGAGTGGATAAAACGGATGTAGAGTGGATAAAAAAGGATGTAGAGGGGATAAAATGGATGTAGAGTGGATAAAATTGATGTAGAGTGGATAAAATGGATGTAGAGTGGATAAAAATGGATGTAGAGTGGATAAAATGGATGTAGAGTGGGTAAAATGGATGTAGAGTGGATAAAACGGATGTAGAGTGGATAAAATGGATGTAGAGTGGATAAAAATGGATGTAGAGTGGATAAAATGGATGTAGAGTGGGTAAAATGGATGTAGAGTGGATAAAACGGATGTAGAGTGGATAAAATGGATGTAGAGTGGATAAAATGGATGTGGAGTGGATAACAATGGATGTAGAGTGGATAAAATGGATGTAGAGTGGATAAAAATGGATGTAGAGTGGATAAAATGGATGTAGAGTGGATAAAACGGATGTAGAGTGGATAAAAAAGGATGTAGAGGGGATAAAATGGATGTAGAGTGGATAAAATTGATGTAGAGTGGATAAAATGGATGTAGAGTGGATAAAAATGGATGTAGAGTGGATAAAATGGATGTAGAGTGGGTAAAATAGATGTAGAGTGGATAAAATGGATGTAGAGTTGATAAAAATGGATGTAGAGTGGACAAAATGGATGTAGAGCGGATAAAATGGATGTAGAGTGGATAAAATGGATGTAGAGTGGATAAAATTGATGTAGAGTGGATAAAATTGATGTAGAGTGGATAAAATGGATGTGGAGTGGATAACAATGGATGTAGAGTGGATAAAATGGATGTAGAGTTGATAAAAATGGATGTAGAGTGGACAAAATAGATGTAGAGTGGATAAAAATGGATGTAGAGTGGATAAAATGGATGTAGAGTGGATAAAACGGATGTAGAGTGGATAAAAAAGGATGTAGAGGGGATAAAATTGATGTAGAGTGGATAAAATGGATGTAGAGTTAATAAAAATGGATGTAGAGTGGACAAAATAGATGTAGAGTGGATAAAATGGATGTAGATTGGATAAAAATAGATGTAGAGTGGATAAAATGGATGTAGAGTGGATAAAACGGATGTAGAGTGGATAAAAAAGGATGTAGAGGGGATAAAATGGATGTAGAGTGGATAAAATTGATGTAGAGCGGATAAAATGGATGTAGAGTGGATAAAACGGATGTAGAGTGGATAAAAAAGGATGTAGAGGGGATAAAATGGATGTAGAGTTGATAAAATTGATGTAGAGTGGATAAAATGGATGTAGAGTGGATAAAAATGGATGTAGAGTGGATAAATTGAATGTAGAGTAGATAAAATGGATGTAGAGTGGATAAAATGGATGTAGAGTTGATAAAATGGATGTAAAGTGGATAAAATGGATGTAGAGTTCATAAAAATGGATGTAGAGTGGATAAAAATGGATGTAGAGTGGATAAAATGGATGTAGAGTGGATAAAACGGATGTAGAGTGGATAAAAAAGGATGTAGAGGGGATAAAATGGATGTAGAGTGGATAAAATTGATGTAGAGTGGATAAAATGGATGTAGAGTGGATAAAAATGGATGTAGAGTGGATAAAATGGATGTAGAGTGGGTAAAATGGATGTAGAGTTGATAAAAATGGATGTAGAGTGGATAAAAATGGATGTAGAGTGGATAAAATGGATGTAGAGTGGATAAAACGGATGTAGAGTGGATAAAAAAGGATGTAGAGGGGATAAAATGGATGTAGAGTGGATAAAATTGATGTAGAGTGGATAAAATGGATGTAGAGTGGATAAAAATGGATGTAGAGTGGATAAAAATGGATGTAGAGTTAATAAAAATGGATGTAGAGTGGACAAAATAGATGTAGAGTGGATAAAATGGATGTAGAGTTGATAAAAATGGATGTAGAGTGGACAAAATAGATGTAGAGTGGATAAAAATGGATGTAGAGTGGTATAAAATGGATGTGGAGTGGATAAAAATGGATGTAGAGAGGATAAAATGGATGTAGAGTGGATAAAAATGGATGTAGAGTGGATAAAATGGATGTAGAGTGGATAAAAATGGATGTAGAGTGGATAAAATGGATGTAGAGTGGATAAAATGGATGTAGAGTGGATAAAATGGATGTAGAGTTGATAAAAATGGATGTAGAGTGGAAATAATGGATGTAGAGAGGATAAAATGGATGTAGAGTGGATAAAATGGATGTAGAGTTCATAAAAATGGATGTAGAGTGGATAAAATGGATGTGGAGTGGATAACAATGGATGTAGAGTGGATAAAATGGATGTAGAGTTGATAAAAATGGATGTAGAGTGGACAAAATAGATGTAGAGTGGATAAAAATGGATGTAGAGTGGATAAAATGGATGTAGAGTGGATAAAACGGATGTAGAGTGGATAAAAAAGGATGTAGAGGGGATAAAATGGATGTAGAGTTCATAAAAATGGATGTAGAGTGGATAAAATTGATGTAGAGCGGATAAAATGGATGTAGAGTGGATAAAATGGATGTAGAGTGGGTAAAATAGATGTAGAGTGGATAAAATGGATGTAGAGTGGATAAAATGGATGTAGAGTGGGTAAAATGGATGTAGAGTGGATAAAACGGATGTAGAGTGGATAAAATGGATGTAGAGTGGATAAAATGGATGTGGAGTGGATAACCATGGATGTAGAGTGGATAAAATGGATGTAGAGTGGATAAAAATGGATGTAGAGTGGATAAAATGGATGTAGAGTGGATAAAATTGATGTAGAGTGGATAAAATTGATGTAGAGTGGATAAAATGGATGTGGAGTGGATAACAATGGATGTAGAGTGGATAAAATGGATGTAGAGTTGATAAAAATGGATGTAGAGTGGATAAAAATGGATGTAGAGTGGATAAAATGGATGTAGAGTGGATAAAAATGGATGTAGAGTGGATAAAATGGATGTAGAGTGGATAAAACGGATGTAGAGTGGATAAAAAAGGATGTAGAGGGGATAAAATGGATGTAGAGTGGATAAAATTGATGTAGAGTGGATAAAATGGATGTAGAGTGGATAAAAATGGATGTAGAGTGGATAAAATGGATGTAGAGTGGGTAAAATAGATGTAGAGTGGATAAAATGGATGTAGAGTTGATAAAAATGGATGTAGAGTGGACAAAATGGATGTAGAGCGGATAAAATGGATGTAGAGTGGATAAAATGGATGTAGAGTGGATAAAATTGATGTAGAGTGGATAAAATTGATGTAGAGTGGATAAAATGGATGTGGAGTGGATAACAATGGATGTAGAGTGGATAAAATGGATGTAGAGTTGATAAAAATGGATGTAGAGTGGATAAAAATGGATGTAGAGTGGATAAAATGGATGTAGAGTGGATAAAACGGATGTAGAGTGGATAAAAAAGGATGTAGAGGGGATAAAATGGATGTAGAGTGGATAAAATTGATGTAGAGTGGATAAAATGGATGTAGAGTTAATAAAAATGGATGTAGAGTGGACAAAATAGATGTAGAGTGGATAAAATGGATGTAGATTGGATAAAAATAGATGTAGAGTGGATAAAATGGATGTAGGGTGGATAAAACGGATGTAGAGTGGATAAAAAAGGATGTAGAGGGGATAAAATGGATGTAGAGTGGATAAAATTGATGTAGAGCGGATAAAATGGATGTAGAGTGGATAAAACGGATGTAGAGTGGATAAAAAAGGATGTAGAGGGGATAAAATGGATGTAGAGTGGATAAAATTGATGTAGAGTGGATAAAATGGATGTAGAGTGGATAAAAATGGATGTAGAGTGGATAAATTGAATGTAGAGTAGATAAAATGGATGTAGAGTGGATAAAATGGATGTAGAGTTGATAAAATGGATGTAAAGTGGATAAAATGGATGTAGAGTTCATAAAAATGGATGTAGAGTGGATAAAAATGGATGTAGAGTGGATAAAATGGATGTAGAGTGGATAAAACGGATGTAGAGTGGATAAAAAAGGATGTAGAGGGGATAAAATGGATGTAGAGTGGATAAAATTGATGTAGAGTGGATAAAATGGATGTAGAGTGGATAAAAATGGATGTAGAGTGGATAAAATGGATGTAGAGTGGGTAAAATGGATGTAGAGTTGATAAAAATGGATGTAGAGTGGATAAAAATGGATGTAGAGTGGATAAAATGGATGTAGAGTGGATAAAACGGATGTAGAGTGGATAAAAAAGGATGTAGAGGGGATAAAATGGATGTAGAGTGGATAAAATTGATGTAGAGTGGATAAAATGGATGTAAAGTGGATAAGAATGGATGTAGAGTGGATAAAAATGGATGTAGAGTTAATAAAAATGGATGTAGAGTGGACAAAATAGATGTAGAGTGGATAAAATGGATGTAGAGTTGATAAAAATGGATGTAGAGTGGACAAAATAGATGTAGAGTGGATAAAAATGGATGTAGAGTGGTATAAAATGGATGTGGAGTGGATAAAAATGGATGTAGAGAGGATAAAATGGATGTAGAGTGGATAAAAATGGATGTAGAGTGGATAAAATGGATGTAGAGTGGATAAAAATGGATGTAGAGTGGATAAAATGGATGTAGAGTGGATAAAATGGATGTAGAGTGGATAAAATGGATGTAGAGTTGATAAAAATGGATGTAGAGTGGAAATAATGGATGTAGAGAGGATAAAATGGATGTAGAGTGGATAAAATGGATGTAGAGTTCATAAAAATGGATGTAGAGTGGATAAAATGGATGTGGAGTGGATAACAATGGATGTAGAGTGGATAAAATGGATGTAGAGTTGATAAAAATGGATGTAGAGTGGACAAAATAGATGTAGAGTGGATAAAAATGGATGTAGAGTGGATAAAATGGATGTAGAGTGGATAAAACGGATGTAGAGTGGATAAAAAAGGATGTAGAGGGGATAAAATGGATGTAGAGTTCATAAAAATGGATGTAGAGTGGATAAAATTGATGTAGAGCGGATAAAATGGATGTCGAAGTGGATAAAATGGATGTAGAGTGGGTAAAATAGATGTAGAGTGGATAAAATGGATGTAAGGTTGATAAAAATGGATGTAGAGTGGACAAAATGGATGTAGAGTTAATAAAAATGGATGTAGAGTGGAAATAATGGATGTAGAGAGGATAAAATGGATGTAGAGTGGATAAAATGGATGTAGAGTTCATAAAAATGGATGTAGAGTGGATAAAATTGATGTAGAGCGGATAAAATGGATGTAGAGTGGATAAAATGGATGTGGAGTGGATAACAATGGATGTAGAGTGGATAAAATGGATGTAGAGTTGATAAAAATGGATGTAGAGTGGATAAAAATGGATGTAGAGTGGATAAAATGGATGTAGAGTGGATAAAACGGATGTAGAGTGGATAAAAAAGGATGTAGAGGGGATAAAATGGATGTAGAGTGGATAAAATTGATGTAGAGTGGATAAAATGGATGTAGAGTGGATAAGAATGGATGTAGAGTGGATAAAATGGATGTAGAGTGGGTAAAATGGATGTAGAGTGGATAAAACGGATGTAGAGTGGATAAAATGGATGTAGAGTGGATAAAATGGATGTGGAGTGGATAACAATGGATGTAGAGTGGATAAATTGAATGTAGAGTAGATAAAATGGATGTATAGTGGATAAAATGGATGTAGAGTTGATAAAATGGATGTAGAGTGGAAATAATGGATGTAGAGAGGATAAAATGGATGTAGAGTGGATAAAATGGCTGTAGAGTTCATAAAAATGGATGTAGAGTGGATAAAATTGATGTAGAGCGGATAAAATGGATGTAGAGTGGATAAAATGGATGTGGAGTGGATAACAATGGATGTAGAGTGGATAAAATGGATGTAGAGTTGATAAAAATGGATGTAGAGTGGATAAAAATGGATGTAGAGTGGATAAAATGGATGTAGAGTGGGTAAAATGGATGTAGAGTGGATAAAACGGATGTAGAGTGGATAAAATGGATGTAGAGTGGATAAAAATGGATGTAGAGTGGATAAAATGGATTTAGAGTGGATAAAACGGATGTAGAGTGGATAAAAAAGGATGTAGAGGGGATAAAATGGATGTAGAGTGGATAAAATTGATGTAGAGTGGATAAAATGGATGTAGAGTGGATAAAAATGGATGTAGAGTGGATAAAATGGATGTAGAGTGGGTAAAATAGATGTAGAGTGGATAAAATGGATGTAGAGTTGATAAAAATGGATGTAGAGTGGACAAAATGGATGTAGAGCGGATAAAATGGATGTAGAGTGGATAAAATGGATGTAGAGTGGATAAAATTGATGTAGAGTGGATAAAATTGATGTAGAGTGGATAAAATGGATGTGGAGTGGATAACAATGGATGTAGAGTGGATAAAATGGATGTAGAGTTGATAAAAATGGATGTAGAGTGGATAAAAATGGATGTAGAGTGGATAAAATGGATGTAGAGTGGATAAAACGGATGTAGAGTGGATAAAAAAGGATGTAGAGGGGATAAAATGGATGTAGAGTGGATAAAATTGATGTAGAGTGGATAAAATGGATGTAGAGTTAATAAAAATGGATGTAGAGTGGACAAAATAGATGTAGAGTGGATAAAATGGATGTAGATTGGATAAAAATAGATGTAGAGTGGATAAAATGGATGTAGAGTGGATAAAACGGATGTAGAGTGGATAAAAAAGGATGTAGAGGGGATAAAATGGATGTAGAGTGGATAAAATTGATGTAGAGTGGATAAAATTGATGTAGAGCGGATACAATGGATGTAGAGTGGATAAAACGGATGTAGAGTGGATAAAAAAGGATGTAGAGGGGATAAAATGGATGTAGAGTGGATAAAATTGATGTAGAGTGGATAAAATGGATGTAGAGTGGATAAAAATGGATGTAGAGTGGATAAATTGAATGTAGAGTAGATAAAATGGATGTAGAGTGGATAAAATGGATGTAGAGTTGATAAAATGGATGTAAAGTGGATAAAATGGATGTAGAGTTCATAAAAATGGATGTAGAGTGGATAAAAATGGATGTAGAGTGGATAAAATGGATGTAGAGTGGATAAAACGGATGTAGAGTGGATAAAAAAGGATGTAGAGGGGATAAAATGGATGTAGAGTGGATAAAATTGATGTAGAGTGGATAAAATGGATGTAGAGTGGATAAAAATGGATGTAGAGTGGATAAAATGGATGTAGAGTGGGTAAAATGGATGTAGAGTGGATAAAACGGATGTAGAGTGGATAAAATGGATGTAGAGTGGATAAAAATGGATGTAGAGTGGATAAAATGGATGTAGAGTGGGTAAAATGGATGTAGAGTGGATAAAACGGATGTAGAGTGGATAAAATGGATGTAGAGTGGATAAAATGGATGTGGAGTGGATAACAATGGATGTAGAGTGGATAAAATGGATGTAGAGTGGATAAAAATGGATGTAGAGTGGATAAAATGGATGTAGAGTGGATAAAACGGATGTAGAGTGGATAAAAAAGGATGTAGAGGGGATAAAATGGATGTAGAGTGGATAAAATTGATGTAGAGTGGATAAAATGGATGTAGAGTGGATAAAAATGGATGTAGAGTGGATAAAATGGATGTAGAGTGGGTAAAATAGATGTAGAGTGGATAAAATGGATGTAGAGTTGATAAAAATGGATGTAGAGTGGACAAAATGGATGTAGAGCGGATAAAATGGATGTAGAGTGGATAAAATGGATGTAGAGTGGATAAAATTGATGTAGAGTGGATAAAATTGATGTAGAGTGGATAAAATGGATGTGGAGTGGATAACAATGGATGTAGAGTGGATAAAATGGATGTAGAGTTGATAAAAATGGATGTAGAGTGGATAAAAATGGATGTAGAGTGGATAAAATGGATGTAGAGTGGATAAAAATGGATGTAGAGTGGATAAAATGGATGTAGAGTGGATAAAATGGATGTAGAGTGGATAAAACGGATGTAGAGTGGATAAAAAAGGATGTAGAGGGGATAAAATGGATGTAGAGTGGATAAAATTGATGTAGAGTGGATAAAATGGATGTAGAGTGGATAAAAATGGATGTAGAGTGGATAAAATGGATGTAGAGTGGGTAAAATAGATGTAGAGTGGATAAAATGGATGTAGAGTTGATAAAAATGGATGTAGAGTGGACAAAATGGATGTAGAACGGATAAAATGGATGTAGAGTGGATAAAATGGATGTAGAGTTCATAAAAATGGATGTAGAGTGGATAAAATGGATGTGGAGTGGATAACAATGGATGTAGAGTGGATAAAATGGATGTAGAGTTGATAAAAATGGATGTAGAGTGGACAAAATGGATGTAGAGCGGATAAAATGGATGTAGAGTGGATAAAATGGATGTAGAGTGGATAAAATTGATGTAGAGTGGATAAAATTGATGTAGCGTGGATAAAATGGATGTGGAGTGGATAACAATGGATGTAGAGTGGATAAAATGGATGTAGAGTTGATAAAAATGGATGTAGAGTGGATAAAAATGGATGTAGAGTGGATAAAATGGATGTAGAGTGGATAAAACGGATGTAGAGTGGATAAAAAAGGATGTAGAGGGGATAAAATGGATGTAGAGTGGGTAAAATAGATGTAGAGTGGATAAAATGGATGTAGAGTTGATAAAAATGGATGTAGAGTGGACAAAATGGATGTAGAGCGGATAAAATGGATGTAGAGTGGATAAAATGGATGTAGAGTGGATAAAATTGATGTAGAGTGGATAAAATTGATGTAGAGGGGATAAAATGGATGTAGAGTGGATAAAATTGATGTAGAGCGGATAAAATGGATGTAGAGTGGATAAAACGGATGTAGAGTGGATAAAAAAGGATGTAGAGGGGATAAAATGGATGTAGAGTGGATAAAATTGATGTAGAGTGGATAAAATGGATGTAGAGTGGATAAAAATGGATGTAGAGTGGATAAATTGAATGTAGAGTAGATAAAATGGATGTAGAGTGGATAAAATGGATGTAGAGTTGATAAAATGGATGTAAAGTGGATAAAATGGATGTAGAGTTCATAAAAATGGATGTAGAGTGGATAAAAATGGATGTAGAGTGGATAAAATGGATGTAGAGTGGATAAAACGGATGTAGAGTGGATAAAAAAGGATGTAGAGGGGATAAAATGGATGTAGAGTGGATAAAATTGATGTAGAGTGGATAAAATGGATGTAGAGTGGATAAAAATGGATGTAGAGTGGATAAAATGGATGTAGAGTGGGTAAAATGGATGTAGAGTGGATAAAACGGATGTAGAGTGGATAAAATGGATGTAGAGTGGATAAAAATGGATGTAGAGTGGATAAAATGGATGTAGAGTGGATAAAACGGATGTAGAGTGGATAAAATGGATGTAGAGTGGATAAAATGGATGTGGAGTGGATAACAATGGATGTAGAGTGGATAAAATGGATGTAGAGTGGATAAAAATGGATGTAGAGTGGATAAAATGGATGTAGAGTGGATAAAACGGATGTAGAGTGGATAAAAAAAGATGTAGAGGGGATAAAATGGATGTAGAGTGGATAAAATTGATGTAGAGTGGATAAAATGGATGTAGAGTGGATAAAAATGGATGTAGAGTGGATAAAATGGATGTAGAGTGGGTAAAATAGATGTAGAGTGGATAAAATGGATGTAGAGTTGATAAAAATGGATGTAGAGTGGACAAAATGGATGTAGAGCGGATAAAATGGATGTAGAGTGGATAAAATGGATGTAGAGTGGATAAAATTGATGTAGAGTGGATAAAATTGATGTAGAGTGGATAAAATGGATGTGGAGTGGATAACAATGGATGTAGAGTGGATAAAATGGATGTAGAGTTGATAAAAATGGATGTAGAGTGGATAAAAATGGATGTAGAGTGGATAAAATGGATGTAGAGTGGATAAAACGGATGTAGAGTGGATAAAAAAGGATGTAGAGGGGATAAAATGGATGTAGAGTGGATAAAATTGATGTAGAGTGGATAAAATGGATGTAGAGTGGATAAAAATGGATGTAGAGTGGATAAAATGGATGTAGAGTGGATAAAACGGATGTAGAGTGGATAAAAAAGGATGTAGAGGGGATAAAATGGATGTAGAGTGGATAAAATTGATGTAGAGTGGATAAAATGGATGTAGAGTGGATAAAAATGGATGTAGAGTGGATAAAATGGATGTAGAGTGGGTAAAATAGATGTAGAGTGGATAAAATGGATGTAGAGTTGATAAAAATGGATGTAGAGCGGATAAAATGGATGTAGAGTGGATAAAATGGATGTAGAGTGGATAAAATTGATGTAGAGTGGATAAAATTGATGTAGAGTGGATAAAATGGATGTGGAGTGGATAACAATGGATGTAGAGTGGATAAAATGGATGTAGAGTTGATAAAAATGGATGTAGAGTGGATAAAAATGGATGTAGAGTGGATAAAATGGATGTAGAGTGGATAAAACGGATGTAGAGTGGATAAAAAAGGATGTAGAGGGGATAAAATGGATGTAGAGTGGATAAAATTGATGTAGAGTGGATAAAATGGATGTAGAGTTAATAAAAATGGATGTAGAGTGGACAAAATAGATGTAGAGTGGATAAAATGGATGTAGATTGGATAAAAATAGATGTAGAGTGGATAAAATGGATGTAGAGTGGATAAAACGGATGTAGAGTGGATAAAAAAGGATGTAGAGGGGATAAAATGGATGTAGAGTGGATAAAATTGATGTAGAGCGGATAAAATGGATGTAGAGTGGATAAAACGGATGTAGAGTGGATAAAAAAGGATGTAGAGGGGATAAAATGGATGTAGAGTGGATAAAATTGATGTAGAGTGGATAAAATGGATGTAGAGTGGATAAAAATGGATGTAGAGTGGATAAATTGAATGTAGAGTAGATAAAATGGATGTAGAGTGGATAAAATGGATGTAGAGTTGATAAAATGGATGTAAAGTGGATAAAATGGATGTAGAGTTCATAAAAATGGATGTAGAGTGGATAAAAATGGATGTAGAGTGGATAAAATGGATGTAGAGTGGATAAAACGGATGTAGAGTGGATAAAAAAGGATGTAGAGGGGATAAAATGGATGTAGAGTGGATAAAATTGATGTAGAGTGGATAAAATGGATGTAGAGTGGATAAAAATGGATGTAGAGTGGATAAAATGGATGTAGAGTGGGTAAAATGGATGTAGAGTGGATAAAACGGATGTAGAGTGGATAAAATGGATGTAGAGTGGATAAAAATGGATGTAGAGTGGATAAAATGGATGTAGAGTGGGTAAAATGGATGTAGAGTGGATAAAACGGATGTAGAGTGGATAAAATGGATGTAGAGTGGATAAAATGGATGTGGAGTGGATAACAATGGATGTAGAGTGGATAAAATGGATGTAGAGTGGATAAAAATGGATGTAGAGTGGATAAAATGGATGTAGAGTGGATAAAACGGATGTAGAGTGGATAAAAAAGGATGTAGAGGGGATAAAATGGATGTAGAGTGGATAAAATTGATGTAGAGTGGATAAAATGGATGTAGAGTGGATAAAAATGGATGTAGAGTGGATAAAATGGATGTAGAGTGGGTAAAATAGATGTAGAGTGGATAAAATGGATGTAGAGTTGATAAAAATGGATGTAGAGTGGACAAAATGGATGTAGAGCGGATAAAATGGATGTAGAGTGGATAAAATGGATGTAGAGTGGATAAAATTGATGTAGAGTGGATAAAATTGATGTAGAGTGGATAAAATGGATGTGGAGTGGATAACAATGGATGTAGAGTGGATAAAATGGATGTAGAGTTGATAAAAATGGATGTAGAGTGGATAAAAATGGATGTAGAGTGGATAAAATGGATGTAGAGTGGATAAAACGGATGTAGAGTGGATAAAAAAGGATGTAGAGGGGATAAAATGGATGTAGAGTGGATAAAATTGATGTAGAGTGGATAAAATGGATGTAGAGTTAATAAAAATGGATGTAGAGTGGACAAAATATATGTAGAGTGGATAAAATGGATGTAGAGTTGATAAAAATGGATGTAGAGTGGACAAAATAGATGTAGAGTGGATAAAAATGGATGTAGAGTGGTATAAAATGGATGTAGAGTGGATAAAAATGGATGTAGAGTGGATAAAAATGGATGTAGAGAGGATAAAATGGATGTAGAGTGGATAAAAATGGATGTAGAGTGGATAAAAATGGATGTAGAGAGGATAAAATGGATGTAGAGTGGATAAAAATGGATGTAGAGTGGATAAAAATGGATGTAGAGAGGATAAAATGGATGTAGAATGGATAAAAATGGATGTAGAGTGGATAAAATGGATGTAGAGTGGATAAAATGGATGTAGAGTGGATAAAATGGATGTAGAGTGGGTAAAATAGATGTAGAGTGGATAAAATGGATGTAGAGTTGATAAAAATGGATGTAGAGTGGACAAAATGGATGTAGAGTTAATAAAAATGGATGTAGAGTGGAAATAATGGATGTAGAGAGGATAAAATGGATGTAGAGTGGATAAAATGGATGTAGAGTTCATAAAAATGGATGTAGAGTGGATAAAATTGATGTAGAGCGGATAAAATGGATGTAGAGTGGATAAAATGGATGTGGAGTGGATAACAATGGATGTAGAGTGGATAAAATGGATGTAGAGTTGATAAAAATGGATGTAGAGTGGATAAAAATGGATGTAGAGTGGATAAAATGGATGTAGAGTGGATAAACGGATGTAGAGTGGATAAAAAGGATGTAGAGGGGATAAAATGGATGTAGAGTGGATAAAATTGATGTAGAGTGGATAAAATGGATGTAGAGTGGATAAAAATGGATGTAGAGTGGATAAAATGGATGTAGAGTGGGTAAAATGGATGTAGAGTGGATAAAACGGATGTAGAGTGGATAAAATGGATGCAGAGTGGATAAAATGGATGTGGAGTGGATAAAATGGATGTAGAGTTGATAAAATGGATGTAAAGTGGATAAAATGGATGTAGAGTTAATAAAAATGGATGTAGAGTGGAAATAATGGATGTAGAGAGGATAAAATGGATGTAGAGTGGATAAAATGGATGTAGAGTTCATAAAAATGGATGTAGAGTGGATAAAATTGATGTAGAGCGGATAAAATGGATGTAGAGTGGATAAAATGGATGTGGAGTGGATAACAATGGATGTAGAGTGGATAAAATGGATGTAGAGTTGATAAAAATGGATGTACAGTGGATAAAAATGGATGTAGAGTGGATAAAATGGATGTAGAGTGGATAAAACGGATGTACAGTGGATAAAAAAGGATGTAGAGGGGATAAAATGGATGTAGAGTGGATAAAATTGATGTAGAGTGGATAAAATGGATGTAGAGTTAATAAAAATGGATGTAGAGTGGACAAAATATATGTAGAGTTGTGATGGGGATTGGTAGTCGTGGTCGGCGGAAAGAATATATATATTTGGTGCACTGAGTTTAGATTTATTTGAGTACAAGAACAAGAGTGAGAATATGGAGCGAGAGGCGACTGTGCGTTTCGGAGGTTTTGACGAGAGTGTCTCGAGAGATCTGCAGCGGGGCCGCGCAGCGGTGGGCCTCGCTGCAGGTCTTTGTCTAAAAGTCCTGGCGTCAGCATTCGGGGAATGAGTGACATTATAGGCGATAAGCGCCGTGGGACCGGATGTGATTCTATGAACTACAATGTTGGAAATATGTACAGGACGTTACACTCCCCCCCTTAGGAAAACGATGCTCCTGCGTCGGATTGATTCGTAAGAATTTTCAAAATGGGAATGGGTGCGAGCGATGGCTCGCTGTGGGTGTGTAGCGAATGATTTCGGGCGGTAGCTCGTGGGGTGTGTGTTGGGCGGTCACGAGCGGTAGCTCGTGTGGTGTCATCAGTGTGGCGGGCGATCACGAGCGGTAGCTCGTGTGGTGTCATCTGTGTGGCGGGCGGGAGCCCGCTGAGTCTTCGGTCTGTCAGTTGTCTATTGCGTATGATGGTGTGTATTTATTTCCAATTTGTGACGTATCTGTGTCTAGGTGCGTTGGCCTGTGTTATGGGTGAGAATTTATGTCCAAATTTCCATTTTGTTTGATTATTTTCTGTAACATCTTTTAAATTTTCGTTAGTGTGACTGTCGTTAGTAGGTGGTGGGTGGTTATGAAAGGATGTGATGTGGGTTGTTGATTTAAAAATTTCATAGTGTTGTATTGTTATACTTATTTTCGTAAATCGGTTTGTCCTTTTGATTAATTTCCTTTTCCTATTGTGTTTGTATTTTATTGATTTTGTTCGTTCTATTACCCAGTTCTGTAAGTGTTGTACTATGTCCTCATTTATTGGATATGTCCGAATGTATTTTTTGTTATAACTTTCCTGTAACAGTCTACATCTATTGCAGAGTTGGGGTAGGATAGAAGGATGTGGGTTGCTGGTGTTTGTAGAGAAAGGGAAAGAGAAAAGGAGTGAGAAAAAGAAATTTGAATTGATTGTATGGTGTCGTGTGCACTACAGCGTGTGGTAGAAAACGGTCTGAACATGTGACTTCTATTTTTCCAAATATGACAAGTGTTGATTTAAGTGGGTCATTTTATCGATTTCTTTTGCTTTTACGGTTACTGTTTCTAATTTGACTCGTGGTTATTGGAGATTATGTACAAGTTTAAAATTATGCGTTACTGATCCTAATTCTTAACCAATAAGTTTGATTTGTTAATTGTATTTCTCGTTCTGTATTGCCATTTACGCGTTGGTCCAAATTTGCCTAATTGCAAATATATCGTGTATTTTCGACTTTGCATTCATTCAAATTTATTAAATTGAAGAAAGTCTCAAGCGTGGAATGTATTTTGAACTTTGCATTAATTTAAATTTATTAAATTGAAGAAAGTCTCAAGCGTAGAATGTTTTACAGATTGATAGATGTTCGTATGGTTTGTATGGTATGTTCCATTTTTTTTTTTTTATATGAAAATAATTACAAACTATATTTGGCACTGTTTTGTTTTTTGTTGTTTTTGTATTAATTGCGCACTCAGTAAAACTTGTTTTGGATTTAGAATTTGTGGGTGTATTTAACCGATTTTTGCAAAAAGAATAGCGACTATGAATTTGTTTGTGTCTAATTCCAATTCTGCCAGATCTTTATTAATCGGTGTTGTATATTTTATTGTTTCCTGGTCATGCCGAAATGGGTGCGTTTGGTTTTTATGGGCAAAAGTGTTGTCTACTTTTTTTTTCAATTGTTTTCTTCTAATAACCTGATTAATTTTTTTCTTTTCGAAATTTGTCTTTTAGACCGAAAAGTATGAGGAGACTTGTGGGTAGAAAGGGTTAAAGAGTATTGTTGTGAATATTGAGAGAGTGAAAGCAAAATATGTTTTTAAAGTAAAATATGAAACTATTATGAAAGCGAGTTGTCGATTTTTTTGTGTGCGTTTCCTTGAACATGCTGGGTCGTGGTTTTTTTTTTCTTGTGTGGTCGTTCGTGGTCCTTTTGACGTGCCTGATTGTGGATCTGCTTATCATACAGGGTCGTGGTTCCTTGGACGTTCCAGGTCGTGGTTTCCGTGTATCAACTGAATTTGTAGTGTTTATTGCGTGTGTGTCGGTGATCGGAAAGTGGGCTCGACGTCAGGTGACGTATGCCGATTGCCTGGTACAATGTCATCCTGTCTTGGTTGTGTTGGAATTTTTCCAAGGCTATCATCTTCCGGTAATTTGGGAGAGATTTTATATGTGTTGTTTTCGCTTAAATTTTGGATGCATTGTGCTGAATTTGGCAATTCGTGGTCGTCATTGTTTTTGTTGTCCGGCGTTTTTTTGTCTTGTTGTTTCGAAGGTGACCTAAAATTGGGTGGCACTGGTGGTGTTGCAACTTTCTCCCTTTCGATATTTTCTGCCGTTTTTGACGACGGTGACCTGAAGTTCGGCTGTACAGGTGGTCGTGCAGTAATATTATCTCCGATTTTCCTTTCCATTTTCGGTGATGGTGACCGTTTTTGCGTATATGTCTGTTCGCAATGTGTGTTCTCGCGGTGTTTGTCGCGGCATTGTTCTTCGGCGCTGCTATTCGTGTTCTCCTGCGTGTGCGTATCTCCAGCGTGTGTGTTGCCGTCTGTGAGCGGATAAGTGCGTCGCTGCTGGGCGTGTACGTCTGGTAGATGTGTGTATGGCTGAGGAGGTGCATTTGTAGCGTGTGCGCTGTATTCTTGCTGCGTAGCGTCGCTAGGTTTGTTTTCCCGTGTGTGCGTATCTCCAGGTTGAGCGTCCGGTAGATGTGTGCATTGCTGTGGGAGTGTGCTGCTAGCGTGTGTGCTGTGTTCGTTTGTCGCGAGAGTGTTCTCGTTTTTCCTATATACCTTGCGTTTGGTCTGATTATCTGATTGTGAATCCTGGTCCGTTGTGTCCTTTGTGCGTTTTCTGGTCGTTTTCCATTGTATCTGTTCGGCTTCGTCGCTTGACGATGATATGTCGCGGTTGCTCTCATCTATAGTGTGTGTGGTGTTTTGTGCCCTCTCGCTCGCTCTTGTGTTGTCGTTGTGTGGTTCCTTATTTGTGTCAGCGTCTGTTTGTGTTTTCGTTTCGATGGGGATGTGTGGTCTTTTCTGGGGTGTTGGGACAAGATTTAATTTTCCGGATTCGTGACAAATTTCGAAATCGTAGTCGTTTAATAAAATTGGTCTTTGAATAGTTTTTTGTTTTAAAACATCAAATGCATTTTGTGTTTCGTCTATCTGTTTGTCTTTTGGAATTGGATAATCTTTAATGGCATCAATTATATTTAAATTCGGTTTTACTTCGTGTTTATTAATTGTGTGGCCTAAATGCGTAATTTCTTCTTTTTTTAATTGACATTTATCAGTCTGTAAAGTCAGTCCAGCTTTAGTCGGTTCATTTTCTATATGGTGTGATTTTATCGCGTGTTCCGAAAGTGTGTTTGCGTAAATTGCAATATCGTCGAGATTTTGGTTAGGAAATTTTTGTAGCGCTTTCCGGGGTTGCTTCACGCCGCGCTTTCTCGTGAAGCGGTGGTCAAGTTTTTTAAATGTTCATTACTGTTCAGATTCGTTGGAAAATTTGTATACGATTCATTTCCCTGTCTATCGCGTGAATTATTTCTGTTTCTGTCTGGTGGATCGTCTCTGTGTCTACTGTCATATGAATGCCTGTCGTGTGAACTGTTTCTAAAACTGTCGGGTGAATTTTCTCTAGATCTGTAGCGTGAATTTCCTCTAAATCTGTCGGATGAATTGTCTCTAAATCTATCGCGTGAACTATTTCTGTAGTTATTGTGTGAATTATGTGTGTACTTGTCGTATGAATAGTCGCTCAAATGTCTGTCATATGAATTTTCTCTGTATCTGTCGCGTGAATAGTCGTTTGAATACCGGTCGCGTGAATTACTTCTGAATCTGTCGTGTGAATTTTTACTGCATCTGTCGCGTGAGTTGTTTCTGTATCTGTCGCGTGAATTGTATCGGTCCAGTGAATCGTATCTATCGCGTGAGTTTTGTCGATAATTATTGCTGGAATATCTATCTCGTGAATTGTTTCTATATCTGTCGTTCGAATTGTCTCTGTATGCATTGCGTGAATTATTTCTATATCTATCGTGTGAGTCATATAGGTCCCGTGAATTATATTGATTTTGTGAACTATATCTGTCGCGTGAATTTTGTCTATTCTGTGAATTATATTTGTTATGTGCATCTTGTCTATTCCGTGATCTGTATCTGTCGTATGAGCTGTTTCCGTCATAAGAATCATTATAATGTTCGCGGTGTGAGTTGTTATATTCTTTTACATTATTAAATTTTAGTTGTCTGCACTCTAATGTTGCGTGTCCGTGTATTTGGTGAAATTCACAATATTTTTCGGGTATTTCTGCGAAATGTACTTTTGCACGGGGGTGTTCATACGATTCCGTTTCTTTACGATGACCATGTAATAATTTACGTTTATAGATTTCATGCTCAATTGTATGGGCCTGATCGATTAAATTGTCTAGTGATTGTTCTCCGTGTGTTAAAAGGTGTATGCTAATTTCAATGGATAATCCTCTTGTGAATGATCTTTTTACTTTCTCTTCCTCCTCTTTAATTCTTGCTTCAAGAAACGGTCTTTTTTCGGGGTTGTTATACACTTCCGTTAATCTGTCTATTATTCGTTTAGATATTTCTTTTATACGTGTTGCAAATATAATTACCGATTCATTCGTAGTTTGATAAGCTAAATTTAATTCTGTTTCTAAGTCGTGTACATCTAAAATTTTTCCGAATGCTTTTTTCAGTTCTTTTAAAAGTGCTTCTAAGGTTTCTGGATTTTTATTATCCGCTATCGAAAGTGCTGTGCCGCTGAGTTTATAAGGTAACATGTTCAAAAATTTCTGCTTGTCTTCCGGTGACAGTGCTTTATTGGCCCTATTGCAAGATGAAATAAAATTCTCTACGGGTATATTTTTCCCATCGAAAGAGGGTATCACGTTATAAACGTCGCGGAAGGTAATAGTAGAGTTAGCCATTGTTTCTATGCGCGGTGTTTCGGTTAATATCTCACTTAGTCGTATGGGCGCAATTTTAGATTATTTTAAATTAACTGTTTGGCAAGAAAAACGATAGAATCTGTCAATTTTCACGGTTCACATGTACAAACAAAATCACTTATGAGATGCAAAAATGTCACGAATTCAATTTTAATAGTGTAAATTACTTACTGTAGTATGATGAGAAAAGTGCGTGTCATGAATGTGTGTCTAGTCCGGTTTTCGTATGCCTGTTGTCCTTTGATCTATTCTGTCTTTTCCTGTCCTATTTGTTTTATTCGTGCCTGTCCGGTCCTGTCTTCGGAGTGTGGACGAAAAACGCTGCCACCAGTTTGTGATGGGGATTGGTAGTCGTGGTCGGCGGAAAGAATATATATATTTGGTGCACTGAGTTTAGATTTATTTGAGTACAAGAACAAGAGTGAGAATATGGAGCGAGAGGCGACTGTGCGTTTCGGAGGTTTTGACGAGAGTGTCTCGAGAGATCTGCAGCGGGGCCGCGCAGCGGTGGGCCTCGCTGCAGGTCTTTGTCTAAAAGTCCTGGCGTCAGCATTCGGGGAATGAGTGACATTATAGGCGATAAGCGCCGTGGGACCGGATGTGATTCTATGAACTACAATGTTGGAAATATGTACAGGACGTTACAGAGTGGATGTTCGCGAAATCTGCATTCCCGACGGATCGGGAAAGCAGGTTTCACGAGGCTCGTATTCATTCACGGCAGTTTTCATACCGGAAGTCAAATTATGTCCAAAAACCATTCTAAGGCGTCTTAGGACGTTTTGGAATGCGCGCGTCGTCACGTGATGCCCAGCATGCCCTACGCAGTGGGCATGATGCGACGCCATACTGTCTTCTTCAATAACCGTTGAACCGCGAAGTCGTACGGATCGAGTCGAGCGTTCTTGTTGTATCTTTTGTTATAATTTGACCACAGCATCATATCACATTCCATTTTCATCTCACGGCTTTCTCATACACTCATATAAATTCAGTGACCACATCCACGGACGAAACAAGGCTATTCACACGGACAAACGACTCAGGACTTCCACATTCACATTCACCACACGTGCATAGGCAGCCCACGGTAAAATCTCTTTTATACTATTACATCCCTCACACGCATCACACTGAAACTGCGTATGTAAATACTCCGTGTATATATATTCATCTCGGGAAATATCATTGTACATATTCATTTGCTCGGTTCGCATCATGTCTGAATAAATCAACTGTTATTTTTTCTCATCATAAAATGCACGTGTACGAATAATTTCATCACCTTTCCACCATCCGAGATACAGTCCACCTTAATATCGAACAGTGGATAAAATGGATGTAGAGTTGATAAAAATGGATGTAGAGTGGATAAAAATGGATGTAGAGCGGATAAAATGGATGTAGAGTGGATAAAATGGATGTGGAGTGGATAACAATGGATGTAGAGTGGATAAAATGGATGTAGAGTTGATAAAAATGGATGTAGAGTGGATAAAAATGGATGTAGAGTGGATAAAATGGATGTAGAGTGGATAAAACGGATGTAGAGTGGATAAAAAAGGATGTAGAGGGGATAAAATGGATGTAGAGTGGATAAAATTGATGTAGAGTGGATAAAATGGATGTAGAGTTAATAAAAATGGATGTAGAGTGGACAAAATAGATGTAGAGTGGATAAAATGGATGTAGAGTGGATAAAACGGATGTAGAGTGGATAAAAAAGGATGTAGAGGGGATAAAATGGATGTAGAGTGGATAAAATTGATGTAGAGCGGATAAAATGGATGTAGAGTGGATAAAATGGATGTGGAGTGGATAACAATGGATGTAGAGTATATAAAATGGATGTAGAGTACATAAAATGGATGTAGAGTGGATAAAAATGGATGTAGAGTGGATAAAATGGATGTAGATTGGATAAAAATAGATGTAGAGTGGATAAAATGGATGTAGAGTGGATAAAACGGATGTAGAGTGGATAAAAAAGGATGTAGAGGGGATAAAATGGATGTAGAGTGGATAAAATTGATGTAGAGCGGATAAAATGGATGTAGAGTGGATAAAATGGATGTGGAGTGGATAACAATGGATGTAGAGTGGATAAAATGGATGTAGAGTTGATAAAAATGGATGTAGAGTTAATAAAAATGGATGTAGAGTGGACAAAATAGATGTAGAGTGGATAAAATGGATGTAGAGTTGATAAAAATGGATGTAGAGTGGACAAAATAGATGTAGAGTGGATAAAAATGGATGTAGAGTGGTATAAAATGGATGTGGAGTGGATAAAAATGGATGTAGAGAGGATAAAATGGATGTAGAGTGGATAAAAATGGATGTAGAGTTGATAAAAATGGATGTAGAGTGGACAAAATAGATGTAGAGTGGATGAAAATGGATGTAGAGAGGATAAAATGGATGTAGAGTGGATAAAAATGGATGTAGAGTGGATAAAATGGATGTAGAATTAATAAAAATGGATGTAGAGTGGAAATAATGGATGTAGAGAGGATAAAATGGATGTAGAGTGGATAAAATGGATGTAGAGTTCATAAAAATGGATGTAGAGTGGATAAAATTGATGTAGAGCGGATAAAATGGATGTAGAGTGGATAAAATGGATGTGGAGTGGATAACAATGGATGTAGAGTGGATAAAATGGATGTAGAGTTGATAAAAATGGATGTAGAGTGGATAAAAATGGATGTAGAGTGGATAAAATGTATGTAGAGTGGATAAAACGGATGTAGAGTGGATAAAAAAGGATGTAGAGGGGATAAAATGGATGTAGAGTGGATAAAATTGATGTAGAGTGGATAAAATGGATGTAGAGTGGATAAAAATGGATGTAGAGTGGATAAAATGGATGTAGAGTGGGTAAAATGGATGTAGAGTGGATAAAACGGATGTAGAGTGGATAAAATGGATGCAGAGTGGATAAAATGGATGTGGAGTGGATAAAATGGATGTAGAGTTGATAAAATGGATGTAAAGTGGATAAAATGGATGTAGAGTTAATAAAAATGGATGTAGAGTGGAAATAATGGATGTAGAGAGGATAAAATGGATGTAGAGTGGATAAAATGGATGTAGAGTTCATAAAAATGGATGTAGAGTGGATAAAATTGATGTAGAGCGGATAAAATGGATGTAGAGTGGATAAAATGGATGTGGAGTGGATAACACTGGATGTAGAGTGGATAAAATGGATGTAGAGTTGATAAAAATGGATGTACAGTGGATAAAAATGGATGTAGAGTGGATAAAATGGATGTAGAGTGGATAAAACGGATGTACAGTGGATAAAAAAGGATGTAGAGGGGATAAAATGGATGTAGAGTGGATAAAATTGATGTAGAGTGGATAAAATGGATGTAGAGTTAATAAAAATGGATGTAGAGTGGACAAAATATATGTAGAGTGGATGTTCGCGAAATCTGCATTCCCGACGGATCGGGAAAGCAGGTTTCACGAGGCTCGTATTCATTCACGGCAGTTTTCATACCGGAAGTCAAATTATGTCCAAAAACCATTCTAAGGCGTCTTAGGACGTTTTGGAATGCGCGCGTCGTCACGTGATGCCCAGCATGCCCTACGCAGTGGGCATGATGCGACGCCATACTGTCTTCTTCAATAACCGTTGAACCGCGAAGTCGTACGGATCGAGTCGAGCGTTCTTGTTGTATCTTTTGTTATAATTTGACCACAGCATCATATCACATTCCATTTTCATCTCACGGCTTTCTCATACACTCATATAAATTCAGTGACCACATCCACGGACGAAACAAGGCTATTCACACGGACAAACGACTCAGGACTTCCACATTCACATTCACCACACGTGCATAGGCACCCCACGGTAAAATCTCTTTTATACTATTACATCCCTCACACGCATCACACTGAAACTGCGTATGTACATACTCCGTGTATATATATTCATCTCGGGAAATATCATTGTACATATTCATTTGCTCGGTTCGCATCATGTCTGAATAAATCAACTGTTATTTTTTCTCATCATAAAATGCACGTGTACGAATAATTTCATCACCTTTCCACCATCCGAGATACAGTCCACCTTAATATCGAACAGTGGATAAAATGGATGTAGAGTTGATAAAAATGGATGTAGAGTGGATAAAATGGATGTAGAGCGGATAAAATGGATGTAGAGTGGATAAAATGGATGTGGAGTGGATAACAATGGATGTAGAGTGGATAAAATGGATGTAGAGTTGATAAAAATGGATGTAGAGTGGATAAAAATGGATGTAGAGTGGATAAAAATGGATGTAGAGTGGATAAAATGGATGTAGAGTGGGTAAAATGGATGTAGAGTGGATAAAACGGATGTAGAGTGGATAAAATGGATGCAGAGTGGATAAAATGGATGTGGAGTGGATAAAATGGATGTAGAGTTGATAAAATGGATGTAAAGTGGATAAAATGGATGTAGAGTTAATAAAAATGGATGTAGAGTGGAAATAATGGATGTAGAGAGGATAAAATGGATGTAGAGTGGATAAAATGGATGTAGAGTTCATAAAAATGGATGTAGAGTGGATAAAATTGATGTAGAGCGGATAAAATGGATGTAGAGTGGATAAAATGGATGTGGAGTGGATAACAATGGATGTAGAGTGGATAAAATGGATGTAGAGTTGATAAAAATGGATGTACAGTGGATAAAAATGGATGTAGAGTGGATAAAATGGATGTAGAGTGGATAAAACGGATGTACAGTGGATAAAAAAGGATGTAGAGGGGATAAAATGGATGTAGAGTGGATAAAATTGATGTAGAGTGGATAAAATGGATGTAGAGTTAATAAAAATGGATGTAGAGTGGACAAAATATATGTAGAGTGGATGTTCGCGAAATCTGCATTCCCGACGGATCGGGAAAGCAGGTTTCACGAGGCTCGTATTCATTCACGGCAGTTTTCATACCGGAAGTCAAATTATGTCCAAAAACCATTCTAAGGCGTCTTAGGACGTTTTGGAATGCGCGCGTCGTCACGTGATGCCCAGCATGCCCTACGCAGTGGGCATGATGCGACGCCATACTGTCTTCTTCAATAACCGTTGAACCGCGAAGTCGTACGGATCGAGTCGAGCGTTCTTGTTGTATCTTTTGTTATAATTTGACCGCAGCATCATATCACATTCCATTTTCATCTCACGGCTTTCTCATACACTCATATAAATTCAGTGACCACATCCACGGACGAAACAAGGCTATTCACACGGACAAACGACTCAGGACTTCCACATTCACATTCACCACACGTGCATAGGCACCCCACGGTAAAATCTCTTTTATACTATTACATCCCTCACACGCATCACACTGAAACTGCGTATGTAAATACTCCGTGTATATATATTCATCTCGGGAAATATCATTGTACATATTCATTTGCTCGGTTCGCATCATGTCTGAATAAATCAACTGTTATTTTTTCTCATCATAAAATGCACGTGTACGAATAATTTCATCACCTTTCCACCATCCGAGATACAGTCCACCTTAATATCGAACAGTGGATAAAATGGATGTAGAGTTAATAAAAATGGATGTAGAGTGGACAAAATATATGTAGAGTGGATAAAATGGATGTAGAGTTGATAAAAATGGATGTAGAGTGGACAAAATAGATGTAGAGTGGATAAAAATGGATGTAGAGTGGTATAAAATGGATGTAGAGTGGATAAAAATGGATGTAGAGTGGATAAAAATGGATGTAGAGAGGATAAAATGGATGTAGAGTGGATAAAAATGGATGTAGAGTGGATAAAAATGGATGTAGAGAGGATAAAATGGATGTAGAGTGGATAAAAATGGATGTAGAGTGGATAAAAATGGATGTAGAGTGGATAAAAATGGATGTAGAGAGGATAAAATGGATGTAGAATGGATAAAAATGGATGTAGAGTGGATAAAATGGATGTAGAGTGGATAAAATGGATGTAGAGTGGATAAAATGGATGTAGAGTGGGTAAAATAGATGTAGAGTGGATAAAATGGATGTAGAGTTGATAAAAATGGATGTAGAGTGGACAAAATGGATGTAGAGTTAATAAAAATGGATGTAGAGTGGAAATAATGGATGTAGAGAGGATAAAATGGATGTAGAGTGGATAAAATGGATGTAGAGTTCATAAAAATGGATGTAGAGTGGATAAAATTGATGTAGAGCGGATAAAATGGATGTAGAGTGGATAAAATGGATGTGGAGTGGATAACAATGGATGTAGAGTGGATAAAATGGATGTAGAGTTGATAAAAATGGATGTAGAGTGGATAAAAATGGATGTAGAGTGGATAAAATGGATGTAGAGTGGATAAAACGGATGTAGAGTGGATAAAAAAGGATGTAGAGGGGATAAAATGGATGTAGAGTGGATAAAATTGATGTAGAGTGGATAAAATGGATGTAGAGTGGATAAAAATGGATGTAGAGTGGATAAAATGGATGTAGAGTGGGTAAAATGGATGTAGAGTGGATAAAACGGATGTAGAGTGGATAAAATGGATGCAGAGTGGATAAAATGGATGTGGAGTGGATAAAATGGATGTAGAGTTGATAAAATGGATGTAAAGTGGATAAAATGGATGTAGAGTGGAAATAATGGATGTAGAGAGGATAAAATGGATGTAGAGTGGATAAAATGGATGTAGAGTTCATAAAAATGGATGTAGAGTGGATAAAATTGATGTAGAGCGGATAAAATGGATGTAGAGTGGATAAAATGGATGTGGAGTGGATAACAATGGATGTAGAGTGGATAAAATGGATGTAGAGTTGATAAAAATGGATGTACAGTGGATAAAAATGGATGTAGAGTGGATAAAATGGATGTAGAGTGGATAAAACGGATGTACAGTGGATAAAAAAGGATGTAGAGGGGATAAAATGGATGTAGAGTGGATAAAATTGATGTAGAGTGGATAAAATGGATGTAGAGTTAATAAAAATGGATGTAGAGTGGACAAAATATATGTAGAGTGGATGTTCGCGAAATCTGCATTCCCGACGGATCGGGAAAGCAGGTTTCACGAGGCTCGTATTCATTCACGGCAGTTTTCATACCGGAAGTCAAATTATGTCCAAAAACCATTCTAAGGCGTCTTAGGACGTTTTGGAATGCGCGCGTCGTCACGTGATGCCCAGCATGCCCTACGCAGTGGGCATGATGCGACGCCATACTGTCTTCTTCAATAACCGTTGAACCGCGAAGTCGTACGGATCGAGTCGAGCGTTCTTGTTGTATCTTTTGTTATAATTTGACCACAGCATCATATCACATTCCATTTTCATCTCACGGCTTTCTCATACACTCATATAAATTCAGTGACCACATCCACGGACGAAACAAGGCTATTCACACGGACAAACGACTCAGGACTTCCACATTCACATTCACCACACGTGCATAGGCACCCCACGGTAAAATCTCTTTTATACTATTACATCCCTCACACGCATCACACTGAAACTGCGTATGTAAATACTCCGTGTATATATATTCATCTCGGGAAATATCATTGTACATATTCATTTGCTCGGTTCGCATCATGTCTGAATAAATCAACTGTTATTTTTTCTCATCATAAAATGCACGTGTACGAATAATTTCATCACCTTTCCACCATCCGAGATACAGTCCACCTTAATATCGAACAGTGGATAAAATGGATGTAGAGTTGATAAAAATGGATGTAGAGTGGACAAAATGGATGTAGAGCGGATAAAATGGATGTAGAGTGGATAAAATGGATGTGGAGTGGATAACAATGGATGTAGAGTGGATAAAATGGATGTAGAGTTGATAAAAATGGATGTAGAGTGGATAAAAATGGATGTAGAGTGGATAAAATGGATGTAGAGTGGATAAAACGGATGTAGAGTGGATAAAAAAGGATGTAGAGGGGATAAAATGGATGTAGAGTGGATAAAATTGATGTAGAGTGGATAAAATGGATGTAGAGTTAATAAAAATGGATGTAGAGTGGACAAAATAGATGTAGAGTGGATAAAATGGATGTAGAGTGGATAAAACGGATGTAGAGTGGATAAAAAAGGATGTAGAGGGGATAAAATGGATGTAGAGTGGATAAAATTGATGTAGAGCGGATAAAATGGATGTAGAGTGGATAAAATGGATGTGGAGTGGATAACAATGGATGTAGAGTATATAAAATGGATGTAGAGTACATAAAATGGATGTAGAGTGGATACAAATGGATGTAGAGTGGATAAAATGGATGTAGATTGGATAAAAATAGATGTAGAGTGGATAAAATGGATGTAGAGTGGATAAAACGGATGTAGAGTGGATAAAAAAGGATGTAGAGGGGATAAAATGGATGTAGAGTGGATAAAATTGATGTAGAGCGGATAAAATGGATGTAGAGTGGATAAAATGGATGTGGAGTGGATAACAATGGATGTAGAGTGGATAAAATGGATGTAGAGTTGATAAAAATGGATGTAGAGTTAATAAAAATGGATGTAGAGTGGACAAAATAGATGTAGAGTGGATAAAATGGATGTAGAGTTGATAAAAATGGTGTAGAGTGGACAAAATAGATGTAGAGTGGATAAAAATGGATGTAGAGTGGTATAAAATGGATGTGGAGTGGATAAAAATGGATGTAGAGAGGATAAAATGGATGTAGAGTGGATAAAAATGGATGTAGAGTTGATAAAAATGGATGTAGAGTGGACAAAATAGATGTAGAGTGGATAAAAATGGATGTAGAGAGAATAAAATGGATGTAGAGTGGATAAAAATGGATGTAGAGTGGATAAAATGGATGTAGAGTGGATAAAAATGGATGTAGAGTGGATAAAATGGATGTAGAGTGGATAAAATGGATGTAGAGTGGATAAAATGGATGTAGAGTTGATAAAAATGGATGTAGAGTTAATAAAAATGGATGTAGAGTGGACAAAATAGATGTAGAGTGGATAAAATGGATGTAGAGTTGATAAAAATGGATGTAGAGTGGACAAAATAGATGTAGAGTGGATAAAAATGGATGTAGAGTGGATAAAATGGATGTAGAGTGGATAAAACGGATGTAGAGTGGATAAAAAAGGATGTAGAGTGGACAAAATGGATGTAGAGTTAATAAAAATGGATGTAGAGTGGAAATAATGGATGTAGAGAGGATAAAATGGATGTAGAGTGGATAAAATGGATGTAGAGTTCATAAAAATGGATGTAGAGTGGATAAAATTGATGTAGAGCGGATAAAATGGATGTAGAGTGGATAAAATGGATGTGGAGTGGATAACAATGGATGTAGAGTGGATAAAATGGATGTAGAGTTAATAAAAATGGATGTAGAGTGGACAAAATAGATGTAGAGTGGATAAAATGGATGTAGAGTTGATAAAAATGGATGTAGAGTGGACAAAATAGATGTAGAGTGGATAAAATGGATGTAGAGTGGGTAAAATAGATGTAGAGTGGATAAAATGGATGTAGAGTTGATAAAAATGGATGTAGAGTGGACAAAATGGATGTAGAGCGGATAAAATGGATGTAGAGTGGATAAAATGGATGTAGAGTTGATAAAAATGGATGTAGAGTGGACAAAATAGATGTAGAGTGGATAAAATGGATGTAGAGTGGGTAAAATAGATGTAGAGTGGATAAAATGGATGTAGAGTTGATAAAAATGGATGTAGAGTGGACAAAATGGATGTAGAGCGGATAAAATGGATGTAGAGTGGATAAAATGGATGTAGAGTGGATAAAATTGATGTAGAGTGGATAAAAATGGATGTAGAGTGGATAAAATGGATGTAGAGTGGATAAAACGGATGTAGAGTGGATAAAAAAGGATGTAGAGTGGATAAAATTGATGTAGAGCGGATAAAATGGATGTAGAGTGGATAAAATGGATGTGGAGTGGATAACAATGGATGTAGAGTGGATAAAATGGATGTAGAGTTAATAAAAATGGATGTAGAGTGGACAAAATAGATGTAGAGTGGATAAAATGGATGTAGAGTTGATAAAAATGGATGTAGAGTGGACAAAATAGATGTAGAGTGGATAAAATGGATGTAGAGTGGGTAAAATAGATGTAGAGTGGATAAAATGGATGTAGAGTTGATAAAAATGGATGTTGAGTGGACAAAATGGATGTAGAGCGGATAAAATGGATGTAGAGTGGATAAAATGGATGTAGAGTTGATAAAAATGGATGTAGAGTGGACAAAATAGATGTAGAGTGGATAAAATGGATGTAGAGTGGGTAAAATAGATGTAGAGTGGATAAAATGGATGTAGAGTTGATAAAAATGGATGTAGAGTGGACAAAATGGATGTAGAGCGGATAAAATGGATGTAGAGTGGATAAAATGGATGTAGAGTTGATAAAAATGGATGTAGAGTGGATAAAAATGGATGTAGAGTGGATAAAATGGATGTAGAGTGGATAAAACGGATGTAGAGTGGATAAAAAAGGATGTAGAGGGGATAAAATGGATGTAGAGTGGATAAAATTGATGTAGAGTGGATAAAATGGATGTAGAGTTAATAAAAATGGATGTAGAGTGGATAAAATTGATGTAGAGCGGATAAAATGGATGTAGAGTGGATAAAATGGATGTGGAGTGGATAACAATGGATGTAGAGTGGATAAAATGGATGTAGAGTTGATAAAAATGGATGTAGAGTGGATAAAAATGGATGTAGAGTGGATAAAATGGATGTAGAGTGGATAAAACGGATGTAGAGTGGATAAAAAAGGATGTAGAGGGGATAAAATGGATGTAGAGTGGATAAAATTGATGTAGAGTGGATAAAATGGATGTAGAGTGGATAAAAATGGATGTAGAGTGGATAAAATGGATGTAGAGTGGGTAAAATGGATGTAGAGTGGATAAAACGGATGTAGAGTGGATAAAATGGATGCAGAGTGGATAAAATGGATGTGGAGTGGATAAAATGGATGTAGAGTTGATAAAAATGGATGTAGAGTGGACAAAATGGATGTAGAGCGGATAAAATGGATGTAGAGTGGATAAAATGGATGTAGAGTTGATAAAAATGGATGTAGAGTGGACAAAATAGATGTAGAGTGGATAAAATGGATGTAGAGTGGGTAAAATAGATGTAGAGTGGATAAAATGGATGTAGAGTTGATAAAAATGGATGTAGAGTGGACAAAATGGATGTAGAGCGGATAAAATGGATGTAGAGTGGATAAAATGGATGTAGAGTGGATAAAATTGATGTAGAGTGGATAAAAATGGATGTAGAGTGGATAAAATGGATGTAGAGTGGATAAAACGGATGTAGAGTGGATAAAAAAGGATGTAGAGTGGATAAAATTGATGTAGAGCGGATAAAATGGATGTAGAGTGGATAAAATGGATGTGGAGTGGATAACAATGGATGTAGAGTGGATAAAATGGATGTAGAGTGGACAAAATGGATGTAGAGCGGATAAAATGGATGTAGAGTGGATAAAATGGATGTAGAGTTGATAAAAATGGATGTAGAGTGGACAAAATAGATGTAGAGTGGATAAAATGGATGTAGAGTGGGTAAAATAGATGTAGAGTGGATAAAATGGATGTAGAGTTGATAAAAATGGATGTAGAGTGGACAAAATGGATGTAGAGCGGATAAAATGGATGTAGAGTGGATAAAATGGATGTAGAGTGGATAAAATTGATGTAGAGTGGATAAAAATGGATGTAGAGTGGATAAAATGGATGTAGAGTGGATAAAACGGATGTAGAGTGGATAAAAATGGATGTAGAGTGGATAAAATGGACGTAGAGTGGATAAAATGGATGTAGAGTGGATAAAAATTGATGTAGAGCGGATAAAATGGATGTAGAGTGGATAAAATGGATGTGGAGTGGATAACAATGGATGTAGAGTGGATAAAATGGATGTAGAGTTAATAAAAATGGATGTAGAGTGGACAAAATAGATGTAGAGTGGATAAAATGGATGTAGAGTTGATAAAAATGGATGTAGAGTGGACAAAATAGATGTAGAGTGGATAAAATGGATGTAGAGTGGGTAAAATAGATGTAGAGTGGATAAAATGGATGTAGAGTTGATAAAAATGGATGTAGAGTGGACAAAATGGATGTAGAGCGGATAAAATGGATGTAGAGTGGATAAAATGGATGTAGAGTTGATAAAAATGGATGTAGAGTGGACAAAATAGATGTAGAGTGGATAAAATGGATGTAGAGTGGGTAAAATAGATGTAGAGTGGATAAAATGGATGTAGAGTTGATAAAAATGGATGTAGAGTGGACAAAATGGATGTAGAGCGGATAAAATGGATGTAGAGTGGATAAAATGGATGTAGAGTTGATAAAAATGGATGTAGAGTGGATAAAAATGGATGTAGAGTGGATAAAATGGATGTAGAGTGGATAAAACGGATGTAGAGTGGATAAAAAAGGATGTAGAGGGGATAAAATGGATGTAGAGTGGATAAAATTGATGTAGAGTGGATAAAATGGATGTAGAGTTAATAAAAATGGATGTAGAGTGGATAAAATTGATGTAGAGCGGATAAAATGGATGTAGAGTGGATAAAATGGATGTGGAGTGGATAACAATGGATGTAGAGTGGATAAAATGGATGTAGAGTTGATAAAAATGGATGTAGAGTGGATAAAAATGGATGTAGAGTGGATAAAATGGATGTAGAGTGGATAAAACGGATGTAGAGTGGATAAAAAAGGATGTAGAGGGGATAAAATGGATGTAGAGTGGATAAAATTGATGTAGAGTGGATAAAATGGATGTAGAGTGGATAAAAATGGATGTAGAGTGGATAAAATTGATGTAGAGTGGGTAAAATGGATGTAGAGTGGATAAAACGGATGTAGAGTGGATAAAATGGATGCAGAGTGGATAAAATGGATGTGGAGTGGATAAAATGGATGTAGAGTTGATAAAATGGATGTAAAGTGGATAAAATGGATGTAGAGTTAATAAAAATGGATGTAGAGTGGAAATAATGGATGTAGAGAGGATAAAATGGATGTAGAGTGGATAAAATGGATGTAGAGTTCATAAAAATGGATGTAGAGTGGATAAAATTGATGTAGAGCGGATAAAATGGATGTAGAGTGGATAAAATGGATGTGGAGTGGATAACAATGGATGTAGAGTGGATAAAATGGATGTAGAGTTGATAAAAATGGATGTACAGTGGATAAAAATGGATGTAGAGTGGATAAAATGGATGTAGAGTGGATAAAACGGATGTACAGTGGATAAAAAAGGATGTAGAGGGGATAAAATGGATGTAGAGTGGATAAAATTGATGTAGAGTGGATAAAATGGATGTAGAGTTAATAAAAATGGATGTAGAGTGGACAAAATATATGTAGAGTGGATGTTCGCGAAATCTGCATTCCCGACGGATCGGGAAAGCAGGTTTCACGAGGCTCGTATTCATTCACGGCAGTTTTTATACCGGAAGTCAAATTATGTCCAAAAACCATTCTAAGGCGTCTTAGGACGTTTTGGAATGCGCGCGTCGTCACGTGATGCCCAGCATGCCCTACGCAGTGGGCATGATGCGACGCCATACTGTCTTCTTCAATAACCGTTGAACCGCGAAGTCGTACGGATCGAGTCGAGCGTTCTTGTTGTATCTTTTGTTATAATTTGACCACAGCATCATATCACATTCCATTTTCATCTCACGGCTTTCTCATACACTCATATAAATTCAGTGACCACATCCACGGACGAAACAAGGCTATTCACACGGACAAACGACTCAGGACTTCCACATTCACATTCACCACACGTGCATAGGCACCCCACGGTAAAATCTCTTTTATACTATTACATCCCTCACACGCATCACACTGAAACTGCGTATGTAAATACTCCGTGTATATATATTCATCTCGGGAAATATCATTGTACATATTCATTTGCTCGGTTTGCATCATGTCTGAATAAATCAACTGTTATTTTTTCTCATCATAAAATGCACGTGTACGAATAATTTCATCACCTTTCCACCATCCGAGATACAGTCCACCTTAATATCGAACAGTGGATAAAATGGATGTAGAGTTGATAAAAATGGATGTAGAGTGGACAAAATGGATGTAGAGCGGATAAAATGGATGTAGAGTGGATAAAATGGATGTAGAGTGGATAAAATTGATGTAGAGTGGATAAAATTGATGTAGAGTGGATAAAATGGATGTGGAGTGGATAAAACGGATGTAGAGTGGATAAAAAAGGATGTAGAGGGGATAAAATGGATGTAGAGTGGATAAAATTGATGTAGAGTGGATAAAATGGATGTAGAGTTAATAAAAATGGATGTAGAGTGGACAAAATAGATGTAGAGTGGATAAAATGGATGTAGAGTGGATAAAACGAATGTAGAGTGGATAAAAAAGGATGTAGAGGGGATAAAATGGATGTAGAGTGGATAAAATTGATGTAGAGCGGATAAAATGGATGTAGAGTGGATAAAATGGATGTGGAGTGGATAACAATGGATGTGGAGTATATAAAATGGATGTAGAGTACATAAAATGGATGTAGAGTGGATAAAAATGGATGTAGAGTGGATAAAATGGATGTAGATTGGATAAAAATAGATGTAGAGTGGATAAAATGGATGTAGAGTGGATAAAACGGATGTAGAGTGGATAAAAAAGGATGTAGAGGGGATAAAATGGATGTAGAGTGGATAAAATTGATGTAGAGCGGATAAAATGGATGTAGAGTGGATAAAATGGATGTGGAGTGGATAACAATGGATGTAGAGTGGATAAAATGGATGTAGAGTTGATAAAAATGGATGTAGAGTTAATAAAAATGGATGTAGAGTGGACAAAATAGATGTAGAGTGGATAAAATGGATGTAGAGTTGATAAAAATGGATGTAGAGTGGACAAAATAGATGTAGAGTGGATAAAAATGGATGTAGAGTGGTATAAAATGGATGTGGAGTGGATAAAAATGGATGTAGAGAGGATAAAATGGATGTAGAGTGGATAAAAATGGATGTAGAGTGGATAAAATGGATGTAGAGTGGATAAAAATGGATGTAGAGTGGATAAAATGGATGTAGAGTGGATAAAATGGATGTAGAGTGGATAAAATGGATGTAGAATTGATAAAAATGGATGTAGAGTTAATAAAAATGGATGTAGAGTGGACAAAATAGATGTAGAGTGGATAAAATGGATGTAGAGTTGATAAAAATGGATGTAGAGTGGACAAAATAGATGTAGAGTGGATAAAAATGGATGTAGAGTGGTATAAAATGGATGTAGAGTGGATAAAAATGGATGTAGAGTGAATAAAAATGGATGTAGAGAGGATAAAATGGATGTAGAATGGATAAAAATGGATGTAGAGTGGATAAAATGGATGTAGAGTGGATAAAATGGATGTAGAGTGGATAAAATGGATGTAGAGTGGGTAAAATAGATGTAGAGTGGATAAAATGGATGTAGAGTTGATAAAAATGGATGTAGAGTGGACAAAATGGATGTAGAGTTAATAAAAATGGATGTAGAGTGGAAATAATGGATGTAGAGAGGATAAAATGGATGTAGAGTGGATAAAATGGATGTAGAGTTCATAAAAATGGATGTAGAGTGGATAAAATGGATGTGGAGTGGATAACAATGGATGTAGAGTGGATAAAATGGATGTAGAGTTGATAAAAATGGATGTAGAGTTAATAAAAATGGATGTAGAGTGGACAAAATAGATGTAGAGTGGATAAAATGGATGTAGAGTTGATAAAAATGGATGTAGAGTGGACAAAATAGATGTAGAGTGGATAAAAATGGATGTAGAGTGGTATAAAATGGATGTGGAGTGGATAAAAATGGATGTAGAGAGGATAAAATGGATGTAGAGTGGATAAAAATGGATGTAGAGTGGATAAAATGGATGTAGAGTGGATAAAAATGGATGTAGAGTGGATAAAATGGATGTAGAGTGGATAAAATGGATGTAGAGTGGATAAAATGGATGTAGAGTTGATAAAAATGGATGTAGAGTGGAAATAATGGATGTAGAGAGGATAAAATGGATGTAGAGTGGATAAAATGGATGTAGAGTTCATAAAAATGGATGTAGAGTGGATAAAATGGATGTGGAGTGGATAACAATGGATGTAGAGTGGATAAAATGGATGTAGAGTTGATAAAAATGGATGTAGAGTGGACAAAATAGATGTAGAGTGGATAAAAATGGATGTAGAGTGGTATAAAATGGATGTGGAGTGGATAAAAATGGATGTAGAGAGGATAAAATGGATGTAGAGTGGATAAAAATGGATGTAGAGTGGATAAAATGGATGTAGAGTGGATAAAAATGGATGTAGAGTGGATAAAATGGATGTAGAGTGGATAAAATGGATGTAGAGTGGATAAAATGGATGTAGAGTTGATAAAAATGGATGTAGAGTTAATAAAAATGGATGTAGAGTGGACAAAATAGATGTAGAGTGGATAAAATGGATGTAGAGTTGATAAAAATGGATGTAGAGTGGACAAAATAGATGTAGAGTGGATAAAAATGGATGTAGAGTGGATAAAATGGATGTAGAGTGGATAAAACGGATGTAGAGTGGATAAAAAAGGATGTAGAGTGGACAAAATGGATGTAGAGTTAATAAAAATGGATGTAGAGTGGAAATAATGGATGTAGAGAGGATAAAATGGATGTAGTGTGGATAAAATGGATGTAGAGTTCATAAAAATGGATGTAGAGTGGATAAAATTGATGTAGAGCGGATAAAATGGATGTAGAGTGGATAAAATGGATGTGGAGTGGATAACAATGGATGTAGAGTGGATAAAATGGATGTAGAGTTAATAAAAATGGATGTAGAGTGGACAAAATAGATGTAGAGTGGATAAAATGGATGTAGAGTTGATAAAAATGGATGTAGAGTGGACAAAATAGATGTAGAGTGGATAAAATGGATGTAGAGTGGGTAAAATAGATGTAGAGTGGATAAAATGGATGTAGAGTTGATAAAAATGGATGTAGAGTGGACAAAATGGATGTAGAGCGGATAAAATGGATGTAGAGTGGATAAAATGGATGTAGAGTGGATAAAATTGATGTAGAGTGGATAAAATTGATGTAGAGTGGATAAAATGGATGTGGAGTGGATAACAATGGATGTAGAGTGGATAAAATGGATGTAGAGTTGATAAAAATGGATGTAGAGTGGATAAAAATGGATGTAGAGTGGATAAAATGGATGTAGAGTGGATAAAACGGATGTAGAGTGGATAAAAAAGGATGCAGAGGGGATAAAATGGATGTAGAGTGGATAAAATTGATGTAGAGTGGATAAAATGGATGTAGAGTTAATAAAAATGGATGTAGAGTGGACAAAATAGATGTAGAGTGGATAAAATGGATGTAGATTGGATAAAAATAGATGTAGAGTGGATAAAATGGATGTAGAGTGGATAAAACGGATGTAGAGTGGATAAAAAAGGATGTAGAGGGGATAAAATGGATGTAGAGTGGATAAAATTGATGTAGAGCGGATAAAATGGATGTAGAGTGGATAAAATGGATGTGGAGTGGATAACAATGGATGTAGAGTATATAAAATGGATGTAGAGTACATAAAATGGATGTAGAGTGGATAAAAATGGATGTAGAGGGGATAAAATGGATGTAGAGTTGATAAAAATGGATGTAGAGTTAATAAAAATGGATGTAGAGTGGACAAAATAGATGTAGAGTGGATAAAATGGATGTAGAGTTGATAAAAATGGATGTAGAGTGGACAAAATAGATGTAGAGTGGATAAAAATGGATGTAGAGTGGTATAAAATGGATGTGGAGTGGATAAAAATGGATGTAGAGAGGATAAAATGGATGTAGAGTGGATAAAAATGGATGTAGAGTGGATAAAATGGATGTAGAGTGGATAAAAATGGATGTAGAGTGGATAAAAAAGGATGTAGAGGGGATAAAATGGATGTAGAGTGGATAAAATTGATGTAGAGTGGATAAAATGGATGTAGAGTGGATAAAAATGGATGTAGAGTGGACAAAATGGATGTAGAGTTAATAAAAATGGATGTAGAGTGGAAATAATGGATGTAGAGAGGATAAAATGGATGTAGAGTGGATAAAATGGATGTAGAGTTCATAAAAATGGATGTAGAGTGGATAAAATTGATGTAGAGCGGATAAAATGGATGTAGAGTGGATAAAATGGATGTGGAGTGGATAACAATGGATGTAGAGTGGATAAAATGGATGTAGAGTTGATAAAAATGGATGTAGAGTGGATAAAAATGGATGTAGAGTGGATAAAATGGATGTAGAGTGGATAAAACGGATGTAGAGTGGATAAAAAAGGATGTAGAGGGGATAAAATGGATGTAGAGTGGATAAAATTGATGTAGAGTGGATAAAATGGATGTAGAGTGGATAAGAATGGATGTAGAGTGGATAAAATGGATGTAGAGTGGGTAAAATGGATGTAGAGTGGATAAAACGGATGTAGAGAGGATAAAATGGATGTAGAGTGGATAAAATGGATGTGGAGTGGATAACAATGGATGTAGAGTGGATAAATTGAATGTAGAGTAGATAAAATGGATGTATAGTGGATAAAATGGATGTAGAGTTGATAAAATGGATGTAGAGTGGAAATAATGGATGTAGAGAGGATAAAATGGATGTAGAGTGGATAAAATGGCTGTAGAGTTCATAAAAATGGATGTAGAGTGGATAAAATTGATGTAGAGCGGATAAAATGGATGTAGAGTGGATAAAATGGATGTGGAGTGGATGACAATGGATGTAGAGTGGATAAAATGGATGTAGAGTTGATAAAAATGGATGTAGAGTGGATAAAAATGGATGTAGAGTGGATAAAATGGATGTAGAGTGGATAAAACGGATGTAGAGTGGATAAAAAAGGATGTAGAGGGGATAAAATGGATGTAGAGTGGATAAAATTGATGTAGAGTGGATAAAATGGATGTAGAGTGGATAAAAATGGATGTAGAGTGGATAAAATGGATGTAGAGTGGGTAAAATGGATGTAGAGTGGATAAAACGGATGTAGAGTGGATAAAATGGATGTAGAGTGGATAAAATGGATGTGGAGTGGATAACCATGGATGTAGAGTGGATAAAATGGATGTAGAGTGGATAAAAATGGATGTAGAGTGGATAAAATGGATGTAGAGTGGATAAAACGGATGTAGAGTGGATAAAAAAGGATGTAGAGGGAATAAAATGGATGTAGAGTGGATAAAATTGATGTAGAGTGGATAAAATGGATGTAGAGTGGATAAAAATGGATGTAGAGTGGATAAAATGGATGTAGAGTGGGTAAAATGGATGTAGAGTGGATAAAACGGATGTAGAGTGGATAAAATGGATGCAGAGTGGATAAAATGGATGTGGAGTGGATAAAATGGATGTAGAGTTGATAAAATGGATGTAAAGTGGATAAAATGGATGCAGAGTTAATAAAAATGGATGTAGAGTGGAAATAATGGATGTAGAGAGGATAAAATGGATGTAGAGTGGATAAAATGGATGTAGAGTTCATAAAAATGGATGTAGAGTGGATAAAATTGATGTAGAGCGGATAAAATGGATGTAGAGTGGATAAAATGGATGTGGAGTGGATAACAATGGATGTAGAGTGGATAAAATGGATGTAGAGTTGATAAAAATGGATGTACAGTGGATAAAAATGGATGTAGAGTGGATAAAATGGATGTAGAGTGGATAAAACGGATGTACAGTGGATAAAAAAGGATGTAGAGGGGATAAAATGGATGTAGAGTGGATAAAATTGATGTAGAGTGGATAAAATGGATGTAGAGTTAATAAAAATGGATGTAGAGTGGACAAAATATATGTAGAGTGGATGTTCGCGAAATCTGCATTCCCGACGGATCGGGAAAGCAGGTTTCACGAGGCTCGTATTCATTCACGGCAGTTTTCATACCGGAAGTCAAATTATGTCCAAAAACCATTCTAAGGCGTCTTAGGACGTTTTGGAATGCGCGCGTCGTCACGTGATGCCCAGCATGCCCTACGCAGTGGGCATGATGCGACGCCATACTGTCTTCTTCAATAACCGTTGAACCGCGAAGTCGTACGGATCGAGTCGAGCGTTCTTGTTGTATCTTTTGTTATAATTTGACCACAGCATCATATCACATTCCATTTTCATCTCACGGCTTTCTCATACACTCATATAAATTCAGTGACCACATCCACGGACGAAACAAGGCTATTCACACGGACAAACGACTCAGGACTTCCACATTCACATTCACCACACGTGCATAGGCACCCCACGGTAAAATCTCTTTTATACTATTACATCCCTCACACGCATCACACTGAAACTGCGTATGTAAATACTCCGTGTATATATATTCATCTCGGGAAATATCATTGTACATATTCATTTGCTCGGTTCGCATCATGTCTGAATAAATCAACTGTTATTTTTTCTCATCATAAAATGCACGTGTACGAATAATTTCATCACCTTTCCACCATCCGAGATACAGTCCACCTTAATATCGAACAGTGGATAAAATGGATGTAGAGTTGATAAAAATGGATGTAGAGTGGACAAAATGGATGTAGAGCGGATAAAATGGATGTAGAGTGGATAAAATGGATGTAGAGTGGATAAAATGGATGTGGAGTGGATAAAACGGATGTAGAGTGGATAAAAAAGGATGTAGAGGGGATAAAATGGATGTAGAGTGGATAAAATTGATGTAGAGTGGATAAAATGGATGTAGAGTTAATAAAAATGGATGTAGAGTGGACAAAATAGATGTAGAGTGGATAAAATGGATGTAGAGTGGATAAAACGGATGTAGAGTGGATAAAAAAGGATGTAGAGGGGATAAAATGGATGTAGAGTGGATAAAATTGATGTAGAGCGGATAAAATGGATGTAGAGTGGATAAAATGGATGTGGAGTGGATAACAATGGATGTAGAGTATATAAAATGGATGTAGAGTGGATAAAATGGATGTAGAGTGGATAAAAATGGATGTAGAGTGGATAAAATGGATGTAGATTGGATAAAAATAGATGTAGAGTGGATAAAATGGATGTAGAGTGGATAAAACGGATGTAGAGTGGATAAAAAAGGATGTAGAGGGGATAAAATGGATGTAGAGTGGATAAAATTGATGTAGAGCGGATAAAATGGATGTAGAGTGGATAAAATGGATGTGGAGTGGATAACAATGGATGTAGAGTGGATAAAATGGATGTAGAGTTGATAAAAATGGATGTAGAGTTAATAAAAATGGATGTAGAGTGGACAAAATAGATGTAGAGTGGATAAAAATGGATGTAGAGTGGTATAAAATGGATGTGGAGTGGATAAAAATGGATGTAGAGAGGATAAAATGGATGTAGAGTGGATAAAAATGGATGTAGAGTGGATAAAATGGATGTAGAGTGGATAAAAATGGATGTAGAGTGGATAAAATGGATGTAGAGTGGATAAAATGGATGTAGAGTGGATAAAATGGATGTAGAGTTGATAAAAATGGATGTAGAGTTAATAAAAATGGATGTAGAGTGGACAAAATAGATGTAGAGTGGATAAAATGGATGTAGAGTTGATAAAAATGGATGTAGAGTGGACAAAATAGATGTAGAGTGGATAAAAATGGATGTAGAGTGGTATAAAATGGATGTAGAGTGGATAAAAATGGATGTAGAGTGAATAAAAATGGATGTAGAGAGGATAAAATGGATGTAGAATGGATAAAAATGGATGTAGAGTGGATAAAATGGATGTAGAGTGGATAAAATGGATGTAGAGTGGATAAAATGGATGTAGAGTGGGTAAAATAGATGTAGAGTGGATAAAATGGATGTAGAGTTGATAAAAATGGATGTAGAGTGGACAAAATGGATGTAGAGTTAATAAAAATGGATGTAGAGTGGAAATAATGGATGTAGAGAGGATAAAATGGATGTAGAGTGGATAAAATGGATGTAGAGTTCATAAAAATGGATGTAGAGTGGATAAAATGGATGTGGAGTGGATAACAATGGATGTAGAGTGGATAAAATGGATGTAGAGTTGATAAAAATGGATGTAGAGTTAATAAAAATGGATGTAGAGTGGACAAAATAGATGTAGAGTGGATAAAATGGATGTAGAGTTGATAAAAATGGATGTAGAGTGGACAAAATAGATGTAGAGTGGATAAAAATGGATGTAGAGTGGTATAAAATGGATGTGGAGTGGATAAAAATGGATGTAGAGAGGATAAAATGGATGTAGAGTGGATAAAAATGGATGTAGAGTGGATAAAATGGATGTAGAGTGGATAAAAATGGATGTAGAGTGGATAAAATGGATGTAGAGTGGATAAAATGGATGTAGAGTGGATAAAATGGATGTAGAGTTGATAAAAATGGATGTAGAGTGGAAATAATGGATGTAGAGAGGATAAAATGGATGTAGAGTGGATAAAATGGATGTAGAGTTCATAAAAATGGATGTAGAGTGGATAAAATGGATGTGGAGTGGATAACAATGGATGTAGAGTGGATAAAATGGATGTAGAGTTGATAAAAATGGATGTAGAGTGGACAAAATAGATGTAGAGTGGATAAAAATGGATGTAGAGTGGTATAAAATGGATGTGGAGTGGATAAAAATGGATGTAGAGAGGATAAAATGGATGTAGAGTGGATAAAAATGGATGTAGAGTGGATAAAATGGATGTAGAGTGGATAAAAATGGATGTAGAGTGGATAAAATGGATGTAGAGTGGATAAAATGGATGTAGAGTGGATAAAATGGATGTAGAGTTGATAAAAATGGATGTAGAGTTAATAAAAATGGATGTAGAGTGGACAAAATAGATGTAGAGTGGATAAAATGGATGTAGAGTTGATAAAAATGGATGTAGAGTGGACAAAATAGATGTAGAGTGGATAAAAATGGATGTAGAGTGGATAAAATGGATGTAGAGTGGATAAAATGGATGTAGAGTGGATAAAAAAGGATGTAGAGTGGACAAAATGGATGTAGAGTTAATAAAAATGGATGTAGAGTGGAAATAATGGATGTAGAGAGGATAAAATGGATGTAGAGTGGATAAAATGGATGTAGAGTTCATAAAAATGGATGTAGAGTGGATAAAATTGATGTAGTGCGGATAAAATGGATGTAGAGTGGATAAAATGGATGTGGAGTGGATAACAATGGATGTAGAGTGGATAAAATGGATGTAGAGTTAATAAAAATGGATGTAGAGTGGACAAAATAGATGTAGAGTGGATAAAATGGATGTAGAGTTGATAAAAATGGATGTAGAGTGGACAAAATAGATGTAGAGTGGATAAAATGGATGTAGAGTGGGTAAAATAGATGTAGAGTGGATAAAATGGATGTAGAGTTGATAAAAATGGATGTAGAGTGGACAAAATGGATGTAGAGCGGATAAAATGGATGTAGAGTGGATAAAATGGATGTAGAGTGGATAAAATTGATGTAGAGTGGATAAAATTGATGTAGAGTGGATAAAATGGATGTGGAGTGGATAACAATGGATGTAGAGTGGATAAAATGGATGTAGAGTTGATAAAAATGGATGTAGAGTGGATAAAAATGGATGTAGAGTGGATAAAATGGATGTAGAGTGGATAAAACGGATGTAGAGTGGATAAAAAAGGATGTAGAGGGGATAAAATGGATGTAGAGTGGATAAAATTGATGTAGAGCGGATAAAATGGATGTAGAGTGGATAAAATGGATGTGGAGTGGATAACAATGGATGTAGAGTGGATAAAATGGATGTAGAGTTGATAAAAATGGATGTAGAGTTAATAAAAATGGATGTAGAGTGGACAAAATAGATGTAGAGTGGATAAAATGGATGTAGAGTTGATAAAAATGGATGTAGAGTGGACAAAATAGATGTAGAGTGGATAAAAATGGATGTAGAGTGGTATAAAATGGATGTGGAGTGGATAAAAATGGATGTAGAGAGGATAAAATGGATGTAGAGTGGATAAAAATGGATGTAGAGTGGATAAAATGGATGTAGAGTGGATAAAAATGGATGTAGAGTGGATAGAATGGATGTAGAGTGGATAAAATGGATGTAGAGTGGATAAAATGGATGTAGAGTTGACAAAAATGGATGTAGAGTTAATAAAAATGGATGTAGAGTGGACAAAATAGATGTAGAGTGGATAAAATGGATGTAGAGTTGATAAAAATGGATGTAGAGTGGATAAAATGGATGTAGAGTTGATAAAAATGAATGTAGAGTGGACAAAATAGATGTAGAGTGGATAAAAATGGATGTAGAGTGAATAAAAATGGATGTAGAGAGGATAAAATGGATGTAGAATGGATAAAAATGGATGTAGAGTGGATAAAATGGATGTAGAGTGGATAAAATGGATGTAGAGTGGATAAAATGGATGTAGAGTGGGTAAAATAGATGTAGAGTGGATAAAATGGATGTAGAGTTGATAAAAATGGATGTAGAGTGGACAAAATGGATGTAGAGTTTATAAAAATGGATGTAGAGTGGAAATAATGGATGTAGAGAGGATAAAATGGATGTAGAGTGGATAAAATGGATGTAGAGTTCATAAAAATGGATGTAGAGTGGATAAAATTGATGTAGAGCGGATAAAATGGATGTAGAGTGGATAAAATGGATGTGGAGTGGATAACAATGGATGTAGAGTGGATAAAATGGATGTAGAGTTGATAAAAATGGATGTAGAGTTAATAAAAATGGATGTAGAGTGGACAAAATAGATGTAGAGTGGATAAAATGGATGTAGAGTTGATAAAAATGGATGTAGAGTGGACAAAATAGATGTAAAGTGGATAAAAATGGATGTAGAGTGGTATAAAATGGATGTGGAGTGGATAAAAATGGATGTAGAGAGGATAAAATGGATGTAGAGTGGATAAAAATTGATGTAGAGTGGATAAAATGGATGTAGAGTGGATAAAAATGGATGTAGAGTGGATAAAATGGATGTAGAGTGGATAAAATGGATGTAGAGTGGATAAAATGGATGTAGAGTTGATAAAAATGGATGTAGAGTTAATAAAAATGGATGTAGAGTGGACAAAATAGATGTAGAGTGGATAAAATGGATGTAGAGTTGATAAAAATGGATGTAGAGTGGACAAAATAGATGTAGAGTGGATAAAAATGGATGTAGAGTGGTATAAAATGGATGTAGAGTGGATAAAAATGGATGTAGAGTGAATAAAAATGGATGTAGAGAGGATAAAATGGATGTAGAATGGATAAAAATGGATGTAGAGTGGATAAAACGGATGTAGAGTGGATAAAAAAGGATGTAGAGGGGATAAAATGGATGTAGAGTTCATAAAAATGGATGTAGAGTGGATAAAATTGATGTAGAGCGGATAAAATGGATGTAGAGTGGATAAAATGGATGTAGAGTGGGTAAAATAGATGTAGAGTGGATAAAATGGATGTAGAGTTGATAAAAATGGATGTAGAGTGGACAAAATGGATGTAGAGTTAATAAAAATGGATGTAGAGTGGAAATAATGGATGTAGAGAGGATAAAATGGATGTAGAGTGGATAAAATGGATGTAGAGTTCATAAAAATGGATGTAGAGTGGATAAAATTGATGTAGAGCGGATAAAATGGATGTAGAGTGGATAAAATGGATGTGGAGTGGATAACAATGGATGTAGAGTGGATAAAATGGATGTAGAGTTGATAAAAATGGATGTAGAGTGGATAAAAATGGATGTAGAGTGGATAAAATGGATGTAGAGTGGATAAAACGGATGTAGAGTGGATAAAAAAGGATGTAGAGGGGATAAAATGGATGTAGAGTGGATAAAATTGATGTAGAGTGGATAAAATGGATGTAGAGTGGATAAGAATGGATGTAGAGTGGATAAAATGGATGTAGAGTGGGTAAAATGGATGTAGAGTGGATAAAACGGATGTAGAGAGGATAAAATGGATGTAGAGTGGATAAAATGGATGTGGAGTGGATAACAATGGATGTAGAGTGGATAAATTGAATGTAGAGTAGATAAAATGGATGTATAGTGGATAAAATGGATGTAGAGTTGATAAAATGGATGTAGAGTGGAAATAATGGATGTAGAGAGGATAAAATGGGTGTAGAGTGGATAAAATGGCTGTAGAGTTCATAAAAATGGATGTAGAGTGGATAAAATTGATGTAGAGCGGATAAAATGGATGTAGAGTGGATAAAATGGATGTGGAGTGGATAACAATGGATGTAGAGTGGATAAAATGGATGTAGAGTTGATAAAAATGGATGTAGAGTGGATAAAAATGGATGTAGAGTGGATAAAATGGATGTAGAGTGGATAAAACGGATGTAGAGTGGATAAAAAAGGATGTAGAGGGGATAAAATGGATGTAGAGTGGATAAAATTGATGTAGAGTGGATAAAATGGATGTAGAGTGGATAAAAATGGATGTAGAGTGGATAAAATGGATGTAGAGTGGGTAAAATGGATGTAGAGTGGATAAAACGGATGTAGAGTGGATAAAATGGATGTAGAGTGGATAAAATGGATGTGGAGTGGATAACCATGGATGTAGAGTGGATAAAATGGATGTAGAGTGGATAAAAATGGATGTAGAGTGGATAAAATGGATGTAGAGTGGATAAAACGGATGTAGAGTGGATAAAAAAGGATGTAGAGGGGATAAAATGGATGTAGAGTGGATAAAATTGATGTAGAGTGGATAAAATGGATGTAGAGTGGATAAAAATGGATGTAGAGTGGACAAAATGGATGTAGAGTTAATAAAAATGGATGTAGAGTGGAAATAATGGATGTAGAGAGGATAAAATGGATGTAGAGTGGATAAAATGGATGTAGAGTTCATAAAAATGGATGTAGAGTGGATAAAATTGATGTAGAGCGGATAAAATGGATGTAGAGTGGATAAAATGGATGTGGAGTGGATAACAATGGATGTAGAGTGGATAAAATGGATGTAGAGTTGATAAAAATGGATGTAGAGTGGATAAAAATGGATGTAGAGTGGATAAAATGGATGTAGAGTGGATAAAACGGATGTAGAGTGGATAAAAAAGGATGTAGAGGGGATAAAATGGATGTAGAGTGGATAAAATTGATGTAGAGTGGATAAAATGGATGTAGAGTGGATAAGAATGGATGTAGAGTGGATAAAATGGATGTAGAGTGGGTAAAATGGATGTAGAGTGGATAAAACGGATGTAGAGAGGATAAAATGGATGTAGAGTGGATAAAATGGATTTGGAGTGGATAACAATGGATGTAGAGTGGATAAATTGAATGTAGAGTAGATAAAATGGATGTATAGTGGATAAAATGGATGTAGAGTTGATAAAATGGATGTAGAGTGGAAATAATGGATGTAGAGAGGATAAAATGGATGTAGAGTGGATAAAATGGCTGTAGAGTTCATAAAAATGGATGTAGAGTGGATAAAATTGATGTAGAGCGGATAAAATGGATGTAGAGTGGATAAAATGGATGTGGAGTGGATGACAATGGATGTAGAGTGGATAAAATGGATGTAGAGTTGATAAAAATGGATGTAGAGTGGATAAAAATGGATGTAGAGTGGATAAAATGGATGTAGAGTGGATAAAACGGATGTAGAGTGGATAAAAAAGGATGTAGAGGGGATAAAATGGATGTAGAGTGGATAAAATTGATGTAGAGTGGATAAAATGGATGTAGAGTGGATAAAAATGGATGTAGAGTGGATAAAATGGATGTAGAGTGGGTAAAATAGATGTAGAGTGGATAAAACGGATGTAGAGTGGATAAAATGGATGTAGAGTGGATAAAATGGATGTGGAGTGGATAACCATGGATGTAGAGTGGATAAAATGGATGTAGAGTGGATAAAAATGGATGTAGAGTGGATAAAATGGATGTAGAGTGGATAAAACGGATGTAGAGTGGATAAAAAAGGATGTAGAGGGGATAAAATGGATGTAGAGTGGATAAAATTGATGTAGAGTGGATAAAATGGATGTAGAGTGGATAAAAATGGATGTAGAGTGGATAAAATGGATGTAGAGTGGGTAAAATAGATGTAGAGTGGATAAAATGGAGGTAGAGTTGATAAAAATGGATGTAGAGTGGACAAAATGGATGTAGAGCGGATAAAATGGATGTAGAGTGGATAAAATGGATGTAGAGTGGATAAAATTGATGTAGAGTGGATAAAATTGATGTAGAGTGGATAAAATGGATGTAGAGTTCATAAAAATGGATGTAGAGTGGATAAAATTGATGTAGAGCGGATAAAATGGATGTAGAGTGGATAAAATGGATGTAGAGTGGATAACAATGGATGTAGAGTGGATAAAATGGATGTAGAGTTGATAAAAATGGATGTAGAGTGGACAAAATAGATGTAGAGTGGATAAAAATGGATGTAGAGTGGTATAAAATGGATGTGGAGTGGATAAAAATGGATGTAGAGAGGATAAAATGGATGTAGAGTGGATAAAAATGGATGTAGAGTGGATAAAATGGATGTAGAGTGGATAAAAATGGATGTAGAGTGGATAAAATGGATGTAGAGTGGATAAAATGGATGTAGAGTGGATAAAATGGATGTAGAGTTGATAAAAATGGATGTAGAGTTAATAAAAATGGATGTAGAGTGGACAAAATAGATGTAGAGTGGATAAAATGGATGTAGAGTTGATAAAAATGGATGTAGAGTGGACAAAATAGATGTAGAGTGGATAAAAATGGATGTAGAGTGGATAAAATGGATGTAGAGTGGATAAAACGGATGTAGAGTGGATAAAAAAGGATGTAGAGTGGACAAAATGGATGTAGAGTTAATAAAAATGGATGTAGAGTGGAAATAATGGATGTAGAGAGGATAAAATGGATGTAGAGTGGATAAAATGGATGTAGAGTTCATAAAAATGGATGTAGAGTGGATAAAATTGATGTAGAGCGGATAAAATGGATGTAGAGTGGATAAAATGGATGTGGAGTGGATAACAATGGATGTTGAGTGGATAAAATGGATGTAGAGTTAATAAAAATGGATGTAGAGTGGACAAAATAGATGTAGAGTGGATAAAATGGATGTAGAGTTGATAAAAATGGATGTAGAGTGGACAAAATAGATGTAGAGTGGATAAAATGGATGTAGAGTGGGTAAAATAGATGTAGAGTGGATAAAATGGATGTAGAGTTGATAAAAATGGATGTAGAGTGGATAAAATTGATGTAGAGTGGATAAAATTGATGTAGAGTGGATAAAATGGATGTGGAGTGGATAACAATGGATGTAGAGTGGATAAAATGGATGTAGAGTTGATAAAAATGGATGTAGAGTGGATAAAAATGGATGTAGAGTGGATAAAATGGATGTAGAGTGGATAAAACGGATGTAGAGTGGATAAAAAAGGATGTAGAGGGGATAAAATGGATGTAGAGTGGATAAAATTGATGTAGAGTGGATAAAAATGGATGTAGAGTGGACAAAATAGATGTAGAGTGGATAAAATGGATGTAGATTGGATAAAAATAGATGTAGAGTGGATAAAATGGATGTAGAGTGGATAAAACGGATGTAGAGTGGATAAAAAAGGATGTAGAGGGGATAAAATGGATGTAGAGTGGATAAAATTGATGTAGAGCGGATAAAATGGATGTAGAGTGGATAAAATGGATGTGGAGTGGATAACAATGGATGTAGAGTATATAAAATGGATGTAGAGTACATAAAATGGATGTAGAGTGGATAAAAATGGATGTAGAGTGGATAAAATGGATGTAGATTGGATAAAAATAGATGTAGAGTGGATAAAATGGATGTAGAGTGGATAAAACGGATGTAGAGTGGATAAAAAAGGATGTAGAGGGGATAAAATGGATGTAGAGTGGATAAAATTGATGTAGAGCGGATAAAATGGATGTAGAGTGGATAAAATGGATGTGGAGTGGATAACAATGGATGTAGAGTGGATAAAATGGATGTAGAGTTGATAAAAATGGATGTAGAGTTAATAAAAATGGATGTAGAGTGGACAAAATAGATGTAGAGTGGATAAAATGGATGTAGAGTTGATAAAAATGGATGTAGAGTGGACAAAATAGATGTAAAGTGGATAAAAATGGATGTAGAGTGGTATAAAATGGATGTGGAGTGGATAAAAATGGATGTAGAGAGGATAAAATGGATGTAGAGTGGATAAAAATTGATGTAGAGTGGATAAAATGGATGTAGAGTGGATAAAAATGGATGTAGAGTGGATAAAATGGATGTAGAGTGGATAAAATGGATGTAGAGTGGATAAAATGGATGTAGAGTTGATAAAAATGGATGTAGAGTTAATAAAAATGGATGTAGAGTGGACAAAATAGATGTAGAGTGGATAAAATGGATGTAGAGTTGATAAAAATGGATGTAGAGTGGACAAAATAGATGTAGAGTGGATAAAAATGGATGTAGAGTGGTATAAAATGGATGTAGAGTGGATAAAAATGGATGTAGAGTGAATAAAAATGGATGTAGAGAGGATAAAATGGATGTAGAATGGATAAAAATGGATGTAGAGTGGATAAAACGGATGTAGAGTGGATAAAAAAGGATGTAGAGGGGATAAAATGGATGTAGAGTTCATAAAAATGGATGTAGAGTGGATAAAATTGATGTAGAGCGGATAAAATGGATGTAGAGTGGATAAAATGGATGTAGAGTGGGTAAAATAGATGTAGAGTGGATAAAATGGATGTAGAGTTGATAAAAATGGATGTAGAGTGGACAAAATGGATGTAGAGTTAATAAAAATGGATGTAGAGTGGACAAAATAGATGTAGAGTGGATAAAATGGATGTAGAGTTGATAAAAATGGATGTAGAGTGGACAAAATAGATGTAGAGTGGATAAAATGGATGTAGAGTGGGTAAAATAGATGTAGAGTGGATAAAATGGATGTAGAGTTGATAAAAATGGATGTAGAGTGGATAAAATTGATGTAGAGTGGATAAAATTGATGTAGAGTGGATAAAATGGATGTGGAGTGGATAACAATGGATGTAGAGTGGATAAAATGGATGTAGAGTTGATAAAAATGGATGTAGAGTGGATAAAAATGGATGTAGAGTGGATAAAATGGATGTAGAGTGGATAAAACGGATGTAGAGTGGATAAAAAAGGATGTAGAGGGGATAAAATGGATGTAGAGTGGATAAAATTGATGTAGAGTGGATAAAAATGGATGTAGAGTGGACAAAATAGATGTAGAGTGGATAAAATGGATGTAGATTGGATAAAAATAGATGTAGAGTGGATAAAATGGATGTAGAGTGGATAAAACGGATGTAGAGTGGATAAAAAAGGATGTAGAGGGGATAAAATGGATGTAGAGTGGATAAAATTGATGTAGAGCGGATAAAATGGATGTAGAGTGGATAAAATGGATGTGGAGTGGATAACAATGGATGTAGAGTATATAAAATGGATGTAGAGTACATAAAATGGATGTAGAGTGGATAAAAATGGATGTAGAGTGGATAAAATGGATGTAGATTGGATAAAAATAGATGTAGAGTGGATAAAATGGATGTAGAGTGGATAAAACGGATGTAGAGTGGATAAAAAAGGATGTAGAGGGGATAAAATGGATGTAGAGTGGATAAAATTGATGTAGAGCGGATAAAATGGATGTAGAGTGGATAAAATGGATGTGGAGTGGATAACAATGGATGTAGAGTGGATAAAATGGATGTAGAGTTGATAAAAATGGATGTAGAGTTAATAAAAATGGATGTAGAGTGGACAAAATAGATGTAGAGTGGATAAAATGGATGTAGAGTTGATAAAAATGGATGTAGAGTGGACAAAATAGATGTAAAGTGGATAAAAATGGATGTAGAGTGGTATAAAATGGATGTGGAGTGGATAAAAATGGATGTAGAGAGGATAAAATGGATGTAGAGTGGATAAAAATTGATGTAGAGTGGATAAAATGGATGTAGAGTGGATAAAAATGGATGTAGAGTGGATAAAATGGATGTAGAGTGGATAAAATGGATGTAGAGTGGATAAAATGGATGTAGAGTTGATAAAAATGGATGTAGAGTTAATAAAAATGGATGTAGAGTGGACAAAATAGATGTAGAGTGGATAAAATGGATGTAGAGTTGATAAAAATGGATGTAGAGTGGACAAAATAGATGTAGAGTGGATAAAAATGGATGTAGAGTGGTATAAAATGGATGTAGAGTGGATAAAAATGGATGTAGAGTGAATAAAAATGGATGTAGAGAGGATAAAATGGATGTAGAATGGATAAAAATGGATGTAGAGTGGATAAAACGGATGTAGAGTGGATAAAAAAGGATGTAGAGGGGATAAAATGGATGTAGAGTTCATAAAAATGGATGTAGAGTGGATAAAATTGATGTAGAGCGGATAAAATGGATGTAGAGTGGATAAAATGGATGTAGAGTGGGTAAAATAGATGTAGAGTGGATAAAATGGATGTAGAGTTGATAAAAATGGATGTAGAGTGGACAAAATGGATGTAGAGTTAATAAAAATGGATGTAGAGTGGAAATAATGGATGTAGAGAGGATAAAATGGATGTAGAGTGGATAAAATGGATGTAGAGTTCATAAAAATGGATGTAGAGTGGATAAAATTGATGTAGAGCGGATAAAATGGATGTAGAGTGGATAAAATGGATGTGGAGTGGATAACAATGGATGTAGAGTGGATAAAATGGATGTAGAGTTGATAAAAATGGATGTAGAGTGGATAAAAATGGATGTAGAGTGGATAAAATGGATGTAGAGTGGATAAAACGGATGTAGAGTGGATAAAAAAGGATGTAGAGGGGATAAAATGGATGTAGAGTGGATAAAATTGATGTAGAGTGGATAAAATGGATGTAGAGTGGATAAGAATGGATGTAGAGTGGATAAAATGGATGTAGAGTGGGTAAAATGGATGTAGAGTGGATAAAACGGATGTAGAGAGGATAAAATGGATGTAGAGTGGATAAAATGGATGTGGAGTGGATAACAATGGATGTAGAGTGGATAAATTGAATGTAGAGTAGATAAAATGGATGTATAGTGGATAAAATGGATGTAGAGTTGATAAAATGGATGTAGAGTGGAAATAATGGATGTAGAGAGGATAAAATGGATGTAGAGTGGATAAAATGGCTGTAGAGTTCATAAAAATGGATGTAGAGTGGATAAAATTGATGTAGAGCGGATAAAATGGATGTAGAGTGGATAAAATGGATGTGGAGTGGATAACAATGGATGTAGAGTGGATAAAATGGATGTAGAGTTGATAAAAATGGATGTAGAGTGGATAAAATGGATGTGGAGTGGATAACAATGGATGTAGAGTGGATAAAATGGATGTAGAGTGGATAAAAATGGATGTAGAGTGGATAAAATGGATGTAGAGTGGATAAAACGGATGTAGAGTGGATAAAAAAGGATGTAGAGGGGATAAAATGGATGTAGAGTGGATAAAATGGATGTAGAGTGGATAAAATGGATGTAGAGTGGATAAAACGGATGTAGAGTGGATAAAAAAGGATGTAGAGGGGATAAAATGGATGTAGAGTGGATAAAATTGATGTAGAGTGGATAAAATGGATGTAGAGTGGATAAGAATGGATGTAGAGTGGATAAAATGGATGTAGAGTGGGTAAAATGGATGTAGAGTGGATAAAACGGATGTAGAGAGGATAAAATGGATGTAGAGTGGATAAAATGGATGTGGAGTGGATAACAATGGATGTAGAGTGGATAAATTGAATGTAGAGTAGATAAAATGGATGTATAGTGGATAAAATGGATGTAGAGTTGATAAAATGGATGTAGAGTGGAAATAATGGATGTAGAGAGGATAAAATGGATGTAGAGTGGATAAAATGGCTGTAGAGTTCATAAAAATGGATGTAGAGTGGATAAAATTGATGTAGAGCGGATAAAATGGATGTAGAGTGGATAAAATGGATGTGGAGTGGATAACAATGGATGTAGAGTGGATAAAATGGATGTAGAGTTGATAAAAATGGATGTAGAGTGGATAAAAATGGATGTAGAGTGGATAAAATGGATGTAGAGTGGATAAAACGGATGTAGAGTGGATAAAAAAGGATGTAGAGGGGATAAAATGGATGTAGAGTGGATAAAATTGATGTAGAGTGGATAAAATGGATGTAGAGTGGATAAAAATGGATGTAGAGTGGATAAAATGGATGTAGAGTGGGTAAAATGGATGTAGAGTGGATAAAACGGATGTAGAGTGGATAAAATGGATGTAGAGTGGATAAAATGGATGTGGAGTGGATAACCATGGATGTAGAGTGGATAAAATGGATGTAGAGTGGATAAAAATGGATGTAGAGTGGATAAAATGGATGTAGAGTGGATAAAACGGATGTAGAGTGGATAAAAAAGGATGTAGAGGGGATAAAATGGATGTAGAGTGGATAAAATTGATGTAGAGTGGATAAAATGGATGTAGAGTGGATAAAAATGGATGTAGAGTGGACAAAATGGATGTAGAGTTAATAAAAATGGATGTAGAGTGGAAATAATTGATGTAGAGAGGATAAAATGGATGTAGAGTGGATAAAATGGATGTAGAGTTCATAAAAATGGATGTAGAGTGGATAAAATTGATGTAGAGCGGATAAAATGGATGTAGAGTGGATAAAATGGATGTGGAGTGGATAACAATGGATGTAGAGTGGATAAAATGGATGTAGAGTTGATAAAAATGGATGTAGAGTGGATAAAAATGGATGTAGAGTGGATAAAATGGATGTAGAGTGGATAAAACGGATGTAGAGTGGATAAAAAAGGATGTAGAGGGGATAAAATGGATGTAGAGTGGATAAAATTGATGTAGAGTGGATAAAATGGATGTAGAGTGGATAAGAATGGATGTAGAGTGGATAAAATGGATGTAGAGTGGGTAAAATGGATGTAGAGTGGATAAAACGGATGTAGAGAGGATAAAATGGATGTAGAGTGGATAAAATGGATGTGGAGTGGATAACAATGGATGTAGAGTGGATAAATTGAATGTAGAGTAGATAAAATGGATGTATAGTGGATAAAATGGATGTAGAGTTGATAAAATGGATGTAGAGTGGAAATAATGGATGTAGAGAGGATAAAATGGATGTAGAGTGGATAAAATGGCTGTAGAGTTCATAAAAATGGATGTAGAGTGGATAAAATGGATGTAGAGCGGATAAAATGGATGTAGAGTGGATAAAATGGATGTGGAGTGGATGACAATGGATGTAGAGTGGATAAAATGGATGTAGAGTTGATAAAAATGGATGTAGAGTGGATAAAAATGGATGTAGAGTGGATAAAATGGATGTAGAGTGGATAAAACGGATGTAGAGTGGATAAAAAAGGATGTAGAGGGGATAAAATGGATGTAGAGTGGATAAAATTGATGTAGAGTGGATAAAATGGATGTAGAGTGGATAAAAATGGATGTAGAGTGGATAAAATGGATGTAGAGTGGGTAAAATGGATGTAGAGTGGATAAAACGGATGTAGAGTGGATAAAATGGATGTAGAGTGGATAAAATGGATGTGGAGTGGATAACCATGGATGTAGAGTGGATAAAATGGATGTAGAGTGGATAAAAATGGATGTAGAGTGGATAAAATGGATGTAGAGTGGATAAAACGGATGTAGAGTGGATAAAAAAGGATGTAGAGGGGATAAAATGGATGTAGAGTGGATAAAATTGATGTAGAGTGGATAAAATGGATGTAGAGTGGATAAAAATGGATGTAGAGTGGATAAAATGGATGTAGAGTGGGTAAAATAGATGTAGAGTGGATAAAATGGAGGTAGAGTTGATAAAAATGGATGTAGAGTGGACAAAATGGATGTAGAGCGGATAAAATGGATGTAGAGTGGATAAAATGGATGTAGAGTGGATAAAATTGATGTAGAGTGGATAAAATTGATGTAGAGTGGATAAAATGGATGTAGAGTTCATAAAAATGGATGTAGAGTGGATAAAATTGATGTAGAGCGGATAAAATGGATGTAGAGTGGATAAAATGGATGTAGAGTGGGTAAAATAGATGTAGAGTGGATAAAATGGATGTAGAGTTGATAAAAATGGATGTAGAGTGGACAAAATGGATGTAGAGTTAATAAAAATGGATGTAGAGTGGAAATAATGGATGTAGAGAGGATAAAATGGATGTAGAGTGGATAAAATGGATGTAGAGTTCATAAAAATGGATGTAGAGTGGATAAAATTGATGTAGAGCGGATAAAATGGATGTAGAGTGGATAAAATGGATGTGGAGTGGATAACAATGGATGTAGAGTGGATAAAATGGATGTAGAGTTGATAAAAATGGATGTAGAGTGGATAAAAATGGATGTAGAGTGGATAAAATGGATGTAGAGTGGATAAAACGGATGTAGAGTGGATAAAAAAGGATGTAGAGGGGATAAAATGGATGTAGAGTGGATAAAATTGATGTAGAGTGGATAAAATGGATGTAGAGTGGATAAGAATGGATGTAGAGTGGATAAAATGGATGTAGAGTGGACAAAATGGATGTAGAGTGGATAAAATGGATGTAGAGAGGATAAAATGGATGTAGAGTGGATAAAATGGATGTGGAGTGGATAACAATGGATGTAGAGTGGATAAATTGAATGTAGAGTAGATAAAATGGATGTATAGTGGATAAAATGGATGTAGAGTTGATAAAATGGATGTAGAGTGGAAATAATGGATGTAGAGAGGATAAAATGGATGTAGAGTGGATAAAATGGCTGTAGAGTTCATAAAAATGGATGTAGAGTGGATAAAATTGATGTAGAACGGATAAAATGGATGTAGAGTGGATAAAATGGATGTGGAGTGGATAACAATGGATGTAGAGTGGATAAAATGGATGTAGAGTTGATAAAAATGGATGTAGAGTGGATAAAAATGGATGTAGAGTGGATAAAATGGATGTAGAGTGGATAAAACGGATGTAGAGTGGATAAAAAAGGATGTAGAGGGGATAAAATGGATGTAGAGTGGATAAAATTGATGTAGAGTGGATAAAATGGATGTAGAGTGGATAAAAATGGATGTAGAGTGGATAAAATGGATGTAGAGTGGGTAAAATGGATGTAGAGTGGATAAAACGGATGTAGAGTGGATAAAATGGATGTAGAGTGGATAAAATGGATGTGGAGTGGATAACCATGGATGTAGAGTGGATAAAATGGATGTAGAGTGGATAAAAGTGGATGTAGAGTGGATAAAATGGATGTAGAGTGAATAAAACGGATGTAGAGTGGATAAAAAAGGATGTAGAGGGGATAAAATGGATGTAGAGTGGATAAAATTGATGTAGAGTGGATAAAATGGATGTAGAGTGGATAAAACGGATGTAGAGTGGATAAAAAAGGATGTAGAGGGGATAAAATGGATGTAGAGTGGATAAAATTGATGTAGAGTGGATAAAATGGATGTAGAGTGGATAAAAATGGATGTAGAGTGGACAAAATGGATGTAGAGCGGATAAAATGGATGTAGAGTGGATAAAATGGATGTAGAGTGGATAAAATTGATGTAGAGTGGATAAAATTGATGTAGAGTGGATAAAATGGATGTGGAGTGGATAACAATGGATGTAGAGTGGATAAAATGGATGTAGAGTTGATAAAAATGGATGTAGAGTGGATAAAAATGGATGTAGAGTGGATAAAATGGATGTAGAGTGGATAAAACGGATGTAGAGTGGATAAAAAAGGATGTAGAGTGGATAAAATGGATGTAGATTGGATAAAAATAGATGTAGAGTGGATAAAATGGATGTAGAGTGGATAAAACGGATGTAGAGTGGATAAAAAAGGATGTAGAGGGGATAAAATGGATGTAGAGTGGATAAAATTGATGTAGAGCGGATAAAATGGATGTAGAGTGGATAAAATGGATGTGGAGTGGATAACAATGGATGTAGAGTATATAAAATGGATGTAGAGTACATAAAATGGATGTAGAGTGGATAAAAATGGATGTAGAGTGGATAAAATGGATGTAGATTGGATAAAAATAGATGTAGAGTGGATAAAATGGATGTAGAGTGGATAAAACGGATGTAGAGTGGATAAAAAAGGATGTAGAGGGGATAAAATGGATGTAGAGTGGATAAAATTGATGTAGAGTGGATAAAATGGATGTAGAGTGGATAAAATGGATGTGGAGTGGATAACAATGGATGTAGAGTGGATAAAATGGATGCAGAGTTGATAAAAATGGATGTAGAGTTAATAAAAATGGATGTAGAGTGGACAAAATAGATGTAGAGTGGATAAAATGGATGTAGAGTTGATAAAAATGGATGTAGAGTGGACAAAATAGATGTAGAGTGGATAAAAATGGATGTAGAGTGGTATAAAATGGATGTGGAGTGGATAAAAATGGATGTAGAGAGGATAAAATGGATGTAGAGTGGATAAAAATGGATGTAGAGTGGATAAAATGGATGTAGAGTGGATAAAAATGGATGTAGAGTGGATAAAATGGATGTAGAGTGGATAAAATGGATGTAGAGTGGATAAAATGGATGTAGAGTTGACAAAAATGGATGTAGAGTTAATAAAAATGGATGTAGAGTGGACAAAATAGATGTAGAGTGGATAAAATGGATGTAGAGTTGATAAAAATGGATGTAGAGTGGACAAAATAGATGTAGAGTGGATAAAAATGGATGTAGAGTGGTATAAAATGGATGTAGAGTGGTATAAAATGGATGTAGAGTGGATAAAAATGGATGTAGAGTGAATAAAAATGGATGTAGAGAGGATAAAATGGATGTAGAATGGATAAAAATGGATGTAGAGTGGATAAAATGGATGTAGAGTGGATAAAATGGATGTAGAGTGGATAAAATGGATGTAGAGTGGGTAAAATAGATGTAGAGTGGATAAAATGGATGTAGAGTTGATAAAAATGGATGTAGAGTGGACAAAATGGATGTAGAGTTAATAAAAATGGATGTAGAGTGGAAATAATGGATGTAGAGAGGATAAAATGGATGTAGAGTGGATAAAATGGATGTAGAGTTCATAAAAATGGATGTAGAGTGGATAAAATTGATGTAGAGCGGATAAAATGGATGTAGAGTGGATAAAATGGATGTGGAGTGGATAACAATGGATGTAGAGTGGATAAAATGGATGTAGAGTTGATAAAAATGGATGTAGAGTTAATAAAAATGGATGTAGAGTGGACAAAATAGATGTAGAGTGGATAAAATGGATGTAGAGTTGATAAAAATGGATGTAGAGTGGACAAAATAGATGTAAAGTGGATAAAAATGGATGTAGAGTGGTATAAAATGGATGTAGAGTGGATAAAAATGGATGTAGAGAGGATAAAATGGATGTAGAGTGGATAAAAATTGATGTAGAGTGGATAAAATGGATGTAGAGTGGATAAAAATGGATGTAGAGTGGATAAAATGGATGTAGAGTGGATAAAATGGATGTAGAGTGGATAAAATGGATGTAGAGTTGATAAAAATGGATGTAGAGTTAATAAAAATGGATGTAGAGTGGACAAAATAGATGTAGAGTGGATAAAATGGATGTAGAGTTGATAAAAATGGATGTAGAGTGGACAAAATAGATGTAGAGTGGATAAAAATGGATGTAGAGTGGTATAAAATGGATGTAGAGTGGATAAAAATGGATGTAGAGTGAATAAAAATGGATGTAGAGAGGATAAAATGGATGTAGAATGGATAAAAATGGATGTAGAGTGGATAAAATGGATGTAGAGTGGATAAAATGGATGTAGAGTGGATAAAATGGATGTAGAGTGGGTAAAATAGATGTAGAGTGGATAAAATGGATGTAGAGTTGATAAAAATGGATGTAGAGTGGACAAAATGGATGTAGAGTTAATAAAAATGGATGTAGAGTGGAAATAATGGATGTAGAGAGGATAAAATGGATGTAGAGTGGATAAAATGGATGTAGAGTTCATAAAAATGGATGTAGAGTGGATAAAATTGATGTAGAGCGGATAAAATGGATGTAGAGTGGATAAAATGGATGTGGAGTGGATAACAATGGATGTAGAGTGGATAAAATGGATGTAGAGTTGATAAAAATGCATGTAGAGTGGATAAAAATGGATGTAGAGTGGATAAAATGGATGTAGAGTGGATAAAACGGATGTAGAGTGGATAAAAAAGGATGTAGAGTGGATAAAATGGATGTAGAGTGGATAAAATTGATGTAGAGTGGATAAAATGGATGTAGAGTGGATAAAAATGGATGTAGAGTGGATAAAATGGATGTTGAGTGGGTAAAATGGATGTAGAGTGGATAAAACGGATGTAGAGTGGATAAAATGGATGCAGAGTGGATAAAATGGATGTGGAGTGGATAAAATGGATGTAGAGTTGATAAAATGGATGTAAAGTGGATAAAATGGATGTAGAGTTAATAAAAATGGATGTAGAGTGGAAATAATGGATGTAGAGAGGATAAAATGGATGTAGAGTGGATAAAATGGATGTAGAGTTCATAAAAATGGATGTAGAGTGGATAAAATTGATGTAGAGCGGATAAAATGGATGTAGAGTGGATAAAATGGATGTGGAGTGGATAACAATGGATGTAGAGTGGATAAAATGGATGTAGAGTTGATAAAAATGGATGTAGAGTGGATAAAAATGGATGTAGAGTGGATAAAATGGATGTAGAGTGGATAAAACGGATGTAGAGTGGATAAAAAAGGATGTAGAGGGGATAAAATGGATGTAGAGTGGATAAAATTGATGTAGAGTGGATAAAATGGATGTAGAGTGGATAAAAATGGATGTAGAGTGGATAAAATGGATGTAGAGTACATAAAATGGATGTAGAGTGGATAAAACGGATGTAGAGTGGATAAAATGGATGTAGAGTGGATAAAATGGATGTGGAGTGGATAACAATGGATGTAGAGTGGATAAAATGGATGTAGAGTTGATAAAAATGGATGTAGAGTGGATAAAAATGGATGTAGAGTGGATAAAATGGATGTAGAGTGGATAAAACGGATGTAGAGTGGATAAAAAAGGATGTAGAGGGGATAAAATGGATGTAGAGTGGATAAAATTGATGTAGAGTGGATAAAATGGATGTAGAGTTAATAAAAATGGATGTAGAGTGGACAAAATAGATGTAGAGTGGATAAAATGGATGTAGATTGGATAAAAATAGATGTAGAGTGGATAAAATGGATGTAGAGTGGATAAAATGGATGTAGAGTGGGTAAAATAGATGTAGAGTTAATAAAAATGGATGTAGAGTGGAAATAATGGATGTAGAGAGGATAATATGGATGTAGAGTGGATAAAATGGATGTAGAGTTCATAAAAATGGATGTAGAGTGGATAAAATTGATGTAGAGCGGATAAAATGGATGTAGAGTGGATAAAATGGATGTGGAGTGGATAACAATGGATGTAGAGTGGATAAAATGGATGTAGAGTTGATAAAAATGGATGTAGAGTTAATAAAAATGGATGTAGAGTGGACAAAATAGATGTAGAGTGGATAAAATGGATGTAGAGTTGATAAAAATGGATGTAGAGTGGACAAAATAGATGTAAAGTTGATAAAAATGGATGTAGAGTGGTATAAAATGGATGTGGAGTGGATAAAAATGGATGTAGAGAGGATAAAATGGATGTAGAGTGGATAAAAATTGATGTAGAGTGGATAAAATGGATGTAGAGTGGATAAAAATGGATGTAGAGTGGATAAAATGGATGTAGAGTGGATAAAATGGATGTAGAGTGGATAAAATGGATGTAGAGTTGATAAAAATGGATGTAGAGTTAATAAAAATGGATGTAGAGTGGACAAAATAGATGTAGAGTGGATAAAATGGATGTAGAGTTGATAAAAATGGATGTAGAGTGGACAAAATAGATGTAGAGTGGATAAAAATGGATGTAGAGTGGTATAAAATGGATGTAGAGTGGATAAAAATGGATGTAGAGTGAATAAAAATGGATGTAGAGAGGATAAAATGGATGTAGAATGGATAAAAATGGATGTAGAGTGGATAAAATGGATGTAGAGTGGATAAAATGGATGTAGAGTGGATAAAATGGATGTAGAGTGGGTAAAATAGATGTAGAGTGGATAAAATGGATGTAGAGTTGATAAAAATGGATGTAGAGTGGACAAAATGGATGTAGAGTTAATAAAAATGGATGTAGAGTGGAAATAATGGATGTAGAGAGGATAAAATGGATGTAGAGTGGATAAAATGGATGTAGAGTTCAAAAAAATGGATGTAGAGTGGATAAAATTGATGTAGAGCGGATAAAATGGATGTAGAGTGGATAAAATGGATGTGGAGTGGATAACAATGGATGTAGAGTGGATAAAATGGATGTAGAGTTGATAAAAATGCATGTAGAGTGGATAAAAATGGATGTAGAGTGGATAAAATGGATGTAGAGTGGATAAAACGGATGTAGAGTGGATAAAAAAGGATGTAGAGTGGATAAAATGGATGTAGAGTGGATAAAATTGATGTAGAGTGGATAAAATGGATGTAGAGTGGATAAAAATGGATGTAGAGTGGATAAAATGGATGTTGAGTGGGTAAAATGGATGTAGAGTGGATAAAACGGATGTAGAGTGGATAAAATGGATGCAGAGTGGATAAAATGGATGTGGAGTGGATAAAATGGATGTAGAGTTGATAAAATGGATGTAAAGTGGATAAAATGGATGTAGAGTTAATAAAAATGGATGTAGAGTGGAAATAATGGATGTAGAGAGGATAAAATGGATGTAGAGTGGATAAAATGGATGTAGAGTTCATAAAAATGGATGTAGAATGGATAAAATTGATGTAGAGCGGATAAAATGGATGTAGAGTGGATAAAATGGATGTGGAGTGGATAACAATGGATGTAGAGTGGATAAAATGGATGTAGAGTTGATAAAAATGGATGTAGAGTGGATAAAAATGGATGTAGAGTGGATAAAATGGATGTAGAGTGGATAAAACGGATGTAGAGTGGATAAAAAAGGATGTAGAGGGGATAAAATGGATGTAGAGTGGATAAAATTGATGTAGAGTGGATAAAATGGATGTAGAGTGGATAAAAATGGATGTAGAGTGGATAAAATGGATGTAGAGTACATAAAATGGATGTAGAGTGGATAAAACGGATGTAGAGTGGATAAAATGGATGTAGAGTGGATAAAATGGATGTGGAGTGGATAACAATGGATGTAGAGTGGATAAAATGGATGTAGAGTTGATAAAAATGGATGTAGAGTGGATAAAAATGGATGTAGAGTGGATAAAATGGATGTAGAGTGGATAAAACGGATGTAGAGTGGATAAAAAAGGATGTAGAGGGGATAAAATGGATGTAGAGTGGATAAAATTGATGTAGAGTGGATAAAATGGATGTAGAGTTAATAAAAATGGATGTAGAGTGGACAAAATAGATGTAGAGTGGATAAAATGGATGTAGATTGGATAAAAATAGATGTAGAGTGGATAAAATGGATGTAGCGTGGATAAAACGGATGTAGAGTGGATAAAAAAGGATGTAGAGGGGATAAAATGGATGTAGAGTGGATAAAATTGATGTAGAGCGGATAAAATGGATGTAGAGTGGATAAAATGGATGTGGAGTGGATAACAATGGATGTAGAGTATATAAAATGGATGTAGAGTACATAAAATGGATGTAGAGTGGATAAAAATGGATGTAGAGTGGATAAAATGGATGTAGATTGGATAAAAATAGATGTAGAGTGGATAAAATGGATGTAGAGTGGATAAAACGGATGTAGAGTGGATAAAAAAGGATGTAGAGGGGATAAAATGGATGTAGAGTGGATAAAATTGATGTAGAGCGGATAAAATGGATGTAGAGTGGATAAAATGGATGTGGAGTGGATAACATGGATGTAGAGTGGATAAAATGGATGTAGAGTTGATAAAAATGGATGTAGAGTTAATAAAAATGGATGTAGAGTGGACAAAATAGATGTAGAGTGGATAAAATGGATGTAGAGTTGATAAAAATGGATGTAGAGTGGACAAAATAGATGTAGAGTGGATAAAAATGGATGTAGAGTGGTATAAAATGGATGTGGAGTGGATAAAAATGGATGTAGAGAGGATAAAATGGATGTAGAGTGGATAAAAATGGATGTAGAGTGGATAAAATGGATGTAGAGTGGATAAAAATGGATGTAGAGTGGATAAAATGGATGTAGAGTGGATAAAATGGATGTAGAGTGGATAAAATGGATGTAGAGTTGATAAAAATGGATGTAGAGTTAATAAAAATGGATGTAGAGTGGACAAAATAGATGTAGAGTGGATAAAATGGATGTAGAGTTGATAAAAATGGATGTAGAGTGGACAAAATAGATGTAGAGTGGATAAAAATGGATGTAGAGTGGTATAAAATGGATGTAGAGTGGATAAAAATGGATGTAGAGTGGACAAAATGGATGTAGAGTTAATAAAAATGGATGTAGAGTGGAAATAATGGATGTAGAGAGGATAAAATGGATGTAGAGTGGATAAAATGGATGTGGAGTGGATAACAATGGATGTAGAGTGGATAAAATGGATGTAGAGTTGATAAAAATGGATGTAGAGTGGATAAAAATGGATGTAGAGTGGATAAAATGGATGTAGAGTGGATAAAACGGATGTAGAGTGGATAAAAAAGGATGTAGAGGGGATAAAATGGATGTAGAGTGGATAAAATTGATGTAGAGTGGATAAAATGGATGTAGAGTGGATAAAAATGGATGTAGAGTGGATAAAATGGATGTAGAGTACATAAAATGGATGTAGAGTGGATAAAACGGATGTAGAGTGGATAAAATGGATGTAGAGTGGATAAAATGGATGTGGAGTGGATAACAATGGATGTAGAGTGGACAAAATAGATGTAGAGTGGATAAAATGGATGTAGAGTTGATAAAAATGGATGTAGAGGGGATAAAATTGATGTAGAGTGGATAAAATTGATGTAGAGTGGATAAAATGGATGTAGAGTGGATAAAAATGGATGTAGAGTGGATAAAATGGATGTAGAGTGGGTAAAATGGATGTAGAGTGGATAAAACGGATGTAGAGTGGATAAAATGGATGTGGAGTGGATAACAATGGATGTAGAGTGGATAAAATGGATGTAGAGTTGATAAAAATGGATGTAGAGTTAATAAAAATGGATGTAGAGTGGACAAAATAGATGTAGAGTGGATAAAATGGATGTAGAGTTGATAAAAATGGATGTAGAGTGGACAAAATAGATGTAGAGTGGATAAAAATGGATGTAGAGTGGTATAAAATGGATGTGGAGTGGATAAAAATGGATGTAGAGTGGAAATAATGGATGTAGAGAGGATAAAATGGATGTAGAGTGGATAAAATGGATGTAGAGTTCATAAAAATGGATGTAGAGTGGATAAAATTGATGTAGAGCGGATAAAATGGATGTAGAGTGGATAAAATGGATGTGGAGTGGATAACAATGGATGTAGAGTGGATAAAATGGATGTAGAGTTGATAAAAATGGATGTAGAGTTAATAAAAATGGATGTAGAGTGGACAAAATAGATGTAGAGTGGATAAAATGGATGTAGAGTTGATAAAAATGGATGTAGAGTGGACAAAATAGATGTAGAGTGGATAAAAATGGATGTAGAGTGGTATAAAATGGATGTGGAGTGGATAAAAATGGATGTAGAGAGGATAAAATAGATGTAGAGTGGATAAAATGGATGTAGAGTTGATAAAAATGGATGTAGAGTGGACAAAATGGATGTAGAGTTAATAAAAATGGATGTAGTGTGGAAATAATGGATGTAGAGAGGATAAAATGGATGTAGAGTGGATAAAATGGATGTAGAGTTCATAAAAATGGATGTAGAGTGGATAAAATTGATGTAGAGCGGATAAAATGGATGTAGAGTGGATAAAATGGATGTGGAGTGGATAACAATGGATGTAGAGTGGATAAAATGGATGTAGAGTTGATAAAATGGATGTAGAGTGGATAAAATGGATGTAGAGTTCATAAAAATGGATGTAGAGTGGATAAAATTGATGTAGAGCGGATAAAATGGATGTAGAGTGGATAAAATGGATGTGGAGTGGATAACAATGGATGTAGAGTGGATAAAATGGATGTAGAGTTGATAAAAATGGATGTAGAGTTAATAAAAATGGATGTAGAGTGGACAAAATAGATGTAGAGTGGATAAAATGGATGTAGAGTTGATAAAAATGGATGTAGAGTGGACAAAATAGATGTAGAGTGGATAAAAATGGATGTAGAGTGGTATAAAATGGATGTGGAGTGGATAAAAATGGATGTAGAGAGGATAAAATAGATGTAGAGTGGATAAAATGGATGTAGAGTTGATAAAAATGGATGTAGAGTGGACAAAATGGATGTAGAGTTAATAAAAATGGATGTAGTGTGGAAATAATGGATGTAGAGAGGATAAAATGGATGTAGAGTGGATAAAATGGATGTAGAGTTCATAAAAATGGATGTAGAGTGGATAAAATTGATGTAGAGCGGATAAAATGGATGTAGAGTGGATAAAATGGATGTGGAGTGGATAACAATGGATGTAGAGTGGATAAAATGGATGTAGAGTTGATAAAAATGGATGTAGAGTTAATAAAAATGGATGTAGAGTGGACAAAATAGATGTAGAGTGGATAAAATGGATGTAGAGTTGATAAAAATGGATGTAGAGTGGACAAAATAGATGTAAAGTGGATAAAAATGGATGTAGAGTGGTATAAAATGGATGTGGAGTGGATAAAAATGGATGTAGAGTGGATAAAATGGATGTAGAGTGGATAAAAATTTATGTAGAGTGGATAAAATGGATGTAGAGTGGATAAAAATGGATGTAGAGTGGATAAAATGGATGTAGAGTGGATAAAATGGATGTAGAGTGGATAAAATGGATGTAGAGTTGATAAAAATGGATGTAGAGTTAATAAAAATGGATGTAGAGTGGACAAAATAGATGTAGAGTGGATAAAATGGATGTAGAGTTGATAAAAATGGATGTAGAGTGGACAAAATAGATGTAGAGTGGATAAAAATGGATGTAGAGTGGTATAAAATGGATGTAGAGTGGATAAAAATGGATGTAGAGTGAATAAAAATGGATGTAGAGAGGATAAAATGGATGTAGAATGGATAAAAATGGATGTAGAGTGGATAAAATGGATGTAGAGTGGATAAAATGGATGTAGAGTGGATAAAATGGATGTAGAGTGGGTAAAATAGATGTAGAGTGGATAAAATGGATGTAGAGTTGATAAAAATGGATGTAGAGTGGACAAAATGGATGTAGAGTTAATAAAAATGGATGTAGAGTGGAAATAATGGATGTAGAGAGGATAAAATGGATGTAGAGTGGATAAAATGGATGTAGAGTTCATAAAAATGGATGTAGAGTGGATAAAATTGATGTAGAGCGGATAAAATGGATGTAGAGTGGATAAAATGGATGTGGAGTGGATAACAATGGATGTAGAGTGGATAAAATGGATGTAGAGTTGATAAAAATGCATGTAGAGTGGATAAAAATGGATGTAGAGTGGATAAAATGGATGTAGAGTGGATAAAACGGATGTAGAGTGGATAAAAAAGGATGTAGAGTGGATAAAATGGATGTAGAGTGGATAAAATTGATGTAGAGTGGATAAAATGGATGTAGAGTGGATAAAAATGGATGTAGAGTGGATAAAATGTATGTTGAGTGGGTAAAATGGATGTAGAGTGGATAAAACGGATGTAGAGTGGATAAAATGGATGCAGAGTGGATAAAATGGATGTGGAGTGGATAAAATGGATGTAGAGTTGATAAAATGGATGTAAAGTGGATAAAATGGATGTAGAGTTAATAAAAATGGATGTAGAGTGGAAATAATGGATGTAGAGAGGATAAAATGGATGTAGAGTGGATAAAATGGATGTAGAGTTCATAAAAATGGATGTAGAGTGGATAAAATTGATGTAGAGCGGATAAAATGGATGTAGAGGGGATAAAATGGATGTGGAGTGGATAACAATGGATGTAGAGTGGATAAAATGGATGTAGAGTTGATAAAAATGGATGTAGAGTGGATAAAAATGGATGTAGAGTGGATAAAATGGATGTAGAGTGGATAAAACGGATGTAGAGTGGATAAAAAAGGATGTAGAGGGGATAAAATGGATGTAGAGTGGATAAAATTGATGTAGAGTGGATAAAATGGATGTAGAGTGGATAAAAATGGATGTAGAGTGGATAAAATGGATGTAGAGTGGATAAAACGGATGTAGAGTGGATAAAAAAGGATGTAGAGGGGATAAAATGGATGTAGAGTGGATAAAATTGATGTAGAGCGGATAAAATGGATGTAGAGTGGATAAAATGGATGTGGAGTGGATAACATGGATGTAGAGTGGATAAAATGGATGTAGAGTTGATAAAAATGGATGTAGAGTTAATAAAAATGGATGTAGAGTGGACAAAATAGATGTAGAGTGGATAAAATGGATGTAGAGTTGATAAAAATGGATGTAGAGTGGACAAAATAGATGTAGAGTGGATAAAAATGGATGTAGAGTGGTATAAAATGGATGTGGAGTGGATAAAAATGGATGTAGAGAGGATAAAATGGATGTAGAGAGGATAAAAATGGATGTAGAGTGGATAAAATGGATGTAGAATGGATAAAAATGGATGTAGAGTGGATAAAATGGATGTAGAGTGGATAAAATGGATGTAGAGTGGATAAAATGGATGTAGAGTTGATAAAAATGGATGTAGAGTTAATAAAAATGGATGTAGAGTGGACAAAATAGATGTAGAGTGGATAAAATGGATGTAGAGTTGATAAAAATGGATGTAGAGTGGACAAAATAGATGTAGAGTGGATAAAAATGGATGTAGAGTGGTATAAAATGGATGTAGAGTGGATAAAAATGGATGTAGAGTGGACAAAATGGATGTAGAGTTAATAAAAATGGATGTAGAGTGGAAATAATGGATGTAGAGAGGATAAAATGGATGTAGAGTGGATAAAATGGATGTGGAGTGGATAACAATGGATGTAGAGTGGATAAAATGGATGTAGAGTTGATAAAAATGGATGTAGAGTGGATAAAAATGGATGTAGAGTGGATAAAATGGATGTAGAGTGGATAAAACGGATGTAGAGTGGATAAAAAAGGATGTAGAGGGGATAAAATGGATGTAGAGTGGATAAAATTGATGTAGAGTGGATAAAATGGATGTAGAGTGGATAAAAATGGATGTAGAGTGGATAAAATGGATGTAGAGTACATAAAATGGATGTAGAGTGGATAAAACGGATGTAGAGTGGATAAAATGGATGTAGAGTGGATAAAATGGATGTGGAGTGGATAACAATGGATGTAGAGTGGACAAAATAGATGTAGAGTGGATAAAATGGATGTAGAGTTGATAAAAATGGATGTAGAGGGGATAAAATGGATGTAGAGTGGATAAAATTGATGTAGAGTGGATAAAATGGATGTAGAGTGGATAAAAATGGATGTAGAGTGGATAAAATGGATGTAGAGTGGGTAAAATGGATGTAGAGTGGATAAAACGGATGTAGAGTGGATAAAATGGATGCAGAGTGGATAAAATGGATGTGGAGTGGATAAAATGGATGTAGAGTTGATAAAATGGATGTAAAGTGGATAAAATGGATGTAGAGTTAATAAAAATGGATGTAGAGTGGAAATAATGGATGTAGAGAGGATAAAATGGATGTAGAGTGGATAAAATGGATGTAGAGTTCATAAAAATGGATGTACAGTGGATAAAATTGATGTAGAGCGGATAAAATGGATGTAGAGTGGATAAAATGGATGTGGAGTGGATAACAATGGATGTAGAGTGGATAAAATGGATGTAGAGTTGATAAAAATGGATGTAGAGTGGATAAAAATGGATGTAGAGTGGATAAAATGGATGTAGAGTGGATAAAACGGATGTAGAGTGGATAAAAAAGGATGTAGAGGGGATAAAATGGATGTAGAGTGGATAAAATTGATGTAGAGTGGATAAAATGGATGTAGAGTGGATAAAAATGGATGTAGAGTGGATAAAATGGATGTAGAGTACATAAAATGGATGTAGAGTGGATAAAACGGATGTAGAGTGGATAAAATAGATGTAGAGTGGATAAAATGGATGTGGAGTGGATAACAATGGATGTAGAGTGGATAAAATGGATGTAGAGTGGATAAAAATGGATGTAGAGTGGATAAAATGGATGTAGAGTGGATAAAAATGGATGTAGAGTGGATAAAATGGATGTAGGGTGGATAAAACGGATGTAGAGTGGATAAAAAAGAATGTAGAGGGGATAAAATGGATGTAGAGTGGATAAAATTGATGTAGAGGGGATAAAATGGATGTAGAGTGGATAAAATTGATGTAGAGTGGATAAAATGGATGTAGAGTGGATAAAAATGGATGTAGAGTGGATAAAATGGATGTAGAGTGGGTAAAATAGATGTAGAGTGGATAAAATGGATGTAGAGTTGATAAAAATGGATGTAGAGTGGACAAAATGGATGTAGAGCGGATAAAATGGATGTAGAGTGGATAAAATGGATGTAGAGTGGATAAAATTGATGTAGAGTGGATAAAATTGATGTAGAGTGGATAAAATGGATGTGGAGTGGATAACAATGGATGTAGAGTGGATAAAATGGATGTAGAGTTGATAAAAATGGATGTAGAGTGGATAAAAATGGATGTGGAGTGGATAAAATGGATGTAGAGTGGATAAAACGGATGTAGAGTGGATAAAAAAGGATGTAGAGGGGATAAAATGGATGTAGAGTGGATAAAATTGATGTAGAGTGGATAAAATGGATGTAGAGTTAATAAAAATGGATGTAGAGTGGACAAAATAGATGTAGAGTGGATAAAATGGATGTAGATTGGATAAAAATAGATGTAGAGTTGATAAAATGGATGTAGAGTGGATAAAACGGATGTAGAGTGGATAAAAAAGGATGTAGAGGGGATAAAATGGATGTAGAGTGGATAAAATTGATGTAGAGCGGATAAAATGGATGTAGAGTGGATAAAATGGATGTGGAGTGGATAACAATGGATGTAGAGTATATAAAATGGATGTAGAGTACATAAAATGGATGTAGAGTGGATAAAAATGGATGTAGAGTGGATAAAATGGATGTAGATTGGATAAAAATAGATGTAGAGTGGATAAAATGGATGTAGAGTGGATAAAACGGATGTAGAGTGGATAAAAAAGGATGTAGAGGGGATAAAATGGATGTAGAGTGGATAAAATTGATGTAGAGCGGATAAAATGGATGTAGAGTGGATAAAATGGATGTGGAGTGGATAACATGGATGTAGAGTGGATAAAATGGATGTAGAGTTGATAAAAATGGATGTAGAGTTAATAAAAATGGATGTAGAGTGGACAAAATAGATGTAGAGTGGATAAAATGGATGTAGAGTTGATAAAAATGGATGTAGAGTGGACAAAATAGATGTAGAGTGGATAAAAATGGATGTAGAGTGGTATAAAATGGATGTGGAGTGGATAAAAATGGATGTAGAGAGGATAAAATGGATGTAGAGTGGATAAAAATGGATGTAGAGTGGATAAAATGGATGTAGAGTGGATAAAAATGGATGTAGAGTGGATAAAATGGATGTAGAGTGGATAAAATGGATGTAGAGTGGATAAAATGGATGTAGAGTTGATAAAAATGGATGTAGAGTTAATAAAAATGGATGTAGAGTGGACAAAATAGATGTAGAGTGGATAAAATGGATGTAGAGTTGATAAAAATGGATGTAGAGTGGACAAAATAGATGTAGAGTGGATAAAAATGGATGTAGAGTGGTATAAAATGGATGTAGAGTGGATAAAAATGGATGTAGAGTGGACAAAATGGATGTAGAGTTAATAAAAATGGATGTAGAGTGGAAATAATGGATGTAGAGAGGATAAAATGGATGTAGAGTGGATAAAATGGATGTAGAGTTCATAAAAATGGATGTAGAGTGGATAAAATTGATGTAGAGCGGATAAAATGGATGTAGAGTGGATAAAATGGATGTGGAGTGGATAACAATGGATGTAGAGTGGATAAAATAGATGTAGAGTTGATAAAAATGGATGTAGAGTTAATAAAAATGGATGTAGAGTGGACAAAATAGATGTAGAGTGGATAAAATGGATGTAGAGTTGATAAAAATGGATGTAGAGTGGACAAAATAGATGTAGAGTGGATAAAAATGGATGTAGAGTGGTATAAAATGGATGTAGAGTGGATAAAAATGGATGTAGAGTGAATAAAAATGGATGTAGAGAGGATAAAATGGATGTAGAATGGATAAAAATGGATGTAGAGTGGATAAAATGGATGTAGAGTGGATAAAATGGATGTAGAGTGGATAAAATGGATGTAGAGTGGGTAAAATAGATGTAGAGTGGATAAAATGGATGTAGAGTTGATAAAAATGGATGTAGAGTGGACAAAATGGATGTAGAGTTAATAAAAATGGATGTAGAGTGGAAATAATGGATGTAGAGAGGATAAAATGGATGTAGAGTGGATAAAATGGATGTAGAGTTCATAAAAATGGATGTAGAGTGGATAAAATTGATGTAGAGCGGATAAAATGGATGTAGAGTGGATAAAATGGATGTGGAGTGGATAACAATGGATGTAGAGTGGATAAAATGGATGTAGAGTTGATAAAAATGGATGTAGAGTGGATAAAAATGGATGTAGAGTGGATAAAATGGATGTAGAGTGGATAAAACGGATGTAGAGTGGATAAAAAAGGATGTAGAGGGGATAAAATGGATGTAGAGTGGATAAAATTGATGTAGAGTGGATAAAATGGATGTAGAGTGGATAAAAATGGATGTAGAGTGGATAAAATGGATGTAGAGTGGGTAAAATGGATGTAGAGTGGATAAAACGGATGCAGAGTGGATAAAATGGATGCAGAGTGGATAAAATGGATGTGGAGTGGATAAAATGGATGTAGAGTTGATAAAATGGATGTAAAGTGGATAAAATGGATGTAGAGTTAATAAAAATGGATGTAGAGTGGAAATAATGGATGTAGAGAGGATAAAATGGATGTAGAGTGGATAAAATGGATGTAGAGTTCATAAAAATGGATGTAGAGTGGATAAAATTGATGTAGAGCGGATAAAATGGATGTAGAGTGGATAAAATGGATGTGGAGTGGATAACAATGGATGTAGAGTGGATAAAATGGATGTAGAGTTGATAAAAATGGATGTAGAGTGGATAAAAATGGATGTAGAGTGGATAAAATGGATGTAGAGTGGATAAAACGGATGTAGAGTGGATAAAAAAGGATGTAGAGGGGATAAAATGGATGTAGAGTGGATAAAATTGATGTAGAGTGGATAAAATGGATGTAGAGTGGATAAAAATGGATGTAGAGTGGATAAAATGGATGTAGAGTACATAAAATGGATGTAGAGTGGATAAAACGGATGTAGAGTGGATAAAATGGATGTAGAGTGGATAAAATGGATGTGGAGTGGATAACAATGGATGTAGAGTGGATAAAATGGATGTAGAGTGGATAAAAATGGATGTAGAGTGGATAAAATGGATGTAGAGTGGATAAAACGGATGTAGAGTGGATAAAAAAGGATGTAGAGGGGATAAAATGGATGTAGAGTGGATAAAATTGATGTAGAGTGGATAAATTGGATGTAGAGTGGATAAAAATGGATGTAGAGTGGATAAAATGGATGTAGAGTGGGTAAAATAGATGTAGAGTGGATAAAATGGATGTAGAGTTGATAAAAATGGATGTAGAGTGGACAAAATGGATGTAGAGCGGATAAAATGGATGTAGAGTGGATAAAATGGATGTAGAGTGGATAAAATTGATGTAGAGTGGATAAAATGGATGTGGAGTGGATAACAATGGATGTAGAGTGGATAAAATGGATGTAGAGTTGATAAAAATGGATGTAGTGTGGATAAAAATGGATGTAGAGTGGATAAAATGGATGTAGAGTGGATAAAACGGATGTAGAGTGGATAAAATGGATGCAGAGTGGATAAAATGGATGTGGAGTGGATACAATGGATGTAGAGTTGATAAAATGGATGTAAAGTGGATAAAATGGATGTAGAGTTAATAAAAATGGATGTAGAGTGGAAATAATGGATGTAGAGAGGATAAAATGGATGTAGAGTGGATAAAATGGATGTAGAGTTCATAAAAATGGATGTAGAGTGGATAAAATTGATGTAGAGCGGATAAAATGGATGTAGAGTGGATAAAATGGATGTGGAGTGGATAACAATGGATGTAGAGTGGATAAAATGGATGTAGAGTTGATAAAAATGGATGTAGAGTGGATAAAAATGGATGTAGAGTGGATAAAATGGATGTAGAGTGGATAAAACGGATGTAGAGTGGATAAAAAAGGATGTAGAGGGGATAAAATGGATGTAGAGTGGATAAAATTGATGTAGAGTGGATAAAATGGATGTAGAGTGGATAAAAATGGATGTAGAGTGGATAAAATGGATGTAGAGTACATAAAATGGATGTAGAGTGGATAAAACGGATGTAGAGTGGATAAAATGGATGTAGAGTGGATAAAATGGATGTGGAGTGGATAAAATGGATGTAGAGTGGATAAAAATGGATGTAGAGTGGATAAAATGGATGTAGAGTGGATAAAAATGGATGTAGAGTGGATAAAATGGATGTAGAGTGGATAAAATGGATGTAGAGTGGATAAAATGGATGTAGAGTTGATAAAAATGGATGTAGAGTGGATAAAATGGATGTAGAGTGGATAAAATGGATGTAGAGTTGATAAAAATGGATGTAGAGTGGAAATAATGGATGTAGAGAGGATAAAATGGATGTAGAGTGGATAAAATGGATGTAGAGTTCATAAAAATGGATGTAGAGTGGATAAAATGGATGTGGAGTGGATAACAATGGATGTAGAGTGGATAAAATGGATGTAGAGTTGATAAAAATGGATGTAGAGTGGACAAAATAGATGTAGAGTGGATAAAAATGGATGTAGAGTGGTATAAAATGGATGTGGAGTGGATAAAAATGGATGTAGAGAGGATAAAATGGATGTAGAGTGGATAAAAATGGATGTAGTGTGGATAAAATGGATGTAGAGTGGATAAAAATGGATGTAGAGTGGATAAAATGGATGTAGAGTGGATAAAATGGATGTAGAGTGGATAAAATGGATGTAGAGTTGATAAAAATGGATGTAGAGTGGATAAAATGGATGTGGAGTGGATAACAATGGATGTAGAGTGGATAAAATGGATGTAGAGTTGATAAAAATGGATGTAGAGTGGATAAAAATGGATGTAGAGTGGATAAAATGGATGTAGAGTGGATAAAACGGATGTAGAGTGGATAAAAAAGGATGTAGAGGGGATAAAATGGATGTAGAGTGGATAAAATTGATGTAGAGTGGATAAAATGGATGTAGAGTTAATAAAAATGGATGTAGAGTGGACAAAATAGATGTAGAGTGGATAAAATGGATGTAGATTGGATAAAAATAGATGTAGAGTGGATAAAATGGATGTAGAGTGGATAAAACGGATGTAGAGTGGATAAAAAAGGATGTAGAGGGGATAAAATGGATGTAGAGTGGATAAAATTGATGTAGAGCGGATAAAATGGATGTAGAGTGGATAAAATGGATGTGGAGTGGATAACAATGGATGTAGAGTATATAAAATGGATGTAGAGTACATAAAATGGATGTAGAGTGGATAAAAATGGATGTAGAGTGGATAAAATGGATGTAGATTGGATAAAAATAGATGTAGAGTGGATAAAATGGATGTAGAGTGGATAAAACGGATGTAGAGTGGATAAAAAAGGATGTAGAGGGGATAAAATGGATGTAGAGTGGATAAAATTGATGTAGAGCGGATAAAATGGATGTAGAGTGGATAAAATGGATGTGGAGTGGATAACAATGGATGTAGAGTGGATAAAATGGATGTAGAGTTGATAAAAATGGATGTAGAGTTAATAAAAATGGATGTAGAGTGGACAAAATAGATGTAGAGTGGATAAAATGGATGTAGAGTTGATAAAAATGGATGTAGAGTGGACAAAATAGATGTAGAGTGGATAAAAATGGATGTAGAGTGGTATAAAATGGATGTGGAGTGGATAAAAATGGATGTAGAGAGGATAAAATGGATGTAGAGTGGATAAAAATGGATGTAGAGTGGATAAAATGGATGTAGAGTGGATAAAAATGGATGTAGAGTGGATAGAATGGATGTAGAGTGGATAAAATGGATGTAGAGTGGATAAAATGGATGTAGAGTTGACAAAAATGGATGTAGAGTTAATAAAAATGGATGTAGAGTGGACAAAATAGATGTAGAGTGGATAAAATGGATGTAGAGTTGATAAAAATGGATGTAGAGTGGACAAAATAGATGTAGAGTGGATAAAAATGGATGTAGAGTGGTATAAAATGGATATAGAGTGGATAAAAATGGATGTAGAGTGAATAAAAATGGATGTAGAGAGGATAAAATGGATGTAGAATGGATAAAAATTGATGTAGAGTGGATAAAATGGATGTAGAGTGGATAAAATGGATGTAGAGTGGATAAAATGGATGTAGAGTGGGTAAAATAGATGTAGAGTGGATAAAATGGATGTAGAGTTGATAAAAATGGATGTAGAGTGGACAAAATGGATGTAGAGTTAATAAAAATGGATGTAGAGTGGAAATAATGGATGTAGAGAGGATAAAATGGATGTAGAGTGGATAAAATGGATGTAGAGTTCATAAAAATGGATGTAGAGTGGATAAAATTGATGTAGAGCGGATAAAATGGATGTAGAGTGGATAAAATGGATGTGGAGTGGATAACAATGGATGTAGAGTGGATAAAATGGATGTAGAGTTGATAAAAATGGATGTAGAGTTAATAAAAATGGATGTAGAGTGGACAAAATAGATGTAGAGTGGATAAAATGGATGTAGAGTTGATAAAAATGGATGTAGAGTGGACAAAATAGATGTAAAGTGGATAAAAATGGATGTAGAGTGGTATAAAATGGATGTGGAGTGGATAAAAATGGATGTAGAGAGGATAAAATGGATGTAGAGTGGATAAAAATTGATGTAGAGTGGATAAAATGGATGTAGAGTGGACAAAATAGATGTAGAGTGGATAAAAATGGATGTAGAGTGGTATAAAATGGATGTAGAGTGGATAAAAATGGATGTAGAGTGAATAAAAATGGATGTAGAGAGGATAAAATGGATGTAGAATGGATAAAAATGGATGTAGAGTGGATAAAACGGATGTAGAGTGGATAAAAAAGGATGTAGAGGGGATAAAATGGATGTAGAGTTCATAAAAATGGATGTAGAGTGGACAAAATGGATGTAGAGTTAATAAAAATGGATGTAGAGTGGAAATAATGGATGTAGAGAGGATAAAATGGATGTAGAGTGGATAAAATGGATGTAGAGTTCATAAAAATGGATGTAGAGTGGATAAAATTGATGTAGAGCGGATAAAATGGATGTAGAGTGGATAAAATGGATGTGGAGTGGATAACAATGGATGTAGAGTGGATAAAATGGATGTAGAGTTGATAAAAATGGATGTAGAGTGGATAAAAATGGATGTAGAGTGGATAAAATGGATGTAGAGTGGATAAAACGGATGTAGAGTGGATAAAAAAGGATGTAGAGGGGATAAAATGGATGTAGAGTGGATAAAATTGATGTAGAGTGGATAAAATGGATGTAGAGTGGATAAGAATGGATGTAGAGTGGATAAAATGGATGTAGAGTGGGTAAAATGGATGTAGAGTGGATAAAAATGGATGTAGAGTGGATAAAATGGATGTAGAGTGGATAAAATGGATGTAGAGTGGATAAAATGGATGTAGAGTTGATAAAAATGGATGTAGAGTGGAAATAATGGATGTAGAGAGGATAAAATGGATGTAGAGTGGATAAAATGGATGTAGAGTTCATAAAAATGGATGTAGAGTGGATAAAATGGATGTGGAGTGGATAACAATGGATGTAGAGTGGATAAAATGGATGTAGAGTTGATAAAAATGGATGTAGAGTGGACAAAATAGATGTAGAGTGGATAAAAATGGATGTAGAGTGGTATAAAATGGATGTGGAGTGGATAAAAATGGATGTAGAGAGGATAAAATGGATGTAGAGTGGATAAAAATGGATGTAGTGTGGATAAAATGGATGTAGAGTGGATAAAAATGGATGTAGAGTGGATAAAATGGATGTAGAGTGGATAAAATGGATGTAGAGTGGATAAAATGGATGTAGAGTTGATAAAAATGGATGTAGAGTGGATAAAATGGATGTGGAGTGGATAACAATGGATGTAGAGTGGATAAAATGGATGTAGAGTTGATAAAAATGGATGTAGAGTGGATAAAAATGGATGTAGAGTGGATAAAATGGATGTAGAGTGGATAAAACGGATGTAGAGTGGATAAAAAAGGATGTAGAGGGGATAAAATGGATGTAGAGTGGATAAAATTGATGTAGAGTGGATAAAATGGATGTAGAGTTAATAAAAATGGATGTAGAGTGGACAAAATAGATGTAGAGTGGATAAAATGGATGTAGATTGGATAAAAATAGATGTAGAGTGGATGAAATGGATGTAGAGTGGATAAAACGGATGTAGAGTGGATAAAAAAGGATGTAGAGGGGATAAAATGGATGTAGAGTGGATAAAATTGATGTAGAGCGGATAAAATGGATGTAGAGTGGATAAAATGGATGTGGAGTGGATAACAATGGATGTAGAGTATATAAAATGGATGTAGAGTACATAAAATGGATGTAGAGTGGATAAAAATGGATGTAGAGTGGATAAAATGGATGTAGATTGGATAAAAATAGATGTAGAGTGGATAAAATGGATGTAGAGTGGATAAAACGGATGTAGAGTGGATAAAAAAGGATGTAGAGGGGATAAAATGGATGTAGAGTGGATAAAATTGATGTAGAGCGGATAAAATGGATGTAGAGTGGATAAAATGGATGTGGAGTGGATAACAATGGATGTAGAGTGGATAAAATGGATGTAGAGTTGATAAAAATGGATGTAGAGTTAATAAAAATGGATGTAGAGTGGACAAAATAGATGTAGAGTGGATAAAATGGATGTAGAGTTGATAAAAATGGATGTAGAGTGGACAAAATAGATGTAGAGTGGATAAAAATGGATGTAGAGTGGTATAAAATGGATGTGGAGTGGATAAAAATGGATGTAGAGAGGATAAAATGGATGTAGAGTGGATAAAAATGGATGTAGAGTGGATAAAATGGATGTAGAGTGGATAAAAATGGATGTAGAGTGGATAGAATGGATGTAGAGTGGATAAAATGGATGTAGAGTGGATAAAATGGATGTAGAGTGGATAAAAATGGATGTAGGGTGGTATAAAATGGATATAGAGTGGATAAAAATGGATGTAGAGTGAATAAAAATGGATGTAGAGAGGATAAAATGGATGTAGAATGGATAAAAATGGATGTAGAGTGGATAAAATGGATGTAGAGTGGATAAAATGGATGTAGAGTGGATAAAATGGATGTAGAGTGGGTAAAATAGATGTAGAGTGGATAAAATGGATGTAGAGTTGATAAAAATGGATGTAGAGTGGACAAAATGGATGTAGAGTTAATAAAAATGGATGTAGAGTGGAAATAATGGATGTAGAGAGGATAAAATGGATGTAGAGTGGATAAAATGGATGTAGAGTTCATAAAAATGGATGTAGAGTGGATAAAATTGATGTAGAGCGGATAAAATGGATGTAGAGTGGATAAAATGGATGTGGAGTGGATAACAATGGATGTAGAGTGGATAAAATGGATGTAGAGTTGATAAAAATGGATGTAGAGTTAATAAAAATGGATGTAGAGTGGACAAAATAGATGTAGAGTGGATAAAATGGATGTAGAGTTGATAAAAATGGATGTAGAGTGGACAAAATAGATGTAAAGTGGATAAAAATGGATGTAGAGTGGTATAAAATGGATGTGGAGTGGATAAAAATGGATGTAGAGAGGATAAAATGGATGTAGAGTGGATAAAAATTGATGTAGAGTGGATAAAATGGATGTAGAGTGGACAAAATAGATGTAGAGTGGATAAAAATGGATGTAGAGTGGTATAAAATGGATGTAGAGTGGATAAAAATGGATGTAGAGTGAATAAAAATGGATGTAGAGAGGATAAAATGGATGTAGAATGGATAAAAATGGATGTAGAGTGGATAAAACGGATGTAGAGTGGATAAAAAAGGATGTAGAGGGGATAAAATGGATGTAGAGTTCATAAAAATGGATGTAGAGTGGACAAAATGGATGTAGAGTTAATAAAAATGGATGTAGAGTGGAAATAATGGATGTAGAGAGGATAAAATGGATGTAGAGTGGATAAAATGGATGTAGAGTTCATAAAAATGGATGTAGAGTGGATAAAATTGATGTAGAGCGGATAAAATGGATGTAGAGTGCATAAAATGGATGTGGAGTGGATAACAATGGATGTAGTGTGGATAAAATGGATGTAGAGTTGATAAAAATGGATGTAGAGTGGATAAAAATGGATGTAGAGTGGATAAAATGGATGTAGAGTGGATAAAACGGATGTAGAGTGGATAAAAAAGGATGTAGAGGGGATAAAATGGATGTAGAGTGGATAAAATTGATGTAGAGTGGATAAAATGGATGTAGAGTGGATAAGAATGGATGTAGAGTGGATAAAATGGATGTAGAGTGGGTAAAATGGATGTAGAGTGGATAAAACGGATGTAGAGAGGATAAAATGGATGTAGAGTGGATAAAATGGATGTGGAGTGGATAACAATGGATGTAGAGTGGATAAATTGAATGTAGAGTAGATAAAATGGATGTATAGTGGATAAAATGGATGTAGAGTTGATAAAATGGATGTAGAGTGGAAATAATGGATGTAGAGAGGATAAAATGGATGTAGAGTGGATAAAATGGCTGTAGAGTTCATAAAAATGGATGTAGAGTGGATAAAATTGATGTAGAGCGGATAAAATGGATGTAGAGTGGATAAAATGGATGTGGAGTGGATAACAATGGATGTAGAGTGGATAAAATGGATGTAGAGTTGATAAAAATGGATGTAGAGTGGATAAAAATGGATGTAGAGTGGATAAAATGGATGTAGAGTGGATAAAACGGATGTAGAGTGGATAAAAAAGGATGTAGAGGGGATAAAATGGATGTAGAGTGGATAAAATTGATGTAGAGTGGATAAAATGGATGTAGAGTGGATAAAAATGGATGTAGAGTGGATAAAATGGATGTAGAGTGGGTAAAATGGATGTAGAGTGGATAAAATGGATGTAGAGTGGATAAAATGGATGTAGAGTGGATAAAATGGATGTGGAGTGGATAACCATGGATGTAGAGTGGATAAAATGGATGTAGAGTGGATAAAAATGGATGTAGAGTGGATAAAATGGATGTAGAGTGGATAAAACGGATGTAGAGTGGATAAAAAAGGATGTAGAGGGGATAAAATGGATGTAGAGTGGATAAAATTGATGTAGAGTGGATAAAATGGATGTAGAGTGGATAAAAATGGATGTAGAGTGGATAAAATGGATGTAGAGTACATAAAATGGATGTAGAGTGGATAAAACGGATGTAGAGTGGATAAAATGGATGTAGAGTGGATAAAATGGATGTGGAGTGGATAAAATGGATGTAGAGTGGATAAAAATGGATGTAGAGTGGATAAAATGGATGTAGAGTGGATAAAAATGGATGTAGAGTGGATAAAATGGATGTAGAGTGGATAAAATGGATGTAGAGTGGATAAAATGGATGTAGAGTTGATAAAAATGGATGTAGAGTGGAAATAATGGATGTAGAGAGGATAAAATGGATGTAGAGTGGATAAAATGGATGTAGAGTTCATAAAAATGGATGTAGAGTGGATAAAATGGATGTGGAGTGGATAACAATGGATGTAGAGTGGATAAAATGGATGTAGAGTTGATAAAAATGGATGTAGAGTGGACAAAATAGATGTAGAGTGGATAAAAATGGATGTAGAGTGGTATAAAATGGATGTGGAGTGGATAAAAATGGATGTAGAGAGGATAAAATGGATGTAGAGTGGATAAAAATGGATGTAGAGTGGATAAAATGGATGTAGAGTGGATAAAAATGGATGTAGAGTGGATAAAATGGATGTAGAGTGGATAAAATGGATGTAGAGTGGATAAAATGGATGTAGAGTTGATAAAAATGGATGTAGAGTTAATAAAAATGGATGTAGAGTGGACAAAATAGATGTAGAGTGGATAAAATGGATGTAGAGTTGATAAAAATGGATGTAGAGTGGACAAAATAGATGTAGAGTGGATAAAAATAGATGTAGAGTGGATAAAATGGATGTAGAGTGGATAAAACGGATGTAGAGTGGATAAAAAAGGATGTAGAGTGGACAAAATGGATGTAGAGTTAATAAAAATGGATGTAGAGTGGAAATAATGGATGTAGAGAGGATAAAATGGATGTAGAGTGGATAAAATGGATGTAGAGTTCATAAAAATGGATGTAGAGTGGATAAAATTGATGTAGAGCGGATAAAATGGATGTAGAGTGGATAAAATGGATGTGGAGTGGATAACAATGGATGTAGAGTGGATAAAATGGATGTAGAGTTAATAAAAATGGATGTAGAGTGGACAAAATAGATGTAGAGTGGATAAAATGGATGTAGAGTTGATAAAAATGGATGTAGAGTGGACAAAATAGATGTAGAGTGGATAAAATGGATGTAGAGTGGGTAAAATAGATGTAGAGTGGATAAAATGGATGTAGAGTTGATAAAAATGGATGTAGAGTGGACAAAATGGATGTAGAGCGGATAAAATGGATGTAGAGTGGATAAAATGGATGTAGAGTGGATAAAATGGATGTAGAGTGGATAAAATGGATGTAGAGTTCATAAAAATGGATGTAGAGTGGATAAAATTGATGTAGAGCGGATAAAATGGATGTAGAGTGGATAAAATGGATGTGGAGTGGATAACAATGGATGTAGAGTGGATAAAATGGATGTAGAGTTGATAAAAATGGATGTAGAGTGGATAAAAATGGATGTAGAGTGGATAAAATGGATGTAGAGTGGATAAAACGGATGTAGAGTGGATAAAAAAGGATGTAGAGGGGATAAAATGGATGTAGAGTGGATAAAATTGATGTAGAGTGGATAAAATGGATGTAGAGTGGATAAAAATGGATGTAGAGTGGATAAAATGGATGTAGAGTACATAAAATGGATGTAGAGTGGATAAAACGGATGTAGAGTGGATAAAATGGATGTAGAGTGGATAAAATGGATGTGGAGTGGATAAAATGGATGTAGAGTGGATAAAAATGGATGTAGAGTGGATAAAATGGATGTAGAGTGGATAAAACGGATGTAGAGTGGATAAAAAAGGATGTAGAGGGGATAAAATGGATGTAGAGTGGATAAAATTGATGTAGAGTGGATAAAATGGATGTAGAGTGGATAAAAATGGATGTAGAGTGGATAAAATGGATGTAGAGTACATAAAATGGATGTAGAGTGGATAAAACGGATGTAGAGTGGATAAAATGGATGTAGAGTGGATAAAATGGATGTGGAGTGGATAAAATGGATGTAGAGTGGATAAAAATGGATGTAGAGTGGATAAAATGGATGTAGAGTGGATAAAAATGGATGTAGAGTGGATAAAATGGATGTAGAGTGGATAAAATGGATGTAGAGTGGATAAAATGGATGTAGAGTTGATAAAAATGGATGTAGAGTGGAAATAATGGATGTAGAGAGGATAAAATGGATGTAGAGTGGATAAAATGGATGTAGAGTTCATAAAAATGGATGTAGAGTGGATAAAATGGATGTGGAGTGGATAACAATGGATGTAGAGTGGATAAAATGGATGTAGAGTTGATAAAAATGGATGTAGAGTGGACAAAATAGATGTAGAGTGGATAAAAATGGATGTAGAGTGGTATAAAATGGATGTGGAGTGGATAAAAATGGATGTAGAGAGGATAAAATGGATGTAGAGTGGATAAAAATGGATGTAGAGTGGATAAAATGGATGTAGAGTGGATAAAAATGGATGTAGAGTGGATAAAATGGATGTAGAGTGGATAAAATGGATGTAGAGTGGATAAAATGGATGTAGAGTTGATAAAAATGGATGTAGAGTTAATAAAAATGGATGTAGAGTGGACAAAATAGATGTAGAGTGGATAAAATGGATGTAGAGTTGATAAAAATGGATGTAGAGTGGACAAAATAGATGTAGAGTGGATAAAAATAGATGTAGAGTGGATAAAATGGATGTAGAGTGGATAAAACGGATGTAGAGTGGATAAAAAAGGATGTAGAGTGGACAAAATGGATGTAGAGTTAATAAAAATGGATGTAGAGTGGATAAAATTGATGTAGAGCGGATAAAATGGATGTAGAGTGGATAAAATGGATGTGGAGTGGATAACAATGGATGTAGAGTGGATAAAATGGATGTAGAGTTGATAAAAATGGATGTAGAGTGGATAAAAATGGATGTAGAGTGGATAAAATGGATGTAGAGTGGATAAAACGGATGTAGAGTGGATAAAAAAGGATGTAGAGGGGATAAAATGGATGTAGAGTGGATAAAATTGATGTAGAGTGGATAAAATGGATGTAGAGTTAATAAAAATGGATGTAGAGTGGACAAAATAGATGTAGAGTGGATAAAATGGATGTAGATTGGATAAAAATAGATGTAGAGTGGATAAAATGGATGTAGAGTGGATAAAACGGATGTAGAGTGGATAAAAAAGGATGTAGAGGGGATAAAATGGATGTAGAGTGGATAAAATTGATGTAGAGCGGATAAAATGGATGTAGAGTGGATAAAATGGATGTGGAGTGGATAACAATGGATGTAGAGTATATAAAATGGATGTAGAGTACATAAAATGGATGTAGAGTGGATAAAAATGGATGTAGAGTGGATAAAATGGATGTAGATTGGATAAAAATAGATGTAGAGTGGATAAAATGGATGTAGAGTGGATAAAACGGATGTAGAGTGGATAAAAAAGGATGTAGAGGGGATAAAATGGATGTAGAGTGGATAAAATTGATGTAGAGCGGATAAAATGGATGTAGAGTGGATAAAATGGATGTGGAGTGGATAACAATGGATGTAGAGTGGATAAAATGGATGTAGAGTTGATAAAAATGGATGTAGAGTTAATAAAAATGGATGTAGAGTGGACAAAATAGATGTAGAGTGGATAAAATGGATGTAGAGTGGATAAAATGGATGTAGAGTTGATAAAAATGGATGTAGAGTTAATAAAAATGGATGTAGAGTGGACAAAATAGATGTAGAGTGGATAAAATGGATGTAGAGTTGATAAAAATGGATGTAGAGTGGACAAAATAGATGTAGAGTGGATAAAAATAGATGTAGAGTGGATAAAATGGATGTAGAGTGGATAAAACGGATGTAGAGTGGATAAAAAAGGATGTAGAGTGGACAAAATGGATGTAGAGTTAATAAAAATGGATGTAGAGTGGAAATAATGGATGTAGAGAGGATAAAATGGATGTAGAGTGGATAAAATGGATGTAGAGTTCATAAAAATGGATGTAGAGTGGATAAAATTGATGTAGAGCGGATAAAATGGATGTAGAGTGGATAAAATGGATGTGGAGTGGATAACAATGGATGTAGAGTGGATAAAATGGATGTAGAGTTAATAAAAATGGATGTAGAGTGGACAAAATAGATGTAGAGTGGATAAAATGGATGTAGAGTTGATAAAAATGGATGTAGAGTGGACAAAATAGATGTAGAGTGGATAAAATGGATGTAGAGTGGGTAAAATAGATGTAGAGTGGATAAAATGGATGTAGAGTTGATAAAAATGGATGTAGAGTGGACAAAATGGATGTAGAGCGGATAAAATGGATGTAGAGTGGATAAAATGGATGTAGAGTGGATAAAATGGATGTAGAGTGGATAAAATGGATGTAGAGTTCATAAAAATGGATGTAGAGTGGATAAAATTGATGTAGAGCGGATAAAATGGATGTAGAGTGGATAAAATGGATGTGGAGTGGATAACAATGGATGTAGAGTGGATAAAATGGATGTAGAGTTGATAAAAATGGATGTAGAGTGGATAAAAATGGATGTAGAGTGGATAAAATGGATGTAGAGTGGATAAAACGGATGTAGAGTGGATAAAAAAGGATGTAGAGGGGATAAAATGGATGTAGAGTGGATAAAATTGATGTAGAGTGGATAAAATGGATGTAGAGTTAATAAAAATGGATGTAGAGTGGACAAAATAGATGTAGAGTGGATAAAATGGATGTAGATTGGATAAAAATAGATGTAGAGTGGATAAAATGGATGTAGAGTGGATAAAACGGATGTAGAGTGGATAAAAAAGGATGTAGAGGGGATAAAATGGATGTAGAGTGGATAAAATTGATGTAGAGCGGATAAAATGGATGTAGAGTGGATAAAATGGATGTGGAGTGGATAACAATGGATGTAGAGTATATAAAATGGATGTAGAGTACATAAAATGGATGTAGAGTGGATAAAAATGGATGTAGAGTGGATAAAATGGATGTAGATTGGATAAAAATAGATGTAGAGTGGATAAAATGGATGTAGAGTGGATAAAACGGATGTAGAGTGGATAAAAAAGGATGTAGAGGGGATAAAATGGATGTAGAGTGGATAAAATTGATGTAGAGCGGATAAAATGGATGTAGAGTGGATAAAATGGATGTGGAGTGGATAACAATGGATGTAGAGTGGATAAAATGGATGTAGAGTTGATAAAAATGGATGTAGAGTTAATAAAAATGGATGTAGAGTGGACAAAATAGATGTAGAGTGGATAAAATGGATGTAGAGTGGATAAAATGGATGTAGAGTTGATAAAAATGGATGTAGAGTTAATAAAAATGGATGTAGAGTGGACAAAATAGATGTAGAGTGGATAAAATGGATGTAGAGTTGATAAAAATGGATGTAGAGTGGACAAAATAGATGTAGAGTGGATAAAAATAGATGTAGAGTGGATAAAATGGATGTAGAGTGGATAAAACGGATGTAGAGTGGATAAAAAAGGATGTAGAGTGGACAAAATGGATGTAGAGTTAATAAAAATGGATGTAGAGTGGAAATAATGGATGTAGAGAGGATAAAATGGATGTAGAGTGGATAAAATGGATGTAGAGTTCATAAAAATGGATGTAGAGTGGATAAAATTGATGTAGAGCGGATAAAATGGATGTAGAGTGGATAAAATGGATGTGGAGTGGATAACAATGGATGTAGAGTGGATAAAATGGATGTAGAGTTAATAAAAATGGATGTAGAGTGGACAAAATAGATGTAGAGTGGATAAAATGGATGTAGAGTTGATAAAAATGGATGTAGAGTGGACAAAATAGATGTAGAGTGGATAAAATGGATGTAGAGTGGGTAAAATAGATGTAGAGTGGATAAAATGGATGTAGAGTTGATAAAAATGGATGTAGAGTGGACAAAATGGATGTAGAGCGGATAAAATGGATGTAGAGTGGATAAAATGGATGTAGAGTGGATAAAATGGATGTAGAGTGGATAAAATGGATGTAGAGTTCATAAAAATGGATGTAGAGTGGATAAAATTGATGTAGAGCGGATAAAATGGATGTAGAGTGGATAAAATGGATGTGGAGTGGATAACAATGGATGTAGAGTGGATAAAATGGATGTAGAGTTGATAAAAATGGATGTAGAGTGGATAAAAATGGATGTAGAGTGGATAAAATGGATGTAGAGTGGATAAAACGGATGTAGAGTGGATAAAAAAGGATGTAGAGGGGATAAAATGGATGTAGAGTGGATAAAATTGATGTAGAGTGGATAAAATGGATGTAGAGTGGATAAAAATGGATGTAGAGTGGATAAAATGGATGTAGAGTACATAAAATGGATGTAGAGTGGATAAAACGGATGTAGAGTGGATAAAATGGATGTAGAGTGGATAAAATGGATGTGGAGTGGATAAAATGGATGTAGAGTGGATAAAAATGGATGTAGAGTGGATAAAATGGATGTAGAGTGGATAAAAATGGATGTAGAGTGGATAAAATGGATGTAGAGTGGATAAAATGGATGTAGAGTGGATAAAATGGATGTAGAGTTGATAAAAATGGATGTAGAGTGGAAATAATGGATGTAGAGAGGATAAAATGGATGTAGAGTGGATAAAATGGATGTAGAGTTCATAAAAATGGATGTAGAGTGGATAAAATGGATGTGGAGTGGATAACAATGGATGTAGAGTGGACAAAATAGATGTAGAGTGGATAAAAATGGATGTAGAGTGGTATAAAATGGATGTGGAGTGGATAAAAATGGATGTAGAGAGGATAAAATGGATGTAGAGTGGATAAAATGGATGTAGAGTTGATAAAAATGGATGTAGAGTGGATAAAAATGGATGTAGAGTGGATAAAATGGATGTAGAGTGGATAAAACGGATGTAGAGTGGATAAAAAAGGATGTAGAGGGGATAAAATGGATGTAGAGTGGATAAAATTGATGTAGAGTGGATAAAATGGATGTAGAGTTAATAAAAATGGATGTAGAGTGGACAAAATAGATGTAGAGTGGATAAAATGGATGTAGATTGGATAAAAATAGATGTAGAGTGGATAAAATGGATGTAGAGTGGATAAAACGGATGTAGAGTGGATAAAAAAGGATGTAGAGGGGATAAAATGGATGTAGAGTGGATAAAATTGATGTAGAGCGGATAAAATGGATGTAGAGTGGATAAAATGGATGTGGAGTGGATAACAATGGATGTAGAGTATATAAAATGGATGTAGAGTACATAAAATGGATGTAGAGTGGATAAAAATGGATGTAGAGTGGATAAAATGGATGTAGATTGGATAAAAATAGATGTAGAGTGGATAAAATGGATGTAGAGTGGATAAAACGGATGTAGAGTGGATAAAAAAGGATGTAGAGGGGATAAAATGGATGTAGAGTGGATAAAATTGATGTAGAGCGGATAAAATGGATGTAGAGTGGATAAAATGGATGTGGAGTGGATAACAATGGATGTAGAGTGGATAAAATGGATGTAGAGTTGATAAAAATGGATGTAGAGTTAATAAAAATGGATGTAGAGTGGACAAAATAGATGTAGAGTGGATAAAATGGATGTAGAGTTGATAAAAATGGATGTAGAGTGGACAAAATAGATGTAGAGTGGATGAAAATGGATGTAGAGTGGTATAAAATGGATGTGGAGTGGATAAAAATGGATGTAGAGAGGATAAAATGGATGTAGAGTGGATAAAAATGGATGTAGAGTGGATAAAATGGATGTAGAGTGGATAAAAATGGATGTAGAGTGGATAGAATGGATGTAGAGTGGATAAAATGGATGTAGAGTGGATAAAATGGATGTAGAGTTGACAAAAATGGATGTAGAGTTAATAAAAATGGATGTAGAGTGGACAAAATAGATGTAGAGTGGATAAAATGGATGTAGAGTTGATAAAAATGGATGTAGAGTGGACAAAATAGATGTAGAGTGGATAAAAATGGATGTAGAGTGGTATAAAATGGATATAGAGTGGATAAAAATGGATGTAGAGTGAATAAAAATGGATGTAGAGAGGATAAAATGGATGTAGAATGGATAAAAATGGATGTAGAGTGGATAAAATGGATGTAGAGTGGATAAAATGGATGTAGAGTGGATAAAATGGATGTAGAGTGGTTAAAATAGATGTAGAGTGGATAAAATGGATGTAGAGTTGATAAAAATGGATGTAGAGTGGACAAAATGGATGTAGAGTTAATAAAAATGGATGTAGAGTGGAAATAATGGATGTAGAGAGGATAAAATGGATGTAGAGTGGATAAAATGGATGTAGAGTTCATAAAAATGGATGTAGAGTGGATAAAATTGATGTAGAGCGGATAAAATGGATGTAGAGTGGATAAAATGGATGTGGAGTGGATAACAATGGATGTAGAGTGGATAAAATGGATGTAGAGTTGATAAAAATGGATGTAGAGTTAATAAAAATGGATGTAGAGTGGACAAAATAGATGTAGAGTGGATAAAATGGATGTAGAGTTGATAAAAATGGATGTAGAGTGGACAAAATAGATGTAAAGTGGATAAAAATGGATGTAGAGTGGTATAAAATGGATGTGGAGTGGATAAAAATGGATGTAGAGAGGATAAAATGGATGTAGAGTGGATAAAAATTGATGTAGAGTGGATAAAATGGATGTAGAGTGGACAAAATAGATGTAGAGTGGATAAAAATGGATGTAGAGTGGTATAAAATGGATGTAGAGTGGATAAAAATGGATGTAGAGTGAATAAAAATGGATGTAGAGAGGATAAAATGGATGTAGAATGGATAAAAATGGATGTAGAGTGGATAAAACGGATGTAGAGTGGATAAAAAAGGATGTAGAGGGGATAAAATGGATGTAGAGTTCATAAAAATGGATGTAGAGTGGACAAAATGGATGTAGAGTTAATAAAAATGGATGTAGAGTGGAAATAATGGATGTAGAGAGGATAAAATGGATGTAGAGTGGATAAAATGGATGTAGAGTTCATAAAAATGGATGTAGAGTGGATAAAATTGATGTAGAGTGGATAAAATGGATGTAGAGTTGATAAAAATGGATGTAGAGTGGACAAAATGGATGTAGAGCGGATAAAATGGATGTAGAGTGGATAAAATGGATGTAGAGTGGATAAAATGGATGTAGAGTGGATAAAATGGATGTAGAGTTCATAAAAATGGATGTAGAGTGGATAAAATTGATGTAGAGCGGATAAAATGGATGTAGAGTGGATAAAATGGATGTGGAGTGGATAACAATGGATGTAGAGTGGATAAAATGGATGTAGAGTTGATAAAAATGGATGTAGAGTGGATAAAAATGGATGTAGAGTGGATAAAATGGATGTAGAGTGGATAAAACGGATGTAGAGTGGATAAAAAAGGATGTAGAGGGGATAAAATGGATGTAGAGTGGATAAAATTGATGTAGAGTGGATAAAATGGATGTAGAGTGGATAAAAATGGATGTAGAGTGGATAAAATGGATGTAGAGTACATAAAATGGATGTAGAGTGGATAAAACGGATGTAGAGTGGATAAAATGGATGTAGAGTGGATAAAATGGATGTGGAGTGGATAAAATGGATGTAGAGTGGATAAAAATGGATGTAGAGTGGATAAAATGGATGTAGAGTGGATAAAAATGGATGTAGAGTGGATAAAATGGATGTAGAGTGGATAAAATGGATGTAGAGTGGATAAAATGGATGTAGAGTTGATAAAAATGGATGTAGAGTGGAAATAATGGATGTAGAGAGGATAAAATGGATGTAGAGTGGATAAAATGGATGTAGAGTTCATAAAAATGGATGTAGAGTGGATAAAATGGATGTGGAGTGGATAACAATGGATGTAGAGTGGACAAAATAGATGTAGAGTGGATAAAAATGGATGTAGAGTGGTATAAAATGGATGTGGAGTGGATAAAAATGGATGTAGAGAGGATAAAATGGATGTAGAGTGGATAAAATGGATGTAGAGTTGATAAAAATGGATGTAGAGTGGATAAAAATGGATGTAGAGTGGATAAAATGGATGTAGAGTGGATAAAACGGATGTAGAGTGGATAAAAAAGGATGTAGAGGGGATAAAATGGATGTAGAGTGGATAAAATTGATGTAGAGTGGATAAAATGGATGTAGAGTTAATAAAAATGGATGTAGAGTGGACAAAATAGATGTAGAGTGGATAAAATGGATGTAGATTGGATAAAAATAGATGTAGAGTGGATAAAATGGATGTAGAGTGGATAAAACGGATGTAGAGTGGATAAAAAAGGATGTAGAGGGGATAAAATGGATGTAGAGTGGATAAAATTGATGTAGAGCGGATAAAATGGATGTAGAGTGGATAAAATGGATGTGGAGTGGATAACAATGGATGTAGAGTATATAAAATGGATGTAGAGTACATAAAATGGATGTAGAGTGGATAAAAATGGATGTAGAGTGGATAAAATGGATGTAGATTGGATAAAAATAGATGTAGAGTGGATAAAATGGATGTAGAGTGGATAAAACGGATGTAGAGTGGATAAAAAAGGATGTAGAGGGGATAAAATGGATGTAGAGTGGATAAAATTGATGTAGAGCGGATAAAATGGATGTAGAGTGGATAAAATGGATGTGGAGTGGATAACAATGGATGTAGAGTGGATAAAATGGATGTAGAGTTGATAAAAATGGATGTAGAGTTAATAAAAATGGATGTAGAGTGGACAAAATAGATGTAGAGTGGATAAAATGGATGTAGAGTTGATAAAAATGGATGTAGAGTGGACAAAATAGATGTAGAGTGGGTGAAAATGGATGTAGAGTGGTATAAAATGGATGTGGAGTGGATAAAAATGGATGTAGAGAGGATAAAATGGATGTAGAGTGGATAAAAATGGATGTAGAGTGGATAAAATGGATGTAGAGTGGATAAAAATGGATGTAGAGTGGATAGAATGGATGTAGAGTGGATAAAATGGATGTAGAGTGGATAAAATGGATGTAGAGTTGACAAAAATGGATGTAGAGTTAATAAAAATGGATGTAGAGTGGACAAAATAGATGTAGAGTGGATAAAATGGATGTAGAGTTGATAAAAATGGATGTAGAGTGGACAAAATAGATGTAGAGTGGATAAAAATGGATGTAGAGTGGTATAAAATGGATATAGAGTGGATAAAAATGGATGTAGAGTGAATAAAAATGGATGTAGAGAGGATAAAATGGATGTAGAATGGATAAAAATGGATGTAGAGTGGATAAAATGGATGTAGAGTGGATAAAATGGATGTAGAGTGGATAAAATGGATGTAGAGTGGGTAAAATAGATGTAGAGTGGATAAAATGGATGTAGAGTTGATAAAAATGGATGTAGAGTGGACAAAATGGATGTAGAGTTAATAAAAATGGATGTAGAGTGGAAATAATGGATGTAGAGAGGATAAAATGGATGTAGAGTGGATAAAATGGATGTAGAGTTCATAAAAATGGATGTAGAGTGGATAAAATTGATGTAGAGCGGATAAAATGGATGTAGAGTGGATAAAATGGATGTGGAGTGGATAACAATGGATGTAGAGTGGATAAAATGGATGTAGAGTTGATAAAAATGGATGTAGAGTTAATAAAAATGGATGTAGAGTGGACAAAATAGATGTAGAGTGGATAAAATGGATGTAGAGTTGATAAAAATGGATGTAGAGTGGACAAAATAGATGTAAAGTGGATAAAAATGGATGTAGAGTGGTATAAAATGGATGTGGAGTGGATAAAAATGGATGTAGAGAGGATAAAATGGATGTAGAGTGGATAAAAATTGATGTAGAGTGGATAAAATGGATGTAGAGTGGACAAAATAGATGTAGAGTGGATAAAAATGGATGTAGAGTGGTATAAAATGGATGTAGAGTGGATAAAAATGGATGTAGAGTGAATAAAAATGGATGTAGAGAGGATAAAATGGATGTAGAATGGATAAAAATGGATGTAGAGTGGATAAAACGGATGTAGAGTGGATAAAAAAGGATGTAGAGGGGATAAAATGGATGTAGAGTTCATAAAAATGGATGTAGAGTGGACAAAATGGATGTAGAGTTAATAAAAATGGATGTAGAGTGGAAATAATGGATGTAGAGAGGATAAAATGGATGTAGAGTGGATAAAATGGATGTAGAGTTCATAAAAATGGATGTAGAGTGGATAAAATTGATGTAGAGCGGATAAAATGGATGTAGAGTGGATAAAATGGATGTGGAGTGGATAACAATGGATGTAGAGTGGATAAAATGGATGTAGAGTTGATAAAAATGGATGTAGAGTGGATAAAAATGGATGTAGAGTGGATAAAATGGATGTAGAGTGGATAAAATGGATGTAGAGTGGATAAAAAAGGATGTAGAGGGGATAAAATGGATGTAGAGTGGATAAAATTGATGTAGAGTGGATAAAATGGATGTAGAGTGGATAAGAATGGATGTAGAGTGGATAAAATGGATGTAGAGTGGGTAAAATGGATGTAGAGTGGATAAAACGGATGTAGAGAGGATAAAATGGATGTAGAGTGGATAAAATGGATGTGGAGTGGATAACAATGGATGTAGAGTGGATAAATTGAATGTAGAGTAGATAAAATGGATGTATAGTGGATAAAATGGATGTAGAGTTGATAAAATGGATGTAGAGTGGAAATAATGGATGTAGAGAGGATAAAATGGATGTAGAGTGGATAAAATGGCTGTAGAGTTCATAAAAATGGATGTAGAGTGGATAAAATTGATGTAGAGCGGATAAAATGGATGTAGAGTGGATAAAATGGATGTGGAGTGGATAACAATGGATGTAGAGTGGATAAAATGGATGTAGAGTTGATAAAAATGGATGTAGAGTGGATAAAAATGGATGTAGAGTGGATAAAATGGATGTAGAGTGGATAAAACGGATGTAGAGTGGATAAAAAAGGATGTAGAGGGGATAAAATGGATGTAGAGTGGATAAAATTGATGTAGAGTGGATAAAATGGATGTAGAGTGGATAAAAATGGATGTAGAGTGGATAAAATGGATGTAGAGTGGGTAAAATGGATGTAGAGTGGATAAAACGGATGTAGAGTGGATAAAATGGATGTAGAGTGGATAAAATGGATGTGGAGTGGATAACCATGGATGTAGAGTGGATAAAATGGATGTAGAGTGGATAAAAATGGATGTAGAGTGGATAAAATGGATGTAGAGTGGATAAAACGGATGTAGAGTGGATAAAAAAGGATGTAGAGGGGATAAAATGGATGTAGAGTGGATAAAATTGATGTAGAGTGGATAAAATGGATGTGGAGTGGATAAAAATGGATGTAGAGTGGATAAAATGGATGTAGAGTACATAAAATGGATGTAGAGTGGATAAAACGGATGTAGAGTGGATAAAATGGATGTAGAGTGGATAAAATGGATGTGGAGTGGATAAAATGGATGTAGAGTGGATAAAAATGGATGTAGAGTGGATAAAATGGATGTAGAGTGGATAAAAATGGATGTAGAGTGGATAAAATGGATGTAGAGTGGATAAAATGGATGTAGAGTGGATAAAATGGATGTAGAGTTGATAAAAATGGATGTAGAGTGGAAATAATGGATGTAGAGAGGATAAAATGGATGTAGAGTGGATAAAATGGATGTAGAGTTCATAAAAATGGATGTAGAGTGGATAAAATGGATGTGGAGTGGATAACAATGGATGTAGAGTGGATAAAATGGATGTAGAGTTGATAAAAATGGATGTAGAGTGGACAAAATAGATGTAGAGTGGATAAAAATGGATGTAGAGTGGTATAAAATGGATGTGGAGTGGATAAAAATGGATGTAGAGAGGATAAAATGGATGTAGAGTGGATAAAAATGGATGTAGAGTGGATAAAATGGATGTAGAGTGGATAAAAATGGATGTAGAGTGGATAAAATGGATGTAGAGTGGATAAAATGGATGTAGAGTGGATAAAATGGATGTAGAGTTGATAAAAATGGATGTAGAGTTAATAAAAATGGATGTAGAGTGGACAAAATAGATGTAGAGTGGATAAAATGGATGTAGAGTTGATAAAAATGGATGTAGAGTGGACAAAATAGATGTAGAGTGGATAAAAATAGATGTAGAGTGGATAAAATGGATGTAGAGTGGATAAAACGGATGTAGAGTGGATAAAAAAGGATGTAGAGTGGACAAAATGGATGTAGAGTTAATAAAAATGGATGTAGAGTGGAAATAATGGATGTAGAGAGGATAAAATGGATGTAGAGTGGATAAAATGGATGTAGAGTTCATAAAAATGGATGTAGAGTGGATAAAATTGATGTAGAGCGGATAAAATGGATGTAGAGTGGATAAAATGGATGTGGAGTGGATAACAATGGATGTAGAGTGGATAAAATGGATGTAGAGTTAATAAAAATGGATGTAGAGTGGACAAAATGGATGTAGAGTGGATAAAATGGATGTAGAGTTGATAAAAATGGATGTAGAGTGGACAAAATAGATGTAGAGTGGATAAAATGGATGTAGAGTGGACAAAATGGATGTAGAGCGGATAAAATGGATGTAGAGTGGATAAAATGGATGTAGAGTGGATAAAATTGATGTAGAGTGGATAAAATTGATGTAGAGTGGATAAAATGGATGTGGAGTGGATAACAATGGATGTAGAGTGGATAAAATGGATGTAGAGTTGATAAAAATGGATGTAGAGTGGATAAAAATGGATGTAGAGTGGATAAAATGGATGTAGAGTGGATAAAACGGATGTAGAGTGGATAAAAAAGGATGTAGAGGGGATAAAATGGATGTAGAGTGGATAAAATTGATGTAGAGTGGATAAAATGGATGTAGAGTTAATAAAAATGGATGTAGAGTGGACAAAATAGATGTAGAGTGGATAAAATGGATGTAGATTGGATAAAAATAGATGTAGAGTGGATAAAATGGATGTAGAGTGGATAAAACGGATGTAGAGTGGATAAAAAAGGATGTAGAGGGGATAAAATGGATGTAGAGTGGATAAAATTGATGTAGAGCGGATAAAATGGATGTAGAGTGGATAAAATGGATGTGGAGTGGATAACAATGGATGTAGAGTATATAAAATGGATGTAGAGTACATAAAATGGATGTAGAGTGGATAAAAATGGATGTAGAGTGGATAAAATGGATGTAGATTGGATAAAAATAGATGTAGAGTGGATAAAATGGATGTAGAGTGGATAAAACGGATGTAGAGTGGATAAAAAAGGATGTAGAGGGGATAAAATGGATGTAGAGTGGATAAAATTGATGTAGAGCGGATAAAATGGATGTAGAGTGGATAAAATGGATGTGGAGTGGATAACAATGGATGTAGAGTGGATAAAATGGATGTAGAGTTGATAAAAATGGATGTAGAGTTAATAAAAATGGATGTAGAGTGGACAAAATAGATGTAGAGTGGATAAAATGGATGTAGAGTTGATAAAAATGGATGTAGAGTGGACAAAATAGATGTAGAGTGGATAAAAATGGATGTAGAGTGGTATAAAATGGATGTGGAGTGGATAAAAATGGATGTAGAGAGGATAAAATGGATGTAGAGTGGATAAAAATGGATGTAGAGTGGATAAAATGGATGTAGAGTGGATAAAAATGGATGTAGAGTGGATAGAATGGATGTAGAGTGGATAAAATGGATGTAGAGTGGATAAAATGGATGTAGAGTTGATAAAAATGGATGTAGAGTTAATAAAAATGGATGTAGAGTGGAAAAAATAGATGTAGAGTGGATAAAATGGATGTAGAGTTGATAAAAATGGATGTAGAGTGGACAAAATAGATGTAGAGTGGATAAAAATGGATGTAGAGTGGTATAAAATGGATATAGAGTGGATAAAAATGGATGTAGAGTGAATAAAAATGGATGTAGAGAGGATAAAATGGATGTAGAATGGATAAAAATGGATGTAGAGTGGATAAAATGGATGTAGAGTGGATAAAATGGATGTAGAGTGGATAAAATGGATGTAGAGTGGGTAAAATAGATGTAGAGTGGATAAAATGGATGTAGAGTTGATAAAAATGGATGTAGAGTGGACAAAATGGATGTAGAGTTAATAAAAATGGATGTAGAGTGGAAATAATGGATGTAGAGAGGATAAAATGGATGTAGAGTGGATAAAATGGATGTAGAGTTCATAAAAATGGATGTAGAGTGGATAAAATTGATGTAGAGCGGATAAAATGGATGTAGAGTGGATAAAATGGATGTGGAGTGGATAACAATGGATGTAGAGTGGATAAAATGGATGTAGAGTTGATAAAAATGGATGTAGAGTTAATAAAAATGGATGTAGAGTGGACAAAATAGATGTAGAGTGGATAAAATGGATGTAGAGTTGATAAAAATGGATGTAGAGTGGACAAAATAGATGTAAAGTGGATAAAAATGGATGTAGAGTGGTATAAAATGGATGTGGAGTGGATAAAAATGGATGTAGAGAGGATAAAATGGATGTAGAGTGGATAAAAATTGATGTAGAGTGGATAAAATGGATGTAGAGTGGATAAAAATGGATGTAGAGTGGATAAAATGGATGTAGAGTGGATAAAATGGATGTAGAGTGGATAAAATGGATGTAGAGTTGATAAAAATGGATGTAGAGTTAATAAAAATGGATGTAGAGTGGACAAAATAGATGTAGAGTGGATAAAATGGATGTAGAGTTGATAAAAATGGATGTAGAGTGGACAAAATAGATGTAGAGTGGATAAAAATGGATGTAGAGTGGTATAAAATGGATGTAGAGTGGATAAAAATGGATGTAGAGTGAATAAAAATGGATGTAGAGAGGATAAAATGGATGTAGAATGGATAAAAATGGATGTAGAGTGGATAAAACGGATGTAGAGTGGATAAAAAAGGATGTAGAGGGGATAAAATGGATGTAGAGTTCATAAAAATGGATGTAGAGTGGATAAAATTGATGTAGAGCGGATAAAATGGATGTAGAGTGGATAAAATGGATGTAGAGTGGGTAAAATAGATGTAGAGTGGATAAAATGGATGTAGAGTTGATAAAAATGGATGTAGAGTGGACAAAATGGATGTAGAGTTAATAAAAATGGATGTAGAGTGGAAATAATGGATGTAGAGAGGATAAAATGGATGTAGAGTGGATAAAATGGATGTAGAGTTCATAAAAATGGATGTAGAGTGGATAAAATTGATGTAGAGCGGATAAAATGGATGTAGAGTGGATAAAATGGATGTGGAGTGGATAACAATGGATGTAGAGTGGATAAAATGGATGTAGAGTTGATAAAAATGGATGTAGAGTGGATAAAAATGGATGTAGAGTGGATAAAATGGATGTAGAGTGGATAAAACGGATGTAGAGTGGATAAAAAAGGATGTAGAGGGGATAAAATGGATGTAGAGTGGATAAAATTGATGTAGAGTGGATAAAATGGATGTAGAGTGGATAAGAATGGATGTAGAGTGGATAAAATGGATGTAGAGTGGGTAAAATGGATGTAGAGTGGATAAAACGGATGTAGAGAGGATAAAATGGATGTAGAGTGGATAAAATGGATGTGGAGTGGATAACAATGGATGTAGAGTGGATAAATTGAATGTAGAGTAGATAAAATGGATGTATAGTGGATAAAATGGATGTAGAGTTGATAAAATGGATGTAGAGTGGAAATAATGGATGTAGAGAGGATAAAATGGATGTAGAGTGGATAAAATGGCTGTAGAGTTCATAAAAATGGATGTAGAGTGGATAAAATTGATGTAGAGCGGATAAAATGGATGTAGAGTGGATAAAATGGATGTGGAGTGGATAACAATGGATGTAGAGTGGATAAAATGGATGTAGAGTTGATAAAAATGGATGTAGAGTGGATAAAAATGGATGTAGAGTGGATAAAATGGATGTAGAGTGGATAAAACGGATGTAGAGTGGATAAAAAAGGATGTAGAGGGGATAAAATGGATGTAGAGTGGATAAAATTGATGTAGAGTGGATAAAATGGATGTAGAGTGGATAAAAATGGATGTAGAGTGGATAAAATGGATGTAGAGTGGGTAAAATGGATGTAGAGTGGATAAAACGGATGTAGAGTGGATAAAATGGATGTAGAGTGGATAAAATGGATGTGGAGTGGATAACCATGGATGTAGAGTGGATAAAATGGATGTAGAGTGGATAAAAATGGATGTAGAGTGGATAAAATGGATGTAGAGTGGATAAAACGGATGTAGAGTGGATAAAAAAGGATGTAGAGGGGATAAAATGGATGTAGAGTGGATAAAATTGATGTAGAGTGGATAAAATGGATGTAGAGTGGATAAAAATGGATGTAGAGTGGACAAAATGGATGTAGAGTTAATAAAAATGGATGTAGAGTGGAAATAATGGATGTAGAGAGGATAAAATGGATGTAGAGTGGATAAAATGGATGTAGAGTTCATAAAAATGGATGTAGAGTGGATAAAATGGATGTAGAGTGGATAAAATGGATGTAGAGTGGATAAAATGGATGTGGAGTGGATAACAATGGATGTAGAGTGGATAAAATGGATGTAGAGTTGATAAAAATGGATGTAGAGTGGATAAAAATGGATGTAGAGTGGATAAAATGGATGTAGAGTGGATAAAACGGATGTAGAGTGGATAAAAAAGGATGTAGAGGGGATAAAATGGATGTAGAGTGGATAAAATTGATGTAGAGTGGATAAAATGGATGTAGAGTGGATAAGAATGGATGTAGAGTGGATAAAATGGATGTAGAGTGGGTAAAATGGATGTAGAGTGGATAAAACGGATGTAGAGAGGATAAAATGGATGTAGAGTGGATAAAATGGATGTGGAGTGGATAACAATGGATGTAGAGTGGATAAATTGAATGTAGAGTAGATAAAATGGATGTATAGTGGATAAAATGGATGTAGAGTTGATAAAATGGATGTAGAGTGGAAATAATGGATGTAGAGAGGATAAAATGGATGTAGAGTGGATAAAATGGCTGTAGAGTTCATAAAAATGGATGTAGAGTGGATAAAATTGATGTAGAGCGGATAAAATGGATGTAGAGTGGATAAAATGGATGTGGAGTGGATGACAATGGATGTAGAGTGGATAAAATGGATGTAGAGTTGATAAAAATGGATGTAGAGTGGATAAAAATGGATGTAGAGTGGATAAAATGGATGTAGAGTGGATAAAACGGATGTAGAGTGGATAAAAAAGGATGTAGAGGGGATAAAATGGATGTAGAGTGGATAAAATTGATGTAGAGTGGATAAAATGGATGTAGAGTGGATAAAATGGATGTAGAGTGGATAAAACGGATGTAGAGTGGATAAAATGGATGTAGAGTGGATAAAATGGATGTGGAGTGGATAACCATGGATGTAGAGTGGATAAAATGGATGTAGAGTGGATAAAAATGGATGTAGAGTGGATAAAATGGATGTAGAGTGGATAAAACGGATGTAGAGTGGATAAAAAAGGATGTAGAGGGGATAAAATGGATGTAGAGTGGATAAAATTGATGTAGAGTGGATAAAATGGATGTAGAGTGGATAAAAATGGATGTAGAGTGGATAAAATGGATGTAGAGTGGGTAAAATAGATGTAGAGTGGATAAAATGGATGTAGAGTTGATAAAAATGGATGTAGAGTGGACAAAATGGATGTAGAGCGGATAAAATGGATGTAGAGTGGATAAAATGGATGTAGAGTGGATAAAATTGATGTAGAGTGGATAAAATTGATGTAGAGTGGATAAAATGGATGTAGAGTTCATAAAAATGGATGTAGAGTGGATAAAATTGATGTAGAGCGGATAAAATGGATGTAGAGTGGATAAAATGGATGTAGAGTGGGTAAAATAGATGTAGAGTGGATAAAATGGATGTAGAGTTGATAAAAATGGATGTAGAGTGGACAAAATGGATGTAGAGTTAATAAAAATGGATGTAGAGTGGAAATAATGGATGTAGAGAGGATAAAATGGATGTAGAGTGGATAAAATGGATGTAGAGTTCATAAAAATGGATGTAGAGTGGATAAAATTGATGTAGAGCGGATAAAATGGATGTAGAGTGGATAAAATGGATGTGGAGTGGATAACAATGGATGTAGAGTGGATAAAATGGATGTAGAGTTGATAAAAATGGATGTAGAGTGGATAAAAATGGATGTAGAGTGGATAAAATGGATGTAGAGTGGATAAAACGGATGTAGAGTGGATAAAAAAGGATGTAGAGGGGATAAAATGGATGTAGAGTGGATAAAATTGATGTAGAGTGGATAAAATGGATGTAGAGTGGATAAGAATGGATGTAGAGTGGATAAAATGGATGTAGAGTGGGTAAAATGGATGTAGAGTGGATAAAACGGATGTAGAGAGGATAAAATGGATGTAGAGTGGATAAAATGGATGTGGAGTGGATAACAATGGATGTAGAGTGGATAAATTGAATGTAGAGTAGATAAAATGGATGTATAGTGGATAAAATGGATGTAGAGTTGATAAAATGGATGTAGAGTGGAAATAATGGATGTAGAGAGGATAAAATGGATGTAGAGTGGATAAAATGGCTGTAGAGTTCATAAAAATGGATGTAGAGTGGATAAAATTGATGTAGAGCGGATAAAATGGATGTAGAGTGGATAAAATGGATGTGGAGTGGATAACAATGGATGTAGAGTGGATAAAATGGATGTAGAGTTGATAAAAATGGATGTAGAGTGGATAAAAATGGATGTAGAGTGGATAAAATGGATGTAGAGTGGATAAAACGGATGTAGAGTGGATAAAAAAGGATGTAGAGGGGATAAAATGGATGTAGAGTGGATAAAAATGGATGTAGAGTGGATAAAATGGATGTAGAGTGGGTAAAATGGATGTAGAGTGGATAAAACGGATGTAGAGTGGATAAAATGGATGTAGAGTGGATAAAATGGATGTGGAGTGGATAACCATGGATGTAGAGTGGATAAAATGGATGTAGAGTGGATAAAAATGGATGTAGAGTGGATAAAATGGATGTAGAGTGAATAAAACGGATGTAGAGTGGATAAAAAAGGATGTAGAGGGGATAAAATGGATGTAGAGTGGATAAAATTGATGTAGAGTGGATAAAATGGATGTAGAGTGGATAAAAATGGATGTAGAGTGGATAAAATGGATGTAGAGTGGGTAAAATAGATGTAGAGTGGATAAAATGGATGTAGAGTTGATAAAAATGGATGTAGAGTGGACAAAATGGATGTAGAGCGGATAAAATGGATGTAGAGTGGATAAAATGGATGTAGAGTGGATAAAATTGATGTAGAGTGGATAAAATTGATGTAGAGTGGATAAAATGGATGTGGAGTGGATAACAATGGATGTAGAGTGGATAAAATGGATGTAGAGTTGATAAAAATGGATGTAGAGTGGATAAAAATGGATGTAGAGTGGATAAAATGGATGTAGAGTGGATAAAACGGATGCAGAGTGGATAAAAAAGGATGTAGAGTGGATAAAATGGATGTAGATTGGATAAAAATAGATGTAGAGTGGATAAAATGGATGTAGAGTGGATAAAACGGATGTAGAGTGGATAAAAAAGGATGTAGAGGGGATAAAATGGATGTAGAGTGGACAAAATAGATGTGGAGTGGATAAAAATGGATGTAGAGAGGATAAAATGGATGTAGAGTGGATAAAAATGGATGTAGAGTGGATAAAATGGATGTAGAGTGGATAAAAATGGATGTAGAGTGGATAAAATGGATGTAGAGTGGATAAAATGGATGTAGAGTGGATAAAATGGATGTAGAGTTGACAAAAATGGATGTAGAGTTAATAAAAATGGATGTAGAGTGGACAAAATAGATGTAGAGTGGATAAAATGGATGTAGAGTTGATAAAAATGGATGTAGAGTGGACAAAATAGATGTAGAGTGGACAAAAATGGATGTAGAGTGGTATAAAATGGATGTAGAGTGGTATAAAATGGATGTAGAGTGGATAAAAATGGATGTAGAGTGAATAAAAATGGATGTAGAGAGGATAAAATGGATGTAGAATGGATAAAAATGGATGTAGAGTGGATAAAATGGATGTAGAGTGGATAAAATGGATGTAGAGTGGATAAAATGGATGTAGAGTGGGTAAAATAGATGTAGAGTGGATAAAATGGATGTAGAGTTGATAAAAATGGATGTAGAGTGGACAAAATGGATGTAGAGTTAATAAAAATGGATGTAGAGTGGAAATAATGGATGTGGAGAGGATAAAATGGATGTAGAGTGGATAAAATGGATGTAGAGTTCATAAAAATGGATGTAGAGTGGATAAAATTGATGTAGAGCGGATAAAATGGATGTAGAGTGGATAAAATGGATGTGGAGTGGATAACAATGGATGTAGAGTGGATAAAATGGATGTAGAGTTGATAAAAATGGATGTAGAGTTAATAAAAATGGATGTAGAGTGGACAAAATAGATGTAGAGTGGATAAAATGGATGTAGAGTTGATAAAAATGGATGTAGAGTGGACAAAATAGATGTAAAGTGGATAAAAATGGATGTAGAGTGGTATAAAATGGATGTGGAGTGGATAAAAATGGATGTAGAGAGGATAAAATGGATGTAGAGTGGATAAAAATTGATGTAGAGTGGATAAAATGGATGTAGAGTGGATAAAAATGGATGTAGAGTGGATAAAATGGATGTAGAGTGGATAAAATGGATGTAGAGTGGATAAAATGGATGTAGAGTTGACAAAAATGGATGTAGAGTTAATAAAAATGGATGTAGAGTGGACAAAATAGATGTAGAGTGGATAAAATGGATGTAGAGTTGATAAAAATGGATGTAGAGTGGACAAAATAGATGTAGAGTGGATAAAAATGGATGTAGAGTGGTATAAAATGGATGTAGAGTGGATAAAAATGGATGTAGAGTGAATAAAAATGGATGTAGAGAGGATAAAATGGATGTAGAATGGATAAAAATAGATGTAGAGTGGATAAAATGGATGTAGAGTGGATAAAATGGATGTAGAGTGGATAAAATGGATGTAGAGTGGGTAAAATAGATGTAGAGTGGATAAAATGGATGTAGAGTTGATAAAAATGGATGTAGAGTGGACAAAATGGATGTAGAGTTAATAAAAATGGATGAAGAGTGGAAATAATGGATGTAGAGAGGATAAAATGGATGTAGAGTGGATAAAATGGATGTAGAGTGGATAAAATGGATGTAGAGTGGGTAAAATAGATGTAGAGTGGATAAAATGGATGTAGAGTTGATAAAAATGGATGTAGAGTGGACAAAATGGATGTAGAGTTAATAAAAATGGATGTAGAGTGGAAATAATGGATGTAGAGAGGATAAAATGGATGTAGAATGGATAAAAATAGATGTGGAGTGGATAAAATGGATGTAGAGTGGATAAAATGGATGTAGAGTGGATAAAATGGATGTAGAGTGGGTAAAATAGATGTAGAGTGGATAAAATGGATGTAGAGTTGATAAAAATGGATGTAGAGTGGACAAAATGGATGTAGAGTTAATAAAAATGGATGTAGAGTGGAAATAATGGATGTAGAGAGGATAAAATGGATGTAGAGTGGATAAAATTGATGTAGAGCGGATAAAATGGATGTAGAGTGGATAAAATGGATGTGGAGTGGATAACAATGGATGTAGAGTGGATAAAATGGATGTAGAGTTGATAAAAATGCATGTAGAGTGGATAAAAATGGATGTAGAGTGGATAAAATGGATGTAGAGTGGATAAAACGGATGTAGAGTGGATAAAAAAGGATGTAGAGTGGATAAAATGGATGTAGAGTGGATAAAATTGATGTAGAGTGGATAAAATGGATGTAGAGTGGATAAAAATGGATGTAGAGTGGATAAAATGGATGTTGAGTGGGTAAAATGGATGTAGAGTGGATAAAACGGATGTAGAGTGGATAAAATGGATGCAGAGTGGATAAAATGGATGTGGAGTGGATAAAATGGATGTAGAGTTGATAAAATGGATGTAAAGTGGATAAAATGGATGTAGAGTTAATAAAAATGGATGTAGAGTGGAAATAATGGATGTAGAGAGGATAAAATGGATGTAGAGTGGATAAAATGGATGTAGAGTTCATAAAAATGGATGTAGAGTGGATAAAATTGATGTAGAGCGGATAAAATGGATGTAGAGTGGATAAAATGGATGTGGAGTGGATAACAATGGATGTAGAGTGGATAAAATGGATGTAGAGTTGATAAAAATGGATGTAGAGTGGATAAAAATGGATGTAGAGTGGATAAAATGGATGTAGAGTGGATAAAACGGATGTAGAGTGGATAAAAAAGGATGTAGAGGGGATAAAATGGATGTAGAGTGGATAAAATTGATGTAGAGTGGATAAAATGGATGTAGAGTGGATAAAAATGGATGTAGAGTGGATAAAATGGATGTAGAGTACATAAAATGGATGTAGAGTGGATAAAACGGATGTAGAGTGGATAAAATGGATGTAGAGTGGATAAAATGGATGTGGAGTGGATAACAATGGATGTAGAGTGGATAAAATGGATGTAGAGTTGATAAAAATGGATGTAGAGTGGATAAAAATGGATGTAGAGTGGATAAAATGGATGTAGAGTGGATAAAACGGATGTAGAGTGGATAAAAAAGGATGTAGAGGGGATAAAATGGATGTAGAGTGGATAAAATTGATGTAGAGTGGATAAAATGGATGTAGAGTTAATAAAAATGGATGTAGAGTGGACAAAATAGATGTAGAGAGGATAAAATGGATGTAGAATGGATAAAAATAGATGTAGAGTGGATAAAATGGATGTAGAGTGGATAAAATGGATGTAGAGTGGATAAAATGGATGTAGAGTGGGTAAAATAGATGTAGAGTGGATAAAATGGATGTAGAGTTGATAAAAATGGATGTAGAGTGGACAAAATGGATGTAGAGTTAATAAAAATGGATGTAGAGTGGAAATAATGGATGTAGAGAGGATAAAATGGATGTAGAATGGATAAAAATAGATGTAGAGTGGATAAAATGGATGTAGAGTGGATAAAATGGATGTAGAGTGGATAAAATGGATGTAGAGTGGGTAAAATAGATGTAGAGTGGATAAAATGGATGTAGAGTTGATAAAAATGGATGTAGAGTGGACAAAATGGATGTAGAGTTAATAAAAATGGATGTAGAGTGGAAATAATGGATGTAGAGAGGATAAAATGGATGTAGAGTGGATAAAATTGATGTAGAGCGGATAAAATGGATGTAGAGTGGATAAAATGGATGTGGAGTGGATAACAATGGATGTAGAGTGGATAAAATGGATGTAGAGTTGATAAAAATGGATGTAGAGTGGATAAAAATGGATGTAGAGTGGATAAAATGGATGTAGAGTGGATAAAACGGATGTAGAGTGGATAAAAAAGGATGTAGAGTGGATAAAATGGATGTAGAGTGGATAAAATTGATGTAGAGTGGATAAAATGGATGTAGAGTGGATAAAAATGGATGTAGAGTGGATAAAATGGATGTTGAGTGGGTAAAATGGATGTAGAGTGGATAAAACGGATGTAGAGTGGATAAAATGGATGCAGAGTGGATAAAATGGATGTGGAGTGGATAAAATGGATGTAGAGTTGATAAAATGGATGTAAAGTGGATAAAATGGATGTAGAGTTAATAAAAATGGATGTAGAGTGGAAATAATGGATGTAGAGAGGATAAAATGGATGTAGAGTGGATAAAATGGATGTAGAGTTCATAAAAATGGATGTAGAGTGGATAAAATTGATGTAGAGCGGATAAAATGGATGTAGAGTGGATAAAATGGATGTGGAGTGGATAACAATGGATGTAGAGTGGATAAAATGGATGTAGAGTTGATAAAAATGGATGTAGAGTGGATAAAAATGGATGTAGAGTGGATAAAATGGATGTAGAGTGGATAAAACGGATGTAGAGTGGATAAAAAAGGATGTAGAGGGTATAAAATGGATGTAGAGTGGATAAAATTGATGTAGAGTGGATAAAATGGATGTAGAGTGGATAAAAATGGATGTAGAGTGGATAAAATGGATGTAGAGTGGATAAAATGGATGTAGAGTGGATAAAACGGATGTAGAGTGGATAAAATGGATGTAGAGTGGATAAAATGGATGTGGAGTGGATAACAATGGATGTAGAGTGGATAAAATGGATGTAGAGTTGATAAAAATGGATGTAGAGTGGATAAAAATGGATGTAGAGTGGATAAAATGGATGTAGAGTGGATAAAACGGATGTAGAGTGGATAAAAAAGGATGTAGAGGGGATAAAATGGATGTAGAGTGGATAAAATTGATGTAGAGTGGATAAAATGGATGTAGAGTTAATAAAAATGGATGTAGAGTGGACAAAATAGATGTAGAGTGGATAAAATGGATGTAGATTGGATAAAAATAGATGTAGAGTGGATAAAATGGATGTAGAGTGGATAAAACGGATGTAGAGTGGATAAAAAAGGATGTAGAGGGGATAAAATGGATGTAGAGTGGATAAAATTGATGTAGAGCGGATAAAATGGATGTAGAGTGGATAAAATGGATGTGGAGTGGATAACAATGGATGTAGAGTATATAAAATGGATGTAGAGTACATAAAATGGATGTAGAGTGGATAAAAATGGATGTAGAGTGGATAAAATGGATGTAGAGTGGATAAAATGGATGTGGAGTGGATAAAATGGATGTAGAGTTGATAAAATGGATGTAAAGTGGATAAAATGGATGTAGAGTTAATAAAAATGGATGTAGAGTGGAAATAATGGATGTAGAGAGGATAAAATGGATGTAGAGTGGATAAAATGGATGTAGAGTTCATAAAAATGGATGTAGAGTGGATAAAATTGATGTAGAGCGGATAAAATGGATGTAGAGTGGATAAAATGGATGTGGAGTGGATAACAATGGATGTAGAGTAGATAAAATGGATGTAGAGTTGATAAAAATGGATGTAGAGTGGATAAAAATGGATGTAGAGTGGATAAAATGGATGTAGAGTGGATAAAACGGATGTAGAGTGGATAAAAAAGGATGTAGAGGGGATAAAATGGATGTAGAGTGGATAAAATGGATGTAGAGTGGATAAAAATGGATGTAGAGTGGATAAAATGGATGTAGAGTACATAAAATGGATGTAGAGTGGATAAAACGGATGTAGAGTGGATAAAATGGATGTAGAGTGGATAAAATGGATGTGGAGTGGATAACAATGGATGTAGAGTGGATAAAATGGATGTAGAGTTGATAAAAATGGATGTAGAGTGGATAAAAATGGATGTAGAGTGGATAAAATGGATGTAGAGTGGATAAAACGGATGTAGAGTGGATAAAAAAGGATGTAGAGGGGATAAAATGGATGTAGAGTGGATAAAATTGATGTAGAGTGGATAAAATGGATGTAGAGTTAATAAAAATGGATGTAGAGTGGACAAAATAGATGTAGAGTGGATAAAATGGATGTAGAGTGGATAAAACGGATGTAGAGTGGATAAAAAAGGATGTAGAGGGGATAAAATGGATGTAGAGTGGATAAAATTGATGTAGAGTGGATAAAATGGATGTAGAGTTAATAAAAATGGATGTAGAGTGGACAAAATAGATGTAGAGAGGATAAAATGGATGTAGAATGGATAAAAATAGATGTAGAGTGGATAAAATGGATGTAGAGTGGATAAAATGGATGTAGAGTGGATAAAATGGATGTAGAGTGGGTAAAATAGATGTAGAGTGGATAAAATGGATGTAGAGTTGATAAAAATGGATGTAGAGTGGACAAAATGGATGTAGAGTTAATAAAAATGGATGTAGAGTGGAAATAATGGATGTAGAGAGGATAAAATGGATGTAGAATGGATAAAAATAGATGTAGAGTGGATAAAATGGATGTAGAGTGGATAAAATGGATGTAGAGTGGATAAAATGGATGTAGAGTGGGTAAAATAGATGTAGAGTGGATAAAATGGATGTAGAGTTGATAAAAATGGATGTAGAGTGGACAAAATGGATGTAGAGTTAATAAAAATGGATGTAGAGTGGAAATAATGGATGTAGAGAGGATAAAATGGATGTAGAGTGGATAAAATTGATGTAGAGCGGATAAAATGGATGTAGAGTGGATAAAATGGATGTGGAGTGGATAACAATGGATGTAGAGTGGATAAAATGGATGTAGAGTTGATAAAAATGCATGTAGAGTGGATAAAAATGGATGTAGAGTGGATAAAATGGATGTAGAGTGGATAAAACGGATGTAGAGTGGATAAAAAAGGATGTAGAGTGGATAAAATGGATGTAGAGTGGATAAAATTGATGTAGAGTGGATAAAATGGATGTAGAGTGGATAAAAATGGATGTAGAGTGGATAAAATGGATGTTGAGTGGGTAAAATGGATGTAGAGTGGATAAAACGGATGTAGAGTGGATAAAATGGATGCAGAGTGGATAAAATGGATGTGGAGTGGATAAAATGGATGTAGAGTTGATAAAATGGATGTAAAGTGGATAAAATGGATGTAGAGTTAATAAAAATGGATGTAGAGTGGAAATAATGGATGTAGAGAGGATAAAATGGATGTAGAGTGGATAAAATGGATGTAGAGTTCATAAAAATGGATGTAGAGTGGATAAAATTGATGTAGAGCGGATAAAATGGATGTAGAGTGGATAAAATGGATGTGGAGTGGATAACAATGGATGTAGAGTGGATAAAATGGATGTAGAGTTGATAAAAATGGATGTAGAGTGGATAAAAATGGATGTAGAGTGGATAAAATGGATGTAGAGTGGATAAAACGGATGTAGAGTGGATAAAAAAGGATGTAGAGGGTATAAAATGGATGTAGAGTGGATAAAATTGATGTAGAGTGGATAAAATGGATGTAGAGTGGATAAAAATGGATGTAGAGTGGATAAAATGGATGTAGAGTACATAAAATGGATGTAGAGTGGATAAAACGGATGTAGAGTGGATAAAATGGATGTAGAGTGGATAAAACGGATGTAGAGTGGATAAAAAAGGATGTAGAGGGGATAAAATGGATGTAGAGTGGATAAAATTGATGTAGAGCGGATAAAATGGATGTAGAGTGGATAAAATGGATGTGGAGTGGATAACAATGGATGTAGAGTATATAAAATGGATGTAGAGTACATAAAATGGATGTAGAGTGGATAAAAATGGATGTAGAGTGGATAAAATGGATGTAGAGTGGATAAAATGGATGTGGAGTGGATAAAATGGATGTAGAGTTGATAAAATGGATGTAAAGTGGATAAAATGGATGTAGAGTTAATAAAAATGGATGTAGAGTGGAAATAATGGATGTAGAGAGGATAAAATGGATGTAGAGTGGATAAAATGGATGTAGAGTTCATAAAAATGGATGTAGAGTGGATAAAATTGATGTAGAGCGGATAAAATGGATGTAGAGTGGATAAAATGGATGTGGAGTGGATAACAATGGATGTAGAGTGGATAAAATGGATGTAGAGTTGATAAAAATGGATGTAGAGTGGATAAAAATGGATGTAGAGTGGATAAAATGGATGTAGAGTGGATAAAACGGATGTAGAGTGGATAAAAAAGGATGTAGAGGGGATAAAATGGATGTAGAGTGGATAAAATGGATGTAGAGTGGATAAAAATGGATGTAGAGTGGATAAAATGGATGTAGAGTACATAAAATGGATGTAGAGTGGATAAAACGGATGTAGAGTGGATAAAATGGATGTAGAGTGGATAAAATGGATGTGGAGTGGATAACAATGGATGTAGAGTGGATAAAATGGATGTAGAGTTGATAAAAATGGATGTAGAGTGGATAAAAATGGATGTAGAGTGGATAAAATGGATGTAGAGTGGATAAAACGGATGTAGAGTGGATAAAAAAGGATGTAGAGGGGATAAAATGGATGTAGAGTGGATAAAATGGATGTGGAGTGGATAACAATGGATGTAGAGTGGATAAAATGGATGTAGAGTTAATAAAAATGGATGTAGAGTGGACAAAATAGATGTAGAGTGGATAAAATGGATGTAGATTGGATAAAAATAGATGTAGAGTGGATAAAATGGATGTAGAGTGGATAAAACGGATGTAGAGTGGATAAAAAAGGATGTAGAGGGGATAAAATGGATGTAGAGTGGATAAAATTGATGTAGAGCGGATAAAATGGATGTAGAGTGGATAAAATGGATGTGGAGTGGATAACAATGGATGTAGAGTGGATAAAATGGATGTGGAGTGGATAACATGGATGTAGAGTGGATAAAATGGATGTAGAGTTGATAAAAATGGATGTAGAGTTAATAAAAATGGATGTAGAGTGGACAAAATAGATGTAGAGTGGATAAAATGGATGTAGAGTTGATAAAAATGGATGTAGAGTGGACAAAATAGATGTAGAGTGGATAAAATTGATGTAGAGTGGTATAAAATGGATGTGGAGTGGATAAAAATGGATGTAGAGAGGATAAAATGGATGTAGAGTGGATAAAAATGGATGTAGAGTGGATAAAATGGATGTAGAGTGGATAAAAATGGATGTAGAGTGGATAAAATGGATGTAGAGTGGATAAAATGGATGTAGAGTGGATAAAATGGATGTAGAGTTGATAAAAATGGATGTAGAGTTAATAAAAATGGATGTAGAGTGGACAAAATAGATGTAGAGTGGATAAAATGGATGTAGAGTTGATAAAAATGGATGTAGAGTGGACAAAATAGATGTAGAGTGGATAAAAATGGATGTAGAGTGGTATAAAATGGATGTAGAGTGGATAAAAATGGATGTAGAGTGGACAAAATGGATGTAGAGTTAATAAAAATGGATGTAGAGTGGAAATAATGGATGTAGAGAGGATAAAATGGATGTAGAGTGGATAAAATGGATGTGGAGTGGATAAAAATGGATGTAGAGTGGATAAAATGGATGTAGAGTGGATAAAACGGATGTAGAGTGGATAAAAAAGGATGTAGAGGGGATAAAATGGATGTAGAGTGGATAAAATTGATGTAGAGTGGATAAAATGGATGTAGAGTGGATAAAAATGGATGTAGAGTGGATAAAATGGATGTAGAGTACATAAAATGGATGTAGAGTGGATAAAACGGATGTAGAGTGGATAAAATGGATGTAGAGTGGATAAAATGGATGTGGAGTGGATAACAATGGATGTAGAGTGGACAAAATAGATGTAGAGTGGATAAAATGGATGTAGAGTTGATAAAAATGGATGTAGAGTTAATAAAAATGGATGTAGAGTGGACAAAATAGATGTAGAGTGGATAAAATGGATGTAGAGTTGATAAAAATGGATGTAGAGTGGACAAAATAGATGTAGAGTGGATAAAAATGGATGTAGAGTGGTATAAAATGGATGTAGAGTGGATAAAAATGGATGTAGAGTGGACAAAATGGATGTAGAGTTAATAAAAATGGATGTAGAGTGGAAATAATGGATGTAGAGAGGATAAAATGGATGTAGAGTGGATAAAATGGATGTAGAGTTCATAAAAATGGATGTAGAGTGGATAAAATTGATGTAGAGCGGATAAAATGGATGTAGAGTGGATAAAATGGATGTGGAGTGGATAACAATGGATGTAGAGTGGATAAAATGGATGTAGAGTTGATAAAAATGGATGTAGAGTGGATAAAAATGGATGTAGAGTGGATAAAATGGATGTAGAGTGGATAAAACGGATGTAGAGTGGATAAAAAAGGATGTAGAGGGGATAAAATGGATGTAGAGTGGATAAAATTGATGTAGAGTGGATAAAATGGATGTAGAGTGGATAAAAATGGATGTAGAGTGGATAAAATGGATGTAGAGTACATAAAATGGATGTAGAGTGGATAAAACGGATGTAGAGTGGATAAAATGGATGTAGAGTGGATAAAATGGATGTGGAGTGGATAACAATGGATGTAGAGTGGATAAAATGGATGTAGAGTGGATAAAAATGGATGTAGAGTGGATAAAATGGATGTAGAGTGGATAAAAATGGATGTAGAGTGGATAAAATGGATGTAGGGTGGATAAAACGGATGTAGAGTGGATAAAAAAGGATGTAGAGGGGATAAAATGGATGTAGAGTGGATAAAATTGATGTAGAGGGGATAAAATGGATGTAGAGTGGATAAAATTGATGTAGAGTGGATAAAATGGATGTAGAGTGGATAAAAATGGATGTAGAGTGGATAAAATGGATGTAGAGTGGGTAAAATAGATGTAGAGTGGATAAAATGGATGTAGAGTTGATAAAAATGGATGTAGAGTGGACAAAATGGATGTAGAGTGGATAAAATGGATGTAGAGTGGATAAAATGGATGTAGAGTGGATAAAATTGATGTAGAGTTTATAAAATTGATGTAGAGTGGATAAAATGGATGTGGAGTGGGTAACAATGGATGTAGAGTGGATAAAATGGATGTAGAGTTGATAAAAATGGATGTAGAGTGGATAAAAATGGATGTAGAGTGGATAAAATGGATGTAGAGTGGATAAAACGGATGTAGAGTGGATAAAAAAGGATGTAGAGGGGATAAAATGGATGTAGAGTGGATAAAATTGATGTAGAGTGGATAAAAAGGATGTAGAGTTAATAAAAATGGATGTAGAGTGGACAAAATAGATGTAGAGTGGATAAAATGGATGTAGATTGGATAAAAATAGATGTAGAGTGGATAAAATGGATGTAGAGTGGATAAAACGGATGTAGAGTGGATAAAAATGGATGTAGAGGGGATAAAATGGATGTAGAGTGGATAAAATTGATGTAGAGCGGATAAAATGGATGTAGAGTGGATAAAATGGATGTGGAGTGGATAACAATGGATGTAGAGTATATAAAATGGATGTAGAGTACATAAAATGGATGTAGAGTGGATAAAAATGGATGTAGAGTGGATAAAATGGATGTAGAGTGGATAAAAATAGATGTAGAGTGGATAAAATGGATGTAGAGTGGATAAAACGGATGTAGAGTGGATAAAAAAGGATGTAGAGGGGATAAAATGGATGTAGAGTGGATAAAATTGATGTAGAGCGGATAAAATGGATGTAGAGTGGATAAAATGGATGTGGAGTGGATAACATGGATGTAGAGTGGATAAAATGGATGTAGAGTTGATAAAAATGGATGTAGAGTTAATAAAAATGGATGTAGAGTGGACAAAATAGATGTAGAGTGGATAAAATGGATGTAGAGTTGATAAAAATGGATGTAGAGTGGACAAAATAGATGTAGAGTGGATAAAAATGGATGTAGAGTGGTATAAAATGGATGTGGAGTGGATAAAAATGGATGTAGAGAGGATAAAATGGATGTAGAGTGGATAAAAATGGATGTAGAGTGGATAAAATGGATGTAGAGTGGATAAAAATGGATGTAGAGTGGATAAAATGGATGTAGAGTGGATAAAATGGATGTAGAGTGGATAAAATGGATGTAGAGTTGATAAAAATGGATGTAGAGTTAATAAAAATGGATGTAGAGTGGACAAAATAGATGTAGAGTGGATAAAATGGATGTAGAGTTGATAAAAATGGATGTAGAGTGGACAAAATAGATGTAGAGTGGATAAAAATGGATGTAGAGTGGATAAAACGGATGTAGAGTGGATAAAAAAGGATGTAGAGGGGATAAAATGGATGTAGAGTGGATAAAATTGATGTAGAGTGGATAAAATGGATGTAGAGTGGATAAAAATGGATGTAGAGTGGATAAAATGGATGTAGAGTACATAAAATGGATGTAGAGTGGATAAAACGGATGTAGAGTGGATAAAATGGATGTAGAGTGGATAAAATGGATGTGGAGTGGATAACAATGGATGTAGAGTGGATAAAATGGATGTAGAGTGGATAAAAATGGATGTAGAGTGGATAAAATGGATGTAGAGTGGATAAAAATGGATGTAGAGTGGATAAAATGGATGTAGGGTGGATAAAACGGATGTAGAGTGGATAAAAAAGGATGTAGAGGGGATAAAATGGATGTAGAGTGGATAAAATTGATGTAGAGGGGATAAAATGGATGTAGAGTGGATAAAATTGATGTAGAGTGGATAAAATGGATGTAGAGTGGATAAAAATGGATGTAGAGTGGATAAAATGGATGTAGAGTGGGTAAAATAGATGTAGAGTGGATAAAATGGATGTAGAGTTGATAAAAATGGATGTAGAGTGGACAAAATGGATGTAGAGCGGATAAAATGGATGTAGAGTGGATAAAATGGATGTAGAGTGGATAAAATTGATGTAGAGTTTATAAAATTGATGTAGAGTGGATAAAATGGATGTGGAGTGGGTAACAATGGATGTAGAGTGGATAAAATGGATGTAGAGTTGATAAAAATGGATGTAGAGTGGATAAAAATGGATGTGGAGTGGATAAAATGGATGTAGAGTGGATAAAACGGATGTAGAGTGGATAAAAAAGGATGTAGAGGGGATAAAATGGATGTAGAGTGGATAAAATTGATGTAGAGTGGATAAAAAGGATGTAGAGTTAATAAAAATGGATGTAGAGTGGACAAAATAGATGTAGAGTGGATAAAATGGATGTAGATTGGATAAAAATAGATGTAGAGTGGATAAAATGGATGTAGAGTGGATAAAACGGATGTAGAGTGGATAAAAATGGATGTAGAGGGGATAAAATGGATGTAGAGTGGATAAAATTGATGTAGAGCGGATAAAATGGATGTAGAGTGGATAAAATGGATGTGGAGTGGATAACAATGGATGTAGAGTATATAAAATGGATGTAGAGTACATAAAATGGATGTAGAGTGGATAAAAATGGATGTAGAGTGGATAAAATGGATGTAGATTGGATAAAAATAGATGTAGAGTGGATAAAATGGATGTAGAGTGGATAAAACGGATGTAGAGTGGATAAAAAAGGATGTAGAGGGGATAAAATGGATGTAGAGTGGATAAAATTGATGTAGAGCGGATAAAATGGATGTAGAGTGGATAAAATGGATGTGGAGTGGATAACATGGATGTAGAGTGGATAAAATGGATGTAGAGTTGATAAAAATGGATGTAGAGTTAATAAAAATGGATGTAGAGTGGACAAAATAGATGTAGAGTGGATAAAATGGATGTAGAGTTGATAAAAATGGATGTAGAGTGGACAAAATAGATGTAGAGTGGATAAAAATGGATGTAGAGTGGTATAAAATGGATGTAGAGTGGATAAAAATGGATGTAGAGTGGTATAAAATGGATGTGGAGTGGATAAAAATGGATGTAGAGAGGATAAAATGGATGTAGAGTGGATAAAAATGGATGTAGAGTGGATAAAATGGATGTAGAGTGGATAAAAATGGATGTAGAGTGGATAAAATGGATGTAGAGTGGATAAAATGGATGTAGAGTGGATAAAATGGATGTAGAGTTGATAAAAATGGATGTAGAGTTAATAAAAATGGATGTAGAGTGGACAAAATAGATGTAGAGTGGATAAAATGGATGTAGAGTTGATAAAAATGGATGTAGAGTGGACAAAATAGATGTAGAGTGGATAAAAATGGATGTAGAGTGGTATAAAATGGATGTAGAGTGGATAAAAATGGATGTAGAGTGGACAAAATGGATGTAGAGTTAATAAAAATGGATGTAGAGTGGAAATAATGGATGTAGAGAGGATAAAATGGATGTAGAGTGGATAAAATGGATGTAGAGTTCATAAAAATGGATGTAGAGTGGATAAAAATGGATGTAGAGTGGTATAAAATGGATGTAGAGTGGATAAAAATGGATGTAGAGTGGACAAAATGGATGTAGAGTTAATAAAAATGGATGTAGAGTGGAAATAATGGATGTAGAGAGGATAAAATGGATGTAGAGTGGATAAAATGGATGTAGAGTTCATAAAAATGGATGTAGAGTGGATAAAATTGATGTAGAGCGGATAAAATGGATGTAGAGTGGATAAAATGGATGTGGAGTGGATAACAATGGATGTAGAGTGGATAAAATGGATGTAGAGTTGATAAAAATGGATGTAGAGTTAATAAAAATGGATGTAGAGTGGACAAAATAGATGTAGAGTGGATAAAATGGATGTAGAGTTGATAAAAATGGATGTAGAGTGGACAAAATAGATGTAGAGTGGATAAAAATGGATGTAGAGTGGTATAAAATGGATGTGGAGTGGATAAAAATGGATGTAGAGAGGATAAAATGGATGTAGAGTGGATAAAAATGGATGTAGAGTGGATAAAATGGATGTAGAGTGGATAAAAATGAATGTAGAGTGGATATAATGGATGTAGAGTGGATAAAATGGATGTAGAGTGGATAAAATGGATGTAGAGTTGATAAAAATGGATGTAGAGTTAATAAAAATGGATGTAGAGTGGACAAAATAGATGTAGAGTGGATAAAATGGATGTAGAGTTGATAAAAATGGATGTAGAGTGGACAAAATAGATGTAGAGTGGATAAAAATGGATGTAGAGTGGTATAAAATGGATGTAGAGTGGATAAAAATGGATGTAGAGTGAATAAAAATGGATGTAGAGAGGATAAAATGGATGTAGAATGGATAAAAATGGATGTAGAGTGGATAAAATGGATGTAGAGTGGATAAAATGGATGTAGAGTGGATAAAATGGATGTAGAGTGGGTAAAATAGATGTAGAGTGGATAAAATGGATGTAGAGTTGATAAAAATGGATGTAGAGTGGACAAAATGGATGTAGAGTTAATAAAAATGGATGTAGAGTGGAAATAATGGATGTAGAGAGGATAAAATGGATGTAGAGTGGATAAAATGGATGTAGAGTTCATAAAAATGGATGTAGAGTGGATAAAATTGATGTAGAGCGGATAAAATGGATGTAGAGTGGATAAAATGGATGTGGAGTGGATAACAATGGATGTAGAGTGGATAAAATGGATGTAGAGTTGATAAAAATGGATGTAGAGTGGATAAAAATGGATGTAGAGTGGATAAAATGGATGTAGAGTGGATAAAACGGATGTAGAGTGGATAAAAAAGGATGTAGAGGGGATAAAATGGATGTAGAGTGGATAAAATTGATGTAGAGTGGATAAAATGGATGTAGAGTGGATAAAAATGGATGTAGAGTGGATAAAATGGATGTAGAGTGGATAAAATGGATGTAGAGTGGATAAAACGGATGCAGAGTGGATAAAATGGATGCAGAGTGGATAAAATGGATGTGGAGTGGATAAAATGGATGTAGAGTTGATAAAATGGATGTAAAGTGGATAAAATGGATGTAGAGTTAATAAAAATGGATGTAGAGTGGAAATAATGGATGTAGAGAGGATAAAATGGATGTAGAGTGGATAAAATGGATGTAGAGTTCATAAAAATGGATGTAGAGTGGATAAAATTGATGTAGAGCGGATAAAATGGATGTAGAGTGGATAAAATGGATGTGGAGTGGATAACAATGGATGTAGAGTGGATAAAATGGATGTAGAGTTGATAAAAATGGATGTAGAGTGGATAAAAATGGATGTAGAGTGGATAAAATGGATGTAGAGTGGATAAAACGGATGTAGAGTGGATAAAAAAGGATGTAGAGGGGATAAAATGGATGTAGAGTGGATAAAATTGATGTAGAGTGGATAAAATGGATGTAGAGTGGATAAAAATGGATGTAGAGTGGATAAAATGGATGTAGAGTACATAAAATGGATGTAGAGTGGATAAAACGGATGTAGAGTGGATAAAATGGATGTAGAGTGGATAAAATGGATGTGGAGTGGATAACAATGGATGTAGAGTGGATAAAATGGATGTAGAGTGGATAAAAATGGATGTAGAGTGGATAAAATGGATGTAGAGTGGATAAAACGGATGTAGAGTGGATAAAAAAGGATGTAGAGGGGATAAAATGGATGTAGAGTGGATAAAATTGATGTAGAGTGGATAAATTGGATGTAGAGTGGATAAAAATGGATGTAGAGTGGATAAAATGGATGTAGAGTGGGTAAAATAGATGTAGAGTGGATAAAATGGATGTAGAGTTGATAAAAATGGATGTAGAGTGGACAAAATGGATGTAGAGCGGATAAAATGGATGTAGAGTGGATAAAATGGATGTAGAGTGGATAAAATTGATGTAGAGTGGATAAAATGGATGTGGAGTGGATAACAATGGATGTAGAGTGGATAAAATGGATGTAGAGTTGATAAAAATGGATGTAGAGTGGATAAAAATGGATGTAGAGTGGATAAAATAGATGTAGAGTGGATAAAATGGATGTAGAGTTGATAAAAATGGATGTAGAGTGGACAAAATAGATGTAGAGTGGATAAAAATGGATGTAGAGTGGTATAAAATGGATGTGGAGTGGATAAAAATGGATGTAGAGAGGATAAAATGGATGTAGAGTGGATAAAAATGGATGTAGAGTGGATAAAATGGATGTAGAGTGGATAAAAATGAATGTAGAGTGGATATAATGGATGTAGAGTGGATAAAATGGATGTAGAGTGGATAAAATGGATGTAGAGTTGATAAAAATGGATGTAGAGTTAATAAAAATGGATGTAGAGTGGACAAAATAGATGTAGAGTGGATAAAATGGATGTAGAGTTGATAAAAATGGATGTAGAGTGGACAAAATAGATGTAGAGTGGATAAAAATGGATGTAGAGTGGTATAAAATGGATGTAGAGTGGATAAAAATGGATGTAGAGTGAATAAAAATGGATGTAGAGAGGATAAAATGGATGTAGAATGGATAAAAATGGATGTAGAGTGGATAAAATGGATGTAGAGTGGATAAAATGGATGTAGAGTGGATAAAATGGATGTAGAGTGGGTAAAATAGATGTAGAGTGGATAAAATGGATGTAGAGTTGATAAAAATGGATGTAGAGTGGACAAAATGGATGTAGAGTTAATAAAAATGGATGTAGAGTGGAAATAATGGATGTAGAGAGGATAAAATGGATGTAGAGTGGATAAAATGGATGTAGAGTTCATAAAAATGGATGTAGAGTGGATAAAATTGATGTAGAGCGGATAAAATGGATGTAGAGTGGATAAAATGGATGTGGAGTGGATAACAATGGATGTAGAGTGGATAAAATGGATGTAGAGTTGATAAAAATGGATGTAGAGTGGATAAAAATGGATGTAGAGTGGATAAAATGGATGTAGAGTGGATAAAATGGATGTAGAGTGGATAAAAATGGATGTAGAGTGGATAAAATGGATGTAGAGTGGGTAAAATGGATGTAGAGTGGATAAAACGGATGCAGAGTGGATAAAATGGATGCAGAGTGGATAAAATGGATGGGGAGTGGATAAAATGGATGTAGAGTTGATAAAATGGATGTAAAGTGGATAAAATGGATGTAGAGTTAATAAAAATGGATGTAGAGTGGAAATAATGGATGTAGAGAGGATAAAATGGATGTAGAGTGGATAAAATGGATGTAGAGTTCATAAAAATGGATGTAGAGTGGATAAAATTGATGTAGAGCGGATAAAATGGATGTAGAGTGGATAAAATGGATGTGGAGTGGATAACAATGGATGTAGAGTGGATAAAATGGATGTAGAGTTGATAAAAATGGATGTAGAGTGGATAAAAATGGATGTAGAGTGGATAAAATGGATGTAGAGTGGATAAAACGGATGTAGAGTGGATAAAAAAGGATGTAGAGGGGATAAAATGGATGTAGAGTGGATAAAATTGATGTAGAGTGGATAAAATGGATGTAAAGTGGATAAAAATGGATGTAGAGTGGATAAAATGGATGTAGAGTGGATAAAATGGATGTAGAGTGGATAAAATGGATGTAGAGTGGATAAAATGGATGTAGAGTGGATAAAATGGATGTGGAGTGGATAACAATGGATGTAGAGTGGATAAAATGGATGTAGAGTGGATAAAAATGGATGTAGAGTGGATAAAATGGATGTAGAGTGGATAAAACGGATGTAGAGTGGATAAAAAAGGATGTAGAGGGGATAAAATGGATGTAGAGTGGATAAAATTGATGTAGAGTGGATAAATTGGATGTAGAGTGGATAAAAATGGATGTAAGATGGATAAAATGGATGTAGAGTGGGTAAAATAGATGTAGAGTGGATAAAATGGATGTAGAGTTGATAAAAATGGATGTAGAGTGGACAAAATGGATGTAGAGCGGATAAAATGGATGTAGAGTGGATAAAATGGATGTAGAGTGGATAAAATTGATGTAGAGTGGATAAAATGGATGTGGAGTGGATAACAATGGATGTAGAGTGGATAAAATGGATGTAGAGTTGATAAAAATGGATGTAGAGTGGATAAAAATGGATGTAGAGTGGATAAAATGGATGTAGAGTGGATAAAACGGATGTAGAGTGGATAAAATGGATGCAGAGTGGATAAAATGGATGTGGAGTGGATAAAATGGATGTAGAGTTGATAAAATGGATGTAAAGTGGATAAAATGGATGTAGAGTTAATAAAAATGGATGTAGAGTGGAAATAATGGATGTAGAGAGGATAAAATGGATGTAGAGTGGATAAAATGGATGTAGAGTTCATAAAAATGGATGTAGAGTGGATAAAATTGATGTAGAGCGGATAAAATGGATGTAGAGTGGATAAAATGGATGTGGAGTGGATAACAATGGATGTAGAGTGGATAAAATGGATGTAGAGTTGATAAAAATGGATGTAGAGTGGATAAAAATGGATGTAGAGTGGATAAAATGGATGTAGAGTGGATAAAACGGATGTAGAGTGGATAAAAAAGGATGTAGAGGGGATAAAATGGATGTAGAGTGGATAAAATTGATGTAGAGTGGATAAAATGGATGTAGAGTGGATAAAAATGGATGTAGAGTGGATAAAATGGATGTAGAGTACATAAAATGGATGTAGAGTGGATAAAACGGATGTAGAGTGGATAAAATGGATGTAGAGTGGATAAAATGGATGTGGAGTGGATAACAATGGATGTAGAGTGGATAAAATTGATGTAGAGTGGATAAAATGGATGTAGAGTGGACAAAATGGATGTAGAGTTAATAAAAATGGATGTAGAGTGGAAATAATGGATGTAGAGTTGATAAAATGGATGTAAAGTTGATAAAATGGATGTAGAGTTAATAAAAATGGATGTAGAGTGGAAATAATGGATGTAGAGAGGATAAAATGGATGTAGAGTGGATAAAATGGATGTAGAGTGGATAAAATGGATGTGGAGTGGATAACAATGGATGTAGAGTGGATAAAATGGATGTAGAGTTGATAAAAATGGATGTAGAGTGGATAAAAATGGATGTAGAGTGGATAAAATGGATGTAGAGTGGATAAAACGGATGTAGAGTGGATAAAAAAGGATGTAGAGGGGATAAAATGGATGCAGAGTGGATAAAATGGATGTGGAGTGGATAAAATGGATGTAGAGTTGATAAAATGGATGTAAAGTGGATAAAATGGATGTAGAGTTAATAAAAATGGATGTAGAGTGGAAATAATGGATGTAGAGAGGATAAAATGGATGTAGAGTGGATAAAATGGATGTAGAGTTCATAAAAATGGATGTAGAGTGGATAAAATTGATGTAGTGCGGATAAAATGGATGTAGAGTGGATAAAATGGATGTAGAGTGGATAAAATGGATGTAGAGTGGATAAAACGGATGTAGAGTGGATAAAAAAGGATGTAGAGGGGATAAAATGGATGTAGAGTGGATAACAATGGATGTAGAGTGGATAAAATGGATGTAGAGTGGATAAAAATGGATGTAGAGTGGATAAAATGGATGTAGAGTGGATAAAACGGATGTAGAGTGGATAAAAAAGGATGTAGAGGGGATAAAATGGATGTAGAGTGGATAAAATTGATGTAGAGTGGATAAATTGGATGTAGAGTGGATAAAAATGGATGTAGAGTGGATAAAATGGATGTAGAGTGGGTAAAATAGATGTAGAGTGGATAAAATGGATGTAGAGTTGATAAAAATGGATGTAGAGTGGACAAAATGGATGTAGAGCGGATAAAATGGATGTAGAGTGGATAAAATGGATGTAGAGTGGATAAAATTGATGTAGAGTGGATAAAATGGATGTGGAGTGGATAACAATGGATGTAGAGTGGATAAAATGGATGTAGAGTTGATAAAAATGGATGTAGAGTGGATAAAAATGGATGTAGAGTGGATAAAATGGATGTAGAGTCGATAAAACGGATGCAGAGTGGATAAAATGGATGCAGAGTGGATAAAATGGATGTGGAGTGGATAAAATGGATGTAGAGTTGATAAAATGGATGTAAAGTGGATAAAATGGATGTAGAGTTAATAAAAATGGATGTAGAGTGGAAATAATGGATGTAGAGAGGATAAAATGGATGTAGAGTGGATAAAATGGATGTAGAGTTCATAAAAATGGATGTAGAGTGGATAAAATTGATGTAGAGCGGATAAAATGGATGTAGAGTGGATAAAATGGATGTGGAGTGGATAACAATGGATGTAGAGTGGATAAAATGGATGTAGAGTTGATAAAAATGGATGTAGAGTGGATAAAAATGGATGTAGAGTGGATAAAATGGATGTAGAGTGGATAAAACGGATGTAGAGTGGATAAAAAAGGATGTAGAGGGGATAAAATGGATGTAGAGTGGATAAAATTGATGTAGAGTGGATAAAATGGATGTAGAGTGGATAAAAATGGATGTAGAGTGGATAAAATGGATGTAGAGTACATAAAATGGATGTAGAGTGGATAAAACGGATGTAGAGTGGATAAAATGGATGTAGAGTGGATAAAATGGATGTGGAGTGGATAACAATGGATGTAGAGTGGATAAAATTGATGTAGAGTGGATAAAATGGATGTAGAGTGGATAAAAATGGATGTAGAGTGGATAAAATGGATGTAGAGTGGGTAAAATAGATGTAGAGTGGATAAAATGGATGTAGAGTTGATAAAAATGGATGTAGAGTGGACAAAATGGATGTAGAGCGGATAAAATGGATGTAGAGTGGATAAAATGGATGTAGAGTGGATAAAATTGATGTAGAGTGGATAAAATTGATGTAGAGTGGATAAAATGGATGTGGAGTGGATAACAATGGATGTAGAGTGGATAAAATGGATGTAGAGTTGATAAAAATGGATGTAGAGTGGATAAAAATGGATGTAGAGTGGATAAAATGGATGTAGAGTGGATAAAAATGGATGTAGAGTGGATAAAAATGGATGTAGAGAGGATAAAATGGATGTAGAGTGGATAAAAATGGATGTAGAGTGGATAAAATGGATGTAGAGTGGATAAAATGGATGTAGAGTGGATGAAATGGATGTAGAGTTGATAAAAATGGATGTAGAGTGGATAAAATGAATGTAGAGTAGATAAAATGGATGTAGAGTGGATAAAATGGATGTAGAGTGGATAAAAAAGGATGTAGAGGGGATAAAATGGATGTAGAGTGGATAAAATTGATGTAGAGTGGATAAAATGGATGTAGAGTTAATAAAAATGGATGTAGAGTGGACAAAATAGATGTAGAGTGGATAAAATGGATGTAGAGTTGATAAAAATGGATGTAGAGTGGACAAAATAGATGTAGAGTGGATAAAAATGGATGTAGAGTGGTATAAAATGGATGTAGAGTGGATAAAAATGGATGTAGAGTGGATAAAAATGGATGTAGAGAGGATAAAATGGATGTAGAGTGGATAAAAATGGATGTAGAGTGGATAAAATGGATGTAGAGTGGATAAAATGGATGTAGAGTGGATGAAATGGATGTAGAGTTGATAAAAATGGATGTAGAGTGGATAAAATGAATGTAGAGTAGATAAAATGGATGTAGAGTGGATAAAATGGATGTAGAGTTGATAAAATGGATGTAAAGTGGATAAAATGGATGTAGAGTTAATAAAAATGGATGTAGAGTGGAAATAATGGATGTAGAGTTAATAAAAATGGATGTAGAGTGGACAAAATAGATGTAGAGTGGATAAAATGGATGTAGAGTGGATAAAATTGATGTAGAGCGGATAAAATGGATGTAGAGTGGATAAAATGGATGTGGAGTGGATAACAATGGATGTAGAGTGGATAAAAATGGATGTAGAGTGGTATAAAATGGATGTGGAGTGGATAAAAATGGATGTAGAGAGGATAAAATGGATGTAGAGTGGATAAAAATGGATGTAGAGTGGATAAAATGGATGTAGAGTGGATAAAAATGGATGTAGAGTGGATATAATGGATGTAGAGTGGATAAAATGGATGTAGAGTGGATAAAATGGATGTAGAGTTGATAAAAATGGATGTAGAGTGGACAAAATAGATGTAGAGTGGATAAAAATGGATGTAGAGTGGTATAAAATGGATGTGGAGTGGATAAAAATGGATGTAGAGAGGATAAAATGGATGTAGAGTGGATAAAAATGGATGTAGAGTGGATAAAATGGATGTAGAGTGGATAAAAATGGATGTAGAGTGGATATAATGGAGGTAGAGTGGATAAAATGGATGTAGAGTGGATAAAATGGATGTAGAGTTGATAAAAATGGATGTAGAGTTAATAAAAATGGATGTAGAGTGGACAAAATAGATGTAGAGTGGATAAAATGGATGTAGAGTTGATAAAAATGGATGTAGAGTGGACAAAATAGATGTAGAGTGGATAAAAATGGATGTAGAGTGGTATAAAATGGATGTAGAGTGGATAAAAATGGATGTAGAGTGAATAAAAATGGATGTAGAGAGGATAAAATGGATGTAGAATGGATAAAAATGGATGTAGAGTGGATAAAATGGATGTAGAGTGGATAAAATGGATGTAGAGTGGATAAAATGGATGTAGAGTGGGTAAAATAGATGTAGAGTGGATAAAATGGATGTAGAGTTGATAAAAATGGATGTAGAGTGGACAAAATGGATGTAGAGTTAATAAAAATGGATGTAGAGTGGAAATAATGGATGTAGAGAGGATAAAATGGATGTAGAGTGGATAAAATGGATGTAGAGTTCATAAAAATGGATGTAGAGTGGATAAAAATGGATGTAGAGTGGATAAAATGGATGTAGAGTGGATAAAATGGATGTAGAGTGGATAAAAAAGGATGTAGAGGGGATAAAATGGATGTAGAGTGGATAAAATTGATGTAGAGTGGATAAAATTGGTGTAGAGTGGATAAGAATGGATGTAGAGTGGATAAAATGGATGTAGAGTGGGTAAAATGGATGTAGAGTGGATAAAACGGATGTAGAGTGGATAAAATGGATGTAGAGTGGATAAAATGGATGTAGAGTACATAAAATGGATGTGGAGTGGATAAAACGGATGTAGAGTGGATAAAATGGATGTAGAGTGGATAAAATGGATGTAGAGTTAATAAAAATGGATGTAGAGTGGAAATAATGGATGTAGAGAGGATAAAATGGATGTAGAGTGGATAAAATGGATGTAGAGTTCATAAAAATGGATGTAGAGTGGATAAAATTGATGTAGAGCGGATAAAATGGATGTAGAGTGGATAAAATGGATGTGGAGTGGATAACAATGGATGTAGAGTGGATAAAATGGATGTAGAGTTGATAAAAATGGATGTAGAGTGGATAAAAATGGATGTAGAGTGGATAAAATGGATGTAGAGTGGATAAAACGGATGTAGAGTGGATAAAAAAGGATGTAGAGGGGATAAAATGGATGTAGAGTGGATAAAATTGATGTAGAGTGGATAAAATGGATGTAGAGTGGATAAAAATGGATGTAGAGTGGATAAAATGGATGTAGAGTACATAAAATGGATGTAGAGTGGATAAAACGGATGTAGAGTGGATAAAATGGATGTAGAGTGGATAAAATGGATGTGGAGTGGATAACAATGGATGTAGAGTGGATAAAATTGATGTAGAGTGGATAAAATGGATGTAGAGTGGATAAAAATGGATGTAGAGTGGATAAAATGGATGTAGAGTGGATAAAATGGATGTGGAGTGGATAACAATGGATGTAGAGTGGATAAAATTGATGTAGAGTGGATAAAAAAGGATGTAGAGGGGATAAAATGGATGTAGAGTGGATAAAATGGATGTGGAGTGGATAACAATGGATGTAGAGTGGATAAAATGGATGTAGAGTTGATAAAAATGGATGTAGAGTGGACAAAATGGATGTAGAGCGGATAAAATGGATGTAGAGTGGATAAAATGGATGTAGAGTGGATAAAATTGATGTAGAGTGGATAAAATTGATGTAGAGTGGATAAAATGGATGTGGAGTGGATAACAATGGATGTAGAGTGGATAAAATGGATGTAGAGTTGATAAAAATGGATGTAGAGTGGATAAAAATGGATGTAGAGTGGATAAAATGGATGTAGAGTGGATAAAACGGATGTAGAGTGGATAAAAAAGGATGTAGAGGGGATAAAATGGATGTAGAGTGGATAAAATTGATGTAGAGTGGATAAAATGGATGTAGAGTTAATAAAAATGGATGTAGAGTGGACAAAATAGATGTAGAGTGGATAAAATGGATGTAGAGTTGATAAAAATGGATGTAGAGTGGACAAAATAGATGTAGAGTGGATAAAAATGGATGTAGAGTGGTATAAAATGGATGTAGAGTGGATAAAAATGGATGTAGAGTGGATAAAAATGGATGTAGAGAGGATAAAATGGATGTAGAGTGGATAAAAATGGATGTAGAGTGGATAAAATGGATGTAGAGTGGATAAAATGGATGTAGAGTGGATGAAATGGATGTAGAGTTGATAAAAATGGATGTAGAGTGGATAAAATGAATGTAGAGTAGATAAAATGGATGTAGAGTGGATAAAATGGATGTAGAGTTGATAAAATGGATGTAAAGTGGATAAAATGGATGTAGAGTTAATAAAAATGGATGTAGAGTGGAAATAATGGATGTAGAGTTAATAAAAATGGATGTAGAGTGGACAAAATAGATGTAGAGTGGATAAAATGGATGTAGAGTGGATAAAATTGATGTAGAGCGGATAAAATGGATGTAGAGTGGATAAAATGGATGTGGAGTGGATAACAATGGATGTAGAGTGGATAAAAATGGATGTAGATTGGTATAAAATGGATGTGGAGTGGATAAAAATGGATGTAGAGAGGATAAAATGGATGTAGAGTGGATAAAAATGGATGTAGAGTGGATAAAATGGATGTAGAGTGGATAAAAATGGATGTAGAGTGGATATAATGGATGTAGAGTGGATAAAATGGATGTAGAGTGGATAAAATGGATGTAGAGTTGATAAAAATGGATGTAGAGTGGACAAAATAGATGTAGAGTGGATAAAAATGGATGTAGAGTGGTATAAAATGGATGTGGAGTGGATAAAAATGGATGTAGAGAGGATAAAATGGATGTAGAGTGGATAAAAATGGATGTAGAGTGGATAAAATGGATGTAGAGTGGATAAAAATGGATGTAGAGTGGATATAATGGAGGTAGAGTGGATAAAATGGATGTAGAGTGGATAAAATGGATGTAGAGTTGATAAAAATGGATGTAGAGTTAATAAAAATGGATGTAGAGTGGACAAAATAGATGTAGAGTGGATAAAATGGATGTAGAGTTGATAAAAATGGATGTAGAGTGGACAAAATAGATGTAGAGTGGATAAAAATGGATGTAGAGTGGTATAAAATGGATGTAGAGTGGATAAAAATGGATGTAGAGTGAATAAAAATGGATGTAGAGAGGATAAAATGGATGTAGAATGGATAAAAATGGATGTAGAGTGGATAAAATGGATGTAGAGTGGATAAAATGGATGTAGAGTGGATAAAATGGATGTAGAGTGGGTAAAATGGATGTAGAGTGGATAAAATGGATGTAGAGTTGATAAAAATGGATGTAGAGTGGACAAAATGGATGTAGAGTTAATAAAAATGGATGTAGAGTGGAAATAATGGATGTAGAGAGGATAAAATGGATGTAGAGTGGATAAAATGGATGTAGAGTTCATAAAAATGGATGTAGAGTGGATAAAATTGATGTAGAGCGGATAAAATGGATGTAGAGTGGATAAAATGGATGTAGAGTGGACAAAATGGATGTAGAGTTAATAAAAATGGATGTAGAGTGGAAATAATGGATGTAGAGTTGATAAAATGGATGTAAAGTGGATAAAATGGATGTAGAGTTAATAAAAATGGATGTAGAGTGGAAATAATGGATGTAGAGAGGATAAAATGGATGTAGAGTGGATAAAATGGATGTAGAGTGGATAAAATGGATGTGGAGTGGATAACAATGGATGTAGAGTGGATAAAATGGATGTAGAGTTGATAAAAATGGATGTAGAGTGGATAAAAATGGATGTAGAGTGGATAAAATGGATGTAGAGTGGATAAAACGGATGTAGAGTGGATAAAAAAGGATGTAGAGGGGATAAAATGGATGTAGAGTGGATAAAATTGATGTAGAGTGGATAAAATTGGTGTAGAGTGGATAAGAATGGATGTAGAGTGGATAAAATGGATGTAGAGTGGGTAAAATGGATGTAGAGTGGATAAAACGGATGTAGAGTGGATAAAATGGATGTAGAGTGGATAAAATGGATGTAGAGTACATAAAATGGATGTAGAGTGGATAAAACGGATGTAGAGTGGATAAAATGGATGTAGAGTGGATAAAATGGATGTGGAGTGGATAACAATGGATGTAGAGTGGATAAAATTGATGTAGAGTGGATAAAATGGATGTAGAGTGGACAAAATGGATGTAGAGTTAATAAAAATGGATGTAGAGTGGAAATAATGGATGTAGAGTTGATAAAATGGATGTAAAGTTGATAAAATGGATGTAGAGTTAATAAAAATGGATGTAGAGTGGAAATAATGGATGTAGAGAGGATAAAATGGATGTAGAGTGGATAAAATGGATGTAGAGTGGATAAAATGGATGTGGAGTGGATAACAATGGATGTAGAGTGGATAAAATGGATGTAGAGTTGATAAAAATGGATGTAGAGTGGATAAAAATGGATGTAGAGTGGATAAAATGGATGTAGAGTGGATAAAACGGATGTAGAGTGGATAAAAAAGGATGTAGAGGGGATAAAATGGATGCAGAGTGGATAAAATGGATGTGGAGTGGATAAAATGGATGTAGAGTTGATAAAATGGATGTAAAGTGGATAAAATGGATGTAGAGTTAATAAAAATGGATGTAGAGTGGAAATAATGGATGTAGAGAGGATAAAATGGATGTAGAGTGGATAAAATGGATGTAGAGTTCATAAAAATGGATGTAGAGTGGATAAAATTGATGTAGTGCGGATAAAATGGATGTAGAGTGGATAAAATGGATGTAGAGTGGATAAAATGGATGTAGAGTGGATAAAACGGATGTAGAGTGGATAAAAAAGGATGTAGAGGGGATAAAATGGATGTAGAGTGGATAACAATGGATGTAGAGTGGATAAAATGGATGTAGAGTGGATAAAAATGGATGTAGAGTGGATAAAATGGATGTAGAGTGGATAAAACGGATGTAGAGTGGATAAAAAAGGATGTAGAGGGGATAAAATGGATGTAGAGTGGATAAAATTGATGTAGAGTGGATAAATTGGATGTAGAGTGGATAAAAATGGATGTAGAGTGGATAAAATGGATGTAGAGTGGGTAAAATAGATGTAGAGTGGATAAAATGGATGTAGAGTTGATAAAAATGGATGTAGAGTGGATAAAAATGGATGTAGAGTGGATAAAATGGATGTAGAGTGGATAAAACGGATGTAGAGTGGATAAAAAAGGATGTAGAGGGGATAAAATGGATGTAGAGTGGATAAAATTGATGTAGAGTGGATAAAATGGATGTAGAGTGGATAAAAATGGATGTAGAGTGGATAAAATGGATGTAGAGTACATAAAATGGATGTAGAGTGGATAAAACGGATGTAGAGTGGATAAAATGGATGTAGAGTGGATAAAATGGATGTGGAGTGGATAACAATGGATGTAGAGTGGATAAAATTGATGTAGAGTGGATAAAATGGATGTAGAGTGGATAAAAATGGATGTAGAGTGGATAAAATGGATGTAGAGTGGGTAAAATAGATGTAGAGTGGATAAAATGGATGTAGAGTTGATAAAAATGGATGTAGAGTGGACAAAATGGATGTAGAGCGGATAAAATGGATGTAGAGTGGATAAAATGGATGTAGAGTGGATAAAATTGATGTAGAGTGGATAAAATTGATGTAGAGTGGATAAAATGGATGTGGAGTGGATAACAATGGATGTAGAGTGGATAAAATGGATGTAGAGTTGATAAAAATGGATGTAGAGTGGATAAAAATGGATGTAGAGTGGATAAAATGGATGTAGAGTGGATAAAACGGATGTAGAGTGGATAAAAAAGGATGTAGAGGGGATAAAATGGATGTAGAGTGGATAAAATTGATGTAGAGTGGATAAAATGGATGTAGAGTTAATAAAAATGGATGTAGAGTGGACAAAATAGATGTAGAGTGGATAAAATGGATGTAGAGTTGATAAAAATGGATGTAGAGTGGACAAAATAGATGTAGAGTGGATAAAAATGGATGTAGAGTGGTATAAAATGGATGTAGAGTGGATAAAAATGGATGTAGAGTGGATAAAAATGGATGTAGAGAGGATAAAATGGATGTAGAGTGGATAAAAATGGATGTAGAGTGGATAAAATGGATGTAGAGTGGATAAAATGGATGTAGAGTGGATGAAATGGATGTAGAGTTGATAAAAATGGATGTAGAGTGGATAAAATGAATGTAGAGTAGATAAAATGGATGTAGAGTGGATAAAATGGATGTAGAGTTGATAAAATGGATGTAAAGTGGATAAAATGGATGTAGAGTTAATAAAAATGGATGTAGAGTGGAAATAATGGATGTAGAGTTAATAAAAATGGATGTAGAGTGGACAAAATAGATGTAGAGTGGATAAAATGGATGTAGAGTGGATAAAATTGATGTAGAGCGGATAAAATGGATGTAGAGTGGATAAAATGGATGTGGAGTGGATAACAATGGATGTAGAGTGGATAAAAATGGATGTAGAGTGGTATAAAATGGATGTGGAGTGGATAAAAATGGATGTAGAGAGGATAAAATGGATGTAGAGTGGATAAAAATGGATGTAGAGTGGATAAAATGGATGTAGAGTGGATAAAAATGGATGTAGAGTGGATATAATGGATGTAGAGTGGATAAAATGGATGTAGAGTGGATAAAATGGATGTAGAGTTGATAAAAATGGATGTAGAGTGGACAAAATAGATGTAGAGTGGATAAAAATGGATGTAGAGTGGTATAAAATGGATGTGGAGTGGATAAAAATGGATGTAGAGAGGATAAAATGGATGTAGAGTGGATAAAAATGGATGTAGAGTGGATAAAATGGATGTAGAGTGGATAAAAATGGATGTAGAGTGGATATAATGGAGGTAGAGTGGATAAAATGGATGTAGAGTGGATAAAATGGATGTAGAGTTGATAAAAATGGATGTAGAGTTAATAAAAATGGATGTAGAGTGGACAAAATAGATGTAGAGTGGATAAAATGGATGTAGAGTTGATAAAAATGGATGTAGAGTGGACAAAATAGATGTAGAGTGGATAAAAATGGATGTAGAGTGGTATAAAATGGATGTAGAGTGGATAAAAATGGATGTAGAGTGAATAAAAATGGATGTAGAGAGGATAAAATGGATGTAGAATGGATAAAAATGGATGTAGAGTGGATAAAATGGATGTAGAGTGGATAAAATGGATGTAGAGTGGATAAAATGGATGTAGAGTGGGTAAAATAGATGTAGAGTGGATAAAATGGATGTAGAGTTGATAAAAATGGATGTAGAGTGGACAAAATGGATGTAGAGTTAATAAAAATGGATGTAGAGTGGAAATAATGGATGTAGAGAGGATAAAATGGATGTAGAGTGGATAAAATGGATGTAGAGTTCATAAAAATGGATGTAGAGTGGATAAAAATGGATGTAGAGTGGATAAAATGGATGTAGAGTGGATAAAACGGATGTAGAGTGGATAAAAAAGGATGTAGAGGGGATAAAATGGATGTAGAGTGGATAAAATTGATGTAGAGTGGATAAAATTGGTGTAGAGTGGATAAGAATGGATGTAGAGTGGATAAAATGGATGTAGAGTGGATAAAATGGATGTAGAGTGGATAAAACGGATGTAGAGTGGATAAAATGGATGTAGAGTGGATAAAATGGATGTAGAGTACATAAAATGGATGTGGAGTGGATAAAACGGATGTAGAGTGGATAAAATGGATGTAGAGTGGATAAAATGGATGTAGAGTTAATAAAAATGGATGTAGAGTGGAAATAATGGATGTAGAGAGGATAAAATGGATGTAGAGTGGATAAAATGGATGTAGAGTTCATAAAAATGGATGTAGAGTGGATAAAATTGATGTAGAGCGGATAAAATGGATGTAGAGTGGATAAAATGGATGTGGAGTGGATAACAATGGATGTAGAGTGGATAAAATGGATGTAGAGTTGATAAAAATGGATGTAGAGTGGATAAAAATGGATGTAGAGTGGATAAAATGGATGTAGAGTGGATAAAACGGATGTAGAGTGGATAAAAAAGGATGTAGAGGGGATAAAATGGATGTAGAGTGGATAAAATTGATGTAGAGTGGATAAAATGGATGTAGAGTGGATAAAAATGGATGTAGAGTGGATAAAATGGATGTAGAGTACATAAAATGGATGTAGAGTGGATAAAACGGATGTAGAGTGGATAAAATGGATGTAGAGTGGATAAAATGGATGTGGAGTGGATAACAATGGATGTAGAGTGGATAAAATTGATGTAGAGTGGATAAAATGGATGTAGAGTGGATAAAAATGGATGTAGAGTGGATAAAATGGATGTAGAGTGGGTAAAATAGATGTAGAGTGGATAAAATGGATGTAGAGTTGATAAAAATGGATGTAGAGTGGACAAAATGGATGTAGAGCGGATAAAATGGATGTAGAGTGGATAAAATGGATGTAGAGTGGATAAAATTGATGTAGAGTGGATAAAATTGATGTAGAGTGGATAAAATGGATGTGGAGTGGATAACAATGGATGTAGAGTGGATAAAATGGATGTAGAGTTGATAAAAATGGATGTAGAGTGGATAAAAATGGATGTAGAGTGGATAAAATGGATGTAGAGTGGATAAAACGGATGTAGAGTGGATAAAAAAGGATGTAGAGGGGATAAAATGGATGTAGAGTGGATAAAATTGATGTAGAGTGGATAAAATGGATGTAGAGTTAATAAAAATGGATGTAGAGTGGACAAAATAGATGTAGAGTGGATAAAATGGATGTAGAGTTGATAAAAATGGATGTAGAGTGGACAAAATAGATGTAGAGTGGATAAAAATGGATGTAGAGTGGTATAAAATGGATGTAGAGTGGATAAAAATGGATGTAGAGTGGATAAAAATGGATGTAGAGAGGATAAAATGGATGTAGAGTGGATAAAAATGGATGTAGAGTGGATAAAATGGATGTAGAGTGGATAAAATGGATGTAGAGTGGATGAAATGGATGTAGAGTTGATAAAAATGGATGTAGAGTGGATAAAATGAATGTAGAGTAGATAAAATGGATGTAGAGTGGATAAAATGGATGTAGAGTTGATAAAATGGATGTAAAGTGGATAAAATGGATGTAGAGTTAATAAAAATGGATGTAGAGTGGAAATAATGGATGTAGAGTTAATAAAAATGGATGTAGAGTGGACAAAATAGATGTAGAGTGGATAAAATGGATGTAGAGTGGATAAAATTGATGTAGAGCGGATAAAATGGATGTAGAGTGGATAAAATGGATGTGGAGTGGATAACAATGGATGTAGAGTGGATAAAAATGGATGTAGAGTGGTATAAAATGGATGTGGAGTGGATAAAAATGGATGTAGAGAGGATAAAATGGATGTAGAGTGGATAAAAATGGATGTAGAGTGGATAAAATGGATGTAGAGTGGATAAAAATGGATGTAGAGTGGATATAATGGATGTAGAGTGGATAAAATGGATGTAGAGTGGATAAAATGGATGTAGAGTTGATAAAAATGGATGTAGAGTGGACAAAATAGATGTAGAGTGGATAAAAATGGATGTAGAGTGGTATAAAATGGATGTGGAGTGGATAAAAATGGATGTAGAGAGGATAAAATGGATGTAGAGTGGATAAAAATGGATGTAGAGTGGATAAAATGGATGTAGAGTGGATAAAAATGGATGTAGAGTGGATATAATGGAGGTAGAGTGGATAAAATGGATGTAGAGTGGATAAAATGGATGTAGAGTTGATAAAAATGGATGTAGAGTTAATAAAAATGGATGTAGAGTGGACAAAATAGATGTAGAGTGGATAAAATGGATGTAGAGTTGATAAAAATGGATGTAGAGTGGACAAAATAGATGTAGAGTGGATAAAAATGGATGTAGAGTGGTATAAAATGGATGTAGAGTGGATAAAAATGGATGTAGAGTGAATAAAAATGGATGTAGAGAGGATAAAATGGATGTAGAATGGATAAAAATGGATGTAGAGTGGATAAAATGGATGTAGAGTGGATAAAATGGATGTAGAGTGGATAAAATGGATGTAGAGTGGGTAAAATAGATGTAGAGTGGATAAAATGGATGTAGAGTTGATAAAAATGGATGTAGAGTGGACAAAATGGATGTAGAGTTAATAAAAATGGATGTAGAGTGGAAATAATGGATGTAGAGAGGATAAAATGGATGTAGAGTGGATAAAATGGATGTAGAGTTCATAAAAATGGATGTAGAGTGGATAAAATTGATGTAGAGCGGATAAAATGGATGTAGAGTGGATAAAATGGATGTAGAGTGGACAAAATGGATGTAGAGTTAATAAAAATGGATGTAGAGTGGAAATAATGGATGTAGAGTTGATAAAATGGATGTAAAGTGGATAAAATGGATGTAGAGTTAATAAAAATGGATGTAGAGTGGAAATAATGGATGTAGAGAGGATAAAATGGATGTAGAGTGGATAAAATGGATGTAGAGTGGATAAAATGGATGTGGAGTGGATAACAATGGATGTAGAGTGGATAAAATGGATGTAGAGTTGATAAAAATGGATGTAGAGTGGATAAAAATGGATGTAGAGTGGATAAAATGGATGTAGAGTGGATAAAACGGATGTAGAGTGGATAAAAAAGGATGTAGAGGGGATAAAATGGATGTAGAGTGGATAAAATTGATGTAGAGTGGATAAAATTGGTGTAGAGTGGATAAGAATGGATGTAGAGTGGATAAAATGGATGTAGAGTGGGTAAAATGGATGTAGAGTGGATAAAACGGATGTAGAGTGGATAAAATGGATGTAGAGTGGATAAAATGGATGTAGAGTACATAAAATGGATGTGGAGTGGATAAAACGGATGTAGAGTGGATAAAATGGATGTAGAGTGGATAAAATGGATGTGGAGTGGATAACAATGGATGTAGAGTGGATAAAATGGATGTAGAGTGGATAAAAATGGATGTAGAGTGGATAAAATGGATGTAGAGTGGATAAAACGGATGTAGAGTGGATAAAAAAGGATGTAGAGGGGATAAAATGGATGTAGAGTGGATAAAATTGATGTAGAGTGGATAAATTGGATGTAGAGTGGATAAAAATGGATGTAGAGTGGATAAAATGGATGTAGAGTGGGTAAAATAGATGTAGAGTGGATAAAATGGATGTAGAGTTGATAAAAATGGATGTAGAGTGGACAAAATGGATGTAGAGTTAATAAAAATGGATGTAGAGTGGAAATAATGGATGTAGAGAGGATAAAATGGATGTAGAGTGGATAAAATGGATGTAGAGTTCATAAAAATGGATGTAGAGTGGATAAAATTGATGTAGAGCGGATAAAATGGATGTAGAGTGGATAAAATGGATGTGGAGTGGATAACAATGGATGTAGAGTGGATAAAATGGATGTAGAGTTGATAAAAATGGATGTAGAGTTAATAAAAATGGATGTAGAGTGGACAAAATAGATGTAGAGTGGATAAAATGGATGTAGAGTTGATAAAAATGGATGTAGAGTGGACAAAATAGATGTAAAGTGGATAAAAATGGATGTAGAGTGGTATAAAATGGATGTGGAGTGGATAAAAATGGATGTAGAGAGGATAAAATGGATGTAGAGTGGATAAAAATTGATGTAGAGTGGATAAAATGGATGTAGAGTGGATAAAAATGGATGTAGAGTGGATAAAATGGATGTAGAGTGGATAAAATGGATGTAGAGTGGATAAAATGGATGTAGAGTTGATAAAAATGGATGTAGAGTTAATAAAAATGGATGTAGAGTGGACAAAATAGATGTAGAGTGGATAAAATGGATGTAGAGTTGATAAAAATGGATGTAGAGTGGACAAAATAGATGTAGAGTGGATAAAAATGGATGTAGAGTGGTATAAAATGGATGTAGAGTGGATAAAAATGGATGTAGAGTGAATAAAAATGGATGTAGAGAGGATAAAATGGATGTAGAATGGATAAAAATGGATGTAGAGTGGATAAAATGGATGTAGAGTGGATAAAATGGATGTAGAGTGGATAAAATGGATGTAGAGTGGGTAAAATAGATGTAGAGTGGATAAAATGGATGTAGAGTTGATAAAAATGGATGTAGAGTGGATAAAATGGATGTAGAGTTAATAAAAATGGATGTAGAGTGGAAATAATGGATGTAGAGAGGATAAAATGGATGTAGAGTGGATAAAATGGATGTAGAGTTCATAAAAATGGATGTAGAGTGGATAAAATTGATGTAGAGCGGATAAAATGGATGTAGAGTGGATAAAATGGATGTAGAGTGGACAAAATGGATGTAGAGTTAATAAAAATGGATGTAGAGTGGAAATAATGGATGTAGAGTTGATAAAATGGATGTAAAGTGGATAAAATGGATGTAGAGTTAATAAAAATGGATGTAGAGTGGAAATAATGGATGTAGAGAGGATAAAATGGATGTAGAGTGGATAAAATGGATGTAGAGTGGATAAAATGGATGTGGAGTGGATAACAATGGATGTAGAGTGGATAAAATGGATGTAGAGTTGATAAAAATGGATGTAGAGTGGATAAAAATGGATGTAGAGTGGATAAAATGGATGTAGAGTGGATAAAACGGATGTAGAGTGGATAAAAAAGGATGTAGAGGGGATAAAATGGATGTAGAGTGGATAAAATTGATGTAGAGTGGATAAAATTGGTGTAGAGTGGATAAGAATGGATGTAGAGTGGATAAAATGGATGTAGAGTGTATAAAATGGATGTAGAGTGGATAAAACGGATGTAGAGTGGATAAAATGGATGTAGAGTGGATAAAATGGATGTAGAGTACATAAAATGGATGTGGAGTGGATAAAACGGATGTAGAGTGGATAAAATGGATGTAGAGTGGATAAAATGGATGTGGAGTGGATAACAATGGATGTAGAGTGGATAAAATGGATGTAGAGTGGATAAAAATGGATGTAGAGTGGATAAAATGGATGTAGAGTGGATAAAACGGATGTAGAGTGGATAAAAAAGGATGTAGAGGGGATAAAATGGATGTAGAGTGGATAAAATTGATGTAGAGTGGATAAATTGGATGTAGAGTGGATAAAAATGGATGTAGAGTGGATAAAATGGATGTAGAGTGGGTAAAATGGATGTAGAGTGGATAAAATGGATGTAGAGTTGATAAAAATGGATGTAGAGTGGACAAAATGGATGTAGAGTTAATAAAAATGGATGTAGAGTGGAAATAATGGATGTAGAGAGGATAAAATGGATGTAGAGTGGATAAAATGGATGTAGAGTTCATAAAAATGGATGTAGAGTGGATAAAATTGATGTAGAGCGGATAAAATGGATGTAGAGTGGATAAAATGGATGTGGAGTGGATAACAATGGATGTAGAGTGGATAAAATGGATGTAGAGTTGATAAAAATGGATGTAGAGTTAATAAAAATGGATGTAGAGTGGACAAAATAGATGTAGAGTGGATAAAATGGATGTAGAGTTGATAAAAATGGATGTAGAGTGGACAAAATAGATGTAAAGTGGATAAAAATGGATGTAGAGTGGTATAAAATGGATGTGGAGTGGATAAAAATGGATGTAGAGAGGATAAAATGGATGTAGAGTGGATAAAAATTGATGTAGAGTGGATAAAATGGATGTAGAGTGGATAAAAATGGATGTAGAGTGGATAAAATGGATGTAGAGTGGATAAAATGGATGTAGAGTGGATAAAATGGATGTAGAGTTGATAAAAATGGATGTAGAGTTAATAAAAATGGATGTAGAATGGACAAAATAGATGTAGAGTGGATAAAATGGATGTAGAGTTGATAAAAATGGATGTAGAGTGGACAAAATAGATGTAGAGTGGATAAAAATGGATGTAGAGTGGTATAAAATGGATGTAGAGTGGATAAAAATGGATGTAGAGTGAATAAAAATGGATGTAGAGAGGATAAAATGGATGTAGAGTGGATAAAAATGGATGTAGAGTGGATAAAACGGATGTAGAGTGGATAAAAAAGGATGTAGAGGGGATAAAATGGATGTAGAGTTCATAAAAATGGATGTAGAGTGGATAAAATTGATGTAGAGCGGATAAAATGGATGTAGAGTGGATAAAATGGATATAGAGTGGGTAAAATAGATGTAGAGTGGATAAAATGGATGTAGAGTTGATAAAAATGGATGTAGAGTGGACAAAATGGATGTAGAGTTAATAAAAATGGATGTAGAGTGGAAATAATGGATGTAGAGTGGATAAAATGGATGTAGAGTGGATAAAATGGATGTAGAGTTCATAAAAATGGATGTAGAGTGGATAAAATTGATGTAGAGCGGATAAAATGGATGTAGAGTGGATAAAATGGATGTGGAGTGGATAACAATGGATGTAGAGTGGATAAAATGGATGTAGAGTTGATAAAAATGGATGTAGAGTGGATAAAAATGGATGTAGAGTGGATAAAATGGATGTAGAGTGGATAAAACGGATGTAGAGTGGATAAAAACGGATGTAGAGGGGATAAAATGGATGTAGAGTGGATAAAATTGATGTAGAGTGGATAAAATGGATGTAGAGTGGATAAAAATGGATGTAGAGTGGATAAAATGGATGTAGAGTGGGTAAAATGGATGTAGAGTGGATAAAACGGATGTAGAGAGGATAAAATGGATGTAGAGTGGATAAAATGGATGTGGAGTGGATAACAATGGATGTAGAGTGGATAAATTGAATGTAGAGTAGATAAAATGGATGTATAGTGGATAAAATAGATGTAGAGTTGATAAAATGGATGTAGAGTGGAAATAATGGATGTAGAGAGGATAAAATGGATGTAGAGTGGATAAAATGGCTGTAGAGTTCATAAAAATGGATGTAGAGTGGATAAAATTGATGTAGAGCGGATAAAATGGATGTAGAGTGGATAAAATGGATGTGGAGTGGATAACAATGGATGTAGAGTGGATAAAATGGATGTAGAGTTGATAAAAATGGATGTAGAGTGGATAAAAATGGATGTAGAGTGGATAAAATGGATGTAGAGTGGATAAAACGGATGTAGAGTGGATAAAAAAGGATGTAGAGGGGATAAAATGGATGTAGAGTGGATAAAATTGATGTAGAGTGGATAAAATGGATGTAGAGTGGATAAAAATGGATGTAGAGTGGATAAAATGGATGTAGAGTGGGTAAAATGGATGTAGAGTGGATAAAACGGATGTAGAGTGGATAAAATGGATGTAGAGTGGATAAAATGGATGTGGAGTGGATAACCATGGATGTAGAGTGGATAAAATGGATGTAGAGTGGATAAAAATGGATGTAGAGTGGATAAAATGGATGTAGAGTGGATAAAACGGATGTAGAGTGGATAAAAAAGGATGTAGAGGGGATAAAATGGATGTAGAGTGGATAAAATTGATGTAGAGTGGATAAAATGGATGTAGAGTGGATAAAACGGATGTAGAGTGGATAAAAAAGGATGTAGAGGGGATAAAATGGATGTAGAGTGGATAAAATTGATGTAGAGTGGATAAAATGGATGTAGAGTGGATAAAAATGGATGTAGAGTGGATAAAATGGATGTAGAGTGGGTAAAATGGATGTAGAGTGGATAAAACGGATGTAGAGTGGATAAAATGGATGTAGAGTGGATAAAATGGATGTGGAGTGGATAACCATGGATGTAGAGTGGATAAAATGGATGTAGAGTGGATAAAACGGATGTAGAGTGGATAAAATGGATGTAGAGTGGATAAAATGGATGTGGAGTGGATAACCATGGATGTAGAGTGGATAAAATGGATGTAGAGTGGATAAAAATGGATGTAGAGTGGATAAAATGGATGTAGAGTGGATAAAACGGATGTAGAGTGGATAAAAAAGGATGTAGAGGGGATAAAATGGATGTAGAGTGGATAAAATTGATGTAGAGTGGATAAAACGGATGTAGAGTGGATAAAAAAGGATGTAGAGGGGATAAAATGGATGTAGAGTGGATAAAATTGATGTAGAGTGGATAAAATGGATGTAGAGTGGATAAAAATGGATGTAGAGTGGATAAAATGGATGTAGAGTTCATAAAAATGGATGTAGAGTGGATAAAAATGGATGTAGAGTGGATAAAATGGATGTAGAGTGGATAAAACGGATGTAGAGTGGATAAAAAAGGATGTAGAGGGGATAAAATGGATGTAGAGTGGATAAAATTGATGTAGAGTGGATAAAATTGGTGTAGAGTGGATAAGAATGGATGTAGAGTGGATAAAATGGATGTAGAGTGGGTAAAATGGATGTAGAGTGGATAAAACGGATGTAGAGTGGATAAAATGGATGTAGAGTGGATAAAATGGATGTAGAGTACATAAAATGGATGTGGAGTGGATAAAACGGATGTAGAGTGGATAAAATGGATGTAGAGTGGATAAAATGGATGTAGAGTTAATAAAAATGGATGTAGAGTGGAAATAATGGATGTAGAGAGGATAAAATGGATGTAGAGTGGATAAAATGGATGTAGAGTTCATAAAAATGGATGTAGAGTGGATAAAATTGATGTAGAGCGGATAAAATGGATGTAGAGTGGATAAAATGGATGTGGAGTGGATAACAATGGATGTAGAGTGGATAAAATGGATGTAGAGTTGATAAAAATGGATGTAGAGTGGATAAAAATGGATGTAGAGTGGATAAAATGGATGTAGAGTGGATAAAACGGATGTAGAGTGGATAAAAAAGGATGTAGAGGGGATAAAATGGATGTAGAGTGGATAAAATTGATGTAGAGTGGATAAAATGGATGTAGAGTGGATAAAAATGGATGTAGAGTGGATAAAATGGATGTAGAGTACATAAAATGGATGTAGAGTGGATAAAACGGATGTAGAGTGGATAAAATGGATGTAGAGTGGATAAAATGGATGTGGAGTGGATAACAATGGATGTAGAGTGGATAAAATTGATGTAGAGTGGATAAAATGGATGTAGAGTGGATAAAAATGGATGTAGAGTGGATAAAATGGATGTAGAGTGGGTAAAATAGATGTAGAGTGGATAAAATGGATGTAGAGTTGATAAAAATGGATGTAGAGTGGACAAAATGGATGTAGAGCGGATAAAATGGATGTAGAGTGGATAAAATGGATGTAGAGTGGATAAAATTGATGTAGAGTGGATAAAATTGATGTAGAGTGGATAAAATGGATGTGGAGTGGATAACAATGGATGTAGAGTGGATAAAATGGATGTAGAGTTGATAAAAATGGATGTAGAGTGGATAAAAATGGATGTAGAGTGGATAAAATGGATGTAGAGTGGATAAAACGGATGTAGAGTGGATAAAAAAGGATGTAGAGGGGATAAAATGGATGTAGAGTGGATAAAATTGATGTAGAGTGGATAAAATGGATGTAGAGTTAATAAAAATGGATGTAGAGTGGACAAAATAGATGTAGAGTGGATAAAATGGATGTAGAGTTGATAAAAATGGATGTAGAGTGGACAAAATAGATGTAGAGTGGATAAAAATGGATGTAGAGTGGTATAAAATGGATGTAGAGTGGATAAAAATGGATGTAGAGTGGATAAAAATGGATGTAGAGAGGATAAAATGGATGTAGAGTGGATAAAAATGGATGTAGAGTGGATAAAATGGATGTAGAGTGGATAAAATGGATGTAGAGTGGATGAAATGGATGTAGAGTTGATAAAAATGGATGTAGAGTGGATAAAATGAATGTAGAGTAGATAAAATGGATGTAGAGTGGATAAAATGGATGTAGAGTTGATAAAATGGATGTAAAGTGGATAAAATGGATGTAGAGTTAATAAAAATGGATGTAGAGTGGAAATAATGGATGTAGAGTTAATAAAAATGGATGTAGAGTGGACAAAATAGATGTAGAGTGGATAAAATGGATGTAGAGTGGATAAAATTGATGTAGAGCGGATAAAATGGATGTAGAGTGGATAAAATGGATGTGGAGTGGATAACAATGGATGTAGAGTGGATAAAAATGGATGTAGAGTGGTATAAAATGGATGTGGAGTGGATAAAAATGGATGTAGAGAGGATAAAATGGATGTAGAGTGGATAAAAATGGATGTAGAGTGGATAAAATGGATGTAGAGTGGATAAAAATGGATGTAGAGTGGATATAATGGATGTAGAGTGGATAAAATGGATGTAGAGTGGATAAAATGGATGTAGAGTTGATAAAAATGGATGTAGAGTGGACAAAATAGATGTAGAGTGGATAAAAATGGATGTAGAGTGGTATAAAATGGATGTGGAGTGGATAAAAATGGATGTAGAGAGGATAAAATGGATGTAGAGTGGATAAAAATGGATGTAGAGTGGATAAAATGGATGTAGAGTGGATAAAAATGGATGTAGAGTGGATATAATGGAGGTAGAGTGGATAAAATGGATGTAGAGTGGATAAAATGGATGTAGAGTTGATAAAAATGGATGTAGAGTTAATAAAAATGGATGTAGAGTGGACAAAATAGATGTAGAGTGGATAAAATGGATGTAGAGTTGATAAAAATGGATGTAGAGTGGACAAAATAGATGTAGAGTGGATAAAAATGGATGTAGAGTGGTATAAAATGGATGTAGAGTGGATAAAAATGGATGTAGAGTGAATAAAAATGGATGTAGAGAGGATAAAATGGATGTAGAATGGATAAAAATGGATGTTGAGTGGATAAAATGGATGTAGAGTGGATAAAATGGATGTAGAGTGGATAAAATGGATGTAGAGTGGGTAAAATAGATGTAGAGTGGATAAAATGGATGTAGAGTTGATAAAAATGGATGTAGAGTGGACAAAATGGATGTAGAGTTAATAAAAATGGATGTAGAGTGGAAATAATGGATGTAGAGAGGATAAAATGGATGTAGAGTGGATAAAATGGATGTAGAGTTCATAAAAATGGATGTAGAGTGGATAAAATTGATGTAGAGCGGATAAAATGGATGTAGAGTGGATAAAATGGATGTAGAGTGGACAAAATGGATGTAGAGTTAATAAAAATGGATGTAGAGTGGAAATAATGGATGTAGAGTTGATAAAATGGATGTAAAGTGGATAAAATGGATGTAGAGTTAATAAAAATGGATGTAGAGTGGAAATAATGGATGTAGAGAGGATAAAATGGATGTAGAGTGGATAAAATGGATGTAGAGTGGATAAAATGGATGTGGAGTGGATAACAATGGATGTAGAGTGGATAAAATGGATGTAGAGTTGATAAAAATGGATGTAGAGTGGATAAAAATGGATGTAGAGTGGATAAAATGGATGTAGAGTGGATAAAACGGATGTAGAGTGGATAAAAATGGATGTAGAGGGGATAAAATGGATGTAGAGTGGATAAAATTGATGTAGAGTGGATAAAATTGGTGTAGAGTGGATAAGAATGGATGTAGAGTGGATAAAATGGATGTAGAGTGGATAAAAATGGATGTAGAGTGGATAAAACGGATGTAGAGTGGATAAAATGGATGTAGAGTGGATAAAATGGATGTAGAGTACATAAAATGGATGTGGAGTGGATAAAACGGATGTAGAGTGGATAAAATGGATGTAGAGTGGATAAAATGGATGTGGAGTGGATAACAATGGATGTAGAGTGGATAAAATGGATGTAGAGTGGATAAAAATGGATGTAGAGTGGATAAAATGGATGTAGAGTGGATAAAACGGATGTAGAGTGGATAAAAAAGGATGTAGAGGGGATAAAATGGATGTAGAGTGGATAAAATTGATGTAGAGTGGATAAATTGGATGTAGAGTGGATAAAAATGGATGTAGAGTGGATAAAATGGATGTAGAGTGGGTAAAATAGATGTAGAGTGGATAAAATGGATGTAGAGTTGATAAAAATGGATGTAGAGTGGACAAAATGGATGTAGAGTTAATAAAAATGGATGTAGAGTGGAAATAATGGATGTAGAGAGGATAAAATGGATGTAGAGTGGATAAAATGGATGTAGAGTTCATAAAAATGGATGTAGAGTGGATAAAATTGATGTAGAGCGGATAAAATGGATGTAGAGTGGATAAAATGGATGTGGAGTGGATAACAATGGATGTAGAGTGGATAAAATGGATGTAGAGTTGATAAAAATGGATGTAGAGTTAATAAAAATGGATGTAGAGTGGACAAAATAGATGTAGAGTGGATAAAATGGATGTAGAGTTGATAAAAATGGATGTAGAGTGGACAAAATAGATGTAAAGTGGATAAAAATGGATGTAGAGTGGTATAAAATGGATGTGGAGTGGATAAAAATGGATGTAGAGAGGATAAAATGGATGTAGAGTGGATAAAAATTGATGTAGAGTGGATAAAATGGATGTAGAGTGGATAAAAATGGATGTAGAGTGGATAAAATGGATGTAGAGTGGATAAAATGGATGTAGAGTGGATAAAATGGATGTAGAGTTGATAAAAATGGATGTAGAGTTAATAAAAATGGATGTAGAATGGACAAAATAGATGTAGAGTGGATAAAATGGATGTAGAGTTGATAAAAATGGATGTAGAGTGGACAAAATAGATGTAGAGTGGATAAAAATGGATGTAGAGTGGATAAAATGGATGTAGAGTGGATAAAAATGGATGTAGAGTGAATAAAAATGGATGTAGAGAGGATAAAATGGATGTAGAATGGATAAAAATGGATGTAGAGTGGATAAAACGGATGTAGAGTGGATAAAAAAGGATGTAGAGGGGATAAAATGGATGTAGAGTTCATAAAAATGGATGTAGAGTGGATAAAATTGATGTAGAGCGGATAAAATGGATGTAGAGTGGATAAAATGGATATAGAGTGGATAAAATGGATATAGAGTGGATAAAATGGATGTAGAGTTGATAAAAATGGATGTAGAGTGGACAAAATGGATGTAGAGTTAATAAAAATGGATGTAGAGTGGAAATAATGGATGTAGAGAGGATAAAATGGATGTAGAGTGGATAAAATGGATGTAGAGTTCATAAAAATGGATGTAGAGTGGATAAAATTGATGTAGAGCGGATAAAATGGATGTAGAGTGGATAAAATGGATGTGGAGTGGATAACAATGGATGTAGAGTGGATAAAATGGATGTAGAGTTGATAAAAATGGATGTAGAGTGGATAAAAATGGATGTAGAGTGGATAAAATGGATGTAGAGTGGATAAAACGGATGTAGAGTGGATAAAAACGGATGTAGAGGGGATAAAATGGATGTAGAGTGGATAAAATTGATGTAGAGTGGATAAAATGGATGTAGAGTGGATAAGAATGGATGTAGAGTGGATAAAATGGATGTAGAGTGGGTAAAATGGATGTAGAGTGGATAAAACGGATGTAGAGAGGATAAAATGGATGTAGAGTGGATAAAATGGATGTGGAGTGGATAACAATGGATGTAGAGTGGATAAATTGAATGTAGAGTAGATAAAATGGATGTATAGTGGATAAAATAGATGTAGAGTTGATAAAATGGATGTAGAGTGGAAATAATGGATGTAGAGAGGATAAAATGGATGTAGAGTGGATAAAATGGCTGTAGAGTTCATAAAAATGGATGTAGAGTGGATAAAATTGATGTAGAGCGGATAAAATGGATGTAGAGTGGATAAAATGGATGTGGAGTGGATAACAATGGATGTAGAGTGGATAAAATGGATGTAGAGTTGATAAAAATGGATGTAGAGTGGATAAAAATGGATGTAGAGTGGATAAAATGGATGTAGAGTGGATAAAACGGATGTAGAGTGGATAAAAAAGGATGTAGAGGGGATAAAATGGATGTAGAGTGGATAAAATTGATGTAGAGTGGATAAAATGGATGTAGAGTGGATAAAAATGGATGTAGAGTGGATAAAATGGATGTAGAGTGGGTAAAATGGATGTAGAGTGGATAAAACGGATGTAGAGTGGATAAAATGGATGTAGAGTGGATAAAATGGATGTGGAGTGGATAACCATGGATGTAGAGTGGATAAAATGGATGTAGAGTGGATAAAAATGGATGTAGAGTGGATAAAATGGATGTAGAGTGGATAAAACGGATGTAGAGTGGATAAAAAAGGATGTAGAGGGGATAAAATGGATGTAGAGTGGATAAAATTGATGTAGAGTGGATAAAATGGATGTAGAGTGGATAAAAATGGATGTAGAGTGGACAAAATGGATGTAGAGTTAATAAAAATGGATGTAGAGTGGAAATAATGGATGTAGAGAGGATAAAATGGATGTAGAGTGGATAAAATGGATGTAGAGTTCATAAAAATGGATGTAGTGTGGATAAAATTGATGTAGAGCGGATAAAATGGATGTAGAGTGGATAAAATGGATGTGGAGTGGATAACAATGGATGTAGAGTGGATAAAATGGATGTAGAGTTGATAAAAATGGATGTAGAGTGGATAAAAATGGATGTAGAGTGGATAAAATGGATGTAGAGTGGATAAAACGGATGTAGAGTGGATAAAAAAGGATGTAGAGGGGATAAAATGGATGTAGAGTGGATAAAATTGATGTAGAGTGGATAAAATGGATGTAGAGTGGATAAGAATGGATGTAGAGTGGATAAAATGGATGTAGAGTGGGTAAAATGGATGTAGAGTGGATAAAACGGATGTAGAGAGGATAAAATGGATGTAGAGTGGATAAAATGGATGTGGAGTGGATAACAATGGATGTAGAGTGGATAAATTGAATGTAGAGTAGATAAAATGGATGTAGAGTGGATAAAATGGATGTAGAGTTGATAAAATGGATGTAGAGTGGAAATAATGGATGTAGAGTGGAAATAATGGATGTAGAGAGGATAAAATGGATGTAGAGTGGATAAAATGGATGTAGAGTTCATAAAAATGGATGTAGAGTGGATAAAATTGATGTAGAGCGGATAAAATGGATGTAGAGTGGATAAAATGGATGTGGAGTGGATGACAATGGATGTAGAGTGGATAAAATGGATGTAGAGTTGATAAAAATGGATGTAGAGTGGATAAAAATGGATGTAGAGTGGATAAAATGGATGTAGAGTGGATAAAACGGATGTAGAGTGGATAAAAAAGGATGTAGAGGGGATAAAATGGATGTAGAGTGGATAAAATTGATGTAGAGTGGATAAAATGGATGTAGAGTGGATAAAAATGGATGTAGAGTGGATAAAATGGATGTAGAGTGGATAAAATGGATGTAGAGTGGATAAAATGGATGTAGAGTGGATAAAATGGATGTAGAGTGGATAAAATGGATGTGGAGTGGATAACCATGGATGTAGAGTGGATAAAATGGATGTAGAGTGGATAAAAATGGATGTAGAGTGGATAAAATGGATGTAGAGTGGATAAAACGGATGTAGAGTGGATAAAAAAGGATGTAGAGGGGATAAAATGGATGTAGAGTGGATAAAATTGATGTAGAGTGGATAAAATGGATGTAGAGTGGATAAAAATGGATGTAGAGTGGATAAAATGGATGTAGAGTGGGTAAAATAGATGTAGAGTGGATAAAATGGATGTAGAGTTGATAAAAATGGATGTAGAGTGGACAAAATGGATGTAGAGCGGATAAAATGGATGTAGAGTGGATAAAATGGATGTAGAGTGGATAAAATTGATGTAGAGTGGATAAAATTGATGTAGAGTGGATAAAATGGATGTAGAGTTCATAAAAATGGATGTAGAGTGGATAAAATTGATGTAGAGCGGATAAAATGGATGTAGAGTGGATAAAATGGATGTAGAGTGGGTAAAATAGATGTAGAGTGGATAAAATGGATGTAGAGTTGATAAAAATGGATGTAGAGTGGACAAAATGGATGTAGAGTTAATAAAAATGGATGTAGAGTGGAAATAATGGATGTAGAGAGGATAAAATGGATGTAGAGTGGATAAAATGGATGTAGAGTTCATAAAAATGGATGTAGAGTGGATAAAATTGATGTAGAGCGGATAAAATGGATGTAGAGTGGATAAAATGGATGTGGAGTGGATAACAATGGATGTAGAGTGGATAAAATGGATGTAGAGTTGATAAAAATGGATGTAGAGTGGATAAAAATGGATGTAGAGTGGATAAAATGGATGTAGAGTGGATAAAACGGATGTAGAGTGGATAAAAAAGGATGTAGAGGGGATAAAATGGATGTAGAGTGGATAAAATTGATGTAGAGTGGATAAAATGGATGTAGAGTGGATAAGAATGGATGTAGAGTGGATAAAATGGATGTAGAGTGGGTAAAATGGATGTAGAGTGGATAAAATGGATGTAGAGAGGATAAAATGGATGTAGAGTGGATAAAATGGATGTGGAGTGGATAACAATGGATGTAGAGTGGATAAATTGAATGTAGAGTAGATAAAATGGATGTATAGTGGATAAAATGGATGTAGAGTTGATAAAATGGATGTAGAGTGGAAATAATGGATGTAGAGAGGATAAAATGGATGTAGAGTGGATAAAATGGCTGTAGAGTTCATAAAAATGGATGTAGAGTGGATAAAATTGATGTAGAGCGGATAAAATGGATGTAGAGTGGATAAAATGGATGTGGAGTGGATAACAATGGATGTAGAGTGGATAAAATGGATGTAGAGTTGATAAAAATGGATGTAGAGTGGATAACAATGGATGTAGAGTGGATAAAATGGATGTAGAGTGGATAAAACGGATGTAGAGTGGATAAAAAAGGATGTAGAGGGGATAAAATGGATGTAGAGTGGATAAAATTGATGTAGAGTGGATAAAATGGATGTAGAGTGGATAAAAATGGATGTAGAGTGGATAAAATGGATGTAGAGTGGGTAAAATGGATGTAGAGTGGATAAAATGGATGTAGAGTGGATAAAATGGATGTAGAGTGGATAAAATGGATGTGGAGTGGATAACCATGGATGTAGAGTGGATAAAATGGATGTAGAGTGGATAAAAATGGATGTAGAGTGGATAAAATGGATGTAGAGTGAATAAAACGGATGTAGAGTGGATAAAAAAGGATGTAGAGGGGATAAAATGGATGTAGAGTGGATAAAATTGATGTAGAGTGGATAAAATGGATGTAGAGTGGATAAAAATGGATGTAGAGTGGATAAAATGGATGTAGAGTGGGTAAAATAGATGTAGAGTGGATAAAATGGATGTAGAGTTGATAAAAATGGATGTAAAGTGGACAAAATGGATGTAGAGCGGATAAAATGGATGTAGAGTGGATAAAATGGATGTAGAGTGGATAAAATTGATGTAGAGTGGATAAAATTGATGTAGAGTGGATAAAATGGATGTGGAGTGGATAACAATGGATGTAGAGTGGATAAAATGGATGTAGAGTTGATAAAAATGGATGTAGAGTGGATAAAAATGGATGTAGAGTGGATAAAATGGATGTAGAGTGGATAAAACGGATGTAGAGTGGATAAAAAAGGATGTAGAGGGGATAAAATGGATGTAGAGTGGATAAAATTGATGTAGAGTGGATAAAATGGATGTAGAGTGGATAAAAATGGATGTAGAGTGGATAAAATGGATGTAGAGTACATAAAATGGATGTAGAGTGGATAAAACGGATGTAGAGTGGATAAAATGGATGTAGAGTGGATAAAATGGATGTGGAGTGGATAACAATGGATGTAGAGTGGATAAAATTGATGTAGAGTGGATAAAATGGATGTAGAGTGGATAAAAATGGATGTAGAGTGGATAAAATGGATGTAGAGTGGGTAAAATAGATGTAGAGTGGATAAAATGGATGTAGAGTTGATAAAAATGGATGTAGAGTGGACAAAATGGATGTAGAGCGGATAAAATGGATGTAGAGTGGATAAAATGGATGTAGAGTGGATAAAATTGATGTAGAGTGGATAAAATTGATGTAGAGTGGATAAAATGGATGTGGAGTGGATAAAAATGGATGTAGAGTGGATAAAATGGATGTAGAGTTGATAAAAATGGATGTAGAGTGGATAAAAATGGATGTAGAGTGGATAAAATGGATGTAGAGTGGATAAAACGGATGTAGAGTGGATAAAAAAGGATGTAGAGGGGATAAAATGGATGTAGAGTGGATAAAATTGATGTAGAGTGGATAAAATGGATGTAGAGTTAATAAAAATGGATGTAGAGTGGACAAAATAGATGTAGAGTGGATAAAATGGATGTAGAGTTGATAAAAATGGATGTAGAGTGGACAAAATAGATGTAGAGTGGATAAAAATGGATGTAGAGTGGTATAAAATGGATGTAGAGTGGATAAAAATGGATGTAGAGTGGATAAAAATGGATGTAGAGAGGATAAAATGGATGTAGAGTGGATAAAAATGGATGTAGAGTGGATAAAATGGATGTAGAGTGGATAAAATGGATGTAGAGTGGATGAAATGGATGTAGAGTTGATAAAAATGGATGTAGAGTGGATAAAATGAATGTAGAGTAGATAAAATGGATGTAGAGTGGATAAAATGGATGTAGAGTTGATAAAATGGATGTAAAGTGGATAAAATGGATGTAGAGTTAATAAAAATGGATGTAGAGTGGAAATAATGGATGTAGAGTTAATAAAAATGGATGTAGAGTGGACAAAATAGATGTAGAGTGGATAAAATGGATGTAGAGTGGATAAAATTGATGTAGAGCGGATAAAATGGATGTAGAGTGGATAAAATGGATGTGGAGTGGATAACAATGGATGTAGAGTGGATAAAAATGGATGTAGAGTGGTATAAAATGGATGTGGAGTGGATAAAAATGGATGTAGAGAGGATAAAATGGATGTAGAGTGGATAAAAATGGATGTAGAGTGGATAAAATGGATGTAGAGTGGATAAAAATGGATGTAGAGTGGATATAATGGATGTAGAGTGGATAAAATGGATGTAGAGTGGATAAAATGGATGTAGAGTTGATAAAAATGGATGTAGAGTGGACAAAATAGATGTAGAGTGGATAAAAATGGATGTAGAGTGGTATAAAATGGATGTGGAGTGGATAAAAATGGATGTAGAGAGGATAAAATGGATGTAGAGTGGATAAAAATGGATGTAGAGTGGATAAAATGGATGTAGAGTGGATAAAAATGGATGTAGAGTGGATATAATGGAGGTAGAGTGGATAAAATGGATGTAGAGTGGATAAAATGGATGTAGAGTTGATAAAAATGGATGTAGAGTTAATAAAAATGGATGTAGAGTGGACAAAATAGATGTAGAGTGGATAAAATGGATGTAGAGTTGATAAAAATGGATGTAGAGTGGACAAAATAGATGTAGAGTGGATAAAAATGGATGTAGAGTGGTATAAAATGGATGTAGAGTGGATAAAAATGGATGTAGAGTGAATAAAAATGGATGTAGAGAGGATAAAATGGATGTAGAATGGATAAAAATGGATGTAGAGTGGATAAAATGGATGTAGAGTGGATAAAATGGATGTAGAGTGGATAAAATGGATGTAGAGTGGGTAAAATAGATGTAGAGTGGATAAAATGGATGTAGAGTTGATAAAAATGGATGTAGAGTGGACAAAATGGATGTAGAGTTAATAAAAATGGATGTAGAGTGGAAATAATGGATGTAGAGAGGATAAAATGGATGTAGAGTGGATAAAATGGATGTAGAGTTCATAAAAATGGATGTAGAGTGGATAAAATTGATGTAGAGCGGATAAAATGGATGTAGAGTGGATAAAATGGATGTAGAGTGGACAAAATGGATGTAGAGTTAATAAAAATGGATGTAGAGTGGAAATAATGGATGTAGAGTTGATAAAATGGATGTAAAGTGGATAAAATGGATGTAGAGTTAATAAAAATGGATGTAGAGTGGAAATAATGGATGTAGAGAGGATAAAATGGATGTAGAGTGGATAAAATGGATGTAGAGTGGATAAAATGGATGTGGAGTGGATAACAATGGATGTAGAGTGGATAAAATGGATGTAGAGTTGATAAAAATGGATGTAGAGTGGATAAAAATGGATGTAGAGTGGATAAAATGGATGTAGAGTGGATAAAACGGATGTAGAGTGGATAAAAAAGGATGTAGAGGGGATAAAATGGATGTAGAGCGGATAAAATGGATGTAGAGTGGATAAAATGGATGTAGAGTGGATAAAATTGATGTAGAGTGGATAAAATTGATGTAGAGTGGATAAAATGGATGTGGAGTGGATAACAATGGATGTAGAGTGGATAAAATGGATGTAGAGTTGATAAAAATGGATGTAGAGTGGATAAAAATGGATGTAGAGTGGATAAAATGGATGTAGAGTGGATAAAACGGATGTAGAGTGGATAAAAAAGGATGTAGAGGGGATAAAATGGATGTAGAGTGGATAAAATTGATGTAGAGTGGATAAAATGGATGTAGAGTTAATAAAAATGGATGTAGAGTGGACAAAATAGATGTAGAGTGGATAAAATGGATGTAGAGTTGATAAAAATGGATGTAGAGTGGACAAAATAGATGTAGAGTGGATAAAAATGGATGTAGAGTGGTATAAAATGGATGTAGAGTGGATAAAAATGGATGTAGAGTGGATAAAAATGGATGTAGAGAGGATAAAATGGATGTAGAGTGGATAAAAATGGATGTAGAGTGGATAAAATGGATGTAGAGTGGATAAAATGGATGTAGAGTGGATGAAATGGATGTAGAGTTGATAAAAATGGATGTAGAGTGGATAAAATGAATGTAGAGTAGATAAAATGGATGTAGAGTGGATAAAATGGATGTAGAGTTGATAAAATGGATGTAAAGTGGATAAAATGGATGTAGAGTTAATAAAAATGGATGTAGAGTGGAAATAATGGATGTAGAGTTAATAAAAATGGATGTAGAGTGGACAAAATAGATGTAGAGTGGATAAAATGGATGTAGAGTGGATAAAATTGATGTAGAGCGGATAAAATGGATGTAGAGTGGATAAAATGGATGTGGAGTGGATAACAATGGATGTAGAGTGGATAAAAATGGATGTAGAGTGGATAAAATGGATGTAGAGTACATAAAATGGATGTAGAGTGGATAAAACGGATGTAGAGTGGATAAAATGGATGTAGAGTGGATAAAATGGATGTGGAGTGGATAACAATGGATGTAGAGTGGATAAAATTGATGTAGAGTGGATAAAATGGATGTAGAGTGGATAAAAATGGATGTAGAGTGGATAAAATGGATGTAGAGTGGGTAAAATAGATGTAGAGTGGATAAAATGGATGTAGAGTTGATAAAAATGGATGTAGAGTGGACAAAATGGATGTAGAGCGGATAAAATGGATGTAGAGTGGATAAAATGGATGTAGAGTGGATAAAATTGATGTAGAGTGGATAAAATTGATGTAGAGTGGATAAAATGGATGTGGAGTGGATAACAATGGATGTAGAGTGGATAAAATGGATGTAGAGTTGATAAAAATGGATGTAGAGTGGATAAAAATGGATGTAGAGTGGATAAAATGGATGTAGAGTGGATAAAACGGATGTAGAGTGGATAAAAAAGGATGTAGAGGGGATAAAATGGATGTAGAGTGGATAAAATTGATGTAGAGTGGATAAAATGGATGTAGAGTTAATAAAAATGGATGTAGAGTGGACAAAATAGATGTAGAGTGGATAAAATGGATGTAGAGTTGATAAAAATGGATGTAGAGTGGACAAAATAGATGTAGAGTGGATAAAAATGGATGTAGAGTGGTATAAAATGGATGTAGAGTGGATAAAAATGGATGTAGAGTGGATAAAAATGGATGTAGAGAGGATAAAATGGATGTAGAGTGGATAAAAATGGATGTAGAGTGGATAAAATGGATGTAGAGTGGATAAAATGGATGTAGAGTGGATAAAATGGATGTAGAGTTGATAAAAATGGATGTAGAGTGGATAAAATGAATGTAGAGTAGATAAAATGGATGTAGAGTGGATAAAATGGATGTAGAGTTGATAAAATGGATGTAAAGTGGATAAAATGGATGTAGAGTTAATAAAAATGGATGTAGAGTGGAAATAATGGATGTAGAGTTAATAAAAATGGATGTAGAGTGGACAAAATAGATGTAGAGTGGATAAAATGGATGTAGAGTGGATAAAATTGATGTAGAGCGGATAAAATGGATGTAGAGTGGATAAAATGGATGTGGAGTGGATAACAATGGATGTAGAGTGGATAAAAATGGATGTAGAGTGGTATAAAATGGATGTGGAGTGGATAAAAATGGATGTAGAGAGGATAAAATGGATGTAGAGTGGATAAAAATGGATGTAGAGTGGATAAAATGGATGTAGAGTGGATAAAAATGGATGTAGAGTGGATATAATGGATGTAGAGTGGATAAAATGGATGTAGAGTGGATAAAATGGATGTAGAGTTGATAAAAATGGATGTAGAGTGGACAAAATAGATGTAGAGTGGATAAAAATGGATGTAGAGTGGTATAAAATGGATGTGGAGTGGATAAAAATGGATGTAGAGAGGATAAAATGGATGTAGAGTGGATAAAAATGGATGTAGAGTGGATAAAATGGATGTAGAGTGGATAAAAATGGATGTAGAGTGGATATAATGGAGGTAGAGTGGATAAAATGGATGTAGAGTGGATAAAATGGATGTAGAGTTGATAAAAATGGATGTAGAGTTAATAAAAATGGATGTAGAGTGGACAAAATAGATGTAGAGTGGATAAAATGGATGTAGAGTTGATAAAAATGGATGTAGAGTGGACAAAATAGATGTAGAGTGGATAAAAATGGATGTAGAGTGGTATAAAATGGATGTAGAGTGGATAAAAATGGATGTAGAGTGAATAAAAATGGATGTAGAGAGGATAAAATGGATGTAGAATGGATAAAAATGGATGTAGAGTGGATAAAATGGATGTAGAGTGGATAAAATGGATGTAGAGTGGATAAAATGGATGTAGAGTGGGTAAAATAGATGTAGAGTGGATAAAATGGATGTAGAGTTGATAAAAATGGATGTAGAGTGGACAAAATGGATGTAGAGTTGATAAAAATGGATGTAGAGTGGAAATAATGGATGTAGAGAGGATAAAATGGATGTAGAGTGGATAAAATGGATGTAGAGTTCATAAAAATGGATGTAGAGTGGATAAAATTGATGTAGAGCGGATAAAATGGATGTAGAGTGGATAAAATGGATGTAGAGTGGACAAAATGGATGTAGAGTTAATAAAAATGGATGTAGAGTGGAAATAATGGATGTAGAGTTGATAAAATGGATGTAAAGTGGATAAAATGGATGTAGAGTTAATAAAAATGGATGTAGAGTGGAAATAATGGATGTAGAGAGGATAAAATGGATGTAGAGTGGATAAAATGGATGTAGAGTGGATAAAATGGATGTGGAGTGGATAACAATGGATGTAGAGTGGATAAAATGGATGTAGAGTTGATAAAAATGGATGTAGAGTGGATAAAAATGGATGTAGAGTGGATAAAATGGATGTAGAGTGGATAAAACGGATGTAGAGTGGATAAAAAAGGATGTAGAGGGGATAAAATGGATGTAGAGCGGATAAAATGGATGTAGAGTGGATAAAATGGATGTAGAGTGGATAAAATTGATGTAGAGTGGATAAAATTGATGTAGAGTGGATAAAATGGATGTGGAGTGGATAACAATGGATGTAGAGTGGATAAAATGGATGTAGAGTTGATAAAAATGGATGTAGAGTGGATAAAAATGGATGTAGAGTGGATAAAATGGATGTAGAGTGGATAAAACGGATGTAGAGTGGATAAAAAAGGATGTAGAGGGGATAAAATGGATGTAGAGTGGATAAAATTGATGTAGAGTGGATAAAATGGATGTAGAGTTAATAAAAATGGATGTAGAGTGGACAAAATAGATGTAGAGTGGATAAAATGGATGTAGAGTTGATAAAAATGGATGTAGAGTGGACAAAATAGATGTAGAGTGGATAAAAATGGATGTAGAGTGGTATAAAATGGATGTAGAGTGGATAAAAATGGATGTAGAGTGGATAAAAATGGATGTAGAGAGGATAAAATGGATGTAGAGTGGATAAAAATGGATGTAGAGTGGATAAAATGGATGTAGAGTGGATAAAATGGATGTAGAGTGGATGAAATGGATGTAGAGTTGATAAAAATGGATGTAGAGTGGATAAAATGAATGTAGAGTAGATAAAATGGATGTAGAGTGGATAAAATGGATGTAGAGTTGATAAAATGGATGTAAAGTGGATAAAATGGATGTAGAGTTAATAAAAATGGATGTAGAGTGGAAATAATGGATGTAGAGTTAATAAAAATGGATGTAGAGTGGACAAAATAGATGTAGAGTGGATAAAATGGATGTAGAGTGGATAAAATTGATGTAGAGTGGATAAAATGGATGTAGAGTGGATAAAATGGATGTGGAGTGGATAACAATGGATGTAGAGTGGATAAAAATGGATGTAGAGTGGTATAAAATGGATGTGGAGTGGATAAAAATGGATGTAGAGAGGATAAAATGGATGTAGAGTGGATAAAAATGGATGTAGAGTGGATAAAATGGATGTAGAGTGGATAAAAATGGATGTAGAGTGGATATAATGGATGTAGAGTGGATAAAATGGATGTAGAGTGGATAAAATGGATGTAGAGTTGATAAAAATGGATGTAGAGTGGACAAAATAGATGTAGAGTGGATAAAAATGGATGTAGAGTGGTATAAAATGGATGTGGAGTGGATAAAAATGGATGTAGAGAGGATAAAATGGATGTAGAGTGGATAAAAATGGATGTAGAGTGGATAAAATGGATGTAGAGTGGATAAAAATGGATGTAGAGTGGATATAATGGAGGTAGAGTGGATAAAATGGATGTAGAGTGGATAAAATGGATGTAGAGTTGATAAAAATGGATGTAGAGTTAATAAAAATGGATGTAGAGTGGACAAAATAGATGTAGAGTGGATAAAATGGATGTAGAGTTGATAAAAATGGATGTAGAGTGGACAAAATAGATGTAGAGTGGATAAAAATGGATGTAGAGTGGTATAAAATGGATGTAGAGTGGATAAAAATGGATGTAGAGTGAATAAAAATGGATGTAGAGAGGATAAAATGGATGTAGAATGGATAAAAATGGATGTAGAGTGGATAAAATGGATGTAGAGTGGATAAAATGGATGTAGAGTGGATAAAATGGATGTAGAGTGGGTAAAATAGATGTAGAGTGGATAAAATGGATGTAGAGTTGATAAAAATGGATGTAGAGTGGACAAAATGGATGTAGAGTTAATAAAAATGGATGTAGAGTGGAAATAATGGATGTAGAGAGGATAAAATGGATGTAGAGTGGATAAAATGGATGTAGAGTTCATAAAAATGGATGTAGAGTGGATAAAATTGATGTAGAGCGGATAAAATGGATGTAGAGTGGATAAAATGGATGTAGAGTGGACAAAATGGATGTAGAGTTAATAAAAATGGATGTAGAGTGGAAATAATGGATGTAGAGTTGATAAAATGGATGTAAAGTGGATAAAATGGATGTAGAGTTAATAAAAATGGATGTAGAGTGGAAATAATGGATGTAGAGAGGATAAAATGGATGTAGAGTGGATAAAATGGATGTAGAGTGGATAAAATGGATGTGGAGTGGATAACAATGGATGTAGAGTGGATAAAATGGATGTAGAGTTGATAAAAATGGATGTAGAGTGGATAAAAATGGATGTAGAGTGGATAAAATGGATGTAGAGTGGATAAAACGGATGTAGAGTGGATAAAAAAGGATGTAGAGGGGATAAAATGGATGTAGAGTGGATAAAATTGATGTAGAGTGGATAAAATTGGTGTAGAGTGGATAAGAATGGATGTAGAGTGGATAAAATGGATGTAGAGTGGGTAAAATGGATGTAGAGTGGATAAAACGGATGTAGAGTGGATAAAATGGATGTAGAGTGGATAAAATGGATGTAGAGTACATAAAATGGATGTGGAGTGGATAAAACGGATGTAGAGTGGATAAAATGGATGTAGAGTGGATAAAATGGATGTGGAGTGGATAACAATGGATGTAGAGTGGATAAAATGGATGTAGAGTGGATAAAAATGGATGTAGAGTGGATAAAATGGATGTAGAGTGGATAAAACGGATGTAGAGTGGATAAAAAAGGATGTAGAGGGGATAAAATGGATGTAGAGTGGATAAAATTGATGTAGAGTGGATAAATTGGATGTAGAGTGGATAAAAATGGATGTAGAGTGGATAAAATGGATGTAGAGTGGGTAAAATAGATGTAGAGTGGATAAAATGGATGTAGAGTTGATAAAAATGGATGTAGAGTGGACAAAATGGATGTAGAGTTAATAAAAATGGATGTAGAGTGGAAATAATGGATGTAGAGAGGATAAAATGGATGTAGAGTGGATAAAATGGATGTAGAGTTCATAAAAATGGATGTAGAGTGGATAAAATTGATGTAGAGCGGATAAAATGGATGTAGAGTGGATAAAATGGATGTGGAGTGGATAACAATGGATGTAGAGTGGATAAAATGGATGTAGAGTTGATAAAAATGGATGTAGAGTTAATAAAAATGGATGTAGAGTGGACAAAATAGATGTAGAGTGGATAAAATGGATGTAGAGTTGATAAAAATGGATGTAGAGTGGACAAAATAGATGTAAAGTGGATAAAAATGGATGTAGAGTGGTATAAAATGGATGTGGAGTGGATAAAAATGGATGTAGAGAGGATAAAATGGATGTAGAGTGGATAAAAATTGATGTAGAGTGGATAAAATGGATGTAGAGTGGATAAAAATGGATGTAGAGTGGATAAAATGGATGTAGAGTGGATAAAATGGATGTAGAGTGGATAAAATGGATGTAGAGTTGATAAAAATGGATGTAGAGTTAATAAAAATGGATGTAGAATGGACAAAATAGATGTAGAGTGGATAAAATGGATGTAGAGTTGATAAAAATGGATGTAGAGTGGACAAAATAGATGTAGAGTGGATAAAAATGGATGTAGAGTGGTATAAAATGGATGTAGAGTGGATAAAAATGGATGTAGAGTGAATAAAAATGGATGTAGAGAGGATAAAATGGATGTAGAATGGATAAAAATGGATGTAGAGTGGATAAAACGGATGTAGAGTGGATAAAAAAGGATGTAGAGGGGATAAAATGGATGTAGAGTTCATAAAAATGGATGTAGAGTGGATAAAATTGATGTAGAGCGGATAAAATGGATGTAGAGTGGATAAAATGGATGTAGAGTGGGTAAAATAGATGTAGAGTGGATAAAATGGATGTAGAGTTGATAAAAATGGATGTAGAGTGGACAAAATGGATGTAGAGTTAATAAAAATGGATGTAGAGTGGAAATAATGGATGTAGAGAGGATAAAATGGATGTAGAGTGGATAAAATGGATGTAGAGTTCATAAAAATGGATGTAGAGTGGATAAAATTGATGTAGAGCGGATAAAATGGATGTAGAGTGGATAAAATGGATGTGGAGTGGATAACAATGGATGTAGAGTGGATAAAATGGATGTAGAGTTGATAAAAATGGATGTAGAGTGGATAAAAATGGATGTAGAGTGGATAAAATGGATGTAGAGTGGATAAAACGGATGTAGAGTGGATAAAAACGGATGTAGAGGGGATAAAATGGATGTAGAGTGGATAAAATTGATGTAGAGTGGATAAAATGGATGTAGAGTGGATAAGAATGGATGTAGAGTGGATAAAATGGATGTAGAGTGGGTAAAATGGATGTAGAGTGGATAAAACGGATGTAGAGAGGATAAAATGGATGTAGAGTGGATAAAATGGATGTGGAGTGGATAACAATGGATGTAGAGTGGATAAATTGAATGTAGAGTAGATAAAATGGATGTATAGTGGATAAAATAGATGTAGAGTTGATAAAATGGATGTAGAGTGGAAATAATGGATGTAGAGAGGATAAAATGGATGTAGAGTGGATAAAATGGCTGTAGAGTTCATAAAAATGGATGTAGAGTGGATAAAATTGATGTAGAGCGGATAAAATGGATGTAGAGTGGATAAAATGGATGTGGAGTGGATAACAATGGATGTAGAGTGGATAAAATGGATGTAGAGTTGATAAAAATGGATGTAGAGTGGATAAAAATGGATGTAGAGTGGATAAAATGGATGTAGAGTGGATAAAACGGATGTAGAGTGGATAAAAAAGGATGTAGAGTGGATAAAATGGATGTAGAGTGGATAAAATTGATGTAGAGTGGATAAAATGGATGTAGAGTGGATAAAAATGGATGTAGAGTGGATAAAATGGATGTAGAGTGGGTAAAATGGATGTAGAGTGGATAAAACGGATGTAGAGTGGATAAAATGGATGTAGAGTGGATAAAATGGATGTGGAGTGGATAACCATGGATGTAGAGTGGATAAAATGGATGTAGAGTGGATAAAAATGGATGTAGAGTGGATAAAATGGATGTAGAGTGGATAAAACGGATGTAGAGTGGATAAAAAAGGATGTAGAGGGGATAAAATGGATGTAGAGTGGATAAAATTGATGTAGAGTGGATAAAATGGATGTAGAGTGGATAAAAATGGATGTAGAGTGGACAAAATGGATGTAGAGTTAATAAAAATGGATGTAGAGTGGAAATAATGGATGTAGAGAGGATAAAATGGATGTAGAGTGGATAAAATGGATGTAGAGTTCATAAAAATGGATGTAGAGTGGATAAAATTGATGTAGAGCGGATAAAATGGATGTAGAGTGGATAAAATGGATGTGGAGTGGATAACAATGGATGTAGAGTGGATAAAATGGATGTAGAGTTGATAAAAATGGATGTAGAGTGGATAAAAATGGATGTAGAGTGGATAAAATGGATGTAGAGTGGATAAAACGGATGTAGAGTGGATAAAAATGGATGTAGAGGGGATAAAATGGATGTAGAGTGGATAAAATTGATGTAGAGTGGATAAAATGGATGTAGAGTGGATAAGAATGGATGTAGAGTGGATAAAATGGATGTAGAGTGGGTAAAATGGATGTAGAGTGGATAAAACGGATGTAGAGAGGATAAAATGGATGTAGAGTGGATAAAATGGATGTGGAGTGGATAACAATGGATGTAGAGTGGATAAATTGAATGTAGAGTAGATAAAATGGATGTATAGTGGATAAAATGGATGTAGAGTTGATAAAATGGATGTAGAGTGGAAATAATGGATGTAGAGTGGAAATAATGGATGTAGAGAGGATAAAATGGATGTAGAGTGGATAAAATGGCTGTAGAGTTCATAAAAATGGATGTAGAGTGGATAAAATTGATGTAGAGCGGATAAAATGGATGTAGAGTGGATAAAATGGATGTGGAGTGGATGACAATGGATGTAGAGTGGATAAAATGGATGTAGAGTTGATAAAAATGGATGTAGAGTGGATAAAAATGGATGTAGAGTGGATAAAATGGATGTAGAGTGGATAAAACGGATGTAGAGTGGATAAAAAAGGATGTAGAGGGGATAAAATGGATGTAGAGTGGATAAAATTGATGTAGAGTGGATAAAATGGATGTAGAGTGGATAAAAATGGATGTAGAGTGGATAAAATGGATGTAGAGTGGGTAAAATGGATGTAGAGTGGATAAAACGGATGTAGAGTGGATAAAATGGATGTAGAGTGGATAAAATGGATGTGGAGTGGATAACCATGGATGTAGAGTGGATAAAATGGATGTAGAGTGGATAAAAATGGATGTAGAGTGGATAAAATGGATGTAGAGTGGATAAAACGGATGTAGAGTGGATAAAAAAGGATGTAGAGGGGATAAAATGGATGTAGAGTGGATAAAATTGATGTAGAGTGGATAAAATGGATGTAGAGTGGATAAAAATGGATGTAGAGTAGATAAAATGGATGTAGAGTGGGTAAAATAGATGTAGAGTGGATAAAATGGATGTAGAGTTGATAAAAATGGATGTAGAGTGGACAAAATGGATGTAGAGCGGATAAAATGGATGTAGAGTGGATAAAATGGATGTAGAGTGGATAAAATTGATGTAGAGTGGATAAAATTGATGTAGAGTGGATAAAATGGATGTAGAGTTCATAAAAATGGATGTAGAGTGGATAAAATTGATGTAGAGCGGATAAAATGGATGTAGAGTGGATAAAATGGATGTAGAGTGGGTAAAATAGATGTAGAGTGGATAAAATGGATGTAGAGTTGATAAAAATGGATGTAGAGTGGACAAAATGGATGTAGAGTTCATAAAAATGGATGTAGAGTGGAAATAATGGATGTAGAGAGGATAAAATGGATGTAGAGTGGATAAAATGGATGTAGAGTTCATAAAAATGGATGTAGAGTGGATAAAATTGATGTAGAGCGGATAAAATGGATGTAGAGTGGATAAAATGGATGTGGAGTGGATAACAATGGATGTAGAGTGGATAAAATGGATGTAGAGTTGATAAAAATGGATGTAGAGTGGATAAAAATGGATGTAGAGTGGATAAAATGGATGTAGAGTGGATAAAACGGATGTAGAGTGGATAAAAAAGGATGTAGAGGGGATAAAATGGATGTAGAGTGGATAAAATTGATGTAGAGTGGATAAAATGGATGTAGAGTGGATAAGAATGGATGTAGAGTGGATAAAATGGATGTAGAGTGGATAAAATGGATGTAGAGTGGATAAAACGGATGTAGAGAGGATAAAATGGATGTAGAGTGGATAAAATGGATGTGGAGTGGATAACAATGGATGTAGAGTGGATAAATTGAATGTAGAGTAGATAAAATGGATGTATAGTGGATAAAATGGATGTAGAGTTGATAAAATGGATGTAGAGTGGAAATAATGGATGTAGAGTGGATAAAATGGATGTAGAGTGGATAAAATGGCTGTAGAGTTCATAAAAATGGATGTAGAGTGGATAAAATTGATGTAGAGCGGATAAAATGGATGTAGAGTGGATAAAATGGATGTGGAGTGGATAACAATGGATGTAGAGTGGATAAAATGGATGTAGAGTTGATAAAAATGGATGTAGAGTGGATAACAATGGATGTAGAGTGGATAAAATGGATGTAGAGTGGATAAAACGGATGTAGAGTGGATAAAAAAGGATGTAGAGGGGATAAAATGGATGTAGAGTGGATAAAATTGATGTAGAGTGGATAAAATGGATGTAGAGTGGATAAAAATGGATGTAGAGTGGATAAAATGGATGTAGAGTGGGTAAAATGGATGTAGAGTGGATAAAATGGATGTAGAGTGGATAAAATGGATGTAGAGTGGATAAAATGGATGTGGAGTGGATAACCATGGATGTAGAGTGGATAAAATGGATGTAGAGTGGATAAAAATGGATGTAGAGTGGATAAAATGGATGTAGAGTGAATAAAACGGATGTAGAGTGGATAAAAAAGGATGTAGAGGGGATAAAATGGATGTAGAGTGGATAAAATTGATGTAGAGTGGATAAAATGGATGTAGAGTGGATAAAAATGGATGTAGAGTGGATAAAATGGATGTAGAGTGGGTAAAATAGATGTAGAGTGGATAAAATGGATGTAGAGTTGATAAAAATGGATGTAAAGTGGACAAAATGGATGTAGAGCGGATAAAATGGATGTAGAGTGGATAAAATGGATGTAGAGTGGATAAAATTGATGTAGAGTGGATAAAATTGATGTAGAGTGGATAAAATGGATGTGGAGTGGATAACAATGGATGTAGAGTGGATAAAATGGATGTAGAGTTGATAAAAATGGATGTAGAGTGGATAAAAATGGATGTAGAGTGGATAAAATGGATGCAGAGTGGATAAAACGGATGTAGAGTGGATAAAAAAGGATGTAGAGTGGATAAAATGGATGTAGATTGGATAAAAATAGATGTAGAGTGGATAAAATGGATGTAGAGTGGATAAAACGGATGTAGAGTGGATAAAAAAGGATGTAGAGGGGATAAAATGGATGTAGAGTGGATAAAATTGATGTAGAGCGGATAAAATGGATGTAGAGTGGATAAAATGGATGTGGAGTGGATAACAATGGATGTAGAGTATATAAAATGGATGTAGAGTACATAAAATGGATGTAGAGTGGATAAAAATGGATGTAGAGTGGATAAAATGGATGTAGATTGGATAAAAATAGATGTAGAGTGGATAAAATGGATGTAGAGTGGATAAAACGGATGTAGAGTGGATAAAAAAGGATGTAGAGGGGATAAAATGGATGTAGAGTGGATAAAATTGATGTAGAGCGGATAAAATGGATGTAGAGTGGATAAAATGGATGTGGAGTGGATAACAATGGATGTAGAGTGGATAAAATGGATGCAGAGTTGATAAAAATGGATGTAGAGTTAATAAAAATGGATGTAGAGTGGACAAAATAGATGTAGAGTGGATAAAATGGATGTAGAGTTGATAAAAATGGATGTAGAGTGGACAAAATAGATGTAGAGTGGATAAAAATTGATGTAGAGTGGTATAAAATGGATGTGGAGTGGATAAAAATGGATGTAGAGTGGATAAAATGGATGTAGAGTGGATAAAAATGGATGTAGAGTGGATAAAATGGATGTAGAGTGGATAAAAATGGATGTAGAGTGGATAAAATGGATGTAGAGTGGATAAAATGGATGTAGAGTGGATAAAATGGATGTAGAGTTGATAAAAATGGATGTAGAGTTAATAAAAATGGATGTAGAGTGGACAAAATAGATGTAGAGTGGATAAAATGGATGTAGAGTTGATAAAAATGGATGTAGAGTGGACAAAATAGATGTAGAGTGGATAAAAATGGATGTAGAGTGGTATAAAATGGATGTAGAGTGGTATAAAATGGATGTAGAGTGGATAAAAATGGATGTAGAGTGGATAAAAATGGATGTAGAGAGGATAAAATGGATGTAGAGTGGATAAAAATGGATGTAGAGTGGATAAAATGGATGTAGAGTGGATAAAATGGATGTAGAGTGGATAAAATGGATGTAGAGTGGGTAAAATAGATGTAGAGTGGATAAAATGGATGTAGAGTTGATAAAAATGGATGTAGAGTGGACAAAATGGATGTAGAGTTAATAAAAATGGATGTAGAGTGGAAATAATGGATGTAGAGAGGATAAAATGGATGTAGAGTGGATAAAATGGATGTAGAGTTCATAAAAATGGATGTAGAGTGGATAAAATTGATGTAGAGCGGATAAAATGGATGTAGAGTGGATAAAATGGATGTGGAGTGGATAACAATGGATGTAGAGTGGATAAAATGGATGTAGAGTTGATAAAAATGGATGTAGAGTTAATAAAAATGGATGTAGAGTGGACAAAATAGATGTAGAGTGGATAAAATGGATGTAGAGTTGATAAAAATGGATGTAGAGTGGACAAAATAGATGTAAAGTGGATAAAAATGGATGTAGAGTGGTATAAAATGGATGTGGAGTGGATAAAAATGGATGTAGAGAGGATAAAATGGATGTAGAGTGGATAAAAATTGATGTAGAGTGGATAAAATGGATGTAGAGTGGATAAAAATGGATGTAGAGTGGATAAAATGGATGTAGAGTGGATAAAATGGATGTAGAGTGGATAAAATGGATGTAGAGTTGACAAAAATGGATGTAGAGTTAATAAAAATGGATGTAGAGTGGACAAAATAGATGTAGAGTGGATAAAATGGATGTAGAGTTGATAAAAATGGATGTAGAGTGGACAAAATAGATGTAGAGTGGATAAAAATGGATGTAGAGTGGTATAAAATGGATGTAGAGTGGATAAAAATGGATGTAGAGTGAATAAAAATGGATGTAGAGAGGATAAAATGGATGTAGAATGGATAAAAATAGATGTAGAGTGGATAAAATGGATGTAGAGTGGATAAAATGGATGTAGAGTGGATAAAACGGATGTAGAGTGGGTAAAATAGATGTAGAGTGGATAAAATGGATGTAGAGTTGATAAAAATGGATGTAGAGTGGACAAAATGGATGTAGAGTTAATAAAAATGGATGTAGAGTGGAAATAATGGATGTAGAGAGGATAAAATGGATGTAGAGTGGATAAAATGGATGTAGAGTTCATAAAAATGGATGTAGAGTGGATAAAAATGGATGTAGAGTGGATAAAATGGATGTAGAGTGGATAAAACGGATGTAGAGTGGATAAAAAAGGATGTAGAGTGGATAAAATGGATGTAGAGTGGATAAAATTGATGTAGAGTGGATAAAATGGATGTAGAGTGGATAAAAATGGATGTAGAGTGGATAAAATGGATGTTGAGTGGGTAAAATGGATGTAGAGTGGATAAAACGGATGTAGAGTGGATAAAATGGATGCAGAGTGGATAAAATGGATGTGGAGTGGATAAAATGGATGTAGAGTTGATAAAATGGATGTAAAGTGAATAAAATGGATGTAGAGTTAATAACAATGGATGTAGAGTGGAAATAATGGATGTAGAGAGGATAAAATGGATGTAGAGTGGATAAAATGGATGTAGAGTTCATAAAAATGGATGTAGAGTGGATAAAATTGATGTAGAGCGGATAAAATGGATGTAGAGTGGATAAAATGGATGTGGAGTGGATAACAATGGATGTAGAGTGGATAAAATGGATGTAGAGTTGATAAAAATGCATGTAGAGTGGATAAAAATGGATGTAGAGTGGATAAAATGGATGTAGAGTGGATAAAACGGATGTAGAGTGGATAAAAAAGGATGTAGAGTGGATAAAATGGATGTAGAGTGGATAAAATTGATGTAGAGTGGATAAAATGGATGTAGAGTGGATAAAAATGGATGTAGAGTGGATAAAATGGATGTTGAGTGGGTAAAATGGATGTAGAGTGGATAAAACGGATGTAGAGTGGATAAAATGGATGCAGAGTGGATAAAATGGATGTGGAGTGGATAAAATGGATGTAGAGTTGATAAAATGGATGTAAAGTGAATAAAATGGATGTAGAGTTAATAACAATGGATGTAGAGTGGAAATAATGGATGTAGAGAGGATAAAATGGATGTAGAGTGGATAAAATGGATGTAGAGTTCATAAAAATGGATGTAGAGTGGATAAAATTGATGTAGAGCGGATAAAATGGATGTAGAGTGGATAAAATGGATGTAGAGTGGATAACAATGGATGTAGAGTGGATAAAATGGATGTAGAGTTGATAAAAATGGATGTAGAGTGGATAAAAATGGATGTAGAGTGGATAAAATGGATGTAGAGTGGATAAAACGGATGTAGAGTGGATAAAAAAGGATGTAGAGGGGATAAAATGGATGTAGAGTGGATAAAATTGATGTAGAGTGGATAAAATGGATGTAGAGTGGATAAAAATGGATGTAGAGTGGATAAAATGGATGTAGAGTACATAAAATGGATGTAGAGTGGATAAAACGGATGTAGAGTGGATAAAATGGATGTAGAGTGGATAAAATGGATGTGGAGTGGATAACAATGGATGTAGAGTGGATAAAATGGATGTAGAGTTGATAAAAATGGATGTAGAGTGGATAAAAATGGATGTAGAGTGGATAAAATGGATGTAGAGTGGATAAAACGGATGTAGAGTGGATAAAAAAGGATGTAGAGGGGATAAAATGGATGTAGAGTGGATAAAATTGATGTAGAGTGGATAAAATGGATGTAGAGTTAATAAAAATGGATGTAGAGTGGACAAAATAGATGTAGAGTGGATAAAATGGATGTAGATTGGATAAAAATAGATGTAGAGTGGATAAAATGGATGTAGAGTGGATAAAACGGATGTAGAGTGGATAAAAAAGGATGTAGAGGGGATAAAATGGATGTAGAGTGGATAAAATTGATGTAGAGCGGATAAAATGGATGTAGAGTGGATAAAATGGATGTGGAGTGGATAACAATGGATGTAGAGTATATAAAATGGATGTAGAGTACATAAAATGGATGTAGAGTGGATAAAAATGGATGTAGAGTGGATAAAATGGATGTAGATTGGATAAAAATAGATGTAGAGTGGATAAAATGGATGTAGAGTGGATAAAACGGATGTAGAGTGGATAAAAAAGGATGTAGAGGGGATAAAATGGATGTAGAGTGGATTAAATTGATGTAGAGCGGATAAAATGGATGTAGAGTGGATAAAATGGATGTGGAGTGGATAACATGGATGTAGAGTGGATAAAATGGATGTAGAGTTGATAAAAATGGATGTAGAGTTAATAAAAATGGATGTAGAGTGGACAAAATAGATGTAGAGTGGATAAAATGGATGTAGAGTTGATAAAAATGGATGTAGAGTGGACAAAATAGATGTAGAGTGGATAAAAATGGATGTAGAGTGGTATAAAATGGATGTGGAGTTGATAAAAATGGATGTAGAGAGGATAAAATGGATGTAGAGTGGATAAAAATGGATGTAGAGTGGATAAAATGGATGTAGAGTGGATAAAAATGGATGTAGAGTGGATAAAATGGATGTAGAGTGGATAAAATGGATGTAGAGTGGATAAAATGGATGTAGAGTTGATAAAAATGGATGTAGAGTTAATAAAAATGGATGTAGAGTGGACAAAATAGATGTAGAGTGGATAAAATGGATGTAGAGTTGATAAAAATGGATGTAGAGTGGACAAAATAGATGTAGAGTGGATAAAAATGGATGTAGAGTGGTATAAAATGGATGTAGAGTGGATAAAAATGGATGTAGAGTGGACAAAATGGATGTAGAGTTAATAAAAATGGATGTAGAGTGGAAATAATGGATGTAGAGAGGATAAAATGGATGTAGAGTGGATAAAATGGATGTGGAGTGGATAACAATGGATGTAGAGTGGATAAAATGGATGTAGAGTTGATAAAAATGGATGTAGAGTGGATAAAAATGGATGTAGAGTGGATAAAATGGATGTAGAGTGGATAAAACGGATGTAGAGTGGATAAAAAAGGATGTAGAGGGGATAAAATGGATGTAGAGTGGATAAAATTGATGTAGAGTGGATAAAATGGATGTAGAGTGGATAAAAATGGATGTAGAGTGGATAAAATGGATGTAGAGTACATAAAATGGATGTAGAGTGGATAAAACGGATGTAGAGTGGATAAAATGGATGTAGAGTGGATAAAATGGATGTGGAGTGGATAACAATGGATGTAGAGTGGACAAAATAGATGTAGAGTGGATAAAATGGATGTAGAGTTGATAAAAATGGATGTAGAGGGGATAAAATGGATGTAGAGTGGATAAAATTGATGTAGAGTGGATAAAATGGATGTAGAGTGGATAAAAATGGATGTAGAGTGGATAAAATGGATGTAGAGTGGGTAAAATGGATGTAGAGTGGATAAAACGGATGTAGAGTGGATAAAATGGATGCAGAGTGGATAAAATGGATGTGGAGTGGATAAAATGGATGTAGAGTTGATAAAATGGATGTAAAGTGGATAAAATGGATGTAGAGTTAATAAAAATGGATGTAGAGTGGAAATAATGGATGTAGAGAGGATAAAATGGATGTAGAGTGGATAAAATGGATGTAGAGTTCATAAAAATGGATGTAGAGTGGATAAAATTGATGTAGAGCGGATAAAATGGATGTAGAGTGGATAAAATGGATGTGGAGTGGATAACAATGGATGTAGAGTGGATAAAATGGATGTAGAGTTGATAAAAATGGATGTAGAGTGGATAAAAATGGATGTAGAGTGGATAAAATGGATGTAGAGTGGATAAAACGGATGTAGAGTGGATAAAAAAGGATGTAGAGGGGATAAAATGGATGTAGAGTGGATAAAATTGATGTAGAGTGGATAAAATGGATGTAGAGTGGATAAAAATGGATGTAGAGTGGATAAAATGGATGTAGAGTACATAAAATGGATGTAGAGTGGATAAAACGGATGTAGAGTGGATAAAATGGATGTAGAGTGGATAAAATGGATGTGGAGTGGATAACAATGGATGTAGAGTGGATAAAATGGATGTAGAGTGGATAAAAATGGATGTAGAGTGGATAAAATGGATGTAGAGTGGATAAAAATGGATGTAGAGTGGATAAAATGGATGTAGGGTGGATAAAACGGATGTAGAGTGGATAAAAAAGGATGTAGAGGGGATAAAATGGATGTAGAGTGGATAAAATTGATGTAGAGGGGATAAAATGGATGTAGAGTGGATAAAATTGATGTAGAGTGGATAAAATGGATGTAGAGTGGATAAAAATGGATGTAGAGTGGATAAAATGGATGTAGAGTGGGTAAAATAGATGTAGAGTGGATAAAATGGATGTAGAGTTGATAAAAATGGATGTAGAGTGGACAAAATGGATGTAGAGCGGATAAAATGGATGTAGAGTGGATAAAATGGATGTAGAGTGGATAAAATTGATGTAGAGTGGATAAAATTGATGTAGAGTGGATAAAATGGATGTGGAGTGGATAACAATGGATGTAGAGTGGATAAAATGGATGTAGAGTTGATAAAAATGGATGTAGAGTGGATAAAAATGGATGTGGAGTGGATAAAATGGATGTAGAGTGGATAAAACGGATGTAGAGTGGATAAAAAAGGATGTAGAGGGGATAAAATGGATGTAGAGTGGATAAAATTGATGTAGAGTGGATAAAAAGGATGTAGAGTTAATAAAAATGGATGTAGAGTGGACAAAATAGATGTAGAGTGGATAAAATGGATGTAGATTGGATAAAAATAGATGTAGAGTGGATAAAATGGATGTAGAGTGGATAAAACGGATGTAGAGTGGATAAAAAAGGATGTAGAGGGGATAAAATGGATGTAGAGTGGATAAAATTGATGTAGAGCGGATAAAATGGATGTAGAGTGGATAAAATGGATGTGGAGTGGATAACAATGGATGTAGAGTATATAAATTGGATGTAGAGTACATAAAATGGATGTAGAGTGGATAAAAATGGATGTAGAGTGGATAAAATGGATGTAGATTGGATAAAAATAGATGTAGAGTGGATAAAATGGATGTAGAGTGGATAAAACGGATGTAGAGTGGATAAAAAAGGATGTAGAGGGGATAAAATGGATGTAGAGTGGATAAAATTGATGTAGAGCGGATAAAATGGATGTAGAGTGGATAAAATGGATGTGGAGTGGATAACATGGATGTAGAGTGGATAAAATGGATGTAGAGTTGATAAAAATGGATGTAGAGTTAATAAAAATGGATGTAGAGTGGACAAAATAGATGTAGAGTGGATAAAATGGATGTAGAGTTGATAAAAATGGATGTAGAGTGGACAAAATAGATGTAGAGTGGATAAAAATGGATGTAGAGTGGTATAAAATGGATGTGGAGTGGATAAAAATGGATGTAGAGAGGATAAAATGGATGTAGAGTGGATAAAAATGGATGTAGAGTGGATAAAATGGATGTAGAGTGGATAAAAATGGATGTAGAGTGGATAAAATGGATGTAGAGTGGATAAAATGGATGTAGAGTGGATAAAATGGATGTAGAGTTGATAAAAATGGATGTAGAGTTAATAAAAATGGATGTAGAGTGGACAAAATAGATGTAGAGTGGATAAAATGGATGTAGAGTTGATAAAAATGGATGTAGAGTGGACAAAATAGATGTAGAGTGGATAAAAATGGATGTAGAGTGGTATAAAATGGATGTAGAGTGGATAAAAATGGATGTAGAGTGGACAAAATGGATGTAGAGTTAATAAAAATGGATGTAGAGTGGAAATAATGGATGTAGAGAGGATAAAATGGATGTAGAGTGGATAAAATGGATGTAGAGTTCATAAAAATGGATGTAGAGTGGATAAAATTGATGTAGAGCGGATAAAATGGATGTAGAGTGGATAAAATGGATGTGGAGTGGATAACAATGGATGTAGAGTGGATAAAATGGATGTAGAGTTGATAAAAATGGATGTAGAGTTAATAAAAATGGATGTAGAGTGGACAAAATAGATGTAGAGTGGATAAAATGGATGTAGAGTTGATAAAAATGGATGTAGAGTGGACAAAATAGATGTAGAGTGGATAAAAATGGATGTAGAGTGGTATAAAATGGATGTGGAGTGGATAAAAATGGATGTAGAGAGGATAAAATGGATGTAGAGTGGATAAAAATGGATGTAGAGTGGATAAAATGGATGTAGAGTGGATAAAAATGAATGTAGAGTGGATATAATGGATGTAGAGTGGATAAAATGGATGTAGAGTGGATAAAATGGATGTAGAGTTGATAAAAATGGATGTAGAGTTAATAAAAATGGATGTAGAGTGGACAAAATAGATGTAGAGTGGATAAAATGGATGTAGAGTTGATAAAAATGGATGTAGAGTGGACAAAATAGATGTAGAGTGGATAAAAATGGATGTAGAGTGGTATAAAATGGATGTAGAGTGGATAAAAATGGATGTAGAGTGAATAAAAATGGATGTAGAGAGGATAAAATGGATGTAGAATGGATAAAAATGGATGTAGAGTGGATAAAATGGATGTAGAGTGGATAAAATGGATGTAGAGTGGATAAAATGGATGTAGAGTGGGTAAAATAGATGTAGAGTGGATAAAATGGATGTAGAGTTGATAAAAATGGATGTAGAGTGGACAAAATGGATGTAGAGTTTATAAAAATGGATGTAGAGTGGAAATAATGGATGTAGAGAGGATAAAATGGATGTAGAGTGGATAAAATGGATGTAGAGTTCATAAAAATGGATGTAGAGTGGATAAAATTGATGTAGAGCGGATAAAATGGATGTAGAGTGGATAAAATGGATGTGGAGTGGATAACAATGGATGTAGAGTGGATAAAATGGATGTAGAGTTGATAAAAATGGATGTAGAGTGGATAAAAATGGATGTAGAGTGGATAAAATGGATGTAGAGTGGATAAAACGGATGTAGAGTGGATAAAAAAGGATGTAGAGGGGATAAAATGGATGTAGAGTGGATAAAATTGATGTAGAGTGGATAAAATGGATGTAGAGTGGATAAAAATGGATGTAGAGCGGATAAAATGGATGTAGAGTGGGTAAAATGGATGTAGAGTGGATAAAACGGATGCAGAGTGGATAAAATGGATGCAGAGTGGATAAAATGGATGTGGAGTGGATAAAATGGATGTAGAGTTGATAAAATGGATGTAAAGTGGATAAAATGGATGTAGAGTTAATAAAAATGGATGTAGAGTGGAAATAATGGATGTAGAGAGGATAAAATGGATGTAGAGTGGATAAAATGGATGTAGAGTTCATAAAAATGGATGTAGAGTGGATAAAATTGATGTAGAGCGGATAAAATGGATGTAGAGTGGATAAAATGGATGTGGAGTGGATAACAATGGATGTAGAGTGGATAAAATGGATGTAGAGTTGATAAAAATGGATGTAGAGTGGATAAAAATGGATGTAGAGTGGATAAAATGGATGTAGAGTGGATAAAACGGATGTAGAGTGGATAAAAAAGGATGTAGAGGGGATAAAATGGATGTAGAGTGGATAAAATTGATGTAGAGTGGATAAAATGGATGTAGAGTGGATAAAAATGGATGTAGAGTGGATAAAATGGATGTAGAGTACATAAAATGGATGTAGAGTGGATAAAACGGATGTAGAGTGGATAAAATGGATGTAGAGTGGATAAAATGGATGTGGAGTGGATAACAATGGATGTAGAGTGGATAAAATGGATGTAGAGTGGATAAAAATGGATGTAGAGTGGATAAAATGGATGTAGAGTGGATAAAACGGATGTAGAGTGGATAAAAAAGGATGTAGAGGGGATAAAATGGATGTAGAGTGGATAAAATTGATGTAGAGTGGATAAATTGGATGTAGAGTGGATAAAAATGGATGTAGAGTGGATAAAATGGATGTAGAGTGGGTAAAATAGATGTAGAGTGGATAAAATGGATGTAGAGTTGATAAAAATGGATGTAGAGTGGACAAAATGGATGTAGAGCGGATAAAATGGATGTAGAGTGGATAAAATGGATGTAGAGTGGATAAAATTGATGTAGAGTGGATAAAATGGATGTGGAGTGGATAACAATGGATGTAGAGTGGATAAAATGGATGTAGAGTTGATAAAAATGGATGTAGAGTGGATAAAAATGGATGTAGAGTGGATAAAATAGATGTAGAGTGGATAAAATGGATGTAGAGTTGATAAAAATGGATGTAGAGTGGACAAAATAGATGTAGAGTGGATAAAAATGGATGTAGAGTGGTATAAAATGGATGTGGAGTGGATAAAAATGGATGTAGAGAGGATAAAATGGATGTAGAGTGGATAAAAATGGATGTAGAGTGGATAAAATGGATGTAGAGTGGATAAAAATGAATGTAGAGTGGATATAATGGATGTAGAGTGGATAAAACGGATGTAGAGTGGATAAAATGGATGTAGAGTGGATAAAATGGATGTGGAGTGGATAACAATGGATGTAGAGTGGATAAAATGGATGTAGAGTGGATAAAAATGGATGTAGAGTGGATAAAATGGATGTAGAGTGGATAAAAATGGATGTAGAGTGGATAAAATGGATGTAGGGTGGATAAAACGGATGTAGAGTGGATAAAAAAGGATGTAGAGGGGATAAAATGGATGTAGAGTGGATAAAATTGATGTAGAGGGGATAAAATGGATGTAGAGTGGATAAAATTGATGTAGAGTGGATAAAATGGATGTAGAGTGGATAAAAATGGATGTAGAGTGGATAAAATGGATGTAGAGTGGGTAAAATAGATGTAGAGTGGATAAAATGGATGTAGAGTTGATAAAAATGGATGTAGAGTGGACAAAATGGATGTAGAGCGGATAAAATGGATGTAGAGTGGATAAAATGGATGTAGAGTGGATAAAATTGATGTAGAGTGGATAAAATTGATGTAGAGTGGATAAAATGGATGTGGAGTGGATAACAATGGATGTAGAGTGGATAAAATGGATGTAGAGTTGATAAAAATGGATGTAGAGTGGATAAAAATGGATGTGGAGTGGATAAAATGGATGTAGAGTGGATAAAACGGATGTAGAGTGGATAAAAAAGGATGTAGAGGGGATAAAATGGATGTAGAGTGGATAAAATTGATGTAGAGTGGATAAAAAGGATGTAGAGTTAATAAAAATGGATGTAGAGTGGACAAAATAGATGTAGAGTGGATAAAATGGATGTAGATTGGATAAAAATAGATGTAGAGTGGATAAAATGGATGTAGAGTGGATAAAACGGATGTAGAGTGGATAAAAAAGGATGTAGAGGGGATAAAATGGATGTAGAGTGGATAAAATTGATGTAGAGCGGATAAAATGGATGTAGAGTGGATAAAATGGATGTGGAGTGGATAACAATGGATGTAGAGTATATAAAATGGATGTAGAGTACATAAAATGGATGTAGAGTGGATAAAAATGGATGTAGAGTGGATAAAATGGATGTAGATTGGATAAAAATAGATGTAGAGTGGATAAAATGGATGTAGAGTGGATAAAACGGATGTAGAGTGGATAAAAAAGGATGTAGAGGGGATAAAATGGATGTAGAGTGGATAAAATTGATGTAGAGCGGATAAAATGGATGTAGAGTGGATAAAATGGATGTGGAGTGGATAACATGGATGTAGAGTGGATAAAATGGATGTAGAGTTGATAAAAATGGATGTAGAGTTAATAAAAATGGATGTAGAGTGGACAAAATAGATGTAGAGTAGATAAAATGGATGTAGAGTTGATAAAAATGGATGTAGAGTGGACAAAATAGATGTAGAGTGGATAAAAATGGATGTAGAGTGGTATAAAATGGATGTGGAGTGGATAAAAATGGATGTAGAGAGGATAAAATGGATGTAGAGTGGATAAAAATGGATGTAGAGTGGATAAAATGGATGTAGAGTGGATAAAAATGGATGTAGAGTGGATAAAATGGATGTAGAGTGGATAAAATGGATGTAGAGTGGATAAAATGGATGTAGAGTTGATAAAAATGGATGTAGAGTTAATAAAAATGGATGTAGAGTGGACAAAATAGATGTAGAGTGGATAAAATGGATGTAGAGTTGATAAAAATGGATGTAGAGTGGACAAAATAGATGTAGAGTGGATAAAAATGGATGTAGAGTGGTATAAAATGGATGTAGAGTGGATAAAAATGGATGTAGAGTGGACAAAATGGATGTAGAGTTAATAAAAATGGATGTAGAGTGGAAATAATGGATGTAGAGAGGATAAAATGGATGTAGAGTGGATAAAATGGATGTAGAGTTCATAAAAATGGATGTAGAGTGGATAAAATTGATGTAGAGCGGATAAAATGGATGTAGAGTGGATAAAATGGATGTGGAGTGGATAACAATGGATGTAGAGTGGATAAAATGGATGTAGAGTTGATAAAAATGGATGTAGAGTTAATAAAAATGGATGTAGAGTGGACAAAATAGATGTAGAGTGGATAAAATGGATGTAGAGTTGATAAAAATGGATGTAGAGTGGACAAAATAGATGTAGAGTGGATAAAAATGGATGTAGAGTGGTATAAAATGGATGTGGAGTGGATAAAAATGGATGTAGAGAGGATAAAATGGATGTAGAGTGGATAAAAATGGATGTAGAGTGGATAAAATGGATGTAGAGTGGATAAAAATGAATGTAGAGTGGATATAATGGATGTAGAGTGGATAAAATGGATGTAGAGTGGATAAAATGGATGTAGAGTTGATAAAAATGGATGTAGAGTTAATAAAAATGGATGTAGAGTGGACAAAATAGATGTAGAGTGGATAAAATGGATGTAGAGTTGATAAAAATGGATGTAGAGTGGACAAAATAGATGTAGAGTGGATAAAAATGGATGTAGAGTGGTATAAAATGGATGTAGAGTGGATAAAAATGGATGTAGAGTGAATAAAAATGGATGTAGAGAGGATAAAATGGATGTAGAATGGATAAAAATGGATGTAGAGTGGATAAAATGGATGTAGAGTGGATAAAATGGATGTAGAGTGGATAAAATGGATGTAGAGTGGGTAAAATAGATGTAGAGTGGATAAAATGGATGTAGAGTTGATAAAAATGGATGTAGAGTGGATAAAATGGATGTAGAGTTAATAAAAATGGATGTAGAGTGGAAATAATGGATGTAGAGAGGATAAAATGGATGTAGAGTGGATAAAATGGATGTAGAGTTCATAAAAATGGATGTAGAGTGGATAAAATTGATGTAGAGCGGATAAAATGGATGTAGAGTGGATAAAATGGATGTGGAGTGGATAACAATGGATGTAGAGTGGATAAAATGGATGTAGAGTTGATAAAAATGGATGTAGAGTGGATAAAAATGGATGTAGAGTGGATAAAATGGATGTAGAGTGGATAAAACGGATGTAGAGTGGATAAAAAAGGATGTAGAGGGGATAAAATGGATGTAGAGTGGATAAAATTGATGTAGAGTGGATAAAATGGATGTAGAGTGGATAAAAATGGATGTAGAGTGGATAAAATGGATGTAGAGTGGGTAAAATGGATGTAGAGTGGATAAAACGGATGCAGAGTGGATAAAATGGATGCAGAGTGGATAAAATGGATGTGGAGTGGATAAAATGGATGTAGAGTTGATAAAATGGATGTAAAGTGGATAAAATGGATGTAGAGTTAATAAAAATGGATGTAGAGTGGAAATAATGGATGTAGAGAGGATAAAATGGATGTAGAGTGGATAAAATGGATGTAGAGTTCATAAAAATGGATGTAGAGTGGATAAAATTGATGTAGAGCGGATAAAATGGATGTAGAGTGGATAAAATGGATGTGGAGTGGATAACAATGGATGTAGAGTGGATAAAATGGATGTAGAGTTGATAAAAATGGATGTAGAGTGGATAAAAATGGATGTAGAGTGGATAAAATGGATGTAGAGTGGATAAAACGGATGTAGAGTGGATAAAAAAGGATGTAGAGGGGATAAAATGGATGTAGAGTGGATAAAATTGATGTAGAGTGGATAAAATGGATGTAGAGTGGATAAAAATGGATGTAGAGTGGATAAAATGGATGTAGAGTACATAAAATGGATGTAGAGTGGATAAAACGGATGTAGAGTGGATAAAATGGATGTAGAGTGGATAAAATGGATGTGGAGTGGATAACAATGGATGTAGAGTGGATAAAATGGATGTAGAGTGGATAAAAATGGATGTAGAGTGGATAAAATGGATGTAGAGTGGATAAAACGGATGTAGAGTGGATAAAAAAGGATGTAGAGGGGATAAAATGGATGTAGAGTGGATAAAATTGATGTAGAGTGGATAAATTGGATGTAGAGTGGATAAAAATGGATGTAGAGTGGATAAAATGGATGTAGAGTGGGTAAAATAGATGTAGAGTGGATAAAATGGATGTAGAGTTGATAAAAATGGATGTAGAGTGGACAAAATGGATGTAGAGCGGATAAAATGGATGTAGAGTGGATAAAATGGATGTAGAGTGGATAAAATTGATGTAGAGTGGATAAAATGGATGTGGAGTGGATAACAATGGATGTAGAGTGGATAAAATGGATGTAGAGTTGATAAAAATGGATGTAGAGTGGATAAAAATGGATGTAGAGTGGATAAAATAGATGTAGAGTGGATAAAATGGATGTAGAGTTGATAAAAATGGATGTAGAGTGGACAAAATAGATGTAGAGTGGATAAAAATGGATGTAGAGTGGTATAAAATGGATGTGGAGTGGATAAAAATGGATGTAGAGAGGATAAAATGGATGTAGAGTGGATAAAAATGGATGTAGAGTGGATAAAATGGATGTAGAGTGGATAAAAATGAATGTAGAGTGGATATAATGGATGTAGAGTGGATAAAATGGATGTAGAGTGGATAAAATGGATGTAGAGTTGATAAAAATGGATGTAGAGTTAATAAAAATGGATGTAGAGTGGACAAAATAGATGTAGAGTGGATAAAATGGATGTAGAGTTGATAAAAATGGATGTAGAGTGGACAAAATAGATGTAGAGTGGATAAAAATGGATGTAGAGTGGTATAAAATGGATGTAGAGTGGATAAAAATGGATGTAGAGTGAATAAAAATGGATGTAGAGAGGATAAAATGGATGTAGAATGGATAAAAATGGATGTAGAGTGGATAAAATGGATGTAGAGTGGATAAAATGGATGTAGAGTGGATAAAATGGATGTAGAGTGGGTAAAATAGATGTAGAGTGGATAAAATGGATGTAGAGTTGATAAAAATGGATGTAGAGTGGACAAAATGGATGTAGAGTTAATAAAAATGGATGTAGAGTGGAAATAATGGATGTAGAGAGGATAAAATGGATGTAGAGTGGATAAAATGGATGTAGAGTTCATAAAAATGGATGTAGAGTGGATAAAATTGATGTAGAGCGGATAAAATGGATGTAGAGTGGATAAAATGGATGTGGAGTGGATAACAATGGATGTAGAGTGGATAAAATGGATGTAGAGTTGATAAAAATGGATGTAGAGTGGATAAAAATGGATGTAGAGTGGATAAAATGGATGTAGAGTGGATAAAACGGATGTAGAGTGGATAATAAAGGATGTAGAGGGGATAAAATGGATGTAGAGTGGATAAAATTGATGTAGAGTGGATAAAATGGATGTAGAGTGGATAAAAATGGATGTAGAGTGGATAAAATGGATGTAGAGTTAATAAAAATGGATGTAGAGTGGAAATAATGGATGTAGAGAGGATAAAATGGATGTAGAGTGGATAAAATGGATGTAGAGTTCATAAAAATGGATGTAGAGTGGATAAAATTGATGTAGAGCGGATAAAATGGATGTAGAGTGGATAAAATGGATGTGGAGTGGATAACAATGGATGTAGAGTGGATAAAATGGATGTAGAGTTGATAAAAATGGATGTAGAGTGGATAAAAATGGATGTAGAGTGGATAAAATGGATGTAGAGTGGATAAAACGGATGTAGAGTGGATAAAAAAGGATGTAGAGGGGATAAAATGGATGTAGAGTGGATAAAATGGATGTAGAGTTCATAAAAATGGATGTAGAGTGGATAAAATTGATGTAGAGCGGATAAAATGGATGTAGAGTGGATAAAATGGATGTGGAGTGGATAACAATGGATGTAGAGTGGATAAAATGGATGTAGAGTTGATAAAAATGGATGTAGAGTGGATAAAAATGGATGTAGAGTGGATAAAATGGATGTAGAGTGGATAAAACGGATGTAGAGTGGATAAAAAAGGATGTAGAGGGGATAAAATGGATGTAGAGTGGATAAAATTGATGTAGAGTGGATAAAATGGATGTAGAGTGGATAAAAATGGATGTAGAGTGGATAAAATGGATGTAGAGTACATAAAATGGATGTAGAGTGGATAAAACGGATGTAGAGTGGATAAAATGGATGTAGAGTGGATAAAATGGATGTGGAGTGGATAACAATGGATGTAGAGTGGATAAAATGGATGTAGAGTGGATAAAAATGGATGTAGAGTGGATAAAATGGATGTAGAGTGGATAAAACGGATGTAGAGTGGATAAAAAAGGATGTAGAGGGGATAAAATGGATGTAGAGTGGATAAAATTGATGTAGAGTGGATAAATTGGATGTAGAGTGGATAAAAATGGATGTAGAGTGGATAAAATGGATGTAGAGTGGGTAAAATAGATGTAGAGTGGATAAAATGGATGTAGAGTTGATAAAAATGGATGTAGAGTGGATAAAATGGATGTAGAGTTGATAAAAATGGATGTAGAGTGGATAAAAATGGATGTAGAGTGGATAAAATGGATGTAGAGTGGATAAAACGGATGTAGAGTGGATAAAATGGATGCAGAGTGGATAAAATGGATGTGGAGTGGATAAAATGGATGTAGAGTTGATAAAATGGATGTAAAGTGGATAAAATGGATGTAGAGTTAATAAAAATGGATGTAGAGAGGAAATAATGGATGTAGAGAGGATAAAATGGATGTAGAGTGGATAAAATGGATGTAGAGTTCATAAAAATGGATGTAGAGTGGATAAAATTGATGTAGAGCGGATAAAATGGATGTAGAGTGGATAAAATGGATGTGGAGTGGATAACAATGGATGTAGAGTGGATAAAATGGATGTAGAGTTGATAAAAATGGATGTAGAGTGGATAAAAATGGATGTAGAGTGGATAAAATGGATGTAGAGTGGATAAAACGGATGTAGAGTGGATAAAAAAGGATGTAGAGGGGATAAAATGGATGTAGAGTGGATAAAATGGATGTAGAGTGGATAAAATGGATGTAGAGTGGATAAAAATGGATGTAGAGTGGATAAAATGGATGTAGAGTACATAAAATGGATGTAGAGTGGATAAAACGGATGTAGAGTGGATAAAATGGATGTAGAGTGGATAAAATGGATGTGGAGTGGATAACAATGGATGTAGAGTGGATAAAATTGATGTAGAGTGGATAAAATGGATGTAGAGTGGATAAAAATGGATGTAGAGTGGATAAAATGGATGTAGAGTGGGTAAAATAGATGTAGAGTGGATAAAATGGATGTAGAGTTGATAAAAATGGATGTAGAGTGGACAAAATGGATGTAGAGCGGATAAAATGGATGTAGAGTGGATAAAATGGATGTAGAGTGGATAAAATTGATGTAGAGTGGATAAAATTGATGTAGAGTGGATAAAATGGATGTGGAGTGGATAACAATGGATGTAGAGTGGATAAAATGGATGTAGAGTTGATAAAAATGGATGTAGAGTGGATAAAAATGGATGTAGAGTGGATAAAATGGATGTAGAGTGGATAAAACGGATGTAGAGTGGATAAAAAAGGATGTAGAGGGGATAAAATGGATGCAGAGTGGATAAAATGGATGTGGAGTGGATAAAATGGATGTAGAGTTGATAAAATGGATGTAAAGTGGATAAAATGGATGTAGAGTTAATAAAAATGGATGTAGAGTGGAAATAATGGATGTAGAGAGGATAAAATGGATGTAGAGTGGATAAAATGGATGTAGAGTTCATAAAAATGGATGTAGAGTGGATAAAATTGATGTAGAGCGGATAAAATGGATGTAGAGTGGATAAAATGGATGTGGAGTGGATAACAATGGATGTAGAGTGGATAAAATGGATGTAGAGTTGATAAAAATGGATGTAGAGTGGATAAAAATGGATGTAGAGTGGATAAAATGGATGTAGAGTGGATAAAACGGATGTAGAGTGGATAAAAAAGGATGTAGAGGGGATAAAATGGATGTAGAGTGGATAACAATGGATGTAGAGTGGATAAAATGGATGTAGAGTGGATAAAAATGGATGTAGAGTGGATAAAATGGATGTAGAGTGGATAAAACGGATGTAGAGTGGATAAAAAAGGATGTAGAGGGGATAAAATGGATGTAGAGTGGATAAAATTGATGTAGAGTGGATAAATTGGATGTAGAGTGGATAAAAATGGATGTAGAGTGGATAAAATGGATGTAGAGTGGGTAAAATAGATGTAGAGTGGATAAAATGGATGTAGAGTTGATAAAAATGGATGTAGAGTGGACAAAATGGATGTAGAGCGGATAAAATGGATGTAGAGTGGATAAAATGGATGTAGAGTGGATAAAATTGATGTAGAGTGGATAAAATGGATGTGGAGTGGATAACAATGGATGTAGAGTGGATAAAATGGATGTAGAGTTGATAAAAATGGATGTAGAGTGGATAAAAATGGATGTAGAGTGGATAAAATGGATGTAGAGTGGATAAAACGGATGTAGAGTGGATAAAATGGATGCAGAGTGGATAAAATGGATGTGGAGTGGATAAAATGGATGTAGAGTTGATAAAATGGATGTAAAGTGGATAAAATGGATGTAGAGTTAATAAAAATGGATGTAGAGTGGAAATAATGGATGTAGAGAGGATAAAATGGATGTAGAGTGGATAAAATGGATGTAGAGTTCATAAAAATGGATGTAGAGTGGATAAAATGGATGTAGAGTGGATAAAATGGATGTAGAGTGGATAAAATGGATGTGGAGTGGATAACAATGGATGTAGAGTGGATAAAATGGATGTAGAGTTGATAAAAATGGATGTAGAGTGGATAAAAATGGATGTAGAGTGGATAAAATGGATGTAGAGTGGATAAAACGGATGTAGAGTGGATAAAAAAGGATGTAGAGGGGATAAAATGGATGTAGAGTGGATAAAATTGATGTAGAGTGGATAAAATGGATGTAGAGTGGATAAAAATGGATGTAGAGTGGATAAAATGGATGTAGAGTACATAAAATGGATGTAGAGTGGATAAAACGGATGTAGAGTGGATAAAATGGATGTAGAGTGGATAAAATGGATGTGGAGTGGATAACAATGGATGTAGAGTGGATAAAATTGATGTAGAGTGGATAAAATGGATGTAGAGTGGATAAAAATGGATGTAGAGTGGATAAAATGGATGTAGAGTGGGTAAAATAGATGTAGAGTGGATAAAATGGATGTAGAGTTGATAAAAATGGATGTAGAGTGGACAAAATGGATGTAGAGCGGATAAAATGGATGTAGAGTGGATAAAATGGATGTAGAGTGGATAAAATTGATGTAGAGTGGATAAAATTGATGTAGAGTGGATAAAATGGATGTGGAGTGGATAACAATGGATGTAGAGTGGATAAAATGGATGTAGAGTTGATAAAAATGGATGTAGAGTGGATAAAAATGGATGTAGAGTGGATAAAATGGATGTAGAGTGGATAAAACGGATGTAGAGTGGATAAAAAAGGATGTAGAGGGGATAAAATGGATGTAGAGTGGATAAAATTGATGTAGAGTGGATAAAATGGATGTAGAGTTAATAAAAATGGATGTAGAGTGGACAAAATAGATGTAGAGTGGATAAAATGGATGTAGAGTTGATAAAAATGGATGTAGAGTGGACAAAATAGATGTAGAGTGGATAAAAATGGATGTAGAGTGGTATAAAATGGATGTAGAGTGGATAAAAATGGATGTAGAGTGGATAAAAATGGATGTAGAGAGGATAAAATGGATGTAGAGTGGATAAAAATGGATGTAGAGTGGATAAAATGGATGTAGAGTGGATAAAATGGATGTAGAGTGGATGAAATGGATGTAGAGTTGATAAAAATGGATGTAGAGTGGATAAAATGAATGTAGAGTAGATAAAATGGATGTAGAGTGGATAAAATGGATGTAGAGTTGATAAAATGGATGTAAAGTGGATAAAATGGATGTAGAGTTAATAAAAATGGATGTAGAGTGGAAATAATGGATGTAGAGAGGATAAAATGGATGTAGAGTGGATAAAATGGATGTAGAGTGGATAAAATGGATGTGGAGTGGATAACAATGGATGTAGAGTGGATAAAATGGATGTAGAGTTGATAAAAATGGATGTAGAGTGGATAAAAATGGATGTAGAGTGGATAAAATGGATGTAGAGTGGATAAAACGGATGTAGAGTGGATAAAAAAGGATGTAGAGGGGATAAAATTGATGTAGAGTGGATAAAATTGGTGTAGAGTGGATAAGAATGGATGTAGAGTGGATAAAATGGATGTAGAGTGGGTAAAATGGATGTAGAGTGGATAAAATGGATGTAGAGTGGATAAAATTGATGTAGAGTGGATAAAATGGATGTAGAGTGGATAAAAATGGATGTAGAGTGGATAAAATGGATGTAGAGTACATAAAATGGATGTAGAGTGGATAAAACGGATGTAGAGTGGATAAAATGGATGTAGAGTGGATAAAATGGATGTGGAGTGGATAACAATGGATGTAGAGTGGATAAAATGGATGTAGAGTGGATAAAAATGGATGTAGAGTGGATAAAATGGATGTAGAGTGGATAAAACGGATGTAGAGTGGATAAAAAAGGATGTAGAGGGGATAAAATGGATGTAGAGTGGATAAAATTGATGTAGAGTGGATAAATTGGATGTAGAGTGGATAAAAATGGATGTAGAGTGGATAAAATGGATGTAGAGTGGGTAAAATAGATGTAGAGTGGATAAAATGGATGTAGAGTTGATAAAAATGGATGTAGAGTGGATAAAAATGGATGTAGAGTGGATAAAATGGATGTAGAGTGGATAAAACGGATGTAGAGTGGATAAAAAAGGATGTAGAGGGGATAAAATGGATGTAGAGTGGATAAAATTGATGTAGAGTGGATAAAATGGATGTAGAGTGGATAAAAATGGATGTAGAGTGGATAAAATGGATGTAGAGTACATAAAATGGATGTAGAGTGGATAAAACGGATGTAGAGTGGATAAAATGGATGTAGAGTGGATAAAATGGATGTGGAGTGGATAACAATGGATGTAGAGTGGATAAAATGGATGTAGAGTGGATAAAAATGGATGTAGAGTGGATAAAATGGATGTAGAGTGGATAAAACGGATGTAGAGTGGATAAAAAAGGATGTAGAGGGGATAAAATGGATGTAGAGTGGATAAAATTGATGTAGAGTGGATAAATTGGATGTAGAGTGGATAAAAATGGATGTAGAGTGGATAAAATGGATGTAGAGTGGGTAAAATAGATGTAGAGTGGATAAAATGGATGTAGAGTTGATAAAAATGGATGTAGAGTGGATAAAATGGATGTAGAGTTGATAAAAATGGATGTAGAGTGGATAAAAATGGATGTAGAGTGGATAAAATGGATGTAGAGTGGATAAAACGGATGTAGAGTGGATAAAATGGATGCAGAGTGGATAAAATGGATGTGGAGTGGATAAAATGGATGTAGAGTTGATAAAATGGATGTAAAGTGGATAAAATGGATGTAGAGTTAATAAAAATGGATGTAGAGAGGAAATAATGGATGTAGAGAGGATAAAATGGATGTAGAGTGGATAAAATGGATGTAGAGTTCATAAAAATGGATGTAGAGTGGATAAAATTGATGTAGAGCGGATAAAATGGATGTAGAGTGGATAAAATGGATGTGGAGTGGATAACAATGGATGTAGAGTGGATAAAATGGATGTAGAGTTGATAAAAATGGATGTAGAGTGGATAAAAATGGATGTAGAGTGGATAAAATGGATGTAGAGTGGATAAAACGGATGTAGAGTGGATAAAAAAGGATGTAGAGGGGATAAAATGGATGTAGAGTGGATAAAATTGATGTAGAGTGGATAAAATGGATGTAGAGTGGATAAAAATGGATGTAGAGTGGATAAAATGGATGTAGAGTTGATAAAATGGATGTAGAGTGGATAAAACGGATGTAGAGTGGATAAAATGGATGTAGAGTGGATAAAATGGATGTGGAGTGGATAACAATGGATGTAGAGTGGATAAAATTGATGTAGAGTGGATAAAATGGATGTAGAGTGGATAAAAATGGATGTAGAGTGGATAAAATGGATGTAGAGTGGGTAAAATAGATGTAGAGTGGATAAAATGGATGTAGAGTTGATAAAAATGGATGTAGAGTGGACAAAATGGATGTAGAGCGGATAAAATGGATGTAGAGTGGATAAAATGGATGTAGAGTGGATAAAATTGATGTAGAGTGGATAAAATTGATGTAGAGTGGATAAAATGGATGTGGAGTGGATAACAATGGATGTAGAGTGGATAAAATGGATGTAGAGTTGATAAAAATGGATGTAGAGTGGATAAAAATGGATGTAGAGTGGATAAAATGGATGTAGAGTGGATAAAACGGATGTAGAGTGGATAAAAAAGGATGTAGAGGGGATAAAATGGATGCAGAGTGGATAAAATGGATGTGGAGTGGATAAAATGGATGTAGAGTTGATAAAATGGATGTAAAGTGGATAAAATGGATGTAGAGTTAATAAAAATGGATGTAGAGTGGAAATAATGGATGTAGAGAGGATAAAATGGATGTAGAGTGGATAAAATGGATGTAGAGTTCATAAAAATGGATGTAGAGTGGATAAAATTGATGTAGAGCGGATAAAATGGATGTAGAGTGGATAAAATGGATGTGGAGTGGATAACAATGGATGTAGAGTGGATAAAATGGATGTAGAGTTGATAAAAATGGATGTAGAGTGGATAAAAATGGATGTAGAGTGGATAAAATGGATGTAGAGTGGATAAAACGGATGTAGAGTGGATAAAAAAGGATGTAGAGGGGATAAAATGGATGTAGAGTGGATAACAATGGATGTAGAGTGGATAAAATGGATGTAGAGTGGATAAAAATGGATGTAGAGTGGATAAAATGGATGTAGAGTGGATAAAACGGATGTAGAGTGGATAAAAAAGGATGTAGAGGGGATAAAATGGATGTAGAGTGGATAAAATTGATGTAGAGTGGATAAATTGGATGTAGAGTGGATAAAAATGGATGTAGAGTGGATAAAATGGATGTAGAGTGGGTAAAATAGATGTAGAGTGGATAAAATGGATGTAGAGTTGATAAAAATGGATGTAGAGTGGACAAAATGGATGTAGAGCGGATAAAATGGATGTAGAGTGGATAAAATGGATGTAGAGTGGATAAAATTGATGTAGAGTGGATAAAATGGATGTGGAGTGGATAACAATGGATGTAGAGTGGATAAAATGGATGTAGAGTTGATAAAAATGGATGTAGAGTGGATAAAAATGGATGTAGAGTGGATAAAATGGATGTAGAGTGGATAAAACGGATGTAGAGTGGATAAAATGGATGCAGAGTGGATAAAATGGATGTGGAGTGGATAAAATGGATGTAGAGTTGATAAAATGGATGTAAAGTGGATAAAATGGATGTAGAGTTAATAAAAATGGATGTAGAGTGGAAATAATGGATGTAGAGAGGATAAAATGGATGTAGAGTGGATAAAATGGATGTAGAGTTCATAAAAATGGATGTAGAGTGGATAAAATTGATGTAGAGCGGATAAAATGGATGTAGAGTGGATAAAATGGATGTGGAGTGGATAACAATGGATGTAGAGTGGATAAAATGGATGTAGAGTTGATAAAAATGGATGTAGAGTGGATAAAAATGGATGTAGAGTGGATAAAATGGATGTAGAGTGGATAAAACGGATGTAGAGTGGATAAAAAAGGATGTAGAGGGGATAAAATGGATGTAGAGTGGATAAAATTGATGTAGAGTGGATAAAATGGATGTAGAGTGGATAAAAATGGATGTAGAGTGGATAAAATGGATGTAGAGTACATAAAATGGATGTAGAGTGGATAAAACGGATGTAGAGTGGATAAAATGGATGTAGAGTGGATAAAATGGATGTGGAGTGGATAACAATGGATGTAGAGTGGATAAAATTGATGTAGAGTGGATAAAATGGATGTAGAGTGGATAAAAATGGATGTAGAGTGGATAAAATGGATGTAGAGTGGGTAAAATAGATGTAGAGTGGATAAAATGGATGTAGAGTTGATAAAAATGGATGTAGAGTGGACAAAATGGATGTAGAGCGGATAAAATGGATGTAGAGTGGATAAAATGGATGTAGAGTGGATAAAATTGATGTAGAGTGGATAAAATTGATGTAGAGTGGATAAAATGGATGTGGAGTGGATAACAATGGATGTAGAGTGGATAAAATGGATGTAGAGTTGATAAAAATGGATGTAGAGTGGATAAAAATGGATGTAGAGTGGATAAAATGGATGTAGAGTGGATAAAACGGATGTAGAGTGGATAAAAAAGGATGTAGAGGGGATAAAATGGATGTAGAGTGGATAAAATTGATGTAGAGTGGATAAAATGGATGTAGAGTTAATAAAAATGGATGTAGAGTGGACAAAATAGATGTAGAGTGGATAAAATGGATGTAGAGTTGATAAAAATGGATGTAGAGTGGACAAAATAGATGTAGAGTGGATAAAAATGGATGTAGAGTGGTATAAAATGGATGTAGAGTGGATAAAAATGGATGTAGAGTGGATAAAAATGGATGTAGAGAGGATAAAATGGATGTAGAGTGGATAAAAATGGATGTAGAGTGGATAAAATGGATGTAGAGTGGATAAAATGGATGTAGAGTGGATGAAATGGATGTAGAGTTGATAAAAATGGATGTAGAGTGGATAAAATGAATGTAGAGTAGATAAAATGGATGTAGAGTGGATAAAATGGATGTAGAGTTGATAAAATGGATGTAAAGTGGATAAAATGGATGTAGAGTTAATAAAAATGGATGTAGAGTGGAAATAATGGATGTAGAGAGGATAAAATGGATGTAGAGTGGATAAAATGGATGTAGAGTGGATAAAATGGATGTGGAGTGGATAACAATGGATGTAGAGTGGATAAAATGGATGTAGAGTTGATAAAAATGGATGTAGAGTGGATAAAAATGGATGTAGAGTGGATAAAATGGATGTAGAGTGGATAAAACGGATGTAGAGTGGATAAAAAAGGATGTAGAGGGGATAAAATTGATGTAGAGTGGATAAAATTGGTGTAGAGTGGATAAGAATGGATGTAGAGTGGATAAAATGGATGTAGAGTGGGTAAAATGGATGTAGAGTGGATAAAACGGATGTAGAGTGGATAAAATGGATGTAGAGTGGATAAAATGGATGTGGAGTGGATAACAATGGATGTAGAGTGGATAAATTGAATGTAGAGTAGATAAAATGGATGTATAGTGGATAAAATGGATGTAGAGTTGATAAAATGGATGTAAAGTGGATAAAATGGATGTAGAGTTAATAAAAATGGATGTAGAGTGGAAATAATGGATGTAGAGAGGATAAAATGGATGTAGAGTGGATAAAATGGATGTAGAGTTCATAAAAATGGATGTAGAGTGGATAAAATTGATGTAGAGCGGATAAAATGGATGTAGAGTGGATAAAATGGATGTGGAGTGGATAACAATGGATGTAGAGTGGATAAAATGGATGTAGAGTTGATAAAAATGGATGTAGAGTGGATAAAATAGATGTAGAGTGGATAAAATGGATGTAGAGTTGATAAAAATGGATGTAGAGTGGACAAAATAGATGTAGAGTGGATAAAAATGGATGTAGAGTGGTATAAAATGGATGTAGAGTGGATAAAAATGGATGTAGAGTGGATAAAAATGGATGTAGAGAGGATAAAATGGATGTAGAGTGGATAAAAATGGATGTAGAGTGGATAAAATGGATGTAGAGTGGATAAAATGGATGTAGAGTGGATGAAATGGATGTAGAGTTGATAAAAATGGATGTAGAGTGGATAAAATGAATGTAGAGTAGATAAAATGGATGTAGAGTGGATAAAATGGATGTAGAGTTGATAAAATGGATGTAAAGTGGATAAAATGGATGTAGAGTTAATAAAAATTGATGTAGAGTGGAAATAATGGATGTAGAGAGGATAAAATGGATGTAGAGTGGATAAAATGGATGTGGAGTGGATAACAATGGATGTAGAGTGGATAAAATGGATGTACAGTTGATAAAAATGGATGTAGAGTGGATAAAAATGGATGTAGAGTGGATAAAATGGATGTAGAGTGGATAAAACGGATGTAGAGTGGATAAAAAAGGATGTAGAGGGGATAAAATGGATGTAGAGTGGATAAAAATGGATGTAGAGTGAATAAAAATGGATGTAGAGTTGATAAAAATGGATGTAGAGTGGATAAAAATGGATGTAGAGTGGATAAAATGGATGTAGAGTGGATAAAACGGATGTAGAGTGGATAAAAAAGGATGTAGAGGGGATAAAATGGATGTAGAGTGGATAAAATTGATGTAGAGTGGATAAAATGGATGTAGAGTGGATAAAATTGGTGTAGAGTGGATAAGAATGGATGTAGAGTGGATAAAATGGATGTAGAGTGGGTAAAATGGATGTAGAGTGGATAAAACGGATGTAGAGTCGATAAAATGGATGTAGAGTGGATAAAATGGATGTGGAGTGGATAACAATGGATGTAGAGTGGATAAAATGGATGTAGAGTTGATAAAAATGGATGTAGAGTTAATAAAAATGGATGTAGAGTGGACAAAATAGATGTAGAGTGGATAAAAATGGATGTAGAGTGGATAAAATGGATGTAGAGTGGATAAAAATGGATGTAGAGTGGATATAATGGATGTAGAGTGGATAAAATGGATGTAGAGTGGATAAAATGGATGTAGAGTTGATAAAAATGGATGTAGAGTGGAAATAATGGATGTAGAGAGGATAAAATGGATGTAGAGTGGATAAAATGGATGTAGAGTTCATAAAAATGGATGTAGAGTGGACAAAATAGATGTAGAGTGGATAAAATGGATGTAGAGTTGATAAAAATGGATGTAGAGTGGACAAAATAGATGTAGAGTGGATAAAAATGGATGTAGAGTGGTATAAAATGGATGTGGAGTGGATAAAAATGGATGTAGAGAGGATAAAATGGATGTAGAGTGGATAAAAATGGATGTAGAGTGGATAAAATGGATGTAGAGTGGATAAAAATGGATGTAGAGTGGATATAATGGAGGTAGAGTGGATAAAATGGATGTAGAGTGGATAAAATGGATGTAGAGTTGATAAAAATGGATGTAGAGTTAATAAAAATGGATGTAGAGTGGACAAAATAGATGTAGAGTGGATAAAATGGATGTAGAGTTGATAAAAATGGATGTAGAGTGGACAAAATAGATGTAGAGTGGATAAAAATGGATGTAGAGTGGTATAAAATGGATGTAGAGTGGATAAAAATGGATGTAGAGTGAATAAAAATGGATGTAGAGAGGATAAAATGGATGTAGAATGGATAAAAATGGATGTAGAGTGGATAAAATGGATGTAGAGTGGATAAAATGGATGTAGAGTGGATAAAATGGATGTAGAGTGGATAAAATAGATGTAGAGTGGATAAAATGGATGTAGAGTTGATAAAAATGGATGTAGAGTGGACAAAATGGATGTAGAGTTAATAAAAATGGATGTAGAGTGGAAATAATGGATGTAGAGAGGATAAAATGGATGTAGAGTGGATAAAATGGATGTAGAGTTCATAAAAATGGATGTAGAGTGGATAAAATTGATGTAGAGCGGATAAAATGGATGTAGAGTGGATAAAATGGATGTAGAGTGGACAAAATGGATGTAGAGTTAATAAAAATGGATGTAGAGTGGAAATAATGGATGTAGAGTTGATAAAATGGATGTAAAGTGGATAAAATGGATGTAGAGTTAATAAAAATGGATGTAGAGTGGAAATAATGGATGTAGAGAGGATAAAATGGATGTAGAGTGGATAAAATGGATGTAGAGTGGATAAAATGGATGTGGAGTGGATAACAATGGATGTAGAGTGGATAAAATGGATGTAGAGTTGATAAAAATGGATGTAGAGTGGATAAAAATGGATGTAGAGTGGATAAAATGGATGTAGAGTGGATAAAACGGATGTAGAGTGGATAAAAAAGGATGTAGAGGGGATAAAATGGATGTAGAGTGGATAAAATTGATGTAGAGTGGATAAAATTGGTGTAGAGTGGATAAGAATGGATGTAGAGTGGATAAAATGGATGTAGAGTGGGTAAAATGGATGTAGAGTGGATAAAACGGATGTAGAGTGGATAAAATGGATGTAGAGTGGATAAAATGGATGTAGAGTACATAAAATGGATGTGGAGTGGATAAAACGGATGTAGAGTGGATAAAATGGATGTAGAGTGGATAAAATGGATGTGGAGTGGATAACAATGGATGTAGAGTGGATAAAATGGATGTAGAGTGGATAAAAATGGATGTAGAGTGGATAAAATGGATGTAGAGTGGATAAAACGGATGTAGAGTGGATAAAAAAGGATGTAGAGGGGATAAAATGGATGTAGAGTGGATAAAATTGATGTAGAGTGGATAAATTGGATGTAGAGTGGATAAAAATGGATGTAGAGTGGATAAAATGGATGTAGAGTGGGTAAAATAGATGTAGAGTGGATAAAATGGATGTAGAGTTGATAAAAATGGATGTAGAGTGGACAAAATGGATGTAGAGCGGATAAAATGGATGTAGAGTGGATAAAATGGATGTAGAGTGGATAAAATTGATGTAGAGTGGATAAAATGGATGTGGAGTGGATAACAATGGATGTAGAGTGGATAAAATGGATGTAGAGTTGATAAAAATGGATGTAGAGTGGATAAAAATGGATGTAGAGTGGATAAAATGGATGTAGAGTGGATAAAACGGATGTAGAGTGGATAAAATGGATGCAGAGTGGATAAAATGGATGTGGAGTGGATAAAATGGATGTAGAGTTGATAAAATGGATGTAAAGTGGATAAAATGGATGTAGAGTTAATAAAAATGGATGTAGAGTGGAAATAATGGATGTAGAGAGGATAAAATGGATGTAGAGTGGATAAAATGGATGTAGAGTTCATAAAAATGGATGTAGAGTGGATAAAATTGATGTAGAGCGGATAAAATGGATGTAGAGTGGATAAAATGGATGTGGAGTGGATAACAATGGATGTAGAGTGGATAAAATGGATGTAGAGTTGATAAAAATGGATGTAGAGTGGATAAAAATGGATGTAGAGTGGATAAAATGGATGTAGAGTGGATAAAACGGATGTAGAGTGGATAAAAAAGGATGTAGAGGGGATAAAATGGATGTAGAGTGGATAAAATTGATGTAGAGTGGATAAAATGGATGTAGAGTGGATAAAAATGGATGTAGAGTGGATAAAATGGATGTAGAGTACATAAAATGGATGTAGCGTGGATAAAACGGATGTAGAGTGGATAAAATGGATGTAGAGTGGATAAAATGGATGTGGAGTGGATAACAATGGATGTAGAGTGGATAAAATTGATGTAGAGTGGATAAAATGGATGTAGAGTGGATAAAAATGGATGTAGAGTGGATAAAATGGATGTAGAGTGGGTAAAATAGATGTAGAGTGGATAAAATGGATGTAGAGTTGATAAAAATGGATGTAGAGTGGACAAAATGGATGTAGAGCGGATAAAATGGATGTAGAGTGGATAAAATGGATGTAGAGTGGATAAAATGGATGTAGAGTGGATAAAATTGATGTAGAGTGGATAAAATGGATGTAGAGTGGATAAAAATGGATGTAGAGTGGATAAAATGGATGTAGAGTACATAAAATGGATGTAGCGTGGATAAAACGGATGTAGAGTGGATAAAATGGATGTAGAGTGGATAAAATGGATGTGGAGTGGATAACAATGGATGTAGAGTGGATAAAATTGATGTAGAGTGGATAAAATGGATGTAGAGTGGATAAAAATGGATGTAGAGTGGATAAAACGGATGTAGAGTGGATAAAAAAGGATGTAGAGGGGATAAAATGGATGTAGAGTGGATAAAATTGATGTAGAGTGGATAAAATGGATGTAGAGTTAATAAAAATGGATGTAGAGTGGACAAAATAGATGTATAGTGGATAAAATGGATGTAGAGTTGATAAAAATGGATGTAGAGTGGACAAAATAGATGTAGAGTGGATAAAAATGGATGTAGAGTGGTATAAAATGGATGTAGAGTGGATAAAAATGGATGTAGAGTGGATAAAAATGGATGTAGAGAGGATAAAATGGATGTAGAGTGGATAAAAATGGATGTAGAGTGGATAAAATGGATGTAGAGTGGATAAAATGGATGTAGAGTGGATGAAATGGATGTAGAGTTGATAAAAATGGATGTAGAGTGGATAAAATGAATGTAGAGTAGATAAAATGGATGTAGAGTGGATAAAATGGATGTAGAGTTGATAAAATGGATGTAAAGTGGATAAAATGGATGTAGAGTTAATAAAAATGGATGTAGAGTGGAAATAATGGATGTAGAGAGGATAAAATGGATGTAGAGTGGATAAAATGGATGTAGAGTGGATAAAATGGATGTGGAGTGGATAACAATGGATGTAGAGTGGATAAAATGGATGTAGAGTTGATAAAAATGGATGTAGAGTGGATAAAAATGGATGTAGAGTGGATAAAATGGATGTAGAGTGGATAAAACGGATGTAGAGTGGATAAAAAAGGATGTAGAGGGGATAAAATTGATGTAGAGTGGATAAAATTGGTGTAGAGTGGATAAAAATGGATGTAGAGTGGATAAAATGGATGTAGAGTGGGTAAAATGGATGTAGAGTGGATAAAACGGATGTAGAGTGGATAAAATGGATGTAGAGTGGATAAAATGGATGTGGAGTGGATAACAATGGATGTAGAGTGGATAAATTGAATGTAGAGTAGATAAAATGGATGTATAGTGGATAAAATGGATGTAGAGTTGATAAAATGGATGTAAAGTGGATAAAATGGATGTAGAGTGGAAATAATGGATGTAGAGAGGATAAAATGGATGTAGAGTGGATAAAATGGATGTAGAGTTCATAAAAATGGATGTAGAGTGGATAAAATTGATGTAGAGCGGATAAAATGGATGTAGAGTGGATAAAATGGATGTGGAGTGGATAACAATGGATGTAGAGTGGATAAAATGGATGTAGAGTTGATAAAAATGGATGTAGAGTGGATAAAATAGATGTAGAGTGGATAAAATGGATGTAGAGTTGATAAAAATGGATGTAGAGTGGACAAAATAGATGTAGAGTGGATAAAAATGGATGTAGAGTGGTATAAAATGGATGTAGAGTGGATAAAAATGGATGTAGAGTGGATAAAAATGGATGTAGAGAGGATAAAATGGATGTAGAGTGGATAAAAATGGATGTAGAGTGGATAAAATGGATGTAGAGTGGATAAAATGGATGTAGAGTGGATGAAATGGATGTAGAGTTGATAAAAATGGATGTAGAGTGGATAAAATGAATGTAGAGTAGATAAAATGGATGTAGAGTGGATAAAATGGATGTAGAGTTGATAAAATGGATGTAAAGTGGATAAAATGGATGTAGAGTTAATAAAAATTGATGTAGAGTGGAAATAATGGATGTAGAGAGGATAAAATGGATGTAGAGTGGATAAAATGGATGTAGAGTGGATAAAATGGATGTGGAGTGGATAACAATGGATGTAGAGTGGATAAAATGGATGTAGAGTTGATAAAAATGGATGTAGAGTGGATAAAAATGGATGTAGAGTGGATAAAATGGATGTAGAGTGGATAAAACGGATGTAGAGTGGATAAAAAAGGATGTAGAGGGGATAAAATGGATGTAGAGTGGATAAAAATGGATGTAGAGTGAATAAAAATGGATGTAGAGAGGATAAAATGGATGTAGAATGGATAAAAATGGATGTAGAGTGGATAAAATGGATGTATAGTGGATAAAATGGATGTAGAGTTGATAAAATGGATGTAAAGTGGATAAAATGGATGTAGAGTTAATAAAAATGGATGTAGAGTGGAAATAATGGATGTAGAGAGGATAAAATGGATGTAGAGTGGATAAAATGGATGTAGAGTTCATAAAAATGGATGTAGAGTGGATAAAATTGATGTAGAGCGGATAAAATGGATGTAGAGTGGATAAAATGGATGTGGAGTGGATAACAATGGATGTAGAGTGGATAAAATGGATGTAGAGTTGATAAAAATGGATGTAGAGTGGATAAAATAGATGTAGAGTGGATAAAATGGATGTAGAGTTGATAAAAATGGATGTAGAGTGGACAAAATAGATGTAGAGTGGATAAAAATGGATGTAGAGTGGTATAAAATGGATGTAGAGTGGATAAAAATGGATGTAGAGTGGATAAAAATGGATGTAGAGAGGATAAAATGGATGTAGAGTGGATAAAAATGGATGTAGAGTGGATAAAATGGATGTAGAGTGGATAAAATGGATGTAGAGTGGATGAAATGGATGTAGAGTTGATAAAAATGGATGTAGAGTGGATAAAATGAATGTAGAGTAGATAAAATGGATGTAGAGTGGATAAAATGGATGTAGAGTTGATAAAATGGATGTAAAGTGGATAAAATGGATGTAGAGTTAATAAAAATTGATGTAGAGTGGAAATAATGGATGTAGAGAGGATAAAATGGATGTAGAGTGGATAAAATGGATGTGGAGTGGATAACAATGGATGTAGAGTGGATAAAATGGATGTAGAGTGGATAAAACGGATGTAGAGTGGATAAAAAAGGATGTAGAGGGGATAAAATGGATGTAGAGTGGATAAAATTGATGTAGAGTGGATAAAATTGGTGTAGAGTGGATAAGAATGGATGTAGAGTGGATAAAATGGATGTAGAGTGGGTAAAATGGATGTAGAGTGGATAAAACGGATGTAGAGTGGATAAAATGGATGTAGAGTGGATAAAATGGATGTGGAGTGGATAACAATGGATGTAGAGTGGATAAAATGGATGTAGAGTTGATAAAAATGGATGTAGAGTTAATAAAAATGGATGTAGAGTGGACAAAATAGATGTAGAGTGGATAAAATGGATGTAGAGTTGATAAAAATGGATGTAGAGTGGACAAAATAGATGTAGAGTGGATAAAAATGGATGTAGAGTGGTATAAAATGGATGTGGAGTGGATAAAAATGGATGTAGAGAGGATAAAATGGATGTAGAGTGGATAAAATGGATGTAGAGTGGAAATAATGGATGTAGAGAGGATAAAATGGATGTAGAGTGGATAAAATGGATGTAGAGTTCATAAAAATGGATGTAGAGTGGATAAAATTGATGTAGAGCGGATAAAATGGATGTAGAGTGGATTAAATGGATGTGGAGTGGATAACAATGGATGTAGAGTGGATAAAAATGGATGTAGAGTGGTATAAAATGGATGTGGAGTGGATAAAAATGGATGTAGAGAGGATAAAATGGATGTAGAGTGGATAAAAATGGATGTAGAGTGGATAAAATGGATGTAGAGTGGATAAAAATGGATGTAGAGTGGATATAATGGATGTAGAGTGGATAAAATGGATGTAGAGTGGATAAAATGGATGTAGAGTTGATAAAAATGGATGTAGAGTGGAAATAATGGATGTAGAGAGGATAAAATGGATGTAGAGTGGATAAAATGGATGTAGAGTTCATAAAAATGGATGTAGAGTGGACAAAATAGATGTAGAGTGGATAAAATGGATGTAGAGTTGATAAAAATGGATGTAGAGTGGACAAAATAGATGTAGAGTGGATAAAAATGGATGTAGAGTGGTATAAAATGGATGTGGAGTGGATAAAAATGGATGTAGAGAGGATAAAATGGATGTAGAGTGGATAAAAATGGATGTAGAGTGGATAAAATGGATGTAGAGTGGATAAAAATGGATGTAGAGTGGATATAATGGAGGTAGAGTGGATAAAATGGATGTAGAGTGGATAAAATGGATGTAGAGTTGATAAAAATGGATGTAGAGTTAATAAAAATGGATGTAGAGTGGACAAAATAGATGTAGAGTGGATAAAATGGATGTAGAGTTGATAAAAATGGATGTAGAGTGGACAAAATAGATGTAGAGTGGATAAAAATGGATGTAGAGTGGTATAAAATGGATGTAGAGTGGATAAAAATGGATGTAGAGTGAATAAAAATGGATGTAGAGAGGATAAAATGGATGTAGAATGGATAAAAATGGATGTAGAGTGGATAAAATGGATGTAGAGTGGATAAAATGGATGTAGAGTGGATAAAATGGATGTAGAGTGGGTAAAATAGATGTAGAGTGGATAAAATGGATGTAGAGTGGATAAAAATGGATGTAGAGTGGATAAAATGGATGTAGAGTGGATAAAACGGATGTAGAGTGGATAAAAAAGGATGTAGAGGGGATAAAATGGATGCAGAGTGGATAAAATGGATGTGGAGTGGATAAAATGGATGTAGAGTTGATAAAAATGGATGTAGAGTGGTATAAAATGGATGTAGAGTGGATAAAAATGGATGTAGAGTGAATAAAAATGGATGTAGAGAGGATAAAATGGATGTAGAATGGATAAAAATGGATGTAGAGTGGATAAAATGGATGTAGAGTGGATAAAATGGATGTAGAGTGGATAAAATGGATGTAGAGTGGGTAAAATAGATGTAGAGTGGATAAAATGGATGTAGAGTGGATAAAAATGGATGTAGAGTGGATAAAATGGATGTAGAGTGGATAAAATGGATGTGGAGTGGATAACAATGGATGTAGAGTGGATAAAATGGATGTAGAGTTGATAAAAATGGATGTAGAGTGGATAAAAATGGATGTAGAGTGGATAAAATGGATGTAGAGTGGATAAAACGGATGTAGAGTGGATAAAAAAGGATGTAGAGGGGATAAAATGGATGCAGAGTGGATAAAATGGATGTGGAGTGGATAAAATGGATGTAGAGTTGATAAAATGGATGTAAAGTGGATAAAATGGATGTAGAGTTAATAAAAATGGATGTAGAGTGGAAATAATGGATGTAGAGAGGATAAAATGGATGTAGAGTGGATAAAATGGATGTAGAGTTCATAAAAATGGATGTAGAGTGGATAAAATTGATGTAGAGCGGATAAAATGGATGTAGAGTGGATAAAATGGATGTGGAGTGGATAACAATGGATGTAGAGTGGATAAAATGGATGTAGAGTTGATAAAAATGGATGTAGAGTGGATAAAAATGGATGTAGAGTGGATAAAATGGATGTAGAGTGGATAAAACGGATGTAGAGTGGATAAAAAAGGATGTAGAGGGGATAAAATGGATGTAGAGTGGATAACAATGGATGTAGAGTGGATAAAATGGATGTAGAGTGGATAAAAATGGATGTAGAGTGGATAAAATGGATGTAGAGTGGATAAAACGGATGTAGAGTGGATAAAAAAGGATGTAGAGGGGATAAAATGGATGTAGAGTGGATAAAATTGATGTAGAGTGGATAAATTGGATGTAGAGTGGATAAAAATGGATGTAGAGTGGATAAAATGGATGTAGAGTGGGTAAAATAGATGTAGAGTGGATAAAATGGATGTAGAGTTGATAAAAATGGATGTAGAGTGGACAAAATGGATGTAGAGCGGATAAAATGGATGTAGAGTGGATAAAATGGATGTAGAGTGGATAAAATTGATGTAGAGTGGATAAAATGGATGTGGAGTGGATAACAATGGATGTAGAGTGGATAAAATGGATGTAGAGTTGATAAAAATGGATGTAGAGTGGATAAAAATGGATGTAGAGTGGATAAAATGGATGTAGAGTGGATAAAACGGATGTAGAGTGGATAAAATGGATGTAGAGTGGATAAAATGGATGTGGAGTGGATAAAATGGATGTAGAGTTGATAAAATGGATGTAAAGTGGATAAAATGGATGTAGAGTTAATAAAAATGGATGTAGAGTGGAAATAATGGATGTAGAGAGGATAAAATGGATGTAGAGTGGATAAAATGGATGTAGAGTTCATAAAAATGGATGTAGAGTGGATAAAATTGATGTAGAGCGGATAAAATGGATGTAGAGTGGATAAAATGGATGTGGAGTGGATAACAATGGATGTAGAGTGGATAAAATGGATGTAGAGTTGATAAAAATGGATGTAGAGTGGATAAAAATGGATGTAGAGTGGATAAAATGGATGTAGAGTGGATAAAATGGATGTAGAGTGGATAAAAAAGGATGTAGAGGGGATAAAATGGATGTAGAGTGGATAAAATTGATGTAGAGTGGATAAAATGGATGTAGAGTGGATAAAAATGGATGTAGAGTGGATAAAATGGATGTAGAGTACATAAAATGGATGTAGAGTGGATAAAATGGATGTAGAGTGGATAAAATGGATGTAGAGTGGATAAAATGGATGTGGAGTGGATAACAATGGATGTAGAGTGGATAAAATTGATGTAGAGTGGATAAAATGGATGTAGAGTGGATAAAAATGGATGTAGAGTGGATAAAATGGATGTAGAGTGGGTAAAATAGATGTAGAGTGGATAAAATGGATGTAGAGTTGATAAAAATGGATGTAGAGTGGACAAAATGGATGTAGAGCGGATAAAATGGATGTAGAGTGGATAAAATGGATGTAGAGTGGATAAAATTGATGTAGAGTGGATAAAATTGATGTAGAGTGGATAAAATGGATGTGGAGTGGATAACAATGGATGTAGAGTGGATAAAATGGATGTAGAGTTGATAAAAATGGATGTAGAGTGGATAAAAATGGATGTAGAGTGGATAAAATGGATGTAGAGTGGATAAAACGGATGTAGAGTGGATAAAAAAGGATGTAGAGGGGATAAAATGGATGTAGAGTGGATAAAATTGATGTAGAGTGGATAAAATGGATGTAGAGTTAATAAAAATGGATGTAGAGTGGACAAAATAGATGTAGAGTGGATAAAATGGATGTAGAGTTGATAAAAATGGATGTAGAGTGGACAAAATAGATGTAGAGTGGATAAAAATGGATGTAGAGTGGTATAAAATGGATGTAGAGTGGATAAAAATGGATGTAGAGTGGATAAAAATGGATGTAGAGAGGATAAAATGGATGTAGAGTGGATAAAAATGGATGTAGAGTGGATAAAATGGATGTAGAGTGGATAAAATGGATGTAGAGTGGATGAAATGGATGTAGAGTTGATAAAAATGGATGTAGAGTGGATAAAATGAATGTAGAGTAGATAAAATGGATGTAGAGTGGATAAAATGGATGTAGAGTTGATAAAATGGATGTAAAGTGGATAAAATGGATGTAGAGTTAATAAAAATGGATGTAGAGTGGAAATAATGGATGTAGAGAGGATAAAATGGATGTAGAGTGGATAAAATGGATGTAGAGTGGATAAAATGGATGTGGAGTGGATAACAATGGATGTAGAGTGGATAAAATGGATGTAGAGTTGATAAAAATGGATGTAGAGTGGATAAAAATGGATGTAGAGTGGATAAAATGGATGTAGAGTGGATAAAACGGATGTAGAGTGGATAAAAAAGGATGTAGAGGGGATAAAATTGATGTAGAGTGGATAAAATTGGTGTAGAGTGGATAAGAATGGATGTAGAGTGGATAAAATGGATGTAGAGTGGGTAAAATGGATGTAGAGTGGATAAAACGGATGTAGAGTGGATAAAATGGATGTAGAGTGGATAAAATGGATGTGGAGTGGATAACAATGGATGTAGAGTGGATAAATTGAATGTAGAGTAGATAAAATGGATGTATAGTGGATAAAATGGATGTAGAGTTGATAAAATGGATGTAAAGTTGATAAAATGGATGTAGAGTTAATAAAAATGGATGTAGAGTGGAAATAATGGATGTAGAGAGGATAAAATGGATGTAGAGTGGATAAAATGGATGTAGAGTTCATAAAAATGGATGTAGAGTGGATAAAATTGATGTAGAGCGGATAAAATGGATGTAGAGTGGATAAAATGGATGTGGAGTGGATAACAATGGATGTAGAGTGGATAAAATGGATGTAGAGTTGATAAAAATGGATGTAGAGTGGATAAAATAGATGTAGAGTGGATAAAATGGATGTAGAGTTGATAAAAATGGATGTAGAGTGGACAAAATAGATGTAGAGTGGATAAAAATGGATGTAGAGTGGTATAAAATGGATGTAGAGTGGATAAAAATGGATGTAGAGTGGATAAAAATGGATGTAGAGAGGATAAAATGGATGTAGAGTGGATAAAAATGGATGTAGAGTGGATAAAATGGATGTAGAGTGGATAAAATGGATGTAGAGTGGATGAAATGGATGTAGAGTTGATAAAAATGGATGTAGAGTGGATAAAATGAATGTAGAGTAGATAAAATGGATGTAGAGTGGATAAAATGGATGTAGAGTTGATAAAATGGATGTAAAGTGGATAAAATGGATGTAGAGTTAATAAAAATTGATGTAGAGTGGAAATAATGGATGTAGAGAGGATAAAATGGATGTAGAGTGGATAAAATGGATGTGGAGTGGATAACAATGGATGTAGAGTGGATAAAATGGATGTACAGTTGATAAAAATGGATGTAGAGTGGATAAAAATGGATGTAGAGTGGATAAAATGGATGTAGAGTGGATAAAACGGATGTAGAGTGGATAAAAAAGGATGTAGAGGGGATAAAATGGATGTAGAGTGGATAAAAATGGATGTAGAGTGAATAAAAATGGATGTAGAGAGGATAAAATGGATGTAGAATGGATAAAAATGGATGTAGAGTGGATAAAATGGATGTATAGTGGATAAAATGGATGTAGAGTTGATAAAATGGATGTAAAGTGGATAAAATGGATGTAGAGTTAATAAAAATGGATGTAGAGTGGAAATAATGGATGTAGAGAGGATAAAATGGATGTAGAGTGGATAAAATGGATGTAGAGTTCATAAAAATTGATGTAGAGTGGATAAAATTGATGTAGAGCGGATAAAATGGATGTAGAGTGGATAAAATGGATGTGGAGTGGATAACAATGGATGTAGAGTGGATAAAATGGATGTAGAGTTGATAAAAATGGATGTAGAGTGGATAAAATAGATGTAGAGTGGATAAAATGGATGTAGAGTTGATAAAAATGGATGTAGAGTGGACAAAATAGATGTAGAGTGGATAAAAATGGATGTAGAGTGGTATAAAATGGATGTAGAGTGGATAAAAATGGATGTAGAGTGGATAAAAATGGATGTAGAGAGGATAAAATGGATGTAGAGTGGATAAAAATGGATGTAGAGTGGATAAAATGGATGTAGAGTGGATAAAATGGATGTAGAGTGGATGAAATGGATGTAGAGTTGATAAAAATGGATGTAGAGTGGATAAAATGAATGTAGAGTAGATAAAATGGATGTAGAGTGGATAAAATGGATGTAGAGTTGATAAAATGGATGTAAAGTGGATAAAATGGATGTAGAGTTAATAAAAATTGATGTAGAGTGGAAATAATGGATGTAGAGAGGATAAAATGGATGTAGAGTGGATAAAATGGATGTAGAGTGGATAAAATGGATGTGGAGTGGATAACAATGGATGTAGAGTGGATAAAATGGATGTAGAGTGGATAAAACGGATGTAGAGTGGATAAAAAAGGATGTAGAGGGGATAAAATGGATGTAGAGTGGATAAAATTGATGTAGAGTGGATAAAATTGGTGTAGAGTGGATAAGAATGGATGTAGAGTGGATAAAATGGATGTAGAGTGGGTAAAATGGATGTAGAGTGGATAAAACGGATGTAGAGTGGATAAAATGGATGTAGAGTGGATAAAATGGATGTGGAGTGGATAACAATGGATGTAGAGTGGATAAAATGGATGTAGAGTTGATAAAAATGGATGTAGAGTTAATAAAAATGGATGTAGAGTGGACAAAATAGATGTAGAGTGGATAAAAATGGATGTAGAGTGGATAAAATGGATGTAGAGTGGATAAAAATGGATGTAGAGTGGATATAATGGATGTAGAGTGGATAAAATGGATGTAGAGTGGATAAAATGGATGTAGAGTTGATAAAAATGGATGTAGAGTGGAAATAATGGATGTAGAGAGGATAAAATGGATGTAGAGTGGATAAAATGGATGTAGAGTTCATAAAAATGGATGTAGAGTGGACAAAATAGATGTAGAGTGGATAAAATGGATGTAGAGTTGATAAAAATGGATGTAGAGTGGACAAAATAGATGTAGAGTGGATAAAAATGGATGTAGAGTGGTATAAAATGGATGTGGAGTGGATAAAAATGGATGTAGAGAGGATAAAATGGATGTAGAGTGGATAAAAATGGATGTAGAGTGGATAAAATGGATGTAGAGTGGATAAAAATGGATGTAGAGTGGATATAATGGAGGTAGAGTGGATAAAATGGATGTAGAGTGGATAAAATGGATGTAGAGTTGATAAAAATGGATGTAGAGTTAATAAAAATGGATGTAGAGTGGACAAAATAGATGTAGAGTGGATAAAATGGATGTAGAGTTGATAAAAATGGATGTAGAGTGGACAAAATAGATGTAGAGTGGATAAAAATGGATGTAGAGTGGTATAAAATGGATGTAGAGTGGATAAAAATGGATGTAGAGTGGATAAAATGGATGTAGAGTGGATAAAACGGATGTAGAGTGGATAAAAAAGGATGTAGAGGGGATAAAATGGATGTAGAGTGGATAAAATTGATGTAGAGTGGATAAATTGGATGTAGAGTGGATAAAAATGGATGTAGAGTGGATAAAATGGATGTAGAGTGGGTAAAATAGATGTAGAGTGGATAAAATGGATGTAGAGTTGATAAAAATGGATGTAGAGTGGACAAAATGGATGTAGAGCGGATAAAATGGATGTAGAGTGGATAAAATGGATGTAGAGTGGATAAAATTGATGTAGAGTGGATAAAATGGATGTGGAGTGGATAACAATGGATGTAGAGTGGATAAAATGGATGTAGAGTTGATAAAAATGGATGTAGAGTGGATAAAAATGGATGTAGAGTGGATAAAATGGATGTAGAGTGGATAAAACGGATGTAGAGTGGATAAAATGGATGCAGAGTGGATAAAATGGATGTGGAGTGGATAAAATGGATGTAGAGTTGATAAAATGGATGTAAAGTGGATAAAATGGATGTAGAGTTAATAAAAATGGATGTAGAGTGGAAATAATGGATGTAGAGAGGATAAAATGGATGTAGAGTGGATAAAATGGATGTAGAGTTCATAAAAATGGATGTAGAGTGGATAAAATTGATGTAGAGCGGATAAAATGGATGTAGAGTGGATTAAATGGATGTGGAGTGGATAACAATGGATGTAGAGTGGATAAAATGGATGTAGAGTTGATAAAAATGGATGTAGAGTGGATAAAAATGGATGTAGAGTGGATAAAATGGATGTAGAGTGGATAAAACGGATGTAGAGTGGATAAAAAAGGATGTAGAGGGGATAAAATGGATGTAGAGTGGATAAAATTGATGTAGAGTGGATAAAATGGATGTAGAGTGGATAAAAATGGATGTAGAGTGGATAAAATGGATGTAGAGTACATAAAATGGATGTAGAGTGGATAAAACGGATGTAGAGTGGATAAAATGGATGTAGAGTGGATAAAATGGATGTGGAGTGGATAACAATGGATGTAGAGTGGATAAAATTGATGTAGAGTGGATAAAATGGATGTAGAGTGGATAAAAATGGATGTAGAGTGGATAAAATGGATGTAGAGTGGGTAAAATAGATGTAGAGTGGATAAAATGGATGTAGAGTTGATAAAAATGGATGTAGAGTGGACAAAATGGATGTAGAGCGGATAAAATGGATGTAGAGTGGATAAAATGGATGTAGAGTGGATAAAATTGATGTAGAGTGGATAAAATTGATGTAGAGTGGATAAAATGGATGTGGAGTGGATAACAATGGATGTAGAGTGGATAAAATGGATGTAGAGTTGATAAAAATGGATGTAGAGTGGATAAAAATGGATGTAGAGTGGATAAAATGGATGTAGAGTGGATAAAACGGATGTAGAGTGGATAAAAAAGGATGTAGAGGGGATAAAATGGATGTAGAGTGGATAAAATTGATGTAGAGTGGATAAAATGGATGTAGAGTTAATAAAAATGGATGTAGAGTGGACAAAATAGATGTATAGTGGATAAAATGGATGTAGAGTTGATAAAAATGGATGTAGAGTGGACAAAATAGATGTAGAGTGGATAAAAATGGATGTAGAGTGGTATAAAATGGATGTAGAGTGGATAAAAATGGATGTAGAGTGGATAAAAATGGATGTAGAGAGGATAAAATGGATGTAGAGTGGATAAAAATGGATGTAGAGTGGATAAAATGGATGTAGAGTGGATAAAATGGATGTAGAGTGGATGAAATGGATGTAGAGTTGATAAAAATGGATGTAGAGTGGATAAAATGAATGTAGAGTAGATAAAATGGATGTAGAGTGGATAAAATGGATGTAGAGTTGATAAAATGGATGTAAAGTGGATAAAATGGATGTAGAGTTAATAAAAATGGATGTAGAGTGGAAATAATGGATGTAGAGAGGATAAAATGGATGTAGAGTGGATAAAATGGATGTAGAGTGGATAAAATGGATGTGGAGTGGATAACAATGGATGTAGAGTGGATAAAATGGATGTAGAGTTGATAAAAATGGATGTAGAGTGGATAAAAATGGATGTAGAGTGGATAAAATGGATGTAGAGTGGATAAAACGGATGTAGAGTGGATAAAAAAGGATGTAGAGGGGATAAAATTGATGTAGAGTGGATAAAATTGGTGTAGAGTGGATAAGAATGGATGTAGAGTGGATAAAATGGATGTAGAGTGGGTAAAATGGATGTAGAGTGGATAAAACGGATGTAGAGTGGATAAAATGGATGTAGAGTGGATAAAATGGATGTGGAGTGGATAACAATGGATGTAGAGTGGATAAATTGAATGTAGAGTAGATAAAATGGATGTATAGTGGATAAAATGGATGTAGAGTTGATAAAATGGATGTAAAGTGGATAAAATGGATGTAGAGTGGAAATAATGGATGTAGAGAGGATAAAATGGATGTAGAGAGGATAAAATGGATGCAGAGTTCATAAAAATGGATGTAGAGTGGATAAAATTGATGTAGAGCGGATAAAATGGATGTAGAGTGGATAAAATGGATGTGGAGTGGATAACAATGGATGTAGAGTGGATAAAATGGATGTAGAGTTGATAAAAATGGATGTAGAGTGGATAAAATAGATGTAGAGTGGATAAAATGGATGTAGAGTTGATAAAAATGGATGTAGAGTGGACAAAATAGATGTAGAGTGGATAAAAATGGATGTAGAGTGGTATAAAATGGATGTAGAGTGGATAAAAATGGATGTAGAGTGGATAAAAATGGATGTAGAGAGGATAAAATGGATGTAGAGTGGATAAAAATGGATGTAGAGTGGATAAAATGGATGTAGAGTGGATAAAATGGATGTAGAGTGGATGAAATGGATGTAGAGTTGATAAAAATGGATGTAGAGTGGATAAAATGAATGTAGAGTAGATAAAATGGATGTAGAGTGGATAAAATGGATGTAGAGTTGATAAAATGGATGTAAAGTGGATAAAATGGATGTAGAGTTAATAAAAATTGATGTAGAGTGGAAATAATGGATGTAGAGAGGATAAAATGGATGTAGAGTGGATAAAATGGATGTAGAGTGGATAAAATGGATGTGGAGTGGATAACAATGGATGTAGAGTGGATAAAATGGATGTAGAGTTGATAAAAATGGATGTAGAGTGGATAAAAATGGATGTAGAGTGGATAAAATGGATGTAGAGTGGATAAAACGGATGTAGAGTGGATAAAAAAGGATGTAGAGGGGATAAAATGGATGTAGAGTGGATAAAATTGATGTAGAGTGGATGAAATGGATGTAGAGTTGATAAAAATGGATGTAGAGTGGATAAAATGAATGTAGAGTAGATAAAATGGATGTAGAGTGGATAAAATGGATGTAGAGTTGATAAAATGGATGTAAAGTGGATAAAATGGATGTAGAGTTAATAAAAATTGATGTAGAGTGGAAATAATGGATGTAGAGAGGATAAAATGGATGTAGAGTGGATAAAATGGATGTAGAGTGGATAAAATGGATGTGGAGTGGATAACAATGGATGTAGAGTGGATAAAATGGATGTAGAGTTGATAAAAATGGATGTAGAGTGGATAAAAATGGATGTAGAGTGGATAAAATGGATGTAGAGTGGATAAAGCGGATGTAGAGTGGATAAAAAAGGATGTAGAGGGGATAAAATGGATGTAGAGTGGATAAAATTGATGTAGAGTGGATAAAATTGGTGTAGAGTGGATAAGAATGGATGTAGAGTGGATAAAATGGATGTAGAGTGGGTAAAATGGATGTAGAGTGGATAAAACGGATGTAGAGTGGATAAAATGGATGTAGAGTGGATAAAATGGATGTGGAGTGGATAACAATGGATGTAGAGTGGATAAAATGGATGTAGAGTTGATAAAAATGGATGTAGAGTTAATAAAAATGGATGTAGAGTGGACAAAATAGATGTAGAGTGGATAAAATGGATGTAGAGTTGATAAAAATGGATGTAGAGTGGACAAAATAGATGTAGAGTGGATAAAAATGGATGTAGAGTGGTATAACATGGATGTGGAGTGGATAAAAATGGATGTAGAGAGGATAAAATGGATGTAGAGTGGATAAAATGGATGTAGAGTGGAAATAATGGATGTAGAGAGGATAAAATGGATGTAGAGTGGATAAAATGGATGTAGAGTTCATAAAAATGGATGTAGAGTGGATAAAATTGATGTAGAGCGGATAAAATGGATGTAGAGTGGATAAAATGGATGTGGAGTGGATAACAATGGATGTAGAGTGGATAAAAATGGATGTAGAGTGGTATAAAATGGATGTGGAGTGGATAAAAATGGATGTAGAGAGGATAAAATGGATGTAGAGTGGATAAAATGGATGTAGAGTGGAAATAATGGATGTAGAGAGGATAAAATGGATGTAGAGTGGATAAAATGGATGTAGAGTTCATAAAAATGGATGTAGAGTGGATAAAATGGATGTAGAGTTGATAAAAATGGATGTAGAGTGGACAAAATAGATGTAGAGTGGATAAAAATGGATGTAGAGTGGTATAAAATGGATGTGGAGTGGATAAAAATGGATGTAGAGAGGATAAAATGGATGTAGAGTGGATAAAATGGATGTAGAGTGGAAATAATGGATGTAGAGAGGATAAAATGGATGTAGAGTGGATAAAATGGATGTAGAGTTCATAAAAATGGATGTAGAGTGGATAAAATTGATGTAGAGCGGATAAAATGGATGTAGAGTGGATAAAATGGATGTGGAGTGGATAACAATGGATGTAGAGTGGATAAAATGGATGTAGAGTTGATAAAAATGGATGTAGAGTTAATAAAAATGGATGTAGAGTGGACAAAATAGATGTAGAGTGGATAAAATGGATGTAGAGTTGATAAAAATGGATGTAGAGTGGACAAAATAGATGTAGAGTGGATAAAAATGGATGTAGAGTGGTATAAAATGGATGTAGAGTGGATAAAAATGGATGTAGAGTGAATAAAAATGGATGTAGAGAGGATAAAATGGATGTAGAATGGATAAAAATGGATGTAGAGTGGATAAAATGGATGTATAGTGGATAAAATGGATGTAGAGTTGATAAAATGGATGTAAAGTGGATAAAATGGATGTAGAGTTAATAAAAATGGATGTAGAGTGGAAATAATGGATGTAGAGAGGATAAAATGGATGTAGAGTGGATAAAATGGATGTAGAGTTCATAAAAATGGATGTAGAGTGGATAAAATTGATGTAGAGCGGATAAAATGGATGTAGAGTGGATAAAATGGATGTGGAGTGGATAACAATGGATGTAGAGTGGATAAAATGGAGGTAGAGTGGATAAAATGGATGTAGAGTGGATAAAATGGATGTAGAGTTGATAAAAATGGATGTAGAGTTAATAAAAATGGATGTAGAGTGGATAAAACGGATGTAGAGTGGATAAAAAAGGATGTTGAGGGGATAAAATGGATGCAGAGTGGATAAAATTGATGTAGAGCGGATAAAATGGATGTAGAGTGGATAAAATGGATGTAGAGTGGATAAAATGGATGTAGAGTGGATAAAACGGATGTAGAGTGGATAAAAAAGGATGTAGAGGGGATAAAATGGATGTAGAGTGGATAAAAATGGATGTAGAGAGGATAAAATGGATGTAGAGTGGATAAAAATGGATGTAGAGTTGATAAAAATGGATGTAGAGTGGATAAAATGAATGTAGAGTAGATAAAATGGATGTAGAGTGGATAAAATGGATGTAGAGTTGATAAAATGGATGTAAAGTGGATAAAATGGATGTAGAGTTAATAAAAATGGATGTAGAGTGGAAATAATGGATGTAGAGAGGATAAAATGGATGTAGAGTGGATAAAATGGATGTAGAGTTCATAAAAATGGATGTAGAGTGGATAAAAATGGATGTAGATTGGATAAAATGGATGTAGATTGGATAAAATGGATGTAGAGTGGATAAAAATGGATGTAGAGTGGATAAAAATGGATGTAGAGTATATAAAATGGATGTAGAGTATATAAAATGGATGTAGAGTGGATAAAAATGGATGTAGAGTGGATAAAATGGATGTAGAGTGGATAAAAATAGATGTAGAGTGGATAAAATGGATGTAGAGTGGATAAAACGGATGTAGAGTGGATAAAATGGATGTGGAGTGGATAACAATGGATGTAGAGTGGATAAAATGGATGTAGAGTTGATAAAAATGGATGTAGAGTTAATAAAAATGGATGTAGAGTGGACAAAATAGATGTAGAGTGGATAAAATGGATGTAGAGTTGATAAAATGGATGTAAAGTGGATAAAATGGATGTAGAGTTAATAAAAATGGATGTAGAGTGGAAATAATGGATGTAGAGAGGATAAAATGGATGTAGAGTGGATAAAATGGATGTAGAGTTCATAAAAATGGATGTAGAGTGGATAAAAATGGATGTAGATTGGATAAAATGGATGTAGAGTTGATAACAATGGATGTAGAGTGGATAAAATGAATGTAGAGTAGATACAATGGATGTAGAGTGGATACAATGGATGTAGAGTTGATAAAATGGATGTAAAGTGGATAAAATGGATGTAGAGTTAATAAAAATGGATGTAGAGTGGACAAAATGGATGTAGAGTGGATAAAAATGGATGTAGAGTGGTATAAAATGGATGTAGAGTGGATAAAAATGGATGTAGAGTGGATAAAAATGGATGTAGAGAGGATAAAATGGATGTAGAGAGGATAAAATTGATGTAGAGCGGATAAAATGGATGTAGAGCGGATAAAATGGATGTAGAGTGGATAAAATGGATGTAGAGTGGATAAAATTGATGTAGAGTGGATAAAATTGATGTAGAGAGGATAAAATGGATGTAGAGTGGATAAAATGGATGTAGACTGGATGAAATGGATGTAGAGTTGATAAAAATGTATGTAGAGTGGATAAAATGAATGTAGAGTAGATAAAATGGATGTAGAGTGGATGAAATGGATGTAGAGTTGATAAAATGGATGTAAAGTGGATAAAATGGATGTAGAGTTAATAAAAATGGATGTAGAGTGGAAATAATGGATGTAGAGAGGATAAAATGGATGTAGAGTGGATAAAATGGATGTAGAGTTCATAAAAATGGATGTAGAGTGGATAAAAATGGATGTAGATTGGATAAAATGGATGTAGATTGGATAAAATGGATGTAGAGTGGATAAAAATGGATGTAGAGTGGATAAAAATGGATGTAGAGTATATAAAATGGATGTAGAGTATATAAAATGGATGTAGAGTGGATAAAAATGGATGTAGAGTGGATAAAATGGATGTAGAGTGGATAAAAATAGATGTAGAGTGGATAAAATGGATGTAGAGTGGATAAAACGGATGTAGAGTGGATAAAAAAGGATGTTGAGGGGATAAAATGGATGCAGAGTGGATAAAATTGATGTAGAGCGGATAAAATGGATGTAGAGTGGATAAAATGAGTGTAGAGTGGATAAAATGGATGTAGAGTGGATAAAACGGATGTAGAGTGGATAAAAAAGGATGTAGAGGGGATAAAATGGATGTAGAGTGGATAAAATTGATGTAGAGTGGATAAAATGGATGTAGAGTGGATAAAAATGGATGTAGAGTGGATAAAATGGATGTAGAGTGGGTAAAATAGATGTAGAGTGGATAAAATGGATGTAGAGTTGATAAAAATGGATGTAGAGTGGACAAAATGGATGTAGAGCGGATAAAATGGATGTAGAGTGGATAAAATGGATGTAGAGTGGATAAAATTGATGTAGAGTGGATAAAATTGATGTAGAGTGGATAAAATGGATGTAGAGTGGATAAAATGGATGTAGAGTGGATAAAAATGGATGTAGAGAGGATAAAATGGATGTAGAGTGGATAAAAATGGATGTAGAGTTGATAAAAATGGATGTAGAGTGGATAAAATGAATGTAGAGTAGATAAAATGGATGTAGAGTGGATAAAATGGATGTAGAGTTGATAAAATGGATGTAAAGTGGATAAAATGGATGTAGAGTTAATAAAAATGGATGTAGAGTGGAAATAATGGATGTAGAGAGGATAAAATGGATGTAGAGTGGATAAAATGGATGTAGAGTTCATAAAAATGGATGTAGAGTGGATAAAAATGGATGTAGATTGGATAAAATGGATGTAGATTGGATAAAATGGATGTAGAGTGGATAAAAATGGATGTAGAGTGGATAAAAATGGATGTAGAGTATATAAAATGGATGTAGAGTATATAAAATGGATGTAGAGTGGATAAAAATGGATGTAGAGTGGATAAAATGGATGTAGAGTGGATAAAAATAGATGTAGAGTGGATAAAATGGATGTAGAGTGGATAAAACGGATGTAGAGTGGATAAAATGGATGTGGAGTGGATAACAATGGATGTAGAGTGGATAAAATGGATGTAGAGTTGATAAAAATGGATGTAGAGTTAATAAAAATGGATGTAGAGTGGACAAAATAGATGTAGAGTGGATAAAATGGATGTAGAGTTGATAAAAATGGATGTAGAGTGGACAAAATAGATGTAGAGTGGATAAAAATGGATGTAGAGTGGTATAACATGGATGTAGAGTGGATAAAAATGGATGTAGAGTGGATAAAAATGGATGTAGAGAGGATAAAATGGATGTAGAGTGGATAAAAATTGATGTAGCGTGGATAAAATGGATGTAGAGTGGATAACAATGGATGTAGAGTGGATAAAATGGATGTAGAGTTGATAAAAATGGATGTAGAGTGGACAAAATGGATGTAGATTGGATAAAAATGGATGTAGATTGGATAAAATGGATGTAGAGTTGATAACAATGGATGTAGAGTGGATAAAATGAATGTAGAGTAGATACAATGGATGTAGAGTGGATAAAATGGATGTAGAGTTGATAAAATGGATGTAAAGTGGATAAAATGGATGTAGAGTTAATAAAAATGGATGTTGAGTGGAAATAATGGATGTAGAGAGGATAAAATGGATGTAGAGTGGATAAAATGTATGTAGAGTTCATAAAAAAGGATGTAGAGTGGATAAAATTGATGTAGAGCGGATAAAATGGATGTAGAGTGGATAAAATGGATGTGGAGTGGATAACAATGGATGTAGAGTGGATAAAATGGATGTAGAGTTGATAAAAATGGATGTAGAGTGGATAAAATGGATGTAGAGTTGATAAAATGGATGTAAAGTGGATAAAATGGATGTAGAGTTAATAAAAATGGATGTAGAGTGGACAAAATGGATGTAGAGTGGATAAAAATGGATGTAGAGTGGTATAAAATGGATGTAGAGTGGATAAAAATGGATGTAGAGTGGATAAAAATGGATGTAGAGTATATAAAATGGATGTAGAGTATATAAAATGGATGTAGAGTGGATAAAAATGGATGTAGAGTGGATAAAATGGATGTAGAGTATATAAAATGGATGTAGAGTATATAAAATGGATGTAGAGTGGATAAAAATGGATGTAGAGTGGATAAAAATGGATGTAGATTGGATAAAATGGATGTAGATTGGATAAAATGGATGTAGAGTGGATAAAAATGGATGTAGAGTGGATAAAAATGGATGTAGAGTATATAAAATGGATGTAGAGTATATAAAATGGATGTAGAGTGGATAAAAATGGATGTAGAGTGGATAAAATGGATGTAGAGTGGATAAAAATAGATGTAGAGTGGATAAAATGGATGTAGAGTGGATAAAACGGATGTAGAGTGGATAAAATGGATGTGGAGTGGATAACAATGGATGTAGAGTGGATAAAATGGATGTAGAGTTGATAAAAATGGATGTAGAGTTAATAAAAATGGATGTAGAGTGGACAAAATAGATGTAGAGTGGATAAAATGGATGTAGAGTTGATAAAAATGGATGTAGAGTGGACAAAATAGATGTAGAGTGGATAAAAATGGATGTAGAGTGGTATAACATGGATGTAGAGTGGATAAAAATGGATGTAGAGTGGATAAAAATGGATGTAGAGAGGATAAAATGGATGTAGAGTGGATAAAAATTGATGTAGCGTGGATAAAATGGATGTAGAGTGGATAACAATGGATGTAGAGTGGATAAAATGGATGTAGAGTTGATAAAAATGGATGTAGAGTTAATAAAAATGGATGTAGAGTGGACAAAATGGATGTAGATTGGATAAAAATGGATGTAGATTGGATAAAATGGATGTAGAGTTGATAACAATGGATGTAGAGTGGATAAAATGAATGTAGAGTAGATACAATGGATGTAGAGTGGATAAAATGGATGTAGAGTTGATAAAATGGATGTAAAGTGGATAAAATGGATGTAGAGTTAATAAAAATGGATGTTGAGTGGAAATAATGGATGTAGAGAGGATAAAATGGATGTAGAGTGGATAAAATGTATGTAGAGTTCATAAAAAAGGATGTAGAGTGGATAAAATTGATGTAGAGCGGATAAAATGGATGTAGAGTGGATAAAATGGATGTGGAGTGGATAACAATGGATGTAGAGTGGATAAAATGGATGTAGAGTTGATAAAAATGGATGTAGAGTGGATAAAATGGATGTAGAGTTGATAAAATGGATGTAAAGTGGATAAAATGGATGTAGAGTTAATAAAAATGGATGTAGAGTGGATAAAAATGGATGTAGAGTGGTATAAAATGGATGTAGAGTGGATAAAAATGGATGTAGAGTGGATAAAAATGGATGTAGAGAGGATAAAATGGATGTAGAGTGGATAAAAATGGATGTAGAGTGGATTAAATGGATGTAGAGTGGATAAAATGGATGTAGAGTGGATAAAATGGATGTAGAGTGGATAAAATGGATGTAGAGTGGATAAAATGGATGTACAGTTGATAAAAATGGATGTAGAGTGGACAAAATGGATGTAGAGTGGATAAAGTGGATGTAGAGTTGATAAAAATGGATGTAGAGTGGACAAAATGGATGTAGAGAGGATAAAATTGATGTAGAGCGGATAAAATGGATGTAGAGCGGATAAAATGGATGTAGAGTGGATAAAATGGATGTAGAGTGGATAAAATTGATGTAGAGTGGATAAAATTGATGTAGAGAGGATAAAATGGATGTAGAGTGGATAAAAATGGATGTAGAGTGGATAAAATGGATGTAGAGTGGATAAAATGCATGTAGAGTGGATGAAATGGATGTAGAGTTGATAAAAATGGATGTAGAGTGGATAAAATGAATGTAGAGTAGATAAAATGGATGTAGAGTGGATAAAATGGATGTAGAGTTGATAAAATGGATGTAAAGTGGATAAAGTGGATGTAGAGTTAATAAAAATGGATGTAGAGTGGAAATAATGGATGTAGAGAGGATAAAATGGATGTAGAGTGGATAAAGTGGATGTAGAGTTCATAAAAATGGATGTAGAGTGGATAAAAATGGATGTAGATTGGATAAAATGGATGTAGATTGGATAAAATGGATGTAGAGTGGATAAAAATGGATGTAGAGTGGATAAAAATGGATGTAGAGTATATAAAATGGATGTAGAGTATATAAAATGGATGTAGAGTGGATAAAAATGGATGTAGAGTGGATAAAATGGATGTAGAGTGGATAAAAATAGATGTAGAGTGGATAAAATGGATGTAGAGTGGATAAAACGGATGTAGAGTGGATAAAATGGATGTGGAGTGGATAACAATGGATGTAGAGTGGATAAAATGGATGTAGAGTTGATAAAAATGGATGTAGAGTTAATAAAAATGGATGTAGAGTGGACAAAATAGATGTAGAGTGGATAAAATGGATGTAGAGTTGATAAAAATGGATGTAGAGTGGACAAAATAGATGTAGAGTGGATAAAAATGGATGTAGAGTGGTATAACATGGATGTAGAGTGGATAAAAATGGATGTAGAGTGGATAAAAATGGATGTAGAGAGGATAAAATGGATGTAGAGTGGATAAAAATTGATGTAGCGTGGATAAAATGGATGTAGAGTGGATAACAATGGATGTAGAGTGGATAAAATGGATGTAGAGTTGATAAAAATGGATGTAGAGTTAATAAAAATGGATGTAGAGTGGACAAAATGGATGTAGAGTGGATAAAAATGGATGTAGATTGGATAAAATGGATGTAGAGTTGATAACAATGGATGTAGAGTGGATAAAATGAATGTAGAGTAGATAAAATGGATGTAGAGTGGATAAAATGGATGTAGAGTTGATAAAATGGATGTAAAGTGGATAAAATGGATGTAGAGTTAATAAAAATGGATGTTGAGTGGAAATAATGGATGTAGAGAGGATAAAATGGATGTAGAGTGGATAAAATGTATGTAGAGTTCATAAAAAAGGATGTAGAGTGGATAAAATTGATGTAGAGCGGATAAAATGGATGTAGAGTGGATAAAATGGATGTGGAGTGGATAACAATGGATGTAGAGTGGATAAAATGGATGTAGAGTTGATAAAAATGGATGTAGAGTGGATAAAATGGATGTAGAGTTGATAAAATGGATGTAAAGTGGATAAAATGGATGTAGAGTTAATAAAAATGGATGTAGAGTGGACAAAATGGATGTAGAGTGGATAAAAATGGATGTAGAGTGGTATAAAAAGGATGTAGAGTGGATAAAAATGGATGTAGAGTGGATAAAAATGGATGTAGAGAGGATAAAATGGATGTAGAGTGGATAAAAATGGATGTAGAGTGGATTAAATGGATGTAGAGTGGATAAAATGGATGTAGAGTGGATAAAATGGATGTAGAGTGGGTAAAATAGATGTAGAGTGGATAAAATGGATGTAGAGTGGATAAAATGGATGTAGAGAGGATAAAATTGATGTAGAGCGGATAAAATGGATGTAGAGCGGATAAAATGGATGTAGAGTGGATAAAATGGATGTAGAGTGGATAAAATTGATGTAGAGTGGATAAAATTGATGTAGAGAGGATAAAATGGATGTAGAGTGGATAAAAATGGATGTAGAGTGGATAAAATGGATGTAGAGTGGATAAAATGGATGTAGAGTGGATGAAATGGATGTAGAGTTGATAAAAATGGATGTAGAGTGGATAAAATGAATGTAGAGTAGATAAAATGGATGTAGAGTGGATAAAATGGATGTAGAGTTGATAAAATGGATGTAAAGTGGATAAAATGGATGTAGAGTTAATAAAAATGGATGTAGAGTGGAAATAATGGATGTAGAGAGGATAAAATGGATGTAGAGTGGATAAAATGGATGTAGAGTTCATAAAAATGGATGTAGAGTGGATAAAAATGGATGTAGATTGGATAAAATGGATGTAGATTGGATAAAATGGATGTAGAGTGGATAAAAATGGATGTAGAGTGGATAAAAATGGATGTAGAGTATATAAAATGGATGTAGAGTATATAAAATGGATGTAGAGTGGATAAAAATGGATGTAGAGTGGATAAAATGGATGTAGAGTGGATAAAAATAGATGTAGAGTGGATAAAATGGATGTAGAGTGGATAAAACGGATGTAGAGTGGATAAAAAAGGATGTAAAGGGGATAAAATGGATGTAGAGTGGATAAAATGGATGTAGAGTGGATAAAATGGATGTAGAGTGGATAAAATGGATGTAGAGTGGATAAAACGGATGTAGAGTGGATAAAAAAGGATGTAGAGGGGATAAAATGGATGTAGAGTGGATAAAATTGATGTAGAGTGGATAAAATGGATGTAGAGTGGATAAAAATGGATGTAGAGTGGATAAAATGGATGTAGAGTATATAAAATGGATGTAGAGTATATAAAATGGATGTAGAGTGGATAAAAATGGATGTAGAGTGGATAAAATGGATGTAGATTGGATAAAAATAGATGTAGAGTGGATAAAATGGATGTAGAGTGGATAAAACGGATGTAGAGTGGATAAAAAAGGATGTAGAGGGGATAAAATGGATGTAGAGTGGATAAAATTGATGTAGAGTTAATAAAAATGGATGTAGAGTGGACAAAATGGATGTAGAGTGGATAAAAATGGATGTAGAGTGGATAAAATGGATGTAGAGTTGATAACAATGGATGTAGAGTGGATAAAATGAATGTAGAGTAGATACAATGGATGTAGAGTGGATAAAATGGATGTAGAGTTGATAAAATGGATGTAAAGTGGATAAAATGGATGTAGAGTTAATAAAAATGGATGTTGAGTGGAAATAATGGATGTAGAGAGGATAAAATGGATGTAGAGTGGATAAAATGTATGTAGAGTTCATAAAAATGCATGTAGAGTGGATAAAATTGATGTAGAGCGGATAAAATGGATGTAGAGAGGATAAAATGGATGTAGAGTGGATAAAATGTATGTAGAGTTCATAAAAATGCATGTAGACTGGATAAAATTGATGTAGAGGGGATAAAATGGATGTAGAGTGGATAAAACGGATGTAGAGTGGATAAAAAAGGATGTAGAGGGGATAAAATGGATGTAGAGTGGATAAAATTGATGTAGAGTTAATAAAAATGGATGTAGAGTGGACAAAATGGATGTAGAGTGGATAAAAATGGATGTAGAGTGGATAAAATGGATGTAGAGTTGATAACAATGGATGTACAGTGGATAAAATGAATGTAGAGTAGATAAAATGGATGTAGAGTGGATAAAATGGATGTAGAGTTGATAAAATGGATGTAAAGTGGATAAAATGGATGTAGAGTGGATAAAAATGGATGTAGAGAGGATAAAATGGATGTAGAGTGGATAAAAATGGATGTAGAGTGGACAAAATGGATGTAGAGCGGATAAAATGGATGTAGAGTGGATAAAATGGATGTAGAGTGGATAAAATTGATGTAGAGTGGATAAAATTGATGTAGAGTGGATAAAATGGATGTAGAGTGGATAAAAATGGATGTAGAGAGGATAAAATGGATGTAGAGTGGATAAAAATGGATGTAGAGTTGATACAAATGGATGTAGAGTGGATAAAATGAATGTAGAGTAGATAAAATGGATGTAGAGTGGATAAAATGGATGTAGAGTTGATAAAATGGATGTAAAGTGGATAAAATGGATGTAGAGTTAATAAAAATGGATGTAGAGTGGAAATAATGGATGTAGAGAGGATAAAATGGATGTAGAGTGGATAAAATGGATGTAGAGTTCATAAAAATGGATGTAGAGTGGATAAAAATGGATGTAGATTGGATAAAATGGATGTAGATTGGATAAAATGGATGTAGAGTGGATAAAAATGGATGTAGAGTGGATAAAAATGGATGTAGAGTATATAAAATGGATGTAGAGTATATAAAATTAATGTAGAGTGGATAAAAATGGATGTAGAGTGGATAAAATGGATGTAGAGTGGATAAAAATAGATGTAGAGTGGATAAAATGGATGTAGAGTGGATAAAACGGATGTAGAGTGGATAAAATGGATGTGGAGTGGATAACAATGGATGTAGAGTGGATAAAATGGATGTAGAGTTGATAAAAATGGATGTAGAGTTAATAAAAATGGATGTAGAGTGGACAAAATAGATGTAGAGTGGATAAAATGGATGTAGAGTTGATAAAAATGGATGTAGAGTGGACAAAATAGATGTAGAGTGGATAAAAATGGATGTAGAGTGGTATAACATGGATGTAGAGTGGATAAAAATGGATGTAGAGTGGATAAAAATGGATGTAGAGAGGATAAAATGGATGTAGAGTGGATAAAAATTGATGTAGCGTGGATAAAATGGATGTAGAGTGGATAACAATGGATGTAGAGTGGATAAAATGGATGTAGAGTTGATAAAAATGGATGTAGAGTTAATAAAAATGGATGTAGAGGGGACAAAATGGATGTAGAGTGGATAAAAATGGATGTAGATTGGATAAAATGGATGTAGAGTTGATAACAATGGATGTAGAGTGGATAAAATGAATGTAGAGTAGATACAATGGATGTAGAGTGGATAAAATGGATGTAGAGTTGATAAAATGGATGTAAAGTGGATAAAATGGATGTAGAGTTAATAAAAATGGATGTTGAGTGGAAATAATGGATGTAGAGAGGATAAAATGGATGTAGAGTGGATAAAATGTATGTAGAGTTCATAAAAAAGGATGTAGAGTGGATAAAATTGATGTAGAGCGGATAAAATGGATGTAGAGTGGATAAAATGGATGTGGAGTGGATAACAATGGATGTAGAGTGGATAAAATGGATGTAGAGTTTGATAAAAATGGATGTAGAGTGGATAAAATGGATGTAGAGTTGATAAAATGGATGTAAAGTGGATAAAATGGATGTAGAGTTAATAAAAATGGATGTAGAGTGGAAATAATGGATGTAGAGAGGATAAAATGGATGTAGAGTGGATAAAATGGATGTAGAGTTCATAAAAATGGATGTAGAGTGGATAAAAATGGATGTAGATTGGATAAAATGGATGTAGATTGGATAAAATGGATGTAGAGTGGATAAAAATGGATGTAGAGTGGATAAAAATGGATGTAGAGTATATAAAATGGATGTAGAGTATATAAAATGGATGTAGAGAGGATAAAAATGGATGTAGAGTGGATAAAATGGATGTAGAGTGGATAAAAATAGATGTAGAGTGGATAAAATGGATGTAGAGTGGATAAAACGGATGTAGAGTGGATAAAAAAGGATGTAGAGGGGATAAAATGGATGTAGAGTGGATAAAATGGATGTAGAGTGGATAAAATGGATGTAGAGTGGATAAAATGGATGTAGAGTGGATAAAACGGATGTAGAGTGGATAAAAAAGGATGTAGAGGGGATAAAATGGATGTAGAGTGGATAAAATTGATGTAGAGTGGATAAAATGGATGTAGAGTGGATAAAAATGGATGTAGAGTGGATAAAATGGATGTAGAGTATATAAAATGGATGTAGAGTATATAAAATGGATGTAGAGTGGATAAAAATGGATGTAGAGTGGATAAAATGGATGTAGATTGGATAAAAATAGATGTAGAGTGGATAAAATGGATGTAGAGTGGATAAAACGGATGTAGAGTGGATAAAAAAGGATGTAGAGGGGATAAAATGGATGTAGAGTGGATAAAATTGATGTAGAGTTAATAAAAATGGATGTAGAGTGGACAAAATGGATGTAGAGTGGATAAAAATGGATGTAGAGTGGATAAAATGGATGTAGAGTTGATAACAATGGATGTAGAGTGGATAAAATCAATGTAGAGTAGATACAATGGATGTAGAGTGGATAAAATGGATGTAGAGTTGATAAAATGGATGTAAAGTGGATAAAATGGATGTAGAGTTAATAAAAATGGATGTTGAGTGGAAATAATGGATGTAGAGAGGATAAAATGGATGTAGAGTGGATAAAATGTATGTAGAGTTCATAAAAATGCATGTAGAGTGGATAAAATTGATGTAGAGCGGATAAAATGGATGTAGAGAGGATAAAATGGATGTAGAGTGGATAAAATGTATGTAGAGTTCATAAAAATGCATGTAGAGTGGATAAAATTGATGTAGAGGGGATAAAATGGATGTAGAGTGGATAAAACGGATGTAGAGTGGATAAAAAAGGATGTAGAGGGGATAAAATGGATGTAGAGTGGATAAAATTGATGTAGAGTTAATAAAAATGGATGTAGAGTGGACAAAATGGATGTAGAGTGGATAAAATGGATGTAGAGTTGATAACAATGGATGTAGAGTGGATAAAATGAATGTAGAGTAGATAAAATGGATGTAGAGTGGATAAAATGGATGTAGAGTTGATAAAATGGATGTAAAGTGGATAAAATGGATGTAGAGTGGATTAAAATGGATGTAGAGAGGATAAAATGGATGTAGAGTGGATAAAAATGGATGTAGAGTGGACAAAATGGATGTAGAGCGGATAAAATGGATGTAGAGTGGATAAAATGGATGTAGAGTGGATAAAATTGATGTAGAGTGGATAAAATTGATGTAGAGTGGATAAAATGGATGTAGAGTGGATAAAATGGATGTAGAGTGGATAAAAATGGATGTAGAGAGGATAAAATGGATGTAGAGTGGATAAAAATGGATGTAGAGTTGATAAAAATGGATGTAGAGTGGATAAAATGAATGTAGAGTAGATAAAATGGATGTAGAGTATATAAAATGGATGTAGAGTGGATAAAAATGGATGTAGAGTGGATAAAATGGATGTAGAGTGGATAAAAATAGATGTAGAGTGGATAAAATGGATGTAGAGTGGATAAAACGGATGTAGAGTGGATAAAATGGATGTGGAGTGGATAACAATGGATGTAGAGTGGATAAAATGGATGTAGAGTTGATAAAAATGGATGTAGAGTTAATAAAAATGGATGTAGAGTGGACAAAATAGATGTAGAGTGGATAAAATGGATGTAGAGTTGATAAAAATGGATGTAGAGTGGACAAAATAGATGTAGAGTGGATAAAAATGGATGTAGAGTGGTATAACATGGATGTAGAGTGGATAAAAATGGATGTAGAGTGGATAAAAATGGATGTAGAGAGGATAAAATGGATGTAGCGTGGATAAAATGGATGTAGAGTGGATAACAATGGATGTAGAGTGGATAAAATGGATGTAGAGTTGATAAAAATGGATGTAGAGTTAATAAAAATGGATGTAGAGTGGACAAAATGGATGTAGAGTGGATAAAAATGGATGTAGATTGGATAAAATGGATGTAGAGTTGATAACAATGGATGTAGAGTGGATAAAATGAATGTAGAGTAGATACAATGGATGTAGAGTGGATAAAATGGATGTAGAGTTGATAAAATGGATGTAAAGTGGATAAAATGGATGTAGAGTTAATAAAAATGGATGTTGAGTGGAAATAATGGATGTAGAGAGGATAAAATGGATGTAGAGTGGATAAAATGTATGTAGAGTTCATAAAAAAGGATGTAGAGTGGATAAAATTGATGTAGAGCGGATAAAATGGATGTAGAGTGGATAAAATGGATGTGGAGTGGATAACAATGGATGTAGAGTGGATAAAATGGATGTAGAGTTGATAAAAATGGATGTAGAGTGGATAAAATGGATGTAGAGTTGATAAAATGGATGTAAAGTGGATAAAATGGATGTAGAGTTAATAAAAATGGATGTAGAGTGGACAAAATGGATGTAGAGTGGATAAAAATGGATGTAGAGTGGTATAAAATGGATGTAGAGTGGATAAAAATGGATGTAGAGTGGATAAAAATGGATGTAGAGAGGATAAAATGGATGTAGAGTGGATAAAAATGGATGTAGAGTGGATAAAATGGATGTAGAGTGGATAAAATGGATGTAGAGTGGATAAAATGGATGTAGAGTGGGTAAAATAGATGTAGAGTGGATAAAATGGATGTAGAGTGGATAAAATGGATGTAGAGAGGATAAAATTGATGTAGAGCGGATAAAATGGATGTAGAGCGGATAAAATGGATGTAGAGTGGATAAAATGGATGTAGAGTGGATAAAATTGATGTAGAGTGGATAAAATTGATGTAGAGAGGATAAAATGGATGTAGAGTGGATAAAAATGGATGTAGAGTGGATAAAATGGATGTAGAGTGGATAAAATGGATGTAGAGTGGATGAAATGGATGTAGAGTTGATAAAAATGGATGTAGAGTGGATAAAATGAATGTAGAGTAGATAAAATGGATGTAGAGTGGATAAAATGGATGTAGAGTTGATAAAATGGATGTAAAGTGGATAAAATGGATGTAGAGTTAATAAAAATGGATGTAGAGTGGAAATAATGGATGTAGAGAGGATAAAATGGATGTAGAGTGGATAAAATGGATGTAGAGTTCATAAAAATGGATGTAGAGTGGATAAAAATGGATGTAGATTGGATAAAATGGATGTAGATTGGATAAAATGGATGTAGAGTGGATAAAAATGGATGTAGAGTGGATAAAAATGGATGTAGAGTATATAAAATGGATGTAGAGTATATAAAATGGATGTAGAGTGGATAAAAATGGATGTAGAGTGGATAAAATGGATGTAGAGTGGATAAAAATAGATGTAGAGTGGATAAAATGGATGTAGAGTGGATAAAACGGATGTAGAGTGGATAAAAAAGGATGTAGAGGGGATAAAATGGATGTAGAGTGGATAAAATGGATGTAGAGTGGATAAAATGGATGTAGAGTGGATAAAACGGATGTAGAGTGGATAAAAAAGGATGTAGAGGGGATAAAATGGATGTAGAGTGGATAAAATTGATGTAGAGTGGATAAAATGGATGTAGAGTGGATAAAAATGGATGTAGAGTGGATAAAATGGATGTAGAGTATATAAAATGGATGTAGAGTATATAAAATGGATGTAGAGTGGATAAAAATGGATGTAGAGTGGATAAAATGGATGTAGAGTGGATAAAATGGATGTAGAGTTGATAAAATGGATGTAAAGTGGATAAAATGGATGTAGAGTTAATAAAAATGGATGTTGAGTGGAAATAATGGATGTAGAGAGGATAAAATGGATGTAGAGTGGATAAAATGTATGTAGAGTTCATAAAAATGAATGTAGAGTGGATAAAATTGATGTAGAGCGGATAAAATGGATGTAGAGAGGATAAAATGGATGTAGAGTGGATAAAATGTATGTAGAGTTCATAAAAATGCATGTAGAGTGGATAAAATTGATGTAGAGGGGATAAAATGGATGTAGAGTGGATAAAACGGATGTAGAGTTGATAACAATGGATGTAGAGTGGATAAAATGAATGTAGAGTAGATAAAATGGATGTAGAGTGGATAAAATGGATGTAGAGTTGATAAAATGGATGTAAAGTGGATAAAATGGATGTAGAGTGGATAAAAATGGATGTAGAGAGGATAAAATGGATGTAGAGTGGATAAAAATGGATGTAGAGTGGACAAAATGGATGTAGAGCGGATAAAATGGATGTAGAGTGGATAAAATGGATGTAGAGTGGATAAAATTGATGTAGAGTGGATAAAATTGATGTAGAGTGGATAAAATGGATGTAGAGTGGATAAAATGGATGTAGAGTGGATAAAAATGGATGTAGAGAGGATAAAATGGATGTAGAGTGGATAAAAATGGATGTAGAGTGGATAAAATGAATGTAGAGTAGATAAAATGGATGTAGAGTGGATAAAATGGATGTAGAGTTGATAAAATGGATGTAAAGTGGATAAAATGGATGTAGAGTTAATAAAAATGGATGTAGACTGGAAATAATGGATGTAGAGAGGATAAAATGGATGTAGAGTGGATAAAATGGATGTAGAGTTCATAAAAATGGATGTAGAGTGGATAAAAATGGATGTAGATTGGATAAAATGGATGTAGATTGGATAAAATGGATGTAGAGTGGATAAAAATGGATGTAGAGTGGATAAAAATGGATGTAGAGTATATAAAATGGATGTAGAGTATATAAAATGGATGTAGAGTGGATAAAAATGGATGTAGAGTGGATAAAATGGATGTAGAGTGGATAAAAATAGATGTAGAGTGGATAAAATGGATGTAGAGTGGATAAAACGGATGTAGAGTGGATAAAAAAGGATGTAGAGGGGATAAAATGGATGTAGAGTGGATAAAATGGATGTAGAGTGGATAAAATGGATGTAGAGTGGATAAAATGGATGTAGAGTGGATAAAACGGATGTAGAGTGGATAAAAAAGGATGTAGAGGGGATAAAATGGATGTAGAGTGGATAAAATTGATGTAGAGTGGATAAAATGGATGTAGAGTGGATAAAAAAGGATGTAGAGGGGATAAAATGGATGTAGAGTGGATAAAATTGATGTAGAGTGGATAAAATGGATGTAGAGTGGATAAAATGGATGTAGAGTGGATAAAAATGGATGTAGAGAGGATAAAATGGATGTAGAGTGGATAAAAATGGATGTAGAGTTGATAAAAATGGATGTAGAGTGGATAAAATGAATGTAGAGTAGATAAAATGGATGTAGAGTGGATAAAATGGATGTAGAGTTGATAAAATGGATGTAAAGTGGATAAAATGGATGTAGAGTTAATAAAAATGGATGTAGAGTGGAAATAATGGATGTAGAGAGGATAAAATGGATGTAGAGTGGATAAAATGGATGTAGAGTTCATAAAAATGGATGTAGAGTGGATAAAAATGGATGTAGATTGGATAAAATGGATGTAGATTGGATAAAATGGATGTAGAGTGGATAAAAATGGATGTAGAGTGGATAAAAATGGATGTAGAGTATATAAAATGGATGTAGAGTATATAAAATGGATGTAGAGTGGATAAAAATGGATGTAGAGTGGATAAAATGGATGTAGAGTGGATAAAAATAGATGTAGAGTGGATAAAATGGATGTAGAGTGGATAAAACGGATGTAGAGTGGATAAAATGGATGTGGAGTGGATAACAATGGATGTAGAGTGGATAAAATGGATGTAGAGTTGATAAAAATGGATGTAGAGTTAATAAAAATGGATGTAGAGTGGACAAAATAGATGTAGAGTGGATAAAATGGATGTAGAGTTGATAAAAATGGATGTAGAGTGGACAAAATAGATGTAGAGTGGATAAAAATGGATGTAGAGTGGTATAACATGGATGTAGAGTGGATAAAAATGGATGTAGAGTGGATAAAAATGGATGTAGAGAGGATAAAATGGATGTAGAGTGGATAAAAATTGATGTAGCGTGGATAAAATGGATGTAGAGTGGATAACAATGGATGTAGAGTGGATAAAATGGATGTAGAGTTGATAAAAATGGATGTAGACTGGAAATAATGGATGTAGAGAGGATAAAATGGATGTAGAGTGGATAAAATGGATGTAGAGTGGATAAAAATTGATGTAGCGTGGATAAAATGGATGTAGAGTGGATAACAATGGATGTAGAGTGGATAAAATGGATGTAGAGTTGATAAAAATGGATGTAGAGTTAATAAAAATGGATGTAGAGTGGACAAAATGGATGTAGAGTGGATAAAAATGGATGTAGATTGGATAAAATGGATGTAGAGTTGATAACAATGGATGTAGAGTGGATAAAATGAATGTAGAGTAGATACAATGGATGTAGAGTGGATAAAATGGATGTAGAGTTGATAAAATGGATGTAAAGTGGATAAAATGGATGTAGAGTTAATAAAAATGGATGTTGAGTGGAAATAATGGATGTAGAGAGGATAAAATGGATGTAGAGTGGATAAAATGTATGTAGAGTTCATAAAAAAGGATGTAGAGTGGATAAAATTGATGTAGAGCGGATAAAATGGATGTAGAGTGGATAAAATGGATGTGGAGTGGATAACAATGGATGTAGAGTGGATAAAATGGATGTAGAGTTGATAAAAATGGATGTAGAGTTCATAAAAATGCATGTAGAGTGGATAAAATTGATGTAGAGCGGATAAAATGGATGTAGAGTGGATAAAATGGATGTGGAGTGGATAACAATGGATGTAGAGTGGATAAAATGGATGTAGAGTTGATAAAAATGGATGTAGAGTGGATAAAATGGATGTAGAGTTGATAAAATGGATGTAAAGTGGATAAAATGGATGTAGAGTTAATAAAAATGGATGTAGAGTGGACAAAATGGATGTAGAGTGGATAAAAATGGATGTAGAGAGGATAAAATTGATGTAGAGCGGATAAAATGGATGTAGAGTGGATAAAATGGATGTGGAGTGGATAACAATGGATGTAGAGTGGATAAAATGGATGTAGAGTTGATAAAAATGGATGTAGAGTTAATAAAAATGGATGTTGAGTGGAAATAATGGATGTAGAGAGGATAAAATGGATGTAGAGTGGATAAAATGTATGTAGAGTTCATAAAAATGGATGTAGAGTGGATAAAATTGATGTAGAGCGGATAAAATGGATGTAGAGTGGATAAAATGGATGTAGAGTGGATAAAATGGATGTAGAGTTGATAAAAATGGATGTAGAGTGGATAAAAATGGATGTAGAGTGGATAAAATGGATGTAGAGTGGATAAAACGGATGTAGAGTGGATAAAAAAGGATGTAGAGGGGATAAAATGGATGTAGAGTGGATAAAATTGATGTAGAGTGGATAAAATGGATGTAGAGTGGATAAAAATGGATGTAGAGTGGATAAAATGGATGTAGAGTGGGTAAAATAGATGTAGAGTGGATAAAATGGATGTAGAGTTGATAAAAATGGATGTAGAGTGGATAAAATTGATGTAGAGTGGATAAAATTGATGTAGAGTGGATAAAATTGATGTAGAGTGGATAAAATGGATGTAGAGTGGATAAAAATGGATGTAGAGAGGATAAAATGGATGTAGAGTGGATAAAATGGATGTAGAGTGGATAAAATTGATGTAGAGTGGATAAAATTGATGTAGAGTGGATAAAATTGATGTAGAGTGGATAAAATGGATGTAGAGTGGATAAAAATGGATGTAGAGAGGATAAAATGGATGTAGAGTGGATAAAATGGATGTAGAGTGGATAAAATGGATGTAGAGTGGATGAAATGGATGTAGATTGGATAAAATGGATGTAGAGTGGATAAAAATGGATGTAGAGTGGATAAAAATGGATGTAGAGTATATAAAATGGATGTGGAGTGGATAACAATGGATGTAGAGTGGATAAAATGGATGTAGAGTTGATAAAAATTGATGTAGAGTTAATAAAAATGGATGTTGAGTGGAAATAATGGATGTAGAGAGGATAAAATGGATGTAGAGTGGATAAAATGTATGTAGAGTTCATAAAAATGGATGTAGAGTGGATAAAATTGATGTAGAGCGGATAAAATGGATGTAGAGTGGATAAAATGGATGTAGAGTGGATAAAATGGATGTAGAGTTGATAAAAATGGATGTAGAGTGGATAAAAATGGATGTAGAGTGGATAAAATGGATGTAGAGTGGATAAAACGGATGTAGAGTGGATAAAAAAGGATGTAGAGGGGATAAAATGGATGTAGAGTGGATAAAATTGATGTAGAGTGGATAAAATGGATGTAGAGTGGATAAAATGGATGTAGAGTGGATGAAATGGATGTAGATTGGATAAAATGGATGTAGAGTGGATAAAAATGGATGTAGAGTGGATAAAAATGGATGTAGAGTATATAAAATGGATGTAGAGTATATAAAATGGATGTAGAGTGGATAAAAATGGATGTAGAGTGGATAAAAAGGATGTAGAGTGGATAAAAATAGATGTAGAGTGGATAAAATGGATGTAGAGTGGATAAAACGGATGTAGAGTGGATAAAAAAGGATGTAGAGGGGATAAAATGGATGTAGAGTGGGTAAAATAGATGTAGAGTGGATAAAATGGATGTAGAGTTGATAAAAATGGATGTAGAGTGGACAAAATGGATGTAGAGCGGATAAAATGGATGTAGAGTGGATAAAATGGATGTAGAGTGGATAAAATTGATGTAGAGTGGATAAAATTGATGTAGAGTGGATAAAATTGATGTAGAGTGGATAAAATGGATGTAGAGTGGATAAAAATGGATGTAGAGAGGATAAAATGGATGTAGAGTGGATAAAATGGATGTAGAGTGGATAAAATGGATGTAGAGTGGATGAAATGGATGTAGATTGGATAAAATGGATGTAGAGTGGATAAAAATGGATGTAGAGTGGATAAAAATGGATGTAGAGTATATAAAATGGATGTAGAGTATATAAAATGGATGTAGAGTGGATAAAAATGGATGTAGAGTGGATAAAAAGGATGTAGAGTGGATAAAAATAGATGTAGAGTGGATAAAATGGATGTAGAGTGGATAAAACGGATGTAGAGTGGATAAAAAAGGATGTAGAGGGGATAAAATGGATGTAGAGTGGATAAAATTGATGTAGAGCGGACAAAATGGATGTAGAGTGGATAAAATGGATGTGGAGTGGATAAAATGGATGTAGAGTGGGTAAAATAGATGTAGAGTGGATAAAATGGATGTAGAGTTGATAAAAATGGATGTAGAGTGGACAAAATGGATGTAGAGCGGATAAAATGGTTGTAGAGTGGATAAAAATGGATGTAGAGAGGATAAAATGGATGTAGAGTGGATAAAAATGGATGTAGAGTGGATAAAATGGATGTAGAGTGGATAAAATGGATGTAGAGTGGATGAAATGGATGTAGAGTTGATAAAAATGGATGTAGAGTGGATAAAATGAATGTAGAGTAGATAAAATGGATGTAGAGTGGATAAAATGGATGTAGAGTTGATAAAATGGATGTAAAGTGGATAAAATGGATGTAGAGTGGAAATAATGGATGTAGAGAGGATAAAATGGATGTAGAGTGGATAAAATGGATGTAGAGTGGATAAAAATGGATGTAGAGTATATAAAATGGATGTAGAGTGGATAAAAATGGATGTAGAGTTGATAAAAATGGATGTAGAGTGGACAAAATAGATGTAGAGTGGATAAAAATGGATGTAGAGTGGTATAACATGGATGTAGAGTGGATAAAAATGGATGTAGAGTGGATAAAAATGGATGTAGAGAGGATAAAATGGATGTAGAGTGGATAAAAATGGATGTAGAGTGGATAAAATGGATGTAGAGTGGATAAAATGGATGTAGAGTGGATAAAATGGATGTAGAGTGGGTAAAATAGATGTAGAGTGGATAAAATGGATGTAGAGTTGATAAAAATGGATGTAGAGTGGACAAAATGGATGTAGAGTGGATAAAATGGATGTAGAGTTGATAAAAATGGAAGTAGAGTTAATAAAAATGGATGTAGAGTGGACAAAATAGATGTAGAGTGGATAAAATGGATGTAGAGTTGATAAAAATGGATGTAGAGGGGACAAAATAGATGTAGAGTGGATAAAAATGGATGTAGAGTGGTATAAAATGGATGTAGAGTGGATAAAAATGGATGTAGAGTGGATAAAAATGGATGTAGAGAGGATAAAATGGATGTAGAGTGGATAAAATGGATGTAGAGAGGATAAAATTGATGTAGAGCGGATAAAATGGATGTGGAGTGGATAACAATGGATGTAGAGTGGATAAAATGGATGTAGAGTATATAAAATGGATGTAGAGTGGATAAAAATGGATGTAGAGTGGATAAAATGGATGTAGAGTGGATAAAAATAGATGTAGAGTGGATAAAATGGATGTAGAGTGGATAAAACGGATGTAGAGTGGATAAAAAAGCATGTAGAGGGGATAAAATGGATGCAGAGTGGATAAAATTGATGTAGAGCGGATAAAATGGATGTAGAGTGGATAAAATGGATGTAGAGTGGATAAAATGGATGTAGAGTGGATAAAACGGATGTAGAGTGGATAAAAAAGGATGTAGAGGGGATAAAATGGATGTAGAGTGGATAAAATTGATGTAGAGAGGATAAAATGGATGTAGAGTGGATAAAAATGGATGTAGAGTGGATAAAATGGATGTAGAGTGGATAAAATGGATGTAGAGTGGATGAAATGGATGTAGAGTTGATAAAAATGGATGTAGAGTGGATAAAATGGATGTAGAGTTGATAAAAATGGATGTAGAGTGGACAAAATGGATGTAGAGTGGATAAAATGGATGTAGAGTTGATAAAAATGGAAGTAGAGTTAATAAAAATGGATGTAGAGTGGACAAAATAGATGTAGAGTGGATAAAATGGATGTAGAGTTGATAAAAATGGATGTAGAGGGGACAAAATAGATGTAGAGTGGATAAAAATGGATGTAGAGTGGTATAAAATGGATGTAGAGTGGATAAAAATGGATGTAGAGTGGATAAAAATGGATGTAGAGAGGATAAAATGGATGTAGAGTGGATAAAATGGATGTAGAGAGGATAAAATTGATGTAGAGCGGATAAAATGGATGTGGAGTGGATAACAATGGATGTAGAGTGGATAAAATGGATGTAGAGTATATAAAATGGATGTAGAGTGGATAAAATGGATGTAGAGTGGGTAAAATAGATGTAGAGTGGATAAAATGGATGTAGAGTGGATAAAACGGATGTAGAGTGGATAAAAAAGGATGTAGAGGGGATAAAATGGATGCAGAGTGGATAAAATTGATGTAGAGCGGATAAAATGGATGTAGAGTGGATAAAATGGATGTAGAGTGGATAAAATGGATGTAGAGTGGATAAAACGGATGTAGAGTGGATAAAAAAGGATGTAGAGGGGATAAAATGGATGTAGAGTGGATAAAATTGATGTAGAGTGGATAAAATGGATGTAGAGTGGATAAAAATGGATGTAGAGTGGATAAAATGGATGTAGAGTGGGTAAAATAGATGTAGAGTGGATAAAATGGATGTAGAGTGGATAAAATGGATGTAGAGTGGATAAAATGGATGTAGTGTGGATAAAAATGGATGTAGAGAGGATAAAATGGATGTAGAGTGGATAAAAATGGATGTAGAGTGGATAAAATGGATGTAGAGTTGATAAAAATGGATGTAGAGTGGATAAAATGAATGAAGAGTAAATAAAATGGATGTAGAGTGGATAAAATGGATGTAGAGTTGATAAAATGGATGTAAAGTGGATAAAATGGATGTAGAGTTAATAAAAATGGATGTAGAGTGGAAATAATGGATGTAGAGAGGATAAAATGGATGTAGAGTGGATAAAATGGATGTAGAGTGGATAAAAATGGATGTAGAGTATATAAAATGGATGTAGAGTATATAAAATGGATGTAGAGTGGATAAAACGGATGTAGAGTGGATAAAAAAGGATGTAGAGGGGATAAAATGGATGTAGAGTGGATAAAATTGATGTAGAGCGGATAAAATGGATGTAGAGTGGATAAAATGGATGTAGAGTTGATAACAATGGATGTAGAGTGGATAAAATGGATGTAGAGTTGATAAAAATGGATGTAGAGTGGATAAAAATGGATGTAGAGTGGATAAAATGGATGTAGAGTGGATAAAACGGATGTAGAGTGGATATAAAAAGATGTAGAGGGGATAAAATGGATGTAGAGTGGATAAAATTGATGTAGAGTGGATAAAATGGATGTAGAGTGGATAAAAATGGATGTAGAGTGGATAAAATGGATGTAGAGTGGGTAAAATAGATGTAGAGTGAATAAAATGGATGTAGAGTTGATAAAAATGGATGTAGAGTGGACAAAATGGATGTAGAGCGGATAAAATGGATGTAGAGTGGATAAAATGGATGTAGAGTGGATAAAATTGATGTAGAGTGGATAAAATTGATGTAGAGAGGATAAAATGGATGTAGAGTGGATAAAAATGGATGTAGAGTGGATAAAATGGATGTAGAGTGGATAAAATGGATGTAGAGTGGATGAAATGGATGTAGAGTTGATAAAAATGGATGTAGAGTGGATAAAATGGATGTAGAGTTGATAAAAATGGATGTAGAGTGGACAAAATGGATGTAGAGTGGATAAAATGGATGTAGAGTTGATAAAAATGGAAGTAGAGTTAATAAAAATGGATGTAGAGTGGACAAAATAGATGTAGAGTGGATAAAATGGATGTAGAGTTGATAAAAATGGATGTAGAGGGGACAAAATAGATGTAGAGTGGATAAAAATGGATGTAGAGTGGTATAAAATGGATGTAGAGTGGATAAAAATGGATGTAGAGTGGATAAAAATGGATGTAGAGAGGATAAAATGGATGTAGAGTGGATAAAATGGATGTAGAGAGGATAAAATTGATGTAGAGCGGATAAAATGGATGTGGAGTGGATAACAATGGATGTAGAGTGGATAAAATGGATGTAGAGTATATAAAATGGATGTAGAGTGGATAAAATGGATGTAGAGTGGACAAATGGATGTAGAGCGGATAAAATGGTTGTAGAGTGGATAAAAATGGATGTAGAGAGGATAAAATGGATGTAGAGTGGATAAAAATGGATGTAGAGTGGATAAAATGGATGTAGAGTGGATAAAATGGATGTAGAGTGGATAAAATGGATGTAGAGTGGATAAAACGGATGTAGAGTGGATAAAATGAATGTAGAGTAGATAAAATGGATGTAGAGTGGATAAAATGGATGTAGAGTTGATAAAATGGATGTAAAGTGGATAAAATGGATGTAGAGTGGAAATAATGGATGTAGAGAGGATAAAATGGATGTAGAGTGGATAAAATGGATGTAGAGTGGATAAAATGGATGTAGAGTGGATAAAACGGATGTAGAGTGGATAAAAAAGGATGTAGAGGGGATAAAATGGATGTAGAGTGGATAAAATTGATGTAGAGTGGATAAAATGGATGTAGAGTGGATAAAAATGGATGTAGAGTGGATAAAATGGATGTAGAGTGGGTAAAATAGATGTAGAGTGGATAAAATGGATGTAGAGTGGATAAAATGGATGTAGAGTGGATAAAATGGATGTAGTGTGGATAAAAATGGATGTAGAGAGGATAAAATGGATGTAGAGTGGATAAAAATGGATGTAGAGTGGATAAAATGGATGTAGAGTTGATAAAAATGGATGTAGAGTGGATAAAATGAATGAAGAGTAAATAAAATGGATGTAGAGTGGATAAAATGGATGTAGAGTTGATAAAATGGATGTAAAGTGGATAAAATGGATGTAGAGTTAATAAAAATGGATGTAGAGTGGAAATAATGGATGTAGAGAGGATAAAATGGATGTAGAGTGGATAAAATGGATGTAGAGTGGATAAAAATGGATGTAGAGTATATAAAATGGATGTAGAGTATATAAAATGGATGTAGAGTGGATAAAAATGGATGTAGAGTGGATAAAATGGATGTAGAGTGGATAAAAATAGATCTAGAGTGGATAAAATGGATGTAGAGTGGATAAAACGGATGTAGAGTGGATAAAAAAGGATGTAGAGGGGATAAAATGGATGTAGAGTGGATAAAATTGATGTAGAGCGGATAAAATGGATGTAGAGTGGATAAAATGGATGTAGAGTGGATAAAATGGATGTAGAGTGGATAAAACGGATGTAGAGTGGATAAAAAAGGATGTAGAGGGGATAAAATGGATGTAGAGTGGATAAAATTGATGTAGAGTGGATAAAATGGATGTAGAGTGGATAAAAATGGATGTAGAGTGGATAAAATAGATGTAGAGTGGGTAAAATAGATGTAGAGTGGATAAAATGGATGTAGAGTGGATAAAATGGATGTAGAGTGGATAAAATGGATGTAGTGTGGATAAAAATGGATGTAGAGAAGATAAAATGGATGTAGAGTGGATAAAAATGGATGTAGAGTGGATAAAATGGATGTAGAGTTGATAAAAATGGATGTAGAGTGGATAAAATGAATGAAGAGTAAATAAAATGGATGTAGAGTGGATAAAATGGATGTAGAGTTGATAAAATGGATGTAAAGTGGATAAAATGGATGTAGAGTTAATAAAAATGGATGTAGAGTGGAAATAATGGATGTAGAGTTGATAAAAATGGATGTAGAGTGGATAAAAATGGATGTAGAGTGGATAAAATGGATGTAGAGTGGATAAAATGGATGTAGAGTGGATATAAAAAGATGTAGAGGGGATAAAATGGATGTAGAGTGGATAAAATTGATGTAGAGTGGATAAAATGGATGTAGAGTGGATAAAAATGGATGTAGAGTGGATAAAATGGATGTAGAGTGGGTAAAATAGATGTAGAGTGAATAAAATGGATGTAGAGTTGATAAAAATGGATGTAGAGTGGACAAAATGGATGTAGAGCGGATAAAATGGATGTAGAGTGGATAAAATGGATGTAGAGTGGATAAAATTGATGTAGAGTGGATAAAATTGATGTAGAGAGGATAAAATGGATGTAGAGTGGATAAAAATGGATGTAGAGTGGATAAAATGGATGTAGAGTGGATAAAATGGATGTAGAGTGGATGAAATGGATGTAGAGTTGATAAAAATGGATGTAGAGTGGATAAAATGGATGTAGAGTTGATAAAAATGGATGTAGAGTGGACAAAATGGATGTAGAGTGGATAAAATGGATGTAGAGTTGATAAAAATGGAAGTAGAGTTAATAAAAATGGATGTAGAGTGGACAAAATAGATGTAGAGTGGATAAAATGGATGTAGAGTTGATAAAAATGGATGTAGAGGGGACAAAATAGATGTAGAGTGGATAAAAATGGATGTAGAGTGGTATAAAATAGATGTAGAGTGGATAAAAATGGATGTAGAGTTGATAAAAATGGATGTAGAGGGGACAAAATAGATGTAGAGTGGATAAAAATGGATGTAGAGTGGTATAAAATGGATGTAGAGTGGATAAAAATGGATGTAGAGTGGATAAAAATGGATGTAGAGTGGATAAAAATGGATGTAGAGAGGATAAAATGGATGTAGAGTGGATAAAATGGATGTAGAGAGGATAAAATTGATGTAGAGCGGATAAAATGGATGTGGAGTGGATAACAATGGATGTAGAGTGGATAAAATGGATGTAGAGTATATAAAATGGATGTAGAGTGGATAAAATGGATGTAGAGTGGGTAAAATAGATGTAGAGTGGATAAAATGGATGTAGAGTTGATAAAAATGGATGTAGAGTGGACAAAATGGATGTAGAGCGGATAAAATGGTTGTAGAGTGGATAAAAATGGATGTAGAGAGGATAAAATGGATGTAGAGTGGATAAAAATGGATGTAGAGTGGATAAAATGGATGTAGAGTGGATAAAAATGGATGTAGAGTGGATAAAATGGATGTAGAGTGGATAAAATGGATGTAGAGTGGATGAAATGGATGTAGAGTTGATAAAAATGGATGTAGAGTGGATAAAATGGATGTAGAGTTGATAAAAATGGATGTAGAGTGGACAAAATGGATGTAGAGTGGATAAAATGGATGTAGAGTTGATAAAAATGGAAGTAGAGTTAATAAAAATGGATGTAGAGTGGACAAAATAGATGTAGAGTGGATAAAATGGATGTAGAGTTGATAAAAATGGATGTAGAGGGGACAAAATAGATGTAGAGTGGATAAAAATGGATGTAGAGTGGTATAAAATAGATGTAGAGTGGATAAAAATGGATGTAGAGTTGATAAAAATGGATGTAGAGGGGACAAAATAGATGTAGAGTGGATAAAAATGGATGTAGAGTGGTATAAAATGGATGTAGAGTGGATAAAAATGGATGTAGAGTGGATAAAAATGGATGTAGAGTGGATAAAAATGGATGTAGAGAGGATAAAATGGATGTAGAGTGGATAAAATGGATGTAGAGAGGATAAAATTGATGTAGAGCGGATAAAATGGATGTGGAGTGGATAACAATGGATGTAGAGTGGATAAAATGGATGTAGAGTATATAAAATGGATGTAGAGTGGATAAAATGGATGTAGAGTGGGTAAAATAGATGTAGAGTGGATAAAATGGATGTAGAGTTGATAAAAATGGATGTAGAGTGGACAAAATGGATGTAGAGCGGATAAAATGGTTGTAGAGTGGATAAAAATGGATGTAGAGAGGATAAAATGGATGTAGAGTGGATAAAAATGGATGTAGAGTGGATAAAATGGATGTAGAGTGGATAAAATTGATGTAGAGTGGATAAAATGGATGTAGAGTGGATAAAAATGGATGTAGAGTGGATAAAATGGATGTAGAGTGGGTAAAATAGATGTAGAGTGAATAAAATGGATGTAGAGTTGATAAAAATGGATGTAGAGTGGACAAAATGGATGTAGAGCGGATAAAATGGATGTAGAGTGGATAAAATGGATGTAGAGTGGATAAAATTGATGTAGAGTGGATAAAATTGATGTAGAGAGGATAAAATGGATGTAGAGTGGATAAAAATGGATGTAGAGTGGATAAAATGGATGTAGAGTGGATAAAATGGATGTAGAGTGGATGAAATGGATGTAGAGTTGATAAAAATGGATGTAGAGTGGATAAAATGGATGTAGAGTTGATAAAAATGGATGTAGAGTGGACAAAATGGATGTAGAGTGGATAAAATGGATGTAGAGTTGATAAAAATGGAAGTAGAGTTAATAAAAATGGATGTAGAGTGGACAAAATAGATGTAGAGTGGATAAAATGGATGTAGAGTTGATAAAAATGGATGTAGAGGGGACAAAATAGATGTAGAGTTGATAAAAATGGATGTAGAGTGGTATAAAATGGATGTAGAGTGGATAAAAATGGATGTAGAGTGGATAAAAATGGATGTAGAGAGGATAAAATGGATGTAGAGTGGATAAAATGGATGTAGAGAGGATAAAATTGATGTAGAGCGTAAAAATGGATGTGGAGTGGATAACAATGGATGTAGAGTGGATAAAATGGATGTAGAGTATATAAAATGGATGTAGAGTGGATAAAATGGATGTAGAGTGGGTAAAATAGATGTAGAGTGGATAAAATGGATGTAGAGTTGATAAAAATGGATGTAGAGTGGACAAAATGGATGTAGAGCGGATAAAATGGTTGTAGAGTGGATAAAAATGGATGTAGAGAGGATAAAATGGATGTAGAGTGGATAAAAATGGATGTAGAGTGGATAAAATGGATGTAGAGTGGATAAAATGGATGTAGAGTGGATAAAATGGATGTAGAGTGGATAAAACGGATGTAGAGTGGATAAAATGAATGTAGAGTAGATAAAATGGATGTAGAGTGGATAAAATGGATGTAGAGTTGATAAAATGGATGTAAAGTGGATAAAATGGATGTAGAGTGGAAATAATGGATGTAGAGAGGATAAAATGGATGTAGAGTGGATAAAATGGATGTAGAGTGGATAAAATGGATGTAGAGTGGATAAAACGGATGTAGAGTGGATAAAAAAGGATGTAGAGGGGATAAAATGGATGTAGAGTGGATAAAATTGATGTAGAGTGGATAAAATGGATGTAGAGTGGATAAAAATGGATGTAGAGTGGATAAAATGGATGTAGAGTGGGTAAAATAGATGTAGAGTGGATAAAATGGATGTAGAGTGGATAAAATGGATGTAGAGTGGATAAAATGGATGTAGTGTGGATAAAAATGGATGTAGAGAGGATAAAATGGATGTAGAGTGGATAAAAATGGATGTAGAGTGGATAAAATGGATGTAGAGTTGATAAAAATGGATGTAGAGTGGATAAAATGAATGAAGAGTAAATAAAATGGATGTAGAGTGGATAAAATGGATGTAGAGTTGATAAAATGGATGTAAAGTGGATAAAATGGATGTAGAGTTAATAAAAATGGATGTAGAGTGGAAATAATGGATGTAGAGAGGATAAAATGGATGTAGAGTGGATAAAATGGATGTAGAGTGGATAAAAATGGATGTAGAGTATATAAAATGGATGTAGAGTATATAAAATGGATGTAAAGTGGATAAAAATGGATGTAGAGTGGATAAAATGGATGTAGAGTGGATAAAAATAGATCTAGAGTGGATAAAATGGATGTAGAGTGGATAAAACGGATGTAGAGTGGATAAAAAAGGATGTAAAGGGGATAAAATGGATGTAGAGTGGATAAAATTGATGTAGAGCGGATAAAATGGATGTAGAGTGGATAAAATGGATGTAGAGTGGATAAAATGGATGTAGAGTGGGTAAAACGGATGTAGAGTGGATAAAAAAGGATGTAGAGGGGATAAAATGGATGTAGAGTGGATAAAATTGATGTAGAGTGGATAAAATGGATGTAGAGTGGATAAAAATGGATGTAGAGTGGATAAAATGGATGTAGAGTGGGTAAAATAGATGTAGAGTGGATAAAATGGATGTAGAGTGGATAAAATGGATGTAGAGTGGATAAAATGGATGTAGTGTGGATAAAAATGGATGTAGAGAGGATAAAATGGATGTAGAGTGGATAAAAATGGATGTAGAGTGGATAAAATGGATGTAGAGTTGATAAAAATGGATGTAGAGTGGATAAAATGAATGAAGAGTAAATAAAATGGATGTAGAGTGGATAAAATGGATGTAGAGTTGATAAAATGGATGTAAAGTGGATAAAATGGATGTAGAGTTAATAAAAATGGATGTAGAGTGGAAATAATGGATGTAGAGAGGATAAAATGGATGTAGAGTGGATAAAATTGATGTAGAGTGGATAAAAATGGATGTAGAGTATATAAAATGGATGTAGAGTATATAAAATGGATGTAGAGTGGATAAAAATGGATGTAGAGTGGATAAAATGGATGTAGAGTGGATAAAAATAGATCTAGAGTGGATAAAATGGATGTAGAGTGGATAAAACGGATGTAGAGTGGATAAAAAAGGATGTAGAGGGGATAAAATGGATGTAGAGTGGATAAAATTGATGTAGAGCGGATAAAATGGATGTAGAGTGGATAAAATGGATGTAGAGTTGATAACAATGGATGTAGAGTGGATAAAATGGATGTAGAGTTGATAAAAATGGATGTAGAGTGGATAAAAATGGATGTAGAGTGGATAAAATGGATGTAGAGCGGATAAAACGGATGTAGAGTGGATATAAAAAGATGTAGAGGGGATAAAATGGATGTAGAGTGGATAAAATGGATGTAGAGTGGATAAAATGGATGTAGAGTGGATGAAATGGATGTAGAGTTGATAAAAATGGATGTAGAGTGGATAAAATGGATGTAGAGTTGATAAAAATGGATGTAGAGTGGACAAAATGGATGTAGAGTGGATAAAATGGATGTAGAGTTGATAAAAATGGAAGTAGAGTTAATAAAAATGGATGTAGAGTGGACAAAATAGATGTAGAGTGGATAAAATGGATGTAGAGTTGATAAAAATGGATGTAGAGGGGACAAAATAGATGTAGAGTGGATAAAAATGGATGTAGAGTGGTATAAAATGGATGTAGAGTGGATAAAAATGGATGTAGAGTGGATAAAAATGGATGTAGAGAGGATAAAATGGATGTAGAGTGGATAAAATGGATGTAGAGAGGATAAAATTGATGTAGAGCGGATAAAATGGATGTGGAGTGGATAACAATGGATGTAGAGTGGATAAAATGGATGTAGAGTATATAAAATGGATGTAGAGTGGATAAAATGGATGTAGAGTGGGTAAAATAGATGTAGAGTGGATAAAATGGATGTAGAGTTGATAAAAATGGATGTAGAGTGGACAAAATGGATGTAGAGCGGATAAAATGGTTGTAGAGTGGATAAAAATGGATGTAGAGAGGATAAAATGGATGTAGAGTGGATAAAAATGGATGTAGAGTGGATAAAATGGATGTAGAGTGGATAAAATGGATGTAGAGTGGATAAAATGGATGTAGAGTGGATAAAACGGATGTAGAGTGGATAAAATGAATGTAGAGTAGATAAAATGGATGTAGAGTGGATAAAATGGATGTAGAGTTGATAAAATGGATGTAAAGTGGATAAAATGGATGTAGAGTGGAAATAATGGATGTAGAGAGGATAAAATGGATGTAGAGTGGATAAAATGGATGTAGAGTGGATAAAATGGATGTAGAGTGGATAAAACGGATGTAGAGTGGATAAAAAAGGATGTAGAGGGGATAAAATGGATGTAGAGTGGATAAAATTGATGTAGAGTGGATAAAATGGATGTAGAGTGGATAAAAATGGATGTAGAGTGGATAAAATGGATGTAGAGTGGGTAAAATAGATGTAGAGTGGATAAAATGGATGTAGAGTGGATAAAATGGATGTAGAGTGGATAAAATGGATGTAGTGTGGATAAAAATGGATGTAGAGAGGATAAAATGGATGTAGAGTGGATAAAAATGGATGTAGAGTGGATAAAATGGATGTAGAGTTGATAAAAATGGATGTAGAGTGGATAAAATGAATGAAGAGTAAATAAAATGGATGTAGAGTGGATAAAATGGATGTAGAGTTGATAAAATGGATGTAAAGTGGATAAAATGGATGTAGAGTTAATAAAAATGGATGTAGAGTGGAAATAATGGATGTAGAGAGGATAAAATGGATGTAGAGTGGATAAAATGGATGTAGAGTGGATAAAAATGGATGTAGAGTATATAAAATGGATGTAGAGTATATAAAATGGATGTAAAGTGGATAAAAATGGATGTAGAGTGGATAAAATGGATGTAGAGTGGATAAAAATAGATCTAGAGTGGATAAAATGGATGTAGAGTGGATAAAACGGATGTAGAGTGGATAAAAAAGGATGTAGAGGGGATAAAATGGATGTAGAGTGGATAAAATTGATGTAGAGCGGATAAAATGGATGTAGAGTGGATAAAATGGATGTAGAGTGGATAAAATGGATGTAGAGTGGATAAAACGGATGTAGAGTGGATAAAAAAGGATGTAGAGGGGATAAAATGGATGTAGAGTGGATAAAATTGATGTAGAGTGGATAAAATGGATGTAGAGTGGATAAAAATGGATGTAGAGTGGATAAAATGGATGTAGAGTGGGTAAAATAGATGTAGAGTGGATAAAATGGATGTAGAGTGGATAAAATGGATGTAGAGTGGATAAAATGGATGTAGTGTGGATAAAAATGGATGTAGAGAGGATAAAATGGATGTAGAGTGGATAAAAATGGATGTAGAGTGGATAAAATGGATGTAGAGTTGATAAAAATGGATGTAGAGTGGATAAAATGAATGAAGAGTAAATAAAATGGATGTAGAGTGGATAAAATGGATGTAGAGTTGATAAAATGGATGTAAAGTGGATAAAATGGATGTAGAGTTAATAAAAATGGATGTAGAGTGGAAATAATGGATGTAGAGAGGATAAAATGGATGTAGAGTGGATAAAATGGATGTAGAGTGGATAAAAATGGATGTAGAGTATATAAAATGGATGTAGAGTATATAAAATGGATGTAGAGTGGATAAAAATGGATGTAGAGTGGATAAAATGGATGTAGAGTGGATAAAAATAGATCTAGAGTGGATAAAATGGATGTAGAGTGGATAAAACGGATGTAGAGTGGATAAAAAAGGATGTAGAGGGGATAAAATGGATGTAGAGTGGATAAAATTGATGTAGAGCGGATAAAATGGATGTAGAGTGGATAAAATGGATGTAGAGTTGATAACAATGGATGTAGAGTGGATAAAATGGATGTAGAGTTGATAAAAATGGATGTAGAGTGGATAAAAATGGATGTAGAGTGGATAAAATGGATGTAGAGCGGATAAAACGGATGTAGAGTGGATATAAAAAGATGTAGAGGGGATAAAATGGATGTAGAGTGGATAAAATTGATGTAGAGTGGATAAAATGGATGTAGAGTGGATAAAAATGGATGTAGAGTGGATAAAATGGATGTAGAGTGGGTAAAATAGATGTAGAGTGAATAAAATGGATGTAGAGTTGATAAAAATGGATGTAGAGTGGACAAAATGGATGTAGAGCGGATAAAATGGATGTAGAGTGGATAAAATGGATGTAGAGTGGATAAAATTGATGTAGAGTGGATAAAATTGATGTAGAGAGGATAAAATGGATGTAGAGTGGATAAAAATGGATGTAGAGTGGATAAAATGGATGTAGAGTGGATAAAATGGATGTAGAGTGGATGAAATGGATGTAGAGTTGATAAAAATGGATGTAGAGTGGATAAAATGGATGTAGAGTTGATAAAAATGGATGTAGAGCGGATAAAATGGTTGTAGAGTGGATAAAAATGGATGTAGAGAGGATAAAATGGATGTAGAGTGGATAAAAATGGATGTAGAGTGGATAAAATGGATGTAGAGTGGATAAAATGGATGTAGAGTGGATAAAATGGATGTAGAGTGGATAAAACGGATGTAGAGTGGATAAATTGAATGTAGAGTAGATAAAATGGATGTAGAGTGGATAAAATGGATGTAGAGTTGATAAAATGGATGTAAAGTGGATAAAATGGATGTAGAGTGGAAATAATGGATGTAGAGAGGATAAAATGGATGTAGAGTGGATAAAATGGATGTAGAGTGGATAAAATGGATGTAGAGTGGATAAAACGGATGTAGAGTGGATAAAAAAGGATGTAGAGGGGATAAAATGGATGTAGAGTGGATAAAATTGATGTAGAGTGGATAAAATGGATGTAGAGTGGATAAAAATGGATGTAGAGTGGATAAAATGGATGTAGAGTGGGTAAAATAGATGTAGAGTGGATAAAATGGATGTAGAGTGGATAAAATGGATGTAGAGTGGATAAAATGGATGTAGTGTGGATAAAAATGGATGTAGAGAGGATAAAATGGATGTAGAGTGGATCAAAATGGATGTAGAGTGGATAAAATGGATGTAGAGTTGATAAAAATGGATGTAGAGTGGATAAAATGAATGAAGAGTAAATAAAATGGATGTAGAGTGGATAAAATGAATGAAGAGTAAATAAAATGGATGTAGAGTGGATAAAATGGATGTAGAGTTGATAAAATGGATGTAAAGTGGATAAAATGGATGTAGAGTTAATAAAAATGGATGTAGAGTGGAAATAATGGATGTAGAGAGGATAAAATGGATGTAGAGTGGATAAAATGGATGTAGAGTGGATAAAAATGGATGTAGAGTATATAAAATGGATGTAGAGTATATAAAATGGATGTAGAGTGGATAAAAATGGATGTAGAGTGGATAAAATGGATGTAGAGTGGATAAAAATAGATCTAGAGTGGATAAAATGGATGTAGAGTGGATAAAACGGATGTAGAGTGGATAAAAAAGGATGTAGAGGGGATAAAATGGATGTAGAGTGGATAAAATGGATGTAGAGTTGATAAAAATGGAAGTAGAGTTAATAAAAATGGATGTAGAGTGGACAAAATAGATGTAGAGTGGATAAAATGGATGTAGAGTTGATAAAAATGGATGTAGAGGGGACAAAATAGATGTAGAGTGGATAAAAATGGATGTAGAGTGGTATAAAATGGATGTAGAGTGGATAAAAATGGATGTAGAGTGGATAAAAATGGATGTAGAGAGGATAAAATGGATGTAGAGTGGATAAAATGGATGTAGAGAGGATAAAATTGATGTAGAGCGGATAAAATGGATGTGGAGTGGATAACAATGGATGTAGAGTGGATAAAATGGATGTAGAGTATATAAAATGGATGTAGAGTGGATAAAATGGATGTAGAGTGGGTAAAATAGATGTAGAGTGGATAAAATGGATGTAGAGTTGATAAAAATGGATGTAGAGTGGACAAAATGGATGTAGAGCGGATAAAATGGTTGTAGAGTGGATAAAAATGGATGTAGAGAGGATAAAATGGATGTAGAGTGGATAAAAATGGATGTAGAGTGGATAAAATGGATGTAGAGTGGATAAAATGGATGTAGAGTGGATAAAATGGATGTAGAGTGGATAAAACGGATGTAGAGTGGATAAAATGAATGTAGAGTAGATAAAATGGATGTAGAGTGGATAAAATGGATGTAGAGTTGATAAAATGGATGTAAAGTGGATAAAATGGATGTAGAGTGGAAATAATGGATGTAGAGAGGATAAAATGGATGTAGAGTGGATAAAATGGATGTAGAGTGGATAAAATGGATGTAGAGTGGATAAAACGGATGTAGAGTGGATAAAAAAGGATGTAGAGGGGATAAAATGGATGTAGAGTGGATAAAATTGATGTAGAGTGGATAAAATGGATGTAGAGTGGATAAAAATGGATGTAGAGTGGATAAAATGGATGTAGAGTGGGTAAAATAGATGTAGAGTGGATAAAATGGATGTAGAGTGGATAAAATGGATGTAGAGTGGATAAAATGGATGTAGTGTGGATAAAAATGGATGTAGAGAGGATAAAATGGATGTAGAGTGGATAAAAATGGATGTAGAGTGGATAAAATGGATGTAGAGTTGATAAAAATGGATGTAGAGTGGATAAAATGAATGAAGAGTAAATAAAATGGATGTAGAGTGGATAAAATGGATGTAGAGTTGATAAAATGGATGTAAAGTGGATAAAATGGATGTAGAGTTAATAAAAATGGATGTAGAGTGGAAATAATGGATGTAGAGAGGATAAAATGGATGTAGAGTGGATAAAATGGATGTAGAGTGGATAAAAATGGATGTAGAGTATATAAAATGGATGTAGAGTATATAAAATGGATGTAAAGTGGATAAAAATGGATGTAGAGTGGATAAAATGGATGTAGAGTGGATAAAAATAGATCTAGAGTGGATAAAATGGATGTAGAGTGGATAAAACGGATGTAGAGTGGATAAAAAAGGATGTAGAGGGGATAAAATGGATGTAGAGTGGATAAAATTGATGTAGAGCGGATAAAATGGATGTAGAGTGGATAAAATGGATGTAGAGTGGATAAAATGGATGTAGAGTGGATAAAACGGATGTAGAGTGGATAAAAAAGGATGTAGAGGGGATAAAATGGATGTAGAGTGGATAAAATTGATGTAGAGTGGATAAAATGGATGTAGAGTGGATAAAAATGGATGTAGAGTGGATAAAATGGATGTAGAGTGGGTAAAATAGATGTAGAGTGGATAAAATGGATGTAGAGTGGATAAAATGGATGTAGAGTGGATAAAATGGATGTAGTGTGGATAAAAATGGATGTAGAGAGGATAAAATGGATGTAGAGTGGATAAAAATGGATGTAGAGTGGATAAAATGGATGTAGAGTTGATAAAAATGGATGTAGAGTGGATAAAATGAATGAAGAGTAAATAAAATGGATGTAGAGTGGATAAAATGGATGTAGAGTTGATAAAATGGATGTAAAGTGGATAAAATGGATGTAGAGTTAATAAAAATGGATGTAGAGTGGAAATAATGGATGTAGAGAGGATAAAATGGATGTAGAGTGGATAAAATGGATGTAGAGTGGATAAAAATGGATGTAGAGTATATAAAATGGATGTAGAGTATATAAAATGGATGTAGAGTGGATAAAAATGGATGTAGAGTGGATAAAATGGATGTAGAGTGGATAAAAATAGATCTAGAGTGGATAAAATGGATGTAGAGTGGATAAAACGGATGTAGAGTGGATAAAAAAGGATGTAGAGGGGATAAAATGGATGTAGAGTGGATAAAATTGATGTAGAGCGGATAAAATGGATGTAGAGTGGATAAAATGGATGTAGAGTTGATAAAAATGGATGTAGAGTGGATAAAATGGATGTAGAGTTGATAAAAATGGATGTAGAGTGGATAAAAATGGATGTAGAGTGGATAAAATGGATGTAGAGCGGATAAAACGGATGTAGAGTGGATATAAAAAGATGTAGAGGGGATAAAATGGATGTAGAGTGGATAAAATTGATGTAGAGTGGATAAAATGGATGTAGAGTGGATAAAAATGGATGTAGAGTGGATAAAATGGATGTAGAGTGGGTAAAATAGATGTAGAGTGAATAAAATGGATGTAGAGTTGATAAAAATGGATGTAGAGTGGACAAAATGGATGTAGAGCGGATAAAATGGATGTAGAGTGGATAAAATGGATGTAGAGTGGATAAAATTGATGTAGAGTGGATAAAATTGATGTAGAGAGGATAAAATGGATGTAGAGTGGATAAAAATGGATGTAGAGTGGATAAAATGGATGTAGAGTGGATAAAATGGATGTAGAGTGGATGAAATGGATGTAGAGTTGATAAAAATGGATGTAGAGTGGATAAAATGGATGTAGAGTTGATAAAAATGGATGTAGAGCGGATAAAATGGTTGTAGAGTGGATAAAACGGATGTAGAGTGGATAAAAAAGGATGTAGAGGGGATAAAATGGATGTAGAGTGGATAAAATGGATGTAGAGTGGATAAAAATGGATGTAGAGTGGATAAAATGGATGTAGAGTGGATAAAATGGATGTAGAGTGGATAAAATGGATGTAGAGTGGATAAAACGGATGTAGAGTGGATAAATTGAATGTAGAGTAGATAAAATGGATGTAGAGTGGATAAAATGGATGTAGAGTGGATGAAATGGATGTAGAGTTGATAAAAATGGATGTAGAGTGGATAAAATGGATGTAGAGTTGATAAAAATGGATGTAGAGTGGATAAAATGGATGTAGAGCGGATAAAACGGATGTAGAGTGGATAAAAAAGGATGTAGAGGGGATAAAATGGATGTAGAGTGGATAAAATGGATGTAGAGTGGATAAAAATGGATGTAGAGTGGATAAAATGGATGTAGAGTGGATAAAATGGATGTAGAGTGGATAAAATGGATGTAGAGTGGATAAAACGGATGTAGAGTGGATAAATTGAATGTAGAGTAGATAAAATGGATGTAGAGTGGATAAAATGGATGTAGAGTTGATAAAATGGATGTAAAGTGGATAAAATGGATGTAGAGTGGAAATAATGGATGTAGAGAGGATAAAATGGATGTAGAGTGGATAAAATGGATGTAGAGTGGATAAAATGGATGTAGAGTGGATAAAACGGATGTAGAGTGGATAAAAAAGGATGTAGAGGGGATAAAATGGATGTAGAGTGGATAAAATTGATGTAGAGTGGATAAAATGGATGTAGAGTGGATAAAAATGGATGTAGAGTGGATAAAATGGATGTAGAGTGGGTAAAATAGATGTAGAGTGGATAAAATGGATGTAGAGTGGATAAAATGGATGTAGAGTGGATAAAATGGATGTAGTGTGGATAAAAATGGATGTAGAGAGGATAAAATGGATGTAGAGTGGATCAAAATGGATGTAGAGTGGATAAAATGGATGTAGAGTTGATAAAAATGGATGTAGAGTGGATAAAATGAATGAAGAGTAAATAAAATGGATGTAGAGTGGATAAAATGAATGAAGAGTAAATAAAATGGATGTAGAGTGGATAAAATGGATGTAGAGTTGATAAAATGGATGTAAAGTGGATAAAATGGATGTAGAGTTAATAAAAATGGATGTAGAGTGGAAATAATGGATGTAGAGAGGATAAAATGGATGTAGAGTGGATAAAATGGATGTAGAGTGGATAAAAATGGATGTAGAGTATATAAAATGGATGTAGAGTATATAAAATGGATGTAGAGTGGATAAAAATGGATGTAGAGTGGATAAAATGGATGTAGAGTGGATAAAAATAGATCTAGAGTGGATAAAATGGATGTAGAGTGGATAAAACGGATGTAGAGTGGATAAAAAAGGATGTAGAGGGGATAAAATGGATGTAGAGTGGATAAAATTGATGTAGAGCGGATAAAATGGATGTAGAGTGGATAAAATGGATGTAGAGTGGATAAAATGGATGTAGAGTGGATAAAACGGATGTAGAGTGGATAAAAAAGGATGTAGAGGGGATAAAATGGATGTAGAGTGGATAAAATTGATGTAGAGTGGATAAAATGGATGTAAAGTGGATAAAATGGATGTAGAGTTAATAAAAATGGATGTAGAGTGGAAATAATGGATGTAGAGAGGATAAAATGGATGTAGAGTGGATAAAATGGATGTAGAGTGGATAAAAATGGATGTAGAGTATATAAAATGGATGTAGAGTATATAAAATGGATGTAGAGTGGATAAAAATGGATGTAGAGTGGATAAAATGGATGTAGAGTGGATAAAAATAGATCTAGAGTGGATAAAATGGATGTAGAGTGGATAAAACGGATGTAGAGTGGATAAAAAAGGATGTAGAGGGGATAAAATGGATGTAGAGTGGATAAAATTGATGTAGAGCGGATAAAATGGATGTAGAGTGGATAAAATGGATGTAGAGTTGATAACAATGGATGTAGAGTGGATAAAATGGATGTAGAGTTGATAAAAATGGATGTAGAGTGGATAAAAATGGATGTAGAGTGGATAAAATGGATGTAGAGTGGATAAAACGGATGTAGAGTGGATATAAAAAGATGTAGAGGGGATAAAATGGATGTAGAGTGGATAAAATTGATGTAGAGTGGATAAAATGGATGTAGAGTGGATAAAAATGGATGTAGAGTGGATAAAATGGATGTAGAGTGGGTAAAATAGATGTAGAGTGAATAAAATGGATGTAGAGTTGATAAAAATGGATGTAGAGTGGACAAAATGGATGTAGAGCGGATAAAATGGATGTAGAGTGGATAAAATGGATGTAGAGTGGATAAAATTGATGTAGAGTGGATAAAATTGATGTAGAGAGGATAAAATGGATGTAGAGTGGATAAAAATGGATGTAGAGTGGATAAAATGGATGTAGAGTGGATAAAATGGATGTAGAGTGGATGAAATGGATGTAGAGTTGATAAAAATGGATGTAGAGTGGATAAAATGGATGTAGAGTTGATAAAAATGGATGTAGAGTGGACAAAATGGATGTAGAGTGGATAAAATGGATGTAGAGTTGATAAAAATGGAAGTAGAGTTAATAAAAATGGATGTAGAGTGGACAAAATAGATGTAGAGTGGATAAAATGGATGTAGAGTTGATAAAAATGGATGTAGAGGGGACAAAATAGATGTAGAGTGGATAAAAATGGATGTAGAGTGGTATAAAATGGATGTAGAGTGGATAAAAATGGATGTAGAGTGGATAAAAAATGGATGTAGAGAGGATAAAATGGATGTAGAGTGGATAAAATGGATGTAGAGAGGATAAAATTGATGTAGAGCGGATAAAATGGATGTGGAGTGGATAAAAATGGATGTAGAGTGGATAAAATGGATGTAGAGTATATAAAATGGATGTAGAGTGGATAAAATGGATGTAGAGTGGGTAAAATAGATGTAGAGTGGATAAAATGGATGTAGAGTTGATAAAAATGGATGTAGAGTGGACAAAATGGATGTAGAGCGGATAAAATGGTTGTAGAGTGGATAAAAATGGATGTAGAGAGGATAAAATGGATGTAGAGTGGATAAAAATGGATGTAGAGTGGATAAAATGGATGTAGAGTGGATAAAATGGATGTAGAGTGGATGAAATGGATGTAGAGTTGATAAAAATGGATGTAGAGTGGATAAAATGAATGTAGAGTAGATAAAATGGATGTAGAGTGGATAAAATGGATGTAGAGTTGATAAAATGGATGTAAAGTGGATAAAATGGATGTAGAGTGGAAATAATGGATGTAGAGAGGATAAAATGGATGTAGAGTGGATAAAATGGATGTAGAGTGGATAAAAATGGATGTAGAGTATATAAAATGGATGTAGAGTATATAAAATGGATGTAGAGTGGATAAAAATGGATGTAGAGTTGATAAAAATGGATGTAGAGTGGACAAAATAGATGTAGAGAGGATAAAATGGATGTAGAGTGGATAAAAATGGATGTAGAGTGGATAAAATGGATGTAGAGTGGATAAAATGGATGTAGAGTGGATAAAATGGATGTAGAGTGGGTAAAATAGATGTAGAGTGGATAAAATGGATGTAGAGTTGATAAAAATGGATGTAGAGTGGACAGAATGGATGTAGAGTGGATAAAATGGATGTAGAGTTGATAAAAATGGAAGTAGAGTTAATAAAAATGGATGTAGAGTGGACAAAATAGATGTAGAGTGGATAAAATGGATGTAGAGGGGACAAAATAGATGTAGAGTGGATAAAAATGGATGTAGAGTGGTATAAAATGGATGTAGAGTGGATAAAAATGGATGTAGAGTGGATAAAAATGGATGTAGAGTGGATAAAATGGATGTAGAGTGGATAAAATGGATGTAGAGAGGATAAAATTGATGTAGAGCGGATAAAATGGATGTGGAGTGGATAACAATGGATGTAGAGTGGATAAAATGGATGTAGAGTATATAAAATGGATGTAGAGTGGATAAAAATGGATGTAGAGTGGATAAAATGGATGTAGAGTGGATAAAAATAGATGTAGAGTGGATAAAATGGATGTAGAGTGGATAAAACGGATGTAGAGTGGATAAAAAAGGATGTAGAGGGGATAAAATGGATGCAGAGTGGATAAAATTGATGTAGAGCGGATAAAATGGATGTAGAGTGGATAAAATGGATGTAGAGTGGATAAAATGGATGTAGAGTGGATAAAACGGATGTAGAGTGGATAAAAAAGGATGTAGAGGGGATAAAATGGATGTAGAGTGGATAAAATTGATGTAGAGTGGATAAAATGGATGTAGAGTGGATAAAAATGGATGTAGAGTGGATAAAATGGATGTAGAGTGGGTAAAATAGATGTAGAGTGGATAAAATGGATGTAGAGTTGATAAAAATGGATGTAGAGTGGACAAAATGGATGTAGAGTGGATAAAGTGGATGTAGAGTTGATAAAAATGGATGTAGAGTGGACAAAATGGATGTAGAGTGGATAAAAATGGATGTAGAGAGGATAAAATGGATGTAGAGTGGGTAAAATGGATGTAGAGTGGATAAAATGGATGTGGAGTGGATAACAATGGATGTAGAGTGGATAAAATGGATGTAGAGTATATAAAATGGATGTAGAGTGGATAAAAATGGATGTAGAGTGGATAAAATGGATGTAGAGTGGATAAAAATAGATGTAGAGTGGATAAAATGGATGTAGAGTATATAAAATGGATGTAGAGTGGATAAAAATGGATGTAGAGTGGATAAAATGGATGTAGAGTGGATAAAAATAGATGTAGAGTGGATAAAATGGATGTAGAGTGGATAAAACGGATGTAGAGAGGATAAAAAAGGATGTAGAGGGGATAAAATGGATGCAGAGTGGATAAAATTGATGTAGAGCGGATAAAATGGATGTAGAGTGGATAAAATGGATGTAGAGTGGATAAAATGGATGTAGAGTGGATAAAACGGATGTAGAGTGGATAAAGAAGGATGTAGAGGGGATAAAATGGATGTAGAGTGGATAAAATTGATGTAGAGTGGATAAAATGGATGTAGAGTGGATAAAAATGGATGTAGAGTGGATAAAATGGATGTAGAGTGGGTAAAATAGATGTAGAGTGGATAAAATGGATGTAGAGTGGATAAAAATGGATGTAGAGTGGATAAAATGGATGTAGAGTGGGTAAAATGGATGTAGAGTGGATAAAATGGATGTAGAGTTGATAAAATGGATGTAGAGTGGATAAAATTGATGTAGAGTGGATAAAATTGATGTAGAGTGGATAAAATGGATGTAGAGTGGATTAAATGGATGTAGTGTGGATAAAAATGGATGTAGAGAGGATAAAATGGATGTAGAGTGGATAAAAATGGATGTAGAGTGGATAAAATGGATGTAGAGTTGATAAAAATGGATGTAGAGTGGATAAAATGAATGAAGAGTAAATAAAATGGATGTAGAGTGGATAAAATGGATGTAGAGTTGATAAAATGGATGTAAAGTGGATAAAATGGATGTAGAGTTAATAAAAATGGATGTAGAGTGGAAATAATGGATGTAGAGAGGATAAAATGGATGTAGAGTGGATAAAATGGATGTAGAGTGGATAAAAATGGATGTAGAGTATATAAAATGGATGTAGAGTATATAAAATGGATGTAGAGTGGATAAAAATGGATGTAGAGTGGATAAAATGGATGTAGAGTGGATAAAAATAGATGTAGAGTGGATAAAATGGATGTAGAGTGAATAAAACGGATGTAGAGTGGATAAAAAAGGATGTAGAGGGGATAAAATGGATGTAGAGTGGATAAAATTGATGTAGAGCGGATAAAATGGATGTAGAGTGGATAAAATAGATGTAGAGTTGATAACAATGGATGTAGAGTGGATAAAATGGATGTAGAGTTGATAAAAATGGATGTAGAGTGGATAAAAATGGATGTAGAGTGGATAAAATGGATGTAGAGTGGATAAAACGGATGTAGAGTGGATATAAAAAGATGTAGAGGGGATAAAATGGATGTAGAGTGGATAAAATTGATGTAGAGTGGATAAAATGGATGTAGAGTGGACAAAATGGATGTAGAGCGGATAAAATGGATGTAGAGTGGATAAAATGGATGTAGAGTGGATAAAATTGATGTAGAGTGGATAAAATTGATGTAGAGAGGATAAAATGGATGTAGAGTGGATAAAAATGGATGTAGAGTGGATAAAATGGATGTAGAGTGGATAAAATGGATGTAGAGTGGATGAAATGGATGTAGAGTTGATAAAAATGGATGTAGAGTGGATAAAATGGATGTAGAGTTGATAAAAATGGATGTAGAGTGGACAAAATGGATGTAGAGTGGATAAAATGGATGTAGAGTTGATAAAAATGGAAGTAGAGTTAATAAAAATGGATGTAGAGTGGACAAAATAGATGTAGAGTGGATAAAATGGATGTAGAGTTGATAAAAATGGATGTAGAGGGGACAAAATAGATGTAGAGTGGATAAAAATGGATGTAGAGTGGTATAAAATGGATGTAGAGTGGATAAAAATGGATGTAGAGTGGATAAAAATGGATGTAGAGAGGATAAAATGGATGTAGAGTGGATAAAATGGATGTAGAGAGGATAAAATTGATGTAGAGCGGATAAAATGGATGTGGAGTGGATAACAATGGATGTAGAGTGGATAAAATGGATGTAGAGTATATAAAATGGATGTAGAGTGGATAAAAATGGATGTAGAGTGGATAAAATGGATGTAGAGTGGATAAAATGGATGTAGAGTGGATAAAATGGATGTAGAGTGGATAAAATGGATGTAGAGTGGGTAAAATAGATGTAGAGTGGATAAAATGGATGTAGAGTTGATAAAAATGGATGTAGAGTGGACAAAATGGATGTAGAGTGGATAAAATGGATGTAGAGTTGATAAAAATGGAAGTAGAGTTAATAAAAATGGATGTAGAGTGGACAAAATAGATGTAGAGTGGATAAAATGGATGTAGAGTTGATAAAAATGGATGTAGAGAGGATAAAATTGATGTAGAGCGGATAAAATGGATGTGGAGTGGATAACAATGGATGTAGAGTGGATAAAATGGATGTAGAGTATATAAAATGGATGTAGAGTGGATAAAAATGGATGTAGAGTGGATAAAATGGATGTAGAGTGGATAAAATGGATGTAGAGTGGATAAAATGGATGTAGAGTGGGTAAAATAGATGTAGAGTGGATAAAATGGATGTAGAGTTGATAAAAATGGATGTAGAGTGGACAAAATAGATGTAGAGTGGATAAAAATGGATGTAGAGTGGTATAAAATGGATGTAGAGTGGATAAAAATGGATGTAGAGTGGATAAAAATGGATGTAGAGAGGATAAAATGGATGTAGAGTGGATAAAATGGATGTAGAGAGGATAAAATTGATGTAGAGCGGATAAAATGGATGTGGAGTGGATAACAATGGATGTAGAGTGGATAAAATGGATGTAGAGTATATAAAATGGATGTAGAGTGGATAAAAATGGATGTAGAGTGGATAAAATGGATGTAGAGTGGATAAAAATAGATGTAGAGTGGATAAAATGGATGTAGAGTGGATAAAACGGATGTAGAGTGGATAAAAAAGGATGTAGAGGGGATAAAATGGATGCAGAGTGGATAAAATTGATGTAGAGCGGATAAAATGGATGTAGAGTGGATAAAATGGATGTAGAGTGGATAAAATGGATGTAGAGTGGATAAAACGGATGTAGAGTGGATAAAAAAGGATGTAGAGGGGATAAAATGGATGTAGAGTGGATAAAATTGATGTAGAGTGGATAAAATGGATGTAGAGTGGATAAAAATGGATGTAGAGTGGATAAAATGGATGTAGAGTGGGTAAAATAGATGTAGAGTGGATAAAATGGATGTAGAGTTGATAAAAATGGATGTAGAGTGGACAAAATGGATGTAGAGTGGATAAAGTGGATGTAGAGTTGATAAAAATGGATGTAGAGTGGACAAAATGGATGTAGAGTGGATAAAAATGGATGTAGAGAGGATAAAATTGATGTAGAGCGGATAAAATGGATGTAGAGTGGATAAAATGGATGTGGAGTGGATAACAATGGATGTAGAGTGGATAAAATGGATGTAGAGTATATAAAATGGATGTAGAGTGGATAAAAATGGATGTAGAGTGGATAAAATGGATGTAGAGTGGATAAAAATAGATGTAGAGTGGATAAAATGGATGTAGAGTATATAAAATGGATGTAGAGTGGATAAAAATGGATGTAGAGTGGATAAAATGGATGTAGAGTGGATAAAAATAGATGTAGAGTGGATAAAATGGATGTAGAGTGGATAAAACGGATGTAGAGTGGATAAAAAAGGATGTAGAGGGGATAAAATGGATGCAGAGTGGATAAAATTGATGTAGAGCGGATAAAATGGATGTAGAGTGGATAAAATGGATGTAGAGTGGATAAAATGGATGTAGAGTGGATAAAACGGATGTAGAGTGGATAAAGAAGGATGTAGAGGGGATAAAATGGATGTAGAGTGGATAAAATTGATGTAGAGTGGATAAAATGGATGTAGAGTGGATAAAAATGGATGTAGAGTGGATAAAATGGATGTAGAGTGGGTAAAATAGATGTAGAGTGGATAAAATGGATGTAGAGTTGATAAAAATGGATGTAGAGTGGACAAAATGGATGTAGAGCGGATAAAATGGATGTAGAGTGGATAAAATGGATGTAGAGTGGATAAAATTGATGTAGAGTGGATAAAATTGATGTAGAGTGGATAAAATGGATGTAGAGTGGATAAAATGGATGTAGTGTGGATAAAAATGGATGTAGAGAGGATAAAATGGATGTAGAGTGGATAAAAATGGATGTAGAGTGGATAAAATGAATGTAGAGTTGATAAAAATGGATGTAGAGTGGATAAAATGAATGAAGAGTAAATAAAATGGATGTAGAGTGGATAAAATGGATGTAGAGTTGATAAAATGGATGTAAAGTGGATAAAATGGATGTAGAGTTAATAAAAATGGATGTAGAGTGGAAATAATGGATGTAGAGAGGATAAAATGGATGTAGAGTGGATAAAATGGATGTAGAGTGGATAAAAATGGATGTAGAGTGGATAAAAATGGATGTAGAGTGGATAAAATGGATGTAGAGTGGGTAAAATAGATGTAGAGTGGATAAAATGGATGTAGAGTTGATAAAAATGGATGTAGAGTGGACAAAATGGATGTAGAGTGGATAAAGTGGATGTAGAGTTGATAAAAATGGATGTAGAGTGGACAAAATGGATGTAGAGTGGATAAAAATGGATGTAGAGAGGATAAAATTGATGTAGAGCGGATAAAATGGATGTAGAGTGGATAAAATGGATGTGGAGTGGATAACAATGGATGTAGAGTGGATAAAATGGATGTAGAGTATATAAAATGGATGTAGAGTGGATAAAAATGGATGTAGAGTGGATAAAATGGATGTAGAGTGGATAAAAATAGATGTAGAGTGGATAAAATGGATGTAGAGTATATAAAATGGATGTAGAGTGGATAAAAATGGATGTAGAGTGGATAAAATGGATGTAGAGTGGATAAAAATAGATGTAGAGTGGATAAAATGGATGTAGAGTGGATAAAACGGATGTAGAGTGGATAAAAAAGGATGTAGAGGGGATAAAATGGATGCAGAGTGGATAAAATTGATGTAGAGCGGATAAAATGGATGTAGAGTGGATAAAATGGATGTAGAGTGGATAAAATGGATGTAGAGTGGATAAAACGGATGTAGAGTGGATAAAGAAGGATGTAGAGGGGATAAAATGGATGTAGAGTGGATAAAATTGATGTAGAGTGGATAAAATGGATGTAGAGTGGATAAAAATGGATGTAGAGTGGATAAAATGGATGTAGAGTGGATAAAAATAGATGTAGAGTGGATAAAATGGATGTAGAGTGAATAAAACGGATGTAGAGTGGATAAAAAAGGATGTAGAGGGGATAAAATGGATGTAGAGTGGATAAAATTGATGTAGAGCGGATAAAATGGATGTAGAGTGGATAAAATGGATGTAGAGTGGATAAAAATAGATGTAGAGTGGATAAAATGGATGTAGAGTGAATAAAACGGATGTAGAGTGGATAAAAAAGGATGTAGAGGGGATAAAATGGATGTAGAGTGGATAAAATTGATGTAGAGCGGATAAAATGGATGTAGAGTGGATAAAATGGATGTAGAGTTGATAACAATGGATGTAGAGTGGATAAAATGGATGTAGAGTTGATAAAAATGGATGTAGAGTGGATAAAAATGGATGTAGAGTGGATAAAATGGATGTAGAGTGGATAAAACGGATGTAGAGTGGATATAAAAAGATGTAGAGGGGATAAAATGGATGTAGAGTGGATAAAATTGATGTAGAGTGGATAAAATGGATGTAGAGTGGACAAAATGGATGTAGAGCGGATAAAATGGATGTAGAGTGGATAAAATGGATGTAGAGTGGATAAAATTGATGTAGAGTGGATAAAATTGATGTAGAGAGGATAAAATGGATGTAGAGTGGATAAAAATGGATGTAGAGTGGATAAAATGGATGTAGAGTGGATAAAATGGATGTAGAGTGGATGAAATGGATGTAGAGTTGATAAAAATGGATGTAGAGTGGATAAAATGGATGTAGAGTTGATAAAAATGGATGTAGAGTGGACAAAATGGATGTAGAGTGGATAAAATGGATGTAGAGTTGATAAAAATGGAAGTAGAGTTAATAAAAATGGATGTAGAGTGGACAAAATAGATGTAGAGTGGATAAAATGGATGTAGAGTTGATAAAAATGGATGGAGAGGGGACAAAATAGATGTAGAGTGGATAAAAATGGATGTAGAGTGGTATAAAATGGATGTAGAGTGGATAAAAATGGATGTAGAGTGGATAAAAATGGATGTAGAGAGGATAAAATGGATGTAGAGTGGATAAAATGGATGTAGAGAGGATAAAATTGATGTAGAGCGGATAAAATGGATGTGGAGTGGATAACAATGGATGTAGAGTGGATAAAATGGATGTAGAGTATATAAAATGGATGTAGAGTGGATAAAATGGATGTAGAGTGGGTAAAATAGATGTAGAGTGGATAAAAATAGATGTAGAGTGGATAAAATGGATGTAGAGTGGATAAAACGGATGTAGAGTGGATAAAAAAGGATGTAGAGGGGATAAAATGGATGTAGAGTGGATAAAATTGATGTAGAGCGGATAAAATGGATGTAGAGTGGATAAAATGGATGTAGAGTTGATAACAATGGATGTAGAGTGGATAAAATGGATGTAGAGTTGATAAAAATGGATGTAGAGTGGATAAAAATGGATGTAGAGTGGATAAAATGGATGTAGAGTGGATAAAACGGATGTAGAGTGGATATAAAAAGATGTAGAGGGGATAAAATGGATGTAGAGTGGATAAAATTGATGTAGAGTGGATAAAATGGATGTAGAGTGGATAAAAATGGATGTAGAGTGGATAAAATGGATGTAGAGTGGGTAAAATAGATGTAGAGTGAATAAAATGGATGTAGAGTTGATAAAAATGGATGTAGAGTGGACAAAATGGATGTAGAGCGGATAGAATGGATGTAGAGTGGATAAAATGGATGTAGAGTGGATAAAATTGATGTAGAGTGGATAAAATTGATGTAGAGAGGATAAAATGGATGTAGAGTGGATAAAAATGGATGTAGAGTGGATAAAATGGATGTAGAGTGGATAAAATGGATGTAGAGTGGATGAAATGGATGTAGAGTTGATAAAAATGGATGTAGAGTGGATAAAATGGATGTAGAGTTGATAAAAATGGATGTAGAGTGGACAAAATGGATGTAGAGTGGATAAAATGGATGTAGAGTTGATAAAAATGGAAGTAGAGTTAATAAAAATGGATGTAGAGTGGACAAAATAGATGTAGAGTGGATAAAATGGATGTAGAGTTGATAAAAATGGATGTAGAGTGGACAAAATAGATGTAGAGTGGATAAAAATGGATGTAGAGTGGTATAAAATGGATGTAGAGTGGATAAAAATGGATGTAGAGTGGATAAAAATGGATGTAGAGTGGATAAAATGGATGTAGAGTGGATAAAATGGATGTAGAGAGGATAAAATTGATGTAGAGCGGATAAAATGGATGTGGAGTGGATAACAATGGATGTAGAGTGGATAAAATGGATGTAGAGTATATAAAATGGATGTAGAGTGGATAAAATGGATGTAGAGTGGGTAAAATAGATGTAGAGTGGATAAAATGGATGTAGAGTTGATAAAAATGGATGTAGAGTGGACAAAATGGATGTAGAGTGGATAAAATGGTTGTAGAGTGGATAAAAATGGATGTAGAGAGGATAAAATGGATGTAGAGTGGATAAAAATGGATGTAGAGTGGATAAAATGGATGTAGAGTGGATAAAATGGATGTAGAGTGGATGAAATGGATGTAGAGTGGATAAAATGAATGTAGAGTAGATAAAATGGATGTAGAGTGGATAAAATGGATGTAGAGTTGATAAAATGGATGTAAAGTGGATAAAATGGATGTAGAGTGGAAATAATGGATGTAGAGAGGATAAAATGGATGTAGAGTGGATAAAATGGATGTAGAGTGGATAAAAATGGATGTAGAGTGGATAAAAATGGATGTAGAGTATATAAAATGGATGTAGAGTGGATAAAAATGGATGTAGAGTTGATAAAAATGGATGTAGAGTGGACAAAATAGATGTAGAGTGGATAAAAATGGATGTAGAGTGGTATAAAATGGATGTAGAGTGGATAAAAATGGATGTAGAGTGGATAAAAATGGATGTAGAGAGGATAAAATGGATGTAGAGTGGATAAAAATGGATGTAGAGTGGATAAAATGGATGTAGAGTGGATAAAATGGATGTAGAGTGGATAAAATGGATGTAGAGTGGGTAAAATAGATGTAGAGTGGATAAAATGGATGTAGAGTTGATAAAAATGGATGTAGAGTGGACAAAATGGATGTAGAGTGGATAAAATGGATGTAGAGTTGATAAAAATGGAAGTAGAGTTAATAAAAATGGATGTAGAGTGGACAAAATAGATGTAGAGTGGATAAAATGGATGTAGAGTTGATAAAAATGGATGTAGAGAGGATAAAATTGATGTAGAGCGGATAAAATGGATGTGGAGTGGATAACAATGGATGTAGAGTGGATAAAATGGATGTAGAGTATATAAAATGGATGTAGAGTGGATAAAAATGGATGTAGAGTGGATAAAATGGATGTAGAGTGGATAAAATGGATGTAGAGTGGATAAAATGGATGTAGAGTGGGTAAAATAGATGTAGAGTGGATAAAATGGATGTAGAGTTGATAAAAATGGATGTAGAGTGGACAAAATAGATGTAGAGTGGATAAAAATGGATGTAGAGTGGTATAAAATGGATGTAGAGTGGATAAAAATGGATGTAGAGTGGATAAAAATGGATGTAGAGAGGATAAAATGGATGTAGAGTGGATAAAATGGATGTAGAGAGGATAAAATTGATGTAGAGCGGATAAAATGGATGTGGAGTGGATAACAATGGATGTAGAGTGGATAAAATGGATGTAGAGTATATAAAATGGATGTAGAGTGGATAAAAATGGATGTAGAGTGGATAAAATGGATGTAGAGTGGATAAAAATAGATGTAGAGTGGATAAAATGGATGTAGAGTGGATAAAACGGATGTAGAGTGGATAAAAAAGGATGTAGAGGGGATAAAATGGATGCAGAGTGGATAAAATTGATGTAGAGCGGATAAAATGGATGTAGAGTGGATAAAATGGATGTAGAGTGGATAAAATGGATGTAGAGTGGATAAAACGGATGTAGAGTGGATAAAAAAGGATGTAGAGGGGATAAAATGGATGTAGAGTGGATAAAATTGATGTAGAGTGGATAAAATGGATGTAGAGTGGATAAAAATGGATGTAGAGTGGATAAAATGGATGTAGAGTGGGTAAAATAGATGTAGAGTGGATAAAATGGATGTAGAGTTGATAAAAATGGATGTAGAGTGGACAAAATGGATGTAGAGTGGATAAAGTGGATGTAGAGTTGATAAAAATGGATGTAGAGTGGACAAAATGGATGTAGAGTGGATAAAAATGGATGTAGAGAGGATAAAATTGATGTAGAGCGGATAAAATGGATGTAGAGTGGATAAAATGGATGTGGAGTGGATAACAATGGATGTAGAGTGGATAAAATGGATGTAGAGTATATAAAATGGATGTAGAGTGGATAAAAATGGATGTAGAGTGGATAAAATGGATGTAGAGTGGATAAAAATAGATGTAGAGTGGATAAAATGGATGTAGAGTATATAAAATGGATGTAGAGTGGATAAAAATGGATGTAGAGTGGATAAAATGGATGTAGAGTGGATAAAAATAGATGTAGAGTGGATAAAATGGATGTAGAGTGGATAAAACGGATGTAGAGTGGATAAAAAAGGATGTAGAGGGGATAAAATGGATGCAGAGTGGATAAAATTGATGTAGAGCGGATAAAATGGATGTAGAGTGGATAAAATGGATGTAGAGTGGATAAAATGGATGTAGAGTGGATAAAACGGATGTAGAGTGGATAAAGAAGGATGTAGAGGGGATAAAATGGATGTAGAGTGGATAAAATTGATGTAGAGTGGATAAAATGGATGTAGAGTGGATAAAAATGGATGTAGAGTGGATAAAATGGATGTAGAGTGGGTAAAATAGATGTAGAGTGGATAAAATGGATGTAGAGTTGATAAAAATGGATGTAGAGTGGACAAAATGGATGTAGAGCGGATAAAATGGATGTAGAGTGGATAAAATGGATGTAGAGTGGATAAAATTGATGTAGAGTGGATAAAATTGATGTAGAGTGGATAAAATGGATGTAGAGTATATAAAATGGATGTAGAGTGGATAAAAATGGATGTAGAGTTGATAAAATGGATGTAAAGTGGATAAAATGGATGTAGAGTTAATAAAAATGGATGTAGAGTGGAAATAATGGATGTAGAGAGGATAAAATGGATGTAGAGTGGATAAAATGGATGTAGAGTGGATAAAAATGGATGTAGAGTGGATAAAAATGGATGTAGAGTGGATAAAATGGATGTAGAGTGGGTAAAATAGATGTAGAGTGGATAAAATGGATGTAGAGTTGATAAAAATGGATGTAGAGTGGACAAAATGGATGTAGAGTGGATAAAGTGGATGTAGAGTTGATAAAAATGGATGTAGAGTGGACAAAATGGATGTAGAGTGGATAAAAATGGATGTAGAGAGGATAAAATTGATGTAGAGCGGATAAAATGGATGTAGAGTGGATAAAATGGATGTGGAGTGGATAACAATGGATGTAGAGTGGATAAAATGGATGTAGAGTATATAAAATGGATGTAGAGTGGATAAAAATGGATGTAGAGTGGATAAAATGGATGTAGAGTGGTTAAAAATAGATGTAGAGTGGATAAAATGGATGTAGAGTATATAAAATGGATGTAGAGTGGATAAAAATGGATGTAGAGTGGATAAAATGGATGTAGAGTGGATAAAAATAGATGTAGAGTGGATAAAATGGATGTAGAGTGGATAAAACGGATGTAGAGTGGATAAAAAAGGATGTAGAGGGGATAAAATGGATGCAGAGTGGATAAAATTGATGTAGAGCGGATAAAATGGATGTAGAGTGGATAAAATGGATGTAGAGTTGATAAAATGGATGTAAAGTGGATAAAATGGATGTAGAGTTAATAAAAATGGATGTAGAGTGGAAATAATGGATGTAGAGAGGATAAAATGGATGTAGAGTGGATAAAATGGATGTAGAGTTGATAAAAATGGAAGTAGAGTTAATAAAAATGGATGTAGAGTGGACAAAATAGATGTAGAGTGGATAAAATGGATGTAGAGTTGATAAAAATGGATGTAGAGAGGATAAAATTGATGTAGAGCGGATAAAATGGATGTGGAGTGGATAACAATGGATGTAGAGTGGATAAAATGGATGTAGAGTATATAAAATGGATGTAGAGTGGATAAAAATGGATGTAGAGTGGATAAAATGGATGTAGAGTGGATAAAATGGATGTAGAGTGGATAAAATGGATGTAGAGTGGGTAAAATAGATGTAGAGTGGATAAAATGGATGTAGAGTTGATAAAAATGGATGTAGAGTGGACAAAATAGATGTAGAGTGGATAAAAATGGATGTAGAGTGGTATAAAATGGATGTAGAGTGGATAAAAATGGATGTAGAGTGGATAAAAATGGATGTAGAGAGGATAAAATGGATGTAGAGTGGATAAAATGGATGTAGAGAGGATAAAATTGATGTAGAGCGGATAAAATGGATGTGGAGTGGATAACAATGGATGTAGAGTGGATAAAATGGATGTAGAGTATATAAAATGGATGTAGAGTGGATAAAAATGGATGTAGAGTGGATAAAATGGATGTAGAGTGGATAAAAATAGATGTAGAGTGGATAAAATGGATGTAGAGTGGATAAAACGGATGTAGAGTGGATAAAAAAGGATGTAGAGGGGATAAAATGGATGCAGAGTGGATAAAATTGATGTAGAGCGGATAAAATGGATGTAGAGTGGATAAAATGGATGTAGAGTGGATAAAATGGATGTAGAGTGGATAAAACGGATGTAGAGTGGATAAAAAAGGATGTAGAGGGGATAAAATGGATGTAGAGTGGATAAAATTGATGTAGAGTGGATAAAATGGATGTAGAGTGGATAAAAATGGATGTAGAGTGGATAAAATGGATGTAGAGTGGGTAAAATAGATGTAGAGTGGATAAAATGGATGTAGAGTTGATAAAAATGGATGTAGAGTGGACAAAATGGATGTAGAGTGGATAAAGTGGATGTAGAGTTGATAAAAATGGATGTAGAGTGGACAAAATGGATGTAGAGTGGATAAAAATGGATGTAGAGAGGATAAAATTGATGTAGAGCGGATAAAATGGATGTAGAGTGGATAAAATGGATGTGGAGTGGATAACAATGGATGTAGAGTGGATAAAATGGATGTAGAGTATATAAAATGGATGTAGAGTGGATAAAAATGGATGTAGAGTGGATAAAATGGATGTAGAGTGGATAAAAATAGATGTAGAGTGGATAAAATGGATGTAGAGTATATAAAATGGATGTAGAGTGGATAAAAATGGATGTAGAGTGGATAAAATGGATGTAGAGTGGATAAAAATAGATGTAGAGTGGATAAAATGGATGTAGAGTGGATAAAACGGATGTAGAGTGGATAAAAAAGGATGTAGAGGGGATAAAATGGATGCAGAGTGGATAAAATTGATGTAGAGCGGATAAAATGGATGTAGAGTGGATAAAATGGATGTAGAGTGGATAAAATGGATGTAGAGTGGATAAAACGGATGTAGAGTGGATAAAGAAGGATGTAGAGGGGATAAAATGGATGTAGAGTGGATAAAATTGATGTAGAGTGGATAAAATGGATGTAGAGTGGATAAAAATGGATGTAGAGTGGATAAAATGGATGTAGAGTGGGTAAAATAGATGTAGAGTGGATAAAATGGATGTAGAGTTGATAAAAATGGATGTAGAGTGGACAAAATGGATGTAGAGCGGATAAAATGGATGTAGAGTGGATAAAATGGATGTAGAGTGGATAAAATTGATGTAGAGTGGATAAAATTGATGTAGAGTGGATAAAATGGATGTAGAGTGGATAAAATGGATGTAGTGTGGATAAAAATGGATGTAGAGAGGATAAAATGGATGTAGAGTGGATAAAAATGGATGTAGAGTGGATAAAATGAATGTAGAGTTGATAAAAATGGATGTAGAGTGGATAAAATGAATGAAGAGTAAATAAAATGGATGTAGATTGGATAAAATGGATGTAGAGTTGATAAAATGGATGTAAAGTGGATAAAATGGATGTAGAGTTAATAAAAATGGATGTAGAGTGGAAATAATGGATGTAGAGAGGATAAAATGGATGTAGAGTGGATAAAATGGATGTAGAGTGGATAAAAATGGATGTAGAGTGGATAAAAATGGATGTAGAGTGGATAAAATGGATGTAGAGTGGGTAAAATAGATGTAGAGTGGATAAAATGGATGTAGAGTTGATAAAAATGGATGTAGAGTGGATAAAATGGATGTAGAGTGGATAAAGTGGATGTAGAGTTGATAAAAATGGATGTAGAGTGGACAAAATGGATGTAGAGTGGATAAAAATGGATGTAGAGAGGATAAAATTGATGTAGAGCGGATAAAATGGATGTAGAGTGGATAAAATGGATGTGGAGTGGATAACAATGGATGTAGAGTGGATAAAATGGATGTAGAGTATATAAAATGGATGTAGAGTGGATAAAAATGGATGTAGAGTGGATAAAATGGATGTAGAGTGGATAAAAATAGATGTAGAGTGGATAAAATGGATGTAGAGTATATAAAATGGATGTAGAGTGGATAAAAATGGATGTAGAGTGGATAAAATGGATGTAGAGTGGATAAAAATAGATGTAGAGTGGATAAAATGGATGTAGAGTGGATAAAACGGATGTAGAGTGGATAAAAAAGGATGTAGAGGGGATAAAATGGATGCAGAGTGGATAAAATTGATGTAGAGCGGATAAAATGGATGTAGAGTGGATAAAATGGATGTAGAGTGGATAAAATGGATGTAGAGTGGATAAAACGGATGTAGAGTGGATAAAGAAGGATGTAGAGGGGATAAAATGGATGTAGAGTGGATAAAATTGATGTAGAGTGGATAAAATGGATGTAGAGTGGATAAAAATGGATGTAGAGTGGATAAAATGGATGTAGAGTGGGTAAAATAGATGTAGAGTGGATAAAATGGATGTAGAGTTGATAAAAATGGATGTAGAGTGGACAAAATGGATGTAGAGCGGATAAAATGGATGTAGAGTGGATAAAATGGATGTAGAGTGGATAAAATTGATGTAGAGTGGATAAAATTGATGTAGAGTGGATAAAATGGATGTAGAGTGGATAAAATGGATGTAGTGTGGATAAAAATGGATGTAGAGAGGATAAAATGGATGTAGAGTGGATAAAAATGGATGTAGAGTGGATAAAATGGATGTAGAGTTGATAAAAATGGATGTAGAGTGGATAAAATGAATGAAGAGTAAATAAAATGGATGTAGAGTGGATAAAATGGATGTAGAGTTGATAAAATGGATGTAAAGTGGATAAAATGGATGTAGAGTTAATAAAAATGGATGTAGAGTGGAAATAATGGATGTAGAGAGGATAAAATGGATGTAGAGTGGATAAAATGGATGTAGAGTGGATAAAAATGGATGTAGAGTATATAAAATGGATGTAGAGTGGATAAAAATGGATGTAGAGTGGATAAAATGGATGTAGAGTGGATAAAAATAGATGTAGAGTGGATAAAATGGATGTAGAGTGGATAAAACGGATGTAGAGTGGATAAAAAAGGATGTAGAGGGGATAAAATGGATGTAGAGTGGATAAAATTGATGTAGAGCGGATAAAATGGATGTAGAGTGGATAAAATGGATGTAGAGTTGATAACAATGGATGTAGAGTGGATAAAATGGATGTAGAGTTGATAAAAATGGATGTAGAGTGGATAAAAATGGATGTAGAGTGGATAAAATGGATGTAGAGTGGATAAAACGGATGTAGAGTGGATATAAAAAGATGTAGAGGGGATAAAATGGATGTAGAGTGGATAAAATGGATGTAGAGTGGGTAAAATAGATGTAGAGTGGATAAAATGGATGTAGAGTGGATAAAAATGGATGTAGAGTGGATAAAATGGATGTAGAGTGGGTAAAATGGATGTAGAGTGGATAAAATGGATGTAGAGTTGATAAAAATGGATGTAGAGTGGACAAAATGGATGTAGAGCGGATAAAATGGATGTAGAGTGGATAAAATGGATGTAGAGTGGATAAAATTGATGTAGAGTGGATAAAATTGATGTAGAGTGGATAAAATGGATGTAGAGTGGATAAAATGGATGTAGTGTGGATAAAAATGGATGTAGAGAGGATAAAATGGATGTAGAGTGGATAAAAATGGATGTAGAGTGGATAAAATGGATGTAGAGCTGATAAAAATGGATGTAGAGTGGATAAAATGAATGAAGAGTAAATAAAATGGATGTAGAGTGGATAAAATGGATGTAGAGTTGATAAAATGGATGTAAAGTGGATAAAATGGATGTAGAGTTAATAAAAATGGATGTAGAGTGGAAATAATGGATGTAGAGAGGATAAAATGGATGTAGAGTGGATAAAATGGATGTAGAGTGGATAAAAATGGATGTAGAGTATATAAAATGGATGTAGAGTATATAAAATGGATGTAGAGTGGATAAAAATGGATGTAGAGTGGATAAAAAAGGATGTAGAGGGGATAAAATGGATGTAGAGTGGATAAAATTGATGTAGAGCGGATAAAATGGATGTAGAGTGGATAAAATGGATGTAGAGTTGATAACAATGGATGTAGAGTGGATAAAATGGATGTAGAGTTGATAAAAATGGATGTAGAGTGGATAAAAATGGATGTAGAGTGGATAAAATGGATGTAGAGTGGATAAAACGGATGTAGAGTGGATATAAAAAGATGTAAAGGGGATAAAATGGATGTAGAGTGGATAAAATTGATGTAGAGTGGATAAAATGGATGTAGAGTGGATAAAAATGGATGTAGAGTGGATAAAATGGATGTAGAGTGGGTAAAATAGATGTAGAGTGAATAAAATGGATGTAGAGTTGATAAAAATGGATGTAGAGTGGACAAAATGGATGTAGAGCGGATAAAATGGATGTAGAGTGGATAAAATGGATGTAGAGTGGATAAAATTGATGTAGAGTGGATAAAATTGATGTAGAGAGGATAAAATGGATGTAGAGTGGATAAAAATGGATGTAGAGTGGATAAAATGGATGTAGAGTGGATAAAATGGATGTAGAGTGGATGAAATGGATGTAGAGTTGATAAAAATGGATGTAGAGTGGATAAAATGGATGTAGAGTTGATAAAAATGGATGTAGAGTGGACAAAATGGATGTAGAGTGGATAAAATGGATGTAGAGTTGATAAAAATGGATGTAGAGTGGACAAAATAGATGTAGAGTGGATAAAATGGATGTAGAGTTGATAAAAATGGATGTAGAGGGGACAAAATAGATGTAGAGTGGATAAAAATGGATGTAGAGTGGTATAAAATGGATGTAGAGTGGATAAAAATGGATGTAGAGTGGATAAAAATGGATGTAGAGAGGATAAAATGGATGTAGAGTGGATAAAATGGATGTAGAGAGGATAAAATTGATGTAGAGCGGATATAATGGATGTGGAGTGGATAACAATGGATGTAGAGTGGATAAAATGGATGTAGAGTATATAAAATGGATGTAGAGTGGATAAAATGGATGTAGAGTGGGTAAAATAGATGTAGAGTGGATAAAAATAGATGTAGAGTGGATAAAATGGATGTAGAGTGGATAAAACGGATGTAGAGTGGATAAAAAAGGATGTAGAGGGGATAAAATGGATGTAGAGTGGATAAAATTGATGTAGAGCGGATAAAATGGATGTAGAGTGGATAAAATGGATGTAGAGTTGATAACAATGGATGTAGAGTGGATAAAATGGATGTAGAGTGGATAAAAATGGATGTAGAGTGGATAAAATGGATGTAGAGTGGATAAAATGGATGTAGAGTGGATGAAATGGATGTAGAGTTGATAAAAATGGATGTAGAGTGGATAAAATGAATGTAGAGTAGATAAAATGGATGTAGAGTGGATAAAATGGATGTAGAGTTGATAAAATGGATGTAAAGTGGATAAAATGGATGTAGAGTGGAAATAATGGATGTAGAGAGGATAAAATTGATGTAGAGCGGATAAAATGGATGTAGAGTGGATAAAATGGATGTAGAGTTGATAACAATGGATGTAGAGTGGATAAAATGGATGTAGAGTGGATAAAAATGGATGTAGAGTGGATAAAATGGATGTAGAGTGGATAAAATGGATGTAGAGTGGATGAAATGGATGTAGAGTTGATAAAAATGGATGTAGAGTGGATAAAATGGATGTAGAGTTGATAAAAATGGATGTAGAGGGGACAAAATAGATGTAGAGTGGATAAAAATGGATGTAGAGTGGTATAAAATGGATGTAGAGTGGATAAAAATGGATGTAGAGTGGATAAAAATGGATGTAGAGAGGATAAAATGGATGTAGAGTGGATAAAATGGATGTAGAGAGGATAAAATTGATGTAGAGCGGATAAAATGGATGTGGAGTGGATAACAATGGATGTAGAGTGGATAAAATGGATGTAGAGTATATAAAATGGATGTAGAGTGGATAAAATGGATGTAGAGTGGGTAAAATAGATGTAGAGTGGATAAAATGGATGTAGAGTTGATAAAAATGGATGTAGAGTGGACAAAATGGATGTAGAGCGGATAAAATGGTTGTAGAGTGGATAAAAATGGATGTAGAGAGGATAAAATGGATGTAGAGTGGATAAAAATGGATGTAGAGTGGATAAAATGGATGTAGAGTGGATAAAATGGATGTAGAGTGGATGAAATGGATGTAGAGTTGATAAAAATGGATGTAGAGTGGATAAAATGAATGTAGAGTAGATAAAATGGATGTAGAGTGGATAAAATGGATGTAGAGTTGATAAAATGGATGTAAAGTGGATAAAATGGATGTAGAGTGGAAATAATGGATGTAGAGAGGATAAAATGGATGTAGAGTGGATAAAATGGATGTAGAGTGGATAAAAATGGATGTAGAGTATATAAAATGGATGTAGAGTATATAAAATGGATGTAGAGTGGATAAAAATGGATGTAGAGTTGATAAAAATGGATGTAGAGTGGACAAAATAGATGTAGAGTGGATAAAAATGGATGTAGAGTGGTATAAAATGGATGTAGAGTGGATAAAAATGGATGTAGAGTGGATAAAAATGGATGTAGAGAGGATAAAATGGATGTAGAGTGGATAAAAATGGATGTAGAGTGGATAAAATGGATGTAGAGTGGATAAAATGGATGTAGAGTGGATAAAATGGATGTAGAGTGGGTAAAATAGATGTAGAGTGGATAAAATGGATGTAGAGTTGATAAAAATGGATGTAGAGTGGACAAAATGGATGTAGAGTGGATAAAATGGATGTAGAGTTGATAAAAATGGAAGTAGAGTTAATAAAAATGGATGTAGAGTGGACAAAATAGATGTAGAGTGGATAAAATGGATGTAGAGTTGATAAAAATGGATGTAGAGGGGACAAAATAGATGTAGAGTGGATAAAAATGGATGTAGAGTGGTATAAAATGGATGTAGAGTGGATAAAAATGGATGTAGAGTGGATAAAAATGGATGTAGAGAGGATAAAATGGATGTAGAGTGGATAAAATGGATGTAGAGAGGATAAAATTGATGTAGAGCGGATAAAATGGATGTAGAGTGGATAAAATGGATGTAGAGTGGATAAAATGGATATAGAGTGGATAAAACGGATGTAGAGTGGATAAAAAAGGATGTAGAGGGGATAAAATGGATGTAGAGTGGATAAAATTGATGTAGAGTGGATAAAATGGATGTAGAGTGGATAAAAATGGATGTAGAGTGGATAAAATGGATGTAGAGTGGGTAAAATAGATGTAGAGTGGATAAAATGGATGTAGAGTTGATAAAAATGGATGTAGAGTGGACAAAATGGATGTAGAGTGGATAAAGTGGATGTAGAGTTGATAAAAATGGATGTAGAGTGGACAAAATGGATGTAGAGTGGATAAAAATGGATGTAGAGAGGATAAAATTGATGTAGAGCGGATAAAATGGATGTAGAGTGGATAAAATGGATGTGGAGTGGATAACAATGGATGTAGAGTGGATAAAATGGATGTAGAGTATATAAAATGGATGTAGAGTGGATAAAAATAGATGTAGAGTGGATAAAATGGATGTAGAGTATATAAAATGGATGTAGAGTGGATAAAAATGGATGTAGAGTGGATAAAATGGATGTAGAGTGGATAAAAATAGATGTAGAGTGGATAAAATGGATGTAGAGTGGATAAAACGGATGTAGAGTGGATAAAAAAGGATGTAGAGGGGATAAAATGGATGCAGAGTGGATAAAATTGATGTAGAGCGGATAAAATGGATGTAGAGTGGATAAAATGGATGTAGAGTGGATAAAATGGATGTAGAGTGGATAAAGAAGGATGTAGAGGGGATAAAATGAATGAAGAGTAAATAAAATGGATGTAGAGTGGATAAAATGGATGTAGAGTTGATAAAATGGATGTAAAGTGGATAAAATGGATGTAGAGTTAATAAAAATGGATGTAGAGTGGAAATAATGGATGTAGAGAGGATAAAATGGATGTAGAGTGGATAAAATGGATGTAGAGTGGATAAAAATGGATGTAGAGTATATAAAATGGATGTAGAGTGGATAAAAATGGATGTAGAGTGGATAAAATGGATGTAGAGTGGATAAAAATAGATGTAGAGTGGATAAAATGGATGTAGAGTGGATAAAACGGATGTAGAGTGGATAAAAAAGGATGTAGAGGGGATAAAATGGATGTAGAGTGGATAAAATTGATGTAGAGCGGATAAAATGGATGTAGAGTGGATAAAATGGATGTAGAGTTGATAACAATGGATGTAGAGTGGATAAAATGGATGTAGAGTTGATAAAAATGGATGTAGAGTGGATAAAAATGGATGTAGAGTGGATAAAATGGATGTAGAGTGGATAAAACGGATGTAGAGTGGATATAAAAAGATGTAGAGGGGATAAAATGGATGTAGAGTGGATAAAATGGATGTAGAGTGGGTAAAATAGATGTAGAGTGGATAAAATGGATGTAGAGTGGATAAAAATGGATGTAGAGTGGATAAAATGGATGTAGAGTGGGTAAAATGGATGTAGAGTGGATAAAATGGATGTAGAGTTGATAAAAATGGATGTAGAGTGGACAAAATGGATGTAGAGCGGATAAAATGGATGTAGAGTGGATAAAATGGATGTAGAGTGGATAAAATTGATGTAGAGTGGATAAAATTGATGTAGAGTGGATAAAATGGATGTAGAGTGGATAAAATGGATGTAGTGTGGATAAAAATGGATGTAGAGTGGATAAAATGGATGTAGAGTGGATAAAAATGGATGTAGAGTGGATAAAATGGATGTAGAGCTGATAAAAATGGATGTAGAGTGGATAAAATGAATGAAGAGTAAATAAAATGGATGTAGAGTGGATAAAATGGATGTAGAGTTGATAAAATGGATGTAAAGTGGATAAAATGGATGTAGAGTTAATAAAAATGGATGTAGAGTGGAAATAATGGATGTAGAGAGGATAAAATGGATGTAGAGTGGATAAAATGGATGTAGAGTGGATAAAAATGGATGTAGAGTATATAAAATGGATGTAGAGTATATAAAATGGATGTAGAGTGGATAAAAATGGATGTAGAGTGGATAAAAAAGGATGTAGAGGGGATAAAATGGATGTAGAGTGGATAAAATTGATGTAGAGCGGATAAAATGGATGTAGAGTGGATAAAATGGATGTAGAGTTGATAACAATGGATGTAGAGTGGATAAAATGGATGTAGAGTTGATAAAAATGGATGTAGAGTGGATAAAAATGGATGTAGAGTGGATAAAATGGATGTAGAGTGGATAAAACGGATGTAGAGTGGATATAAAAAGATGTAAAGGGGATAAAATGGATGTAGAGTGGATAAAATTGATGTAGAGTGGATAAAATGGATGTAGAGTGGATAAAAATGGATGTAGAGTGGATAAAATGGATGTAGAGTGGATAAAATAGATGTAGAGTGAATAAAATGGATGTAGAGTTGATAAAAATGGATGTAGAGTGGACAAAATGGATGTAGAGCGGATAAAATGGATGTAGAGTGGATAAAATGGATGTAGAGTGGATAAAATTGATGTAGAGTGGATAAAATTGATGTAGAGAGGATAAAATGGATGTAGAGTGGATAAAAATGGATGTAGAGTGGATAAAATGGATGTAGAGTGGATAAAATGGATGTAGAGTGGATGAAATGGATGTAGAGTTGATAAAAATGGATGTAGAGTGGATAAAATGGATGTAGAGTTGATAAAAATGGATGTAGAGTGGACAAAATGGATGTAGAGTGGATAAAATGGATGTAGAGTTGATAAAAATGGATGTAGAGTGGACAAAATAGATGTAGAGTGGATAAAATGGATGTAGAGTGGATAAAAATGGATGTAGAGTGGTATAAAATGGATGTAGAGTGGATAAAAATGGATGTAGAGTGGATAAAAATGGATGTAGAGAGGATAAAATGGATGTAGAGTGGATAAAATGGATGTAGAGAGGATAAAATTGATGTAGAGCGGATATAATGGATGTGGAGTGGATAACAATGGATGTAGAGTGGATAAAATGGATGTAGAGTATATAAAATGGATGTAGAGTGGATAAAATGGATGTAGAGTGGGTAAAATAGATGTAGAGTGGATAAAAATAGATGTAGAGTGGATAAAATGGATGTAGAGTGGATAAAACGGATGTAGAGTGGATAAAAAAGGATGTAGAGGGGATAAAATGGATGTAGAGTGGATAAAATTGATGTAGAGCGGATAAAATGGATGTAGAGTGGATAAAATGGATGTAGAGTTGATAACAATGGATGTAGAGTGGATAAAATGGATGTAGAGTGGATAAAAATGGATGTAGAGTGGATAAAATGGATGTAGAGTGGATAAAATGGATGTAGAGTGGATGAAATGGATGTAGAGTTGATAAAAATGGATGTAGAGTGGATAAAATGAATGTAGAGTAGATAAAATGGATGTAGAGTGGATAAAATGGATGTAGAGTTGATAAAATGGATGTAAAGTGGATAAAATGGATGTAGAGTGGAAATAATGGATGTAGAGAGGATAAAATTGATGTAGAGCGGATAAAATGGATGTAGAGTGGATAAAATTGATGTAGAGCGGATAAAATGGATGTAGAGTGGATAAAATGGATGTAGAGTTGATAACAATGGATGTAGAGTGGATAAAATGGATGTAGAGTGGATAAAAATGGATGTAGAGTGGATAAAATGGATGTAGAGTGGATAAAATGGATGTAGAGTGGATGAAATGGATGTAGAGTTGATAAAAATGGATGTAGAGTGGATAAAATGGATGTAGAGTTGATAAAAATGGATGTAGAGGGGACAAAATAGATGTAGAGTGGATAAAAATGGATGTAGAGTGGTATAAAATGGATGTAGAGTGGATAAAAATGGATGTAGAGTGGATAAAAATGGATGTAGAGAGGATAAAATGGATGTAGAGTGGATAAAATGGATGTAGAGAGGATAAAATTGATGTAGAGCGGATAAAATGGATGTGGAGTGGATAACAATGGATGTAGAGTGGATAAAATGGATGTAGAGTATATAAAATGGATGTAGAGTGGATAAAATGGATGTAGAGTGGGTAAAATAGATGTAGAGTGGATAAAATGGATGTAGAGTTGATAAAAATGGATGTAGAGTGGACAAAATGGATGTAGAGCGGATAAAATGGTTGTAGAGTGGATAAAAATGGATGTAGAGAGGATAAAATGGATGTAGAGTGGATAAAAATGGATGTAGAGTTGATAAAAATGGATGTAGAGTGGACAAAATAGATGTAGAGTGGATAAAAATGGATGTAGAGTGGTATAAAATGGATGTAGAGTGGATAAAAATGGATGTAGAGTGGATAAAAATGGATGTAGAGAGGATAAAATGGATGTAGAGTGGATAAAAATGGATGTAGAGTGGATAAAATGGATGTAGAGTGGATAAAATGGATGTAGAGTGGATAAAATGGATGTAGAGTGGGTAAAATAGATGTAGAGTGGATAAAATGGATGTAGAGTTGATAAAAATGGATGTAGAGTGGACAAAATGGATGTAGAGTGGATAAAATGGATGTAGAGTTGATAAAAATGGAAGTAGAGTTAATAAAAATGGATGTAGAGTGGACAAAATAGATGTAGAGTGGATAAAATGGATGTAGAGTTGATAAAAATGGATGTAGAGGGGACAAAATAGATGTAGAGTGGATAAAAATGGATGTAGAGTGGTATAAAATGGATGTAGAGTGGATAAAAATGGATGTAGAGTGGATAAAAATGGATGTAGAGAGGATAAAATGGATGTAGAGTGGATAAAATGGATGTAGAGAGGATAAAATTGATGTAGAGCGGATAAAATGGATGTAGAGTGGATAAAATGGATGTAGAGTGGATAAAATGGATATAGAGTGGATAAAACGGATGTAGAGTGGATAAAAAAGGATGTAGAGGGGATAAAATGGATGTAGAGTGGATAAAATTGATGTAGAGTGGATAAAATGGATGTAGAGTGGATAAAAATGGATGTAGAGTGGATAAAATGGATGTAGAGTGGGTAAAATAGATGTAGAGTGGATAAAATGGATGTAGAGTTGATAAAAATGGATGTAGAGTGGACAAAATGGATGTAGAGTGGATAAAGTGGATGTAGAGTTGATAAAAATGGATGTAGAGTGGACAAAATGGATGTAGAGTGGATAAAAATGGATGTAGAGAGGATAAAATTGATGTAGAGCGGATAAAATGGATGTAGAGTGGATAAAATGGATGTGGAGTGGATAACAATGGATGTAGAGTGGATAAAATGGATGTAGAGTATATAAAATGGATGTAGAGTGGATAAAAATAGATGTAGAGTGGATAAAATGGATGTAGAGTATATAAAATGGATGTAGAGTGGATAAAAATGGATGTAGAGTGGATAAAATGGATGTAGAGTGGATAAAAATAGATGTAGAGTGGATAAAATGGATGTAGAGTGGATAAAACGGATGTAGAGTGGATAAAAAAGGATGTAGAGGGGATAAAATGGATGCAGAGTGGATAAAATTGATGTAGAGCGGATAAAATGGATGTAGAGTGGATAAAATGGATGTAGAGTGGATAAAATGGATGTAGAGTGGATAAAGAAGGATGTAGAGGGGATAAAATGGATGTAGAGTGGATAAAATTGATGTAGAGTGGATAAAATGGATGTAGAGTGGATAAAAATGGATGTAGAGTGGATAAAATGGATGTAGAGTGGGTAAAATAGATGTAGAGTGGATAAAATGGATGTAGAGTTGATAAAAATGGATGTAGAGTGGACAAAATGGATGTAGAGCGGATAAAATGGATGTAGAGTGGATAAAATGGATGTAGAGTGGATAAAATTGATGTAGAGTGGATAAAATTGATGTAGAGTGGATAAAATGGATGTAGAGTGGATAAAATGGATGTAGTGTGGATAAAAATGGATGTAGAGAGGATAAAATGGATGTAGAGTTGATAAAAATGGATGTAGAGTGGACAAAATGGATGTAGAGCGGATAAAATGGATGTAGAGTGGATAAAATGGATGTAGAGTGGATAAAATTGATGTAGAGTGGATAAAATTGATGTAGAGTGGATAAAATGGATGTAGAGTGGATAAAATGGATGTAGTGTGGATAAAAATGGATGTAGAGAGGATAAAATGGATGTAGAGTGGATAAAAATGGATGTAGAGTGGATAAAATGGATGTAGAGTTGATAAAAATGGATGTAGAGTGGATAAAATGAATGAAGAGTAAATAAAATGGATGTAGAGTGGATAAAATGGATGTAGAGTTGATAAAATGGATGTAAAGTGGATAAAATGGATGTAGAGTTAATAAAAATGGATGTAGAGTGGAAATAATGGATGTAGAGAGGATAAAATGGATGTAGAGTGGATAAAATGGATGTAGAGTGGATAAAAATGGATGTAGAGTGGATAAAAATGGATGTAGAGTGGATAAAATGGATGTAGAGTGGGTAAAATAGATGTAGAGTGGATAAAATGGATGTAGAGTTGATAAAAATGGATGTAGAGTGGACAAAATGGATGTAGAGTGGATAAAGTGGATGTAGAGTTGATAAAAATGGATGTAGAGTGGACAAAATGGATGTAGAGTGGATAAAAATGGATGTAGAGAGGATAAAATTGATGTAGAGCGGATAAAATGGATGTAGAGTGGATAAAATGGATGTGGAGTGGATAACAATGGATGTAGAGTGGATAAAATGGATGTAGAGTATATAAAATGGATGTAGAGTGGATAAAAATGGATGTAGAGTGGATAAAATGGATGTAGAGTGGATAAAAATAGATGTAGAGTGGATAAAATGGATGTAGAGTATATAAAATGGATGTAGAGTGGATAAAAATGGATGTAGAGTGGATAAAACGGATGTAGAGTGGATAAAAAAGGATGTAGAGGGGATAAAATGGATGCAGAGTGGATAAAATTGATGTAGAGCGGATAAAATGGATGTAGAGTGGATAAAATGGATGTAGAGTGGATAAAATGGATGTAGAGTGGATAAAACGGATGTAGAGTGGATAAAGAAGGATGTAGAGGGGATAAAATGGATGTAGAGTGGATAAAATTGATGTAGAGTGGATAAAATGGATGTAGAGTGGATAAAAATGGATGTAGAGTGGATAAAATGGATGTAGAGTGGGTAAAATAGATGTAGAGTGGATAAAATGGATGTAGAGTTGATAAAAATGGATGTAGAGTGGACAAAATGGATGTAGAGCGGATAAAACGGATGTAGAGTGGATAAAGAAGGATGTAGAGGGGATAAAATGGATGTAGAGTGGATAAAATTGATGTAGAGTGGATAAAATGGAAATAGAGTGGATAAAAATGGATGTAGAGTGGATAAAATGGATGTAGAGTGGGTAAAATAGATGTAGAGTGGATAAAATGGATGTAGAGTTGATAAAAATGGATGTAGAGTGGACAAAATGGATGTAGAGCGGATAAAATGGATGTAGAGTGGATAAAATGGATGTAGAGTGGATAAAATTGATGTAGAGTGGATAAAATTGATGTAGAGTGGATAAAATGGATGTAGAGTGGATAAAATGGATGTAGTGTGGATAAAAATGGATGTAGAGAGGATAAAATGGATGTAGAGTGGATAAAAATGGATGTAGAGTGGATAAAATGAATGTAGAGTTGATAAAAATGGATGTAGAGTGGATAAAATGAATGAAGAGTAAATAAAATGGATGTAGAGTGGATAAAATGGATGTAGAGTTGATAAAATGGATGTAAAGTGGATAAAATGGATGTAGAGTTAATAAAAATGGATGTAGAGTGGAAATAATGGATGTAGAGAGGATAAAATGGATGTAGAGTGGATAAAATGGATGTAGAGTGGATAAAAATGGATGTAGAGTGGATAAAAATGGATGTAGAGTGGATAAAATGGATGTAGAGTGGATAAAATAGATGTAGAGTGGATAAAATGGATGTAGAGTTGATAAAAATGGATGTAGAGTGGACAAAATGGATGTAGAGTGGATAAAGTGGATGTAGAGTTGATAAAAATGGATGTAGAGTGGACAAAATGGATGTAGAGTGGATAAAAATGGATGTAGAGAGGATAAAATTGATGTAGAGCGGATAAAATGGATGTAGAGTGGATAAAATGGATGTGGAGTGGATAACAATGGATGTAGAGTGGATAAAATGGATGTAGAGTATATAAAATGGATGTAGAGTGGATAAAAATGGATGTAGAGTGGATAAAATGGATGTAGAGTGGATAAAAATAGATGTAGAGTGGATAAAATGGATGTAGAGTATATAAAATGGATGTAGAGTGGATAAAAATGGATGTAGAGTGGATAAAACGGATGTAGAGTGGATAAAAAAGGATGTAGAGGGGATAAAATGGATGCAGAGTGGATAAAATTGATGTAGAGCGGATAAAATGGATGTAGAGTGGATAAAATGGATGTAGAGTGGATAAAATGGATGTAGAGTGGATAAAACGGATGTAGAGTGGATAAAGAAGGATGTAGAGGGGATAAAATGGATGTAGAGTGGATAAAATTGATGTAGAGTGGATAAAATGGATGTAGAGTGGATAAAAATGGATGTAGAGTGGATAAAATGGATGTAGAGTGGGTAAAATAGATGTAGAGTGGATAAAATGGATGTAGAGTTGATAAAAATGGATGTAGAGTGGACAAAATGGATGTAGAGCGGATAAAACGGATGTAGAGTGGATAAAGAAGGATGTAGAGGGGATAAAATGGATGTAGAGTGGATAAAATTGATGTAGAGTGGATAAAATGGATGTAGAGTGGATAAAAATGGATGTAGAGTGGATAAAATGGATGTAGAGTGGGTAAAATAGATGTAGAGTGGATAAAATGGATGTAGAGTTGATAAAAATGGATGTAGAGTGGACAAAATGGATGTAGAGCGGATAAAATGGATGTAGAGTGGATAAAATGGATGTAGAGTGGATAAAATTGATGTAGAGTGGATAAAATTGATGTAGAGTGGATAAAATGGATGTAGAGTGGATAAAATGGATGTAGTGTGGATAAAAATGGATGTAGAGAGGATAAAATGGATGTAGAGTGGATAAAAATGGATGTAGAGTGGATAAAATGAATGTAGAGTTGATAAAAATTGATGTAGAGTGGATAAAATGAATGAAGAGTAAATAAAATGGATGTAGAGTGGATAAAATGGATGTAGAGTTGATAAAATGGATGTAAAGTGGATAAAATGGATGTAGAGTTAATAAAAATGGATGTAGAGTGGAAATAATGGATGTAGAGAGGATAAAATGGATGTAGAGTGGATAAAATGGATGTAGAGTGGATAAAAATGGATGTAGAGTGGATAAAAATGGATGTAGAGTGGATAAAATGGATGTAGAGTGGGTAAAATAGATGTAGAGTGGATAAAATGGATGTAGAGTTGATAAAAATGGATGTAGAGTGGACAAAATGGATGTAGAGTGGATAAAGTGGATGTAGAGTTGATAAAAATGGATGTAGAGTGGACAAAATGGATGTAGAGTGGATAAAAATGGATGTAGAGTGGATAAAATTGATGTAGAGCGGATAAAATGGATGTAGAGTGGATAAAATGGATGTTGAGTGGATAACAATGGATGTAGAGTGGATAAAATGGATGTAGAGTATATAAAATGGATGTAGAGTGGATAAAAATGGATGTAGAGTGGATAAAATGGATGTAGAGTGGATAAAAATAGATGTAGAGTGGATAAAATGGATGTAGAGTATATAAAATGGATGTAGAGTGGATAAAAATGGATGTAGAGTGGATAAAACGGATGTAGAGTGGATAAAAAAGGATGTAGAGGGGATAAAATGGATGCAGAGTGGATAAAATTGATGTAGAGCGGATAAAATGGATGTAGAGTGGATAAAATGGATGTAGAGTGGATAAAATGGATGTAGAGTGGATAAAATGGATGTAGAGTGGATAAAGAAGGATGTAGAGGGGATAAAATGGATGTAGAGTGGATAAAATTGATGTAGAGTGGATAAAATGGATGTAGAGTGGATAAAAATGGATGTAGAGTGGATAAAATGGATGTAGAGTGGGTAAAATAGATGTAGAGTGGATAAAATGGATGTAGAGTTGATAAAAATGGATGTAGAGTGGACAAAATGGATGTAGAGCGGATAAAACGGATGTAGAGTGGATAAAGAAGGATGTAGAGGGGATAAAATGGATGTAGAGTGGATAAAATTGATGTAGAGTGGATAAAATGGATGTAGAGTGGATAAAAATGGATGTAGAGTGGATAAAATGGATGTAGAGTGGGTAAAATAGATGTAGAGTGGATAAAATGGATGTAGAGTTGATAAAAATGGATGTAGAGTGGACAAAATGGATGTAGAGCGGATAAAATGGATGTAGAGTGGATAAAATGGATGTAGAGTGGATAAAATTGATGTAGAGTGGATAAAATTGATGTAGAGTGGATAAAATGGATGTAGAGTGGATAAAATGGATGTAGTGTGGATAAAAATGGATGTAGAGAGGATAAAATGGATGTAGAGTGGATAAAAATGGATGTAGAGTGGATAAAATGAATGTAGAGTTGATAAAAATGGATGTAGAGTGGATAAAAAGAATGAAGAGTAAATAAAATGGATGTAGAGTGGATAAAATGGATGTAGAGTTGATAAAATGGATGTAAAGTGGATAAAATGGATGTAGAGTTAATAAAAATGGATGTAGAGTGGAAATAATGGATGTAGAGAGGATAAAATGGATGTAGAGTGGATAAAATGGATGTAGAGTGGATAAAAATGGATGTAGAGTGGATAAAAATGGATGTAGAGTGGATAAAATGGATGTAGAGTGGGTAAAATAGATGTAGAGTGGATAAAATGGATGTAGAGTTGATAAAAATGGATGTAGAGTGGACAAAATGGATGTAGAGTGGATAAAGTGGATGTAGAGTTGATAAAAATGGATGTAGAGTGGACAAAATGGATGTAGAGTGGATAAAAATGGATGTAGAGAGGATAAAATTGATGTAGAGCGGATAAAATGGATGTAGAGTGGATAAAATGGATGTGGAGTGGATAACAATGGATGTAGAGTGGATAAAATGGATGTAGAGTATATAAAATGGATGTAGAGTGGATAAAAATGGATGTAGAGTGGATAAAATGGATGTAGAGTGGATAAAAATAGATGTAGAGTGGATAAAATGGATGTAGAGTATATAAAATGGATGTAGAGTGGATAAAAATGGATGTAGAGTGGATAAAACGGATGTAGAGTGGATAAAAAAGGATGTAGAGGGGATAAAATGGATGCAGAGTGGATAAAATTGATGTAGAGCGGATAAAATGGATGTAGAGTGGATAAAATGGATGTAGAGTGGATAAAATGGATGTAGAGTGGATAAAACGGATGTAGAGTGGATAAAGAAGGATGTAGAGGGGATAAAATGGATGTAGAGTGGATAAAATTGATGTAGAGTGGATAAAATGGATGTAGAGTGGATAAAAATGGATGTAGAGTGGATAAAATGGATGTAGAGTGGGTAAAATAGATGTAGAGTGGATAAAATGGATGTAGAGTTGATAAAAATGGATGTAGAGTGGACAAAATGGATGTAGAGCGGATAAAACGGATGTAGAGTGGATAAAGAAGGATGTAGAGGGGATAAAATGGATGTAGAGTGGATAAAATTGATGTAGAGTGGATAAAATGGATGTAGAGTGGATAAAAATGGATGTAGAGTGGATAAAATGGATGTAGAGTGGGTAAAATAGATGTAGAGTGGATAAAATGGATGTAGAGTTGATAAAAATGGATGTAGAGTGGACAAAATGGATGTAGAGCGGATAAAATGGATGTAGAGTGGATAAAATGGATGTAGAGTGGATAAAATTGATGTAGAGTGGATAAAATTGATGTAGAGTGGATAAAATGGATGTAGAGTGGATAAAATGGATGTAGTGTGGATAAAAATGGATGTAGAGAGGATAAAATGGATGTAGAGTGGATAAAAATGGATGTAGAGTGGATAAAATGAATGTAGAGTTGATAAAAATGGATGTAGAGTGGATAAAATGAATGAAGAGTAAATAAAATGGATGTAGAGTGGATAAAATGGATGTAGAGTTGATAAAATGGATGTAAAGTGGATAAAATGGATGTAGAGTTAATAAAAATGGATGTAGAGTGGAAATAATGGATGTAGAGAGGATAAAATGGATGTAGAGTGGATAAAATGGATGTAGAGTGGATAAAAATGGATGTAGAGTGGATAAAATTGATGTAGAGTGGATAAAACGGATGTAGAGTGGATAAAAAAGGATGTAGAGGGGATAAAATGGATGTAGAGTGGATAAAATTGATGTAGAGTGGATAAAATGGATGTAGAGTGGATAAAAATGGATGTAGAGTGGATAAAATGGATGTAGAGTGGGTAAAATAGATGTAGAGTGGATAAAATGGATGTAGAGTTGATAAAAATGGATGTAGAGTGGACAAAATGGATGTAGAGTGGATAAAGTGGATGTAGAGTTGATAAAAATGGATGTAGAGTGGACAAAATGGATGTAGAGTGGATAAAAATGGATGTAGAGAGGATAAAATTGATGTAGAGCGGATAAAATGGATGTAGAGTGGATAAAATGGATGTGGAGTGGATAACAATGGATGTAGAGTGGATAAAATGGATGTAGAGTATATAAAATGGATGTAGAGTGGATAAAAATAGATGTAGAGTGGATAAAATGGATGTAGAGTATATAAAATGGATGTAGAGTGGATAAAAATGGATGTAGAGTGGATAAAATGGATGTAGAGTGGATAAAAATAGATGTAGAGTGGATAAAATGGATGTAGAGTGGATAAAACGGATGTAGAGTGGATAAAAAAGGATGTAGAGGGGATAAAATGGATGCAGAGTGGATAAAATTGATGTAGAGCGGATAAAATGGATGTAGAGTGGATAAAATGGATGTAGAGTGGATAAAATGGATGTAGAGTGGATAAAGAAGGATGTAGAGGGGATAAAATGGATGTAGAGTGGATAAAATTGATGTAGAGTGGATAAAATGGATGTAGAGTGGATAAAAATGGATGTAGAGTGGATAAAATGGATGTAGAGTGGGTAAAATAGATGTAGAGTGGATAAAATGGATGTAGAGTTGATAAAAATGGATGTAGAGTGGACAAAATGGATGTAGAGCGGATAAAATGGATGTAGAGTGGATAAAATGGATGTAGAGTGGATAAAATTGATGTAGAGTGGATAAAATTGATGTAGAGTGGATAAAATGGATGTAGAGTGGATAAAATGGATGTAGTGTGGATAAAAATGGATGTAGAGAGGATAAAATGGATGTAGAGTTGATAAAAATGGATGTAGAGTGGACAAAATGGATGTAGAGCGGATAAAATGGATGTAGAGTGGATAAAATGGATGTAGAGTGGATAAAATTGATGTAGAGTGGATAAAATGGATGTAGAGTGGATAAAATGGATGTAGAGTGGATAAAATGGATGTAGTGTGGATAAAAATGGATGTAGAGAGGATAAAATGGATGTAGAGTGGATAAAAATGGATGTAGAGTGGATAAAATGAATGTAGAGTTGATAAAAATGGATGTAGAGTGGATAAAATGAATGAAGAGTAAATAAAATGGATGTAGAGTGGATAAAATGGATGTAGAGTTGATAAAATGGATGTAAAGTGGATAAAATGGATGTAGAGTTAATAAAAATGGATGTAGAGTGGAAATAATGGATGTAGAGAGGATAAAATGGATGTAGAGTGGATAAAATGGATGTAGAGTGGATAAAAATGGATGTAGAGTGGATAAAAATGGATGTAGAGTGGATAAAATGGATGTAGAGTGGGTAAAATAGATGTAGAGTGGATAAAATGGATGTAGAGTTGATAAAAATGGATGTAGAGTGGACAAAATGGATGTAGAGTGGATAAAGTGGATGTAGAGTTGATAAAAATGGATGTAGAGTGGACAAAATGGATGTAGAGTGGATAAAAATGGATGTAGAGAGGATAAAATTGATGTAGAGCGGATAAAATGGATGTGGAGTGGATAACAATGGATGTAGAGTGGATAAAATGGATGTAGAGTATATAAAATGGATGTAGAGTGGATAAAAATGGATGTAGAGTGGATAAAATGGATGTAGAGTGGATAAAAATAGATGTAGAGTGGATAAAATGGATGTAGAGTATATAAAATGGATGTAGAGTGGATAAAAATGGATGTAGAGTGGATAAAACGGATGTAGAGTGGATAAAAAAGGATGTAGAGGGGATAAAATGGATGCAGAGTGGATAAAATTGATGTAGAGCGGATAAAATGGATGTAGAGTGGATAAAATGGATGTAGAGTGGATAAAATGGATGTAGAGTGGATAAAACGGATGTAGAGTGGATAAAGAAGGATGTAGAGGGGATAAAATGGATGTAGAGTGGATAAAATTGATGTAGAGTGGATAAAATGGATGTAGAGTGGATAAAAATGGATGTAGAGTGGATAAAATGGATGTAGAGTGGGTAAAATAGATGTAGAGTGGATAAAATGGATGTAGAGTTGATAAAAATGGATGTAGAGTGGACAAAATGGATGTAGAGCGGATAAAACGGATGTAGAGTGGATAAAGAAGGATGTAGAGGGGATAAAATGGATGTAGAGTGGATAAAATTGATGTAGAGTGGATAAAATGGAAATAGAGTGGATAAAAATGGATGTAGAGTGGATAAAATGGATGTAGAGTGGGTAAAATAGATGTAGAGTGGATAAAATGGATGTAGAGTTGATAAAAATGGATGTAGAGTGGACAAAATGGATGTAGAGCGGATAAAATGGATGTAGAGTGGATAAAATGGATGTAGAGTGGATAAAATTGATGTAGAGTGGATAAAATTGATGTAGAGTGGATAAAATGGATGTAGAGTGGATAAAATGGATGTAGTGTGGATAAAAATGGATGTAGAGAGGATAAAATGGATGTAGAGTGGATAAAAATGGATGTAGAGTGGATAAAATGAATGTAGAGTTGATAAAAATGGATGTAGAGTGGATAAAATGAATGAAGAGTAAATAAAATGGATGTAGAGTGGATAAAATGGATGTAGAGTTGATAAAATGGATGTAAAGTGGATAAAATGGATGTAGAGTTAATAAAAATGGATGTAGAGTGGAAATAATGGATGTAGAGAGGATAAAATGGATGTAGAGTGGATAAAATGGATGTAGAGTGGATAAAAATGGATGTAGAGTGGATAAAAATGGATGTAGAGTGGATAAAATGGATGTAGAGTGGGTAAAATAGATGTAGAGTGGATAAAATGGATGTAGAGTTGATAAAAATGGATGTAGAGTGGACAAAATGGATGTAGAGTGGATAAAGTGGATGTAGAGTTGATAAAAATGGATGTAGAGTGGACAAAATGGATGTAGAGTGGATAAAAATGGATGTAGAGAGGATAAAATTGATGTAGAGCGGATAAAATGGATGTAGAGTGGATAAAATGGATGTGGAGTGGATAACAATGGATGTAGAGTGGATAAAATGGATGTAGAGTATATAAAATGGATGTAGAGTGGATAAAAATGGATGTAGAGTGGATAAAATGGATGTAGAGTGGATAAAAATGGATGTAGAGTGGATAAAATGGATGTAGAGTATATAAAATGGATGTAGAGTGGATAAAAATGGATGTAGAGTGGATAAAACGGATGTAGAGTGGATAAAAAAGGATGTAGAGGGGATAAAATGGATGCAGAGTGGATAAAATTGATGTAGAGCGGATAAAATGGATGTAGAGTGGATAAAATGGATGTAGAGTGGATAAAATGGATGTAGAGTGGATAAAACGGATGTAGAGTGGATAAAGAAGGATGTAGAGGGGATAAAATGGATGTAGAGTGGATAAAATTGATGTAGAGTGGATAAAATGGATGTAGAGTGGATAAAAATGGATGTAGAGTGGATAAAATGGATGTAGAGTGGGTAAAATAGATGTAGAGTGGATAAAATGGATGTAGAGTTGATAAAAATGGATGTAGAGTGGACAAAATGGATGTAGAGCGGATAAAACGGATGTAGAGTGGATAAAAAAGGATGTAGAGGGGATAAAATGGATGTAGAGTGGATAAAATTGATGTAGAGTGGATAAAATGGATGTAGAGTGGATAAAAATGGATGTAGAGTGGATAAAATGGATGTAGAGTGGGTAAAATAGATGTAGAGTGGATAAAATGGATGTAGAGTTGATAAAAATGGATGTAGAGTGGACAAAATGGATGTAGAGCGGATAAAATGGATGTAGAGTGGATAAAATGGATGTAGAGTGGATAAAATTGATGTAGAGTGGATAAAATTGATGTAGAGTGGATAAAATGGATGTAGAGTGGATAAAATGGATGTAGTGTGGATAAAAATGGATGTAGAGAGGATAAAATGGATGTAGAGTGGATAAAAATGGATGTAGAGTGGATAAAATGAATGTAGAGTTGATAAAAATGGATGTAGAGTGGATAAAATGAATGAAGAGTAAATAAAATGGATGTAGAGTGGATAAAATGGATGTAGAGTTGATAAAATGGATGTAAAGTGGATAAAATGGATGTAGAGTTAATAAAAATGGATGTAGAGTGGAAATAATGGATGTAGAGAGGATAAAATGGATGTAGAGTGGATAAAATGGATGTAGAGTGGATAAAAATGGATGTAGAGTGGATAAAAATGGATGTAGAGTGGATAAAATGGATGTAGAGTGGGTAAAATAGATGTAGAGTGGATAAAATGGATGTAGAGTTGATAAAAATGGATGTAGAGTGGACAAAATGGATGTAGAGTGGATAAAGTGGATGTAGAGTTGATAAAAATGGATGTAGAGTGGACAAAATGGATGTAGAGTGGATAAAAATGGATGTAGAGAGGATAAAATTGATGTAGAGCGGATAAAATGGATGTAGAGTGGATAAAATGGATGTGGAGTGGATAACAATGGATGTAGAGTGGATAAAATGGATGTAGAGTATATAAAATGGATGTAGAGTGGATAAAAATGGATGTAGAGTGGATAAAATGGATGTAGAGTGGATAAAAATAGATGTAGAGTGGATAAAATGGATGTAGAGTATATAAAATGGATGTAGAGTGGATAAAAATGGATGTAGAGTGGATAAAACGGATGTAGAGTGGATAAAAAAGGATGTAGAGGGGATAAAATGGATGCAGAGTGGATAAAATTGATGTAGAGCGGATAAAATGGATGTAGAGTGGATAAAATGGATGTAGAGTGGATAAAATGGATGTAGAGTGGATAAAACGGATGTAGAGTGGATAAAGAAGGATGTAGAGGGGATAAAATGGATGTAGAGTGGATAAAATTGATGTAGAGTGGATAAAATGGATGTAGAGTGGATAAAAATGGTTGTAGAGTGGATAAAATGGATGTAGAGTGGGTAAAATAGATGTAGAGTGGATAAAATGGATGTAGAGTTGATAAAAATGGATGTAGAGTGGACAAAATGGATGTAGAGCGGATAAAACGGATGTAGAGTGGATAAAGAAGGATGTAGAGGGGATAAAATGGATGTAGAGTGGATAAAATGGATGTAGAGTGGATAAAATGGATGTAGAGTGGATAAAAATGGATGTAGAGTGGATAAAATGGATGTAGAGTGGGTAAAATAGATGTAGAGTGGATAAAATGGATGTAGAGTTGATAAAAATGGATGTAGAGTGGACAAAATGGATGTAGAGCGGATAAAATGGATGTAGAGTGGATAAAATGGATGTAGAGTGGATAAAATTGATGTAGAGTGGATAAAATTGATGTAGAGTGGATAAAATGGATGTAGAGTGGATAAAATGGATGTAGTGTGGATAAAAATGGATGTAGAGAGGATAAAATGGATGTAGAGTGGATAAAAATGGATGTAGAGTGGATAAAATGAATGTAGAGTTGATAAAAATGGATGTAGAGTGGATAAAATGAATGAAGAGTAAATAAAATGGATGTAGAGTGGATAAAATGGATGTAGAGTTGATAAAATGGATGTAAAGTGGATAAAATGGATGTAGAGTTAATAAAAATGGATGTAGAGTGGAAATAATGGATGTAGAGAGGATAAAATGGATGTAGAGTGGATAAAATGGATGTAGAGTGGATAAAAATGGATGTAGAGTGGATAAAAATGGATGTAGAGTGGATAAAATGGATGTAGAGTGGGTAAAATAGATGTAGAGTGGATAAAATGGATGTAGAGTTGATAAAAATGGATGTAGAGTGGACAAAATGGATGTAGAGTGGATAAAGTGGATGTAGAGTTGATAAAAATGGATGTAGAGTGGACAAAATGGATGTAGAGTGGATAAAAATGGATGTAGAGAGGATAAAATTGATGTAGAGCGGATAAAATGGATGTAGAGTGGATAAAATGGATGTGGAGTGGATAACAATGGATGTAGAGTGGATAAAATGGATGTAGAGTATATAAAATGGATGTAGAGTGGATAAAAATGGATGTAGAGTGGATAAAATGGATGTAGAGTGGATAAAAATGGATGTAGAGTGGATAAAATGGATGTAGAGTATATAAAATGGATGTAGAGTGGATAAAAATGGATGTAGAGTGGATAAAACGGATGTAGAGTGGATAAAAAAGGATGTAGAGGGGATAAAATGGATGCAGAGTGGATAAAATTGATGTAGAGCGGATAAAATGGATGTAGAGTGGATAAAATGGATGTAGAGTGGATAAAATGGATGTAGAGTGGATAAAACGGATGTAGAGTGGATAAAGAAGGATGTAGAGGGGATAAAATGGATGTAGAGTGGATAAAATTGATGTAGAGTGGATAAAATGGATGTAGAGTGGATAAAAATGGATGTAGAGTGGATAAAATGGATGTAGAGTGGGTAAAATAGATGTAGAGTGGATAAAATGGATGTAGAGTTGATAAAAATGGATGTAGAGTGGACAAAATGGATGTAGAGCGGATAAAACGGATGTAGAGTGGATAAAGAAGGATGTAGAGGGGATAAAATGGATGTAGAGTGGATAAAATTGATGTAGAGTGGATAAAATGGATGTAGAGTGGATAAAAATGGATGTAGAGTGGATAAAATGGATGTAGAGTGGGTAAAATAGATGTAGAGTGGATAAAATGGATGTAGAGTTGATAAAAATGGATGTAGAGTGGACAAAATGGATGTAGAGCGGATAAAATGGATGTAGAGTGGATAAAATGGATGTAGAGTGGATAAAATTGATGTAGAGTGGATAAAATTGATGTAGAGTGGATAAAATGGATGTAGAGTGGATAAAATGGATGTAGTGTGGATAAAAATGGATGTAGAGGGGATAAAATGGATGTAGAGTGGATAAAAATGGATGTAGAGTGGATAAAATGAATGTAGAGTTGATAAAAATGGATGTAGAGTGGATAAAATGAATGAAGAGTAAATAAAATGGATGTAGAGTGGATAAAATGGATGTAGAGTTGATAAAATGGATGTAAAGTGGATAAAATGGATGTAGAGTTAATAAAAATGGATGTAGAGTGGAAATAATGGATGTAGAGAGGATAAAATGGATGTAGAGTGGATAAAATGGATGTAGAGTGGATAAAAATGGATGTAGAGTGGATAAAAATGGATGTAGAGTGGATAAAATGGATGTAGAGTGGGTAAAATAGATGTAGAGTGGATAAAATGGATGTAGAGTTGATAAAAATGGATGTAGAGTGGACAAAATGGATGTAGAGTGGATAAAGTGGATGTAGAGTTGATAAAAATGGATGTAGAGTGGACAAAATGGATGTAGAGTGGATAAAAATGGATGTAGAGAGGATAAAATTGATGTAGAGCGGATAAAATGGATGTAGAGTGGATAAAATGGATGTGGAGTGGATAACAATGGATGTAGAGTGGATAAAATGGATGTAGAGTATATAAAATGGATGTAGAGTGGATAAAAATGGATGTAGAGTGGATAAAATGGATGTAGAGTGGATAAAAATAGATGTAGAGTGGATAAAATGGATGTAGAGTATATAAAATGGATGTAGAGTGGATAAAAATGGATGTAGAGTGGATAAAACGGATGTAGAGTGGATAAAAAAGGATGTAGAGGGGATAAAATGGATGCAGAGTAGATAAAATTGATGTAGAGCGGATAAAATGGATGTAGAGTGGATAAAATGGATGTAGAGTGGATAAAATGGATGTAGAGTGGATAAAACGGATGTAGAGTGGATAAAGAAGGATGTAGAGGGGATAAAATGGATGTAGAGTGGATAAAATTGATGTAGAGTGGATAAAATGGATGTAGAGTGGATAAAAATGGATGTAGAGTGGATAAAATGGATGTAGAGTGGGTAAAATAGATGTAGAGTGGATAAAATGGATGTAGAGTTGATAAAAATGGATGTAGAGTGGACAAAATGGATGTAGAGCGGATAAAACGGATGTAGAGTGGATAAAGAAGGATGTAGAGGGGATAAAATGGATGTAGAGTGGATAAAATTGATGTAGAGTGGATAAAATGGATGTAGAGTGGATAAAAATGGATGTAGAGTGGATAAAATGGATGTGGAGTGGGTAAAATAGATGTAGAGTGGATAAAATGGATGTAGAGTTGATAAAAATGGATGTAGAGTGGACAAAATGGATGTAGAGCGGATAAAATGGATGTAGAGTGGATAAAATGGATGTAGAGTGGATAAAATTGATGTAGAGTGGATAAAATTGATGTAGAGTGGATAAAATGGATGTAGAGTGGATAAAATGGATGTAGTGTGGATAAAAATGGATGTAGAGAGGATAAAATGGATGTAGAGTGGATAAAAATGGATGTAGAGTGGATAAAATGAATGTAGAGTTGATAAAAATGGATGTAGAGTGGATAAAATGAATGAAGAGTAAATAAAATGGATGTAGAGTGGATAAAATGGATGTAGAGTTGATAAAATGGATGTAAAGTGGATAAAATGGATGTAGAGTTAATAAAAATGGATGTAGAGTGGAAATAATGGATGTAGAGAGGATAAAATGGATGTAGAGTGGATAAAATGGATGTAGAGTGGATAAAAATGGATGTAGAGTGGATAAAAATGGATGTAGAGTGGATAAAATGGATGTAGAGTGGGTAAAATAGATGTAGAGTGGATAAAATGGATGTAGAGTTGATAAAAATGGATGTAGAGTGGACAAAATGGATGTAGAGTGGATAAAGTGGATGTAGAGTTGATAAAAATGGATGTAGAGTGGACAAAATGGATGTAGAGTGGATAAAAATGGATGTAGAGAGGATAAAATTGATGTAGAGCGGATAAAATGGATGTAGAGTGGATAAAATGGATGTGGAGTGGATAACAATGGATGTAGAGTGGATAAAATGGATGTAGAGTATATAAAATGGATGTAGAGTGGATAAAAATGGATGTAGAGTGGATAAAATGGATGTAGAGTGGATAAAAATAGATGTAGAGTGGATAAAATGGATGTAGAGTATATAAAATGGATGTAGAGTGGATAAAAATGGATGTAGAGTGGATAAAACGGATGTAGAGTGGATAAAAAAGGATGTAGAGGGGATAAAATGGATGCAGAGTGGATAAAATTGATGTAGAGCGGATAAAATGGATGTAGAGTGGATAAAATGGATGTAGAGTGGATAAAATGGATGTAGAGTGGATAAAACGGATGTAGAGTGGATAAAGAAGGATGTAGAGGGGATAAAATGGATGTAGAGTGGATAAAATTGATGTAGAGTGGATAAAATGGATGTAGAGTGGATAAAAATGGATGTAGAGTGGATAAAATGGATGTAGAGTGGGTAAAATAGATGTAGAGTGGATAAAATGGATGTAGAGTTGATAAAAATGGATGTAGAGTGGACAAAATGGATGTAGAGCGGATAAAACGGATGTAGAGTGGATAAAGAAGGATGTAGAGGGGATAAAATGGATGTAGAGTGGATAAAATTGATGTAGAGTGGATAAAATGGATGTAGAGTGGATAAAAATGGATGTAGAGTGGATAAAATGGATGTAGAGTGGGTAAAATAGATGTAGAGTGGATAAAATGGATGTAGAGTTGATAAAAATGGATGTAGAGTGGACAAAATGGATGTAGAGCGGATAAAATGGATGTAGAGTGGATAAAATGGATGTAGAGTGGATAAAATTGATGTAGAGTGGATAAAATTGATGTAGAGTGGATAAAATGGATGTAGAGTGGATAAAATGGATGTAGAGAGGATAAAATGGATGTAGAGTGGATAAAAATGGATGTAGAGTGGATAAAATGAATGTAGAGTTGATAAAAATGGATGTAGAGTGGATAAAATGAATGAAGAGTAAATAAAATGGATGTAGAGTGGATAAAATGGATGTAGAGTTGATAAAATGGATGTAAAGTGGATAAAATGGATGTAGAGTTAATAAAAATGGATGTAGAGTGGAAATAATGGATGTAGAGAGGATAAAATGGATGTAGAGTGGATAAAATGGATGTAGAGTGGATAAAAATGGATGTAGAGTGGATAAAAATGGATGTAGAGTGGATAAAATGGATGTAGAGTGGGTAAAATAGATGTAGAGTGGATAAAATGGATGTAGAGTTGATAAAAATGGATGTAGAGTGGACAAAATGGATGTAGAGTGGATAAAGTGGATGTAGAGTGGATAAAATGGATGTAGAGAGGATAAAATGGATGTAGAGTGGATAAAAATGGATGTAGAGTGGATAAAATGAATGTAGAGTTGATAAAAATGGATGTAGAGTGGATAAAATGAATGAAGAGTAAATAAAATGGATGTAGAGTGGATAAAATGGATGTAGAGTTGATAAAATGGATGTAAAGTGGATAAAATGGATGTAGAGTTAATAAAAATGGATGTAGAGTGGAAATAATGGATGTAGAGAGGATAAAATGGATGTAGAGTGGATAAAATGGATGTAGAGTGGATAAAAATGGATGTAGAGTGGATAAAAATGGATGTAGAGTGGATAAAATGGATGTAGAGTGGGTAAAATAGATGTAGAGTGGATAAAATGGATGTAGAGTTGATAAAAATGGATGTAGAGTGGACAAAATGGATGTAGAGTGGATAAAGTGGATGTAGAGTTGATAAAAATGGATGTAGAGTGGACAAAATGGATGTAGAGTGGATAAAAATGGATGTAGAGAGGATAAAATTGATGTAGAGCGGATAAAATGGATGTAGAGTGGATAAAATGGATGTGGAGTGGATAACAATGGATGTAGAGTGGATAAAATGGATGTAGAGTATATAAAATGGATGTAGAGTGGATAAAAATGGATGTAGAGTGGATAAAATGGATGTAGAGTGGATAAAAATAGATGTAGAGTGGATAAAATGGATGTAGAGTATATAAAATGGATGTAGAGTGGATAAAAATGGATGTAGAGTGGATAAAACGGATGTAGAGTGGATAAAAAAGGATGTAGAGGGGATAAAATGGATGCAGAGTGGATAAAATTGATGTAGAGCGGATAAAATGGATGTAGAGTGGATAAAATGGATGTAGAGTGGATAAAATGGATGTAGAGTGGATAAAACGGATGTAGAGTGGATAAAGAAGGATGTAGAGGGGATAAAATGGATGTAGAGTGGATAAAAATAGATGTAGAGTGGATAAAATGGATGTAGAGTATATAAAATGGATGTAGAGTGGGTAAAATAGATGTAGAGTGGATAAAATGGATGTAGAGTTGATAAAAATGGATGTAGAGTGGACAAAATGGATGTAGAGCGGATAAAACGGATGTAGAGTGGATAAAGAAGGATGTAGAGGGGATAAAATGGATGTAGAGTGGATAAAATTGATGTAGAGTGGATAAAATGGATGTAGAGTGGATAAAAATGGATGTAGAGTGGATAAAATGGATGTAGAGTGGGTAAAATAGATGTAGAGTGGATAAAATGGATGTAGAGTTGATAAAAATGGATGTAGAGTGGACAAAATGGATGTAGAGCGGATAAAACGGATGTAGAGTGGATAAAGAAGGATGTAGAGGGGATAAAATGGATGTAGAGTGGATAAAATTGATGTAGAGTGGATAAAATGGATGTAGAGTGGATAAAAATGGATGTAGAGTGGATAAAATGGATGTAGAGTGGGTAAAATAGATGTAGAGTGGATAAAATGGATGTAGAGTTGATAAAAATGGATGTAGAGTGGACAAAATGGATGTAGAGCGGATAAAATGGATGTAGAGTGGATAAAATGGATGTAGAGTGGATAAAATTGATGTAGAGTGGATAAAATTGATGTAGAGTGGATAAAATGGATGTAGAGTGGATAAAATGGATGTAGTGTGGATAAAAATGGATGTAGAGAGGATAAAATGGATGTAGAGTGGATAAAAATGGATGTAGAGTGGATAAAATGAATGTAGAGTTGATAAAAATGGATGTAGAGTGGATAAAATGAATGAAGAGTAAATAAAATGGATGTAGAGTGGATAAAATGGATGTAGAGTTGATAAAATGGATGTAAAGTGGATAAAATGGATGTAGAGTTAATAAAAATGGATGTAGAGTGGAAATAATGGATGTAGAGAGGATAAAATGGATGTAGAGTGGATAAAATGGATGTAGAGTGGATAAAAATGGATGTAGAGTGGATAAAAATGGATGTAGAGTGGATAAAATGGATGTAGAGTGGGTAAAATAGATGTAGAGTGGATAAAATGGATGTAGAGTTGATAAAAATGGATGTAGAGTGGACAAAATGGATGTAGAGTGGATAAAGTGGATGTAGAGTTGATAAAAATGGATGTAGAGTGGACAAAATGGATGTAGAGTGGATAAAAATGGATGTAGAGAGGATAAAATTGATGTAGAGCGGATAAAATGGATGTAGAGTGGATAAAATGGATGTGGAGTGGATAACAATGGATGTAGAGTGGATAAAATGGATGTAGAGTATATAAAATGGATGTAGAGTGGATAAAAATGGATGTAGAGTGGATAAAATGGATGTAGAGTGGATAAAAATAGATGTAGAGTGGATAAAATGGATGTAGAGTATATAAAATGGATGTAGAGTGGATAAAAATGGATGTAGAGTGGATAAAACGGATGTAGAGTGGATAAAAAAGGATGTAGAGGGGATAAAATGGATGCAGAGTGGATAAAATTGATGTAGAGCGGATAAAATGGATGTAGAGTGGATAAAATGGATGTAGAGTGGATAAAATGGATGTAGAGTGGATAAAACGGATGTAGAGTGGATAAAGAAGGATGTAGAGGGGATAAAATGGATGTAGAGTGGATAAAATTGATGTAGAGTGGATAAAATGGATGTAGAGTGGATAAAAATGGATGTAGAGTGGATAAAATGGATGTAGAGTGGGTAAAATAGATGTAGAGTGGATAAAATGGATGTAGAGTTGATAAAAATGGATGTAGAGTGGACAAAATGGATGTAGAGCGGATAAAACGGATGTAGAGTGGATAAAGAAGGATGTAGAGGGGATAAAATGGATGTAGAGTGGATAAAATTGATGTAGAGTGGATAAAATGGATGTAGAGTGGATAAAAATGGATGTAGAGTGGATAAAATGGATGTAGAGTGGGTAAAATAGATGTAGAGTGGATAAAATGGATGTAGAGTTGATAAAAATGGATGTAGAGTGGACAAAATGGATGTAGAGTGGATAAAATGGATGTAGAGTGGATAAAATGGATGTAGAGTGGATAAAATTGATGTAGAGTGGATAAAATTGATGTAGAGTGGATAAAATGGATGTAGAGTGGATAAAATGGATGTAGTGTGGATAAAAATGGATGTAGAGAGGATAAAATGGATGTAGAGTGGATAAAAATGGATGTAGAGTGGATAAAATGAATGTAGAGTTGATAAAAATGGATGTAGAGTGGATAAAATGAATGAAGAGTAAATAAAATGGATGTAGAGTGGATAAAATGGATGTAGAGTTGATAAAATGGATGTAAAGTGGATAAAATGGATGTAGAGTTAATAAAAATGGATGTAGAGTGGAAATAATGGATGTAGAGAGGATAAAATGGATGTAGAGTGGATAAAATGGATGTAGAGTGGATAAAAATGGATGTAGAGTGGATAAAAATGGATGTAGAGTGGATAAAATGGATGTAGAGTGGGTAAAATAGATGTAGAGTGGATAAAATGGATGTAGAGTTGATAAAAATGGATGTAGAGTGGACAAAATGGATGTAGAGTGGATAAAGTGGATGTAGAGTTGATAAAAATGGATGTAGAGTGGACAAAATGGATGTAGAGTGGATAAAAATGGATGTAGAGAGGATAAAATTGATGTAGAGCGGATAAAATGGATGTAGAGTGGATAAAATGGATGTGGAGTGGATAACAATGGATGTAGAGTGGATAAAATGGATGTAGAGTATATAAAATGGATGTAGAGTGGATAAAAATGGATGTAGAGTGGATAAAATGGATGTAGAGTGGATAAAAATAGATGTAGAGTGGATAAAATGGATGTAGAGTATATAAAATGGATGTAGAGTGGATAAAAATGGATGTAGAGTGGATAAAATGGATGTAGAGTGGATAAAAATAGATGTAGAGTGGATAAAATGGATGTAGAGTGGATAAAACGGATGTAGAGTGGATAAAAAAGGATGTAGAGGGGATAAAATGGATGCAGAGTGGATAAAATGGATGTGGAGTGGATAACAATGGATGTAGAGTGGATAAAATGGATGTAGAGTATATAAAATGGATGTAGAGTGGATAAAAATGGATGTAGAGTGGATAAAATGGATGTAGAGTGGATAAAAATAGATGTAGAGTGGATAAAATGGATGTAGAGTGGATAAAACGGATGTAGAGTGGATAAAAAAGGATGTAGAGGGGATAAAATGGATGCAGAGTGGATAAAATTGATGTAGAGCGGATAAAATGGATGTAGAGTGGATAAAATGGATGTAGAGTGGATAAAATGGATGTAGAGTGGATAAAACGGATGTAGAGTGGATAAAAAAGGATGTAGAGGGGATAAAATGGATGTAGAGTGGATAAAATTGATGTAGAGTGGATAAAATGGATGTAGAGTGGATAAAAATGGATGTAGAGTGGATAAAATGGATGTAGAGTGGGTAAAATAGATGTAGAGTGGATAAAATGGATGTAGAGTTGATAAAAATGGATGTAGAGTGGACAAAATGGATGTAGAGTGGATAAAGTGGATGTAGAGTTGATAAAAATGGATGTAGAGTGGACAAAATGGATGTAGAGTGGATAAAAATGGATGTAGAGAGGATAAAATTGATGTAGAGCGGATAAAATGGATGTAGAGTGGATAAAATGGATGTGGAGTGGATAACAATGGATGTAGAGTGGATAAAATGGATGTAGAGTATATAAAATGGATGTAGAGTGGATAAAAATGGATGTAGAGTGGATAAAATGGATGTAGAGTGGATAAAAATAGATGTAGAGTGGATAAAATGGATGTAGAGTATATAAAATGGATGTAGAGTGGATAAAAATGGATGTAGAGTGGATAAAATGGATGTAGAGTGGATAAAAATAGATGTAGAGTGGATAAAATGGATGTAGAGTGGATAAAACGGATGTAGAGTGGATAAAAAAGGATGTAGAGGGGATAAAATGGATGCAGAGTGGATAAAATTGATGTAGAGCGGATAAAATGGATGTAGAGTGGATAAAATGGATGTAGAGTGGATAAAATGGATGTAGAGTGGATAAAACGGATGTAGAGTGGATAAAGAAGGATGTAGAGGGGATAAAATGGATGTAGAGTGGATAAAATTGATGTAGAGTGGATAAAATGGATGTAGAGTGGATAAAAATGGATGTAGAGTGGATAAAATGGATGTAGAGTGGGTAAAATAGATGTAGAGTGGATAAAATGGATGTAGAGTTGATAAAAATGGATGTAGAGTGGACAAAATGGATGTAGAGTGGATAAAGTGGATGTAGAGTTGATAAAAATGGATGTAGAGTGGACAAAATGGATGTAGAGTGGATAAAAATGGATGTAGAGAGGATAAAATTGATGTAGAGCGGATAAAATGGATGTAGAGTGGATAAAATGGATGTGGAGTGGATAACAATGGATGTAGAGTGGATAAAATGGATGTAGAGTATATAAAATGGATGTAGAGTGGATAAAAATGGATGTAGAGTGGATAAAATGGATGTAGAGTGGATAAAAATAGATGTAGAGTGGATAAAATGGATGTAGAGTATATAAAATGGATGTAGAGTGGATAAAAATGGATGTAGAGTGGATAAAACGGATGTAGAGTGGATAAAAAAGGATGTAGAGGGGATAAAATGGATGCAGAGTGGATAAAATTGATGTAGAGCGGATAAAATGGATGTAGAGTGGATAAAATGGATGTAGAGTGGATAAAATGGATGTAGAGTGGATAAAACGGATGTAGAGTGGATAAAGAAGGATGTAGAGGGGATAAAATGGATGTAGAGTGGATAAAATTGATGTAGAGTGGATAAAATGGATGTAGAGTGGATAAAAATGGATGTAGAGTGGATAAAATGGATGTAGAGTGGGTAAAATAGATGTAGAGTGGATAAAATGGATGTAGAGTTGATAAAAATGGATGTAGAGTGGACAAAATGGATGTAGAGCGGATAAAATGGATGTAGAGTGGATAAAATGGATGTAGAGTGGATAAAATTGATGTAGAGTGGATAAAATTGATGTAGAGTGGATAAAATGGATGTAGAGTGGATAAAATGGATGTAGTGTGGATAAAAATGGATGTAGAGAGGATAAAATGGATGTAGAGTGGATAAAAATGGATGTAGAGTGGATAAAATGGATGTAGAGTTGATAAAAATGGATGTAGAGTGGATAAAATGAATGAAGAGTAAATAAAATGGATGTAGAGTGGATAAAATGGATGTAGAGTTGATAAAATGGATGTAAAGTGGATAAAATGGATGTAGAGTTAATAAAAATGGATGTAGAGTGGAAATAATGGATGTAGAGAGGATAAAATGGATGTAGAGTGGATAAAATGGATGTAGAGTGGATAAAAATGGATGTAGAGTATATAAAATGGATGTAGAGTATATAAAATGGATGTAGAGTGGATAAAAATGGATGTAGAGTGGATAAAATGGATGTAGAGTGGATAAAAATAGATGTAGAGTGGATAAAATGGATGTAGAGTGGATAAAACGGATGTAGAGTGGATAAAAAAGGATGTAGAGGGGATAAAATGGATGTAGAGTGGATAAAATTGATGTAGAGCGGATAAAATGGATGTAGAGTGGATAAAATGGATGTAGAGTTGATAACAATGGATGTAGAGTGGATAAAATGGATGTAGAGTTGATAAAAATGGATGTAGAGTGGATAAAAATGGATGTAGAGTGGATAAAATGGATGTAGAGTGGATAAAACGGATGTAGAGTGGATATAAAAAGATGTAGAGGGGATAAAATGGATGTAGAGTGGATAAAATTGATGTAGAGTGGATAAAATGGATGTAGAGTTAATAATAATGGATGTAGAGTGGAAATAATGGATGTAGAGAGGATAAAATGGATGTAGAGTGGATAAAATGGATGTAGAGTGGATAAAAATGGATGTAGAGTGGATAAAAATGGATGTAGAGTGGATAAAATGGATGTAGAGTGGGTAAAATAGATGTAGAGTGGATAAAATGGATGTAGAGTTGATAAAAATGGATGTAGAGTGGACAAAATGGATGTAGAGTGGATAAAGTGGATGTAGAGTTGATAAAAATGGATGTAGAGTGGACAAAATGGATGTAGAGTGGATAAAAATGGATGTAGAGAGGATAAAATTGATGTAGAGCGGATAAAATGGATGTAGAGTGGATAAAATGGATGTGGAGTGGATAACAATGGATGTAGAGTGGATAAAATGGATGTAGAGTGGATAAAATGGATGTAGAGTGGGTAAAATAGATGTAGAGTGAATAAAATGGATGTAGAGTTGATAAAAATGGATGTAGAGTGGACAAAATGGATGTAGAGCGGATAAAATGGATGTAGAGTATATAAAATGGATGTAGAGTGGATAAAATGGATGTAGAGTGGATAAAAATAGATGTAGAGTGGATAAAATGGATGTAGAGTGGATAAAACGGATGTAGAGTGGATAAAAAAGGATGTAGAGGGGATAAAATGGATGTAGAGTGGATAAAATTGATGTAGAGTTAATAAAAATGGATGTAGAGTGGACAAAATGGATGTAGAGTGGATAAAAATGGATGTAGAGTGGATAAAATGGATGTAGAGTTGATAACGATGGATGTAGAGTGGATAAAATGAATGTAGAGTAGATACAATGGATGTAGAGTGGATAAAATGGATGTAGAGTTGATAAAATGGATGTAAAGTGGATAAAATGGATGTAGAGTTAATAAAAATGGATGTTGAGTGGAAATAATGGATGTAGAGAGGATAAAATGGATGTAGAGTGGATAAAATTGATGTAGAGTGGATAAAATGGATGTAGAGTGGATAAAAATGGATGTAGAGTGGATAAAATGGATGTAGAGTGGGTAAAATAGATGTAGAGTGAATAAAATGGATGTAGAGTTGATAAAAATGGATGTAGAGTGGACAAAATGGATGTAGAGCGGATAAAATGGATGTAGAGTGGATAAAATGGATGTAGAGTGGATAAAATTGATGTAGAGTTCATAAAAATGGATGTAGAGTGGATAAAATTGATGTAGAGCGGATAAAATGGATGTAGAGTGGATAAAATGGATGTGGAGTGGATAACAATGGATGTAGAGTGGATAAAATGGATGTAGAGTTGATAAAAATGGATGTAGAGTGGATAAAATGGATGTAGAGTTGATAAAAATGGATGTAGAGTTAATAAAAATGGATGTTGAGTGGAAATAATGGATGTAGAGAGGATAAAATGGATGTAGAGTGGATAAAATGTATGTAGAGTTCATAAAAATGGATGTAGAGTGGATAAAATTGATTTAGAGCGGATAAAATGGATGTAGAGTGGATAAAATGGATGTAGAGTGGATAAAATGGATGTAGAGTTGATAAAAATGGATGTAGAGTGGATAAAAATGGATGTAGAGTGGATAAAATGGATGTAGAGTGGATAAAACGGATGTAGAGTGGATAAAAAAGGATGTAGAGGGGATAAAATGGATGTAGAGTGGATAAAATTGATGTAGAGTGGATAAAATGGATGTAGAGTGGATAAAAATGGATGTAGAGTGGATAAAATGGATGTAGAGTGGGTAAAATAGATGTAGAGTGGATAAAATGGATGTAGAGTTGATAAAAATGGATGTAGAGTGGACAAAATGGATGTAGAGCGGATAAAATGGATGTAGAGTGGATAAAATGGATGTAGAGTGGATAAAATTGATGTAGAGTGGATAAAATTGATGTAGAGTGGATAAAATGGATGTAGAGTGGATAAAATGGATGTAGAGTGGATAAAAATGGATGTAGAGTATATAAAATGGATGTAGAGTATATAAAATGGATGTAGAGTGGATAAAAATGGATGTAGAGTTGATAAAAATGGATGTAGAGTGGACAAAATAGATGTAGAGTGGATAAAAATGGATGTAGAGTGGTATAAAATGGATGTAGAGTGGATAAAAATGGATGTAGAGTGGATAAAAATGGATGTAGAGAGGATAAAATGGATGTAGAGTGGATAAAAATGGATGTAGAGTGGATAAAATGGATGTAGAGTGGATAAAATGGATGTAGAGTGGATAAAATGGATGTAGAGTGGGTAAAATAGATGTAGAGTGGATAAAATGGATGTAGAGTTGATAAAAATGGATGTAGAGTGGACAAAATGGATGTAGAGTGGATAAAATGGATGTAGAGTTGATAAAAATGGAAGTAGAGTTAATAAAAATGGATGTAGAGTGGACAAAATAGATGTAGAGTGGATAAAATGGATGTAGAGTTGATAAAAATGGATGTAGAGGGGACAAAATAGATGTAGAGTGGATAAAAATGGATGTAGAGTGGTATAAAATGGATGTAGAGTGGATAAAAATGGATGTAGAGTGGATAAAAATGGATGTAGAGAGGATAAAATGGATGTAGAGTGGATAAAATGGATGTAGAGAGGATAAAATTGATGTAGAGCGGATAAAATGGATGTGGAGTGGATAACAATGGATGTAGAGTGGACAAAATGGATGTAGAGTGGATAAAAATGGATGTAGAGTGGATAAAATGGATGTAGAGTTGATAACGATGGATGTAGAGTGGATAAAATGAATGTAGAGTAGATACAATGGATGTAGAGTGGATAAAATGGATGTAGAGTTGATAAAATGGATGTAAAGTGGATAAAATGGATGTAGAGTTAATAAAAATGGATGTTGAGTGGAAATAATGGATGTAGAGAGGATAAAATGGATGTAGAGTGGATAAAATTGATGTAGAGTGGATAAAATGGATGTAGAGTGGATAAAAATGGATGTAGAGTGGATAAAATGGATGTAGAGTGGGTAAAATAGATGTAGAGTGAATAAAATGGATGTAGAGTTGATAAAAATGGATGTAGAGTGGACAAAATGGATGTAGAGCGGATAAAATGGATGTAGAGTGGATAAAATGGATGTAGAGTGGATAAAATTGATGTAGAGTTCATAAAAATGGATGTAGAGTGGATAAAATTGATGTAGAGCGGATAAAATGGATGTAGAGTGGATAAAATGGATGTGGAGTGGATAACAATGGATGTAGAGTGGATAAAATGGATGTAGAGTTGATAAAAATGGATGTAGAGTGGATAAAATGGATGTAGAGTTGATAAAAATGGATGTAGAGTTAATAAAAATGGATGTTGAGTGGAAATAATGGATGTAGAGAGGATAAAATGGATGTAGAGTGGATAAAATGTATGTAGAGTTCATAAAAATGGATGTAGAGTGGATAAAATTGATTTAGAGCGGATAAAATGGATGTAGAGTGGATAAAATGGATGTAGAGTGGATAAAATGGATGTAGAGTTGATAAAAATGGATGTAGAGTGGATAAAAATGGATGTAGAGTGGATAAAATGGATGTAGAGTGGATAAAACGGATGTAGAGTGGATAAAAAAGGATGTAGAGGGGATAAAATGGATGTAGAGTGGATAAAATTGATGTAGAGTGGATAAAATGGATGTAGAGTGGATAAAAATGGATGTAGAGTGGATAAAATGGATGTAGAGTGGATAAAAATGGATGTAGAGTGGTATAAAATGGATGTAGAGTGGATAAAAATGGATGTAGAGTGGATAAAAATGGATGTAGAGAGGATAAAATGGATGTAGAGTGGATAAAATGGATGTAGAGTGGATAAAATTGATGTAGAGTGGATAAAATTGATGTAGAGTGGATAAAATGGATGTAGAGTGGATAAAATGGATGTAGAGTGGATAAAAATGGATGTAGAGTATATAAAATGGATGTAGAGTATATAAAATGGATGTAGAGTGGATAAAAATGGATGTAGAGTTGATAAAAATGGATGTAGAGTGGACAAAATAGATGTAGAGTGGATAAAAATGGATGTAGAGTGGTATAAAATGGATGTAGAGTGGATAAAAATGGATGTAGAGTGGATAAAAATGGATGTAGAGAGGATAAAATGGATGTAGAGTGGATAAAAATGGATGTAGAGTGGATAAAATGGATGTAGAGTGGATAAAATGGATGTAGAGTGGATAAAATGGATGTAGAGTGGGTAAAATAGATGTAGAGTGGATAAAATGGATGTAGAGTTGATAAAAATGGATGTAGAGTGGACAAAATGGATGTAGAGTGGATAAAATGGATGTAGAGTTGATAAAAATGGAAGTAGAGTTAATAAAAATGGATGTAGAGTGGACAAAATAGATGTAGAGTGGATAAAATGGATGTAGAGTTGATAAAAATGGATGTAGAGGGGACAAAATAGATGTAGAGTGGATAAAAATGGATGTAGAGTGGTATAAAATGGATGTAGAGTGGATAAAAATGGATGTAGAGTGGATAAAAATGGATGTAGAGAGGATAAAATGGATGTAGAGTGGATAAAATGGATGTAGAGAGGATAAAATTGATGTAGAGCGGATAAAATGGATGTGGAGTGGATAAAAATGGATGTAGAGTGGATAAAATGGATGTAGAGTGGATAAAAATAGATGTAGAGTGGATAAAATGGATGTAGAGTGGATAAAACGGATGTAGAGTGGATAAAAAAGGATGTAGAGGGGATAAAATGGATGCAGAGTGGATAAAATTGATGTAGAGCGGATAAAATGGATGTAGAGTGGATAAAATGGATGTAGAGTGGATAAAATGGATGTAGAGTGGATAAAACGGATGTAGAGTGGATAAAAAAGGATGTAGAGGGGATAAAATGGATGTAGAGTGGATAAAATTGATGTAGAGTGGATAAAATGGATGTAGAGTGGATAAAAATGGATGTAGAGTGGATAAAATGGATGTAGAGTGGGTAAAATAGATGTAGAGTGGATAAAATGGATGTAGCGTTGATAAAAATGGATGTAGAGTGGACAAAATAGATGTAGAGTGGATAAAGTGGATGTGGAGTTGATAAAAATGGATGTAGAGTGGACAAAATGGATGTAGAGTGGATAAAAATGGATGTAGAGAGGATAAAATTGATGTAGAGCGGATAAAATGGATGTAGAGTGGATAAAATGGATGTAGAGTGGATAAAATGGATGTAGAGTTGATAAAAATGGATGTAGAGTGGATAAAAATGGATGTAGAGTGGATAAAATGGATGTAGAGTGGATAAAACGGATGTAGAGTGGATAAAAAAGGATGTAGAGGGGATAAAATGGATGTAGAGTGGATAAAATTGATGTAGAGTGGATAAAATGGATGTAGAGTGGATAAAAATGGATGTAGAGTGGATAAAATGGATGTAGAGTGGGTAAAATAGATGTAGAGTGGATAAAATGGATGTAGAGTTGATAAAAATGGATGTAGAGTGGACAAAATGGATGTAGAGCGGATAAAATGGATGTAGAGTGGATAAAATGGATGTAGAGTGGATAAAATTGATGTAGAGTGGATAAAATTGATGTAGAGTGGATAAAATGGATGTAGAGTGGATAAAATGGATGTAGAGTGGATAAAAATGGATGTAGAGTATATAAAATGGATGTAGAGTATATAAAATGGATGTAGAGTTGATAAAAATGGATGTAGAGTGGACAAAATAGATGTAGAGTGGATAAAAATGGATGTAGAGTGGTATAAAATGGATGTAGAGTGGATAAAAATGGATGTAGAGTGGATAAAAATGGATGTAGAGAGGATAAAATGGATGTAGAGTGGATAAAAATGGATGTAGAGTGGATAAAATGGATGTAGAGTGGATAAAATGGATGTAGAGTGGATAAAATGGATGTAGAGTGGGTAAAATAGATGTAGAGTGGATAAAATGGATGTAGAGTTGATAAAAATGGATGTAGAGTGGACAAAATGGATGTAGAGTGGATAAAATGGATGTAGAGTTGATAAAAATGGAAGTAGAGTTAATAAAAATGGATGTAGAGTGGACAAAATAGATGTAGAGTGGATAAAATGGATGTAGAGTTGATAAAAATGGATGTAGAGGGGACAAAATAGATGTAGAGTGGATAAAAATGGATGTAGAGTGGTATAAAATGGATGTAGAGTGGATAAAAATGGATGTAGAGTGGATAAAAATGGATGTAGAGAGGATAAAATGGATGTAGAGTGGATAAAATGGATGTAGAGAGGATAAAATTGATGTAGAGCGGATAAAATGGATGTGGAGTGGATAACAATGGATGTAGAGTGGATAAAATGGATGTAGAGTATATAAAATGGATGTACAGTGGATAAAAATGGATGTAGAGTGGATAAAATGGATGTAGAGTGGATAAAAATAGATGTAGAGTGGATAAAATGGATGTAGAGTGGATAAAACGGATGTAGAGTGGATAAAAAAGGATGTAGAGGGGATAAAATGGATGCAGAGTGGATAAAATTGATGTAGAGCGGATAAAATGGATGTAGAGTGGATAAAATGGATGTAGAGTGGATAAAATGGATGTAGAGTGGATAAAACGGATGTAGAGTGGATAAAAAAGGATGTAGAGGGGATAAAATGGATGTAGAGTGGATAAAATTGATGTAGAGTGGATAAAATGGATGTAGAGTGGATAAAAATGGATGTAGAGTGGATAAAATGGATGTAGAGTGGGTAAAATAGATGTAGAGTGGATAAAATGGATGTAGCGTTGATAAAAATGGATGTAGAGTGGACAAAATGGATGTAGAGTGGATAAAGTGGATGTGGAGTTGATAAAAATGGATGTAGAGTGGACAAAATGGATGTAGAGTGGATAAAAATGGATGTAGAGAGGATAAAATTGATGTAGAGCGGATAAAATGGATGTAGAGTGGATAAAATGGATGTGGAGTGGATAACAATGGATGTAGAGTGGATAAAATGGATGTAGAGTATATAAAATGGATGTAGAGTGGATAAAAATGGATGTAGAGTGGATAAAATGGATGTAGAGTGGATAAAAATAGATGTAGAGTGGATAAAATGGATGTAGAGTATATAAAATGGATGTAGAGTGGATAAAAATGGATGTAGAGTGGATAAAATGGATGTAGAGTGGATAATAATAGATGTAGAGTGGATAAAATGGATGTAGAGTGGATAAAACGGATGTAGGGTGGATAAAAAAGGATGTAGAGGGGATAAAATGGATGCAGAGTGGATAAAATTGATGTAGAGCGGATAAAATGGATGTAGAGTGGATAAAATGGATGTAGAGTGGATAAAATGGATGTAGAGTGGATAAAACGGATGTAGAGTAGATAAAAAAGGATGTAGAGGGGATAAAATGGATGTAGAGTGGATAAAATTGATGTAGAGTGGATAAAATGGATGTAGAGTGGATAAAAATGGATGTAGAGTGGATAAAATGGATGTAGAGTGGGTAAAATAGATGTAGAGTGGATAAAATGGATGTAGAGTTGATAAAAATGGATGTGGAGTGGACAAAATGGATGTAGAGCGGATAAAATGGATGTAGAGTGGATAAAATGGATGTAGAGTGGATAAAATTGATGTAGAGTGGATAAAATTGATGTAGAGTGGATAAAATGGATGTAGAGTGGATAAAATGGATGTAGAGTTGATAAAAATGGATGTAGAGTGGATAAAATGAATGAAGAGTAAATAAAATGGATGTAGAGTGGATAAAACGGATGTAGAGTGGATATAAAAAGATGTAGAGGGGATAAAATGGATGTAGAGTGGATAAAATTGATGTAGAGTGGATAAAATGGATGTAGAGTGGATAAAAATGGATGTAGAGTGGATAAAATGGATGTAGAGTGGGTAAAATAGATGTAGAGTGAATAAAATGGATGTAGAGTTGATAAAAATGGATGTAGAGTGGACAAAATGGATGTAGAGCGGATAAAATGGATGTAGAGTGGATAAAATGGATGTAGAGTGGATAAAATTGATGTAGAGTGGATAAAATTGATGTAGAGAGGATAAAATGGATGTAGAGTGGATAAAAATGGATGTAGAGTGGATAAAATGGATGTAGAGTGGATAAAATGGATGTAGAGTGGATGAAATGGATGTAGAGTTGATAAAAATGGATGTAGAGTGGATAAAATGAATGTAGAGTAGATAAAATGGATGTAGAGTGGATAAAATGGATGTAGAGTTGATAAAATGGATGTAAAGTGGATAAAATGGATGTAGAGTTAATAAAAATGGATGTAGAGTGGATAAAAATGGATGTAGATTGGATAAAATGGATGTAGATTGGATAAAATGGATGTAGAGTGGATAAAAATGGATGTAGAGTGGATAAAAAAGGATGTAGAGTATATAAAATGGATGTAGAGTATATAAAATGGATGTAGAGTGGATAAAAATGGATGTAGAGTGGATAAAATGGATGTAGAGTGGATAAAAATAGATGTAGAGTGGATAAAATGGATGTAGAGTGGATAAAACGGATGTAGAGTGGATAAAAAAGGATGTAGAGGGGATAAAATGGATGTAGAGTGGATAAAATTGATGTAGAGTTGATAAAAATGGATGTAGAGTGGACAAAATGGATGTAGAGTGGATAAAATTGATGTAGAGTTGATAAAAATGGAAGTAGAGTTAATAAAAATGGATGTAGAGTGGACAAAATAGATGTAGAGTGGATAAAATGGATGTAGAGTTGATAAAAATGGATGTAGAGGGGACAAAATAGATGTAGAGTGGATAAAAATGGATGTAGAGTGGTATAAAATGGATGTAGAGTGGATAAAAATGGATGTAGAGTGGATAAAAATGGATGTAGAGAGGATAAAATGGATGTAGAGTGGATAAAATGGATGTAGAGAGGATAAAATTGATGTAGAGCGGATAAAATGGATGTGGAGTGGATAACAATGGATGTAGAGTGGATAAAATGGATGTAGAGTATATAAAATGGATGTAGAGTGGATAAAATGGATGTAGAGTGGGTAAAATAGATGTAGAGTGGATAAAAATAGATGTAGAGTGGATAAAATGGATGTAGAGTGGATAAAACGGATGTAGAGTGGATAAAAAAGGATGTAGAGGGGATAAAATGGATGTAGAGTGGATAAAATTGATGTAGAGCGGATAAAATGGATGTAGAGTGGATAAAATGGATGTAGAGTTGATAACAATGGATGTAGAGTGGATAAAATGGATGTAGAGTTGATAAAAATGGATGTAGAGTGGATAAAAATGGATGTAGAGTGGATAAAATGGATGTAGAGTGGATAAAACGGATGTAGAGTGGATATAAAAAGATGTAGAGGGGATAAAATGGATGTAGAGTGGATAAAATGGATGTAGAGTGGATAAAAATGGATGTAGAGTGGATAAAATGGATGTAGAGTGGGTAAAATAGATGTAGAGTGAATAAAATGGATGTAGAGTTGATAAAAATGGATGTAGAGTGGACAAAATGGATGTAGAGCGGATAAAATGGATGTAGAGTGGATAAAATGGATGTAGAGTGGATAAAATTGATGTAGAGTGGATAAAATTGATGTAGAGAGGATAAAATGGATGTAGAGTGGATAAAAATGGATGTAGAGTGGATAAAATGGATGTAGAGTGGATAAAATGGATGTAGAGTGGATGAAATGGATGTAGAGTTGATAAAAATGGATGTAGAGTGGATAAAATGGATGTAGAGTTGATAAAAATGGATGTAGAGTGGACAAAATGGATGTAGAGTGGATAAAATGGATGTAGAGTTGATAAAAATGGAAGTAGAGTTAATAAAAATGGATGTAGAGTGGACAAAATAGATGTAGAGTGGATAAAATGGATGTAGAGTTGATAAAAATGGATGTAGAGGGGACAAAATAGATGTAGAGTGGATAAAAATGGATGTAGAGTGGTATAAAATGGATGTAGAGTGGATAAAAATGGATGTAGAGTGGATAAAAATGGATGTAGAGAGGATAAAATGGATGTAGAGTGGATAAAATGGATGTAGAGAGGATAAAATTGATGTAGAGCGGATAAAATGGATGTGGAGTGGATAACAATGGATGTAGAGTGGATAAAATGGATGTAGAGTATATAAAATTGATGTAGAGTGGATAAAATGGATGTAGAGTGGATAAAAATGGATGTAGAGTGGATAAAATGGATGTAGAGTGGATAAAATGGATGTAGAGTGGATGAAATGGATGTAGAGTTGATAAAAATGGATGTAGAGTGGATAAAATGAATGTAGAGTAGATAAAATGGATGTAGAGTGGATAAAATGGATGTAGAGTTGATAAAATGGATGTAAAGTGGATAAAATGGATGTAGAGTTAATAAAAATGGATGTAGAGTGGATAAAAATGGATGTAGATTGGATAAAATGGATGTAGATTGGATAAAATGGATGTAGAGTGGATAAAAATGGATGTAGAGTGGATAAAAATGGATGTAGAGTATATAAAATGGATGTAGAGTATATAAAATGGATGTAGAGTGGATAAAAATGGATGTAGAGTGGATAAAATGGATGTAGAGTGGATAAAAATAGATGTAGAGTGGATAAAATGGATGTAGAGTGGATAAAACGGATGTAGAGTGGATAAAAAAGGATGTAGAGGGGATAAAATGGATGTAGAGTGGATAAAATTGATGTAGAGTTGATAAAAATGGATGTAGAGTGGACAAAATGGATGTAGAGTGGATAAAATTGATGTAGAGTTGATAAAAATGGAAGTAGAGTTAATAAAAATGGATGTAGAGTGGACAAAATAGATGTAGAGTGGATAAAATGGATGTAGAGTTGATAAAAATGGATGTAGAGTGGACAAAATAGATGTAGAGTGGATAAAAATGGATGTAGAGTGGTATAAAATGGATGTAGAGTGGATAAAAATGGATGTAGAGTGGATAAAAATGGATGTAGAGAGGATAAAATGGATGTAGAGTGGATAAAATGGATGTAGAGAGGATAAAATTGATGTAGAGCGGATAAAATGGATGTGGAGTGGATAACAATGGATGTAGAGTGGATAAAATGGATGTAGAGTATATAAAATGGATGTAGAGTGGATAAAATGGATGTAGAGTGGGTAAAATAGATGTAGAGTGGATAAAAATAGATGTAGAGTGGATAAAATGGATGTAGAGTGGATAAAACGGATGTAGAGTGGATAAAAAAGGATGTAGAGGGGATAAAATGGATGTAGAGTGGATAAAATTGATGTAGAGCGGATAAAATGGATGTAGAGTGGATAAAATGGATGTAGAGTTGATAACAATGGATGTAGAGTGGATAAAATGGATGTAGAGTTGATAAAAATGGATGTAGAGTGGATAAAAATGGATGTAGAGTGGATAAAATGGATGTAGAGTGGATAAAACGGATGTAGAGTGGATATAAAAAGATGTAGAGGGGATAAAATGGATGTAGAGTGGATAAAATTGATGTAGAGTGGATAAAATGGATGTAGAGTGGATACAAATGGATGTAGAGTGGATAAAATGGATGTAGAGTGGGTAAAATAGATGTAGAGTGAATAAAATGGATGTAGAGTTGATAAAAATGGATGTAGAGTGGACAAAATGGATGTAGAGCGGATAAAATGGATGTAGAGTGGATAAAATGGATGTAGAGTGGATAAAATTGATGTAGAGTGGATAAAATTGATGTAGAGAGGATAAAATGGATGTAGAGTGGATAAAAATGGATGTAGAGTGGATAAAATGGGTGTAGAGTGGATAAAATGGATGTAGAGTGGATGAAATGGATGTAGAGTTGATAAAAATGGATGTAGAGTGGATAAAATGGATGTAGAGTTGATAAAAATGGATGTAGAGTGGACAAAATGGATGTAGAGTGGATAAAATGGATGTAGAGTTGATAAAAATGGATGTAGAGTTAATAAAAATGGATGTAGAGTGGACAAAATAGATGTAGAGTGGATAAAATGGATGTAGAGTTGATAAAAATCGATGTAGAGGGGACAAAATAGATGTAGAGTGGATAAAAATGGATGTAGAGTGGTATAAAATGGATGTAGAGTGGATAAAAATGGATGTAGAGTGGATAAAAATGGATGTAGAGAGGATAAAATGGATGTAGAGTGGATAAAATGGATGTAGAGAGGATAAAATTGATGTAGAGCGGATAAAATGGATGTGGAGTGGATAACAATGGATGTAGAGTGGATAAAATGGATGTAGAGTATATAAAATGGATGTAGAGTGGATAAAATGGATGTAGAGTGGGTAAAATAGATGTAGAGTGGATAAAATGGATGTAGAGTTGATAAAAATGGATGTAGAGTGGACAAAATGGATGTAGAGCGGATAAAATGGTTGTAGAGTGGATAAAAATGGATGTAGAGAGGATAAAATGGATGTAGAGTGGATAAAAATGGATGTAGAGTGGATAAAATGGATGTAGAGTGGATAAAATGGATGTAGAGTGGATGAAATGGATGTAGAGTTGATAAAAATGGATGTAGAGTGGATAAAATGAATGTAGAGTAGATAAAATGGATGTAGAGTGGATAAAATGGATGTAGAGTTGATAAAATGGATGTAAAGTGGATAAAATGGATGTAGAGTGGAAATAATGGATGTAGAGAGGATAAAATGGATGTAGAGTGGATAAAATGGATGTAGAGTGGATAAAAATGGATGTAGAGTATATAAAATGGATGTAGAGTATATAAAATGGATGTAGAGTGGATAAAAATGGATGTAGAGTTGATAAAAATGGATGTAGAGTGGACAAAATAGATGTAGAGTGGATAAAAATGGATGTAGAGTGGTATAAAATGGATGTAGAGTGGATAAAAATGGATGTAGAGTGGATAAAAATGGATGTAGAGTGGATAAAATGGATGTAGAGTTGATAAAAATGGATGTAGAGTGGACAAAATGGATGTAGAGTGGATAAAATGGATGTAGAGTTGATAAAAATGGAAGTAGAGTTAATAAAAATGGATGTAGAGTGGACAAAATAGATGTAGAGTGGATAAAATGGATGTAGAGTTGATAAAAATGGATGTAGAGGGGACAAAATAGATGTAGAGTGGATAAAAATGGATGTAGAGTGGTATAAAATGGATGTAGAGTGGATAAAAATGGATGTAGAGTGGATAAAAATGGATGTAGAGAGGATAAAATGGATGTAGAGTGGATAAAATGGATGTAGAGAGGATAAAATTGTTGTAGAGCGGATAAAATGGATGTGGAGTGGATAACAATGGATGTAGAGTGGATAAAATGGATGTAGAGTATATAAAATGGATGTAGAGTGGATAAAAATGGATGTAGAGTGGATAAAATGGATGTAGAGTGGATAAAAATAGATGTAGAGTGGATAAAATGGATGTAGAGTGGATAAAACGGATGTAGAGTGGATAAAAAAGGATGTAGAGGGGATAAAATGGATGCAGAGTGGATAAAATTGATGTAGAGCGGATAAAATGGATGTAGAGTGGATAAAATGGATGTAGAGTGGATAAAATGGATGTAGAGTGGATAAAACGGATGTAGAGTGGATAAAAAAGGATGTAGAGGGGATAAAATGGATGTAGAGTGGATAAAATTGATGTAGAGTGGATAAAATGGATGTAGAGTGGATAAAAATGGATGTAGAGTGGATAAAATGGATGTAGAGTGGGTAAAATAGATGTAGAGTGGATAAAATGGATGTAGAGTTGATAAAAATGGATGTAGAGTGGACAAAATGGATGTAGAGTGGATAAAGTGGATGTAGAGTTGATAAAAATGGATGTAGAGTGGACAAAATGGATGTAGAGTGGATAAAAATGGATGTAGAGAGGATAAAATTGATGTAGAGCGGATAAAATGGATGTAGAGTGGATAAAATGGATGTGGAGTGGATAACAATGGATGTAGAGTGGATAAAATGGATGTAGAGTATATAAAATGGATGTAGAGTGGATAAAAATGGATGTAGAGTGGATAAAATGGATGTAGAGTGGATAAAAATAGATGTAGAGTGGATAAAATGGATGTAGAGTATATAAAATGGATGTAGAGTGGATAAAAATGGATGTAGAGTGGATAAAATGGATGTAGAGTGGATAAAAATAGATGTAGAGTGGATAAAATGGATGTAGAGTGGATAAAACGGATGTAGAGTGGATAAAAAAGGATGTAGAGGGGATAAAATGGATGCAGAGTGGATAAAATTGATGTAGAGCGGATAAAATGGATGTAGAGTGGATAAAATGGATGTAGAGTGGATAAAATGGATGTAGAGTGGATAAAACGGATGTAGAGTGGATAAAGAAGGATGTAGAGGGGATAAAATGGATGTAGAGTGGATAAAATTGATGTAGAGTGGATAAAATGGATGTAGAGTGGATAAAAATGGATGTAGAGTGGATAAAATGGATGTAGAGTGGGTAAAATAGATGTAGAGTGGATAAAATGGATGTAGAGTTGATAAAAATGGATGTAGAGTGGACAAAATGGATGTAGAGCGGATAAAATGGATGTAGAGTGGATAAAATGGATGTAGAGTGGATAAAATTGATGTAGAGTGGATAAAATTGATGTAGAGTGGATAAAATGGATGTAGAGTGGATAAAATGGTAGTAGTGTGGATAAAAATGGATGTAGAGAGGATAAAATGGATGTAGAGTGGATAAAAATGGATGTAGAGTGGATAAAATGAATGTAGAGTTGATAAAAATGGATGTAGAGTGGATAAAATGAATGAAGAGTAAATAAAATGGATGTAGAGTGGATAAAATGGATGTAGAGTTGATAAAATGGATGTAAAGTGGATAAAATGGATGTAGAGTTAATAAAAATGGATGTAGAGTGGAAATAATGGATGTAGAGAGGATAAAATGGATGTAGAGTGGATAAAATGGATGTAGAGTGGATAAAAATGGATGTAGAGTGGATAAAAATGGATGTAGAGTGGATAAAATGGATGTAGAGTGGGTAAAATAGATGTAGAGTGGATAAAATGGATGTAGAGTGGATAAAAATGGATGTAGAGTGGACAAAATGGATGTAGAGTGGATAAAAATGGATTTAGAGAGGATAAAATTGATGTAGAGCGGATAAAATGGATGTAGAGTGGATAAAATGGATGTGGAGTGGATAACAATGGATGTAGAGTGGATAAAATGGATGTAGAGTATATAAAATGGATGTAGAGTGGATAAAAATGGATGTAGAGTGGATAAAATGGATGTAGAGTGGATAAAAATAGATGTAGAGTGGATAAAATGGATGTAGAGTATATAAAATGGATGTAGAGTGGATAAAAATGGATGTAGAGTGGATAAAATGGATGTAGAGTGGATAAAAATAGATGTAGAGTGGATAAAATGGATGTAGAGTGGATAAAACGGATGTAGAGTGGATAAAAAAGGATGTAGAGGGGATAAAATGGATGCAGAGTGGATAAAATGGATGTAGAGAGGATAAAATTGATGTAGAGCGGATAAAATGGATGTGGAGTGGATAACAATGGATGTAGAGTGGATAAAATGGATGTAGAGTATATAAAATGGATGTAGAGTGGATAAAATGGATGTAGAGTGGGTAAAATAGATGTAGAGTGGATAAAAATAGATGTAGAGTGGATAAAATGGATGTAGAGTGGATAAAACGGATGTAGAGTGGATAAAAAAGGATGTAGAGGGGATAAAATGGATGTAGAGTGGATAAAATTGATGTAGAGCGGATAAAATGGATGTAGAGTGGATAAAATGGATGTAGAGTTGATAACAATGGATGTAGAGTGGATAAAATGGATGTAGAGTTGATAAAAATGGATGTAGAGTGGATAAAAATGGATGTAGAGTGGATAAAATGGATGTAGAGTGGATAAAACGGATGTAGAGTGGATATAAAAAGATGTAGAGGGGATAAAATGGATGTAGAGTGGATAAAATGGATGTAGAGTGGATAAAAATGGATGTAGAGTGGATAAAATGGATGTAGAGTGGGTAAAATAGATGTAGAGTGAATAAAATGGATGTAGAGTTGATAAAAATGGATGTAGAGTGGACAAAATGGATGTAGAGCGGATAAAATGGATGTAGAGTGGATAAAATGGATGTAGAGTGGATAAAATTGATGTAGAGTGGATAAAATTGATGTAGAGAGGATAAAATGGATGTAGAGTGGATAAAAATGGATGTAGAGTGGATAAAATGGATGTAGAGTGGATAAAATGGATGTAGAGTGGTTGAAATGGATGTAGAGTTGATAAAAATGGATGTAGAGTGGATAAAATGGATGTAGAGTTGATAAAAATGGATGTAGAGTGGACAAAATGGATGTAGAGTGGATAAAATGGATGTAGAGTTGATAAAAATGGAAGTAGAGTTAATAAAAATGGATGTAGAGTGGACAAAATAGATGTAGAGTGGATAAAATGGATGTAGAGTTGATAAAAATGGATGTAGAGGGGACAAAATAGATGTAGAGTGGATAAAAATGGATGTAGAGTGGTATAAAATGGATGTAGAGTGGATAAAAATGGATGTAGAGTGGATAAAAATGGATGTAGAGTGGATAAAATGGATGTAGAGTGGATAAAATGGATGTAGAGAGGATAAAATTGATGTAGAGCGGATAAAATGGATGTGGAGTGGATAACAATGGATGTAGAGTGGATAAAATGGATGTAGAGTATATAAAATTGATGTAGAGAGGATAAAATGGATGTAGAGTGGATAAAAATGGATGTAGAGTGGATAAAATGGATGTAGAGTGGATAAAATGGATGTAGAGTGGATGAAATGGATGTAGAGTTGATAAAAATGGATGTAGAGTGGATAAAATGAATGTAGAGTAGATAAAATGGATGTAGAGTGGATAAAATGGATGTAGAGTTGATAAAATGGATGTAAAGTGGATAAAATGGATGTAGAGTTAATAAAAATGGATGTAGAGTGGATAAAAATGGATGTAGATTGGATAAAATGGATGTAGATTGGATAAAATGGATGTAGAGTGGATAAAAATGGATGTAGAGTGGATAAAAATGGATGTAGAGTATATAAAATGGATGTAGAGTATATAAAATGGATGTAGAGTGGATAAAAATGGATGTAGAGTGGATAAAATGGATGTAGAGTGGATAAAAATAGATGTAGAGTGGATAAAATGGATGTAGAGTGGATAAAACGGATGTAGAGTGGATAAAAAAGGATGTAGAGGGGATAAAATGGATGTAGAGTGGATAAAATTGATGTAGAGTTGATAAAAATGGATGTAGAGTGGACAAAATGGATGTAGAGTGGATAAAATTGATGTAGAGTTGATAAAAATGGAAGTAGAGTTAATAAAAATGGATGTAGAGTGGACAAAATAGATGTAGAGTGGATAAAATGGATGTAGAGTTGATAAAAATGGATGTAGAGTGGACAAAATAGATGTAGAGTGGATAAAAATGGATGTAGAGTGGTATAAAATGGATGTAGAGTGGATAAAAATGGATGTAGAGTGGATAAAAATGGATGTAGAGAGGATAAAATGGATGTAGAGTGGATAAAATGGATGTAGAGAGGATAAAATTGATGTAGAGCGGATAAAATGGATGTGGAGTGGATAACAATGGATGTAGAGTGGATAAAATGGATGTAGAGTATATAAAATGGATGTAGAGTGGATAAAATGGATGTAGAGTGGGTAAAATAGATGTAGAGTGGATAAAAATGGATGTAGAGTGGATAAAATGGATGTAGAGTGGATAAAACGGATGTAGAGTGGATAAAAAAGGATGTAGAGGGGATAAAATGGATGTAGAGTGGATAAAATTGTTGTAGAGTGGATAAAATGGATGTAGAGTGGATAAAATGGATGTAGAGTTGATAACAATGGATGTAGAGTGGATAAAATGGATGTAGAGTTGATAAAAATGGATGTAGAGTGGATAAAAATGGATGTAGAGTGGATAAAATGGATGTAGAGTGGATAAAACGGATGTAGAGTGGATATAAAAAGATGTAGAGGGGATAAAATGGATGTAGAGTGGATAAAATTGATGTAGAGTGGATAAAATGGATGTAGAGTGGATACAAATGGATGTAGAGTGGATAAAATGGATGTAGAGTGGGTAAAATAGATGTAGAGTGAATAAAATGGATGTAGAGTTGATAAAAATGGATGTAGAGTGGACAAAATGGATGTAGAGCGGATAAAATGGATGTAGAGTGGATAAAATGGATGTAGAGTGGATAAAATTGATGTAGAGTGGATAAAATTGATGTAGAGAGGATAAAATGGATGTAGAGTGGATAAAAATGGATGTAGAGTGGATAAAATGGATGTAGAGTGGATAAAATGGATGTAGAGTGGATGAAATGGATGTAGAGTTGATAAAAATGGATGTAGAGTGGATAAAATGGATGTAGAGTTGATAAAAATGGATGTAGAGTGGACAAAATGGATGTAGAGTGGATAAAATGGATGTAGAGTTGATAAAAATGGAAGTAGAGTTAATAAAAATGGATGTAGAGTGGACAAAATAGATGTAGAGTGGATAAAATGGATGTAGAGTTGATAAAAATCGATGTAGAGGGGACAAAATAGATGTAGAGTGGATAAAAATGGATGTAGAGTGGTATAAAATGGATGTAGAGTGGATAAAAATGGATGTAGAGTGGATAAAAATGGATGTAGAGAGGATAAAATGGATGTAGAGTGGATAAAATGGATGTAGAGAGGATAAAATTGATGTAGAGCGGATAAAATGGATGTGGAGTGGATAACAATGGATGTAGAGTGGATAAAATGGATGTAGAGTATATAAAATGGATGTAGAGTGGATAAAATGGATGTAGAGTGGGTAAAATAGATGTAGAGTGGATAAAATGGATGTAGAGTTGATAAAAATGGATGTAGAGTGGACAAAATGGATGTAGAGCGGATAAAATGGTTGTAGAGTGGATAAAAATGGATGTAGAGAGGATAAAATGGATGTAGAGTGGATAAAAATGGATGTAGAGTGGATAAAATGGATGTAGAGTGGATAAAATGGATGTAGAGTGGATGAAATGGATGTAGAGTTGATAAAAATGGATGTAGAGTGGATAAAATGAATGTAGAGTAGATAAAATGGATGTAGAGTGGATAAAATGGATGTAGAGTTGATAAAATGGATGTAAAGTGGATAAAATGGATGTAGAGTGGAAATAATGGATGTAGAGAGGATAAAATGGATGTAGAGTGGATAAAATGGATGTAGAGTGGATAAAAATGGATGTAGAGTATATAAAATGGATGTAGAGTATATAAAATGGATGTAGAGTGGATAAAAATGGATGTAGAGTTGATAAAAATGGATGTAGAGTGGACAAAATAGATGTAGAGTGGATAAAAATGGATGTAGAGTGGTATAAAATGGATGTAGAGTGGATAAAAATGGATGTAGAGTGGATAAAAATGGATGTAGAGAGGATAAAATGGATGTAGAGTGGATAAAAATGGATGTAGAGTGGATAAAATGGATGTAGAGTGGATAAAATGGATGTAGAGTGGATAAAATGGATGTAGAGTGGGTAAAATAGATGTAGAGTGGATAAAATGGATGTAGAGTTGATAAAAATGGATGTAGAGTGGACAAAATGGATGTAGAGTGGATAAAATGGATGTAGAGTTGATAAAAATGGAAGTAGAGTTAATAAAAATGGATGTAGAGTGGACAAAATAGATGTAGAGTGGATAAAATGGATGTAGAGTTGATAAAAATGGATGTAGAGGGGACAAAATAGATGTAGAGTGGATAAAAATGGATGTAGAGTGGTATAAAATGGATGTAGAGTGGATAAAAATGGATGTAGAGTGGATAAAAATGGATGTAGAGAGGATAAAATGGATGTAGAGTGGATAAAATGGATGTAGAGAGGATAAAATTGTTGTAGAGCGGATAAAATGGATGTGGAGTGGATAACAATGGATGTAGAGTGGATAAAATGGATGTAGAGTATATAAAATGGATGTAGAGTGGATAAAAATGGATGTAGAGTGGATAAAATGGATGTAGAGTGGATAAAAATAGATGTAGAGTGGATAAAATGGATGTAGAGTGGATAAAACGGATGTAGAGTGGATAAAAAAGGATGTAGAGGGGATAAAATGGATGCAGAGTGGATAAAATTGATGTAGAGCGGATAAAATGGATGTAGAGTGGATAAAATGGATGTAGAGTGGATAAAATGGATGTAGAGTGGATAAAACGGATGTAGAGTGGATAAAAAAGGATGTAGAGGGGATAAAATGGATGTAGAGTGGATAAAATTGATGTAGAGTGGATAAAATGGATGTAGAGTGGATAAAAATGGATGTAGAGTGGATAAAATGGATGTAGAGTGGGTAAAATAGATGTAGAGTGGATAAAATGGATGTAGAGTTGATAAAAATGGATGTAGAGTGGACAAAATGGATGTAGAGTGGATAAAGTGGATGTAGAGTTGATAAAAATGGATGTAGAGTGGACAAAATGGATGTAGAGTGGATAAAAATGGATGTAGAGAGGATAAAATTGATGTAGAGCGGATAAAATGGATGTAGAGTGGATAAAATGGATGTGGAGTGGATAACAATGGATGTAGAGTGGATAAAATGGATGTAGAGTATATAAAATGGATGTAGAGTGGATAAAAATGGATGTAGAGTGGATAAAATGGATGTAGAGTGGATAAAAATAGATGTAGAGTGGATAAAATGGATGTAGAGTATATAAAATGGATGTAGAGTGGATAAAAATGGATGTAGAGTGGATAAAATGGATGTAGAGTGGATAAAAATAGATGTAGAGTGGATAAAATGGATGTAGAGTGGATAAAACGGATGTAGAGTGGATAAAAAAGGATGTAGAGGGGATAAAATGGATGCAGAGTGGATAAAATTGATGTAGAGCGGATAAAATGGATGTAGAGTGGATAAAATGGATGTAGAGTGGATAAAATGGATGTAGAGTGGATAAAACGGATGTAGAGTGGATAAAGAAGGATGTAGAGGGGATAAAATGGATGTAGAGTGGATAAAATTGATGTAGAGTGGATAAAATGGATGTAGAGTGGATAAAAATGGATGTAGAGTGGATAAAATGGATGTAGAGTGGGTAAAATAGATGTAGAGTGGATAAAATGGATGTAGAGTTGATAAAAATGGATGTAGAGTGGACAAAATGGATGTAGAGCGGATAAAATGGATGTAGAGTGGATAAAATGGATGTAGAGTGGATAAAATTGATGTAGAGTGGATAAAATTGATGTAGAGTGGATAAAATGGATGTAGAGTGGATAAAATGGATGTAGTGTGGATAAAAATGGATGTAGAGAGGATAAAATGGATGTAGAGTGGATAAAAATGGATGTAGAGTGGATAAAATGAATGTAGAGTTGATAAAAATGGATGTAGAGTGGATAAAATGAATGAAGAGTAAATAAAATGGATGTAGAGTGGATAAAATGGATGTAGAGTTGATAAAATGGATGTAAAGTGGATAAAATGGATGTAGAGTTAATAAAAATGGATGTAGAGTGGAAATAATGGATGTAGAGAGGATAAAATGGATGTAGAGTGGATAAAATGGATGTAGAGTGGATAAAAATGGATGTAGAGTGGATAAAAATGGATGTAGAGTGGATAAAATGGATGTAGAGTGGGTAAAATAGATGTAGAGTGGATAAAATGGATGTAGAGTGGATAAAAATGGATGTAGAGTGGATAAAATGGATGTAGAGTGGATAAAAATGGATTTAGAGAGGATAAAATTGATGTAGAGCGGATAAAATGGATGTAGAGTGGATAAAATGGATGTGGAGTGGATAACAATGGATGTAGAGTGGATAAAATGGATGTAGAGTATATAAAATGGATGTAGAGTGGATAAAAATGGATGTAGAGTGGATAAAATGGATGTAGAGTGGATAAAAATAGATGTAGAGTGGATAAAATGGATGTAGAGTATATAAAATGGATGTAGAGTGGATAAAAATGGATGTAGAGTGGATAAAATGGATGTAGAGTGGATAAAAATAGATGTAGAGTGGATAAAATGGATGTAGAGTGGATAAAACGGATGTAGAGTGGATAAAAAAGGATGTAGAGGGGATAAAATGGATGCAGAGTGGATAAAATTGATGTAGAGCGGATAAAATGGATGTAGAGTGGATAAAATGGATGTAGAGTGGATAAAATGGATGTAGAGTGGATAAAACGGATGTAGAGTGGATAAAGAAGGATGTAGAGGGGATAAAATGGATGTAGAGTGGATAAAATTGATGTAGAGTGGATAAAATGGATGTAGAGTGGATAAAAATGGATGTAGAGTGGATAAAATGGATGTAGAGTGGGTAAAATAGATGTAGAGTGGATAAAATGGATGTAGAGTTGATAAAAATGGATGTAGAGTGGACAAAATGGATGTAGAGCGGATAAAATGGATGTAGAGTGGATAAAATGGATGTAGAGTGGATAAAATTGATGTAGAGTGGATAAAATTGATGTAGAGTGGATAAAATGGATGTAGAGTGGATAAAATGGATGTAGTGTGGATAAAAATGGATGTAGAGAGGATAAAATGGATGTAGAGTGGATAAAAATGGATGTAGAGTGGATAAAATGGATGTAGAGTTGATAAAAATGGATGTAGAGTGGATAAAATGAATGAAGAGTAAATAAAATGGATGTAGAGTGGATAAAATGGATGTAGAGTTGATAAAATGGATGTAAAGTGGATAAAATGGATGTAGAGTTAATAAAAATGGATGTAGAGTGGAAATAATGGATGTAGAGAGGATAAAATGGATGTAGAGTGGATAAAATGGATGTAGAGTGGATAAAAATGGATGTAGAGTATATAAAATGGATGTAGAGTATATAAAATGGATGTAGAGTGGATAAAAATGGATGTAGAGTGGATAAAATGGATGTAGAGTGGATAAAAATAGATGTAGAGTGGATAAAATGGATGTAGAGTGGATAAAACGGATGTAGAGTGGATAAAAAAGGATGTAGAGGGGATAAAATGGATGTAGAGTGGATAAAATTGATGTAGAGCGGATAAAATGGATGTAGAGTGGATAAAATGGATGTAGAGTTGATAACAATGGATGTAGAGTGGATAAAATGGATGTAGAGTTGATAAAAATGGATGTAGAGTGGATAAAAATGGATGTAGAGTGGATAAAATGGATGTAGAGTGGATAAAACGGATGTAGAGTGGATATAAAAAGATGTAGAGGGGATAAAATGGATGTAGAGTGGATAAAATTGATGTAGAGTGGATAAAATGGATGTAGAGTGGATAAAAATGGATGTAGAGTGGATAAAATGGATGTAGAGTGGGTAAAATAGATGTAGAGTGAATAAAATGGATGTAGAGTTGATAAAAATGGATGTAGAGTGGACAAAATGGATGTAGAGCGGATAAAATGGATGTAGAGTATATAAAATGGATGTAGAGTGGATAAAATGGATGTAGAGTGGATAAAAATAGATGTAGAGTGGATAAAATGGATGTAGAGTGGATAAAACGGATGTAGAGTGGATAAAAAAGGATGTAGAGGGGACAAAATGGATGTAGAGTGGATAAAATTGATGTAGAGTTAATAAAAATGGATGTAGAGTGGACAAAATGGATGTAGAGTGGATAAAAATGGATGTAGAGTGGATAAAATGGATGTAGAGTTGATAACAATGGATGTAGAGTGGATAAAATGAATGTAGAGTAGATACAATGGATGTAGAGTGGATAAAATGGATGTAGAGTTGATAAAATGGATGTAAAGTGGATAAAATGGATGTAGAGTTAATAAAAATGGATGTTGAGTGGAAATAATGGATGTAGAGAGGATAAAATGGATGTAGAGTGGATAAAATTGATGTAGAGTGGATAAAATGGATGTAGAGTGGATAAAAATGGATGTAGAGTGGATAAAATGGATGTAGAGTGGGTAAAATAGATGTAGAGTGAATAAAATGGATGTAGAGTTGATAAAAATGGATGTAGAGTGGACAAAATGGATGTAGAGCGGATAAAATGGATGTAGAGTGGATAAAATGGATGTAGAGTGGATAAAATTGATGTAGAGTTCATAAAAATGGATGTAGAGTGGATAAAATTGATGTAGAGCGGATAAAATGGATGTAGAGTGGATAAAATGGATGTGGAGTGGATAACAATGGATGTAGAGTGGATAAAATGGATGTAGAGTTGATAAAAATGGATGTAGAGTGGATAAAATGGATGTAGAGTTGATAAAAATGGATGTAGAGTTAATAAAAATGGATGTTGAGTGGAAATAATGGATGTAGAGAGGATAAAATGGATGTAGAGTGGATAAAATGTATGTAGAGTTCATAAAAATGGATGTAGAGTGGATAAAATTGATGTAGAGCGGATAAAATGGATGTAGAGTGGATAAAATGGATGTAGAGTGGATAAAATGGATGTAGAGTTGATAAAAATGGATGTAGAGTGGATAAAAATGGATGTAGAGTGGATAAAATGGATGTAGAGTGGATAAAACGGATGTAGAGTGGATAAAAAAGGATGTAGAGGGGATAAAATGGATGTAGAGTGGATAAAATTGATGTAGAGTGGATAAAATGGATGTAGAGTGGATAAAAATGGATGTAGAGTGGATAAAATGGATGTAGAGTGGGTAAAATAGATGTAGAGTGGATAAAATGGATGTAGAGTTGATAAAAATGGATGTAGAGTGGACAAAATGGATGTAGAGCGGATAAAATGGATGTAGAGTGGATAAAATGGATGTAGAGTGGATAAAATTGATGTAGAGTGGATAAAATTGATGTAGAGTGGATAAAATGGATGTAGAGTGGATAAAATGGATGTAGAGTGGATAAAAATGGATGTAGAGTATATAAAATGGATGTAGAGTATATAAAATGGATGTAGAGTGGATAAAAATGGATGTAGAGTTGATAAAAATGGATGTAGAGTGGACAAAATAGATGTAGAGTGGATAAAAATGGATGTAGAGTGGTATAAAATGGATGTAGAGTGGATAAAAATGGATGTAGAGTGGATAAAAATGGATGTAGAGAGGATAAAATGGATGTAGAGTGGATAAAAATGGATGTAGAGTGGATAAAATGGATGTAGAGTGGATAAAATGGATGTAGAGTGGATAAAATGGATGTAGAGTGGGTAAAATAGATGTAGAGTGGATAAAATGGATGTAGAGTTGATAAAAATGGATGTAGAGTGGACAAAATGGATGTAGAGTGGATAAAATGGATGTAGAGTTGATAAAAATGGAAGTAGAGTTAATAAAAATGGATGTAGAGTGGACAAAATAGATGTAGAGTGGATAAAATGGATGTAGAGTTGATAAAAATGGATGTAGAGGGGACAAAATAGATGTAGAGTGGATAAAAATGGATGTAGAGTGGTATAAAATGGATGTAGAGTGGATAAAAATGGATGTAGAGTGGATAAAAATGGATGTAGAGTGGATAAAATGGATGTAGAGTGGATAAAATGGATGTAGAGAGGATAAAATTGATGTAGAGCGGATAAAATGGATGTGGAGTGGATAACAATGGATGTAGAGTGGATAAAATGGATGTAGAGTATATAAAATGGATGTACAGTGGATAAAAATGGATGTAGAGTGGATAAAATGGATGTAGAGTGGATAAAAATAGATGTAGAGTGGATAAAATGGATGTAGAGTGGATAAAACGGATGTAGAGTGGATAAAAAAGGATGTAGAGGGGATAAAATGGATGCAGAGTGGATAAAATTGATGTAGAGCGGATAAAATGGATGTAGAGTGGATAAAATGGATGTAGAGTGGATAAAATGGATGTAGAGTGGATAAAACGGATGTAGAGTGGATAAAAAAGGATGTAGAGGGGATAAAATGGATGTAGAGTGGATAAAATTGATGTAGAGTGGATAAAATGGATGTAGAGTGGATAAAAATGGATGTAGAGTGGATAAAATGGATGTAGAGTGGGTAAAATAGATGTAGAGTGGATAAAATGGATGTAGCGTTGATAAAAATGGATGTAGAGTGGACAAAATGGATGTAGAGTGGATAAAGTGGATGTAGAGTTGATAAAAATGGATGTAGAGTGGACAAAATGGATGTAGAGTGGATAAAAATGGATATAGAGAGGATAAAATTGATGTAGAGCGGATAAAATGGATGTAGAGTGGATAAAATGGATGTGGAGTGGATAACAATGGATGTAGAGTGGATAAAATGGATGTAGAGTATATAAAATGGATGTAGAGTGGATAAAAATGGATGTAGAGTGGATAAAATGGATGTAGAGTGGATAAAAATAGATGTAGAGTGGATAAAATGGATGTAGAGTATATAAAATGGATGTAGAGTGGATAAAAATGGATGTAGAGTGGATAAAATGGATGTAGAGTGGATAATAATAGATGTAGAGTGGATAAAATGGATGTAGAGTGGATAAAACGGATGTAGGGTGGATAAAAAAGGATGTAGAGGGGATAAAATGGATGCAGAGTGGATAAAATTGATGTAGAGCGGATAAAATGGATGTAGAGTGGATAAAATGGATGTAGAGTGGATAAAATGGATGTAGAGTGGATAAAACGGATGTAGAGTAGATAAAAAAGGATGTAGAGGGGATAAAATGGATGTAGAGTGGATAAAATTGATGTAGAGTGGATAAAATGGATGTAGAGTGGATAAAAATGGATGTAGAGTGGATAAAATTGATGTAGAGTGGATAAAATTGATGTAGAGAGGATAAAATGGATGTAGAGTTGATAAAAATGGATGTAGAGTGGATAAAATGAATGTAGAGTAGATAAAATGGATGTAGAGTGGATAAAATGGATGTAGAGTTGATAAAATGGATGTAAAGTGGATAAAATGGATGTAGAGTTAATAAAAATGGATGTAGAGTGGATAAAAATGGATGTAGATTGGATAAAATGGATGTAGATTGGATAAAATGGATGTAGAGTGGATAAAAATGGATGTAGAGTGGATAAAAATGGATGTAGAGTGGATAAAATGGATGTAGAGTGGATAAAACGGATGTAGAGTGGATAAAAAAGGATGTAGAGGGGATAAAATGGATGTAGAGTGGATAAAATTGATGTAGAGTTAATAAAAATGGATGTAGAGTGGACAAAATGGATGTAGAGTGGATAAAAATGGATGTAGAGTGGATAAAATGGATGTAGAGTGGATAAAACGGATGTAGAGTGGATAAAAAAGGATGTAGAGGGGATAAAATGGATGTAGAGTGGATAAAATTGATGTAGAGTGGATAAAATGGATGTAGAGTGGATAAAACGGATGTAGAGTGGATAAAAAAGGATGTAGAGGGGATAAAATGGATGTAGAGTGGATAAAATTGATGTAGAGTTAATAAAAATGGATGTAGAGTGGACAAAATGGATGTAGAGTGGATAAAAATGGATGTAGAGTGGATAAAATGGATGTAGAGTTGATAACAATGGATGTAGAGTGGATAAAATGAATGTAGAGTAGATACAATGGATGTAGAGTGGATAAAATGGATGTAGAGTTGATAAAATGGATGTAAAGTGGATAAAATGGATGTAGAGTTAATAAAAATGGATGTTGAGTGGAAATAATGGATGTAGAGAGGATAAAATGGATGTAGAGTGGATAAAATGTATGTAGAGTTCATAAAAATGGATGTAGAGTGGATAAAATTGATGTAGAGCGGATAAAATGGATGTAGAGTGGATAAAACGGATGTAGAGTGGATAAAATGGATGTAGAGTTGATAAAAATGGATGTAGAGTGGATAAAATGGATGTAGAGTGGATAAAAATGGATGTAGAGTGGATAAAATGGATGTAGAGTGGGTAAAATAGATGTAGAGTGGATAAAATGGATGTAGAGTTGATAAAAATGGATGTAGAGTGGACAAAATGGATGTAGAGCGGATAAAATGGATGTAGAGTGGATAAAATGGATGTAGAGTGGATAAAATTGATGTAGAGTGGATAAAATTGATGTAGAGTGGATAAAATGGATGTAGAGTGGATAAAATGGATGTAGAGTGGATAAAAATGGATGTAGAGTATATAAAATGGATGTAGAGTATATAAAATGGATGTAGAGTGGATAAAAATGGATGTAGAGTTGATAAAAATGGATGTAGAGTGGACAAAATAGATGTAGAGTGGATAAAAATGGATGTAGAGTGGTATAAAATGGATGTAGAGTGGATAAAAATGGATGTAGAGTGGATAAAAATGGATGTAGAGAGGATAAAATGGATGTAGAGTGGATAAAAATGGATGTAGAGTGGATAAAATGGATGTAGAGTGGATAAAATGGATGTAGAGTGGATAAAATGGATGTAGAGTGGGTAAAATAGATGTAGAGTGGATAAAATGGATGTAGAGTTGATAAAAATGGATGTAGAGTGGACAAAATGGATGTAGAGTGGATAAAATGGATGTAGAGTTGATAAAAATGGAAGTAGAGTTAATAAAAATGGATGTAGAGTGGACAAAATAGATGTAGAGTGGATAAAATGGATGTAGAGTTGATAAAAATGGATGTAGAGGGGACAAAATAGATGTAGAGTGGATAAAAATGGATGTAGAGTGGTATAAAATGGATGTAGAGTGGATAAAAATGGATGTAGAGTGGATAAAAATGGATGTAGAGTGGATAAAATGGATGTAGAGTGGATAAAATGGATGTAGAGAGGATAAAATTGATGTAGAGCGGATAAAATGGATGTAGAGTGGATAAAATGGATGTAGAGTGGATAAAATGGATGTAGAGTGGATAAAACGGATGTAGAGTAGATAAAATGGATGTAGAGTGGATAAAAATGGATGTAGAGTGGATAAAATGGATGTAGAGTGGATAATAATAGATGTAGAGTGGATAAAATGGATGTAGAGTGGATAAAACGGATGTAGGGTGGATAAAAAAGGATGTAGAGGGGATAAAATGGATGCAGAGTGGATAAAATTGATGTAGAGCGGATAAAATGGATGTAGAGTGGATAAAATGGATGTAGAGTGGATAAAATGGATGTAGAGTGGATAAAACGGATGTAGAGTAGATAAAAAAGGATGTAGAGGGGATAAAATGGATGTAGAGTGGATAAAATTGATGTAGAGTGGATAAAATGGATGTAGAGTGGATAAAAATGGATGTAGAGTGGATAAAATGGATGTAGAGTGGGTAAAATAGATGTAGAGTGGATAAAATGGATGTAGAGTTGATAAAAATGGATGTGGAGTGGACAAAATGGATGTAGAGCGGATAAAATGGATGTAGAGTGGATAAAATGGATGTAGAGTGGATAAAATTGATGTAGAGTGGATAAAATTGATGTAGAGTGGATAAAATGGATGTAGAGTGGATAAAATGGATGTAGAGTGGATAAAAATGGATGTAGAGAGGATAAAATGGATGTAGAGTGGATAAAAATGGATGTAGAGTGGATAAAATGGATGTAGAGCGGATAAAATGGATGTGGAGTGGATAACAATGGATGTAGAGTGGATAAAAATAGATGTAGAGTGGATAAAAAAGGATGTAGAGGGGATAAAATGGATGTAGAGTGGATAAAATTGATGTAGAGTGGATAAAATGGATGTAGAGTGGATAAAAATGGATGTAGAGTGGATAAAATGGATGTAGAGTGGGTAAAATAGATGTAGAGTGGATAAAATGGATGTAGAGTTGATAAAAATGGATGTAGAGTGGACAAAATGGATGTAGAGCGGATAAAATGGATGTAGAGTGGATAAAATGGATGTAGAGTGGATAAAATTGATGTAGAGTGGATAAAATTGATGTAGAGTGGATAAAATGGATGTAGAGTGGATAAAATGGATGTAGAGTTGATAACAATGGATGTAGAGTGGATAAAATGGATGTAGAGTTGATAAAAATGGATGTAGAGCGGATAAAAATAGATGTAGAGTGGATAAAATGGATGTAGAGTGGATAAAACGGATGTAGAGTGGATAAAAAAGGATGTAGAGGGGATAAAATGGATGTAGAGTGGATAAAATTGATGTAGAGCGGATAAAATGGATGTAGAGTGGATAAAAATGGATGTAGAGTGGATAAAATGGATGTAGAGTGGATAAAATGGATGTAGAGTGGATAAAATGGATGTAGAGTGGATAAAATGGATGTAGAGTTGATAAAAATGGATGTAGAGTGGATAAAAATGGATGTAGAGTGGATAAAATGGATGTAGAGTGGATAAAACGGATGTAGAGTGGATAAAAAAGGATGTAGAGGGGATAAAATGGATGTAGAGTGGATAAAATTGATGTAGAGTGGATAAAATGGATGTAGAGTGGATAAAAATGGATGTAGAGTGGATAAAATGGATGTAGAGTGGGTAAAATAGATGTAGAGTGGATAAAATGGATGTAGAGTTGATAAAAATGGATGTAGAGTGGACAAAATGGATGTAGAGCGGATAAAATGGATGTAGAGTGGATAAAATGGATGTAGAGTGGATAAAATTGATGTAGAGTGGATAAAATTGATGTAGAGTGGATAAAATGGATGTAGAGTGGATAAAATGGATGTAGAGTGGATAAAAATGGATGTAGAGTATATAAAATGGATGTAGAGTATATAAAATGGATGTAGAGTGGATAAAAATGGATGTAGAGTTGATAAAAATGGATGTAGAGTGGACAAAATAGATGTAGAGTGGATAAAAATGGATGTAGAGTGGTATAAAATGGATGTAGAGTGGATAAAAATGGATGTAGAGTGGATAAAAATGGATGTAGAGAGGATAAAATGGATGTAGAGTGGATAAAAATGGATGTAGAGTGGATAAAATGGATGTAGAGTGGATAAAATGGATGTAGAGTGGATAAAATGGATGTAGAGTGGGTAAAATAGATGTAGAGTGGATAAAATGGATGTAGAGTTGATAAAAATGGATGTAGAGTGGACAAAATGGATGTAGAGTGGATAAAATGGATGTAGAGTTGATAAAAAAGGAAGTAGAGTTAATAAAAATGGATGTAGAGTGGACAAAATAGATGTAGAGTGGATAAAATGGATGTAGAGTTGATAAAAATGGATGTAGAGGGGACAAAATAGATGTAGAGTGGATAAAAATGGATGTAGAGTGGTATAAAATGGATGTAGAGTGGATAAAAATGGATGTAGAGTGGATAAAAATGGATGTAGAGAGGATAAAATGGATGTAGAGTGGATAAAATGGATGTAGAGAGGATAAAATTGATGTAGAGCGGATAAAATGGATGTGGAGTGGATAACAATGGATGTAGAGTGGATAAAATGGATGTAGAGTATATAAAATGGATGTACAGTGGATAAAAATGGATGTAGAGTGGATAAAATGGATGTAGAGTGGATAAAAATAGATGTAGAGTGGATAAAATGGATGTAGAGTGGATAAAACGGATGTAGAGTGGATAAAAAAGGATGTAGAGGGGATAAAATGGATGCAGAGTGGATAAAATTGATGTAGAGCGGATAAAATGGATGTAGAGTGGATAAAATGGATGTAGAGTGGATAAAATGGATGTAGAGTGGATAAAACGGATGTAGAGTGGATAAAAAAGGATGTAGAGGGGATAAAATGGATGTAGAGTGGATAAAATTGATGTAGAGTGGATAAAATGGATGTAGAGTGGATAAAAATGGATGTAGAGTGGATAAAATGGATGTAGAGTGGGTAAAATAGATGTAGAGTGGATAAAATGGATGTAGCGTTGATAAAAATGGATGTAGAGTGGACAAAATGGATGTAGAGTGGATAAAGTGGATGTAGAGTTGATAAAAATGGATGTAGAGTGGACAAAATGGATGTAGAGTGGATAAAAATGGATGTAGAGAGGATAAAATTGATGTAGAGCGGATAAAATGGATGTAGAGTGGATAAAATGGATGTGGAGTGGATAACAATGGATGTAGAGTGGATAAAATGGATGTAGAGTATATAAAATGGATGTAGAGTGGATAAAAATGGATGTAGAGTGGATAAAATGGATGTAGAGTGGATAAAAATAGATGTAGAGTGGATAAAATGGATGTAGAGTATATAAAATGGATGTAGAGTGGATAAAAATGGATGTAGAGTGGATAAAATGGATGTAGAGTGGATAATAATAGATGTAGAGTGGATAAAATGGATGTAGAGTGGATAAAACGGATGTAGGGTGGATAAAAAAGGATGTAGAGGGGATAAAATGGATGCAGAGTGGATAAAATTGATGTAGAGCGGATAAAATGGATGTAGAGTGGATAAAATGGATGTAGAGTGGATAAAATGGATGTAGAGTGGATAAAACGGATGTAGAGTAGATAAAAAAGGATGTAGAGGGGATAAAATGGATGTAGAGTGGATAAAATTGATGTAGAGTGGATAAAATGGATGTAGAGTGGATAAAAATGGATGTAGAGTGGATAAAATTGATGTAGAGTGGATAAAATTGATGTAGAGAGGATAAAATGGATGTAGAGTGGATAAAAATGGATGTAGAGTGGATAAAATGGATGTAGAGTGGATAAAATGGATGTAGAGTGGATGAAATGGATGTAGAGTTGATAAAAATGGATGTAGAGTGGATAAAATGAATGTAGAGTAGATAAAATGGATGTAGAGTGGATAAAATGGATGTAGAGTTGATAAAATGGATGTAAAGTGGATAAAATGGATGTAGAGTTAATAAAAATGGATGTAGAGTGGATAAAAATGGATGTAGATTGGATAAAATGGATGTAGATTGGATAAAATGGATGTAGAGTGGATAAAAATGGATGTAGAGTGGATAAAAATGGATGTAGAGTGGATAAAATGGATGTAGAGTGGATAAAACGGATGTAGAGTGGATAAAAAAGGATGTAGAGGGGATAAAATGGATGTAGAGTGGATAAAATTGATGTAGAGTTAATAAAAATGGATGTAGAGTGGACAAAATGGATGTAGAGTGGATAAAAATGGATGTAGAGTGGATAAAATGGATGTAGAGTGGATAAAACGGATGTAGAGTGGATAAAAAAGGATGTAGAGGGGATAAAATGGATGTAGAGTGGATAAAATTGATGTAGAGTGGATAAAATGGATGTAGAGTGGATAAAACGGATGTAGAGTGGATAAAAAAGGATGTAGAGGGGATAAAATGGATGTAGAGTGGATAAAATTGATGTAGAGTTAATAAAAATGGATGTAGAGTGGACAAAATGGATGTAGAGTGGATAAAAATGGATGTAGAGTGGATAAAATGGATGTAGAGTTGATAACAATGGATGTAGAGTGGATAAAATGAATGTAGAGTAGATACAATGGATGTAGAGTGGATAAAATGGATGTAGAGTTGATAAAATGGATGTAAAGTGGATAAAATGGATGTAGAGTTAATAAAAATGGATGTTGAGTGGAAATAATGGATGTAGAGAGGATAAAATGGATGTAGAGTGGATAAAATGTATGTAGAGTTCATAAAAATGGATGTAGAGTGGATAAAATGGATGTAGAGTTGATAAAAATGGATGTAGAGTGGATAAAATGGATGTAGAGTGGATAAAAATGGATGTAGAGTGGATAAAATGGATGTAGAGTGGGTAAAATGGATGTAGAGTGGATAAAAATGGATGTAGAGTATATAAAATGGATGTAGAGTATATAAAATGGATGTAGAGTGGATAAAAATGGATGTAGAGTTGATAAAAATGGATGTAGAGTGGACAAAATAGATGTAGAGTGGATAAAAATGGATGTAGAGTGGTATAAAATGGATGTAGAGTGGATAAAAATGGATGTAGAGTGGATAAAAATGGATGTAGAGAGGATAAAATGGATGTAGAGTGGATAAAAATGGATGTAGAGTGGATAAAATGGATGTAGAGTGGATAAAATGGATGTAGAGTGGATAAAATGGATGTAGAGTGGGTAAAATAGATGTAGAGTGGATAAAATGGATGTAGAGTTGATAAAAATGGATGTAGAGTGGACAAAATGGATGTAGAGTGGATAAAATGGATGTAGAGTTGATAAAAATGGAAGTAGAGTTAATAAAAATGGATGTAGAGTGGACAAAATAGATGTAGAGTGGATAAAATGGATGTAGAGTTGATAAAAATGGATGTAGAGGGGACAAAATAGATGTAGAGTGGATAAAAATGGATGTAGAGTGGTATAAAATGGATGTAGAGTGGATAAAAATGGATGTAGAGTGGATAAAAATGGATGTAGAGAGGATAAAATGGATGTAGAGTGGATAAAATGGATGTAGAGAGGATAAAATTGATGTAGAGCGGATAAAATGGATGTAGAGTGGATAAAATGGATGTAGAGTGGATAAAATGGATGTAGAGTGGATAAAACGGATGTAGAGTAGATAAAATGGATGTAGAGTGGATAAAAATGGATGTAGAGTGGATAAAATGGATGTAGAGTGGATAATAATAGATGTAGAGTGGATAAAATGGATGTAGAGTGGATAAAACGGATGTAGGGTGGATAAAAAAGGATGTAGAGGGGATAAAATGGATGCAGAGTGGATAAAATTGATGTAGAGCGGATAAAATGGATGTAGAGTGGATAAAATGGATGTAGAGTGGATAAAATGGATGTAGAGTGGATAAAATGGATGTAGAGTAGATAAAAAAGGATGTAGAGGGGATAAAATGGATGTAGAGTGGATAAAATTGATGTAGAGTGGATAAAATGGATGTAGAGTGGATAAAAATGGATGTAGAGTGGATAAAATGGATGTAGAGTGGGTAAAATAGATGTAGAGTGGATAAAATGGATGTAGAGTTGATAAAAATGGATGTGGAGTGGACAAAATGGATGTAGAGCGGATAAAATGGATGTAGAGTGGATAAAATGGATGTAGAGTGGATAAAATTGATGTAGAGTGGATAAAATTGATGTAGAGTGGATAAAATGGATGTAGAGTGGATAAAATGGATGTAGAGTGGATAAAAATGGATGTAGAGAGGATAAAATGGATGTAGAGTGGATAAAAATGGATGTAGAGTGGATAAAATGGATGTAGAGCGGATAAAATGGATGTGGAGTGGATAACAATGGATGTAGAGTGGATAAAAATAGATGTAGAGTGGATAAAAAAGGATGTAGAGGGGATAAAATGGATGTAGAGTGGATAAAATTGATGTAGAGTGGATAAAATGGATGTAGAGTGGATAAAAATGGATGTAGAGTGGATAAAATGGATGTAGAGTGGGTAAAATAGATGTAGAGTGGATAAAATGGATGTAGAGTTGATAAAAATGGATGTAGAGTGGACAAAATGGATGTAGAGCGGATAAAATGGATGTAGAGTGGATAAAATGGATGTAGAGTGGATAAAATTGATGTAGAGTGGATAAAATTGATGTAGAGTGGATAAAATGGATGTAGAGTGGATAAAATGGATGTAGAGTTGATAACAATGGATGTAGAGTGGATAAAATGGATGTAGAGTTGATAAAAATGGATGTAGAGCGGATAAAAATAGATGTAGAGTGGATAAAATGGATGTAGAGTGGATAAAACGGATGTAGAGTGGATAAAAAAGGATGTAGAGGGGATAAAATGGATGTAGAGTGGATAAAATTGATGTAGAGCGGATAAAATGGATGTAGAGTGGATAAAATGGATGTAGAGTTGATAACAATGGATGTAGAGTGGATAAAATGGATGTAGAGTTGATAAAAATGGATGTAGAGTGGATAAAACGGATGTAGAGTGGATATAAAAAGATGTAGAGGGGATAAAATGGATGTAGAGTGGATAAAATTGATGTAGAGTGGATAAAATGGATGTAGAGTATATAAAATGGATGTAGAGTGGATAAAAATGGATGTAGAGTGGATAAAATGGATGTAGAGTGGATAAAAATAGATGTAGAGTGGATAAAATGGATGTAGAGTGGATAAAACGGATGTAGAGTGGATAAAAAAGGATGTAGAGGGGATAAAATGGATGCAGAGTGGATAAAATTAATGTAGAGCGGATAAAATGGATGTAGAGTGGATAAAATGGATGTAGAGTGGATAAAATGGATGTAGGGTGGATAAAACGGATGTAGAGTGGATAAAAAAGGATGTAGAGGGGATAAAATGGATGTAGAGTGGATAAAATTGATGTAGAGTGGATAAAATGGATGTAGAGTGGATAAAAATGGATGTAGAGTGGATAAAATGGATGTAGAGTGGGTAAAATAGATGTAGAGTGGATAAAATGGATGTAGAGTTGATAAAAATGGATGTAGAGTGGATAAAATGGATGTAGAGTGGGTAAAATAGATGTAGAGTGGATAAAATGGATGTAGAGTTGATAAAAATGGATGTGGAGTGGACAAAATGGATGTAGAGCGGATAAAATGGATGTAGAGTGGATAAAATGGATGTAGAGTGGATAAAATTGATGTAGAGTGGATAAAATTGATGTAGAGTGGATAAAATGGATGTAGAGTGGATAAAATGGATGTAGAGTGGATAAAAATGGATGTAGAGAGGATAAAATGGATGTAGAGTGGATAAAAATGGATGTAGAGTGGATAAAATGGATGTAGAGCGGATAAAATGGATGTAGAGCGGATAAAATGGATGTAGAGTGGATAAAATGGATGTAGAGTTGATAAAAATGGATGTAGAGTGGATAAAATGAATGAAGAGTAAATAAAATGGATGTAGAGTGGATAAAATGGATGTAGAGTTGATAAAATGGATGTAAAGTGGATAAAATGGATGTAGAGTTAATAAAAATGGATGTAGAGTGGAAATAATGGATGTAGAGAGGATAAAATGGATGTAGAGTGGATAAAATGGATGTAGAGTGGATAAAAATGGATGTAGAGTGGATAAAATTGATGTAGAGTGGATAAAATGGATGTAGAGTGGATAAAATGGATGTAGAGTGGATAAAAATGGATGTAGAGTATATAAAATGGATGTAGAGTATATAAAATGGATGTAGAGTGGATAAAAATGGATGTAGAGTTGATAAAAATGGATGTAGAGTGGACAAAATAGATGTAGAGTGGATAAAAATGGATGTAGAGAGGATAAAATGGATGTAGAGTGGATAAAAATGGATGTAGAGTGGATAAAATGGATGTAGAGCGGATAAAATGGATGTAGAGCGGATAAAATGGATGTAGAGTGGATAAAATGGATGTAGAGTTGATAAAAATGGATGTAGAGTGGATAAAATGAATGAAGAGTAAATAAAATGGATGTAGAGTGGATAAAATGGATGTAGAGTGGATAAAATTGATGTAGAGTGGATAAAATTGATGTAGAGTGGATAAAATGGATGTAGAGTGGATAAAATGGATGTAGAGTGGATAAAAATGGATGTAGAGAGGATAAAATGGATGTAGAGTGGATAAAAATGGATGTAGAGTGGATAAAATGGATGTAGAGTTGATAAAAATGGATGTAGAGTGGATAAAATGAATGAAGAGTAAATAAAATGGATGTAGAGTGGATAAAATGGATGTAGAGTTGATAAAATGGATGTAAAGTGGATAAAATGGATGTAGAGTTAATAAAAATGGATGTAGAGTGGAAATAATGGATGTAGAGAGGATAAAATGGATGTAGAGTGGATAAGATGGATGTAGAGTGGATAAAAATGGATGTAGAGTATATAAAATGGATGTAGAGTATATAAAATGGATGTAGAGTGGATAAAAATGGATGTAGAGTGGATAAAATGGATGTAGAGTGGATAAAAATAGATGTAGAGTGGATAAAATGGATGTAGAGTGGATAAAACGGATGTAGAGTGGATAAAAAAGGATGTAGAGGGGATAAAATGGATGTAGAGTGGATAAAATTGATGTAGAGCGGATAAAATGGATGTAGAGTGGATAAAATGGATGTAGAGTTGATAACAATGGATGTAGAGTGGATAAAATGGATGTAGAGTTGATAAAAATGGATGTAGAGTGGATAAAACGGATGTAGAGTGGATATAAAAAGATGTAGAGGGGATAAAATGGATGTAGAGTGGATAAAATTGATGTAGAGTGGATAAAATGGATGTAGAGTATATAAAATGGATGTAGAGTGGATAAAAATGGATGTAGAGTGGATAAAATGGATGTAGAGTGGATAAAAATAGATGTAGAGTGGATAAAATGGATGTAGAGTATATAAAATGGATGTAGAGTGGATAAAAATGGATGTAGAGTGGATAAAATGGATGTAGAGTGGATAAAAATAGATGTAGAGTGGATAAAATGGATGTAGAGTGGATAAAACGGATGTAGAGTGGATAAAAAAGGATGTAGAGGGGATAAAATGGATGCAGAGTGGATAAAATTAATGTAGAGCGGATAAAATGGATGTAGAGTGGATAAAATGGATGTAGAGTGGATAAAATGGATGTTGGGTGGATAAAACGGATGTAGAGTGGATAAAAAAGGATGTAGAGGGGATAAAATGGATGTAGAGTGGATAAAATTGATGTAGAGTGGATAAAATGGATGTAGAGTGGATAAAAATGGATGTAGAGTGGATAAAATGGATGTAGAGTGGGTAAAATAGATGTAGAGTGGATAAAATGGATGTAGAGTTGATAAAAATGGATGTAGAGAGGATAAAATGGATGTAGAGTGGATAAAATGTATGTAGAGTTCATAAAAATGGATGTAGAGTGGATAAAATTGATGTAGAGCGGATAAAATGGATGTAGAGTGGATAAAATGGATGTAGGGTGGATAAAATGGATGTAGAGTTGATAAAAATGGATGTAGAGTGGATAAAATGGATGTAGAGTGGATAAAAATGGATGTAGAGTGGATAAAATGGATGTAGAGTGGGTAAAATAGATGTAGAGTGGATAAAATGGATGTAGAGTTGATAAAAATGGATGTAGAGTGGACAAAATGGATGTAGAGCGGATAAAATGGATGTAGAGTGGATAAAATGGATGTAGAGTGGATAAAATTGATGTAGAGTGGATAAAATTGATGTAGAGTGGATAAAATGGATGTAGAGTGGATAAAATGGATGTAGAGTGGATAAAAATGGATGTAGAGTATATAAAATGGATGTAGAGTATATAAAATGGATGTAGAGTGGATAAAAATGGATGTAGAGTTGATAAAAATGGATGTAGAGTGGACAAAATAGATGTAGAGTGGATAAAAATGGATGTAGAGTGGTATAAAATGGATGTAGAGTGGATAAAAATGGATGTAGAGTGGATAAAAATGGATGTAGAGAGGATAAAATGGATGTAGAGTGGATAAAAATGGATGTAGAGTGGATAAAATGGATGTAGAGTGGATAAAATGGATGTAGAGTGGATAAAATGGATGTAGAGTGGGTAAAATAGATGTAGAGTGGATAAAATGGATGTAGAGTTGATAAAAATGGATGTAGAGTGGACAAAATGGATGTAGAGTGGATAAAATGGATGTAGAGTTGATAAAAATGGAAGTAGAGTTAATAAAAATGGATGTAGAGTGGACAAAATAGATGTAGAGTGGATAAAATGGATGTAGAGTTGATAAAAATGGATGTAGAGGGGACAAAATAGATGTAGAGTGGATAAAAATGGATGTAGAGTGGTATAAAATGGATGTAGAGTGGATAAAAATGGATGTAGAGTGGATAAAAATGGATGTAGAGAGGATAAAATGGATGTAGAGTGGATAAAATGGATGTAGAGAGGATAAAATTGATGTAGAGCGGATAAAATGGATGTGGAGTGGATAACAATGGATGTAGAGTGGATAAAATGGATGTAGAGTATATAAAATGGATGTAGAGTGGATAAAAATGGATGTAGAGTGGATAAAATGGATGTAGAGTGGATAATAATAGATGTAGAGTGGATAAAATGGATGTAGAGTGGATAAAACGGATGTAGGGTGGATAAAAAAGGATGTAGAGGGGATAAAATGGATGCAGAGTGGATAAAATTGATGTAGAGCGGATAAAATGGATGTAGAGTGGATAAAATGGATGTAGAGTGGATAAAATGGATGTAGAGTGGATAAAACGGATGTAGAGTAGATAAAAAAGGATGTAGAGGGGATAAAATGGATGTAGAGTGGATAAAATTGATGTAGAGTGGATAAAATGGATGTAGAGTGGATAAAAATGGATGTAGAGTGGATAAAATGGATGTAGAGTGGGTAAAATAGATGTAGAGTGGATAAAATGGATGTAGAGTTGATAAAAATGGATGTGGAGTGGACAAAATGGATGTAGAGCGGATAAAATGGATGTAGAGTGGATAAAATGGATGTAGAGTGGATAAAATTGATGTAGAGTGGATAAAATTGATGTAGAGTGGATAAAATGGATGTAGAGTGGATAAAATGGATGTAGAGTGGATAAAAATGGATGTAGAGAGGATAAAATGGATGTAGAGTGGATAAAAATGGATGTAGAGTGGATAAAATGGATGTAGAGTTGATAAAAATGGATGTAGAGTGGATAAAACGGATGTAGAGTGGATATAAAAAGATGTAGAGGGGATAAAATGGATGTAGAGTGGATAAAATTGATGTAGAGTGGATAAAATGGATGTAGAGTATATAAAATGGATGTAGAGTGGATAAAAATGGATGTAGAGTGGATAAAATGGATGTAGAGTGGATAAAAATAGATGTAGAGTGGATAAAATGGATGTAGAGTATATAAAATGGATGTAGAGTGGATAAAAATGGATGTAGAGTGGATAAAATGGATGTAGAGTGGATAAAAATAGATGTAGAGTGGATAAAATGGATGTAGAGTGGATAAAACGGATGTAGAGTGGATAAAAAAGGATGTAGAGGGGATAAAATGGATGCAGAGTGGATAAAATTAATGTAGAGCGGATAAAATGGATGTAGAGTGGATAAAATGGATGTAGAGTGGATAAAATGGATGTAGGGTGGATAAAACGGATGTAGAGTGGATAAAAAAGGATGTAGAGGGGATAAAATGGATGTAGAGTGGATAAAATTGATGTAGAGTGGATAAAATGGATGTAGAGTGGATAAAAATGGATGTAGAGTGGATAAAATGGATGTAGAGTGGATAAAAATGGATGTAGAGTGGATAAAAATGGATGTAGAGAGGATAAAATGGATGTAGAGTGGATAAAATGGATGTAGAGAGGATAAAATTGATGTAGAGCGGATAAAATGGATGTGGAGTGGATAACAATGGATGTAGAGTGGATAAAATGGATGTAGAGTATATAAAATGGATGTAGAGTGGATAAAAATGGATGTAGAGTGGATAAAATGGATGTAGAGTGGATAATAATAGATGTAGAGTGGATAAAATGGATGTAGAGTATATAAAATGGATGTAGAGTTGATAAAAATGGATGTAGAGTGGACAAAATGGATGTAGAGTGGATAAAATGGATGTAGAGTTGATAAAAATGGAAGTAGAGTTAATAAAAATGGATGTAGAGTGGACAAAATAGATGTAGAGTGGATAAAATGGATGTAGAGTTGATAAAAATGGATGTAGAGGGGACAAAATAGATGTAGAGTGGATAAAAATGGATGTAGAGTGGTATAAAATGGATGTAGAGTGGATAAAAATGGATGTAGAGTGGATAAAAATGGATGTAGAGAGGATAAAATGGATGTAGAGTGGATAAAATGGATGTAGAGAGGATAAAATTGATGTAGAGCGGATAAAATGGATGTGGAGTGGATAACAATGGATGTAGAGTGGATAAAATGGATGTAGAGTATATAAAATGGATGTAGAGTGGATAAAAATGGATGTAGAGTGGATAAAATGGATGTAGAGTGGATAATAATAGATGTAGAGTGGATAAAATGGATGTAGAGTGGATAAAACGGATGTAGGGTGGATAAAAAAGGATGTAGAGGGGATAAAATGGATGCAGAGTGGATAAAATTGATGTAGAGCGGATAAAATGGATGTAGAGTGGATAAAATGGATGTAGAGTGGATAAAATGGATGTAGAGTGGATAAAACGGATGTAGAGTAGATAAAAAAGGATGTAGAGGGGATAAAATGGATGTAGAGTGGATAAAATTGATGTAGAGTGGATAAAATGGATGTAGAGTGGATAAAAATGGATGTAGAGTGGATAAAATGGATGTAGAGTGGGTAAAATAGATGTAGAGTGGATAAAATGGATGTAGAGTTGATAAAAATGGATGTGGAGTGGACAAAATGGATGTAGAGCGGATAAAATGGATGTAGAGTGGATAAAATGGATGTAGAGTGGATAAAATTGATGTAGAGTGGATAAAATTGATGTAGAGTGGATAAAATGGATGTAGAGTGGATAAAATGGATGTAGAGTGGATAAAAATGGATGTAGAGAGGATAAAATGGATGTAGAGTGGATAAAAATGGATGTAGAGTGGATAAAATGGATGTAGAGTTGATAAAAATGGATGTAGAGTGGATAAAACGGATGTAGAGTGGATATAAAAAGATGTAGAGGGGATAAAATGGATGTAGAGTGGATAAAATTGATGTAGAGTGGATAAAATGGATGTAGAGTATATAAAATGGATGTAGAGTGGATAAAAATGGATGTAGAGTGGATAAAATGGATGTAGAGTGGATAAAAATAGATGTAGAGTGGATAAAATGGATGTAGAGTATATAAAATGGATGTAGAGTGGATAAAAATGGATGTAGAGTGGATAAAATGGATGTAGAGTGGATAAAAATAGATGTAGAGTGGATAAAATGGATGTAGAGTGGATAAAACGGATGTAGAGTGGATAAAAAAGGATGTAGAGGGGATAAAATGGATGCAGAGTGGATAAAATTAATGTAGAGCGGATAAAATGGATGTAGAGTGGATAAAATGGATGTAGAGTGGATAAAATGGATGTAGGGTGGATAAAACGGATGTAGAGTGGATAAAAAAGGATGTAGAGGGGATAAAATGGATGTAGAGTGGATAAAATTGATGTAGAGTGGATAAAATGGATGTAGAGTGGATAAAAATGGATGTAGAGTGGATAAAATGGATGTAGAGTGGGTAAAATAGATGTAGAGTGGATAAAATGGATGTAGAGTTGATAAAAATGGATGTAGAGAGGATAAAATGGATGTAGAGTGGATAAAATGTATGTAGAGTTCATAAAAATGGATGTAGAGTGGATAAAATTGATGTAGAGCGGATAAAATGGATGTAGAGTGGATAAAATGGATGTAGAGTGGATAAAATGGATGTAGAGTTGATAAAAATGGATGTAGAGTGGATAAAATGGATGTAGAGTGGATAAAAATGGATGTAGAGTGGATAAAATGGATGTAGAGTGGGTAAAATAGATGTAGAGTGGATAAAATGGATGTAGAGTTGATAAAAATGGATGTAGAGTGGACAAAATGGATGTAGAGCGGATAAAATGGATGTAGAGTGGATAAAATGGATGTAGAGTGGATAAAATTGATGTAGAGTGGATAAAATTGATGTAGAGTGGATAAAATGGATGTAGAGTGGATAAAATGGATGTAGAGTGGATAAAAATGGATGTAGAGTATATAAAATGGATGTAGAGTATATAAAATGGATGTAGAGTGGATAAAAATGGATGTAGAGTTGATAAAAATGGATGTAGAGTGGACAAAATAGATGTAGAGTGGATAAAAATGGATGTAGAGTGGTATAAAATGGATGTAGAGTGGATAAAAATGGATGTAGAGTGGATAAAAATGGATGTAGAGAGGATAAAATGGATGTAGAGTGGATAAAAATGGATGTAGAGTGGATAAAATGGATGTAGAGTGGATAAAATGGATGTAGAGTGGATAAAATGGATGTAGAGTGGGTAAAATAGATGTAGAGTGGATAAAATGGATGTAGAGTTGATAAAAATGGATGTAGAGTGGACAAAATGGATGTAGAGTGGATAAAATGGATGTAGAGTTGATAAAAATGGAAGTAGAGTTAATAAAAATGGATGTAGAGTGGATAAAATAGATGTAGAGTGGATAAAATGGATGTAGAGTTGATAAAAATGGATGTAGAGGGGACAAAATAGATGTAGAGTGGATAAAAATGGATGTAGAGTGGTATAAAATGGATGTAGAGTGGATAAAAATGGATGTAGAGTGGATAAAAATGGATGTAGAGAGGATAAAATGGATGTAGAGTGGATAAAATGGATGTAGAGAGGATAAAATTGATGTAGAGCGGATAAAATGGATGTGGAGTGGATAACAATGGATGTAGAGTGGATAAAATGGATGTAGAGTATATAAAATGGATGTAGAGTGGATAAAAATGGATGTAGAGTGGATAAAATGGATGTAGAGTGGATAATAATAGATGTAGAGTGGATAAAATGGATGTAGAGTGGATAAAACGGATGTAGGGTGGATAAAAAAGGATGTAGAGGGGATAAAATGGATGCAGAGTGGATAAAATTGATGTAGAGTGGATAAAATGGATGTAGAGTGGATAAAATGGATGTAGAGTGGATAAAATGGATGTAGAGTGGATAAAACGGATGTAGAGTAGATAAAAAAGGATGTAGAGGGGATAAAATGGATGTAGAGTGGATAAAATTGATGTAGAGTGGATAAAATGGATGTAGAGTGGATAAAAATGGATGTAGAGTGGATAAAATGGATGTAGAGTTGATAAAAATGGATGTAGAGTGGACAAAATGGATGTAGAGCGGATAAAATGGATGTAGAGTGGATAAAATGGATGTAGAGTGGATAAAATTGATGTAGAGTGGATAAAATTGATGTAGAGTGGATAAAATGGATGTAGAGTGGATAAAATGGATGTAGAGTGGATAAAAATGGATGTAGAGAGGATAAAATGGATGTAGAGTGGATAAAAATAGATGTAGAGTGGATAAAATGGATGTAGAGTGGATAAAACGGATGTAGAGTGGATAAAAAAGGATGTAGAGGGGATAAAATGGATGCAGAGTGGATAAAATTAATGTAGAGCGGATAAAATGGATGTAGAGTGGATAAAATGGATGTAGAGTGGATAAAATGGATGTAGGGTGGATAAAACGGATGTAGAGTGGATAAAAAAGGATGTAGAGGGGATAAAATGGATGTAGAGTGGATAAAATTGATGTAGAGTGGATAAAATGGATGTAGAGTGGATAAAAATGGATGTAGAGTGGATAAAATGGATGTAGAGTGGGTAAAATAGATGTAGAGTGGATAAAATGGATGTAGAGTTGATAAAAATGGATGTAGAGAGGATAAAATGGATGTAGAGTGGATAAAATGTATGTAGAGTTCATAAAAATGGATGTAGAGTGGATAAAATTGATGTAGAGCGGATAAAATGGATGTAGAGTGGATAAAATGGATGTAGAGTGGATAAAATGGATGTAGAGTTGATAAAAATGTATGTAGAGTGGATAAAATGGATGTAGAGTGGATAAAAATGGATGTAGAGTGGATAAAATGGATGTAGAGTGGGTAAAATAGATGTAGAGTGGATAAAATGGATGTAGAGTTGATAAAAATGGATGTAGAGTGGACAAAATGGATGTAGAGCGGATAAAATGGATGTAGAGTGGATAAAATGGATGTAGAGTGAATAAAATTGATGTAGAGTGGATAAAATTGATGTAGAGTGGATAAAATGGATGTAGAGTGGATAAAATGGATGTAGAGTGGATAAAAATGGATGTAGAGTATATAAAATGGATGTAGAGTATATAAAATGGATGTAGAGTGGATAAAAATGGATGTAGAGTTGATAAAAATGGATGTAGAGTGGACAAAATAGATGTAGAGTGGATAAAAATGGATGTAGAGTGGTATAAAATGGATGTAGAGTGGATAAAAATGGATGTAGAGTGGATAAAAATGGATGTAGAGAGGATAAAATGGATGTAGAGTGGATAAAAATGGATGTAGAGTGGATAAAATGGATGTAGAGTGGATAAAATGGATGTAGAGTGGATAAAATGGATGTAGAGTGGGTAAAATAGATGTAGAGTGGATAAAATGGATGTAGAGTTGATAAAAATGGATGTAGAGTGGACAAAATGGATGTAGAGTGGATAAAATGGATGTAGAGTTGATAAAAATGGAAGTAGAGTTAATAAAAATGGATGTAGAGTGGACAAAATAGATGTAGAGCGGATAAAATGGATGTAGAGTGGATAAAATGGATGTAGAGTGGATAAAAAAGGATGTAGAGGGGATAAAATGGATGTAGAGTGGATAAAATTGATGTAGAGTGGATAAAATGGATGTAGAGTGGATAAAAATGGATGTAGAGTGGATAAAATGGATGTAGAGAGGATAAAATGGATGTAGAGTGGATAAAATGGATGTAGAGTGGATAAAAATGGATGTAGAGTATATAAAATGGATGTAGAGTATATAAAATGGATGTAGAGTGGATAAAAATGGATGTAGAGTGGATAAAATGGATGTAGAGTGGATAAAAATAGATGTAGAGTGGATAAAATGGATGTAGAGTGGATAAAACGGATGTAGAGTGGATAAAAAAGGATGTAGAGGGGATAAAATGGATGTAGAGTGGATAAAATTGATGTAGAGCGGATAAAATGGATGTAGAGTGGATAAAATGGATGTAGAGTGGATAAAATGGATGTAGAGTGGATAAAAATAGATGTAGAGTGGATAAAATGGATGTAGAGTGGATAAAACGGATGTAGAGTGGATAAAAAAGGATGTAGAGGGGATAAAATGGATGCAGAGTGGATAAAATTAATGTAGAGCGGATAAAATGGATGTAGAGTGGATAAAATGGATGTAGAGTGGATAAAATGGATGTTGGGTGGATAAAACGGATGTAGAGTGGATAAAAAAGGATGTAGAGGGGATAAAATGGATGTAGAGTGGATAAAATTGATGTAGAGTGGATAAAATGGATGTAGAGTGGATAAAAATGGATGTAGAGTGGATAAAATGGATGTAGAGTGGGTAAAATAGATGTAGAGTGGATAAAATGGATGTAGAGTTGATAAAAATGGATGTAGAGAGGATAAAATGGATGTAGAGTGGATAAAATGTATGTAGAGTTCATAAAAATGGATGTAGAGTGGATAAAATTGATGTAGAGCGGATAAAATGGATGTAGAGTGGATAAAATGGATGTAGGGTGGATAAAATGGATGTAGAGTTGATAAAAATGGATGTAGAGTGGATAAAATGGATGTAGAGTGGATAAAAATGGATGTAGAGTGGATAAAATGGATGTAGAGTGGGTAAAATAGATGTAGAGTGGATAAAATGGATGTAGAGTTGATAAAAATGGATGTAGAGTGGACAAAATGGATGTAGAGCGGATAAAATGGATGTAGAGTGGATAAAATGGATGTAGAGTGGATAAAATTGATGTAGAGTGGATAAAATTGATGTAGAGTAGATAAAATGGATGTAGAGTGGATAAAATGGATGTAGAGTGGATAAAAATGGATGTAGAGTATATAAAATGGATGTAGAGTATATAAAATGGATGTAGAGTGGATAAAAATGGATGTAGAGTTGATAAAAATGGATGTAGAGTGGACAAAATAGATGTAGAGTGGATAAAAATGGATGTAGAGTGGTATAAAATGGATGTAGAGTGGATAAAAATGGATGTAGAGTGGATAAAAATGGATGTAGAGAGGATAAAATGGATGTAGAGTGGATAAAAATGGATGTAGAGTGGATAAAATGGATGTAGAGTGGATAAAATGGATGTAGAGTGGATAAAATGGATGTAGAGTGGGTAAAATAGATTTAGAGTGGATAAAATGGATGTAGAGTTGATAAAAATGGATGTAGAGTGGACAAAATGGATGTAGAGTGGATAAAATGGATGTAGAGTTGATAAAAATGGAAGTAGAGTTAATAAAAATGGATGTAGAGTGGACAAAATAGATGTAGAGTGGATAAAATGGATGTAGAGTTGATAAAAATGGATGTAGAGGGGACAAAATAGATGTAGAGTGGATAAAAATGGATGTAGAGTGGTATAAAATGGATGTAGAGTGGATAAAAATGGATGTAGAGTGGATAAAAATGGATGTAGAGAGGATAAAATGGATGTAGAGTGGATAAAATGGATGTAGAGAGGATAAAATTGATGTAGAGCGGATAAAATGGATGTGGAGTGGATAACAATGGATGTAGAGTGGATAAAATGGATGTAGAGTATATAAAATGGATGTAGAGTGGATAAAAATGGATGTAGAGTGGATAAAATGGATGTAGAGTGGATAATAATAGATGTAGAGTGGATAAAATGGATGTAGAGTGGATAAAACGGATGTAGGGTGGATAAAAAAGGATGTAGAGGGGATAAAATGGATGCAGAGTGGATAAAATTGATGTAGAGCGGATAAAATGGATGTAGAGTGGATAAAATGGATGTAGAGTGGATAAAATGGATGTAGAGTGGATAAAACGGATGTAGAGTAGATAAAAAAGGATGTAGAGGGGATAAAATGGATGTAGAGTGGATAAAATTGATGTAGAGTGGATAAAATGGATGTAGAGTGGATAAAAATGGATGTAGAGTGGATAAAATGGATGTAGAGTGGGTAAAATAGATGTAGAGTGGATAAAATGGATGTAGAGTTGATAAAAATGGATGTGGAGTGGACAAAATGGATGTAGAGCGGATAAAATGGATGTAGAGTGGATAAAATGGATGTAGAGTGGATAAAATTGATGTAGAGTGGATAAAATTGATGTAGAGTGGATAAAATGGATGTAGAGTGGATAAAATGGATGTAGAGTGGATAAAAATGGATGTAGAGAGGATAAAATGGATGTAGAGTGGATAAAAATGGATGTAGAGTGGATAAAATGGATGTAGAGTTGATAAAAATGGATGTAGAGTGGATAAAACGGATGTAGAGTGGATATAAAAAGATGTAGAGGGGATAAAATGGATGTAGAGTGGATAAAATTGATGTAGAGTGGATAAAATGGATGTAGAGTATATAAAATGGATGTAGAGTGGATAAAAATGGATGTAGAGTGGATAAAATGGATGTAGAGTGGATAAAAATAGATGTAGAGTGGATAAAATGGATGTAGAGTATATAAAATGGATGTAGAGTGGATAAAAATGGATGTAGAGTGGATAAAATGGATGTAGAGTGGATAAAAATAGATGTAGAGTGGATAAAATGGATGTAGAGTGGATAAAACGGATGTAGAGTGGATAAAAAAGGATGTAGAGGGGATAAAATGGATGCAGAGTGGATAAAATTAATGTAGAGCGGATAAAATGGATGTAGAGTGGATAAAATGGATGTAGAGTGGATAAAATGGATGTAGGGTGGATAAAACGGATGTAGAGTGGATAAAAAAGGATGTAGAGGGGATAAAATGGATGTAGAGTGGATAAAATTGATGTAGAGTGGATAAAATGGATGTAGAGTGGATAAAAATGGATGTAGAGTGGATAAAATGGATGTAGAGTGGGTAAAATAGATGTAGAGTGGATAAAATGGATGTAGAGTTGATAAAAATGGATGTAGAGAGGATAAAATGGATGTAGAGTGGATAAAATGTATGTAGAGTTCATAAAAATGGATGTAGAGTGGATAAAATTGATGTAGAGCGGATAAAATGGATGTAGAGTGGATAAAATGGATGTAGAGTGGATAAAATGGATGTAGAGTTGATAAAAATGGATGTAGAGTGGATAAAATGGATGTAGAGTGGATAAAAATGGATGTAGAGTGGATAAAATGGATGTAGAGTGGGTAAAATAGATGTAGAGTGGATAAAATGGATGTAGAGTTGATAAAAATGGATGTAGAGTGGACAAAATGGATGTAGAGCGGATAAAATGGATGTAGAGTGGATAAAATGGATGTAGAGTGGATAAAATTGATGTAGAGTGGATAAAATTGATGTAGAGTGGATAAAATGGATGTAGAGTGGATAAAATGGATGTAGAGTGGATAAAAATGGATGTAGAGTATATAAAATGGATGTAGAGTATATAAAATGGATGTAGAGTGGATAAAAATGGATGTAGAGTTGATAAAAATGGATGTAGAGTGGACAAAATAGATGTAGAGTGGATAAAAATGGATGTAGAGTGGTATAAAATGGATGTAGAGTGGATAAAAATGGATGTAGAGTGGATAAAAATGGATGTAGAGAGGATAAAATGGATGTAGAGTGGATAAAAATGGATGTAGAGTGGATAAAATGGATGTAGAGTGGATAAAATGGATGTAGAGTGGATAAAATGGATGTAGAGTGGGTAAAATAGATGTAGAGTGGATAAAATGGATGTAGAGTTGATAAAAATGGATGTAGAGTGGACAAAATGGATGTAGAGTGGATAAAATGGATGTAGAGTTGATAAAAATGGAAGTAGAGTTAATAAAAATGGATGTAGAGTGGACAAAATCGATGTAGAGTGGATAAAATGGATGTAGAGTTGATAAAAATGGATGTAGAGGGGACAAAATAGATGTAGAGTGGATAAAAATGGATGTAGAGTGGTATAAAATGGATGTAGAGTGGATAAAAATGGATGTAGAGTGGATAAAAATGGATGTAGAGAGGATAAAATGGATGTAGAGTGGATAAAATGGATGTAGAGAGGATAAAATGGATGTAGAGCGGATAAAATGGATGTGGAGTGGATAACAATGGATGTAGAGTGGATAAAATGGATGTAGAGTTTATAAAATGGATGTAGAGTGGATAAAAATGGATGTAGAGTGGATAAAATGGATGTAGAGTGGATAATAATAGATGTAGAGTGGATAAAATGGATGTAGAGTGGATAAAACGGATGTAGGGTGGATAAAAAAGGATGTAGAGGGGATAAAATGGATGCAGAGTGGATAAAATTGATGTAGAGCGGATAAAATGGATGTAGAGTGGATAAAATGGATGTAGAGTGGATAAAATGGATGTAGAGTGGATAAAACGGATGTAGAGTAGATAAAAAAGGATGTAGAGGGGATAAAATGGATGTAGAGTGGATAAAATTGATGTAGAGTGGATAAAATGGATGTAGAGTGGATAAAAATGGATGTAGAGTGGATAAAATGGATGTAGAGTTGATAAAAATGGATGTGGAGTGGACAAAATGGATGTAGAGCGGATAAAATGGATGTAGAGTGGATAAAATGGATGTAGAGTGGATAAAATTGATGTAGAGTGGATAAAATTGATGTAGAGTGGATAAAATGGATGTAGAGTGGATAAAATGGATGTAGAGTGGATAAAAATGGATGTAGAGAGGATAAAATGGATGTAGAGTGGATAAAAATAGATGTAGAGTGGATAAAATGGATGTAGAGTGGATAAAACGGATGTAGAGTGGATAAAAAAGGATGTAGAGGGGATAAAATGGATGCAGAGTGGATAAAATTAATGTAGAGCGGATAAAATGGATGTAGAGTGGATAAAATGGATGTAGGGTGGATAAAACGGATGTAGAGTGGATAAAAAAGGATGTAGAGGGGATAAAATGGATGTAGAGTGGATAAAATTGATGTAGAGTGGATAAAATGGATGTAGAGTGGATAAAAATGGATGTAGAGTGGATAAAATGGATGTAGAGTGGGTAAAATAGATGTAGAGTGGATAAAATGGATGTAGAGTTGATAAAAATGGATGTAGAGAGGATAAAATGGATGTAGAGTGGATAAAATGTATGTAGAGTTCATAAAAATGGATGTAGAGTGGATAAAATTGATGTAGAGCGGATAAAATGGATGTAGAGTGGATAAAATGGATGTAGAGTGGATAAAATGGATGTAGAGTTGATAAAAATGTATGTAGAGTGGATAAAATGGATGTAGAGTGGATAAAAATGGATGTAGAGTGGATAAAATGGATGTAGAGTGGGTAAAATAGATGTAGAGTGGATAAAATGGATGTAGAGTTGATAAAAATGGATGTAGAGTGGACAAAATGGATGTAGAGCGGATAAAATGGATGTAGAGTGGATAAAATGGATGTAGAGTGGATAAAATTGATGTAGAGTGGATAAAATTGATGTAGAGTGGATAAAATGGATGTAGAGTGGATAAAATGGATGTAGAGTGGATAAAAATGGATGTAGAGTATATAAAATGGATGTAGAGTATATAAAATGGATGTAGAGTGGATAAAAATGGATGTAGAGTTGATAAAAATGGATGTAGAGTGGACAAAATAGATGTAGAGTGGATAAAAATGGATGTAGAGTGGTATAAAATGGATGTAGAGTGGATAAAAATGGATGTAGAGTGGATAAAAATGGATGTAGAGAGGATAAAATGGATGTAGAGTGGATAAAAATGGATGTAGAGTGGATAAAATGGATGTAGAGTGGATAAAATGGATGTAGAGTGGATAAAATGGATGTAGAGTGGGTAAAATAGATGTAGAGTGGATAAAATGGATGTAGAGTTGATAAAAATGGATGTAGAGTGGACAAAATGGATGTAGAGTGGATAAAATGGATGTAGAGTTGATAAAAATGGAAGTAGAGTTAATAAAAATGGATGTAGAGTGGACAAAATAGATGTAGAGCGGATAAAATGGATGTAGAGTGGATAAAATGGATGTAGAGTGGATAAAAAAGGATGTAGAGGGGATAAAATGGATGTAGAGTGGATAAAATTGATGTAGAGTGGATAAAATGGATGTAGAGTGGATAAAAATGGATGTAGAGTGGATAAAATGGATGTAGAGTGGGTAAAATAGATGTAGAGTGGATAAAATGGATGTAGAGTTGATAAAAATGGATGTAGAGAGGATAAAATGGATGTAGAGTGGATAAAATGTATGTAGAGTTCATAAAAATGGATGTAGAGTGGATAAAATTGATGTAGAGCGGATAAAATGGATGTAGAGTGGATAAAATGGATGTAGAGTGGATAAAATGGATGTAGAGTTGATAAAAATGGATGTAGAGTGGATAAAATGGATGTAGAGTGGATAAAAATGGATGTAGAGTGGATAAAATGGATGTAGAGTGGGTAAAATAGATGTAGAGTGGATAAAATGGATGTAGAGTTGATAAAAATGGATGTAGAGTGGACAAAATGGATGTAGAGCGGATAAAATGGATGTAGAGTGGATAAAATGGATGTAGAGTGGATAAAATTGATGTAGAGTGGATAAAATTGATGTAGAGTGGATAAAATGGATGTAGAGTGGATAAAATGGATGTAGAGTGGATAAAAATGGATGTAGAGTATATAAAATGGATGTAGAGTATATAAAATGGATGTAGAGTGGATAAAAATGGATGTAGAGTTGATAAAAATGGATGTAGAGTGGACAAAATAGATGTAGAGTGGATAAAAATGGATGTAGAGTGGTATAAAATGGATGTAGAGTGGATAAAAATGGATGTAGAGTGGATAAAAATGGATGTAGAGAGGATAAAATGGATGTAGAGTGGATAAAAATGGATGTAGAGTGGATAAAATGGATGTAGAGTGGATAAAATGGATGTAGAGTGGATAAAATGGATGTAGAGTGGGTAAAATAGATGTAGAGTGGATAAAATGGATGTAGAGTTGATAAAAATGGATGTAGAGTGGACAAAATGGATGTAGAGTGGATAAAATGGATGTAGAGTTGATAAAAATGGAAGTAGAGTTAATAAAAATGGATGTAGAGTGGACAAAATAGATGTAGAGTGGATAAAATGGATGTAGAGTTGATAAAAATGGATGTAGAGGGGACAAAATAGATGTAGAGTGGATAAAAATGGATGTAGAGTGGTATAAAATGGATGTAGAGTGGATAAAAATGGATGTAGAGTGGATAAAAATGGATGTAGAGAGGATAAAATGGATGTAGAGTGGATAAAATGGATGTAGAGAGGATAAAATTGATGTAGAGCGGATAAAATGGATGTGGAGTGGATAACAATGGATGTAGAGTGGATAAAATGGATGTAGAGTATATAAAATGGATGTAGAGTGGATAAAAATGGATGTAGAGTGGATAAAATGGATGTAGAGTGGATAATAATAGATGTAGAGTGGATAAAATGGATGTAGAGTGGATAAAACGGATGTAGGGTGGATAAAAAAGGATGTAGAGGGGATAAAATGGATGCAGAGTGGATAAAATTGATGTAGAGCGGATAAAATGGATGTAGAGTGGATAAAATGGATGTAGAGTGGATAAAATTGATGTAGAGTGGATAAAATGGATGTAGAGTGGATAAAATGGATGTAGAGTGGATAAAAATGGATGTAGAGAGGATAAAATGGATGTAGAGTGGATAAAAATGGATGTAGAGTGGATAAAATGGATGTAGAGTTGATAAAAATGGATGTAGAGTGGATAAAACGGATGTAGAGTGGATATAAAAAGATGTAGAGGGGATAAAATGGATGTAGAGTGGATAAAATTGATGTAGAGTGGATAAAATGGATGTAGAGTATATAAAATGGATGTAGAGTGGATAAAAATGGATGTAGAGTGGATAAAATGGATGTAGAGTGGATAAAAATAGATGTAGAGTGGATAAAATGGATGTAGAGTATATAAAATGGATGTAGAGTGGATAAAAATGGATGTAGAGTGGATAAAATGGATGTAGAGTGGATAAAAATAGATGTAGAGTGGATAAAATGGATGTAGAGTGGATAAAACGGATGTAGAGTGGATAAAAAAGGATGTAGAGGGGATAAAATGGATGCAGAGTGGATAAAATTAATGTAGAGCGGATAAAATGGATGTAGAGTGGATAAAATGGATGTAGAGTGGATAAAATGGATGTAGGGTGGATAAAACGGATGTAGAGTGGATAAAAAAGGATGTAGAGGGGATAAAATGGATGTAGAGTGGATAAAATTGATGTAGAGTGGATAAAATGGATGTAGAGTGGATAAAAATGGATGTAGAGTGGATAAAATGGATGTAGAGTGGGTAAAATAGATGTAGAGTGGATAAAATGGATGTAGAGTTGATAAAAATGGATGTAGAGAGGATAAAATGGATGTAGAGTGGATAAAATGTATGTAGAGTTCATAAAAATGGATGTAGAGTGGATAAAATTGATGTAGAGCGGATAAAATGGATGTAGAGTGGATAAAATGGATGTAGAGTGGATAAAATGGATGTAGAGTTGATAAAAATGGATGTAGAGTGGATAAAATGGATGTAGAGTGGATAAAAATGGATGTAGAGTGGATAAAATGGATGTAGAGTGGGTAAAATAGATGTAGAGTGGATAAAATGGATGTAGAGTTGATAAAAATGGATGTAGAGTGGACAAAATGGATGTAGAGCGGATAAAATGGATGTAGAGTGGATAAAATGGATGTAGAGTGGATAAAATTGATGTAGAGTGGATAAAATTGATGTAGAGTGGATAAAATGGATGTAGAGTGGATAAAATGGATGTAGAGTGGATAAAAATGGATGTAGAGTATATAAAATGGATGTAGAGTATATAAAATGGATGTAGAGTGGATAAAAATGGATGTAGAGTTGATAAAAATGGATGTAGAGTGGACAAAATAGATGTAGAGTGGATAAAAATGGATGTAGAGTGGTATAAAATGGATGTAGAGTGGATAAAAATGGATGTAGAGTGGATAAAAATGGATGTAGAGAGGATAAAATGGATGTAGAGTGGATAAAAATGGATGTAGAGTGGATAAAATGGATGTAGAGTGGATAAAATGGATGTAGAGTGGATAAAATGGATGTAGAGTGGGTAAAATAGATGTAGAGTGGATAAAATGGATGTAGAGTTGATAAAAATGGATGTAGAGTGGACAAAATGGATGTAGAGTGGATAAAATGGATGTAGAGTTGATAAAAATGGAAGTAGAGTTAATAAAAATGGATGTAGAGTGGACAAAATAGATGTAGAGTGGATAAAATGGATGTAGAGTTGATAAAAATGGATGTAGAGGGGACAAAATAGATGTAGAGTGGATAAAAATGGATGTCGAGTGGTATAAAATGGATGTAGAGTGGATAAAAATGGATGTAGAGTGGATAAAAATGGATGTAGAGAGGATAAAATGGATGTAGAGTGGATAAAATGGATGTAGAGAGGATAAAATTGATGTAGAGCGGATAAAATGGATGTGGAGTGGATAACAATGGATGTAGAGTGGATAAAATGGATGTAGAGTATATAAAATGGATGTAGAGTGGATAAAAATGGATGTAGAGTGGATAAAATGGATGTAGAGTGGATAATAATAGATGTAGAGTGGATAAAATGGATGTAGAGTGGATAAAACGGATGTAGGGTGGATAAAAAAGGATGTAGAGGGGATAAAATGGATGCAGAGTGGATAAAATGGATGTAGAGCGGATAAAATGGATGTAGAGTGGATAAAATGGATGTAGAGTGGATAAAATGGATGTAGAGTGGATAAAACGGATGTAGAGTAGATAAAAAAGGATGTAGAGGGGATAAAATGGATGTAGAGTGGATAAAATTGATGTAGAGTGGATAAAATGGATGTAGAGTGGATAAAAATGGATGTAGAGTGGATAAAATGGATGTAGAGTTGATCAAAATGGATGTGGAGTGGACAAAATGGATGTAGAGCGGATAAAATGGATGTAGAGTGGATAAAATGGATGTAGAGTGGATAAAATTGATGTAGAGTGGATAAAATTGATGTAGAGTGGATAAAATGGATGTAGAGTGGATAAAATGGATGTAGAGTGGATAAAAATGGATGTAGAGAGGATAAAATGGATGTAGAGTGGATAAAAATAGATGTAGAGTGGATAAAATGGATGTAGAGTGGATAAAACGGATGTAGAGTGGATAAAAAAGGATGTAGAGGGGATAAAATGGATGCAGAGTGGATAAAATTAATGTAGAGCGGATAAAATGGATGTAGAGTGGATAAAATGGATGTAGAGTGGATAAAATGGATGTAGGGTGGATAAAACGGATGTAGAGTGGATAAAAAAGGATGTAGAGGGGATAAAATGGATGTAGAGTGGATAAAATTGATGTAGAGTGGATAAAATGGATGTAGAGTGGATAAAAATGGATGTAGAGTGGATAAAATGGATGTAGAGTGGGTAAAATAGATGTAGAGTGGATAAAATGGATGTAGAGTTGATAAAAATGGATGTAGAGAGGATAAAATGGATGTAGAGTGGATAAAATGTATGTAGAGTTCATAAAAATGGATGTAGAGTGGATAAAATTGATGTAGAGCGGATAAAATGGATGTAGAGTGGATAAAATGGATGTAGAGTGGATAAAATGGATGTAGAGTTGATAAAAATGTATGTAGAGTGGATAAAATGGATGTAGAGTGGATAAAAATGGATGTAGAGTGGATAAAATGGATGTAGAGTGGGTAAAATAGATGTAGAGTGGATAAAATGGATGTAGAGTTGATAAAAATGGATGTAGAGTGGACAAAATGGATGTAGAGCGGATAAAATGGATGTAGAGTGGATAAAATGGATGTAGAGTGGATAAAATTGATGTAGAGTGGATAAAATTGATGTAGAGTGGATAAAATGGATGTAGAGTGGATAAAATGGATGTAGAGTGGATAAAAATGGATGTAGAGTATATAAAATGGATGTAGAGTATATAAAATGGATGTAGAGTGGATAAAAATGGATGTAGAGTTGATAAAAATGGATGTAGAGTGGACAAAATAGATGTAGAGTGGATAAAAATGGATGTAGAGTGGTATAAAATGGATGTAGAGTGGATAAAAATGGATGTAGAGTGGATAAAAATGGATGTAGAGAGGATAAAATGGATGTAGAGTGGATAAAAATGGATGTAGAGTGGATAAAATGGATGTAGAGTGGATAAAATGGATGTAGAGTGGATAAAATGGATGTAGAGTGGGTAAAATAGATGTAGAGTGGATAAAATGGATGTAGAGTTGATAAAAATGGATGTAGAGTGGACAAAATGGATGTAGAGTGGATAAAATGGATGTAGAGTTGATAAAAATGGAAGTAGAGTTAATAAAAATGGATGTAGAGTGGACAAAATAGATGTAGAGCGGATAAAATGGATGTAGAGTGGATAAAATGGATGTAGAGTGGATAAAAAAGGATGTAGAGGGGATAAAATGGATGTAGAGTGGATAAAATTGATGTAGAGTGGATAAAATGGATGTAGAGTGGATAAAAATGGATGTAGAGTGGATAAAATGGATGTAGAGTGGGTAAAATAGATGTAGAGTGGATAAAATGGATGTAGAGTTGATAAAAATGGATGTAGAGAGGATAAAATGGATGTAGAGTGGATAAAATGTATGTAGAGTTCATAAAAATGGATGTAGAGTGGATAAAATTGATGTAGAGCGGATAAAATGGATGTAGAGTGGATAAAATGGATGTAGAGTGGATAAAATGGATGTAGAGTTGATAAAAATGGATGTAGAGTGGATAAAATGGATGTAGAGTGGATAAAAATGGATGTAGAGTGGATAAAATGGATGTAGAGTGGGTAAAATAGATGTAGAGTGGATAAAATGGATGTAGAGTTGATAAAAATGGATGTAGAGTGGACAAAATGGATGTAGAGCGGATAAAATGGATGTAGAGTGGATAAAATGGATGTAGAGTGGATAAAATTGATGTAGAGTGGATAAAATTGATGTAGAGTGGATAAAATGGATGTAGAGTGGATAAAATGGATGTAGAGTGGATAAAAATGGATGTAGAGTATATAAAATGGATGTAGAGTATATAAAATGGATGTAGAGTGGATAAAAATGGATGTAGAGTTGATAAAAATGGATGTAGAGTGGACAAAATAGATGTAGAGTGGATAAAAATGGATGTAGAGTGGTATAAAATGGATGTAGAGTGGATAAAAATGGATGTAGAGTGGATAAAAATGGATGTAGAGAGGATAAAATGGATGTAGAGTGGATAAAAATGGATGTAGAGTGGATAAAATGGATGTAGAGTGGATAAAATGGATGTAGAGTGGATAAAATGGATGTAGAGTGGGTAAAATAGATGTAGAGTGGATAAAATGGATGTAGAGTTGATAAAAATGGATGTAGAGTGGACAAAATGGATGTAGAGTGGATAAAATGGATGTAGAGTTGATAAAAATGGAAGTAGAGTTAATAAAAATGGATGTAGAGTGGACAAAATAGATGTAGAGTGGATAAAATGGATGTAGAGTTGATAAAAATGGATGTAGAGGGGACAAAATAGATGTAGAGTGGATAAAAATGGATGTAGAGTGGTATAAAATGGATGTAGAGTGGATAAAAATGGATGTAGAGTGGATAAAAATGGATGTAGAGAGGATAAAATGGATGTAGAGTGGATAAAATGGATGTAGAGAGGATAAAATTGATGTAGAGCGGATAAAATGGATGTGGAGTGGATAACAATGGATGTAGAGTGGATAAAATGGATGTAGAGTATATAAAATGGATGTAGAGTGGATAAAAATGGATGTAGAGTGGATAAAATGGATGTAGAGTGGATAATAATAGATGTAGAGTGGATAAAATGGATGTAGAGTGGATAAAACGGATGTAGGGTGGATAAAAAAGGATGTAGAGGGGATAAAATGGATGCAGAGTGGATAAAATTGATGTAGAGCGGATAAAATGGATGTAGAGTGGATAAAATGGATGTAGAGTGGATAAAATGGATGTAGAGTGGATAAAACGGATGTAGAGTAGATAAAAAAGGATGTAGAGGGGATAAAATGGATGTAGAGTGGATAAAATGGATGTAGAGTGGATAAAATGGATGTAGAGTGGATAAAAATGGATGTAGAGTGGATAAAATGGATGTAGAGTGGGTAAAATTGATGTAGAGTGGATAAAATGGATGTAGAGTTGATAAAAATGGATGTGGAGTGGACAAAATGGATGTAGAGCGGATAAAATGGATGTAGAGTGGATAAAATGGATGTAGAGTGGATAAAATTGATGTAGAGTGGATAAAATTGATGTAGAGTGGATAAAATGGATGTAGAGTGGATAAAATGGATGTAGAGTGGATAAAAATGGATGTAGAGAGGATAAAATGGATGTAGAGTGGATAAAAATGGATGTAGAGTGGATAAAATGGATGTAGAGCGGATAAAATGGATGTGGAGTGGATAACAATGGATGTAGAGTGGATAAAAATAGATGTAGAGTGGATAAAATGGATGTAGAGTATATAAAATGGATGTAGAGTGGATAAAAATGGATGTAGAGTGGATAAAATGGATGTAGAGTGGATAAAAATAGATGTAGAGTGGATAAAATGGATGTAGAGTGGATAAAACGGATGTAGAGTGGATAAAAAAGGATGTAGAGGGGATAAAATGGATGCAGAGTGGATAAAATTGATGTAGAGCGGATAAAATGGATGTAGAGTGGATAAAATGGATGTAGAGTGGATAAAATGGATGTAGAGTGGATAAAACGGATGTAGAGTGGATAAAAAAGGATATAGAGGGGATAAAATGGATGTAGAGTGGATAAAATTGATGTAGAGTGGATAAAATGGATGTAGAGTGGATAAAAATGGATGTAGAGTGGATAAAATGGATGTAGAGTGGGTAAAATAGATGTAGAGTGGATAAAATGGATGTAGAGTTGATAAAAATGGATGTAGAGTGGACAAAATGGATGTAGAGCGGATAAAATGGATGTAGAGTGGATAAAATGGATGTAGAGTGGATAAAATTGATGTAGAGTGGATAAAATTGATGTAGAGTGGATAAAATGGATGTAGAGTGGATAAAATGGATGTAGAGTGGATAAAAATGGATGTAGAGAGGATAAAATGGATGTAGAGTGGATAAAAATGGATGTAGAGTGGATAAAATGGATGTAGAGTTGATAAAAATGGATGTAGAGTGGATAAAATGAATGAAGAGTAAATAAAATGGATGTAGAGTGGATAAAATGGATGTAGAGTTGATAAAATGGATGTAAAGTGGATAAAATGGATGTAGAGTTAATAAAAATGGATGTAGAGTGGAAATAATGGATGTAGAGAGGATAAAATGGATGTAGAGTGGATAAAATGGATGTAGAGTGGATAAAAATGGATGTAGAGTATATAAAATGGATGTAGAGTATATAAAATGGATGTAGAGTGGATAAAAATGGATGTAGAGTGGATAAAATGGATGTAGAGTGGATAAAAATAGATGTAGAGTGGATAAAATGGATGTAGAGTGGATAAAACGGATGTAGAGTGGATAAAAAAGGATGTAGAGGGGATAAAATGGATGTAGAGTGGATAAAATTGATGTAGAGCGGATAAAATGGATGTAGAGTGGATAAAATGGATGTAGAGTTGATATCAATGGATGTAGAGTGGATAAAATGGATGTAGAGTTGATAAAAATGGATGTAGAGTGGATAAAAATGGATGTAGAGTGGATAAAATGGATGTAGAGTGGATAAAACGGATGTAGAGTGGATATAAAAAGATGTAGAGGGGATAAAATGGATGTAGAGTGGATAAAATTGATGTAGAGTGGATAAAATGGATGTAGAGTATATAAAATGGATGTAGAGTGGATAAAAATGGATGTAGAGTGGATAAAATGGATGTAGAGTGGATAAAAATAGATGTAGAGTGGATAAAATGGATGTAGAGTATATAAAATGGATGTAGAGTGGATAAAAATGGATGTAGAGTGGATAAAATGGATGTAGAGTGGATAAAAATAGATGTAGAGTGGATAAAATGGATGTAGAGTGGATAAAACGGATGTAGAGTGGATAAAAAAGGATGTAGAGGGGATAAAATGGATGCAGAGTGGATAAAATTGATGTAGAGCGGATAAAATGGATGTAGAGTGGATAAAATGGATGTAGAGTGGATAAAATGGATGTAGAGTGGATAAAACGGATGTAGAGTGGATAAAAAAGGATGTAGAGGGGATAAAATGGATGTAGAGTGGATAAAAAAGGATGTAGAGGGGATAAAATGGATGTAGAGTGGATAAAATGGATGTAGAGTGGATAAAACGGATGTAGAGTGGATAAAAAAGGATGTAGAGGGGATAAAATGGATGTAGAGTGGATAAAATTGATGTAGAGTTAATAAAAATGGATGTAGAGTGGACAAAATGGATGTAGAGTGGATAAAAATGGATGTAGAGTGGATAAAATGGATGTAGAGTTGATAACAATGGATGTAGAGTGGATAAAATGAATGTAGAGTAGATACAATGGATGTAGAGTGGATAAAAATGGATGTAGAGTGGATAAAATGGATGTAGAGTGGATAAAACGGATGTAGAGTGGATAAAAAAGGATGTAGAGGGGATAAAATGGATGTAGAGTGGATAAAATGGATGTAGAGTTGATAAAATGGATGTAAAGTGGATAAAATGGATGTAGAGTTAATAAAAATGGATGTTGAGTGGAAATAATGGATGTAGAGAGGATAAAATGGATGTAGAGTGGATAAAATGTATGTAGAGTTCATAAAAATGGATGTAGAGTGGATAAAATTGATGTAGAGCGGATAAAATGGATGTAGAGTGGATAAAATGGATGTGGAGTGGATAAAAATGGATGTAGAGTGGATAAAATGGATGTAGAGTGGATAAAAATGGATGTAGAGAGGATAAAATTGATGTAGAGCGGATAAAATGGATGTAGAGTGGATAAAATGGATGTGGAGTGGATAACAATGGATGTAGAGTGGATAAAATGGATGTAGAGTTGATAAAAATGGATGTAGAGTTAATAAAAATGGATGTAGAGTGGAAATAATGGATGTAGAGTGGATAAAATGTATGTAGATTTCATAAAAATGGATGTAGAGTGGATAAAATTGATGTAGAGCGGATAAAATGGATGTAGAGTGGATAAAATGGATGTAGAGTGGATAAAATGGATGTAGAGTTGATAAAAATGGATGTAGAGTGGATAAAAATGGATGTAGAGTGGATAAAATGGATGTAGAGTGGATAAAACGGATGTAGAGTGGATAAAAAAGGATGTAGAGTGGGTAAAATAGATGTAGAGTGGATAAAATGGATGTAGAGTGGATAAAATGGATGTAGAGTGGATAAAACGGATGTAGAGTGGATAAAAAAGGATGTAGAGGGGATAAAATGGATGTAGAGTGGATAAAATTGATGTAGAGTGGATAAAATGGATGTAGAGTGGATAAAAATGGATGTAGAGTGGATAAAATGGATGTAGAGTGGGTAAAATAGATGTAGAGTGGATAAAATGGATGTAGCGTTGATAAAAATGGATGTAGAGTGGACAAAATGGATGTAGAGTGGATAAAGTGGATGTAGAGTTGATAAAAATGGATGTAGAGTGGACAAAATGGATGTAGAGTGGATAAAAATGGATGTAGAGAGGATAAAATTGATGTAGAGCGGATAAAATGGATGTAGAGTGGATAAAATGGATGTGGAGTGGATAACAATGGATGTAGAGTGGATAAAATGGATGTAGAGTATATAAAATGGATGTAGAGTGGATAAAAATGGATGTAGAGTGGATAAAATGGATGTAGAGTGGATAAAAATAGATGTAGAGTGGATAAAATGGATGTAGAGTATATAAAATGGATGTAGAGTGGATAAAAATGGATGTAGAGTGGATAAAATGGATGTAGAGTGGATAAAAATAGATGTAGAGTGGATAAAATGGATGTAGAGTGGATAAAACGGATGCAGAGTGGATAAAAAAGGATGTAGAGGGGATAAAATGGATGCAGAGTGGATAAAATTGATGTAGAGCGGATAAAATGGATGTAGAGTGGATAAAATGGATGTAGAGTGGATAAAATGGATGTAGAGTGGATAAAACGGATGTAGAGTGGATAAAATGGATGTAGCGTTGATAAAAATGGATGTAGAGTGGACAAAATGGATGTAGAGTGGATAAAGTGGATGTAGAGTTGATAAAAATGGATGTAGAGTGGACAAAATGGATGTAGAGTGGATAAAAATGGATGTAGAGAGGATAAAATTGATGTAGAGCGGATAAAATGGATGTAGAGTGGATAAAATGGATGTGGAGTGGATAACAATGGATGTAGAGTGGATAAAATGGATGTAGAGTATATAAAATGGATGTAGAGTGGATAAAAATGGATGTAGAGTGGATAAAATGGATGTAGAGTGGATAAAAATAGATGTAGAGTGGATAAAATGGATGTAGAGTATATAAAATGGATGTAGAGTGGATAAAAATGGATGTAGAGTGGATAAAATGGATGTAGAGTGGATAAAAATAGATGTAGAGTGGATAAAATGGATGTAGAGTGGATAAAACGGATGTAGAGTGGATAAAAAAGGATGTAGAGGGGATAAAATGGATGCAGAGTGGATAAAATTGATGTAGAGCGGATAAAATGGATGTAGAGTGGATAAAATGGATGTAGAGTGGATAAAATGGATGTAGAGTGGATAAAACGGATGTAGAGTGGATAAAAAAGGATGTAGAGGGGATAAAATGGATGTAGAGTGGATAAAATTGATGTAGAGTGGATAAAATGGATGTAGAGTGGATAAAAATGGATGTAGAGTGGATAAAATGGATGTAGAGTGGGTAAAATAGATGTAGAGTAGATAAAATGGATGTAGAGTTGATAAAAATGGATGTAGAGTGGACAAAATGGATGTAGAGCGGATAAAATGGATGTAGAGTGGATAAAATGGATGTAGAGTGGATAAAATTGATGTAGAGTGGATAAAATTGATGTAGAGTGGATAAAATGGATGTAGAGTGGATAAAATGGATGTAGAGTGGATAAAAATGGATGTAGAGAGGATAAAATGGATGTAGAGTGGATAAAAATGGATGTAGAGTGGATAAAATGGATGTAGAGTTGATAAAAATGGATGTAGAGTGGATAAAATGAATGAAGAGTAAATAAAATGGATGTAGAGTGGATAAAATGGATGTAGAGTTGATAAAATGGATGTAAAGTGGATAAAATGGATGTAGAGTTAATAAAAATGGATGTAGAGTGGAAATAATGGATGTAGAGAGGATAAAATGGATGTAGAGTGGATAAAATGGATGTAGAGTGGATAAAAATGGATGTAGAGTATATAAAATGGATGTAGAGTATATAAAATGGATGTAGAGTGGATAAAAATGGATGTAGAGTGGATAAAATGGATGTAGAGTGGATAAAAATAGATGTAGAGTGGATAAAATGGATGTAGAGTGGATAAAACGGATGTAGAGTGGATAAAATGGATGTAGAGTGGATAAAAATAGATGTAGAGTGGATAAAATGGATGTAGAGTATATAAAATGGATGTAGAGTGGATAAAAATGGATGTAGAGTGGATAAAATGGATGTAGAGTGGATAAAATGGATGTAGAGAGGATAAAATTGATGTAGAGCGGATAAAATGGATGTGGAGTGGATAACAATGGATGTAGAGTGGATAAAATGGATGTAGAGTATATAAAATGGATGTAGAGTGGATAAAAATGGATGTAGAGTGGATAAAATGGATGTAGAGTGGATAATAATAGATGTAGAGTGGATAAAATGGATGTAGAGTGGATAAAACGGATGTAGGGTGGATAAAAAAGGATGTAGAGGGGATAAAATGGATGCAGAGTGGATAAAATTGATGTAGAGCGGATAAAATGGATGTAGAGTGGATAAAATGGATGTAGAGTGGATAAAATGGATGTAGAGTGGATAAAACGGATGTAGAGTAGATAAAAAAGGATGTAGAGGGGATAAAATGGATGTAGAGTGGATAAAATTGATGTAGAGTGGATAAAATGGATGTAGAGTGGATAAAAATGGATGTAGAGTGGATAAAATGGATGTAGAGTTGATCAAAATGGATGTGGAGTGGACAAAATGGATGTAGAGCGGATAAAATGGATGTAGAGTGGATAAAATGGATGTAGAGTGGATAAAATTGATGTAGAGTGGATAAAATTGATGTAGAGTGGATAAAATGGATGTAGAGTGGATAAAATGGATGTAGAGTGGATAAAAATGGATGTAGAGAGGATAAAATGGATGTAGAGTGGATAAAAATAGATGTAGAGTGGATAAAATGGATGTAGAGTGGATAAAACGGATGTAGAGTGGATAAAAAAGGATGTAGAGGGGATAAAATGGATGCAGAGTGGATAAAATTAATGTAGAGCGGATAAAATGGATGTAGAGTGGATAAAATGGATGTAGAGTGGATAAAATGGATGTAGGGTGGATAAAACGGATGTAGAGTGGATAAAAAAGGATGTAGAGGGGATAAAATGGATGTAGAGTGGATAAAATTGATGTAGAGTGGATAAAATGGATGTAGAGTGGATAAAAATGGATGTAGAGTGGATAAAATGGATGTAGAGTGGGTAAAATAGATGTAGAGTGGATAAAATGGATGTAGAGTTGATAAAAATGGATGTAGAGAGGATAAAATGGATGTAGAGTGGATAAAATGTATGTAGAGTTCATAAAAATGGATGTAGAGTGGATAAAATTGATGTAGAGCGGATAAAATGGATGTAGAGTGGATAAAATGGATGTAGAGTGGATAAAATGGATGTAGAGTTGATAAAAATGTATGTAGAGTGGATAAAATGGATGTAGAGTGGATAAAAATGGATGTAGAGTGGATAAAATGGATGTAGAGTGGGTAAAATAGATGTAGAGTGGATAAAATGGATGTAGAGTTGATAAAAATGGATGTAGAGTGGACAAAATGGATGTAGAGCGGATAAAATGGATGTAGAGTGGATAAAATGGATGTAGAGTGGATAAAATTGATGTAGAGTGGATAAAATTGATGTAGAGTGGATAAAATGGATGTAGAGTGGATAAAATGGATGTAGAGTGGATAAAAATGGATGTAGAGTATATAAAATGGATGTAGAGTATATAAAATGGATGTAGAGTGGATAAAAATGGATGTAGAGTTGATAAAAATGGATGTAGAGTGGACAAAATAGATGTAGAGTGGATAAAAATGGATGTAGAGTGGTATAAAATGGATGTAGAGTGGATAAAAATGGATGTAGAGTGGATAAAAATGGATGTAGAGAGGATAAAATGGATGTAGAGTGGATAAAAATGGATGTAGAGTGGATAAAATGGATGTAGAGTGGATAAAATGGATGTAGAGTGGATAAAATGGATGTAGAGTGGGTAAAATAGATGTAGAGTGGATAAAATGGATGTAGAGTTGATAAAAATGGATGTAGAGTGGACAAAATGGATGTAGAGTGGATAAAATGGATGTAGAGTTGATAAAAATGGAAGTAGAGTTAATAAAAATGGATGTAGAGTGGACAAAATAGATGTAGAGCGGATAAAATGGATGTAGAGTGGATAAAATGGATGTAGAGTGGATAAAAAAGGATGTAGAGGGGATAAAATGGATGTAGAGTGGATAAAATTGATGTAGAGTGGATAAAATGGATGTAGAGTGGATAAAAATGGATGTAGAGTGGATAAAATGGATGTAGAGTGGGTAAAATAGATGTAGAGTGGATAAAATGGATGTAGAGTTGATAAAAATGGATGTAGAGAGGATAAAATGGATGTAGAGTGGATAAAATGTATGTAGAGTTCATAAAAATGGATGTAGAGTGGATAAAATTGATGTAGAGCGGATAAAATGGATGTAGAGTGGATAAAATGGATGTAGAGTGGATAAAATGGATGTAGAGTTGATAAAAATGGATGTAGAGTGGATAAAATGGATGTAGAGTGGATAAAAATGGATGTAGAGTGGATAAAATGGATGTAGAGTGGGTAAAATAGATGTAGAGTGGATAAAATGGATGTAGAGTTGATAAAAATGGATGTAGAGTGGACAAAATGGATGTAGAGCGGATAAAATGGATGTAGAGTGGATAAAATGGATGTAGAGTGGATAAAATTGATGTAGAGTGGATAAAATTGATGTAGAGTGGATAAAATGGATGTAGAGTGGATAAAATGGATGTAGAGTGGATAAAAATGGATGTAGAGTATATAAAATGGATGTAGAGTATATAAAATGGATGTAGAGTGGATAAAAATGGATGTAGAGTTGATAAAAATGGATGTAGAGTGGACAAAATAGATGTAGAGTGGATAAAAATGGATGTAGAGTGGTATAAAATGGATGTAGAGTGGATAAAAATGGATGTAGAGTGGATAAAAATGGATGTAGAGAGGATAAAATGGATGTAGAGTGGATAAAAATGGATGTAGAGTGGATAAAATGGATGTAGAGTGGATAAAATGGATGTAGAGTGGATAAAATGGATGTAGAGTGGGTAAAATAGATGTAGAGTGGATAAAATGGATGTAGAGTTGATAAAAATGGATGTAGAGTGGACAAAATGGATGTAGAGTGGATAAAATGGATGTAGAGTTGATAAAAATGGAAGTAGAGTTAATAAAAATGGATGTAGAGTGGACAAAATAGATGTAGAGTGGATAAAATGGATGTAGAGTTGATAAAAATGGATGTAGAGGGGACAAAATAGATGTAGAGTGGATAAAAATGGATGTAGAGTGGTATAAAATGGATGTAGAGTGGATAAAAATGGATGTAGAGTGGATAAAAATGGATGTAGAGAGGATAAAATGGATGTAGAGTGGATAAAATGGATGTAGAGAGGATAAAATTGATGTAGAGCGGATAAAATGGATGTGGAGTGGATAACAATGGATGTAGAGTGGATAAAATGGATGTAGAGTATATAAAATGGATGTAGAGTGGATAAAAATGGATGTAGAGTGGATAAAATGGATGTAGAGTGGATAATAATAGATGTAGAGTGGATAAAATGGATGTAGAGTGGATAAAATGGATGTAGGGTGGATAAAAAAGGATGTAGAGGGGATAAAATGGATGTAGAGTGGATAAAATTGATGTAGAGTGGATAAAATGGATGTAGAGTGGATAAAATGGATGTAGAGTGGATAAAATGGATGTAGAGTGGATAAAACGGATGTAGAGTAGATAAAAAAGGATGTAGAGGGGATAAAATGGATGTAGAGTGGATAAAATGGATGTAGAGTGGATAAAATGGATGTAGAGTGGATAAAAATGGATGTAGAGTGGATAAAATGGATGTAGAGTGGGTAAAATAGATGTAGAGTGGATAAAATGGATGTAGAGTTGATAAAAATGGATGTGGAGTGGACAAAATGGATGTAGAGCGGATAAAATGGATGTAGAGTGGATAAAATGGATGTAGAGTGGATAAAATTGATGTAGAGTGGATAAAATTGATGTAGAGTGGATAAAATGGATGTAGAGTGGATAAAATGGATGTAGAGTGGATAAAAATGGATGTAGAGAGGATAAAATGGATGTAGAGTGGATAAAAATGGATGTAGAGTGGATAAAATGGATGTAGAGCGGATAAAATGGATGTGGAGTGGATAACAATGGATGTAGAGTGGATAAAAATAGATGTAGAGTGGATAAAATGGATGTAGAGTATATAAAATGGATGTAGAGTGGATCAAAATGGATGTAGAGTGGATAAAATGGATGTAGAGTGGATAAAAATAGATGTAGAGTGGATAAAATGGATGTAGAGTGGATAAAACGGATGTAGAGTGGATAAAAAAGGATGTAGAGGGGATAAAATGGATGCAGAGTGGATAAAATTGATGTAGAGCGGATAAAATGGATGTAGAGTGGATAAAATGGATGTAGAGTGGATAAAATGGATGTAGAGTGGATAAAACGGATGTAGAGTGGATAAAAAAGGATATAGAGGGGATAAAATGGATGTAGAGTGGATAAAATTGATGTAGAGTGGATAAAATGGATGTAGAGTGGATAAAAATGGATGTAGAGTGGATAAAATGGATGTAGAGTGGGTAAAATAGATGTAGAGTGGATAAAATGGATGTAGAGTTGATAAAAATGGATGTAGAGTGGACAAAATTGATGTAGAGCGGATAAAATGGATGTAGAGTGGATAAAATGGATGTAGAGTGGATAAAATTGATGTAGAGTGGATAAAATTGATGTAGAGTGGATAAAATGGATGTAGAGTGGATAAAATGGATGTAGAGTGGATAAAAATGGATGTAGAGAGGATAAAATGGATGTAGAGTGGATAAAAATGGATGTAGAGTGGATAAAATGGATGTAGAGTTGATAAAAATGGATGTAGAGTGGATAAAATGAATGAAGAGTAAATAAAATGGATGTAGAGTGGATAAAATGGATGTAGAGTTGATAAAATGGATGTAAAGTGGATAAAATGGATGTAGAGTTAATAAAAATGGATGTAGAGTGGAAATAATGGATGTAGAGAGGATAAAATGGATGTAGAGTGGATAAAATGGATGTAGAGTGGATAAAAATGGATGTAGAGTATATAAAATGGATGTAGAGTATATAAAATGGATGTAGAGTGGATAAAAATGGATGTAGAGTGGATAAAATGGATGTAGAGTGGATAAAAATAGATGTAGAGTGGATAAAATGGATGTAGAGTGGATAAAACGGATGTAGAGTGGATAAAAAAGGATGTAGAGGGGATAAAATGGATGTAGAGTGGATAAAATTGATGTAGAGCGGATAAAATGGATGTAGAGTGGATAAAATGGATGTAGAGTTGATATCAATGGATGTAGAGTGGATAAAATGGATGTAGAGTTGATAAAAATGGATGTAGAGTGGATAAAAATGGATGTAGAGTGGATAAAATGGATGTAGAGTGGATAAAACGGATGTAGAGTGGATAAAAAAGGATGTAGAGGGGATAAAATGGATGTAGAGTGGATAAAATTGATGTAGAGTGGATAAAATGGATGTAGAGTATATAAAATGGATGTAGAGTGGATAAAAATGGATGTAGAGTGGATAAAATGGATGTAGAGTGGATAAAAATAGATGTAGAGTGGATAAAATGGATGTAGAGTATATAAAATGGATGTAGAGTGGATAAAAATGGATGTAGAGTGGATAAAATGGATGTAGAGTGGATAAAAATAGATGTAGAGTGGATAAAATGGATGTAGAGTGGATAAAACGGATGTAGAGTGGATAAAAAAGGATGTAGAGGGGATAAAATGGATGCAGAGTGGATAAAATTGATGTAGAGCGGATAAAATGGATGTAGAGTGGATAAAATGGATGTAGAGTGGATAAAATGGATGTAGAGTGGATAAAACGGATGTAGAGTGGATAAAAAAGGATGTAGAGGGGATAAAATGGATGTAGAGTGGATAAAAAAGGATGTAGAGGGGATAAAATGGATGTAGAGTGGATAAAATGGATGTAGAGTGGATAAAACGGATGTAGAGTGGATAAAAAAGGATGTAGAGGGGATAAAATGGATGTAGAGTGGATAAAATTGATGTAGAGTTAATAAAAATGGATGTAGAGTGGACAAAATGGATGTAGAGTGGATAAAAATGGATGTAGAGTGGATAAAATGGATGTAGAGTTGATAACAATGGATGTAGAGTGGATAAAATGAATGTAGAGTAGATACAATGGATGTAGAGTGGATAAAAATAGATGTAGAGTGGATAAAATGGATGTAGAGTGGATAAAACGGATGTAGAGTGGATAAAAAAGGATGTAGAGGGGATAAAATGGATGTAGAGTGGATAAAATGGATGTAGAGTTGATAAAATGGATGTAAAGTGGATAAAATGGATGTAGAGTTAATAAAAATGGATGTTGAGTGGAAATAATGGATGTAGAGAGGATAAAATGGATGTAGAGTGGATAAAATGTATGTAGAGTTCATAAAAATGGATGTAGAGTGGATAAAATTGATGTAGAGCGGATAAAATGGATGTAGAGTGGATAAAATGGATGTGGAGTGGATAAAAATGGATGTAGAGTGGACAAAATGGATGTAGAGTGGATAAAAATGGATGTAGAGAGGATAAAATTGATGTAGAGCGGATAAAATGGATGTAGAGTGGATAAAATGGATGTGGAGTGGATAACAATGGATGTAGAGTGGATAAAATGGATGTAGAGTTGATAAAAATGGATGTAGAGTTAATAAAAATGGATGTTGAGTGGAAATAATGGATGTAGAGTGGATAAAATGTATGTAGATTTCATAAAAATGGATGTAGAGTGGATAAAATTGATGTAGAGCGGATAAAATGGATGTAGAGTGGATAAAATGGATGTAGAGTGGATAAAATGGATGTAGAGTTGATAAAAATGGATGTAGAGTGGATAAAAATGGATGTAGAGTGGATAAAATGGATGTAGAGTGGATAAAACGGATGTAGAGTGGATAAAAAAGGATGTAGAGTGGGTAAAATAGATGTAGAGTGGATAAAATGGATGTAGAGTGGATAAAATGGATGTAGAGTGGATAAAACGGATGTAGAGTGGATAAAAAAGGATGTAGAGGGGATAAAATGGATGTAGAGTGGATAAAATTGATGTAGAGTGGATAAAATGGATGTAGAGTGGATAAAAATGGATGTAGAGTGGATAAAATGGATGTAGAGTGGGTAAAATGGATGTAGAGTGGATAAAATGGATGTAGCGTTGATAAAAATGGATGTAGAGTGGACAAAATGGATGTAGAGTGGATAAAGTGGATGTAGAGTTGATAAAAATGGATGTAGAGTGGACAAAATGGATGTAGAGTGGATAAAAATGGATGTAGAGAGGATAAAATTGATGTAGAGCGGATAAAATGGATGTAGAGTGGATAAAATGGATGTAGAGTGGATAACAATGGATGTAGAGTGGATAAAATGGATGTAGAGTATATAAAATGGATGTAGAGTGGATAAAAATGGATGTAGAGTGGATAAAATGGATGTAGAGTGGATAAAAATAGATGTAGAGTGGATAAAATGGATGTAGAGTATATAAAATGGATGTAGAGTGGATAAAAATGGATGTAGAGTGGATAAAATGGATGTAGAGTGGATAAAAATAGATGTAGAGTGGATAAAATGGATGTAGAGTGGATAAAACGGATGTAGAGTGGATAAAAAAGGATGTAGAGGGGATAAAATGGATGCAGAGTGGATAAAATTGATGTAGAGCGGATAAAATGGATGTAGAGTGGATAAAATGGATGTAGAGTGGATAAAATGGATGTAGAGTGGATAAAACGGATGTAGAGTGGATAAAAAAGGATGTAGAGGGGATAAAATGGATGTAGAGTGGATAAAATTGATGTAGAGTGGATAAAATGGATGTAGAGTGGATAAAAATGGATGTAGAGTGGATAAAATGGATGTAGAGTGGGTAAAATAGATGTAGAGTAGATAAAATGGATGTAGAGTTGATAAAAATGGATGTAGAGTGGACAAAATGGATGTAGAGTGGATAAAATGGATGTAGAGTGGATAAAATGGATGTAGAGTGGATAAAATGGATGTAGAGTGGATAAAATTGATGTAGAGTGGATAAAATGGATGTAGAGTGGATAAAATGGATGTAGAGTGGATAAAAATGGATGTAGAGAGGATAAAATGGATGTAGAGTGGATAAAAATGGATGTAGAGTGGATAAAATGGATGTAGAGTTGATAAAAATGGATGTAGAGTGGAAAAAATGAATGAAGAGTAAATAAAATGGATGTAGAGTGGATAAAATGGATGTAGAGTTGATAAAATGGATGTAAAGTGGATAAAATGGATGTAGAGTTAATAAAAATGGATGTAGAGTGGAAATAATGGATGTAGAGAGGATAAAATGGATGTAGAGTGGATAAAATGGATGTAGAGTGGATAAAAATGGATGTAGAGTATATAAAATGGATGTAGAGTATATAAAATGGATGTAGAGTGGATAAAAATGGATGTAGAGTGGATAAAATGGATGTAGAGTGGATAAAAATAGATGTAGAGTGGATAAAATGGATGTAGAGTGGATAAAACGGATGTAGAGTGGATAAAAAAGGATGTAGAGGGGATAAAATGGATGTAGAGTGGATAAAATTGATGTAGAGCGGATAAAATGGATCTAGAGTGGATAAAATGGATGTAGAGTTGATAACAATGGATGTAGAGTGGATAAAATGGATGTAGAGTTGATAAAAATGGATGTAGAGTGGATAAAAATGGATGTAGAGTGGATAAAATGGATGTAGAGTGGATAAAACGGATGTAGAGTGGATATAAAAAGATGTAGAGGGGATAAAATGGATGTAGAGTGGATAAAATTGATGTAGAGTGGATAAAATGGATGTAGAGTGGATAAAAATGGATGTAGAGTGGATAAAATGGATGTAGAGTGGGTAAAATAGATGTAGAGTGAATAAAATGGATGTAGAGTGGATAAAATGGATGTAGAGTGGATAAAATTGATGTAGAGTGGATAAAATTGATGTAGAGAGGATAAAATGGATGTAGAGTGGATAAAAATGGATGTAGAGTGGATAAAATGGATGTAGAGTAGATAAAATGGATGTAGAGTGGATAAAATGGATGTAGAGTTGATAAAATGGATGTAAAGTGGATAAAATGGATGTAGAGTTAATAAAAATGGATGTAGAGTGGATAAAAATGGATGTAGAGTTAATAAAAATGGATGTAGAGTGGATAAAAATGGATGTAGATTGGATAAAATGGATGTAGATTGGATAAAATGGATGTAGAGTGGATAAAAATGGATGTAGAGTGGATAAAAATGGATGTAGAGTATATAAAATGGATGTAGAGTATATAAAATGGATGTAGAGTGGATAAAAATGGATGTAGAGTGGATAAAATGGATGTAGAGTGGATAAAAATAGATGTAGAGTGGATAAAATGGATGTAGAGTGGATAAAACGGATGTAGAGTGGATAAAAAAGGATGTAGAGGGGATAAAATGGATGTAGAGTGGATAAAATTGATGTAGAGTTAATAAAAATGGATGTAGAGTGGACAAAATGGATGTAGAGTGGATAAAAATGGATGTAGAGTGGATAAAATGGATGTAGAGTTGATAACAATGGATGTAGAGTGGATAAAATGAATGTAGAGTAGATACAATGGATGTAGAGTGGATAAAATGGATGTAGAGTTGATCAAATGGATGTAAAGTGGATAAAATGGATGTAGAGTTAATAAAAATGGATGTTGAGTGGAAATAATGGATGTAGAGAGGATAAAATGGATGTAGAGTGGATAAAATGTATGTAGAGTTCATAAAAATGGATGTAGAGTGGATAAAATTGATGTAGAGCGGATAAAATGGATGTAGAGTGGATAAAATGGATGTGGAGTGGATAACAATGGATGTAGAGTGGATAAAATGGATGTAGAGTTGATAAAAATGGATGTAGAGTGGATAAAATGGATGTAGAGTTGATAAAATGGATGTAAAGTGGATAAAATGGATGTAGAGTTAATAAAAATGGATGTAGAGTGGACAAAATGGATGTAGAGTGGATAAAAATGGATGTAGAGAGGATAAAATTGATGTAGAGCGGATAAAATGGATGTAGAGTGGATAAAATGGATGTGGAGTGGATAACAATGGATGTAGAGTGGATAAAATGGATGTAGAGTTGATAAAAATGGATGTAGAGTTAATAAAAATGGATGTTGAGTGGAAATAATGGATGTAGAGTGGATAAAATGTATGTAGAGTTCATAAAAATGGATGTAGAGTGGATAAAATTGATGTAGAGCGGATAAAATGGATGTAGAGTGGATAAAATGGATGTAGAGTGGATAAAATGGATGTAGAGTTGATAAAAATGGATGTAGAGTGGATAAAAATGGATGTAGAGTGGATAAAATGGATGTAGAGTGGATAAAACGGATGTAGAGTGGATAAAAAAGGATGTAGAGGGGATAAAATGGATGTAGAGTGGATAAAATTGATGTAGAGTGGATAAAATGGATGTAGAGTGGATAAAAATGGATGTAGAGTGGATAAAATGGATGTAGAGTGGGTAAAATAGATGTAGAGTGGATAAAATGGATGTAGAGTTGATAAAAATGGATGTAGAGTGGACAAAATGGATGTAGAGCGGATAAAATGGATGTAGAGTGGATAAAATGGATGTAGAGTGGATAAAATTGATGTAGAGTGGATAAAATTGATGTAGAGTGGATAAAATTGATGTAGAGTGGATAAAATGGATGTAGAGTGGATAAAAATGGATGTAGAGAGGATAAAATGGATGTAGAGTGGATAAAAATGGATGTAGAGTGGATAAAATGGATGTAGAGTGGATAAAATGGATGTAGAGTGGATAAAAATGGATGTAGAGTGGATAAAATGGATGTAGAGTGGATAAAATGGATGTAGAGTGGATGAAATGGATGTAGAGTTGATAAAAATGGATGTAGAGTGGATAAAATGAATGTAGAGTAGATAAAATGGATGTAGAGTGGATAAAATGGATGTAGAGTTGATAAAATGGATGTAAAGTGGATAAAATGGATGTAGAGTTAATAAAAATGGATGTAGAGTGGAAATAATGGATGTAGAGTGGATAAAACGGATGTAGAGTGGATAAAAAAGGATGTAGAGGGGATAAAATGGATGTAGAGTGGATAAAATGGATGTAGAGTGGATAAAAATGGATGTAGAGTATATAAAATGGATGTAGAGTATATAAAATGGATGTAGAGTGGATAAAAATGGATGTAGAGTGGATAAAATGGATGTAGAGTGGATAAAAATAGATGTAGAGTGGATAAAATGGATGTAGAGTGGATAAAACGGATGTAGAGTGGATAAAAAAGGATGTAGAGGGGATAAAATGGATGTAGAGTGGATAAAATTGATGTAGAGCGGATAAAATGGATGTAGAGTGGATAAAATGGATGTAGAGTTGATAACAATGGATGTAGAGTGGATAAAATGGATGTAGAGTTGATAAAAATGGATGTAGAGTGGATAAAAATGGATGTAGAGTGGATAAAATGGATGTAGAGTGGATAAAATGGATGTAGAGTGGATATAAAAAGATGTAGAGGGGATAAAATGGATGTAGAGTGGATAAAATTGATGTATAGTGGATAAAATTGATGTAGAGTGGTTAAAAATGGATGTAGAGTGGATAAAATGGATGTAGAGTGGGTAAAATAGATGTAGAGTGAATAAAATGGATGTAGAGTTGATAAAAATGGATGTAGAGTGGACAAAATGGATGTAGAGCGGATAAAATGGATGTAGAGTGGATAAAATGGATGTAGAGTGGATAAAATTGATGTAGAGTGGATAAAATTGATGTAGAGAGGATAAAATGGATGTAGAGTGGATAAAAATGGATGTAGAGTGGATAAAATGGATGTAGAGTGGATAAAATGGATGTAGAGTGGATGAAATGGATGTAGAGTTGATAAAAATGGATGTAGAGTGGATAAAATGAATGTAGAGTAGATAAAATGGATGTAGAGTGGATAAAATGGATGTAGAGTTGATAAAATGGATGTAAAGTGGATAAAATGGATGTAGAGTTAATAAAAATGGATGTAGAGTGGATAAAAATGGATGTAGATTGGATAAAATGGATGTAGATTGGATAAAATGGATGTAGAGTGGATAAAAATGGATGTAGAGTGGATAAAAATGGATGTAGAGTATATAAAATGGATGTAGAGTATATAAAATGGATGTAGAGTGGATAAAAATGGATGTAGAGTGGATAAAATGGATGTAGAGTGGATAAAAATAGATGTAGAGTGGATAAAATGGATGTAGAGTGGATAAAACGGATGTAGAGTGGATAAAAAAGGATGTAGAGGGGATAAAATGGATGTAGAGTGGATAAAATTGATGTAGAGTTAATAAAAATGGATGTAGAGTGGACAAAATGGATGTAGAGTGGATAAAAATGGATGTAGAGTGGATAAAATGGATGTAGAGTTGATAACAATGGATGTAGAGTGGATAAAATGAATGTAGAGTAGATACAATGGATGTAGAGTGGATAAAATGGATGTAGAGTTGATAAAATGGATGTAAAGTGGATAAAATGGATGTAGAGTTAATAAAAATGGATGTTGAGTGGAAATAATGGATGTAGAGAGGATAAAATGGATGTAGAGTGGATAAAATGTATGTAGAGTTCATAAAAATGGATGTAGAGTGGATAAAATTGATGTAGAGCGGATAAAATGGATGTAGAGTGGATAAAATGGATGTGGAGTGGATAACAATGGATGTAGAGTGGATAAAATGGATGTAGAGTTGATAAAAATGGATGTAGAGTGGATAAAATGGATGTAGAGTTGATAAAATGGATGTAAAGTGGATAAAATGGATGTAGAGTTAATAAAAATGGATGTAGAGTGGACAAAATGGATGTAGAGTGGATAAAAATGGATGTAGAGAGGATAAAATTGATGTAGAGCGGATAAAATGGATGTAGAGTGGATAAAATGGATGTGGAGTGGATAACAATGGATGTAGAGTGGATAAAATGGATGTAGAGTGGATAAAATGGATGTAGAGTGGATGAAATGGATGTAGAGTTGATAACAATGGATGTAGAGTGGATAAAATGAATGTAGAGTAGATAAAATGGATGTAGAGTGGATAAAATGGATGTAGAGTTGATAAAATGGATGTAAAGTGGATAAAATGGATGTAGAGTTAATAAAAATGGATGTAGAGTGGAAATAATGGATGTAGAGAGGATAAAATGGATGTAGAGTGGATAAAATTGATGTAGAGTGGATAAAATTGATGTAGAGAGGATAAAATGGATGTAGAGTGGATAAAAATGGATGTAGAGTGGATAAAATGGATGTAGAGTGGATAAACTGGATGTAAAGTGGATAAAATGGATGTAGAGTTAATAAAAATGGATGTAGAGTGGAAATAATGGATGTAGAGAGGATAAAATGGATGTAGAGTGGATAAAATGGATGTAGAGTTCATAAAAATGGATGTAGAGTGGATAAAAATGGATGTAGATTGGATAAAATGGATGTAGATTGGATAAAATGGATGTAGAGTGGATAAAAATGGATGTAGAGTGGATGAAAATGGATGTAGAGTATATAAAATGGATGTAGAGTATATAAAATGGATGTAGAGTGGATAAAATGGATGTAGAGTTGATAAAAATGGATGTAGAGTTAATAAAAATGGATGTTGAGTGGAAATAATGGATGTAGAGTGGATAAAATGTATGTAGAGTGGATAAAATTGATGTAGAGCGGATAAAATGGATGTAGAGTGGATAAAATGGATGTAGAGTGGATAAAATGGATGTAGAGTTGATAAAAATGGATGTAGAGTGGATAAAAATGGATGTAGAGTGGATAAAATGGATGTAGAGTGGATAAAACGGATGTAGAGTGGATAAAAAAGGATGTAGAGGGGATAAAATGGATGTAGAGTGGATAAAATTGATGTAGAGTGGATAAAATGGATGTAGAGTGGATAAAAATGGATGTAGAGAGGATAAAATTGATGTAGAGCGGATAAAATGGATGTAGAGTGGATAAAATGGATGTGGAGTGGATAACAATGGATGTAGAGTGGATAAAATGGATGTAGAGTTGATAAAAATGGATGTAGAGTTAATAAAAATGGATGTTGAGTGGAAATAATGGATGTAGAGTGGATAAAATGTATGTAGAGTTCATAAAAATGGATGTAGAGTGGATAAAATTGATGTAGAGCGGATAAAATGGATGTAGAGTGGATAAAATGGATGTAAAGTGGATAAAATGGATGTAGAGTTAATAAAAATGGATGTAGAGTGGAAATAATGGATGTAGAGAGGATAAAATGGATGTAGAGTGGATAAAATGGATGTAGAGTTCATAAAAATGGATGTAGAGTGGATAAAAATGGATGTAGATTGGATAAAATGGATGTAGATTGGATAAAATGGATGTAGAGTGGATAAAAATGGATGTAGAGTGGATGAAAATGGATGTAGAGTATATAAAATGGATGTAGAGTATATAAAATGGATGTAGAGTGGATAAAATGGATGTAGAGTGGATAAAATGGATGTAGAGTGGATGAAATGGATGTAGAGTTGATAAAAATGGATGTAGAGTGGATAAAATGGATGTAGAGTTAATAAAAATGGATGTAGAGTGGAAATAATGGATGTAGAGAGGATAAAATGGATGTAGAGTGGATAAAATGGATGTAGAGTGGATAAAAATGGATGTAGAGTATATAAAATGGATGTAGAGTATATAAAATGGATGTAGAGTGGATAAAAATGGATGTAGAGTGGATAAAATGGATGTAGAGTGGATAAAAATAGATGTAGAGTGGATAAAATGGATGTAGAGTGGATAAAACGGATGTAGAGTGGATAAAAAAGGATGTAGAGGGGATAAAATGGATGTAGAGTGGATAAAATTGATGTAGAGCGGATAAAATGGATGTAGAGTGGATAAAATGGATGTAGAGTTGATAACAATGGATGTAGAGTGGATAAAATGGATGTAGAGTTGATAAAAATGGATGTAGAGTGGATAAAAATGGATGTAGAGTGGATAAAATGGATGTAGAGTGGATAAAACGGATGTAGAGTGGATATAAAAAGATGTAGAGGGGATAAAATGGATGTAGAGTGGATAAAATTGATGTAGAGTGGATAAAATGGATGTAGAGTGGATAAAAATGGATGTAGAGTGGATAAAATGGATGTAGAGTGGGTAAAATAGATGTAGAGTGAATAAAATGGATGTAGAGTGGATAAAATGGATGTAGAGTGGATAAAATTGATGTAGAGTGGATAAAATTGATGTAGAGAGGATAAAATGGATGTAGAGTGGATAAAAATGGATGTAGAGTGGATAAAATGGATGTAGAGTGGATAAAAATAGATGTAGAGTGGATAAAATGGATGTAGAGTGGATAAAACGGATGTAGAGTGGATAAAAAAGGATGTAGAGGGGATAAAATGGATGTAGAGTGGATAAAATTGATGTAGAGTTAATAAAAATGGATGTAGAGTGGACAAAATGGATGTAGAGTGGATAAAAATGGATGTAGAGTGGATAAAATGGATGTAGAGTTGATAACAATGGATGTAGAGTGGATAAAATGAATGTAGAGTAGATACAATGGATGTAGAGTGGATAAAATGGATGTAGAGTTGATAAAATGGATGTAAAGTGGATAAAATGGATGTAGAGTTAATAAAAATGGATGTTGAGTGGAAATAATGGATGTAGAGAGGATAAAATGGATGTAGAGTGGATAAAATGTATGTAGAGTTCATAAAAATGGATGTAGAGTGGATAAAATTGATGTAGAGCGGATAAAATGGATGTAGAGTGGATAAAATGGATGTGGAGTGGATAACAATGGATGTAGAGTGGATAAAATGGATGTAGAGTTGATAAAAATGGATGTAGAGTGGATAAAATGGATGTAGAGTTGATAAAATGGATGTAAAGTGGATAAAATGGATGTAGAGTTAATAAAAATGGATGTAGAGTGGACAAAATGGATGTAGAGTGGATAAAAATGGATGTAGAGAGGATAAAATTGATGTAGAGCGGATAAAATGGATGTAGAGTGGATAAAATGGATGTGGAGTGGATAACAATGGATGTAGAGTGGATAAAATGGATGTAGAGTTGATAAAAATGGATGTAGAGTTAATAAAAATGGATGTTGAGTGGAAATAATGGATGTAGAGTGGATAAAATGTATGTAGAGTTCATAAAAATGGATGTAGAGTGGATAAAATTGATGTAGAGCGGATAAAATGGATGTAGAGTGGATAAAATGGATGTAGAGTGGATAAAATGGATGTAGAGTTGATAAAAATGGATGTAGAGTGGATAAAAATGGATGTAGAGTGGATAAAATGGATGTAGAGTGGATAAAACGGATGTAGAGTGGATAAAAAAGGATGTAGAGGGGATAAAATGGATGTAGAGTGGATAAAATTGATGTAGAGTGGATAAAATGGATGTAGAGTGGATAAAAATGGATGTAGAGTGGATAAAATGGATGTAGAGTGGGTAAAATAGATGTAGAGTGGATAAAATGGATGTAGAGTTGATAAAAATGGATGTAGAGTGGACAAAATGGATGTAGAGCGGATAAAATGGATGTAGAGTGGATAAAATGGATGTAGAGTGGATAAAATTGATGTAGAGTGGATAAAATTGATGTAGAGTGGATAAAATTGATGTAGAGTGGATAAAATGGATGTAGAGTGGATAAAAATGGATGTAGAGAGGATAAAATGGATGTAGAGTGGATAAAAATGGATGTAGAGTGGATAAAATGGATGTAGAGTGGATAAAATGGATGTAGAGTGGATAAAAATGGATGTAGAGTGGATAAAATGGATGTAGAGTGGATAAAATGGATGTAGAGTGGATGAAATGGATGTAGAGTTGATAAAAATGGATGTAGAGTGGATAAAATGAATGTAGAGTAGATAAAATGGATGTAGAGTGGATAAAATGGATGTAGAGTTGATAAAATGGATGTAAAGTGGATAAAATGGATGTAGAGTTAATAAAAATGGATGTAGAGTGGAAATAATGGATGTAGAGAGGATAAAATGGATGTAGAGTGGATAAAATGGATGTAGAGTGGATAAAAATGGATGTAGAGTATATAAAATGGATGTAGAGTATATAAAATGGATGTAGAGTGGATAAAAATGGATGTAGAGTGGATAAAATGGATGTAGAGTGGATAAAAATAGATGTAGAGTGGATAAAATGGATGTAGAGTGGATAAAACGGATGTAGAGTGGATAAAAAAGGATGTAGAGGGGATAAAATGGATGTAGAGTGGATAAAATGGATGTAGAGTGGATAAAAATGGATGTAGAGTATATAAAATGGATGTAGAGTATATAAAATGGATGTAGAGTGGATAAAAATGGATGTAGAGTGGATAAAATGGATGTAGAGTGGATAAAAATAGATGTAGAGTGGATAAAATGGATGTAGAGTGGATAAAACGGATGTAGAGTGGATAAAAAAGGATGTAGAGGGGATAAAATGGATGTAGAGTGGATAAAATTGATGTAGAGCGGATAAAATGGATGTAGAGTGGATAAAATGGATGTAGAGTTGATAACAATGGATGTAGAGTGGATAAAATGGATGTAGAGTTGATAAAAATGGATGTAGAGTGGATAAAAATGGATGTAGAGTGGATAAAATGGATGTAGAGTGGATAAAACGGATGTAGAGTGGATATAAAAAGATGTAGAGGGGATAAAATGGATGTAGAGTGGATAAAATTGATGTAGAGTGGATAAAATTGATGTAGAGCGGATAAAAATGGATGTAGAGTGGATAAAATGGATGTAGAGTGGGTAAAATAGATGTAGAGTGAATAAAATGGATGTAGAGTTGATAAAAATGGATGTAGAGTGGACAAAATGGATGTAGAGCGGATAAAATGGATGTAGAGTGGATAAAATGGATGTAGAGTGGATAAAATTGATGTAGAGTGGATAAAATTGATGTAGAGAGGATAAAATGGATGTAGAGTGGATAAAAATGGATGTAGAGTGGATAAAATGGATGTAGAGTGGATAAAATGGATGTAGAGTGGATGAAATGGATGTAGAGTTGATAAAAATGGATGTAGAGTGGATAAAATGAATGTAGAGTAGATAAAATGGATGTAGAGTGGATAAAATGGATGTAGAGTTGATAAAATGGATGTAAAGTGGATAAAATGGATGTAGAGTTAATAAAAATGGATGTAGAGTGGATAAAAATGGATGTAGATTGGATAAAATGGATGTAGATTGGATAAAATGGATGTAGAGTGGATAAAAATGGATGTAGAGTGGATAAAAATGGATGTAGAGTATATAAAATGGATGTAGAGTATATAAAATGGATGTAGAGTGGATAAAAATGGATGTAGAGTGGATAAAATGGATGTAGAGTGGATAAAAATGGATGTAGAGTGGATAAAATGGATGTAGAGTGGATAAAACGGATGTAGAGTGGATAAAAAAGGATGTAGAGGGGATAAAATGGATGTAGAGTGGATAAAATTGATGTAGAGTTAATAAAAATGGATGTAGAGTGGACAAAATGGATGTAGAGTGGATAAAAATGGATGTAGAGTGGATAAAATGGATGTAGAGTTGATAAAAATGGATGTAGAGTGGATAAAATGAATGTAGAGTAGATACAATGGATGTAGAGTGGATAAAATGGATGTAGAGTTGATAAAATGGATGTAAAGTGGATAAAATGGATGTAGAGTTAATAAAAATGGATGTTGAGTGGAAATAATGGATGTAGAGAGGATAAAATGGATGTAGAGTGGATAAAATGTATGTAGAGTTCATAAAAATGGATGTAGAGTGGATAAAATTGATGTAGAGCGGATAAAATGGATGTAGAGTGGATAAAATGGATGTGGAGTGGATAACAATGGATGTAGAGTGGATAAAATGGATGTAGAGTTGATAAAAATGGATGTAGAGTGGATAAAATGGATGTAGAGTTGATAAAATGGATGTAAAGTGGATAAAATGGATGTAGAGTTAATAAAAATGGATGTAGAGTGGACAAAATGGATGTAGAGTGGATAAAAATGGATGTAGAGAGGATAAAATTGATGTAGAGCGGATAAAATGGATGTAGAGTGGATAAAATGGATGTGGAGTGGATAACAATGGATGTAGAGTGGATAAAATGGATGTAGAGTGGATAAAATGGATGTAGAGTGGATGAAATGGATGTAGAGTTGATAAAAATGGATGTAGAGTGGATAAAATGAATGTAGAGTAGATAAAATGGATGTAGAGTGGATAAAATGGATGTAGAGTTGATAAAATGGATGTAAAGTGGATAAAATGGATGTAGAGTTAATAAAAATGGATGTAGAGTGGAAATAATGGATGTAGAGAGGATAAAATGGATGTAGAGTGGATAAAATTGATGTAGAGTGGATAAAATTGATGTAGAGAGGATAAAATGGATGTAGAGTGGATAAAAATGGATGTAGAGTGGATAAAATGGATGTAGAGTGGATAAAATGGATGTAAAGTGGATAAAATGGATGTAGAGTTAATAAAAATGGATGTAGAGTGGAAATAATGGATGTAGAGAGGATAAAATGGATGTAGAGTGGATAAAATGGATGTAGAGTTCATAAAAATGGATGTAGAGTGGATAAAAATGGATGTAGATTGGATAAAATGGATGTAGATTGGATAAAATGGATGTAGAGTGGATAAAAATGGATGTAGAGTGGATGAAAATGGATGTAGAGTATATAAAATGGATGTAGAGTATATAAAATGGATGTAGAGTGGATAAAATGGATGTAGAGTTGATAAAAATGGATGTAGAGTTAATAAAAATGGATGTTGAGTGGAAATAATGGATGTAGAGTGGATAAAATGTATGTAGAGTTCATAAAAATGGATGTAGAGTGGATAAAATTGATGTAGAGCGGATAAAATGGATGTAGAGTGGATAAAATGGATGTAGAGTGGATAAAATGGATGTAGAGTTGATAAAAATGGATGTAGAGTGGATAAAAATGGATGTAGAGTGGATAAAATGGATGTAGAGTGGATAAAACGGATGTAGAGTGGATAAAAATGGATGTAGAGTGGATAAAAATGGATGTAGAGTATATAAAATGGATGTAGAGTATATAAAATGGATGTAGAGTGGATAAAAATGGATGTAGAGTGGATAAAATGGATGTAGAGTGGATAAAAATAGATGTAGAGTGGATAAAATGGATGTAGAGTGGATAAAACGGATGTAGAGTGGATAAAAAAGGATGTAGAGGGGATAAAATGGATGTAGAGTGGATAAAATTGATGTAGAGTTAATAAAAATGGATGTAGAGTGGACAAAATGGATGTAGAGTGGATAAAAATGGATGTAGAGTGGATAAAATGGATGTAGAGTTGATAACAATGGATGTAGAGTGGATAAAATGAATGTAGAGTAGATACAATGGATGTAGAGTGGATAAAATGGATGTAGAGTTGATAAAATGGATGTAAAGTGGATAAAATGGATGTAGAGTTAATAAAAATGGATGTTGAGTGGAAATAATGGATGTAGAGAGGATAAAATGGATGTAGAGTGGATAAAATGTATGTAGAGTTCATAAAAATGGATGTAGAGTGGATAAAATTGATGTAGAGCGGATAAAATGGATGTAGAGTGGATAAAATGGATGTGGAGTGGATAACAATGGATGTAGAGTGGATAAAATGGATGTAGAGTTGATAAAAATGGATGTAGAGTGGATAAAATGGATGTAGAGTTGATAAAATGGATGTAAAGTGGATAAAATGGATGTAGAGTTAATAAAAATGGATGTAGAGTGGACAAAATGGATGTAGAGTGGATAAAAATGGATGTAGAGAGGATAAAATTGATGTAGAGCGGATAAAATGGATGTAGAGTGGATAAAATGGATGTGGAGTGGATAACAATGGATGTAGAGTGGATAAAATGGATGTAGAGTGGATAAAATGGATGTAGAGTGGATGAAATGGATGTAGAGTTGATAAAAATGGATGTAGAGTGGATAAAATGAATGTAGAGTAGATAAAATGGATGTAGAGTGGATAAAATGGATGTAGAGTTGATAAAATGGATGTAAAGTGGATAAAATGGATGTAGAGTTAATAAAAATGGATGTAGAGTGGAAATAATGGATGTAGAGAGGATAAAATGGATGTAGAGTGGATAAAATTGATGTAGAGTGGATAAAATTGATGTAGATTGGATAAAATGGATGTAGAGTGGATAAAAATGGATGTAGAGTGGATAAAATGGATGTAGAGTGGATAAAATGGATGTAAAGTGGATAAAATGGATGTAGAGTTAATAAAAATGGATGTAGAGTGGAAATAATGGATGTAGAGAGGATAAAATGGATGTAGAGTGGATAAAATGGATGTAGAGTTCATAAAAATGGATGTAGAGTGGATAAAAATGGATGTAGATTGGATAAAATGGATGTAGATTGGATAAAATGGATGTAGAGTGGATAAAAATGGATGTAGAGTGGATGAAAATGGATGTAGAGTATATAAAATGGATGTAGAGTATATAAAATGGATGTAGAGTGGATAAAATGGATGTAGAGTTGATAAAAATGGATGTAGAGTTAATAAAAATGGATGTTGAGTGGAAATAATGGATGTAGAGTGGATAAAATGTATGTAGAGTTCATAAAAATGGATGTAGAGTGGATAAAATTGATGTAGAGCGGATAAAATGGATGTAGAGTGGATAAAATGGATGTAGAGTGGATAAAATGGATGTAGAGTTGATAAAAATGGATGTAGAGTGGATAAAAATGGATGTAGAGTGGATAAAATGGATGTAGAGTGGATAAAACGGATGTAGAGTGGATAAAAAAGGATGTAGAGGGGATAAAATGGATGTAGAGTGAATAAAATTGATGTAGAGTGGATAAAATGGATGTAGAGTGGATAAAAATGGATGTAGAGAGGATAAAATTGATGTAGAGCGGATAAAATGGATGTAGAGTGGATAAAATGGATGTGGAGTGGATAACAATGGATGTAGAGTGGATAAAATGGATGTAGAGTTGATAAAAATGGATGTAGAGTTAATAAAAATGGATGTTGAGTGGAAATAATGGATGTAGAGTGGATAAAATGTATGTAGAGTTCATAAAAATGGATGTAGAGTGGATAAAATGGATGTAGAGTTGATAAAAATGGATGTAGAGTGGATAAAAATGGATGTAGAGTGGATAAAATGGATGTAGAGTGGATAAAACGGATGTAGAGTGGATAAAAAAGGATGTAGAGGGGATAAAATGGATGTAGAGTGGATAAAATTGATGTAGAGTGGATAAAATGGATGTAGAGTGGATAAAAATGGATGTAGAGTGGATAAAATGGATGTAGAGTGGGTAAAATAGATGTAGAGTGGATAAAATGGATGTAGAGTTGATAAAAATGGATGTAGAGTGGATAAAATGGATGTAGAGCGGATAAAATGGATGTAGAGTGGATAAAATGGATGTAGAGTGGATAAAATTGATGTAGAGTGGATAAAATTGATGTAGAGTGGATAAAATTGATGTAGAGTGGATAAAATGGATGTAGAGTGGATAAAAATGGATGTAGAGAGGATAAAATGGATGTAGAGTGGATAAAAATGGATGTAGAGTGGATAAAATGGATGTAGAGTGGATAAAATGGATGTAGAGTGGATAAAAATGGATGTAGAGTGGATAAAATGGATGTAGAGTGGATAAAATGGATGTAGAGTGGATGAAATGGATGTAGAGTTGATAAAAATGGATGTAGAGTGGATAAAATGAATGTAGAGTAGATAAAATGGATGTAGAGTGGATAAAATGGATGTAGAGTTGATAAAATAGATGTAAAGTGGATAAAATGGATGTAGAGTTAATAAAAATGGATGTAGAGTGGAAATAATGGATGTAGAGAGGATAAAATGGATGTAGAGTGGATAAAATTGATGTAGAGTGGATAAAATTGATGTAGAGAGGATAAAATGGATGTAGAGTGGATAAAAATGGATGTAGAGTGGATAAAATGGATGTAGAGTGGATAAAATGGATGTAAAGTGGATAAAATGGATGTAGAGTTAATAAAAATGGATGTAGAGTGGAAATAATGGATGTAGAGAGGATAAAATGGATGTAGAGTGGATAAAATGGATGTAGAGTTCATAAAAATGGATGTAGAGTGGATAAAAATGGATGTAGATTGGATAAAATGGATGTAGATTGGATAAAATGGATGTAGAGTGGATAAAAATGGATGTAGAGTGGATGAAAATGGATGTAGAGTATATAAAATGGATGTAGAGTATATAAAATGGATGTAGAGTGGATAAAATGGATGTAGAGTTGATAAAAATGGATGTAGAGTTAATAAAAATGGATGTTGAGTGGAAATAATGGATGTAGAGTGGATAAAATGTATGTAGAGTTCATAAAAATGGATGTAGAGTGGATAAAATTGATGTAGAGCGGATAAAATGGATGTAGAGTGGATAAAATGGATGTAGAGTGGATAAAATGGATGTAGAGTTGATAAAAATGGATGTAGAGTGGATAAAAATGGATGTAGAGTGGATAAAATGGATGTAGAGTGGATAAAACGGATGTAGAGTGGATAAAAAAGGATGTAGAGGGGATAAAATGGATGTAGAGTGGATAAAATTGATGTAGAGTGGATAAAATGGATGTAGAGTGGATAAAAATGGATGTAGAGTGGATAAAATGGATGTAGAGTGGGTAAAATAGATGTAGAGTGGATAAAATGGATGTAGAGTTGATAAAAATGGATGTAGAGTGGACAAAATGGATGTAGAGCGGATAAAATGGATGTAGAGTGGATAAAATGGATGTAGAGTTAATAAAAATGGATGTAGAGTGGATAAAATTGATGTAGAGTGGATAAAATGGATGTAGAGTGGATAAAATGAATGAAGAGTAAATAAAATGGATGTAGAGTGGATAAAATGGATGTAGAGTTGATAAAATGGATGTAAAGTGGATAAAATGGATGTAGAGTTAATAAAAATGGATGTAGAGTGGAAATAATGGATGTAGAAAGGATAAAATGGATGTAGAGTGGATAAAATGGATGTAGAGTGGATAAAAATGGATGTAGAGTATATAAAATGGATGTAGAGTATATAAAATGGATGTAGAGTGGATAAAAATGGATGTAGAGTGGATAAAATGGATGTAGAGTGGATAAAAATAGATGTAGAGTGGATAAAATGGATGTAGAGTGGATAAAACGGATGTAGAGTGGATAAAAAAGGATGTAGAGGGGATAAAATGGATGTAGAGTGGATAAAATTGATGTAGAGCGGATAAAATGGATGTAGAGTGGATAAAATGGATGTAGAGTTGATAACAATGGATGTAGAGTGGATAAAATGGATGTAGAGTGGATAAAACGGATGTAGAGTGGATATAAAAAGATGTAGAGGGGATAAAATGGATGTAGAGTGGATAAAATTGATGTAGAGTGGATAAAATGGATGTAGAGTGGATAAAAATGGATGTAGAGTGGATAAAATGGATGTAGAGTGGGTAAAATAGATGTAGAGTGAATAAAATGGATGTAGAGTTGATAAAAATGGATGTAGAGTGGACAAAATGGATGTAGAGCGGATAAAATGGATGTAGAGTGGATAAAATGGATGTAGAGTGGATAAAATTGATGTAGAGTGGATAAAATTGATGTAGAGAGGATAAAATGGATGTAGAGTGGATAAAAATGGATGTAGAGTGGATAAAATGGATGTAGAGTGGATAAAATGGATGTAGAGTGGATGAAATGGATGTAGAGTTGATAAAAATGGATGTAGAGTGGATAAAATGAATGTAGAGTAGATAAAATGGATGTAGAGTGGATAAAATGGATGTAGAGTTGATAAAATGGATGTAAAGTGGATAAAATGGATGTAGAGTTAATAAAAATGGATGTAGAGTGGATAAAAATGGATGTAGATTGGATAAAATGGATGTAGATTGGATAAAATGGATGTAGAGTGGATAAAAATGGATGTAGAGTGGATAAAAATGGATGTAGAGTATATAAAATGGATGTAGAGTATATAAAATGGATGTAGAGTGGATAAAAATGGATGTAGAGTGGATAAAATGGATGTAGAGTGGATAAAAATAGATGTAGAGTGGATAAAATGGATGTAGAGTGGATAAAACGGATGTAGAGTGGATAAAAAAGGATGTAGAGGGGATAAAATGGATGTAGAGTGGATAAAATTGATGTAGAGTTAATAAAAATGGATGTAGAGTGGACAAAATGGATGTAGAGTGGATAAAAATGGATGTAGAGTGGATAAAATGGATGTAGAGTTGATAACAATGGATGTAGAGTGGATAAAATGAATGTAGAGTAGATACAATGGATGTAGAGTGGATAAAATGGATGTAGAGTTGATAAAATGGATGTAAAGTGGATAAAATGGATGTAGAGTTAATAAAAATGGATGTTGAGTGGAAATAATGGATGTAGAGAGGATAAAATGGATGTAGAGTGGATAAAATGTATGTAGAGTTCATAAAAATGGGTGTAGAGTGGATAAAATTGATGTAGAGCGGATAAAATGGATGTAGAGTGGATAAAATGGATGTGGAGTGGATAACAATGGATGTAGAGTGGATAAAATGGATGTAGAGTTGATAAAAATGGATGTAGAGTGGATAAAATGGATGTAGAGTTGATAAAATGGATGTAAAGTGGATAAAATGGATGTAGAGTTAATAAAAATGGATGTAGAGTGGACAAAATGGATGTAGAGTGGATAAAAATGGATGTAGAGAGGATAAAATTGATGTAGAGCGGATAAAATGGATGTAGAGTGGATAAAATGGATGTGGAGTGGATAACAATGGATGTAGAGTGGATAAAATGGATGTAGAGTTGATAAAAATGGATGTAGAGTTAATAAAAATGGATGTTGTGTGGAAATAATGGATGTAGAGTGGATAAAATGTATGTAGATTTCATAAAAATGGATGTAGAGTGGATAAAATTGATGTAGAGCGGATAAAATGGATGTAGAGTGGATAAAATGGATGTAGAGTGGATAAAATGGATGTAGAGTTGATAAAAATGGATGTAGAGTGGATAAAAATGGATGTAGAGTGGATAAAATGGATGTAGAGTGGATAAAACGGATGTAGAGTGGATAAAAAAGGATGTAGAGGGGATAAAATGGATGTAGAGTGGATAAAATTGATGTAGAGTGGATAAAATGGATGTAGAGTGGATAAAAATGGATGTAGAGTGGATAAAATGGATGTAGAGTGGGTAAAATAGATGTAGAGTGGATAAAATGGATGTAGAGTTGATAAAAATGGATGTAGAGTGGACAAAATGGATGCAGAGCGGATAAAATGGATGTAGAGTGGATAAAATGGATGTAGAGTGGATAAAATTGATGTAGAGTGGATAAAATTGATGTAGAGTGGATAAAATTGATGTAGAGTGGATAAAATGGATGTAGAGTGGATAAAAATGGATGTAGAGAGGATAAAATGGATGTAGAGTGGATAAAAATGGATGTAGAGTGGATAAAATGGATGTAGAGTGGATAAAATGGATGTAGAGTGGATAAAAATGGATGTAGAGTGGATAAAATGGATGTAGAGTGGATAAAATGGATGTAGAGTGGATAAAATGGATGTAGAGTGGATAAAAATAGATGTAGAGTGGATAAAATGGATGTAGAGTGGATAAAACGGATGTAGAGTGGATAAAAAAGGATGTAGAGGGGATAAAATGGATGCAGAGTGGATAAAATTGATGTAGAGCGGATAAAATGGATGTAGAGTGGATAAAATGGATGTAGAGTGGATAAAATGGATGTAGAGTGGATAAAACGGATGTAGAGTGGATAAAAAAGGATGTAGAGGGGATAAAATGGATGTAGAGTGGATAAAATTGATGTAGAGTGGATAAAATGGATGTAGAGTGGATAAAAATGGATGTAGAGTGGATAAAATGGATGTAGAGTGGGTAAAATAGATGTAGAGTGGATAAAATGGATGTAGCGTTGATAAAAATGGATGTAGAGTGGACAAAATGGATGTAGAGTGGATAAAGTGGATGTAGAGTTGATAAAAATGGATGTAGAGTGGACAAAATGGATGTAGAGTGGATAAAAATGGATGTAGAGAGGATAAAATTGATGTAGAGCGGATAAAATGGATGTAGAGTGGATAAAATGGATGTGGAGTGGATAACAATGGATGTAGAGTGGATAAAATGGATGTAGAGTATATAAAATGGATGTAGAGTGGATAAAAATGGATGTAGAGTGGATAAAATGGATGTAGAGTGGATAAAAATAGATGTAGAGTGGATAAAATGGATGTAGAGTATATAAAATGGATGTAGAGTGGATAAAAATGGATGTAGATTGGATAAAATGGATGTAGAGTGGATAAAAATAGATGTAGAGTGGATAAAATGGATGTAGAGTGGATAAAACGGATGTAGAGTGGATAAAAAAGGATGTAGAGGGGATAAAATGGATGCAGAGTGGATAAAATTGATGTAGAGCGGATAAAATGGATGTAGAGTGGATAAAATGGATGTAAAGTGGATAAAATGGATGTAGAGTTAATAAAAATGGATGTTGAGTGGAAATAATGGATGTAGAGAGGATAAAATGGATGTAGAGTGGATAAAATGTATGTAGAGTTCATAAAAATGGATGTAGAGTGGATAAAATTGATGTAGAGCGGATAAAATGGATGTAGAGTGGATAAAATGGATGTGGAGTGGATAACAATGGATGTAGAGTGGATAAAATGGATGTAGAGTTGATAAAAATGGATGTAGAGTGGATAAAATGGATGTAGAGTTGATAAAATGGATGTAAAGTGGATAAAATGGATGTAGAGTTAATAAAAATGGATGTAGAGTGGACAAAATGGATGTAGAGTGGATAAAAATGGATGTAGAGAGGATAAAATTGATGTAGAGCGGATAAAATGGATGTAGAGTGGATAAAATGGATGTGGAGTGGATAACAATGGATGTAGAGTGGATAAAATGGATGTAGAGTGGATAAAATGGATGTAGAGTGGATGAAATGGATGTAGAGTTGATAAAAATGGATGTAGAGTGGATAAAATGAATGTAGAGTAGATAAAATGGATGTAGAGTGGATAAAATGGATGTAGAGTTGATAAAATGGATGTAAAGTGGATAAAATGGATGTAGAGTTAATAAAAATGGATGTAGAGTGGAAATAATGGATGTAGAGAGGATAAAATGGATGTAGAGTGGATAAAATTGATGTAGAGTGGATAAAATTGATGTAGAGAGGATAAAATGGATGTAGAGTGGATAAAAATGGATGTAGAGTGGATAAAATGGATGTAGAGTGGATAAAATGGATGTAAAGTGGATAAAATGGATGTAGAGTTAATAAAAATGGATGTAGAGTGGAAATAATGGATGTAGAGAGGATAAAATGGATGTAGAGTGGATAAAATGGATGTAGAGTTCATAAAAATGGATGTAGAGTGGATAAAAATGGATGTAGATTGGATAAAATGGATGTAGATTGGATAAAATGGATGTAGAGTGGATAAAAATGGATGTAGAGTGGATGAAAATGGATGTAGAGTATATAAAATGGATGTAGAGTATATAAAATGGATGTAGAGTGGATAAAATGGATGTAGAGTTGATAAAAATGGATGTAGAGTTAATAAAAATGGATGTTGAGTGGAAATAATGGATGTAGAGTGGATAAAATGTATGTAGAGTTCATAAAAATGGATGTAGAGTGGATAAAATTGATGTAGAGCGGATAAAATGGATGTAGAGTGGATAAAATGGATGTAGAGTGGATAAAATGGATGTAGAGTTGATAAAAATGGATGTAGAGTGGATAAAAATGGATGTAGAGTGGATAAAATGGATGTAGAGTGGATAAAACGGATGTAGAGTGGATAAAAAAGGATGTAGAGGGGATAAAATGGATGTAGAGTGGATAAAATTGATGTAGAGTGGATAAAATGGATGTAGAGTGGATAAAAATGGATGTAGAGAGGATAAAATTGATGTAGAGCGGATAAAATGGATGTAGAGTGGATAAAATGGATGTGGAGTGGATAACAATGGATGTAGAGTGGATAAAATGGATGTAGAGTTGATAAAAATGGATGTAGAGTTAATAAAAATGGATGTTGAGTGGAAATAATGGATGTAGAGTGGATAAAATGTATGTAGAGTTCATAAAAATGGATGTAGAGTGGATAAAATGGATGTAGAGTTGATAAAAATGGATGTAGAGTGGATAAAAATGGATGTAGAGTGGATAAAATGGATGTAGAGTGGATAAAACGGATGTAGAGTGGATAAAAAAGGATGTAGAGGGGATAAAATGGATGTAGAGTGGATAAAATTGATGTAGAGTGGATAAAATGGATGTAGAGTGGATAAAAATGGATGTAGAGTGGATAAAATGGATGTAGAGTGGGTAAAATAGATGTAGAGTGGATAAAATGGATGTAGAGTTGATAAAAATGGATGTAGAGTGGACAAAATGGATGTAGAGCGGATAAAATGGATGTAGAGTGGATAAAATGGATGTAGAGTGGATAAAATTGATGTAGAGTGGATAAAATTGATGTAGAGTGGATAAAATTGATGTAGAGTGGATAAAATGGATGTAGAGTGGATAAAAATGGATGTAGAGAGGATAAAATGGATGTAGAGTGGATAAAAATGGATGTAGAGTGGATAAAATGGATGTAGAGTGGATAAAATGGATGTAGAGTGGATAAAAATGGATGTAGAGTGGATAAAATGGATGTAGAGTGGATAAAATGGATGTAGAGTGGATGAAATGGATGTAGAGTTGATAAAAATGGATGTAGAGTGGATAAAATGAATGTAGAGTAGATAAAATGGATGTAGAGTGGATAAAATGGATGTAGAGTTGATAAAATGGATGTAAAGTGGATAAAATGGATGTAGAGTTAATAAAAATGGATGTAGAGTGGAAATAATGGATGTAGAGAGGATAAAATGGATGTAGAGTGGATAAAATTGATGTAGAGTGGATAAAATTGATGTAGAGAGGATAAAATGGATGTAGAGTGGATAAAAATGGATGTAGAGTGGATAAAATGGATGTAGAGTGGATAAAATGGATGTAAAGTGGATAAAATGGATGTAGAGTTAATAAAAATGGATGTAGAGTGGAAATAATGGATGTAGAGAGGATAAAATGGATGTAGAGTGGATAAAATGGATGTAGAGTTCATAAAAATGGATGTAGAGTGGATAAAAATGGATGTAGATTGGATAAAATGGATGTAGATTGGATAAAATGGATGTAGAGTGGATAAAAATGGATGTAGAGTGGATGAAAATGGATGTAGAGTATATAAAATGGATGTAGAGTATATAAAATGGATGTAGAGTGGATAAAATGGATGTAGAGTTGATAAAAATGGATGTAGAGTTAATAAAAATGGATGTTGAGTGGAAATAATGGATGTAGAGTGGATAAAATGTATGTAGAGTTCATAAAAATGGATGTAGAGTGGATAAAATTGATGTAGAGCGGATAAAATGGATGTAGAGTGGATAAAATGGATGTAGAGTGGATAAAATGGATGTAGAGTTGATAAAAATGGATGTAGAGTGGATAAAAATGGATGTAGAGTGGATAAAATGGATGTAGAGTGGATAAAACGGATGTAGAGTGGATAAAAAAGGATGTAGAGGGGATAAAATGGATGTAGAGTGGATAAAATTGATGTAGAGTGGATAAAATGGATGTAGAGTGGATAAAAATGGATGTAGAGTGGATAAAATGGATGTAGAGTGGGTAAAATAGATGTAGAGTGGATAAAATGGATGTAGAGTTGATAAAAATGGATGTAGAGTGGACAAAATGGATGTAGAGGGGATAAAATGGATGTAGAGTGGATAAAATGGATGTAGAGTGGATAAAATTGATGTAGAGTGGATAAAATTGATGTAGAGTGGATAAAATGGATGTAGAGTGGATAAAATGAATGAAGAGTAAATAAAATGGATGTAGAGTGGATAAAATGGATGTAGAGTTGATAAAATGGATGTAAAGTGGATAAAATGGATGTAGAGTTAATAAAAATGGATGTAGAGTGGAAATAATGGATGTAGAAAGGATAAAATGGATGTAGAGTGGATAAAATGGATGTAGAGTGGATAAAAATGGATGTAGAGTATATAAAATGGATGTAGAGTATATAAAATGGATGTAGAGTGGATAAAAATGGATGTAGAGTGGATAAAATGGATGTAGAGTGGATAAAAATAGATGTAGAGTGGATAAAATGGATGTAGAGTGGATAAAACGGATGTAGAGTGGATAAAAAAGGATGTAGAGGGGATAAAATGGATGTAGAGTGGATAAAATTGATGTAGAGCGGATAAAATGGATGTAGAGTGGATAAAATGGATGTAGAGTTGATAACAATGGATGTAGAGTGGATAAAATGGATGTAGAGTGGATAAAACGGATGTAGAGTGGATATAAAAAGATGTAGAGGGGATAAAATGGATGTAGAGTGGATAAAATTGATGTAGAGTGGATAAAATGGATGTAGAGTGGATAAAAATGGATGTAGAGTGGATAAAATGGATGTAGAGTGGGTAAAATAGATGTAGAGTGAATAAAATGGATGTAGAGTTGATAAAAATGGATGTAGAGTGGACAAAATGGATGTAGAGCGGATAAAATGGATGTAGAGTGGATAAAATGGATGTAGAGTGGATAAAATTGATGTAGAGTGGATAAAATTGATGTAGAGAGGATAAAATGGATGTAGAGTGGATAAAAATGGATGTAGAGTGGATAAAATGGATGTAGAGTGGATAAAATGGATGTAGAGTGGATGAAATGGATGTAGAGTTGATAAAAATGGATGTAGAGTGGATAAAATGAATGTAGAGTAGATAAAATGGATGTAGAGTGGATAAAATGGATGTAGAGTTGATAAAATGGATGTAAAGTGGATAAAATGGATGTAGAGTTAATAAAAATGGATGTAGAGTGGATAAAAATGGATGTAGATTGGATAAAATGGATGTAGATTGGATAAAATGGATGTAGAGTGGATAAAAATGGATGTAGAGTGGATAAAAATGGATGTAGAGTATATAAAATGGATGTAGAGTATATAAAATGGATGTAGAGTGGATAAAAATGGATGTAGAGTGGATAAAATGGATGTAGAGTGGATAAAAATAGATGTAGAGTGGATAAAATGGATGTAGAGTGGATAAAACGGATGTAGAGTGGATAAAAAAGGATGTAGAGGGGATAAAATGGATGTAGAGTGGATAAAATTGATGTAGAGTTATTAAAAATGGATGTAGAGTGGACAAAATGGATGTAGAGTGGATAAAAATGGATGTAGAGTGGATAAAATGGATGTAGAGTTGATAACAATGGATGTAGAGTGGATAAAATGAATGTAGAGTAGATACAATGGATGTAGAGTGGATAAAATGGATGTAGAGTTGATAAAATGGATGTAAAGTGGATAAAATGGATGTAGAGTTAATAAAAATGGATGTTGAGTGGAAATAATGGATGTAGAGAGGATAAAATGGATGTAGAGTGGATAAAATGTATGTAGAGTTCATAAAAATGGATGTAGAGTGGATAAAATTGATGTAGAGCGGATAAAATGGATGTAGAGTGGATAAAATGGATGTGGAGTGGATAACAATGGATGTAGAGTGGATAAAATGGATGTAGAGTTGATAAAAATGGATGTAGAGTGGATAAAATGGATGTAGAGTTGATAAAATGGATGTAAAGTGGATAAAATGGATGTAGAGTTAATAAAAATGGATGTAGAGTGGACAAAATGGATGTAGAGTGGATAAAAATGGATGTAGAGAGGATAAAATTGATGTAGAGCGGATAAAATGGATGTAGAGTGGATAAAATGGATGTGGAGTGGATAACAATGGATGTAGAGTGGATAAAATGGATGTAGAGTTGATAAAAATGGATGTAGAGTTAATAAAAATGGATGTTGAGTGGAAATAATGGATGTAGAGTGGATAAAATGTATGTAGATTTCATAAAAATGGATGTAGAGTGGATAAAATTGATGTAGAGCGGATAAAATGGATGTAGAGTGGATAAAATGGATGTAGAGTGGATAAAATGGATGTAGAGTTGATAAAAATGGATGTAGAGTGGATAAAAATGGATGTAGAGTGGATAAAATGGATGTAGAGTGGATAAAACGGATGTAGAGTGGATAAAAAAGGATGTAGAGGGGATAAAATGGATGTAGAGTGGATAAAATTGATGTAGAGTGGATAAAATGGATGTAGAGTGGATAAAAATGGATGTAGAGTGGATAAAATGGATGTAGAGTGGGTAAAATAGATGTAGAGTGGATAAAATGGATGTAGAGTTGATAAAAATGGATGTAGAGTGGACAAAATGGATGCAGAGCGGATAAAATGGATGTAGAGTGGATAAAATGGATGTAGAGTGGATAAAATTGATGTAGAGTGGATAAAATTGATGTAGAGTGGATAAAATTGATGTAGAGTGGATAAAATGGATGTAGAGTGGATAAAAATGGATGTAGAGAGGATAAAATGGATGTAGAGTGGATAAAAATGGATGTAGAGTGGATAAAATGGATGTAGAGTGGATAAAATGGATGTAGAGTGGATAAAAATGGATGTAGAGTGGATAAAATGGATGTAGAGTGGATAAAATGGATGTAGAGTGGATAAAATGGATGTAGAGTGGATAAAAATAGATGTAGAGTGGATAAAATGGATGTAGAGTGGATAAAACGGATGTAGAGTGGATAAAAAAGGATGTAGAGGGGATAAAATGGATGCAGAGTGGATAAAATTGATGTTGAGCGGATAAAATGGATGTAGAGTGGATAAAATGGATGTAGAGTGGATAAAATGGATGTAGAGTGGATAAAACGGATGTAGAGTGGATAAAAAAGGATGTAGAGGGGATAAAATGGATGTAGAGTGGATAAAATTGATGTAGAGTGGATAAAATGGATGTAGAGTGGATAAAAATGGATGTAGAGTGGATAAAATGGATGTAGAGTGGGTAAAATAGATGTAGAGTGGATAAAATGGATGTAGCGTTGATAAAAATGGATGTAGAGTGGACAAAATGGATGTAGAGTGGATAAAGTGGATGTAGAGTTGATAAAAATGGATGTAGAGTGGACAAAATGGATGTAGAGTGGATAAAAATGGATGTAGAGAGGATAAAATTGATGTAGAGCGGATAAAATGGATGTAGAGTGGATAAAATGGATGTGGAGTGGATAACAATGGATGTAGAGTGGATAAAATGGATGTAGAGTATATAAAATGGATGTAGAGTGGATAAAAATGGATGTAGAGTGGATAAAATGGATGTAGAGTGGATAAAAATAGATGTAGAGTGGATAAAATGGATGTAGAGTATATAAAATGGATGTAGAGTGGATAAAAATGGATGTAGAGTGGATAAAATGGATGTAGAGTGGATAAAAATAGATGTAGAGTGGATAAAATGGATGTAGAGTGGATAAAACGGATGTAGAGTGGATAAAAAAGGATGTAGAGGGGATAAAATGGATGCAGAGTGGATAAAATTGATGTAGAGCGGATAAAATGGATGTAGAGTGGATAAAATGGATGTAGAGTGGATAAAATGGATGTAGAGTGGATAAAACGGATGTAGAGTGGATAAAAAAGGATGTAGAGGGGATAAAATGGATGTAGAGTGGATAAAATTGATGTAGAGTGGATAAAATGGATGTAGAGTGGATAAAAATGGATGTAGAGTGGATAAAATGGATGTAGAGTGGGTAAAATAGATGTAGAGTGGATAAAATGGATGTAGAGTTGATAAAAATGGATGTAGAGTGGACAAAATGGATGTAGAGCGGATAAAATGGATGTAGAGTGGATAAAATGGATGTAGAGTGGATAAAATTGATGTAGAGTGGATAAAATTGATGTAGAGTGGATAAAATGGATGTAGAGTGGATAAAATGGATGTAGAGTGGATAAAAATGGATGTAGAGAGGATAAAATGGATGTAGAGTGGATAAAAATGGATGTAGAGTGGATAAAATGGATGTAGAGTTGATAAAAATGGATGTAGAGTGGATAAAATGAATGAAGAGTAAATAAAATGGATGTAGAGTGGATAAAATGGATGTAGAGTTGATAAAATGGATGTAAAGTGGATAAAATGGATGTAGAGTTAATAAAAATGGATGTAGAGTGGAAATAATGGATGTAGAGAGGATAAAATGGATGTAGAGTATATAAAATGGATGTAGAGTGGATAAAAATGGATGTAGAGTGGATAAAATGGATGTAGAGTGGATAAAAATAGATGTAGAGTGGATAAAATGGATGTAGAGTGGATAAAACGGATGTAGAGTGGATAAAAAAGGATGTAGAGGGGATAAAATGGATGTAGAGTGGATAAAATTGATGTAGAGCGGATAAAATGGATGTAGAGTGGATAAAATGGATGTAGAGTTGATAACAATGGATGTAGAGTGGATAAAATGGATGTAGAGTTGATAAAAATGGATGTAGAGTGGATAAAAATGGATGTAGAGTGGATAAAATGGATGTAGAGTGGATAAAACGGATGTAGAGTGGATATAAAAAGATGTAGAGGGGATAAAATGGATGTAGAGTGGATAAAATTGATGTAGAGTGGATAAAATGGATGTAGAGTGGATAAAAATGGATGTAGAGTGGATAAAATGGATGTAGAGTGGGTAAAATAGATGTAGAGTGAATAAAATGGATGTAGAGTTGATAAAAATGGATGTAGAGTGGACAAAATGGATGTAGAGCGGATAAAATGGATGTAGAGTGGATAAAATGGATGTAGAGTGGATAAAATTGATGTAGAGTGGATAAAATTGATGTAGAGTGGATAAAATGGATGTAGAGTGGATAAAATGGATGTAGAGTTGATAACAATGGATGTAGAGTGGATAAAATGGATGTAGAGTTGATAAAAATGGATGTAGAGTGGATAAAAATGGATGTAGAGTGGATAAAATGGATGTAGAGTGGATAAAACGGATGTAGAGTGGATATAAAAAGATGTAGAGGGGATAAAATGGATGTAGAGTGGATAAAATTGATGTAGAGTGGATAAAATGGATGTAGAGTGGATAAAAATGGATGTAGAGTGGATAAAATGGATGTAGAGTGGGTAAAATAGATGTAGAGTGAATAAAATGGATGTAGAGTTGATAAAAATGGATGTAGAGAGGATAAAATGGATGTAGAGTGGATAAAAATGGATGTAGAGTGGATAAAATGGATGTAGAGTTGATAAAAATGGATGTAGAGTGGATAAAATGAATGAAGAGTAAATAAAATGGATGTAGAGTGGATAAAATGGATGTAGAGTTGATAAAATGGATGTAAAGTGGATAAAATGGATGTAGAGTTAATAAAAATGGATGTAGAGTGGAAATAATGGATGTAGAGAGGATAAAATGGATGTAGAGTGGATAAAATGGATGTAGAGTGGATAAAAATAGATGTAGAGTGGATAAAATGGATGTAGAGTGGATAAAACGGATGTAGAGTGGATAAAAAAGGATGTAGAGGGGATAAAATGGATGTAGAGTGGATAAAATTGATGTAGAGTTAATAAAAATGGATGTAGAGTGGAAATAATGGATGTAGAGTGGATAAAATGGATGTAGAGTGGGTAAAATAGATGTAGAGTGGATAAAATGGATGTAGAGTTGATAAAAATGGATGTAGAGTGGACAAAATGGATGTAGAGCGGATAAAATGGATGTAGAGTGGATAAAATGGATGTAGAGTGGATAAAATTGATGTAGAGTGGATAAAATTGATGTAGAGAGGATAAAATGGATGTAGAGTGGATAAAAATGGATGTAGAGTGGATAAAATGGATGTAGAGTGGATAAAATGGATGTAGAGTGGATGAAATGGATGTAGAGTTGATAAAAATGGATGTAGAGTGGATAAAATGAATGTAGAGTAGATAAAATGGATGTAGAGTGGATAAAATGGATGTAGAGTTGATAAAATGGATGTAAAGTGGATAAAATGGATGTAGAGTTAATAAAAATGGATGTAGAGTGGATAAAAATGGATGTAGATTGGATAAAATGGATGTAGATTGGATAAAATGGATGTAGAGTGGATAAAAATGGATGTAGAGTGGATAAAAATGGATGTAGAGTATATAAAATGGATGTAGAGTGTATAAAATGGATGTAGAGTGGATAAAAATGGATGTAGAGTGGATAAAATGGATGTAGAGTGGATAAAAATGGATGTAGAGTGGATAAAATGGATGTAGAGTGGATAAAACGGATGTAGAGTGGATAAAAAAGGATGTAGAGGGGATAAAATGGATGTAGAGTGGATAAAATTGATGTAGAGTTAATAAAAATGGATGTAGAGTGGACAAAATGGATGTAGAGTGGATAAAAATGGATGTAGAGTGGATAAAATGGATGTAGAGTTGATAACAATGGATGTAGAGTGGATAAAATGAATGTAGAGTAGATACAATGGATGTAGAGTGGATAAAATGGATGTAGAGTTGATAAAATGGATGTAAAGTGGATAAAATGGATGTAGAGTTAATAAAAATGGATGTTGAGTGGAAATAATGGATGTAGAGAGGATAAAATGGATGTAGAGTGGATAAAATGTATGTAGAGTTCATAAAAATGGATGTAGAGTGGATAAAATTGATGTAGAGCGGATAAAATGGATGTAGAGTGGATAAAATGGATGTGGAGTGGATAACAATGGATGTAGAGTGGATAAAATGGATGTAGAGTTGATAAAAATGGATGTAGAGTGGATAAAATGGATGTAGAGTTGATAAAATGGATGTAAAGTGGATAAAATGGATGTAGAGTTAATAAAAATGGATGTAGAGTGGACAAAATGGATGTAGAGTGGATAAAAATGGATGTAGAGAGGATAAAATTGATGTAGAGCGGATAAAATGGATGTAGAGTGGATAAAATGGATGTGGAGTGGATAACAATGGATGTAGAGTGGATAAAATGGATGTAGAGTGGATAAAATGGATGTAGAGTGGATGAAATGGATGTAGAGTTGATAAAAATGGATGTAGAGTGGATAAAATGAATGTAGAGTAGATAAAATGGATGTAGAGTGGATAAAATGGATGTAGAGTTGATAAAATGGATGTAAAGTGGATAAAATGGATGTAGAGTTAATAAAAATGGATGTAGAGTGGACAAAATGGATGTAGAGTGGATAAAAATGGATGTAGAGAGGATAAAATTGATGTAGAGCGGATAAAATGGATGTAGAGTGGATAAAATGGATGTGGAGTGGATAACAATGGATGTAGAGTGGATAAAATGGATGTAGAGTGGATAAAATGGATGTAGAGTTGATAAAAATGGATGTAGAGTTAATAAAAATGGATGTTGAGTGGAAATAATGGATGTAGAGTGGATAAAATGTATGTAGAGTTCATAAAAATGGATGTAGAGTGGATAAAATTGATGTAGAGCGGATAAAATGGATGTAGAGTGGATAAAATGGATGTAGAGTGGATAAAATGGATGTAGAGTTGATAAAAATGGATGTAGAGTGGATAAAAATGGATGTAGAGTGGATAAAATGGATGTAGAGTGGATAAAACGGATGTAGAGTGGATAAAAAAGGATGTAGAGGGGATAAAATGGATGTAGAGTGGATAAAATTGATGTAGAGTGGATAAAATGGATGTAGAGTGGATAAAAATGGATGTAGAGAGGATAAAATTGATGTAGAGCGGATAAAATGGATGTAGAGTGGATAAAATGGATGTGGAGTGGATAACAATGGATGTAGAGTGGATAAAATGGATGTAGAGTTGATAAAAATGGATGTAGAGTTAATAAAAATGGATGTTGAGTGGAAATAATGGATGTAGAGTGGATAAAATGTATGTAGAGTTCATAAAAATGGATGTAGAGTGGATAAAATGGATGTAGAGTTGATAAAAATGGATGTAGAGTGGATAAAAATGGATGTAGAGTGGATAAAATGGATGTAGAGTGGATAAAACGGATGTAGAGTGGATAAAAAAGGATGTAGAGGGGATAAAATGGATGTAGAGTGGATAAAATTGATGTAGAGTGGATAAAATGGATGTAGAGTGGATAAAAATGGATGTAGAGTGGATAAAATGGATGTAGAGTGGGTAAAATAGATGTAGAGTGGATAAAATGGATGTAGAGTTGATAAAAATGGATGTAGAGTGGACAAAATGGATGTAGAGAGGATAAAATGGATGTAGAGTGGATAAAATGGATGTAGAGTGGATAAAATTGATGTAGAGTGGATAAAATTGATGTAGAGTGGATAAAATTGATGTAGAGTGGATAAAATGGATGTAGAGTGGATAAAAATGGATGTAGAGAGGATAAAATGGATGTAGAGTGGATAAAAATGGATGTAGAGTGGATAAAATGGATGTAGAGTGGATAAAATGGATGTAGAGTGGATAAAAATGGATGTAGAGTGGATAAAATGGATGTAGAGTGGATAAAATGGATGTAGAGTGGATGAAATGGATGTAGAGTTGATAAAAATGGATGTAGAGTGGATAAAATGAATGTAGAGTAGATAAAATGGATGTAGAGTGGATAAAATGGATGTAGAGTTGATAAAATGGATGTAAAGTGGATAAAATGGATGTAGAGTTAATAAAAATGGATGTAGAGTGGAAATAATGGATGTAGAGAGGATAAAATGGATGTAGAGTGGATAAAATTGATGTAGAGTGGATAAAATTGATGTAGAGAGGATAAAATGGATGTAGAGTGGATAAAAATGGATGTAGAGTGGATAAAATGGATGTAGAGTGGATAAAATGGATGTAAAGTGGATAAAATGGATGTAGAGTTAATAAAAATGGATGTAGAGTGGAAATAATGGATGTAGAGAGGATAAAATGGATGTAGAGTGGATAAAATGGATGTAGAGTTCATAAAAATGGATGTAGAGTGGATAAAAATGGATGTAGATTGGATAAAATGGATGTAGATTGGATAAAATGGATGTAGAGTGGATAAAAATGGATGTAGAGTGGATGAAAATGGATGTAGAGTATATAAAATGGATGTAGAGTATATAAAATGGATGTAGAGTGGATAAAATGGATGTAGAGTTGATAAAAATGGATGTAGAGTTAATAAAAATGGATGTTGAGTGGAAATAATGGATGTAGAGTGGATAAAATGTATGTAGAGTTCATAAAAATGGATGTAGAGTGGATAAAATTGATGTAGAGTGGATAAAATGGATGTAGAGTGGATAAAATGGATGTAGAGTGGATAAAATGGATGTAGAGTTGATAAAAATGGATGTAGAGTGGATAAAAATGGATGTAGAGTGGATAAAATGGATGTAGAGTGGATAAAACGGATGTAGAGTGGATAAAAAAGGATGTAGAGGGGATAAAATGGATGTAGAGTGGATAAAATTGATGTAGAGTGGATAAAATGGATGTAGAGTGGATAAAAATGGATGTAGAGTGGATAAAATGGATGTAGAGTGGGTAAAATAGATGTAGAGTGGATAAAATGGATGTAGAGTTGATAAAAATGGATGTAGAGTGGACAAAATGGATGTAGAGCGGATAAAATGGATGTAGAGTGGATAAAATGGATGTAGAGTGGATAAAATTGATGTAGAGTGGATAAAATTGATGTAGAGTGGATAAAATGGATGTAGAGTGGATAAAATGAATGAAGAGTAAATAAAATGGATGTAGAGTGGATAAAATGGATGTAGAGTTGATAAAATGGATGTAAAGTGGATAAAATGGATGTAGAGTTAATAAAAATGGATGTAGAGTGGAAATAATGGATGTAGAAAGGATAAAATGGATGTAGAGTGGATAAAATGGATGTAGAGTGGATAAAAATGGATGTAGAGTATATAAAATGGATGTAGAGTATATAAAATGGATGTAGAGTGGATAAAAATGGATGTAGAGTGGATAAAATGGATGTAGAGTGGATAAAAATAGATGTAGAGTGGATAAAATGGATGTAGAGTGGATAAAACGGATGTAGAGTGGATAAAAAAGGATGTAGAGGGGATAAAATGGATGTAGAGTGGATAAAATTGATGTAGAGCGGATAAAATGGATGTAGAGTGGATAAAATGGATGTAGAGTTGATAACAATGGATGTAGAGTGGATAAAATGGATGTAGAGTGGATAAAACGGATGTAGAGTGGATATAAAAAGATGTAGAGGGGATAAAATGGATGTAGAGTGGATAAAATTGATGTAGAGTGGATAAAATGGATGTAGAGTGGATAAAAATGGATGTAGAGTGGATAAAATGGATGTAGAGTGGGTAAAATAGATGTAGAGTGAATAAAATGGATGTAGAGTTGATAAAAATGGATGTAGAGTGGACAAAATGGATGTAGAGCGGATAAAATGGATGTAGAGTGGATAAAATGGATGTAGAGTGGATAAAATGGATGTAGAGTGGATAAAATTGATGTAGAGAGGATAAAATGGATGTAGAGTGGATAAAAATGGATGTAGAGTGGATAAAATGGATGTAGAGTGGATAAAATGGATGTAGAGTGGATGAAATGGATGTAGAGTTGATAAAAATGGATGTAGAGTGGATAAAATGAATGTAGAGTAGATAAAATGGATGTAGAGTGGATAAAATGGATGTAGAGTTGATAAAATGGATGTATAGTGGATAAAATGGATGTAGAGTTTATAAAAATGGATGTAGAGTGGATAAAAATGGATGTAGATTGGATAAAATGGATGTAGATTGGATAAAATGGATGTAGAGTGGATAAAAATGGATGTAGAGTGGATAAAAATGGATGTAGAGTATATAAAATGGATGTAGAGTATATAAAATGGATGTAGAGTGGATAAAAATGGATGTAGAGTGGATAAAATGGATGTAGAGTGGATAAAAATGGATGTAGAGTGGATAAAATGGATGTAGAGTGGATAAAACGGATGTAGAGTGGATAAAAAAGGATGTAGAGGGGATAAAATGGATGTAGAGTGGATAAAATTGATGTAGAGTTAATAAAAATGGATGTAGAGTGGACAAAATGGATGTAGAGTGGATAAAAATGGATGTAGAGTGGATAAAATGGATGTAGAGTTGATAACAATGGATGTAGAGTGGATAAAATGAATGTAGAGTAGATACAATGGATGTAGAGTGGATAAAATGGATGTAGAGTTGATAAAATGGATGTAAAGTGGATAAAATGGATGTAGAGTTAATAAAAATGGATGTTGAGTGGAAATAATGGATGTAGAGTGGATAAAATGGATGTAGAGTGGATAAAATGTATGTAGAGTTCATAAAAATGGATGTAGAGTGGATAAAATTGATGTAGAGCGGATAAAATGGATGTAGAGTGGATAAAATGGATGTGGAGTGGATAACAATGGATGTAGAGTGGATAAAATGGATGTAGAGTTGATAAAAATGGATGTAGAGTGGATAAAATGGATGTAGAGTTGATAAAATGGATGTAAAGTGGATAAAATGGATGTAGAGTTAATAAAAATGGATGTAGAGTGGACAAAATGGATGTAGAGTGGATAAAAATGGATGTAGAGAGGATAAAATTGATGTAGAGCGGATAAAATGGATGTAGAGTGGATAAAATGGATGTGGAGTGGATAACAATGGATGTAGAGTGGATAAAATGGATGTAGAGTTGATAAAAATGGATGTAGAGTTAATAAAAATGGATGTTGAGTGGAAATAATGGATGTAGAGTGGATAAAATGTATGTAGATTTCATAAAAATGGATGTAGAGTGGATAAAATTGATGTAGAGCGGATAAAATGGATGTAGAGTGGATAAAATGGATGTAGAGTGGATAAAATGGATGTAGAGTTGATAAAAATGGATGTAGAGTGGATAAAAATGGATGTAGAGTGGATAAAATGGATGTAGAGTGGATAAAACGGATGTAGAGTGGATAAAAAAGGATGTAGAGGGGATAAAATGGATGTAGAGTGGATAAAATTGATGTAGAGTGGATAAAATGGATGTAGAGTGGATAAAAATGGATGTAGAGTGGATAAAATGGATGTAGAGTGGATAAAATTGATGTAGAGTGGATAAAATGGATGTAGAGTTGATAAAAATGGATGTAGAGTGGACAAAATGGATGCAGAGCGGATAAAATGGATGTAGAGTGGATAAAATGGATGTAGAGTGGATAAAATTGATGTAGAGTGGATAAAATTGATGTAGAGTGGATAAAATTGATGTAGAGTGGATAAAATGGATGTAGAGTGGATAAAAATGGATGTAGAGAGGATAAAATGGATGTAGAGTGGATAAAAATGGATGTAGAGTGGATAAAATGGATGTAGAGTGGATAAAATGGATGTAGAGTGGATAAAAATGGATGTAGAGTGGATAAAATGGATGTAGAGTGGATAAAATGGATGTAGAGTGGATAAAATGGATGTAGAGTGGATAAAAATAGATGTAGAGTGGATAAAATGGATGTAGAGTGGATAAAACGGATGTAGAGTGGATAAAAAAGGATGTAGAGGGGATAAAATGGATGCAGAGTGGATAAAATTGATGTAGAGCGGATAAAATGGATGTAGAGTGGATAAAATGGATGTAGAGTGGATAAAATGGATGTAGAGTGGATAAAACGGATGTAGAGTGGATAAAAAAGGATGTAGAGGGGATAAAATGGATGTAGAGTGGATAAAATTGATGTAGAGTGGATAAAATGGATGTAGAGTGGATAAAAATGGATGTAGAGTGGATAAAATGGATGTAGAGTGGGTAAAATAGATGTAGAGTGGATAAAATGGATGTAGCGTTGATAAAAATGGATGTAGAGTGGACAAAATGGATGTAGAGTAGATAAAGTGGATGTAGAGTTGATAAAAATGGATGTAGAGTGGACAAAATGGATGTAGAGTGGATAAAAATGGATGTAGAGAGGATAAAATTGATGTAGAGCGGATAAAATGGATGTAGAGTGGATAAAATGGATGTGGAGTGGATAACAATGGATGTAGAGTGGATAAAATGGATGTAGAGTATATAAAATGGATGTAGAGTGGATAAAAATGGATGTAGAGTGGATAAAATGGATGTAGAGTGGATAAAAATAGATGTAGAGTGGATAAAATGGATGTAGAGTATATAAAATGGATGTAGAGTGGATAAAAATGGATGTAGAGTGGATAAAATGGATGTAGAGTGGATAAAAATAGATGTAGAGTGGATAAAATGGATGTAGAGTGGATAAAACGGATGTAGAGTGGATAAAAAAGGATGTAGAGGGGATAAAATGGATGCAGAGTGGATAAAATTGATGTAGAGCGGATAAAATGGATGTAGAGTGGATAAAATGGATGTAGAGTGGATAAAATGGATGTAGAGTGGATAAAACGGATGTAGAGTGGATAAAAAAGGATGTAGAGGGGATAAAATGGATGTAGAGTGGATAAAATTGATGTAGAGTGGATAAAATGGATGTAGAGTTGATAAAATGGATGTAGAGTGGATAAAATGGATGTAGAGTGGATAAAATGGATGTAGAGTGGATAAAATGGATGTAGAGTGGATAAAAATAGATGTAGAGTGGATAAAATGGATGTAGAGTGGATAAAATTGATGTAGAGTGGATAAAACGGATGTAGAGTGGATAAAACGGATGTAGAGTGGATAAAAAAGGATGTAGAGGGGATAAAATGGATGCAGAGTGGATAAAATTGATGTAGAGCGGATAAAATGGATGTAGAGTGGATAAAATGGATGTAGAGTGGATAAAATGGATGTAGAGTTCATAAAAATGGATGTAGAGTGGATAAAATTGATGTAGAGCGGATAAAATGGATGTAGAGTGGATAAAATGGATGTGGAGTGGATAACAATGGATGTAGAGTGGATAAAATGGATGTAGAGTTGATAAAAATGGATGTAGAGTGGATAAAATGGATGTAGAGTTGATAAAATGGATGTAAAGTGGATAAAATGGATGTAGAGTTAATAAAAATGGATGTAGAGTGGACAAAATGGATGTAGAGTGGATAAAAATGGATGTAGAGAGGATAAAATTGATGTAGAGCGGATAAAATGGATGTAGAGTGGATAAAATGGATGTGGAGTGGATAACAATGGATGTAGAGTGGATAAAATGGATGTAGAGTGGATAAAATGGATGTAGAGTGGATGAAATGGATGTAGAGTTGATAAAAATGGATGTAGAGTGGATAAAATGAATGTAGAGTAGATAAAATGGATGTAGAGTGGATAAAATGGATGTAGAGTTGATAAAATGGATGTAAAGTGGATAAAATGGATGTAGAGTTAATAAAAATGGATGTAGAGTGGAAATAATGGATGTAGAGAGGATAAAATGGATGTAGAGTGGATAAAATTGATGTAGAGTGGATAAAATTGATGTAGAGAGGATAAAATGGATGTAGAGTGGATAAAAATGGATGTAGAGTGGATAAAATGGATGTAGAGTGGATAAAATGGATGTAAAGTGGATAAAATGGATGTAGAGTTAATAAAAATGGATGTAGAGTGGAAATAATGGATGTAGAGAGGATAAAATGGATGTAGAGTGGATAAAATGGATGTAGAGTTCATAAAAATGGATGTAGAGTGGATAAAAATGGATGTAGATTGGATAAAATGGATGTAGATTGGATAAAATGGATGTAGAGTGGATAAAAATGGATGTAGAGTGGATGAAAATGGATGTAGAGTATATAAAATGGATGTAGAGTATATAAAATGGATGTAGAGTGGATAAAATGGATGTAGAGTTGATAAAAATGGATGTAGAGTTAATAAAAATGGATGTTGAGTGGAAATAATGGATGTAGAGTGGATAAAATGTATGTAGAGTTCATAAAAATGGATGTAGAGTGGATAAAATTGATGTAGAGCGGATAAAATGGATGTAGAGTGGATAAAATGGATGTAGAGTGGATAAAATGGATGTAGAGTTGATAAAAATGGATGTAGAGTGGATAAAAATGGATGTAGAGTGGATAAAATGGATGTAGAGTGGATAAAACGGATGTAGAGTGGATAAAAAAGGATGTAGAGGGGATAAAATGGATGTAGAGTGGATAAAATTGATGTAGAGTGGATAAAATGGATGTAGAGTGGATAAAAATGGATGTAGAGAGGATAAAATTGATGTAGAGCGGATAAAATGGATGTAGAGTGGATAAAATGGATGTGGAGTGGATAACAATGGATGTAGAGTGGATAAAATGGATGTAGAGTTGATAAAAATGGATGTAGAGTTAATAAAAATGGATGTTGAGTGGAAATAATGGATGTAGAGTGGATAAAATGTATGTAGAGTTCATAAAAATGGATGTAGAGTGGATAAAATGGATGTAGAGTTGATAAAAATGGATGTAGAGTGGATAAAAATGGATGTAGAGTGGATAAAATGGATGTAGAGTGGATAAAACGGATGTAGAGTGGATAAAAAAGGATGTAGAGGGGATAAAATGGATGTAGAGTGGATAAAATTGATGTAGAGTGGATAAAATGGATGTAGAGTGGATAAAAATGGATGTAGAGTGGATAAAATGGATGTAGAGTGGGTAAAATAGATGTAGAGTGGATAAAATGGATGTAGAGTTGATAAAAATGGATGTAGAGTGGACAAAATGGATGTAGAGCGGATAAAATGGATGTAGAGTGGATAAAATGGATGTAGAGTGGATAAAATTGATGTAGAGTGGATAAAATTGATGTAGAGTGGATAAAATTGATGTAGAGTGGATAAAATGGATGTAGAGTGGATAAAAATGGATGTAGAGAGGATAAAATGGATGTAGAGTGGATAAAAATGGATGTAGAGTGGATAAAATGGATGTAGAGTGGATAAAATGGATGTAGAGTGGATAAAAATGGATGTAGAGTGGATAAAATGGATGTAGAGTGGATAAAATGGATGTAGAGTGGATGAAATGGATGTAGAGTTGATAAAAATGGATGTAGAGTGGATAAAATGAATGTAGAGTAGATAAAATGGATGTAGAGTGGATAAAATGGATGTAGAGTTGATAAAATGGATGTAAAGTGGATAAAATGGATGTAGAGTTAATAAAAATGGATGTAGAGTGGAAATAATGGATGTAGAGAGGATAAAATGGATGTAGAGTGGATAAAATTGATGTAGAGTGGATAAAATTGATGTAGAGAGGATAAAATGGATGTAGAGTGGATAAAAATGGATGTAGAGTGGATAAAATGGATGTAGAGTGGATAAAATGGATGTAAAGTGGATAAAATGGATGTAGAGTTAATAAAAATGGATGTAGAGTGGAAATAATGGATGTAGAGAGGATAAAATGGATGTAGAGTGGATAAAATGGATGTAGAGTTCATAAAAATGGATGTAGAGTGGATAAAAATGGATGTAGATTGGATAAAATGGATGTAGATTGGATAAAATGGATGTAGAGTGGATAAAAATGGATGTAGAGTGGATGAAAATGGATGTAGAGTATATAAAATGGATGTAGAGTATATAAAATGGATGTAGAGTGGATAAAATGGATGTAGAGTTGATAAAAATGGATGTAGAGTTAATAAAAATGGATGTTGAGTGGAAATAATGGATGTAGAGTGGATAAAATGTATGTAGAGTTCATAAAAATGGATGTAGAGTGGATAAAATTGATGTAGAGCGGATAAAATGGATGTAGAGTGGATAAAATGGATGTAGAGTGGATAAAATGGATGTAGAGTTGATAAAAATGGATGTAGAGTGGATAAAAATGGATGTAGAGTGGATAAAATGGATGTAGAGTGGATAAAACGGATGTAGAGTGGATAAAAATGGATGTAGAGGGGATAAAATGGATGTAGAGTGGATAAAATTGATGTAGAGTGGATAAAATGGATGTAGAGTGGATAAAAATGGATGTAGAGTGGATAAAATGGATGTAGAGTGGGTAAAATAGATGTAGAGTGGATAAAATGGATGTAGAGTTGATAAAAATGGATGTAGAGTGGACAAAATGGATGTAGAGCGGATAAAATGGATGTAGAGTGGATAAAATGGATGTAGAGTGGATAAAATTGATGTAGAGTGGATAAAATTGATGTAGAGTGGATAAAATGGATGTAGAGTGGATAAAATGAATGAAGAGTAAATAAAATGGATGTAGAGTGGATAAAATGGATGTAGAGTTGATAAAATGGATGTAAAGTGGATAAAATGGATGTAGAGTTAATAAAAATGGATGTAGAGTGGAAATAATGGATGTAGAAAGGATAAAATGGATGTAGAGTGGATAAAATGGATGTAGAGTGGATAAAAATGGATGTAGAGTATATAAAATGGATGTAGAGTATATAAAATGGATGTAGAGTGGATAAAAATGGATGTAGAGTGGATAAAATGGATGTAGAGTGGATAAAAATAGATGTAGAGTGGATAAAATGGATGTAGAGTGGATAAAACGGATGTAGAGTGGATAAAAAAGGATGTAGAGGGGATAAAATGGATGTAGAGTGGATAAAATTGATGTAGAGCGGATAAAATGGATGTAGAGTGGATAAAATGGATGTAGAGTTGATAACAATGGATGTAGAGTGGATAAAATGGATGTAGAGTGGATAAAACGGATGTAGAGTGGATAAAAAAAGATGTAGAGGGGATAAAATGGATGTAGAGTGGATAAAATTGATGTAGAGTGGATAAAATGGATGTAGAGTGGATAAAAATGGATGTAGAGTGGATAAAATGGATGTAGAGTGGGTAAAATAGATGTAGAGTGAATAAAATGGATGTAGAGTTGATAAAAATGGATGTAGAGTGGACAAAATGGATGTAGAGTGGATAAAATGGATGTAGAGTGGATAAAATGGATGTAGAGTGGATAAAATTGATGTAGAGTGGATAAAATTGATGTAGAGAGGATAAAATGGATGTAGAGTGGATAAAAATGGATGTAGAGTGGATAAAATGGATGTAGAGTGGATAAAATGGATGTAGAGTGGATGAAATGGATGTAGAGTTGATAAAAATGGATGTAGAGTGGATAAAATGAATGTAGAGTAGATAAAATGGATGTAGAGTGGATAAAATGGATGTAGAGTTGATAAAATGGATGTAAAGTGGATAAAATGGATGTAGAGTTAATAAAAATGGATGTAGAGTGGATAAAAATGGATGTAGATTGGATAAAATGGATGTAGATTGGATAAAATGGATGTAGAGTGGATAAAAATGGATGTAGAGTGGATAAAAATGGATGTAGAGTATATAAAATGGATGTAGAGTATATAAAATGGATGTAGAGTGGATAAAAATGGATGTAGAGTGGATAAAATGGATGTAGAGTGGATAAAAATAGATGTAGAGTGGATAAAATGGATGTAGAGTGGATAAAACGGATGTAGAGTGGATAAAAAAGGATGTAGAGGGGATAAAATGGATGTAGAGTGGATAAAATTGATGTAGAGTTAATAAAAATGGATGTAGAGTGGACAAAATGGATGTAGAGTGGATAAAAATGGATGTAGAGTGGATAAAATGGATGTAGAGTTGATAAAAATGGATGTAGAGTGGATAAAATGAATGTAGAGTAGATACAATGGATGTAGAGTGGATAAAATGGATGTAGAGTTGATAAAATGGATGTAAAGTGGATAAAATGGATGTAGAGTTAATAAAAATGGATGTTGAGTGGAAATAATGGATGTAGAGAGGATAAAATGGATGTAGAGTGGATAAAATGTATGTAGAGTTCATAAAAATGGATGTAGAGTGGATAAAATTGATGTAGAGCGGATAAAATGGATGTAGAGTGGATAAAATGGATGTGGAGTGGATAACAATGGATGTAGAGTGGATAAAATGGATGTAGAGTTGATAAAAATGGATGTAGAGTGGATAAAATGGATGTAGAGTTGATAAAATGGATGTAAAGTGGATAAAATGGATGTAGAGTTAATAAAAATGGATGTAGAGTGGACAAAATGGATGTAGAGTGGATAAAAATGGATGTAGAGAGGATAAAATTGATGTAGAGCGGATAAAATGGATGTAGAGTGGATAAAATGGATGTGGAGTGGATAACAATGGATGTAGAGTGGATAAAATGGATGTAGAGTTGATAAAAATGGATGTAGAGTTAATAAAAATGGATGTTGAGTGGAAATAATGGATGTAGAGTGGATAAAATGTATGTAGATTTCATAAAAATGGATGTAGAGTGGATAAAATTGATGTAGAGCGGATAAAATGGATGTAGAGTGGATAAAATGGATGTAGAGTGGATAAAATGGATGTAGAGTTGATAAAAATGGATGTAGAGTGGATAAAAATGGATGTAGAGTGGATAAAATGGATGTAGAGTGGATAAAACGGATGTAGAGTGGATAAAAAAGGATGTAGAGGGGATAAAATGGATGTAGAGTGGATAAAATTGATGTAGAGTGGATAAAATGGATGTAGAGTGGATAAAAATGGATGTAGAGTGGATAAAATGGATGTAGAGTGGGTAAAATAGATGTAGAGTGGATAAAATGGATGTAGAGTTGATAAAAATGGATGTAGAGTGGACAAAATGGATGCAGAGCGGATAAAATGGATGTAGAGTGGATAAAATGGATGTAGAGTGGATAAAATTGATGTAGAGTGGATAAAATTGATGTAGAGTGGATAAAATTGATGTAGAGTGGATAAAATGGATGTAGAGTGGATAAAAATGGATGTAGAGAGGATAAAATGGATGTAGAGTGGATAAAAATGGATGTAGAGTGGATAAAATGGATGTAGAGTGGATAAAATGGATGTAGAGTGGATAAAAATGGATGTAGAGTGGATAAAATGGATGTAGAGTGGATAAAATGGATGTAGAGTGGATAAAATGGATGTAGAGTGGATAAAAATAGATGTAGAGTGGATAAAATGGATGTAGAGTGGATAAAACGGATGTAGAGTGGATAAAAAAGGATGTAGAGGGGATAAAATGGATGCAGAGTGGATAAAATTGATGTAGAGCGGATAAAATGGATGTAGAGTGGATAAAATGGATGTAGAGTGGATAAAATGGATGTAGAGTGGATAAAACGGATGTAGAGTGGATAAAAAAGGATGTAGAGGGGATAAAATGGATGTAGAGTGGATAAAATTGATGTAGAGTGGATAAAATGGATGTAGAGTGGATAAAAATGGATGTAGAGTGGATAAAATGGATGTAGAGTGGGTAAAATAGATGTAGAGTGGATAAAATGGATGTAGCGTTGATAAAAATGGATGTAGAGTGGACAAAATGGATGTAGAGTGGATAAAGTGGATGTAGAGTTGATAAAAATGGATGTAGAGTGGACAAAATGGATGTAGAGTGGATAAAAATGGATGTAGAGAGGATAAAATTGATGTAGAGCGGATAAAATGGATGTAGAGTGGATAAAATGGATGTGGAGTGGATAACAATGGATGTAGAGTGGATAAAATGGATGTAGAGTATATAAAATGGATGTAGAGTGGATAAAAATGGATGTAGAGTGGATAAAATGGATGTAGAGTGGATAAAAATAGATGTAGAGTGGATAAAATGGATGTAGAGTATATAAAATGGATGTAGAGTGGATAAAAATGGATGTAGAGTGGATAAAATGGATGTAGAGTGGATAAAAATAGATGTAGAGTGGATAAAATGGATGTAGAGTGGATAAAACGGATGTAGAGTGGATAAAAAAGGATGTAGAGGGGATAAAATGGATGCAGAGTGGATAAAATTGATGTAGAGCGGATAAAATGGATGTAGAGTGGATAAAATGGATGTAGAGTGGATAAAATGGATGTAGAGTGGATAAAACGGATGTAGAGTGGATAAAAAAGGATGTAGAGGGGATAAAATGGATGTAGAGTGGATAAAATTGATGTAGAGTGGATAAAATGGATGTAGAGTGGATAAAAATGGATGTAGAGTGGATAAAATGGATGTAGAGTGGGTAAAATAGATGTAGAGTGGATAAAATGGATGTAGAGTTGATAAAAATGGATGTAGAGTGGACAAAATGGATGTAGAGCGGATAAAATGGATGTAGAGTGGATAAAATGGATGTAGAGTGGATAAAATTGATGTAGAGTGGATAAAATTGATGTAGAGTGGATAAAATGGATGTAGAGTGGATAAAATGGATGTAGAGTGGATAAAAATGGATGTAGAGAGGATAAAATGGATGTAGAGTGGATAAAAATGGATGTAGAGTGGATAAAATGGATGTAGAGTTGATAAAAATGGATGTAGAGTGGATAAAATGAATGAAGAGTAAATAAAATGGATGTAGAGTGGATAAAATGGATGTAGAGTTGATAAAATGGATGTAGAGTGGATAAAATGGATGTAGAGTTAATAAAAATGGATGTAGAGTGGAAATAATGGATGTAGAGAGGATAAAATGGATGTAGAGTGGATAAAATGGATGTAGAGTGGATAAAAATGGATGTAGAGTATATAAAATGGATGTAGAGTATATAAAATGGATGTAGAGTGGATAAAAATGGATGTAGAGTGGATAAAATGGATGTAGAGTGGATAAAAATAGATGTAGAGTGGATAAAATGGATGTAGAGTGGATAAAACGGATGTAGAGTGGATAAAAAAGGATGTAGAGGGGATAAAATGGATGTAGAGTGGATAAAATTGATGTAGAGCGGATAAAATGGATGTAGAGTGGATAAAATGGATGTAGAGTTGATAACAATGGATGTAGAGTGGATAAAATGGATGTAGAGTTGATAAAAATGGATGTAGAGTGGATAAAAATGGATGTAGAGTGGATAAAATGGATGTAGAGTGGATAAAACGGATGTAGAGTGGATATAAAAAGATGTAGAGGGGATAAAATGGATGTAGAGTGGATAAAATGGATGTAGAGTGGATAAAATGGATGTAGAGTGGATAAAAATGGATGTAGAGTGGATAAAATGGATGTAGAGTGGGTAAAATAGATGTAGAGTGAATAAAATGGATGTAGAGTTGATAAAAATGGATGTAGAGTGGACAAAATGGATGTAGAGCGGATAAAATGGATGTAGAGTGGATAAAATGGATGTAGAGTGGATAAAATTGATGTAGAGTGGATAAAATTGATGTAGAGTGGATAAAATGGATGTAGAGTGGATAAAATGGATGTAGAGTTGATAACAATGGATGTAGAGTGGATAAAATGGATGTAGAGTTGATAAAAATGGATGTAGAGTGGATAAAAATGGATGTAGAGTGGATAAAATGGATGTAGAGTGGATAAAACGGATGTAGAGTGGATATAAAAAGATGTAGAGGGGATAAAATGGATGTAGAGTGGATAAAATTGATGTAGAGTGGATAAAATGGATGTAGAGTGGATAAAAATGGATGTAGAGTGGATAAAATGGATGTAGAGTGGGTAAAATAGATGTAGAGTGAATAAAATGGATGTAGAGTTGATAAAAATGGATGTAGAGAGGATAAAATGGATGTAGAGTGGATAAAAATGGATGTAGAGTGGATAAAATGGATGTAGAGTTGATAAAAATGGATGTAGAGTGGATAAAATGAATGAAGAGTAAATAAAATGGATGTAGAGTGGATAAAATGGATGTAGAGTTGATAAAATGGATGTAAAGTGGATAAAATGGATGTAGAGTTAATAAAAATGGATGTAGAGTGGAAATAATGGATGTAGAGAGGATAAAATGGATGTAGAGTGGATAAAATGGATGTAGAGTGGATAAAAATAGATGTAGAGTGGATAAAATGGATGTAGAGTGGATAAAACGGATGTAGAGTGGATAAAAAAGGATGTAGAGGGGATAAAATGGATGTAGAGTGGATAAAATTGATGTAGAGTTAATAAAAATGGATGTAGAGTGGAAATAATGGATGTAGAGTGGATAAAATGTATGTAGAGTTCATAAAAATGGATGTAGAGTGGATAAAATTGATGTAGAGCGGATAAAATGGATGTAGAGTGGATAAAATGGATGTAGAGTGGATAAAATGGATGTAGAGTGGATAAAATGGATGTAAAGTGGATAAAATGGATGTAGAGTTAATAAAAATGGATGTAGAGTGGAAATAATGGATGTAGAGAGGATAAAATGGATGTAGAGTGGATAAAATGGATGTAGAGTTCATAAAAATGGATGTAGAGTGGATAAAAATGGATGTAGATTGGATAAAATGGATGTAGATTGGATAAAATGGATGTAGAGTGGATAAAAATGGATGTAGAGTGGATGAAAATGGATGTAGAGTATATAAAATGGATGTAGAGTATATAAAATGGATGTAGAGTGGATAAAAATGGATGTAGAGTGGATAAAATGGATGTAGAGTGGATAAAAATAGATGTAGAGTGGATAAAATGGATGTAGAGTGGATAAAACGGATGTAGAGTGGATAAAAAAGGATGTAGAGGGGATAAAATGGATGTAGAGTGGATAAAATTGATGTAGAGTTAATAAAAATGGATGTAGAGTGGATAAAATTGATGTAGAGCGGATAAAATGGATGTAGAGTGGATAAAATGGATGTGGAGTGGATAACAATGGATGTAGAGTGGATAAAATGGATGTAGAGTTGATAAAAATGGATGTAGAGTGGATAAAATGGATGTAGAGTTGATAAAATGGATGTAAAGTGGATAAAATGGATGTAGAGTTAATAAAAATGGATGTAGAGTGGACAAAATGGATGTAGAGTGGATAAAATTGATGTAGAGTGGATAAAATGGATGTAGAGTGGATAAAAATGGATGTAGAGTGGATAAAATGGATGTAGAGTGGGTAAAATAGGTGTAGAGTGGATAAAATGGATGTAGAGTTGATAAAAATGGATGTGGAGTGGACAAAATGGATGTAGAGCGGATAAAATGGATGTAGAGTGGATAAAATGGATGTAGAGTGGATAAAATTGATGTAGAGTGGATAAAATTGATGTAGAGTGGATAAAATGGATGTAGAGTGGATAAAATGGATGTAGAGTGGATAAAAATGGATGTAGAGAGGATAAAATGGATGTAGAGTGGATAAAAATGGATGTAGAGTGGATAAAATGGATGTAGAGTGGATAAAACGGATGTAGAGTGGATAAAACGGATGTAGAGTGGATAAAAAAGGATGTAGAGGGGATAAAATGGATGCAGAGTGGATAAAATTGATGTAGAGCGGATAAAATGGATGTAGAGTGGATAAAATGGATGTAGAGTGGATAAAATGGATGTAGAGTGGATAAAACGGATGTAGAGTGGATAAAAAAGGATGTAGAGGGGATAAAATGGATGTAGAGTGGATAAAATTGATGTAGAGTGGATAAAATGGATGTAGAGTGGATAAAAATGGATGTAGAGTGGATAAAATGGATGTAGAGTGGGTAAAATAGATGTAGAGTGGATAAAATGGATGTAGAGTTGATAAAAATGGATGTAGAGTGGACAAAATGGATGTAGAGCGGATAAAATGGATGTAGAGTGGATAAAATGGATGTAGAGTGGATAAAATTGATGTAGAGTGGATAAAATTGATGTAGAGTGGATAAAATGGATGTAGAGTGGATAAAATGGATGTAGAGTGGATAAAAATGGATGTAGAGAGGATAAAATGGATGTAGAGTGGATAAAAATGGATGTAGAGTGGATAAAATGGATGTAGAGTTGATAAAAATGGATGTAGAGTGGATAAAATGAATGAAGAGTAAATAAAATGGATGTAGAGTGGATAAAATGGATGTAGAGTTGATAAAATGGATGTAAAGTGGATAAAATGGATGTAGAGTTAATAAAAATGGATGTAGAGTGGAAATAATGGATGTAGAGAGGATAAAATGGATGTAGAGTGGATAAAATGGATGTAGAGTGGATAAAAATGGATGTAGAGTATATAAAATGGATGTAGAGTATATAAAATGGATGTAGAGTGGATAAAAATGGATGTAGAGTGGATAAAATGGATGTAGAGTGGATAAAAATAGATGTAGAGTGGATAAAATGGATGTAGAGTGGATAAAACGGATGTAGAGTGGATAAAAAAGGATGTAGAGGGGATAAAATGGATGTAGAGTGGATAAAATTGATGTAGAGCGGATAAAATTGATGTAGAGTGGATAAAATGGATGTAGAGTTGATAACAATGGATGTAGAGTGGATAAAACGGATGTAGAGTGGATATAAAAAGATGTAGAGGGGATAAAATGGATGTAGAGTGGATAAAATTGATGTAGAGTGGATAAAATGGATGTAGAGTGGATAAAAATGGATGTAGAGTGGATAAAATGGATGTAGAGTGGGTAAAATAGATGTAGAGTGGATAAAATGGATGTAGAGTTGATAAAAATGGATGTAGAGTGGACAAAATGGATGTAGAGCGGATAAAATGGATGTAGAGTGGATAAAATGGATGTAGAGTGGATAAAATTGATGTAGAGTGGATAAAATGAATGTAGAGTAGATAAAATGGATGTAGAGTGGATAAAATGGATGTAGAGTTGATAAAATGGATGTAAAGTGGATAAAATGGATGTAGAGTTAATAAAAATGGATGTAGAGTGGATAAAAATGGATGTAGATTGAATAAAATGGATGTAGATTGGATAAAATGGATGTAGAGTGGATAAAAATGGATGTAGAGTGGATAAAATGGATGTAGAGTTCATAAAAATGGATGTAGAGTGGATAAAAATGGATGTAGATTGGATAAAATGGATGTAGATTGGATAAAATGGATGTAGAGTGGATAAAAATGGATGTAGAGTGGATAAAAATGGATGTAGAGTATATAAAATGGATGTAGAGTATATAAAATGGATGTAGAGTGGATAAAAATGGATGTAGAGTGGATAAAATGGATGTAGAGTGGATAAAAATAGATGTAGAGTGGATAAAATGGATGTAGAGTGGATAAAACGGATGTAGAGTGGATAAAAAAGGATGTAGAGGGGATAAAATGGATGTAGAGTGGATAAAATTGATGTAGAGTTAATAAAAATGGATGTAGAGTTGATAACAATGGATGTAGAGTGGATAAAATGAATGTAGAGTAGATACAATGGATGTAGAGTGGATAAAATGGATGTAGAGTTGATAAAATGGATGTAAAGTGGATAAAATGGATGTAGAGTTAATAAAAATGGATGTTGAGTGGAAATAATGGATGTAGAGAGGATAAAATGGATGTAGAGTGGATAAAATGTATGTAGAGTTCATAAAAATGGATGTAGAGTGGATAAAATTGATGTAGAGCGGATAAAATGGATGTAGAGTGGATAAAATGGATGTGGAGTGGATAACAATGGATGTAGAGTGGATAAAATGGATGTAGAGTTGGTAAAAATGGATGTAGAGTGGATAAAATGGATGTAGAGTTGATAAAATGGATGTAAAGTGGATAAAATGGATGTAGAGTTAATAAAAATGGATGTAGAGTGGACAAAATGGATGTAGAGTGGATAAAAATGGATGTAGAGAGGATAAAATTGATGTAGAGCGGATAAAATGGATGTAGAGTGGATAAAATGGATGTAGAGTGGATAAAATGGATGTAGAGTGGATAAAACGGATGTAGAGTGGATAAAACGGATGTAGAGTGGACAAAAAAGGATGTAGAGGGGATAAAATGGATGCAGAGTGGATAAAATTGATGTAGAGTGGATAAAATGGATGTAGAGTGGATAAAAATGGATGTAGAGTGGATAAAATGGATGTAGAGTGGGTAAAATAGATGTAGAGTGGATAAAATGGATGTAGAGTTGATAAAAATGGATGTAGAGTGGACAAAATGGATGTAGAGCGGATAAAATGGATGTAGAGTGGATAAAATGGATGTAGAGTGGATAAAATTGATGTAGAGTGGATAAAATTGATGTAGAGTGGATAAAATGGATGTAGAGTGGATAAAATGGATGTAGAGTGGATAAAAATGGATGTAGAGTGGATAAAATGGATGTAGAGTGGATAAAATGGATGTAGAGTGGATAAAAATGGATGTAGAGAGGATAAAATGGATGTAGAGTGGATAAAAATGGATGTAGAGTGGATAAAATGGATGTAGAGTTGATAAAAATGGATGTAGAGTGGATAAAATGAATGAAGAGTAAATAAAATGGATGTAGAGTGGATAAAATGGATGTAGAGTTGATAAAATGGATGTAGAGAGGATAAAATGGATGTAGAGTGGATAAAATGGATGTAGAGTGGATAAAAATGGATGTAGAGTATATAAAATGGATGTAGAGTATATAAAATGGATGTAGAGTGGATAAAAATGGATGTAGAGTGGATAAAATGGATGTAGAGTGGATAAAAATAGATGTAGAGTGGATAAAATGGATGTAGAGTGGATAAAACGGATGTAGAGTGGATAAAAAAGGATGTAGAGGGGATAAAATGGATGTAGAGTGGATAAAATTGATGTAGAGCGGATAAAATGGATGTAGAGTGGATAAAATGGATGTAGAGTTGATAACAATGGATGTAGAGTGGATAAAATGGATGTAGAGTTGATAAAAATGGATGTAGAGTGGATAAAAATGGATGTAGAGTGGATAAAATGGATGTAGAGTGGATAAAACGGATGTAGAGTGGATATAAAAAGATGTAGAGGGGATAAAATGGATGTAGAGTGGATAAAATTGATGTAGAGTGGATAAAATGGATGTAGAGTGGATAAAAATGGATGTAGAGTGGATAAAATGGATGTAGAGTGGGTAAAATAGATGTAGAGTGAATAAAAAGGATGTAGAGTTGATAAAAATGGATGTAGAGTGGACAAAATGGATGTAGAGCGGATAAAATGGATGTAGAGTGGATAAAATGGATGTAGAGTGGATAAAATTGATGTAGAGTGGATAAAATTGATGTAGAGAGGATAAAATGGATGTAGAGTGGATAAAAATGGATGTAGAGTGGATAAAATGGATGTAGAGTGGATAAAATGGATGTAGAGTGGATTAAATGGATGTAGAGTTGATAAAAATGGATGTAGAGTGGATAAAATGAATGTAGAGTAGATAAAATGGATGTAGAGTGGATAAAATGGATGTAGAGTTGATAAAATGGATGTAAAGTGGATAAAATGGATGTAGAGTTAATAAAAATGGATGTAGAGTGGATAAAAATGGATGTAGATTGAATAAAATGGATGTAGATTGGATAAAATGGATGTAGAGTGGATAAAAATGGATGTAGAGTGGATAAAATGGATGTAGAGTGGATAAAATGGATGTAGAGTGGATAAAAATGGATGTAGAGAGGATAAAATGGATGTAGAGTGGATAAAAATGGATGTAGAGTGGATAAAATGGATGTAGAGTTGATAAAAATGGATGTAGAGTGGATAAAATGAATGAAGAGTAAATAAAATGGATGTAGAGTGGATAAAATGGATGTAGAGTTGATAAAATGGATGTAGAGAGGATAAAATGGATGTAGAGTGGATAAAATGGATGTAGAGTGGATAAAAATGGATGTAGAGTATATAAAATGGATGTAGAGTATATAAAATGGATGTAGAGTGGATAAAAATGGATGTAGAGTGGATAAAATGGATGTAGAGTGGATAAAAATAGATGTAGAGTGGATAAAATGGATGTAGAGTGGATAAAACGGATGTAGAGTGGATAAAAAAGGATGTAGAGGGGATAAAATGGATGTAGAGTGGATAAAATTGATGTAGAGCGGATAAAATGGATGTAGAGTGGATAAAATGGATGTAGAGTTGATAACAATGGATGTAGAGTGGATAAAATGGATGTAGAGTTGATAAAAATGGATGTAGAGTGGATAAAAATGGATGTAGAGTGGATAAAATGGATGTAGAGTGGATAAAACGGATGTAGAGTGGATATAAAAAGATGTAGAGGGGATAAAATGGATGTAGAGTGGATAAAATTGATGTAGAGTGGATAAAATGGATGTAGAGTGGATAAAAATGGATGTAGAGTGGATAAAATGGATGTAGAGTGGGTAAAATAGATGTAGAGTGAATAAAAAGGATGTAGAGTTGATAAAAATGGATGTAGAGTGGACAAAATGGATGTAGAGCGGATAAAATGGATGTAGAGTGGATAAAATGGATGTAGAGTGGATAAAATTGATGTAGAGTGGATAAAATTGATGTAGAGAGGATAAAATGGATGTAGAGTGGATAAAAATGGATGTAGAGTGGATAAAATGGATGTAGAGTGGATAAAATGGATGTAGAGTGGATTAAATGGATGTAGAGTTGATAAAAATGGATGTAGAGTGGATAAAATGAATGTAGAGTAGATAAAATGGATGTAGAGTGGATAAAATGGATGTAGAGTTGATAAAATGGATGTAAAGTGGATAAAATGGATGTAGAGTTAATAAAAATGGATGTAGAGTGGATAAAAATGGATGTAGATTGAATAAAATGGATGTAGATTGGATAAAATGGATGTAGAGTGGATAAAAATGGATGTAGAGTGGATAAAAATGGATGTAGAGTGGATAAAATGGATGTAGAGTGGATAAAAATAGATGTAGAGTGGATAAAATGGATGTAGAGTGGATAAAACGGATGTAGAGTGGATAAAACGGATGTAGAGTGGACAAAAAAGGATGTAGAGGGGATAAAATGGATGCAGAGTGGATAAAATTGATGTAGAGCGGATAAAATGGATGTAGAGTGGATAAAATGGATGTAGAGTGGATAAAATGGATGTAGAGTGGATAAAACGGATGTAGAGTGGATAAAAAAGGATGTAGAGGGGATAAAATGGATGTAGAGTGGATAAAATTGATGTAGAGTGGATAAAATGGATGTAGAGTGGATAAAAATGGATGTAGAGTGGATAAAATGGATGTAGAGTGGGTAAAATAGATGTAGAGTGGATAAAATGGATGTAGAGTTGATAAAAATGGATGTAGAGTGGACAAAATGGATGTAGAGCGGATAAAATGGATGTAGAGTGGATAAAATGGATGTAGAGTGGATAAAATTGATGTAGAGTGGATAAAATTGATGTAGAGTGGATAAAATGGATGTAGAGTGGATAAAATGGATGTAGAGTGGATAAAAATGGATGTAGAGTGGATAAAATGGATGTAGAGTGGATAAAATGGATGTAGAGTGGATAAAAATGGATGTAGAGAGGATAAAATGGATGTAGAGTGGATAAAAATGGATGTAGAGTGGATAAAATGGATGTAGAGTTGATAAAAATGGATGTAGAGTGGATAAAATGAATGAAGAGTAAATAAAATGGATGTAGAGTGGATAAAATGGATGTAGAGTTGATAAAATGGATGTAGAGAGGATAAAATGGATGTAGAGTGGATAAAATGGATGTAGAGTGGATAAAAATGGATGTAGAGTATATAAAATGGATGTAGAGTATATAAAATGGATGTAGAGTGGATAAAAATGGATGTAGAGTGGATAAAATGGATGTAGAGTGGATAAAAATAGATGTAGAGTGGATAAAATGGATGTAGAGTGGATAAAACGGATGTAGAGTGGATAAAAAAGGATGTAGAGGGGATAAAATGGATGTAGAGTGGATAAAATTGATGTAGAGCGGATAAAATGGATGTAGAGTGGATAAAATGGATGTAGAGTTGATAACAATGGATGTAGAGTGGATAAAATGGATGTAGAGTTGATAAAAATGGATGTAGAGTGGATAAAATGGATGTAGAGTGGATAAAACGGATGTAGAGTGGATATAAAAAGATGTAGAGGGGATAAAATGGATGTAGAGTGGATAAAATTGATGTAGAGTGGATAAAATGGATGTAGAGTGGATAAAAATGGATGTAGAGTGGATAAAATGGATGTAGAGTGGGTAAAATAGATGTAGAGTGAATAAAAAGGATGTAGAGTTGATAAAAATGGATGTAGAGTGGACAAAATGGATGTAGAGCGGATAAAATGGATGTAGAGTGGATAAAATGGATGTAGAGTGGATAAAATTGATGTAGAGTGGATAAAATTGATGTAGAGAGGATAAAATGGATGTAGAGTGGATAAAAATGGATGTAGAGTGGATAAAATGGATGTAGAGTGGATAAAATGGATGTAGAGTGGATTAAATGGATGTAGAGTTGATAAAAATGGATGTAGAGTGGATAAAATGAATGTAGAGTAGATAAAATGGATGTAGAGTGGATAAAATGGATGTAGAGTTGATAAAATGGATGTAAAGTGGATAAAATGGATGTAGAGTTAATAAAAATGGATGTAGAGTGGATAAAAATGGATGTAGATTGAATAAAATGGATGTAGATTGGATAAAATGGATGTAGAGTGGATAAAAATGGATGTAGAGTGGATAAAAATGGATGTAGAGTGGATAAAATGGATGTAGAGTGGATAAAAATAGATGTAGAGTGGATAAAATGGATGTAGAGTGGATAAAACGGATGTAGAGTGGATAAAAAAGGATGTAGAGGGGATAAAATGGATGTAGAGTGCATAAAATTGATGTAGAGTTAATAAAAATGGATGTAGAGTGGACAAAATGGATGTAGAGTGGATAAAAATGGATGTAGAGTGGATAAAATGGATGTAGAGTTGATAACAATGGATGTAGAGTGGATAAAATGAATGTAGAGTAGATACAATGGATATAGAGTGGATAAAATGGATGTAGAGTTGATAAAATGGATGTAAAGTGGATAAAATGGATGTAGAGTTAATAAAAATGGATGTTGAGTGGAAATAATGGATGTAGAGAGGATAAAATGGATGTAGAGTGGATAAAATGTATGTAGAGTTCATAAAAATGGATGTAGAGTGGATAAAATTGATGTAGAGTGGATAAAATGGATGTAGAGTGGATAAAATGGATGTGGAGTGGATAACAATGGATGTAGAGTGGATAAAATGGATGTAGAGTTGATAAAAATGGATGTAGAGTGGATAAAATGGATGTAGAGTTGATAAAATGGATGTAAAGTGGATAAAATGGATGTAGAGTTAATAAAAATGGATGTAGAGTGGACAAAATGGATGTAGAGTGGATAAAAATGGATGTAGAGAGGATAAAATTGATGTAGAGCGGATAAAATGGATGTAGAGTGGATAAAATGGATGTGGAGTGGATAACAATGGATGTAGAGTGGATAAAATGGATGTAGAGTTGATAAAAATGGATGTAGAGTTAATAAAAATGGATGTTGAGTGGAAATAATGGATGTAGAGAGGATAAAATGGATGTAGAGTGGATAAAATGTATGTAGAGTTCATAAAAATGGATGTAGAGTGGATAAAATTGATGTAGAGCGGATAAAATGGATGTAGAGTGGATAAAATGGATGTAGAGTGGATAAAATGGATGTAGAGTTGATAAAAATGGATGTAGAGTGGATAAAAATGGATGTAGAGTGGATAAAATGGATGTAGAGTGGATAAAACGGATGTAGAGTGGATAAAAAAGGATGTAGAGGGGATAAAATGGATGTAGAGTGGATAAAATTGATGTAGAGTGGATAAAATGGATGTAGAGTGGATAAAAATGGATGTAGAGTGGATAAAATGGATGTAGAGTGGGTAAAATAGATGTAGAGTGGATAAAAAAGGATGTAGAGGGGATAAAATGGATGCAGAGTGGATAAAATTGATGTAGAGCGGATAAAATGGATGTAGAGTGGATAAAATGGATGTAGAGTGGATAAAATGGATGTAGAGTGGATAAAACGGATGTAGAGTGGATAAAAAAGGATGTAGAGGGGATAAAATGGATGTAGAGTGGATAAAAATGGATGTAGATTGAATAAAATGGATGTAGATTGGATAAAATGGATGTAGAGTGGATAAAAATGGATGTAGAGTGGATAAAAATGGATGTAGAGTGGATAAAATGGATGTAGAGTGGATAAAAATAGATGTAGAGTGGATAAAATGGATGTAGAGTGGATAAAACGGATGTAGAGTGGATAAAAAAGGATGTAGAGGGGATAAAATGGATGTAGAGTGGATAAAATGGATGTAGAGTTGATAAAATGGATGTAAAGTGGATAAAATGGATGTAGAGTTAATAAAAATGGATGTTGAGTGGAAATAATGGATGTAGAGAGGATAAAATGGATGTAGAGTGGATAAAATGGATGTAGAGTTCATAAAAATGGATGTAGAGTGGATAAAATTGATGTAGAGCGGATAAAATGGATGTAGAGTGGATAAAATGGATGTGGAGTGGATAACAATGGATGTAGAGTGGATAAAATGGATGTAGAGTTGATAAAAATGGATGTAGAGTGGATAAAATGGATGTAGAGTTGATAAAATGGATGTAAAGTGGATAAAATGGATGTAGAGTTAATAAAAATGGATGTAGAGTGGACAAAATGGATGTAGAGTGGATAAAAATGGATGTAGAGAGGATAAAATTGATGTAGAGCGGATAAAATGGATGTAGAGTGGATAAAATGGATGTGGAGTGGATAACAATGGATGTAGAGTGGATAAAATGGATGTAGAGTTGATAAAAATGGATGTAGAGTTAATAAAAATGGATGTTGAGTGGAAATAATGGATGTAGAGAGGATAAAATGGATGTAGAGTGGATAAAATGTATGTAGAGTTCATAAAAATGGATGTAGAGTGGATAAAATTGATGTAGAGCGGATAAAATGGATGTAGAGTGGATAAAATGGATGTAGAGTGGATAAAATGGATGTAGAGTTGATAAAAATGGATGTAGAGTGGATAAAAATGGATGTAGAGTGGATAAAATGGATGTAGAGTGGATAAAACGGATGTAGAGTGGATAAAAAAGGATGTAGAGGGGATAAAATGGATGTAGAGTGGATAAAATTGATGTAGAGTGGATAAAATGGATGTAGAGTGGATAAAAATGGATGTAGAGTGGATAAAATGGATGTAGAGTGGGTAAAATAGATGTAGAGTGGATAAAATGGATGTAGAGTTGATAAAAATGGATGTAGAGTGGACAAAATGGATGTAGAGCGGATAAAATGGATGTAGAGTGGATAAAATGGATGTAGAGTGGATAAAATTGATGTAGAGTGGATAAAATTGATGTAGAGTGGATAAAATGGATGTAGAGTGGATAAAAATGGATGTAGAGAGGATAAAATGGATGTAGAGTGGATAAAAATGGATGTAGAGTGGATAAAATGGATGTAGAGTGGATAAAATGGATGTAGAGTGGATAAAAATGGATGTAGAGTGGATAAAATGGATGTAGAGTGGATAAAATGGATGTAGAGTGGATGAAATGGATGTAGAGTTGATAAAAATGGATGTAGAGTGGATAAAATGAATGTAGAGTAGATAAAATGGATGTAGAGTGGATAAAATGGATGTAGAGTTGATAAAATGGATGTAAAGTGGATAAAATGGATGTAGAGTTAATAAAAATGGATGTAGAGTGGAAATAATGGATGTAGAGAGGATAAAATGGATGTAGAGTGGATAAAATTGATGTAGAGTGGATAAAATTGATGTAGAGAGGATAAAATGGATGTAGAGTGGATAAAAATGGATGTAGAGTGGATAAAATGGATGTAGAGTGGATAAAATGGATGTAGAGTGGATGAAATGGATGTAGAGTTGATAAAAATGGATGTAGAGTGGATAAAATGAATGTAGAGTAGATAAAATGGATGTAGAGTGGATAAAATGGATGTAGAGTTGATAAAATGGATGTAAAGTGGATAAAATGGATGTAGAGTTAATAAAAATGGATGTAGAGTGGAAATAATGGATGTAGAGAGGATAAAATGGATGTAGAGTGGATAAAATGGATGTAGAGTTCATAAAAATGGATGTAGAGTGGATAAAAATGGATGTAGATTGGATAAAATGGATGTAGATTGGATAAAATGGATGTAGAGTGGATAAAAATGGATGTAGAGTGGATAAAAATGGATGTAGAGTATATAAAATGGATGTAGAGTATATAAAATGGATGTAGAGTGGATAAAAATGGATGTAGAGTGGATAAAATGGATGTAAAGTGGATAAAATGGATGTAGAGTTAATAAAAATGGATGTTGAGTGGAAATAATGGATGTAGAGAGGATAAAATGGATGTAGAGTGGATAAAATGTATGTAGAGTTCATAAAAATGGATGTAGAGTGGATAAAATTGATGTAGAGCGGATAAAATGGATGTAGAGTGGATAAAATTGATGTAGAGCGGATAAAATGGATGTAGAGTGGATAAAATGGATGTGGAGTGGATAACAATGGATGTAGAGTGGATAAAATGGATGTAGAGTTGATAAAAATGGATGTAGAGTGGATAAAATGGATGTAGAGTTGATAAAATGAATGTAAAGTGGATAAAATGGATGTAGAGTTAATAAAAATGGATGTAGAGTGGACAAAATGGATGTAGAGTGGATAAAAATGGATGTAGAGAGGATAAAATTGATGTAGAGCGGATAAAATGGATGTAGAGTGGATAAAATGGATGTAGAGTGGATAACAATGGATGTAGAGTGGATAAAATGGATGTAGAGTTGATAAAAATGGATGTAGAGTTAATAAAAATGGATGTTGAGTGGAAATAATGTATGTAGAGAGGATAAAATGGATGTAGAGTGGATAAAATGTATGTAGAGTTCATAAAAATGGATGTAGAGTGGATAAAATTGATGTAGAGTGGATAAAATGGATGTAGAGTGGATAAAATGGATGTAGAGTGGATAAAATGGATGTAGAGTTGATAAAAATGGATGTAGAGTTGATAAAAATGGATGTAGAGTGGATAAAATGGATGTAGAGTGGATAAAACGGATGTAGAGTGGATAAAAAAGGATGTAGAGGGGATAAAATGGATGTAGAGTGGATAAAATTGATGTAGAGTGGATAAAATGGATGTAGAGTGGATAAAAATGGATGTAGAGTGGATAAAATGGATGTAGAGTGGGTAAAATAGATGTAGAGTGGATAAAATGGATGTAGAGTTGATAAAAATGGATGTAGAGTGGACAAAATGGATGTAGAGTGGATAAAATGGATGTAGAGTGGATAAAATGGATGTAGAGTGGATAAAATTGATGTAGAGTGGATAAAATTGATGTAGAGTGGATAAAATTGATGTAGAGTGGATAAAATGGATGTAGAGTGGATAAAAATGGATGTAGAGAGGATAAAATGGATGTAGAGTGGATAAAAATGGATGTAGAGTGGATAAAATGGATGTAGAGTGGATAAAATGGATGTAGAGTGGATAAAAATGGATGTAGAGTGGATAAAATGGATGTAGAGTGGATAAAATGGATGTAGAATGGATGAAATGGATGTAGAGTTGATAAAAATGGATGTAGAGTGGATAAAATGAATGTAGAGTAGATAAAATGGATGTAGAGTGGATAAAATGGATGTAGAGTTGATAAAATGGATGTAAAGTGGATAAAATGGATGTAGAGTTAATAAAAATGGATGTAGAGTGGAAATAATGGATGTAGAGAGGATAAAATGGATGTAGAGTGGATAAAATTGATGTAGAGTGGATAAAATTGATGTAGAGAGGATAAAATGGATGTAGAGTGGATAAAAATGGATGTAGAGTGGATAAAATGGATGTAGAGTGGATAAAATGGATGTAGAGAGGATAAAATGGATGTAGAGTGGATAAAAATGGATGTAGAGTGGATAAAATGGATGTAGAGTGGATAAAATGGATGTAGAGTGGATGAAATGGATGTAGAGTTGATAAAAATGGATGTAGAGTGGATAAAATGAATGTAGAGTAGATAAAATGGATGTAGAGTGGATAAAATGGATGTAGAGTTGATAAAATAGATGTAAAGTGGATAAAATGGATGTAGAGTTAATAAAAATGGATGTAGAGTGGAAATAATGGATGTAGAGAGGATAAAATGGATGTAGAGTGGATAAAATGGATGTAGAGTTCATAAAAATGGATGTAGAGTGGATAAAAATGGATGTAGATTGGATAAAATGGATGTAGAGTGGATAAAATTGATGTAGAGCGGATAAAATGGATGTAGAGTGGATAAAATGGATGTGGAGTGGATAACAATGGATGTAGAGTGTATAAAATGGATGTAGAGTTGATAAAAATGGATGTAGAGTGGATAAAATGGATGTAGAGTTGATAAAATGGATGTAAAGTGGATAAAATGGATGTAGAGTTAATAAAAATGGATGTAGAGTGGACAAAATGGATGTAGAGTGGATAAAAATGGATGTAGAGAGGATAAAATTGATGTAGAGCGGATAAAATGGATGTAGAGTGGATAAAATGGATGTGGAGTGGATAACAATGGATGTAGAGTGGATAAAATGGATGTAGAGTTCATAAAAATGGATGTAGAGTGGATAAAATTGATGTAGAGCGGATAAAATGGATGTAGAGTGGATAAAATGGATGTAGAGTGGATAAAATGGATGTAGAGTTGATAAAAATGGATGTAGAGTGGATAAAAATGGATGTAGAGTGGATAAAATGGATGTAGAGTGGATAAAACGGATGTAGAGTGGATAAAATTGATGTAGAGCGGATAAAATGGATGTAGAGTGGATAAAATGGATGTAGAGTGGATAAAATGGATGTAGAGTTGATAAAAATGGATGTAGAGTGGATAAAAATGGATGTAGAGTGGATAAAATGGATGTAGAGTGGATAAAACGGATGTAGAGTGGATAAAAAAGGATGTAGAGGGGATAAAATGGATGTAGAGTGGATAAAATTGATGTAGAGTGGATAAAATGGATGTAGAGTGGATAAAAATGGATGTAGAGTGGATAAAATGGATGTAGAGTGGGTAAAATAGATGTAGAGTGGATAAAATGGATGTAGAGTTGATAAAAATGGATGTAGGGTGGACAAAATGGATGTAGAGCGGATAAAATGGATGTAGAGTGGATAAAATGGATGTAGAGTGGATAAAATTGATGTAGAGTGGATAAAATTGATGTAGAGTGGATGAAATTGATGTAGAGTGGATAAAATGGATGTAGAGTGGATAAAAATGGATGTAGAGAGGATAAAATGGATGTAGAGTGGATAAAAATGGATGTAGAGTGGATAAAATGGATGTAGAGTGGATAAAACGGATGTAGAGTGGATAAAAAAGGATGTAGAGGGGATAAAATGGATGTAGAGTGGATAAAATTGATGTAGAGTTAATAAAAATGGATGTAGAGTGGAAATAATGGATGTAGAGTGGATAAAATGTATGTAGAGTTCATAAAAATGGATGTAGAGTGGATAAAATTGATGTAGAGCGGATAAAATGGATGTAGAGTGGATAAAATGGATGTAGAGTGGATAAAATGGATGTAGAGTGGATAAAATGGATGTAAAGTGGATAAAATGGATGTAGAGTTAATAAAAATGGATGTAGAGTGGAAATAATGGATGTAGAGAGGATAAAATGGATGTAGAGTGGATAAAATGGATGTAGAGTGGATAAAAATAGATGTAGAGTGGATAAAATGGATGTAGAGTGGATAAAACGGATGTAGAGTGGATAAAAAAGGATGTAGAGGGGATAAAATGGATGTAGAGTGGATAAAATTGATGTAGAGTTAATAAAAATGGATGTAGAGTGGAAATAATGGATGTAGAGTGGATAAAATGTATGTAGAGTTCATAAAAATGGATGTAGAGTGGATAAAATTGATGTAGAGCGGATAAAATGGATGTAGAGTGGATAAAATGGATGTAGAGTGGATAAAATGGATGTAGAGTGGATAAAATGGATGTAAAGTGGATAAAATGGATGTAGAGTTAATAAAAATGGATGTAGAGTGGAAATAATGGATGTAGAGAGGATAAAATGGATGTAGAGTGGATAAAATGGATGTAGAGTTCATAAAAATGGATGTAGAGTGGATAAAAATGGATGTAGATTGGATAAAATGGATGTAGATTGGATAAAATGGATGTAGAGTGGATAAAAATGGATGTAGAGTGGATGAAAATGGATGTAGAGTATATAAAATGGATGTAGAGTATATAAAATGGATGTAGAGTGGATAAAAATGGATGTAGAGTGGATAAAATGGATGTAGAGTGGATAAAAATAGATGTAGAGTGGATAAAATGGATGTAGAGTGGATAAAACGGATGTAGAGTGGATAAAAAAGGATGTAGAGGGGATAAAATGGATGTAGAGTGGATAAAATTGATGTAGAGTTAATAAAAATGGATGTAGAGTGGATAAAATTGATGTAGAGCGGATAAAATGGATGTAGAGTGGATAAAATGGATGTGGAGTGGATAACAATGGATGTAGAGTGGATAAAATGGATGTAGAGTTGATAAAAATGGATGTAGAGTGGATAAAATGGATGTAGAGTTGATAAAATGGATGTAAAGTGGATAAAATGGATGTAGAGTTAATAAAAATGGATGTAGAGTGGACAAAATGGATGTAGAGTGGATAAAATTGATGTAGAGTGGATAAAATGGATGTAGAGTGGATAAAAATGGATGTAGAGTGGATAAAATGGATGTAGAGTGGGTAAAATAGATGTAGAGTGGATAAAATGGATGTAGAGTTGATAAAAATGGATGTGGAGTGGACAAAATGGATGTAGAGCGGATAAAATGGATGTAGAGTGGATAAAATGGATGTAGAGTGGATAAAATTGATGTAGAGTGGATAAAATTGATGTAGAGTGGATAAAATGGATGTAGAGTGGATAAAATGGATGTAGAGTGGATAAAAATGGATGTAGAGAGGATAAAATGGATGTAGAGTGGATAAAAATGGATGTAGAGTGGATAAAATGGATGTAGAGTGGATAAAACGGATGTAGAGTGGATAAAACGGATGTAGAGTGGATAAAAAAGGATGTAGAGGGGATAAAATGGATGCAGAGTGGATAAAATTGATGTAGAGCGGATAAAATGGATGTAGAGTGGATAAAATGGATGTAGAGTGGATAAAATGGATGTAGAGTGGATAAAACGGATGTAGAGTGGATAAAAAAGGATGTAGAGGGGATAAAATGGATGTAGAGTGGATAAAATTGATGTAGAGTGGATAAAATGGATGTAGAGTGGATAAAAATGGATGTAGAGTGGATAAAATGGATGTAGAGTGGGTAAAATAGATGTAGAGTGGATAAAATGGATGTAGAGTTGATAAAAATGGATGTAGAGTGGACAAAATGGATGTAGAGCGGATAAAATGGATGTAGAGTGGATAAAATGGATGTAGAGTGGATAAAATTGATGTAGAGTGGATAAAATTGATGTAGAGTGGATAAAATGGATGTAGAGTGGATAAAATGGATGTAGAGTGGATAAAAATGGATGTAGAGAGGATAAAATGGATGTAGAGTGGATAAAAATGGATGTAGAGTGGATAAAATGGATGTAGAGTTGATAAAAATGGATGTAGAGTGGATAAAATGAATGAAGAGTAAATAAAATGGATGTAGAGTGGATAAAATGGATGTAGAGTTGATAAAATGGATGTAAAGTGGATAAAATGGATGTAGAGTTAATAAAAATGGATGTAGAGTGGAAATAATGGATGTAGAGAGGATAAAATGGATGTAGAGTGGATAAAATGGATGTAGAGTGGATAAAAATGGATGTAGAGTATATAAAATGGATGTAGAGTATATAAAATGGATGTAGAGTGGATAAAAATGGATGTAGAGTGGATAAAATGGATGTAGAGTGGATAAAAATGGATGTAGAGTGGATAAAATGGATGTAGAGTGGATAAAACGGATGTAGAGTGGATAAAAAAGGATGTGGAGGGGATAAAATGGATGTAGAGTGGATAAAATTGATGTAGAGCGGATAAAATTGATGTAGAGTGGATAAAATGGATGTAGAGTTGATAACAATGGATGTAGAGTGGATAAAACGGATGTAGAGTGGATATAAAAAGATGTAGAGGGGATAAAATGGATGTAGAGTGGATAAAATTGATGTAGAGTGGATAAAATGGATGTAGAGTGGATAAAAATGGATGTAGAGTGGATAAAATGGATGTAGAGTGGGTAAAATAGATGTAGAGTGAATAAAATGGATGTAGAGTTGATAAAAATGGATGTAGAGTGGACAAAATGGATGTAGAGTGGGTAAAATGGATGTAGAGTGGATAAAATGGATGTAGAGTGGATAAAATTGATGTAGAGTGGATAAAATGAATGTAGAGTAGATAAAATGGATGTAGAGTGGATAAAATGGATGTAGAGTTGATAAAATGGATGTAAAGTGGATAAAATGGATGTAGAGTTAATAAAAATGGATGTAGAGTGGATAAAAATGGATGTAGATTGAATAAAATGGATGTAGATTGGATAAAATGGATGTAGAGTGGATAAAAATGGATGTAGAGTGGATAAAATGGATGTAGAGTTCATAAAAATGGATGTAGAGTGGATAAAAATGGATGTAGATTGGATAAAATGGATGTAGATTGGATAAAATGGATGTAGAGTGGATAAAAATGGATGCAGAGTGGATAAAAATGGATGTAGAGTATATAAAATGGATGTAGAGTATATAAAATGGATGTAGAGTGGATAAAAATGGATGTAGAGTGGATAAAATGGATGTAGAGTGGATAAAAATGGATGTAGAGTGGATAAAATGGATGTAGAGTGGATAAAACGGATGTAGAGTGGATAAAAAAGGATGTAGAGGGGATAAAATGGATGTAGAGTGGATAAAATTGATGTAGAGTTAATAAAAATGGATGTAGAGTTGATAACAATGGATGTAGAGTGGATAAAATGAATGTAGAGTAGATACAATGGATGTAGAGTGGATAAAATGGATGTAGAGTTGATAAAATGGATGTAAAGTGGATAAAATGGATGTAGAGTTTATAAAAATGGATGTAGAGTGGAAATAATGGATGTAGAGAGGATAAAATGGATGTAGAGTGGATAAAATGTATGTAGAGTTCATAAAAATGGATGTAGAGTGGATAAAATTGATGTAGAGCGGATAAAATGGATGTAGAGTGGATAAAATGGATGTGGAGTGGATAACAATGGATGTAGAGTGGATAAAATGGATGTAGAGTTGATAAAAATGGATGTAGAGTGGATAAAATGGATGTAGAGTTGATAAAATGGATGTAAAGTGGATAAAATGGATGTAGAGTTAATAAAAATGGATGTAGAGTGGACAAAATGGATGTAGAGTGGATAAAAATGGATGTAGAGAGGATAAAATTGATGTAGAGCGGATAAAATGGATGTAGAGTGGATAAAATGGATGTAGAGTGGATAAAATGGATGTAGAGTGGATAAAACGGATGTAGAGTGGATAAAACGGATGTAGAGTGGACAAAAAAGGATGTAGAGGGGATAAAATGGATGCAGAGTGGATAAAATTGATGTAGAGCGGATAAAATGGATGTAGAGTGGATAAAATGGATGTAGAGTGGATAAAATGGATGTAGAGTGGATAAAACGGATGTAGAGTGGATAAAAAAGGATGTAGAGGGGATAAAATGGATGTAGAGTGGATAAAATTGATGTAGAGTGGATAAAATGGATGTAGAGTGGATAAAAATGGATGTAGAGTGGATAAAATGGATGTAGAGTGGGTAAAATAGATGTAGAGTGGATAAAATGGATGTAGAGTTGATAAAAATGGATGTAGAGTGGACAAAATGGATGTAGAGCGGATAAAATGGATGTAGAGTGGATAAAATGGATGTAGAGTGGATAAAATTGATGTAGAGTGGATAAAATTGATGTAGAGTGGATAAAATGGATGTAGAGTGGATAAAATGGATGTAGAGTGGATAAAAATGGATGTAGAGTGGATAAAATGGATGTAGAGTGGATAAAATGGATGTAGAGTGGATAAAAATGGATGTAGAGAGGATAAAATGGATGTAGAGTGGATAAAAATGGATGTAGAGTGGATAAAATGGATGTAGAGTTGATAAAAATGGATGTAGAGTGGATAAAATGAATGAAGAGTAAATAAAATGGATGTAGAGTGGATAAAATGGATGTAGAGTTGATAAAATGGATGTAGAGAGGATAAAATGGATGTAGAGTGGATAAAATGGATGTAGAGTGGATAAAAATGGATGTAGAGTATATAAAATGGATGTAGAGTATATAAAATGTATGTAGAGTGGATAAAAATGGATGTAGAGTGGATAAAATGGATGTAGAGTGGATAAAAATAGATGTAGAGTGGATAAAATGGATGTAGAGTGGATAAAACGGATGTAGAGTGGATAAAAAAGGATGTAGAGGGGATAAAATGGATGTAGAGTGGATAAAATTGATGTAGAGCGGATAAAATGGATGTAGAGTGGATAAAATGGATGTAGAGTTGATAACAATGGATGTAGAGTGGATAAAATGGATGTAGAGTTGATAAAAATGGATGTAGAGTGGATAAAAATGGATGTAGAGTGGATAAAATGGATGTAGAGTGGATAAAACGGATGTAGAGTGGATATAAAAAGATGTAGAGGGGATAAAATGGATGTAGAGTGGATAAAATTGATGTAGAGTGGATAAAATGGATGTAGAGTGGATAAAAATGGATGTAGAGTGGATAAAATGGATGTAGAGTGGGTAAAATAGATGTAGAGTGAATAAAATGGATGTAGAGTTGATAAAAATGGATGTAGAGTGGACAAAATGGATGTAGAGCGGATAAAATGGATGTAGAGTGGATAAAATGGATGTAGAGTGGATAAAATTGATGTAGAGTGGATAAAATTGATGTAGAGAGGATAAAATGGATGTAGAGTGGATAAAAATGGATGTAGAGTGGATAAAATGGATGTAGAGTGGATAAAATGGATGTAGAGTGGATTAAATGGATGTAGAGTTGATAAAAATGGATGTAGAGTGGATAAAATGAATGTAGAGTAGATAAAATGGATGTAGAGTGGATAAAATGGATGTAGAGTTGATAAAATGGATGTAAAGTGGATAAAATGGATGTAGAGTTAATAAAAATGGATGTAGAGTGGATAAAAATGGATGTAGATTGAATAAAATGGATGTAGATTGGATAAAATGGATGTAGAGTGGATAAAAATGGATGTAGAGTGGATAAAAATGGATGTAGAGTGGATAAAATGGATGTAGAGTGGATAAAAATAGATGTAGAGTGGATAAAATGGATGTAGAGTGGATAAAACGGATGTAGAGTGGATAAAAAAGGATGTAGAGGGGATAAAATGGATGTAGAGTGGATAAAATTGATGTAGAGTTAATAAAAATGGATGTAGAGTGGACAAAATGGATGTAGAGTGGATAAAAATGGATGTAGAGTGGATAAAATGGATGTAGAGTGGATAAAATGGATGTGGAGTGGATAACAATGGATGTAGAGTGGATAAAATGGATGTAGAGTTGATAAAAATGGATGTAGAGTGGATAAAATGGATGTAGAGTTGATAAAATGGATGTAAAGTGGATAAAATGGATGTAGAGTTAATAAAAATGGATGTAGAGTGGACAAAATGGATGTAGAGTGGATAAAAATGGATGTAGAGAGGATAAAATTGATGTAGAGCGGATAAAATGGATGTAGAGTGGATAAAATGGATGTGGAGTGGATAACAATGGATGTAGAGTGGATAAAATGGATGTAGAGTTGATAAAAATGGATGTAGAGTTAATAAAAATGGATGTTGCGTGGAAATAATGGATGTAGAGAGGATAAAATGGATGTAGAGTGGATAAAATGTATGTAGAGTTCATAAAAATGGATGTAGAGTGGATAAAATTGATGTAGAGCGGATAAAATGGATGTAGAGTGGATAAAATGGATGTAGAGTGGATAAAATGGATGTAGAGTTGATAAAAATGGATGTAGAGTGGATAAAAATGGATGTAGAGTGGATAAAATGGATGTAGAGTGGATAAAACGGATGTAGAGTGGATAAAAAAGGATGTAGAGGGGATAAAATGGATGTAGAGTGGATAAAATTGATGTAGAGTGGATAAAATGGATGTAGAGTGGATAAAAATGGATGTAGAGTGGATAAAATGGATGTAGAGTGGGTAAAATAGATGTAGAGTGGATAAAAAAGGATGTAGAGGGGATAAAATGGATGCAGAGTGGATAAAATTGATGTAGAGCGGATAAAATGGATGTAGAGTGGATAAAATGGATGTAGAGTGGATAAAATGGATGTAGAGTGGATAAAACGGATGTAGAGTGGATAAAAAAGGATGTAGAGGGGATAAAATGGATGTAGAGTGGATAAAAATGGATGTAGATTGAATAAAATGGATGTAGATTGGATAAAATGGATGTAGAGTGGATAAAAATGGATGTAGAGTAGATAAAAATGGATGTAGAGTGGATAAAATGGATGTAGAGTGGATAAAAATAGATGTAGAGTGGATAAAATGGATGTAGAGTGGATAAAACGGATGTAGAGTGGATAAAAAAGGATGTAGAGGGGATAAAATGGATGTAGAGTGGATAAAATGGATGTAGAGTTGATAAAATGGATGTAAAGTGGATAAAATGGATGTAGAGTTAATAAAAATGGATGTTGAGTGGAAATAATGGATGTAGAGAGGATAAAATGGATGTAGAGTGGATAAAATGTATGTAGAGTTCATAAAAATGGATGTAGAGTGGATAAAATTGATGTAGAGCGGATAAAATGGATGTAGAGTGGATAAAATGGATGTGGAGTGGATAACAATGGATGTAGAGTGGATAAAATGGATGTAGAGTTGATAAAAATGGATGTAGAGTGGATAAAATGGATGTAGAGTTGATAAAATGGATGTAAAGTGGATAAAATGGATGTAGAGTTAATAAAAATGGATGTAGAGTGGACAAAATGGATGTAGAGTGGATAAAAATGGATGTAGAGAGGATAAAATTGATGTAGAGCGGATAAAATGGATGTAGAGTGGATAAAATGGATGTGGAGTGGATAACAATGGATGTAGAGTGGATAAAATGGATGTAGAGTTGATAAAAATGGATGTAGAGTTAATAAAAATGGATGTTGAGTGGAAATAATGGATGTAGAGAGGATAAAATGGATGTAGAGTGGATAAAATGTATGTAGAGTTCATAAAAATGGATGTAGAGTGGATAAAATTGATGTAGAGCGGATAAAATGGATGTAGAGTGGATAAAATGGATGTAGAGTGGATAAAATGGATGTAGAGTGGATAAAATTGATGTAGAGTGGATAAAATTGATGTAGAGTGGATAAAATTGATGTAGAGTGGATAAAATGGATGTAGAGTGGATAAAAATGGATGTAGAGAGGATAAAATGGATGTAGAGTGGATAAAAATGGATGTAGAGTGGATAAAATGGATGTAGAGTGGATAAAATGGATGTAGAGTGGATAAAAATGGATGTAGAGTGGATAAAATGGATGTAGAGTGGATAAAATGGATGTAGAGTGGATGAAATGGATGTAGAGTTGATAAAAATGGATGTAGAGTGGATAAAATGAATGTAGAGTAGATAAAATGGATGTAGAGTGGATAAAATGGATGTAGAGTTGATAAAATGGATGTAAAGTGGATAAAATGGATGTAGAGTTAATAAAAATGGATGTAGAGTGGAAATAATGGATGTAGAGAGGATAAAATGGATGTAGAGTGGATAAAATTGATGTAGAGTGGATAAAATTGATGTAGAGAGGATAAAATGGATGTAGAGTGGATAAAAATGGATGTAGAGTGGATAAAATGGATGTAGAGTGGATAAAATGGATGTAGAGTGGATGAAATGGATGTAGAGTTGATAAAAATGGATGTAGAGTGGATAAAATGAATGTAGAGTAGATAAAATGGATGTAGAGTGGATAAAATGGATGTAGAGTTGATAAAATGGATGTAAAGTGGATAAAATGGATGTAGAGTTAATAAAAATGGATGTAGAGTGGAAATAATGGATGTAGAGAGGATAAAATGGATGTAGAGTGGATAAAATGGATGTAGAGTTCATAAAAATGGATGTAGAGTGGATAAAAATGGATGTAGATTGGATAAAATGGATGTAGATTGGATAAAATGGATGTAGAGTGGATAAAAATGGATGTAGAGTGGATAAAAATGGATGTAGAGTATATAAAATGGATGTAGAGTATATAAAATGGATGTAGAGTGGATAAAAATGGATGTAGAGTGGATAAAATGGATGTAAAGTGGATAAAATGGATGTAGAGTTAATAAAAATGGATGTTGAGTGGAAATAATGGATGTAGAGAGGATAAAATGGATGTAGAGTGGATAAAATGTATGTAGAGTTCATAAAAATGGATGTAGAGTGGATAAAATTGATGTAGAGCGGATAAAATGGATGTAGAGTGGATAAAATTGATGTAGAGCGGATAAAATGGATGTAGAGTGGATAAAATGGATGTGGAGTGGATAACAATGGATGTAGAGTGGATAAAATGGATGTAGAGTTGATAAAAATGGATGTATAGTGGATAAAATGGATGTAGAGTTGATAAAATGAATGTAAAGTGGATAAAATGGATGTAGAGTTAATAAAAATGGATGTAGAGTGGACAAAATGGATGTAGAGTGGATAAAATTGATGTAGAGTGGATAAAATGGATGTAGAGTGGATAAAAATGGATGTAGAGTGGATAAAATGGATGTAGAGTGGGTAAAATAGATGTAGAGTGGATAAAATGGATGTAGAGTTGATAAAAATGGATGTGGAGTGGACAAAATGGATGTAGAGAGGATAAAATTGATGTAGAGCGGATAAAATGGATGTAGAGTGGATAAAATGGATGTGGAGTGGATAACAATGGATGTAGAGTGGATAAAATGGATGTAGAGTTCATAAAAATGGATGTAGAGTGGATAAAATTGATGTAGAGCGGATAAAATGGATGTAGAGTGGATAAAATGGATGTAGAGTGGATAAAATGGATGTAGAGTTGATAAAAATGGATGTAGAGTGGATAAAAATGGATGTAGAGTGGATAAAATGGATGTAGAGTGGATAAAACGGATGTAGAGTGGATAAAATTGATGTAGAGCGGATAAAATGGATGTAGAGTGGATAAAATGGATGTAGAGTGGATAAAATGGATGTAGAGTTGATAAAAATGGATGTAGAGTGGATAAAAATGGATGTAGAGTGGATAAAATGGATGTAGAGTGGATAAAACGGATGTAGAGTGGATAAAAAAGGATGTAGAGGGGATAAAAATGGATGTAGAGTGGATAAAATGGATGTAGAGTGGGTAAAATAGATGTAGAGTGGATAAAATGGATGTAGAGTTGATAAAAATGGATGTAGAGTGGACAAAATGGATGTAGAGCGGATAAAATGGATGTAGAGTGGATAAAATGGATGTAGAGTGGATAAAATTGATGTAGAGTGGATAAAATTGATGTAGAGTGGATGAAATTGATGTAGAGTGGATAAAATGGATGTAGAGTGGATAAAAATGGATGTAGAGAGGATAAAATGGATGTAGAGTGGATAAAAATGGATGTAGAGTGGATAAAATGGATGTAGAGTGGATAAAACGGATGTAGAGTGGATAAAAAAGGATGTAGAGGGGATAAAATGGATGTAGAGTGGATAAAATTGATGTAGAGTTAATAAAAATGGATGTAGAGTGGAAATAATGGATGTAGAGTGGATAAAATGTATGTAGAGTTCATAAAAATGGATGTAGAGTGGATAAAATTGATGTAGAGCGGATAAAATGGATGTAGAGTGGATAAAATGGATGTAGAGTGGATAAAATGGATGTAGAGTGGATAAAATGGATGTAGAGTGGATAAAATTGATGTAGAGTGGATAAAATTGATGTAGAGCGGATAAAATGGATGTAGAGTGGATAAAAATGGATGTAGAGTGGATAAAATGGATGTAGAGTGGATAAAACGGATGTAGAGTGGATAAAATTGATGTAGAGCGGATAAAATGGATGTAGAGTGGATAAAATGGATGTAGAGTGGATAAAATGGATGTAGAGTTGATAAAAATGGATGTAGAGTGGATAAAAATGGATGTAGAGTGGATAAAATGGATGTAGAGTGGATAAAACGGATGTAGAGTGGATAAAAAAGGATGTAGAGGGGATAAAATGGATGTAGAGTGGATAAAATTGATGTAGAGTGGATAAAATGGATGTAGAGTGGATAAAAATGGATGTAGAGTGGATAAAATGGATGTAGAGTGGGTAAAATAGATGTAGAGTGGATAAAATGGATGTAGAGTTGATAAAAATGGATGTAGAGTGGACAAAATGGATGTAGAGCGGATAAAATGGATGTAGAGTGGATAAAATGGATGTAGAGTGGATAAAATTGATGTAGAGTGGATAAAATTGATGTAGAGTGGATGAAATTGATGTAGAGTGGATAAAATGGATGTAGAGTGGATAAAAATGGATGTAGAGAGGATAAAATGGATGTAGAGTGGATAAAAATGGATGTAGAGTGGATAAAATGGATGTAGAGTGGATAAAACGGATGTAGAGTGGATAAAAAAGGATGTAGAGGGGATAAAATGGATGTAGAGTGGATAAAATTGATGTAGAGTTAATAAAAATGGATGTAGAGTGGAAATAATGGATGTAGAGTGGATAAAATGTATGTAGAGTTCATAAAAATGGATGTAGAGTGGATAAAATTGATGTAGAGCGGATAAAATGGATGTAGAGTGGATAAAATGGATGTAGAGTGGATAAAATGGATGTAGAGTGGATAAAATGGATGTAAAGTGGATAAAATGGATGTAGAGTTAATAAAAATGGATGTAGAGTGGAAATAATGGATGTAGAGAGGATAAAATGGATGTAGAGTGGATAAAATGGATGTAGAGTGGATAAAAATAGATGTAGAGTGGATAAAATGGATGTAGAGTGGATAAAACGGATGTAGAGTGGATAAAAAAGGATGTAGAGGGGATAAAATGGATGTAGAGTGGATAAAATTGATGTAGAGTTAATAAAAATGGATGTAGAGTGGAAATAATGGATGTAGAGTGGATAAAATGTATGTAGAGTTCATAAAAATGGATGTAGAGTGGATAAAATTGATGTAGAGCGGATAAAATGGATGTAGAGTGGATAAAATGGATGTAGAGTGGATAAAATGGATGTAGAGTGGATAAAATGGATGTAAAGTGGATAAAATGGATGTAGAGTTAATAAAAATGGATGTAGAGTGGAAATAATGGATGTAGAGAGGATAAAATGGATGTAGAGTGGATAAAATGGATGTAGAGTTCATAAAAATGGATGTAGAGTGGATAAAAATGGATGTAGATTGGATAAAATGGATGTAGATTGGATAAAATGGATGTAGAGTGGATAAAAATGGATGTAGAGTGGATGAAAATGGATGTAGAGTATATAAAATGGATGTAGAGTATATAAAATGGATGTAGAGTGGATAAAAATGGATGTAGAGTGGATAAAATGGATGTAGAGTGGATAAAAATAGATGTAGAGTGGATAAAATGGATGTAGAGTGGATAAAACGGATGTAGAGTGGATAAAAAAGGATGTAGAGGGGATAAAATGGATGTAGAGTGGATAAAATTGATGTAGAGTTAATAAAAATGGATGTAGAGTGGATAAAATTGATGTAGAGCGGATAAAATGGATGTAGAGTGGATAAAATGGATGTGGAGTGGATAACAATGGATGTAGAGTGGATAAAATGGATGTAGAGTTGATAAAAATGGATGTAGAGTGGATAAAATGGATGTAGAGTTGATAAAATGGATGTAAAGTGGATAAAATGGATGTAGAGTTAATAAAAATGGATGTAGAGTGGACAAAATGGATGTAGAGTGGATAAAATTGATGTAGAGTGGATAAAATGGATGTAGAGTGGATAAAAATGGATGTAGAGTGGATAAAATGGATGTAGAGTGGGTAAAATAGATGTAGAGTGGATAAAATTGATGTAGAGTGGATAAAATGGATGTAGAGTGGATAAAATGGATGTAGAGTGGATAAAAATGGATGTAGAGAGGATAAAATGGATGTAGAGTGGATAAAAATGGATGTAGAGTGGATAAAATGGATGTAGAGTGGATAAAACGGATGTAGAGTGGATAAAACGGATGTAGAGTGGATAAAAAAGGATGTAGAGGGGATAAAATGGATGCAGAGTGGATAAAATTGATGTAGAGCGGATAAAATGGATGTAGAGTGGATAAAATGGATGTAGAGTGGATAAAATGGATGTAGAGTGGATAAAACGGATGTAGAGTGGATAAAAAAGGATGTAGAGGGGATAAAATGGATGTAGAGTGGATAAAATTGATGTAGAGTGGATAAAATGGATGTAGAGTGGATAAAAATGGATGTAGAGTGGATAAAATGGATGTAGAGTGGGTAAAATAGATGTAGAGTGGATAAAATGGATGTAGAGTTGATAAAAATGGATGTAGAGTGGACAAAATGGATGTAGAGCGGATAAAATGGATGTAGAGTGGATAAAATGGATGTAGAGTGGATAAAATTGATGTAGAGTGGATAAAATTGATGTAGAGTGGATAAAATGGATGTAGAGTGGATAAAATGGATGTAGAGTTGATAAAAATGGATGTGGAGTGGACAAAATGGATGTAGAGCGGATAAAATGGATGTAGAGTGGATAAAATGGATGTAGAGTGGATAAAATTGATGTAGAGTGGATAAAATTGATGTAGAGTGGATAAAATGGATGTAGAGTGGATAAAATGGATGTAGAGTGGATAAAAATGGATGTAGAGAGGATAAAATGGATGTAGAGTGGATAAAAATGGATGTAGAGTGGATAAAATGGATGTAGAGTGGATAAAACGGATGTAGAGTGGATAAAACGGATGTAGAGTGGATAAAAAAGGATGTAGAGGGGATAAAATGGATGCAGAGTGGATAAAATTGATGTAGAGCGGATAAAATGGATGTAGAGTGGATAAAATGGATGTAGAGTGGATAAAATGGATGTAGAGTGGATAAAACGGATGTAGAGTGGATAAAAAAGGATGTAGAGGGGATAAAATGGATGTAGAGTGGATAAAATTGATGTAGAGTGGATAAAATGGATGTAGAGTGGATAAAAATGGATGTAGAGTGGATAAAATGGATGTAGAGTGGGTAAAATAGATGTAGAGTGGATAAAATGGATGTAGAGTTGATAAAAATGGATGTAGAGTGGACAAAATGGATGTAGAGCGGATAAAATGGATGTAGAGTGGATAAAATGGATGTAGAGTGGATAAAATTGATGTAGAGTGGATAAAATTGATGTAGAGTGGATAAAATGGATGTAGAGTGGATAAAATGGATGTAGAGTGGATAAAAATGGATGTAGAGTATATAAAATGGATGTAGAGTATATAAAATGGATGTAGAGTGGATAAAAATGGATGTAGAGTGGATAAAATGGATGTAGAGTGGATAAAAATAGATGTAGAGTGGATAAAATGGATGTAGAGTGGATAAAACGGATGTAGAGTGGATAAAAAAGGATGTGGAGGGGATAAAATGGATGTAGAGTGGATAAAATTGATGTAGAGCGGATAAAATTGATGTAGAGTGGATAAAATGGATGTAGAGTTGATAACAATGGATGTAGAGTGGATAAAACGGATGTAGAGTGGATATAAAAAGATGTAGAGGGGATAAAATGGATGTAGAGTGGATAAAATTGATGTAGAGTGGATAAAATGGATGTAGAGTGGATAAAAATGGATGTAGAGTGGATAAAATGGATGTAGAGTGGGTAAAATAGATGTAGAGTGAATAAAATGGATGTAGAGTTGATAAAAATGGATGTAGAGTGGACAAAATGGATGTAGAGCGGATAAAATGGATGTAGAGTGGATAAAATGGATGTAGAGTGGATAAAATTGATGTAGAGTGGATAAAATGAATGTAGAGTAGATAAAATGGATGTAGAGTGGATAAAATGGATGTAGAGTTGATAAAATGGATGTAAAGTGGATAAAATGGATGTAGAGTTAATAAAAATGGATGTAGAGTGGATAAAAATGGATGTAGATTGAATAAAATGGATGTAGATTGGATAAAATGGATGTAGAGTGGATAAAAATGGATGTAGAGTGGATAAAATGGATGTAGAGTTGATAAAATGGATGTAAAGTGGATAAAATGGATGTAGAGTTAATAAAAATGGATGTAGAGTGGAAATAATGGATGTAGAGAGGATAAAATGGATGTAGAGTGGATAAAATGGATGTAGAGTGGATAAAAATGGATGTAGAGTATATAAAATGGATGTAGAGTATATAAAATGGATGTAGAGTGGATAAAAATGGATGTAGAGTGGATAAAATGGATGTAGAGTGGATAAAAATAGATGTAGAGTGGATAAAATGGATGTAGAGTGGATAAAACGGATGTAGAGTGGATAAAAAAGGATGTGGAGGGGATAAAATGGATGTAGAGTGGATAAAATTGATGTAGAGCGGATAAAATTGATGTAGAGTGGATAAAATGGATGTAGAGTTGATAACAATGGATGTAGAGTGGATAAAACGGATGTAGAGTGGATATAAAAAGATGTAGAGGGGATAAAATGGATGTAGAGTGGATAAAATTGATGTAGAGTGGATAAAATGGATGAAGAGTGGATAAAAATGGATGTAGAGTGGATAAAATGGATGTAGAGTGGGTAAAATAGATGTAGAGTGAATAAAATGGATGTAGAGTTGATAAAAATGGATGTAGAGTGGACAAAATGGATGTAGAGCGGATAAAATGGATGTAGAGTGGATAAAATGGATGTAGAGTGGATAAAATTGATGTAGAGTGGATAAAATGAATGTAGAGTAGATAAAATGGATGTAGAGTGGATAAAATGGATGTAGAGTTGATAAAATGGATGTAAAGTGGATAAAATGGATGTAGAGTTAATAAAAATGGATGTAGAGTGGATAAAAATGGATGTAGATTGAATAAAATGGATGTAGATTGGATAAAATGGATGTAGAGTGGATAAAAATGGATGTAGAGTGGATAAAATGGATGTAGAGTTCATAAAAATGGATGTAGAGTGGATAAAAATGGATGTAGATTGGATAAAATGGATGTAGATTGGATAAAATGGATGTAGAGTGGATAAAAATGGATGCAGAGTGGATAAAAATGGATGTAGAGTATATAAAATGGATGTAGAGTATATAAAATGGATGTAGAGTGGATAAAAATGGATGTAGAGTGGATAAAATGGATGTAGAGTGGATAAAAATAGATGTAGAGTGGATAAAATGGATGTAGAGTGGATAAAACGGATGTAGAGTGGATAAAAAAGGATGTAGAGGGGATAAAATGGATGTAGAGTGGATAAAATTGATGTAGAGTTAATAAAAATGGATGTAGAGTTGATAACAATGGATGTAGAGTGGATAAAATGAATGTAGAGTAGATACAATGGATGTAGAGTGGATAAAATGGATGTAGAGTTGATAAAATGGATGTAAAGTGGATAAAATGGATGTAGAGTTAATAAAAATGGATGTTGAGTGGAAATAATGGATGTAGAGAGGATAAAATGGATGTAGAGTGGATAAAATGTATGTAGAGTTCATAAAAATGGATGTAGAGTGGATAAAATTGATGTAGAGCGGATAAAATGGATGTAGAGTGGATAAAATGGATGTGGAGTGGATAACAATGGATGTAGAGTGGATAAAATGGATGTAGAGTTGATAAAAATGGATGTAGAGTGGATAAAATGGATGTAGAGTTGATAAAATGGATGTAAAGTGGATAAAATGGATGTAGAGTTAATAAAAATGGATGTAGAGTGGACAAAATGGATGTAGAGTGGATAAAAATGGATGTAGAGAGGATAAAATTGATGTAGAGCGGATAAAATGGATGTAGAGTGGATAAAATGGATGTAGAGTGGATAAAATGGATGTAGAGTGGATAAAATGGATGTAGAGTGGATAAAACGGATGTAGAGTGGACAAAAAAGGATGTAGAGGGGATAAAATGGATGCAGAGTGGATAAAATTGATGTAGAGCGGATAAAATGGATGTAGAGTGGATAAAATGGATGTAGAGTGGATAAAATGGATGTAGAGTGGATAAAACGGATGTAGAGTGGATAAAAAAGGATGTAGAGGGGATAAAATGGATGTAGAGTGGATAAAATTGATGTAGAGTGGATAAAATGGATGTAGAGTGGATAAAAATGGATGTAGAGTGGATAAAATGGATGTAGAGTGGGTAAAATAGATGTAGAGTGGATAAAATGGATGTAGAGTTGATAAAAATGGATGTAGAGTGGACAAAATGGATGTAGAGCGGATAAAATGGATGTAGAGTGGATAAAATGGATGTAGAGTGGATAAAATTGATGTAGAGTGGATAAAATTGATGTAGAGTGGATAAAATGGATGTAGAGTGGATAAAATGGATGTAGAGTGGATAAAAATGGATGTAGAGTGGATAAAATGGATGTAGAGTGGATAAAATGGATGTAGAGTGGATAAAAATGGATGTAGAGAGGATAAAATGGATGTAGAGTGGATAAAAATGGATGTAGAGTGGATAAAATGGATGTAGAGTTGATAAAAATGGATGTAGAGTGGATAAAATGAATGAAGAGTAAATAAAATGGATGTAGAGTGGATAAAATGGATGTAGAGTTGATAAAATGGATGTAGAGAGGATAAAATGGATGTAGAGTGGATAAAATGGATGTAGAGTGGATAAAAATGGATGTAGAGTATATAAAATGGATGTAGAGTATATAAAATGTATGTAGAGTGGATAAAAATGGATGTAGAGTGGATAAAATGGATGTAGAGTGGATAAAAATAGATGTAGAGTGGATAAAATGGATGTAGAGTGGATAAAACGGATGTAGAGTGGATAAAAAAGGATGTAGAGGGGATAAAATGGATGTAGAGTGGATAAAATTGATGTAGAGCGGATAAAATGGATGTAGAGTGGATAAAATGGATGTAGAGTTGATAACAATGGATGTAGAGTGGATAAAATGGATGTAGAGTTGATAAAAATGGATGTAGAGTGGATAAAAATGGATGTAGAGTGGATAAAATGGATGTAGAGTGGATAAAACGGATGTAGAGTGGATATAAAAAGATGTAGAGGGGATAAAATGGATGTAGAGTGGATAAAATTGATGTAGAGTGGATAAAATGGATGTAGAGTGGATAAAAATGGATGTAGAGTGGATAAAATGGATGTAGAGTGGGTAAAATAGATGTAGAGTGGATAAAATGGATGTAGAGTTGATAAAAATGGATGTAGAGTGGACAAAATGGATGTAGAGCGGATAAAATGGATGTAGAGTGGATAAAATGGATGTAGAGTGGATAAAATTGATGTAGAGTGGATAAAATTGATGTAGAGAGGATAAAATGGATGTAGAGTGGATAAAAATGGATGTAGAGTGGATAAAATGGATGTAGAGTGGATAAAATGGATGTAGAGTGGATTAAATGGATGTAGAGTTGATAAAAATGGATGTAGAGTGGATAAAATGAATGTAGAGTAGATAAAATGGATGTAGAGTGGATAAAATGGATGTAGAGTTGATAAAATGGATGTAAAGTGGATAAAATGGATGTAGAGTTAATAAAAATGGATGTAGAGTGGATAAAAATGGATGTAGATTGAATAAAATGGATGTAGATTGGATAAAATGGATGTAGAGTGGATAAAAATGGATGTAGAGTGGATAAAAATGGATGTAGAGTGGATAAAATGGATGTAGAGTGGATAAAAATAGATGTAGAGTGGATAAAATGGATGTAGAGTGGATAAAACGGATGTAGAGTGGATAAAAAAGGATGTAGAGGGGATAAAATGGATGTAGAGTGGATAAAATTGATGTAGAGTTAATAAAAATGGATGTAGAGTGGACAAAATGGATGTAGAGTGGATAAAAATGGATGTAGAGTGGATAAAATGGATGTAGAGTTGATAACAATGGATGTAGAGTGGATAAAATGAATGTAGAGTAGATACAATGGATATAGAGTGGATAAAATGGATGTAGAGTTGATAAAATGGATGTAGAGTGGATAAAATGGATGTAGAGTTAATAAAAATGGATGTTGAGTGGAAATAATGGATGTAGAGAGGATAAAATGGATGTAGAGTGGATAAAATGTATGTAGAGTTCATAAAAATGGATGTAGAGTGGATAAAATTGATGTAGAGCGGATAAAATGGATGTAGAGTGGATAAAATGGATGTGGAGTGGATAACAATGGATGTAGAGTGGATAAAATGGATGTAGAGTTGATAAAAATGGATGTAGAGTGGATAAAATGGATGTAGAGTTGATAAAATGGATGTAAAGTGGATAAAATGGATGTAGAGTTAATAAAAATGGATGTAGAGTGGACAAAATGGATGTAGAGTGGATAAAAATGGATGTAGAGAGGATAAAATTGATGTAGAGCGGATAAAATGGATGTAGAGTGGATAAAATGGATGTGGAGTGGATAACAATGGATGTAGAGTGGATAAAATGGATGTAGAGTTGATAAAAATGGATGTAGAGTTAATAAAAATGGATGTTGAGTGGAAATAATGTATGTAGAGAGGATAAAATGGATGTAGAGTGGATAAAATGTATGTAGAGTTCATAAAAATGGATGTAGAGTGGATAAAATTGATGTAGAGCGGATAAAATGGATGTAGAGTGGATAAAATGGATGTAGAGTGGATAAAATGGATGTAGAGTTGATAAAAATGGATGTAGAGTGGATAAAAATGGATGTAGAGTGGATAAAATGGATGTAGAGTGGATAAAACGGATGTAGAGTGGATAAAAAAGGATGTAGAGGGGATAAAATGGATGTAGAGTGGATAAAATTGATGTAGAGTGGATAAAATGGATGTAGAGTGGATAAAAATGGATGTAGAGTGGATAAAATGGATGTAGAGTGGGTAAAATAGATGTAGAGTGGATAAAAAAGGATGTAGAGGGGATAAAATGGATGTAGAGTGGATAAAATTGATGTAGAGCGGATAAAATGGATGTAGAGTGGATAAAATGGATGTAGAGTGGATAAAATGGATGTAGAGTGGATAAAACGGATGTAGAGTGGATAAAAAAGGATGTGGAGGGGATAAAATGGATGTAGAGTGGATAAAAATGGATGTAGATTGAATAAAATGGATGTAGATTGGATAAAATGGATGTAGAGTGGATAAAAATGGATGTAGAGTGGATAAAAATGGATGTAGAGTGGATAAAATGGATGTAGAGTGGATAAAAATAGATGTAGAGTGGATAAAATGGATGTAGAGTGGATAAAACGGATGTAGAGTGGATAAAAAAGGATGTAGAGGGGATAAAATGGATGTAGAGTGGATAAAATGGATGTAGAGTTGATAAAATGGATGTAAAGTGGATAAAATGGATGTAGAGTTAATAAAAATGGATGTTGAGTGGAAATAATGGATGTAGAGAGGATAAAATGGATGTAGAGTGGATAAAATGTATGTAGAGTTCATAAAAATGGATGTAGAGTGGATAAAATTGATGTAGAGCGGATAAAATGGATGTAGAGTGGATAAAATGGATGTGGAGTGGATAACAATGGATGTAGAGTGGATAAAATGGATGTAGAGTTGATAAAAATGGATGTAGAGTGGATAAAATGGATGTAGAGTTGATAAAATGGATGTAAAGTGGATAAAATGGATGTAGAGTTAATAAAAATGGATGTAGAGTGGACAAAATGGATGTAGAGTGGATAAAAATGGATGTAGAGAGGATAAAATTGATGTAGAGCGGATAAAATGGATGTAGAGTGGATAAAATGGATGTGGAGTGGATAACAATGGATGTAGAGTGGATAAAATGGATGTAGAGTTGATAAAAATGGATGTAGAGTTAATAAAAATGGATGTTGAGTGGAAATAATGGATGTAGAGAGGATAAAATGGATGTAGAGTGGATAAAATGTATGTAGAGTTCATAAAAATGGATGTAGAGTGGATAAAATTGATGTAGAGCGGATAAAATGGATGTAGAGTGGATAAAATGGATGTAGAGTGGATAAAATGGATGTAGAGTGGATAAAATTGATGTAGAGTGGATAAAATTGATGTAGAGTGGATAAAATTGATGTAGAGTGGATAAAATGGATGTAGAGTGGATAAAAATGGATGTAGAGTGGATAAAAATGGATGTAGAGTGGATAAAATGGATGTAGAGTGGATAAAATGGATGTAGAGTGGATGAAATGGATGTAGAGTTGATAAAAATGGATGTAGAGTGGATAAAATGAATGTAGAGTAGATAAAATGGATGTAGAGTGGATAAAATGGATGTAGAGTTGATAAAATGGATGTAAAGTGGATAAAATGGATGTAGAGTTAATAAAAATGGATGTAGAGTGGAAATAATGGATGTAGAGAGGATAAAATGGATGTAGAGTGGATAAAATTGATGTAGAGTGGATAAAATTGATGTAGAGAGGATAAAATGGATGTAGAGTGGATAAAAATGGATGTAGAGTGGATAAAATGGATGTAGAGTGGATAAAATGGATGTAGAGTGGATGAAATGGATGTAGAGTTGATAAAAATGGATGTAGAGTGGATAAAATGAATGTAGAGTAGATAAAATGGATGTAGAGTGGATAAAATGGATGTAGAGTTGATAAAATGGATGTAAAGTGGATAAAATGGATGTAGAGTTAATAAAAATGGATGTAGAGTGGAAATAATGGATGTAGAGAGGATAAAATGGATGTAGAGTGGATAAAATGGATGTAGAGTTGATAAAAATGGATGTAGAGTGGATAAAATGGATGTAGAGTTGATAAAATGGATGTAAAGTGGATAAAATGGATGTAGAGTTAATAAAAATGGATGTAGAGTGGACAAAATGGATGTAGAGTGGATAAAAATGGATGTAGAGAGGATAAAATTGATGTAGAGCGGATAAAATGGATGTAGAGTGGATAAAATGGATGTGGAGTGGATAACAATGGATGTAGAGTGGATAAAATGGATGTAGAGTTGATAAAAATGGATGTAGAGTTAATAAAAATGGATGTTGAGTGGAAATAATGGATGTAGAGAGGATAAAATGGATGTAGAGTGGATAAAATGTATGTAGAGTTCATAAAAATGGATGTAGAGTGGATAAAATTGATGTAGAGCGGATAAAATGGATGTAGAGTGGATAAAATGGATGTAGAGTGGATAAAATGGATGTAGAGTTGATAAAAATGGATGTAGAGTGGATAAAAATGGATGTAGAGTGGATAAAATGGATGTAGAGTGGATAAAACGGATGTAGAGTGGATAAAAAAGGATGTAGAGGGGATAAAATGGATGTAGAGTGGATAAAATTGATGTAGAGTGGATAAAATGGATGTAGAGTGGATAAAAATGGATGTAGAGTGGATAAAATGGATGTAGAGTGGGTAAAATAGATGTAGAGTGGATAAAAAAGGATGTAGAGGGGATAAAATGGATGTAGAGTGGATAAAATTGATGTAGAGCGGATAAAATGGATGTAGAGTGGATAAAATGGATGTAGAGTGGATAAAATGGATGTAGAGTGGATAAAACGGATGTAGAGTGGATAAAAAAGGATGTGGAGGGGATAAAATGGATGTAGAGTGGATAAAAATGGATGTAGATTGAATAAAATGGATGTAGATTGGATAAAATGGATGTAGAGTGGATAAAAATGGATGTAGAGTGGATAAAAATGGATGTAGAGTGGATAAAATGGATGTAGAGTGGATAAAAATAGATGTAGAGTGGATAAAATGGATGTAGAGTGGATAAAACGGATGTAGAGTGGATAAAAAAGGATGTAGAGGGGATAAAATGGATGTAGAGTGGATAAAATGGATGTAGAGTTGATAAAATGGATGTAAAGTGGATAAAATGGATGTAGAGTTAATAAAAATGGATGTTGAGTGGAAATAATGGATGTAGAGAGGATAAAATGGATGTAGAGTGGATAAAATGTATGTAGAGTTCATAAAAATGGATGTAGAGTGGATAAAATTGATGTAGAGCGGATAAAATGGATGTAGAGTGGATAAAATGGATGTGGAGTGGATAAAAATGGATGTAGAGTGGATAAAATGGATGTAGAGTTGATAAAAATGGATGTAGAGTGGATAAAATGGATGTAGAGTTGATAAAATGGATGTAAAGTGGATAAAATGGATGTAGAGTTAATAAAAATGGATGTAGAGTGGACAAAATGGATGTAGAGTGGATAAAAATGGATGTAGAGAGGATAAAATTGATGTAGAGCGGATAAAATGGATGTAGAGTGGATAAAATGGATGTGGAGTGGATAACAATGGATGTAGAGTGGATAAAATGGATGTAGAGTTGATAAAAATGGATGTAGAGTTAATAAAAATGGATGTTGAGTGGAAATAATGGATGTAGAGAGGATAAAATGGATGTAGAGTGGATAAAATGTATGTAGAGTTCATAAAAATGGATGTAGAGTGGATAAAATTGATGTAGAGCGGATAAAATGGATGTAGAGTGGATAAAATGGATGTAGAGTGGATAAAATGGATGTAGAGTGGATAAAATTGATGTAGAGTGGATAAAATTGATGTAGAGTGGATAAAATTGATGTAGAGTGGATAAAATGGATGTAGAGTGGATAAAAATGGATGTAGAGTGGATAAAAATGGATGTAGAGTGGATAAAATGGATGTAGAGTGGATAAAATGGATGTAGAGTGGATGAAATGGATGTAGAGTTGATAAAAATGGATGTAGAGTGGATAAAATGAATGTAGAGTAGATAAAATGGATGTAGAGTGGATAAAATGGATGTAGAGTTGATAAAATGGATGTAAAGTGGATAAAATGGATGTAGAGTTAATAAAAATGGATGTAGAGTGGAAATAATGGATGTAGAGAGGATAAAATGGATGTAGAGTGGATAAAATTGATGTAGAGTGGATAAAATTGATGTAGAGAGGATAAAATGGATGTAGAGTGGATAAAAATGGATGTAGAGTGGATAAAATGGATGTAGAGTGGATAAAATGGATGTAGAGTGGATGAAATGGATGTAGAGTTGATAAAAATGGATGTAGAGTGGATAAAATGAATGTAGAGTAGATAAAATGGATGTAGAGTGGATAAAATGGATGTAGAGTTGATAAAATGGATGTAAAGTGGATAAAATGGATGTAGAGTTAATAAAAATGGATGTAGAGTGGAAATAATGGATGTAGAGAGGATAAAATGGATGTAGAGTGGATAAAATGGATGTAGAGTTCATAAAAATGGATGTAGAGTGGATAAAAATGGATGTAGATTGGATAAAATGGATGTAGATTGGATAAAATGGATGTAGAGTGGATAAAAATGGATGTAGAGTGGATAAAAATGGATGTAGAGTATATAAAATGGATGTAGAGTATATAAAATGGATGTAGAGTGGATAAAAATGGATGTAGAGTGGATAAAATGGATGTAAAGTGGATAAAATGGATGTAGAGTTAATAAAAATGGATGTTGAGTGGAAATAATGGATGTAGAGAGGATAAAATGGATGTAGAGTGGATAAAATGTATGTAGAGTTCATAAAAATGGATGTAGAGTGGATAAAATTGATGTAGAGCGGATAAAATGGATGTAGAGTGGATAAAATTGATGTAGAGCGGATAAAATGGATGTAGAGTGGATAAAATGGATGTGGAGTGGATAACAATGGATGTAGAGTGGATAAAATGGATGTAGAGTTGATAAAAATGGATGTAGAGTGGATAAAATGGATGTAGAGTTGATAAAATGAATGTAAAGTGGATAAAATGGATGTAGAGTTAATAAAAATGGATGTAGAGTGGACAAAATGGATGTAGAGTGGATAAAAATGGATGTAGAGTGGATAAAATTGATGTAGAGCGGATAAAATGGATGTAGAGTGGATAAAATGGATGTGGAGTGGATAACAATGGATGTAGAGTGGATAAAATGGATGTAGAGTTGATAAAAATGGATGTAGAGTTAATAAAAATGGATGTTGAGTGGAAATAATGGATGTAGAGAGGATAAAATGGATGTAGAGTGGATAAAATGTATGTAGAGTTCATAAAAATGGATGTAGAGTGGATAAAATTGATGTAGAGCGGATAAAATGGATGTAGAGTGGATAAAATGGATGTAGAGTGGATAAAATGGATGTAGAGTTGATAAAAATGGATGTAGAGTTGATAAAAATGGATGTAGAGTGGATAAAATGGATGTAGAGTGGATAAAACGGATGTAGAGTGGATAAAAAAGGATGTAGAGGGGATAAAATGGATGTAGAGTGGATAAAATTGATGTAGAGTGGATAAAATGGATGTAGAGTGGATAAAAATGGATGTAGAGTTGATAAAATGGATGTAGAGTGGGTAAAATAGATGTAGAGTGGATAAAATGGATGTAGAGTTGATAAAAATGGATGTAGAGTGGACAAAATGGATGTAGAGCGGATAAAATGGATGTAGAGTGGATAAAATGGATGTAGAGTGGATAAAATTGATGTAGAGTGGATAAAATTGATGTAGAGTGGATAAAATTGATGTAGAGTGGATAAAATGGATGTAGAGTGGATAAAAATGGATGTAGAGAGGATAAAATGGATGTAGAGTGGATAAAAATGGATGTAGAGTGGATAAAATGGATGTAGAGTGGATAAAATGGATGTAGAGTGGATAAAAATGGATGTAGAGTGGATAAAATGGATGTAGAGTGGATAAAATGGATGTAGAATGGATGAAATGGATGTAGAGTTGATAAAAATGGATGTAGAGTGGATAAAATGAATGTAGAGTAGATAAAACGGATGTAGAGTGGATAAAATGGATGTAGAGTTGATAAAATGGATGTAAAGTGGATAAAATGGATGTAGAGTTAATAAAAATGGATGTAGAGTGGAAATAATGGATGTAGAGAGGATAAAATGGATGTAGAGTGGATAAAATTGATGTAGAGTGGATAAAATTGATGTAGAGAGGATAAAATGGATGTAGAGTGGATAAAAATGGATGTAGAGTGGATAAAATGGATGTAGAGTGGATAAAATGGATGTAGAGAGGATAAAATGGATGTAGAGTGGATAAAAATGGATGTAGAGTGGATAAAATGGATGTAGAGTGGATAAAATGGATGTAGAGTGGATGAAATGGATGTAGAGTTGATAAAAATGGATGTAGAGTGGATAAAATGAATGTAGAGTAGATAAAATGGATGTAGAGTGGATAAAATGGATGTAGAGTTGATAAAATGGATGTAAAGTGGATAAAATGGATGTAGAGTTAATAAAAATGGATGTAGAGTGGAAATAATGGATGTAGAGAGGATAAAATGGATGTAGAGTGGATAAAATGGATGTAGAGTTCATAAAAATGGATGTAGAGTGGATAAAAATGGATGTAGATTGGATAAAATGGATGTAGAGTGGATAAAATTGATGTAGAGCGGATAAAATGGATGTAGAGTGGATAAAATGGATGTGGAGTGGATAACAATGGATGTAGAGTGTATAAAATGGATGTAGAGTTGATAAAAATGGATGTAGAGTGGATAAAATGGATGTAGAGTTGATAAAATGGATGTAAAGTGGATAAAATGGATGTAGAGTTAATAAAAATGGATGTAGAGTGGACAAAATGGATGTAGAGTGGATAAAAATGGATGTAGAGAGGATAAAATTGATGTAGAGCGGATAAAATGGATGTAGAGTGGATAAAATGGATGTGGAGTGGATAACAATGGATGTAGAGTGGATAAAATGGATGTAGAGTTCATAAAAATGGATGTAGAGTGGATAAAATTGATGTAGAGCGGATAAAATGGATGTAGAGTGGATAAAATGGATGTAGAGTGGATAAAATGGATGTAGAGTTGATAAAAATGGATGTAGAGTGGATAAAAATGGATGTAGAGTGGATAAAATGGATGTAGAGTGGATAAAACGGATGTAGAGTGGATAAAAAAGGATGTAGAGGGGATAAAATGGATGTAGAGTGGGTAAAATAGATGTAGAGTGGATAAAATGGATGTAGAGTTGATAAAAATGGATGTAGAGTGGACAAAATGGATGTAGAGCGGATAAAATGGATGTAGAGTGGATAAAATGGATGTAGAGTGGATAAAATTGATGTAGAGCGGATAAAATGGATGTAGAGTGGATAAAATGGATGTAGAGTGGATAAAATGGATGTAGAGTTGATAAAAATGGATGTAGAGTGGATAAAAATGGATGTAGAGTGGATAAAATGGATGTAGAGTGGATAAAACGGATGTAGAGTGGATAAAAAAGGATGTAGAGGGGATAAAATGGATGTAGAGTGGATAAAATTGATGTAGAGTGGATAAAATGGATGTAGAGTGGATAAAAATGGATGTAGAGTGGATAAAATGGATGTAGAGTGGGTAAAATAGATGTAGAGTGGATAAAATGGATGTAGAGTTGATAAAAATGGATGTAGAGTGGACAAAATGGATGTAGAGCGGATAAAATGGATGTAGAGTGGATAAAATGGATGTAGAGTGGATAAAATTGATGTAGAGTGGATAAAATTGATGTAGAGTGGATGAAATTGATGTAGAGTGGATAAAATGGATGTAGAGTGGATAAAAATGGATGTAGAGAGGATAAAATGGATGTAGAGTGGATAAAAATGGATGTAGAGTGGATAAAATGGATGTAGAGTGGATAAAATGGATGTAGAGTGGATAAAAATGGATGTAGAGTGGATAAAATTGATGTAGAGTGGATAAAATGGATGTAGAGTGGATGAAATGGATGTAGAGTTGATAAAAATGGATGTAGAGTGGATAAAATGAATGTAGAGTAGATAAAATGGATGTAGAGTGGATAAAATGGATGTAGAGTTGATAAAATGGATGTAAAGTGGATAAAATGGATGTAGAGTTAATAAAAATGGATGTAGAGTGGAAATAATGGATGTAGAGAGGATAAAATGGATGTAGAGTGGATAAAATGGATGTAGAGTTAATAAAAATGGATGTAGAGTGGATAAAAATGGATGTAGATTCGATAAAATGGATGTAGATTGGATAAAATGGATGTAGAGTGGATAAAAATGGATGTAGAGTGGATAAAAATGGATGTAGAGTATATAAAATGGATGTAGAGTATATAAAATGGATGTAGAGTGGATAAAAATGGATGTAGAGTGGATAAAATGGATGTAGAGTGGATAAAATGGATGTAGAGTGGATAAAACGGATGTAGAGTGGATAAAAAAGGATGTAGAGGGGATAAAATGGATGTAGAGTGGATAAAATTGATGTAGAGTTAATAAAAATGGATGTAGAGTGGACAAAATGGATGTAGAGTGGATAAAAATGGATGTAGAGTTGATAACAATGGATGTAGAGTGGATAAAATGAATGTAGAGTAGATACAATGGATGTAGAGTGGATAAAATGGATGTATAGTTGATAAAATGGATGTGGAGTGGATAACAATGGATGTAGAGTGGATAAAATGGATGTAGAGTTGATAAAAATGGATGTAGAGTTAATAAAAATGGATGTTGAGTGGAAATAATGGATGTAGAGAGGATAAAATGGATGTAGAGTGGATAAAATGGATGTAGAGTTGATAAAAATGGATGTAGAGTGGATAAAAATGGATGTAGAGTGGATAAAATGGATGTAGAGTGGATAAAACGGATGTAGAGTGGATAAAAAAGGATGTAGAGGGGATAAAATGGATGTAGAGTGGATAAAATTGATGTAGAGCGGATAAAATGGATGTAGAGTGGATAAAATGGATGTGGAGTGGATAACAATGGATGTAGAGTGTATAAAATGGATGTAGAGTTGATAAAAATGGATGTAGAGTGGATAAAATGGATGTAGAGTTGATAAAATGGATGTAAAGTGGATAAAATGGATGTAGAGTTAATAAAAATGGATGTAGAGTGGACAAAATGGATGTAGAGTGGATAAAAATGGATGTAGAGAGGATAAAATTGATGTAGAGCGGATAAAATGGATGTAGAGTGGATAAAATGGATGTGGAGTGGATAACAATGGATGTAGAGTGGATAAAATGGATGTAGAGTTCATAAAAATGGATGTAGAGTGGATAAAATTGATGTAGAGCGGATAAAATGGATGTAGAGTGGATAAAATGGATGTAGAGTGGATAAAATGGATGTAGAGTTGATAAAAATGGATGTAGAGTGGATAAAAATGGATGTAGAGTGGATAAAATGGATGTAGAGTGGATAAAACGGATGTAGAGTGGATAAAAAAGGATGTAGAGGGGATAAAATGGATGTAGAGTGGGTAAAATAGATGTAGAGTGGATAAAATGGATGTAGAGTTGATAAAAATGGATGTAGAGTGGACAAAATGGATGTAGAGCGGATAAAATGGATGTAGAGTGGATAAAATGGATGTAGAGTGGATAAAATTGATGTAGAGTGGATAAAATTGATGTAGAGTGGATAAAATTGATGTAGAGTGGATAAAATGGATGTAGAGTGGATAAAAATGGATGTAGAGAGGATAAAATGGATGTAGAGTGGATAAAATGGATGTAGAGTGGATAAAATGGATGTAGAGTGGGTAAAATAGATGTAGAGTGGATAAAATGGATGTAGAGTTGATAAAAATGGATGTAGAGTGGACAAAATGGATGTAGAGTGGATAAAATGGATGTAGAGTTGATAAAAATGGATGTAGAGTGGACAAAATGGATGTAGAGTGGATAAAATGAATGTAGAGTAGATAAAATGGATGTAGAGTGGATAAAATGGATGTAGAGTTGATAAAATGGATGTAAAGTGGATAAAATGGATGTAGAGTTAATAAAAATGGATGTAGAGTGGAAATAATGGATGTAGAGAGGATAAAATGGATGTAGAGTGGATAAAATGGATGTAGAGTGGATACAAATGGATGTAGAGTATATAAAATGGATGTAGAGTATATAAAATGGATGTAGAGTGGATAAAAATGGATGTAGAGTTGATAAAAATGGATGTAGAGTGGACAAAATAGATGTAGAGTGGATAAAAATGGATGTAGAGTGGTATAAAATGGATGTAGAGTGGATAAAAATGGATGTAGAGTGGATAAAAATGGATATAGAGAGGATAAAATGGATGTAGAGTGGATAAAAATGGATGTAGAGTGGATAAAATGGATGTAGAGTGGATAAAATGGATGTAGAGTGGATAAAATGGATGTAGAGTGGGTAAAATAGATGTAGAGTGGATAAAATGGATGTAGAGTTGATAAAAATGGATGTAGAGTGGGCAAAATGGATGTAGAGTGGATAAAATGGATGTAGAGTTGATAAAAATGGATGTAGAGTTAATAAAAATGGATGTAGAGTGGACAAAATAGATGTAGAGTGGATAAAATGGATGTAGAGTTGATAAAAATGGATGTAGAGTGGACAAAATAGATGTAGAGTGGATAAAAATGGATGTAGAGTGGTATAAACTGGATGTAGAGTGGATAAAAATGGATGTAGAGTGGATAAAAATGGATGTAGAGAGGATAAAATTGATGTAGAGCGGATAAAATGGATGTAGAGTGGATAAAATGGATGTGGAGTGGATAACAATGGATGTAGAGTGGATAAAATGGATGTAGAGTTGATAAAAATGGATGTAGAGTTAATAAAAATGGATGTTGAGTGGAAATAATGGATGTAGAGAGGATAAAATGGATGTAGAGTGGATAAAATGTATGTAGAGTTCATAAAAATGGATGTAGAGTGGATAAAATTGATGTAGAGCGGATAAAATGGATGTAGAGTGGATAAAATGGATGTAGAGTGGATAAAATGGATGTAGAGTTGATAAAAATGGATGTAGAGTGGATAAAAATGGATGTAGAGTGGATAAAATGGATGTAGAGTGGATAAAACGGATGTAGAGTGGATAAAAAAGGATGTAGAGGGGATAAAATGGATGTAGAGTGGATAAAATTGATGTAGAGTGGATAAAATGGATGTAGAGTGGATAAAAATGGATGTAGAGTGGATAAAATGGATGTAGAGTGGGTAAAATAGATGTAGAGTGGATAAAATGGATGTAGAGTTGATAAAAATGGATGTAGAGTGGACAAAATTGATGTAGAGCGGATAAAATGGATGTAGAGTGGATAAAATGGATGTAGAGTGGATAAAATTGATGTAGAGTGGATAAAATTGATGTAGAGTGGATAAAATTGATGTAGAGTGGATAAAATGGATGTAGAGTGGATAAAAATGGATGTAGAGAGGATAAAATGGATGTAGAGTGGATAAAAATGGATGTAGAGTGGATAAAATGGATGTAGAGTGGATAAAATGGATGTAGAGTGGATAAAAATGGATGTAGAGTGGATAAAATGGATGTAGAGTGGATAAAATGGATGTAGAGTGGATAAAATGGATGTAGAGTGGATAAAAATGGATGTAGAGTGGATAAAATGGATGTAGAGTGGGTAAAATAGATGTAGAGTGGATAAAATGGATGTAGAGTTGATAAAAATGGATGTAGAGTGGACAAAATGGATGTAGAGCGGATAAAATGGATGTAGAGTGGATAAAATGGATGTAGAGTGGATAAAATTGATGTAGAGTGGATAAAATTGATGTAGAGTGGATAAAATTGATGTAGAGTGGATAAAATGGATGTAGAGTGGATAAAAATGGATGTAGAGAGGATAAAATGGATGTAGAGTGGATAAAAATGGATGTAGAGTGGATAAAATGGATGTAGAGTGGATAAAATGGATGTAGAGTTGATAAAAATGGATGTAGAGTGGATAAAATGGATGTAGAGTTGATAAAATGGATGTAAAGTGGATAAAATGGATGTAGAGTTAATAAAAATGGATGTAGAGTGGACAAAATGGATGTAGAGTGGATAAAAATGGATGTAGAGAGGATAAAATTGATGTAGAGTGGATAAAATGGATGTAGAGTGGATAAAATGGATGTGGAGTGGATAAAATTGATGTAGAGTGGATAAAATTGATGTAGAGTGGATAAAATGGATGTAGAGTGGATAAAAATGGATGTAGAGTGGATAAAATGGATGTAGAGTGGATAAAATGGATGTAGAGTGGATGAAATGGATGTAGAGTTGATAAAAATGGATGTAGAGTGGATAAAATGAATGTAGAGTAGATAAAATGGATGTAGAGTGGATAAAATGGATGTAGAGTTGATAAAATGGATGTAAAGTGGATAAAATGGATGTAGAGTTAATAAAAATGGATGTAGAGTGGAAATAATGGATGTAGAGAGGATAAAATGGATGTAGAGTGGATAAAATGGATGTAGAGTTCATAAAAATGGATGTAGAGTGGATAAAAATGGATGTAGATTGGATAAAATGGATGTAGATTGGATAAAATGGATGTAGAGTGGATAAAAATGGATGTAGAGTGGATAAAAATGGATGTAGAGTATATAAAATGGAGGTAGAGTATATAAAATGGATGTAGAGTGGATAAAAATGGATGTAGAGTGGATAAAATGGATGTAGAGTTGATAACAATGGATGTAGAGTGGATAAAATGGATGTAGAGTTGATAAAAATGGATGTAGAGTGGATAAAAATGGATGTAGAGTGGATAAAATGGATGTAGAGTGGATAAAACGGATGTAGAGTGGATATAAAAAGATGTAGAGGGGATAAAATGGATGTACAGTGGATAAAATTGATGTAGAGTGGATAAAATGGATGTAGAGTGGATAAAAATGGATGTAGAGTGGATAAAATGGATGTAGAGTGGGTAAAATAGATGTAGAGTGAATAAAATGGATGTAGAGTTGATAAAAATGGATGTAGAGTGGACAAAATGGATGTAGAGCGGATAAAATGGATGTAGAGTGGATAAAATGGATGTAGAGTGGATAAAATTGATGTAGAGTGGATAAAATTGATGTAGAGAGGATAAAATGGATGTAGAGTGGATAAAAATGGATGTAGAGTTGATAACAATGGATGTAGAGTGGATAAAATGGATGTAGAGTTGATAAAAATGGATGTAGAGTGGATAAAAATGGATGTAGAGTGGATAAAATGGATGTAGAGTGGATAAAATGGATGTAGAGTGGATAAAATGGATGTAGAGTGGATGAAATGGATGTAGAGTTGATAAAAATGGATGTAGAGTGGATAAAATGAATGTAGAGTAGATAAAATGGATGTAGAGTGGATAAAATGGATGTAGAGTTGATAAAATGGATGTAAAGTGGATAAAATGGATGTAGAGTTAATAAAAATGGATGTAGAGTGGATAAAAATGGATGTAGATTGGATAAAATGGATGTAGATTGGATAAAATGGATGTAGAGTGGATAAAAATGGATGTAGAGTGGATAAAAATGGATGTAGAGTATATAAAATGGATGTAGAGTATATAAAATGGATGTAGAGTGGATAAAAATGGATGTAGAGTGGATAAAATGGATGTAGAGTGGATAAAAATGGATGTAGAGTGGATAAAATGGATGTAGAGTGGATAAAACGGATGTAGAGTGGATAAAAAAGGATGTAGAGGGGATAAAATGGATGTAGAGTGGATAAAATTGATGTAGAGTTAATAAAAATGGATGTAGAGTGGACAAAATGGATGTAGAGTGGATAAAAATGGATGTAGAGTGGATAAAATGGATGTAGAGTTGATAACAATGGATGTAGAGTGGATAAAATGAATGTAGAGTAGATACAATGGATGTAGAGTGGATAAAATGGATGTAGAGTTGATAAAATGGATGTAAAGTGGATAAAATGGATGTAGAGTTAATAAAAATGGATGTTGAGTGGAAATAATGGATGTAGAGAGGATAAAATGGATGTAGAGTGGATAAAATGTATGTAGAGTTCATAAAAATGGATGTAGAGTGGATAAAATTGATGTAGAGCGGATAAAATGGATGTAGAGTGGATAAAATGGATGTGGAGTGGATAACAATGGATGTAGAGTGGATAAAATGGATGTAGAGTTGATAAAAATGGATGTAGAGTGGATAAAATGGATGTAGAGTTGATAAAATGGATGTAAAGTGGATGAAATGGATGTAGAGTTAATAAAAATGGATGTAGAGTGGACAAAATGGATGTAGAGTGGATAAAAATGGATGTAGAGAGGATAAAATTGATGTAGAGCGGATAAAATGGATGTAGAGTGGATAAAATGGATGTGGAGTGGATAACAATGGATGTAGAGTGGATAAAATGGAAGTAGAGTTGATAAAAATGGATGTAGAGTTAATAAAAATGGATGTTGAGTGGAAATAATGGATGTAGAGAGGATAAAATGGATGTAGAGTGGATAAAATGTATGTAGAGTTCATAAAAATGGATGTAGAGTGGATAAAATTGATGTAGAGCGGATAAAATGGATGTAGAGTGGATAAAATGGATGTAGAGTGGATAAAATGGATGTAGAGTTGATAAAAATGGATGTAGAGTGGATAAAAATGGATGTAGAGTGGATAAAATGGATGTAGAGTGGATAAAACGGATGTAGAGTGGATAAAAAAGGATGTAGAGGGGATAAAATGGATGTAGAGTGGATAAAATTGATGTAGAGTTAATAAAAATGGATGTAGAGTGGACAAAATGGATGTAGAGTGGATAAAAATGGATGTAGAGTGGATAAAATGGATGTAGAGTTGATAACAATGGATGTAGAGTGGATAAAATGAATGTAGAGTAGATACAATGGATGTAGAGTGGATAAAATGGATGTAGAGTTGATAAAATGGATGTAAAGTGGATAAAATGGATGTAGAGTTAATAAAAATGGATTTTGAGTGGAAATAATGGATGTAGAGAGGATAAAATGGATGTAGAGTGGATAAAATGTATGTAGAGTTCATAAAAATGGATGTAGAGTGGATAAAATTGATGTAGAGCGGATAAAATGGATGTAGAGTGGATAAAATGGATGTGGAGTGGATAACAATGGATGTAGAGTGGATAAAATGGATGTAGAGTTGATAAAAATGGATGTAGAGTGGATAAAATGGATGTAGAGTTGATAAAATGGATGTAAAGTGGATAAAATGGATGTAGAGTTAATAAAAATGGATGTAGAGTGGACAAAATGGATGTAGAGTGGATAAAAATGGATGTAGAGAGGATAAAATTGATGTAGAGCGGATAAAATGGATGTAGAGTGGATAAAATGGATGTGGAGTGGATAACAATGGATGTAGAGTGGATAAAATGGAAGTAGAGTTGATAAAAATGGATGTAGAGTTAATAAAAATGGATGTTGAGTGGAAATAATGGATGTAGAGAGGATAAAATGGATGTAGAGTGGATAAAATGTATGTAGAGTTCATAAAAATGGATGTAGAGTGGATAAAATTGATGTAGAGCGGATAAAATGGATGTAGAGTGGATAAAATGGATGTAGAGTGGATAAAATGGATGTAGAGTTGATAAAAATGGATGTAGAGTGGATAAAAATGGATGTAGAGTGGATAAAATGGATGTAGAGTGGACAAAATGGATGTAGAGCGGATAAAATGGATGTAGAGTGGATAAAATGGATGTAGAGTGGATAAAATTGATGTAGAGTGGATAAAATTGATGTAGAGTGGATAAAATTGATGTAGAGTGGATAAAATGGATGTAGAGTGGATAAAAATGGATGTAGAGAGGATAAAATGGATGTAGAGTGGATAAAAATGGATGTAGAGTGGATAAAATGGATGTAGAGTGGATAAAATGGATGTAGAGTGGATAAAAATGGATGTAGAGTGGATAAAATGGATGTAGAGTGGATAAAATGGATGTAGAGTGGATGAAATGGATGTAGAGTTGATAAAAATGGATGTAGAGTGGATAAAATGAATGTAGAGTAGATAAAATGGATGTAGAGTGGATAAAATGGATGTAGAGTTGATAAAATGGATGTAAAGTGGATAAAATGGATGTAGAGTTAATAAAAATGGATGTAGAGTGGAAATAATGGATGTAGAGAGGATAAAATGGATGTAGAGTGGATAAAATTGATGTAGAGTGGATAAAATTGATGTAGAGAGGATAAAATGGATGTAGAGTGGATAAAAATGGATGTAGAGTGGATAAAATGGATGTAGAGTGGATAAAATGGATGTAGAGTGGATGAAATGGATGTAGAGTTGATAAAAATGGATGTAGAGTGGATAAAATGAATGTAGAGTAGATAAAATGGATGTAGAGTGGATAAAATGGATGTAGAGTTGATAAAATGGATGTAAAGTGGATAAAATGGATGTAGAGTTAATAAAAATGGATGTAGAGTGGAAATAATGGATGTAGAGAGGATAAAATGGATGTAGAGTGGATAAAATGGATGTAGAGTTCATAAAAATGGATGTAGAGTGGATAAAAATGGATGTAGATTGGATAAAATGGATGTAGATTGGATAAAATGGATGTAGAGTGGATAAAAATGGATGTAGAGTGGATAAAAATGGATGTAGAGTATATAAAATGGATGTAGAGTATATAAAATGGATGTAGAGTGGATAAAAATGGATGTAGAGTGGATAAAATGGATGTAGAGTGGATAAAAATAGATGTAGAGTGGATAAAATGGATGTAGAGTGGATAAAACGGATGTAGAGTGGATAAAAAAGGATGTAGAGGGGATAAAATGGATGTAGAGTGGATAAAATTGATGTAGAGTTAATAAAAATGGATGTAGAGTGGACAAAATGGATGTAGAGTGGATAAAAATGGATGTAGAGTGGATAAAATGGATGTAGAGTTGATAACAATGGATGTAGAGTGGATAAAATGAATGTAGAGTAGATACAATGGATGTAGAGTGGATAAAATGGATGTAGAGTTGATAAAATGGATGTAAAGTGGATAAAAATGGATGTAGAGTATATAAAATGGATGTAGAGTATATAAAATGGATGTAGAGTGGATAAAAATGGATGTAGAGTGGATAAAATGGATGTAGAGTGGATAAAAATAGATGTAGAGTGGATAAAATGGATGTAGAGTGGATAAAACGGATGTAGAGTGGATAAAAAAGGATGTAGAGGGGATAAAATGGATGTAGAGTGGATAAAATTGATGTAGAGTTAATAAAAATGGATGTAGAGTGGACAAAATGGATGTAGAGTGGATAAAAATGGATGTAGAGTGGATAAAATGGATGTAGAGTTGATAACAATGGATGTAGAGTGGATAAAATGAATGTAGAGTAGATACAATGGATGTAGAGTGGATAAAATGGATGTAGAGTTGATAAAATGGATGTAAAGTGGATAAAATGGATGTAGAGTTAATAAAAATGGATGTTGAGTGGAAATAATGGATGTAGAGAGGATAAAATGGATGTAGAGTGGATAAAATGTATGTAGAGTTCATAAAAATGGATGTAGAGTGGATAAAATGGATGTGGAGTGGATAACAATGGATGTAGAGTGGATAAAATGGATGTAGAGTTGATAAAAATGGATGTAGAGTGGATAAAATGGATGTAGAGTTGATAAAATGGATGTAAAGTGGATAAAATGGATGTAGAGTTAATAAAAATGGATGTAGAGTGGACAAAATGGATGTAGAGTGGATAAAAATGGATGTAGAGAGGATAAAATTGATGTAGAGCGGATAAAATGGATGTAGAGTGGATAAAATGGATGTGGAGTGGATAACAATGGATGTAGAGTGGATAAAATGGATGTAGAGTTGATAAAAATGGATGTAGAGTTAATAAAAATGGATGTTGAGTGGAAATAATGGATGTAGAGAGGATAAAATGGATGTAGAGTGGATAAAATGTATGTAGAGTTCATAAAAATGGATGTAGAGTGGATAAAATTGATGTAGAGCGGATAAAATGGATGTAGAGTGGATAAAATGGATGTAGAGTGGATAAAATGGATGTAGAGTTGATAAAAATGGATGTAGAGTGGATAAAAATGGATGTAGAGTGGATAAAATGGATGTAGAGTGGATAAAACGGATGTAGAGTGGATAAAAAAGGATGTAGAGGGGATAAAATGGATGTAGAGTGGATAAAATTGATGTAGAGTGGATAAAATGGATGTAGAGTGGATAAAAATGGATGTAGAGTGGATAAAATGGATGTAGAGTGGGTAAAATAGATGTAGAGTGGATAAAATTGATGTAGAGTGGATAAAATTGATGTAGAGTGGATAAAATTGATGTAGAGTGGATAAAATGGATGTAGAGTGGATAAAAATGGATGTAGAGAGGATAAAATGGATGTAGAGTGGATAAAAATGGATGTAGAGTGGATAAAATGGATGTAGAGTGGATAAAATGGATGTAGAGTGGATAAAAATGGATGTAGAGTGGATAAAATGGATGTAGAGTGGATGAAATGGATGTAGAGTTGATAAAAATGGATGTAGAGTGGATAAAATGAATGTAGAGTAGATAAAATGGATGTAGAGTGGATAAAATGGATGTAGAGTTGATAAAATGGATGTAAAGTGGATAAAATGGATGTAGAGTTAATAAAAATGGATGTAGAGTGGAAATAATGGATGTAGAGTGGATAAAATGGATGTAGAGTGGATAAAATGGATGTAGAGTGGATAAAAATGGATGTAGAGTATATAAAATGGATGTAGAGTATATAAAATGGATGTAGAGTGGATAAAAATGGATGTAGAGTGATAAAAATGGATGTAGAGTGGACAAAATAGATGTAGAGTGGATAAAAATGGATGTAGAGTGGTATAAAATGGATGTAGAGTGGATAAAAATGGATGTAGAGTGGATAAAAATGGATGTAGAGAGGATAAAATGGATGTAGAGTGGATAAAAATGGATGTAGAGTGGATAAAATGGATGTAGAGTGGATAAAATGGATGTAGAGTGGATAAAATGGATGTAGAGTGGGTAAAATAGATGTAGAGTGGATAAAATGGATGTAGAGTTGATAAAAATAGATGTAGAGTGGATAAAATGGATGTAGAGTTGATAAAAATGGATGTAGAGTTAATAAAAATGGATGTAGAGTGGACAAAATAGATGTAGAGTGGATAAAATGGATGTAGAGTTGATAAAAATGGATGTAGAGTGGACAAAATAGATGTAGAGTGGATAAAAATGGATGTAGAGTGGTATAAAATGGATGTAGAGTGGATAAAAATGGATGTAGAGTGGATAAAAATGGATGTAGAGAGGATAAAATGGATGTAGAGTGGATAAAATGGATGTAGAGTGGGTAAAATAGATGTAGAGTGGATAAAATGGATGTAGAGTTGATAAAAATGGATGTAGAGTGGACAAAATGGATGTAGAGTGGATAAAGTGGATGTAGAGTTGATAAAAATGGATGTAGAGTGGACAAAATGGATGTAGAGTGGATAAAAATGGATGTAGAGAGGATAAAATTGATGTAGAGCGGATAAAATGGATGTAGAGTGGATAAAATGGATGTGGAGTGGATAACAATGGATGTAGAGTGGATAAAATGGATGTAGAGTTGATAAAAATGGATGTAGAGTTAATAAAAATGGATGTAGAGTGGACAAAATGGATGTAGAGTGGATAAAAATGGATGTAGAGTGGATAAAATGGATGTAGAGTTGATAACAATGGATGTAGAGTGGATAAAATGAATGTAGAGTAGATACAATGGATGTAGAGTGGATAAAATGGATGTAGAGTTGATAAAATGGATGTAAAGTGGATAAAATGGATGTAGAGTTAATAAAAATGGATGTTGAGTGGAAATAATGGATGTAGAGAGGATAAAATGGATGTAGAGTGGATAAAATGTATGTAGAGTTCATAAAAATGGATGTAGAGTGGATAAAATTGATGTAGAGCGGATAAAATGGATGTAGAGTGGATAAAATGGATGTGGAGTGGATAACAATGGATGTAGAGTGGATAAAAATGGATGTAGAGTTAATAAAAATGGATGTAGAGTGGACAAAATAGATGTAGAGTGGATAAAAATGGATGTAGAGTGGTATAAAATGGATGTAGAGTGGATAAAAATGGATGTAGAGTGGATAAAAATGGATGTAGAGAGGATAAAATGGATGTAGAGTGGACAAAAATGGATGTAGAGTGGATAAAATGGATGTAGAGTGGATAAAATGGATGTAGAGTGGATAAAATGGATGTAGAGTGGGTAAAATAGATGTAGAGTGGATAAAATGGATGTAGAGTGGATAAAAAAGGATGTAGAGGGGATAAAATGGATGTAGAGTGGATAACAATGGATGTAGAGTGGATAAAATGAATGTAGAGTAGATACAATGGATGTAGAGTGGATAAAATGGATGTAGAGTTGATAAAATGGATGTAAAGTGGATAAAATGGATGTAGAGTTAATAAAAATGGATGTTGAGTGGAAATAATGGATGTAGAGAGGATAAAATGGATGTAGAGTGGATAAAATGTATGTAGAGTTCATAAAAATGGATGTAGAGTGGATAAAATTGATGTAGAGCGGATAAAATGGATGTAGAGTGGTATAAAATGGATGTAGAGTGGATAAAAATGGATGTAGAGTGGATAAAAATGGATGTAGAGTGGATAAAAATGGATGTAGAGTGGATAAAAATGGATGTAGAGTTAATAAAAATGGATGTAGAGTGGACAAAATAGATGTAGAGTGGATAAAAATGGATGTAGAGTGGTATAAAATGGATGTAGAGTGGATAAAAATGGATGTAGAGTGGATAAAAATGGATGTAGAGAGGATAAAATGGATGTAGAGTGGATAAAATGGATGTAGAGTTGATAAAAATGGATGTAGAGTGGACAAAATGGATGTACAGTGGATAAAGTGGATGTAGAGTTGATAAAAATGGATGTAGAGTGGACAAAATGGATGTAGAGTGGATAAAAATGGATGTAGAGAGGATAAAATTGATGTAGAGCGGATAAAATGGATGTAGAGTGGATAAAAATAGATGTAGAGTGGATAAAATGGATGTAGAGTGGATAAAACGGATGTAGAGTGGATAAAAAAGGATGTAGAGGGGATAAAATGGATGTAGAGTGGATAAAATTGATGTAGAGTTAATAAAAATGGATGTAGAGTGGACAAAATGGATGTAGAGTGGATAAAAATGGATGTAGAGTGGATAAAATGGATGTAGAGTTGATAACAATGGATGTAGAGTGGATAAAATGAATGTAGAGTAGATACAATGGATGTAGAGTGGATAAAATGGATGTAGAGTTGATAAAATGGATGTAGAGTGGACAAAATAGATGTAGAGTGGATAAAAATGGATGTAGAGTGGTATAAAATGGATGTAGAGTGGATAAAAATGGATGTAGAGTGGATAAAAATGGATGTAGAGAGGATAAAATGGATGTAGAGTGGATAAAAATGGATGTAGAGTGGATAAAATGGATGTAGAGTGGATAAAATGGATGTAGAGTGGATAAAATGGATGTAGAGTGGGTAAAATAGATGTAGAGTGGATAAAATGGATGTAGAGTGGATAAAAAAGGATGTAGAGGGGATAAAATGGATGTAGAGTGGATAACAATGGATGTAGAGTGGATAAAATGAATGTAGAGTAGATACAATGGATGTAGAGTGGATAAAATGGATGTAGAGTTGATAAAAATGGATGTAGAGTGGACAAAATGGATGTAGAGTGGATAAAATGGATGTAGAGTTGATAAAAATGGATGTAGAGTGGACAAAATGGATGTAGAGTTGATAAAAATGGATGTAGAGTGGATAAAATGGATGTAGAGTTGATAAAATGGATGTAAAGTGGATAAAATGGATGTAGAGTTAATAAAAATGGATGTTGAGTGGAAATAATGGATGTAGAGAGGATAAAATGGATGTAGAGTGGATAAAATGGATGTAGAGTTGATAAAAATGGATGTAGAGTGGATAAAAATGGATGTAGAGTGGATAAAATGGATGTAGAGTGGATAAAACGGATGTAGAGTGGATAAAAAAGGATGTAGAGGGGATAAAATGGATGTAGAGTGGATAAAATTGATGTAGAGCGGATAAAATGGATGTAGAGTGGATAAAATGGATGTGGAGTGGATAACAATGGATGTAGAGTGTATAAAATGGATGTAGAGTTGATAAAAATGGATGTAGAGTGGATAAAATGGATGTAGAGTTGATAAAATGGATGTAAAGTGGATAAAATGGATGTAGAGTTAATAAAAATGGATGTAGAGTGGACAAAATGGATGTAGAGTGGATAAAAATGGATGTAGAGAGGATAAAATTGATGTAGAGCGGATAAAATGGATGTAGAGTGGATAAAATGGATGTGGAGTGGATAACAATGGATGTAGAGTGGATAAAATGGATGTAGAGTTCATAAAAATGGATGTAGAGTGGATAAAATTGATGTAGAGCGGATAAAATGGATGTAGAGTGGATAAAATGGATGTAGAGTGGATAAAATGGATGTAGAGTTGATAAAAATGGATGTAGAGTGGATAAAAATGGATGTAGAGTGGATAAAATGGATGTAGAGTGGATAAAACGGATGTAGAGTGGATAAAAAAGGATGTAGAGGGGATAAAATGGATGTAGAGTGGGTAAAATAGATGTAGAGTGGATAAAATGGATGTAGAGTTGATAAAAATGGATGTAGAGTGGACAAAATGGATGTAGAGCGGATAAAATGGATGTAGAGTGGATAAAATGGATGTAGAGTGGATAAAATTGATGTAGAGTGGATAAAATTGATGTAGAGTGGATAAAATTGATGTAGAGTGGATAAAATGGATGTAGAGTGGATAAAAATGGATGTAGAGAGGATAAAATGGATGTAGAGTGGATAAAAATGGATGTAGAGTGGATAAAATGGATGTAGAGTGGATAAAATGGATGTAGAGTGGATAAAAATGGATGTAGAGTGGATAAAATGGATGTAGAGTGGATAAAATGGATGTAGAGTGGATGAAATGGATGTAGAGTTGATAAAAATGGATGTAGAGTGGATAAAATGAATGTAGAGTAGATAAAATGGATGTAGAGTGGATAAAATGGATGTAGAGTTGATAAAATGGATGTAAAGTGGATAAAATGGATGTAGAGTTAATAAAAATGGATGTAGAGTGGAAATAATGGATGTAGAGAGGATAAAATGGATGTAGAGTGGATAAAATGGATGTAGAGTGGATACAAATGGATGTAGAGTATATAAAATGGATGTAGAGTATATAAAATGGATGTAGAGTGGATAAAAATGGATGTAGAGTGGACAAAATAGATGTAGAGTGGATAAAAATGGATGTAGAGTGGTATAAAATGGATGTAGAGTGGATAAAAATGGATGTAGAGTGGATAAAAATGGATGTAGAGAGGATAAAATGGATGTAGAGTGGATAAAAATGGATGTAGAGTGGATAAAATGGATGTAGAGTGGATAAAATGGATGTAGAGTGGATAAAATGGATGTAGAGTGGGTAAAATAGATGTAGAGTGGATAAAATGGATGTAGAGTTGATAAAAATGGATGTAGAGTGGACAAAATGGATGTAGAGTGGATAAAATGGATGTAGAGTTGATAAAAATGGATGTAGAGTTAATAAAAATGGATGTAGAGTGGACAAAATAGATGTAGAGTGGATAAAATGGATGTAGAGTTGATAAAAATGGATGTAGAGTGGACAAAATAGATGTAGAGTGGATAAAAATGGATGTAGAGTGGTATAAAATGGATGTAGAGTGGATAAAAATGGATGTAGAGTGGATAAAAATGGATGTAGAGAGGATAAAATGGATGTAGAGTGGATAAAAATGGATGTAGAGAGGATAAAATTGATGTAGAGCGGATAAAATGGATGTAGAGTGGATAAAATGGATGTGGAGTGGATAACAATGGATGTAGAGTGGATAAAATGGATGTAGAGTTGATAAAAATGGATGTAGAGTTAATAAAAATGGATGTTGAGTGGAAATAATGGATGTAGAGAGGATAAAATGGATGTAGAGTGGATAAAATGTATGTAGAGTTCATAAAAATGGATGTAGAGTGGATAAAATTGATGTAGAGCGGATAAAATGGATGTAGAGTGGATAAAATGGATGTAGAGTGGATAAAATGGATGTAGAGTTGATAAAAATGGATGTAGAGTGGATAAAAATGGATGTAGAGTGGATAAAATGGATGTAGAGTGGATAAAACGGATGTAGAGTGGATAAAAAAGGATGTAGAGGGGATAAAATGGATGTAGAGTGGATAAAATTGATGTAGAGTGGATAAAATGGATGTAGAGTGGATAAAAATGGATGTAGAGTGGATAAAATGGATGTAGAGTGGGTAAAATAGATGTAGAGTGGATAAAAATGGATGTAGAGTGGTATAAAATGGATGTAGAGTGGATAAAAATGGATGTAGAGTGGATAAAAATGGATGTAGAGAGGATAAAATGGATGTAGAGTGGATAAAAATGGATGTAGAGTGGATAAAATGCATGTAGAGTGGATAAAATGGATGTAGAGTGGATAAAATGGATGTAGAGTGGGTAAAATAGATGTAGAGTGGATAAAATGGATGTAGAGTTGATAAAAATGGATGTAGAGTGGACAAAATGGATGTAGAGTGGATAAAATGGATGTAGAGTTGATAAAAATGGATGTAGAGTTAATAAAAATGGATGTAGAGTGGACAAAATAGATGTAGAGTGGATAAAATGGATGTAGAGTTGATAAAAATGGATGTAGAGTGGACAAAATAGATGTAGAGTGGATAAAAATGGATGTAGAGTGGTATAAAATGGATGTAGAGTGGATAAAAATGGATGTAGAGTGGATAAAAATGGATGTAGAGAGGATAAAATGGATGTAGAGTGGATAAAAATGGATGTAGAGAGGATAAAATTGATGTAGAGCGGATAAAATGGATGTAGAGTGGATAAAATGGATGTGGAGTGGATAACAATGGATGTAGAGTGGATAAAATGGATGTAGAGTTGATAAAAATGGATGTAGAGTTAATAAAAATGGATGTTGAGTGGAAATAATGGATGTAGAGAGGATAAAATGGATGTAGAGTGGATAAAATGTATGTAGAGTTCATAAAAATGGATGTAGAGTGGATAAAATTGATGTAGAGCGGATAAAATGGATGTAGAGTGGATAAAATGGATGTAGAGTGGATAAAATGGATGTAGAGTTGATAAAAATGGATGTAGAGTGGATAAAAATGGATGTAGAGTGGATAAAATGGATGTAGAGTGGATAAAACGGATGTAGAGTGGATAAAAAAGGATGTAGAGGGGATAAAATGGATGTAGAGTGGATAAAATTGATGTAGAGTGGATAAAATGGATGTAGAGTGGATAAAAATGGATGTAGAGTGGATAAAATGGATGTAGAGTGGGTAAAATAGATGTAGAGTGGATAAAATGGATGTAGAGTTGATAAAAATGGATGTAGAGTGGATAAAATTGATGTAGAGCGGATAAAATGGATGTAGAGTGGATAAAATGGATGTAGAGTGGATAAAATTGATGTAGAGTGGATAAAATTGATGTAGAGTGGATAAAATTGATGTAGAGTGGATAAAATGGATGTAGAGTGGATAAAAATGGATGTAGAGAGGATAAAATGGATGTAGAGTGGATAAAAATGGATGTAGAGTGGATAAAATGGATGTAGAGTGGATAAAATGGATGTAGAGTGGATAAAAATGGATGTAGAGTGGATAAAATGGATGTAGAGTGGATAAAATGGATGTAGAGTGGATAAAATGGATGTAGAGTGGATAAAAATGGATGTAGAGTGGATAAAATGGATGTAGAGTGGGTAAAATAGATGTAGAGTGGATAAAATGGATGTAGAGTTGATAAAAATGGATGTAGAGTGGACAAAATGGATGTAGAGCGGATAAAATGGATGTAGAGTGGATAAAATGGATGTAGAGTGGATAAAATTGATGTAGAGTGGATAAAATTGATGTAGAGTGGATAAAATTGATGTAGAGTGGATAAAATGGATGTAGAGTGGATAAAAATGGATGTAGAGAGGATAAAATGGATGTAGAGTGGATAAAAATGGATGTAGAGTGGATAAAATGGATGTAGAGTGGATAAAATGGATGTAGAGTTGATAAAAATGGATGTAGAGTGGATAAAATGGATGTAGAGTTGATAAAATGGATGTAAAGTGGATAAAATGGATGTAGAGTTAATAAAAATGGATGTAGAGTGGACAAAATGGATGTAGAGTGGATAAAAATGGATGTAGAGAGGATAAAATTGATGTAGAGTGGATAAAATGGATGTAGAGTGGATAAAATGGATGTGGAGTGGATAAAATTGATGTAGAGTGGATAAAATTGATGTAGAGAGGATAAAATGGATGTAGAGTGGATAAAAATGGATGTAGAGTGGATAAAATGGATGTAGAGTGGATAAAATGGATGTAGAGTGGATGAAATGGATGTAGAGTTGATAAAAATGGATGTAGAGTGGATAAAATGAATGTAGAGTAGATAAAATGGATGTAGAGTGGATAAAATGGATGTAGAGTTGATAAAATGGATGTAAAGTGGATAAAATGGATGTAGAGTTAATAAAAATGGATGTAGAGTGGAAATAATGGATGTAGAGAGGATAAAATGGATGTAGAGTGGATAAAATGGATGTAGAGTTCATAAAAATGGATGTAGAGTGGATAAAAATGGATGTAGATTGGATAAAATGGATGTAGATTGGATAAAATGGATGTAGAGTGGATAAAAATGGATGTAGAGTGGATAAAAATGGATGTAGAGTATATAAAATGGAGGTAGAGTATATAAAATGGATGTAGAGTGGATAAAAATGGATGTAGAGTGGATAAAATGGATGTAGAGTTGATAAAAATGGATGTAGAGTGGATAAAATGGATGTAGAGTTGATAAAAATGGATGTAGAGTGGATAAAAATGGATGTAGAGTGGATAAAATGGATGTAGAGTGGATAAAACGGATGTAGAGTGGATATAAAAAGATGTAGAGGGGATAAAATGGATGTACAGTGGATAAAATTGATGTAGAGTGGATAAAATGGATGTAGAGTGGATAAAAATGGATGTAGAGTGGATAAAATGGATGTAGAGTGGGTAAAATAGATGTAGAGTGAATAAAATGGATGTAGAGTTGATAAAAATGGATGTAGAGTGGACAAAATGGATGTAGAGCGGATAAAATGGATGTAGAGTGGATAAAATGGATGTAGAGTGGATAAAATTGATGTAGAGTGGATAAAATTGATGTAGAGAGGATAAAATGGATGTAGAGTGGATAAAAATGGATGTAGAGTGGATAAAATGGATGTAGAGTGGATAAAATGGATGTAGAGTGGATGAAATGGATGTAGAGTTGATAAAAATGGATGTAGAGTGGATAAAATGAATGTAGAGTAGATAAAATGGATGTAGAGTGGATAAAATGGATGTAGAGTTGATAAAATGGATGTAAAGTGGATAAAATGGATGTAGAGTTAATAAAAATGGATGTAGAGTGGATAAAAATGGATGTAGATTGGATAAAATGGATGTAGATTGGATAAAATGGATGTAGAGTGGATAAAAATGGATGTAGAGTGGATAAAAATGGATGTAGAGTATATAAAATGGATGTAGAGTATATAAAATGGATGTAGAGTGGATAAAAATGGATGTAGAGTGGATAAAATGGATGTAGAGTGGATAAAAATAGATGTAGAGTGGATAAAATGGATGTAGAGTGGATAAAACGGATGTAGAGTGGATAAAAAAGGATGTAGAGGGGATAAAATGGATGTAGAGTGGATAAAATTGATGTAGAGTTAATAAAAATGGATGTTGAGTGGAAATAATGGATGTAGAGAGGATAAAATGGATGTAGAGTGGATAAAATGTATGTAGAGTTCATAAAAATGGATGTAGAGTGGATAAAATTGATGTAGAGCGGATAAAATGGATGTAGAGTGGATAAAATGGATGTGGAGTGGATAACAATGGATGTAGAGTGGATAAAATGGATGTAGAGTTGATAAAAATGGATGTTGAGTGGAAATAATGGATGTAGAGAGGATAAAATGGATGTAGAGTGGATAAAATGTATGTAGAGTTCATAAAAATGGATGTAGAGTGGATAAAATTGATGTAGAGCGGATAAAATGGATGTAGAGTGGATAAAATGGATGTAGAGTGGATAAAATGGATGTAGAGTTGATAAAAATGGATGTAGAGTGGATAGAAATGGATGTAGAGTGGATAAAATGGATGTAGAGTGGATAAAACGGATGTAGAGTGGATAAAAAAGGATGTAGAGGGGATAAAATGGATGTAGAGTGGATAAAATTGATGTAGAGTGGATAAAATGGATGTAGAGTGGATAAAAATGGATGTAGAGTGGATAAAATGGATGTATAGTGGGTAAAATAGATGTAGAGTGGATAAAATGGATGTAGAGTTGATAAAAATGGATGTAGAGTGGACAAAATGGATGTAGAGCGGATAAAATGGATGTAGAGTGGATAAAATGGATGTAGAGTGGATAAAATTGATGTAGAGTGGATAAAATTGATGTAGAGTGGATAAAATTGATGTAGAGTGGATAAAATGGATGTAGAGTGGATAAAAATGGATGTAGAGAGGATAAAATGGATGTAGAGTGGATAAAAATGGATGTAGAGTGGATAAAATGGATGTAGAGTGGATAAAATGGATGTAGAGTGGATAAAAATGGATGTAGAGTGGATAAAATGGATGTAGAGTGGATAAAATGGATGTAGAGTGGATGAAATGGATGTAGAGTTGATAAAAATGGATGTAGAGTGGATAAAATGAATGTAGAGTAGATAAAATGGATGTAGAGTGGATAAAATGGATGTAGAGTTGATAAAATGGATGTAAAGTGGATAAAATGGATGTAGAGTTAATAAAAATGGATGTAGAGTGGAAATAATGGATGTAGAGAGGATAAAATGGATGTAGAGTGGATAAAATTGATGTAGAGTGGATAAAATTGATGTAGAGAGGATAAAATGGATGTAGAGTGGATAAAAATGGATGTAGAGTGGATAAAATGGATGTAGAGTGGATAAAATGGATGTAGAGTGGATGAAATGGATGTAGAGTTGATAAAAATGGATGTAGAGTGGATAAAATGAATGTAGAGTAGATAAAATGGATGTAGAGTGGATAAAATGGATGTAGAGTTGATAAAATGGATGTAAAGTGGATAAAATGGATGTAGAGTTAATAAAAATGGATGTAGAGTGGAAATAATGGATGTAGAGAGGATAAAATGGATGGAGAGTGGATAAAATGGATGTAGAGTTCATAAAAATGGATGTAGAGTGGATAAAAATGGATGTAGATTGGATAAAATGGATGTAGATTGGATAAAATGGATGTAGAGTGGATAAAAATGGATGTAGAGTGGATAAAAATGGATGTAGAGTATATAAAATGGATGTAGAGTATATAAAATGGATGTAGAGTGGATAAAAATGGATGTAGAGTGGATAAAATGGATGTAGAGTGGATAAAAATAGATGTAGAGTGGATAAAATGGATGTAGAGTGGATAAAACGGATGTAGAGTGGATAAAAAAGGATGTAGAGGGGATAAAATGGATGTAGAGTGGATAAAATTGATGTAGAGTTAATAAAAATGGATGTAGAGTGGACAAAATGGATGTAGAGTGGATAAAAATGGATGTAGAGTGGATAAAATGGATGTAGAGTTGATAACAATGGATGTAGAGTGGATAAAATGAATGTAGAGTAGATAAAATGGATGTAGAGTGGATAAAATGGATGTAGAGTTGATAAAATGGATGTAAAGTGGATAAAAATGGATGTAGAGTATATAAAATGGATGTAGAGTATATAAAATGGATGTAGAGTGGATAAAAATGGATGTAGAGTGGATAAAATGGATGTAGAGTGGATAAAAATAGATGTAGAGTGGATAAAATGGATGTAGAGTGGATAAAACGGATGTAGAGTGGATAAAAAAGGATGTAGAGGGGATAAAATGGATGTAGAGTGGATAAAATTGATGTAGAGTTAATAAAAATGGATGTAGAGTGGACAAAATGGATGTAGAGTGGATAAAAATGGATGTAGAGTGGATAAAATGGATGTAGAGTTGATAACAATGGATGTAGAGTGGATAAAATGAATGTAGAGTAGATACAATGGATGTAGAGTGGATAAAATGGATGTAGAGTTGATAAAATGGATGTAAAGTGGATAAAATGGATGTAGAGTTAATAAAAATGGATGTTGAGTGGAAATAATGGATGTAGAGAGGATAAAATGGATGTAGAGTGGATAAAATGTATGTAGAGTTCATAAAAATGGATGTAGAGTGGATAAAATGGATGTGGAGTGGATAACAATGGATGTAGAGTGGATAAAATGGATGTAGAGTTGATAAAAATGGATGTAGAGTGGATAAAATGGATGTAGAGTTGATAAAATGGATGTAAAGTGGATAAAATGGATGTAGAGTTAATAAAAATGGATGTAGAGTGGACAAAATGGATGTAGAGTGGATAAAAATGGATGTAGAGAGGATAAAATTGATGTAGAGCGGATAAAATGGATGTAGAGTGGATAAAATGGATGTGGAGTGGATAACAATGGATGTAGAGTGGATAAAATGGATGTAGAGTTGATAAAAATGGATGTAGAGTTAATAAAAATGGATGTTGAGTGGAAATAATGGATGTAGAGAGGATAAAATGGATGTAGAGTGGATAAAATGTATGTAGAGTTAATAAAAATGGATGTAGAGTGGATAAAATTGATGTAGAGCGGATAAAATGGATGTAGAGTGGATAAAATGGATGTAGAGTGGATAAAATGGATGTAGAGTTGATAAAAATGGATGTAGAGTGGATAAAAATGGATGTAGAGTGGATAAAATGGATGTAGAGTGGATAAAACGGATGTAGAGTGGATAAAAAAGGATGTAGAGGGGATAAAATGGATGTAGAGTGGATAAAATTGATGTAGAGTGGATAAAATGGATGTAGAGTGGATAAAAATGGATGTAGAGTGGATAAAATGGATGTAGAGTGGGTAAAATAGATGTAGAGTGGATAAAATTGATGTAGAGTGGATAAAATTGATGTAGAGTGGATAAAATGGATGTAGAGTGGATAAAAATGGATGTAGAGAGGATAAAATGGATGTAGAGTGGATAAAAATGGATGTAGAGTGGATAAAATGGATGTAGAGTGGATAAAATGGATGTAGAGTGGATAAAAATGGATGTAGAGTGAATAAAATGGATGTAGAGTGGATGAAATGGATGTAGAGTTGATAAAAATGGATGTAGAGTGGATAAAATGAATGTAGAGTAGATAAAATGGATGTAGAGTGGATAAAATGGATGTAGAGTTGATAAAATGGATGTAAAGTGGATAAAATGGATGTAGAGTTAATAAAAATGGATGCGGAGTGGAAATAATGGATGTAGAGTGGATAAAATGGATGTAGAGTGGATAAAATGGATGTAGAGTGGATAAAAATGGATGTAGAGTATATAAAATGGATGTAGAGTATATAAAATGGATGTAGAGTGGATAAAAATGGATGTAGAGTTGATAAAAATGGATGTAGAGTGGACAAAATAGATGTAGAGTGGATAAAAATGGATGTAGAGTGGTATAAAATGGATGTAGAGTGGATAAAAATGGATGTAGAGTGGATAAAAATGGATGTAGAGAGGATAAAATGGATGTAGAGTGGATAAAAATGGATGTAGAGTGGATAAAATGGATGTAGAGTGGATAAAATGGATGTAGAGTGGATAAAATGGATGTAGAGTGGGTAAAATAGATGTAGAGTGGATAAAATGGATGTAGAGTTGATAAAAATGGATGTAGAGTGGATAAAATGGATGTAGAGTTGATAAAAATGGATGTAGAGTTAATAAAAATGGATGTAGAGTGGACAAAATAGATGTAGAGTGGATAAAATGGATGTAGAGTTGATAAAAATGGATGTAGAGTGGACAAAATAGATGTAGAGTGGATAAAAATGGATGTAGAGTGGTATAAAATGGATGTAGAGTGGATAAAAATGGATGTAGAGTGGATAAAAATGGATGTAGAGAGGATAAAATGGATGTAGAGTGGATAAAATGGATGTAGAGTGGGTAAAATAGATGTAGAGTGGATAAAATGGATGTAGAGTTGATAAAAATGGATGTAGAGTGGACAAAATGGATGTAGAGTGGATAAAGTGGATGTAGAGTTGATAAAAATGGATGTAGAGTGGACAAAATGGATGTAGAGTGGATAAAAATGGATGTAGAGAGGATAAAATTGATGTAGAGCGGATAAAATGGATGTAGAGTGGATAAAATGGATGTGGAGTGGATAACAATGGATGTAGAGTGGATAAAATGGATGTAGAGTTGATAAAAATGGATGTAGAGTTAATAAAAATGGATGTAGAGTGGACAAAATGGATGTAGAGTGGATAAAAATGGATGTAGAGTGGATAAAATGGATGTAGAGTTGATAAAAATGGATGTAGAGTGGATAAAATGAATGTAGAGTAGATACAATGGATGTAGAGTGGATAAAATGGATGTAGAGTTGATAAAATGGATGTAAAGTGGATAAAATGGATGTAGAGTTAATAAAAATGGATGTTGAGTGGAAATAATGGATGTAGAGAGGATAAAATGGATGTAGAGTGGATAAAATGTATGTAGAGTTCATAAAAATGGATGTAGAGTGGATAAAATTGATGTAGAGCGGATAAAATGGATGTAGAGTGGATAAAATGGATGTGGAGTGGATAACAATGGATGTAGAGTGGATAAAAATGGATGTAGAGTTAATAAAAATGGATGTAGAGTGGACAAAATAGATGTAGAGTGGATAAAAATGGATGTAGAGTGGTATAAAATGGATGTAGAGTGGATAAAAATGGATGTAGAGTGGATAAAAATGGATGTAGAGAGGATAAAATGGATGTAGAGTGGATAAAAATGGATGTAGAGTGGATAAAATGGATGTAGAGTGGATAAAATGGATGTAGAGTGGATAAAATGGATGTAGAGTGGGTAAAATAGATGTAGAGTGGATAAAATGGATGTAGAGTGGATAAAAAAGGATGTAGAGGGGATAAAATGGATGTAGAGTGGATAACAATGGATGTAGAGTGGATAAAATGAATGTAGAGTAGATACAATGGATGTAGAGTGGATAAAATGGATGTAGAGTTGATAAAATGGATGTAAAGTGGATAAAATGGATGTAGAGTTAATAAAAATGGATGTTGAGTGGAAATAATGGATGTAGAGAGGATAAAATGGATGTAGAGTGGATAAAATGTATGTAGAGTTCATAAAAATGGATGTAGAGTGGATAAAATTGATGTAGAGCGGATAAAATGGATGTAGAGTGGTATAAAATGGATGTAGAGTGGATAAAAATGGATGTAGAGTGGATAAAAATGGATGTAGAGTGGATAAAAATGGATGTAGAGTAGATAAAAATGGATGTAGAGTTAATAAAAATGGATGTAGAGTGGACAAAATAGATGTAGAGTGGATAAAAATGGATGTAGAGTGGTATAAAATGGATGTAGAGTGGATAAAAATGGATGTAGAGTGGATAAAAATGGATGTAGAGAGGATAAAATGGATGTAGAGTGGATAAAATGGATGTAGAGTTGATAAAAATGGATGTAGAGTGGACAAAATGGATGTACAGTGGATAAAGTGGATGTAGAGTTGATAAAAATGGATGTAGAGTGGACAAAATGGATGTAGAGTGGATAAAAATGGATGTAGAGAGGATAAAATTGATGTAGAGCGGATAAAATGGATGTAGAGTGGATAAAAATAGATGTAGAGTGGATAAAATGGATGTAGAGTGGATAAAACGGATGTAGAGTGGATAAAAAAGGATGTAGAGGGGATAAAATGGATGTAGAGTGGATAAAATTGATGTAGAGTTAATAAAAATGGATGTAGAGTGGACAAAATGGATGTAGAGTGGATAAAAATGGATGTAGAGTGGATAAAATGGATGTAGAGTTGATAACAATGGATGTAGAGTGGATAAAATGAATGTAGAGTAGATACAATGGATGTAGAGTGGATAAAATGGATGTAGAGTTGATAAAATGGATGTAGAGTGGACAAAATAGATGTAGAGTGGATAAAAATGGATGTAGAGTGGTATAAAATGGATGTAGAGTGGATAAAAATGGATGTAGAGTGGATAAAAATGGATGTAGAGAGGATAAAATGGATGTAGAGTGGATAAAAATGGATGTAGAGTGGATAAAATGGATGTAGAGTGGATAAAATGGATGTAGAGTGGATAAAATGGATGTAGAGTGGGTAAAATAGATGTAGAGTGGATAAAATGGATGTAGAGTGGATAAAAAAGGATGTAGAGGGGATAAAATGGATGTAGAGTGGATAACAATGGATGTAGAGTGGATAAAATGAATGTAGAGTAGATACAATGGATGTAGAGTGGATAAAATGGATGTAGAGTTGATAAAAATGGATGTAGAGTGGACAAAATGGATGTAGAGTGGATAAAGTGGATGTAGAGTTGATAAAAATGGATGTAGAGTGGACAAAATGGATGTAGAGTGGATAAAAATGGATGTAGAGAGGATAAAATTGATGTAGAGCGGATAAAATGGATGTAGAGTGGATAAAAATAGATGTAGAGTGGATAAAATGGATTTAGAGTGGATAAAACGGATGTAGAGTGGATAAAAAAGGATGTAGAGGGGATAAAATGGATGTAGAGAGGATAAAATTGATGTAGAGTTAATAAAAATGGATGTAGAGTGGACAAAATGGATGTAGAGTGGATAAAAATGGATGTAGAGTGGATAAAATGGATGTAGAGTTGATAACAATGGATGTAGAGTGGATAAAATGAATGTAGAGTAGATACAATGGATGTAGAGTGGATAAAATGGATGTAGAGTTGATAAAATGGATGTAGAGTGGACAAAATAGATGTAGAGTGGATAAAAATGGATGTAGAGTGGTATAAAATGGATGTAGAGTGGATAAAAATGGATGTAGAGTGGATAAAAATGGATGTAGAGAGGATAAAATGGATGTAGAGTGGATAAAAATGGATGTAGAGTGGATAAAATGGATGTAGAGTGGATAAAATGGATGTAGAGTGGATAAAATGGATGTAGAGTGGGTAAAATAGATGTAGAGTGGATAAAATGGATGTAGAGTGGATAAAAAAGGATGTAGAGGGGATAAAATGGATGTAGAGTGGATAACAATGGATGTAGAGTGGATAAAATGAATGTAGAGTAGATACAATGGATGTAGAGTGGATAAAAATGGATGTAGAGTATATAAAATGGATGTAGAGTATATAAAATGGATGTAGAGTGGATAAAAATGGATGTAGAGTTGATAAAAATGGATGTAGAGTGGACAAAATAGATGTAGAGTGGATAAAAATGGATGTAGAGTGGTATAAAATGGATGTAGAGTGGATAAAAATGGATGTAGAGTGGATAAAAATGGATGTAGAGAGGATAAAATGGATGTAGAGTGGATAAAAATGGATGTAGAGTGGATAAAATGGATGTAGAGTGGATAAAATGGATGTAGAGTGGATAAAATGGATGTAGAGTGGGTAAAATAGATGTAGAGTGGATAAAATGGATGTAGAGTTGATAAAAATGGATGTAGAGTGGACAAAATGGATGTAGAGTGGATAAAATGGATGTAGAGTTGATAAAAATGGATGTAGAGTGGATAAAAATGGATGTAGAGTGGATAAAATGGATGTAGAGTGGATAAAACGGATGTAGAGTGGATAAAAAAGGATGTAGAGGGGATAAAATGGATGTAGAGTGGATAAAATTGATGTAGAGTGGATAAAATGGATGTAGAGTGGATAAAAATGGATGTAGAGTGGATAAAATGGATGTAGAGTGGGTAAAATAGATGTAGAGTGGATAAAATGGATGTAGAGTTGATAAAAATGGATGTAGAGTGGACAAAATGGATGTAGAGCGGATAAAATGGATGTAGAGTGGATAAAATGGATGTAGAGTGGATAAAATTGATGTAGAGTGGATAAAATTGATGTAGAGTGGATAAAATTGATGTAGAGTGGATAAAATTGATGTAGAGTGGATAAAATGGATGTAGAGTGGATAAAAATGGATGTAGAGAGGATAAAATGGATGTAGAGTGGATAAAAATGGATGTAGAGTGGATAAAATGGATGTAGAGTGGATAAAATGGATGTAGAGTGGATAAAAATGGATGTAGAGTGGATAAAATGGATGTAGAGTGGATAAAATGGATGTAGAGTGGATAAAATGGATGTAGAGTGGATAAAAATGGATGTAGAGTGGATAAAATGGATGTAGAGTGGGTAAAATAGATGTAGAGTGGATAAAATGGATGTAGAGTTGATAAAAATGGATGTAGAGTTGACAAAATGGATGTAGAGCGGATAAAATGGATGTAGAGTGGATAAAATGGATGTAGAGTGGATAAAATTGATGTAGAGTGGATAAAATTGATGTAGAGTGGATAAAATTGATGTAGAGTGGATAAAATGGATGTAGAGTGGATAAAAATGGATGTAGAGAGGATAAAATGGATGTAGAGTGGACAAAAATGGATGTAGAGTGGATAAAATGGATGTAGAGTGGATAAAATGGATGTAGAGTTGATAAAAATGGATGTAGAGTGGATAAAATGGATGTAGAGTTGATAAAATGGATGTAAAGTGGATAAAATGGATGTAGAGTTAATAAAAATGGATGTAGAGTGGACAAAATGGATGTAGAGTGGATAAAAATGGATGTAGAGAGGATAAAATTGATGTAGAGCGGATAAAATGGATGTAGAGTGGATAAAATGGATGTGGAGTGGATAAAATTGATGTAGAGTGGATAAAATTGATGTAGAGAGGATAAAATGGATGTAGAGTGGATAAAAATGGATGTAGAGTGGATAAAATGGATGTAGAGTGGATAAAATGGATGTAGAGTGGATGAAATGGATGTAGAGTTGATAAAAATGGATGTAGAGTGGATAAAATGAATGTAGAGTAGATAAAATGGATGTAGAGTGGATAAAATGGATGTAGAGTTGATAAAATGGATGTAAAGTGGATAAAATGGATGTAGAGTTAATAAAAATGGATGTAGAGTGGAAATAATGGATGTAGAGAGGATAAAATGGATGTAGAGTGGATAAAATGGATGTAGAGTTCATAAAAATGGATGTAGAGTGGATAAAAATGGATGTAGATTGGATAAAATGGATGTAGATTGGATAAAATGGATGTAGAGTGGATAAAAATGGATGTAGAGTGGATAAAAATGGATGTAGAGTATATAAAATGGATGTAGAGTGGATAAAAATGGATGTAGAGTGGATAAAATGGATGTAGAGTTGATAACAATGGATGTAGAGTGGATAAAATGGATGTAGAGTTGATAAAAATGGATGTAGAGTGGATAAAAATGGATGTAGAGTGGATAAAATGGATGTAGAGTGGATAAAACGGATGTAGAGTGGATATAAAAAGATGTAGAGGGGATAAAATGGATGTAGAGTAGATAAAATGGATGTAGAGTGGATAAAATGGATGTAGAGTTGATAAAATGGATGTAAAGTGGATAAAATGGATGTAGAGTTAATAAAAATGGATGTAGAGTGGATAAAAATGGATGTAGATTGGATAAAATGGATGTAGATTGGATAAAATGGATGTAGAGTGGATAAAAATGGATGTAGAGTGGATAAAATGGATGTAGAGTGGATAAAATGGATGTAGAGTGGATAAAATGGATGTAGAGTGGGTAAAATAGATGTAGAGTGGATAAAATGGATGTAGAGTGGATAAAAAAGGATGTAGAGGGGATAAAATGGATGTAGAGTGGATAACAATGGATGTAGAGTGGATAAAATGAATGTAGAGTAGATAAAATGGATGTAGAGTGGATAAAATGGATGTAGAGTTGATAAAAATGGATGTAGAGTGGACAAAATGGATGTACAGTGGATAAAGTGGATGTAGAGTTGATAAAAATGGATGTAGAGTGGACAAAATGGATGTAGAGTGGATAAAAATGGATGTAGAGAGGATAAAATTGATGTAGAGCGGATAAAATGGATGTAGAGTGGATAAAAATAGATGTAGAGTGGATAAAATGGATTTAGAGTGGATAAAACGGATGTAGAGTGGATAAAAAAGGATGTAGGGGGGATAAAATGGATGTAGAGAGGATAAAATTGATGTAGAGTTAATAAAAATGGATGTAGAGTGGACAAAATGGATGTAGAGTGGATAAAAATGGATGTAGAGTGGATAAAATGGATGTAGAGTTGATAACAATGGATGTAGAGTGGATAAAATGAATGTAGAGTAGATACAATGGATGTAGAGTGGATAAAATGGATGTAGAGTTGATAAAATGGATGTAGAGTGGACAAAATAGATGTAGAGTGGATAAAAATGGATGTAGAGTGGTATAAAATGGATGTAGAGTGGATAAAAATGGATGTAGAGTGGATAAAAATGGATGTAGAGAGGATAAAATGGATGTAGAGTGGATAAAAATGGATGTAGAGTGGATAAAATGGATGTAGAGTGGATAAAATGGATGTAGAGTGGATAAAATGGATGTAGAGTGGGTAAAATAGATGTAGAGTGGATAAAATGGATGTAGAGTGGATAAAAAAGGATGTAGAGGGGATAAAATGGATGTAGAGTGGATAACAATGGATGTAGAGTGGATAAAATGAATGTAGAGTAGATACAATGGATGTAGAGTGGATAAAAATGGATGTAGAGTATATAAAATGGATGTAGAGTATATAAAATGGATGTAGAGTGGATAAAAATGGATGTAGAGTTGATAAAAATGGATGTAGAGTGGACAAAATAGATGTAGAGTGGATAAAAATGGATGTAGAGTGGTATAAAATGGATGTAGAGTGGATAAAAATGGATGTAGAGTGGATAAAAATGGATGTAGAGAGGATAAAATGGATGTAGAGTGGATAAAAATGGATGTAGAGTGGATAAAATGGATGTAGAGTGGATAAAATGGATGTAGAGTGGATAAAATGGATGTAGAGTGGGTAAAATAGATGTAGAGTGGATAAAATGGATGTAGAGTTGATAAAAATGGATGTAGAGTGGACAAAATGGATGTAGAGTGGATAAAATGGATGTAGAGTTGATAAAAATGGATGTAGAGTGGATAAAAATGGATGTAGAGTGGATAAAATGGATGTAGAGTGGATAAAATGGATGTAGAGTTGATAAAATGGATGTAAAGTGGATAAAATGGATGTAGAGTTAATAAAAATGGATGTAGAGCGGACAAAATGGATGTAGAGTGGATAAAAATGGATGTAGAGAGGATAAAATTGATGTAGAGCGGATAAAATGGATGTAGAGTGGATAAAATGGATGTGGAGTGGATAACAATGGATGTAGAGTGGATAAAATGGATGTAGAGTTGATAAAAATGGATGTAGAGTTAATAAAAATGGATGTTGAGTGGAAATAATGGATGTAGAGAGGATAAAATGGATGTAGAGTGGATAAAATGTATGTAGAGTTCATAAAAATGGATGTAGAGTGGATAAAATTGATGTAGAGCGGATAAAATGGATGTAGAGTGGATAAAATGGATGTAGAGTGGATAAAATGGATGTAGAGTTGATAAAAATGGATGTAGAGTGGATAAAAATGGATGTAGAGTGGATAAAATGGATGTAGAGTGGATAAAACGGATGTAGAGTGGATAAAAAAGGATGTAGAGGGGATAAAATGGATGTAGAGTGGATAAAATTGATGTAGAGTGGATAAAATGGATGTAGAGTGGATAAAAATGGATGTAGAGTGGATAAAATGGATGTAGAGTGGGTAAAATAGATGTAGAGTGGATAAAATTGATGTAGAGTGGATAAAATTGATGTAGAGTGGATAAAATTGATGTAGAGTGGATAAAATGGATGTAGAGTGGATAAAAATGGATGTAGAGAGGATAAAATGGATGTAGAGTGGATAAAAATGGATGTAGAGTGGATAAAATGGATGTAGAGTGGATAAAATGGATGTAGAGTGGATAAAAATGGATGTAGAGTGGATAAAATGGATGTAGAGTGGATGAAATGGATGTAGAGTTGATAAAAATGGATGTAGAGTGGATAAAATGAATGTAGAGTAGATAAAATGGATGTAGAGTGGATAAAATGGATGTAGAGTTGATAAAATGGATGTAAAGTGGATAAAATGGATGTAGAGTTAATAAAAATGGATGTAGAGTGGAAATAATGGATGTAGAGTGGATAAAATGGATGTAGAGTGGATAAAATGGATGTAGAGTGGATAAAAATGGATGTAGAGTATATAAAATGGATGTAGAGTATATAAAATGGATGTAGAGTGGATAAAAATGGATGTAGAGTTGATAAAAATGGATGTAGAGTGGACAAAATAGATGTAGAGTGGATAAAAATGGATGTAGAGTGGTATAAAATGGATGTAGAGTGGATAAAAATGGATGTAGAGTGGATAAAAATGGATGTAGAGAGGATAAAATGGATGTAGAGTGGATAAAAATGGATGTAGAGTGGATAAAATGGATGTAGAGTGGATAAAATGGATGTAGAGTGGATAAAATGGATGTAGAGTGGGTAAAATAGATGTAGAGTGGATAAAATGGATGTAGAGTTGATAAAAATGGATGTAGAGTGGATAAAATGGATGTAGAGTTGATAAAAATGGATGTAGAGTTAATAAAAATGGATGTAGAGTGGACAAAATAGATGTAGAGTGGATAAAATGGATGTAGAGTTGATAAAAATGGATGTAGAGTGGACAAAATAGATGTAGAGTGGATAAAAATGGATGTAGAGTGGTATAAAATGGATGTAGAGTGGATAAAAATGGATGTAGAGTGGATAAAAATGGATGTAGAGAGGATAAAATGGATGTAGAGTGGATAAAATGGATGTAGAGTGGGTAAAATAGATGTAGAGTGGATAAAATGGATGTAGAGTTGATAAAAATGGATGTAGAGTGGACAAAATGGATGTAGAGTGGATAAAGTGGATGTAGAGTTGATAAAAATGGATGTAGAGTGGACAAAATGGATGTAGAGTGGATAAAAATGGATGTAGAGAGGATAAAATTGATGTAGAGCGGATAAAATGGATGTAGAGTGGATAAAATGGATGTGGAGTGGATAACAATGGATGTAGAGTGGATAAAATGGATGTAGAGTTGATAAAAATGGATGTAGAGTTAATAAAAATGGATGTAGAGTGGACAAAATGGATGTAGAGTGGATAAAAATGGATGTAGAGTGGATAAAATGGATGTAGAGTTGATAAAAATGGATGTAGAGTGGATAAAATGAATGTAGAGTAGATACAATGGATGTAGAGTGGATAAAATGGATGTAGAGTTGATAAAATGGATGTAAAGTGGATAAAATGGATGTAGAGTTAATAAAAATGGATGTTGAGTGGAAATAATGGATGTAGAGAGGATAAAATGGATGTAGAGTGGATAAAATGTATGTAGAGTTCATAAAAATGGATGTAGAGTGGATAAAATTGATGTAGAGCGGATAAAATGGATGTAGAGTGGATAAAATGGATGTGGAGTGGATAACAATGGATGTAGAGTGGATAAAAATGGATGTAGAGTTAATAAAAATGGATGTAGAGTGGACAAAATAGATGTAGAGTGGATAAAAATGGATGTAGAGTGGTATAAAATGGATGTAGAGTGGATAAAAATGGATGTAGAGTGGATAAAAATGGATGTAGAGAGGATAAAATGGATGTAGAGTGGATAAAAATGGATGTAGAGTGGATAAAATGGATGTAGAGTGGATAAAATGGATGTAGAGTGGATAAAATGGATGTAGAGTGGGTAAAATAGATGTAGAGTGGATAAAATGGATGTAGAGTGGATAAAAAAGGATGTAGAGGGGATAAAATGGATGTAGAGTGGATAACAATGGATGTAGAGTGGATAAAATGAATGTAGAGTAGATACAATGGATGTAGAGTGGATAAAATGGATGTAGAGTTGATAAAATGGATGTAAAGTGGATAAAATGGATGTAGAGTTAATAAAAATGGATGTTGAGTGGAAATAATGGATGTAGAGAGGATAAAATGGATGTAGAGTGGATAAAATGTATGTAGAGTTCATAAAAATGGATGTAGAGTGGATAAAATTGATGTAGAGCGGATAAAATGGATGTAGAGTGGTATAAAATGGATGTAGAGTGGATAAAAATGGATGTAGAGTGGATAAAAATGGATGTAGAGTGGATAAAAATGGATGTAGAGTGGATAAAAATGGATGTAGAGTTAATAAAAATGGATGTAGAGTGGATAAAATAGATGTAGAGTGGATAAAAATGGATGTAGAGTGGTATAAAATGGATGTAGAGTGGATAAAAATGGATGTAGAGTGGATAAAAATGGATGTAGAGAGGATAAAATGGATGTAGAGTGGATAAAATGGATGTAGAGTTGATAAAAATGGATGTAGAGTGGACAAAATGGATGTACAGTGGATAAAGTGGATGTAGAGTTGATAAAAATGGATGTAGAGTGGACAAAATGGATGTAGAGTGGATAAAAATGGATGTAGAGAGGATAAAATTGATGTAGAGCGGATAAAATGGATGTAGAGTGGATAAAAATAGATGTAGAGTGGATAAAATGGATGTAGAGTGGATAAAACGGATGTAGAGTGGATAAAAAAGGATGTAGAGGGGATAAAATGGATGTAGAGTGGATAAAATTGATGTAGAGTTAATAAAAATGGATGTAGAGTGGACAAAATGGATGTAGAGGGGATAAAATGGATGTAGAGTGGATAAAATTGATGTAGAGTTGATAACAATGGATGTAGAGTGGACAAAATGGATGTAGAGTGGATAAAAATGGATGTAGAGTGGATAAAATGGATGTAGAGTTGATAACAATGGATGTAGAGTGGATAAAATGAATGTAGAGTAGATACAATGGATGTAGAGTGGATAAAATGGATGTAGAGTTGATAAAATGGATGTAGAGTGGACAAAATAGATGTAGAGTGGATAAAAATGGATGTAGAGTGGTATAAAATGGATGTAGAGTGGATAAAAATGGATGTAGAGTGGATAAAAATGGATGTAGAGAGGATAAAATGGATGTAGAGTGGATAAAAATGGATGTAGAGTGGATAAAATGGATGTAGAGTGGATAAAATGGATGTAGAGTGGATAAAATGGATGTAGAGTGGGTAAAATAGATGTAGAGTGGATAAAATGGATGTAGAGTGGATAAAAAAGGATGTAGAGGGGATAAAATGGATGTAGAGTGGATAACAATGGATGTAGAGTGGATAAAATGAATGTAGAGTAGATACAATGGATGTAGAGTGGATAAAAATGGATGTAGAGTATATAAAATGGATGTAGAGTATATAAAATGGATGTAGAGTGGATAAAAATGGATGTAGAGTTGATAAAAATGGATGTAGAGTGGACAAAATAGATGTAGAGTGGATAAAAATGGATGTAGAGTGGTATAAAATGGATGTAGAGTGGATAAAAATGGATGTAGAGTGGATAAAAATGGATGTAGAGAGGATAAAATGGATGTAGAGTGGATAAAAATGGATGTAGAGTGGATAAAATGGATGTAGAGTGGATAAAATGGATGTAGAGTGGATAAAATGGATGTAGAGTGGGTAAAATAGATGTAGAGTGGATAAAATGGATGTAGAGTTGATAAAAATGGATGTAGAGTGGACAAAATGGATGTAGAGTGGATAAAATGGATGTAGAGTTGATAAAAATGGATGTAGAGTGGATAAAAATGGATGTAGAGTGGATAAAATGGATGTAGAGTGGATAAAACGGATGTAGAGTGGATAAAAAAGGATGTAGAGGGGATAAAATGGATGTAGAGTGGATAAAATTGATGTAGAGTGGATAAAATGGATGTAGAGTGGATAAAAATGGATGTAGAGAGGATAAAATGGATGTAGAGTGGATAAAAATGGATGTAGAGTGGATAAAATGGATGTAGAGTGGATAAAATGGATGTAGAGTGGATAAAAATGGATGTAGAGTGGATAAAATGGATGTAGAGTGGATAAAATGGATGTAGAGTGGATAAAATGGATGTAGAGTGGATAAAAATGGATGTAGAGTGGATAAAATGGATGTAGAGTGGGTAAAATAGATGTAGAGTGGATAAAATGGATGTAGAGTTGATAAAAATGGATGTAGAGTTGACAAAATGGATGTAGAGCGGATAAAATGGATGTAGAGTGGATAAAATGGATGTAGAGTGGATAAAATTGATGTAGAGTGGATAAAATTGATGTAGAGTGGATAAAATTGATGTAGAGTGGATAAAATGGATGTAGAGTGGATAAAAATGGATGTAGAGAGGATAAAATGGATGTAGAGTGGACAAAAATGGATGTAGAGTGGATAAAATGGATGTAGAGTGGATAAAATGGATGTAGAGTTGATAAAAATGGATGTAGAGTGGATAAAATGGATGTAGAGTTGATAAAATGGATGTAAAGTGGATAAAATGGATGTAGAGTTAATAAAAATGGATGTAGAGTGGACAAAATGGATGTAGAGTGGATAAAAATGGATGTAGAGAGGATAAAATTGATGTAGAGCGGATAAAATGGATGTAGAGTGGATAAAATGGATGTGGAGTGGATAAAATTGATGTAGAGTGGATAAAATTGATGTAGAGAGGATAAAATGGATGTAGAGTGGATAAAAATGGATGTAGAGTGGATAAAATGGATGTAGAGTGGATAAAATGGATGTAGAGTGGATGAAATGGATGTAGAGTTGATAAAAATGGATGTAGAGTGGATAAAATGAATGTAGAGTAGATAAAATGGATGTAGAGTGGATAAAATGGATGTAGAGTTGATAAAATGGATGTAAAGTGGATAAAATGGATGTAGAGTTAATAAAAATGGATGTAGAGTGGAAATAATGGATGTAGAGAGGATAAAATGGATGTAGAGTGGATAAAATGGATGTAGAGTTCATAAAAATGGATGTAGAGTGGATAAAAATGGATGTAGATTGGATAAAATGGATGTAGAGTGGATAAAATGGATGTAGAGTGGATAAAAATGGATGTAGAGTGGATAAAAATGGATGTAGAGTATATAAAATGGATGTAGAGTGGATAAAAATGGATGTAGAGTGGATAAAATGGATGTAGAGTTGATAACAATGGATGTAGAGTGGATAAAATGGATGTAGAGTTGATAAAAATGGATGTAGAGTGGATAAAAATGGATGTAGAGTGGATAAAATGGATGTAGAGTGGATAAAACGGATGTAGAGTGGATATAAAAAGATGTAGAGGGGATAAAATGGATGTAGAGTAGATAAAATGGATGTAGAGTGGATAAAATGGATGTAGAGTTGATAAAATGGATGTAAAGTGGATAAAATGGATGTAGAGTTAATAAAAATGGATGTAGAGTGGATAAAAATGGATGTAGATTGGATAAAATGGATGTAGATTGGATAAAATGGATGTAGAGTGGATAAAAATGGATGTAGAGTGGATAAAATGGATGTAGAGTGGATAAAATGGATGTAGAGTGGATAAAATGGATGTAGAGTGGGTAAAATAGATGTAGAGTGGATAAAATGGATGTAGAGTGGATAAAAAAGGATGTAGAGGGGATAAAATGGATGTAGAGTGGATAACAATGGATGTAGAGTGGATAAAATGAATGTAGAGTAGATACAATGGATGTAGAGTGGATAAAATGGATGTAGAGTTGATAAAAATGGATGTAGAGTGGACAAAATGGATGTAGAGTGGATAAAGTGGATGTAGAGTTGATAAAAATGGATGTAGAGTGGACAAAATGGATGTAGAGTGGATAAAAATGGATGTAGAGAGGATAAAATTGATGTAGAGCGGATAAAATGGATGTAGAGTGGATAAAAATTGATGTAGAGTGGATAAAATGGATGTAGAGTGGATAAAACGGATGTAGAGTGGATAAAAAAGGATGTAGAGGGGATAAAATGGATGTAGAGAGGATAAAATTGATGTAGAGTTAATAAAAATGGATGTAGAGTGGACAAAATGGATGTAGAGTGGATAAAAATGGATGTAGAGTGGATAAAATGGATGTAGAGTTGATAACAATGGATGTAGAGTGGATAAAATGAATGTAGAGTAGATACAATGGATGTAGAGTGGATAAAATGGATGTAGAGTTGATAAAATGGATGTAGAGTGGACAAAATAGATGTAGAGTGGATAAAAATGGATGTAGAGTGGTATAAAATGGATGTAGAGTGGATAAAAATGGATGTAGAGTGGATAAAAATGGATGTAGAGAGGATAAAATGGATGTAGAGTGGATAAAAATGGATGTAGAGTGGATAAAATGGATGTAGAGTGGATAAAATGGATGTAGAGTGGATAAAATGGATGTAGAGTGGGTAAAATAGATGTAGAGTGGATAAAATGGATGTAGAGTGGATAAAAAAGGATGTAGAGGGGATAAAATGGATGTAGAGTGGATAACAATGGATGTAGAGTGGATAAAATGAATGTAGAGTAGATACAATGGATGTAGAGTGGATAAAAATGGATGTAGAGTATATAAAATGGATGTAGAGTGGACAAAATGGATGTACAGTGGATAAAGTGGATGTAGAGTTGATAAAAATGGATGTAGAGTGGACAAAATGGATGTAGAGTGGATAAAAATGGATGTAGAGAGGATAAAATTGATGTAGAGCGGATAAAATGGATGTAGAGTGGATAAAAATAGATGTAGAGTGGATAAAATGGATTTAGAGTGGATAAAACGGATGTAGAGTGGATAAAAAAGGATGTAGAGGGGATAAAATGGATGTAGAGAGGATAAAATTGATGTAGAGTTAATAAAAATGGATGTAGAGTGGACAAAATGGATGTAGAGTGGATAAAAATGGATGTAGAGTGGATAAAATGGATGTAGAGTTGATAACAATGGATGTAGAGTGGATAAAAATGGATGTAGAGTGGATAAAAATGGATGTAGAGTTAATAAAAATGGATGTAGAGTGGACAAAATAGATGTAGAGTGGATAAAAATGGATGTAGAGTGGTATAAAATGGATGTAGAGTGGATAAAAATGGATGTAGAGTGGATAAAAATGGATGTAGAGAGGATAAAATGGATGTAGAGTGGATAAAATGGATGTAGAGTTGATAAAAATGGATGTAGAGTGGACAAAATAGATGTAGAGTGGATAAAAATGGATGTAGAGTGGTATAAAATGGATGTAGAGTGGATAAAAATGGATGTAGAGTGGATAAAAATGGATGTAGAGAGGATAAAATGGATGTAGAGTGGATAAAATGGATGTAGAGTTGATAAAAATGGATGTAGAGTGGACAAAATGGATGTACAGTGGATAAAGTGGATGTAGAGTTGATAAAAATGGATGTAGAGTGGACAAAATGGATGTAGAGTGGATAAAAATGGATGTAGAGAGGATAAAATTGATGTAGAGCGGATAAAATGGATGTAGAGTGGATAAAAATAGATGTAGAGTGGATAAAATGGATGTAGAGTGGATAAAATGGATGTAGAGTGGATAAAAATGGATGTAGAGTGGACAAAATGGATGTACAGTGGATAAAGTGGATGTAGAGTTGATAAAAATGGATGTAGAGTGGACAAAATGGATGTAGAGTGGATAAAAATGGATGTAGAGAGGATAAAATTGATGTAGAGCGGATAAAATGGATGTAGAGTGGATAAAAATAGATGTAGAGTGGATAAAATGGATTTAGAGTGGATAAAACGGATGTAGAGTGGATAAAAAAGGATGTAGAGGGGATAAAATGGATGTAGAGAGGATAAAATTGATGTAGAGTTAATAAAAATGGATGTAGAGTGGACAAAATGGATGTAGAGTGGATAAAAATGGATGTAGAGTGGATAAAATGGATGTAGAGTTGATAACAATGGATGTAGAGTGGATAAAATGAATGTAGAGTAGATACAATGGATGTAGAGTGGATAAAATGGATGTAGAGTTGATAAAATGGATGTAGAGTGGACAAAATAGATGTAGAGTGGATAAAAATGGATGTAGAGTGGTATAAAATGGATGTAGAGTGGATAAAAATGGATGTAGAGTGGATAAAAATGGATGTAGAGAGGATAAAATGGATGTAGAGTGGATAAAAATGGATGTAGAGTGGATAAAATGGATGTAGAGTGGATAAAATGGATGTAGAGTGGATAAAATGGATGTAGAGTGGGTAAAATAGATGTAGAGTGGATAAAATGGATGTAGAGTGGATAAAAAAGGATGTAGAGGGGATAAAATGGATGTAGAGTGGATAACAATGGATGTAGAGTGGATAAAATGAATGTAGAGTAGATAAAATGGATGTAGAGTGGATAAAAATGGATGTAGAGTATATAAAATGGATGTAGAGTATATAAAATGGATGTAGAGTGGATAAAAATGGATGTAGAGTTGATAAAAATGGATGTAGAGTGGACAAAATAGATGTAGAGTGGATAAAAATGGATGTAGAGTGGTATAAAATGGATGTAGAGTGGATAAAAATGGATGTAGAGTGGATAAAAATGGATGTAGAGAGGATAAAATGGATGTAGAGTGGATAAAAATGGATGTAGAGTGGATAAAATGGATGTAGAGTGGATAAAATGGATGTAGAGTGGATAAAATGGATGTAGAGTGGGTAAAATAGATGTAGAGTGGATAAAATGGATGTAGAGTTGATAAAAATGGATGTAGAGTGGACAAAATGGATGTAGAGTGGATAAAATGGATGTAGAGTTGATAAAAATGGATGTAGAGTGGATAAAAATGGATGTAGAGTGGATAAAATGGATGTAGAGTGGATAAAACGGATGTAGAGTGGATAAAAAAGGATGTAGAGGGGATAAAATGGATGTAGAGTGGATAAAATTGATGTAGAGTGGATAAAATGGATGTAGAGTGGATAAAAATGGATGTAGAGTGGATAAAATGGATGTAGAGTGGGTAAAATAGATGTAGAGTGGATAAAATGGATGTAGAGTTGATAAAAATGGATGTAGAGTGGACAAAATGGATGTAGAGAGGATAAAATGGATGTAGAGTGGATAAAATGGATGTAGAGTGGATAAAATTGATGTAGAGTGGATAAAATTGATGTAGAGTGGATAAAATTGATGTAGAGTGGATAAAATTGATGTAGAGTGGATAAAATGGATGTAGAGTGGATAAAAATGGATGTAGAGAGGATAAAATGGATGTAGAGTGGATAAAAATGGATGTAGAGTGGATAAAATGGATGTAGAGTGGATAAAATGGATGTAGAGTGGATAAAAATGGATGTAGAGTGGATAAAATGGATGTAGAGTGGATAAAATGGATGTAGAGTGGATAAAATGGATGTAGAGTGGATAAAAATGGATGTAGAGTGGATAAAATGGATGTAGAGTGGGTAAAATAGATGTAGAGTGGATAAAATGGATGTAGAGTTGATAAAAATGGATGTAGAGTTGACAAAATGGATGTAGAGCGGATAAAATGGATGTAGAGTTGATAAAATGGATGTAGAGTGGATAAAATTGATGTAGAGTGGATAAAATTGATGTAGAGTGGATAAAATTGATGTAGAGTGGATAAAATGGATGTAGAGTGGATAAAAATGGATGTAGAGAGGATAAAATGGATGTAGAGTGGACAAAAATGGATGTAGAGTGGATAAAATGGATGTAGAGTGGATAAAATGGATGTAGAGTTGATAAAAATGGATGTAGAGTGGATAAAAAAGATGTAGAGTTGATAAAATGGATGTAAAGTGGATAAAATGGATGTAGAGTTAATAAAAATGGATGTAGAGTGGACAAAATGGATGTAGAGTGGATAAAAATGGATGTAGAGAGGATAAAATTGATGTAGAGCGGATAAAATGGATGTAGAGTGGATAAAATGGATGTGGAGTGGATAAAATTGATGTAGAGTGGATAAAATTGATGTAGAGAGGATAAAATGGATGTAGAGTGGATAAAAATGGATGTAGAGTGGATAAAATGGATGTAGAGTGGATAAAATGGATGTAGAGTGGATGAAATGGATGTAGAGTTGATAAAAATGGATGTAGAGTGGATAAAATGAATGTAGAGTAGATAAAATGGATGTAGAGTGGATAAAATGGATGTAGAGTTGATAAAATGGATGTAAAGTGGATAAAATGGATGTAGAGTTAATAAAAATGGATGTAGAGTGGAAATAATGGATGTAGAGAGGATAAAATGGATGTAGAGTGGATAAAATGGATGTAGAGTTCATAAAAATGGATGTAGAGTGGATAAAAATGGATGTAGATTGGATAAAATGGATGTAGATTGGATAAAATGGATGTAGAGTGGATAAAAATGGATGTAGAGTGGATAAAAATGGATGTAGAGTATATAAAATGGATGTAGAGTGGATAAAAATGGATGTAGAGTGGATAAAAATGGATGTAGATTGGATAAAATGGATGTAGATTGGATAAAATGGATGTAGAGTGGATAAAAATGGATGTAGAGTGGATAAAAATGGATGTAGAGTATATAAAATGGATGTAGAGTGGATAAAAATGGATGTAGAGTGGATAAAATGGATGTAGAGTTGATAACAATGGATGTAGAGTGGATAAAATGGATGTAGAGTGGATAAAATGGATGTAGAGTGGATAAAACGGTTGTAGAGTGGATATAAAAAGATGTAGAGGGGATAAAATGGATGTAGAGTAGATAAAATGGATGTAGAGTGGATAAAATGGATGTAGAGTTGATAAAATGGATGTAAAGTGGATAAAATGGATGTAGAGTTAATAAAAATGGATGTAGAGTGGAAATAATGGATGTAGAGAGGATAAAATGGATGTAGAGTGGATAAAATGGATGTAGAGTTCATAAAAATGGATGTAGAGTGGATAAAAATGGATGTAGATTGGATAAAATGGATGTAGATTGGATAAAATGGATGTAGAGTGGATAAAAATGGATGTAGAGTGGATAAAAATGGATGTAGAGTATATAAAATGGATGTAGAGTGGATAAAAATGGATGTAGAGTGGATAAAATGGATGTAGAGTTGATAACAATGGATGTAGAGTGGATAAAATGGATGTAGAGTGGATAAAATGGATGTAGAGTGGATAAAACGGATGTAGAGTGGATATAAAAAGATGTAGAGGGGATAAAATGGATGTAGAGTAGATAAAATGGATGTAGAGTGGATAAAATGGATGTAGAGTTGATAAAATGGATGTAAAGTGGATAAAATGGATGTAGAGTTAATAAAAATGGATGTAGAGTGGATAAAAATGGATGTAGATTGGATAAAATGGATGTAGATTGGATAAAATGGATGTAGAGTGGATAAAAATGGATGTAGAGTGGATAAAATGGATGTAGAGTGGATAAAATGGATGTAGAGTGGATAAAATGGATGTAGAGTGGGTAAAATAGATGTAGAGTGGATAAAATGGATGTAGAGTGGATAAAAAAGGATGTAGAGGGGATAAAATGGATGTAGAGTGGATAACAATGGATGTAGAGTGGATAAAATGAATGTAGAGTAGATACAATGGATGTAGAGTGGATAAAATGGATGTAGAGTTGATAAAAATGGATGTAGAGTGGACAAAATGGATGTACAGTGGATAAAGTGGATGTAGAGTTGATAAAAATGGATGTAGAGTGGACAAAATGGATGTAGAGTGGATAAAAATGGATGTAGAGAGGATAAAATTGATGTAGAGCGGATAAAATGGATGTAGAGTGGATAAAAATAGATGTAGAGTGGATAAAATGGATTTAGAGTGGATAAAACGGATGTAGAGTGGATAAAAAAGGATGTAGAGGGGATAAAATGGATGTAGAGAGGATAAAATTGATGTAGAGTTAATAAAAATGGATGTAGAGTGGACAAAATGGATGTAGAGTGGATAAAAATGGATGTAGAGTGGATAAAATGGATGTAGAGTTGATAACAATGGATGTAGAGTGGATAAAATGAATGTAGAGTAGATACAATGGATGTAGAGTGGATAAAATGGATGTAGAGTTGATAAAATGGATGTAGAGTGGACAAAATAGATGTAGAGTGGATAAAAATGGATGTAGAGTGGTATAAAATGGATGTAGAGTGGATAAAAATGGATGTAGAGTGGATAAAAATGGATGTAGAGAGGATAAAATGGATGTAGAGTGGATAAAAATGGATGTAGAGTGGATAAAATGGATGTAGAGTGGATAAAATGGATGTAGAGTGGATAAAATGGATGTAGAGTGGGTAAAATAGATGTAGAGTGGATAAAATGGATGTAGAGTGGATAAAAAAGGATGTAGAGGGGATAAAATGGATGTAGAGTGGATAACAATGGATGTAGAGTGGATAAAATGAATGTAGAGTAGATACAATGGATGTAGAGTGGATAAAAAAGGATGTAGAGGGGATAAAATGGATGTAGAGAGGATAAAATTGATGTAGAGTTAATAAAAATGGATGTAGAGTGGACAAAATGGATGTAGAGTGGATAAAAATGGATGTAGAGTGGATAAAATGGATGTAGAGTTGATAACAATGGATGTAGAGTGGATAAAAATGGATGTAGAGTGGATAAAAATGGATGTAGAGTTAATAAAAATGGATGTAGAGTGGACAAAATAGATGTAGAGTGGATAAAAATGGATGTAGAGTGGTATAAAATGGATGTAGAGTGGATAAAAATGGATGTAGAGTGGATAAAAATGGATGTAGAGAGGATAAAATGGATGTAGAGTGGATAAAATGGATGTAGAGTTGATAAAAATGGATGTAGAGTGGACAAAATGGATGTACAGTGGATAAAGTGGATGTAGAGTTGATAAAAATGGATGTAGAGTGGACAAAATGGATGTAGAGTGGATAAAAATGGATGTAGATTGGATAAAATGGATGTAGATTGGATAAAATGGATGTAGAGTGGATAAAAATGGATGTAGAGTGGATAAAAATGGATGTAGAGTATATAAAATGGATGTAGAGTGGATAAAAATGGATGTAGAGTGGATAAAATGGATGTAGAGTTGATAACAATGGATGTAGAGTGGATAAAATGGATGTAGAGTGGATAAAATGGATGTAGAGTGGATAAAACGGATGTAGAGTGGATATAAAAAGATGTAGAGGGGATAAAATGGATGTAGAGTAGATAAAATGGATGTAGAGTGGATAAAATGGATGTAGAGTTGATAAAATGGATGTAAAGTGGATAAAATGGATGTAGAGTTAATAAAAATGGATGTAGAGTGGATAAAAATGGATGTAGATTGGATAAAATGGATGTAGATTGGATAAAATGGATGTAGAGTGGATAAAAATGGATGTAGAGTGGATAAAATGGATGTAGAGTGGATAAAATGGATGTAGAGTGGATAAAATGGATGTAGAGTGGGTAAAATAGATGTAGAGTGGATAAAATGGATGTAGAGTGGATAAAAAAGGATGTAGAGGGGATAAAATGGATGTAGAGTGGATAACAATGGATGTAGAGTGGATAAAATGAATGTAGAGTAGATACAATGGATGTAGAGTGGATAAAATGGATGTAGAGTTGATAAAAATGGATGTAGAGTGGACAAAATGGATGTACAGTGGATAAAGTGGATGTAGAGTTGATAAAAATGGATGTAGAGTGGACAAAATGGATGTAGAGTGGATAAAAATGGATGTAGAGAGGATAAAATTGATGTAGAGCGGATAAAATGGATGTAGAGTGGATAAAAATAGATGTAGAGTGGATAAAATGGATTTAGAGTGGATAAAACGGATGTAGAGTGGATAAAAAAGGATGTAGAGGGGATAAAATGGATGTAGAGAGGATAAAATTGATGTAGAGTTAATAAAAATGGATGTAGAGTGGACAAAATGGATGTAGAGTGGATAAAAATGGATGTAGAGTGGATAAAATGGATGTAGAGTTGATAACAATGGATGTAGAGTGGATAAAATGAATGTAGAGTAGATACAATGGATGTAGAGTGGATAAAATGGATGTAGAGTTGATAAAATGGATGTAGAGTGGACAAAATAGATGTAGAGTGGATAAAAATGGATGTAGAGTGGTATAAAATGGATGTAGAGTGGATAAAAATGGATGTAGAGTGGATAAAAATGGATGTAGAGAGGATAAAATGGATGTAGAGTGGATAAAAATGGATGTAGAGTGGATAAAATGGATGTAGAGTGGATAAAATGGATGTAGAGTGGATAAAATGGATGTAGAGTGGGTAAAATAGATGTAGAGTGGATAAAATGGATGTAGAGTGGATAAAAAAGGATGTAGAGGGGATAAAATGGATGTAGAGTGGATAACAATGGATGTAGAGTGGATAAAATGAATGTAGAGTAGATACAATGGATGTAGAGTGGATAAAAATGGATGTAGAGTATATAAAATGGATGTAGAGTATATAAAATGGATGTAGAGTGGATAAAAATGGATGTAGAGTTGATAAAAATGGATGTAGAGTGGACAAAATAGATGTAGAGTGGATAAAAATGGATGTAGAGTGGTATAAAATGGATGTAGAGTGGATAAAAATGGATGTAGAGTGGATAAAAATGGATGTAGAGAGGATAAAATGGATGTAGAGTGGATAAAAATGGATGTAGAGTGGATAAAATGGATGTAGAGTGGATAAAATGGATGTAGAGTGGATAAAATGGATGTAGAGTGGGTAAAATAGATGTAGAGTGGATAAAATGGATGTAGAGTTGATAAAAATGGATGTAGAGTGGACAAAATGGATGTAGAGTGGATAAAATGGATGTAGAGTTGATAAAAATGGATGTAGAGTGGATAAAAATGGATGTAGAGTGGATAAAATGGATGTAGAGTGGATAAAACGGATGTAGAGTGGATAAAAAAGGATGTAGAGGGGATAAAATGGATGTAGAGTGGATAAAATTGATGTAGAGTGGATAAAATGGATGTAGAGTGGATAAAAATGGATGTAGAGTGGATAAAATGGATGTAGAGTGGGTAAAATAGATGTAGAGTGGATAAAATGGATGTAGAGTTGATAAAAATGGATGTAGAGTGGACAAAATGGATGTAGAGCGGATAAAATGGATGTAGAGTGGATAAAATGGATGTAGAGTGGATAAAATTGATGTAGAGTGGATAAAATTGATGTAGAGTGGATAAAATTGATGTAGAGTGGATAAAATTGATGTAGAGTGGATAAAATGGATGTAGAGTGGATAAAAATGGATGTAGAGAGGATAAAATGGATGTAGAGTGGATAAAAATGGATGTAGAGTGGATAAAATGGATGTAGAGTGGATAAAATGGATGTAGAGTGGATAAAAATGGATGTAGAGTGGATAAAATGGATGTAGAGTGGATAAAATGGATGTAGAGTGGATAAAATGGATGTAGAGTGGATAAAAATGGATGTAGAGTGGATAAAATGGATGTAGAGTGGGTAAAATAGATGTAGAGTGGATAAAATGGATGTAGAGTTGATAAAAATGGATGTAGAGTTGACAAAATGGATGTAGAGTGGATAAAATGGATGTAGAGTGGATAAAATGGATGTAGAGTGGATAAAATTTATGTAGAGTGGATAAAATTGATGTAGAGTGGATAAAATTGATGTAGAGTGGATAAAATGGATGTAGAGTGGATAAAAATGGATGTAGAGAGGATAAAATGGATGTAGAGTGGACAAAAATGGATGTAGAGTGGATAAAATGGATGTAGAGTGGATAAAATGGATGTAGAGTTGATAAAAATGGATGTAGAGTGGATAAAATGGATGTAGAGTTGATAAAATGGATGTAAAGTGGATAAAATGGATGTAGAGTTAATAAAAATGGATGTAGAGTGGACAAAATGGATGTAGAGTGGATAAAAATGGATGTAGAGAGGATAAAATTGATGTAGAGCGGATAAAATGGATGTAGAGTGGATAAAATGGATGTGGAGTGGATAAAATTGATGTAGAGTGGATAAAATTGATGTAGAGAGGATAAAATGGATGTAGAGTGGATAAAAATGGATGTAGAGTGGATAAAATGGATGTAGAGTGGATAAAATGGATGTAGAGTGGATAAAATGGATGTAGAGTTGATAAAAATGGATGTAGAGTGGATAAAATGAATGTAGAGTAGATAAAATGGATGTAGAGTGGATAAAATGGATGTAGAGTTGATAAAATTGATGTAAAGTGGATAAAATGGATGTAGAGTTGATAAAAATGGATGTAGAGTGGAAATAATGGATGTAGAGAGGATAAAATGGATGTAGAGTGGATAAAATGGATGTAGAGTTCATAAAAATGGATGTAGAGTGGATAAAAATGGATGTAGATTGGATAAAATGGATGTAGATTGGATAAAATGGATGTAGAGTGGATAAAAATGGATGTAGAGTGGATAAAAATGGATGTAGAGTATATAAAATGGATGTAGAGTGGATAAAAATGGATGTAGAGTGGATAAAATGGATGTAGAGTTGATAACAATGGATGTAGAGTGGATAAAATGGATGTAGAGTTGATAAAAATGGATGTAGAGTGGATAAAAATGGATGTAGAGTGGATAAAATGGATGTAGAGTGGATAAAACGGATGTAGAGTGGATATAAAAAGATGTAGAGGGGATAAAATGGATGTAGAGTGGATAAAATTGATGTAGAGTGGATAAAATGGATGTAGAGTGGATAAAAATGGATGTAGAGTGGATAAAAATGGATGTAGAGTGGATAAAATGGATGTAGAGTGGATAAAATGGATGTAGAGTGGATGAAATGGATGTAGAGTTGATAAAAATGGATGTAGAGTGGATAAAATGAATGTAGAGTAGATAAAATGGATGTAGAGTGGATAAAATGGATGTAGAGTTGATAAAATGGATGTAAAGTGGATAAAATGGATGTAGAGTTAATAAAAATGGATGTAGAGTGGATAAAAATGGATGTAGATTGGATAAAATGGATGTAGATTGGATAAAATGGATGTAGAGTGGATAAAAATGGATGTAGAGTGGATAAAAATGGATGTAGAGTATATAAAATGGATGTAGAGTGGATAAAAATGGATGTAGAGTGGATAAAATGGATGTAGAGTGGATAAAAATAGATGTAGAGTGGATAAAATGGATGTAGAGTGGATAAAACGGATGTAGAGTGGATAAAAAAGGATGTAGAGGGGATAAAATGGATGTAGAGTGGATAAAATTGATGTAGAGTTAATAAAAATGGATGTAGAGTGGACAAAATGGATGTAGAGTGGATAAAAATGGATGTAGAGTGGATAAAATGGATGTAGAGTTGATAACAATGGATGTAGAGTGGATAAAATGAATGTAGAGTAGATACAATGGATGTAGAGTGGATAAAATGGATGTAGAGTTGATAAAATGGATGTAAAGTGGATAAAATGGATGTAGAGTTAATAAAAATGGATGTTGAGTGGAAATAATGGATGTAGAGTGGATAAAATGGATGTAGAGTGGATAAAATGTATGTAGAGTTCATAAAAATGGATGTAGAGTGGATAAAATTGATGTAGAGCGGATAAAATGGATGTAGAGTGGATAAAATGGATGTGGAGTGGATAACAATGGATGTAGAGTGGATAAAATGGATGTAGAGTGGATAAAAATGGATGTAGAGTGGATAAAATGGATGTAGAGTTGATAAAATGGATGTAAAGTGGATAAAATGGATGTAGAGTTAATAAAAATGGATGTAGAGTGGACAAAATGGATGTAGAGTGGATAAAAATGGATGTAGAGAGGATAAAATTGATGTAGAGCGGATAAAATGGATGTAGACTGGATAAAATGGATGTGGAGTGGATAACAATGGATGTAGAGTGGATAAAATGGATGTAGAGTTGATAAAAATGGATGTAGAGTTAATAAAAATGGATGTTGAGTGGAAATAATGGATGTAGAGAGGATAAAATGGATGTAGAGTGGATAAAATGTATGTAGAGTTCATAAAAATGGATGTAGAGTGGATAAAATTGATGTAGAGCGGATAAAATGGATGTAGAGTGGATAAAATGGATGTAGAGTGGATAAAATGGATGTAGAGTTGATAAAAATGGATGTAGAGTGGATAAAAATGGATGTAGAGTGGATAAAATGGATGTAGAGTGGATAAAATGGATGTAGAGTGGATAAAAAAGGATGTAGAGGGGATAAAATGGATGTAGAGTGGATAAAATTGATGTAGAGTGGATAAAATGGATGTAGAGTGGATAAAAATGGATGTAGAGTGGATAAAATGGATGTAGAGTGGGTAAAATAGATGTAGAGTTGATAAAATGGATGTAGAGTTGATAAAAATGGATGTAAAGTGGACAAAATGGATGTAGAGCGGATAAAATGGATGTAGAGTGGATAAAATGGATGTAGAGTGGATAAAATTGATGTAGAGTGGATAAAATTGATGTAGAGTGGATAAAACGGATGTAGAGTGGATAAAAAAGGATGTAGAGGGGATAAAATGGATGTAGAGTGGATAAAAATGGATGTAGAGTATATAAAATGGATGTAGAGTGGATAAAAATGGATGTAGAGTGGATAAAATGGATGTAGAGTGGATAAAAATAGATGTAGAGTGGATAAAATGGATGTAGAGTGGATAAAACGGATGTAGAGTGGATAAAAAAGGATGTAGAGGGGATAAAATGGATGTAGAGTGGATAAAATTGATGTAGAGTTAATAAAAATGGATGTAGAGTGGACAAAATGGATGTAGAGTAGATAAAATGGATGTAGAGTGGATAAAATGGATGTAGAGTTGATAAAATGGATGTAAAGTGGATAAAATGGATGTAGAGTTAATAAAAATGGATGTAGAGTGGAAATAATGGATGTAGAGAGGATAAAATGGATGTAGAGTGGATAAAATGGATGTAGAGTTCATAAAAATGGATGTAGATTGGATAAAATGGATGTAGATTGGATAAAATGGATGTAGAGTGGATAAAAATGGATGTAGAGTGGATAAAATGGATGTAGAGTGGATAAAATGGATGTAGAGTGGATAAAATGGATGTAGAGTGGGTAAAATAGATGTAGAGTGGATAAAATGGATGTAGAGTGGATAAAAAAGGATGTAGAGGGGATAAAATGGATGTAGAGTGGATAACAATGGATGTAGAGTGGATAAAATGAATGTAGAGTAGATACAATGGATGTAGAGTGGATAAAATGGATGTAGAGTTGATAAAAATGGATGTAGAGTGGACAAAATGGATGTACAGTGGATAAAGTGGATGTAGAGTTGATAAAAATGGATGTAGAGTGGACAAAATGGATGTAGAGTGGATAAAAATGGATGTAGAGAGGATAAAATTGATGTAGAGCGGATAAAATGGATGTAGAGTGGATAAAAATAGATGTAGAGTGGATAAAATGGATTTAGAGTGGATAAAACGGATGTAGAGTGGATAAAAAAGGATGTAGAGGGGATAAAATGGATGTAGAGAGGATAAAATTGATGTAGAGTTAATAAAAATGGATGTAGAGTGGACAAAATGGATGTAGAGTGGATAAAAATGGATGTAGAGTGGATAAAATGGATGTAGAGTTGATAACAATGGATGTAGAGTGGATAAAATGAATGTAGAGTAGATACAATGGATGTAGAGTGGATAAAATGGATGTAGAGTTGATAAAATGGATGTAGAGTGGACAAAATAGATGTAGAGTGGATAAAAATGGATGTAGAGTGGTATAAAATGGATGTAGAGTGGATAAAAATGGATGTAGAGTGGATAAAAATGGATGTAGAGAGGATAAAATGGATGTAGAGTGGATAAAAATGGATGTAGAGTGGATAAAATGGATGTAGAGTGGATAAAATGGATGTAGAGTGGATAAAATGGATGTAGAGTGGGTAAAATAGATGTAGAGTGGATAAAATGGATGTAGAGTGGATAAAAAAGGATGTAGAGGGGATAAAATGGATGTAGAGTGGATAAAATGGATGTAGAGTGGATAAAATGAATGTAGAGTAGATACAATGGATGTAGAGTGGATAAAAATGGATGTAGAGTATATAAAATGGATGTAGAGTATATAAAATGGATGTAGAGTGGATAAAAATGGATGTAGAGTTGATAAAAATGGATGTAGAGTGGACAAAATAGATGTAGAGTGGATAAAAATGGATGTAGAGTGGTATAAAATGGATGTAGAGTGGATAAAAATGGATGTAGAGTGGATAAAAATGGATGTAGAGAGGATAAAATGGATGTAGAGTGGATAAAAATGGATGTAGAGTGGATAAAATGGATGTAGAGTGGATAAAATGGATGTAGAGTGGATAAAATGGATGTAGAGTGGGTAAAATAGATGTAGAGTGGATAAAATGGATGTAGAGTTGATAAAAATGGATGTAGAGTGGACAAAATGGATGTAGAGTGGATAAAATGGATGTAGAGTTGATAAAAATGGATGTAGAGTGGATAAAAATGGATGTAGAGTGGATAAAATGGATGTAGAGTGGATAAAACGGATGTAGAGTGGATAAAAAAGGATGTAGATGGGATAAAATGGATGTAGAGTGGATAAAATTGATGTAGAGTGGATAAAATGGATGTAGAGTGGATAAAAATGGATGTAGAGTGGATAAAATGGATGTAGAGTGGGTAAAATAGATGTAGAGTGGATAAAATGGATGTAGAGTTGATAAAAATGGATGTAGAGTGGACAAAATGGATGTAGAGCGGATAAAATGGATGTAGAGTGGATAAAATGGATGTAGAGTGGATAAAATTGATGTAGAGTGGATAAAATTGATGTAGAGTGGATAAAATTGATGTAGAGTGGATAAAATTGATGTAGAGTGGATAAAATGGATGTAGAGTGGATAAAAATGGATGTAGAGAGGATAAAATGGATGTAGAGTGGATAAAAATGGATGTAGAGTGGATAAAATGGATGTAGAGTGGATAAAATGGATGTAGAGTGGATAAAAATGGATGTAGAGTGGATAAAATGGATGTAGAGTGGATAAAATGGATGTAGAGTGGATAAAATGGATGTAGAGTGGATAAAAATGGATGTAGAGTGGATAAAATGGATGTAGAGTGGGTAAAATAGATGTAGAGTGGATAAAATGGATGTAGAGTTGATAAAAATGGATGTAGAGTTGATAAAATGGATGTAGAGTGGATAAAATGGATGTAGAGTGGATAAAATGGATGTAGAGTGGATAAAATTTATGTAGAGTGGATAAAATTGATGTAGAGTGGATAAAATTGATGTAGAGTGGATAAAATGGATGTAGAGTGGATAAAAATGGATGTAGAGTGGATAAAATGGATGTAGAGTGGACAAAAATGGATGTAGAGTGGATAAAATGGATGTAGAGTGGATAAAATGGATGTAGAGTTGATAAAAATGGATGTAGAGTGGATAAAATGGATGTAGAGTTGATAAAATGGATGTAAAGTGGATAAAATGGATGTAGAGTTAATAAAAATGGATGTAGAGTGGACAAAATGGATGTAGAGTGGATAAAAATGGATGTAGAGAGGATAAAATTGATGTAGAGCGGATAAAATGGATGTAGAGTGGATAAAATGGATGTGGAGTGGATAAAATTGATGTAGAGTGGATAAAATTGATGTAGAGAGGATAAAATGGATGTAGAGTGGATAAAAATGGATGTAGAGTGGATAAAATGGATGTAGAGTGGATAAAATGGATGTAGAGTGGATGAAATGGATGTAGAGTTGATAAAAATGGATGTAGAGTGGATAAAATGAATGTAGAGTAGATAAAATGGATGTAGAGTGGATAAAATGGATGTAGAGTTGATAAAATGGATGTAAAGTGGATAAAATGGATGTAGAGTTAATAAAAATGGATGTAGAGTGGAAATAATGGATGTAGAGAGGATAAAATGGATGTAGAGTGGATAAAATGGATGTAGAGTTCATAAAAATGGATGTAGAGTGGATAAAAATGGATGTAGATTGGATAAAATGGATGTAGATTGGATAAAATGGATGTAGAGTGGATAAAAATGGATGTAGAGTGGATAAAAATGGATGTAGAGTATATAAAATGGATGTAGAGTGGATAAAAATGGATGTAGAGTGGATAAAATGGATGTAGAGTTGATAACAATGGATGTAGAGTGGATAAAATGGATGTAGAGTTGATAAAAATGGATGTAGAGTGGATAAAAATGGATGTAGAGTGGATAAAATGGATGTAGAGTGGATAAAACGGATGTAGAGTGGATATAAAAAGATGTAGAGGGGATAAAATGGATGTAGAGTGGATAAAATTGATGTAGAGTGGATAAAATGGATGTAGAGTGGATAAAAATGGATGTAGAGTGGATAAAAATGGATGTAGAGTGGATAAAATGGATGTAGAGTGGATAAAATGGATGTAGAGTGGATGAAATGGATGTAGAGTTGATAAAAATGGATGTAGAGTGGATAAAATGAATGTAGAGTAGATAAAATGGATGTAGAGTGGATAAAATGGATGTAGAGTTGATAAAATGGATGTAAAGTGGATAAAATGGATGTAGAGTTAATAAAAATGGATGTAGAGTGGATAAAAATGGATGTAGATTGGATAAAATGGATGTAGATTGGATAAAATGGATGTAGAGTGGATAAAAATGGATGTAGAGTGGATAAAAATGGATGTAGAGTATATAAAATGGATGTAGAGTGGATAAAAATGGATGTAGAGTGGATAAAATGGATGTAGAGTGGATAAAAATAGATGTAGAGTGGATAAAATGGATGTAGAGTGGATAAAACGGATGTAGAGTGGATAAAAAAGGATGTAGAGGGGATAAAATGGATGTAGAGTGGATAAAATTGATGTAGAGTTAATAAAAATGGATGTAGAGTGGACAAAATGGATGTAGAGTGGATAAAAATGGATGTAGAGTGGATAAAATGGATGTAGAGTTGATAACAATGGATGTAGAGTGGATAAAATGAATGTAGAGTAGATACAATGGATGTAGAGTGGATAAAATGGATGTAGAGTTGATAAAATGGATGTAAAGTGGATAAAATGGATGTAGAGTTAATAAAAATGGATGTTGAGTGGAAATAATGGATGTAGAGAGGATAAAATGGATGTAGAGTGGATAAAATGTATGTAGAGTTCATAAAAATGGATGTAGAGTGGATAAAATTGATGTAGAGCGGATAAAATGGATGTAGAGTGGATAAAATGGATGTGGAGTGGATAACAATGGATGTAGAGTGGATAAAATGGATGTAGAGTTGATAAAAATGGATGTAGAGTGGATAAAATGGATGTAGAGTTGATAAAATGGATGTAAAGTGGATAAAATGGATGTAGAGTTAATAAAAATGGATGTAGAGTGGACAAAATGGATGTAGAGTGGATAAAAATGGATGTAGAGAGGATAAAATTGATGTAGAGCGGATAAAATGGATGTAGACTGGATAAAATGGATGTGGAGTGGATAACAATGGATGTAGAGTGGATAAAATGGATGTAGAGTTGATAAAAATGGATGTAGAGTTAATAAAAATGGATGTTGAGTGGAAATAATGGATGTAGAGAGGATAAAATGGATGTAGAGTGGATAAAATGTATGTAGAGTTCATAAAAATGGATGTAGAGTGGATAAAATTGATGTAGAGCGGATAAAATGGATGTAGAGTGGATAAAATGGATGTAGAGTGGATAAAATGGATGTAGAGTTGATAAAAATGGATGTAGAGTGGATAAAAATGGATGTAGAGTGGATAAAATGGATGTAGAGTGGATAAAACGGATGTAGAGTGGATAAAAAAGGATGTAGAGGGGATAAAATGGATGTAGAGTGGATAAAATTGATGTAGAGTGGATAAAATGGATGTAGAGTGGATAAAAATGGATGTAGAGTGGATAAAATGGATGTAGAGTGGGTAAAATAGATGTAGAGTTGATAAAATGGATGTAGAGTTGATAAAAATGGATGTAGAGTGGACAAAATGGATGTAGAGCGGATAAAATGGATGTAGAGTGGATAAAATGGATGTAGAGTGGATAAAATTGATGTAGAGTGGATAAAATTGATGTAGAGTGGATAAAACGGATGTAGAGTGGATAAAAAAGGATGTAGAGGGGATAAAATGGATGTAGAGTGGATAAAAATGGATGTAGAGTATATAAAATGGATGTAGAGTGGATAAAAATGGATGTAGAGTGGATAAAATGGATGTAGAGTGGATAAAAATAGATGTAGAGTGGATAAAATGGATGTAGAGTGGATAAAACGGATGTAGAGTGGATAAAAAAGGATGTAGAGGGGATAAAATGGATGTAGAGTGGATAAAATTGATGTAGAGTTAATAAAAATGGATGTAGAGTGGACAAAATGGATGTAGAGTAGATAAAATGGATGTAGAGTGGATAAAATGGATGTAGAGTTGATAAAATGGATGTAAAGTGGATAAAATGGATGTAGAGTTAATAAAAATGGATGTAGAGTGGAAATAATGGATGTAGAGAGGATAAAATGGATGTAGAGTGGATAAAATGGATGTAGAGTTCATAAAAATGGATGTAGAGTGGATAAAAATGGATGTAGATTGGATAAAATGGATGTAGATTGGATAAAATGGATGTAGAGTGGATAAAAATGGATGTAGAGTGGATAAAAATGGATGTAGAGTATATAAAATGGATGTAGAGTGGATAAAAATGGATGTAGAGTATATAAAATGGATTTACAGTGGATAAAATGGATGTAGAGTTGATAACAATGGATGTAGAGTGGATAAAATGAATGTAGAGTAGATACAATGGATGTAGAGTGGATAAAATGGATGTAGAGTTGATAAAATGGATGTAAAGTGGATAAAATGGATGTAGAGTTAATAAAAATGGATGTTGAGTGGAAATAATGGATGTAGAGAGGATAAAATGGATGTAGAGTGGATAAAATGTATGTAGAGTTCATAAAAATGGATGTAGAGTGGATAAAATTGATGTAGAGCGGATAAAATGGATGTAGAGTGGATAAAATGGATGTGGAGTGGATAACAATGGATGTAGAGTGGATAAAATGGATGTAGAGTTGATAAAAATGGATGTAGAGTGGATAAAATGGATGTAGAGTTGATAAAATGGATGTAAAGTGGATAAAATGGATGTAGAGTTAATAAAAATGGATGTAGAGTGGACAAAATGGATGTAGAGTGGATAAAAATGGATGTAGAGAGGATAAAATTGATGTAGAGCGGATAAAATGGATGTAGAGTGGATAAAATGGATGTGGAGTGGATAAAATTGATGTAGAGTGGATAAAATTGATGTAGAGAGGATAAAATGGATGTAGAGTGGATAAAAATGGATGTAGAGTGGATAAAATGGATGTAGAGTGGATAAAATGGATGTAGAGTGGATGAAATAGATGTAGAGTTGATAAAAATGGATGTAGAGTGGATAAAATGAATGTAGAGTAGATAAAATGGATGTAGAGTGGATAAAATGAATGTAGAGTTGATAAAATGGATGTAAAGTGGATAAAATGGATGTAGAGTTAATAAAAATGGATGTAGAGTGGAAATAATGGATGTAGAGAGGATAAAATGGATGTAGAGTGGATAAAATGGATGTAGAGTTCATAAAAATGGATGTAGAGTGGATAAAAATGGATGTAGATTGGATAAAATGGATGTAGATTGGATAAAATGGATGTAGAGTGGATAAAAATGGATGTAGAGTTGATAAAAATGGATGTAGAGTATATAAAATGGATGTAGAGTGGATAAAAATGGATGTAGAGTGGATAAAATGGATGTAGAGTTGATAACAATGGATGTAGAGTGGATAAAATGGATGTAGAGTTGATAAAAATGGATGTAGAGTGGATAAAAATGGATGTAGAGTGGATAAAATGGATGTAGAGTGGATAAAACGGATGTAGAGTGGATATAAAAAGATGTAGAGGGGATAAAATGGATGTAGAGTGGATAAAATTGATGTAGAGTGGATAAAATGGATGTAGAGTGGATACAAATGGATGTAGAGTGGATAAAATGGATGTAGAGTGGGTAAAATAGATGTAGAGTGAATAAAATGGATGTAGAGTTGATAAAAATGGATGTAGAGTGGACAAAATGGATGTAGAGCGGATAAAATGGATGTAGAGTGGATAAAATGGATGTAGAGTGGATAAAATTGATGTAGAGTGGATAAAATTGATGTAGAGAGGATAAAATGGATGTAGAGTGGATAAAAATGGATGTAGAGTGGATAAAATGGATGTAGAGTGGATAAAATGGATGTAGAGTGGATGAAATGGATGTAGAGTTGATAAAAATGGATGTAGAGTGGATAAAATGAATGTAGAGTAGATAAAATGGATGTAGAGTGGATAAAATGGATGTAGAGTTGATAAAATGGATGTAAAGTGGATAAAATGGATGTAGAGTGGATAAAATGGATGTAGAGTGGATAAAAATAGATGTAGAGTGGATAAAATGGATGTAGAGTGGATAAAACGGATGTAGAGTGGATAAAAAAGGATGTAGAGGGGATAAAATGGATGTAGAGTGGATAAAATTGATGTAGAGTTAATAAAAATGGATGTAGAGTGGACAAAATGGATGTAGAGTGGATAAAAATGGATGTAGAGTGGATAAAATGGATGTAGAGTTGATAACAATGGATGTAGAGTGGATAAAATGAATGTAGAGTAGATACAATGGATGTAGAGTGGATAAAATGGATGTAGAGTTGATAAAATGGATGTAAAGTGGATAAAATGGATGTAGAGTTAATAAAAATGGATGTTGAGTGGAAATAATGGATGTAGAGAGGATAAAATGGATGTAGAGTGGATAAAATGTATGTAGAGTTCATAAAAATGGATGTAGAGTGGATAAAATTGATGTAGAGCGGATAAAATGGATGTAGAGTGGATAAAATGGATGTGGAGTGGATAACAATGGATGTAGAGTGGATAAAATGGATGTAGAGTTGATAAAAATGGATGTAGAGTGGATAAAATGGATGTAGAGTTGATAAAATGGATGTAAAGTGGATAAAATGGATGTAGAGTTAATAAAAATGGATGTAGAGTGGACAAAATGGATGTAGAGTGGATAAAAATGGATGTAGAGAGGATAAAATTGATGTAGAGCGGATAAAATGGATGTAGACTGGATAAAATGGATGTGGAGTGGATAACAATGGATGTAGAGTGGATAAAATGGATGTAGAGTTGATAAAAATGGATGTAGAGTTAATAAAAATGGATGTTGAGTGGAAATAATGGATGTAGAGAGGATAAAATGGATGTAGAGTGGATAAAATGGATGTAGAGTTCATAAAAATGGATGTAGAGTGGATAAAATTGATGTAGAGCGGATAAAATGGATGTAGAGTGGATAAAATGGATGTAGAGTGGATAAAATGGATGTAGAGTTCATAAAAATGGATGTAGAGTGGATAAAAATGGATGTAGAGTGGATAAAATGGATGTAGAGTGGATAAAACGGATGTAGAGTGGATAAAAACCGATGTAGAGGGGATAAAATGGATGTAGAGTGGATAAAATTGATGTAGAGTGGATAAAATGGATGTAGAGTGGATAAAAATGGATGTAGAGTGGATAAAATGGATGTAGAGTGGGTAAAATAGATGTAGAGTGGATAAAATGGATGTAGAGTTGATAAAAATGGATGTAGAGTGGACAAAATGGATGTAGAGCGGATAAAATGGATGTAGAGTGGATAAAATGGATGTAGAGTGGATAAAATTGATGTAGAGTGGATAAAATTGATGTAGAGTGGATAAAACGGATGTAGAGTGGATAAAAAAGGATGTAGAGGGGATAAAATGGATGTAGAGTGGATAAAAATGGATGTAGAGTATATAAAATGGATGTAGAGTGGATAAAAATGGATGTAGAGTGGATAAAATGGATGTAGAGTGGATAAAAATAGATGTAGAGTGGATAAAATGGATGTAGAGTGGATAAAACGGATGTAGAGTGGATAAAAAAGGATGTAGAGGGGATAAAATGGATGTAGAGTGGATAAAATTGATGTAGAGTTAATAAAAATGGATGTAGAGTGGACAAAATGGATGTAGAGTAGATAAAATGGATGTAGAGTGGATAAAATGGATGTAGAGTTGATAAAATGGATGTAAAGTGGATAAAATGGATGTAGAGTTAATAAAAATGGATGTAGAGTGGAAATAATGGATGTAGAGAGGATAAAATGGATGTAGAGTGGATAAAATGGATGTAGAGTTCATAAAAATGGATGTAGAGTGGATAAAAATGGATGTAGATTGGATAAAATGGATGTAGATTGGATAAAATGGATGTAGAGTGGATAAAAATGGATGTAGAGTGGATAAAAATGGATGTAGAGTATATAAAATGGATGTAGAGTATATAAAATGGATGTAGAGTGGATAAAAATGGATGTAGAGTATATATAATGGATGTACAGTGGATAAAATGGATGTAGAGTTGATAACAATGGATGTAGAGTGGATAAAATGAATGTAGAGTAGATACAATGGATGTAGAGTGGATAAAATGGATGTAGAGTTGATAAAATGGATGTAAAGTGGATAAAATGGATGTAGAGTTAATAAAAATGGATGTTGAGTGGAAATAATGGATGTAGAGCGGATAAAATGGATGTAGAGTGGATAAAATGGATGTGGAGTGGATAACAATGGATGTAGAGTGGATAAAATGGATGTAGAGTTGATAAAAATGGATGTAGAGTGGATAAAATGGATGTAGAGTTGATAAAATGGATGTAAAGTGGATAAAATGGATGTAGAGTTAATAAAAATGGATGTAGAGTGGACAAAATGGATGTAGAGTGGATAAAAATGGATGTAGAGAGGATAAAATTGATGTAGAGCGGATAAAATGGATGTAGAGTGGATAAAATGGATGTGGAGTGGATAACAATGGATGTAGAGTGGATAAAATGGATGTAGAGTTGATAAAAATGGATGCAGAGTTAATAAAAATGGATGTTGAGTGGAAATAATGGATGTAGAGAGGATAAAATGGATGTAGAGTGGATAAAATGTATGTAGAGTTCATAAAAATGGATGTAGAGTGGATAAAATTGATGTAGAGCGGATAAAATGGATGTAGAGTGGATAAAATGAATGTAGAGTGGATAAAATGGATGTAGAGTTGATAAAAATGGATGTAGAGTGGATAAAAATGGATGTAGAGTGGATAAAATGGATGTAGAGTGGATAAAATGGATGTAGAGTGGATAAAAAAGGATGTAGAGGGGATAAAATGGATGTAGAGTGGATAAAATTGATGTAGAGTGGATAAAAATAGATGTAGAGTGGATAAAATGGATGTAGAGTGGATAAAACGGATGTAGAGTGGATAAAAAAGGATGTAGAGGGGATAAAATGGATGTAAAGTGGATAAAATGGATGTAGAGTTAATAAAAATGGATGTTGAGTGGAAATAATGGATGTAGAGAGGATAAAATGGATGTAGAGTGGATAAAATGTATGTAGAGTTCATAAAAATGGATGTAGAGTGGATAAAATTGATGTAGAGCGGATAAAATGGATGTAGAGTGGATAAAATGGATGTGGAGTGGATAACAATGGATGTAGAGTGGATAAAATGGATGTAGAGTTGATAAAAATGGATGTAGAGTGGATAAAATGGATGTAGAGTTGATAAAATGGATGTAAAGTGGATAAAATGGATGTAGAGTTAATAAAAATGGATGTAGAGTGGACAAAATGGATGTAGAGTGGATAAAAATGGATGTAGAGAGGATAAAATTGATGTAGAGCGGATAAAATGGATGTAGAGTGGATAAAATGGATGTGGAGTGGATAACAATGGATGTAGAGTGGATAAAATGGATGTAGAGTTGATAAAAATGGATGCAGAGTTAATAAAAATGGATGTTGAGTGGAAATAATGGATGTAGAGAGGATAAAATGGATGTAGAGTGGATAAAATGTATGTAGAGTTCATAAAAATGGATGTAGAGTGGATAAAATTGATGTAGAGCGGATAAAATGGATGTAGAGTGGATAAAATGAATGTAGAGTGGATAAAATGGATGTAGAGTTGATAAAAATGGATGTAGAGTGGATAAAAATGGATGTAGAGTGGATAAAATGGATGTAGAGTGGATAAAACGGATGTAGAGTGGATAAAAAAGGATGTAGAGGGGATAAAATGGATGTAGAGTGGATAAAATTGATGTAGAGTGGATAAAAATAGATGTAGAGTGGATAAAATGGATGTAGAGTGGATAAAACGGATGTAGAGTGGATAAAAAAGGATGTAGAGGGGATAAAATGGATGTAGAGTGGATAAAATTGATGTAGAGTTAATAAAAATGGATGTAGAGTGGACAAAATGGATGTAGAGTGGATAAAAATGGATGTAGAGTGGATAAAATGGATGTAGAGTTGATAACAATGGATGTAGAGTGGATAAAATGAATGTAGAGTAGATACAATGGATGTAGAGTGGATAAAATGGATGTAGAGTTGATAAAATGGATGTAAAGTGGATAAAATGGATGTAGAGTTAATAAAAATGGATGTTGAGTGGAAATAATGGATGTAGAGAGGATAAAATGGATGTAGAGTGGATAAAATGTATGTAGAGTTCATAAAAATGGATGTAGAGTGGATAAAATTGATGTAGAGCGGATAAAATGGATGTAGAGTGGATAAAATGGATGTGGAGTGGATAACAATGGATGTAGAGTGGATAAAATGGATGTAGAGTTGATAAAAATGGATGTAGAGTGGATAAAATGGATGTAGAGTTGATAAAATGGATGTAAAGTGGATAAAATGGATGTAGAGTTAATAAAAATGGATGTAGAGTGGACAAAATGGATGTAGAGTGGATAAAAATGGATGTAGAGAGGATAAAATTGATGTAGAGCGGATAAAATGGATGTAGACTGGATAAAATGGATGTGGAGTGGATAACAATGGATGTAGAGTGGATAAAATGGATGTAGAGTTGATAAAAATGGATGTAGAGTTAATAAAAATGGATGTTGAGTGGAAATAATGGATGTAGAGAGGATAAAATGGATGTGGAGTGGATAACAATGGATGTAGAGTGGATAAAATGGATGTAGAGTTGATAAAAATGGATGTAGAGTGGATAAAATGGATGTAGAGTTGATAAAATGGATGTAAAGTGGATAAAATGGATGTAGAGTTAATAAAAATGGATGTAGAGTGGACAAAATGGATGTAGAGTGGATAAAAATGGATGTAGAGAGGATAAAATTGATGTAGAGCGGATAAAATGGATGTAGAGTGGATAACAATGGATGTAGAGTGGATAAAATGGATGTAGAGTTGATAAAAATGGATGTAGAGTTAATAAAAATGGATGTTGAGTGGAAATAATGGATGTAGAGAGGATAAAATGGATGTAGAGTGGATAAAATGTATGTAGAGTTCATAAAAATGGATGTAGAGTGGATAAAATTGATGTAGAGCGGATAAAATGGATGTAGAGTGGATAAAATGGATGTGGAGTGGATAACAATGGATGTAGAGTGGATAAAATGGATGTAGAGTTGATAAAAATGGATGTAGAGTGGATAAAATGGATGTAGAGTTGATAAAATGGATGTAAAGTGGATAAAATGGATGTAGAGTTAATAAAAATGGATGTAGAGTATATAAAATGGATGTACAGTGGATAAAATGGATGTAGAGTTGATAACAATGGATGTAGAGTGGATAAAATGAATGTAGAGTAGATACAATGGATGTAGAGTGGATAAAATGGATGTAGAGTTGATAAAATGGATGTAAAGTGGATAAAATGGATGTAGAGTTAATAAAAATGGATGTTGAGTGGAAATAATGGATGTAGAGAGGATAAAATGGATGTAGAGTGGATAAAATGTATGTAGAGTTCATAAAAATGGATGTAGAGTGGATAAAATTGATGTAGAGCGGATAAAATGGATGTTGAGTGGATAAAATGGATGTGGAGTGGATAACAATGGATGTAGAGTGGATAAAATGGATGTAGAGTTGATAAAAATGGATGTAGAGTGGATAAAATGGATGTAGAGTTGATAAAATGGATGTAAAGTGGATAAAATGGATGTAGAGTTAATAAAAATGGATGTAGAGTGGACAAAATGGATGTAGAGTGGATAAAAATGGATGTAGAGAGGATAAAATTGATGTAGAGCGGATAAAATGGATGTAGAGTGGATAAAATGGATGTGGAGTGGATAACAATGGATGTAGAGTGGATAAAATGGATGTAGAGTTGATAAAAATGGATGCAGAGTTAATAAAAATGGATGTTGAGTGGAAATAATGGATGTAGAGAGGATAAAATGGATGTAGAGTGGATAAAATGTATGTAGAGTTCATAAAAATGGATGTAGAGTGGATAAAATTGATGTAGAGCGGATAAAATGGATGTAGAGTGGATAAAATGGATGTAGAGTGGATAAAATGGATGTAGAGTTGATAAAAATGGATGTAGAGTGGATAAAAATGGATGTAGAGTGGATAAAATGGATGTAGAGTGGATAAAACGGATGTAGAGTGGATAAAAAAGGATGTAGAGGGGATAAAATGGATGTAGAGTGGATAAAATTGATGTAGAGTGGATAAAAATAGATGTAGAGTGGATAAAATGGATGTAGAGTGGATAAAACGGATGTAGAGTGGATAAAAAAGGATGTAGAGGGGATAAAATGGATGTAGAGTGGATAAAATTGATGTAGAGTTAATAAAAATGGATGTAGAGTGGACAAAATGGATGTAGAATGGATAAAAATGGATGTAGAGTGGATAAAATGGATGTAGAGTTGATAACAATGGATGTAGAGTGGATAAAATGAATGTAGAGTAGATACAATGGATGTAGAGTGGATAAAATGGATGTAGAGTTGATAAAATGGATGTAAAGTGGATAAAATGGATGTAGAGTTAATAAAAATGGATGTTGAGTGGAAATAATGGATGTAGAGAGGATAAAATGGATGTAGAGTGGATAAAATGTATGTAGAGTTCATAAAAATGGATGTAGAGTGGATAAAATTGATGTAGAGCGGATAAAATGGATGTAGAGTGGATAAAATGGATGTGGAGTGGATAACAATGGATGTAGAGTGGATAAAATGGATGTAGAGTTGATAAAAATGGATGTAGAGTGGATAAAATGGATGTAGAGTTGATAAAATGGATGTAAAGTGGATAAAATGGATGTAGAGTTAATAAAAATGGATGTAGAGTGGACAAAATGGATGTAGAGTGGATAAAAATGGATGTAGAGAGGATAAAATTGATGTAGAGCGGATAAAATGGATGTAGACTGGATAAAATGGATGTGGAGTGGATAACAATGGATGTAGAGTGGATAAAATGGATGTAGAGTTGATAAAAATGGATGTAGAGTTAATAAAAATGGATGTTGAGTGGAAATAATGGATGTAGAGAGGATAAAATGGATGTAGAGTGGATAAAATGTATGTAGAGTTCATAAAAATGGATGTAGAGTGGATAAAATTGATGTAGAGCGGATAAAATGGATGTAGAGTGGATAAAATGGATGTGGAGTGGATAACAATGGATGTAGAGTGGATAAAATGGATGTAGAGTTGATAAAAATGGATGTAGAGTGGATAAAATGGATGTAGAGTTGATAAAATGGATGTAAAGTGGATAAAATGGATGTAGAGTTAATAAAAATGGATGTAGAGTATATAAAATGGATGTACAGTGGATAAAATGGATGTAGAGTTGATAACAATGGATGTAGAGTGGATAAAATGAATGTAGAGTAGATACAATGGATGTAGAGTGGATAAAATGGATGTAGAGTTGATAAAATGGATGTAAAGTGGATAAAATGGATGTAGAGTTAATAAAAATGGATGTTGAGTGGAAATAATGGATGTAGAGAGGATAAAATGGATGTAGAGTGGATAAAATGTATGTAGAGTTCATAAAAATGGATGTAGAGTGGATAAAATTGATGTAGAGCGGATAAAATGGATGTAGAGTTGATAAAAATGGATGTAGAGTGGATAAAATGGATGTAGAGTTGATAAAATGGATGTAAAGTGGATAAAATGGATGTAGAGTTAATAAAAATGGATGTAGAGTGGACAAAATGGATGTAGAGTGGATAAAAATGGATGTAGAGAGGATAAAATTGATGTAGAGCGGATAAAATGGATGTAGAGTGGATAAAATGGATGTGGAGTGGATAACAATGGATGTAGAGTGGATAAAATGGATGTAGAGTTGATAAAAATGGATGCAGAGTTAATAAAAATGGATGTTGAGTGGAAATAATGGATGTAGAGAGGATAAAATGGATGTAGAGTGGATAAAATGTATGTAGAGTTCATAAAAATGGATGTAGAGTGGATAAAATTGATGTAGAGCGGATAAAATGGATGTAGAGTGGATAAAATGGATGTAGAGTGGATAAAATGGATGTAGAGTTGATAAAAATGGATGTAGAGTGGATAAAAATGGATGTAGAGTGGATAAAATGGATGTAGAGTGGATAAAACGGATGTAGAGTGGATAAAAAAGGATGTAGAGGGGATAAAATGGATGTAGAGTGGATAAAATTGATGTAGAGTGGATAAAAATAGATGTAGAGTGGATAAAATGGATGTAGAGTGGATAAAACGGATGTAGAGTGGATAAAAAAGGATGTAGAGGGGATAAAATGGATGTAGAGTGGATAAAATTGATGTAGAGTTAATAAAAATGGATGTAGAGTGGACAAAATGGATGTAGAGTGGATAAAAATGGATGTAGAGTGGATAAAATGGATGTAGAGTTGATAACAATGGATGTAGAGTGGATAAAATGAATGTAGAGTAGATACAATGGATGTAGAGTGGATAAAATGGATGTAGAGTTGATAAAATGGATGTAAAGTGGATAAAATGGATGTAGAGTTAATAAAAATGGATGTTGAGTGGAAATAATGGATGTAGAGAGGATAAAATGGATGTAGAGTGGATAAAATGTATGTAGAGTTCATAAAAATGGATGTAGAGTGGATAAAATTGATGTAGAGCGGATAAAATGGATGTAGAGTGGATAAAATGGATGTGGAGTGGATAAAAATGGATGTAGAGTGGATAAAATGGATGTAGAGTTGATAAAAATGGATGTAGAGTGGATAAAATGGATGTAGAGTTGATAAAATGGATGTAGAGTGGATAAAATGGATGTAGAGTTAATAAAAATGGATGTAGAGTGGACAAAATGGATGTAGAGTGGATAAAAATGGATGTAGAGAGGATAAAATTGATGTAGAGCGGATAAAATGGATGTAGACTGGATAAAATGGATGTGGAGTGGATAACAATGGATGTAGAGTGGATAAAATGGATGTAGAGTTGATAAAAATGGATGTAGAGTTAATAAAAATGGATGTTGAGTGGAAATAATGGATGTAGAGAGGATAAAATGGATGTGGAGTGGATAACAATGGATGTAGAGTGGATAAAATGGATGTAGAGTTGATAAAAATGGATGTAGAGTGGATAAAATGGATGTAGAGTTGATAAAATGGATGTAAAGTGGATAAAATGGATGTAGAGTTAATAAAAATGGATGTAGAGTGGACAAAATGGATGTAGAGTGGATAAAAATGGATGTAGAGAGGATAAAATTGATGTAGAGTGGATAAAATGGATGTAGAGTGGATAACAATGGATGTAGAGTGGATAAAATGGATGTAGAGTTGATAAAAATGGATGTAGAGTTAATAAAAATGGATGTTGAGTGGAAATAATGGATGTAGAGAGGATAAAATGGATGTAGAGTGGATAAAATGTATGTAGAGTTCATAAAAATGGATGTAGAGTGGATAAAATTGATGTAGAGCGGATAAAATGGATGTAGAGTGGATAAAATGGATGTAGAGTGGATAAAATGGATGTAGAGTTGATAAAAATGGATGTAGAGTGGATAAAAATGGATGTAGAGTGGATAAAATGGATGTAGAGTGGATAAAACGGATGTAGAGTGGATAAAAAAGGATGTAGAGGGGATAAAATGGATGTAGAGTGGATAAAATTGATGTAGAGTGGATAAAATGGATGTAGAGTGGATAAAAATGGATGTAGAGTGGATAAAATGGATGTAGAGTGGGTAAAATAGATGTAGAGTGGATAAAATGGATGTAGAGTTGATAAAAATGGATGTAGAGTGGACAAAATGGATGTAGAGCGGATAAAATGGATGTAGAGTGGATAAAATGGATGTAGAGTGGATAAAATTGATGTAGAGTGGATAAAATTGATGTAGAGTGGATAAAATTGATGTAGAGTGGATAAAATGGATGTAGAGTGGATAAAAATGGATGTAGAGAGGATAAAATGGATGTAGAGTGGATAAAAATGGATGTAGAGTGGATAAAATGGATGTAGAGTGGATAAAATGGATGTAGAGTGGATAAAAATGGATGTAGAGTGGATAAAATGGATGTAGAGTGGATAAAATGGATGTAGAGTGGATGAAATGGATGTAGAGTTGATAAAAATGGATGTAGAGTGGATAAAATGAATGTAGAGTAGATAAAATGGATGTAGAGTTAATAAAAATGGATGTTGAGTGGAAATAATGGATGTAGAGAGGATAAAATGGATGTAGAGTGGATAAAATGTATGTAGAGTTCATAAAAATGGATGTAGAGTGGATAAAATTGATGTAGAGCGGATAAAATGGATGTAGAGTGGATAAAATGGATGTGGAGTGGATAACAATGGATGTAGAGTGGATAAAATGGATGTAGAGTTGATAAAAATGGATGTAGAGTGGATAAAATGGATGTAGAGTTGATAAAATGGATGTAGAGTGGATAAAATGTATGTAGAGTTCATAAAAATGGATGTAGAGTGGATAAAATGGATGTAGAGTGGATAAAAATGGATGTAGAGTGGATAAAATGGATGTAGAGTGGATAAAATGGATGTAGAGTGGATGAAATGGATGTAGAGTTGATAAAAATGGATGTAGAGTTGATAAAATGGATGTAAAGTGGATAAAATGGATGTAGAGTTAATAAAAATGGATGTTGAGTGGAAATAATGGATGTAGAGAGGATAAAATGGATGTAGAGTGGATAAAATGTATGTAGAGTTCATAAAAATGGATGTAGAGTGGATAAAATTGATGTAGAGCGGATAAAATGGATGTAGAGTGGATAAAATGGATGTGGAGTGGATAACAATGGATGTAGAGTGGATAAAATGGATGTAGAGTTGATAAAAATGGATGTAGAGTGGATAAAATGGATGTAGAGTTGATAAAATGGATGTAAAGTGGATAAAATGGATGTAGAGTTAATAAAAATGGATGTAGAGTGGACAAAATGGATGTAGAGTGGATAAAAATGGATGTAGAGAGGATAAAATTGATGTAGAGCGGATAAAATGGATGTAGACTGGATAAAATGGATGTGGAGTGGATAACAATGGATGTAGAGTGGATAAAATGGATGTAGAGTTGATAAAAATGGATGTAGAGTTAATAAAAATGGATGTTGAGTGGAAATAATGGATGTAGAGAGGATAAAATGGATGTAGAGTGGATAAAATGTATGTAGAGTTCATAAAAATGGATGTAGAGTGGATAAAATTGATGTAGAGCGGATAAAATGGATGTAGAGTGGATAAAATGGATGTAGAGTGGATAAAATGGATGTAGAGTTGATAAAAATGGATGTAGAGTGGATAAAAATGGATGTAGAGTGGATAAAATGGATGTAGAGTGGATAAAACGGATGTAGAGTGGATAAAAACCGATGTAGAGGGGATAAAATGGATGTAGAGTGGATAAAATTGATGTAGAGTGGATAAAATGGATGTAGAGTGGATAAAAATGGATGTAGAGTGGATAAAATGGATGTAGAGTGGGTAAAATAAATGTAGAGTGGATAAAATGGATGTAGAGTTGATAAAAATGGATGTAGAGTGGACAAAATGGATGTAGAGCGGATAAAATGGATGTAGAGTGGATAAAATGGATGTAGAGTGGATAAAATTGATGTAGAGTGGATAAAATTGATGTAGAGTGGATAAAACGGATGTAGAGTGGATAAAAAAGGATGTAGAGGGGATAAAATGGATGTAGAGTGGATAAAAATGGATGTAGAGTATATAAAATGGATGTAGAGTGGATAAAAATGGATGTAGAGTGGATAAAATGGATGTAGAGTGGATAAAAATAGATGTAGAGTGGATAAAATGGATGTAGAGTGGATAAAACGGATGTAGAGTGGATAAAAAAGGATGTAGAGGGGATAAAATGGATGTAGAGTGGATAAAATTGATGTAGAGTTAATAAAAATGGATGTAGAGTGGACAAAATGGATGTAGAGTAGATAAAATGGATGTAGAGTGGATAAAATGGATGTAGAGTTGATAAAATGGATGTAAAGTGGATAAAATGGATGTAGAGTTAATAAAAATGGATGTAGAGTGGAAATAATGGATGTAGAGAGGATAAAATGGATGTAGAGTGGATAAAATGGATGTAGAGTTCATAAAAATGGATGTAGAGTGGATAAAAATGGATGTAGATTGGATAAAATGGATGTAGATTGGATAAAATGGATGTAGAGTGGATAAAAATGGATGTAGAGTGGATAAAAATGGATGTAGAGTATATAAAATGGATGTAGAGTATATAAAATGGATGTAGAGTGGATAAAAATGGATGTAGAGTATATATAATGGATGTACAGTGGATAAAATGGATGTAGAGTTGATAACAATGGATGTAGAGTGGATAAAATGAATGTAGAGTAGATACAATGGATGTAGAGTGGATAAAATGGATGTAGAGTTGATAAAATGGATGTAAAGTGGATAAAATGGATGTAGAGTTAATAAAAATGGATGTTGAGTGGAAATAATGGATGTAGAGAGGATAAAATGCATGTAGAGTGGATAAAATGTATGTAGAGTTCATAAAAATGGATGTAGAGTGGATAAAATTGATGTAGAGCGGATAAAATGGATGTAGAGTGGATAAAATGGATGTGGAGTGGATAACAATGGATGTAGAGTGGATAAAATGGATGTAGAGTTGATAAAAATGGATGTAGAGTGGATAAAATGGATGTAGAGTTGATAAAATGGATGTAAAGTGGATAAAATGGATGTAGAGTTAATAAAAATGGATGTAGAGTGGACAAAATGGATGTAGAGTGGATAAAAATGGATGTAGAGAGGATAAAATTGATGTAGAGCGGATAAAATGGATGTAGAGTGGATAAAATGGATGTGGAGTGGATAACAATGGATGTAGAGTGGATAAAATGGATGTAGAGTTGATAAAAATGGATGCAGAGTTAATAAAAATGGATGTTGAGTGGAAATAATGGATGTAGAGAGGATAAAATGGATGTAGAGTGGATAAAATGTATGTAGAGTTCATAAAAATGGATGTAGAGTGGATAAAATTGATGTAGAGCGGATAAAATGGATGTAGAGTGGATAAAATGAATGTAGAGTGGATAAAATGGATGTAGAGTTGATAAAAATGGATGTAGAGTGGATAAAAATGGATGTAGAGTGGATAAAATGGATGTAGAGTGGATAAAACGGATGTAGAGTGGATAAAAAAGGATGTAGAGGGGATAAAATGGATGTAGAGTGGATAAAATTGATGTAGAGTGGATAAAAATAGATGTAGAGTGGATAAAATGGATGTAGAGTGGATAAAACGGATGTAGAGTGGATAAAAAAGGATGTAGAGGGGATAAAATGGATGTAAAGTGGATAAAATGGATGTAGAGTTAATAAAAATGGATGTTGAGTGGAAATAATGGATGTAGAGAGGATAAAATGGATGTAGAGTGGATAAAATGTATGTAGAGTTCATAAAAATGGATGTAGAGTGGATAAAATTGATGTAGAGCGGATAAAATGGATGTAGAGTGGATAAAATGGATGTGGAGTGGATAACAATGGATGTAGAGTGGATAAAATGGATGTAGAGTTGATAAAAATGGATGTAGAGTGGATAAAATGGATGTAGAGTTGATAAAATGGATGTAAAGTGGATAAAATGGATGTAGAGTTAATAAAAATGGATGTAGAGTGGACAAAATGGATGTAGAGTGGATAAAAATGGATGTAGAGAGGATAAAATTGATGTAGAGCGGATAAAATGGATGTAGAGTGGATAAAATGGATGTGGAGTGGATAACAATGGATGTAGAGTGGATAAAATGGATGTAGAGTTGATAAAAATGGATGCAGAGTTAATAAAAATGGATGTTGAGTGGAAATAATGGATGTAGAGAGGATAAAATGGATGTAGAGTGGATAAAATGTATGTAGAGTTCATAAAAATGGATGTAGAGTGGATAAAATTGATGTAGAGCGGATAAAATGGATGTAGAGTGGATAAAATGAATGTAGAGTGGATAAAATGGATGTAGAGTTGATAAAAATGGATGTAGAGTGGATAAAAATGGATGTAGAGTGGATAAAATGGATGTAGAGTGGATAAAATTGATGTAGAGCGGATAAAATGGATGTAGAGTGGATAACAATGGATGTAGAGTGGATAAAATGGATGTAGAGTTGATAAAAATGGATGTAGAGTTAATAAAAATGGATGTTGAGTGGAAATAATGGATGTAGAGAGGATAAAATGGATGTAGAGTGGATAAAATGTATGTAGAGTTCATAAAAATGGATGTAGAGTGGATAAAATTGATGTAGAGTGGATAAAAATAGATGTAGAGTGGATAAAATGGATGTAGAGTGGATAAAACGGATGTAGAGTGGATAAAAAAGGATGTAGAGGGGATAAAATGGATGTAGAGTGGATAAAATTGATGTAGAGTTAATAAAAATGGATGTAGAGTGGACAAAATGGATGTAGAGTGGATAAAAATGGATGTAGAGTGGATAAAATGGATGTAGAGTTGATAACAATGGATGTAGAGTGGATAAAATGAATGTAGAGTAGATACAATGGATGTAGAGTGGATAAAATGGATGTAGAGTTGATAAAATGGATGTAAAGTGGATAAAATGGATGTAGAGTTAATAAAAATGGATGTTGAGTGGAAATAATGGATGTAGAGAGGATAAAATGGATGTAGAGTGGATAAAATGTATGTAGAGTTCATAAAAATGGATGTAGAGTGGATAAAATTGATGTAGAGCGGATAAAATGGATGTAGAGTGGATAAAATGGATGTGGAGTGGATAACAATGGATGTAGAGTGGATAAAATGGATGTAGAGTTGATAAAAATGGATGTAGAGTGGATAAAATGGATGTAGAGTTGATAAAATGGATGTAAAGTGGATAAAATGGATGTAGAGTTAATAAAAATGGATGTAGAGTGGACAAAATGGATGTAGAGTGGATAAAAATGGATGTAGAGAGGATAAAATTGATGTAGAGCGGATAAAATGGATGTAGACTGGATAAAATGGATGTGGAGTGGATAACAATGGATGTAGAGTGGATAAAATGGATGTAGAGTTGATAAAAATGGATGTAGAGTTAATAAAAATGGATGTTGAGTGGAAATAATGGATGTAGAGAGGATAAAATGGATGTGGAGTGGATAACAATGGATGTAGAGTGGATAAAATGGATGTAGAGTTGATAAAAATGGATGTAGAGTGGATAAAATGGATGTAGAGTTGATAAAATGGATGTAAAGTGGATAAAATGGATGTAGAGTTAATAAAAATGGATGTAGAGTGGACAAAATGGATGTAGAGTGGATAAAAATGGATGTAGAGAGGATAAAATTGATGTAGAGCGGATAAAATGGATGTAGAGTGGATAACAATGGATGTAGAGTGGATAAAATGGATGTAGAGTTGATAAAAATGGATGTAGAGTTAATAAAAATGGATGTTGAGTGGAAATAATGGATGTAGAGAGGATAAAATGGATGTAGAGTGGATAAAATGTATGTAGAGTTCATAAAAATGGATGTAGAGTGGATAAAATTGATGTAGAGCGGATAAAATGGATGTAGAGTGGATAAAATGGATGTGGAGTGGATAACAATGGATGTAGAGTGGATAAAATGGATGTAGAGTTGATAAAAATGGATGTAGAGTGGATAAAATGGATGTAGAGTTGATAAAATGGATGTAAAGTGGATAAAATGGATGTAGAGTTAATAAAAATGGATGTAGAGTATATAAAATGGATGTACAGTGGATAAAATGGATGTAGAGTGGATAAAATGGATGTAGAGTTGATAAAAATGGATGTAGAGTTAATAAAAATGGATGTTGAGTGGAAATAATGGATGTAGAGAGGATAAAATGGATGTGGAGTGGATAACAATGGATGTAGAGTGGATAAAATGGATGTAGAGTTGATAAAAATGGATGTAGAGTGGATAAAATGGATGTAGAGTTGATAAAAATGGATGTAGAGTTAATAAAAATGGATGTTGAGTGGAAATAATGGATGTAGAGAGGATAAAATGGATGTAGAGTGGATAAAATGTATGTAGAGTTCATAAAAATGGATGTAGAGTGGATAAAATTGATGTAGAGCGGATAAAATGGATGTAGAGTGGATAAAATGGATGTGGAGTGGATAACAATGGATGTAGAGTGGATAAAATGGATGTAGAGTTGATAAAAATGGATGTAGAGTGGATAAAATGGATGTAGAGTTGATACAATGGATGTAAAGTGGATAAAATGGATGTAGAGTTAATAAAAATGGATGTAGAGTGGACAAAATGGATGTAGAGTGGATAAAAATGGATGTAGAGAGGATAAAATTGATGTAGAGCGGATAAAATGGATGTAGAGTGGATAAAATGGATGTGGAGTGGATAACAATGGATGTAGAGTGGATAAAATGGATGTAGAGTTGATAAAAATGGATGCAGAGTTAATAAAAATGGATGTTGAGTGGAAATAATGGATGTAGAGAGGATAAAATGGATGTAGAGTGGATAAAATGTATGTAGAGTTCATAAAAATGGATGTAGAGTGGATAAAATTGATGTAGAGCGGATAAAATGGATGTAGAGTGGATAAAATGGATGTAGAGTGGATAAAATGGATGTAGAGTTGATAAAAATGGATGTAGAGTGGATAAAAATGGATGTAGAGTGGATAAAATGGATGTAGAGTGGATAAAACGGATGTAGAGTGGATAAAAAAGGATGTAGAGGGGATAAAATGGATGTAGAGTGGATAAAATTGATGTAGAGTGGATAAAAATAGATGTAGAGTGGATAAAATGGATGTAGAGTGGATAAAACGGATGTAGAGTGGATAAAAAAGGATGTAGAGGGGATAAAATGGATGTAGAGTGGATAAAATTGATGTAGAGTTAATAAAAATGGATGTAGAGTGGACAAAATGGATGTAGAGTGGATAAAAATGGATGTAGAGTGGATAAAATGGATGTAGAGTTGATAACAATGGATGTAGAGTGGATAAAATGAATGTAGAGTTGATACAATGGATGTAGAGTGGATAAAATGGATGTAGAGTTGATAAAATGGATGTAAAGTGGATAAAATGGATGTAGAGTTAATAAAAATGGATGTTGAGTGGAAATAATGGATGTAGAGAGGATAAAATGGATGTAGAGTGGATAAAATGTATGTAGAGTTCATAAAAATGGATGTAGAGTGGATAAAATGGATGTAGAGCGGATAAAATGGATGTAGAGTGGATAAAATGGATGTGGAGTGGATAACAATGGATGTAGAGTGGATAAAATGGATGTAGAGTTGATAAAAATGGATGTAGAGTGGATAAAATGGATGTAGAGTTGATAAAATGGATGTAAAGTGGATAAAATGGATGTAGAGTTAATAAAAATGGATGTAGAGTGGACAAAATGGATGTAGAGTGGATAAAAATGGATGTAGAGAGGATAAAATTGATGTAGAGCGGATAAAATGGATGTAGACTGGATAAAATGGATGTGGAGTGGATAACAATGGATGTAGAGTGGATAAAATGGATGTAGAGTTGATAAAAATGGATGTAGAGTTAATAAAAATGGATGTTGAGTGGAAATAATGGATGTAGAGAGGATAAAATGGATGTAGAGTGGATAAAATGTATGTAGAGTTCATAAAAATGGATGTAGAGTGGATAAAATTGATGTAGAGCGGATAAAATGGATGTAGAGTGGATAAAATGGATGTGGAGTGGATAACAATGGATGTAGAGTGGATAAAATGGATGTAGAGTTGATAAAAATGGATGTAGAGTGGATAAAATGGATGTAGAGTTGATAAAATGGATGTAAAGTGGATAAAATGGATGTAGAGTTAATAAAAATGGATGTAGAGTATATAAAATGGATGTACAGTGGATAAAATGGATGTAGAGTTGATAACAATGGATGTAGAGTGGATAAAATGAATGTAGAGTAGATACAATGGATGTAGAGTGGATAAAATGGATGTAGAGTTGATAAAATGGATGTAAAGTGGATAAAATGGATGTAGAGTTAATAAAAATGGATGTTGAGTGGAAATAATGGATGTAGAGAGGATAAAATGGATGTAGAGTGGATAAAATGTATGTAGAGTTCATAAAAATGGATGTAGAGTGGATAAAATTGATGTAGAGCGGATAAAATGGATGTAGAGTGGATAAAATTGATGTGGTGTGGATAACAATGGATGTAGAGTGGATAAAATGGATGTAGAGTTGATAAAAATGGATGTAGAGTGGATAAAATGGATGTAGAGTTGATAAAATGGATGTAAAGTGGATAAAATGGATGTAGAGTTAATAAAAATGGATGTAGAGTGGACAAAATGGATGTAGAGTGGATAAAAATGGATGTAGAGAGGATAAAATTGATGTAGAGCGGATAAAATGGATGTAGAGTGGATAAAATGGATGTTGAGTGGATAAAAATGGATGTAGAGTGGATAAAATGGATGTAGAGTTGATAAAAATGGATGCAGAGTTAATAAAAATGGATGTTGAGTGGAAATAATGGATGTAGAGAGGATAAAATGGATGTAGAGTGGATAAAATGTATGTAGAGTTCATAAAAATGGATGTAGAGTGGATAAAATTGATGTAGAGCGGATAAAATGGATGTAGAGTGGATAAAATGGATGTAGAGTGGATAAAATGGATGTAGAGTTGATAAAAATGGATGTAGAGTGGATAAAAATGGATGTAGAGTGGATAAAATGGATGTAGAGTGGATAAAACGGATGTAGAGTGGATAAAAAAGGATGTAGAGGGGATAAAATGGATGTAGAGTGGATAAAATTGATGTAGAGTGGATAAAAATAGATGTAGAGTGGATAAAATGGATGTAGAGTGGATAAAACGGATGTAGAGTGGATAAAAAAGGATGTAGAGGGGATAAAATGGATGTAGAGTGGATAAAATTGATGTAGAGTTAATAAAAATGGATGTAGAGTGGACAAAATGGATGTAGAGTGGATAAAAATGGATGTAGAGTGGATAAAATGGATGTAGAGTTGATAACAATGGATGTAGAGTGGATAAAATGAATGTAGAGTAGATACAATGGATGTAGAGTGGATAAAATGGATGTAGAGTTGATAAAATGGATGTAAAGTGGATAAAATGGATGTAGAGTTAATAAAAATGGATGTTGAGTGGAAATAATGGATGTAGAGAGGATAAAATGGATGTAGAGTGGATAAAATGTATGTAGAGTTCATAAAAATGGATGTAGAGTGGATAAAATTGATGTAGAGCGGATAAAATGGATGTAGAGTGGATAAAATGGATGTGGAGTGGATAACAATGGATGTAGAGTGGATAAAATGGATGTAGAGTTGATAAAAATGGATGTAGAGTGGATAAAATGGATGTAGAGTTGATAAAATGGATGTAAAGTGGATAAAATGGATGTAGAGTTAATAAAAATGGATGTAGAGTGGACAAAATGGATGTAGAGTGGATAAAAATGGATGTAGAGAGGATAAAATTGATGTAGAGCGGATAAAATGGATGTAGACTGGATAAAATGGATGTGGAGTGGATAACAATGGATGTAGAGTGGATAAAATGGATGTAGAGTTGATAAAATGGATGTAAAGTGGATAAAATGGATGTAGAGTTAATAAAAATGGATGTAGAGTGGATAAAATGGATGTAGAGTGGATAAAACGGATGTAGAGTGGATAAAAAAGGATGTAGAGGGGATAAAATGGATGTAGAGTGGATAAAATGGATGTGGAGTGGATAACAATGGATGTAGAGTGGATAAAATGGATGTAGAGTTGATAAAAATGGATGCAGAGTTAATAAAAATGGATGTTGAGTGGAAATAATGGATGTAGAGAGGATAAAATGGATGTAGAGTGGATAAAATGTATGTAGAGTTCATAAAAATGGATGTAGAGTGGATAAAATTGATGTAGAGCGGATAAAATGGATGTAGAGTGGATAAAATGGATGTAGAGTGGATAAAATGGATGTAGAGTTGATAAAAATGGATGTAGAGTGGATAAAAATGGATGTAGAGTGGATAAAATGGATGTAGAGTGGATAAAACGGATGTAGAGTGGATAAAAAAGGATGTAGAGGGGATAAAATGGATGTAGAGTGGATAAAATTGATGTAGAGTGGATAAAAATAGATGTAGAGTGGATAAAATGGATGTAGAGTGGATAAAACGGATGTAGAGTGGATAAAAAAGGATGTAGAGGGGATAAAATGGATGTAGAGTGGATAAAATTGATGTAGAGTTAATAAAAATGGATGTAGAGTGGACAAAATGGATGTAGAGTGGATAAAAATGGATGTAGAGTGGATAAAATGGATGTAGAGTTGATAACAATGGATGTAGAGTGGATAAAATGAATGTAGAGTAGATACAATGGATGTAGAGTGGATAAAATGGATGTAGAGTTGATAAAATGGATGTAAAGTGGATAAAATGGATGTAGAGTTAATAAAAATGGATGTTGAGTGGAAATAATGGATGTAGAGAGGATAAAATGGATGTAGAGTGGATAAAATGTATGTAGAGTTCATAAAAATGGATGTAGAGTGGATAAAATTGATGTAGAGCGGATAAAATGGATGTAGAGTGGATAAAATGGATGTGGAGTGGATAACAATGGATGTAGAGTGGATAAAATGGATGTAGAGTTGATAAAAATGGATGTAGAGTGGATAAAATGGATGTAGAGTTGATAAAATGGATGTAAAGTGGATAAAATGGATGTAGAGTTAATAAAAATGGATGTAGAGTGGATAAAATGGATGTAGAGTGGATAAAAATGGATGTAGAGAGGATAAAATTGATGTAGAGCGGATAAAATGGATGTAGACTGGATAAAATGGATGTGGAGTGGATAACAATGGATGTAGAGTGGATAAAATGGATGTAGAGTTGATAAAAATGGATGTAGAGTTAATAAAAATGGATGTTGAGTGGAAATAATGGATGTAGAGAGGATAAAATGGATGTAGAGTGGACAAAATGGATGTAGAGTGGATAAAAATGGATGTAGAGAGGATAAAATTGATGTAGAGCGGATAAAATGGATGTAGAGTGGATAACAATGGATGTAGAGTGGATAAAATGGATGTAGAGTTGATAAAAATGGATGTAGAGTTAATAAAAATGGATGTTGAGTGGAAATAATGGATGTAGAGAGGATAAAATGGATGTAGAGTGGATAAAATGTATGTAGAGTTCATAAAAATGGATGTAGAGTGGATAAAATTGATGTAGAGCGGATAAAATGGATGTAGAGTGGATAAAATGGATGTAGAGTGGATAAAATGGATGTAGAGTTGATAAAAATGGATGTAGAGTGGATAAAAATGGATGTAGAGTGGATAAAATGGATGTAGAGTGGATAAAACGGATGTAGAGTGGATAAAAAAGGATGTAGAGGGGATAAAATGGATGTAGAGTGGATAAAATTGATGTAGAGTGGATAAAATGGATGTAGAGTGGATAAAAATGGATGTAGAGTGGATAAAATGGATGTAGAGTGGGTAAAATAGATGTAGAGTGGATAAAATGGATGTAGAGTTGATAAAAATGGATGTAGAGTGGACAAAATGGATGTAGAGCGGATAAAATGGATGTAGAGTGGATAAAATGGATGTAGAGTGGATAAAATTGATGTAGAGTGGATAAAATTGATGTAGAGTGGATAAAATTGATGTAGAGTGGATAAAATGGATGTAGAGTGGATAAAAATGGATGTAGAGAGGATAAAATGGATGTAGAGTGGATAAAAATGGATGTAGAGTGGATAAAATGGATGTAGAGTGGATAAAATGGATGTAGAGTGGATAAAAATGGATGTAGAGTGGATAAAATGGATGTAGAGTGGATAAAATGGATGTAGAGTGGATGAAATGGATGTAGAGTTGATAAAAATGGATGTAGAGTGGATAAAATGAATGTAGAGTAGATAAAATGGATGTAGAGTGGATAAAATGGATGTAGAGTTGATAAAATGGATGTAAAGTGGATAAAATGGATGTAGAGTTAATAAAAATGGATGTAGAGTGGAAATAATGGATGTAGAGAGGATAAAATGGATGTAGAGTGGATAAAATGGATGTAGAGTGGATAAAAATGGATGTAGAGTATATAAAATGGATGTAGAGTATATAAAATGGATGTAGAGTGGATAAAAATGGATGTAGAGTTGATAAAAATGGATGTAGAGTGGACAAAATAGATGTAGAGTGGATAAAAATGGATGTAAAGTGGTATAAAATGGATGTAGAGTGGATAAAAATGGATGTAGAGTGGATAAAAATGGATGTAGAGAGGATAAAATGGATGTAGAGTGGATAAAAATGGATGTAGAGTGGATAAAATGGATGTAGAGTGGATAAAATGGATGTAGAGTGGATAAAATGGATGTAGAGTGGGTAAAATAGATGTAGAGTGGATAAAATGGATGTAGAGTTGATAAAAATGGATGTAGAGTGGACAAAATGGATGTAGAGTGGATAAAATGGATGTAGAGTTGATAAAAATGGATGTAGAGTTAATAAAAATGGATGTAGAGTGGACAAAATAGATGTAGAGTGGATAAAATGGATGTAGAGTTGATAAAAATGGATGTAGAGTGGACAAAATAGATGTAGAGTGGATAAAAATGGATGTAGAGTGGTATAAAATGGATGTAGAGTGGATAAAAATGGATGTAGAGTGGATAAAAATGGATGTAGAGAGGATAAAATGGATGTAGAGTGGATAAAATGGATGTAGAGTGGGTAAAATAGATGTAGAGTGGATAAAATGGATGTAGAGTTGATAAAAATGGATGTAGAGTGGACAAAATGGATGTAGAGTGGATAAAGTGGATGTAAAGTGGATAAAATGGATGTAGAGTTAATAAAAATGGATGTAGAGTGGACAAAATGGATGTAGAGTGGATAAAAATGGATGTAGAGAGGATAAAATTGATGTAGAGCGGATAAAATGGATGTAGAGTGGATAAAATGGATGTGGAGTGGATAACAATGGATGTAGAGTGGATAAAATGGATGTAGAGTTGATAAAAATGGATGCAGAGTTAATAAAAATGGATGTTGAGTGGAAATAATGGATGTAGAGAGGATAAAATGGATGTAGAGTGGATAAAATGTATGTAGAGTTCATAAAAATGGATGTAGAGTGGATAAAATTGATGTAGAGCGGATAAAATGGATGTAGAGTGGATAAAATGGATGTAGAGTGGATAAAATGGATGTAGAGTTGATAAAAATGGATGTAGAGTGGATAAAAATGGATGTAGAGTGGATAAAATGGATGTAGAGTGGATAAAACGGATGTAGAGTGGATAAAAAAGGATGTAGAGGGGATAAAATGGATGTAGAGTGGATAAAATTGATGTAGAGTGGATAAAAATAGATGTAGAGTGGATAAAATGGATGTAGAGTGGATAAAACGGATGTAGAGTGGATAAAAAAGGATGTAGAGGGGATAAAATGGATGTAGAGTGGATAAAATTGATGTAGAGTTAATAAAAATGGATGTAGAGTGGACAAAATGGATGTAGAGTGGATAAAAATGGATGTAGAGTGGATAAAATGGATGTAGAGTTGATAACAATGGATGTAGAGTGGATAAAATGAATGTAGAGTAGATACAATGGATGTAGAGTGGATAAAATGGATGTAGAGTGGATAAAATGGATGTAGAGTGGATAAAATGGATGTAGAGTTGATAAAAATGGATGTAGAGTGGATAAAAATGGATGTAGAGTGGATAAAATGGATGTAGAGTGGATAAAACGGATGTAGAGTGGATAAAAAAGGATGTAGAGGGGATAAAATGGATGTAGAGTGGATAAAATTGATGTAGAGTGGATAAAAATAGATGTAGAGTGGATAAAATGGATGTAGAGTGGATAAAACGGATGTAGAGTGGATAAAAAAGGATGTAGAGGGGATAAAATGGATGTAGAGTGGATAAAATTGATGTAGAGTTAATAAAAATGGATGTAGAGTGGACAAAATGGATGTAGAGTGGATAAAAATGGATGTAGAGTGGATAAAATGGATGTAGAGTTGATAACAATGGATGTAGAGTGGATAAAATGAATGTAGAGTAGATACAATGGATGTAGAGTGGATAAAATGGATGTAGAGTTGATAAAATGGATGTAAAGTGGATAAAATGGATGTAGAGTTAATAAAAATGGATGTTGAGTGGAAATAATGGATGTAGAGAGGATAAAATGGATGTAGAGTGGATAAAATGTATGTAGAGTTCATAAAAATGGATGTAGAGTGGATAAAATTGATGTAGAGCGGATAAAATGGATGTAGAGTGGATAAAATGGATGTGGAGTGGATAACAATGGATGTAGAGTGGATAAAATGGATGTAGAGTTGATAAAAATGGATGTAGAGTGGATAAAATGGATGTAGAGTTGATAAAATGGATGTAAAGTGGATAAAATGGATGTAGAGTTAATAAAAATGGATGTAGAGTGGACAAAATGGATGTAGAGTGGATAAAAATGGATGTAGAGAGGATAAAATTGATGTAGAGCGGATAAAATGGATGTAGACTGGATAAAATGGATGTGGAGTGGATAACAATGGATGTAGAGTGGATAAAATGGATGTAGAGTTGATAAAAATGGATGTAGAGTTAATAAAAATGGATGTTGAGTGGAAATAATGGATGTAGAGAGGATAAAATGGATGTAGAGTGGATAAAATGTATGTAGAGTTCATAAAAATGGATGTAGAGTGGATAAAATTGATGTAGAGCGGATAAAATGGATGTAGAGTGGATAAAATGGATGTGGAGTGGATAACAATGGATGTAGAGTGGATAAAATGGATGTAGAGTTGATAAAAATGGATGTAGAGTGGATAAAATGGATGTAGAGTTGATAAAATGGATGTAAAGTGGATAAAATGGATGTAGAGTTAATAAAAATGGATGTAGAGTATATAAAATGGATGTACAGTGGATAAAATGGATGTAGAGTTGATAACAATGGATGTAGAGTGGATAAAATGAATGTAGAGTAGATACAATGGATGTAGAGTGGATAAAATGGATGTAGAGTTGATAAAATGGATGTAAAGTGGATAAAATGGATGTAGAGTTAATAAAAATGGATGTTGAGTGGAAATAATGGATGTAGAGAGGATAAAATGGATGTAGAGTGGATAAAATGTATGTAGAGTTCATAAAAATGGATGTAGAGTGGATAAAATTGATGTAGAGCGGATAAAATGGATGTAGAGTGGATAAAATGGATGTGGAGTGGATAACAATGGATGTAGAGTGGATAAAATGGATGTAGAGTTGATAAAAATGGATGTAGAGTGGATAAAATGGATGTAGAGTTGATAAAATGGATGTAAAGTGGATAAAATGGATGTAGAGTTAATAAAAATGGATGTAGAGTGGACAAAATGGATGTAGAGTGGATAAAAATGGATGTAGAGAGGATAAAATTGATGTAGAGCGGATAAAATGGATGTAGAGTGGATAAAATGGATGTGGAGTGGATAACAATGGATGTAGAGTGGATAAAATGGATGTAGAGTTGATAAAAATGGATGCAGAGTTAATAAAAATGGATGTTGAGTGGAAATAATGGATGTAGAGATGATAAAATGGATGTAGAGTGGATAAAATGTATGTAGAGTTCATAAAAATGGATGTAGAGTGGATAAAATTGATGTAGAGCGGATAAAATGGATGTAGAGTGGATAAAATGGATGTAGAGTGGATAAAATGGATGTAGAGTTGATAAAAATGGATGTAGAGTGGATAAAAATGGATGTAGAGTGGATAAAATGGATGTAGAGTGGATAAAACGGATGTAGAGTGGATAAAAAAGGATGTAGAGGGGATAAAATGGATGTAGAGTGGATAAAATTGATGTAGAGTGGATAAAAATAGATGTAGAGTGGATAAAATGGATGTAGAGTGGATAAAACGGATGTAGAGTGGATAAAAAAGGATGTAGAGGGGATAAAATGGATGTAGAGTGGATAAAATTGATGTAGAGTTAATAAAAATGGATGTAGAGTGGACAAAATGGATGTAGAGTGGATAAAAATGGATGTAGAGTGGATAAAATGGATGTAGAGTTGATAAAAATGGATGTAGAGTGGATAAAATGAATGTAGAGTAGATACAATGGATGTAGAGTGGATAAAATGGATGTAGAGTTGATAAAATGGATGTAAAGTGGATAAAATGGATGTAGAGTTAATAAAAATGGATGTTGAGTGGAAATAATGGATGTAGAGAGGATAAAATGGATGTAGAGTGGATAAAATGTATGTAGAGTTCATAAAAATGGATGTAGAGTGGATAAAATTGATGTAGAGCGGATAAAATGGATGTAGAGTGGATAAAATGGATGTGGAGTGGATAACAATGGATGTAGAGTGGATAAAATGGATGTAGAGTTGATAAAAATGGATGTAGAGTGGATAAAATGGATGTAGAGTTGATAAAATGGATGTAAAGTGGATAAAATGGATGTAGAGTTAATAAAAATGGATGTAGAGTGGACAAAATGGATGTAGAGTGGATAAAAATGGATGTAGAGAGGATAAAATTGATGTAGAGCGGATAAAATGGATGTAGACTGGATAAAATGGATGTGGAGTGGATAACAATGGATGTAGAGTGGATAAAATGGATGTAGAGTTGATAAAAATGGATGTAGAGTTAATAAAAATGGATGTTGAGTGGAAATAATGGATGTAGAGAGGATAAAATGGATGTAGAGTGGACAAAATGGATGTAGAGTGGATAAAAATGGATGTAGAGAGGATAAAATTGATGTAGAGCGGATAAAATGGATGTAGAGTGGATAACAATGGATGTAGAGTGGATAAAATGGATGTAGAGTTGATAAAAATGGATGTAGAGTTAATAAAAATGGATGTTGAGTGGAAATAATGGATGTAGAGAGGATAAAATGGATGTAGAGTGGATAAAATGTATGTAGAGTTCATAAAAATGGATGTAGAGTGGATAAAATTGATGTAGAGCGGATAAAATGGATGTAGAGTGGATAAAATGGATGTAGAGTGGATAAAATGGATGTAGAGTTGATAAAAATGGATGTAGAGTGGATAAAAATGGATGTAGAGTGGATAAAATGGATGTAGAGTGGATAAAACGGATGTAGAGTGGATAAAAAAGGATGTAGAGGGGATAAAATGGATGTAGAGTGGATAAAATTGATGTAGAGTGGATAAAATGGATGTAGAGTGGATAAAAATGGATGTAGAGTGGATAAAATGGATGTAGAGTGGGTAAAATTGATGTAGAGTGGATAAAATGGATGTAGAGTTGATAAAAATGGATGTAGAGTGGACAAAATGGATGTAGAGCGGATAAAATGGATGTAGAGTGGATAAAATGGATGTAGAGTGGATAAAATTGATGTAGAGTGGATAAAATTGATGTAGAGTGGATAAAATTGATGTAGAGTGGATAAAATGGATGTAGAGTGGATAAAAATGGATGTAGAGAGGATAAAATGGATGTAGAGTGGATAAAAATGGATGTAGAGTGGATAAAATGGATGTAGAGTGGATAAAATGGATGTAGAGTGGATAAAAATGGATGTAGAGTGGATAAAATGGATGTAGAGTGGATAAAATGGATGTAGAGTGGATGAAATGGATGTAGAGTTGATAAAAATGGATGTAGAGTGGATAAAATGAATGTAGAGTAGATAAAATGGATGTAGAGTGGATAAAATGGATGTAGAGTTGATAAAATGGATGTAAAGTGGATAAAATGGATGTAGAGTTAATAAAAATGGATGTAGAGTGGAAATAATGGATGTAGAGAGGATAAAATGGATGTAGAGTGGATAAAATGGATGTAGAGTGGATAAAAATGGATGTAGAGTATATAAAATGGATGTAGAGTATATAAAATGGATGTAGAGTGGATAAAAATGGATGTAGAGTTGATAAAAATGGATGTAGAGTGGACAAAATAGATGTAGAGTGGATAAAAATGGATGTAAAGTGGTATAAAATGGATGTAGAGTGGATAAAAATGGATGTAGAGTGGATAAAAATGGATGTAGAGAGGATAAAATGGATGTAGAGTGGATAAAAATGGATGTAGAGTGGATAAAATGGATGTAGAGTGGATAAAATGGATGTAGAGTGGATAAAATGGATGTAGAGTGGGTAAAATAGATGTAGAGTGGATAAAATGGATGTAGAGTTGATAAAAATGGATGTAGAGTGGACAAAATGGATGTAGAGTGGATAAAATGGATGTAGAGTTGATAAAAATGGATGTAGAGTTAATAAAAATGGATGTAGAGTGGACAAAATAGATGTAGAGTGGATAAAATGGATGTAGAGTTGATAAAAATGGATGTAGAGTGGACAAAATTGATGTAGAGTGGATAAAAATGGATGTAGAGTGGTATAAAATGGATGTAGAGTGGATAAAAATGGATGTAGAGTGGATAAAAATGGATGTAGAGTGGATAAAATGGATGTAGAGTGGATAAAATGGATGTAGAGTGGGTAAAATAGATGTAGAGTGGATAAAATGGATGTAGAGTTGATAAAAATGGATGTAGAGTGGACAAAATGGATGTAGAGTGGATAAAGTGGATGTAGAGTTGATAAAAATGGATGTAGAGTGGACAAAATGGATGTAGAGTGGATAAAAATGGATGTAGAGAGGATAAAATTGATGTGGAGTGGATAACAATGGATGTAGAGTGGATAAAATGGATGTAGAGTTGATAAAAATGGATGTAGAGTTAATAAAAATGGATGTAGAGTGGACAAAATGGATGTAGAGTGGATAAAAATGGATGTAGAGTGGATAAAATGGATGTAGAGTTGATAACAATGGATGTAGAGTGGATAAAATGAATGTAGAGTAGATACAATGGATGTAGAGTGGATAAAATGGATGTAGAGTTGATAAAATGGATGTAAAGTGGATAAAATGGATGTAGAGTTAATAAAAATGGATGTTGAGTGGAAATAATGGATGTAGAGAGGATAAAATGGATGTAGAGTGGATAAAATGTATGTAGAGTTCATAAAAATGGATGTAGAGTGGATAAAATTGATGTAGAGCGGATAAAATGGATGTAGAGTGGATAAAATGGATGTGGAGTGGATAACAATGGATGTAGAGTGGATAAAAATGGATGTAGAGTTAATAAAAATGGATGTAGAGTGGACAAAATAGATGTAGAGTGGATAAAAATGGATGTAGAGTGGTATAAAATGGATGTAGAGTGGATAAAAATGGATGTAGAGTGGATAAAATGGATGTAGAGTGGATAAAATGGATGTAGAGTGGATAAAATGGATGTAGAGTGGATAAAATAGATGTAGAGTGGATAAAATGGATGTATAGTGGATAAAAAAGGATGTAGAGGGGATAAAATGGATGTAGAGTGGATAACAATGGATGTAGAGTGGATAAAATAAATGTAGAGTAGATACAATGGATGTAGAGTGGATAAAATGGATGTAGAGTTGATAAAATGGATGTAGAGTGGATAAAATGGATGTAGAGTTAATAAAAATGGATGTTGAGTGGAAATAATGGATCTAGAGAGGATAAAATGGATGTAGAGTGGATAAAATGTATGTAGAGTTCATAAAAATGGATGTAGAGTGGATAAAATTGATGTAGAGCGGATAAAAATGGATGTAGAGTGGATAAAAATGGATGTAGAGTTAATAAAAATGGATGTAGAGTGGACAAAATAGATGTAGAGTGGATAAAAATGGATGTAGAGTGGTATAAAATGGATGTAGAGTGGATAAAAATGGATGTAGAGTGGATAAAAATGGATGTAGAGAGGATAAAATGGATGTAGAGTGGATAAAATGGATGTAGAGTTGATAAAAATGGATGTAGAGTGGACAAAATGGATGTAGAGTGGATAAAGTGGATGTAGAGTTGATAAAAATGGATGTAGAGTGGACAAAATGGATGTAGAGTGGATAAAAATGGATGTAGAGAGGATAAAATTGATGTAGAGCGGATAAAATGGATGTAGAGTGGATAAAATGGATGTGGAGTTGATAACAATGGATGTAGAGTGGATAAAATGGATGTAGAGTATATAAAATGGATGTAGAGTGGATAAAAATGGATGTAGAGTGGATAAAATGGATGTAGAGTGGATAAAAATAGATGTAGAGTGGATAAAATGGATGTAGAGTATATAAAATGGATGTAGAGTGGATAAAAATGGATGTAGAGTGGATAAAATGGATGTAGAGTGGATAAAAATAGATGTAGAGTGGATAAAATGGATGTAGAGTGGATAAAACGGATGTAGAGTGGATAAAAAAGGATGTAGAGGGGATAAAATGGATGCAGTGTGGATAAAATTGATGTAGAGCGGATAAAATGGATGTAGAGTGGATAAAATGGATGTAGAGTGGATAAAATGGATGTAGAGTGGATAAAACGGATGTAGAGTGGATAAAAAAGGATGTAGAGGGGATAAAATGGATGTAGAGTGGATAAAATTGATGTAGAGTGGATAAAATGGATGTAGAGTGGATAAAAATGGATGTAGAGAGGATAAAATTGATGTAGAGCGGATAAAATGGATGTAGAGTGGATAAAATGGATGTGGAGTGGATAACAATGGATGTAGAGTGGATAAAATGGATGTAGAGTATATAAAATGGATGTAGAGTCGATAAAATGGATGTAGAGTGGATAAAATGGATGTAGAGTGGATAAAAATAGATGTAGAGTGGATAAAATGGATGTAGAGTATATAAAATGGATATAGAGTGGATAAAAATGGATGTAGAGTGGATAAAATGGATGTAGAGTGGATAAAAATAGATGTAGAGTGGATAAAATGGATGTAGAGTGGATAAAACGGATGTAGAGTGGATAAAAAAGGATGTAGAGGGGATAAAATGGATGCAGAGTGGATAAAATTGATGTAGAGCGGATAAAATGGATGTTGAGTGGATAAAATGGATGTAGAGTGGATAAAATGGATGTAGAGTGGATAAAACGGATGTAGAGTGGATAAAAAAGGATGTAGAGGGGATAAAATGGATGTAGAGTGGATAAAATTGATGTAGAGTGGATAAAATGGATGTAGACTGGATAAAAATGGATGTAGAGTGGATAAAATGGATGTAGAGTGGGTAAAATAGATGTAGAGTGGATAAAATGGATGTAGAGTTGATAAAAATGGATGTAGAGTGGACAAAATGGATGTAGAGCGGATAAAATGGATGTAGAGTGGATAAAATTGATGTAGAGTGGATAAAATGGATGTAGAGTGGATAAAAATGGATGTAGAGTGGATAAAATGGATGTAGAGTGGATAAAATGGATGTAGAGTGGATAAAAATGGATGTAGAGTGGATAAAATGGATGTAGAGTGGGTAAAATAGATGTAGAGTGGATAAAATGGATGTAGAGTTGATAAAAATGGATGTAGAGTGGACAAAATGGATGTAGAGCGGATAAAATGGATGTAGAGTGGATAAAATGGATGTAGAGTGGATAAGATTGATGTAGAGTGGATAAAATTGATGTAGAGTGGATAAAATTGATGTAGAGTGGATAAAATGGATGTAGAGTGGATAAAAATGGATGTAGAGAGGATAAAATGGATGTAGAGTGGACAAAATGGATGTAGAGCGGATAAAAATGGATGTAGAGAGGATAAAATGGATGTAGAGTGGATAAAAATGGATGTAGAGTGGATAAAATGGATGTAGAGTGGGTAAAATAGATGTAGAGTGGATAAAATGGATGTAGAGTTGATAAAAATGGATGTAGAGTGGACAAAATGGATGTAGAGCGGATAAAATGGATGTAGAGTGGATAAAATGGATGTAGAGTGGATAAAATTGATGTAGAGTGGATAAAATTGATGTAGAGTGGATAAAATTGATGTAGAGTGGATAAAATGGATGTAGAGTGGATAAAAATGGATGTAGAGAGGATAAAATGGATGTAGAGTGGATAAAAATGGATGTAGAGTGGATAAAATGGATGTAGAGTGGATAAAATGGATGTAGAGTGGATAAAAATGGATGTAGAGTGGATAAAATGGATGTAGAGTGGATAAAATGGATGTAGAGTGGATGAAATGGATGTAGAGTTGATAAAAATGGATGTAGAGTGGATAAAATGAATGTAGAGTAGATAAAATGGATGTAGAGTGGATAAAATGGATGTAGAGTTGATAAAATGGATGTAAAGTGGATAAAATGGATGTAGAGTTAATAAAAATGGATGTAGAGTGGAAATAATGGATGTAGAGAGGATAAAATGGATGTAGAGTGGATAAAATGGATGTAGAGTGGATAAAAATGGATGTAGAGTATATAAAATGGATGTAGAGTATATAAAATGGATGTAGAGTGGATAAAAATGGATGTAGAGTTGATAAAAATGGATGTAGAGTGGACAAAATAGATGTAGAGTGGATAAAAATGGATGTAAAGTGGTATAAAATGGATGTAGAGTGGATAAAAATGGATGTAGAGTGGATAAAAATGGATGTAGAGAGGATAAAATGGATGTAGAGTGGATAAAAATGGATGTAGAGTGGATAAAATGGATGTAGAGTGGATAAAATGGATGTAGAGTGGATAAAATGGATGTAGAGTGGGTAAAATAGATGTAGAGTGGATAAAATGGATGTAGAGTTGATAAAAATGGATGTAGAGTGGACAAAATGGATGTAGAGTGGATAAAATGGATGTAGAGTGGATAAAAATGGATGTAGAGTTAATAAAAATGGATGTAGAGTGGACAAAATAGATGTAGAGTGGATAAAATGGATGTAGAGTTGATAAAAATGGATGTAGAGTGGACAAAATAGATGTAGAGTGGATAAAAATGGATGTAGAGTGGTATAAAATGGATGTAGAGTGGATAAAAATGGATGTAGAGTGGATAAAAATGGATGTAGAGAGGATAAAATGGATGTAGAGTGGATAAAATGGATGTAGAGTGGATAAAATAGATGTAGAGTGGATAAAATGGATGTAGAGTTGATAAAAATGGATGTAGAGTGGACAAAATGGATGTAGAGTGGATAAAGTGGATGTAGAGTTGATAAAAATGGATGTAGAGTGGACAAAATGGATGTAGAGTGGATAAAAATGGATGTAGAGAGGATAAAATTGATGTGGAGTGGATAACAATGGATGTAGAGTGGATAAAATGGATGTAGAGTTGATAAAAATGGATGTAGAGTTAATAAAAATGGATGTAGAGTGGACAAAATGGATGTAGAGTGGATAAAAATGGATGTAGAGTGGATAAAATGGATGTAGAGTTGATAACAATGGATGTAGAGTGGATAAAATGAATGTAGAGTAGATACAATGGATGTAGAGTGGATAAAATGGATGTAGAGTTGATAAAATGGATGTAAAGTGGATAAAATGGATGTAGAGTTAATAAAAATGGATGTTGAGTGGAAATAATGGATGTAGAGAGGATAAAATGGATGTAGAGTGGATAAAATGTATGTAGAGTTCATAAAAATGGATGTAGAGTGGATAAAATTGATGTAGAGCGGATAAAATGGATGTAGAGTGGATAAAATGGATGTGGAGTGGATAACAATGGATGTAGAGTGGATAAAAATGGATGTAGAGTTAATAAAAATGGATGTAGAGTGGACAAAATAGATGTAGAGTGGATAAAAATGGATGTAGAGTGGTATAAAATGGATGTAGAGTGGATAAAAATGGATGTAGAGTGGATAAAATGGATGTAGAGTGGATAAAATGGATGTAGAGTGGATAAAATGGATGTAGAGTGGGTAAAATAGATGTAGAGTGGATAAAATGGATGTATAGTGGATAAAAAAGGATGTAGAGAGGATAAAATGGATGTAGAGTGGATAACAATGGATGTAGAGTGGATAAAATAAATGTAGAGTAGATACAATGGATGTAGAGTGGATAAAATGGATGTAGAGTTGATAAAATGGATGTAAAGTGGATAAAATGGATGTAGAGTTAATAAAAATGGATGTTGAGTGGAAATAATGGATCTAGAGAGGATAAAATGGATGTAGAGTGGATAAAATGTATGTAGAGTTCATAAAAATGGATGTAGAGTGGATAAAATTGATGTAGAGCGGATAAAAATGGATGTAGAGTGGATAAAAATGGATGTAGAGTTAATAAAAATGGATGTAGAGTGGACAAAATAGATGTAGAGTGGATAAAAATGGATGTAGAGTGGTATAAAATGGATGTAGAGTGGATAAAAATGGATGTAGAGTGGATAAAAATGGATGTAGAGAGGATAAAATGGATGTAGAGTGGATAAAATGGATGTAGAGTTGATAAAAATGGATGTAGAGTGGACAAAATGGATGTAGAGTGGATAAAGTGGATGTAGAGTTGATAAAAATGGATGTAGAGTGGACAAAATGGATGTAGAGTGGATAAAAATGGATGTAGAGAGGATAAAATTGATGTAGAGCGGATAAAATGGATGTAGAGTGGATAAAATGGATGTGGAGTTGATAACAATGGATGTAGAGTGGATAAAATGGATGTAGAGTATATAAAATGGATGTAGAGTGGATAAAAATGGATGTAGAGTGGATAAAATGGATGTAGAGTGGATAAAAATAGATGTAGAGTGGATAAAATGGATGTAGAGTATATAAAATGGATGTAGAGTGGATAAAAATGGATGTAGAGTGGATAAAATGGATGTAGAGTGGATAAAAATAGATGTAGAGTGGATAAAATGGATGTAGAGTGGATAAAACGGATGTAGAGTGGATAAAAAAGGATGTAGAGGGGATAAAATGGATGCAGTGTGGATAAAATTGATGTAGAGCGGATAAAATGGATGTAGAGTGGATAAAATGGATGTAGAGTGGATAAAATGGATGTAGAGTGGATAAAACGGATGTAGAGTGGATAAAAAAGGATGTAGAGGGGATAAAATGGATGTAGAGTGGATAAAATTGATGTAGAGTGGATAAAATGGATGTAGAGTGGATAAAAATGGATGTAGAGAGGATAAAATTGATGTAGAGCGGATAAAATGGATGTAGAGTGGATAAAATGGATGTGGAGTGGATAACAATGGATGTAGAGTGGATAAAATGGATGTAGAGTATATAAAATGGATGTAGAGTCGATAAAATGGATGTAGAGTGGATAAAATGGATGTAGAGTGGATAAAAATAGATGTAGAGTGGATAAAATGGATGTAGAGTATATAAAATGGATATAGAGTGGATAAAAATGGATGTAGAGTGGATAAAATGGATGTAGAGTGGATAAAAATAGATGTAGAGTGGATAAAATGGATGTAGAGTGGATAAAACGGATGTAGAGTGGATAAAAAAGGATGTAGAGGGGATAAAATGGATGCAGAGTGGATAAAATTGATGTAGAGCGGATAAAATGGATGTTGAGTGGATAAAATGGATGTAGAGTGGATAAAATGGATGTAGAGTGGATAAAACGGATGTAGAGTGGATAAAAAAGGATGTAGAGGGGATAAAATGGATGTAGAGTGGATAAAATTGATGTAGAGTGGATAAAATGGATGTAGACTGGATAAAAATGGATGTAGAGTGGATAAAATGGATGTAGAGTGGGTAAAATAGATGTAGAGTGGATAAAATGGATGTAGAGTTGATAAAAATGGATGTAGAGTGGACAAAATGGATGTAGAGCGGATAAAATGGATGTAGAGTGGATAAAATGGATGTAGAGTGGATAAAATTGATGTAGAGTGGATAAAATTGATGTAGAGTGGATAAAATGGATGTAGAGTGGATAAAATGGATGTAGAGTGGATAAAAATGGATGTAGAGAGGATAAAATGGATGTAGAGTGGATAAAAATGGATGTAGAGTGGATAAAATGGATGTAGAGTTGATAAAAATGGATGTAGAGTGGATAAAATGAATGAAGAGTAAATAAAATGGATGTAGAGTGGATAAAATGGATGTAGAGTGGATAAAATGGATGTAGAGTGGATAAAATGGATGTAGAGTGGATAAAATTGATGTAGAGTGGATAAAATTGATGTAGAGTGGATAAAATGGATGTAGAGTGGATAAAATGGATGTAGAGTGGATAAAAATGGATGTAGAGAGGATAAAATGGATGTAGAGTGGACAAAATGGATGTAGAGCGGATAAAATGGATGTAGAGTGGATAAAATGGATGTAGAGTGGATAAAATTGATGTAGAGTGGATAAAATTGATGTAGAGTGGATAAAATGGATGTAGAGTGGATAAAATGGATGTAGAGTGGATAAAAATGGATGTAAAGTGGATAAAATGGATGTAGAGTTAATAAAAATGGATGTAGAGTGGAAATAATGGATGTAGAGAGGATAAAATGGATGTAGAGTGGATAAAATGGATGTAGAGTGGATAAAAATGGATGTAGAGTATATAAAATGGATGTAGAGTATATAAAATGGATGTAGAGTGGATAAAAATGGATGTAGAGTGGATAAAATGGATGTAGTGTGGATAAAAATAGATGTAGAGTGGATAAAATGGATGTAGAGTGGATAAAACGGATGTAGAGTGGATAAAAAAGGATGTAGAGGGGATAAAATGGATGTAGAGTGGATAAAATTGATGTAGAGCGGATAAAATGGATGTAGAGTGGATAAAATGGATGTAGAGTTGATAACAATGGATGTAGAGTGGATAAAATGGATGTAGAGTTGATAAAAATGGATGTAGAGTGGATAAAAATGGATGTAGAGAGGATAAAATTGATGTAGAGCGGATAAAATGGATGTAGAGTGGATAAAATGGATGTGGAGTTGATAACAATGGATGTAGAGTGGATAAAATGGATGTAGAGTATATAAAATGGATGTAGAGTGGATAAAAATGGATGTAGAGTGGATAAAATGGATGTAGAGTGGATAAAAATAGATGTAGAGTGGATAAAATGGATGTAGAGTATATAAAATGGATGTAGAGTGGATAAAAATGGATGTAGAGTGGATAAAATGGATGTAGAGTGGATAAAAATAGATGTAGAGTGGATAAAATGGATGTAGAGTGGATAAAATTGATGTAGAGAGGATAAAATAGGATGTAGAGGGGATAAAATGGATGCAGTGTGGATAAAATTGATGTAGAGTGGATAAAATGGATGTAGAGTGGATGAAATGGATGTAGAGTTGATAAAAATGGATGTAGAGTGGATAAAATGAATGTAGAGTAGATAAAATGGATGTAGAGTGGATAAAATGGATGTAGAGTTGATAAAATGGATGTAAAGTGGATAAAATGGATGTAGAGTTAATAAAAATGGATGTAGAGTGGATAAAATGGATGTAGAGTTCATAAAAATGGATGTAGAGTGGATAAAATTGATGTAGAGCGGATAAAATGGATGTAGAGTGGATAAAATGGATGTAGAGTGGATAAAATGGATGTAGAGTTGATAAAAATGGATGTAGAGTGGATAAAAATGGATGTAGAGTGGATAAAATGGATGTAGAGTGGATAAAACGGATGTAGAGTGGATAAAAAAGGATGTAGAGGGGATAAAATGGATGTAGAGTGGATAAAATTGATGTAGAGTGGATAAAATGGATGTAGAGTGGATAAAAATGGATGTAGAGTGGATAAAATGGTTGTAGAGTGGGTAAAATAGATGTAGAGTGGATAAAATGGATGTAGAGTTGATAAAAATGGATGTAGAGTGGACAAAATGGATGTAGAGCGGATAAAATGGATGTAGAGTGGATAAAATGGATGTAGAGTGGATAAAATTGATGTAGAGTGGATAAAATTGATGTAGAGTGGATAAAATTGATGTAGAGTGGATAAAATGGATGTAGAGTTGATAAAAATGGATGTAGAGTGGACAAAATAGATGTAGAGTGGATAAAAATGGATGTAGAGAGGATAAAATTGATGTAGAGCGGATAAAATGGATGTAGAGTGGATAAAAATAGATGTAGAGTGGATAAAATGGATGTAGAGTGGATAAAACGGATGTAGAGTGGATAAAAAAGGATGTAGAGGGGATAAAATGGATGTAGAGTGGATAAAATTGATGTAGAGTTAATAAAAATGGATGTAGAGTGGACAAAATGGATGTAGAGTGGATAAAAATGGATGTAGAGAGGATAAAATTGATGTAGAGCGGATAAAATGGATGTAGAGTGGATAAAAATGGATGTAGAGTGGATAAAATGGATGTAGAGTGGATAAAATGGATGTAGAGTGGATAAAAAAGGATGTAGAGTGGATAAAATGGATGTAGAGTGGATAAAATTGATGTAGAGTTAATAAAAATGGATGTAGAGTGGACAAAATGGATGTAGAGTGGATAAAAATGGATGTAGAGTGGATAAAATGGATGTAGAGTTGATAACAATGGATGTAGAGTGGATAAAATGAATGTAGAGTAGATACAATGGATGTAGAGTGGATAAAATGGATGTAGAGTTGATAAAATGGATGTAAAGTGGATAAAATGGATGTAGAGTTAATAAAAATGGATGTTGAGTGGAAATAATGGATGTAGAGAGGATAAAATGGATGTAGAGTGGATAAAATGTATGTAGAGTTCATAAAAATGGATGTAGAGTGGATAAAATTGATGTAGAGCGGATAAAATGGATGTAGAGTGGATAAAATGGATGTGGAGTGGATAACAATGGATGTAGAGTGGATAAAATGGATGTAGAGTTGATAAAAATGGATGTAGAGTGGATAAAATGGATGTAGAGTTGATAAAATGGATGTAAAGTGGATAAAATGGATGTAGAGTTAATAAAAATGGATGTAGAGTGGACAAAATGGATGTAGAGTGGATAAAAATGGATGTAGAGAGGATAAAATTGATGTAGAGCGGATAAAATGGATGTAGAGTGGATAACAATGGATGTAGAGTGGATAAAATGGATGTAGAGTTGATAAAAATGGATGTAGAGTTAATAAAAATGGATGTTGAGTGGAAATAATGGATGTAGAGAGGATAAAATGGATGTAGAGTGGATAAAATGTATATAGAGTTCATAAAAATGGATGTAGAGTGGATAAAATTGATGTAGAGCGGATAAAATGGATGTAGAGTGGATAAAATGGATGTAGAGCGGATAAAATGGATGTAGAGTTGATAAAAATGGATGTAGAGTGGATAAAAATGGATGTAGAGTGGATAAAATGGATGTAGAGTGGATAAAAATGGATGTAGAGTGGATAAAAAAGGATGTAGAGGGGATAAAATGGATGTAGAGTGGATAAAATTGATGTAGAGTGGATAAAATGGATGTAGAGTGGATAAAAATGGATGTAGAGTGGATAAAATGGATGTAGAGTGGGTAAAATAGATGTAGAGTGGATAAAATGGATGTAGAGTTGATAAAAATGGATGTAGAGTGGACAAAATGGATGTAGAGCGGATAAAATGGATGTAGAGTGGATAAAATGGATGTAGAGTGGATAAAATTGATGTAGAGTGGATAAAATTGATGTAGAGTGGATAAAATTGATGTAGAGTGGATAAAATGGATGTAGAGTGGATAAAAATGGATGTAGAGAGGATAAAATGGATGTAGAGTGGATAAAAATGGATGTAGAGTGGATAAAATGGATGTAGAGTGGATAAAATGGATGTAGAGTGGATAAAAATGGATGTAGAGGGGATAAAATGGATGTAGAGTGGATAAAATGGATGTAGAGTGGATGAAATGGATGTAGAGTTGATAAAAATGGATGTAGAGTGGATAAAATGAATGTAGAGTAGATAAAATGGATGTAGAGTGGATAAAATGGATGTAGAGTTGATAAAATGGATGTAAAGTGGATAAAATGGATGTAGAGTTAATAAAAATGGATGTAGAGTGGAAATAATGGATGTAGAGAGGATAAAATGGATGTAGAGTGGATAAAATGGATGTAGAGTGGATAAAAATGGATGTAGAGTGGATAAAATGGATGTAGAGTGGATAAAAATGGATGTAGAGTGGATAAAATGGTTGTAGAGTGGGTAAAATAGATGTAGAGTGGATAAAATGGATGTAGAGTTGATAAAAATGGATGTAGAGTGGACAAAATGGATGTAGAGCGGATAAAATGGATGTAGAGTGGATAAAATGGATGTAGAGTGGATAAAATTGATGTAGAGTGGATAAAATTGATGTAGAGTGGATAAAATTGATGTAGAGTGGATAAAATGGATGTAGAGTTGATAAAAATGGATGTAGAGTGGACAAAATAGATGTAGAGTGGATAAAAATGGATGTAGAGAGGATAAAATTGATGTAGAGCGGATAAAATGGATGTAGAGTGGATAAAAATAGATGTAGAGTGGATAAAATGGATGTAGAGTGGATAAAACGGATGTAGAGTGGATAAAAAAGGATGTAGAGGGGATAAAATGGATGTAGAGTGGATAAAATTGATGTAGAGTTAATAAAAATGGATGTAGAGTGGACAAAATGGATGTAGAGTGGATAAAAATGGATGTAGAGAGGATAAAATTGATGTAGAGCGGATAAAATGGATGTAGAGTGGATAAAAATAGATGTAGAGTGGATAAAATGGATGTAGAGTGGATAAAACGGATGTAGAGTGGATAAAAAAGGATGTAGAGGGGATAAAATGGATGTAGAGTGGATAAAATTGATGTAGAGTTCATAAAAATGGATGTAGAGTGGACAAAATGGATGTAGAGTGGATAAAAATGGATGTAGAGTGGATAAAATGGATGTAGAGTTGATAACAATGGATGTAGAGTGGATAAAATGAATGTAGAGTAGATACAATGGATGTAGAGTGGATAAAATGGATGTAGAGTTGATAAAATGGATGTAAAGTGGATAAAATGGATGTAGAGTTAATAAAAATGGATGTTGAGTGGAAATAATGGATGTAGAGAGGATAAAATGGATGTAGAGTGGATAAAATGTATGTAGAGTTCATAAAAATGGATGTAGAGTGGATAAAATTGATGTAGAGCGGATAAAATGGATGTAGAGTGGATAAAATGGATGTGGAGTGGATAACAATGGATGTAGAGTGGATAAAATGGATGTAGAGTTGATAAAAATGGATGTAGAGTGGATAAAATGGATGTAGAGTTGATAAAATGGATGTAAAGTGGATAAAATGGATGTAGAGTTAATAAAAATGGATGTAGAGTGGACAAAATGGATGTAGAGTGGATAAAAATGGATGTAGAGAGGATAAAATTGATGTAGAGCGGATAAAATGGATGTAGAGTGGATAACAATGGATGTAGAGTGGATAAAATGGATGTAGAGTTGATAAAAATGGATGTAGAGTTAATAAAAATGGATGTTGAGTGGAAATAATGGATGTAGAGAGGATAAAATGGATGTAGAGTGGATAAAATGGATGTAGAGTTGATAAAAATGGATGTAGAGTGGATAAAATTGATGTAGAGCGGATAAAATGGATGTAGAGTGGATAAAATGGATGTAGAGCGGATAAAATGGATGTAGAGTTGATAAAAATGGATGTAGAGTGGATAAAAATGGATGTAGAGTGGATAAAATGGATGTAGAGTGGATAAAATGGATGTAGAGTGGATAAAAAAGGATGTAGAGGGGATAAAATGGATGTAGAGTGGATAAAATTGATGTAGAGTGGATAAAATGGATGTAGAGTGGATAAAAATGGATGTAGAGTGGATAAAATGGATGTAGAGTGGGTAAAATAGATGTAGAGTGGATAAAATGGATGTAGAGTTGATAAAAATGGATGTAGAGTGGACAAAATGGATGTAGAGCGGATAAAATGGATGTAGAGTGGATAAAATGGATGTAGAGTGGATAAAATTGATGTAGAGTGGATAAAATTGATGTAGAGTGGATAAAATTGATGTAGAGTGGATAAAATGGATGTAGAGTGGATAAAAATGGATGTAGAGAGGATAAAATGGATGTAGAGTGGATAAAAATGGATGTAGAGTGGATAAAATGGATGTAGAGTGGATAAAATGGATGTAGAGTGGATAAAAATGGATGTAGAGGGGATAAAATGGATGTAGAGTGGATAAAATGGATGTAGAGTGGATGAAATGGATGTAGAGTTGATAAAAATGGATGTAGAGTGGATAAAATGAATGTAGAGTAGATAAAATGGATGTAGAGTGGATAAAATGGATGTAGAGTTGATAAAATGGATGTAAAGTGGATAAAATGGATGTAGAGTTAATAAAAATGGATGTAGAGTGGAAATAATGGATGTAGAGAGGATAAAATGGATGTAGAGTGGATAAAATGGATGTAGAGTGGATAAAAATGGATGTAGAGTATATAAAATGGATGTAGAGTATATAAAATGGATGTAGAGTGGATAAAAATGGATGTAGAGTTGATAAAAATGGATGTAGAGTGGACAAAATAGATGTAGAGTGGATAAAAATGGATGTAGAGTGGTATAAAATGGATGTAGAGTGGATAAAAATGGATGTAGAGAGGATAAAATGGATGTAGAGTGGATAAAAATGGATGTAGAGTGGATAAAATGGATGTAGAGTGGATAAAATGGATGTAGAGTGGATAAAATGGATGTAGAGTGGGTAAAATAGATGTAGAGTGGATAAAATGGATGTAGAGTTGATAAAAATGGATGTAGAGTGGATAAAATGGATGTAGAGTTGATAAAAATGGATGTAGAGTTAATAAAAATGGATGTAGAGTGGACAAAATAGATGTAGAGTGGATAAAATGGATGTAGAGTTGATAAAAATGGATGTAGAGTGGACAAAATAGATGTAGAGTGGATAAAAATGGATGTAGAGTGGTATAAAATGGATGTAGAGTGGATAAAAATGGATGTAGAGTGGATAAAAATGGATGTAGAGAGGATAAAATGGATGTAGAGTGGATAAAATGGATGTAGAGTGGGTAAAATAGATGTAGAGTGGATAAAATGGATGTAGAGTTGATAAAAATGGATGTAGAGTGGACAAAATGGATGTAGAGTGGATAAAGTGGATGTAGAGTTGATAAAAATGGATGTAGAGTGGACAAAATGGATGTAGAGTGGATAAAAATGGATGTAGAGAGGATAAAATTGATGTAGAGCGGATAAAATGGATGTAGAGTGGATAAAATGGATGTGGAGTGGATAACAATGGATGTAGAGTGGATAAAATGGATGTAGAGTTGATAAAAATGGATGTAGAGTTAATAAAAATGGATGTAGAGTGGACAAAATGGATGTAGAGTGGATAAAAATGGATGTAGAGTGGATAAAATGGATGTAGAGTTCATAAAAATGGATGTAGAGTGGATAAAATTGATGTAGAGTTAATAAAAATGGATGTAGAGTGGACAAAATGGATGTAGAGTGGATAAAAATGGATGTAGAGTTGATAAAATGGATGTAAAGTGGATAAAATGGATGTAGAGTTAATAAAAATGGATGTAGAGTGGATAAAATGGATGTAGAGTTCATAAAAATGGATGTAGAGAGGATAAAATTGATGTAGAGCGGATAAAATGGATGTAGAGTGGATAACAATGGATGTAGAGTGGATAAAATGGATGTAGAGTTGATAAAAATGGATGTAGAGTTAATAAAAATGGATGTTGAGTGGAAATAATGGATGTAGAGAGGATAAAATGGATGTAGAGTGGATAAAATGTATGTAGAGTTCATAAAAATGGATGTAGAGTGGATAAAATTGATGTAGAGCGGATAAAATGGATGTAGAGTGGATAAAATGGATGTAGAGTGGATAAAATGGATGTAGAGTTGATAAAAATGGATGTAGAGTGGATAAAAATGGATGTAGAGTGGATAAAATGGATGTAGAGTGGATAAAACGGATGTAGAGTGGATAAAAACCGATGTAGAGGGGATAAAATGGATGTAGAGTGGATAAAATTGATGTAGAGTGGATAAAATGGATGTAGAGTGGATAAAAATGGATGTAGAGTGGATAAAATGGATGTAGAGTGGGTAAAATAGATGTAGAGTGGATAAAATGGATGTAGAGTTGATAAAAATGGATGTAGAGTGGACAAAATGGATGTAGAGCGGATAAAATGGATGTAGAGTGGATAAAATGGATGTAGAGTGGATAAAATTGATGTAGAGTGGATAAAATTGATGTAGAGTGGATAAAACGGATGTAGAGTGGATAAAAAAGGATGTAGAGGGGATAAAATGGATGTAGAGTGGATAAAAATGGATGTAGAGTATATAAAATGGATGTAGAGTGGATAAAAATGGATGTAGAGTGGATAAAATGGATGTAGAGTGGATAAAAATAGATGTAGAGTGGATAAAATGGATGTAGAGTGGATAAAACGGATGTAGAGTGGATAAAAAAGGATGTAGAGGGGATAAAATGGATGTAGAGTGGATAAAATTGATGTAGAGTTAATAAAAATGGATGTAGAGTGGACAAAATGGATGTAGAGTAGATAAAATGGATGTAGAGTGGATAAAATGGATGTAGAGTTGATAAAATGGATGTAAAGTGGATAAAATGGATGTAGAGTTAATAAAAATGGATGTAGAGTGGAAATAATGGATGTAGAGAGGATAAAATGGATGTAGAGTGGATAAAATGGATGTAGAGTTCATAAAAATGGATGTAGAGTGGATAAAAATGGATGTAGATTGGATAAAATGGATGTAGATTGGATAAAATGGATGTAGAGTGGATAAAAATGGATGTAGAGTGGATAAAAATGGATGTAGAGTATATAAAATGGATGTAGAGTATATAAAATGGATGTAGAGTGGATAAAAATGGATGTAGAGTATATATAATGGATGTACAGTGGATAAAATGGATGTAGAGTTGATAACAATGGATGTAGAGTGGATAAAATGAATGTAGAGTAGATACAATGGATGTAGAGTGGATAAAATGGATGTAGAGTTGATAAAATGGATGTAAAGTGGATAAAATGGATGTAGAGTTAATAAAAATGGATGTTGAGTGGAAATAATGGATGTAGAGAGGATAAAATGGATGTAGAGTGGATAAAATGTATGTAGAGTTCATAAAAATGGATGTAGAGTGGATAAAATTGATGTAGAGCGGATAAAATGGATGTAGAGTGGATAAAATGGATGTGGAGTGGATAACAATGGATGTAGAGTGGATAAAATGGATGTAGAGTTGATAAAAATGGATGTAGAGTGGATAAAATGGATGTAGAGTTGATAAAATGGATGTAAAGTGGATAAAATGGATGTAGAGTTAATAAAAATGGATGTAGAGTGGACAAAATGGATGTAGAGTGGATAAAAATGGATGTAGAGAGGATAAAATTGATGTAGAGCGGATAAAATGGATGTAGAGTGGATAAAATGGATGTGGAGTGGATAACAATGGATGTAGAGTGGATAAAATGGATGTAGAGTTGATAAAAATGGATGCAGAGTTAATAAAAATGGATGTAGAGTGGATAAAATTGATGTAGAGCGGATAAAATGGATGTAGAGTGGATAAAATGGATGTGGAGTGGATAACAATGGATGTAGAGTGGATAAAATGGATGTAGAGTTGATAAAAATGGATGTAGAGTGGATAAAATGGATGTAGAGTTGATAAAATGGATGTAAAGTGGATAAAATGGATGTAGAGTTAATAAAAATGGATGTAGAGTATATAAAATGGATGTACAGTGGATAAAATGGATGTAGAGTTGATAACAATGGATGTAGAGTGGATAAAATGAATGTAGAGTAGATACAATGGATGTAGAGTGGATAAAATGGATGTAGAGTTGATAAAATGGATGTAAAGTGGATAAAATGGATGTAGAGTTAATAAAAATGGATGTTGAGTGGAAATAATGGATGTAGAGAGGATAAAATGGATGTAGAGTGGATAAAATGTATGTAGAGTTCATAAAAATGGATGTAGAGTGGATAAAATTGATGTAGAGCGGATAAAATGGATGTAGAGTGGATAAAATGGATGTGGAGTGGATAACAATGGATGTAGAGTGGATAAAATGGATGTAGAGTTGATAAAAATGGATGTAGAGTGGATAAAATGGATGTAGAGTTGATAAAATGGATGTAAAGTGGATAAAATGGATGTAGAGTTAATAAAAATGGATGTAGAGTGGACAAAATGGATGTAGAGTGGATAAAAATGGATGTAGAGAGGATAAAATTGATGTAGAGCGGATAAAATGGATGTAGAGTGGATAAAATGGATGTGGAGTGGATAACAATGGATGTAGAGTGGATAAAATGGATGTAGAGTTGATAAAAATGGATGCAGAGTTAATAAAAATGGATGTTGAGTGGAAATAATGGATGTAGAGAGGATAAAATGGATGTAGAGTGGATAAAATGTATGTAGAGTTCATAAAAATGGATGTAGAGTGGATAAAATTGATGTAGAGCGGATAAAATGGATGTAGAGTGGATAAAATGGATGTAGAGTGGATAAAATGGATGTAGCGTTGATAAAAATGGATGTAGAGTGGATAAAATGGATGTAGAGTGGATAAAACGGATGTAGAGTGGATAAAAAAGGATGTAGAGGGGATAAAATGGATGTAGAGTGGATAAAATTGATGTAGAGTGGATAAAAATAGATGTAGAGTGGATAAAATGGATGTAGAGTGGATAAAACGGATGTAGAGTGGATAAAAAAGGATGTAGAGGGGATAAAATGGATGTAGAGTGGATAAAATTGATGTAGAGTTAATAAAAATGGATGTAGAGTGGACAAAATGGATGTAGAGTGGATAAAAATGGATGTAGAGTGGATAAAATGGATGTAGAGTTGATAACAATGGATGTAGAGTGGATAAAATGAATGTAGAGTAGATACAATGGATGTAGAGTGGATAAAATGGATGTAGAGTTGATAAAATGGATGTAAAGTGGATAAAATGGATGTAGAGTTAATAAAAATGGATGTTGAGTGGAAATAATGGATGTAGAGAGGATAAAATGGATGTAGAGTGGATAAAATGTATGTAGAGTTCATAAAAATGGATGTAGAGTGGATAAAATTGATGTAGAGCGGATAAAATGGATGTAGAGTGGATAAAATGGATGTGGAGTGGATAACAATGGATGTAGAGTGGATAAAATGGATGTAGAGTTGATAAAAATGGATGTAGAGTGGATAAAATGGATGTAGAGTTGATAAAATGGATGTAAAGTGGATAAAATGGATGTAGAGTTAATAAAAATGGATGTAGAGTGGACAAAATGGATGTAGAGTGGATAAAAATGGATGTAGAGTGGATAAAATTGATGTAGAGCGGATAAAATGGATGTAGACTGGATAAAATGGATGTGGAGTGGATAACAATGGATGTAGAGTGGATAAAATGGATGTAGAGTTGATAAAAATGGATGTAGAGTTAATAAAAATGGATGTTGAGTGGAAATAATGGATGTAGAGAGGATAAAATGGATGTAGAGTGGATAAAATGTATGTAGAGTTCATAAAAATGGATGTAGAGTGGATAAAATTGATGTAGAGCGGATAAAATGGATGTAGAGTGGATAAAATGGATGTGGAGTGGATAAAAATGGATGTAGAGTGGATAAAATGGATGTAGAGTTGATAAAAATGGATGTAGAGTGGATAAAATGGATGTAGAGTTGATAAAATGGATGTAAAGTGGATAAAATGGATGTAGAGTTAATAAAAATGGATGTAGAGTATATAAAATGGATGTAGAGTGGATAAAATGGATGTAGAGTTGATAACAATGGATGTAGAGTGGATAAAATGAATGTAGAGTAGATACAATGGATGTAGAGTGGATAAAATGGATGTAGAGTTGATAAAATGGATGTAAAGTGGATAAAATGGATGTAGAGTTAATAAAAATGGATGTTGAGTGGAAATAATGGATGTAGAGAGGATAAAATGGATGTAGAGTGGATAAAATGTATGTAGAGTTCATAAAAATGGATGTAGAGTGGATAAAATTGATGTAGAGCGGATAAAATGGATGTAGAGTGGATAAAATGGATGTGGAGTGGATAACAATGGATGTAGAGTGGATAAAATGGATGTAGAGTTGATAAAAATGGATGTAGAGTGGATAAAATGGATGTAGAGTTGATAAAATGGATGTAAAGTGGATAAAATGGATGTAGAGTTAATAAAAATGGATGTAGAGTGGACAAAATGGATGTAGAGTGGATAAAAATGGATGTAGAGAGGATAAAATTGATGTAGAGCGGATAAAATGGATGTAGAGTGGATAAAATGGATGTGGAGTGGATAACAATGGATGTAGAGTGGATAAAATGGATGTAGAGTTGATAAAAATGGATGCAGAGTTAATAAAAATGGATGTTGAGTGGAAATAATGGATGTAGAGAGGATAAAATGGATGTAGAGTGGATAAAATGTATGTAGAGTTCATAAAAATGGATGTAGAGTGGATAAAATTGATGTAGAGCGGATAAAATGGATGTAGAGTGGATAAAATTGATGTAGAGTGGATAAAATGGATGTAGAGTGGATAAAAATGGATGTAGAGAGGATAAAATGGATGTAGAGTGGATAAAAATGGATGTAGAGTGGATAAAATGGATGTAGAGTGGATAAAATGGATGTAGAGTGGATAAAAATGGATGTAGAGGGGATAAAATGGATGTAGAGTGGATAAAATGGATGTAGAGTGGATAAAATGGATGTAGAGTTGATAAAATGGATGTAAAGTGGATAAAATGGATGTAGAGTTAATAAAAATGGATGTAGAGTGGAAATAATGGATGTAGAGAGGATAAAATGGATGTAGAGTGGATAAAATGGATGTAGAGTGGATAAAAATGGATGTAGAGTATATAAAATGGATGTAGAGTATATAAAATGGATGTAGAGTGGATAAAAATGGATGTAGAGTTGATAAAAATGGATGTAGAGTGGACAAAATAGATGTAGAGTGGATAAAAATGGATGTAGAGTGGTATAAAATGGATGTAGAGTGGATAAAAATGGATGTAGAGAGGATAAAATGGATGTAGAGTGGATAAAAATGGATGTAGAGTGGATAAAATGGATGTAGAGTGGATAAAATGGATGTAGAGTGGATAAAATGGATGTAGAGTGGGTAAAATAGATGTAGAGTGGATAAAATGGATGTAGAGTTGATAAAAATGGATGTAGAGTGGATAAAATGGATGTAGAGTTGATAAAAATGGATGTAGAGTTAATAAAAATGGATGTAGAGTGGACAAAATAGATGTAGAGTGGATAAAATGGATGTAGAGTTGATAAAAATGGATGTAGAGTGGACAAAATAGATGTAGAGTGGATAAAAATGGATGTAGAGTGGTATAAAATGGATGTAGAGTGGATAAAAATGGATGTAGAGTGGATAAAAATGGATGTAGAGAGGATAAAATGGATGTAGAGTGGATAAAATGGATGTAGAGTGGGTAAAATAGATGTAGAGTGGATAAAATGGATGTAGAGTTGATAAAAATGGATGTAGAGTGGACAAAATGGATGTAGAGTGGATAAAGTGGATGTAGAGTTGATAAAAATGGATGTAGAGTGGACAAAATGGATGTAGAGTGGATAAAAATGGATGTAGAGAGGATAAAATTGATGTAGAGCGGATAAAATGGATGTAGAGTGGATAAAATGGATGTGGAGTGGATAACAATGGATGTAGAGTGGATAAAATGGATGTAGAGTTGATAAAAATGGATGTAGAGTTAATAAAAATGGATGTAGAGTGGACAAAATGGATGTAGAGTGGATAAAAATGGATGTAGAGTGGATAAAATGGATGTAGAGTTCATAAAAATGGATGTAGAGTGGATAAAATTGATGTAGAGTTAATAAAAATGGATGTAGAGTGGACAAAATGGATGTAGAGTGGATAAAAATGGATGTAGAGTTGATAAAATGGATGTAAAGTGGATAAAATGGATGTAGAGTTAATAAAAATGGATGTAGAGTGGATAAAATGGATGTAGAGTTCATAAAAATGGATGTAGAGAGGATAAAATTGATGTAGAGCGGATAAAATGGATGTAGAGTGGATAACAATGGATGTAGAGTGGATAAAATGGATGTAGAGTTGATAAAAATGGATGTAGAGTTAATAAAAATGGATGTTGAGTGGAAATAATGGATGTAGAGAGGATAAAATGGATGTAGAGTGGATAAAATGTATGTAGAGTTCATAAAAATGGATGTAGAGTGGATAAAATTGATGTAGAGCGGATAAAATGGATGTAGAGTGGATAAAATGGATGTAGAGTGGATAAAATGGATGTAGAGTTGATAAAAATGGATGTAGAGTGGATAAAAATGGATGTAGAGTGGATAAAATGGATGTAGAGTGGATAAAACGGATGTAGAGTGGATAAAAACCGATGTAGAGGGGATAAAATGGATGTAGAGTGGATAAAATTGATGTAGAGTGGATAAAATGGATGTAGAGTGGATAAAAATGGATGTAGAGTGGATAAAATGGATGTAGAGTGGGTAAAATAGATGTAGAGTGGATAAAATGGATGTAGAGTTGATAAAAATGGATGTAGAGTGGACAAAATGGATGTAGAGCGGATAAAATGGATGTAGAGTGGATAAAATGGATGTAGAGTGGATAAAATTGATGTAGAGTGGATAAAATTGATGTAGAGTGGATAAAACGGATGTAGAGTGGATAAAAAAGGATGTAGAGGGGATAAAATGGATGTAGAGTGGATAAAAATGGATGTAGAGTATATAAAATGGATGTAGAGTGGATAAAAATGGATGTAGAGTGGATAAAATGGATGTAGAGTGGATAAAAATAGATGTAGAGTGGATAAAATGGATGTAGAGTGGATAAAACGGATGTAGAGTGGATAAAAAAGGATGTAGAGGGGATAAAATGGATGTAGAGTGGATAAAATTGATGTAGAGTTAATAAAAATGGATGTAGAGTGGACAAAATGGATGTAGAGTAGATAAAATGGATGTAGAGTGGATAAAATGGATGTAGAGTTGATAAAATGGATGTAAAGTGGATAAAATGGATGTAGAGTTAATAAAAATGGATGTAGAGTGGAAATAATGGATGTAGAGAGGATAAAATGGATGTAGAGTGGATAAAATGGATGTAGAGTTCATAAAAATGGATGTAGAGTGGATAAAAATGGATGTAGATTGGATAAAATGGATGTAGATTGGATAAAATGGATGTAGAGTGGATAAAAATGGATGTAGAGTGGATAAAAATGGATGTAGAGTATATAAAATGGATGTAGAGTATATAAAATGGATGTAGAGTGGATAAAAATGGATGTAGAGTATATATAATGGATGTACAGTGGATAAAATGGATGTAGAGTTGATAACAATGGATGTAGAGTGGATAAAATGAATGTAGAGTAGATACAATGGATGTAGAGTGGATAAAATGGATGTAGAGTTGATAAAATGGATGTAAAGTGGATAAAATGGATGTAGAGTTAATAAAAATGGATGTTGAGTGGAAATAATGGATGTAGAGAGGATAAAATGGATGTAGAGTGGATAAAATGTATGTAGAGTTCATAAAAATGGATGTAGAGTGGATAAAATTGATGTAGAGCGGATAAAATGGATGTAGAGTGGATAAAATGGATGTGGAGTGGATAACAATGGATGTAGAGTGGATAAAATGGATGTAGAGTTGATAAAAATGGATGTAGAGTGGATAAAATGGATGTAGAGTTGATAAAATGGATGTAAAGTGGATAAAATGGATGTAGAGTTAATAAAAATGGATGTAGAGTGGACAAAATGGATGTAGAGTGGATAAAAATGGATGTAGAGAGGATAAAATTGATGTAGAGCGGATAAAATGGATGTAGAGTGGATAAAATGGATGTGGAGTGGATAACAATGGATGTAGAGTGGATAAAATGGATGTAGAGTTGATAAAAATGGATGCAGAGTTAATAAAAATGGATGTTGAGTGGAAATAATGGATGTAGAGAGGATAAAATGGATGTAGAGTGGATAAAATGTATGTAGAGTTCATAAAAATGGATGTAGAGTGGATAAAATGGATGTAGAGTGGATAAAACGGATGTAGAGTGGATAAAAAAGGATGTAGAGGGGATAAAATGGATGTAGAGTGGATAAAATTGATGTAGAGTTAATAAAAATGGATGTAGAGTGGACAAAATGGATGTAGAGTGGATAAAAATGGATGTAGAGTGGATAAAATGGATGTAGAGTTGATAACAATGGATGTAGAGTGGATAAAATGAATGTAGAGTAGATACAATGGATGTAGAGTGGATAAAATGGATGTAGAGTTGATAAAATGGATGTAAAGTGGATAAAATGGATGTAGAGTTAATAAAAATGGATGTTGAGTGGAAATAATGGATGTAGAGAGGATAAAATGGATGTAGAGTGGATAAAATGTATGTAGAGTTCATAAAAATGGATGTAGAGTGGATAAAATTGATGTAGAGCGGATAAAATGGATGTAGAGTGGATAAAATGGATGTGGAGTGGATAACAATGGATGTAGAGTGGATAAAATGGATGTAGAGTTGATAAAAATGGATGTAGAGTGGATAAAATGGATGTAGAGTTGATAAAATGGATGTAAAGTGGATAAAATGGATGTAGAGTTAATAAAAATGGATGTAGAGTGGACAAAATGGATGTAGAGTGGATAAAAATGGATGTAGAGAGGATAAAATTGATGTAGAGCGGATAAAATGGATGTAGACTGGATAAAATGGATGTGGAGTGGATAACAATGGATGTAGAGTGGATAAAATGGATGTAGAGTTGATAAAAATGGATGTAGAGTTAATAAAAATGGATGTTGAGTGGAAATAATGGATGTAGAGAGGATAAAATGGATGTGGAGTGGATAACAATGGATGTAGAGTGGATAAAATGGATGTAGAGTTGATAAAAATGGATGTAGAGTGGATAAAATGGATGTAGAGTTGATAAAATGGATGTAAAGTGGATAAAATGGATGTAGAGTTAATAAAAATGGATGTAGAGTGGACAAAATGGATGTAGAGTGGATAAAAATGGATGTAGAGAGGATAAAATTGATGTAGAGCGGATAAAATGGATGTAGAGTGGATAACAATGGATGTAGAGTGGATAAAATGGATGTAGAGTTGATAAAAATGGATGTAGAGTTAATAAAAATGGATGTTGAGTGGAAATAATGGATGTAGAGAGGATAAAATGGATGTAGAGTGGATAAAATGTATGTAGAGTTCATAAAAATGGATGTAGAGTGGATAAAATTGATGTAGAGCGGATAAAATGGATGTAGAGTGGATAAAATTGATGTGGAGTGGATAACAATGGATGTAGAGTGGATAAAATGGATGTAGAGTTGATAAAAATGGATGTAGAGTGGATAAAATGGATGTAGAGTTGATAAAATGGATGTAAAGTGGATAAAATGGATGTAGAGTTAATAAAAATGGATGTAGAGTATATAAAATGGATGTACAGTGGATAAAATGGATGTAGAGTTGATAACAATGGATGTAGAGTGGATAAAATGAATGTAGAGTAGATACAATGGATGTAGAGTGGATAAAATGGATGTAGAGTTGATAAAATGGATGTAAAGTGGATAAAATGGATGTAGAGTTAATAAAAATGGATGTTGAGTGGAAATAATGGATGTAGAGAGGATAAAATGGATGTAGAGTGGATAAAATGTATGTAGAGTTCATAAAAATGGATGTAGAGTGGATAAAATTGATGTAGAGCGGATAAAATGGATGTAGAGTGGATAAAATGGATGTGGAGTGGATAACAATGGATGTAGAGTGGATAAAATGGATGTAGAGTTGATAAAAATGGATGTAGAGTGGATAAAATGGATGTAGAGTTGATAAAATGGATGTAGAGTGGATAAAACGGATGTAGAGTGGATAAAAAAGGATGTAGAGGGGATAAAATGGATGTAGAGTGGATAAAATTGATGTAGAGTGGATAAAAATAGATGTAGAGTGGATAAAATGGATGTAGAGTGGATAAAACGGATGTAGAGTGGATAAAAAAGGATGTAGAGGGGATAAAATGGATGTAGAGTGGATAAAATTGATGTAGAGTTAATAAAAATGGATGTAGAGTGGACAAAATGGATGTAGAGTGGATAAAAATGGATGTAGAGTGGATAAAATGGATGTAGAGTTGATAACAATGGATGTAGAGTGGATAAAATGAATGTAGAGTAGATACAATGGATGTAGAGTGGATAAAATGGATGTAGAGTTGATAAAATGGATGTAAAGTGGATAAAATGGATGTAGAGTTAATAAAAATGGATGTTGAGTGGAAATAATGGATGTAGAGAGGATAAAATGGATGTAGAGTGGATAAAATGTATGTAGAGTTCATAAAAATGGATGTAGAGTGGATAAAATTGATGTAGAGCGGATAAAATGGATGTAGAGTGGATAAAATGGATGTGGAGTGGATAACAATGGATGTAGAGTGGATAAAATGGATGTAGAGTTGATAAAAATGGATGTAGAGTGGATAAAATGGATGTAGAGTTGATAAAATGGATGTAAAGTGGATAAAATGGATGTAGAGTTAATAAAAATGGATGTAGAGTGGACAAAATGGATGTAGAGTGGATAAAAATGGATGTAGAGAGGATAAAATTGATGTAGAGCGGATAAAATGGATGTAGACTGGATAAAATGGATGTGGAGTGGATAACAATGGATGTAGAGTGGATAAAATGGATGTAGAGTTGATAAAAATGGATGTAGAGTTAATAAAAATGGATGTTGAGTGGAAATAATGGATGTAGAGAGGATAAAATGGATGTGGAGTGGATAACAATGGATGTAGAGTGGATAAAATGGATGTAGAGTTGATAAAAATGGATGTAGAGTGGATAAAATGGATGTAGAGTTGATAAAATGGATGTAAAGTGGATAAAATGGATGTAGAGTTAATAAAAATGGATGTAGAGTGGACAAAATGGATGTAGAGTGGATAAAAATGGATGTAGAGAGGATAAAATTGATGTAGAGCGGATAAAATGGATGTAGAGTGGATAACAATGGATGTAGAGTGGATAAAATGGATGTAGAGTTGATAAAAATGGATGTAGAGTTAATAAAAATGGATGTTGAGTGGAAATAATGGATGTAGAGAGGATAAAATGGATGTAGAGTGGATAAAATGTATGTAGAGTTCATAAAAATGGATGTAGAGTGGATAAAATGGATGTAGAGCGGATAAAATGGATGTAGAGTGGATAAAATGGATGTAGAGTGGATAAAATGGATGTAGAGTTGATAAAAATGGATGTAGAGTGGATAAAAATGGATGTAGAGTGGATAAAATGGATGTAGAGTGGATAAAACGGATGTAGAGTGGATAAAAAAGGATGTAGAGGGGATAAAATGGATGTAGAGTGGATAAAATTGATGTAGAGTGGATAAAAATAGATGTAGAGTGGATAAAATGGATGTAGAGTGGATAAAACGGATGTAGAGTGGATAAAAAAGGATGTAGAGGGGATAAAATGGATGTAGAGTGGATAAAATTGATGTAGAGTTAATAAAAATGGATGTAGAGTGGACAAAATGGATGTAGAGTGGATAAAAATGGATGTAGAGTGGATAAAATGGATGTAGAGTTGATAACAATGGATGTAGAGTGGATAAAATGAATGTAGAGTAGATACAATGGATGTAGAGTGGATAAAATGGATGTAGAGTTGATAAAATGGATGTAAAGTGGATAAAATGGATGTAGAGTTAATAAAAATGGATGTTGAGTGGAAATAATGGATGTAGAGAGGATAAAATGGATGTAGAGTGGATAAAATGTATGTAGAGTTCATAAAAATGGATGTAGAGTGGATAAAATTGATGTAGAGCGGATAAAATGGATGTAGAGTGGATAAAATGGATGTGGAGTGGATAACAATGGATGTAGAGTGGATAAAATGGATGTAGAGTTGATAAAAATGGATGTAGAGTGGATAAAATGGATGTAGAGTTGATAAAATGGATGTAAAGTGGATAAAATGGATGTAGAGTTAATAAAAATGGATGTAGAGTGGACAAAATGGATGTAGAGTGGATAAAAATGGATGTAGAGAGGATAAAATTGATGTAGAGCGGATAAAATGGATGTAGACTGGATAAAATGGATGTGGAGTGGATAACAATGGATGTAGAGTGGATAAAATGGATGTAGAGTTGATAAAAATGGATGTAGAGTTAATAAAAATGGATGTTGAGTGGAAATAATGGATGTAGAGAGGATAAAATGGATGTAGAGTGGATAAAATGTATGTAGAGTTCATAAAAATGGATGTAGAGTGGATAAAATTGATGTAGAGTGGATAAAATGGATGTAGAGTGGATAAAATGGATGTGGAGTGGATAACAATGGATGTAGAGTGGATAAAATGGATGTAGAGTTGATAAAAATGGATGTAGAGTGGATAAAATGGATGTAGAGTTGATAAAATGGATGTAAAGTGGATAAAATGGATGTAGAGTTAATAAAAATGGATGTAGAGTATATAAAATGGATGTACAGTGGATAAAATGGATGTAGAGTTGATAACAATGGATGTAGAGTGGATAAAATGAATGTAGAGTAGATACAATGGATGTAGAGTGGATAAAATGGATGTAGAGTTGATAAAATGGATGTAAAGTGGATAAAATGGATGTAGAGTTAATAAAAATGGATGTTGAGTGGAAATAATGGATGTAGAGAGGATAAAATGGATGTAGAGTGGATAAAATGTATGTAGAGTTCATAAAAATGGATGTAGAGTGGATAAAATTGATGTAGAGCGGATAAAATGGATGTAGAGTGGATAAAATGGATGTGGAGTGGATAACAATGGATGTAGAGTGGATAAAATGGATGTAGAGTTGATAAAAATGGATGTAGAGTGGATAAAATGGATGTAGAGTTGATAAAATGGATGTAAACTGGATAAAATGGATGTAGAGTTAATAAAAATGGATGTAGAGTGGACAAAATGGATGTAGAGTGGATAAAAATGGATGTAGAGAGGATAAAATTGATGTAGAGCGGATAAAATGGATGTAGAGTGGATAAAATGGATGTGGAGTGGATAACAATGGATGTAGAGTGGATAAAATGGATGTAGAGTTGATAAAAATGGATGCAGAGTTAATAAAAATGGATGTTGAGTGGAAATAATGGATGTAGAGAGGATAAAATGGATGTAGAGTGGATAAAATGTATGTAGAGTTCATAAAAATGGATGTAGAGTGGATAAAATTGATGTAGAGCGGATAAAATGGATGTAGAGTGGATAAAATGGATGTAGAGTGGATAAAATGGATGTAGAGTTGATAAAAATGGATGTAGAGTGGATAAAAATGGATGTAGAGTGGATAAAATGGATGTAGAGTGGATAAAACGGATGTAGAGTGGATAAAAAAGGATGTAGAGGGGATAAAATGGATGTAGAGTGGATAAAATTGATGTAGAGTGGATAAAAATAGATGTAGAGTGGATAAAATGGATGTAGAGTGGATAAAACGGATGTAGAGTGGATAAAAAAGGATGTAGAGGGGATAAAATGGATGTAGAGTGGATAAAATTGATGTAGAGTTAATAAAAATGGATGTAGAGTGGACAAAATGGATGTAGAGTGGATAAAAATGGATGTAGAGTGGATAAAATGGATGTAGAGTTGATAACAATGGATGTAGAGTGGATAAAATGAATGTAGAGTAGATACAATGGATGTAGAGTGGATAAAATGGATGTAGAGTTGATAAAATGGATGTAAAGTGGATAAAATGGATGTAGAGTTAATAAAAATGGATGTTGAGTGGAAATAATGGATGTAGAGAGGATAAAATGGATGTAGAGTGGATAAAATGTATGTAGAGTTCATAAAAATGGATGTAGAGTGGATAAAATTGATGTAGAGCGGATAAAATGGATGTAGAGTGGATAAAATGGATGTGGAGTGGATAACAATGGATGTAGAGTGGATAAAATGGATGTAGAGTTGATAAAAATGGATGTAGAGTGGATAAAATGGATGTAGAGTTGATAAAATGGATGTAAAGTGGATAAAATGGATGTAGAGTTAATAAAAATGGATGTAGAGTGGACAAAATGGATGTAGAGTGGATAAAAATGGATGTAGAGAGGATAAAATTGATGTAGAGCGGATAAAATGGATGTAGACTGGATAAAATGGATGTGGAGTGGATAACAATGGATGTAGAGTGGATAAAATGGATGTAGAGTTGATAAAAATGGATGTAGAGTTAATAAAAATGGATGTTGAGTGGAAATAATGGATGTAGAGAGGATAAAATGGATGTGGAGTGGATAACAATGGATGTAGAGTGGATAAAATGGATGTAGAGTTGATAAAAATGGATGTAGAGTGGATAAAATGGATGTAGAGTTGATAAAATGGATGTAAAGTGGATAAAATGGATGTAGAGTTAATAAAAATGGATGTAGAGTGGACAAAATGGATGTAGAGTGGATAAAAATGGATGTAGAGAGGATAAAATTGATGTAGAGCGGATAAAATGGATGTAGAGTGGATAACAATGGATGTAGAGTGGATAAAATGGATGTAGAGTTGATAAAAATGGATGTAGAGTTAATAAAAATGGATGTTGAGTGGAAATAATGGATGTAGAGTGGATAAAATGGATGTAGAGTGGATAAAATGTATGTAGAGTTCATAAAAATGGATGTAGAGTGGATAAAATTGATGTAGAGCGGATAAAATGGATGTAGAGTGGATAAAATGGATGTAGAGTGGATAAAATGGATGTAGAGTTGATAAAAATGGATGTAGAGTGGATAAAAATGGATGTAGAGTGGATAAAATGGATGTAGAGTGGATAAAACGGATGTAGAGTGGATAAAAAAGGATGTAGAGGGGATAAAATGGATGTAGAGTGGATAAAATTGATGTAGAGTGGATAAAATGGATGTAGAGTGGATAAAAATGGATGTAGAGTGGATAAAATGGATGTAGAGTTGGTAAAATAGATGTAGAGTGGATAAAATGGATGTAGAGTTGATAAAAATGGATGTAGAGTGGACAAAATGGATGTAGAGCGGATAAAATGGATGTAGAGTGGATAAAATGGATGTAGAGTGGATAAAATTGATGTAGAGTGGATAAAATTGATGTAGAGTGGATAAAATTGATGTAGAGTGGATAAAATGGATGTAGAGTGGATAAAAATGGATGTAGAGAGGATAAAATGGATGTAGAGTGGATAAAAATGGATGTAGAGTGGATAAAATGGATGTAGAGTGGATAAAATGGATGTAGAGTGGATAAAAATGGATGTAGAGTGGATAAAATGGATGTAGAGTGGATAAAATGGATGTAGAGTGGATGAAATGGATGTAGAGTTGATAAAAATGGATGTAGAGTGGATAAAATGAATGTAGAGTAGATAAAATGGATGTAGAGTGGATAAAATGGATGTAGAGTTGATAAAATGGATGTAAAGTGGATAAAATGGATGTAGAGTTAATAAAAATGGATGTAGAGTGGAAATAATGGATGTAGAGAGGATAAAATGGATGTAGAGTGGATAAAATGGATGTAGAGTGGATAAAAATGGATGTAGAGTATATAAAATGGATGTAGAGTATATAAAATGGATGTAGAGTGGATAAAAATGGATGTAGAGTTGATAAAAATGGATGTAGAGTGGACAAAATAGATGTAGAGTGGATAAAAATGGATGTAAAGTGGTATAAAATGGATGTAGAGTGGATAAAAATGGATGTAGAGTGGAAAAAATGGATGTAGAGAGGATAAAATGGATGTAGAGTGGATAAAAATGGATGTAGAGTGGATAAAATGGATGTAGAGTGGATAAAATGGATGTAGAGTGGATAAAATGGATGTAGAGTGGGTAAAATAGATGTAGAGTGGATAAAATGGATGTAGAGTTGATAAAAATGGATGTAGAGTGGACAAAATGGATGTAGAGTGGATAAAATGGATGTAGAGTTGATAAAAATGGATGTAGAGTTAATAAAAATGGATGTAGAGTGGACAAAATAGATGTAGAGTGGATAAAATGGATGTAGAGTTGATAAAAATGGATGTAGAGTGGACAAAATAGATGTAGAGTGGATAAAAATGGATGTAGAGTGGTATAAAATGGATGTAGAGTGGATAAAAATGGATGTAGAGTGGATAAAAATGGATGTAGAGAGGATAAAATGGATGTAGAGTGGATAAAATGGATGTAGAGTGGGTAAAATAGATGTAGAGTGGATAAAATGGATGTAGAGTTGATAAAAATGGATGTAGAGTGGACAAAATGGATGTAGAGTGGATAAAGTGGATGTAGAGTTGATAAAAATGGATGTAGAGTGGACAAAATGGATGTAGAGTGGATAAAAATGGATGTAGAGAGGATAAAATTGATGTGGAGTGGATAACAATGGATGTAGAGTGGATAAAATGGATGTAGAGTTGATAAAAATGGATGTAGAGTTAATAAAAATGGATGTAGAGTGGACAAAATGGATGTAGAGTGGATAAAAATGGATGTAGAGTGGATAACAATGGATGTAGAGTTGATAACAATGGATGTAGAGTGGATAAAATGAATGTAGAGTAGATACAATGGATGTAGAGTGGATAAAATGGATGTAGAGTTGATAAAATGGATGTAAAGTGGATAAAATGGATGTAGAGTTAATAAAAATGGATGTTGAGTGGAAATAATGGATGTAGAGAGGATAAAATGGATGTAGAGTGGATAAAATGTATGTAGAGTTCATAAAAATGGATGTAGAGTGGATAAAATTGATGTAGAGTGGATAAAATGGATGTAGAGTGGATAAAATGGATGTGGAGTGGATAACAATGGATGTAGAGTGGATAAAAATGGATGTAGAGTTAATAAAAATGGATGTAGAGTGGACAAAATAGATGTAGAGTGGATAAAAATGGATGTAGAGTGGTATAAAATGGATGTAGAGTGGATAAAAATGGATGTAGAGTGGATAAAATGGATGTAGAGTGGATAAAATGGATGTAGAGTGGATAAAATGGATGTAGAGTGGATAAAATAGATGTAGAGTGGATAAAATGGATGTATAGTGGATAAAAAAGGATGTAGAGGGGATAAAATGGATGTAGAGTGGATAACAATGGATGTAGAGTGGATAAAATAAATGTAGAGTAGATACAATGGATGTAGAGTGGATAAAATGGATGTAGAGTTGATAAAATGGATGTAAAGTGGATAAAATGGATGTAGAGTTAATAAAAATGGATGTTGAGTGGAAATAATGGATCTAGAGAGGATAAAATGGATGTAGAGTGGATAAAATGTATGTAGAGTTCATAAAAATGGATGTAGAGTGGATAAAATTGATGTAGAGCGGATAAAATGGATGCAGAGTGGTATAAAAGTGATGTAGAGTGGATAAAAATGGATGTAGAGTGGATAAAAATGGATGTAGAGTGGATAAAAATGGATGTAGAGTGGATAAAAATGGATGTAGAGTTAATAAAAATGGATGTAGAGTGGACAAAATAGATGTAGAGTGGATAAAAATGGATGTAGAGTGGTATAAAATGGATGTAGAGTGGATAAAAATGGATGTAGAGTGGATAAAAATGGATGTAGAGTTGATAAAAATGGATGTAGAGTGGACAAAATGGATGTAGAGTGGATAAAATGGATGTAGAGTTGATAAAAATGGATGTAGAGTTAATAAAAATGGATGTAGAGTGGACAAAATAGATGTAGAGTGGATAAAATGGATGTAGAGTTGATAAAAATGGATGTAGAGTGGACAAAATAGATGTAGAGTGGATAAAAATGGATGTAGAGTGGTATAAAATGGATGTAGAGTGGATAAAAATGGATGTAGAGTGGATAAAAATGGATGTAGAGAGGATAAAATGGATGTAGAGTGGATAAAATGGATGTAGAGTTGATAAAAATGGATGTAGAGTGGACAAAATGGATGTAGAGTGGATAAAGTGGATGTAGAGTTGATAAAAATGGATGTAGAGTGGACAAAATGGATGTAGAGTGGATAAAAATGGATGTAGAGAGGATAAAATTGATGTGGAGTGGATAACAATGGATGTAGAGTGGATAAAATGGATGTAGAGTTGATAAAAATGGATGTAGAGTTAATAAAAATGGATGTAGAGTGGACAAAATGGATGTAGAGTGGATAAAAATGGATGTAGAGTGGATAACAATGGATGTAGAGTTGATAACAATGGATGTAGAGTGGATAAAATGAATGTAGAGTAGATACAATGGATGTAGAGTGGATAAAATGGATGTAGAGTTGATAAAATGGATGTAAAGTGGATAAAATGGATGTAGAGTTAATAAAAATGGATGTTGAGTGGAAATAATGGATGTAGAGAGGATAAAATGGATGTAGAGTGGATAAAATGTATGTAGAGTTCATAAAAATGGATGTAGAGTGGATAAAATTGATGTAGAGCGGATAAAATGGATGTAGAGTGGATAAAATGGATGTGGAGTGGATAACAATGGATGTAGAGTGGATAAAAATGGATGTAGAGTTAATAAAAATGGATGTAGAGTGGACAAAATAGATGTAGAGTGGATAAAAATGGATGTAGAGTGGTATAAAATGGATGTAGAGTGGATAAAAATGGATGTAGAGTGGATAAAATGGATGTAGAGTGGATAAAATGGATGTAGAGTGGATAAAATGGATGTAGAGTGGATAAAATAGATGTAGAGTGGATAAAATGGATGTATAGTGGATAAAAAAGGATGTAGAGGGGATAAAATGGATGTAGAGTGGATAACAATGGATGTAGAGTGGATAAAATAAATGTAGAGTAGATACAATGGATGTAGAGTGGATAAAATGGATGTAGAGTTGATAAAATGGATGTAAAGTGGATAAAATGGATGTAGAGTTAATAAAAATGGATGTTGAGTGGAAATAATGGATCTAGAGAGGATAAAATGGATGTAGAGTGGATAAAATGTATGTAGAGTTCATAAAAATGGATGTAGAGTGGATAAAATTGATGTAGAGCGGATAAAATGGATGCAGAGTGGTATAAAAGTGATGTAGAGTGGATAAAAATGGATGTAGAGTGGATAAAAATGGATGTAGAGTGGATAAAAATGGATGTAGAGTGGATAAAAATGGATGTAGAGTTAATAAAAATGGATGTAGAGTGGACAAAATAGATGTAGAGTGGATAAAAATGGATGTAGAGTGGTATAAAATGGATGTAGAGTGGATAAAAATGGATGTAGAGTGGATAAAAATGGATGTAGAGAGGATAAAATGGATGTAGAGTGGATAAAATGGATGTAGAGTTGATAAAAATGGATGTAGAGTGGACAAAATGGATGTAGAGTGGATAAAGTGGATGTAGAGTTGATAAAAATGGATGTAGAGTGGACAAAATGGATGTAGAGTGGATAAAAATGGATGTAGAGAGGATAAAATTGATGTAGAGCGGATAAAATGGATGTAGAGTGGATAAAATGGATGTGGAGTTGATAACAATGGATGTAGAGTGGATAAAATGGATGTAGAGTATATAAAATGGATGTAGAGTGGATAAAAATGGATGTAGAGTGAATAAAATGGATGTAGAGTGGATAAAAATAGATGTAGAGTGGATAAAATGGATGTAGAGTATATAAAATGGATGTAGAGTGGATAAAAATGGATGTAGAGTGGATAAAATGGATGTAGAGTGGATAAAAATAGATGTAGAGTGGATAAAATGGATGTAGAGTGGATAAAACGGATGTAGAGTGGATAAAAAAGGATGTAGAGGGGATAAAATGGATGCAGTGTGGATAAAATTGATGTAGAGCGGATAAAATGGATGTAGAGTGGATAAAATGGATGTAGAGTGGATAAAATGGATGTAGAGTGGATAAAACGGATGTAGAGTGGATAAAAAAGGATGTAGAGGGGATAAAATGGATGTAGAGTGGATAAAATTGATGTAGAGTGGATAAAATGGATGTAGAGTGGATAAAAATGGATGTAGAGAGGATAAAATTGATGTAGAGCGGATAAAATGGATGTAGAGTGGATAAAATGGATGTGGAGTGGATAACAATGGATGTAGAGTGGATAAAATGGATGTAGAGTATATAAAATGGATGTAGAGTCGATAAAATGGATGTAGAGTGGATAAAATGGATGTAGAGTGGATAAAAATAGATGTAGAGTGGATAAAATGGATGTAGAGTATATAAAATGGATGTAGAGTTGATAAAAATGGATGTAGAGTGGACAAAATGGATGTAGAGCGGATAAAATGGATGTAGAGTGGATAAAATGGATGTAGAGTGGATAAAATTGATGTAGAGTGGATAAAATTGATGTAGAGTGGATAAAATGGATGTAGAGTGGATAAAATGGATGTAGAGTGGATAAAAATGGATGTAGAGAGGATAAAATGGATGTAGAGTGGATAAAAATGGATGTAGAGTGGATAAAATGGATGTAGAGTTGATAAAAATGGATGTAGAGTGGATAAAATGAATGAAGAGTAAATAAAATGGATGTAGAGTGGATAAAATGGATGTAGAGTGGATAAAATGGATGTAGAGTGGATAAAATGGATGTAGAGTGGATAAAATTGATGTAGAGTGGATAAAATTGATGTAGAGTGGATAAAATGGATGTAGAGTGGATAAAATGGATGTAGAGTGGATAAAAATGGATGTAGAGAGGATAAAATGGATGTAGAGTGGACAAAATGGATGTAGAGCGGATAAAATGGATGTAGAGTGGATAAAATGGATGTAGAGTGGATAAAATTGATGTAGAGTGGATAAAATTGATGTAGAGTGGATAAAATGGATGTAGAGTGGATAAAATGGATGTAGAGTGGATAAAAATGGATGTAAAGTGGATAAAATGGATGTAGAGTTAATAAAAATGGATGTAGAGTGGAAATAATGGATGTAGAGAGGATAAAATGGATGTAGAGTGGATAAAATGGATGTAGAGTGGATAAAAATGGATGTAGAGTATATAAAATGGATGTAGAGTATATAAAATGGATGTAGAGTGGATAAAAATGGATGTAGAGTGGATAAAATGGATGTAGTGTGGATAAAAATAGATGTAGAGTGGATAAAATGGATGTAGAGTGGATAAAACGGATGTAGAGTGGATAAAAAAGGATGTAGAGGGGATAAAATGGATGTAGAGTGGATAAAATTGATGTAGAGCGGATAAAATGGATGTAGAGTGGATAAAATGGATGTAGAGTTGATAACAATGGATGTAGAGTGGATAAAATGGATGTAGAGTTGATAAAAATGGATGTAGAGTGGATAAAAATGGATGTAGAGAGGATAAAATTGATGTAGAGCGGATAAAATGGATGTAGAGTGGATAAAATGGATGTGGAGTTGATAACAATGGATGTAGAGTGGATAAAATGGATGTAGAGTATATAAAATGGATGTAGAGTGGATAAAAATGGATGTAGAGTGGATAAAATGGATGTAGAGTGGATAAAAATAGATGTAGAGTGGATAAAATGGATGTAGAGTATATAAAATGGATGTAGAGTGGATAAAAATGGATGTAGAGTGGATAAAATGGATGTAGAGTGGATAAAAATAGATGTAGAGTGGATAAAATGGATGTAGAGTGGATAAAATTGATGTAGAGAGGATAAAATAGGATGTAGAGGGGATAAAATGGATGCAGTGTGGATAAAATTGATGTAGAGTGGATAAAATGGATGTAGAGTGGATGAAATGGATGTAGAGTTGATAAAAATGGATGTAGAGTGGATAAAATGAATGTAGAGTAGATAAAATGGATGTAGAGTGGATAAAATGGATGTAGAGTTGATAAAATGGATGTAAAGTGGATAAAATGGATGTAGAGTTAATAAAAATGGATGTAGAGTGGATAAAATGGATGTAGAGTTCATAAAAATGGATGTAGAGTGGATAAAATTGATGTAGAGCGGATAAAATGGATGTAGAGTGGATAAAATGGATGTAGAGTGGATAAAATGGATGTAGAGTTGATAAAAATGGATGTAGAGTGGATAAAAATGGATGTAGAGTGGATAAAATGGATGTAGAGTGGATAAAACGGATGTAGAGTGGATAAAAAAGGATGTAGAGGGGATAAAATGGATGTAGAGTGGATAAAATTGATGTAGAGTGGATAAAATGGATGTAGAGTGGATAAAAATGGATGTAGAGTGGATAAAATGGTTGTAGAGTGGGTAAAATAGATGTAGAGTGGATAAAATGGATGTAGAGTTGATAAAAATGGATGTAGAGTGGACAAAATGGATGTAGAGCGGATAAAATGGATGTAGAGTGGATAAAATGGATGTAGAGTGGATAAAATTGATGTAGAGTGGATAAAATTGATGTAGAGTGGATAAAATTGATGTAGAGTGGATAAAATGGATGTAGAGTTGATAAAAATGGATGTAGAGTGGACAAAATAGATGTAGAGTGGATAAAAATGGATGTAGAGAGGATAAAATTGATGTAGAGCGGATAAAATGGATGTAGAGTGGATAAAAATAGATGTAGAGTGGATAAAATGGATGTAGAGTGGATAAAACGGATGTAGAGTGGATAAAAAAGGATGTAGAGGGGATAAAATGGATGTAGAGTGGATAAAATGGATGTAGAGTTAATAAAAATGGATGTAGAGTGGACAAAATGGATGTAGAGTGGATAAAAATGGATGTAGAGAGGATAAAATTGATGTAGAGCGGATAAAATGGATGTAGAGTGGATAAAAATAGATGTAGAGTGGATAAAATGGATGTAGAGTGGATAAAACGGATGTAGAGTGGATAAAAAAGGATGTAGAGGGGATAAAATGGATGTAGAGTGGATAAAATTGATGTAGAGTTAATAAAAATGGATGTAGAGTGGACAAAATGGATGTAGAGTGGATAAAAATGGATGTAGAGTGGATAAAATGGATGTAGAGTTGATAACAATGGATGTAGAGTGGATAAAATGAATGTAGAGTAGATACAATGGATGTAGAGTGGATAAAATGGATGTAGAGTTGATAAAATGGATGTAAAGTGGATAAAATGGATGTAGAGTTAATAAAAATGGATGTTGAGTGGAAATAATGGATGTAGAGAGGATAAAATGGATGTAGAGTGGATAAAATGTATGTAGAGTTCATAAAAATGGATGTAGAGTGGATAAAATTGATGTAGAGCGGATAAAATGGATGTAGAGTGGATAAAATGGATGTGGAGTGGATAACAATGGATGTAGAGTGGATAAAATGGATGTAGAGTTGATAAAAATGGATGTAGAGTGGATAAAATGGATGTAGAGTTGATAAAATGGATGTAAAGTGGATAAAATGGATGTAGAGTTAATAAAAATGGATGTAGAGTGGACAAAATGGATGTAGAGTGGATAAAAATGGATGTAGAGAGGATAAAATTGATGTAGAGCGGATAAAATGGATGTAGAGTGGATAACAATGGATGTAGAGTGGATAAAATGGATGTAGAGTTGATAAAAATGGATGTAGAGTTAATAAAAATGGATGTTGAGTGGAAATAATGGATGTAGAGAGGATAAAATGGATGTAGAGTGGATAAAATGTATGTAGAGTTCATAAAAATGGATGTAGAGTGGATAAAATTGATGTAGAGCGGATAAAATGGATGTAGAGTGGATAAAATGGATGTAGAGCGGATAAAATGGATGTAGAGTTGATAAAAATGGATGTAGAGTGGATAAAAATGGATGTAGAGTGGATAAAATGGATGTAGAGTGGATAAAATGGATGTAGAGTGGATAAAAATGGATGTAGAGGGGATAAAATGGATGTAGAGTGGATAAAATTGATGTAGAGTGGATAAAATGGATGTAGAGTGGATAAAAATGGATGTAGAGTGGATAAAATGGATGTAGAGTGGGTAAAATAGATGTAGAGTGGATAAAATGGATGTAGAGTTGATAAAAATGGATGTAGAGTGGACAAAATGGATGTAGAGCGGATAAAATGGATGTAGAGTGGATAAAATGGATGTAGAGTGGATAAAATTGATGTAGAGTGGATAAAATTGATGTAGAGTGGATAAAATTGATGTAGAGTGGATAAAATGGATGTAGAGTGGATAAAAATGGATGTAGAGAGGATAAAATGGATGTAGAGTGGATAAAAATGGATGTAGAGTGGATAAAATGGATGTAGAGTGGATAAAATGGATGTAGAGTGGATAAAAATGGATGTAGAGGGGATAAAATGGATGTAGAGTGGATAAAATGGATGTAGAGTGGATGAAATGGATGTAGAGTTGATAAAAATGGATGTAGAGTGGATAAAATGAATGTAGAGTAGATAAAATGGATGTAGAGTGGATAAAATGGATGTAGAGTTGATAAAATGGATGTAAAGTGGATAAAATGGATGTAGAGTTAATAAAAATGGATGTAGAGTGGAAATAATGGATGTAGAGAGGATAAAATGGATGTAGAGTGGATAAAATGGATGTAGAGTGGATAAAAATGGATGTAGAGTATATAAAATGGATGTAGAGTATATAAAATGGATGTAGAGTGGATAAAAATGGATGTAGAGTTGATAAAAATGGATGTAGAGTGGACAAAATAGATGTAGAGTGGATAAAAATGGATGTAGAGTGGTATAAAATGGATGTAGAGTGGATAAAAATGGATGTAGAGAGGATAAAATGGATGTAGAGTGGATAAAAATGGATGTAGAGTGGATAAAATGGATGTAGAGTGGATAAAATGGATGTAGAGTGGATAAAATGGATGTAGAGTGGGTAAAATAGATGTAGAGTGGATAAAATGGATGTAGAGTTGATAAAAATGGATGTAGAGTGGATAAAATGGATGTAGAGTTGATAAAAATGGATGTAGAGTTAATAAAAATGGATGTAGAGTGGACAAAATAGATGTAGAGTGGATAAAATGGATGTAGAGTTGATAAAAATGGATGTAGAGTGGACAAAATAGATGTAGAGTGGATAAAAATGGATGTAGAGTGGTATAAAATGGATGTAGAGTGGATAAAAATGGATGTAGAGTGGATAAAAATGGATGTAGAGAGGATAAAATGGATGTAGAGTGGATAAAATGGATGTAGAGTGGGTAAAATAGATGTAGAGTGGATAAAATGGATGTAGAGTTGATAAAAATGGATGTAGAGTGGACAAAATGGATGTAGAGTGGATAAAGTGGATGTAGAGTTGATAAAAATGGATGTAGAGTGGACAAAATGGATGTAGAGTGGATAAAAATGGATGTAGAGAGGATAAAATTGATGTAGAGCGGATAAAATGGATGTAGAGTGGATAAAATGGATGTGGAGTGGATAACAATGGATGTAGAGTGGATAAAATGGATGTAGAGTTGATAAAAATGGATGTAGAGTTAATAAAAATGGATGTAGAGTGGACAAAATGGATGTAGAGTGGATAAAAATGGATGTAGAGTGGATAAAATGGATGTAAAGTGGATAAAATGGATGTAGAGTTAATAAAAATGGATGTAGAGTGGATAAAATGGATGTAGAGTTCATAAAAATGGATGTAGAGTGGATAAAATTGATGTAGAGTTAATAAAAATGGATGTAGAGTGGACAAAATGGATGTAGAGTGGATAAAAATGGATGTAGAGTTGATAAAATGGATGTAAAGTGGATAAAATGGATGTAGAGTTAATAAAAATGGATGTAGAGTGGATAAAATGGATGTAGAGTTCATAAAAATGGATGTAGAGTGGATAAAATTGATGTAGAGCGGATAAAATGGATGTAGAGTGGATAAAATGGATGTACAGTGGATAAAATGGATGTAGAGTTGATAAAAATGGATGTAGAGTGGATAAAAATGGATGTAGAGTGGATAAAATGGATGTAGAGTGGATAAAACGGATGTAGAGTGGATAAAAAAGGATGTAGAGGGGATAAAATGGATGTAGAGTGGATAAAATTGATGTAGAGTGGATAAAATGGATGTAGAGTGGATAAAAATGGATGTAGAGTGGATAAAATGGTTGTAGAGTGGGTAAAATAGATGTAGAGTGGATAAAATGGATGTAGAGTTGATAAAAATGGATGTAGAGTGGACAAAATGGATGTAGAGCGGATAAAATGGATGTAGAGTGGATAAAATGGATGTAGAGTGGATAAAATTGATGTAGAGTGGATAAAATTGATGTAGAGTGGATAAAATTGATGTAGAGTGGATAAAATGGATGTAGAGTTGATAAAAATGGATGTAGAGTGGACAAAATAGATGTAGAGTGGATAAAAATGGATGTAGAGAGGATAAAATTGATGTAGAGCGGATAAAATGGATGTAGAGTGGATAAAAATGGATGTAGAGTGGATAAAATGGATGTAGAGTGGATAAAACGGATGTAGAGTGGATAAAAAAGGATGTAGAGGGGATAAAATGGATGTAGAGTGGATAAAATTGATGTAGAGTTAATAAAAATGGATGTAGAGTGGACAAAATGGATGTAGAGTGGATAAAAATGGATGTAGAGAGGATAAAATTGATGTAGAGCGGATAAAATGGATGTAGAGTGGATAAAAATAGATGTAGAGTGGATAAAATGGATGTAGAGTGGATAAAACGGATGTAGAGTGGATAAAAAAGGATGTAGAGGGGATAAAATGGATGTAGAGTGGATAAAATTGATGTAGAGTTAATAAAAATGGATGTAGAGTGGACAAAATGGATGTAGAGTGGATAAAAATTGATGTAGAGTGGATAAAATGGATGTAGAGTTGATAACAATGGATGTAGAGTGGATAAAATGAATGTAGAGTAGATACAATGGATGTAGAGTGGATAAAATGGATGTAGAGTTGATAAAATGGATGTAAAGTGGATAAAATGGATGTAGAGTTAATAAAAATGGATGTTGAGTGGAAATAATGGATGTAGAGAGGATAAAATGGATGTAGAGTGGATAAAATGTATGTAGAGTTCATAAAAATGGATGTAGAGTGGATAAAATTGATGTAGAGCGGATAAAATGGATGTAGAGTGGATAAAATGGATGTGGAGTGGATAACAATGGATGTAGAGTGGATAAAATGGATGTAGAGTTGATAAAAATGGATGTAGAGTGGATAAAATGGATGTAGAGTGGATAAAATGGATGTAGAGTGGATAAAATGGATGTAGAGTTAATAAAAATGGATGTAGAGTGGACAAAATGGATGTAGAGTGGATAAAAATGGATGTAGAGAGGATAAAATTGATGTAGAGTGGATAAAATGGATGTAGAGTGGATAACAATGGATGTAGAGTTAATAAAAATGGATGTTGAGTGGAAATAATGGATGTAGAGAGGATAAAATGGATGTAGAGTGGATAAAATGTATGTAGAGTTCATAAAAATGGATGTAGAGTGGATAAAATTGATGTAGAGCGGATAAAATGGATGTAGAGTGGATAAAATGGATGTAGAGCGGATAAAATGGATGTAGAGTTGATAAAAATGGATGTAGAGTGGATAAAAATGGATGTAGAGTGGATAAAATGGATGTAGAGTGGATAAAATGGATGTAGAGTGGATAAAAAAGGATGTAGAGGGGATAAAATGGATGTAGAGTGGATAAAATTGATGTAGAGTGGATAAAATGGATGTAGAGTGGATAAAAATGGATGTAGAGTGGATAAAATGGATGTAGAGTGGGTAAAATAGATGTAGAGTGGATAAAATGGATGTAGAGTTGATAAAAATGGATGTAGAGTGGACAAAATGGATGTAGAGCGGATAAAATGGATGTAGAGTGGATAAAATGGATGTAGAGTGGATAAAATTGATGTAGAGTGGATAAAATTGATGTAGAGTGGATAAAATTGATGTAGAGTGGATAAAATGGATGTAGAGTGGATAAAAATGGATGTAGAGAGGATAAAATGGATGTAGAGTGGATAAAAATGGATGTAGAGTGGATAAAATGGATGTAGAGTGGATAAAATGGTTGTAGAGTGGGTAAAATAGATGTAGAGTGGATAAAATGGATGTAGAGTTGATAAAAATGGATGTAGAGTGGACAAAATGGATGTAGAGCGGATAAAATGGATGTAGAGTGGATAAAATGGATGTAGAGTGGATAAAATTGATGTAGAGTGGATAAAATTGATGTAGAGTGGATAAAATTGATGTAGAGTGGATAAAATGGATGTAGAGTTGATAAAAATGGATGTAGAGTGGACAAAATAGATGTAGAGTGGATAAAAATGGATGTAGAGAGGATAAAATTGATGTAGAGCGGATAAAATGGATGTAGAGTGGATAAAAATAGATGTAGAGTGGATAAAATGGATGTAGAGTGGATAAAACGGATGTAGAGTGGATAAAAAAGGATGTAGAGGGGATAAAATGGATGTAGAGTGGATAAAATTGATGTAGAGTTAATAAAAATGGATGTAGAGTGGACAAAATGGATGTAGAGTGGATAAAAATGGATGTAGAGAGGATAAAATTGATGTAGAGCGGATAAAATGGATGTAGAGTGGATAAAAATAGATGTAGAGTGGATAAAATGGATGTAGAGTGGATAAAACGGATGTAGAGTGGATAAAAAAGGATGTAGAGGGGATAAAATGGATGTAGAGTGGATAAAATTGATGTAGAGTTAATAAAAATGGATGTAGAGTGGACAAAATGGATGTAGAGTGGATAAAAATGGATGTAGAGTGGATAAAATGGATGTAGAGTTGATAACAATGGATGTAGAGTGGATAAAATGAATGTAGAGTAGATACAATGGATGTAGAGTGGATAAAATGGATGTAGAGTTGATAAAATGGATGTAAAGTGGATAAAATGGATGTAGAGTTAATAAAAATGGATGTTGAGTGGAAATAATGGATGTAGAGAGGATAAAATGGATGTAGAGTGGATAAAATGTATGTAGAGTTCATAAAAATGGATGTAGAGTGGATAAAATGGATGTAGAGCGGATAAAATGGATGTAGAGTGGATAAAATGGATGTGGAGTGGATAACAATGGATGTAGAGTGGATAAAATGGATGTAGAGTTGATAAAAATGGATGTAGAGTGGATAAAATGGATGTAGAGTTGATAAAATGGATGTAAAGTGGATAAAATGGATGTAGAGTTAATAAAAATGGATGTAGAGTGGACAAAATGGATGTAGAGTGGATAAAAATGGATGTAGAGAGGATAAAATTGATGTAGAGCGGATAAAATGGATGTAGAGTGGATAACAATGGATGTAGAGTTAATAAAAATGGATGTTGAGTGGAAATAATGGATGTAGAGAGGATAAAATGGATGTAGAGTGGATAAAATGTATGTAGAGTTCATAAAAATGGATGTAGAGTGGATAAAATTGATGTAGAGCGGATAAAATGGATGTAGAGTGGATAAAATGGATGTAGAGCGGATAAAATGGATGTAGAGTTGATAAAAATGGATGTAGAGTGGATAAAAATGGATGTAGAGTGGATAAAATGGATGTAGAGTGGATAAAATGGATGTAGAGTGGATAAAAAAGGATGTAGAGGGGATAAAATGGATGTAGAGTGGATAAAATTGATGTAGAGTGGATAAAATGGATGTAGAGTGGATAAAAATGGATGTAGAGTGGATAAAATGGATGTAGAGTGGGTAAAATAGATGTAGAGTGGATAAAATGGATGTAGAGTTGATAAAAATGGATGTAGAGTGGACAAAATGGATGTAGAGCGGATAAAATGGATGTAGAGTGGATAAAATGGATGTAGAGTGGATAAAATTGATGTAGAGTGGATAAAATTGATGTAGAGTGGATAAAATTGATGTAGAGTGGATAAAATGGATGTAGAGTGGATAAAAATGGATGTAGAGAGGATAAAATGGATGTAGAGTGGATAAAAATGGATGTAGAGTGGATAAAATGGATGTAGAGTGGATAAAATGGATGTAGAGTGGATAAAAATGGATGTAGAGGGGATAAAATGGATGTAGAGTGGATAAAATGGATGTAGAGTGGATGAAATGGATGTAGAGTTGATAAAAATGGATGTAGAGTGGATAAAATGAATGTAGAGTAGATAAAATGGATGTAGAGTGGATAAAATGGATGTAGAGTTGATAAAATGGATGTAAAGTGGATAAAATGGATGTAGAGTTAATAAAAATGGATGTAGAGTGGAAATAATGGATGTAGAGAGGATAAAATGGATGTAGAGTGGATAAAATGGATGTAGAGTGGATAAAAATGGATGTAGAGTATATAAAATGGATGTAGAGTATATAAAATGGATGTAGAGTGGATAAAAATGGATGTAGAGTTGATAAAAATGGATGTAGAGTGGACAAAATAGATGTAGAGTGGATAAAAATGGATGTAGAGTGGTATAAAATGGATGTAGAGTGGATAAAAATGGATGTAGAGAGGATAAAATGGATGTAGAGTGGATAAAAATGGATGTAGAGTGGATAAAATGGATGTAGAGTGGATAAAATGGATGTAGAGTGGATAAAATGGATGTAGAGTGGGTAAAATAGATGTAGAGTGGATAAAATGGATGTAGAGTTGATAAAAATGGATGTAGAGTGGATAAAATGGATGTAGAGTTGATAAAAATGGATGTAGAGTTAATAAAAATGGATGTAGAGTGGACAAAATAGATGTAGAGTGGATAAAATGGATGTAGAGTTGATAAAAATGGATGTAGAGTGGACAAAATAGATGTAGAGTGGATAAAAATGGATGTAGAGTGGTATAAAATGGATGTAGAGTGGATAAAAATGGATGTAGAGTGGATAAAAATGGATGTAGAGAGGATAAAATGTATGTAGAGTGGAAAAAATGGATGTAGAGTGGGTAAAATAGATGTAGAGTGGATAAAATGGATGTAGAGTTGATAAAAATGGATGTAGAGTGGACAAAATGGATGTAGAGTGGATAAAGTGGATGTAGAGTTGATAAAAATGGATGTAGAGTGGACAAAATGGATGTAGAGTGGATAAAAATGGATGTAGAGAGGATAAAATTGATGTAGAGCGGATAAAATGGATGTAGAGTGGATAAAATGGATGTGGAGTGGATAACAATGGATGTAGAGTGGATAAAATGGATGTAGAGTTGATAAAAATGGATGTAGAGTTAATAAAAATGGATGTAGAGTGGACAAAATGGATGTAGAGTGGATAAAAATGGATGTAGAGTGGATAAAATGGATGTAGAGTTGATAACAATGGATGTAGAGTGGATAAAATGAATGTAGAGTAGATACAATGGATGTAGAGTGGATAAAATGGATGTAGAGTTGATAAAATGGATGTAAAGTGGATAAAATGGATGTAGAGTTAATAAAAATGGATGTTGAGTGGAAATAATGGACGTAGAGAGGATAAAATGGATGTAGAGTGGATAAAAATGGATGTAGAGTGGATAAAAATGGATGTAGAGAGGATAAAATGGATGTAGAGTGGATAAAAATGGATGTAGAGTGGATAAAATGGATGTAGAGTGGATAAAATGGATGTAGAGTGGATAAAATGGATGTAGAGTGGGTAAAATAGATGTAGAGTGGATAAAATGGATGTAGAGTTGATAAAATGGATGTAAAGTGGATAAAATGGATGTAGAGTTAATAAAAATGGATGTTGAGTGGAAATAATGGATGTAGAGAGGATAAAATGGATGTAGAGTGGATAAAATGTATGTAGAGTTCATAAAAATGGATGTAGAGTGGATAAAATTGATGTAGAGCGGATAAAATGGATGTAGAGTGGATAAAATGGATGTGGAGTGGATAACAATGGATGTAGAGTGGATAAAATGGATGTAGAGTTGATAAAAATGGATGTAGAGTGGATAAAATGGATGTAGAGTTGATAAAATGGATGTAAAGTGGATAAAATGGATGTAGAGTTAATAAAAATGGATGTAGAGTGGACAAAATGGATGTAGAGTGGATAAAAATGGATGTAGAGAGGATAAAATTGATGTAGAGCGGATAAAATGGATGTAGAGTGGATAACAATGGATGTAGAGTGGATAAAATGGATGTAGAGTTGATAAAAATGGATGTAGAGTTAATAAAAATGGATGTTGAGTGGAAATAATGGATGTAGAGAGGATAAAATGGATGTAGAGTGGATAAAATGTATGTAGAGTTCATAAAAATGGATGTAGAGTGGATAAAATTGATGTAGAGCGGATAAAATTGATGTAGAGTGGATAAAATGGATGTAGAGTGGATAAAAATGGATGTAGAGTGGATAAAATGGATGTAGAGTGGGTAAAATAGATGTAGAGTGGATAAAATGGATGTAGAGTTGATAAAAATGGATGTAGAGTGGACAAAATGGATGTAGAGCGGATAAAATGGATGTAGAGTGGATAAAATGGATGTAGAGTGGATAAAATTGATGTAGAGTGGATAAAATTGATGTAGAGTGGATAAAATTGATGTAGAGTGGATAAAATGGATGTAGAGTGGATAAAAATGGATGTAGAGAGGATAAAATGGATGTAGAGTGGATAAAAATGGATGTAGAGTGGATAAAATGGATGTAGAGTGGATAAAATGGATGTAGAGTGGATAAAAATGGATGTAGAGGGGATAAAATGGATGTAGAGTGGATAAAATGGATGTAGAGTGGATGAAATGGATGTAGAGCGGATAAAATGGATGTGGAGTGGATAACAATGGATGTAGAGTGGATAAAATGGATGTAGAGTTGATAAAAATGGATGTAGAGTTAATAAAAATGGATGTAGAGTGGACAAAATGGATGTAGAGTGGATAAAAATGGATGTAGAGTGGATAAAATGGATGTAAAGTGGATAAAATGGATGTAGAGTTAATAAAAATGGATGTAGAGTGGATAAAATGGATGTAGAGTTCATAAAAATGGATGTAGAGTGGATAAAATTGATGTAGAGTTAATAAAAATGGATGTAGAGTGGACAAAATGGATGTAGAGTGGATAAAAATGGATGTAGAGTTGATAAAATGGATGTAAAGTGGATAAAATGGATGTAGAGTTAATAAAAATGGATGTAGAGTGGATAAAATGGATGTAGAGTTCATAAAAATGGATGTAGAGTGGATAAAATTGATGTAGAGCGGATAAAATGGATGTAGAGTGGATAAAATGGATGTACAGTGGATAAAATGGATGTAGAGTTGATAAAAATGGATGTAGAGTGGATAAAAATGGATGTAGAGTGGATAAAATGGATGTAGAGTGGATAAAACGGATGTAGAGTGGATAAAAAAGGATGTAGAGGGGATAAAATGGATGTAGAGTGGATAAAATTGATGTAGAGTGGATAAAATGGATGTAGAGTGGATAAAAATGGATGTAGAGTGGATAAAATGGTTGTAGAGTGGGTAAAATAGATGTAGAGTGGATAAAATGGATGTAGAGTTGATAAAAATGGATGTAGAGTGGACAAAATGGATGTAGAGCGGATAAAATGGATGTAGAGTGGATAAAATGGATGTAGAGTGGATAAAATTGATGTAGAGTGGATAAAATTGATGTAGAGTGGATAAAATTGATGTAGAGTGGATAAAATGGATGTAGAGTTGATAAAAATGGATGTAGAGTGGACAAAATAGATGTAGAGTGGATAAAAATGGATGTAGAGAGGATAAAATTGATGTAGAGCGGATAAAATGGATGTAGAGTGGATAAAAATAGATGTAGAGTGGATAAAATGGATGTAGAGTGGATAAAACGGATGTAGAGTGGATAAAAAAGGATGTAGAGGGGATAAAATGGATGTAGAGTGGATAAAATTGATGTAGAGTTAATAAAAATGGATGTAGAGTGGACAAAATGGATGTAGAGTGGATAAAAATGGATGTAGAGAGGATAAAATTGATGTAGAGCGGATAAAATGGATGTAGAGTGGATAAAAATAGATGTAGAGTGGATAAAATGGATGTAGAGTGGATAAAATGGATGTAGAGTGGATAAAAAAGGATGTAGAGGGGATAAAATGGATGTAGAGTGGATAAAATTGATGTAGAGTTAATAAAAATGGATGTAGAGTGGACAAAATGGATGTAGAGTGGATAAAAATGGATGTAGAGTGGATAAAATGGATGTAGAGTTGATAACAATGGATGTAGAGTGGATAAAATGAATGTAGAGTAGATACAATGGATGTAGAGTGGATAAAATGGATGTAGAGTTGATAAAATGGATGTAAAGTGGATAAAATGGATGTAGAGTTAATAAAAATGGATGTTGAGTGGAAATAATGGATGTAGAGAGGATAAAATGGATGTAGAGTGGATAAAATGTATGTAGAGTTCATAAAAATGGATGTAGAGTGGATAAAATTGATGTAGAGCGGATAAAATGGATGTAGAGTGGATAAAATGGATGTGGAGTGGATAACAATGGATGTAGAGTGGATAAAATGGATGTAGAGTTGATAAAAATGGATGTAGAGTGGATAAAATGGATGTAGAGTTGATAAAATGGATGTAAAGTGGATAAAATGGATGTAGAGTTAATAAAAATGGATGTAGAGTGGATAAAATGGATGTAGAGTGGATAAAAATGGATGTAGAGAGGATAAAATTGATGTAGAGCGGATAAAATGGATGTAGAGTGGATAACAATGGATGTAGAGTTAATAAAAATGGATGTTGAGTGGAAATAATGGATGTAGAGAGGATAAAATGGATGTAGAGTGGATAAAATGTATGTAGAGTTCATAAAAATGGATGTAGAGTGGATAAAATTGATGTAGAGTGGATAAAATGGATGTAGAGTGGATAAAATGGATGTAGAGCGGATAAAATGGATGTAGAGTTGATAAAAATGGATGTAGAGTGGATAAAAATGGATGTAGAGTGGATAAAATGGATGTAGAGTGGATAAAATGGATGTAGAGTGGATAAAAAAGGATGTAGAGGGGATAAAATGGATGTAGAGTGGATAAAATTGATGTAGAGTGGATAAAATGGATGTAGAGTGGATAAAAATGGATGTAGAGTGGATAAAATGGATGTAGAGTGGGTAAAATAGATGTAGAGTGGATAAAATGGATGTAGAGTTGATAAAAATGGATGTAGAGTGGACAAAATGGATGTAGAGCGGATAAAATGGATGTAGAGTGGATAAAATGGATGTAGAGTGGATAAAATTGATGTAGAGTGGATAAAATTGATGTAGAGTGGATAAAATTGATGTAGAGTGGATAAAATGGATGTAGAGTGGATAAAAATGGATGTAGAGAGGATAAAATGGATGTAGAGTGGATAAAAATGGATGTAGAGTGGATAAAATGGATGTAGAGTGGATAAAATGGATGTAGAGTGGATAAAAATGGATGTAGAGGGGATAAAATGGATGTAGAGTGGATAAAATGGATGTAGAGTGGATGAAATGGATGTAGAGTTGATAAAAATGGATGTAGAGTGGATAAAATGAATGTAGAGTAGATAAAATGGATGTAGAGTGGATAAAATGGATGTAGAGTTGATAAAATGGATGTAAAGTGGATAAAATGGATGTAGAGTTAATAAAAATGGATGTAGAGTGGAAATAATGGATGTAGAGAGGATAAAATGGATGTAGAGTGGATAAAATGGATGTAGAGTGGATAAAAATGGATGTAGAGTATATAAAATGGATGTAGAGTATATAAAATGGATGTAGAGTGGATAAAAATGGATGTAGAGTTGATAAAAATGGATGTAGAGTGGACAAAATAGATGTAGAGTGGATAAAAATGGATGTAGAGTGGTATAAAATGGATGTAGAGTGGATAAAAATGGATGTAGAGAGGATAAAATGGATGTAGAGTGGATAAAAATGGATGTAGAGTGGATAAAATGGATGTAGAGTGGATAAAATGGATGTAGAGTGGATAAAATGGATGTAGAGTGGGTAAAATAGATGTAGAGTGGATAAAATGGATGTAGAGTTGATAAAAATGGATGTAGAGTGGATAAAATGGATGTAGAGTTGATAAAAATGGATGTAGAGTTAATAAAAATGGATGTAGAGTGGACAAAATAGATGTAGAGTGGATAAAATGGATGTAGAGTTCATAAAAATGGATGTAGAGTGGACAAAATAGATGTAGAGTGGATAAAAATGGATGTAGAGTGGTATAAAATGGATGTAGAGTGGATAAAAATGGATGTAGAGTGGATAAAAATGGATGTAGAGAGGATAAAATGGATGTAGAGTGGATAAAATGGATGTAGAGTGGGTAAAATAGATGTAGAGTGGATAAAATGGATGTAGAGTTGATAAAAATGGATGTAGAGTGGACAAAATGGATGTAGAGTGGATAAAGTGGATGTAGAGTTGATAAAAATGGATGTAGAGTGGACAAAATGGATGTAGAGTGGATAAAAATGGATGTAGAGAGGATAAAATTGATGTAGAGCGGATAAAATGGATGTAGAGTGGATAAAATGGATGTGGAGTGGATAACAATGGATGTAGAGTGGATAAAATGGATGTAGAGTTGATAAAAATGGATGTAGAGTTAATAAAAATGGATGTAGAGTGGACAAAATGGATGTAGAGTGGATAAAAATGGATGTAGAGTGGATAAAATGGATGTAGAGTTGATAACAATGGATGTAGAGTGGATAAAATGAATGTAGAGTAGATACAATGGATGTAGAGTGGATAAAATGGATGTAGAGTTGATAAAATGGATGTAAAGTGGATAAAATGGATGTAGAGTTAATAAAAATGGATGTTGAGTGGAAATAATGGATGTAGAGAGGATAAAATGGATGTAGAGTGGATAAAAATGGATGTAGAGTGGATAAAAATGGATGTAGAGAGGATAAAATGGATGTAGAGTGGATAAAAATGGATGTAGAGTGGATAAAATGGATGTAGAGTGGATAAAATGGATGTAGAGTGGATAAAATGGATGTAGAGTGGGTAAAATAGATGTAGAGTGGATAAAATGGATGTAGAGTTGATAAAATGGATGTAAAGTGGATAAAATGGATGTAGAGTTAATAAAAATGGATGTTGAGTGGAAATAATGGATGTAGAGAGGATAAAATGGATGTAGAGTGGATAAAATGTATGTAGAGTTCATAAAAATGGATGTAGAGTGGATAAAATTGATGTAGAGCGGATAAAATGGATGTAGAGTGGATAAAATGGATGTGGAGTGGATAACAATGGATGTAGAGTGGATAAAATGGATGTAGAGTTGATAAAAATGGATGTAGAGTGGATAAAATGGATGTAGAGTTGATAAAATGGATGTAAAGTGGATAAAATGGATGTAGAGTTAATAAAAATGGATGTAGAGTGGACAAAATGGATGTAGAGTGGATAAAAATGGATGTAGAGAGGATAAAATTGATGTAGAGCGGATAAAATGGATGTAGAGTGGATAACAATGGATGTAGAGTGGATAAAATGGATGTAGAGTTGATAAAAATGGATGTAGAGTTAATAAAAATGGATGTTGAGTGGAAATAATGGATGTAGAGAGGATAAAATGGATGTAGAGTGGATAAAATGTATGTAGAGTTCATAAAAATGGATGTAGAGTGGATAAAATTGATGTAGAGCGGATAAAATGGATGTAGAGTGGATAAAATGGATGTAGAGCGGATAAAATGGATGTAGAGTTGATAAAAATGGATGTAGAGTGGATAAAAATGGATGTAGAGTGGATAAAATGGATGTAGAGTGGATAAAATGGATGTAGAGTGGATAAAAAAGGATGTAGAGGGGATAAAATGGATGTAGAGTGGATAAAATTGATGTAGAGTGGATAAAATGGATGTAGAGTGGATAAAAATGGATGTAGAGTGGATAAAATGGATGTAGAGTGGGTAAAATAGATGTAGAGTGGATAAAATGGATGTAGAGTTGATAAAAATGGATGTAGAGTGGACAAAATGGATGTAGAGCGGATAAAATGGATGTAGAGTGGATAAAATGGATGTAGAGTGGATAAAATTGATGTAGAGTGGATAAAATTGATGTAGAGTGGATAAAATTGATGTAGAGTGGATAAAATGGATGTAGAGTGGATAAAAATGGATGTAGAGAGGATAAAATGGATGTAGAGTGGATAAAAATGGATGTAGAGTGGATAAAATGGATGTAGAGTGGATAAAATGGATGTAGAGTGGATAAAAATGGATGTAGAGGGGATAAAATGGATGTAGAGTGGATAAAATGGATGTAGAGTGGATGAAATGGATGTAGAGTTGATAAAAATGGATGTAGAGTGGATAAAATGAATGTAGAGTAGATAAAATGGATGTAGAGTGGATAAAATGGATGTAGAGTTGATAAAATGGATGTAAAGTGGATAAAATGGATGTAGAGTTAATAAAAATGGATGTAGAGTGGAAATAATGGATGTAGAGAGGATAAAATGGATGTAGAGTGGATAAAATGGATGTAGAGTGGATAAAAATGGATGTAGAGTATATAAAATGGATGTAGAGTATATAAAATGGATGTAGAGTGGATAAAAATGGATGTAGAGTTGATAAAAATGGATGTAGAGTGGACAAAATTGATGTAGAGTGGATAAAAATGGATGTAGAGTGGTATAAAATGGATGTAGAGTGGATAAAAATGGATGTAGAGAGGATAAAATGGATGTAGAGTGGATAAAAATGGATGTAGAGTGGATAAAATGGATGTAGAGTGGATAAAATGGATGTAGAGTGGATAAAATGGATGTAGAGTGGGTAAAATAGATGTAGAGTGGATAAAATGGATGTAGAGTTGATAAAAATGGATGTAGAGTGGACAAAATGGATGTAGAGTGGATAAAATGGATGTAGAGTTGATAAAAATGGATGTAGAGTTAATAAAAATGGATGTAGAGTGGACAAAATAGATGTAGAGTGGATAAAATGGATGTAGAGTTGATAAAAATTGGTGTAGAGTGGACAAAATAGATGTAGAGTGGATAAAAATGGATGTAGAGTGGTATAAAATGGATGTAGAGTGGATAAAAATGGATGTAGAGTGGATAAAAATGGATGTAGAGAGGATAAAATGGATGTAGAGTGGATAAAATGGATGTAGAGTGGGTAAAATAGATGTAGAGTGGATAAAATGGATGTAGAGTTGATAAAAATGGATGTAGAGTGGACAAAATGGATGTAGAGTGGATAAAGTGGATGTAGAGTTGATAAAAATGGATGTAGAGTGGATAAAATTGATGTAGAGTGGATAAAATTGATGTAGAGTGGATAAAATGGATGTAGAGTGGATAAAAATGGATGTAGAGAGGATAAAATGGATGTAGAGTGGATAAAAATGGATGTAGAGTGGATAAAATGGATGTAGAGTGGATAAAATGGATGTAGAGTGGATAAAAATGGATGTAGAGGGGATAAAATGGATGTAGAGTGGATAAAATGGATGTAGAGTGGATGAAATGGATGTAGAGTTGATAAAAATGGATGTAGAGTGGATAAAATGAATGTAGAGTAGATAAAATGGATGTAGAGTGGATAAAATGGATGTAGAGTTGATAAAATGGATGTAAAGTGGATAAAATGGATGTAGAGTTAATAAAAATGGATGTAGAGTGGAAATAATGGATGTAGAGAGGATAAAATGGATGTAGAGTGGATAAAATGGATGTAGAGTGGATAAAAATGGATGTAGAGTATATAAAATGGATGTAGAGTATATAAAATGGATGTAGAGTGGATAAAAATGGATGTAGAGTTGATAAAAATGGATGTAGAGTGGACAAAATAGATGTAGAGTGGATAAAAATGGATGTAGAGTGGTATAAAATGGATGTAGAGTGGATAAAAATGGATGTAGAGTGGATAAAATGGATGTAGAGTGGATAAAAATGGATGTAGAGTGGATAAAATGGATGTAGAGTGGATAAAATGGATGTAGAGTGGATAAAATGGATGTAGAGTGGGTAAAATAGATGTAGAGTGGATAAAATGGATGTAGAGTTGATAAAAATGGATGTAGAGTGGATAAAATGGATGTAGAGTTGATAAAAATGGATGTAGAGTTAATAAAAATGGATGTAGAGTGGACAAAATAGATGTAGAGTGGATAAAATGGATGTAGAGTTGATAAAAATGGATGTAGAGTGGACAAAATAGATGTAGAGTGGATAAAAATGGATGTAGAGTGGTATAAAATGGATGTAGAGTGGATAAAAATGGATGTAGAGTGGATAAAAATGGATGTAGAGTGGATAAAATGGATGTAGAGTGGATAAAATGGATGTAGAGTGGGTAAAATAGATGTAGAGTGGATAAAATGGATGTAGAGTTGATAAAAATGGATGTAGAGTGGACAAAATGGATGTAGAGTGGATAAAGTGGATGTAGAGTTGATAAAAATGGATGTAGAGTGGACAAAATGGATGTAGAGTGGATAAAAATGGATGTAGAGAGGATAAAATTGATGTAGAGCGGATAAAATGGATGTAGAGTGTATAAAATGGATGTGGAGTGGATAACAATGGATGTAGAGTGGATAAAATGGATGTAGAGTTGATAAAAATGGATGTAGAGTTAATAAAAATGGATGTAGAGTGGACAAAATGGATGTAGAGTGGATAAAAATGGATGTAGAGTGGATAAAATGGATGTAGAGTGGATAACAATGGATGTAGAGTGGATAAAATGAATGTAGAGTAGATACAATGGATGTAGAGTGGATAAAATGGATGTAGAGTTGATAAAATGGATGTAGAGTGGATAAAATGGATGTAGAGTTAATAAAAATGGATGTTGAGTGGAAATAATGGATGTAGAGAGGATAAAATGGATGTAGAGTGGATAAAAATGGATGTAGAGTGGATAAAAATGGATGTAGAGAGGATAAAATGGATGTAGAGTGGATAAAAATGGATGTAGAGTGGATAAAATGGATGTAGAGTGGATAAAATGGATGTAGAGTGGATAAAATGGATGTAGAGTGGGTAAAATAGATGTAGAGTGGATAAAATGGATGTAGAGTTGATAAAATGGATGTAAAGTGGATAAAATGGATGTAGAGTTAATAAAAATGGATGTTGAGTGGAAATAATGGATGTAGAGAGGATAAAATGGATGTAGAGTGGATAAAATGTATGTAGAGTTCATAAAAATGGATGTAGAGTGGATAAAATTGATGTAGAGCGGATAAAATGGATGTAGAGTGGATAAAATGGATGTGGAGTGGATAACAATGGATGTAGAGTGGATAAAATGGATGTAGAGTTGATAAAAATGGATGTAGAGTGGATAAAATGGATGTAGAGTTGATAAAATGGATGTAGAGTGGATAAAATGGATGTAGAGTTAATAAAAATGGATGTAGAGTGGACAAAATGGATGTAGAGTGGATAAAAATGGATGTAGAGAGGATAAAATTGATGTAGAGCGGATAAAATGGATGTAGAGTGGATAAAAATGGATGTAGAGTGGATAAAATGGATGTAGAGTTGATAAAAATGGATGTAGAGTTAATAAAAATGGATGTTGAGTGGAAATAATGGATGTAGAGAGGATAAAATGGATGTAGAGTGGATAAAATGTATGTAGAGTTCATAAAAATGGATGTAGAGTGGATAAAATTGATGTAGAGCGGATAAAATGGATGTAGAGTGGATAAAATGGATGTAGAGCGGATAAAATGGATGTAGAGTTGATAAAAATGGATGTAGAGTGGATAAAAATGGATGTAGAGTGGATAAAATGGATGTAGAGTGGATAAAACGGATGTAGAGTGGATAAAAAAGGATGTAGAGGGGATAAAATGGATGTAGAGTGGATAAAATTGATGTAGAGTGGATAAAATGGATGTAGAGTGGATAAAAATGGATGTAGAGTGGATAAAATGGATGTAGAGTGGGTAAAATAGATGTAGAGTGGATAAAATGGATGTAGAGTTGATAAAAATGGATGTAGAGTGGACAAAATGGATGTAGAGCGGATAAAATGGATGTAGAGTGGATAAAATGGATGTAGAGTGGATAAAATTGATGTAGAGTGGATAAAATTGATGTAGAGTGGATAAAATTGATGTAGAGTGGATAAAATGGATGTAGAGTGGATAAAAATGGATGTAGAGTGGATAAAATGGATGTAGAGTGGATAAAAATGGATGTAGAGTGGATAAAATGGATGTAGAGTGGATAAAATGGATGTAGAGTGGATAAAAATGGATGTAGAGGGGATAAAATGGATGTAGAGTGGATAAAATGGATGTAGAGTGGATAAAATGGATGTAGAGTTGATAAAAATGGATGTAGAGTGGATAAAATGAATGTAGAGTAGATAAAATGGATGTAGAGTGGATAAAATGGATGTAGAGTTGATAAAATGGATGTAAAGTGGATAAAATGGATGTAGAGTTAATAAAAATGGATGTAGAGTGGAAATAATGGATGTAGAGAGGATAAAATGGATGTAGAGTGGATAAAATGGATGTAGAGTGGATAAAAATGGATGTAGAGTATATAAAATGGATGTAGAGTATATAAAATGGATGTAGAGTGGATAAAAATGGATGTAGAGTTGATAAAAATGGATGTAGAGTGGACAAAATAGATGTAGAGTGGATAAAAATGGATGTAGAGTGGTATAAAATGGATGTAGAGTGGATAAAAATGGATGTAGAGAGGATAAAATGGATGTAGAGTGGATAAAAATGGATGTAGAGTGGATAAAATGGATGTAGAGTGGATAAAATGGATGTAGAGTGGATAAAATGGATGTAGAGTGGGTAAAATAGATGTAGAGTGGATAAAATGGATGTAGAGTTGATAAAAATGGATGTAGAGTGGACAAAATGGATGTAGAGTGGATAAAATGGATGTAGAGTTGATAAAAATGGATGTAGAGTTAATAAAAATGGATGTAGAGTGGACAAAATAGATGTAGAGTGGATAAAATGGATGTAGAGTTGATAAAAATGGATGTAGAGTGGACAAAATAGATGTAGAGTGGATAAAAATGGATGTAGAGTGGTATAAAATGGATGTAGAGTGGATAAAAATGGATGTAGAGTGGATAAAAATGGATGTAGAGAGGATAAAATGGATGTAGAGTGGATAAAATGGATGTAGAGTGGGTAAAATAGATGTAGAGTGGATAAAATGGATGTAGAGTTGATAAAAATGGATGTAGAGTGGACAAAATGGATGTAGAGTGGATAAAGTGGATGTAGAGTTGATAAAAATGGATGTAGAGTGGACAAAATGGATGTAGAGTGGATAAAAATGGATGTAGAGAGGATAAAATTGATGTAGAGCGGATAAAATGGATATAGAGTGGATAAAATGGATGTGGAGTGGATAACAATGGATGTAGAGTGGATAAAATGGATGTAGAGTTGATAAAAATGGATGTAGAGTTAATAAAAATGGATGTAGAGTGGACAAAATGGATGTAGAGTGGATAAAAATGGATGTAGAGTGGATAAAATGGATGTAGAGTTGATAACAATGGATGTAGAGTGGATAAAATGAATGTAGAGTAGATACAATGGATGTAGAGTGGATAAAATGGATGTAGAGTTGATAAAATGGATGTAAAGTGGATAAAATGGATGTAGAGTTAATAAAAATGGATGTTGAGTGGAAATAATGGACGTAGAGAGGATAAAATGGATGTAGAGTGGATAAAAATGGATGTAGAGTGGATAAAAATGGATGTAGAGAGGATAAAATGGATGTAGAGTGGATAAAAATGGATGTAGAGTGGATAAAATGGATGTAGAGTGGATAAAATGGATGTAGAGTGGATAAAATGGATGTAGAGTGGGTAAAATAGATGTAGAGTGGATAAAATGGATGTAGAGTGGATAAAAAAGGATGTAGAGGGGATAAAATGGATGTAGAGTGGATAACAATGGATGTAGAGTGGATAAAATAAATGTAGAGTAGATACAATGGATGTAGAGTGGATAAAATGGATGTAGAGTTGATAAAATGGATGTAGAGTGGATAAAATGGATGTAGAGTTAATAAAAATGGATGTTGAGTGGAAATAATGGATCTAGAGAGGATAAAATGGATGTAGAGTGGATAAAATGTATGTAGAGTTCATAAAAATGGATGTAGAGTGGATAAAATTGATGTAGAGCGGATAAAATGGATGTAGAGTGGTATAAAATGGATGTAGAGTGGATAAAAATGGATGTAGAGTGGATAAAAATGGATGTAGAGTGGATAAAAATGGATGTAGAGTGGATAAAAATGGATGTAGAGTTAATAAAAATGGATGTAGAGTGGACAAAATAGATGTAGAGTGGATAAAAATGGATGTAGAGTGGTATAAAATGGATGTAGAGTGGATAAAAATGGATGTAGAGTGGATAAAAATGGATGTAGAGAGGATAAAATGGATGTAGAGTGGATAAAATGGATGTAGAGTTGATAAAAATGGATGTAGAGTGGACAAAATGGATGTAGAGTGGATAAAGTGGATGTAGAGTTGATAAAAATGGATGTAGAGTGGACAAAATGGATGTAGAGTGGATAAAATTGATGTAGAGCGGATAAAATGGATGTAGAGTGGATAAAATGGATGTAGAGTGGATAAAATGGATGTAGAGTTGATAAAAATGGATGTAGAGTGGATAAAAATGGATGTAGAGTGGATAAAATGGATGTAGAGTGGATAAAACGGATGTAGAGTGGATAAAAAAGGATGTAGAGGGGATAAAATGGATGTAGAGTGGATAAAATTGATGTAGAGTGGATAAAATGGATGTAGAGTGGATAAAAATGGATGTAGAGTGGATAAAATGGATGTAGAGTGGGTAAAATAGATGTAGAGTGGATAAAATGGATGTAGAGTTGATAAAAATGGATGTAGAGTGGACAAAATGGATGTAGAGCGGATAAAATGGATGTAGAGTGGATAAAATGGATGTAGAGTGGATAAAATTGATGTAGAGTGGATAAAATTGATGTAGAGTGGATAAAATTGATGTAGAGTGGATAAAATGGATGTAGAGTTGATAAAAATGGATGTAGAGTGGACAAAATAGATGTAGAGTGGATAAAAATGGATGTAGAGAGGATAAAATTGATGTAGAGCGGATAAAATGGATGTAGAGTGGATAAAAATAGATGTAGAGTGGATAAAATGGATGTAGAGTGGATAAAACGGATGTAGAGTGGATAAAAAAGGATGTAGAGGGGATAAAATGGATGTAGAGTGGATAAAATTGATGTAGAGTTAATAAAAATGGATGTAGAGTGGACAAAATGGATGTAGAGTGGATAAAAATGGATGTAGAGAGGATAAAATTGATGTAGAGTGGATAAAATGGATGTAGAGTGGATAAAAATTGATGTAGAGTGGATAAAATGGATGTAGAGTGGATAAAACGGATGTAGAGTGGATAAAAAAGGATGTAGAGGGGATAAAATGGATGTAGAGTGGATAAAATTGATGTAGAGTTAATAAAAATGGATGTAGAGTGGACAAAATGGATGTAGAGTGGATAAAAATGGATGTAGAGTGGATAAAATGGATGTAGAGTTGATAACAATGGATGTAGAGTGGATAAAATGAATGTAGAGTAGATACAATGGATGTAGAGTGGATAAAATGGATGTAGAGTTGATAAAATGGATGTAAAGTGGATAAAATGGATGTAGAGTTAATAAAAATGGATGTTGAGTGGAAATAATGGATGTAGAGAGGATAAAATGGATGTAGAGTGGATAAAATGTATGTAGAGTTCATAAAAATGGATGTAGAGTGGATAAAATTGATGTAGAGCGGATAAAATGGATGTAGAGTGGATAAAATGGATGTGGAGTGGATAACAATGGATGTAGAGTGGATAAAATGGATGTAGAGTTGATAAAAATGGATGTAGAGTGGATAAAATGGATGTAGAGTTGATAAAATGGATGTAAAGTGGATAAAATGGATGTAGAGTTAATAAAAATGGATGTAGAGTGGACAAAATGGATGTAGAGTGGATAAAAATGGATGTAGAGAGGATAAAATTGATGTAGAGCGGATAAAATGGATGTAGAGTGGATAAAAATGGATGTAGAGTGGATAAAATGGATGTAGAGTTGATAAAAATGGATGTAGAGTTAATAAAAATGGATGTTGAGTGGAAATAATGGATGTAGAGAGGATAAAATGGATGTAGAGTGGATAAAATGGATGTAGAGTTCATAAAAATGGATGTAGAGTGGATAAAATTGATGTAGAGCGGATAAAATGGATGTAGAGTGGATAAAATGGATGTAGAGCGGATAAAATGGATGTAGAGTTGATAAAAATGGATGTAGAGTGGATAAAAATGGATGTAGAGTGGATAAAATGGATGTAGAGTGGATAAAACGGATGTAGAGTGGATAAAAAAGGATGTAGAGGGGATAAAATGGATGTAGAGTGGATAAAATTGATGTAGAGTGGATAAAATGGATGTAGAGTGGATAAAAATGGATGTAGAGTGGATAAAATGGATGTAGAGTGGGTAAAATAGATGTAGAGTGGATAAAATGGATGTAGAGTTGATAAAAATGGATGTAGAGTGGACAAAATGGATGTAGAGCGGATAAAATGGATGTAGAGTGGATAAAATGGATGTAGAGTGGATAAAATTGATGTAGAGTGGATAAAATTGATGTAGAGTGGATAAAATTGATGTAGAGTGGATAAAATGGATGTAGAGTGGATAAAAATGGATGTAGAGAGGATAAAATGGATGTAGAGTGGATAAAAATGGATGTAGAGTGGATAAAATGGATGTAGAGTGGATAAAATGGATGTAGAGTGGATAAAAATGGATGTAGAGGGGATAAAATGGATGTAGAGTGGATAAAATGGATGTAGAGTGGATGAAATGGATGTAGAGTTGATAAAAATGGATGTAGAGTGGATAAAATGAATGTAGAGTAGATAAAATGGATGTAGAGTGGATAAAATGGATGTAGAGTTGATAAAATGGATGTAAAGTGGATAAAATGGATGTAGAGTTAATAAAAATGGATGTAGAGTGGAAATAATGGATGTAGAGAGGATAAAATGGATGTAGAGTGGATAAAATGGATGTAGAGTGGATAAAAATGGATGTAGAGTATATAAAATGGATGTAGAGTATATAAAATGGATGTAGAGTGGATAAAAATGGATGTAGAGTTGATAAAAATGGATGTAGAGTGGACAAAATAGATGTAGAGTGGATAAAAATGGATGTAGAGTGGTATAAAATGGATGTAGAGTGGATAAAAATGGATGTAGAGAGGATAAAATGGATGTAGAGTGGATAAAAATGGATGTAGAGTGGATAAAATGGATGTAGAGTGGATAAAATGGATGTAGAGTGGATAAAATGGATGTAGAGTGGGTAAAATAGATGTAGAGTGGATAAAATGGATGTAGAGTTGATAAAAATGGATGTAGAGTGGACAAAATGGATGTAGAGTGGATAAAATGGATGTAGAGTTGATAAAAATGGATGTAGAGTTAATAAAAATGGATGTAGAGTGGATAAAATGGATGTAGAGTTGATAAAAATGGATGTAGAGTGGACAAAATAGATGTAGAGTGGATAAAAATGGATGTAGAGTGGTATAAAATGGATGTAGAGTGGATAAAAATGGATGTAGAGTGGATAAAAATGGATGTAGAGAGGATAAAATGGATGTAGAGTGGATAAAATGGATGTAGAGTGGGTAAAATAGATGTAGAGTGGATAAAATGGATGTAGAGTTGATAAAAATGGATGTAGAGTGGACAAAATGGATGTAGAGTGGATAAAGTGGATGTAGAGTTGATAAAAATGGATGTAGAGTGGACAAAATGGATGTAGAGTGGATAAAAATGGATGTAGAGAGGATAAAATTGATGTAGAGCGGATAAAATGGATGTAGAGTGGATAAAATGGATGTGGAGTGGATAACAATGGATGTAGAGTGGATAAAATGGATGTAGAGTTGATAAAAATGGATGTAGAGTTAATAAAAATGGATGTAGAGTGGACAAAATGGATGTAGAGTGGATAAAAATGGATGTAGAGTGGATAAAATGGATGTAGAGTTGATAACAATGGATGTAGAGTGGATAAAATGAATGTAGAGTAGATACAATGGATGTAGAGTGGATAAAATGGATGTAGAGTTGATAAAATGGATGTAAAGCGGATAAAATGGATGTAGAGTTAATAAAAATGGATGTTGAGTGGAAATAATGGACGTAGAGAGAATAAAATGGATGTAGAGTGGATAAAAATGGATGTAGAGTGGATAAAAATGGATGTAGAGAGGATAAAATGGATGTAGAGTGGATAAAAATGGATGTAGAGTGGATAAAATGGATGTAGAGTGGACAAAATAGATGTAGAGTGGATAAAAATGGATGTAGAGTGGTATAAAATGGATGTAGAGTGGATAAAAATGGATGTAGAGTGGATAAAAATGGATGTAGAGAGGATAAAATGGATGTAGAGTGGATAAAATGGATGTAGAGTTGATAAAAATGGATGTAGAGCGGATAAAATGGATGTAGAGTGGATAAAATGGATGTAGAGTGGATAAAATTGATGTAGAGTGGATAAAATGGATGTAGAGTGGATGAAATGGATGTAGAGTTGATAAAAATGGATGTAGAGTGGATAAAATGAATGTAGAGTAGATAAAATGGATGTAGAGTGGATAAAATGGATGTAGAGTTGATAAAATGGATGTAAAGTGGATAAAATGGATGTAGAGTTAATAAAAATGGATGTAGAGTGGAAATAATGGATCTAGAGAGGATAAAATGGATGTAGAGTGGATAAAATGGATGTAGAGTTCATAAAAATGGATGTAGAGTGGATAAAAATGGATGTAGATTGGATAAAATGGATGTAGATTGGATAAAATGGATGTAGAGTGGATAAAAATGGATGTAGAGCGGATAAAAATGGATGTAGAGTATATAAAATGGATGTAGAGTATATAAAATGGATGTAGAGTGGATAAAAATGGATGTAGAGTGGATAAAATGGATGTAGAGTGGATAAAAATAGATGTAGAGTGGATAAAATGGATGTAGAGTGGATAAAACGGATGTAGAGTGGATAAAAAAGGATGTAGAGGGGATAAAATGGATGTAGAGTGGATAAAATTGATGTAGAGTAGATACAATGGATGTAGAGTGGACAAAATGGATGTAGAGTGGATAAAAATGGATGTAGAGAGGATAAAATTGATGTAGAGCGGATAAAATGGATGTAGAGTGGATTAAATGGATGTGGAGTGGATAACAATGGATGTAGAGTGGATAAAATGGATGTAGAGTTGATAAAAATGGATGTAGAGTTAATAAAAATGGATGTTGAGTGGAAATAATGGATGTAGAGAGGATAAAATGGATGTAGAGTGGATAAAATGTATGTAGAGTTCATAAAAATGGATGTAGAGTGGATAAAATTGATGTAGAGCGGATAAAATGGATGTAGAGTGGATAAAATGGATGTAGAGTGGATAAAAAGGATGTAGAGTGGATATAAAAAGATGTAGAGGGGATAAAATGGATGTAGAGTGGATAAAATTGATGTAGAGTGGATAAAATGGATGTAGAGTGGATTAAAATGGATGTAGAGTGGATAAAATGGATGTAGAGTGGGTAAAATAGATGTAGAGTGAATAAAATGAATGTAGAGTTGATAAAAATGGATGTAGAGTGGACAAAATGGATGTAGAGCGGATAAAATGGATGTAGAGTGGATAAAATGGATGTAGAGTGGATGAAATGGATGTAGAGTTGATAAAAATGGATGTAGAGTGGATAAAATGAATGTAGAGTAGATAAAATGGATGTAGAGTGGATAAAATGGATGTAGAGTTGATAAAATGGATATAAAGTGGATAAAATGGATGTAGAGTTAATAAAAATGGATGTAGAGTGGAAATAATGGATGTAGAGAGGATAAAATGGATGTAGAGTGGATAAAATGGATGTAGAGTTCATAAAAATGGATGTAGAGTGGATAAAAATGGATGTAGATTGGATAAAATGGATGTAGATTGGATAAAATGGATGTAGAGTGGATAAAAATGGATGTAGAGTGGATAAAAATGGATGTAGAGTATATAAAATGGATGTAGAGTATATAAAATGGATGTAGAGTGGATAAAAATGGATGTAGAGTGGATAAAATGGATGTAGAGTGGATAAAAATAGATGTAGAGTGGATAAAATGGATGTAGAGTGGATAAAATTGATGTAGAGTTAATAAAAATGGATGTAGAGTGGACAAAATGGATGTAGAGTGGATAAAAATGGATGTAGAGTGGATAAAATGGATGTAGAGTTGATAACAATGGATGTAGAGTGGATAAAATGAATGTAGAGTAGATAAAATGGATGTAGAGTGGATAAAATGGATGTAGAGTTGATAAAATGGATGTAAAGTGGATAAAATGGATGTAGAGTTAATAAAAATGGATGTTGAGTGGAAATAATGGATGTAGAGAGGATAAAATGGATGTAGAGTGGATAAAATGTATGTAGAGTTAATAAAAATGGATGTAGAGTGGATAAAATTGATGTAGAGCGGATAAAATGGATGTAGAGTGGATAAAATGGATGTGGAGTGGATAACAATGGATGTAGAGTGGATAAAATGGATGTAGAGTTGATAAAAATGGATGTAGAGTGGATAAAATGGATGTAGAGTTGATAAAATGGATGTAAAGTGGATAAAATGGATGTAGAGTTAATAAAAATGGATGTAGAGTGGACAAAATGGATGTAGAGTGGATAAAAATGGATGTAGAGAGGATAAAATTGATGTAGAGCGGATAAAATGGATGTAGAGTGGATAAAATGGATGTGGAGTGGATAACAATGGATGTAGAGTGGATAAAATGGATGTAGAGTTGATAAAAATGGATGTAGAGTTAATAAAAATGGATGTTGAGTGGAAATAATGGATGTAGAGAGGATAAAATGGATGTAGAGTGGATAAAATGTATGTAGAGTTCATAAAAATGGATGTAGAGTGGATAAAATTGATGTAGAGTGGATAAAATGGATGTAGAGTGGATAAAATGGATGTAGAGTGGATAAAATGTATGTAGAGTTGATAAAAATGGATGTAGAGTGGATAAAAATGGATGTAGAGTGGATAAAATGGATGTAGAGTGGATAAAACGGATGTAGAGTGGATAAAAAAGGATGTAGAGGGGATAAAATGGATGTAGAGTGGATAAAATTGATGTAGAGTGGATAAAATGGATGTAGAGTGGATAAAAATGGATGTAGAGTGGATAAAATGGATGTAGAGTGGGTAAAATAGATGTAGAGTGGATAAAATGGATGTAGAGTTGATAAAAATGGATGTAGAGTGGACAAAATGGATGTAGAGCGGATAAAATGGATGTAGAGTGGATAAAATGGATGTAGAGTGGATAAAATTGATGTAGAGTGGATAAAATGGATGTAGAGTGGATGAAATGGATGTAGAGTTGATAAAAATGGATGTAGAGTGGATAAAATGAATGTAGAGTAGATAAAATGGATGTAGAGTGGATAAAATGGATGTAGAGTTGATAAAATGGATGTAAAGTGGATAAAATGGATGTAGAGTTAATAAAAATGGATGTAGAGTGGAAATAATGGATCTAGAGAGGATAAAATGGATGTAGAGTGGATAAAATGGATGTAGAGTTCATAAAAATGGATGTAGAGTGGATAAAAATGGATGTAGATTGGATAAAATGGATGTAGATTGGATAAAATGGATGTAGAGTGGATAAAAATGGATGTAGAGCGGATAAAAATGGATGTAGAGTATATAAAATGGATGTAGAGTATATAAAATGGATGTAGAGTGGATAAAAATGGATGTAGAGTGGATAAAATGGATGTAGAGTGGATAAAAATAGATGTAGAGTGGATAAAATGGATGTAGAGTGGATAAAACGGATGTAGAGTGGATAAAAAAGGATGTAGAGGGGATAAAATGGATGTAGAGTGGATAAAATTGATGTAGAGTAGATACAATGGATGTAGAGTGGACAAAATGGATGTAGAGTGGATAAAAATGGATGTAGAGAGGATAAAATTGATGTAGAGCGGATAAAATGGATGTAGAGTGGATAAAATGGATGTGGAGTGGATAACAATGGATGTAGAGTGGATAAAATGGATGTAGAGTTGATAAAAATGGATGTAGAGTTAATAAAAATGGATGTTGAGTGGAAATAATGGATGTAGAGAGGATAAAATGGATGTAGAGTGGATAAAATGTATGTAGAGTTCATAAAAATGGATGTAGAGTGGATAAAATTGATGTAGAGCGGATAAAATGGATGTAGAGTGGATAAAATGGATGTAGAGTGGATAAAATGGATGTAGAGTTGATAAAAATGGATGTAGAGTGGATAAAAATGGATGTAGAGTGGATAAAATGGATGTAGAGTGGATAAAACGGATGTAGAGTGGATAAAAAAGGATGTAGAGGGGATAAAATGGATGTAGAGTGGATAAAATGGATGTAGAGTGGGTAAAATAGATGTAGGGTGGATAAAATGGATGTAGAGTGGATAAAAATGGATGTAGAGAGGATAAAATGGATGTAGAGTGGATAAAAATGGATGTAGAGTGGATAAAATGGATGTAGAGTGGATAAAATGGATGTAGAGTGGATAAAAATGGATGTAGAGTGGATAAAATGGATGTAGAGTGGATAAAATGGATGTAGAGTGGATGAAATGGATGTAGAGTTGATAAAAATGGATGTAGAGTGGATAAAATGAATGTAGAGTAGATAAAATGGATGTAGAGTGGATAAAATGGATGTAGAGTTGATAAAATGGATGTAAAGTGGATAAAATGGATGTAGAGTTAATAAAAATGGATGTAGAGTGGAAATAATGGATGTAGAGAGGATAAAATGGATGTAGAGTGGATAAAAATGGATGTAGAGTGGATAAAATGGATTTAGAGTGGATAAAATGGATGTAGAGTGGATAAAATGAATGTAGAGTAGATAAAATGGATGTAGAGTGGATAAAATGGATGTAGAGTTGATAAAATGGATGTAGAGTGGTATAAAATGGATGTAGAGTGGATAAAAATGGATGTAGAGTGGATAAAAATGGATGTAGAGAGGATAAAATGGATGTAGAGTGGATAAAAATCGATGTAGAGTGGATAAAATGGATTTAGAGTGGATAAAATGGATGTAGAGTGGATAAAATGGATGTAGAGTGGGTAAAATAGATGTAGAGTGGATAAAATGGATGTAGAGTTGATAAAAATGGATGTAGAGTGGACAAAATGGATGTAGAGTGGATAAAATGGATGTAGAGTTGATAAAAATGGATGTAGAGTTAATAAAAATGGATGTAGAGTGGACAAAATAGATGTAGAGTGGATAAAATGGATGTAGAGTTGATAAAAATGGATGTAAAGTGGACAAAATAGATGTAGAGTGGATAAAAATGGATGTAGAGTGGTATAAAATGGATGTAGAGTGGATAAAAATGGATGTAGAGTGGATAAAAATGGATGTAGAGAGGATAAAATGGATGTAGAGTGGATAAAATGGATGTAGAGTGGGTAAAATAGATGTAGAGTGGATAAAATGGATGTAGAGTTGATAAAAATGGATGTAGAGTGGACAAAATGGATGTAGAGAGGATAAAATTGATGTAGAGCGGATAAAATGGATGTAGAGTGGATAAAATGGATGTGGAGTGGATAACAATGGATGTAGAGTGGATAAAATGGATGTAGAGTTGATAAAAATGGATGTAGAGTTAATAAAAATGGATGTTGAGTGGAAATAATGGATGTAGAGAGGATAAAATGGATGTAGAGTGGATAAAATGTATGTAGAGTTCATAAAAATGGATGTAGAGTGGATAAAATTGATGTAGAGCGGATAAAATGGATGTAGAGTGGATAAAATGGATGTGGAGTGGATAACAATGGATGTAGAGTGGATAAAAATGGATGTAGAGTTAATAAAAATGGATGTAGAGTGGACAAAATAGATGTAGAGTGGATAAAAATGGATGTAGAGTGGTATAAAATGGATGTAGAGTGGATAAAAATGGATGTAGAGTGGATAAAAATGGATGTAGAGAGGATAAAATGGATGTAGAGTGGATAAAAATGGATGTAGAGTGGATAAAATGGATGTAGAGTGGATAAAATGGATGTAGAGTGGATAAAATGGATGTAGAGTGGGTAAAATAGATGTAGAGTGGATAAAATGGATGTAGAGTGGATAAAAAAGGATGTAGAGGGGATAAAATGGATGTAGAGTGGATAACAATGGATGTAGAGTGGATAAAATGAATGTAGAGTAGATACAATGGATGTAGAGTGGATAAAATGGATGTAGAGTTGATAAAATGGATGTAGAGTGGATAAAATGGATGTAGAGTTAATAAAAATGGATGTTGAGTGGAAATAATGGATGTAGAGAGGATAAAATGGATGTAGAGTGGATAAAATGTATGTAGAGTTCATAAAAATGGATGTAGAGTGGATAAAATTGATGTAGAGCGGATAAAATGGATGTAGAGTGGTATAAAATGGATGTAGAGTGGATAAAAATGGATGTAGAGTGGATAAAAATGGATGTAGAGTGGATAAAAATGGATGTAGAGTGGATAAAAATGGATGTAGAGTTAATAAAAATGGATGTAGAGTGGACAAAATAGATGTAGAGTGGATAAAAATGGATGTAGAGTGGTATAAAATGGATGTAGAGTGGATAAAAATGGATGTAGAGTGGATAAAAATGGATGTAGAGAGGATAAAATGGATGTAGAGTGGATAAAAATGGATGTAGAGTGGATAAAAACGATGTAGAGTGGATAACAATGGATGTAGAGTGGATAAAATGAATGTAGAGTAGATACAATGGATGTAGAGTGGATAAAATGGATGTAGAGTTGATAAAATGGATGTAAAGTGGATAAAATGGATGTAGAGTTAATAAAAATGGATGTTGAGTGGAAATAATGGATGTAGAGAGGATAAAATGGATGTAGAGTGGATAAAATGTATGTAGAGTTCATAAAAATGGATGTAGAGTGGATAAAATTGATGTAGAGCGGATAAAATGGATGTAGAGTGGATAAAATGGATGTGGAGTGGATAACAATGGATGTAGAGTGGATAAAATGGATGTAGAGTTGATAAAAATGGATGTAGAGTAGATAAAAATGGATGTAGAGTGGATAAAATGGATGTAGAGTGGATAAAACGGATGTAGAGTGGATAAAAAAGGATGTAGAGGGGATAAAATGGATGTAGAGTGGATAAAATTGATGTAGAGTGGATAAAATGGATGTAGAGTGGATAAAAATGGATGTAGAGTGGATAAAATGGATGTAGAGTGGGTAAAATAGATGTACAGTGGATAAAATGGATGTAGAGTTGATAAAAATGGATGTAGAGTGGACAAAATGGATGTAGAGCGGATAAAATGGATGTAGAGTGGATAAAATGGATGTAGAGAGGATAAAATTGATGTAGAGTGGATAAAATTGATGTAGAGAGGATAAAATGGATGTAGAGTGGATAAAAATGGATGTAGAGTGGATAAAATGGATGTAGAGTGGATAAAATGGATGTAGAGTGGATGAAATGGATGTAGAGTTGATAAAAATGGATGTAGAGTGGATAAAATGAATGTAGAGTAGATAAAATGGATGTGGAGTGGATAACAATGGATGTAGAGTGGATAAAATGGATGTAGAGTTGATAAAAATGGATGTAGAGTTAATAAAAATGGATGTTGAGTGGAAATAATGGATGTAGAGAGGATAAAATGGATGTAGAGTGGATAAAATGTATGTAGAGTTCATAAAAATGGATGTAGAGTGGATAAAATTGATGTAGAGCGGATAAAATGGATGTAGAGTGGATAAAATGGATGTAGAGTGGATAAAATGGATGTAGAGTTGATAAAAATGGATGTAGAGTGGATAAAAATGGATGTAGAGTGGATAAAATGGATGTAGAGTGGATAAAACGGATGTAGAGTGGATAAAAAAGGATGTACAGGGGATAAAATGGATGTAGAGTGGATAAAATTGATGTAGAGTGGATAAAATGGATGTAGAGTGGATAAAAATGGATGTAGAGTGGATAAAATGGATGTAGAGTGGGTAAAATAGATGTAGAGTGGATAAAATGGATGTAGAGTTGATAAAAATGGATGTAGAGTGGACAAAATGGATGTAGAGCGGATAAAATGGATGTAGAGTGGATAAAATGGATGTAGAGTGGATAAAATTGATGTAGAGTGGATAAAATTGATGTAGAGTGGATAAAATAGATGTAGAGTGGATAAAAATGGATGTAGAGAGGATAAAATGGATGTAGAGTGGATAAAAATGGATGTAGAGTGGATAAAATGGATGTAGAGTGGATAAAATGGATGTAGAGTGGATAAAATGGATGTAGAGTTGATAAAAATGGATGTAGAGTGGATAAAATGAATGTAGAGTAGATAAAATGGATGTAGAGTGGATAAAATGGATGTAGAGTTGATAAAATGGATGTAAAGTGGATAAAATGGATGTAGAGTTAATAAAAATGGATGTAGAGTGGAAATAATGGATGTAGAGAGGATAAAATGGATGTAGAGCGGATAAAATGGATGTAGAGTGGATAAAAATGGATGTAGAGTATATAAAATGGATGTAGAGTATATAAAATGGATGTGGAGTGGATAACAATGGATGTAGAGTGGATAAAATGGATGTAGAGTGGACAAAATAGATGTAGAGTGGATAAAAATGGATGTAGAGTGGTATAAAATGGATGTAGAGTGGATAAAAATGGATGTAGAGTGGATAAAAATGGATGTAGAGAGGATAAAATGGATGTAGAGTGGATAAAAATGGATGTAGAGTGGATAAAATGGATGTAGAGTGGATAAAATGGATGTAGAGTGGATTAAATGGATGTAGAGTGGGTAAAATAGATGTAGAGTGGATAAAATGGATGTAGAGTTGATAAAAATGGATGTAGAGTGGACAAAATGGATGTAGAGTGGATAAAATGGATGTAGAGTTGATAAAAATGGATGTAGAGTTAATAAAAATGGATGTAGAGTGGACAAAATAGATGTAGAGTGGATAAAATGGATGTAGAGTTGATAAAAATGGATGTAGAGTGGACAAAATAGATGTAGAGTGGATAAAAATGGATGTAGAGTGGTATAAAATGGATGTAGAGTGGATAAAAATGGATGTAGAGTGGATAAAAATGGATGTAGAGAGGATAAAATGGATGTAGAGTGGATAAAATGGATGTAGAGTGGGTAAAATAGATGTAGAGTGGATAAAATGGATGTAGAGTTGATAAAAATGGATGTAGAGTGGACAAAATGGATGTAGAGTGGATAAAGTGGATGTAGAGTTGATAAAAATGGATGTAGAGTGGACAAAATGGATGTAGAGTGGATAAAAATGGATGTAGAGAGGATAAAATTGATGTAGAGCGGATAAAATGGATGTAGAGTGGATAAAATGGATGTGGAGTGGATAACAATGGATGTAGAGTGGATAAAATGGATGTAGAGTTGATAAAAATGGATGTAGAGTTAATAAAAATGGATGTAGAGTGGACAAAATGGATGTAGAGTGGATAAAAATGGATGTAGAGTGGATAAAATGGATGTAGAGTTGATAACAATGGATGTAGAGTGGATAAAATGAATGTAGAGTAGATACAATGGATGTAGAGTGGATAAAATGGATGTAGAGTTGATAAAATGGATGTAAAGTGGATAAAATGGATGTAGAGTTAATAAAAATGGATGTTGAGTGGAAATAATGGATGTAGAGAGGATAAAATGGATGTAGAGTGGATAAAATGTATGTAGAGTTCATAAAAATGGATGTAGAGTGGATAAAATTGATGTAGAGCGGATAAAATGGATGTAGAGTGGATAAAATGGATGTGGAGTGGATAAAAATGGATGTAGAGTGGATAAAATGGATGTAGAGTTGATAAAACGGATGTAGAGTGGATAAAAAAGGATGTAGAGGGGATAAAATGGATGTAGAGTGGATAAAATTGATGTAGAGCGGATAAAATGGATGTAGAGTGGCTAAAATGGATGTGGAGTGGATAACAATGGATGTAGAGTGGATAAAATGGATGTAGAGTTGATAAAAATGGATGTAGAGTGGATAAAAATGGATGTAGAGTGGACAAAATAGATGTAGAATGGATAAAATGGATGTAGAGTTGATAAAAATGGATGTAGAGTGGACAAAATAGATGTAGAGTGGATAAAAATGGATGTAGAGTGGTATAAAATGGATGTAGAGTGGATAAAAATGGATGTAGAGTGGATAAAAATGGATGTAGAGTGGATAAAATGGATGTAGAGTGGATAAAAATGGATGTAGAGTGGATAAAATGGATGTAGAGTGGATAAAATGGATGTAGAGTGGATAAAATGGATGTAGAGTGGGTAAAATAGATGTAGAGTGGATAAAATGGATGTAGAGTGGATAAAAAAGGATGTAGAGGGGATAAAATGGATGTAGAGTGGATAACAATGGATGTAGAGTGGATAAAATGAATGTAGAGTAGATACAATGGATGTAGAGTGGATAAAATGGATGTAGAGTTGATAAAATGGATGTAAAGTGGATAAAATGGATGTAGAGTTAATAAAAATGGATGTAGAGTGGAAATAATGGATGTAGAGAGGATAAAATGGATGTAGAGTGGATAAAATGTATGTAGAGTTCATAAAAATGGATGTAGAGTGGATAAAATTGATGTAGAGCGGATAAAATGGATGTAGAGTGGTATAAAATGGATGTAGAGTGGATAAAAATGGATGTAGAGTGGATAAAAATGGATGTAGAGTGGATAAAAATGGATGTAGAGTGGATAAAAATGGATGTAGAGTTAATAAAAATGGATGTAGAGTGGACAAAATAGATGTAGAGTGGATAAAAATGGATGTAGAGTGGTATAAAATGGATGTAGAGTGGATAAAAATGGATGTAGAGTGGATAAAAATGGATGTAGAGTGGATAAAATGGATGTAGAGTGGATAAAAATGGATGTAGAGTGGATAAAAACGATGTAGAGTGGATAACAATGGATGTAGAGAGGATAAAATGAATGTAGAGTAGATACAATGGATGTAGAGTGGATAAAATGGATGTAGAGTTGATAAAATGGATGTAAAGTGGATAAAATGGATGTAGAGTGGGTAAAATAGATGTAGAGTGGATAAAATGGATGTAGAGTTGATAAAAATGGATGTAGAGTGGACAAAATGGATGTAGAGCGGATAAAATGGATGTAGAGTGGATAAAATGGATGTAGAGAGGATAAAATTGATGTAGAGTGGATAAAGTTGATGTAGAGAGGATAAAATGGATGTAGAGTGTATAAAAATGGATGTAGAGTGGATAAAATGGATGTAGAGTGGATGAAATGGATGTAGAGTTGATAAAAATGGATGTAGAGTGGATAAAATGAATGTAGAGTAGATAAAATGGATGTGGAGTGGATAACAATGGATGTAGAGTGGATAAAATGGATGTAGAGTTGATAAAAATGGATGTAGAGTTAATAAAAATGGATGTTGAGTGGAAATAATGGATGTAGAGAGGATAAAATGGATGTAGAGTGGATAAAATGTATGTAGAGTTCATAAAAATGGATGTAGAGTGGATAAAATTGATGTAGAGCGGATAAAATGGATGTAGAGTTGATAAAAATGGATGTAGAGTTAATAAAAATGGATGTAGAGTGGACAAAATGGATGTAGAGTGGATAAAAATGGATGTAAAGTGGATAAAATGGATGTAGAGTTGATAACAATGGATGTAGAGTGGATAAAATGAATGTAGAGTAGATACAATGGATGTAGAGTGGATAAAATTGATGTAGAGTTGATAAAATGGATGTAAAGTGGATAAAATGGATGTAGAGTTAATAAAAATGGATGTTGAGTGGAAATAATGGATGTAGAGAGGATAAAATGGATGTAGAGTGGATAAAATGGATGTGGAGTGGATAACAATGGATGTAGAGTGGATAAAATGGATGTAGAGTTGATAAAAATGGATGTAGAGTGGATAAAATGGATGTAGAGTTGATAAAATGGATGTAAAGTGGATAGAATGGATGTAGAGTTAATAAAAATGGATGTAGAGTGGACAAAATGGATGTAGAGTGCATAAAAATGGATGTAGAGTGGTATAAAATGGATGTAGAGTGGATAAAAATGAATGTAGAGTGGATAAAAATGGATGTAGAGAGGATAAAATGGATGTAGAGTGGATAAAAATGGATGTAGAGTGGATTAAATGGATGTAGAGTGGATAAAATGGATGTAGAGTGGATAAAATGGATGTAGAGTGGGTAAAATAGATGTAGAGTGGATAAAATGGATGTAGAGTTGATAAAAATGGATGTAGAGTGGACAAAATGGATGTAGAGTGGATAAAGTGGATGTAGAGTTGATAAAAATGGATGTAGAGTAGACAAAATGGATGTAGAGAGGATAAAATTGATGTAGAGCGGATAAAATGGATGTAGAGTGGATAAAATGGATGTAGAGTGGATAAAATTGATTTAGAGAGGATAAAATGGATGTAGAGTGGATAAAAATGGATGTAGAGTGGATAAAATGGATGTAGAGTGGATAAAATGGATGTAGAGTGGATGAAATGGATGTAGAGTTGATAAAAATGGATGTAGAGTGGATAAAATGAATGTAGAGTAGATAAAATGGATGTAGAGTGGATAAAATGGATGTAGAGTTGATAAAAAGGATGTAAAGTGGATAAAATGGATGTAGAGTTAATAAAAATGGATGTAGAGTGGAAATAATGGATGTAGAGAGGATAAAATGGATGTAGAGTGGATAAAATGGATGTAGAGTTCATAAAAATGGATGTAGAGTGGATAAAAATGGATGTAGATTGGATAAAATGGATGTAGATTGGATAAAATGGATGTAGAGTGGATAAAAATGGATGTAGAGTGGATAAAAATGGATGTAGAGCGGATAAAATGGATGTAGAGTGGATAAAAATGGATGTAGAGTAGACAAAATGGATGTAGAGAGGATAAAATTGATGTAGAGCGGATAAAATGGATGTAGAGCGGATAAAATGGATGTAGAGTGGATAAAATGGATGTAGAGTGGATAAAATTGATTTAGAGAGGATAAAATGGATGTAGAGTGGATAAAAATGGATGTAGAGTGGATAAAATGGATGTAGAGTGGATAAAATGGATGTAGAGTGGATGAAATGGATGTAGAGTTGATAAAAATGGATGTAGAGTGGATAAAATGAATGTAGAGTAGATAAAATGGATGTAGAGTGGATAAAATGGATGTAGAGTTGATAAAAAGGATGTAAAGTGGATAAAATGGATGTAGAGTTAATAAAAATGGATGTAGAGTGGAAATAATGGATGTAGAGAGGATAAAATGGATGTAGAGTGGATAAAATGGATGTAGAGTTCATAAAAATGGATGTAGAGTGGATAAAAATGGATGTAGATTGGATAAAATGGATGTAGATTGGATAAAATGGATGTAGAGTGGATAAAAATGGATGTAGAGTGGATAAAAATGGATGTAGAGTATATAAAATGGATGTAGAGTATATAAAATGGATGTAGAGTGGATAAAAATGGATGTAGAGTGGATAAAATGGATGTAGAGTGGATAAAAATAGATGTAGAGTGGATAAAATGGATGTAGAGTGGATAAAACGGATGTAGAGTGGATAAAAAAGGATGTAGAGGGGATAAAATGGATGTAGAGTGGATAAAATTGATGTAAAGCGGATAAAATGGACGTAGAGTGGATAAAATGGATGTAGAGTGGATAAAATGGATGTAGAGTGGATAAAACGGATGTAGAGTGGATAAAAAAGGATGTAGAGGGGATAAAATGGATGTAGAGTGGATAAAATTGATGTAGAGTGGATAAAATGGATGTAGAGTGGATAAAAATGGATGTAGAGTGGATAAAATAGATGTAGAGTGGGTAAAAATGGATGTAGAGTGGTATAAAATGGATGTAGAGTGGATAAAAATGGATGTAGAGTGGATAAAATGGATGTAGAGTTGATAAAAATGGATGTAGAGTGGATAAAATGGATGTAGAGTTGATAAAAATGGATGTAGAGTGGATAAAATGAATGTAGAGTAGATAAGATGGATGTAGAGTGGATAAAATGGATGTAGAGTTGATAAAATGGATGTAGAGTGGATAAAATGGATGTAGAGTTAATAAAAATGGATGTAGAGTGGAAATAATGGATGTAGAGAGGATAAAATGGATGTAGAGTGGATAAAATGGATGTAGAGTTCATAAAAATGGATGTAGAGTGGATAAAAATGGATGTAGATTGGATAAAATGGATGTAGAGTGGATAAAATGGATGTAGAGTTAATAAAAATGGATGTAGAGTGGACAAAATAGATGTAGAGTGGATAAAAATGGATGTAGAGTGGTATAAAATGGATGTAGAGTGGATAAAAATGGATGTAGAGTGGATAAAAATGGATGTAGAGTGGATAAAATGGATGTAGAGTGGATAAAATGGATGTAGAGTGGATGAAATGGATGTAGAGTTGAGAAAAATGGATGTAGAGTGGATAAAAATGGATGTAGAGTTAATAAAAATGGATGTAGAGTGGACAAAATAGATGTAGAGTGGATAAAAATGGATGTAGAGTGGTATAAAATGGATGTAGAGTGGATAAAAATGGATGTAGAGTGGATAAAAATGGATGTAGAGAGGATAAAATGGATGTAGAGTGGATAAAAATGGATGTAGAGTGGATAAAAACGATGTAGAGTGGATAACAATGGATGTAGAGTGGATAAAATGCATGTAGAGTAGATACAATGGATGTAGAGTGGATAAAATGGATGTAGAGTTGATAAAATGGATGTAAAGTGGATAAAATGGATGTAGAGTGGGTAAAATAGATGTAGAGTGGATAAAATGGATGTAGAGTTGATAAAAATGGATGTAGAGTGGACAAAATGGATGTAGAGTGGATAAAATGGATGTAGAGTGGATAAAATGGATGTAGAGAGGATAAAATTGATGTAGAGTGGATAAAATTGATGTAGAGAGGATAAAATGGATGTAGAGTGTATAAAAATGGATGTAGAGTGGATAAAATGGATGTAGAGTGGATGAAATGGATGTAGAGTGGATAAAGTGGATGTAGAGTTGATAAAAATGGATGTAGAGTGGACAAAATGGATGTAGAGTGGATAAAAATGGATGTAGAGAGGATAAAATTGATGTAGAGCGGATAAAATGGATGTAGAGTGGATAAAATGGATGTGGAGTGGATAACAATGGATGTAGAGTGGATAAAATGGATGTAGAGTTGATAAAAATGGATGTAGAGTTAATAAAAATGGATGTAGAGTGGACAAAATGGATGTAGAGTGGATAAAAATGGATGTAGAGTGGATAAAATGGATGTAGAGTTGATAACAATGGATGTAGAGTGGATAAAATGAATGTAGAGTAGATACAATGGATGTAGAGTGGATAAAATGGATGTAGAGTTGATAAAATGGATGTAAAGTGGATAAAATGGATGTAGAGTTAATAAAAATGGATGTTGAGTGGAAATAATGGATGTAGAGAGGATAAAATGGATGTAGAGTGGATAAAATGTATGTAGAGTTCATAAAAATGGATGTAGAGTGGATAAAATTGATGTAGAGCGGATAAAATGGATGTAGAGTGGATAAAATGGATGTGGAGTGGATAAAAATGGATGTAGAGTGGATAAAATGGATGTAGAGTTGATAAAACGGATGTAGAGTGGATAAAAAAGGATGTAGAGGGGATAAAATGGATGTAGAGTGGATAAAATTGATGTAGAGCGGATAAAATGGATGTAGAGTGGCTAAAATGGATGTGGAGTGGATAACAATGGATGTAGAGTGGATAAAATGGATGTAGAGTTGATAAAAATGGATGTAGAGTTAATAAAAATGGATGTAGAGTGGACAAAATAGATGTAGAATGGATAAAATGGATGTAGAGTTGATAAAAATGGATGTAGAGTGGACAAAATAGATGTAGAGTGGATAAAAATGGATGTAGAGTGGTATAAAATGGATGTAGAGTGGATAAAAATGGATGTAGAGTGGATAAAAATGGATGTAGAGAGGATAAAATGGATGTAGAGTGGATAAAAATGGATGTAGAGTGGATAAAATGGATGTAGAGTGGATAAAATGGATGTAGAGTGGATAAAATGGATGTAGAGTGGGTAAAATAGATGTAGAGTGGATAAAATGGATGTAGAGTGGATAAAAAAGGATGTAGAGGGGATAAAATGGACGTAGAGTGGATAACAATGGATGTAGAGTGGATAAAATGAATGTAGAGTAGATACAATGGATGTAGAGTGGATAAAATGGATGTAGAGTTGATAAAATGGATGTAAAGTGGATAAAATGGATGTAGAGTTAATAAAAATGGATGTTGAGTGGAAATAATGGATGTAGAGAGGATAAAATGGATGTAGAGTGGATAAAAATGGATGTAGAGTGGATAAAAATGGATGTAGAGAGGATAAAATGGATGTAGAGTGGATAAAAATGGATGTAGAGTGGATAAAAACGATGTAGAGTGGATAACAATGGATGTAGAGTGGATAAAATGCATGTAGAGTAGATACAATGGATGTAGAGTGGATAAAATGGATGTAGAGTTGATAAAATGGATGTAAAGTGGATAAAATGGATGTAGAGTGGGTAAAATAGATGTAGAGTGGATAAAATGGATGTAGAGTTGATAAAAATGGATGTAGAGTGGACAAAATGGATGTAGAGCGGATAAAATGGATGTAGAGTGGATAAAATGGATGTAGAGAGGATAAAATTGATGTAGAGTGGATAAAATTGATGTAGAGAGGATAAAATGGATGTAGAGTGTATAAAAATGGATGTAGAGTGGATAAAATGGATGTAGAGTGGATGAAATGGATGTAGAGTGGATAAAGTGGATGTAGAGTTGATAAAAATGGATGTAGAGTGGACAAAATGGATGTAGAGTGGATAAAAATGGATGTAGAGAGGATAAAATTGATGTAGAGCGGATAAAATGGATGTAGAGTGGATAAAATGGATGTGGAGTGGATAACAATGGATGTAGAGTGGATAAAATGGATGTAGAGTTGATAAAAATGGATGTAGAGTTAATAAAAATGGATGTAGAGTGGACAAAATGGATGTAGAGTGGATAAAAATGGATGTAGAGTGGATAAAATGGATGTAGAGTTGATAACAATGGATGTAGAGTGGATAAAATGAATGTAGAGTAGATACAATGGATGTAGAGTGGATAAAATGGATGTAGAGTTGATAAAATGGATGTAAAGTGGATAAAATGGATGTAGAGTTAATAAAAATGGATGTTGAGTGGAAATAATGGATGTAGAGAGGATAAAATGGATGTAGAGTGGATAAAATGTATGTAGAGTTCATAAAAATGGATGTAGAGTGGATAAAATTGATGTAGAGCGGATAAAATGGATGTAGAGTGGATAAAATGGATGTGGAGTGGATAACAATGGATGTAGAGTGGATAAAATGGATGTAGAGTTGATAAAACGGATGTAGAGTGGATAAAAAAGGATGTAGAGGGGATAAAATGGATGTAGAGTGGATAAAATTGATGTAGAGCGGATAAAATGGATGTAGAGTGGCTAAAATGGATGTGGAGTGGATAACAATGGATGTAGAGTGGATAAAATGGATGTAGAGTTGATAAAAATGGATGTAGAGTTAATAAAAATGGATGTAGAGTGGACAAAATAGATGTAGAATGGATAAAATGGATGTAGAGTTGATAAAAATGGATGTAGAGTGGACAAAATAGATGTAGAGTGGATAAAAATGGATGTAGAGTGGTATAAAATGGATGTAGAGTGGATAAAAATGGATGTAGAGTGGATAAAAATGGATGTAGAGAGGATAAAATGGATGTAGAGTGGATAAAAATGGATGTAGAGTGGATAAAATGGATGTAGAGTGGATAAAATGGATGTAGAGTGGATAAAATGGATGTAGAGTGGGTAAAATAGATGTAGAGTGGATAAAATGGATGTAGAGTGGATAAAAAAGGATGTAGAGGGGATAAAATGGACGTAGAGTGGATAACAATGGATGTAGAGTGGATAAAATGAATGTAGAGTAGATACAATGGATGTAGAGTGGATAAAATGGATGTAGAGCGGATAAAATGGATGTAGAGTGGATAAAATGGATGTAGAGTTAATAAAAATGGATGTTGAGTGGAAATAATGGATGTAGAGAGGATAAAATGGATGTAGAGTGGATAAAATGTATGTAGAGTTCATAAAAATGGATGTAGAGTGGATAAAATTGATGTAGAGTGGATAAAATGGATGTAGAGTGGTATAAAATGGATGTAGAGTGGATAAAAATGGATGTAGAGTGGATAAAAATGGATGTAGAGTGGATAAAAATGGATGTAGAGTTAATAAAAATGGATGTAGAGTGGACAAAATAGATGTAGAGTGGATAAAAATGGATGTAGAGTGGTATAAAATGGATGTAGAGTGGATAAAAATGGATGTAGAGTGGATAAAAATGGATGTAGAGTGGATAAAATGGATGTAGAGTGGATAAAAATGGATGTAGAGTGGATAAAAACGATGTAGAGTGGATAACAATGGATGTAGAGTGGATAAAATGAATGTAGAGTAGATACAATGGATGTAGAGTGGATAAAATGGATGTAGAGTTGATAAAATGGATGTAAAGTGGATAAAATGGATGTAGAGTGGGTAAAATAGATGTAGAGTGGATAAAATGGATGTAGAGTTGATAAAAATGGATGTAGAGTGGACAAAATGGATGTAGAGCGGATAAAATGGATGTAGAGTGGATAAAATGGATGTAGAGAGGATAAAATTGATGTAGAGTGGATAAAATTGAGGTAGAGAGGATAAAATGGATGTAGAGTGTATAAAAATGGATGTAGAGTGGATAAAATGGATGTAGAGTGGATGAAATGGATGTAGAGTTGATAAAAATGGATGTAGAGTGGATAAAATGAATGTAGAGTAGATAAAATGGATGTGGAGTGGATAACAATGGATGTAGAGTGGATAAAATGGATGTAGAGTTGATAAAAATGGATGTAGAGTTAATAAAAATGGATGTTGAGTGGAAATAATGGATGTAGAGAGGATAAAATGGATGTAGAGTGGATAAAATGTATGTAGAGTTCATAAAAATGGATGTAGAGTGGATAAAATTGATGTAGAGCGGATAAAATGGATGTAGAGTTGATAAAAATGGATGTAGAGTTAATAAAAATGGATGTAGAGTGGACAAAATGGATGTAGAGTGGATAAAAATGGATGTAAAGTGGATAAAATGGATGTAGAGTTGATAACAATGGATGTAGAGTGGATAAAATGAATGTAGAGTAGATACAATGGATGTAGAGTGGATAAAATGGATGTAGAGTTGATAAAATGGATGTAAAGTGGATAAAATGGATGTAGAGTTAATAAAAATGGATGTTGAGTGGAAATAATGGATGTAGAGAGGATAAAATGGATGTAGAGTGGATAAAATGGATGTGGAGTGGATAACAATGGATGTAGAGTGGATAAAATGGATGTAGAGTTGATAAAAATGGATGTAGAGTGGATAAAATGGATGTAGAGTTGATAAAATGGATGTAAAGTGGATAGAATGGATGTAGAGTTAATAAAAATGGATGTAGAGTGGACAAAATGGATGTAGAGTGCATAAAAATGGATGTAGAGTGGTATAAAATGGATGTAGAGTGGATAAAAATGGATGTAGAGTGGATAAAAATGGATGTAGAGTGGATAAAATGGATGTAGAGTGGATAAAAATGGATGTAGAGTGGATTAAATGGATGTAGAGTGGATAAAATGGATGTAGAGTGGATAAAATGGATGTAGAGTGGGTAAAATAGATGTAGAGTGGATAAAATGGATGTAGAGTTGATAAAAATGGATGTAGAGTGGACAAAATGGATGTAGAGTGGATAAAGTGGATGTAGAGTTGATAAAAATGGATGTAGAGTGGATAAAATGGATGTAGAGAGGATAAAATTGATGTAGAGCGGATAAAATGGATGTAGAGTGGATAAAATGGATGTAGAGTGGATAAAATGGATGTAGAGTGGATAAAATTGATTTAGAGAGGATAAAATGGATGTAGAGTGAATAAAAATGGATGTAGAGTGGATAAAATGGATGTAGAGTGGATAAAATGGATGTAGAGTGGATAAAATGGATGTAGAGTTGATAAAAATGGATGTAGAGTGGATAAAATGGATGTAGAGTAGATAAAATGGATGTAGAGTGGATAAAATGGATGTAGAGTTGATAAAAAGGATGTAAAGTGGATAAAATGGATGTAGAGTTAATAAAAATGGATGTAGAGTGGAAATAATGGATGTAGAGAGGATAAAATGGATGTAGAGTGGATAAAATGGATGTAGAGTTCATAAAAATGGATGTAGAGTGGATAAAAATGGATGTAGATTGGATAAAATGGATGTAGATTGGATAAAATGGATGTAGAGTGGATAAAAATGGATGTAGAGTGGATAAAAATGGATGTAGAGTATATAAAATGGATGTAGAGTGGATAAAATGGATGTAGAGTGGATAAAAATGGATGTAGAGTGGATAAAATGGATGTAGAGTGGATAAAAATAGATGTAGAGTGGATAAAATGGATGTAGAGTGGATAAAACGGATGTAGAGTGGATAAAAAAGGATGTAGAGGGGATAAAATGGATGTAGAGTGGATAAAATTGATGTAGAGCGGATAAAATGGACGTAGAGTGGATAAAATGGATGTAGAGTGGATAAAATGGATGTAGAGTGGATAAAACGGATGTAGAGTGGATAAAAAAGGATGTAGAGGGGATAAAATGGATGTAGAGTGGATAAAATTGATGTAGAGTGGATAAAATGGATGTAGAGTGGATAAAAATGGATGTAGAGTGGATAAAATAGATGTAGAGTGGGTAAAAATGGATGTAGAGTGGTATAAAATGGATGTAGAGTGGATAAAAATGGATGTAGAGTGGATAAAATGGATGTAGAGTTGATAAAAATGGATGTAGAGTGGATAAAATGGATGTAGAGTTGATAAAATGGATGTAAAGTGGATAAAATGGATGTAGAGTTAATAAAAATGGATGTAGAGTGGACAAAATGGATGTAGAGTGGATAAAAATGGATGTAGAGTTGATAAAAATGGATGTAGAGTGGACAAAATGGATGTAGAGCGGATAAAATGGATGTAGAGTGGATAAAATGGATGTAGAGTGGATAAAATTGATGTAGAGTGGATAAAATTGATGTAGAGAGGATAAAATGGATGTAGAGTGGATAAAAATGGATGTAGAGTGGATAAAATGGATGTAGAGTGGATAAAATGGATGTAGAGTGGATGAAATTGATGTAGAGTTGATAAAAATGGATGTAGAGTGGATAAAATGAATGTAGAGTAGATAAAATGGATGTAGAGTGGATAAAATGGATGTAGAGTTGATAAAATGGATGTAGAGTGGATAAAATGGATGTAGAGTTAATAAAAATGGATGTAGAGTGGAAATAATGGATGTAGAGAGGATAAAATGGATGTAGAGTGGATAAAATGGATGTAGAGTTCATAAAAATGGATGTAGAGTGGATAAAAATGGATGTAGATTGGATAAAATGGATGTAGAGTGGATAAAATGGATGTAGAGTTAATAAAAATGGATGTAGAGTGGACAAAATAGATGTAGAGTGGATAAAAATGGATGTAGAGTGGTATAAAATGGATGTAGAGTGGATAAAAATGGATGTAGAGTGGATAAAAATGGATGTAGAGTGGATAAAATGGATGTAGAGTGGATAAAATGGATGTAGAGTGGATGAAATGGATGTAGAGTGGATAAAAATGGATGTAGAGTGGATAAAATGGATGTAGAGTGGATAAAACGGATGTAGAGTGGATAAAAAAGGATGTAGAGGGGATAAAATGGATGTAGAGTGGATAAAATTGATGTAGAGTGGATAAAATGGATGTAGAGTGGATAAAAATGGATGTAGAGTGGGTAAAATAGATGTAGAGTGGATAAAATGGATGTAGAGTTGATAAAAATGGATGTAGAGTGGACAAAATGGATGTAGAGCGGATAAAATGGATGTAGAGTGGATAAAATGGATGTAGAGTGGATAAAATTGATGTAGAGTGGATAAAATTGATGTAGAGTGGATAAAATGGATGTAGAGTGGATAAAATGGATGTAGAGTGGATAAAATGTATGTAGAGTTCATAAAAATGGATGTAGAGTGGATAAAATTGATGTAGAGCGGATAAAATGGATGTAGAGTGGATAAAATGGATGTAGAGTGGATAAAACGGATGTAGAGTGGATAAAAAAGGATGTAGAGGGGATAAAATGGATGTAGAGTGGATAAAATTGATGTAGAGTGGATAAAATGGATGTAGAGTGGATAAAAATGGATGTAGAGTGGATAAAATGGATGTAGAGTGGGTAAAATAGATGTAGAGTGGATAAAATGGATGTAGAGTTGATAAAAATGGATGTAGAGTGGACAAAATGGATGTAGAGCGGATAAAATGGATGTAGAGTGGATAAAATGGATGTAGAGTGGATAAAATTGATGTAGAGTGGATAAAATTGATGTAGAGTGGATAAAATGGATGTAGAGTGGATAAAAATGGATGTAGAGTGGATAAAATGGATGTAGAGTGGATAAAATGGATGTAGAGTGGATGAAATGGATGTAGAGTTGATAAAAATGGATGTAGAGTGGATAAAAATGGATGTAGAGTGGATAAAATGGATGTAGAGTGGATAAAACGGATGTAGAGTGGATAAAAAAGGATGTGGAGGGGATAAAATGGATGTAGAGTGGATAAAATTGATGTAGAGTGGATAAAATGGATGTAGAGTGGATAAAAATGGATGTAGAGTGGATAAAAACGATGTAGAGTGGATAACAATGGATGTAGAGTGGATAAAATGAATGTAGAGTAGATACAATGGATGTAGAGTGGATAAAATGGATGTAGAGTTGATAAAATGGATGTAAAGTGGATAAAATGGATGTAGAGTTAATAAAAATGGATGTTGAGTGGAAATAATGGATGTAGAGAGGATAAAATGGATGTAGAGTGGATAAAATGTATGTAGAGTTCATAAAAATGGATGTAGAGTGGATAAAATTGATGTAGAGCGGATAAAATGGATGTAGAGTGGATAAAATGGATGTGGAGTGGATAACAATGGATGTAGAGTGGATAAAATGGATGTAGAGTTGATAAAAATGGATGTAGAGTTAATAAAAATGGATGTAGAGTGGACAAAATAGATGTAGAATGGATAAAATGGATGTAGAGTTGATAAAAATGGATGTAGAGTGGACAAAATAGATGTAGAGTGGATAAAAATGGATGTAGAGTGGTATAAAATGGATGTAGAGTGGATAAAAATGGATGTAGAGTGGATAAAAATGGATGTAGAGAGGATAAAATGGATGTAGAGTGGATAAAAATGGATGTAGAGTGGATAAAATGGATGTAGAGTGGATAAAATGGATGTAGAGTGGATAAAATGGATGTAGAGTGGGTAAAATAGATGTAGAGTGGATAAAATGGATGTAGAGTGGATAAAAAAGGATGTAGAGGGGATAAAATGGACGTAGAGTGGATAACAATGGATGTAGAGTGGATAAAATGAATGTAGAGTAGATACAATGGATGTAGAGTGGATAAAATGGATGTAGAGTTGATAAAATGGATGTAAAGTGGATAAAATGGATGTAGAGTTAATAAAAATGGATGTTGAGTGGAAATAATGGATGTAGAGAGGATAAAATGGATGTAGAGTGGATAAAATGTATGTAGAGTTCATAAAAATGGATGTAGAGTGGATAAAATTGATGTAGAGCGGATAAAATGGATGTAGAGTGGTATAAAATGGATGTAGAGTGGATAAAAATGGATGTAGAGTGGATAAAAATGGATGTAGAGTGGATAAAAATGGATGTAGAGTTAATAAAAATGGATGTAGAGTGGACAAAATAGATGTAGAGTGGATAAAAATGGATGTAGAGTGGTATAAAATGGATGTAGAGTGGATAAAAATGGATGTAGAGTGGATAAAAATGGATGTAGAGAGGATAAAATGGATGTAGAGTGGATAAAAATGGATGTAGAGTGGATAAAAACGATGTAGAGTGGATAACAATGGATGTAGAGTGGATAAAATGAATGTAGAGTAGATACAATGGATGTAGAGTGGATAAAATGGATGTAGAGTTGATAAAATGGATGTAAAGTGGATAAAATGGATGTAGAGTGGGTAAAATAGATGTAGAGTGGATAAAATGGATGTAGAGTTGATAAAAATGGATGTAGAGTGGACAAAATGGATGTAGAGTGGATAAAATGGATGTAGAGTGGATAAAATGGATGTAGAGAGGATAAAATGGATGTAGAGTGGATAAAATTGATGTAGAGAGGATAAAATGGATGTAGAGTGTATAAAAATGGATGTAGAGTGGATAAAATGGATGTAGAGTGGATGAAATGGATGTAGAGTTGATAAAAATGGATGTAGAGTGGATAAAATGAATGTAGAGTAGATAAAATGGATGTGGAGTGGATAACAATGGATGTAGAGTGGATAAAATGGATGTAGAGTTGATAAAAATGGATGTAGAGTTAATAAAAATGGATGTTGAGTGGAAATAATGGATGTAGAGAGGATAAAATGGATGTAGAGTGGATAAAATGTATGTAGAGTTCATAAAAATGGATGTAGAGTGGATAAAATTGATGTAGAGCGGATAAAATGGATGTAGAGTTGATAAAAATGGATGTAGAGTTAATAAAAATGGATGTAGAGTGGACAAAATGGATGTAGAGTGGATAAAAATGGATGTAAAGTGGATAAAATGGATGTAGAGTTGATAAAAATGGATGTAGAGTGGATAAAATGAATGTAGAGTAGATACAATGGATGTAGAGTGGATAAAATTGATGTAGAGTTGATAAAATGGATGTAAAGTGGATAAAATGGATGTAGAGTTAATAAAAATGGATGTTGAGTGGAAATAATGGATGTAGAGAGGATAAAATGGATGTAGAGTGGATAAAATGGATGTGGAGTGGATAACAATGGATGTAGAGTGGATAAAATGGATGTAGAGTTGATAAAAATGGATGTAGAGTGGATAAAATGGATGTAGAGTTGATAAAATGGATGTAAAGTGGATAGAATGGATGTAGAGTTAATAAAAATGGATGTAGAGTGGACAAAATGGATGTAGAGTGCATAAAAATGGATGTAGAGTGGTATAAAATGGATGTAGAGTGCATAAAAATGGATGTAGAGTGGATAAAAATGGATGTAGAGAGGATAAAATGGATGTAGAGTGGATAAAAATGGATGTAGAGTGGATTAAATGGATGTAGAGTGGATAAAATGGATGTAGAGTGGATAAAATGGATGTAGAGTGGGTAAAATAGATGTAGAGTGGATAAAATGGATGTAGAGTTGATAAAAATGGATGTAGAGTGGACAAAATGGATGTAGAGTGGATAAAGTGGATGTAGAGTTGATAAAAATGGATGTAGAGTGGACAAAATGGATGTAGAGAGGATAAAATTGATGTAGAGCGGATAAAATGGATGTAGAGCGGATAAAATGGATGTAGAGTGGATAAAATGGATGTAGAGTGGATAAAATTGATTTAGAGAGGATAAAATGGATGTAGAGTGAATAAAAATGGATGTAGAGTGGATAAAATGGATGTAGAGTGGATAAAATGGATGTAGAGTGGATGAAATGGATGTAGAGTTGATAAAAATGGATGTAGAGTGGATAAAATGAATGTAGAGTAGATAAAATGGATGTAGAGTGGATAAAATGGATGTAGAGTTGATAAAAAGGATGTAAAGTGGATAAAATGGATGTAGAGTTAATAAAAATGGATGTAGAGTGGAAATAATGGATGTAGAGAGGATAAAATGGATGTAGAGTGGATAAAATGGATGTAGAGTTCATAAAAATGGATGTAGAGTGGATAAAAATGGATGTAGATTGGATAAAATGGATGTAGATTGGATAAAATGGATGTAGAGTGGATAAAAATGGATGTAGAGTGGATAAAAATGGATGTAGAGTATATAAAATGGATGTAGAGTATATAAAATGGATGTAGAGTGGATAAAAATGGATGTAGAGTGGATAAAATGGATGTAGAGTGGATAAAAATAGATGTAGAGTGGATAAAATGGATGTAGAGTGGATAAAACGGATGTAGAGTGGATAAAAAAGGATGTAGAGGGGATAAAATGGATGTAGAGTGGATAAAATTGATGTAGAGCGGATAAAATGGACGTAGAGTGGATAAAATGGATGTAGAGTGGATAAAATGGATGTAGAGTGGATAAAACGGATGTAGAGTGGATAAAAAAGGATGTAGAGGGGATAAAATGGATGTAGAGTGGATAAAATTGATGTAGAGTGGATAAAATGGATGTAGAGTGGATAAAAATGGATGTAGAGTGGATAAAATAGATGTAGAGTGGGTAAAAATGGATGTAGAGTGGTATAAAATGGATGTAGAGTGGATAAAAATGGATGTAGAGTGGATAAAATGGATGTAGAGTTGATAAAAATGGATGTAGAGTGGATAAAATGGATGTAGAGTTGATAAAATGGATGTAAAGTGGATAAAATGGATGTAGAGTTAATAAAAATGGATGTAGAGTGGACAAAATGGATGTAGAGTGGATAAAAATGGATGTAGAGTTGATAAAAATGGATGTAGAGTGGACAAAATGGATGTAGAGCGGATAAAATGGATGTAGAGTGGATAAAATGGATGTAGAGTGGATAAAATTGATGTAGAGTGGATAAAATTGATGTAGAGAGGATAAAATGGATGTAGAGTGGATAAAAATGGATGTAGAGTGGATAAAATGGATGTAGAGTGGATAAAATGGATGTAGAGTGGATGAAATTGATGTAGAGTTGATAAAAATGGATGTAGAGTGGATAAAATGAATGTAGAGTAGATAAGATGGATGTAGAGTGGATAAAATGGATGTAGAGTTGATAAAATGGATGTAGAGTGGATAAAATGGATGTAGAGTTAATAAAAATGGATGTAGAGTGGAAATAATGGATGTAGAGAGGATAAAATGGATGTAGAGTGGATAAAATGGATGTAGAGTTCATAAAAATGGATGTAGAGTGGATAAAAATGGATGTAGATTGGATAAAATGGATGTAGAGTGGATAAAATGGATGTAGAGTTAATAAAAATGGATGTAGAGTGGACAAAATAGATGTAGAGTGGATAAAAATGGATGTAGAGTGGTATAAAATGGATGTAGAGTGGATAAAAATGGATGTAGAGTGGATAAAAATGGATGTAGAGTGGATAAAATGGATGTAGAGTGGATAAAATGGATGTAGAGTGGATGAAATGGATGTAGAGTGGATAAAAATGGATGTAGAGTGGATAAAATGGATGTAGAGTGGATAAAACGGATGTAGAGTGGATAAAAAAGGATGTAGAGGGGATAAAATGGATGTAGAGTGGATAAAATTGATGTAGAGTGGATAAAATGGATGTAGAGTGGATAAAAATGGATGTAGAGTGGGTAAAATAGATGTAGAGTGGATAAAATGGATGTAGAGTTGATAAAAATGGATGTAGAGTGGACAAAATGGATGTAGAGCGGATAAAATGGATGTAGAGTGGATAAAATGGATGTAGAGTGGATAAAATTGATGTAGAGTGGATAAAATTGATGTAGAGTGGATAAAATGGATGTAGAGTGGATAAAATGGATGTAGAGTGGATAAAATGTATGTAGAGTTCATAAAAATGGATGTAGAGTGGATAAAATTGATGTAGAGCGGATAAAATGGATGTAGAGTGGATAAAATGGATGTAGAGTGGATAAAACGGATGTAGAGTGGATAAAAAAGGATGTAGAGGGGATAAAATGGATGTAGAGTGGATAAAATTGATGTAGAGTGGATAAAATGGATGTAGAGTGGATAAAAATGGATGTAGAGTGGATAAAATGGATGTAGAGTGGGTAAAATAGATGTAGAGTGGATAAAATGGATGTAGAGTTGATAAAAATGGATGTAGAGTGGACAAAATGGATGTAGAGCGGATAAAATGGATGTAGAGTGGATAAAATGGATGTAGAGTGGATAAAATTGATGTAGAGTGGATAAAATTGATGTAGAGTGGATAAAATGGATGTAGAGTGGATAAAAATGGATGTAGAGTGGATAAAATGGATGTAGAGTGGATAAAATGGATGTAGAGTGGATGAAATGGATGTAGAGTTGATAAAAATGGATGTAGAGTGGATAAAAATGGATGTAGAGTGGATAAAATGGATGTAGAGTGGATAAAACGGATGTAGAGTGGATAAAAAAGGATGTGGAGGGGATAAAATGGATGTAGAGTGGATAAAATTGATGTAGAGTGGATAAAATGGATGTAGAGTGGATAAAAATGGATGTAGAGTGGATAAAAACGATGTAGAGTGGATAACAATGGATGTAGAGTGGATAAAATGAATGTAGAGTAGATACAATGGATGTAGAGTGGATAAAATGGATGTAGAGTTGATAAAATGGATGTAAAGTGGATAAAATGAATGTAGAGTTAATAAAAATGGATGTTGAGTGGAAATAATGGATGTAGAGAGGATAAAATGGATGTAGAGTGGATAAAATGTATGTAGAGTTCATAAAAATGGATGTAGAGTGGATAAAATTGATGTAGAGCGGATAAAATGGATGTAGAGTGGATAAAATGGATGTGGAGTGGATAACAATGGATGTAGAGTGGATAAAATGGATGTAGAGTTGATAAAAATGGATGTAGAGTGGATAAAAATGGATGTAGAGTGGATAAAATGGATGTAGAGTGGATAAAACGGATGTACAGTGGATAAAAAAGGATGTAGAGGGGATAAAATGGATGTAGAGTGGATAAAATTGATGTAGAGTGGATAAAATGGATGTAGAGTGGATAAAAATGGATGTAGAGTGGATAACAATGGATGTAGAGTGGATAAAATGGATGTAGAGTTGATAAAAATGGATGTAGAGTGGACAAAATGGATGTAGAGCGGATAAAATGGATGTAGAGTGGATAAAATGGATGTAGAGAGGATAAAATTGATGTAGAGTGGATAAAATTGATGTAGAGAGGATAAAATGGATGTAGAGTGGATAAAAATGGATGTAGAGTGGATAAAATGGATGTAGAGTGGATAAAAATGGATGTAGAGTGGATAAAATGGATGTAGAGTGGATAAAAATAGATGTAGAGTGGATAAAATGGATGTAGAGTGGATAAAACGGATGTAGAGTGGATAAAAAAGGATGTAGAGGGGATAAAATGGATGTAGAGTGGATAAAATGGATGTAGAGTTGATAAAAATGGATGTAGAGTTAATAAAAATGGATGTAGAGTGGACAAAATAGATGTAGAGTGGATAAAATGGATGTAGAGTTGATAAAAATGGATGTAGAGTGGACAAAATAGATGTAGAGTGGATAAAAATGGATGTAGAGTAGTATAAAATGGATGTAGAGTGGATAAAAATGGATGTAGAGAGGATAAAATGGATGTAGAGTGGATAAAAATTGATGTAGCGTGGATAAAATGGATGTAGAGTGGATAACAATGGATGTAGAGTGGATAAAATGGATGTAGAGTTGATAAAAATGGATGTAGAGTTAATAAAAATGGATGTAGAGTGGACAAAATGGATGTAGAGTGGATAAAAATGGATGTAAAGTGGATAAAATGGATGTAGAGTTGATAACAATGGATGTAGAGTGGATAAAATGAATGTAGAGTAGATACAATGGATGTAGAGTGGATAAAATGGATGTAGAGTTGATAAAATGGATGTAAAGTGGATAAAATGGATGTAGAGTGGGTAAAATAGATGTAGAGTGGATAAAATGGATGTAGAGTTGATAAAAATGGATGTAGAGTGGACAAAATGGATGTAGAGCGGATAAAATGGATGTAGAGTGGATAAAATGGATGTAGAGAGGATAAAATTGATGTAGAGTGGATAAAATTGATGTAGAGAGGATAAAATGGATGTAGAGTGTATAAAAATGGATGTAGAGTGGATAAAATGGATGTAGAGTGGATGAAATGGATGTAGAGTTGATAAAAATGGATGTAGAGTGGATAAAATGAATGTAGAGTAGATAAAATGGATGTGGAGTGGATAACAATGGATGTAGAGTGGATAAAATGGATGTAGAGTTGATAAAAATGGATGTAGAGTTAATAAAAATGGATGTTGAGTGGAAATAATGGATGTAGAGAGGATAAAATGGATGTAGAGTGGATAAAATGTATGTAGAGTTCATAAAAATGGATGTAGAGTGGATAAAATTGATGTAGAGCGGATAAAATGGATGTAGAGTTGATAAAAATGGATGTAGAGTTAATAAAAATGGATGTAGAGTGGACAAAATGGATGTAGAGTGGATAAAAATGGATGTAAAGTGGATAAAATGGATGTAGAGTTGATAAAAATGGATGTAGAGTTAATAAAAATGGATGTAGAGTGGACAAAATGGATGTAGAGTGGATAAAAATGGATGTAAAGTGGATAAAATGGATGTAGAGTTGATAACAATGGATGTAGAGTGGATAAAATGAATGTAGAGTAGATACAATGGATGTAGAGTGGATAAAATGGATGTAGAGTTGATAAAATGGATGTAAAGTGGATAAAATGGATGTAGAGTGGGTAAAATAGATGTAGAGTGGATAAAATGGATGTAGAGTTGATAAAAATGGATGTAGAGTGGACAAAATGGATGTAGAGCGGATAAAATGGATGTAGAGTGGATAAAATGGATGTAGAGAGGATAAAATTGATGTAGAGTGGATAAAATTGATGTAGAGAGGATAAAATGGATGTAGAGTGTATAAAAATGGATGTAGAGTGGATAAAATGGATGTAGAGTGGATGAAATGGATGTAGAGTTGATAAAAATGGATGTAGAGTGGATAAAATGAATGTAGAGTAGATAAAATGGATGTGGAGTGGATAACAATGGATGTAGAGTGGATAAAATGGATGTAGAGTTGATAAAAATGGATGTAGAGTTAATAAAAATGGATGTTGAGTGGAAATAATGGATGTAGAGAGGATAAAATGGATGTAGAGTGGATAAAATGTATGTAGAGTTCATAAAAATGGATGTAGAGTGGATAAAATTGATGTAGAGCCGATAAAATGGATGTAGAGTTGATAAAAATGGATGTAGAGTTAATAAAAATGGATGTAGAGTGGACAAAATGGATGTAGAGTGGATAAAAATGGATGTAAAGTGGATAAAATGGATGTAGAGTTGATAACAATGGATGTAGAGTGGATAAAATGAATGTAGAGTAGATACAATGGATGTAGAGTGGATAAAATTGATGTAGAGTTGATAAAATGGATGTAAAGTGGATAAAATGGATGTAGATTGGATAAAATGGATGTAGAGTGGATAAAAATGGATGTAGAGTGGATAAAAATGGATGTAGAGTATATAAAATGGATGTAGAGTATATAAAATGGATGTAGAGTGGATAAAAATGGATGTAGAGTGGATAAAATGGATGTAGAGTGGATAAAAATAGATGTAGAGTGGATAAAATGGATGTAGAGTGGATAAAACGGATGTAGAGTGGATAAAAAAGGATGTAGAGGGGATAAAATGGATGTAGAGTGGATAAAATTGATGTAGAGCGGATAAAATGGACGTAGAGTGGATAAAATGGATGTAGAGTGGATAAAATGGATGTAGAGTGGATAAAACGGATGTAGAGTGGATAAAAAAGGATGTAGAGGGGATAAAATGGATGTAGAGTGGATAAAATTGATGTAGAGTGGATAAAATGGATGTAGAGTGGATAAAAATGGATGTAGAGTGGATAAAATAGATGTAGAGTGGGTAAAAATGGATGTAGAGTGGTATAAAATGGATGTAGAGTGGATAAAAATGGATGTAGAGTGGATAAAATGGATGTAGAGTTGATAAAAATGGATGTAGAGTGGATAAAATGGATGTAGAGTTGATAAAATGGATGTAAAGTGGATAAAATGGATGTAGAGTTAATAAAAATGGATGTAGAGTGGACAAAATGGATGTAGAGTGGATAAAAATGGATGTAGAGTTGATAAAAATGGATGTAGAGTGGATAAAATGGATGTAGAGTGGATAAAATGGATGTAGAGTGGATAAAATGGATGTAGAGTGGATAAAATTGATGTAGAGTGAATAAAATTGATGTAGAGAGGATAAAATGGATGTAGAGTGGATAAAAATGGATGTAGAGTGGATAAAATGGATGTAGAGTGGATAAAATGGATGTAGAGTGGATGAAATGGATGTAGAGTTGATAAAAATGGATGTAGAGTGGATAAAATGAATGTAGAGTAGATAAGATGGATGTAGAGTGGATAAAATGGATGTAGAGTTGATAAAATGGATGTAGAGTGGATAAAATGGATGTAGAGTTAATAAAAATGGATGTAGAGTGGAAATAATGGATGTAGAGAGGATAAAATGGATGTAGAGTGGATAAAATGGATGTAGAGTTCATAAAAATGGATGTAGAGTGGATAAAAATGGATGTAGATTGGATAAAATGGATGTAGAGTGGATAAAATGGATGTAGAGTTAATAAAAATGGATGTAGAGTAGATAAAAATGGATGTAGAGTGGATAAAATGGATGTAGAGTGGATAAAATGGATGTAGAGTGGATGAAATGGATGTAGAGTTGAGAAAAATGGATGTAGAGTGGATAAAAATGGATGTAGAGTGGATAAAATGGATGTAGAGTGGATAAAACGGATGTAGAGTGGATAAAAAAGGATGTAGAGGGGATAAAATGGATGTAGAGTGGATAAAATTGATGTAGAGTGGATAAAATGGATGTAGAGTGGATAAAAATGGATGTAGAGTGGGTAAAATAGATGTAGAGTGGATAAAATGGATGTAGAGTTGATAAAAATGGATGTAGAGTGGACAAAATGGATGTAGAGCGGATAAAATGGATGTAGAGTGGATAAAATGGATGTAGAGTGGATAAAATTGATGTAGAGTGGATAAAATTGATGTAGAGTGGATAAAATGGATGTAGAGTGGATAAAATGGATGTAGAGTGGATAAAATGTATGTAGAGTTCATAAAAATGGATGTAGAGTGGATAAAATTGATGTAGAGCGGATAAAATGGATGTAGAGTGGATAAAATGGATGTAGAGTGGATAAAACGGATGTAGAGTAGATAAAAAAGGATGTAGAGGGGATAAAATGGATGTAGAGTGGATAAAATTGATGTAGAGTGGATAAAATGGATGTAGAGTGGATAAAAATGGATGTAGAGTGGATAAAATGGATGTAGAGTGGGTAAAATAGATGTAGAGTGGATAAAATGGATGTAGAGTTGATAAAAATGGATGTAGAGTGGACAAAATGGATGTAGAGCGGATAAAATGGATGTAGAGTGGATAAAATGGATGTAGAGTGGATAAAATTGATGTAGAGTGGATAAAATTGATGTAGAGTGGATAAAATGGATGTAGAGTGGATAAAATGGATGTAGAGTTAATAAAAATGGATGTAGAGTGGACAAAATAGATGTAGAGTGGATAAAAATGGATGTAGAGTGGTATAAAATGGATGTAGAGTGGATAAAAATGGATGTAGAGTGGATAAAAATGGATGTAGAGAGGATAAAATGGATGTAGAGTGGATAAAAATGGATGTAGAGTGGATAAAATGGATGTAGAGTGGATAAAATGGATGTAGAGTGGATGAAATGGATGTAGAGTTGATAAAAATGGATGTAGAGTGGATAAAAATGGATGTAGAGTGGATAAAATGGATGTAGAGTGGATAAAACGGATGTAGAGTGGATAAAAAAGGATGTGGAGGGGATAAAATGGATGTAGAGTGGATAAAATTGATGTAGAGTGGATAAAATGGATGTAGAGTGGATAAAAATGGATGTAGAGTGGATAAAAACGATGTAGAGTGGATAACAATGGATGTAGAGTGGATAAAATGAATGTAGAGTAGATACAATGGATGTAGAGTGGATAAAATGGATGTAGAGTTGATAAAATGGATGTAAAGTGGATAAAATGGATGTAGAGTTAATAAAAATGGATGTTGAGTGGAAATAATGGATGTAGAGAGGATAAAATGGATGTAGAGTGGATAAAATGTATGTAGAGTTCATAAAAATGGATGTAGAGTGGATAAAATTGATGTAGAGCGAATAAAATGGATGTAGAGTGGATAAAATGGATGTACAGTGGATAAAAAAGGATGTAGAGGGGATAAAATGGATGTAGAGTGGATAAAATTGATGTAGAGTGGATAAAATGGATGTAGAGTGGATAAAAATGGATGTAGAGTGGATAACAATGGATGTAGAGTGGATAAAATGGATGTAGAGTTGATAAAAATGGATGTAGAGTGGACAAAATGGATGTAGAGCGGATAAAATGGATGTAGAGTGGATAAAATGGATGTAGAGAGGATAAAATTGATGTAGAGTGGATAAAATTGATGTAGAGAGGATAAAATGGATGTAGAGTGGATAAAAATGGATGTAGAGTGGATAAAATGGATGTAGAGTGGATAAAAATGGATGTAGAGTGGATAAAATGGATGTAGAGTGGATAAAAATAGATGTAGAGTGGATAAAATGGATGTAGAGTGGATAAAACGGATGTAGAGTGGATAAAAAAGGATGTAGAGGGGATAAAATGGATGTACAGTGGATAAAATGGATGTAGAGTTGATAAAAATGGATGTAGAGTTAATAAAAATGGATGTAGAGTGGACAAAATAGATGTAGAGTGGATAAAATGGATGTAGAGTTGATAAAAATGGATGTAGAGTGGACAAAATAGATGTAGAGTGGATAAAAATGGATGTAGAGTAGTATAAAATGGATGTAGAGTGGATAAAAATGGATGTAGAGTGGATAAAAATGGATGTAGAGAGGATAAAATGGATGTAGAGTGGATAAAAATTGATGTAGCGTAGATAAAATGGATGTAGAGTGGATAACAATGGATGTAGAGTGGATAAAATGGATGTAGAGTTGATAAAAATGGATGTAGAGTTAATAAAAATGGATGTAGAGTGGACAAAATGGATGTAGAGTGGATAAAAATGGATGTAAAGTGGATAAAATGGATGTAGAGTTGATAACAATGGATGTAGAGTGGATAAAATGAATGTAGAGTAGATACAATGGATGTAGAGTGGACAAAATTGATGTAGAGTTGATAAAATGGATGTAAAGTGGATAAAATGGATGTAGAGTTAATAAAAATGGATGTTGAGTGGAAATAATGGATGTAGAGAGGATAAAATGGATGTAGAGTGGATTAAATGGATGTAGAGTGGATAAAATGGATGTAGAGTGGATAAAATGGATGTAGAGTGGGTAAAATAGATGTAGAGTGGATAAAATGGATGTAGAGTTGATAAAAATGGATGTAGAGTGGACAAAATGGATGTAGAGTGGATAAAGTGGATGTAGAGTTGATAAAAATGGATGTAGAGTGGACAAAATGGATGTAGAGAGGATAAAATTGATGTAGAGCGGATAAAATGGATGTAGAGCGGATAAAATGGATGTAGAGTGGATAAAATGGATGTAGAGTGGATAAAATTGATGTAGAGTGGATAAAATTGATGTAGAGAGGATAAAATGGATGTAGAGTGGATAAAAATGGATGTAGAGTGGATAAAATGGATGTAGAGTGGATAAAATGGATGTAGAGTGGATGAAATGGATGTAGAGTTGATAAAAATGGATGTAGAGTGGATAAAATGAATGTAGAGTTCATAAAAATGGATGTAGAGTGGATAAAATGGATGTAGAGTTGATAAAATGGATGTAAAGTGGATAAAATGGATGTAGAGTTAATAAAAATGGATGTAGAGTGGAAATAATGGATGTAGAGAGGATAAAATGGATGTAGAGTGGATAAAATGGATGTAGAGTTCATAAAAATGGATGTAGAGTGGATAAAAATGGATGTAGATTGGATAAAATGGATGTAGAGTGGATAAAATGGATGTAGAGTGGATAAAAATGGATGTAGAGTGGATAAAAATGGATGTAGAGTATATAAAATGGATGTAGAGTATATAAAATGGATGTAGAGTGGATAAAAATGGATGTAGAGTGGATAAAATGGATGTAGAGTGGATAAAAATAGATGTAGAGTGGATAAAATGGATGTAGAGTGGATAAAACGGATGTAGAGTGGATAAAAAAGGATGTAGAGGGGATAAAATGGATGTAGAGTGGATAAAATTGATGTAGAGCGGATAAAATGGATGTAGAGTGGATAAAATGGATGTAGAGTGGATAAAATGGATGTAGAGTGGATAAAACGGATGTAGAGTGGATAAAAAAGGATGTAGAGGGGATAAAATGGATGTAGAGTGGATAAAATTGATGTAGAGTGGATAAAATGGATGTAGAGTGGATAAAAATGGATGTAGAGTGGATAAAATGGATGTAGAGTGGATAAAATTGATGTAGAGAGGATAAAATGGATGTAGAGTGGATAAAAATGGATGTAGAGTGGATAAAATGGATGTAGAGTTGATAAAAATGGATGTAGAGTGGATAAAATGGATGTAGAGTTGATAAAATGGATGTAAAGTGGATAAAATGGATGTAGAGTTAATAAAAATGGATGTAGAGTGGATAAAATGGATGTAGAGTGGATAAAAATGGATGTAGAGTTGATAAAAATGGATGTAGAGTGGATAAAATGGATGTAGAGTGGATAAAATGGATGTAGAGTGGATAAAATGGATGTAGAATGGATAAAATTGATGTAGAGTGGATAAAATTGATGTAGAGTGGATAAAATGGATGTAGAGTGGATAAAAATGGATGTAGAGTGGATAAAATGGATGTAGAGTGGATAAAATGGATGTAGAGTGGATAAAATGGATGTAGAGTTGATAAAAATGGATGTAGAGTGGATAAAATGAATGTAGAGTAGATAAGATGGATGTAGAGTGGATAAAATGGATGTAGAGTTGATAAAATGGATGTAAAGTGGATAAAATGGATGTAGAGTTAATAAAAATGGATGTAGAGTGGAAATAATGGATGTAGAGAGGATAAAATGGATGTAGAGTGGATAAAATGGATGTAGAGTTCATAAAAATGGATGTAGAGTGGATAAAAATGGATGTAGATTGGATAAAATGGATGTAGATTGGATAAAATGGATGTAGAGTGGATAAAAATGGATGTAGATTGGATAAAATGGATGTAGAGCGGATAAAATGGATGTAGAGTGGATAAAATGGATGTAGAGTGGATAAAATGGATGTAGAGTGGATAAAATTGATGTAGAGTGGATAAAATGGATGTAGAGTGGATGAAATGGATGTAGAGTTGATAAAAATGGATGTAGAGTGGATAAAATGAATGTAGAGTAGATAAAATGGATGTAGAGTGGATAAAATGGATGTAGAGTTGATAAAATGGATGTAAAGTGGATAAAATGGATGTAGAGTTAATAAAAATGGATGTAGAGTGGAAATAATGGATCTAGAGAGGATAAAATGGATGTAGAGTGGATAAAATGGATGTAGAGTTCATAAAAATGGATGTAGAGTGGATAAAAATGGATGTAGATTGGATAAAATGGATGTAGATTGGATAAAATGGATGTAGAGTGGATAAAAATGGATGTAGAGCGGATAAAAATGGATGTAGAGTATATAAAATGGATGTAGAGTATATAAAATGGATGTAGAGTGGATAAAAATGGATGTAGAGTGGATAAAATGGATGTAGAGTGGATAAAAATAGATGTAGAGTGGATAAAATGGATGTAGAGTGGATAAAACGGATGTAGAGTGGATAAAAAAGGATGTAGAGGGGATAAAATGGATGTAGAGTGGATAAAATTGATGTAGAGTAGATACAATGGATGTAGAGTGGACAAAATGGATGTAGAGTGGATAAAAATGGATGTAGAGAGGATAAAATTGATGTAGAGCGGATAAAATGGATGTAGAGCGGATAAAATGGATGTGGAGTGGATAACAATGGATGTAGAGTGGATAAAATGGATGTAGAGTTGATAAAAATGGATGTAGAGTTAATAAAAATGGATGTTGAGTGGAAATAATGGATGTAGAGAGGATAAAATGGATGTAGAGTGGATAAAATGTATGTAGAGTTCATAAAAATGGATGTAGAGTGGATAAAATTGATGTAGAGCGGATAAAATGGATGTAGAGTGGATAAAATGGATGTAGAGTGGATAAAATGGATGTAGAGTTGATAAAAATGGATGTAGAGTGCATAAAAATGGATGTAGAGTGGATAAAATGGATGTAGAGTGGATAAAACGGATGTAGAGTGGATAAAAAAGGATGTAGAGGGGATAAAATGGATGTAGAGTGGATAAAATTGATGTAGAGTGGATAAAATGGATGTAGAGTGGATAAAAATGGATGTAGAGTGGATAAAATGGATGTAGAGTGGGTAAAATAGATGTAGAGTGGATAAAATGGATGTAGAGTTGATAAAAATGGATGTAGAGTGGACAAAATGGATGTAGAGCGGATAAAATGGATGTAGAGTGGATAAAATGGATGTAGAGTGGATAAAAATGGATGTAGAGAGGATAAAATGGATGTAGAGTGGATAAAAATGGATGTAGAGTGGATAAAATGGATGTAGAGTGGATAAAATGGATGTAGAGTGGATAAAAATGGATGTAGAGTGGATAAAATGGATGTAGAGTGGATAAAATGGATGTAGAGTGGATGAAATGGATGTAGAGTTGATAAAAATGGATGTAGAGTGGATAAAATAGATGTAGAGTGGATAAAATGGATGTAGAGTTGATAAAAATGGATGTAGAGTGGACAAAATGGATGTAGAGCGGATAAAATGGATGTAGAGTGGATAAAATGGATGTAGAGTGGATAAAAATGGATGTAGAGAGGATAAAATGGATGTAGAGTGGATAAAAATGGATGTAGAGTGGATAAAATGGATGTAGAGTGGATAAAATGGATGTAGAGTGGATAAAAATGGATGTAGAGTGGATAAAATGGATGTAGAGTGGATAAAATGGATGTAGAGTGGATGAAATGGATGTAGAGTTGATAAAAATGGATGTAGAGTGGATAAAATGAATGTAGAGTAGATAAAATGGATGTAGAGTGGATAAAATGGATGTAGAGTTGATAAAATGGATGTAAAGTGGATAAAATGGATGTAGAGTTAATAAAAATGGATGTAGAGTGGAAATAATGGATGTAGAGAGGATAAAATGGATGTAGAGTGGATAAAATGGATGTAGAGTGGATAAAAATGGATGTAGAGTATATAAAATGGATGTAGAGTATATAAAATGGATGTAGAGTGGATAAAAATGGATGTAGAGTTGATAAAAATGGATGTAGAGTGGACAAAATAGATGTAGAGTGGATAAAAATGGATGTAGAGTGGTATAAAATGGATGTAGAGTGGATAAAAATGGATGTAGAGTGGATAAAAATGGATGTAGAGAGGATAAAATGGATGTAGAGTGGATAAAAATCGATGTAGAGTGGATAAAATGGATTTAGAGTGGATAAAATGGATGTAGAGTGGATAAAATGGATGTAGAGTGGGTAAAATAGATGTAGAGTGGATAAAATGGATGTAGAGTTGATAAAAATGGATGTAGAGTGGACAAAATGGATGTAGAGTGGATAAAATGGATGTAGAGTTGATAAAAATGGATGTAGAGTTAATAAAAATGGATGTAGAGTGGACAAAATAGATGTAGAGTGGATAAAATGGATGTAGAGTTGATAAAAATGGATGTAGAGTGGACAAAATAGATGTAGAGTGGATAAAAATGGATGTAGAGTGGTATAAAATGGATGTAGAGTGGATAAAAATGGATGTAGAGTGGATAAAAATGGATGTAGAGAGGATAAAATGGATGTAGAGTGGATAAAATGGATGTAGAGTGGGTAAAATAGATGTAGAGTGGATAAAATGGATGTAGAGTTGATAAAAATGGATGTAGAGTGGACAAAATGGATGTAGAGTGGATAAAGTGGATGTAGAGTTGATAAAAATGGATGTAGAGTGGACAAAATGGATGTAGAGAGGATAAAATTGATGTAGAGCGGATAAAATGGATGTAGAGCGGATAAAATGGATGTAGAGTGGATAAAATGGATGTAGAGTGGATAAAATTGATTTAGAGAGGATAAAATGGATGTAGAGTGAATAAAAATGGATGTAGAGTGGATAAAATGGATGTAGAGTGGATAAAATGGATGTAGAGTGGATGAAATGGATGTAGAGTTGATAAAAATGGATGTAGAGTGGATAAAATGAATGTAGAGTAGATAAAATGGATGTAGAGTGGATAAAATGGATGTAGAGTTGATAAAAAGGATGTAAAGTGGATAAAATGGATGTAGAGTTAATAAAAATGGATGTAGAGTGGAAATAATGGATGTAGAGAGGATAAAATGGATGTAGAGTGGATAAAATGGATGTAGAGTTCATAAAAATGGATGTAGAGTGGATAAAAATGGATGTAGATTGGATAAAATGGATGTAGATTGGATAAAATGGATGTAGAGTGGATAAAAATGGATGTAGAGTGGATAAAAATGGATGTAGAGTATATAAAATGGATGTAGAGTATATAAAATGGATGTAGAGTGGATAAAAATGGATGTAGAGTGGATAAAATGGATGTAGAGTGGATAAAAATAGATGTAGAGTGGATAAAATGGATGTAGAGTGGATAAAACGGATGTAGAGTGGATAAAAAAGGATGTAGAGGGGATAAAATGGATGTAGAGTGGATAAAATTGATGTAGAGCGGATAAAATGGACGTAGAGTGGATAAAATGGATGTAGAGTGGATAAAATGGATGTAGAGTGGATAAAACGGATGTAGAGTGGATAAAAAAGGATGTAGAGGGGATAAAATGGATGTAGAGTGGATAAAATTGATGTAGAGTGGATAAAATGGATGTAGAGTGGATAAAAATGGATGTAGAGTGGATAAAATAGATGTAGAGTGGGTAAAAATGGATGTAGAGTGGTATAAAATGGATGTAGAGTGGATAAAAATGGATGTAGAGTGGATAAAATGGATGTAGAGTTGATAAAAATGGATGTAGAGTGGATAAAATGGATGTAGAGTTGATAAAATGGATGTAAAGTGGATAAAATGGATGTAGAGTTAATAAAAATGGATGTAGAGTGGACAAAATGGATGTAGAGTGGATAAAAATGGATGTAGAGTTGATAAAAATGGATGTAGAGTGGACAAAATGGATGTAGAGCGGATAAAATGGATGTAGAGTGGATAAAATGGATGTAGAGTGGATAAAATTGATGTAGAGTGGATAAAATTGATGTAGAGAGGATAAAATGGATGTAGAGTGGATAAAAATGGATGTAGAGTGGATAAAATGGATGTAGAGTGGATAAAATGGATGTAGAGTGGATAAAATTGATGTAGAGTTGATAAAAATGGATGTAGAGTGGATAAAATGAATGTAGAGTAGATAAGATGGATGTAGAGTGGATAAAATGGATGTAGAGTTGATAAAATGGATGTAGAGTGGATAAAATGGATGTAGAGTTAATAAAAATGGATGTAGAGTGGAAATAATGGATGTAGAGAGGATAAAATGGATGTAGAGTGGATAAAATGGATGTAGAGTTCATAAAAATGGATGTAGAGTGGATAAAAATGGATGTAGATTGGATAAAATGGATGTAGAGTGGATAAAATGGATGTAGAGTTAATAAAAATGGATGTAGAGTGGACAAAATAGATGTAGAGTGGATAAAAATGGATGTAGAGTGGTATAAAATGGATGTAGAGTGGATAAAAATGGATGTAGAGTGGATAAAAATGGATGTAGAGTGGATAAAATGGATGTAGAGTGGATAAAATGGATGTAGAGTGGATGAAATGGATGTAGAGTGGATAAAAATGGATGTAGAGTGGATAAAATGGATGTAGAGTGGATAAAACGGATGTAGAGTGGATAAAAAAGGATGTAGAGGGGATAAAATGGATGTAGAGTGGATAAAATTGATGTAGAGTGGATAAAATGGATGTAGAGTGGATAAAAATGGATGTAGAGTGGGTAAAATAGATGTAGAGTGGATAAAATGGATGTAGAGTTGATAAAAATGGATGTAGAGTGGACAAAATGGATGTAGAGCGGATAAAATGGATGTAGAGTGGATAAAATGGATGTAGAGTGGATAAAATTGATGTAGAGTGGATAAAATTGATGTAGAGTGGATAAAATGGATGTAGAGTGGATAAAATGGATGTAGAGTGGATAAAATGTATGTAGAGTTCATAAAAATGGATGTAGAGTGGATAAAATTGATGTAGAGCGGATAAAATGGATGTAGAGTGGATAAAATGGATGTAGAGTGGATAAAACGGATGTAGAGTGGATAAAAAAGGATGTAGAGGGGATAAAATGGATGTAGAGTGGATAAAATTGATGTAGAGTGGATAAAATGGATGTAGAGTGGATAAAAATGGATGTAGAGTGGATAAAATGGATGTAGAGTGGGTAAAATAGATGTAGAGTGGATAAAATGGATGTAGAGTTGATAAAAATGGATGTAGAGTGGACAAAATGGATGTAGAGCGGATAAAATGGATGTAGAGTGGATAAAATGGATGTAGAGTGGATAAAATTGATGTAGAGTGGATAAAATTGATGTAGAGTGGATAAAATGGATGTAGAGTGGATAAAAATGGATGTAGAGTGGATAAAATGGATGTAGAGTGGATAAAATGGATGTAGAGTGGATGAAATGGATGTAGAGTTGATAAAAATGGATGTAGAGTGGATAAAAATGGATGTAGAGTGGATAAAATGGATGTAGAGTGGATAAAACGGATGTAGAGTGGATAAAAAAGGATGTGGAGGGGATAAAATGGATGTAGAGTGGATAAAATTGATGTAGAGTGGATAAAATGGATGTAGAGTGGATAAAAATGGATGTAGAGTGGATAAAAACGATGTAGAGTGGATAACAATGGATGTAGAGTGGATAAAATGAATGTAGAGTAGATACAATGGATGTAGAGTGGATAAAATGGATGTAGAGTTGATAAAATGGATGTAAAGTGGATAAAATGGATGTAGAGTTAATAAAAATGGATGTTGAGTGGAAATAATGGATGTAGAGAGGATAAAATGGATGTAGAGTGGATAAAATGTATGTAGAGTTCATAAAAATGGATGTAGAGTGGATAAAATTGATGTAGAGCGGATAAAATGGATGTAGAGTGGATAAAATGGATGTGGAGTGGATAACAATGGATGTAGAGTGGATAAAATGGATGTAGAGTTGATAAAAATGGATGTAGAGTGGATAAAAATGGATGTAGAGTGGATAAAATGGATGTAGAGTGGATAAAACGGATGTACAGTGGATAAAAAAGGATGTAGAGGGGATAAAATGGATGTAGAGTGGATAAAATTGATGTAGAGTGGATAAAATGGATGTAGAGTGGATAAAAATGGATGTAGAGTGGATAACAATGGATGTAGAGTGGATAAAATGGATGTAGAGTTGATAAAAATGGATGTAGAGTGGACAAAATGGATGTAGAGCGGATAAAATGGATGTAGAGTGGATAAAATGGATGTAGAGAGGATAAAATTGATGTAGAGTGGATAAAATTGATGTAGAGAGGATAAAATGGATGTAGAGTGGATAAAAATGGATGTAGAGTGGATAAAATGGATGTAGAGTGGATAAAAATGGATGTAGAGTGGATAAAATGGATGTAGAGTGGATAAAAATAGATGTAGAGTGGATAAAATGGATGTAGAGTGGATAAAACGGATGTAGAGTGGATAAAAAAGGATGTAGAGGGGATAAAATGGATGTAGAGTGGATAAAATGGATGTAGAGTTGATAAAAATGGATGTAGAGTTAATAAAAATGGATGTAGAGTGGACAAAATAGATGTAGAGTGGATAAAATGGATGTAGAGTTGATAAAAATGGATGTAGAGTGGACAAAATAGATGTAGAGTGGATAAAAATGGATGTAGAGTAGTATAAAATGGATGTAGAGTGGATAAAAATGGATGTAGAGTGGATAAAAATGGATGTAGAGAGGATAAAATGGATGTAGAGTGGATAAAAATTGATGTAGCGTGGATAAAATGGATGTAGAGTGGATAACAATGGATGTAGAGTGGATAAAATGGATGTAGAGTTGATAAATAGGGATGTAGAGTTAATAAAAATGGATGTAGAGTGGACAAAATGGATGTAGAGTGGATAAAAATGGATGTAAAGTGGATAAAATGGATGTAGAGTTGATAACAATGGATGTAGAGTGGATAAAATGAATGTAGAGTAGATACAATGGATGTAGAGTGGATAAAATGGATGTAGAGTTGATAAAATGGATGTAAAGTGGATAAAATGGATGTAGAGTGGGTAAAATAGATGTAGAGTGGATAAAATGGATGTAGAGTTGATAAAAATGGATGTAGAGTGGACAAAATGGATGTAGAGCGGATAAAATGGATGTAGAGTGGATAAAATGGATGTAGAGAGGATAAAATTGATGTAGAGTGGATAAAATTGATGTAGAGAGGATAAAATGGATGTAGAGTGTATAAAAATGGATGTAGAGTGGATAAAATGGATGTAGAGTGGATGAAATGGATGTAGAGTTGATAAAAATGGATGTAGAGTGGATAAAATGAATGTAGAGTAGATAAAATGGATGTGGAGTGGATAACAATGGATGTAGAGTGGATAAAATGGATGTAGAGTTGATAAAAATGGATGTAGAGTTAATAAAAATGGATGTTGAGTGGAAATAATGGATGTAGAGAGGATAAAATGGATGTAGAGTGGATAAAATGTATGTAGAGTTCATAAAAATGGATGTAGAGTGGATAAAATTGATGTAGAGCGGATAAAATGGATGTAGAGTTGATAAAAATGGATGTAGAGTTAATAAAAATGGATGTAGAGTGGACAAAATGGATGTAGAGTGGATAAAAATGGATGTAAAGTGGATAAAATGGATGTAGAGTTGATAAAAATGGATGTAGAGTTAATAAAAATGGATGTAGAGTGGACAAAATGGATGTAGAGTGGATAAAAATGGATGTAAAGTGGATAAAATGAATGTAGAGTAGATAAAATGGATGTGGAGTGGATAACAATGGATGTAGAGTGGATAAAATGGATGTAGAGTTGATAAAAATGGATGTAGAGTTAATAAAAATGGATGTTGAGTGGAAATAATGGATGTAGAGAGGATAAAATGGATGTAGAGTGGATAAAATGTATGTAGAGTTCATAAAAATGGATGTAGAGTGGATAAAATTGATGTAGAGCGGATAAAATGGATGTAGAGTTGATAAAAATGGATGTAGAGTTAATAAAAATGGATGTAGAGTGGACAAAATGGATGTAGAGTGGATAAAAATGGATGTAAAGTGGATAAAATGGATGTAGAGTTGATAACAATGGATGTAGAGTGGATAAAATGAATGTAGAGTAGATACAATGGATGTAGAGTGGATAAAATTGATGTAGAGTTGATAAAATGGATGTAAAGTGGATAAAATGGATGTAGATTGGATAAAATGGATGTAGAGTGGATAAAAATGGATGTAGAGTGGATAAAAATGGATGTAGAGTATATAAAATGGATGTAGAGTATATAAAATGGATGTAGAGTGGATAAAAATAGATGTAGAGTGGATAAAATGGATGTAGAGTGGATAAAACGGATGTAGAGTGGATAAAAAAGGATGTAGAGGGGATAAAATGGATGTAGAGTGGATAAAATTGATGTAGAGCGGATAAAATGGACGTAGAGTGGATAAAATGGATGTAGAGTGGATAAAATGGATGTAGAGTGGATAAAACGGATGTAGAGTGGATAAAAAAGGATGTAGAGGGGATAAAATGGATGTAGAGTGGATAAAATTGATGTAGAGTGGATAAAATGGATGTAGAGTGGATAAAAATGGATGTAGAGTGGATAAAATAGATGTAGAGTGGGTAAAAATGGATGTAGAGTGGTATAAAATGGATGTAGAGTGGATAAAAATGGATGTAGAGTGGATAAAATGGATGTAGAGTTGATAAAAATGGATGTAGAGTGGATAAAATGGATGTAGAGTTGATAAAATGGATGTAAAGTGGATAAAATGGATGTAGAGTTAATAAAAATGGATGTAGAGTGGACAAAATGGATGTAGAGTGGATAAAAATGGATGTAGAGTTGATAAAAATGGATGTAGAGTGGACAAAATGGATGTAGAGTGGATAAAATGGATGTAGAGTGGATAAAATGGATGTAGAGTGGATAAAATTGATGTAGAGTGAATAAAATTGATGTAGAGAGGATAAAATGGATGTAGAGTGGATAAAAATGGATGTAGAGTGGATAAAATGGATGTAGAGTGGATAAAATGGATGTAGAGTGGATGAAATGGATGTAGAGTTGATAAAAATGGATGTAGAGTGGATAAAATGAATGTAGAGTAGATAAGATGGATGTAGAGTGGATAAAATGGATGTAGAGTTGATAAAATGGATGTAGAGTGGATAAAATGGATGTAGAGTTAATAAAAATGGATGTAGAGTGGATAAAAATGGATGTAGATTGGATAAAATGGATGTAGAGTGGATAAAATGGATGTAGAGTTAATAAAAATGGATGTAGAGTGGACAAAATAGATGTAGAGTGGATAAAAATGGATGTAGAGTGGTATAAAATGGATGTAGAGTGGATAAAAATGGATGTAGAGTAGATAAAAATGGATGTAGAGTGGATAAAATGGATGTAGAGTGGATAAAATGGATGTAGAGTGGATGAAATGGATGTAGAGTTGAGAAAAATGGATGTAGAGTGGATAAAAATGGATGTAGAGTGGATAAAATGGATGTAGAGTGGATAAAACGGATGTAGAGTGGATAAAAAAGGATGTAGAGGGGATAAAATGGATGTAGAGTGGATAAAATTGATGTAGAGTGGATAAAATGGATGTAGAGTGGATAAAAATGGATGTAGAGTGGGTAAAATAGATGTAGAGTGGATAAAATGGATGTAGAGTTGATAAAAATGGATGTAGAGTGGACAAAATGGATGTAGAGCGGATAAAATGGATGTAGAGTGGATAAAATGGATGTAGAGTGGATAAAATTGATGTAGAGTGGATAAAATTGATGTAGAGTGGATAAAATGGATGTAGAGTGGATAAAATGGATGTAGAGTGGATAAAATGTATGTAGAGTTCATAAAAATGGATGTAGAGTGGATAAAATTGATGTAGAGCGGATAAAATGGATGTAGAGTGGATAAAATGGATGTAGAGTGGATAAAACGGATGTAGAGTGGATAAAAAAGGATGTAGAGGGGATAAAATGGATGTAGAGTGGATAAAATTGATGTAGAGTGGATAAAATGGATGTAGAGTGGATAAAAATGGATGTAGAGTGGATAAAATGGATGTAGAGTGGGTAAAATAGATGTAGAGTGGATAAAATGGATGTAGAGTTGATAAAAATGGATGTAGAGTGGACAAAATGGATGTAGAGCGGATAAAATGGATGTAGAGTGGATAAAATGGATGTAGAGTGGATAAAATTGATGTAGAGTGGATAAAATTGATGTAGAGTGGATAAAATGGATGTAGAGTGGATAAAATGGATGTAGAGTTAATAAAAATGGATGTAGAGTGGACAAAATAGATGTAGAGTGGATAAAAATGGATGTAGAGTGGTATAAAATGGATGTAGAGTGGATAAAAATGGATGTAGAGTGGATAAAAATGGATGTAGAGAGGATAAAATGGATGTAGAGTGGATAAAAATGGATGTAGAGTGGATAAAATGGATGTAGAGTGGATAAAATGGATGTAGAGTGGATGAAATGGATGTAGAGTTGATAAAAATGGATGTAGAGTGGATAAAAATGGATGTAGAGTGGATAAAATGGATGTAGAGTGGATAAAACGGATGTAGAGTGGATAAAAAAGGATGTGGAGGGGATAAAATGGATGTAGAGTGGATAAAATTGATGTAGAGTGGATAAAATGGATGTAGAGTGGATAAAAATGGATGTAGAGTGGATAAAAACGATGTAGAGTGGATAACAATGGATGTAGAGTGGATAAAATGAATGTAGAGTAGATACAATGGATGTAGAGTGGATAAAATGGATGTAGAGTTGATAAAATGGATGTAAAGTGGATAAAATGAATGTAGAGTTAATAAAAATGGATGTTGAGTGGAAATAATGGATGTAGAGAGGATAAAATGGATGTAGAGTGGATAAAATGTATGTAGAGTTCATAAAAATGGATGTAGAGTGGATAAAATTGATGTAGAGCGAATAAAATGGATGTAGAGTGGATAAAATGGATGTACAGTGGATAAAAAAGGATGTAGAGGGGATAAAATGGATGTAGAGTGGATAAAATTGATGTAGAGTGGATAAAATGGATGTAGAGTGGATAAAAATGGATGTAGAGTGGATAACAATGGATGTAGAGTGGATAAAATGGATGTAGAGTTGATAAAAATGGATGTAGAGTGGACAAAATGGATGTAGAGCGGATAAAATGGATGTAGAGTGGATAAAATGGATGTAGAGAGGATAAAATTGATGTAGAGTGGATAAAATTGATGTAGAGAGGATAAAATGGATGTAGAGTGGATAAAAATGGATGTAGAGTGGATAAAATGGATGTAGAGTGGATAAAAATGGATGTAGAGTGGATAAAATGGATGTAGAGTGGATAAAAATAGATGTAGAGTGGATAAAATGGATGTAGAGTGGATAAAACGGATGTAGAGTGGATAAAAAAGGATGTAGAGGGGATAAAATGGATGTACAGTGGATAAAATGGATGTAGAGTTGATAAAAATGGATGTAGAGTTAATAAAAATGGATGTAGAGTGGACAAAATAGATGTAGAGTGGATAAAATGGATGTAGAGTTGATAAAAATGGATGTAGAGTGGACAAAATAGATGTAGAGTGGATAAAAATGGATGTAGAGTAGTATAAAATGGATGTAGAGTGGATAAAAATGGATGTAGAGTGGATAAAAATGGATGTAGAGAGGATAAAATGGATGTAGAGTGGATAAAAATTGATGTAGCGTGGATAAAATGGATGTAGAGTGGATAACAATGGATGTAGAGTGGATAAAATGGATGTAGAGTTGATAAAAATGGATGTAGAGTTAATAAAAATGGATGTAGAGTGGACAAAATGGATGTAGAGTGGATAAAAATGGATGTAAAGTGGATAAAATGGATGTAGAGTTGATAACAATGGATGTAGAGTGGATAAAATGAATGTAGAGTAGATACAATGGATGTAGAGTGGATAAAATTGATGTAGAGTTGATAAAATGGATGTAAAGTGGATAAAATGGATGTAGAGTTAATAAAAATGGATGTTGAGTGGAAATAATGGATGTAGAGAGGATAAAATGGATGTAGAGTGGATTAAATGGATGTAGAGTGGATAAAATGGATGTAGAGTGGATAAAATGGATGTAGAGTGGGTAAAATAGATGTAGAGTGGATAAAATGGATGTAGAGTTGATAAAAATGGATGTAGAGTGGACAAAATGGATGTAGAGTGGATAAAATGGATGTAGAGTTGATAAAAATGGATGTAGAGTGGACAAAATGGATGTAGAGAGGATAAAATTGATGTAGAGCGGATAAAATGGATGTAGAGCGGATAAAATGGATGTAGAGTGGATAAAATGGATGTAGAGTGGATAAAATTGATGTAGAGTGGATAAAATTGATGTAGAGAGGATAAAATGGATGTAGAGTGGATAAAAATGGATGTAGAGTGGATAAAATGGATGTAGAGTGGATAAAATGGATGTAGAGTGGATGAAATGGATGTAGAGTTGATAAAAATGGATGTAGAGTGGATAAAATGAATGTAGAGTTCATAAAAATGGATGTAGAGTGGATAAAATGGATGTAGAGTTGATAAAATGGATGTAAAGTGGATAAAATGGATGTAGAGTTAATAAAAATGGATGTAGAGTGGAAATAATGGATGTAGAGAGGATAAAATGGATGTAGAGTGGATAAAATGGATGTAGAGTTCATAAAAATGGATGTAGAGTGGATAAAAATGGATGTAGATTGGATAAAATGGATGTAGAGTGGATAAAATGGATGTAGAGTGGATAAAAATGGATGTAGAGTGGATAAAAATGGATGTAGAGTATATAAAATGGATGTAGAGTATATAAAATGGATGTAGAGTGGATAAAAATGGATGTAGAGTGGATAAAATGGATGTAGAGTGGATAAAAATAGATGTAGAGTGGATAAAATGGATGTAGAGTGGATAAAACGGATGTAGAGTGGATAAAAAAGGATGTAGAGGGGATAAAATGGATGTAGAGTGGATAAAATTGATGTAGAGCGGATAAAATGGATGTAGAGTGGATAAAATGGATGTAGAGTGGATAAAATGGATGTAGAGTGGATAAAACGGATGTAGAGTGGATAAAAAAGGATGTAGAGGGGATAAAATGGATGTAGAGTGGATAAAATTGATGTAGAGTGGATAAAATGGATGTAGAGTGGATAAAAATGGATGTAGAGTGGATAAAATGGATGTAGAGTGGATAAAATTGATGTAGAGAGGATAAAATGGATGTAGAGTGGATAAAAATGGATGTAGAGTGGATAAAATGGATGTAGAGTTGATAAAAATGGATGTAGAGTGGATAAAATGGATGTAGAGTTGATAAAATGGATGTAAAGTGGATAAAATGGATGTAGAGTTAATAAAAATGGATGTAGAGTGGACAAAATGGATGTAGAGTGGATAAAAATGGATGTAGAGTTGATAAAAATGGATGTAGAGTGGACAAAATGGATGTAGAGTGGATAAAATGGATGTAGAGTGGATAAAATGGATGTAGAATGGATAAAATTGATGTAGAGTGGATAAAATTGATGTAGAGAGGATAAAATGGATGTAGAGTGGATAAAAATGGATGTAGAGTGGATAAAATGGATGTAGAGTGGATAAAATGGATGTAGAGTGGATAAAATGGATGTAGAGTTGATAAAAATGGATGTAGAGTGGATAAAATGAATGTAGAGTAGATAAGATGGATGTAGAGTGGATAAAATGGATGTAGAGTTGATAAAATGGATGTAAAGTGGATAAAATGGATGTAGAGTTAATAAAAATGGATGTAGAGTGGAAATAATGGATGTAGAGAGGATAAAATGGATGTAGAGTGGATAAAATGGATGTAGAGTTCATAAAAATGGATGTAGAGTGGATAAAAATGGATGTAGATTGGATAAAATGGATGTAGATTGGATAAAATGGATGTAGAGTGGATAAAAATGGATGTAGATTGGATAAAATGGATGTAGAGCGGATAAAATGGATGTAGAGTGGATAAAATGGATGTAGAGTGGATAAAATGGATGTAGAGTGGATAAAATTGATGTAGAGTGGATAAAATGGATGTAGAGTGGATGAAATGGATGTAGAGTTGATAAAAATGGATGTAGAGTGGATAAAATGAATGTAGAGTAGATAAAATGGATGTAGAGTGGATAAAATGGATGTAGAGTTGATAAAATGGATGTAAAGTGGATAAAATGGATGTAGAGTTAATAAAAATGGATGTAGAGTGGAAATAATGGATCTAGAGAGGATAAAATGGATGTAGAGTGGATAAAATGGATGTAGAGTTCATAAAAATGGATGTAGAGTGGATAAAAATGGATGTAGATTGGATAAAATGGATGTAGATTGGATAAAATGGATGTAGAGTGGATAAAAATGGATGTAGAGCGGATAAAAATGGATGTAGAGTATATAAAATGGATGTAGAGTATATAAAATGGATGTAGAGTGGATAAAAATGGATGTAGAGTGGATAAAATGGATGTAGAGTGGATAAAAATAGATGTAGAGTGGATAAAATGGATGTAGAGTGGATAAAACGGATGTAGAGTGGATAAAAAAGGATGTAGAGGGGATAAAATGGATGTAGAGTGGATAAAATTGATGTAGAGTAGATACAATGGATGTAGAGTGGATAAAATGGATGTAGAGTGGATGAAATGGATGTAGAGTTGATAAAAATGGATGTAGAGTGGATAAAATGAATGTAGAGTTCATAAAAATGGATGTAGAGTGGATAAAATGGATGTAGAGTTGATAAAATGGATGTAAAGTGGATAAAATGGATGTAGAGTTAATAAAAATGGATGTAGAGTGGAAATAATGGATGTAGAGAGGATAAAATGGATGTAGAGTGGATAAAATGGATGTAGAGTTCATAAAAATGGATGTAGAGTGGATAAAAATGGATGTAGATTGGATAAAATGGATGTAGATTGGATAAAATGGATGTAGAGTGGATAAAAATGGATGTAGAGTGGATAAAAATGGATGTAGAGTATATAAAATGGATGTAGAGTATATAAAATGGATGTAGAGTGGATAAAAATGGATGTAGAGTGGATAAAATGGATGTAGAGTGGATAAAAATAGATGTAGAGTGGATAAAATGGATGTAGAGTGGATAAAACGGATGTAGAGTGGATAAAAAAGGATGTAGAGGGGATAAAATGGATGTAGAGTGGATAAAATTGATGTAGAGCGGATAAAATGGATGTAGAGTGGATAAAATGGATGTAGAGTGGATAAAATGGATGTAGAGTGGATAAAACGGATGTAGAGTGGATAAAAAAGGATGTAGAGGGGATAAAATGGATGTAGAGTGGATAAAATTGATGTAGAGTGGATAAAATGGATGTAGAGTGGATAAAAATGGATGTAGAGTGGATAAAATGGATGTAGAGTGGATAAAATTGATGTAGAGAGGATAAAATGGATGTAGAGTGGATAAAAATGGATGTAGAGTGGATAAAATGGATGTAGAGTTGATAAAAATGGATGTAGAGTGGATAAAATGGATGTAGAGTTGATAAAATGGATGTAAAGTGGATAAAATGGATGTAGAGTTAATAAAAATGGATGTAGAGTGGACAAAATGGATGTAGAGTGGATAAAAATGGATGTAGAGTTGATAAAAATGGATGTAGAGTGGATAAAATGGATGTAGAGTGGATAAAATGGATGTAGAGTGGATAAAATGGATGTAGAATGGATAAAATTGATGTAGAGTGGATAAAATTGATGTAGAGAGGATAAAATGGATGTAGAGTGGATAAAAATGGATGTAGAGTGGATAAAATGGATGTAGAGTGGATAAAATGGATGTAGAGTGGATGAAATGGATGTAGAGTTGATAAAAATGGATGTAGAGTGGATAAAATGAATGTAGAGTAGATAAGATGGATGTAGAGTGGATAAAATGGATGTAGAGTTGATAAAATGGATGTAAAGTGGATAAAATGGATGTAGAGTTAATAAAAATGGATGTAGAGTGGAAATAATGGATGTAGAGAGGATAAAATGGATGTAGAGTGGATAAAATGGATGTAGAGTTCATAAAAATGGATGTAGAGTGGATAAAAATGGATGTAGATTGGATAAAATGGATGTAGATTGGATAAAATGGATGTAGAGTGGATAAAAATGGATGTAGATTGGATAAAATGGATGTAGAGCGGATAAAATGGATGTAGAGTGGATAAAATGGATGTAGAGTGGATAAAATGGATGTAGAGTGGATAAAATTGATGTAGAGTGGATAAAATGGATGTAGAGTGGATGAAATGGATGTAGAGTTGATAAAAATGGATGTAGAGTGGATAAAATGAATGTAGAGTAGATAAAATGGATGTAGAGTGGATAAAATGGATGTAGAGTTGATAAAATGGATGTAAAGTGGATAAAATGGATGTAGAGTTAATAAAAATGGATGTAGAGTGGAAATAATGGATCTAGAGAGGATAAAATGGATGTAGAGTGGATAAAATGGATGTAGAGTTCATAAAAATGGATGTAGAGTGGATAAAAATGGATGTAGATTGGATAAAATGGATGTAGATTGGATAAAATGGATGTAGAGTGGATAAAAATGGATGTAGAGCGGATAAAAATGGATGTAGAGTATATAAAATGGATGTAGAGTATATAAAATGGATGTAGAGTGGATAAAAATGGATGTAGAGTGGATAAAATGGATGTAGAGTGGATAAAAATAGATGTAGAGTGGATAAAATGGATGTAGAGTGGATAAAACGGATGTAGAGTGGATAAAAAAGGATGTAGAGGGGATAAAATGGATGTAGAGTGGATAAAATTGATGTAGAGTAGATACAATGGATGTAGAGTGGACAAAATGGATGTAGAGTGGATAAAAATGGATGTAGAGAGGATAAAATTGATGTAGAGCGGATAAAATGGATGTAGAGTGGATAAAATGGATGTGGAGTGGATAACAATGGATGTAGAGTGGATAAAATGGATGTAGAGTTGATAAAAATGGATGTAGAGTTAATAAAAATGGATGTTGAGTGGAAATAATGGATGTAGAGAGGATAAAATGGATGTAGAGTGGATAAAATGTATGTAGAGTTCATAAAAATGGATGTAGAGTGGATAAAATTGATGTAGAGCGGATAAAATGGATGTAGAGTGGATAAAATGGATGTAGAGTGGATAAAATGGATGTAGAGTTGATAAAAATGGATGTAGAGTGCATAAAAATGGATGTAGAGTGGATAAAATGGATGTAGAGTGGATAAAACGGATGTAGAGTGGATAAAAAAGGATGTAGAGGGGATAAAATGGATGTAGAGTGGATAAAATTGATGTAGAGTGGATAAAATGGATGTAGAGTGGATAAAAATGGATGTAGAGTGGATAAAATGGATGTAGAGTGGGTAAAATAGATGTAGAGTGGATAAAATGGATGTAGAGTTGATAAAAATGGATGTAGAGTGGACAAAATGGATGTAGAGCGGATAAAATGGATGTAGAGTGGATAAAATGGATGTAGAGTGGATAAAAATGGATGTAGAGAGGATAAAATGGATGTAGAGTGGATAAAAATGGATGTAGAGTGGATAAAATGGATGTAGAGTGGATAAAATGGATGTAGAGTGGATAAAAATGGATGTAGAGTGGATAAAATGGATGTAGAGTGGATAAAATGGATGTAGAGTGGATGAAATGGATGTAGAGTTGATAAAAATGGATGTAGAGTGGATAAAATGAATGTAGAGTAGATAAAATGGATGTAGAGTGGATAAAATGGATGTAGAGTTGATAAAATGGATGTAAAGTGGATAAAATGGATGTAGAGTTAATAAAAATGGATGTAGAGTGGAAATAATGGATGTAGAGAGGATAAAATGGATGTAGAGTGGATAAAATGGATGTAGAGTGGATAAAAATGGATGTAGAGTATATAAAATGGATGTAGAGTATATAAAATGGATGTAGAGTGGATAAAAATGGATGTAGAGTTGATAAAAATGGATGTAGAGTGGACAAAATAGATGTAGAGTGGATAAAAATGGATGTAGAGTGGTATAAAATGGATGTAGAGTGGATAAAAATGGATGTAGAGTGGATAAAAATGGATGTAGAGAGGATAAAATGGATGTAGAGTGGATAAAAATCGATGTAGAGTGGATAAAATGGATTTAGAGTGGATAAAATGGATGTAGAGTGGATAAAATGGATGTAGAGTGGGTAAAATAGATGTAGAGTGGATAAAATGGATGTAGAGTTGATAAAAATGGATGTAGAGTGGACAAAATGGATGTAGAGTGGATAAAATGGATGTAGAGTTGATAAAAATGGATGTAGAGTTAATAAAAATGGATGTAGAGTGGACAAAATAGATGTAGAGTGGATAAAATGGATGTAGAGTTGATAAAAATGGATGTAGAGTGGACAAAATAGATGTAGAGTGGATAAAAATGGATGTAGAGTGGTATAAAATGGATGTAGAGTGGATAAAAATGGATGTAGAGTGGATAAAAATGGATGTAGAGAGGATAAAATGGATGTAGAGTGGATAAAATGGATGTAGAGTGGGTAAAATAGATGTAGAGTGGATAAAATGGATGTAGAGTTGATAAAAATGGATGTAGAGTGGACAAAATGGATGTAGAGTGGATAAAGTGGATGTAGAGTTGATAAAAATGGATGTAGAGTGGACAAAATGGATGTAGAGTGGATAAAAATGGATGTAGAGAGGATAAAATTGATGTAGAGCGGATAAAATGGATGTAGAGTGGATAAAATGGATGTGGAGTGGATAACAATGGATGTAGAGTGGATAAAATGGATGTAGAGTTGATAAAAATGGATGTAGAGTTAATAAAAATGGATGTTGAGTGGAAATAATGGATGTAGAGAGGATAAAATGGATGTAGAGTGGATAAAATGTATGTAGAGTTCATAAAAATGGATGTAGAGTGGATAAAATTGATGTAGAGCGGATAAAATGGATGTAGAGTGGATAAAATGGATGTGGAGTGGATAACAATGGATGTAGAGTGGATAAAAATGGATGTAGAGTTAATAAAAATGGATGTAGAGTGGACAAAATAGATGTAGAGTGGATAAAAATGGATGTAGAGTGGTATAAAATGGATGTAGAGTGGATAAAAATGGATGTAGAGTGGATAAAAATGGATGTAGAGAGGATAAAATGGATGTAGAGTGGATAAAAATGGATGTAGAGTGGATAAAATGGATGTAGAGTGGATAAAATGGATGTAGAGTGGATAAAATGGATGTAGAGTGGATAACAATGGATGTAGAGTGGATAAAATGAATGTAGAGTAGATACAATGGATGTAGAGTGGATAAAATGGATGTAGAGTTGATAAAATGGATGTAAAGTGGATAAAATGGATGTAGAGTTAATAAAAATGGATGTTGAGTGGAAATAATGGATGTAGAGAGGATAAAATGGATGTAGAATGGATAAAATGTATGTAGAGTTCATAAAAATGGATGTAGAGTGGATAAAATTGATGTAGAGCGGATAAAATGGATGTAGAGTGGTATAAAATGGATGTAGAGTGGATAAAAATGGATGTAGAGTGGATAAAAATGGATGTAGAGTGGATAAAAATGGATGTAGAGTGGATAAAAATGGATGTAGAGTTAATAAAAATGGATGTAGAGTGGACAAAATAGATGTAGAGTGGATAAAAATGGATGTAGAGTGGTATAAAATGGATGTAGAGTGGATAAAAATGGATGTAGAGTGGATAAAAATGGATGTAGAGAGGATAAAATGGATGTAGAGTGGATAAAAATGGATGTAGAGTGGATAAAATGGATGTAGAGTGGATAAAAATGGATGTAGAGAGGATAAAATTGATGTAGAGCGGATAAAATGGATGTAGAGTGGATAAAATGGATGTGGAGTGGATAACAATGGATGTAGAGTGGATAAAATGGATGTAGAGTTGATAAAAATGGATGTAGAGTTAATAAAAATGGATGTTGAGTGGAAATAATGGATGTAGAGAGGATAAAATGGATGTAGAGTGGATAAAATGTATGTAGAGTTCATAAAAATGGATGTAGAGTGGATAAAATTGATGTAGAGCGGATAAAATGGATGTAGAGTGGATAAAATGGATGTAGAGTGGATAACAATGGATGTAGAGTGGATAAAATGAATGTAGAGTAGATACAATGGATGTAGAGTGGATAAAATGGATGTAGAGTTGATAAAATGGATGTAAAGTGGATAAAATGGATGTAGAGTTAATAAAAATGGATGTTGAGTGGAAATAATGGATGTAGAGAGGATAAAATGGATGTAGAGTGGATAAAATGTATGTAGAGTTCATAAAAATGGATGTAGAGTGGATAAAATTGATGTAGAGCGGATAAAATGGATGTAGAGTGGATAAAATGGATGTGGAGTGGATAACAATGGATGTAGAGTGGATAAAATGGATGTAGAGTTGATAAAAATGGATGTAGAGTAGATAAAAATGGATGTAGAGTGGATAAAATGGATGTAGAGTGGATAAAATGGATGTAGAGTGGATAAAAAAGGATGTAGAGTGGATAAAATGGATGTAGAGTGGATAAAATTGATGTAGAGTGGATAAAATGGATGTAGAGTGGATAAAAATGGATGTAGAGTGGATAAAATGGATGTAGAGTGGGTAAAATAGATGTACAGTGGATAAAATGGATGTAGAGTTGATAAAAATGGATGTAGAGTGGACAAAATGGATGTAGAGCGGATAAAATGGATGTAGAGTGGATAAAATGGATGTAGAGAGGATAAAATTGATGTAGAGTGGATAAAATTGATGTAGAGAGGATAAAATGGATGTAGAGTGGATAAAAATGGATGTAGAGTGGATAAAATGGATGTAGAGTGGATAAAATGGATGTAGAGTGGATGAAATGGATGTAGAGTTGATAAAAATGGATGTAGAGTGGATAAAATGAATGTAGAGTAGATAAAATGGATGTGGAGTGGATAACAATGGATGTAGAGTGGATAAAATGGATGTAGAGTTGATAAAAATGGATGTAGAGTTAATAAAAATGGATGTTGAGTGGAAATAATGGATGTAGAGAGGATAAAATGGATGTAGAGTGGATAAAATGTATGTAGAGTTCATAAAAATGGATGTAGAGTGGATAAAATTGATGTAGAGCGGATAAAATGGATGTAGAGTGGATAAAATGGATGTAGAGTGGATAAAATGGATGTAGAGTTGATAAAAATGGATGTAGAGTGGATAAAAATGGATGTAGAGTGGACAAAATAGATGTAGAGTGGATAAAAATGGATGTAGAGTGGTATAAAATGGATGTAGAGTGGATAAAAATGGATGTAGAGTGGATAAAAATGGATGTAGAGAGGATAAAATGGATGTAGAGTGGATAAAAATGGATGTAGAGTGGATAAAATGGATGTAGAGTGGATAAAAATGGATGTAGAGAGGATAAAATTGATGTAGAGCGGATAAAATGGATGTAGAGTGGATAAAATGGATGTGGAGTGGATAACAATGGATGTAGAGTGGATAAAATGGATGTAGAGTTGATAAAAATGGATGTAGAGTTAATAAAAATGGATGTTGAGTGGAAATAATGGATGTAGAGAGGATAAAATGGATGTAGAGTGGATAAAATGTATGTAGAGTTCATAAAAATGGATGTAGAGTGGATAAAATTGATGTAGAGCGGATAAAATGGATGTAGAGTGGATAAAATGGATGTAGAGTGGATAACAATGGATGTAGAGTGGATAAAATGAATGTAGAGTAGATACAATGGATGTAGAGTGGATAAAATGGATGTAGAGTTGATAAAATGGATGTAAAGTGGATAAAATGGATGTAGAGTTAATAAAAATGGATGTTGAGTGGAAATAATGGATGTAGAGAGGATAAAATGGATGTAGAGTGGATAAAATGTATGTAGAGTTCATAAAAATGGATGTAGAGTGGATAAAATTGATGTAGAGCGGATAAAATGGATGTAGAGTGGATAAAATGGATGTGGAGTGGATAACAATGGATGTAGAGTGGATAAAATGGATGTAGAGTTGATAAAAATGGATGTAGAGTAGATAAAAATGGATGTAGAGTGGATAAAATGGATGTAGAGTGGATAAAACGGATGTAGAGTGGATAAAAAAGGATGTAGAGGGGATAAAATGGAGGTAGAGTGGATAAAATTGATGTAGAGTGGATAAAATGGATGTAGAGTGGATAAAAATGGATGTAGAGTGGATAAAATGGATGTAGAGTGGGTAAAATAGATGTACAGTGGATAAAATGGATGTAGAGTTGATAAAAATGGATGTAGAGTGGACAAAATGGATGTAGAGAGGATAAAATGGATGTAGAGTGGATAAAATGGATGTAGAGAGGATAAAATTGATGTAGAGTGGATAAAATTGATGTAGAGAGGATAAAATGGATGTAGAGTGGATAAAAATGGATGTAGAGTGGATAAAATGGATGTAGAGTGGATAAAATGGATGTAGAGTGGATGAAATGGATGTAGAGTTGATAAAAATGGATGTAGAGTGGATAAAATGAATGTAGAGTAGATAAAATGGATGTGGAGTGGATAACAATGGATGTAGAGTGGATAAAATGGATGTAGAGTTGATAAAAATGGATGTAGAGTTAATAAAAATGGATGTTGAGTGGAAATAATGGATGTAGAGAGGATAAAATGGATGTAGAGTGGATAAAATGTATGTAGAGTTCATAAAAATGGATGTAGAGTGGATAAAATTGATGTAGAGCGGATAAAATGGATGTAGAGTGGATAAAATGGATGTAGAGTGGATAAAATGGATGTAGAGTTGATAAAAATGGATGTAGAGTGGATAAAAATGGATGTAGAGTGGATAAAATGGATGTAGAGTGGATAAAACGGATGTAGAGTGGATAAAAAAGGATGTAGAGGGGATAAAATGGATGTAGAGTGGATAAAATTGATGTAGAGTGGATAAAATGGATGTAGAGTGGATAAAAATGGATGTAGAGTGGATAAAATGGATGTAGAGTGGGTAAAATAGATGTAGAGTGGATAAAATGGATGTAGAGTTGATAAAAATGGATGTAGAGTGGACAAAATGGATGTAGAGCGGATAAAATGGATGTAGAGTGGATAAAATGGATGTAGAGTGGATAAAATTGATGTAGAGTGGATAAAATTGATGTAGAGTGGATAAAATTGATGTAGAGTGGATAAAATAGATGTAGAGTGGATAAAAATGGATGTAGAGAGGATAAAATGGATGTAGAGTGGATAAAAATGGATGTAGAGTGGATAAAATGAATGTAGAGTAGATAAAATGGATGTAGAGTGGATAAAATGGATGTAGAGTTGATAAAATGGATGTAAAGTGGATAAAATGGATGTAGAGTTAATAAAAATGGATGTAGAGTGGAAATAATGGATGTAGAGAGGATAAAATGGATGTAGAGCGGATAAAATGGATGTAGAGTGGATAAAAATGGATGTAGAGTATATAAAATGGATGTGGAGTGGATAACAATGGATGTAGAGTGGATAAAATGGATGTAGAGTGGACAAAATAGATGTAGAGTGGATAAAAATGGATGTAGAGTGGTATAAAATGGATGTAGAGTGGATAAAAATGGATGTAGAGTGGATAAAAATGGATGTAGAGAGGATAAAATGGATGTAGAGTGGATAAAAATGGATGTAGAGTGGATAAAATGGATGTAGAGTGGATAAAATGGATGTAGAGTGGATAAAATGGATGTAGAGTGGGTAAAATAGATGTAGAGTGGATAAAATGGATGTAGAGTTGATAAAAATGGATGTAGAGTGGACAAAATGGATGTAGAGTGGATAAAATGGATGTAGAGTTGATAAAAATGGATGTAGAGTGGGTAAAATAGATGTAGAGTGGATAAAATGGATGTAGAGTTGATAAAAATGGATGTAGAGTGGACAAAATGGATGTAGAGTGGATAAAATGGATGTAGAGTTGATAAAAATGGATGTAGAGTTAATAAAAATGGATGTAGAGTGGACAAAATAGATGTAGAGTGGATAAAATGGATGTAGAGTTGATAAAAATGGATGTAGAGTGGACAAAATAGATGTAGAGTGGATAAAAATGGATGTAGAGTGGTATAAAATGGATGTAGAGTGGATAAAAATGGATGTAGAGTGGTATAAAATGGATGTAGAGTGGATAAAAATGGATGTAGAGTGGATAAAATGGATGTAGAGTGGATAAAATGGATGTAGAGTGGATGAAATGGATGTAGAGTGGATAAAATGGATGTAGAGTGGGTAAAATAGATGTAGAGTGGATAAAATGGATGTAGAGTTGATAAAAATGGATGTAGAGTGGAAAAATGGATGTAGAGTGGATAAAATGGATGTAGAGTGGTATAAAATGGATGTAGAGTGGATAAAAATGGATGTAGAGTGGATAAAAATGGATGTAGAGAGGATAAAATGGATGTAGAGTGGATAAAAATGGATGTAGAGTGGATAAAATGGATGTAGAGTGGATAAAATGGATGTAGAGTGGATAAAATGGATGTAGAGTGGGTAAAATAGATGTAGAGTGGATAAAATGGATGTAGAGTTGATAAAAATGGATGTAGAGTGGACAAAATGGATGTAGAGTGGATAAAATGGATGTAGAGTTGATAAAAATGGATGTAGAGTTAATAAAAATGGATGTAGAGTGGACAAAATAGATGTAGAGTGGATAAAATGGATGTAGAGTTGATAAAAATGGATGTAGAGTGGACAAAATAGATGTAGAGTGGATAAAAATGGATGTAGAGTGGTATAAAATGGATGTAGAGTGGATAAAAATGGATGTAGAGTGGTATAAAATGGATGTAGAGTGGATAAAAATGGATGTAGAGTGGATAAAATGGATGTAGAGTGGATAAAATGGATGTAGAGTGGATGAAATGGATGTAGAGTTGATAAAAATGGATGTAGAGTGGATAAAATGAATGTAGAGTAGATAAAATGGATGTAGAGTGGATAAAATGGATGTAGAGTTGATAAAATGGATGTAAAGTGGATAAAATGGATGTAGAGTTAATAAAAATGGATGTAGAGTGGAAATAATGGATGTAGAGAGGATAAAATGGATGTAGAGCGGATAAAATGGATGTAGAGTGGATAAAAATGGATGTAGAGTATATAAAATGGATGTGGAGTGGATAACAATGGATGTAGAGTGGATAAAATGGATGTAGAGTGGACAAAATAGATGTAGAGTGGATAAAAATGGATGTAGAGTGGTATAAAATGGATGTAGAGTGGATAAAAATGGATGTAGAGTGGATAAAAATGGATGTAGAGAGGATAAAATGGATGTAGAGTGGATAAAAATGGATGTAGAGTGGATAAAATGGATGTAGAGTGGATAAAATGGATGTAGAGTGGATAAAATGGATGTAGAGTGGGTAAAATAGATGTAGAGTGGATAAAATGGATGTAGAGTTGATAAAAATGGATGTAGAGTGGATAAAATGGATGTAGAGTGGATAAAATGGATGTAGAGTTGATAAAAATGGATGTAGAGTTAATAAAAATGGATGTAGAGTGGACAAAATAGATGTAGAGTGGATAAAATGGATGTAGAGTTGATAAAAATGGATGTAGAGTGGACAAAATAGATGTAGAGTGGATAAAAATGGATGTAGAGTGGTATAAAATGGATGTAGAGTGGATAAAAATGGATGTAGAGTGGATAAAAATGGATGTAGAGAGGATAAAATGGATGTAGAGTGGATAAAATGGATGTAGAGTGGGTAAAATAGATGTAGAGTGGATAAAATGGATGTAGAGTTGATAAAAATGGATGTAGAGTGGACAAAATGGATGTAGAGTGGATAAAGTGGATGTAGAGTTGATAAAAATGGATGTAGAGTGGACAAAATGGATGTAGAGTGGATAAAAATGGATGTAGAGAGGATAAAATTGATGTAGAGCGGATAAAATGGATGTAGAGTGGATAAAATGGATGTGGAGTGGATAACAATGGATGTAGAGTGGATAAAATGGATGTAGAGTTGATAAAAATGGATGTAGAGTTAATAAAAATGGATGTAGAGTGGACAAAATGGATGTAGAGTGGATAAAAATGGATGTAGAGTGGATAAAATGGATGTAGAGTTGATAACAATGGATGTAGAGTGGATAAAATGAATGTAGAGTAGATACAATGGATGTAGAGTGGATAAAATGGATGTAGAGTTGATAAAATGGATGTAAAGTGGATAAAATGGATGTAGAGTTAATAAAAATGGATGTTGAGTGGAAATAATGGATGTAGAGAGGATAAAATGGATGTAGAGTGGATAAAATGTATGTAGAGTTCATAAAAATGGATGTAGAGTGGATAAAATTGATGTAGAGCGGATAAAATGGATGTAGAGTGGATAAAATGGATGTGGAGTGGATAACAATGGATGTAGAGTGGATAAAATGGATGTAGAGTTGATAAAACGGATGTAGAGTGGATAAAAAAGGATGTAGAGGGGATAAAATGGATGTAGAGTGGATAAAATTGATGTAGAGCGGATAAAATGGATGTAGAGTGGCTAAAATGGATGTGGAGTGGATAACAATGGATGTAGAGTGGATAAAATGGATGTAGAGTTGATAAAAATGGATGTAGCGTTAATAAAAATGGATGTAGAGTGGACAAAATAGATGTAGAATGGATAAAATGGATGTAGAGTTGATAAAAATGGATGTAGAGTGGACAAAATAGATGTAGAGTGGATAAAAATGGATGTAGAGTGGTATAAAATGGATGTAGAGTGGATAAAAATGGATGTAGAGTGGATAAAAATGGATGTAGAGAGGATAAAATGGATGTAGAGTGGATAAAAATGGATGTAGAGTGGATAAAATGGATGTAGAGTGGATAAAATGGATGTAGAGTGGATAAAATGGATGTAGAGTGGGTAAAATAGATGTAGAGTGGATAAAATGGATGTAGAGTGGATAAAAATGGATGTAGAGGGGATAAAATGGATGTAGAGTGGATAACAATGGATGTAGAGTGGATAAAATGAATGTAGAGTAGATACAATGGATGTAGAGTGGATAAAATGGATGTAGAGTTGATAAAATGGATGTAAAGTGGATAAAATGGATGTAGAGTTAATAAAAATGGATGTTGAGTGGAAATAATGGATGTAGAGAGGATAAAATGGATGTAGAGTGGATAAAATGTATGTAGAGTTCATAAAAATGGATGTAGAGTGGATAAAATGGATGTAGAGTGGATAAAATGGATGTAGAGTGGTATAAAATGGATGTAGAGTGGATAAAAATGGATGTAGAGTGGATAAAAATGGATGTAGAGTGGATAAAAATGGATGTAGAGTGGATAAAAATGGATGTAGAGTTGATAAAAATGGATGTAGAGTGGACAAAATAGATGTAGAGTGGATAAAAATGGATGTAGAGTGGTATAAAATGGATGTAGAGTGGATAAAAATGGATGTAGAGTGGATAAAAATGGATGTAGAGTGGATAAAATGGATGTAGAGTGGATAAAAATGGATGTAGAGTGGATAAAAACGATGTAGAGTGGATAACAATGGATGTAGAGTGGATAAAATGAATGTAGAGTAGATACAATGGATGTAGAGTGGATAAAATGGATGTAGAGTTGATAAAATGGATGTAAAGTGGATAAAATGGATGTAGAGTGGGTAAAATAGATGTAGAGTGGATAAAATGGATGTAGAGTTGATAAAAATGGATGTAGAGTGGACAAAATGGATGTAGAGCGGATAAAATGGATGTAGAGTGGATAAAATGGATGTAGAGAGGATAAAATTGATGTAGAGTGGATAAAATTGATGTAGAGAGGATAAAATGGATGTAGAGTGTATAAAAATGGATGTAGAGTGGATAAAATGGATGTAGAGTGGATGAAATGGATGTAGAGTTGATAAAAATGGATGTAGAGTGGATAAAATGAATGTAGAGTAGATAAAATGGATGTGGAGTGGATAACAATGGATGTAGAGTGGATAAAATGGATGTAGAGTTGATAAAAATGGATGTAGAGTTAATAAAAATGGATGTTGAGTGGAAATAATGGATGTAGAGAGGATAAAATGGATGTAGAGTGGATAAAATGTATGTAGAGTTCATAAAAATGGATGTAGAGTGGATAAAATTGATGTAGAGCGGATAAAATGGATGTAGAGTTGATAAAAATGGATGTAGAGTTAATAAAAATGGATGTAGAGTGGACAAAATGGATGTAGAGTGGATAAAAATGGATGTAAAGTGGATAAAATGGATGTAGAGTTGATAACAATGGATGTAGAGTGGATAAAATGAATGTAGAGTAGATACAATGGATGTAGAGTGGATAAAATTGATGTAGAGTTGATAAAATGGATGTAAAGTGGATAAAATGGATGTAGAGTTAATAAAAATGGATGTTGAGTGGAAATAATGGATGTAGAGAGGATAAAATGGATGTAGAGTGGATAAAATGGATGTGGAGTGGATAACAATGGATGTAGAGTGGATAAAATGGATGTAGAGTTGATAAAAATGGATGTAGAGTGGATAAAATGGATGTAGAGTTGATAAAATGGATGTAAAGTGGATAGAATGGATGTAGAGTTAATAAAAATGGATGTAGAGTGGACAAAATGGATGTAGAGTGCATAAAAATGGATGTAGAGTGGTATAAAATGGATGTAGAGTGGATAAAAATGGATGTAGAGTGGATAAAAATGGATGTAGAGAGGATAAAATGGATGTAGAGTGGATAAAAATGGATGTAGAGTGGATTAAATGGATGTAGAGTGGATAAAATGGATGTAGAGTGGATAAAATGGATGTAGAGTGGGTAAAATAGATGTAGAGTGGATAAAATGGATGTAGAGTTGATAAAAATGGATGTAGAGTGGACAAAATGGATGTAGAGTGGATAAAGTGGATGTAGAGTGGTATAAAATGGATGTAGAGTGGATAAAAATGGATGTAGAGTGGATAAAAATGGATGTAGAGTGGATAAAAATGGATGTAGAGTGGATAAAAATGGATGTAGAGTTAATAAAAATGGATGTAGAGTGGACAAAATAGATGTAGAGTGGATAAAAATGGATGTAGAGTGGTATAAAATGGATGTAGAGTGGATAAAAATGGATGTAGAGTGGATAAAAATGGATGTAGAGAGGATAAAATGGATGTAGAGTGGATAAAAATGGATGTAGAGTGGATAAAAACGATGTAGAGTGGATAACAATGGATGTAGAGTGGATAAAATGAATGTAGAGTAGATAAAATGGATGTAGAGTGGATAAAATGGATGTAGAGTTGATAAAATGGATGTAAAGTGGATAAAATGGATGTAGAGTGGGTAAAATAGATGTAGAGTGGATAAAATGGATGTAGAGTTGATAAAAATGGATGTAGAGTGGACAAAATGGATGTAGAGCGGATAAAATGGATGTAGAGTGGATAAAATGGATGTAGAGAGGATAAAATTGATGTAGAGTGGATAAAATTGATGTAGAGAGGATAAAATGGATGTAGAGTGTATAAAAATGGATGTAGAGTGGATAAAATGGATGTAGAGTGGATGAAATGGATGTAGAGTTGATAAAAATGGATGTAGAGTGGATAAAATGAATGTAGAGTAGATAAAATGGATGTGGAGTGGATAACAATGGATGTAGAGTGGATAAAATGGATGTAGAGTTGATAAAAATGGATGTAGAGTTAATAAAAATGGATGTTGAGTGGAAATAATGGATGTAGAGAGGATAAAATGGATGTAGAGTGGATAAAATGTATGTAGAGTTCATAAAAATGGATGTAGAGTGGATAAAATTGATGTAGAGTGGATAAAATGGATGTAGAGTTGATAAAAATGGATGTAGAGTTAATAAAAATGGATGTAGAGTGGACAAAATGGATGTAGAGTGGATAAAAATGGATGTAAAGTGGATAAAATGGATGTAGAGTTGATAAAAATGGATGTAGAGTGGATAAAATGAATGTAGAGTAGATACAATGGATGTAGAGTGGATAAAATTGATGTAGAGTTGATAAAATGGATGTAAAGTGGATAAAATGGATGTAGAGTTAATAAAAATGGATGTTGAGTGGAAATAATGGATGTAGAGAGGATAAAATGGATGTAGAGTGGATAAAATGGATGTGGAGTGGATAACAATGGATGTAGAGTGGATAAAATGGATGTAGAGTTGATAAAAATGGATGTAGAGTGGATAAAATGGATGTAGAGTTGATAAAATGGATGTAAAGTGGATAGAATGGATGTAGAGTTAATAAAAATGGATGTAGAGTGGACAAAATGGATGTAGAGTGCATAAAAATGGATGTAGAGTGGTATAAAATGGATGTAGAGTGGATAAAAATGGATGTAGAGTGGATAAAAATGGATGTAGAGAGGATAAAATGGATGTAGAGTGGATAAAAATGGATGTAGAGTGGATTAAATGGATGTAGAGTGGATAAAATGGATGTAGAGTGGATAAAATGGATGTAGAGTGGGTAAAATAGATGTAGAGTGGATAAAATGGATGTAGAGTTGATAAAAATGGATGTAGAGTGGACAAAATGGATGTAGAGTGGATAAAGTGGATGTAGAGTTGATAAAAATGGATGTAGAGTGGACAAAATGGATGTAGAGAGGATAAAATTGATGTAGAGCGGATAAAATGGATGTAGAGCGGATAAAATGGATGTAGAGTGGATAAAATGGATGTAGAGTGGATAAAATTGATTTAGAGAGGATAAAATGGATGTAGAGTGGATAAAAATGGATGTAGAGTGGATAAAATGGATGTAGAGTGGATAAAATGGATGTAGAGTGGATGAAATGGATGTAGAGTTGATAAAAATGGATGTAGAGTGGATAAAATGAATGTAGAGTAGATAAAATGGATGTAGAGTGGATAAAATGGATGTAGAGTTGATAAAAAGGATGTAAAGTGGATAAAATGGATGTAGAGTTAATAAAAATGGATGTAGAGTGGAAATAATGGATGTAGAGAGGATAAAATGGATGTAGACTGGATAAAATGGATGTAGAGTTCATAAAAATGGATGTAGAGTGGATAAAAATGGATGTAGAGTGGATAAAATGGATGTAGATTGGATAAAATGGATGTAGAGTGGATAAAAATGGATGTAGAGTGGATAAAAATGGATGTAGAGTATATAAAATGGATGTAGAGTATATAAAATGGATGTAGAGTGGATAAAAATGGATGTAGAGTGGATAAAATGGATGTAGAGTGGATAAAAATAGATGTAGAGTGGATAAAATGGATGTAGAGTGGATAAAACGGATGTAGAGTGGATAAAAAAGGATGTAGAGGGGATAAAATGGATGTAGAGTGGATAAAATTGATGTAGAGCGGATAAAATGGACGTAGAGTGGATAAAATGGATGTAGAGTGGATAAAATGGATGTAGAGTGGATAAAACGGATGTAGAGTGGATAAAAAAGGATGTAGAGGGGATAAAATGGATGTAGAGTGGATAAAATTGATGTAGAGTGGATAAAATGGATGTAGAGTGGATAAAAATGGATGTAGAGTGGATAAAATAGATGTAGAGTGGGTAAAAATGGATGTAGAGTGGTATAAAATGGATGTAGAGTGGATAAAAATGGATGTAGAGTGGATAAAATGGATGTAGAGTTGATAAAAATGGATGTAGAATGGATAAAATGGATGTAGAGTTGATAAAATGGATGTAAAGTGGATAAAATGGATGTAGAGTTAATAAAAATGGATGTAGAGTGGACAAAATGGATGTAGAGTGGATAAAAATGGATGTAGAGTTGATAAAAATGGATGTAGAGTGGACAAAATGGATGTAGAGCGGATAAAATGGATGTAGAGTGGATAAAATGGATGTAGAGTGGATAAAATTGATGTAGAGTGGATAAAATTGATGTAGAGAGGATAAAATGGATGTAGAGTGGATAAAAATGGATGTAGAGTGGATAAAATGGATGTAGAGTGGATAAAATGGATGTAGAGTGGATGAAATTGATGTAGAGTTGATAAAAATGGATGTAGAGTGGATAAAATGAATGTAGAGTAGATAAGATGGATGTAGAGTGGATAAAATGGATGTAGAGTTGATAAAATGGATGTAGAGTGGATAAAATGGATGTAGAGTTAATAAAAATGGATGTAGAGTGGAAATAATGGATGTAGAGAGGATAAAATGGATGTAGAGTGGATAAAATGGATGTAGAGTTCATAAAAATGGATGTAGAGTGGATAAAAATGGATGTAGATTGGATAAAATGGATGTAGAGTGGATAAAATGGATGTAGAGTTAATAAAAATGGATGTAGAGTGGACAAAATAGATGTAGAGTGGATAAAAATGGATGTAGAGTGGTATAAAATGGATGTAGAGTGGATAAAAATGGATGTAGAGTGGATAAAAATGGATGTAGAGTGGATAAAATGGATGTAGAGTGGATAAAATGGATGTAGAGTGGATGAAATGGATGTAGAGTTGAGAAAAATGGATGTAGAGTGGATAAAAATGGATGTAGAGTGGATAAAATGGATGTAGAGTGGATAAAACGGATGTAGAGTGGATAAAAAAGGATGTAGAGGGGATAAAATGGATGTAGAGTGGATAAAATTGATGTAGAGTGGATAAAATGGATGTAGAGTGGATAAAAATGGATGTAGAGTGGGTAAAATAGATGTAGAGTGGATAAAATGGATGTAGAGTTGATAAAAATGGATGTAGAGTGGACAAAATGGATGTAGAGCGGATAAAATGGATGTAGAGTGGATAAAATGGATGTAGAGTGGATAAAATTGATGTAGAGTGGATAAAATTGATGTAGAGTGGATAAAATGGATGTAGAGTGGATAAAATGGATGTAGAGTGGATAAAATGTATGTAGAGTTCATAAAAATGGATGTAGAGTGGATAAAATTGATGTAGAGCGGATAAAATGGATGTAGAGTGGATAAAATGGATGCAGAGTGGATAAAACGGATGTAGAGTGGATAAAAAAGGATGTAGAGGGGATAAAATGGATGTAGAGTGGATAAAATTGATGTAGAGTGGATAAAATGGATGTAGAGTGGATAAAAATGGATGTAGAGTGGATAAAATGGATGTAGAGTGGACAAAATGGATGTAGAGCGGATAAAATGGATGTAGAGTGGATAAAATGGATGTAGAGTGGATAAAATTGATGTAGAGTGGATAAAATTGATGTAGAGTGGATAAAATGGATGTAGAGTGGATAAAATGGATGTAGAGTTAATAAAAATGGATGTAGAGTGGACAAAATAGATGTAGAGTGGATAAAAATGGATGTAGAGTGGTATAAAATGGATGTAGAGTGGATAAAAATGGATGTAGAGTGGATAAAAATGGATGTAGAGAGGATAAAATGGATGTAGAGTGGATAAAAATGGATGTAGAGTGGATAAAATGGATGTAGAGTGGATAAAATGGATGTAGAGTGGATGAAATGGATGTAGAGTTGATAAAAATGGATGTAGAGTGGATATAAAATGGATGTAGAGTGGATAAAATGGATGTAGAGTGGATAAAACGGATGTAGAGTGGATAAAAAAGGATGTGGAGGGGATAAAATGGATGTAGAGTGGATAAAATTGATGTAGAGTGGATAAAATGGATGTAGAGTGGATAAAAATGGATGTAGAGTGGATAAAAACGATGTAGAGTGGATAACAATGGATGTAGAGTGGATAAAATGAATGTAGAGTAGATACAATGGATGTAGAGTGGATAAAATGGATGTAGAGTTGATAAAATGGATCTAAAGTGGATAAAATGGATGTAGAGTTAATAAAAATGGATGTTGAGTGGAAATAATGGATGTAGAGAGGATAAAATGGATGTAGAGTGGATAAAATGTATGTAGAGTTCATAAAAATGGATGTAGAGTGGATAAAATTGATGTAGAGCGGATAAAATGGATGTAGAGTGGATAAAATGGATGTGGAGTGGATAACAATGGATGTAGAGTGGATAAAATGGATGTAGAGTTGATAAAAATGGATGTAGAGTGGATAAAAATGGATGTAGAGTGGATAAAATGGATGTAGAGTGGATAAAACGGATGTACAGTGGATAAAAAAGGATGTAGAGGGGATAAAATGGATGTAGAGTGGATAAAATTGATGTAGAGTGGATAAAATGGATGTAGAGTGGATAAAAATGGATGTAGAGTGGATAACAATGGATGTAGAGTGGATAAAATGGATGTAGAGTTGATAAAAATGGATGTAGAGTGGACAAAATGGATGTAGAGCGGATAAAATGGATGTAGAGTGGATAAAATGGATGTAGAGAGGATAAAATTGATGTAGAGTGGATAAAATTGATGTAGAGAGGATAAAATGGATGTAGAGTGGATAAAAATGGATGTAGAGTGGATAAAATGGATGTAGAGTGGATAAAAATGGATGTAGAGTGGATAAAATGGATGTAGAGTGGATAAAAATAGATGTAGAGTGGATAAAATGGATGTAGAGTGGATAAAACGGATGTAGAGTGGATAAAAAAGGATGTAGAGGGGATAAAATGGATGTAGAGTGGATAAAATGGATGTAGAGTTGATAAAAATGGATGTAGAGTTAATAAAAATGGATGTAGAGTGGACAAAATAGATGTAGAGTGGATAAAATGGATGTAGAGTTGATAAAAATGGATGTAGAGTGGACAAAATAGATGTAGAGTGGATAAAAATGGATGTAGAGTAGTATAAAATGGATGTAGAGTGGATAAAAATGGATGTAGAGTGGATAAAAATGGATGTAGAGAGGATAAAATGGATGTAGAGTGGATAAAAATTGATGTAGCGTGGATAAAATGGATGTAGAGTGGATAACAATGGATGTAGAGTGGATAAAATGGATGTAGAGTTGATAAAAATGGATGTAGAGTTAATAAAAATGGATGTAGAGTGGACAAAATGGATGTAGAGTGGATAAAAATGGATGTAGAGTGGATAAAATGGATGTAGAGTTGATAACAATGGATGTAGAGTGGATAAAATGAATGTAGAGTAGATACAATGGATGTAGAGTGGATAAAATTGATGTAGAGTTGATAAAATGGATGTAAAGTGGATAAAATGGATGTAGAGTTAATAAAAATGGATGTTGAGTGGAAATAATGGATGTAGAGAGGATAAAATGGATGTAGAGTGGATAAAATGGATGTAGAGTGGATAAAATGGATGTAGAGTTGATAAAATGGATGTAAAGTGGATAAAATGGATGTAGAGTGGGTAAAACAGATGTAGAGTGGATAAAATGGATGTAGAGTTGATAAAAATGGATGTAGAGTGGACAAAATGGATGTAGAGTGGATAAAATGGATGTAGAGTGGATAAAATGGATGTAGAGAGGATAAAATTGATGTAGAGTGGATAAAATTGATGTAGAGAGGATAAAATGGATGTAGAGTGTATAAAAATGGATGTAGAGTGGATAAAATGGATGTAGAGTGGATGAAATGGATGTAGAGTTGATAAAAATGGATGTAGAGTGGATAAAATGAATGTAGAGTAGATAAAATGGATGTGGAGTGGATAACAATGGATGTAGAGTGGATAAAATGGATGTAGAGTTGATAAAAATGGATGTAGAGTTAATAAAAATGGATGTTGAGTGGAAATAATGGATGTAGAGAGGATAAAATGGATGTAGAGTGGATAAAATGTATGTAGAGTTCATAAAAATGGATGTAGAGTGGATAAAATTGATGTAGAGCGGATAAAATGGATGTAGAGTTGATAAAAATGGATGTAGAGTTAATAAAAATGGATGTAGAGTGGACAAAATGGATGTAGAGTGGATAAAAATGGATGTAGAGTGGATAAAATGGATGTAGAGTTGATAACAATGGATGTAGAGTGGATAAAATGAATGTAGAGTAGATACAATGGATGTAGAGTGGATAAAATTGATGTAGAGTTGATAAAATGGATGTAGAGTGGATAAAATGGATGTAGAGTGGATAAAATTGATGTAGAGTGGATAAAATTGATGTAGAGTGGATAAAATTGATGTAGAGTGGATAAAATGGATGTAGAGTGGATAAAAATGGATGTAGAGAGGATAAAATGGATGTAGAGTGGATAAAAATGGATGTAGAGTGGATAAAATGGATGTAGAGTGGATAAAATGGATGTAGAGTGGATAAAAATGGATGTAGAGTGGATAAAATGGATGTAGAGTGGATAAAATGGATGTAGAGTGGATGAAATGGATGTAGAGTTGATAAAAATGGATGTAGAGTGGATAAAATGAATGTAGAGTAGATAAAATGGATGTAGAGTGGATAAAATGGATGTAGAGTTGATAAAATGGATGTAAAGTGGATAAAATGGATGTAGAGTTAATAAAAATGGATGTAGAGTGGAAATAATGGATGTAGAGAGGATAAAATGGATGTAGAGTGGATAAAATGGATGTAGAGTGGATAAAAATGGATGTAGAGTATATAAAATGGATGTAGAGTATATAAAATGGATGTAGAGTGGATAAAAATGGATGTAGAGTTGATAAAAATGGATGTAGAGTGGATAAAATGGATGTAGAGTGGATAAAAATGGATGTAAAGTGGTATAAAATGGATGTAGAGTGGATAAAAATGGATGTAGAGTGGATAAAAATGGATGTAGAGAGGATAAAATGGATGTAGAGTGGATAAAAATGGATGTAGAGTGGATAAAATGGATGTAGAGTGGATAAAATGGATGTAGAGTGGATAAAATGGATGTAGAGTGGGTAAAATAGATGTAGAGTGGATAAAATGGATGTAGAGTTGATAAAAATGGATGTAGAGTGGACAAAATGGATGTAGAGTGGATAAAATGGATGTAGAGTTGATAAAAATGGATGTAGAGTTAATAAAAATGGATGTAGAGTGGACAAAATTGATGTAGAGTGGATAAAATGGATGTAGAGTTGATAAAAATGGATGTAGAGTGGACAAAATAGATGTAGAGTGGATAAAAATGGATGTAGAGTGGTATAAAATGGATGTAGAGTGGATAAAAATGGATGTAGAGTGGATAAAAATGGATGTAGAGAGGATAAAATGGATGTAGAGTGGATAAAATGGATGTAGAGTGGGTAAAATAGATGTAGAGTGGATAAAATGGATGTAGAGTTGATAAAAATGGATGTAGAGTGGACAAAATGGATGTAGAGTGGATAAAGTGGATGTAGAGTTGATAAAAATGGATGTAGAGTGGACAAAATGGATGTAGAGTGGATAAAAATGGATGTAGAGAGGATAAAATTGATGTGGAGTGGATAACAATGGATGTAGAGTGGATAAAATGGATGTAGAGTTGATAAAAATGGATGTAGAGTTAATAAAAATGGATGTAGAGTGGACAAAATGGATGTAGAGTGGATAAAAATGGATGTAGAGTGGATAAAATGGATGTAGAGTTGATAACAATGGATGTAGAGTGGATAAAATGAATGTAGAGTAGATACAATGGATGTAGAGTGGATAAAATGGATGTAGAGTTGATAAAATGGATGTAAAGTGGATAAAATGGATGTAGAGTTAATAAAAATGGATGTTGAGTGGAAATAATGGATGTAGAGAGGATAAAATGGATGTAGAGTGGATAAAATGTATGTAGAGTTCATAAAAATGGATGTAGAGTGGATAAAATTGATGTAGAGCGGATAAAATGGATGCAGAGTGGTATAAAATGGATGTAGAGTGGATAATAATGGATGTAGAGTGGATAAAAATGGATGTAGAGTGGATAAAAATGGATGTAGAGTGGATAAAAATGGATGTAGAGTTAATAAAAATGGATGTAGAGTGGACAAAATAGATGTAGAGTGGATAAAAATGGATGTAGAGTGGTATAAAATGGATGTAGAGTGGATAAAAATGGATGTAGAGTGGATAAAAATGGATGTAGAGAGGATAAAATGGATGTAGAGTGGATAAAATGGATGTAGAGTTGATAAAAATGGATGTAGAGTGGACAAAATGGATGTAGAGTGGATAAAGTGGATGTAGAGTTGATAAAAATGGATGTAGAGTGGACAAAATGGATGTAGAGTGGATAAAAATGGATGTAGAGAGGATAAAATTGATGTAGAGCGGATAAAATGGATGTAGAGTGGATAAAATGGATGTGGAGTTGATAACAATGGATGTAGAGTGGATAAAATGGATGTAGAGTATATAAAATGGATGTAGAGTGGATAAAAATGGATGTAGAGTGGATAAAATGGATGTAGAGTGGATAAAAATAGATGTAGAGTGGATAAAATGGATGTAGAGTATATAAAATGGATGTAGAGTGGATAAAAATGGATGTAGAGTGGATAAAATGGATGTAGAGTGGATAAAAATAGATGTAGAGTGGATAAAATGGATAAAACGGATGTAGAGTGGATAAAAAAGGATGTAGAGGGGATAAAATGGATGCAGTGTGGATAAAATTGATGTAGAGCGGATAAAATGGATGTAGAGTGGATAAAATGGATGTAGAGTGGATAAAATGGATGTAGAGTGGATAAAACGGATGTAGAGTGGATAAAAAAGGATGTAGAGGGGATAAAATGGATGTAGAGTGGATAAAATTGATGTAGAGTGGATAAAATGGATGTAGAGTGGATAAAAATGGATGTAGAGAGGATAAAATTGATGTAGAGTGGATAAAAATAGATGTAGAGTGGATAAAATGGATGTAGAGTGGATAAAACGGATGTAGAGTGGATAAAAAAGGATGTAGAGGGGATAAAATGGATGCAGAGTGGATAAAATTGATGTAGAGCGGATAAAATGGATGTTGAGTGGATAAAATGGATGTAGAGTGGATAAAATGGATGTAGAGTGGATAAAACGGATGTAGAGTGGATAAAAAAGGATGTAGAGGGGATAAAATGGATGTAGAGTGGATAAAATTGATGTAGAGTGGATAAAATGGATGTAGAGTGGATAAAAATGGATGTAGAGTGGATAAAATGGATGTAGAGTGGGTAAAATAGATGTAGAGTGGATAAAATGGATGTAGAGTTGATAAAAATGGATGTAGAGTGGACAAAATGGATGTAGAGCGGATAAAATGGATGTAGAGTGGATAAAATGGATGTAGAGTGGATAAAATTGATGTAGAGTGGATAAAATTGATGTAGAGTGGATAAAATGGATGTAGAGTGGATAAAATGGATGTAGAGTGGATAAAAATGGATGTAGAGAGGATAAAATGGATGTAGAGTGGATAAAAATGGATGTAGAGTGGATAAAATGGATGTAGAGTTGATAAAAATGGATGTAGAGTGGATAAAATGAATGAAGAGTAAATAAAATGGATGTAGAGTGGATAAAATGGATGTAGAGTGGATAAAATGGATGTAGAGTGGATAAAATGGATGTAGAGTGGATAAAATTGATGTAGAGTGGATAAAATTGATGTAGAGTGGATAAAATGGATGTAGAGTGGATAAAATGGATGTAGAGTGGATAAAAATGGATGTAGAGAGGATAAAATGGATGTAGAGTGGACAAAATGGATGTAGAGCGGATAAAATGGATGTAGAGTGGATAAAATGGATGTAGAGTGGATAAAATTGATGTAGAGTGGATAAAATTGATGTAGAGTGGATAAAATGGATGTAGAGTGGATAAAATGGATGTAGAGTGGATAAAAATGGATGTAAAGTGGATAAAATGGATGTAGAGTTAATAAAAATGGATGTAGAGTGGAAATAATGGATGTAGAGAGGATAAAATGGATGTAGAGTGGATAAAATGGATGTAGAGTGGATAAAAATGGATGTAGAGTATATAAAATGGATGTAGAGTATATAAAATGGATGTAGAGTGGATAAAAATGGATGTAGAGTGGATAAAATGGATGTAGTGTGGATAAAAATAGATGTAGAGTGGATAAAATGGATGTAGAGTGGATAAAACGGATGTAGAGTGGATAAAAAAGGATGTAGAGGGGATAAAATGGATGTAGAGTGGATAAAATTGATGTAGAGCGGATAAAATGGATGTAGAGTGGATAAAATGGATGTAGAGTTGATAACAATGGATGTAGAGTGGATAAAATGGATGTAGAGTTGATAAAAATGGATGTAGAGTGGATAAAAAAGGATGTAGAGGGGATAAAATGGATGTAGAGTGGATAACAATGGATGTAGAGTGGATAAAATGAATGTAGAGTAGATACAATGGATGTAGAGTGGATAAAATGGATGTAGAGTTGATAAAATGGATGTAAAGTGGATAAAATGGATGTAGAGTTAATAAAAATGGATGTTGAGTGGAAATAATGGATGTAGAGAGGATAAAATGGATGTAGAGTGGATAAAATGTATGTAGAGTTCATAAAAATGGATGTAGAGTGGATAAAATTGATGTAGAGCGGATAAAATGGATGTAGAGTGGTATAAAATGGATGTAGAGTGGATAAAAATGGATGTAGAGTGGATAAAAATGGATGTAGAGTGGATAAAAATGGATGTAGAGTGGATAAAAATGGATGTAGAGTTAATAAAAATGGATGTAGAGTGGACAAAATAGATGTAGAGTGGATAAAAATGGATGTAGAGTGGTATAAAATGGATGTAGAGTGGATAAAAATGGATGTAGAGTGGATAAAAATGGATGTAGAGATGATAAAATGGATGTAGAGTGGATAAAAATGGATGTAGAGTGGATAAAAACGATGTAGAGTGGATAACAATGGATGTAGAGTGGATAAAATGAATGTAGAGTTGATAAAAAGGATGTAAAGTGGATAAAATGGATGTAGAGTTAATAAAAATGGATGTAGAGTGGAAATAATGGATGTAGAGAGGATAAAATGGATGTAGACTGGATAAAATGGATGTAGAGTTCATAAAAATGGATGTAGAGTGGATAAAATGGATGTAGACTGGATAAAATGGATGTAGAGTTCATAAAAATGGATGTAGAGTGGATAAAAATGGATGTAGATTGGATAAAATGGATGTAGATTGGATAAAATGGATGTAGAGTGGATAAAAATGGATGTAGAGTGGATAAAAATGGATGTAGAGTATATAAAATGGATGTAGAGTATATAAAATGGATGTAGAGTGGATAAAAATGGATGTAGAGTGGATAAAATGGATGTAGAGTGGATAAAAATAGATGTAGAGTGGATAAAATGGATGTAGAGTGGATAAAACGGATGTAGAGTGGATAAAAAAGGATGTAGAGGGGATAAAATGGATGTAGAGTGGATAAAATTGATGTAGAGCGGATAAAATGGACGTAGAGTGGATAAAATGGATGTAGAGTGGATAAAATGGATGTAGAGTGGATAAAACGGATGTAGAGTGGATAAAAAAGGATGTAGAGGGGATAAAATGGATGTAGAGTGGATAAAATTGATGTAGAGTGGATAAAATGGATGTAGAGTGGATAAAAATGGATGTAGAGTGGATAAAATAGATGTAGAGTGGGTAAAAATGGATGTAGAGTGGTATAAAATGGATGTAGAGTGGATAAAAATGGATGTAGAGTGGATAAAATGGATGTAGAGTTGATAAAAATGGATGTAGAGTGGATAAAATGGATGTAGAGTTGATAAAATGGATGTAAAGTGGATAAAATGGATGTAGAGTTAATAAAAATGGATGTAGAGTGGACAAAATGGATGTAGAGTGGATAAAAATGGATGTAGAGTTGATAAAAATGGATGTAGAGTGGACAAAATGGATGTAGAGCGGATAAAATGGATGTAGAGTGGATAAAATGGATGTAGAGTGGATAAAATTGATGTAGAGTGGATAAAATTGATGTAGAGAGGATAAAATGGATGTAGAGTGGATAAAAATGGATGTAGAGTGGATAAAATGGATGTAGAGTGGATAAAATGGATGTAGAGTAGATAAGATGGATGTAGAGTGGATAAAATGGATGTAGAGTTGATAAAATGGATGTAGAGTGGATAAAATGGATGTAGAGTTAATAAAAATGGATGTAGAGTGGAAATAATGGATGTAGAGAGGATAAAATGGATGTAGAGTGGATAAAATGGATGTAGAGTTCATAAAAATGGATGTAGAGTGGATAAAAATGGATGTAGATTGGATAAAATGGATGTAGAGTGGATAAAATGGATGTAGAGTTAATAAAAATGGATGTAGAGTGGACAAAATAGATGTAGAGTGGATAAAAATGGATGTAGAGTGGATAAAGTGGATGTAGAGTTGATAAAAATGGATGTAGAGTGGACAAAATGGATGTAGAGAGGATAAAATTGATGTAGAGCGGATAAAATGGATGTAGAGCGGATAAAATGGATGTAGAGTGGATAAAATGGATGTAGAGTGGATAAAATTGATTTAGAGAGGATAAAATGGATGTAGAGTGGATAAAAATGGATGTAGAGTGGATAAAATGGATGTAGAGTGGATAAAATGGATGTAGAGTGGATGAAATGGATGTAGAGTTGATAAAAATGGATGTAGAGTGGATAAAATGAATGTAGAGTAGATAAAATGGATGTAGAGTGGATAAAATGGATGTAGAGTTGATAAAAAGGATGTAAAGTGGATAAAATGGATGTAGAGTTAATAAAAATGGATGTAGAGTGGAAATAATGGATGTAGAGAGGATAAAATGGATGTAGACTGGATAAAATGGATGTAGAGTTCATAAAAATGGATGTAGAGTGGATAAAAATGGATGTAGATTGGATAAAATGGATGTAGATTGGATAAAATGGATGTAGAGTGGATAAAAATGGATGTAGAGTGGATAAAAATGGATGTAGAGTATATAAAATGGATGTAGAGTATATAAAATGGATGTAGAGTGGATAAAAATGGATGTAGAGTGGATAAAATGGATGTAGAGTGGATAAAAATAGATGTAGAGTGGATAAAATGGATGTAGAGTGGATAAAACGGATGTAGAGTGGATAAAAAAGGATGTAGAGGGGATAAAATGGATGTAGAGTGGATAAAATTGATGTAGAGCGGATAAAATGGACGTAGAGTGGATAAAATGGATGTAGAGTGGATAAAATGGATGTAGAGTGGATAAAACGGATGTAGAGTGGATAAAAAAGGATGTAGAGGGGATAAAATGGATGTAGAGTGGATAAAATGGATGTAGAGTGGATAAAATGGATGTAGAGTGGATAAAAATGGATGTAGAGTGGATAAAATAGATGTAGAGTGGATAAAAATGGATGTAGAGTGGTATAAAATGGATGTAGAGTGGATAAAAATGTATGTAGAGTGGATAAAATGGATGTAGAGTTGATAAAAATGGATGTAGAGTGGATAAAATGGATGTAGAGTTGATAAAATGGATGTAAAGTGGATAAAATGGATGTAGAGTTAATAAAAATGGATGTAGAGTGGACAAAATGGATGTAGAGTGGATAAAAATGGATGTAGAGTTGATAAAAATGGATGTAGAGTGGACAAAATGGATGTAGAGCGGATAAAATGGATGTAGAGTGGATAAAATGGATGTAGAGTGGATAAAATTGATGTAGAGTGGATAAAATTGATGTAGAGAGGATAAAATGGATGTAGAGTGGATAAAAATGGATGTAGAGTGGATAAAATGGATGTAGAGTGGATAAAATGGATGTAGAGTAGATAAGATGGATGTAGAGTGGATAAAATGGATGTAGAGTTGATAAAATGGATGTAGAGTGGATAAAATGGATGTAGAGTTAATAAAAATGGATGTAGAGTGGAAATAATGGATGTAGAGAGGATAAAATGGATGTAGAGTGGATAAAATGGATGTAGAGTTCATAAAAATGGATGTAGAGTGGATAAAAATGGATGTAGATTGGATAAAATGGATGTAGAGTGGATAAAATGGATGTAGAGTTAATAAAAATGGATGTAGAGTGGACAAAATAGATGTAGAGTGGATAAAAATGGATGTAGAGTGGTATAAAATGGATGTAGAGTGGATAAAAATGGATGTAGAGTGGATAAAAATGGATGTAGAGTGGATAAAATGGATGTAGAGTGGATAAAATGGATGTAGAGTGGATGAAATGGATGTAGAGTTGAGAAAAATGGATGTAGAGTGGATAAAAATGGATGTAGAGTGGATAAAATGGATGTAGAGTGGATAAAACGGATGTAGAGTGGATAAAAAAGGATGTAGAGGGGATAAAATGGATGTAGAGTGGATAAAATTGATGTAGAGTGGATAAAATGGATGTAGAGTGGATAAAAATGGATGTAGAGTGGGTAAAATAGATGTAGAGTGGATAAAATGGATGTAGAGTTGATAAAAATGGATGTAGAGTGGACAAAATGGATGTAGAGCGGATAAAATGGATGTAGAGTGGATAAAATGGATGTAGAGTGGATAAAATTGATGTAGAGTGGATAAAATTGATGTAGAGTGGATAAAATGGATGTAGAGTGGATAAAATGGATGTAGAGTGGATAAAATGTATGTAGAGTTCATAAAAATGGATGTAGAGTGGATAAAATTGATGTAGAGCGGATAAAATGGATGTAGAGTGGATAAAATGGATGTAGAGTGGATAAAACGGATGTAGAGTGGATAAAAAAGGATGTAGAGGGGATAAAATGGATGTAGAGTGGATAAAATTGATGTAGAGTGGATAAAATGGATGTAGAGTGGATAAAAATGGATGTAGAGTGGATAAAATGGATGTAGAGTGGATAAAATGGATGTAGAGTGGATAAAATTGATGTAGAGTGGATAAAATTGATGTAGAGAGGATAAAATGGATGTAGAGTGGATAAAAATGGATGTAGAGTGGATAAAATGGATGTAGAGTGGATAAAATGGATGTAGAGTAGATAAGATGGATGTAGAGTGGATAAAATGGATGTAGAGTTGATAAAATGGATGTAGAGTGGATAAAATGGATGTAGAGTTAATAAAAATGGATGTAGAGTGGAAATAATGGATGTAGAGAGGATAAAATGGATGTAGAGTGGATAAAATGGATGTAGAGTTCATAAAAATGGATGTAGAGTGGATAAAAATGGATGTAGATTGGATAAAATGGATGTAGAGTGGATAAAATGGATGTAGAGTTAATAAAAATGGATGTAGAGTGGACAAAATAGATGTAGAGTGGATAAAAATGGATGTAGAGTGGATAAAGTGGATGTAGAGTTGATAAAAATGGATGTAGAGTGGACAAAATGGATGTAGAGAGGATAAAATTGATGTAGAGCGGATAAAATGGATGTAGAGCGGATAAAATGGATGTAGAGTGGATAAAATGGATGTAGAGTGGATAAAATTGATTTAGAGAGGATAAAATGGATGTAGAGTGGATAAAAATGGATGTAGAGTGGATAAAATGGATGTAGAGTGGATAAAATGGATGTAGAGTGGATGAAATGGATGTAGAGTTGATAAAAATGGATGTAGAGTGGATAAAATGAATGTAGAGTAGATAAAATGGATGTAGAGTGGATAAAATGGATGTAGAGTTGATAAAAAGGATGTAAAGTGGATAAAATGGATGTAGAGTTAATAAAAATGGATGTAGAGTGGAAATAATGGATGTAGAGAGGATAAAATGGATGTAGACTGGATAAAATGGATGTAGAGTTCATAAAAATGGATGTAGAGTGGATAAAAATGGATGTAGATTGGATAAAATGGATGTAGAGTGGATAAAATGGATGTAGAGTGGATAAAAATGGATGTAGAGTGGATAAAAATGGATGTAGAGTATATAAAATGGATGTAGAGTATATAAAATGGATGTAGAGTGGATAAAAATGGATGTAGAGTGGATAAAATGGATGTAGAGTGGATAAAAATAGATGTAGAGTGGATAAAATGGATGTAGAGTGGATAAAACGGATGTAGAGTGGATAAAAAAGGATGTAGAGGGGATAAAATGGATGTAGAGTGGATAAAATTGATGTAGAGCGGATAAAATGGACGTAGAGTGGATAAAATGGATGTAGAGTGGATAAAATGGATGTAGAGTGGATAAAACGGATGTAGAGTGGATAAAAAAGGATGTAGAGGGGATAAAATGGATGTAGAGTGGATAAAATTGATGTAGAGTGGATAAAATGGATGTAGAGTGGATAAAAATGGATGTAGAGTGGATAAAATAGATGTAGAGTGGATAAAAATGGATGTAGAGTGGTATAAAATGGATGTAGAGTGGATAAAAATGTATGTAGAGTGGATAAAATGGATGTAGAGTTGATAAAAATGGATGTAGAGTGGATAAAATGGATGTAGAGTTGATAAAATGGATGTAAAGTGGATAAAATGGATGTAGAGTTAATAAAAATGGATGTAGAGTGGACAAAATGGATGTAGAGTGGATAAAAATGGATGTAGAGTTGATAAAAATGGATGTAGAGTGGACAAAATGGATGTAGAGCGGATAAAATGGATGTAGAGTGGATAAAATGGATGTAGAGTGGATAAAATTGATGTAGAGTGGATAAAATTGATGTAGAGAGGATAAAATGGATGTAGAGTGGATAAAAATGGATGTAGAGTGGATAAAATGGATGTAGAGTGGATAAAATGGATGTAGAGTAGATAAGATGGATGTAGAGTGGATAAAATGGATGTAGAGTTGATAAAATGGATGTAGAGTGGATAAAATGGATGTAGAGTTAATAAAAATGGATGTAGAGTGGAAATAATGGATGTAGAGAGGATAAAATGGATGTAGAGTGGATAAAATGGATGTAGAGTTCATAAAAATGGATGTAGAGTGGATAAAAATGGATGTAGATTGGATAAAATGGATGTAGAGTGGATAAAATGGATGTAGAGTTAATAAAAATGGATGTAGAGTGGACAAAATAGATGTAGAGTGGATAAAAATGGATGTAGAGTGGTATAAAATGGATGTAGAGTGGATAAAAATGGATGTAGAGTGGATAAAAATGGATGTAGAGTGGATAAAATGGATGTAGAGTGGATAAAATGGATGTAGAGTGGATGAAATGGATGTAGAGTTGAGAAAAATGGATGTAGAGTGGATAAAAATGGATGTAGAGTGGATAAAATGGATGTAGAGTGGATAAAACGGATGTAGAGTGGATAAAAAAGGATGTAGAGGGGATAAAATGGATGTAGAGTGGATAAAATTGATGTAGAGTGGATAAAATGGATGTAGAGTGGATAAAAATGGATGTAGAGTGGGTAAAATAGATGTAGAGTGGATAAAATGGATGTAGAGTTGATAAAAATGGATGTAGAGTGGATAAAATGGATGTAGAGCGGATAAAATGGATGTAGAGTGGATAAAATGGATGTAGAGTGGATAAAATTGATGTAGAGTGGATAAAATTGATGTAGAGTGGATAAAATGGATGTAGAGTGGATAAAATGGATGTAGAGTGGATAAAATGTATGTAGAGTTCATAAAAATGGATGTAGAGTGGATAAAATTGATGTAGAGCGGATAAAATGGATGTAGAGTGGATAAAATGGATGTAGAGTGGATAAAACGGATGTAGAGTGGATAAAAAAGGATGTAGAGGGGATAAAATGGATGTAGAGTGGATAAAATGGATGTAGAGTTGATAAAATGGATGTAGAGTGGATAAAAATGGATGTAGAGTGGATAAAATGGATGTAGAGTGGGTAAAATAGATGTAGAGTGGATAAAATGGATGTAGAGTTGATAAAAATGGATGTAGAGTGGACAAAATGGATGTAGAGCGGATAAAATGGATGTAGAGTGGATAAAATGGATGTAGAGTGGATAAAATTGATGTAGAGTGGATAAAATTGATGTAGAGTGGATAAAATGGATGTAGAGTGGATAAAATGGATGTAGAGTTAATAAAAATGGATGTAGAGTGGACAAAATAGATGTAGAGTGGATAAAAATGGATGTAGAGTGGTATAAAATGGATGTAGAGTGGATAAAAATGGATGTAGAGTGGATAAAAATGGATGTAGAGAGGATAAAATGGATGTAGAGTGGATAAAAATGGATGTAGAGTGGATAAAATGGATGTAGAGTGGATAAAATGGATGTAGAGTGGATGAAATGGATGTAGAGTTGATAAAAATAGATGTAGAGTGGATAAAAATGGATGTAGAGTGGATAAAATGGATGTAGAGTGGATAAAACGGATGTAGAGTGGATAAAAAAGGATGTGGAGGGGATAAAATGGATGTAGAGTGGATAAAATTGATGTAGAGTGGATAAAATGGATGTAGAGTGGATAAAAATGGATGTAGAGTGGATAAAAACGATGTAGAGTGGATAACAATGGATGTAGAGTGGATAAAATGAATGTAGAGTAGATACAATGGATGTAGAGTGGATAAAATGGATGTAGAGTTGATAAAATGGATGTAAAGTGGATAAAATGGATGTAGAGTTAATAAAAATGGATGTTGAGTGGAAATAATGGATGTAGAGAGGATAAAATGGATGTAGAGTGGATAAAATGGATGTAGAGTTGATAAAAATGGATGTAGAGTGGACAAAATGGATGTAGAGCGGATAAAATGGATGTAGAGTGGATAAAATGGATGTAGAGAGGATAAAATTGATGTAGAGTGGATAAAATTGATGTAGAGAGGATAAAATGGATGTAGAGTGGATAAAAATGGATGTAGAGTGGATAAAATGGATGTAGAGTGGATAAAAATGGATGTAGAGTGGATAAAATGGATGTAGAGTGGATAAAAATAGATGTAGAGTGGATAAAATGGATGTAGAGTGGATAAAACGGATGTAGAGTGGATAAAAAAGGATGTAGAGGGGATAAAATGGATGTAGAGTGGATAAAATGGATGTAGAGTTGATAAAAATGGATGTAGAGTTAATAAAAATGGATGTAGAGTGGACAAAATAGATGTAGAGTGGATAAAATGGATGTAGAGTTGATAAAAATGGATGTAGAGTGGACAAAATAGATGTAGAGTGGATAAAAATGGATGTAGAGTAGTATAAAATGGATGTAGAGTGGATAAAAATGGATGTAGAGTGGATAAAAATGGATGTAGTGGTGGATAACAATGGATGTAGAGTGGATAAAATGGATGTAGAGTTGATAAAAATGGATGTAGAGTTAATAAAAATGGATGTAGAGTGGACAAAATGGATGTAGAGTGGATAAAAATGGATGTAGAGTGGATAAAATGGATGTAGAGTTGATAAAAATGGATGTAGAGTGGATAAAATGAATGTAGAGTAGATACAATGGATGTAGAGTGGATAAAATGGATGTAGAGTTGATAAAATGGATGTAAAGTGGATAAAATGGATGTAGAGTTAATAAAAATGGATGTTGAGTGGAAATAATGGATGTAGAGAGGATAAAATGGATGTAGAGTGGATTAAATGGATGTAGAGTGGATAAAATGGATGTAGAGTGGATAAAATGAATGTAGAGTAGATACAATGGATGTAGAGTGGATAAAATGGATGTAGAGTTGATAAAATGGATGTAAAGTGGATAAAATGGATGTAGAGTGGGTAAAATAGATGTAGAGTGGATAAAATGGATGTAGAGTTGATAAAAATGGATGTAGAGTGGACAAAATGGATGTAGAGCGGATAAAATGGATGTAGAGTGGATAAAATGGATGTAGAGAGGATAAAATTGATGTAGAGTGGATAAAATTGATGTAGAGAGGATAAAATGGATGTAGAGTGTATAAAAATGGATGTAGAGTGGATAAAATGGATGTAGAGTGGATGAAATGGATGTAGAGTTGATAAAAATGGATGTAGAGTGGATAAAATGAATGTAGAGTAGATAAAATGGATGTGGAGTGGATAACAATGGATGTAGAGTGGATAAAATGGATGTAGAGTTGATAAAAATGGATGTAGAGTTAATAAAAATGGATGTTGAGTGGAAATAATGGATGTAGAGAGGATAAAATGGATGTAGAGTGGATAAAATGTATGTAGAGTTCATAAAAATGGATGTAGAGTGGATAAAATTGATGTAGAGCGGATAAAATGGATGTAGAGTTGATAAAAATGGATGTAGAGTTAATAAAAATGGATGTAGAGTGGATAAAATGGATGTAGAGTGGATAAAAATGGATGTAGAGTGGATAAAATGGATGTAGAGTTGATAACAATGGATGTAGAGTGGATAAAATGAATGTAGAGTAGATACAATGGATGTAGAGTGGATAAAATTGATGTAGTGTTGATAAAATGGATGTAGAGTGGATAAAATGGATGTAGAGTGGATAAAATTGATGTAGAGTGGATAAAATTGATGTAGAGTGGATAAAATTGATGTAGAGTGGATAAAATGGATGTAGAGTGGATAAAAATGGATGTAGAGAGGATAAAATGGATGTAGAGTGGATAAAAATGGATGTAGAGTGGATAAAATGGATGTAGAGTGGATAAAATGGATGTAGAGTGGATAAAAATGGATGTAGAGTGGATAAAATGGATGTAGAGTGGATAAAATGGATGTAGAGTGGATGAAATGGATGTAGAGTTGATAAAAATGGATGTAGAGTGGATAAAATGAATGTAGAGTAGATAAAATGGATGTAGAGTGGATAAAATGGATGTAGAGTTGATAAAATGGATGTAAAGTGGATAAAATGGATGTAGAGTTAATAAAAATGGATGTAGAGTGGAAATAATGGATGTAGAGAGGATAAAATGGATGCAGAGTGGATAAAATGGATGTAGAGTGGATAAAAATGGATGTAGAGTATATAAAATGGATGTAGAGTATATAAAATGGATGTAGAGTGGATAAAAATGGATGTAGAGTTGATAAAAATGGATGTAGAGTGGACAAAATAGATGTAGAGTGGATAAAAATGGATGTAAAGTGGTATAAAATGGATGTAGAGTGGATAAAAATGGATGTAGAGTGGATAAAAATGGATGTAGAGAGGATAAAATGGATGTAGAGTGGATAAAAATGGATGTAGAGTGGATAAAATGGATGTAGAGTGGATAAAATGGATGTAGAGTGGATAAAATGGATGTAGAGTGGGTAAAATAGATGTAGAGTGGATAAAATGGATGTAGAGTTGATAAAAATGGATGTAGAGTGGATAAAATGGATGTAGAGTGGATAAAATGGATGTAGAGTTGATAAAAATGGATGTAGAGTTAATAAAAATGGATGTAGAGTGGACAAAATAGATGTAGAGTGGATAAAATGGATGTAGAGTTGATAAAAATGGATGTAGAGTGGACAAAATAGATGTAGAGTGGATAAAAATGGATGTAGAGTGGTATAAAATGGATGTAGAGTGGATAAAAATGGATGTAGAGTGGATAAAAATGGATGTAGAGAGGATAAAATGGATGTAGAGTGGATAAAATGGATGTAGAGTGGGTAAAATAGATGTAGAGTGGATAAAATGGATGTAGAGTTGATAAAAATGGATGTAGAGTGGATAAAATGGATGTAGAGTGGATAAAGTGGATGTAGAGTTGATAAAAATGAATGTAGAGTGGACAAAATGGATGTAGAGTGGATAAAAATGGATGTAGAGAGGATAAAATTGATGTGGAGTGGATAACAATGGATGTAGAGTGGATAAAATGGATGTAGAGTTGATAAAAATGGATGTAGAGTTAATAAAAATGGATGTAGAGTGGACAAAATAGATGTAGAGTGGATAAAAATGGATGTAGAGTGGATAAAATGGATGTAGAGTTGATAACAATGGATGTAGAGTGGATAAAATGAATGTAGAGTAGATACAATGGATGTAGAGTGGATAAAATGGATGTAGAGTTGATAAAATGGATGTAAAGTGGATAAAATGGATGTAGAGTTAATAAAAATGGATGTTGAGTGGAAATAATGGATGTAGAGAGGATAAAATGGATGTAGAGTGGATAAAATGTATGTAGAGTTCATAAAAATGGATGTAGAGTGGATAAAATTGATGTAGAGCGGATAAAATGGATGTAGAGTGGATAAAATGGATGTGGAGTGGATAACAATGGATGTAGAGTGGATAAAAATGGATGTAGAGTTAATAAAAATGGATGTAGAGTGGACAAAATAGATGTAGAGTGGATAAAAATGGATGTAGAGTGGTATAAAATGGATGTAGAGTGGATAAAAATGGATGTAGAGTGGATAAAATGGATGTAGAGTGGATAAAATGGATGTAGAGTGGATAAAATGGATGTAGAGTGGGTAAAATAGATGTAGAGTGGATAAAATGGATGTAGAGTGGATAAAAAAGGATGTAGAGGGGATAAAATGGATGTAGAGTGGATAACAATGGATGTAGAGTGGATAAAATAAATGAAGAGTAGATACAATGGATGTAGAGTGGATAAAATGGATGTAGAGTTGATAAAATGGATGTAAAGTGGATAAAATGGATGTAGAGTTAATAAAAATGGATGTTGAGTGGAAATAATGGATCTAGAGAGGATAAAATGGATGTAGAGTGGATAAAATGTATGTAGAGTTCATAAAAATGGATGTAGAGTGGATAAAATTGATGTAGAGCGGATAAAATGGATGCAGAGTGGTATAAAATGGATGTAGAGTGGATAAAAATGGATGTAGAGTGGATAAAAATGGATGTAGAGTGGATAAAAATGGATGTAGAGTGGATAAAAATGGATGTAGAGTTAATAAAAATGGATGTAGAGTGGACAAAATAGATGTAGAGTGGATAAAAATGGATGTAGAGTGGTATAAAATGGATGTAGAGTGGATAAAAATGGATGTAGAGTGGATAAAAATGGATGTAGAGAGGATAAAATGGATGTAGAGTGGATAAAATGGATGTAGAGTTGATAAAAATGGATGTAGAGTGGACAAAATGGATGTAGAGTGGATAAAGTGGATGTAGAGTTGATAAAAATGGATGTAGAGTGGACAAAATGGATGTAGAGTGGATAAAAATGGATGTAGAGAGGATAAAATTGATGTAGAGCGGATAAAATGGATGTAGAGTGGATAAAATGGATGTGGAGTTGATAACAATGGATGTAGAGTGGATAAAATGGATGTAGAGTATATAAAATGGATGTAGAGTGGATAAAAATGGATGTAGAGTGGATAAAATGGATGTAGAGTGGATAAAAATAGATGTAGAGTGGATAAAATGGATGTAGAGTATATAAAATGGATGTAGAGTGGATAAAAATGGATGTAGAGTGGATAAAATGGATGTAGAGTGGATAAAAATGGATGTAGAGTGGATAAAATGGATGTAGAGTGGATAAAACGGATGTAGAGTGGATAAAAAAGGATGTAGAGGGGATAAAATGGATGCAGTGTGGATAAAATTGATGTAGAGCGGATAAAAGGGATGTAGAGTGGATAAAATGGATGTAGAGTGGATAAAATGGATGTAGAGTGGATAAAACGGATGTAGAGTGGATAAAATAGGATGTAGAGGGGATAAAATGGATGTAGAGTGGATAAAATTGATGTAGAGTGGATAAAATGGATGTAGAGTGGATAAAAATGGATGTAGAGAGGATAAAATTGATGTAGAGTGGATAAAAATAGATGTAGAGTGGATAAAATGGATGTAGAGTGGATAAAACGGATGTAGAGTGGATAAAAAAGGATGTAGAGGGGATAAAATGGATGCAGAGTGGATAAAATTGATGTAGAGCGGATAAAATGGATGTTGAGTGGATAAAATGGATGTAGAGTGGATAAAATGGATGTAGAGTGGATAAAACGGATGTAGAGTGGATAAAAAAGGATGTAGAGGGGATAAAATGGATGTAGAGTGGATAAAATTGATGTACAGTGGATAAAATGGATGTAGAGTGGATAAAAATGGATGTAGAGTGGATAAAATGGATGTAGAGTGGGTAAAATAGATGTAGAGTGGATAAAATGGATGTAGAGTTGATAAAAATGGATGTAGAGTGGACAAAATGGATGTAGAGCGGATAAAATGGATGTAGAGTGGATAAAATGGATGTAGAGTGGATAAAATTGATGTAGAGTGGATAAAATTGATGTAGAGTGGATAAAATGGATGTAGAGTGGATAAAATGGATGTAGAGTGGATAAAAATGGATGTAGAGAGGATAAAATGGATGTAGAGTGGATAAAAATGGATGTAGAGTGGATAAAATGGATGTAGAGTTGATAAAAATGGATGTAGAGTGGATAAAATGAATGAAGAGTAAATAAAATGGATGTAGAGTGGATAAAATGGATGTAGAGTGGATAAAATGGATGTAGAGTGGATAAAATGGATGTAGAGTGGATAAAATTGATGTAGAGTGGATAAAATTGATGTAGAGTGGATAAAATGGATGTAGAGTGGATAAAATGGATGTAGAGTGGATAAAAATGGATGTAGAGAGGATAAAATGGATGTAGAGTGGACAAAATGGATGTAGAGCGGATAAAATGGATGTAGAGTGGATAAAATGGATGTAGAGTGGATAAAATTGATGTAGAGTGGATAAAATTGATGTAGAGTGGATAAAATGGATGTAGAGTGGATAAAATGGATGTAGAGTGGATAAAAATGGATGTAAAGTGGATAAAATGGATGTAGAGTTAATAAAAATGGATGTAGAGTGGAAATAATGGATGTAGAGAGGATAAAATGGATGTAGAGTGGATAAAATGGATGTAGAGTGGATAAAAATGGATGTAGAGTATATAAAATGGATGTAGAGTATATAAAATGGATGTAGAGTGGATAAAAATGGATGTAGAGTGGATAAAATGGATGTAGTGTGGATAAAAATAGATGTAGAGTGGATAAAATGGATGTAGAGTGGATAAAACGGATGTAGAGTGGATAAAAAAGGATGTAGAGGGGATAAAATGGATGTAGAGTGGATAAAATTGATGTAGAGCGGATAAAATGGATGTAGAGTGGATAAAATGGATGTAGAGTTGATAACAATGGATGTAGAGTGGATAAAATGGATGTAGAGTTGATAAAAATGGATGTAGAGTGGATAAAAATGGATGTAGAGTGGATAAAATGGATGTAGAGTGGATAAAACGGATGTAGAGTGTATATAAAAAGATGTAGAGGGGATAAAATGGATGTAGAGTGGATAAAATTGATGTAGAGTGGATAAAATGGATGTAGAGTGGATAAAAATGGATGTAGAGTGGATAAAATGGATGTAGAGTGGGTAAAATAGATGTAGAGTGAATAAAATGGATGTAGAGTTGATAAAAATGGATGTAGAGTGGACAAAATGGATGTAGAGCGGATAAAATGGATGTAGAGTGGATAAAATGGATGTAGAGTGGATAAAATTGATGTAGAGTGGATAAAATTGATGTAGAGTGGATAAAATGGATGTAGAGTGGATAAAATGGATGTAGAGTGGATAAAAATGGATGTAGAGAGGATAAAATGGATGTAGAGTGGATAAAAATGGATGTAGAGTGGATAAAATGGATGTAGAGTTGATAAAAATGGATGTAGAGTGGATAAAATGAATGAAGAGTAAATAAAATGGATGTAGAGTGGATAAAATGGATGTAGAGTGGATAAAATGGATGTAGAGTGGATAAAATGGATGTAGAGTGGATAAAATTGATGTAGAGTGGATAAAATTGATGTAGAGTGGATAAAATGGATGTAGAGTGGATAAAATGGATGTAGAGTGGATAAAAATGGATGTAGAGAGGATAAAATGGATGTAGAGTGGACAAAATGGATGTAGAGCGGATAAAATGGATGTAGAGTGGATAAAATGGATGTAGAGTGGATAAAATTGATGTAGAGTGGATAAAATTGATGTAGAGTGGATAAAATGGATGTAGAGTGGATAAAATGGATGTAGAGTGGATAAAAATGGATGTAAAGTGGATAAAATGGATGTAGAGTTAATAAAAATGGATGTAGAGTGGAAATAATGGATGTAGAGAGGATAAAATGGATGTAGAGTGGATAAAATGGATGTAGAGTGGATAAAAATGGATGTAGAGTATATAAAATGGATGTAGAGTATATAAAATGGATGTAGAGTGGATAAAAATGGATGTAGAGTGGATAAAATGGATGTAGTGTGGATAAAAATAGATGTAGAGTGGATAAAATGGATGTAGAGTGGATAAAACGGATGTAGAGTGGATAAAAAAGGATGTAGAGGGGATAAAATGGATGTAGAGTGGATAAAATTGATGTAGAGCGGATAAAATGGATGTAGAGTGGATAAAATGGATGTAGAGTTGATAACAATGGATGTAGAGTGGATAAAATGGATGTAGAGTTGATAAAAATGGATGTAGAGTGGATAAAAATGGATGTAGAGTGGATAAAATGGATGTAGAGTGGATAAAACGGATGTAGAGTGTATATAAAAAGATGTAGAGGGGATAAAATGGATGTAGAGTGGATAAAATTGATGTAGAGTGGATAAAATGGATGTAGAGTGGATAAAAATGGATGTAGAGTGGATAAAATGGATGTAGAGTGGGTAAAATAGATGTAGAGTGAATAAAATGGATGTAGAGTTGATAAAAATGGATGTAGAGTGGACAAAATGGATGTAGAGCGGATAAAATGGATGTAGAGTGGATAAAATGGATGTAGAGTGGATAAAATTGATGTAGAGTGGATAAAATTGATGTAGAGAGGATAAAATGGATGTAGAGTGGATAAAAATGGATGTAGAGTGGATAAAATGGATGTAGAGTGGATAAAATGGATGTAGAGTGGATGAAATGGATGTAGAGTTGATAAAAATGGATGTAGAGTGGATAAAATGAATGTAGAGTAGATAAAATGGATGTAGAGTGGATAAAATGGATGTAGAGTTGATAAAATGGATGTAAAGTGGATAAAATGGATGTAGAGTTAATAAAAATGGATGTAGAGTGGATAAAATGGATGTAGAGTTCATAAAAATGGATGTAGAGTGGATAAAATTGATGTAGAGCGGATAAAATGGATGTAGAGTGGATAAAATGGATGTAGAGTGGATAAAATGGATGTAGAGTTGATAAAAATGGATGTAGAGTGGATAAAAATGGATGTAGAGTGGATAAAATGGATGTAGAGTGGATAAAACGGATGTAGAGTGGATAAAAAAGGATGTAGAGGGGATAAAATGGATGTAGAGTGGATAAAATTGATGTAGAGTGGATAAAATGGATGTAGAGTGGATAAAAATGGATGTAGAGTGGATAAAATGGATGTAGAGTGGGTAAAATAGATGTAGAGTGGATAAAATGGATGTAGAGTTGATAAAAATGGATGTAGAGTGGACAAAATGGATGTAGAGCGGATAAAATGGATGTAGAGTGGATAAAATGGATGTAGAGTGGATAAAATTGATGTAGAGTGGATAAAATTGATGTAGAGTGGATAAAATTGATGTAGAGTGGATAAAATGGATGTAGAGTTGATAAAAATGGATGTAGAGTGGACAAAATAGATGTAGAGTGGATAAAAATGGATGTAGAGAGGATAAAATTGATGTAGAGCGGATAAAATGGATGTAGAGTGGATAAAAATAGATGTAGAGTGGATAAAATGGATGTAGAGTGGATAAAACGGATGTAGAGTGGATAAAAAAGGATGTAGAGGGGATAAAATGGATGTAGAGTGGATAAAATTGATGTAGAGTTAATAAAAATGGATGTAGAGTGGACAAAATGGATGTAGAGTGGATAAAAATGGATGTAGAGAGGATAAAATTGATGTAGAGCGGATAAAATGGATGTAGAGTGGATAAAAATAGATGTAGAGTGGATAAAATGGATGTAGAGTGGATAAAACGGATGTAGAGTGGATAAAAAAGGATGTAGAGGGGATAAAATGGATGTAGAGTGGATAAAATTGATGTAGAGTTAATAAAAATGGATGTAGAGTGGACAAAATGGATGTAGAGTGGATAAAAATGGATGTAGAGTGGATAAAATGGATGTAGAGTTGATAACAATGGATGTAGAGTGGATAAAATGAATGTAGAGTAGATACAATGGATGTAGAGTGGATAAAATGGATGTAGAGTTGATAAAATGGATGTAAAGTGGATAAAATGGATGTAGAGTTAATAAAAATGGATGTTGAGTGGAAATAATGGATGTAGAGAGGATAAAATGGATGTAGAGTGGATAAAATGTATGTAGAGTTCATAAAAATGGATGTAGAGTGGATAAAATTGATGTAGAGCGGATAAAATGGATGTAGAGTGGATAAAATGGATGTGGAGTGGATAACAATGGATGTAGAGTGGATAAAATGGATGTAGAGTTGATAAAAATGGATGTAGAGTGGATAAAATGGATGTAGAGTTGATAAAATGGATGTAAAGTGGATAAAATGGATGTAGAGTTAATAAAAATGGATGTAGAGTGGACAAAATGGATGTAGAGTGGATAAAAATGGATGTAGAGAGGATAAAATTGATGTAGAGCGGATAAAATGGATGTAGAGTGGATAACAATGGATGTAGAGTGGATAAAATGGATGTAGAGTTGATAAAAATGGATGTAGAGTTAATAAAAATGGATGTTGAGTGGAAATAATGGATGTAGAGAGGATAAAATGGATGTAGAGTGGATAAAATGTATGTAGAGTTCATAAAAATGGATGTAGAGTGGATAAAATTGATGTAGAGCGGATAAAATGGATGTAGAGTGGATAAAATGGATGTAGAGCGGATAAAATGGATGTAGAGTTGATAAAAATGGATGTAGAGTGGATAAAAATGGATATAGAGTGGATAAAATGGATGTAGAGTGGATAAAACGGATGTAGAGTGGATAAAAAAGGATGTAGAGGGGATAAAATGGATGTAGAGTGGATAAAATTGATGTAGAGTGGATAAAAATGGATGTAGAGGAGATAAAAAGGATGTAGAGTGGATAAAATGGATGTAGAGTGGATGAAATGGATGTAGAGTTGATAAAAATGGATGTAGAGTGGATAAAATGGATGTAGAGTGGGTAAAATAGATGTAGAGTGGATAAAATGGATGTAGAGTTGATAAAAATGGATGTAGAGTGGACAAAATGGATGTAGAGCGGATAAAATGGATGTAGAGTGGATAAAATGGATGTAGAGTGGATAAAATTGATGTAGAGTGGATAAAATTGATGTAGAGTGGATAAAATTGATGTAGAGTGGATAAAATGGATGTAGAGTTGATAAAAATGGATGTAGAGTGGACAAAATAGATGTAGAGTGGATAAAAATGGATGTAGAGAGGATAAAATTGATGTAGAGCGGATAAAATGGATGTAGAGTGGATAAAAATAGATGTAGAGTGGATAAAATGGATGTAGAGTGGATAAAACGGATGTAGAGTGGATAAAAAAGGATGTAGAGGGGATAAAATGGATGTAGAGTGGATAAAATTGATGTAGAGTTAATAAAAATGGATGTAGAGTGGACAAAATGGATGTAGAGTGGATAAAAATGGATGTAGAGAGGATAAAATTGATGTAGAGCGGATAAAATGGATGTAGAGTGGATAAAAATGGATGTAGAGTGGATAAAATGGATGTAGAGTGGATAAAACGGATGTAGAGTGGATAAAAAAGGATGTAGAGGGGATAAAATGGATGTAGAGTGGATAAAATTGATGTAGAGTTAATAAAAATGGATGTAGAGTGGACAAAATGGATGTAGAGTGGATAAAAATGGATGTAGAGTGGATAAAATGGATGTAGAGTTGATAACAATGGATGTAGAGTGGATAAAATGAATGTAGAGTAGATACAATGGATGTAGAGTGGATAAAATGGATGTAGAGTTGATAAAATGGATGTAAAGTGGATAAAATGGATGTAGAGTTAATAAAAATGGATGTTGAGTGGAAATAATGGATGTAGAGAGGATAAAATGGATGTAGAGTGGATAAAATGTATGTAGAGTTCATAAAAATGGATGTAGAGTGGATAAAATTGATGTAGAGCGGATAAAATGGATGTAGAGTGGATAAAATGGATGTGGAGTGGATAACAATGGATGTAGAGTGGATAAAATGGATGTAGAGTTGATAAAAATGGATGTAGAGTGGATAAAATGGATGTAGAGTTGATAAAATGGATGTATAGTGGATAAAATGGATGTAGAGTTAATAAAAATGGATGTAGAGTGGACAAAATGGATGTAGAGTGGATAAAAATGGATGTAGAGAGGATAAAATTGATGTAGAGCGGATAAAATGGATGTAGAGTGGATAACAATGGATGTAGAGTGGATAAAATGGATGTAGAGTTGATAAAAATGGATGTAGAGTTAATAAAAATGGATGTTGAGTGGAAATAATGGATGTAGAGAGGATAAAATGGATGTAGAGTGGATAAAATGTATGTAGAGTTCATAAAAATGGATGTAGAGTGGATAAAATTGATGTAGAGTGGATAAAATGGATGTAGAGTGGATAAAATGGATGTAGAGCGGATAAAATGGATGTAGAGTTGATAAAAATGGATGTAGAGTGGATAAAAATGGATATAGAGTGGATAAAATGGATGTAGAGTGGATAAAACGGATGTAGAGTGGATAAAAAAGGATGTAGAGGGGATAAAATGGATGTAGAGTGGATAAAATTGATGTAGAGTGGATAAAAATGGATGTAGAGGAGATAAAAAGGATGTAGAGTGGATAAAATGGATGTAGAGTGGATGAAATGGATGTAGAGTTGATAAAAATGGATGTAGAGTGGATAAAATGAATGTAGAGTAGATAAAATGGATGGAGAGTGGATAAAATGGATGTAGAGTTGATAAAATGGATGTAAAGTGGATAAAATGGATGTAGAGTTAATAAAAATGGATGTAGAGTGGAAATAATGGATGTAGAGAGGATAAAATGGATGTAGAGTGGATAAAATGGATGTAGAGTGGATAAAAATGGATGTAGAGTATATAAAATGGATGTAGAGTATATAAAATGGATGTAGAGTGGATAAAAATGGATGTAGAGTTGATAAAAATGGATGTAGAGTGGACAAAATAGATGTAGAGTGGATAAAAATGGATGTAGAGTGGTATAAAATGGATGTAGAGTGGATAAAAATGGATGTAGAGAGGATAAAATGGATGTAGAGTGGATAAAAATGGATGTAGAGTGGATAAAATGGATGTAGAGTGGATAAAATGGATGTAGAGTGGATAAAATGGATGTAGAGTGGGTAAAATAGATGTAGAGTGGATAAAATGGATGTAGAGTTGATAAAAATGGATGTAGAGTGGATAAAATGGATGTAGAGTGGATAAAATGGATGTAGAGTTGATAAAAATGGATGTAGAGTTAATAAAAATGGATGTAGAGTGGACAAAATAGATGTAGAGTGGATAAAATGGATGTAGAGTTGATAAAAATGGATGTAGAGTGGACAAAATAGATGTAGAGTGGATAAAAATGGATGTAGAGTGGTATAAAATGGATGTAGAGTGGATAAAAATGGATGTAGAGTGGATAAAAATGGATGTAGAGAGGATAAAATGGATGTAGAGTGGATAAAATGGATGTAGAGTGGGTAAAATAGATGTAGAGTGGATAAAATGGATGTAGAGTTGATAAAAATGGATGTAGAGTGGACAAAATGGATGTAGAGTGGATAAAGTGGATGTAGAGTTGATAAAAATGGATGTAGAGTGGACAAAATGGATGTAGAGTGGATAAAAATGGATGTAGAGAGGATAAAATTGATGTAGAGCGGATAAAATGGATGTAGAGTGGATAAAATGGATGTGGAGTGGATAACAATGGATGTAGAGTGGATAAAATGGATGTAGAGTTGATAAAAATGGATGTAGAGTTAATAAAAATGGATGTAGAGTGGACAAAATGGATGTAGAGTGGATAAAAATGGATGTAGAGTGGATAAAATGGATGTAGAGTTGATAACAATGGATGTAGAGTGGATAAAATGAATGTAGAGTAGATACAATGGATGTAGAGTGGATAAAATGGATGTAGAGTTGATAAAATGGATGTAAAGTGGATAAAATGGATGTAGAGTTAATAAAAATGGATGTTGAGTGGAAATAATGGACGTAGAGAGGATAAAATGGATGTACAGTGGATAAAAATGGATGTAGAGTGGATAAAAATGGATGTAGAGAGGATAAAATGGATGTAGAGTGGATAAAAATGGATGTAGAGTGGATAAAATGGATGTAGAGTGGATAAAATGGATGTAGAGTGGATAAAATGGATGTAGAGTGGGTAAAATAGATGTAGAGTGGATAAAATGGATGTAGAGTTGATAAAATGGATGTAAAGTGGATAACAATGGATGTAGAGTGGATAAAATGGATGTAGAGTTGATAAAAATGGATGTAGAGTTAATAAAAATGGATGTTGAGTGGAAATAATGGATGTAGAGAGGATAAAATGGATGTAGAGTGGATAAAATGTATGTAGAGTTCATAAAAATGGATGTAGAGTGGATAAAATTGATGTAGAGCGGATAAAATGGATGTAGAGTGGATAAAATGGATGTGGAGTGGATAACAATGGATGTAGAGTGGATAAAATGGATGTAGAGTTGATAAAAATGGATGTAGAGTGGATAAAATGGATGTAGAGTTGATAAAATGGATGTAAAGTGGATAAAATGGATGTAGAGTTAATAAAAATGGATGTAGAGTGGGCAAAATGGATGTAGAGTGGATAAAAATGGATGTAGAGAGGATAAAATTGATGTAGAGCGGATAAAATGGATGTAGAGTGGATAACAATGGATGTAGAGTGGATAAAATGGATGTAGAGTTGATAAAAATGGATGTAGAGTTAATAAAAATGGATGTTGAGTGGAAATAATGGATGTAGAGAGGATAAAATGGATGTAGAGTGGATAAAATATATGTAGAGTTCATAAAAATGGATGTAGAGTGGATAAAATTGATGTAGAGCGGATAAAATGGATGTAGAGTGGATAAAATGGATGTAGAGCGGATAAAATGGATGTAGAGTTGATAAAAATGGATGTAGAGTGGATAAAAATGGATGTAGAGTGGATAAAATGGATGTAGAGTGGATAAAATGGATGTAGAGTGGATAAAAAAGGATGTAGAGTGGATAAAATGGATGTAGAGTGGATAAAATGGATGTAGAGTGGATAAAATGGATGTAGAGTGGATAAAAATGGATGTAGAGTGGATAAAATGGATGTAGAGTGGGTAAAATAGATGTAGAGTGGATAAAATGGATGTAGAGTTGATAAAAATGGATGTAGAGTGGACAAAATGGATGTAGAGCGGATAAAATGGATGTAGAGTGGATAAAATAGATGTAGAGTGTATAAAATTGATGTAGAGTGGATAAAATTGATGTAGAGTGGATAAAATTGATGTAGAGTGGATAAAATGGATGTAGAGTGGATAAAAATGGATGTAGAGAGGATAAAATGGATGTAGAGTGGATAAAAATGGATGTAGAGTGGATAAAATGGATGTAGAGTGGATAAAATGGATGTAGAGTGGATAAAAATGGATGTAGAGGGGATAAAATGGATGTAGAGTGGATAAAATGGATGTAGAGTGGATGAAATGGATGTAGAGTTGATAAAAATGGATGTAGAGTGGATAAAATGAATGTAGAGTAGATAAAATGGATGTAGAGTGGATAAAATGGATGTAGAGTTGATAAAATGGATGTAAAGTGGATAAAATGGATGTAGAGTTAATAAAAATGGATGTAGAGTGGAAATAATGGATGTAGAGAGGATAAAATGGATGTAGAGTGGATAAAAATGGATGTAGAGTATATAAAATGGATGTAGAGTATATAAAATGGATGTAGAGTGGATAAAAATGGATGTAGAGTTGATAAAAATGGATGTAGAGTGGACAAAATAGATGTAGAGTGGATAAAAATGGATGTAGAGTGGTATAAAATGGATGTAGAGTGGATAAAAATGGATGTAGAGAGGATAAAATGGATGTAGAGTGGATAAAAATGGATGTAGAGTGGATAAAATGGATGTAGAGTGGATAAAATGGATGTAGAGTGGATAAAATGGATGTAGAGTGGGTAAAATAGATGTAGAGTGGATAAAATGGATGTAGAGTTGATAAAAATGGATGTAGAGTGGACAAAATGGATGTAGAGTGGATAAAATGGATGTAGAGTTGATAAAAATGGATGTAGAGTTAATAAAAATGGATGTAGAGTGGACAAAATAGATGTAGAGTGGATAAAATGGATGTAGAGTTGATAAAAATGGATGTAGAGTGGACAAAATAGATGTAGAGTGGATAAAAATGGATGTAGAGTGGTATAAAATGGATGTAGAGTGGATAAAAATGGATGTAGAGTGGATAAAAATGGATGTAGAGAGGATAAAATGGATGTAGAGTGGATAAAATGGATGTAGAGTGGGTAAAATAGATGTAGAGTGGATAAAATGGATGTAGAGTTGATAAAAATGGATGTAGAGTGGACAAAATGGATGGAGAGTGGATAAAGTGGATGTAGAGTTGATAAAAATGGATGTAGAGTGGACAAAATGGATGTAGAGTGGATAAAAATGGATGTAGAGAGGATAAAATTGATGTAGAGCGGATAAAATGGATGTAGAGTGGATAAAATGGATGTGGAGTGGATAACAATGGATGTAGAGTGGATAAAATGGATGTAGAGTTGATAAAAATTGATGTAGAGTTAATAAAAATGGATGTAGAGTGGACAAAATGGATGTAGAGTGGATAAAAATGGATGTAGAGTGGATAAAATGGATCTAGAGTTGATAACAATGGATGTAGAGTGGATAAAATGAATGTAGAGTAGATACAATGGATGTAGAGTGGATAAAATGGATGTAGAGTTGATAAAATGGATGTAAAGTGGATAAAATGGATGTAGAGTTAATAAAAATGGATGTTGAGTGGAAATAATGGACGTAGAGAGGATAAAATGGATGTAGAGTGGATAAAAATGGATGTAGAGTGGATAAAAATGGATGTAGAGAGGATAAAATGGATGTAGAGTGGATAAAAATGGATGTAGAGTGGATAAAATGGATGTAGAGTGGATAAAATGGATGTAGAGTGGATAAAATGGATGTAGAGTGGGTAAAATAGATGTAGAGTGGATAAAATGGATGTAGAGTGGATAAAAAAGGATGTAGAGGGGATAAAATGGATGTAGAGTGGATAACAATGGATGTAGAGTGGATAAAATAAATGTAGAGTAGATACAATGGATGTAGAGTGGATAAAATGGATGTAGAGTTGATAAAATGGATGTAAAGTGGATAAAATGGATGTAGAGTTAATAAAAATGGATGTTGAGTGGAAATAATGGATCTAGAGAGGATAAAATGGATGTAGAGTGGATAAAATGTATGTAGAGTGGATAAAAATGGATGTAGAGTGGATAAAATTGATGTAGAGCGGATAAAATGGATGTAGAGTGGTATAAAATGGATGTAGAGTGGATAAAAATGGATGTAGAGTGGATAAAAATGGATGTAGAGTGGATAAAAATGGATGTAGAGTGGATAAAAATGGATGTAGAGTTAATAAAAATGGATGTAGAGTGGACAAAATAGATGTAGAGTGGATAAAAATGGATGTAGAGTGGTATAAAATGGATGTAGAGTGGATAAAAATGGATGTAGAGTGGATAAAAATGGATGTAGAGAGGATAAAATGGATGTAGAGTGGATAAAATGGATGTAGAGTTGATAAAAATGGATGTAGAGTGGACAAAATGGATGTAGAGTGGATAAAGTGGATGTAGAGTTGATAAAAATGGATGTAGAGTGGACAAAATGGATGTAGAGTGGATAAAAATGGATGTAGAGAGGATAAAATTGATGTAGAGCGGATAAAATGGATGTAGAGTGGATAAAATGGATGTGGAGTGGATAACAATGGATGTAGAGTGGATAAAATGGATGTAGAGTATATAAAATGGATGTAGAGTGGATAAAAATGGATGTAGAGTGGATAAAATGGATGTAGAGTGGATAAAAATAGATGTAGAGAAATAGATGTGGATAAAAATGGATGTAGAGAGGATAAAATTGATGTAGAGCGGATAAAATGGATGTAGAGTGGATAAAATGGATGTGGAGTGGATAACAATGGATGTAGAGTGGATAAAATGGATGTAGAGTTGATAAAAATGGATGTAGAGTTAATAAAAATGGATGTAGAGTGGACAAAATGGATGTAGAGTGGATAAAAATGGATGTAGAGTGGATAAAATGGATGTAGAGTTGATAAAAATGGATGTAGAGTGGACAAAATAGATGTAGAGTGGATAAAAATGGATGTAGAGAGGATAAAATTGATGTAGAGCGGATAAAATGGATGTAGAGTGGATAAAAATAGATGTAGAGTGGATAAAATGGATGTAGAGTGGATAAAACGGATGTAGAGTGGATAAAAAAGGATGTAGAGGGGATAAAATGGATGTAGAGTGGATAAAATTGATGTAGAGTTAATAAAAATGGATGTAGAGTGGACAAAATGGATGTAGAGTGGATAAAAATGGATGTAGAGAGGATAAAATTGATGTAGAGCGGATAAAATGGATGTAGAGTGGATAAAAATAGATGTAGAGTGGATAAAATGGATGTAGAGTGGATAAAACGGATGTAGAGTGGATAAAAAAGGATGTAGAGGGGATAAAATGGATGTAGAGTGGATAAAATTGATGTAGAGTTAATAAAAATGGATGTAGAGTGGACAAAATGGATGTAGAGTGGATAAAAATGGATGTAGAGTGGATAAAATGGATGTAGAGTTGATAACAATGGATGTAGAGTGGATAAAATGAATGTAGAGTAGATACAATGGATGTAGAGTGGATAAAATGGATGTAGAGTTGATAAAATGGATGTAAAGTGGATAAAATGGATGTAGAGTTAATAAAAATGGATGTTGAGTGGAAATAATGGATGTAGAGAGGATAAAATGGATGTAGAGTGGATAAAATGTATGTAGAGTTCATAAAAATGGATGTAGAGTGGATAAAATTGATGTAGAGCGGATAAAATGGATGTAGAGTGGATAAAATGGATGTGGAGTGGATAACAATGGATGTAGAGTGGATAAAATGGATGTAGAGTTGATAAAAATGGATGTAGAGTGGATAACATGGATGTAGAGTTGATAAAATGGATGTAAAGTGGATAAAATGGATGTAGAGTTAATAAAAATGGATGTAGAGTGGACAAAATGGATGTAGAGTGGATAAAAATGGATGTAGAGAGGATAAAATTGATGTAGAGCGGATAAAATGGATGTAGAGTGGATAACAATGGATGTAGAGTGGATAAAATGGATGTAGAGTTGATAAAAATGGATGTAGAGTTAATAAAAATGGATGTTGAGTGGAAATAATGGATGTAGAGAGGATAAAATGGATGTAGAGTGGATAAAATGTATGTAGAGTTCATAAAAATGGATGTAGAGTGGATAAAATTGATGTAGAGCGGATAAAATGGATGTAGAGTGGATAAAATGGATGTAGAGCGGATAAAATGGATGTAGAGTTGATAAAAATGGATGTAGAGTGGATAAAAATGGATGTAGAGTGGATAAAATGGATGTAGAGTGGATAAAACGGATGTAGAGTGGATAAAAAAGGATGTAGAGGGGATAAAATGGATGTAGAGTGGATAAAATTGATGTAGAGTGGATAAAAATGGATGTAGAGGAGATAAAAAGGATGTAGAGTGGATAAAATGGATGTAGAGTGGATGAAATGGATGTAGAGTTGATAAAAATGGATGTAGAGTGGATAAAATGAATGTAGAGTAGATAAAATGGATGTAGAGTGGATAAAATGGATGTAGAGTTGATAAAATGGATGTAAAGTGGATAAAATGGATGTAGAGTTAATAAAAATGGATGTAGAGTGGAAATAATGGATGTAGAGAGGATAAAATGGATGTAGAGTGGATAAAATGGATGTAGAGTGGATAAAAATGGATGTAGAGTATATAAAATGGATGTAGAGTATATAAAATGGATGTAGAGTGGATAAAAATGGATGTAGAGTTGATAAAAATGGATGTAGAGTGGACAAAATAGATGTAGAGTGGATAAAAATGGATGTAGAGTGGTATAAAATGGATGTAGAGTGGATAAAAATGGATGTAGAGAGGATAAAATGGATGTAGAGTGGATAAAAATGGATGTAGAGTGGATAAAATGGATGTAGAGTGGATAAAATGGATGTAGAGTGGATAAAATGGATGTAGAGTGGGTAAAATAGATGTAGAGTGGATAAAATGGATGTAGAGTTGATAAAAATGGATGTAGAGTGGACAAAATGGATGTAGAGTGGATAAAATGAATGTAGAGTTGATAAAAATGGATGTAGAGTTAATAAAAATGGATGTAGAGTGGACAAAATAGATGTAGAGTGGATAAAATGGATGTAGAGTTGATAAAAATGGATGTAGAGTGGACAAAATAGATGTAGAGTGGATAAAAATGGATGTAGAGTGGTATAAAATGGATGTAGAGTGGATAAAAATGGATGTAGAGTGGATAAAAATGGATGTAGAGAGGATAAAATGGATGTAGAGTGGATAAAATGGATGTAGAGTGGGTAAAATAGATGTAGAGTGGATAAAATGGATGTAGAGTTGATAAAAATGGATGTAGAGTGGACAAAATGGATGTAGAGTGGATAAAGTGGATGTAGAGTTGATAAAAATGGATGTAGAGTGGACAAAATGGATGTAGAGTGGATAAAAATGGATGTAGAGAGGATAAAATTGATGTAGAGCGGATAAAATGGATGTAGAGTGGATAAAATGGATGTGGAGTGGATAACAATGGATGTAGAGTGGATAAAATGGATGTAGAGTTGATAAAAATGGATGTAGAGTTAATAAAAATGGATGTAGAGTGGACAAAATGGATGTAGAGTGGATAAAAATGGATGTAGAGTGGATAAAATGGATGTAGAGTTGATAACAATGGATGTAGAGTGGATAAAATGAATGTAGAGTAGATACAATGGATGTAGAGTGGATAAAATGGATGTAGAGTTGATAAAATGGATGTAAAGTGGATAAAATGGATGTAGAGTTAATAAAAATGGATGTTGAGTGGAAATAATGGACGTAGAGAGGATAAAATGGATGTAGAGTTGATAAAAATGGATGTAGAGTGGACAAAATGGATGTAGAGTGGATAAAGTGGATGTAGAGTTGATAAAAATGGATGTAGAGTGGACAAAATGGATGTAGAGTGGATAAAAATGGATGTAGAGAGGATAAAATTGATGTAGAGCGGATAAAATGGATGTAGAGTGGATAAAATGGATGTGGAGTGGATAACAATGGATGTAGAGTGGATAAAATGGATGTAGAGTTGATAAAAATGGATGTAGAGTTAATAAAAATGGATGTAGAGTGGACAAAATGGATGTAGAGTGGATAAAAATGGATGTAGAGTGGATAAAATGGATGTAGAGTTGATAACAATGGATGTAGAGTGGATAAAATGAATGTAGAGTAGATACAATGGATGTAGAGTGGATAAAATGGATGTAGAGTTGATAAAATGGATGTAGAGTTGATAAAAATGGATGTAGAGTTAATAAAAATGGATGTTGAGTGGAAATAATGGACGTAGAGAGGATAAAATGGATGTAGAGTGGATAAAAATGGATGTAGAGTGGATAAAAATGGATGTAGAGAGGATAAAATGGATGTAGAGTGGATAAAAATGGATGTAGAGTGGATAAAATGGATGTAGAGTGGATAAAATGGATGTAGAGTGGATAAAATGGATGTAGAGTGGGTAAAATAGATGTAGAGTGGATAAAATGGATGTAGAGTTGATAAAATGGATGTAAAGTGGATAACAATGGATGTAGAGTGGATAAAATGGATGTAGAGTTGATAAAAATGGATGTAGAGTTAATAAAAATGGATGTTGAGTGGAAATAATGGATGTAGAGAGGATAAAATGGATGTAGAGTGGATAAAATGTATGTAGAGTTCATAAAAATGGATGTAGAGTGGATAAAATTGATGTAGAGCGGATAAAATGGATGTAGAGTGGATAAAATGGATGTGGAGTGGATAACAATGGATGTAGAGTGGATAAAATGGATGTAGAGTTGATAAAAATGGATGTAGAGTGGATAAAATGGATGTAGAGTTGATAAAATGGATGTAAAGTGGATAAAATGGATGTAGAGTTAATAAAAATGGATGTAGAGTGGACAAAATGGATGTAGAGTGGATAAAAATGGATGTAGAGAGGATAAAATTGATGTAGAGCGGATAAAATGGATGTAGAGTGGATAACAATGGATGTAGAGTGGATAAAATGGATGTAGAGTTGATAAAAATGGATGTAGAGTTAATAAAAATGGATGTTGAGTGGAAATAATGGATGTAGAGAGGATAAAATGGATGTAGAGTGGATAAAATATATGTAGAGTTCATAAAAATGGATGTAGAGTGGATAAAATTGATGTAGAGTGGATAAAATGGATGTAGAGTGGATAAAATGGATGTAGAGCGGATAAAATGGATGTAGAGTTGATAAAAATGGATGTAGAGTGGATAAAAATGGATGTAGAGTGGATAAAATGGATGTAGAGTGGATAAAACGGATGTAGAGTGGATAAAAAAGGATGTAGAGGGGATAAAATGGATGTAGAGTGGATAAAATTGATGTAGAGTGGATAAAATGGATGTAGAGTGGATAAAAATGGATGTAGAGTGGATAAAATGGATGTAGAGTGGGTAAAATAGATGTAGAGTGGATAAAATGGATGTAGAGTTGATAAAAATGGATGTAGAGTGGACAAAATGGATGTAGAGCGGATAAAATGGATGTAGAGTGGATAAAATAGATGTAGAGTGTATAAAATTGATGTAGAGTGGATAAAATTGATGTAGAGTGGATAAAATTGATGTAGAGTGGATAAAATGGATGTAGAGTGGATAAAAATGGATGTAGAGAGGATAAAATGGATGTAGAGTGGATAAAAATGGATGTAGAGTGGATAAAATGGATGTAGAGTGGATAAAATGGATGTAGAGTGGATAAAAATGGATGTAGAGGGGATAAAATGGATGTAGAGTGGATAAAATGGATGTAGAGTGGATGAAATGGATGTAGAGTTGATAAAAATGGATGTAGAGTGGATAAAATGAATGTAGAGTAGATAAAATGGATGTAGAGTGGATAAAATGGATGTAGAGTTGATAAAATGGATGTAAAGTGGATAAAATGGATGTAGAGTTAATAAAAATGGATGTAGAGTGGAAATAATGGATGTAGAGAGGATAAAATGGATGTAGAGTGGATAAAAATGGATGTAGAGTATATAAAATGGATGTAGAGTATATAAAATGGATGTAGAGTGGATAAAAATGGATGTAGAGTTGATAAAAATGGATGTAGAGTGGACAAAATAGATGTAGAGTGGATAAAAATGGATGTAGAGTGGTATAAAATGGATGTAGAGTGGATAAAAATGGATGTAGAGAGGATAAAATGGATGTAGAGTGGATAAAAATGGATGTAGAGTGGATAAAATGGATGTAGAGTGGATAAAATGGATGTAGAGTGGATAAAATGGATGTAGAGTGGGTAAAATAGATGTAGAGTGGATAAAATGGATGTAGAGTTGATAAAAATGGATGTAGAGTGGACAAAATGGATGTAGAGTGGATAAAATGGATGTAGAGTTGATAAAAATGGATGTAGAGTTAATAAAAATGGATGTAGAGTGGACAAAATAGATGTAGAGTGGATAAAATGGATGTAGAGTTGATAAAAATGGATGTAGAGTGGACAAAATAGATGTAGAGTGGATAAAAATGGATGTAGAGTGGTATAAAATGGATGTAGAGTGGATAAAAATGGATGTAGAGTGGATAAAAATGGATGTAGAGAGGATAAAATGGATGTAGAGTGGATAAAATGGATGTAGAGTGGGTAAAATAGATGTAGAGTGGATAAAATGGATGTAGAGTTGATAAAAATGGATGTAGAGTGGACAAAATGGATGGAGAGTGGATAAAGTGGATGTAGAGTTGATAAAAATGGATGTAGAGTGGACAAAATGGATGTAGAGTGGATAAAAATGGATGTAGAGAGGATAAAATTGATGTAGAGCGGATAAAATGGATGTAGAGTGGATAAAATGGATGTGGAGTGGATAACAATGGATGTAGAGTGGATAAAATGGATGTAGAGTTGATAAAAATGGATGTAGAGTTAATAAAAATGGATGTAGAGTGGACAAAATGGATGTAGAGTGGATAAAAATGGATGTAGAGTGGATAAAATGGATCTAGAGTTGATAACAATGGATGTAGAGTGGATAAAATGAATGTAGAGTAGATACAATGGATGTAGAGTGGATAAAATGGATGTAGAGTTGATAAAATGGATGTAAAGTGGATAAAATGGATGTAGAGTTAATAAAAATGGATGTTGAGTGGAAATAATGGACGTAGAGAGGATAAAATGGATGTAGAGTGGATAAAAATGGATGTAGAGTGGATAAAAATGGATGTAGAGAGGATAAAATGGATGTAGAGTGGATAAAAATGGATGTAGAGTGGATAAAATGGATGTAGAGTGGATAAAATGGATGTAGAGTGGATAAAATGGATGTAGAGTGGGTAAAATAGATGTAGAGTGGATAAAATGGATGTAGAGTGGATAAAAAAGGATGTAGAGGGGATAAAATGGATGTAGAGTGGATAACAATGGATGTAGAGTGGATAAAATAAATGTAGAGTAGATACAATGGATGTAGAGTGGATAAAATGGATGTAGAGTTGATAAAATGGATGTAAAGTGGATAAAATGGATGTAGAGTTAATAAAAATGGATGTTGAGTGGAAATAATGGATCTAGAGAGGATAAAATGGATGTAGAGTGGATAAAATGGATGTAGAGTTCATAAAAATGGATGTAGAGTGGATAAAATTGATGTAGAGCGGATAAAATGGATGTAGAGTGGTATAAAATGGATGTAGAGTGGATAAAAATGGATGTAGAGTGGATAAAAATGGATGTAGAGTGGATAAAAATGGATGTAGAGTGGATAAAAATGGATGTAGAGTTAATAAAAATGGATGTAGAGTGGACAAAATGGATGTAGAGTGGATAAAAATGGATGTAGAGTGGTATAAAATGGATGTAGAGTGGATAAAAATGGATGTAGAGTGGATAAAAATGGATGTAGAGAGGATAAAATGGATGTAGAGTGGATAAAATGGATGTAGAGTTGATAAAAATGGATGTAGAGTGGACAAAATGGATGTAGAGTGGATAAAGTGGATGTAGAGTTGATAAAAATGGATGTAGAGTGGACAAAATGGATGTAGAGTGGATAAAAATGGATGTAGAGAGGATAAAATTGATGTAGAGCGGATAAAATGGATGTAGAGTGGATAAAATGGATGTGGAGTGGATAACAATGGATGTAGAGTGGATAAAATGGATGTAGAGTATATAAAATGGATGTAGAGTGGATAAAAATGGATGTAGAGTGGATAAAATGGATGTAGAGTGGATAAAAATAGATGTAGAGAAATAGATGTGGATAAAAATGGATGTAGAGAGGATAAAATTGATGTAGAGCGGATAAAATGGATGTAGAGTGGATAAAATGGATGTGGAGTGGATAACAATGGATGTAGAGTGGATAAAATGGATGTAGAGTTGATAAAAATGGATGTAGAGTTAATAAAAATGGATGTAGAGTGGACAAAATGGATGTAGAGTGGATAAAAATGGATGTAGAGTGGATAAAATGGATGTAGAGTTGATAACAATGGATGTAGAGTGGATAAAATGAATGTAGAGTAGATACAATGGATGTAGAGTGGATAAAATGGATGTAGAGTTGATAAAATGGATGTAAAGTGGATAAAATGGATGTAGAGTTAATAAAAATGGATGTTGAGTGGAAATAATGGACGTAGAGAGGATAAAATGGATGTAGAGTGGATAAAAATGGATGTAGAGTGGATAAAAATGGATGTAGAGAGGATAAAATGGATGTAGAGTGGATAAAAATGGATGTAGAGTGGATAAAATGGATGTAGAGTGGATAAAATGGATGTAGAGTGGATAAAATGGATGTAGAGTGGGTAAAATAGATGTAGAGTGGATAAAATGGATGTAGAGTGGATAAAAAAGGATGTAGAGGGGATAAAATGGATGTAGAGTGGATAAAATGGATGTAGAGTTGATAAAAATGGATGTAGAGTGGACAAAATGGATGTAGAGTGGATAAAGTGGATGTAGAGTTGATAAAAATGGATGTAGAGTGGACAAAATGGATGTAGAGTGGATAAAAATGGATGTAGAGAGGATAAAATTGATGTAGAGCGGATAAAATGGATGTAGAGTGGATAAAATGGATGTGGAGTGGATAACAATGGATGTAGAGTGGATAAAATGGATGTAGAGTATATAAAATGGATGTAGAGTGGATAAAAATGGATGTAGAGTGGATAAAATGGATGTAGAGTGGATAAAAATAGATGTAGAGTGGATAAAATGGATGTAGAGTATATAAAATGGATGTAGAGTGGATAAAAATGGATGTAGAGTGGATAAAATGGATGTAGAGTGGATAAAAATAGATGTAGAGTGGATAAAATGGATGTAGAGTGGATAAAACGGATGTAGAGTGGATAAAAAAGGATGTAGAGGGGATAAAATGGATGCAGAGTGGATAAAATTGATGTAGAGCGGATAAAATGGATGTAGAGTTGATAAAAATGGATGTAGAGTGGATAAAATGGATGTAGAGTGGATAAAACGGATGTAGAGTGGATAAAAAAGGATGTAGAGGGGATAAAATGGATGTAGAGTGGATAAAATTGATGTAGAGTGGATAAAATGGATGTAGAGTGGATAAAAATGGATGTAGAGAGGATAAAATTGATGTAGAGCGGATAAAATGGATGTAGAGTGGATAAAATGGATGTGGAGTGGATAACAATGGATGTAGAGTGGATAAAATGGATGTAGAGTATATAAAATGGATGTAGAGTGGATAAAAATGGATGTAGAGTGGATAAAATGGATGTAGAGTTGATAAAAATGGATGTAGAGTGGATAAAATGGATGTAGAGTGGATAAAACGGATGTAGAGTGGATAAAAAAGGATGTAGAGGGGATAAAATGGATGTAGAGTGGATAAAATTGATGTAGAGTGGATAAAATGGATGTAGAGTGGATAAAAATGGATGTAGAGAGGATAAAATTGATGTAGAGCGGATAAAATGGATGTAGAGTGGATAAAATGGATGTGGAGTGGATAACAATGGATGTAGAGTGGATAAAATGGATGTAGAGTATATAAAATGGATGTAGAGTGGATAAAAATGGATGTAGAGTGGATAAAATGGATGTAGAGTGGATAAAAATAGATGTAGAGTGGATAAAATGGATGTAGAGTATATAAAATGGATGTAGAGTGGATAAAAATGGATGTAGAGTGGATAAAATGGATGTTGAGTGGATAAAAATAGATGTAGAGTGGATAAAATGGATGTAGAGTGGATAAAACGGATGTAGAGTGGATAAAAAAGGATGTAGAGGGGATAAAATGGATGCAGAGTGGATAAAATTGATGTAGAGCGGATAAAATGGATGTAGAGTGGGTAAAATAGATGTAGAGTGGATAAAATGGATGTAGAGTTGATAAAAATGGATGTAGAGTGGATAAAAATGGATGTAGAGTGGATAAAATGGATGTAGAGTGGGTAAAATAGATGTAGAGTGGATAAAATGGATGTAGAGTTGATAAAAATGGATGTAGAGTGGATAAAATGGATGTAGAGTGGATAAAACGGATGTAGAGTGGATAAAAAAGGATGTAGAGGGGATAAAATGGATGTAGAGTGGATAAAATTGATGTAGAGTGGATAAAATGGATGTAGAGTGGATAAAAATGGATGTAGAGAGGATAAAATTGATGTAGAGCGGATAAAATGGATGTAGAGTGGATAAAATGGATGTGGAGTGGATAACAATGGATGTAGAGTGGATAAAATGGATGTAGAGTATATAAAATGGATGTAGAGTGGATAAAAATGGATGTAGAGTGGATAAAATGGATGTAGAGTGGATAAAAATAGATGTAGAGTGGATAAAATGGATGTAGAGTATATAAAATGGATGTAGAGTGGATAAAAATGGATGTAGAGTGGATAAAATGGATGTAGAGTGGATAAAAATAGATGTAGAGTGGATAAAATGGATGTAGAGTGGATAAAACGGATGTAGAGTGGATAAAAAAGGATGTAGAGGGGATAAAATGGATGCAGAGTGGATAAAATTGATGTAGAGCGGATAAAATGGATGTAGAGTGGATAAAATGGATGTAGAGTGGATAAAATGGATGAAGAGTGGATAAAACGGATGTAGAGTGGATAAAAAAGGATGTAGAGGGGATAAAATGGATGTAGAGTGGATAAAATTGATGTAGAGTGGATAAAATGGATGTAGAGTGGATAAAAATGGATGTAGAGTGGATAAAATGGATGTAGAGTGGGTAAAATAGATGTAGAGTGGATAAAATGGATGTAGAGTTGATAAAAATGGATGTAGAGTGGACAAAATGGATGTAGAGCGGATAAAATGGATGTAGAGTGGATAAAATGGATGTAGAGTGGATAAAATTGATGTAGAGTGGATAAAATTGATGTAGAGTGGATAAAATGGATGTAGAGTGGATAAAATGGATGTAGAGTGGGTAAAATAGATGTAGAGTGGATAAAATGGATGTAGAGTTGATAAAAATGGATGTAGAGTGGACAAAATGGATGTAGAGCGGATAAAATGGATGTAGAGTGGATAAAATGGATGTAGAGTGGATAAAATTGATGTAGAGTGGATAAAATTGATGTAGAGTGGATAAAATTGATGTAGAGTGGATAAAATGGATGTAGAGTGGATAAAAATGGATGTAGAGAGGATAAAATGGATGTAGAGTGGACAAAATAGATGTAGAGTGGATAAAAATGGATGTAGAGTGGTATAAAATGGATGTAGAGTGGATAAAAATGGATGTAGAGTGGATAAAAATGGATGTAGAGAGGATAAAATGGATGTAGAGTGGATAAAAATGGATGTAGAGTGGATAAAATGGATGTAGAGTGGATAAAATGGATGTAGAGTGGATAAAATGGATGTAGAGTGGGTAAAATAGATGTAGAGTGGATAAAATGGATGTAGAGTGGATAAAAAAGGATGTAGAGGGGATAAAATGGATGTAGAGTGGATAACAATGGATGTAGAGTGGATAAAATAAATGTAGAGTAGATACAATGGATGTAGAGTGGATAAAATGGATGTAGAGTTGATAAAATGGATGTAAAGTGGATAAAATGGATGTAGAGTTAATAAAAATGGATGTTGAGTGGAAATAATGGATCTAGAGAGGATAAAATGGATGTAGAGTGGATAAAATGTATGTAGAGTTCATAAAAATGGATGTAGAGTGGATAAAATTGATGTAGAGCGGATAAAATGGATGTAGAGTGGTATAAAATGGATGTAGAGTGGATAAAAATGGATGTAGAGTGGATAAAAATGGATGTAGAGTGGATAAAAATGGATGTAGAGTGGATAAAAATGGATGTAGAGTTAATAAAAATGGATGTAGAGTGGACAAAATAGATGTAGAGTGGATAAAAATGGATGTAGTGTGGTATAAAATGGATGTAGAGTGGATAAAAATGGATGTAGAGTGGATAAAAATGGATGTAGAGAGGATAAAATGGATGTAGAGTGGATAAAATGGATGTAGAGTTGATAAAAATGGATGTAGAGTGGACAAAATGGATGTAGAGTGGATAAAGTGGATGTAGAGTTGATAAAAATGGATGTAGAGTGGACAAAATGGATGTAGAGTGGATAAAAATGGATGTAGAGAGGATAAAATTGATGTAGAGCGGATAAAATGGATGTAGAGTGGATAAAATGGATGTGGAGTGGATAACAATGGATGTAGAGTGGATAAAATGGATGTAGAGTATATAAAATGGATGTAGAGTGGATAAAAATGGATGTAGAGTGGATAAAATGGATGTAGAGTGGATAAAAATAGATGTAGAGTGGATAAAATGGATGTAGAGTATATAAAATGGATGTAGAGTGGATAAAAATGGATGTAGAGTGGATAAAATGGATGTAGAGTGGATAAAAATAGATGTAGAGTGGATAAAATGGATGTAGAGTGGATAAAACGGATGTAGAGTGGATAAAAAAGGATGTAGAGGGGATAAAATGGATGCAGAGTGGATAAAATTGATGTAGAGCGGATAAAATGGATGTAGAGTGGATAAAATGGATGTAGAGTGGATAAAATGGATGTAGAGTGGATAAAACGGATGTAGAGTGGATAAAAAAGGATGTAGAGGGGATAAAATGGATGTAGAGTGGATAAAATTGATGTAGAGTGGATAAAATGGATGTAGAGTGGATAAAAATGGATGTAGAGAGGATAAAATTGATGTAGAGCGGATAAAATGGATGTAGAGTGGATAAAATGGATGTAGAGTGGATAAAATGGATGTGGAGTGGATAACAATGGATGTAGAGTGGATATAATGGATGTAGAGTATATAAAATGGATGTAGAGTGGATAAAAATGGATGTAGAGTGGATAAAATGGATGTAGAGTGGATAAAAATAGATGTAGAGTGGATAAAAATGGATGTAGAGTGGATAAAATGGATGTAGAGTGGATAAAAATAGATGTAGAGTGGATAAAATGGATGTAGAGTATATAAAATGGATGTAGAGTGGATAAAAATGGATGTAGAGTGGATAAAATGGATGTAGAGTGGATAAAAATAGATGTAGAGTGGATAAAATGGATGTAGAGTGGATAAAACGGATGTAGAGTGGATAAAAAAGGATGTAGAGGGGATAAAATGGATGCAGAGTGGATAAAATTGATGTAGAGCGGATAAAATGGATGTAGAGTGGATAAAATGGATGTAGAGTGGATAAAATGGATGAAGAGTGGATAAAACGGATGTAGAGTGGATAAAAAAGGATGTAGAGGGGATAAAATGGATGTAGAGTGGATAAAATTGATGTAGAGTGGATAAAATGGATGTAGAGTGGATAAAAATGGATGTAGAGTGGATAAAATGGATGTAGAGTGGGTAAAATAGATGTAGAGTGGATAAAATGGATGTAGAGTTGATAAAAATGGATGTAGAGTGGACAAAATGGATGTAGAGCGGATAAAATGGATGTAGAGTGGATAAAATGGATGTAGAGTGGATAAAATTGATGTAGAGTGGATAAAATTGATGTAGAGTGGATAAAATGGATGTAGAGTGGATAAAATGGATGTAGAGTGGATAAAAATGGATGTAGAGAGGATAAAATGGATGTAGAGTGGATAAAAATGGATGTAGAGTGGATAAAATGGATGTAGAGTTGATAAAAATGGATGTAGAGTGGATAAAATGAATGAAGAGTTAATAAAAATGGATGTAGAGTGGAAATAATGGATGTAGAGAGGATAAAATGGATGTAGAGTGGATAAAATGGATGTAGGGTGGATAAAAATGGATGTAGAGTATATAAAATGGATGTAGAGTATATAAAATGGATGTAGAGTGGATAAAAATGGATGTAGAGTGGATAAAATGGATGTAGAGTGGATAAAAATAGATGTAGAGTGGATAAAATGGATGTAGAGTGGATAAAACGGATGTAGAGTGGATAAAAAAGGATGTAGAGGGGATAAAATGGATGTAGAGTGGATAAAATTGATGTAGAGCGGATAAAATGGATGTAGAGTGGATAAAATGGATGTAGAGTTGATAACAATGGATGTAGAGTGGATAAAATGGATGTAGAGTTGATAAAAATGGATGTAGAGTGGATAAAAATGGATGTAGAGTGGATAAAATGGATGTAGAGTGGATAAAAAGGATGTAGAGTGGATATAAAAAGATGTAGAGGGGATAAAATGGATGTAGAGTGGATAAAATTGATGTAGAGTGGATAAAATGGATGTAGAGTGGATTAAAATGGATGTAGAGTGGATAAAATGGATGTAGAGTGGGTAAAATAGATGTAGAGTGAATAAAATGAATGTAGAGTTGATAAAAATGGATGTAGAGTGGACAAAATGGATGTAGAGCGGATAAAATGGATGTAGAGTGGATAAAATGGATGTAGAGTGGATGAAATGGATGTAGAGTTGATAAAAATGGATGTAGAGTGGATAAAATGAATGTAGAGTAGATAAAATTGATGTAGAGTGGATAAAATGGATGTAGAGTTGATAAAATGAATGTAAAGTGGATAAAATGGATGTAGAGTTAATAAAAATGGATGTAGAGTGGAAATAATGGATGTAGAGAGGATAAAATGGATGTAGAGTGGATAAAATGGATGTAGAGTTCATAAAAATGGATGTAGAGTGGATAAAAATGGATGTAGATTGGATAAAATGGATGTAGATTGGATAAAATGGATGTAGAGTGGATAAAAATGGATGTAGAGTGGATAAAAATGGATGTAGAGTATATAAAATGGATGTAGAGTATATAAAATGGATGTAGAGTGGATAAAAATGGATGTAGAGTGGATAAAATGGATGTAGAGTGGATAAAAATAGATGTAGAGTGGATAAAATGGATGTAGAGTGGATAAAACGGATGTAGAGTGGATAAAAAAGGATGTAGAGGGGATAAAATGGATGTAGAGTGGATAAAATTGATGTAGAGTAGATACAATGGATGTAGAGTGGACAAAATGGATGTAGAGTGGATAAAAATGGATGTAGAGAGGATAAAATTGATGTAGAGCGGATAAAATGGATGTAGAGTGGATAAAATGGATGTGGAGTGGATAACAATGGATGTAGAGTGGATAAAATGGATGTAGAGTTGATAAAAATGGATGTAGAGTTAATAAAAATGGATGTTGAGTGGAAATAATGGATGTAGAGAGGATAAAATGGATGTAGAGTGGATAAAATGTATGTAGAGTTCATAAAAATGGATGTAGAGTGGATAAAATTGATGTAGAGCGGATAAAATGGATGTAGAGTGGATAAAATGGATGTAGAGTGGATAAAATGGATGTAGAGTTGATAAAAATGGATGTAGAGTGGATAAAAATGGATGTAGAGTGGATAAAATGGATGTAGAGTGGATAAAACGGATGTAGAGTGGATAAAAAAGGATGTAGAGGGGATAAAATGGATGTAGAGTGGATAAAATTGATGTAGAGTGGATAAAATGGATGTAGAGTGGATAAAAATGGATGTAGAGTGGATAAAATGGATGTAGAGTGGGTAAAATAGATGTAGGGTGGATAAAATGGATGTAGAGTGGATAAAAATGGATGTAGAGTGGATAAAATGGATGTAGAGTGGATAAAAATGGATGTAGAGTGGATAAAATGGATGTAGAGTATATAAAATGGATGTAGAGTGGATAAAAATGGATGTAGAGTGGATAAAATGGATGTAGAGTGGATAAAAATAGATGTAGAGAAATAGATGTGGATAAAAATGGATGTAGAGAGGATAAAATTGATGTAGAGCGGATAAAATGGATGTAGAGTGGATAAAATGGATGTGGAGTGGATAACAATGGATGTAGAGTGGATAAAATGGATGTAGAGTTGATAAAAATGGATGTAGAGATAATAAAAATGGATGTAGAGTGGACAAAATGGATGTAGAGTGGATAAAAATGGATGTAGAGTGGATAAAATGGATGTAGAGTTGATAACAATGGATGAAGAGTGGATAAAATGAATGTAGAGTAGATACAATGGATGTAGAGTGGATAAAATGGATGTAGAGTTGATAAAATGGATGTAAAGTGGATAAAATGGATGTAGAGTTAATAAAAATGGATGTTGAGTGGAAATAATGGACGTAGAGAGGATAAAATGGATGTAGAGTGGATAAAAATGGATGTAGAGTGGATAAAAATGGATGTAGAGAGGATAAAATGGATGTAGAGTGGATAAAAATGGATGTAGAGTGGATAAAATGGATGTAGAGTGGATAAAATGGATGTAGAGTGGATAAAATGGATGTAGAGTGGGTAAAATAGATGTAGAGTGGATAAAATGGATGTAGAGTGGATAAAAAAGGATGTAGAGGGGATAAAATGGATGTAGAGTGGATAACAATGGATGTAGAGTGGATAAAATAAATGTAGAGTAGATAAAATGGATGTAGAGTGGATAAAATGGATGTAGAGTTGATAAAATGGATGTAAAGTGGATAAAATGGATGTAGAGTTAATAAAAATGGATGTTGAGTGGAAATAATGGATCTAGAGAGGATAAAATGGATGTAGAGTGGATAAAATGTATGTAGAGTTCATAAAAATGGATGTAGAGTGGATAAAATTGATGTAGAGCGGATAAAATGGATGTAGATTGGTATAAAATGGATGTAGAGTGGATAAAAATGGATGTAGAGTGGATAAAAATGGATGTAGAGTGGATAAAAATGGATGTAGAGTGGATAAAAATGGATGTAGAGTTAATAAAAATGGATGTAGAGTGGACAAAATAGATGTAGAGTGGATAAAAATGGATGTAGAGTGGTATAAAATGGATGTAGAGTGGATAAAAATGGATGTAGAGTGGATAAAAATGGATGTAGAGAGGATAAAATGGATGTAGAGTGGATAAAATGGATGTAGAGTTGATAAAAATGGATGTAGAGTGGACAAAATGGATGTAGAGTGGATAAAGTGGATGTAGAGTTGATAAAAATGGATGTAGAGTGGACAAAATGGATGTAGAGTGGATAAAAATGGATGTAGAGAGGATAAAATTGATGTAGAGCGGATAAAATGGATGTAGAGTGGATAAAATGGATGTGGAGTGGATAACAATGGATGTAGAGTGGATAAAATGGATGTAGAGTATATAAAATGGATGTAGAGTGGATAAAAATGGATGTAGAGTGGATAAAATGGATGTAGAGTGGATAAAAATAGATGTAGAGTGGATAAAATGGATGTAGAGTATATAAAATGGATGTAGAGTGGATAAAAATGGATGTAGAGTGGATAAAATGGATGTAGAGTGGATAAAAATAGATGTAGAGTGGATAAAATGGATGTAGAGTGGATAAAACGGATGTAGAGTGGATAAAAAAGGATGTAGAGGGGATAAAATGGATGTAGAGTGGATAAAATTGATGTAGAGCGGATAAAATGGATGTAGAGTTGATAAAAATGGATGTAGAGTGGATAAAATGGATGTAGAGTGGATAAAACGGATGTAGAGTGGATAAAAAAGGATGTAGAGGGGATAAAATGGATGTAGAGTGGATAAAATTGATGTAGAGTGGATAAAATGGATGTAGAGTGGATAAAAATGGATGTAGAGAGGATAAAATTGATGTAGAGCGGATAAAATGGATGTAGAGTGGATAAAATGGATGTGGAGTGGATAACAATGGATGTAGAGTGGATAAAATGGATGTAGAGTATATAAAATGGATGTAGAGTGGATAAAAATGGATGTAGAGTGGATAAAATGGATGTAGAGTTGATAAAAATGGATGTAGAGTGGATAAAATGGATGTAGAGTGGATAAAACGGATGTAGAGTGGATAAAAAAGGATGTAGAGGGGATAAAATGGATGTAGAGTGGATAAAATTGATGTAGAGTGGATAAAATGGATGTAGAGTGGATAAAAATGGATGTAGAGAGGATAAAATTGATGTAGAGCGGATAAAATGGATGTAGAGTGGATAAAATGGATGTGGAGTGGATAACAATGGATGTAGAGTGGATAAAATGGATGTAGAGTATATAAAATGGATGTAGAGTGGATAAAAATGGATGTAGAGTGGATAAAATGGATGTAGAGTGGATAAAAATAGATGTAGAGTGGATAAAATGGATGTAGAGTATATAAAATGGATGTAGAGTGGATAAAAATGGATGTAGAGTGGATAAAATGGATGTAGAGTGGATAAAAATAGATGTAGAGTGGATAAAATGGATGTAGAGTGGATAAAACGGATGTAGAGTGGATAAAAATGGATGTAGAGTGGTATAAAATGGATGTAGAGTGGATAAAAATGGATGTAGAGTGGATAAAAATGGATGTAGAGAGGATAAAATGGATGTAGAGTGGATAAAAATGGATGTAGAGTGGATAAAATGGATGTAGAGTGGATAAAATGGATGTAGAGTGGATAAAATGGATGTAGAGTGGGTAAAATAGATGTAGAGTGGATAAAATGGATGTAGAGTGGATAAAAAAGGATGTAGAGGGGATAAAATGGATGTAGAGTGGATAACAATGGATGTAGAGTGGATAAAATAAATGTAGAGTAGATACAATGGATGTAGAGTGGATATAATGGATGTAGAGTTGATAAAATGGATGTAAAGTGGATAAAATGGATGTAGAGTTAATAAAAATGGATGTTGAGTGGAAATAATGGATCTAGAGAGGATAAAATGGATGTAGAGTGGATAAAATGTATGTAGAGTTCATAAAAATGGATGTAGAGTGGATAAAATTGATGTAGAGCGGATAAAATGGATGTAGAGTGGTATAAAATGGATGTAGAGTGGATAAAAATGGATGTAGAGTGGATAAAAATGGATGTAGAGTGGATAAAAATGGATGTAGAGTGGATAAAAATGGATGTAGAGTTAATAAAAATGGATGTAGAGTGGACAAAATAGATGTAGAGTGGATAAAAATGGATGTAGTGTGGTATAAAATGGATGTAGAGTGGATAAAAATGGATGTAGAGTGGATAAAAATGGATGTAGAGAGGATAAAATGGATGTAGAGTGGATAAAATGGATGTAGAGTTGATAAAAATGGATGTAGAGTGGACAAAATGGATGTAGAGTGGATAAAGTGGATGTAGAGTTGATAAAAATGGATGTAGAGTGGACAAAATGGATGTAGAGTGGATAAAAATGGATGTAGAGAGGATAAAATTGATGTAGAGCGGATAAAATGGATGTAGAGTGGATAAAATGGATGTGGAGTGGATAACAATGGATGTAGAGTGGATAAAATGGATGTAGAGTATATAAAATGGATGTAGAGTGGATAAAAATGGATGTAGAGTGGATAAAATGGATGTAGAGTGGATAAAAATAGATGTAGAGTGGATAAAATGGATGTAGAGTATATAAAATGGATGTAGAGTGGATAAAAATGGATGTAGAGTGGATAAAATGGATGTAGAGTGGATAAAAATAGATGTAGAGTGGATAAAATGGATGTAGAGTGGATAAAACGGATGTAGAGTGGATAAAAAAGGATGTAGAGGGGATAAAATGGATGCAGAGTGGATAAAATTGATGTAGAGCGGATAAAATGGATGTAGAGTGGATAAAATGGATGTAGAGTGGATAAAATGGATGTAGAGTGGATAAAACGGATGTAGAGTGGATAAAAAAGGATGTAGAGGGGATAAAATGGATGTAGAGTGGATAAAATTGATGTAGAGTGGGTAAAATGGATGTAGAGTGGATAAAAATGGATGTAGAGTGGATAAAATGGATGTAGAGCGGATAAAATGGATGTAGAGTGGATAAAATGGATGTGGAGTGGATAACAATGGATGTAGAGTGGATATAATGGATGTAGAGTATATAAAATGGATGTAGAGTGGATAAAAATGGATGTAGAGTGGATAAAATGGATGTAGAGTGGATAAAAATAGATGTAGAGTGGATAAAATGGATGTAGAGTATATAAAATGGATGTAGAGTGGATAAAAATGGATGTAGAGTGGATAAAATGGATGTAGAGTGGATAAAAATAGATGTAGAGTGGATAAAATGGATGTAGAGTGGATAAAACGGATGTAGAGTGGATAAAAAAGGATGTAGAGGGGATAAAATGGATGCAGAGTGGATAAAATTGATGTAGAGCGGATAAAATGGATGTAGAGTGGATAAAATGGATGTAGAGTGGATAAAATGGATGAAGAGTGGATAAAACGGATGTAGAGTGGATAAAAAAGGATGTAGAGGGGATAAAATGGATGTAGAGTGGATAAAATTGATGTAGAGTGGATAAAATGGATGTAGAGTGGATAAAAATGGATGTAGAGTGGATAAAATGGATGTAGAGTGGGTAAAATAGGTGTAGAGTGGATAAAATGGATGTAGAGTTGATAAAAATGGATGTAGAGTGGACAAAATGGATGTAGAGCGGATAAAATGGATGTAGAGTGGATAAAATGGATGTAGAGTGGATAAAATTGATGTAGAGTGGATAAAATTGATGTAGAGTGGATAAAATGGATGTAGAGTGGATAAAATGGATGTAGAGTGGATAAAAATGGATGTAGAGAGGATAAAATGGATGTAGAGTGGATAAAAATGGATGTAGAGTGGATAAAATGGATGTAGAGTTGATAAAAATGGATGTAGAGTGGATAAAATGAATGAAGAGTAAATAAAATGGATGTAGAGTGGATAAAATGGATGTAGAGTTGATAAAATGGATGTAAAGTGGATAAAATGGATGTAGAGTTAATAAAAATGGATGTAGAGTGGAAATAATGGATGTAGAGAGGATAAAATGGATGTAGAGTGGATAAAATGGATGTAGGGTGGATAAAAATGGATGTAGAGTATATAAAATGGATGTAGAGTATATAAAATGGATGTAGAGTGGATAAAAATGGATGTAGAGTGGATAAAATGGATGTAGAGTGGATAAAAATAGATGTAGAGTGGATAAAATGGATGTAGAGTGGATAAAACGGATGTAGAGTGGATAAAAAAGGATGTAGAGGGGATAAAATGGATGTAGAGTGGATAAAATTGATGTAGAGCGGATAAAATGGATGTAGAGTGGATAAAATGGATGTAGAGTTGATAACAATGGATGTAGAGTGGATAAAATGGATGTAGAGTTGATAAAAATGGATGTAGAGTGGATAAAAATGGATGTAGAGTGGATAAAATGGATGTAGAGTGGATAAAAAGGATGTAGAGTGGATATAAAAAGATGTAGAGGGGATAAAATGGATGTAGAGTGGATAAAATTGATGTAGAGTGGATAAAATGGATGTAGAGTGGATTAAAATGGATGTAGAGTGGATAAAATGGATGTAGAGTGGGTAAAATAGATGTAGAGTGAATAAAATGAATGTAGAGTTGATAAAAATGGATGTAGAGTGGACAAAATGGATGTAGAGCGGATAAAATGGATGTAGAGTGGATAAAATGGATGTAGAGTGGATGAAATGGATGTAGAGTTGATAAAAATGGATGTAGAGTGGATAAAATGAATGTAGAGTAGATAAAATGGATGTAGAGTGGATAAAATGGATGTAGAGTTGATAAAATGGATGTAAAGTGGATAAAATGGATGTAGAGTGGAAATAATGGATGTAGAGAGGATAAAATGGATGTAGAGTGGATAAAATGGATGTAGAGTTCATAAAAATGGATGTAGAGTGGATAAAAATGGATGTAGATTGGATAAAATGGATGTAGATTGGATAAAATGGATGTAGAGTGGATAAAAATGGATGTAGAGTGGATAAAAATGGATGTAGAGTATATAAAATGGATGTAGAGTATATAAAATGGATGTAGAGTGGATAAAAATGGATGTAGAGTGGATAAAATGGATGTAGAGTGGATAAAAATAGATGTAGAGTGGATAAAATGGATGTAGAGTGGATAAAACGGATGTAGAGTGGATAAAAAAGGATGTAGAGGGGATAAAATGGATGTAGAGTGGATAAAATTGATGTAGAGTAGATACAATGGATGTAGAGTGGACAAAATGGATGTAGAGTGGATAAAAATGGATGTAGAGAGGATAAAATTGATGTAGAGCGGATAAAATGGATGTAGAGTGGATAAAATGGATGTGGAGTGGATAACAATGGATGTAGAGTGGATAAAATGGATGTAGAGTTGATAAAAATGGATGTAGAGTTAATAAAAATGGATGTTGAGTGGAAATAATGGATGTAGAGAGGATAAAATGGATGTAGAGTGGATAAAATGTATGTAGAGTTCATAAAAATGGATGTAGAGTGGATAAAATTGATGTAGAGCGGATAAAATGGATGTAGAGTGGATAAAATGGATGTAGAGTGGATAAAATGGATGTAGAGTTGATAAAAATGGATGTAGAGTGGATAAAAATGGATGTAGAGTGGATAAAATGGATGTAGAGTGGATAAAATGGATGTAGAGTGGATAAAAATGGATGTAGAGTGGATAAAATGGATGTAGAGTGGATAAAATGGATGTAGAGTGGATGAAATGGATGTAGAGTTGATAAAAATGGATGTAGAGTGGATAAAATGAATGTAGAGTAGATAAAATGGATGTAGAGTGGATAAAATGGATGTAGAGTTGATAAAATGGATGTAAAGTGGATAAAATGGATGTAGAGTTAATAAAAATGGATGTAGAGTGGAAATAATGGATGTAGAGAGGATAAAATGGATGTAGAGTGGATAAAATGGATGTAGAGTGGATAAAATGGATGTAGAGTGGATAAAAATGGATGTAGAGTATATAAAATGGATGTAGAGTATATAAAATGGATGTAGAGTGGATAAAAATGGATGTAGAGTTGATAAAAATGGATGTAGAGTGGACAAAATAGATGTAGAGTGGATAAAAATGGATGTAGAGTGGTATAAAATGGATGTAGAGTGGATAAAAATGGATGTAGAGTGGATAAAAATGGATGTAGAGAGGATAAAATGGATGTAGAGTGGATAAAAATCGATGTAGAGTGGATAAAATGGATTTAGAGTGGATAAAATGGATGTAGAGTGGATAAAATGGATGTAGAGTGGGTAAAATAGATGTAGAGTGGATAAAATGGATGTAGAGTTGATAAAAATGGATGTAGAGTGGACAAAATGGATGTAGAGTGGATAAAATGGATGTAGAGTTGATAAAAATGGATGTAGAGTTAATAAAAATGGATGTAGAGTGGACAAAATAGATGTAGAGTGGATAAAATGGATGTAGAGTTGATAAAAATGGATGTAGAGTGGACAAAATAGATGTAGAGTGGATAAAAATGGATGTAGAGTGGTATAAAATGGATGTAGAGTGGATAAAAATGGATGTAGAGTGGATAAAAATGGATGTAGAGAGGATAAAATGGATGTAGAGTGGATAAAATGGATGTAGAGTGGGTAAAATAGATGTAGAGTGGATAAAATGGATGAAGAGTTGATAAAAATGGATGTAGAGTGGACAAAATGGATGTAGAGTGGATAAAGTGGATGTAGAGTTGATAAAAATGGATGTAGAGTGGACAAAATGGATGTAGAGTGGATAAAAATGGATGTAGAGAGGATAAAATTGATGTAGAGTGGATAAAATGGATGTAGAGTGGATAAAAATGGATGTAGAGTGGATAAAATGGATGTAGAGTGGGTAAAATAGATGTAGGGTGGATAAAATGGATGTAGAGTGGATAAAAATGGATGTAGAGAGGATAAAATGGATGTAGAGTGGATAAAAATGGATGTAGAGTGGATAAAATGGATGTAGAGTGGATAAAATGGATGTAGAGTGGATAAAAATGGATGTAGAGTGGATAAAATGGATGTAGAGTGGATAAAATGGATGTAGAGTGGATGAAATGGATGTAGAGTTGATAAAAATGGATGTAGAGTGGATAAAATGAATGTAGAGTAGATAAAATGGATGTAGAGTGGATAAAATGGATGTAGAGTTGATAAAATGGATGTAAAGTGGATAAAATGGATGTAGAGTTAATAAAAATGGATGTAGAGTGGAAATAATGGATGTAGAGAGGATAAAATGGATGTAGAGTGGATAAAATGGATGTAGAGTGGATAAAATGGATGTAGAGTGGATAAAAATGGATGTAGAGTATATAAAATGGATGTAGAGTATATAAAATGGATGTAGAGTGGATAAAAATGGATGTAGAGTTGATAAAAATGGATGTAGAGTGGACAAAATAGATGTAGAGTGGATAAAAATGGATGTAGAGTGGTATAAAATGGATGTAGAGTGGATAAAAATGGATGTAGAGTGGATAAAAATGGATGTAGAGAGGATAAAATGGATGTAGAGTGGATAAAAATCGATGTAGAGTGGATAAAATGGATTTAGAGTGGATAAAATGGATGTAGAGTGGATAAAATGGATGTAGAGTGGGTAAAATAGATGTAGAGTGGATAAAATGGATGTAGAGTTGATAAAAATGGATGTAGAGTGGACAAAATGGATGTAGAGTGGATAAAATGGATGTAGAGTTGATAAAAATGGATGTAGAGTTAATAAAAATGGATGTAGAGTGGACAAAATAGATGTAGAGTGGATAAAATGGATGTAGAGTTGATAAAAATGGATGTAGAGTGGACAAAATAGATGTAGAGTGGATAAAAATGGATGTAGAGTGGTATAAAATGGATGTAGAGTGGATAAAAATGGATGTAGAGTGGATAAAAATGGATGTAGAGAGGATAAAATGGATGTAGAGTGGATAAAATGGATGTAGAGTGGGTAAAATAGATGTAGAGTGGATAAAATGGATGAAGAGTTGATAAAAATGGATGTAGAGTGGACAAAATGGATGTAGAGTGGATAAAGTGGATGTAGAGTTGATAAAAATGGATGTAGAGTGGACAAAATGGATGTAGAGTGGATAAAAATGGATGTAGAGAGGATAAAATTGATGTAGAGCGGATAAAATGGATGTAGAGTGGATAAAATGGATGTGGAGTGGATAACAATGGATGTAGAGTGCATAAAATGGATGTAGAGTTGATAAAAATGGATGTAGAGTTAATAAAAATGGATGTTGAGTGGAAATAATGGATGTAGAGAGGATAAAATGGATGTAGAGTGGATAAAATGTATGTAGAGTTCATAAAAATGGATGTAGAGTGGATAAAATTGATGTAGAGCGGATAAAATGGATGTAGAGTGGATAAAATGGATGTGGAGTGGATAACAATGGATGTAGAGTGGATAAAAATGGATGTAGAGTTAATAAAAATGGATGTAGAGTGGACAAAATAGATGTAGAGTGGATAAAAATGGATGTAGAGTGGTATAAAATGGATGTAGAGTGGATAAAAATGGATGTAGAGTGGATAAAAATGGATGTAGAGAGGATAAAATGGATGTAGAGTGGATAAAAATGGATGTAGAGTGGATAAAATGGATGTAGAGTGGATAAAATGGATGTAGAGTGGATAAAATAGATGTAGAGTGGGTAAAATAGATGTAGAGTGGATAAAATGGATGTAGAGTGGATAAAAAAGGATGTAGAGGGGATAAAATGGATGTAGAGTGGATAACAATGGATGTAGAGTGGATAAAATGAATGTAGAGTAGATACAATGGATGTAGAGTGGATAAAATGGATGTAGAGTTGATAAAATGGATGTAAAGTGGATAAAATGGATGTAGAGTGGATAAAATGGATGTGGAGTGGATAACAATGGATGTAGAGTGGATAAAATGGATGTAGAGTTGATAAAAATGGATGTAGAGTTAATAAAAATGGATGTTGAGTGGAAATAATGGATGTAGAGAGGATAAAATGGATGTAGAGTGGATAAAATGTATGTAGAGTTCATAAAAATGGATGTAGAGTGGATAAAATTGATGTAGAGCGGATAAAATGGATGTAGAGTGGATAAAATGGATGTGGAGTGGATAACAATGGATGTAGAGTGGATAAAAATGGATGTAGAGTTAATAAAAATGGATGTAGAGTGGACAAAATAGATGTAGAGTGGATAAAAATGGATGTAGAGTGGTATAAAATGGATGTAGAGTGGATAAAAATGGATGTAGAGTGGATAAAAATGGATGTAGAGAGGATAAAATGGATGTAGAGTGGATAAAAATGGATGTAGAGTGGATAAAATGGATGTAGAGTGGATAAAATGGATGTAGAGTGGATAAAATGGATGTAGAGTGGGTAAAATAGATGTAGAGTGGATAAAATGGATGTAGAGTGGATAAAAAAGGATGTAGAGGGGATAAAATGGATGTAGAGTGGATAACAATGGATGTAGAGTGGATAAAATGAATGTAGAGTAGATACAATGGATGTAGAGTGGATAAAATGGATGTGGAGTGGATAACAATGGATGTAGAGTGGATAAAATGGATGTAGAGTTGATAAAAATGGATGTAGAGTTAATAAAAATGGATGTTGAGTGGAAATAATGGATGTAGAGAGGATAAAATGGATGTAGAGTGGATAAAATGTATGTAGAGTTCATAAAAATGGATGTAGAGTGGATAAAATTGATGTAGAGCGGATAAAATGGATGTAGAGTGGATAAAATGGATGTGGAGTGGATAACAATGGATGTAGAGTGGATAAAAATGGATGTAGAGTTAATAAAAATGGATGTAGAGTGGACAAAATAGATGTAGAGTGGATAAAAATGGATGTAGAGTGGTATAAAATGGATGTAGAGTGGATAAAAATGGATGTAGAGTGGATAAAAATGGATGTAGATAGGATAAAATGGATGTAGAGTGGATAAAAATGGATGTAGAGTGGATAAAATGGATGTAGAGTGGATAAAATGGATGTAGAGTGGATAAAATGGATGTAGAGTGGGTAAAATAGATGTAGAGTGGATAAAATGGATGTAGAGTGGATAAAAAAGGATGTAGAGGGGATAAAATGGATGTAGAGTGGATAACAATGGATGTAGAGTGGATAAAATGAATGTAGAGTAGATACAATGGATGTAGAGTGGATAAAATGGATGTAGAGTGGATAAAATGGATGTGGAGTGGATAACAATGGATGTAGAGTTAATAAAAATGGATGTAGAGTGGAAATAATGGATGTAGAGAGGATAAAATGGATGTAGAGTGGATAAAATGTATGTAGAGTTCATAAAAATGGATGTAGAGTGGATAAAATTGATGTAGAGCGGATAAAATGGATGTAGAGTGGTATAAAATGGATGTAGAGTGGATAAAAATGGATGTAGAGTGGATAAAAATGGATGTAGAGTGGATAAAAATGGATGTAGAGTGGATAAAAATGGATGTAGAGTTAATAAAAATGGATGTAGAGTGGACAAAATAGATGTAGAGTGGATAAAAATGGATGTAGAGTGGTATAAAATTGATGTAGAGTGGATAAAAATGGATGTAGAGTGGATAAAAATGGATGTAGAGAGGATAAAATGGATGTAGAGTGGATAAAAATGGATGTAGAGTGGATAAAAACGATGTAGAGTGGATAACAATGGATGTAGAGTGGATAAAATGAATGTAGAGTAGATACAATGGATGTAGAGTGGATAAAATGGATGTAGAGTTGATAAAATGGATGTAAAGTGGATAAAATGGATGTAGAGTTAATAAAAATGGATGTTGAGTGGAAATAATGGATGTAGAGAGGATAAAATGGATGTAGAGTGGATAAAATGTATGTAGAGTTCATAAAAATGGATGTAGAGTGGATAAAATTGATGTAGAGCGGATAAAATGGATGTAGAGTGGATAAAATGGATGTGGAGTGGATAACAATGGATGTAGAGTGGATAAAATGGATGTAGAGTTGATAAAAATGGATGTAGAGTAGTTAAAAATGGATGTAGAGTGGATAAAATGGATGTAGAGTGGATAAAACGGATGTAGAGTGGATAAAAAAGGATGTAGAGGGGATAAAATGGATGTAGAGTGGATAAAATTGATGTAGAGTGGATAAAATGGATGTAGAGTGGATAAAAATGGATGTAGAGTGGATAAAATGGATGTAGAGTGGGTAAAATAGATGTACAGTGGATAAAATGGATGTAGAGTTGATAAAAATGGATGTAGAGTTAATAAAAATGGATGTTGAGTGGAAATAATGGATGTAGAGAGGATAAAATGGATGTAGAGTGGATAAAATGTATGTAGAGTTCATAAAAATGGATGTAGAGTGGATAAAATTGATGTAGAGCGGATAAAATGGATGTAGAGTGGATAAAATGGATGTAGAGTGGATAAAATGGATGTAGAGTTGATAAAAATGGATGTAGAGTGGATAAAAATGGATGTAGAGTGGATAAAATGGATGTAGAGTGGATAAAACGGATGTAGAGTGGATAAAAAAGGATGTAGAGGGGATAAAATGGATGTAGAGTGGATAAAATTGATGTAGAGTTGATAAAAATGGATGTAGAGTTAATAAAAATGGATGTAGAGTGGACAAAATGGATGTAGAGTGGATAAAAATGGATGTAGAGTGGATAAAATGGATGTAGAGTTGATAACAATGGATGTAGAGTGGATAAAATGAATGTAGAGTAGATACAATGGATGTAGAGTGGATAAAATGGATGTAGAGTTGATAAAATGGATGTAAAGTGGATAAAATGGATGTAGAGTTAATAAAAATGGATGTTGAGTGGAAATAATGGATGTAGAGAGGATAAAATGGATGTAGAGTGGATAAAATGTATGTAGAGTTCATAAAAATGGATGTAGAGTGGATAAAATTGATGTAGAGCGGATAAAATGGATGTAGAGTGGATAAAATGGATGTGGAGTGGATAACAATGGATGTAGAGTGGATAAAATGGATGTAGAGTTGATAAAACGGATGTAGAGTGGATAAAAAAGGATGTAGAGGGGATAAAATGGATGTAGAGTGGATAAAATTGATGTAGAGCGGATAAAATGGATGTAGAGTGGCTAAAATGGATGTGGAGTGGATAACAATGGATGTAGAGTGGATAAAATGGATGTAGAGTTGATAAAAATGGATGTAGAGTTAATAAAAATGGATGTAGAGTGGACAAAATAGATGTAGAATGGATAAAATGGATGTAGAGTTGATAAAAATGGATGTAGAGTGGACAAAATAGATGTAGAGTGGATAAAAATGGATGTAGAGTGGTATAAAATGGATGTAGAGTGGATAAAAATGGATGTAGAGTGGATAAAAATGGATGTAGAGAGGATAAAATGGATGTAGAGTGGATAAAAATGGATGTAGAGTGGATAAAATGGATGTAGAGTGGATAAAATGGATGTAGAGTGGATAAAATGGATGTAGAGTGGGTAAAATAGATGTAGAGTGGATAAAATGGATGTAGAGTGGATAAAAAAGGATGTAGAGGGGATAAAATGGATGTAGAGTGGATAACAATGGATGTAGAGTGGATAAAATGAATGTAGAGTAGATACAATGGATGTAGAGTGGATAAAATGGATGTAGAGTTGATAAAATGGATGTAAAGTGGATAAAATGGATGTAGAGTTAATAAAAATGGATGTTGAGTGGAAATAATGGATGTAGAGAGGATAAAATGGATGTAGAGTGGATAAAATGTATGTAGAGTTCATAAAAATGGATGTAGAGTGGATAAAATTGATGTAGAGCGGATAAAATGGATGTAGAGTGGTATAAAATGGATGTAGAGTGGATAAAAATGGATGTAGAGTGGATAAAAATGGATGTAGAGTGGATAAAAATGGATGTAGAGTGGATAAAAATGGATGTAGAGTGGATAAAAATGGATGTAGAGTTAATAAAAATGGATGTAGAGTGGACAAAATAGATGTAGAGTGGATAAAAATGGATGTAGAGTGGTATAAAATGGATGTAGAGTGGATAAAAATGGATGTAGAGTGGATAAAAATGGATGTAGAGAGGATAAAATGGATGTAGAGTGGATAAAAATGGATGTAGAGTGGATAAAAACGATGTAGAGTGGATAACAATGGATGTAGAGAGGATAAAATGAATGTAGAGTAGATACAATGGATGTAGAGTGGATAAAATGGATGTAGAGTTGATAAAATGGATGTAAAGTGGATAAAATGGATGTAGAGTGGGTAAAATAGATGTAGAGTGGATAAAATGGATGTAGAGTTGATAAAAATGGATGTAGAGTGGACAAAATGGATGTAGAGCGGATAAAATGGATGTAGAGTGGATAAAATGGATGTAGAGAGGATAAAATTGATGTAGAGTGGATAAAGTTGATGTAGAGAGGATAAAATGGATGTAGAGTGTATAAAAATGGATGTAGAGTGGATAAAATGGATGTAGAGTGGATGAAATGGATGTAGAGTTGATAAAAATGGATGTAGAGTGGATAAAATGAATGTAGAGTAGATAAAATGGATGTGGAGTGGATAACAATGGATGTAGAGTGGATAAAATGGATGTAGAGTTGATAAAAATGGATGTAGAGTTAATAAAAATGGATGTTGAGTGGAAATAATGGATGTAGAGAGGATAAAATGGATGTAGAGTGGATAAAATGTATGTAGAGTTCATAAAAATGGATGTAGAGTGGATAAAATTGATGTAGAGCGGATAAAATGGATGTAGAGTTGATAAAAATGGATGTAGAGTTAATAAAAATGGATGTAGAGTGGACAAAATGGATGTAGAGTGGATAAAAATGGATGTAGAGTGGATAAAATGGATGTAGAGTTGATAACAATGGATGTAGAGTGGATAAAATGAATGTAGAGTAGATACAATGGATGTAGAGTGGATAAAATTGATGTAGAGTTGATAAAATGGATGTAAAGTGGATAAAATGGATGTAGAGTTAATAAAAATGGATGTTGAGTGGAAATAATGGATGTAGAGAGGATAAAATGGATGTAGAGTGGATAAAATGGATGTGGAGTGGATAACAATGGATGTAGAGTGGATAAAATGGATGTAGAGTTGATAAAAATGGATGTAGAGTGGATAAAATGGATGTAGAGTTGATAAAATGGATGTAAAGTGGATAGAATGGATGTAGAGTTAATAAAAATGGATGTAGAGTGGACAAAATGGATGTAGAGTGCATAAAAATGGATGTAGAGTGGTATAAAATGGATGTAGAGTGGATAAAAATGAATGTAGAGTGGATAAAAATGGATGTAGAGAGGATAAAATGGATGTAGAGTGGATAAAAATGGATGTAGAGTGGATTAAATGGATGTAGAGTGGATAAAATGGATGTAGAGTGGATAAAATGGATGTAGAGTGGGTAAAATAGATGTAGAGTGGATAAAATGGATGTAGAGTTGATAAAAATGGATGTAGAGTGGACAAAATGGATGTAGAGTGGATAAAGTGGATGTAGAGTTGATAAAAATGGATGTAGAGTGGACAAAATGGATGTAGAGAGGATAAAATTGATGTAGAGCGGATAAAATGGATGTAGAGCGGATAAAATGGATGTAGAGTGGATAAAATGGATGTAGAGTGGATAAAATTGATTTAGAGAGGATAAAATGGATGTAGAGTGGATAAAAATGGATGTAGAGTGGATAAAATGGATGTAGAGTGGATAAAATGGATGTAGAGTGGATGAAATGGATGTAGAGTTGATAAAAATGGATGTAGAGTGGATAAAATGAATGTAGAGTAGATAAAATGGATGTAGAGTGGATAAAAATGGATGTAGAGAGGATAAAATGGATGTAGAGTGGATAAAAATGGATGTAGAGTGGATAAAAACGATGTAGAGTGGATAACAATGGATGTAGAGTGGATAAAATGAATGTAGAGTAGATACAATGGATGTAGAGTGGATAAAATGGATGTAGAGTTGATAAAATGGATGTAAAGTGGATAAAATGGATGTAGAGTTAATAAAAATGGATGTTGAGTGGAAATAATGGATGTAGAGAGGATAAAATGGATGTAGAGTGGATAAAATGTATGTAGAGTTCATAAAAATGGATGTAGAGTGGATAAAATTGATGTAGAGCGGATAAAATGGATGTAGAGTGGATAAAATGGATGTGGAGTGGATAACAATGGATGTAGAGTGGATAAAATGGATGTAGAGTTGATAAAAATGGATGTAGAGTAGTTAAAAATGGATGTAGAGTGGATAAAATGGATGTAGAGTGGATAAAACGGATGTAGAGTGGATAAAAAAGGATGTAGAGGGGATAAAATGGATGTAGAGTGGATAAAATTGATGTAGAGTGGATAAAATGGATGTAGAGTGGATAAAAATGGATGTAGAGTGGATAAAATGGATGTAGAGTGGGTAAAATAGATGTACAGTGGATAAAATGGATGTAGAGTTGATAAAAATGGATGTAGAGTGGACAAAATGGATGTAGAGCGGATAAAATGGATGTAGAGTGGAGAAAATGGATGTAGAGAGGATAAAATTGATGTAGAGTGGATAAAATTGATGTAGAGAGGATAAAATGGATGTAGAGTGGATAAAAATGGATGTAGAGTGGATAAAATGGATGTAGAGTGGATAAAATGGATGTAGAGTGGATGAAATGGATGTAGAGTTGATAAAAATGGATGTAGAGTGGATAAAATGAATGTAGAGTAGATAAAATGGATGTGGAGTGGATAACAATGGATGTAGAGTGGATAAAATGGATGTAGAGTTGATAAAAATGGATGTAGAGTTAATAAAAATGGATGTTGAGTGGAAATAATGGATGTAGAGAGGATAAAATGGATGTAGAGTGGATAAAATGTATGTAGAGTTCATAAAAATGGATGTAGAGTGGATAAAATTGATGTAGAGCGGATAAAATGGATGTAGAGTGGATAAAATGGATGTAGAGTGGATAAAATGGATGTAGAGTTGATAAAAATGGATGTAGAGTGGATAAAAATGGATGTAGAGTGGATAAAATGGATGTAGAGTGGATAAAACGGATGTAGAGTGGATAAAAAAGGATGTAGAGGGGATAAAATGGATGTAGAGTGGATAAAATTGATGTAGAGTGGATAAAATGGATGTAGAGTGGATAAAAATGGATGTAGAGTGGATAAAATGGATGTAGAGTGGGTAAAATAGATGTAGAGTGGATAAAATGGATGTAGAGTTGATAAAAATGGATGTAGAGTGGACAAAATGGATGTAGAGCGGATAAAATGGATGTAGAGTGGATAAAATGGATGTAGAGTGGATAAAATTGATGTAGAGTGGATAAAATTGATGTAGAGTGGATAAAATAGATGTAGAGTGGATAAAAATGGATGTAGAGAGGATAAAATGGATGTAGAGTGGATAAAAATGGATGTAGAGTGGATAAAATGGATGTAGAGTGGATAAAATGGATGTAGAGTGGATGAAATGGATGTAGAGTTGATAAAAATGGATGTAGAGTGGATAAAATGAATGTAGAGTAGATAAAATGGATGTAGAGTGGATAAAATGGATGTAGAGTTGATAAAATGGATGTAAAGTGGATAAAATGGATGTAGAGTTAATAAAAATGGATGTAGAGTGGAAATAATGGATGTAGAGAGGATAAAATGGATGTAGAGCGGATAAAATGGATGTAGAGTGGATAAAAATGGATGTAGAGTATATAAAATGGATGTGGAGTGGATAACAATGGATGTAGAGTGGATAAAATGGATGTAGAGTGGACAAAAAAGATGTAGAGTGGATAAAAATGGATGTAGAGTGGTATAAAATGGATGTAGAGTGGATAAAAATGGATGTAGAGTGGATAAAAATGGATGTAGAGAGGATAAAATGGATGTAGAGTGGATAAAAATGGATGTAGAGTGGATAAAATGGATGTAGAGTGGATAAAATGGATGTAGAGTGGATTAAATGGATGTAGAGTGGGTAAAATGGATGTAGAGTGGATAAAATGGATGTAGAGTTGATAAAAATGGATGTAGAGTGGACAAAATGGATGTAGAGTGGATAAAATGGATGTAGAGTTGATAAAAATGGATGTAGAGTTAATAAAAATGGATGTAGAGTGGACAAAATAGATGTAGAGTGGATAAAATGGATGTAGAGTTGATAAAAATGGATGTAGAGTGGACAAAATAGATGTAGAGTGGATAAAAATGGATGTAGAGTGGTATAAAATGGATGTAGAGTGGATAAAAATGGATGTAGAGTGGATAAAAATGGATGTAGAGAGGATAAAATGGATGTAGAGTGGATAAAATGGATGTAGAGTGGGTAAAATAGATGTAGAGTGGATAAAATGGATGTAGAGTTGATAAAAATGGATGTAGAGTGGACAAAATGGATGTAGAGTGGATAAAGTGGATGTAGAGTTGATAAAAATGGATGTAGAGTGGACAAAATGGATGTAGAGTGGATAAAAATGGATGTAGAGAGGATAAAATTGATGTAGAGCGGATAAAATGGATGTAGAGTGGATAAAATGGATGTGGAGTGGATAACAATGGATGTAGAGTGGATAAAATGGATGTAGAGTTGATAAAAATGGATGTAGAGTTAATAAAAATGGATGTAGAGTGGACAAAATGGATGTAGAGTGGATAAAAATGGATGTAGAGTGGATAAAATGGATGTAGAGTTGATAACAATGGATGTAGAGTGGATAAAATGAATGTAGAGTAGATACAATGGATGTAGAGTGGATAAAATGGATGTAGAGTTGATAAAATGGATGTAAAGTGGATAAAATGGATGTAGAGTTAATAAAAATGGATGTTGAGTGGAAATAATGGATGTAGAGAGGATAAAATGGATGTAGAGTGGATAAAATGTATGTAGAGTTCATAAAAATGGATGTAGAGTGGATAAAATTGATGTAGAGTGGATAAAATGGATGTAGAGTGGATAAAATGGATGTGGAGTGGATAACAATGGATGTAGAGTGGATAAAATGGATGTAGAGTTGATAAAACGGATGTAGAGTGGATAAAAAAGGATGTAGAGGGGATAAAATGGATGTAGAGTGGATAAAATTGATGTAGAGCGGATAAAATGGATGTAGAGTGGCTAAAATGGATGTGGAGTGGATAACAATGGATGTAGAGTGGATAAAATGGATGTAGAGTTGATAAAAATGGATGTAGAGTTGATAAAAATGGATGTAGAGTGGACAAAATAGATGTAGAATGGATAAAATGGATGTAGAGTTGATAAAAATGGATGTAGAGTGGACAAAATAGATGTAGAGTGGATAAAAATGGATGTAGAGTGGTATAAAATGGATGTAGAGTGGATAAAAATGGATGTAGAGTGGATAAAAATGGATGTAGAGTGGATAAAATGGATGTAGAGTGGATAAAAATGGATGTAGAGTGGATAAAATGGATGTAGAGTGGATAAAATGGATGTAGAGTGGATAAAATGGATGTAGAGTGGGTAAAATAGATGTAGAGTGGATAAAATGGATGTAGAGTGGATAAAAAAGGATGTAGAGGGGATAAAATGGATGTAGAGTGGATAACAATGGATGTAGAGTGGATAAAATGAATGTAGAGTAGATACAATGGATGTAGAGTGGATAAAATGGATGTAGAGTTGATAAAATGGATGTAAAGTGGATAAAATGGATGTAGAGTTAATAAAAATGGATGTTGAGTGGAAATAATGGATGTAGAGAGGATAAAATGGATGTAGAGTGGATAAAATGTATGTAGAGTTCATAAAAATGGATGTAGAGTGGATAAAATTGATGTAGAGCGGATAAAATGGATGTAGAGTGGTATAAAATGGATGTAGAGTGGATAAAAATGGATGTAGAGTGGATAAAAATGGATGTAGAGTGGATAAAAATGGATGTAGAGTGGATAAAAATGGATGTAGAGTGGATAAAAATGGATGTAGAGTTAATAAAAATGGATGTAGAGTGGACAAAATAGATGTAGAGTGGATAAAAATGGATGTAGAGTGGTATAAAATGGATGTAGAGTGGATAAAAATGGATGTAGAGTGGATAAAAATGGATGTAGAGAGGATAAAATGGATGTAGAGTGGATAAAAATGGATGTAGAGTGGATAAAAACGATGTAGAGTGGATAACAATGGATGTAGAGAGGATAAAATGAATGTAGAGTAGATACAATGGATGTAGAGTGGATAAAATGGATGTAGAGTTGATAAAATGGATGTAAAGTGGATAAAATGGATGTAGAGTGGGTAAAATAGATGTAGAGTGGATAAAATGGATGTAGAGTTGATAAAAATGGATGTAGAGTGGACAAAATGGATGTAGAGCGGATAAAATGGATGTAGAGTGGATAAAATGGATGTAGAGAGGATAAAATTGATGTAGAGTGGATAAAGTTGATGTAGAGAGGATAAAATGGATGTAGAGTGTATAAAAATGGATGTAGAGTGGATAAAATGGATGTAGAGTGGATGAAATGGATGTAGAGTTGATAAAAATGGATGTAGAGTGGATAAAATGAATGTAGAGTAGATAAAATGGATGTGGAGTGGATAACAATGGATGTAGAGTGGATAAAATGGATGTAGAGTTGATAAAAATGGATGTAGAGTTAATAAAAATGGATGTTGAGTGGAAATAATGGATGTAGAGAGGATAAAATGGATGTAGAGTGGATAAAATGTATGTAGAGTTCATAAAAATGGATGTAGAGTGGATAAAATTGATGTAGAGCGGATAAAATGGATGTAGAGTGGATAAAATGGATGTAGAGTGGATAAAATGGATGTAGAGTTGATAAAAATGGATGTAGAGTGGATAAAAATGGATGTAGAGTGGATAAAATGGATGTAGAGTGGATAAAACGGATGTAGAGTGGATAAAAAAGGATGTAGAGGGGATAAAATGGATGTAGAGTGGGTAAAATTGATGTAGAGTGGATAAAATGGATGTAGAGTGGATAAAAATGGATGTAGAGTGGATAAAATGGATGTAGAGTGGGTAAAATAGATGTAGAGTGGATAAAATGGATGTAGAGTTGATAAAAATGGATGTAGAGTGGACAAAATGGATGTAGAGCGGATAAAATGGATGTAGAGTGGATAAAATGGATGTAGAGTGGATAAAATGGATGTAGAGTGGATAAAATGGATGTGGAGTGGATAACAATGGATGTAGAGTGGATAAAATGGATGTAGAGTATATAAAATGGATGTAGAGTGGATAAAAATGGATGTAGAGTGGATAAAATGGATGTAGAGTTGATAAAAATGGATGTAGAGTGGATAAAATGGATGTAGAGTGGATAAAACGGATGTAGAGTGGATAAAAAAGGATGTAGAGGGGATAAAATGGATGTAGAGTGGATAAAATTGATGTAGAGTGGATAAAATGGATGTAGAGTGGATAAAAATGGATGTAGAGAGGATAAAATTGATGTAGAGCGGATAAAATGGATGTAGAGTGGATAAAATGGATGTGGAGTGGATAACAATGGATGTAGAGTGGATAAAATGGATGTAGAGTATATAAAATGGATGTAGAGTGGATAAAAATGGATGTAGAGTGGATAAAATGGATGTAGAGTGGATAAAATGGATGTAGAGTATATAAAATGGATGTAGAGTGGATAAAAATGGATGTAGAGTGGATAAAATGGATGTAGAGTGGATAAAAATAGATGTAGAGTGGATAAAATGGATGTAGAGTATATAAAATGGATGTAGAGTGGATAAAAATGGATGTAGAGTGGATAAAATGGATGTAGAGTGGATAAAAATAGATGTAGAGTGGATAAAATGGATGTAGAGTGGATAAAACGGATGTAGAGTGGATAAAAAAGGATGTAGAGGGGATAAAATGGATGCAGAGTGGATAAAATTGATGTAGAGCGGATAAAATGGATGTAGAGTGGGTAAAATAGATGTAGAGTGGATAAAATGGATGTAGAGTTGATAAAAATGGATGTAGAGTGGATAAAAATGGATGTAGAGTGGATAAAATGGATGTAGAGTGGGTAAAATAGATGTAGAGTGGATAAAATGGATGTAGAGTTGATAAAAATGGATGTAGAGTGGATAAAATGGATGTAGAGTGGATAAAACGGATGTAGAGTGGATAAAAAAGGATGTAGAGGGAATAAAATGGATGTAGAGTGGATAAAATTGATGTAGAGTGGATAAAATGGATGTAGAGTGGATAAAAATGGATGTAGAGAGGATAAAATTGATGTAGAGCGGATAAAATGGATGTAGAGTGGATAAAATGGATGTGGAGTGGATAACAATGGATGTAGAGTGGATAAAATGGATGTAGAGTATATAAAATGGATGTAGAGTGGATAAAAATGGATGTAGAGTGGATAAAATGGATGTAGAGTGGATAAAATGGATGTAGAGTGGATAAAACGGATGTAGAGTGGATAAAAAAGGATGTAGAGGGGATAAAATGGATGTAGAGTGGATAAAATTGATGTAGAGTGGATAAAATGGATGTAGAGTGGATAAAAATGGATGTAGAGTGGATAAAATGGATGTAGAGTGGGTAAAATAGATGTAGAGTGGATAAAATGGATGTAGAGTTGATAAAAATGGATGTAGAGTGGACAAAATGGATGTAGAGCGGATAAAATGGATGTAGAGTGGATAAAATGGATGTAGAGTGGATAAAATTGATGTAGAGTGGATAAAATTGATGTAGAGTGGATAAAATAGATGTAGAGTGGATAAAAATGGATGTAGAGAGGATAAAATGGATGTAGAGTGGATAAAAATGGATGTAGAGTGGATAAAATGGATGTAGAGTGGATAAAATGGATGTAGAGTGGATGAAATGGATGTAGAGTTGATAAAAATGGATGTAGAGTGGATAAAATGAATGTAGAGTAGATAAAATGGATGTAGAGTGGATAAAATGGATGTAGAGTTGATAAAATGGATGTAAAGTGGATAAAATGGATGTAGAGTTAATAAAAATGGATGTAGAGTGGAAATAATGGATGTAGAGAGGATAAAATGGATGTAGAGCGGATAAAATGGATGTAGAGTGGATAAAAATGGATGTAGAGTATATAAAATGGATGTGGAGTGGATAACAATGGATGTAGAGTGGATAAAATGGATGTAGAGTGGACAAAATAGATGTAGAGTGGATAAAAATGGATGTAGAGTGGTATAAAATGGATGTAGAGTGGATAAAAATGGATGTAGAGTGGATAAAAATGGATGTAGAGAGGATAAAATGGATGTAGAGTGGATAAAAATGGATGTAGAGTGGATAAAATGGATGTAGAGTGGATAAAATGGATGTAGAGTGGATTAAATGGATGTAGAGTGGGTAAAATAGATGTAGAGTGGATAAAATGGATGTAGAGTTGATAAAAATGGATGTAGAGTGGACAAAATGGATGTAGAGTGGATAAAAATGGATGTAGAGAGGATAAAATGGATGTAGAGTGGATAAAATGGATGTAGAGTGGGTAAAATAGATGTAGAGTGGATAAAATGGATGTAGAGTTGATAAAAATGGATGTAGAGTGGACAAAATGGATGTAGAGTGGATAAAGTGGATGTAGAGTTGATAAAAATGGATGTAGAGTGGACAAAATGGATGTAGAGTGGATAAAAATGGATGTAGAGAGGATAAAATTGATGTAGAGCGGATAAAATGGATGTAGAGTGGATAAAATGGATGTGGAGTGGATAACAATGGATGTAGAGTGGATAAAATGGATGTAGAGTTGATAAAAATGGATGTAGAGTTAATAAAAATGGATGTAGAGTGGACAAAATGGATGTAGAGTGGATAAAAATGGATGTAGAGTGGATAAAATGGATGTAGAGTTGATAACAATGGATGTAGAGTGGATAAAATGAATGTAGAGTAGATACAATGGATGTAGAGTGGATAAAATGGATGTAGAGTTGATAAAATGGATGTAAAGTGGATAAAATGGATGTAGAGTTAATAAAAATGGATGTTGAGTGGAAATAATGGATGTAGAGAGGATAAAATGGATGTAGAGTGGATAAAATGTATGTAGAGTTCATAAAAATGGATGTAGAGTGGATAAAATTGATGTAGAGCGGATAAAATGGATGTAGAGTGGATAAAATGGATGTGGAGTGGATAACAATGGATGTAGAGTGGATAAAATGGATGTAGAGTTGATAAAACGGATGTAGAGTGGATAAAAAAGGATGTAGAGGGGATAAAATGGATGTAGAGTGGATAAAATTGATGTAGAGCGGATAAAATGGATGTAGAGTGGCTAAAATGGATGTGGAGTGGATAACAATGGATGTAGAGTGGATAAAATGGATGTAGAGTTGATAAAAATGGATGTAGAGTTAATAAAAATGGATGTAGAGTGGACAAAATAGATGTAGAATGGATAAAATGGATGTAGAGTTGATAAAAATGGATGTAGAGTGGACAAAATAGATGTAGAGTGGATAAAAATGGATGTAGAGTGGTATAAAATGGATGTAGAGTGGATAAAAATGGATGTAGAGTGGATAAAAATGGATGTAGAGAGGATAAAATGGATGTAGAGTGGATAAAAATGGATGTAGAGTGGATAAAATGGATGTAGAGTGGATAAAATGGATGTAGAGTGGATAAAATGGATGTAGAGTGGGTAAAATAGATGTAGAGTGGATAAAATGGATGTAGAGTGGATAAAAAAGGATGTAGAGGGGATAAAATGGATGTAGAGTGGATAACAATGGATGTAGAGTGGATAAAATGAATGTAGAGTAGATACAATGGATGTAGAGTGGATAAAATGGATGTAGAGTTGATAAAATGGATGTAAAGTGGATAAAATGGATGTAGAGTTAATAAAAATGGATGTTGAGTGGAAATAATGGATGTAGAGAGGATAAAATGGATGTAGAGTGGATAAAATGTATGTAGAGTTCATAAAAATGGATGTAGAGTGGATAAAATTGATGTAGAGCGGATAAAATGGATGTAGAGTGGTATAAAATGGATGTAGAGTGGATAAAAATGGATGTAGAGTGGATAAAAATGGATGTAGAGTGGATAAAAATGGATGTAGAGTGGATAAAAATGGATGTAGAGTGGATAAAAATGGATGTAGAGTTAATAAAAATGGATGTAGAGTGGACAAAATAGATGTAGAGTGGATAAAAATGGATGTAGAGTGGTATAAAATGGATGTAGAGTGGATAAAAATGGATGTAGAGTGGATAAAAATGGATGTAGAGTGGATAAAATGGATGTAGAGTGGATAAAAATGGATGTAGAGTGGATAAAAACGATGTAGAGTGGATAACAATGGATGTAGAGAGGATAAAATGAATGTAGAGTAGATACAATGGATGTAGAGTGGATAAAATGGATGTAGAGTTGATAAAATGGATGTAAAGTGGATAAAATGGATGTAGAGTGGGTAAAATAGATGTAGAGTGGATAAAATGGATGTAGAGTTGATAAAAATGGATGTAGAGTGGACAAAATGGATGTAGAGTGGATAAAATGGATGTAGAGAGGATAAAATTGATGTAGAGTGGATAAAGTTGATGTAGAGAGGATAAAATGGATGTAGAGTGTATAAAAATGGATGTAGAGTGGATAAAATGGATGTAGAGTGGATGAAATGGATGTAGAGTTGATAAAAATGGATGTAGAGTGGATAAAATGAATGTAGAGTAGATAAAATGGATGTGGAGTGGATAACAATGGATGTAGAGTGGATAAAATGGATGTAGAGTTGATAAAAATGGATGTAGAGTTAATAAAAATGGATGTTGAGTGGAAATAATGGATGTAGAGAGGATAAAATGGATGTAGAGTGGATAAAATGTATGTAGAGTTCATAAAAATGGATGTAGAGTGGATAAAATTGATGTAGAGCGGATAAAATGGATGTAGAGTTGATAAAAATGGATGTAGAGTTAATAAAAATGGATGTAGAGTGGACAAAATGGATGTAGAGTGGATAAAAATGGATGTAAAGTGGATAAAATGGATGTAGAGTTGATAACAATGGATGTAGAGTGGATAAAATGAATGTAGAGTAGATACAATGGATGTAGAGTGGATAAAATTGATGTAGAGTTGATAAAATGGATGTAAAGTGGATAAAATGGATGTAGAGTTAATAAAAATGGATGTTGAGTGGAAATAATGGATGTAGAGAGGATAAAATGGATGTAGAGTGGATAAAATGGATGTGGAGTGGATAACAATGGATGTAGAGTGGATAAAATGGATGTAGAGTTGATAAAAATGGATGTAGAGTGGATAAAATGGATGTAGAGTTGATAAAATGGATGTAAAGTGGATAGAATGGATGTAGAGTTAATAAAAATGGATGTAGAGTGGACAAAATGGATGTAGAGTGCATAAAAATGGATGTAGAGTGGTATAAAATGGATGTAGAGTGGATAAAAATGAATGTAGAGTGGATAAAAATGGATGTAGAGAGGATAAAATGGATGTAGAGTGGATAAAAATGGATGTAGAGTGGATTAAATGGATGTAGAGTGGATAAAATGGATGTAGAGTGGATAAAATGGATGTAGAGTGGGTAAAATAGATGTAGAGTGGATAAAATGGATGTAGAGTTGATAAAAATGGATGTAGAGTGGACAAAATGGATGTAGAGTGGATAAAGTGGATGTAGAGTTGATAAAAATGGATGTAGAGTGGACAAAATGGATGTAGAGAGGATAAAATTGATGTAGAGCGGATAAAATGGATGTAGAGCGGATAAAATGGATGTAGAGTGGATAAAATGGATGTAGAGTGGATAAAATTGATTTAGAGAGGATAAAATGGATGTAGAGTGGATAAAAATGGATGTAGAGTGGATAAAATGGATGTAGAGTGGATAAAATGGATGTAGAGTGGATGAAATGGATGTAGAGTTGATAAAAATGGATGTAGAGTGGATAAAATGAATGTAGAGTAGATAAAATGGATGTAGAGTGGATAAAATGGATGTAGAGTTGATAAAAAGGATGTAAAGTGGATAAAATGGATGTAGAGTTAATAAAAATGGATGTAGAGTGGAAATAATGGATGTAGAGAGGATAAAATGGATGTAGAGTGGATAAAATGGATGTAGAGTTCATAAAAATGGATGTAGAGTGGATAAAAATGGATGTAGATTGGATAAAATGGATGTAGATTGGATAAAATGGATGTAGAGTGGATAAAAATGGATGTAGAGTGGATAAAAATGGATGTAGAGTATATAAAATGGATGTAGAGTATATAAAATGGATGTAGAGTGGATAAAAATGGATGTAGAGTGGATAAAATGGATGTAGAGTGGATAAAAATAGATGTAGAGTGGATAAAATGGATGCAGAGTGGATAAAACGGATGTAGAGTGGATAAAAAAGGATGTAGAGGGGATAAAATGGATGTAGAGTGGATAAAATTGATGTAGAGCGGATAAAATGGACGTAGAGTGGATAAAATGGATGTAGAGTGGATAAAATGGATGTAGAGTGGATAAAACGGATGTAGAGTGGATAAAAAAGGATGTAGAGGGGATAAAATGGATGTAGAGTGGATAAAATTGATGTAGAGTGGATAAAATGGATGTAGAGTGGATAAAAATGGATGTAGAGTGGATAAAATAGATGTAGAGTGGATAAAAATGGATGTAGAGTGGTATAAAATGGATGTAGAGTGGATAAAAATGGATGTAGAGTGGATAAAATGGATGTAGAGTTGATAAAAATGGATGTAGAGTGGATAAAATGGATGTAGAGTTGATAAAATGGATGTAAAGTGGATAAAATGGATGTAGAGTTAATAAAAATGGATGTAGAGTGGACAAAATGGATGTAGAGTGGATAAAAATGGATGTAGAGTTGATAAAAATGGATGTAGAGTGGACAAAATGGATGTAGAGCGGATAAAATGGATGTAGAGTGGATAAAATGGATGTAGAGTGGATAAAATTGATGTAGAGTGGATAAAATTGATGTAGAGAGGATAAAATGGATGTAGAGTGGATAAAAATGGATGTAGAGTGGATAAAATGGATGTAGAGTGGATAAAATGAATGTAGAGTTGATAAAATGGATGTAGAGTGGATAAAATGGATGTAGAGTTAATAAAAATGGATGTAGAGTGGAAATAATGGATGTAGAGAGGATAAAATGGATGTAGAGTGGATAAAATGGATGTAGAGTTCATAAAAATGGATGTAGAGTGGATAAAAATGGATGTATGTATGTATGTATCGTTTATTGTTCCCCTTGGGGTTACAAATTCTTTACAACCTTAACACTAAGCGCTTATCCCTACCTTACTACTAACTTATCACTACTCGCCCGCTGTCTCTGTCTCTTATCTCTCGCTTCGCTCTCCCCTTTCTTTTCGCTCGCTCGCTACCCTCTCCCGCTCTCGACCTCTTACGCTCTCTCCGCTCTTTCCCTCTCCTCTCTTTACTTTCGCTCTCTTCCCTCCTCCCACCTCCTCCCTCCTTACCCTCTCCCTCCACTCCTCCCTCTCCTCTCCCCGGACTTCCGTTTCCCATTCTCACTCCCTCTCCTTTACCTCTTTCATTCCCACTCTCGCTCCCTCCTCTCTTCATTCACCCCTCTCCTCCTTTCCAACTCCCTCATCCATTCCTCCCCTTGCCCCTCCCCTCCCAATATTTCTTTTACCTTTTGCTGCCACCCCTCTTTCTCACCCTCCCCATCCCTACTGCATCCCTCCCATACATGTTCCCATGTCTCCTCCTCTCCCCCACATATCCTACATGCCCTCTTCTCCTCTTCCTCCCAATACCTACCCTCCCTTACCTCATTTCCCAATCTGAACCTAGCGACCCTTCTCCACCTACTCTCCCCCCATCCCTTTTTCAGGTATCCCGGTATTTCCTCTTCCCTCACCTCTCTGTACCATCTATTATATTTAGATTCCTCTATCTTTTCGCCCCTTTCCTCCCTTTGCATTTCCCTATCTCTTTCCGCCATCTCCTCGTACTGTATGTCCCCGCTCTCCCTTCTTTCCTGCACTTCTTGTTCCTCAAACCCTCTCTTCTCCAAGAACCTTTTCCTCCCCTCTTCCCAGCCCGATCCCCTCTTTTTCCTCCTTATCCTTTCCTTCATCTCTTCCCAGCATCCCCTCGCTATTTCACTACCCTTTCCCTCCTCTAGTCTTCTCTCGTACTCCCACGCCCTCCTCCCTGCCCTCACTCTCAGTTTATCCCTCTTCATCTCTTCCCTTACCATGTAGCCTGGTGTCCTCCAGTCCGCCCCTAGCACCCACCTTAGATATCGCTCCTGCACTGCCTCTATCTCCTTCCACTCTTTCCATCCCCATATCTCCGCCCCATATTCCATCACCGTCCATACCAACCTGTCAAACATCCAGACCCGCCTTTCCCACTCTTTCCCCCATCTTCTCTTCCCTATTCCCCATGCTTGTCTCATTACCCACCCCGCCTTCCTCACCCTGTCCCTCACGTGCTCCTCCATACCCCCGTTTCTTTTCATCACGTATCCTAGATACCTGAATACTTTTACCTCCTCTACCTCTTTCCCCTTCCACCTCCAATCCCCTTTCTTCTCCCTTCCTCCTCCTTTTCTAAATCTCATTACCTTTGTCTTCTCGACATTTAACTGCAACCCCTTCCTCTCCATGTACCCCTCCATCCTCCTCATCATCGTCCTCAACTCCCACTCGTTCCCCGCCAGCCACACCATGTCGTCCGCATACGCCAGTGAGTATACTTTTCTCCCTTTTACCTTTACCCCTCCTATTCCTTCCCCTTTTCCCAGCTCCTCTTCCATATCCGCAATCATTAGGTTGAAAAGTATTGGACTCAGCGGGCACCCCTGCCTTACCCCCTTCGCAGTCCAAAACTTTTCCCCTACCTTTCCCCCTATCCTCACCCTGCTTGTTGTCTCCCCATACACCTCTTCCACTCTTGCCCTCAGCCCTTTCCTAACTCCCCGCTCTTCCAACGCCTCCATCAACACCCTCCTGTCCACCGAATCAAAAGCCGCTTTCAAGTCTACAAACACTGCCACCACCTTTCCCCCTTTCCTCGCTATCTCCCTTCCTACCACATAATTCACCACATACACATTGTCCACCGTTCCCATACCCTTCCTGAAACCCGTCTGGTTATGCGGTACCATCCCCTTCTCTTCCGCCTCTACCCTTATCCTCTCCGCCAGTACTGACGTATACACTTTGTATAGCGTCTGCATCAGCGTAACCCCTCTGTACTGCTCAACTTTGCTCCCATCCCCTGCCTTTAAGATCGGTACCACCCATCCCTCTTTCCACTCCTCCGGCCATCCTTCCCCCCTCCACACCCTCTCACACATCCCCCAAACCCACTCTACTACTTCCTCTCCCCCGTACCTCCACACCTCTCCCGGTACTCCATCCCCTCCCGCCGGATAAAAATGGATGTAGATTGGATAAAATGGATGTAGAGTGGATAAAATGGATGTAGAGTTAATAAAAATGGATGTAGAGTGGACAAAATAGATGTAGAGTGGATAAAAATGGATGTAGAGTGGTATAAAATGGATGTAGAGTGGATAAAAATGGATGTAGAGTGGATAAAAATGGATGTAGAGTGGATAAAATGGATGTAGAGTGGATAAAATGGATGTAGAGTGGATGAAATGGATGTAGAGTGGATAAAATGGATGTAGAGTGGATAAAATGGATGTAGAGTGGATGAAATGGATGTAGAGTTGATAAAAATGGATGTAGAGTGGATAAAATGAATGTAGAGTAGATAAAATGGATGTGGAGTGGATAACAATGGATGTAGAGTGGATAAAATGGATGTAGAGTTGATAAAAATGGATGTAGAGTTAATAAAAATGGATGTTGAGTGGAAATAATGGATGTAGAGAGGATAAAATGGATGTAGAGTGGATAAAATGTATGTAGAGTTCATAAAAATGGATGTAGAGTGGATAAAATTGATGTAGAGCGGATAAAATGGATGTAGAGTGGATAAAATGGATGTAGAGTGGATAAAATGGATGTAGAGTTGATAAAAATGGATGTAGAGTGGATAAAAATGGATGTAGAGTGGATAAAATGGATGTAGAGTGGATAAAACGGATGTAGAGTGGATAAAAAAGGATGTAGAGGGGATAAAATGGATGTAGAGTGGATAAAATTGATGTAGAGTGGATAAAATGGATGTAGAGTGGATAAAAATGGATGTAGAGTGGATAAAATGGATGTAGAGTGGGTAAAATAGATGTAGAGTGGATAAAATGGATGTAGAGTTGATAAAAATGGATGTAGAGTGGACAAAATGGATGTAGAGCGGATAAAATGGATGTAGAGTGGATAAAATGGATGTAGAGTGGATAAAATTGATGTAGAGTGGATAAAATTGATGTAGAGTGGATAAAATAGATGTAGAGTGGATAAAAATGGATGTAGAGAGGATAAAATGGATGTAGAGTGGATAAAAATGGATGTAGAGTGGATAAAATGGATGTAGAGTGGATAAAATGGATGTAGAGTGGATGAAATGGATGTAGAGTTGATAAAAATGGATGTAGAGTGGATAAAATGAATGTAGAGTAGATAAAATGGATGTAGAGTGGATAAAATGGATGTAGAGTTGATAAAATGGATGTAAAGTGGATAAAATGGATGTAGAGTTAATAAAAATGGATGTAGAGTGGAAATAATGGATGTAGAGAGGATAAAATGGATGTAGAGCGGATAAAATGGATGTAGAGTGGATAAAAATGGATGTAGAGTATATAAAATGGATGTAGAGTATATAAAATGGATGTGGAGTGGATAACAATGGATGTAGAGTGGATAAAATGGATGTAGAGTGGACAAAATAGATGTAGAGTGGATAAAAATGGATGTAGAGTGGTATAAAATGGATGTAGAGTGGATAAAAATGGATGTAGAGTGGATAAAAATGGATGTAGAGAGGATAAAATGGATGTAGAGTGGATAAAAATGGATGTAGAGTGGATAAAATGGATGTAGAGTGGATAAAATGGATGTAGAGTGGATTAAATGGATGTAGAGTGGGTAAAATAGATGTAGAGTGGATAAAATGGATGTAGAGTTGATAAAAATGGATGTAGAGTGGACAAAATGGATGTAGAGTGGATAAAATGGATGTAGAGTTGATAAAAATGGATGTAGAGTTAATAAAAATGGATGTAGAGTGGACAAAATAGATGTAGAGTGGATAAAATGGATGTAGAGTTGATAAAAATGGATGTAGAGTGGACAAAATAGATGTAGAGTGGATAAAAATGGATGTAGAGTGGTATAAAATGGATGTAGAGTGGATAAAAATGGATGTAGAGTGGATAAAAATGGATGTAGAGAGGATAAAATGGATGTAGAGTGGATAAAATGGATGTAGAGTGGGTAAAATAGATGTAGAGTGGATAAAATGGATGTAGAGTTGATAAAAATGGATGTAGAGTGGACAAAATGGATGTAGAGTGGATAAAGTGGATGTAGAGTTGATAAAAATGGATGTAGAGTGGACAAAATGGATGTAGAGTGGATAAAAATGGATGTAGAGAGGATAAAATTGATGTAGAGCGGATAAAATGGATGTAGAGTGGATAAAATGGATGTGGAGTGGATAACAATGGATGTAGAGTGGATAAAATGGATGTAGAGTTGATAAAAATGGATGTAGAGTTAATAAAAATGGATGTAGAGTGGACAAAATGGATGTAGAGTGGATAAAAATGGATGTAGAGTGGATAAAATGGATGTAGAGTTGATAACAATGGATGTAGAGTGGATAAAATGAATGTAGAGTAGATACAATGGATGTAGAGTGGATAAAATGGATGTAGAGTTGATAAAATGGATGTAAAGTGGATAAAATGGATGTAGAGTTAATAAAAATGGATGTTGAGTGGAAATAATGGATGTAGAGAGGATAAAATGGATGTAGAGTGGATAAAATGTATGTAGAGTTCATAAAAATGGATGTAGAGTGGATAAAATTGATGTAGAGCGGATAAAATGGATGTAGAGTGGATAAAAATGGATGTAGAGTGGATAAAATGGATGTAGAGTGGGTAAAATGGATGTAGAGTGGATAAAACGGATGTAGAGTGGATAAAATGGATGTAGAGTGGATAAAATGGATGTGGAGTGGATAACAATGGATGTAGAGTGGATAAAATGGATGTAGAGTGGATAAAAATGGATGTAGAGTGGATAAAAAAGGATGTAGAGGGGATAAAATGGATGTAGAGTGGATAAAATTGATGTAGAGTGGATAAAATGGATGTAGAGTGGATAAAAATGGATGTAGAGTGGATAAAATGGATGTAGAGTGGGTAAAATAGATGTAGAGTGGATAAAATGGATGTAGAGTTGATAAAAATGGATGTAGAGTGGACAAAATGGATGTAGAGCGGATAAAATGGATGTAGAGTGGATAAAATGGATGTAGAGTGGATAAAATTGATGTAGAGTGGATAAAATTGATGTAGAGTGGATAAAATGGATGTGGAGTGGATAACAATGGATGTAGAGTGGATAAAATGGATGTAGAGTTGATAAAAATGGATGTAGAGTGGATAAAAATGGATGTAGAGTGGATAAAATGGATGTAGAGTGGATAAAAATGGATGTAGAGTGGATAAAATGGATGTAGAGTGGATAAAATGGATGTAGAGTGGATAAAACGGATGTAGAGTGGATAAAAAAGGATGTAGAGGGGATAAAATGGATGTAGAGTGGATAAAATTGATGTAGAGTGGATAAAATGGATGTAGAGTGGATAAAAATGGATGTAGAGTGGATAAAATGGATGTAGAGTGGGTAAAATAGATGTAGAGTGGATAAAATGGATGTAGAGTTGATAAAAATGGATGTAGAGTGGACAAAATGGATGTAGAGCGGATAAAATGGATGTAGAGTGGATAAAATGGATGTAGAGTTCATAAAAATGGATGTAGAGTGGATAAAATGGATGTAGAGTGGATAAAATGGATGTAGAGTGGATAAAACGGATGTAGAGTGGATAAAAAAGGATGTAGAGGGGATAAAATGGATGTAGAGTGGATAAAATTGATGTAGAGTGGATAAAATGGATGTAGAGTGGATAAAAATGGATGTAGAGTGGATAAAATGGATGTAGAGTGGGTAAAATAGATGTAGAGTGGATAAAATGGATGTAGAGTTGATAAAAATGGATGTAGAGTGGACAAAATGGATGTAGAGCGGATAAAATGGATGTAGAGTGGATAAAATGGATGTAGAGTGGATAAAATTGATGTAGAGTGGATAAAATTGATGTAGAGTGGATAAAATGGATGTGGAGTGGATAACAATGGATGTAGAGTGGATAAAATGGATGTAGAGTTGATAAAAATGGATGTAGAGTGGATAAAAATGGATGTAGAGTGGATAAAATGGATGTAGAGTGGATAAAACGGATGTAGAGTGGATAAAAAAGGATGTAGAGGGGATAAAATGGATGTAGAGTGGATAAAATTGATGTAGAGTGGATAAAATGGATGTAGAGTTAATAAAAATGGATGTAGAGTGGACAAAATATATGTAGAGTGGATAAAATGGATGTAGAGTTGATAAAAATGGATGTAGAGTGGACAAAATAGATGTAGAGTGGATAAAAATGGATGTAGAGTGGTATAAAATGGATGTAGAGTGGATAAAAATGGATGTAGAGTGGATAAAAATGGATGTAGAGAGGATAAAATGGATGTAGAGTGGATAAAAATGGATGTAGAGTGGATAAAAATGGATGTAGAGTGGATAAAAATGGATGTAGAGAGGATAAAATGGATGTAGAATGGATAAAAATGGATGTAGAGTGGATAAAATGGATGTAGAGTGGATAAAATGGATGTAGAGTGGATAAAATGGATGTAGAGTGGGTAAAATAGATGTAGAGTGGATAAAATGGATGTAGAGTTGATAAAAATGGATGTAGAGTGGACAAAATGGATGTAGAGTTAATAAAAATGGATGTAGAGTGGAAATAATGGATGTAGAGAGGATAAAATGGATGTAGAGTGGATAAAATGGATGTAGAGTTCATAAAAATGGATGTAGAGTGGATAAAATTGATGTAGAGCGGATAAAATGGATGTAGAGTGGATAAAAATGGATGTAGAGTGGATAAAATGGATGTAGAGTGGACAAAATGGATGTAGAGTGGATAAAATGGATGTAGAGTTGATAAAAATGGATGTAGAGTTAATAAAAATGGATGTAGAGTGGACAAAATAGATGTAGAGTGGATAAAATGGATGTAGAGTTGATAAAAATGGATGTAGAGTGGACAAAATAGATGTAGAGTGGATAAAAATGGATGTAGAGTGGTATAAAATGGATGTAGAGTGGATAAAAATGGATGTAGAGTGGATAAAAATGGATGTAGAGAGGATAAAATGGATGTAGAGTGGATAAAATGGATGTAGAGTGGGTAAAATAGATGTACAGTGGATAAAATGGATGTAGAGTTGATAAAAATGGATGTAGAGTGGACAAAATGGATGTAGAGTGGGTAAAATAGATGTAGAGTGGATAAAATGGATGTAGAGTTGATAAAAATGGATGTAGAGTGGACAAAATGGATGTAGAGCGGATAAAATGGATGTAGAGTGGATAAAATGGATGTAGAGTTCATAAAAATGGATGTAGAGTGGATAAAATGGATGTAGAGTGGATAAAATGGATGTAGAGTGGATAAAACGGATGTAGAGTGGATAAAAAAGGATGTAGAGGGGATAAAATGGATGTAGAGTGGGTAAAATAGATGTAGAGTGGATAAAATGGATGTAGAGTTGATAAAAATGGATGTAGAGTGGACAAAATGGATGTAGAGTGGATAAAGTGGATGTAGAGTTGATAAAAATGGATGTAGAGTGGACAAAATGGATGTAGAGTGGATAAAAATGGATGTAGAGAGGATAAAATTGATGTAGAGCGGATAAAATGGATGTAGAGTGGATAAAATGGATGTGGAGTGGATAACAATGGATGTAGAGTGGATAAAATGGATGTAGAGTTGATAAAAATGGATGTAGAGTTAATAAAAATGGATGTAGAGTGGACAAAATGGATGTAGAGTGGATAAAAATGGATGTAGAGTGGATAAAATGGATGTAGAGTTGATAACAATGGATGTAGAGTGGATAAAATGAATGTAGAGTAGATACAATGGATGTAGAGTGGATAAAATGGATGTAGAGTTGATAAAATGGATGTAAAGTGGATAAAATGGATGTAGAGTTAATAAAAATGGATGTTGAGTGGAAATAATGGATGTAGAGAGGATAAAATGGATGTAGAGTGGATAAAATGTATGTAGAGTTCATAAAAATGGATGTAGAGTGGATAAAATTGATGTAGAGCGGATAAAATGGATGTAGAGTGGATAAAAATGGATGTAGAGTGGATAAAATGGATGTAGAGTGGGTAAAATGGATGTAGAGTGGATAAAACGGATGTAGAGTGGATAAAATGGATGTAGAGTGGATAAAATGGATGTGGAGTGGATAACAATGGATGTAGAGTGGATAAAATGGATGTAGAGTGGATAAAAATGGATGTAGAGTGGATAAAAAAGGATGTAGAGGGGATAAAATGGATGTAGAGTGGATAAAATTGATGTAGAGTGGATAAAATGGATGTAGAGTGGATAAAAATGGATGTAGAGTGGATAAAATGGATGTAGAGTGGGTAAAATAGATGTAGAGTGGATAAAATGGATGTAGAGTTGATAAAAATGGATGTAGAGTGGACAAAATGGATGTAGAGCGGATAAAATGGATGTAGAGTGGATAAAATGGATGTAGAGTGGATAAAATTGATGTAGAGTGGATAAAATTGATGTAGAGTGGATAAAATGGATGTGGAGTGAATAACAATGGATGTAGAGTGGATAAAATGGATGTAGAGTTGATAAAAATGGATGTAGAGTGGATAAAAATGGATGTAGAGTGGATAAAATTGATGTAGAGTGGATAAAATGGATGTGGAGTGGATAACAATGGATGTAGAGTGGATAAAATGGATGTAGAGTTGATAAAAATGGATGTAGAGTGGATAAAAATGGATGTAGAGTGGATAAAATGGATGTAGAGTGGATAAAACGGATGTAGAGTGGATAAAAAAGGATGTAGAGGGGATAAAATGGATGTAGAGTGGATAAAATTGATGTAGAGTGGATAAAATGGATGTAGAGTTAATAAAAATGGATGTAGAGTGGACAAAATATATGTAGAGTGGATAAAATGGATGTAGAGTTGATAAAAATGGATGTAGAGTGGACAAAATAGATGTAGAGTGGATAAAAATGGATGTAGAGTGGTATAAAATGGATGTAGAGTGGATAAAAATGGATGTAGAGTGGATAAAAATGGATGTAGAGAGGATAAAATGGATGTAGAGTGGATAAAAATGGATGTAGAGTGGATAAAAATGGATGTAGAGTGGATAAAAATGGATGTAGAGAGGATAAAATGGATGTAGAATGGATAAAAATGGATGTAGAGTGGATAAAAAGGATGTAGAGTGGATAAAATGGATGTAGAGTGGATAAAATGGATGTAGAGTGGGTAAAATAGATGTAGAGTGGATAAAATGGATGTAGAGTTGATAAAAATGGATGTAGAGTGGACAAAATGGATGTAGAGTTAATAAAAATGGATGTAGAGTGGAAATAATGGATGTAGAGAGGATAAAATGGATGTAGAGTGGATAAAATGGATGTAGAGTTCATAAAAATGGATGTAGAGTGGATAAAATTGATGTAGAGCGGATAAAATGGATGTAGAGTGGATAAAAATGGATGTAGAGTGGATAAAATGGATGTAGAGTGGACAAAATGGATGTAGAGTGGATAAAATGGATGTAGAGTTGATAAAAATGGATGTAGAGTTAATAAAAATGGATGTAGAGTGGACAAAATAGATGTAGAGTGGATAAAATGGATGTAGAGTTGATAAAAATGGATGTAGAGTGGACAAAATAGATGTAGAGTGGATAAAAATGGATGTAGAGTGGTATAAAATGGATGTAGAGTGGATAAAAATGGATGTAGAGTGGATAAAAATGGATGTAGAGAGGATAAAATGGATGTAGAGTGGATAAAATGGATGTAGAGTGGGTAAAATAGATGTAGAGTGGATAAAATGGATGTAGAGTTGATAAAAATGGATGTAGAGTGGACAAAATGGATGTAGAGTGGATAAAGTGGATGTAGAGTTGATAAAAATGGATGTAGAGTGGACAAAATGGATGTAGAGTGGATAAAAATGGATGTAGAGAGGATAAAATTGATGTAGAGCGGATAAAATGGATGTAGAGTGGATAAAATGGATGTGGAGTGGATAACAATGGATGTAGAGTGGATAAAATGGATGTAGAGTTGATAAAAATGGATGTAGAGTTAATAAAAATGGATGTAGAGTGGACAAAATGGATGTAGAGTGGATAAAAATGGATGTAGAGTGGATAAAATGGATGTAGAGTTGATAACAATGGATGTAGAGTGGATAAAATGAATGTAGAGTAGATACAATGGATGTAGAGTGGATAAAATGGATGTAGAGTTGATAAAATGGATGTAAAGTGGATAAAATGGATGTAGAGTTAATAAAAATGGATGTTGAGTGGAAATAATGGATGTAGAGAGGATAAAATGGATGTAGAGTGGATAAAATGTATGTAGAGTTCATAAAAATGGATGTAGAGTGGATAAAATTGATGTAGAGCGGATAAAATGGATGTAGAGTGGATAAAAATGGATGTAGAGTGGATAAAATGGATGTAGAGTGGGTAAAATGGATGTAGAGTGGATAAAATGGATGTAGAGTGGATAAAATGGATGTAGAGTGGATAAAATGGATGTGGAGTGGATAACAATGGATGTAGAGTGGATAAAATGGATGTAGAGTGGATAAAAATGGATGTAGAGTGGATAAAAAAGGATGTAGAGGGGATAAAATGGATGTAGAGTGGATAAAATTGATGTAGAGTGGATAAAATGGATGTAGAGTGGATAAAAATGGATGTAGAGTGGATAAAATGGATGTAGAGTGGGTAAAATAGATGTAGAGTGGATAAAATGGATGTAGAGTTGATAAAAATGGATGTAGAGTGGACAAAATGGATGTAGAGCGGATAAAATGGATGTAGAGTGGATAAAATGGATGTAGAGTGGATAAAATTGATGTAGAGTGGATAAAATTGATGTAGAGTGGATAAAATGGATGTGGAGTGGATAACAATGGATGTAGAGTGGATAAAATGGATGTAGAGTTGATAAAAATGGATGTAGAGTGGATAAAAATGGATGTAGAGTGGATAAAATGGATGTAGAGTGGATAAAAATGGATGTAGAGTGGATAAAATGGATGTAGAGTGGATAAAATGGATGTAGAGTGGATAAAACGGATGTAGAGTGGATAAAAAAGGATGTAGAGGGGATAAAATGGATGTAGAGTGGATAAAATTGATGTAGAGTGGATAAAATGGATGTAGAGTGGATAAAAATGGATGTAGAGTGGATAAAATGGATGTAGAGTGGGTAAAATAGATGTAGAGTGGATAAAATGGATGTAGAGTTGATAAAAATGGATGTAGAGTGGACAAAATGGATGTAGAGCGGATAAAATGGATGTAGAGTGGATAAAATGGATGTAGAGTTCATAAAAATGGATGTAGAGTGGATAAAATGGATGTAGAGTGGATAAAATGGATGTAGAGTGGATAAAACGGATGTAGAGTGGATAAAAAAGGATGTAGAGGGGATAAAATGGATGTAGAGTGGATAAAATTGATGTAGAGTGGATAAAATGGATGTAGAGTGGATAAAAATGGATGTAGAGTGGATAAAATGGATGTAGAGTGGGTAAAATAGATGTAGAGTGGATAAAATGGATGTAGAGTTGATAAAAATGGATGTAGAGTGGACAAAATGGATGTAGAGCGGATAAAATGGATGTAGAGTGGATAAAATGGATGTAGAGTGGATAAAATTGATGTAGAGTGGATAAAATTGATGTAGAGTGGATAAAATGGATGTGGAGTGGATAACAATGGATGTAGAGTGGATAAAATGGATGTAGAGTTGATAAAAATGGATGTAGAGTGGATAAAAATGGATGTAGAGTGGATAAAATGGATGTAGAGTGGATAAAACGGATGTAGAGTGGATAAAAAAGGATGTAGAGGGGATAAAATGGATGTAGAGTGGATAAAATTGATGTAGAGTGGATAAAATGGATGTAGAGTTAATAAAAATGGATGTAGAGTGGACAAAATATATGTAGAGTGGATAAAATGGATGTAGAGTTGATAAAAATGGATGTAGAGTGGACAAAATAGATGTAGAGTGGATAAAAATGGATGTAGAGTGGTATAAAATGGATGTAGAGTGGATAAAAATGGATGTAGAGTGGATAAAAATGGATGTAGAGAGGATAAAATGGATGTAGAGTGGATAAAAATGGATGTAGAGTGGATAAAAATGGATGTAGAGTGGATAAAAATGGATGTAGAGAGGATAAAATGGATGTAGAATGGATAAAAATGGATGTAGAGTGGATAAAATGGATGTAGAGTGGATAAAATGGATGTAGAGTGGATAAAATGGATGTAGAGTGGGTAAAATAGATGTAGAGTGGATAAAATGGATGTAGAGTTGATAAAAATGGATGTAGAGTGGACAAAATGGATGTAGAGTTAATAAAAATGGATGTAGAGTGGAAATAATGGATGTAGAGAGGATAAAATGGATGTAGAGTGGATAAAATGGATGTAGAGTTCATAAAAATGGATGTAGAGTGGATAAAATTGATGTAGAGCGGATAAAATGGATGTAGAGTGGATAAAATGGATGTGGAGAGGATAACAATGGATGTAGAGTGGATAAAATGGATGTAGAGTTAATAAAAATGGATGTAGAGTGGAAATAATGGATGTAGAGAGGATAAAATGGATGTAGAGTGGATAAAATGGATGTAGAGTTCATAAAAATGGATGTAGAGTGGATAAAATTGATGTAGAGCGGATAAAATGGATGTAGAGTGGATAAAATGGATGTGGAGTGGATAACAATGGATGTAGAGTGGATAAAATGGATGTAGAGTTGATAAAAATGGATGTAGAGTGAATAAAAATGGATGTAGAGTGGATAAAATGGATGTAGAGTGGATAAAACGGATGTAGAGTGGATAAAAAAGGATGTAGAGGGGATAAAATGGATGTAGAGTGGATAAAATTGATGTAGAGTGGATAAAATGGATGTAGAGTGGATAAAAATGGATGTAGAGTGGATAAAATGGATGTAGAGTGGGTAAAATGGATGTAGAGTGGATAAAACGGATGTAGAGTGGATAAAATGGATGCAGAGTGGATAAAATGGATGTGGAGTGGATAAAATGGATGTAGAGTTGATAAAATGGATGTAAAGTGGATAAAATGGATGTAGAGTTAATAAAAATGGATGTAGAGTGGAAATAATGGATGTAGAGAGGATAAAATGGATGTAGAGTGGATAAAATGGATGTAGAGTTCATAAAAATGGATGTAGAGTGGATAAAATTGATGTAGAGCGGATAAAATGGATGTAGAGTGGATAAAATGGATGTGGAGTGGATAACAATGGATGTTGAGTGGATAAAATGGATGTAGAGTTGATAAAAATGGATGTAGAGTGGATAAAAATGGATGTAGAGTGGATAAAATGGATGTAGAGTGGATAAAACGGATGTAGAGTGGATAAAAAAGGATGTAGAGGGGATAAAATGGATGTAGAGTGGATAAAATTGATGTAGAGTGGATAAAATGGATGTAGAGTTAATAAAAATGGATGTAGAGTGGACAAAATAGATGTAGAGTGGATAAAATGGATGTAGAGTGGATAAAACGGATGTAGAGTGGATAAAAAAGGATGTAGAGGGGATAAAATGGATGTAGAGTGGATAAAATTGATGTAGAGCGGATAAAATGGATGTAGAGTGGATAAAATGGATGTGGAGTGGATAACAATGGATGTAGAGTATATAAAATGGATGTAGAGTACATAAAATGGATGTAGAGTGGATAAAAATGGATGTAGAGTGGATAAAATGGATGTAGATTGGATAAAAATAGATGTAGAGTGGATAAAATGGATGTAGAGTGGATAAAACGGATGTAGAGTGGATAAAAAAGGATGTAGAGGGGATAAAATGGATGTAGAGTGGATAAAATTGATGTAGAGCGGATAAAATGGATGTAGAGTGGATAAAATGGATGTGGAGTGGATAACAATGGATGTAGAGTGGATAAAATGGATGTAGAGTTGATAAAAATGGATGTAGAGTTAATAAAAATGGATGTAGAGTGGACAAAATAGATGTAGAGTGGATAAAATGGATGTAGAGTTGATAAAAATGGATGTAGAGTGGACAAAATAGATGTAGAGTGGATAAAAATGGATGTAGAGTGGTATAAAATGGATGTGGAGTGGATAAAAATGGATGTAGAGAGGATAAAATGGATGTAGAGTGGATAAAAATGGATGTAGAGTGGATAAAATGGATGTAGAGTGGATAAAAATGGATGTAGAGTGGATAAAATGGATGTAGAGTGGATAAAATGGATGTAGAGTGGATAAAATGGATGTAGAGTTGATAAAAATGGATGTAGAGTTAATAAAAATGGATGTAGAGTGGACAAAATAGATGTAGAGTGGATAAAATGGATGTAGAGTTGATAAAAATGGATGTAGAGTGGACAAAATAGATGTAGAGTGGATAAAAATGGATGTAGAGTGGTATAAAATGGATGTAGAGTGGATAAAAATGGATGTAGAGTGAATAAAAATGGATGTAGAGAGGATAAAATGGATGTAGAATGGATAAAAATGGATGTAGAGTGGATAAAATGGATGTAGAGTGGATAAAATGGATGTAGAGTGGATAAAATGGATGTAGAGTGGGTAAAATAGATGTAGAGTGGATAAAATGGATGTAGAGTTGATAAAAATGGATGTAGAGTGGACAAAATGGATGTAGAGTTAATAAAAATGGATGTAGAGTGGAAATAATGGATGTAGAGAGGATAAAATGGATGTAGAGTGGATAAAATGGATGTAGAGTTCATAAAAATGGATGTAGAGTGGATAAAATGGATGTGGAGTGGATAACAATGGATGTAGAGTGGATAAAATGGATGTAGAGTTGATAAAAATGGATGTAGAGTTAATAAAAATGGATGTAGAGTGGACAAAATAGATGTAGAGTGGATAAAATGGATGTAGAGTTGATAAAAATGGATGTAGAGTGGACAAAATAGATGTAGAGTGGATAAAAATGGATGTAGAGTGGTATAAAATGGATGTGGAGTGGATAAAAATGGATGTAGAGAGGATAAAATGGATGTAGAGTGGATAAAAATGGATGTAGAGTGGATAAAATGGATGTAGAGTGGATAAAAATGGATGTAGAGTGGATAAAATGGATGTAGAGTGGATAAAATGGATGTAGAGTGGATAAAATGGATGTAGAGTTGATAAAAATGGATGTAGAGTGGAAATAATGGATGTAGAGAGGATAAAATGGATGTAGAGTGGATAAAATGGATGTAGAGTTCATAAAAATGGATGTAGAGTGGATAAAATGGATGTGGAGTGAATAACAATGGATGTAGAGTGGATAAAATGGATGTAGAGTTGATAAAAATGGATGTAGAGTGGACAAAATAGATGTAGAGTGGATAAAAATGGATGTAGAGTGGTATAAAATGGATGTGGAGTGGATAAAAATGGATGTAGAGAGGATAAAATGGATGTAGAGTGGATAAAAATGGATGTAGAGTGGATAAAATGGATGTAGAGTGGATAAAAATGGATGTAGAGTGGATAAAATGGATGTAGAGTGGATAAAATGGATGTAGAGTGGATAAAATGGATGTAGAGTTGATAAAAATGGATGTAGAGTTAATAAAAATGGATGTAGAGTGGACAAAATAGATGTAGAGTGGATAAAATGGATGTAGAGTTGATAAAAATGGATGTAGAGTGGACAAAATAGATGTAGAGTGGATAAAAATGGATGTAGAGTGGATAAAATGGATGTAGAGTGGATAAAACGGATGTAGAGTGGATAAAAAAGGATGTAGAGGGGATAAAATGGATGTAGAGTTCATAAAAATGGATGTAGAGTGGATAAAATTGATGTAGAGCGGATAAAATGGATGTAGAGTGGATAAAATGGATGTAGAGTGGGTAAAATAGATGTAGAGTGGATAAAATGGATGTAGAGTTGATAAAAATGGATGTAGAGTGGACAAAATGGATGTAGAGTTAATAAAAATGGATGTAGAGTGGAAATAATGGATGTAGAGAGGATAAAATGGATGTAGAGTGGATAAAATGGATGTAGAGTTCATAAAAATGGATGTAGAGTGGATAAAATTGATGTAGAGCGGATAAAATGGATGTAGAGTGGATAAAATGGATGTGGAGTGGATAACAATGGATGTAGAGTGGATAAAATGGATGTAGAGTTGATAAAAATGGATGTAGAGTGGATAAAAATGGATGTAGAGTGGATAAAATGGATGTAGAGTGGATAAAACGGATGTAGAGTGGATAAAAAAGGATGTAGAGGGGATAAAATGGATGTAGAGTGGATAAAATTGATGTAGAGTGGATAAAATGGATGTAGAGTGGATAAGAATGGATGTAGAGTGGATAAAATGGATGTAGAGTGGGTAAAATGGATGTAGAGTGGATAAAACGGATGTAGAGTGGATAAAATGGATGTAGAGTGGATAAAATGGATGTGGAGTGGATAACAATGGATGTAGAGTGGATAAATTGAATGTAGAGTAGATAAAATGGATGTATAGTGGATAAAATGGATGTAGAGTTGATAAAATGGATGTAGAGTGGAAATAATGGATGTAGAGAGGATAAAATGGATGTAGAGTGGATAAAATGGCTGTAGAGTTCATAAAAATGGATGTAGAGTGGATAAAATTGATGTAGAGCGGATAAAATGGATGTAGAGTGGATAAAATGGATGTGGAGTGGATAACAATGGATGTAGAGTGGATAAAATGGATGTAGAGTTGATAAAAATGGATGTAGAGTGGATAAAAATGGATGTAGAGTGGATAAAATGGATGTAGAGTGGATAAAACGGATGTAGAGTGGATAAAAAAGGATGTAGAGGGGATAAAATGGATGTAGAGTGGATAAAATGGATGTAGAGTGGATAAAAATGGATGTAGAGTGGATAAAATGGATGTAGAGTGGGTAAAATGGATGTAGAGTGGATAAAACGGATGTAGAGTGGATAAAATGGATGTAGAGTGGATAAAATGGATGTGGAGTGGATAACCATGGATGTAGAGTGGATAAAATGGATGTAGAGTGGATAAAAATGGATGTAGAGTGGATAAAATGGATGTAGAGTGGATAAAACGGATGTAGAGTGGATAAAAAAGGATGTAGAGGGGATAAAATGGATGTAGAGTGGATAAAATTGATGTAGAGTGGATAAAATGGATGTAGAGTGGATAAAAATGGATGTAGAGTGGATAAAATGGATGTAGAGTGGGTAAAATAGATGTAGAGTGGATAAAATGGATGTAGAGTTGATAAAAATGGATGTAGAGTGGACAAAATGGATGTAGAGCGGATAAAATGGATGTAGAGTGGATAAAATGGATGTAGAGTGGATAAAATTGATGTAGAGTGGATAAAATTGATGTAGAGTGGATAAAATGGATGTGGAGTGGATAACAATGGATGTAGAGTGGATAAAATGGATGTAGAGTTGATAAAAATGGATGTAGAGTGGATAAAAATGGATGTAGATTGGATAAAATGGATGTAGAGTGGATAAAACGGATGTAGAGTGGATAAAAAAGGATGTAGAGGGGATAAAATGGATGTAGAGTGGATAAAATTGATGTAGAGTGGATAAAATGGATGTAGAGTTAATAAAAATGGATGTAGAGTGGACAAAATAGATGTAGAGTGGATAAAATGGATGTAGATTGGATAAAATGGATGTAGAGTGGATAAAACGGATGTAGAGTGGATAAAAAAGGATGTAGAGGGGATAAAATGGATGTAGAGTGGATAAAATTGATGTAGAGCGGATAAAATGGATGTAGAGTGGATAAAACGGATGTAGAGTGGATAAAAAAGGATGTAGAGGGGATAAAATGGATGTAGAGTGGATAAAATTGATGTAGAGTGGATAAAATGGATGTAGAGTGGATAAAAATGGATGTAGAGTGGATAAATTGAATGTAGAGTAGATAAAATGGATGTAGAGTGGATAAAATGGATGTAGAGTTGATAAAATGGATGTAAAGTGGATAAAATGGATGTAGAGTTCATAAAAATGGATGTAGAGTGGATAAAAATGGATGTAGAGTGGATAAAATGGATGTAGAGTGGATAAAACGGATGTAGAGTGGATAAAAAAGGATGTAGAGGGGATAAAATGGATGTAGAGTGGATAAAATTGATGTAGAGCGGATAAAATGGATGTAGAGTGGATAAAATGGATGTGGAGTGGATAACAATGGATGTAGAGTGGATAAAATGGATGTAGAGTTGATAAAAATGGATGTAGAGTGGATAAAAATGGATGTAGAGTGGATAAAATGGATGTAGAGTGGATAAAACGGATGTAGAGTGGATAAAAAAGGATGTAGAGGGGATAAAATGGATGTAGAGTGGATAAAATTGATGTAGAGTGGATAAAATGGATGTAGAGTGGATAAGAATGGATGTAGAGTGGATAAAATGGATGTAGAGTGGGTAAAATGGATGTAGAGTGGATAAAACGGATGTAGAGTGGATAAAATGGATGTAGAGTGGATAAAATGGATGTGGAGTGGATAACAATGGATGTAGAGTGGATAAATTGAATGTAGAGTAGATAAAATGGATGTATAGTGGATAAAATGGATGTAGAGTTGATAAAATGGATGTAGAGTGGAAATAATGGATGTAGAGAGGATAAAATGGATGTAGAGTGGATAAAATGGCTGTAGAGTTCATAAAAATGGATGTAGAGTGGATAAAATTGATGTAGAGCGGATAAAATGGATGTAGAGTGGATAAAATGGATGTGGAGTGGATAACAATGGATGTAGAGTGGATAAAATGGATGTAGAGTTGATAAAAATGGATGTAGAGTGGATAAAAATGGATGTAGAGTGGATAAAATGGATGTAGAGTGGATAAAACGGATGTAGAGTGGATAAAAAAGGATGTAGAGGGGATAAAATGGATGTAGAGTGGATAAAATTGATGTAGAGTGGATAAAATGGATGTAGAGTGGATAAAAATGGATGTAGAGTGGATAAAATGGATGTAGAGTGGGTAAAATGGATGTAGAGTGGATAAAACGGATGTAGAGTGGATAAAATGGATGTAGAGTGGATAAAATGGATGTGGAGTGGATAACCATGGATGTAGAGTGGATAAAATGGATGTAGAGTGGATAAAAATGGATGTAGAGTGGATAAAATGGATGTAGAGTGGATAAAACGGATGTAGAGTGGATAAAAAAGGATGTAGAGGGGATAAAATGGATGTAGAGTGGATAAAATTGATGTAGAGTGGATAAAATGGATGTAGAGTGGATAAAAATGGATGTAGAGTGGATAAAATGGATGTAGAGTGGGTAAAATAGATGTAGAGTGGATAAAATGGATGTAGAGTTGATAAAAATGGATGTAGAGTGGACAAAATGGATGTAGAGCGGATAAAATGGATGTAGAGTGGATAAAATGGATGTAGAGTGGATAAAATTGATGTAGAGTGGATAAAATTGATGTAGAGTGGATAAAATGGATGTGGAGTGGATAACAATGGATGTAGAGTGGATAAAATGGATGTAGAGTTGATAAAAATGGATGTAGAGTGGATAAAAATGGATGTAGATTGGATAAAATGGATGTAGAGTGGATAAAACGGATGTAGAGTGGATAAAAAAGGATGTAGAGGGGATAAAATGGATGTAGAGTGGATAAAATTGATGTAGAGTGGATAAAATGGATGTAGAGTTAATAAAAATGGATGTAGAGTGGACAAAATAGATGTAGAGTGGATAAAATGGATGTAGATTGGATAAAATGGATGTAGAGTGGATAAAACGGATGTAGAGTGGATAAAAAAGGATGTAGAGGGGATAAAATGGATGTAGAGTGGATAAAATTGATGTAGAGCGGATAAAATGGATGTAGAGTGGATAAAACGGATGTAGAGTGGATAAAAAAGGATGTAGAGGGGATAAAATGGATGTAGAGTGGATAAAATTGATGTAGAGTGGATAAAATGGATGTAGAGTGGATAAAAATGGATGTAGAGTGGATAAATTGAATGTAGAGTAGATAAAATGGATGTAGAGTGGATAAAATGGATGTAGAGTTGATAAAATGGATGTAAAGTGGATAAAATGGATGTAGAGTTCATAAAAATGGATGTAGAGTGGATAAAAATGGATGTAGAGTGGATAAAATGGATGTAGAGTGGATAAAACGGATGTAGAGTGGATAAAAAAGGATGTAGAGGGGATAAAATGGATGTAGAGTGGATAAAATTGATGTAGAGTGGATAAAATGGATGTAGAGTGGATAAAAATGGATGTAGAGTGGATAAAATGGATGTAGAGTGGGTAAAATGGATGTAGAGTGGATAAAACGGATGTAGAGTGGATAAAATGGATGTAGAGTGGATAAAAATGGATGTAGAGTGGATAAAATGGATGTAGAGTGGGTAAAATGGATGTAGAGTGGATAAAACGGATGTAGAGTGGATAAAAAAGGATGTAGAGGGGATAAAATGGATGTAGAGTGGATAAAATTGATGTAGAGTGGATAAAATGGATGTAGAGTGGATAAAAATGGATGTAGAGTGGATAAAATGGATGTAGAGTGGGTAAAATAGATGTAGAGTGGATAAAATGGATGTAGAGTTGATAAAAATGGATGTAGAGTGGACAAAATGGATGTAGAGCGGATAAAATGGATGTAGAGTGGATAAAATGGATGTAGAGTGGATAAAATTGATGTAGAGTGGATAAAATTGATGTAGAGTGGATAAAATGGATGTGGAGTGGATAACAATGGATGTAGAGTGGATAAAATGGATGTAGAGTTGATAAAAATGGATGTAGAGTGGATAAAAATGGATGTAGAGTGGATAAAATGGAGGTAGAGTGGATAAAACGGATGTAGAGTGGATAAAAAAGGATGTAGAGGGGATAAAATGGATGTAGAGTGGATAAAATTGATGTAGAGTGGATAAAATGGATGTAGAGTTAATAAAAATGGATGTAGAGTGGACAAAATATATGTAGAGTGGATAAAATGGATGTAGAGTTGATAAAAATGGATGTAGAGTGGACAAAATAGATGTAGAGTGGATAAAAATGGATGTAGAGTGGTATAAAATGGATGTAGAGTGGATAAAAATGGATGTAGAGTGGATAAAAATGGATGTAGAGAGGATAAAATGGATGTAGAGTGGATAAAAATGGATGTAGAGTGGATAAAAATGGATGTTGAGTGGATAAAAATGGATGTAGAGAGGATAAAATGGATGTAGAGTGGATAAAAATGGATGTAGAGTGGATAAAATGGATGTAGAGTGGATAAAATGGATGTAGAGTGGATAAAATGGATGTAGAGTGGGTAAAATAGATGTAGAGTGGATAAAATGGATGTAGAGTTGATAAAAATGGATGTAGAGTGGACAAAATGGATGTAGAGTTAATAAAAATGGATGTAGAGTGGAAATAATGGATGTAGAGAGGATAAAATGGATGTAGAGTGGATAAAATGGATGTAGAGTTCATAAAAATGGATGTAGAGTGGATAAAATTGATGTAGAGCGGATAAAATGGATGTAGAGTGGATAAAATGGATGTGGAGTGGATAACAATGGATGTAGAGTGGATAAAATGGATGTAGAGTTGATAAAAATGGATGTAGAGTGGATAAAAATGGATGTAGAGTGGATAAAATGGATGTAGAGTGGATAAAACGGATGTAGAGTGGATAAAAATGGATGTTGAGTGGATAAAAATGGATGTAGAGAGGATAAAATGGATGTAGAATGGAAAAAAATGGATGTAGAGTGGATAAAATGGATGTAGAGTGGATAAAATGGATGTAGAGTGGATAAAATGGATGTAGAGTGGGTAAAATAGATGTAGAGTGGATAAAATGGATGTAGAGTGGGTAAAATGGATGTAGAGTGGATAAAACGGATGTAGAGTGGATAAAATGGATGCAGAGTGGATAAAATGGATGTGGCGTGGATAAAATGGATGTAGAGTTGATAAAATGGATGTAAAGTGGATAAAATGGATGTAGAGTTAATAAAAATGGATGTAGAGTGGAAATAATGGATGTAGAGAGGATAAAATGGATGTAGAGTGGATAAAATGGATGTAGAGTTCATAAAAATGGATGTAGAGTGGATAAAATTGATGTAGAGCGGATAAAATGGATGTAGAGTGGATAAAATTGATGTAGAGTGGATAAAATGGATGTAGAGTGGATAAAAATGGATGTAGAGTGGATAAAATGGATGTAGAGTGGGTAAAATGGATGTAGAGTGGATAAAACGGATGTAGAGTGGATAAAATGGATGTAGAGTGGATAAAAATGGATGTAGAGTGGATAAAATGGATGTAGAGTGGGTAAAATGGATGTAGAGTGGATAAAACGGATGTAGAGTGGATAAAAAAGGATGTAGAGGGGATAAAATGGATGTAGAGTGGATAAAATTGATGTAGAGTGGATAAAATGGATGTAGAGTGGATAAAAATGGATGTAGAGTGGATAAAATGGATGTAGAGTGGGTAAAATAGATGTAGAGTGGATAAAATGGATGTAGAGTTGATAAAAATGGATGTAGAGTGGACAAAATGGATGTAGAGCGGATAAAATGGATGTAGAGTGGATAAAATGGATGTAGAGTGGATAAAATTGATGTAGAGTGGATAAAATTGATGTAGAGTGGATAAAATGGATGTGGAGTGGATAACAATGGATGTAGAGTGGATAAAATGGATGTAGAGTTGATAAAAATGGATGTAGAGTGGATAAAAATGGATGTAGAGTGGATAAAATGGAGGTAGAGTGGATAAAACGGATGTAGAGTGGATAAAAAAGGATGTAGAGGGGATAAAATGGATGTAGAGTGGATAAAATTGATGTAGAGTGGATAAAATGGATGTAGAGTTAATAAAAATGGATGTAGAGTGGACAAAATATATGTAGAGTGGATAAAATGGATGTAGAGTTGATAAAAATGGATGTAGAGTGGACAAAATAGATGTAGAGTGGATAAAAATGGATGTAGAGTGGTATAAAATGGATGTAGAGTGGATAAAAATGGATGTAGAGTGGATAAAAATGGATGTAGAGAGGATAAAATGGATGTAGAGTGGATAAAAATGGATGTAGAGTGGATAAAAATGGATGTTGAGTGGATAAAAATGGATGTAGAGAGGATAAAATGGATGTAGAGTGGATAAAAATGGATGTAGAGTGGATAAAATGGATGTAGAGTGGATAAAATGGATGTAGAGTGGATAAAATGGATGTAGAGTGGGTAAAATAGATGTAGAGTGGATAAAATGGATGTAGAGTTGATAAAAATGGATGTAGAGTGGACAAAATGGATGTAGAGTTAATAAAAATGGATGTAGAGTGGAAATAATGGATGTAGAGAGGATAAAATGGATGTAGAGTGGATAAAATGGATGTAGAGTTCATAAAAATGGATGTAGAGTGGATAAAATTGATGTAGAGCGGATAAAATGGATGTAGAGTGGATAAAATGGATGTGGAGTGGATAACAATGGATGTAGAGTGGATAAAATGGATGTAGAGTTGATAAAAATGGATGTAGAGTGGATAAAAATGGATGTAGAGTGGATAAAATGGATGTAGAGTGGATAAAACGGATGTAGAGTGGATAAAAATGGATGTTGAGTGGATAAAAATGGATGTAGAGAGGATAAAATGGATGTAGAATGGAAAAAAATGGATGTAGAGTGGATAAAATGGATGTAGAGTGGATAAAATGGATGTAGAGTGGATAAAATGGATGTAGAGTGGGTAAAATAGATGTAGAGTGGATAAAATGGATGTAGAGTGGGTAAAATGGATGTAGAGTGGATAAAACGGATGTAGAGTGGATAAAATGGATGCAGAGTGGATAAAATGGATGTGGCGTGGATAAAATGGATGTAGAGTTGATAAAATGGATGTAAAGTGGATAAAATGGATGTAGAGTTAATAAAAATGGATGTAGAGTGGAAATAATGGATGTAGAGAGGATAAAATGGATGTAGAGTGGATAAAATGGATGTAGAGTTCATAAAAATGGATGTAGAGTGGATAAAATTGATGTAGAGCGGATAAAATGGATGTAGAGTGGATAAAATGGATGTGGAGTGGATAACAATGGATGTAGAGTGGATAAAATGGATGTAGAGTGGATAAAATGGATGTAGAGTGGATAAAAATGGATGTAGAGTGGATAAAATGGATGTAGAGTGGATAAAATGGATGTAGAGTGGATAAAATGGATGTAGAGTTGATAAAAATGGATGTAGAGTGGAAATAATGGATGTAGAGAGGATAAAATGGATGTAGAGTGGATAAAATGGATGTAGAGTTCATAAAAATGGATGTAGAGTGGATAAAATGGATGTGGAGTGAATAACAATGGATGTAGAGTGGATAAAATGGATGTAGAGTTGATAAAAATGGATGTAGAGTGGACAAAATAGATGTAGAGTGGATAAAAATGGATGTAGAGTGGTATAAAATGGATGTGGAGTGGATAAAAATGGATGTAGAGAGGATAAAATGGATGTAGAGTGGATAAAAATGGATGTAGAGTGGATAAAAAAGGATGTAGAGGGGATAAAATGGATGTAGAGTTCATAAAAATGGATGTAGAGTGGATAAAATTGATGTAGAGCGGATAAAATGGATGTAGAGTGGATAAAATGGATGTAGAGTGGGTAAAATAGATGTAGAGTGGATAAAATGGATGTGGAGTGGATAACAATGGATGTAGAGTGGATAAAATGGATGTAGAGTTGATAAAAATGGATGTAGAGTGGATAAAAATGGATGTAGAGTGGATAAAATGGATGTAGAGTGGATAAAACGGATGTAGAGTGGATAAAAAAGGATGTAGAGGGGATAAAATGGATGTAGAGTGGATAAAAATGGATGTAGAGTGGATAAAATGGATGTAGAGTTCATAAAAATGGATGTAGAGTGGATAAAATGGATGTGGAGTGAATAACAATGGATGTAGAGTGGATAAAATGGATGTAGAGTTGATAAAAATGGATGTAGAGTGGACAAAATAGATGTAGAGTGGATAAAAATGGATGTAGAGTGGTATAAAATGGATGTGGAGTGGATAAAAATGGATGTAGAGTGGATAAAATGGATGTAGAGTGGATAAAACGGATGTAGAGTGGATAAAAAAGGATGTAGAGGGGATAAAATGGATGTAGAGTTCATAAAAATGGATGTAGAGTGGATAAAATTGATGTAGAGCGGATAAAATGGATGTAGAGTGGATAAAATGGATGTAGAGTGGGTAAAATAGATGTAGAGTGGATAAAATGGATGTGGAGTGGATAACAATGGATGTAGAGTGGATAAAATGGATGTAGAGTTGATAAAAATGGATGTAGAGTGGATAAAAATGGATGTAGAGTGGATAAAATGGATGTAGAGTGGATAAAATGGATGTAGAGTTGATAAAATGGATGTAGAGTGGATAAAATGGATGTAGAGTTGATAAAAATGGATGTAGAGTGGAAATAATGGATGTAGAGAGGATAAAATGGATGTAGAGTGGATAAAATGGATGTAGAGTTCATAAAAATGGATGTAGAGTGGATAAAATGGATGTGGAGTGAATAACAATGGATGTAGAGTGGATAAAATGGATGTAGAGTTGATAAAAATGGATGTAGAGTGGACAAAATAGATGTAGAGTGGATAAAAATGGATGTAGAGTGGTATAAAATGGATGTGGAGTGGATAAAAATGGATGTAGAGAGGATAAAATGGATGTAGAGTGGATAAAAATGGATGTAGAGTGGATAAAATGGATGTAGAGTGGATAAAAATGGATGTAGAGTGGATAAAATGGATGTAGAGTGGATAAAATGGATGTAGAGTGGATAAAATGGATGTAGAGTTGATAAAAATGGATGTAGAGTTAATAAAAATGGATGTAGAGTGGACAAAATAGATGTAGAGTGGATAAAATGGATGTAGAGTTGATCAAAATGGATGTAGAGTGGACAAAATAGATGTAGAGTGGATAAAAATGGATGTAGAGTGGATAAAATGGATGTAGAGTGGATAAAACGGATGTAGAGTGGATAAAAAAGGATGTAGAGGGGATAAAATGGATGTAGAGTTCATAAAAATGGATGTAGAGTGGATAAAATTGATGTAGAGCGGATAAAATGGATGTAGAGTGGATAAAATGGATGTAGAGTGGGTAAAATAGATGTAGAGTGGATAAAATGGATGTGGAGTGGATAACAATGGATGTAGAGTGGATAAAATGGATGTAGAGTTGATAAAAATGGATGTAGAGTGGATAAAAATGGATGTAGAGTGGATAAAATGGATGTAGAGTGGATAAAACGGATGTAGAGTGGATAAAAAAGGATGTAGAGGGGATAAAATGGATGTAGAGTGGATAAAAATGGATGTAGAGTGGATAAATTGAATGTAGAGTAGATAAAATGGATGTAGAGTGGATAAAATGGATGTAGAGTTGATAAAATGGATGTAAAGTGGATAAAATGGATGTAGAGTTCATAAAAATGGATGTAGAGTGGATAAAAATGGATGTAGAGTGGATAAAATGGATGTAGAGTGGATAAAACGGATGTAGAGTGGATAAAAAAGGATGTAGAGGGGATAAAATGGATGTAGAGTGGATAAAATTGATGTAGAGTGGATAAAATGGATGTAGAGTGGATAAAAATGGATGTAGAGTGGATAAAATGGATGTAGAGTGGGTAAAATGGATGTAGAGTGGATAAAACGGATGTAGAGTGGATAAAATGGATGTAGAGTGGATAAAAATGGATGTAGAGTGGATAAAATGGATGTAGAGTGGGTAAAATGGATGTAGAGTGGATAAAACGGATGTAGAGTGGATAAAAAAGGATGTAGAGGGGATAAAATGGATGTAGAGTGGATAAAATTCTTGTAGAGTGGATAAAATGGATGTAGAGTGGATAAAAATGGATGTAGAGTGGATAAAATGGATGTAGAGTGGGTAAAATAGATGTAGAGTGGATAAAATGGATGTAGAGTTGATAAAAATGGATGTAGAGTGGACAAAATGGATGTAGAGCGGATAAAATGGATGTAGAGTGGATAAAATGGATGTAGAGTGGATAAAATTGATGTAGAGTGGATAAAATTGATGTAGAGTGGATAAAATGGATGTGGAGTGGATAACAATGGATGTAGAGTGGATAAAATGGATGTAGAGTTGATAAAAATGGATGTAGAGTGGATAAAAATGGATGTAGAGTGGATAAAATGGAGGTAGAGTGGATAAAACGGATGTAGAGTGGATAAAAAAGGATGTAGAGGGGATAAAATGGATGTAGAGTGGATAAAATTGATGTAGAGTGGATAAAATGGATGTAGAGTTAATAAAAATGGATGTAGAGTGGACAAAATATATGTAGAGTGGATAAAATGGATGTAGAGTTGATAAAAATGGATGTAGAGTGGACAAAATAGATGTAGAGTGGATAAAAATGGATGTAGAGTGGTATAAAATGGATGTAGAGTGGATAAAAATGGATGTAGAGTGGATAAAAATGGATGTAGAGAGGATAAAATGGATGTAGAGTGGATAAAAATGGATGTAGAGTGGATAAAAATGGATGTTGAGTGGATAAAAATGGATGTAGAGAGGATAAAATGGATGTAGAATGGATAAAAATGGATGTAGAGTGGATAAAATGGATGTAGAGTGGATAAAATGGATGTAGAGTGGATAAAATGGATGTAGAGTGGGTAAAATAGATGTAGAGTGGATAAAATGGATGTAGAGTTGATAAAAATGGATGTAGAGTGGACAAAATGGATGTAGAGTTAATAAAAATGGATGTAGAGTGGAAATAATGGATGTAGAGTGGATAAAATGGATGTAGAGTGGATAAAATGGATGTAGAGTTCATAAAAATGGATGTAGAGTGGATAAAATTGATGTAGAGCGGATAAAATGGATGTAGAGTGGATAAAATGGATGTGGAGTGGATAACAATGGATGTAGAGTGGATAAAATGGATGTAGAGTTGATAAAAATGGATGTAGAGTGGATAAAAATGGATGTAGAGTGGATAAAATGGATGTAGAGTGGATAAAACGGATGTAGAGTGGATAAAAAAGGATGTAGAGGGGATAAAATGGATGTAGAGTGGATAAAATTGATGTAGAGTGGATAAAATGGATGTAGAGTGGATAAAAATGGATGTAGAGTGGATAAAATGGATGTAGAGTGGGTAAAATGGATGTAGAGTGGATAAAACGGATGTAGAGTGGATAAAATGGATGCAGAGTGGATAAAATGGATGTGGCGTGGATAAAATGGATGTAGAGTTGATAAAATGGATGTAAAGTGGATAAAATGGATGTAGAGTTAATAAAAATGGATGTAGAGTGGAAATAATGGATTTAGAGAGGATAAAATGGATGTAGAGTGGATAAAATGGATGTAGAGTTCATAAAAATGGATGTAGAGTGGATAAAATTGATGTAGAGCGGATAAAATGGATGTAGAGTGGATAAAATGGATGTGGAGTGGATAACAATGGATGTAGAGTGGATAAAATGGATGTAGAGTTGATAAAAATGGATGTACAGTGGATAAAAATGGATGTAGAGTGGATAAAATGGATGTAGAGTGGATAAAACGGATGTACAGTGGATAAAAAAGGATGTAGAGCGGATAAAATGGATGTAGAGTGGATAAAATTGATGTAGAGTGGATAAAATGGATGTAGAGTTAATAAAAATGGATGTAGAGTGGACAAAATATATGTAGAGTGGATGTTCGCGAAATCTGCATTCCCGACGGATCGGGAAAGCAGGTTTCACGAGGCTCGTATTCATTCACGGCAGTTTTCATACCGGAAGTCAAATTATGTCCAAAAACCATTCTAAGGCGTCTTAGGACGTTTTGGAATGCGCGCGTCGTCACGTGATGCCCAGCATGCCCTACGCAGTGGGCATGATGCGACGCCATACTGTCTTCTTCAATAACCGTTGAACCGCGAAGTCGTACGGATCGAGTCGAGCGTTCTTGTTGTATCTTTTGTTATAATTTGACCACAGCATCATATCACATTCCATTTTCATCTCACGGCTTTCTCATACACTCATATAAATTCAGTGACCACATCCACGGACGAAACAAGGCTATTCACACGGACAAACGACTCAGGACTTCCACATTCACATTCACCACACGTGCATAGGCACCCCACGGTAAAATCTCTTTTATACTATTACATCCCTCACACGCATCACACTGAAACTGCGTATGTAAATACTCCGTGTATATATATTCATCTCGGGAAATATCATTGTACATATTCATTTGCTCGGTTCGCATCATGTCTGAATAAATCAACTGTTATTTTTTCTCATCATAAAATGCACGTGTACGAATAATTTCATCACCTTTCCACCATCCGAGATACAGTCCACCTTAACATCGAACAGTGGATAAAATGGATGTAGAGTTGATAAAAATGGATGTAGAGTGGACAAAATGGATGTAGAGCGGATAAAATGGATGTAGAGTGGATAAAATGGATGTAGAGTGGATAAAATTGATGTAGAGTGGATAAAATTGATGTAGAGTGGATAAAATGGATGTGGAGTGGATAACAATGGATGTAGAGTGGATAAAATGGATGTAGAGTTGATAAAAATGGATGTAGAGTGGATAAAAATGGATGTAGAGTGGATAAAATGGATGTAGAGTGGATAAAACGGATGTAGAGTGGATAAAAAAGGATGTAGAGGGGATAAAATGGATGTAGAGTGGATAAAATTGATGTAGAGTGGATAAAATGGATGTAGAGTTAATAAAAATGGATGTAGAGTGGACAAAATAGATGTAGAGTGGATAAAATGGATGTAGAGTGGATAAAACGGATGTAGAGTGGATAAAAAAGGATGTAGAGGGGATAAAATGGATGTAGAGTGGATAAAATTGATGTAGAGCGGATAAAATGGATGTAGAGTGGATAAAATGGATGTGGAGTGGATAACAATGGATGTAGAGTATATAAAATGGATGTAGAGTACATAAAATGGATGTAGAGTGGATAAAAATGGATGTAGAGTGGATAAAATGGATGTAGATTGGATAAAAATAGATGTAGAGTGGATAAAATGGATGTAGAGTGGATAAAACGGATGTAGAGTGGATAAAAAAGGATGTAGAGGGGATAAAATGGATGTAGAGTGGATAAAATTGATGTAGAGCGGATAAAATGGATGTAGAGTGGATAAAATGGATGTGGAGTGGATAACAATGGATGTAGAGTGGATAAAATGGATGTAGAGTTGATAAAAATGGATGTAGAGTTAATAAAAATGGATGTAGAGTGGACAAAATAGATGTAGAGTGGATAAAATGGATGTAGAGTTGATAAAAATGGATGTAGAGTGGACAAAATAGATGTAGAGTGGATAAAAATGGATGTAGAGTGGTATAAAATGGATGTGGAGTGGATAAAAATGGATGTAGAGAGGATAAAATGGATGTAGAGTGGATAAAATGGATGTAGAGTGGATAAAATGGATGTAGAGTGGATAAAATGGATGTAGAGTTGATAAAAATGGATGTAGAGTTAATAAAAATGGATGTAGAGTGGACAAAATAGATGTAGAGTGGATAAAATGGATGTAGAGTTGATAAAAATGGATGTAGAGTGGACAAAATAGATGTAGAGTGGATAAAAATGGATGTAGAGTGGTATAAAATGGATGTAGAGTGGATAAAAATGGATGTAGAGTGAATAAAAATGGATGTAGAGTGGATAAAATGGATGTAGAGTTCATAAAAATGGATGTAGAGTGGATAAAATGGATGTGGAGTGGATAACAATGGATGTAGAGTGGATAAAATGGATGTAGAGTTGATAAAAATGGATGTAGAGTTAATAAAAATGGATGTAGAGTGGACAAAATAGATGTAGAGTGGATAAAATGGATGTAGAGTTGATAAAAATGGATGTAGAGTGGACAAAATAGATGTAGAGTGGATAAAAATGGATGTAGAGTGGTATAAAATGGATGTGGAGTGGATAAAAATGGATGTAGAGAGGATAAAATGGATGTAGAGTGGATAAAAATGGATGTAGAGTGGATAAAATGGATGTAGAGTGGATAAAAATGGATGTAGAGTGGATAAAATCGATGTAGAGTGGATAAAATGGATGTAGAGTGGATAAAATGGATGTAGAGTTGATAAAAATGGATGTAGAGTGGAAATAATGGATGTAGAGAGGATAAAATGGATGTAGAGTGGATAAAATGGATGTAGAGTTCATAAAAATGGATGTAGAGTGGATAAAATGGATGTGGAGTGGATAACAATGGATGTAGAGTGGATAAAATGGATGTAGAGTTGATAAAAATGGATGTAGAGTGGACAAAATAGATGTAGAGTGGATAAAAATGGATGTAGAGTGGATAAAATGGATGTAGAGTGGATAAAACGGATGTAGAGTGGATAAAAAAGGATGTAGAGGGGATAAAATGGATGTAGAGTTCATAAAAATGGATGTAGAGTGGATAAAATTGATGTAGAGCGGATAAAATGGATGTAGAGTGGATAAAATGGATGTAGAGTGGGTAAAATAGATGTAGAGTGGATAAAATGGATGTAGAGTTGATAAAAATGGATGTAGAGTGGACAAAATGGATGTAGAGTTAATAAAAATGGATGTAGAGTGGAAATAATGGATGTAGAGAGGATAAAATGGATGTAGAGTGGATAAAATGGATGTAGAGTTCATAAAAATGGATGTAGAGTGGATAAAATTGATGTAGAGCGGATAAAATGGATGTAGAGTGGATAAAATGGATGTGGAGTGGATAACAATGGATGTAGAGTGGATAAAATGGATGTAGAGTTGATAAAAATGGATGTAGAGTGGATAAAAATGGATGTAGAGTGGATAAAACGGATGTAGAGTGGATAAAAAAGGATGTAGAGGGGATAAAATGGATGTAGAGTGGATAAAATTGATGTAGAGCGGATAAAATGGATGTAGAGTGGATAAAATGGATGTGGAGTGGATAACAATGGATGTAGAGTGGATAAAATGGATGTAGAGTTGATAAAAATGGATGTAGAGTTAATAAAAATGGATGTAGAGTGGACAAAATAGATGTAGAGTGGATAAAATGGATGTAGAGTTGATAAAAATGGATGTAGAGTGGACAAAATAGATGTAGAGTGGATAAAAATGGATGTAGAGTGGTATAAAATGGATGTGGAGTGGATAAAAATGGATGTAGAGAGGATAAAATGGATGTAGAGTGGATAAAATGGATGTAGAGTGGATAAAATGGATGTAGAGTGGATAAAATGGATGTAGAGTTGATAAAAATGGATGTAGAGTTAATAAAAATGGATGTAGAGTGGACAAAATAGATGTAGAGTGGATAAAATGGATGTAGAGTTGATAAAAATGGATGTAGAGTGGACAAAATAGATGTAGAGTGGATAAAAATGGATGTAGAGTGGTATAAAATGGATGTAGAGTGGATAAAAATGGATGTAGAGTGAATAAAAATGGATGTAGAGTGGATAAAATGGATGTAGAGTTCATAAAAATGGATGTAGAGTGGATAAAATGGATGTGGAGTGGATAACAATGGATGTAGAGTGGATAAAATGGATGTAGAGTTGATAAAAATGGATGTAGAGTTAATAAAAATGGATGTAGAGTGGACAAAATAGATGTAGAGTGGATAAAATGGATGTAGAGTTGATAAAAATGGATGTAGAGTGGACAAAATAGATGTAGAGTGGATAAAAATGGATGTAGAGTGGTATAAAATGGATGTGGAGTGGATAAAAATGGATGTAGAGAGGATAAAATGGATGTAGAGTGGATAAAAATGGATGTAGAGTGGATAAAATGGATGTAGAGTGGATAAAAATGGATGTAGAGTGGATAAAATCGATGTAGAGTGGATAAAATGGATGTAGAGTGGATAAAATGGATGTAGAGTTGATAAAAATGGATGTAGAGTGGAAATAATGGATGTAGAGAGGATAAAATGGATGTAGAGTGGATAAAATGGATGTAGAGTTCATAAAAATGGATGTAGAGTGGATAAAATGGATGTGGAGTGGATAACAATGGATGTAGAGTGGATAAAATGGATGTAGAGTTGATAAAAATGGATGTAGAGTGGACAAAATGGATGTAGAGTGGATAAAAATGGATGTAGAGTGGATAAAATGGATGTAGAGTGGATAAAACGGATGTAGAGTGGATAAAAAAGGATGTAGAGGGGATAAAATGGATGTAGAGTTCATAAAAATGGATGTAGAGTGGATAAAATTGATGTAGAGCGGATAAAATGGATGTAGAGTGGATAAAATGGATGTAGAGTGGGTAAAATAGATGTAGAGTGGATAAAATGGATGTAGAGTTGATAAAAATGGATGTAGAGTGGACAAAATGGATGTAGAGTTAATAAAAATGGATGTAGAGTGGAAATAATGGATGTAGAGAGGATAAAATGGATGTAGAGTGGATAAAATGGATGTAGAGTTCATAAAAATGGATGTAGAGTGGATAAAATTGATGTAGAGCGGATAAAATGGATGTAGAGTGGATAAAATGGATGTGGAGTGGATAACAATGGATGTAGAGTGGATAAAATGGATGTAGAGTTGATAAAAATGGATGTAGAGTGGATAAAAATGGATGTAGAGTGGATAAAATGGATGTAGAGTGGATAAAACGGATGTAGAGTGGATAAAAAAGGATGTAGAGGGGATAAAATGGATGTAGAGTGGATAAGAATGGATGTAGAGTGGATAAAATGGATGTAGAGTGGGTAAAATGGATGTAGAGTGGATAAAACGGATGTAGAGTGGATAAAATGGATGTAGAGTGGATAAAATGGATGTGGAGTGGATAACAATGGATGTAGAGTGGATAAATTGAATGTAGAGTAGATAAAATGGATGTATAGTGGATAAAATGGATGTAGAGTTGATAAAATGGATGTAGAGTGGAAATAATGGATGTAGAGAGGATAAAATGGATGTAGAGTGGATAAAATGGCTGTAGAGTTCATAAAAATGGATGTAGAGTGGATAAAATTGATGTAGAGCGGATAAAATGGATGTAGAGTGGATAAAACGGATGTAGAGTGGATAAAAAAGGATGTAGAGGGGATAAAATGGATGTAGAGTGGATAAAATTGATGTAGAGTGGATAAAATGGATGTAGAGTGGATAAAAATGGATGTAGAGTGGATAAAATGGATGTAGAGTGGGTAAAATGGATGTAGAGTGGATAAAACGGATGTAGAGTGGATAAAATGGATGTAGAGTGGATAAAATGGATGTGGAGTGGATAACCATGGATGTAGAGTGGATAAAATGGATGTAGAGTGGATAAAAATGGATGTAGAGTGGATAAAATGGATGTAGAGTGGATAAAACGGATGTAGAGTGGATAAAAAAGGATGTAGAGGGGATAAAATGGATGTAGAGTGGATAAAATTGATGTAGAGTGGATAAAATGGATGTAGAGTGGATAAAAATGGATGTAGAGTGGATAAAATGGATGTAGAGTGGGTAAAATAGATGTAGAGTGGATAAAATGGATGTAGAGTTGATAAAAATGGATGTAGAGTGGACAAAATGGATGTAGAGCGGATAAAATGGATGTAGAGTGGATAAAATGGATGTAGAGTGGATAAAATTGATGTAGAGTGGATAAAATTGATGTAGAGTGGATAAAATGGATGTGGAGTGGATAACAATGGATGTAGAGTGGATAAAATGGATGTAGAGTTGATAAAAATGGATGTAGAGTGGATAAAAATGGATGTAGAGTGGATAAAATGGATGTAGAGTGGATAAACGGATGTAGAGTGGATAAAAAAGGATGTAGAGGGGATAAAATGGATGTAGAGTGGATAAAATTGATGTAGAGTGGATAAAATGGATGTAGAGTTAATAAAAATGGATGTAGAGTGGACAAAATAGATGTAGAGTGGATAAAATGGATGTAGATTGGATAAAAATAGATGTAGAGTGGATAAAATGGATGTAGAGTGGATAAAACGGATGTAGAGTGGATAAAAAAGGATGTAGAGGGGATAAAATGGATGTAGAGTGGATAAAATTGATGTAGAGCGGATAAAATGGATGTAGAGTGGATAAAACGGATGTAGAGTGGATAAAAAAGGATGTAGAGGGGATAAAATGGATGTAGAGTGGATAAAATTGATGTAGAGTGGATAAAATGGATGTAGAGTGGATAAAAATGGATGTAGAGTGGATAAATTGAATGTAGAGTAGATAAAATGGATGTAGAGTGGATAAAATGGATGTAGAGTTGATAAAATGGATGTAAAGTGGATAAAATGGATGTAGAGTTCATAAAAATGGATGTAGAGTGGATAAAAATGGATGTAGAGTGGATAAAATGGATGTAGAGTGGATAAAACGGATGTAGAGTGGATAAAAAAGGATGTAGAGGGGATAAAATGGATGTAGAGTGGATAAAATTGATGTAGAGTGGATAAAATGGATGTAGAGTGGATAAAAATGGATGTAGAGTGGATAAAATGGATGTAGAGTGGGTAAAATGGATGTAGAGTTGATAAAAATGGATGTAGAGTGGATAAAATGGATGTAGAGTGGATAAAATGGATGTAGAGTGGATAAAACGGATGTAGAGTGGATAAAAAAGGATGTAGAGGGGATAAAATGGATGTAGAGTGGATAAAATTGATGTAGAGTGGATAAAATGGATGTAGAGTGGATAAGAATGGATGTAGAGTGGATAAAAATGGATGTAGAGTTAATAAAAATGGATGTAGAGTGGACAAAATAGATGTAGAGTGGATAAAATGGATGTAGAGTTGATAAAAATGGATGTAGAGTGGACAAAATAGATGTAGAGTGGATAAAAATGGATGTAGAGTGGTATAAAATGGATGTGGAGTGGATAAAAATGGATGTAGAGAGGATAAAATGGATGTAGAGTGGATAAAAATGGATGTAGAGTGGATAAAATGGATGTAGAGTGGATAAAAATGGATGTAGAGTGGATAAAATGGATGTAGAGTGGATAAAATGGATGTAGAGTGGATAAAATGGATGTAGAGTTGATAAAAATGGATGTAGAGTGGAAATAATGGATGTAGAGAGGATAAAATGGATGTAGAGTGGATAAAATGGATGTAGAGTTCATAAAAATGGATGTAGAGTGGATAAAATGGATGTGGAGTGGATAACAATGGATGTAGAGTGGATAAAATGGATGTAGAGTGGATAAAACGGATGTAGAGTGGATAAAAAAGGATGTAGAGGGGATAAAATGGATGTAGAGTGGATAAAATTGATGTAGAGTGGATAAAATGGATGTAGAGTGGATAAAAATGGATGTAGAGTGGATAAAATGGATGTAGAGTGGGTAAAATGGATGTAGAGTGGATAAAACGGATGTAGAGTGGATAAAATGGATGTAGAGTGGATAAAAATGGATGTAGAGTGGACAAAATGGATGTAGAGTTAATAAAAATGGATGTAGAGTGGAAATAATGGATGTAGAGAGGATAAAATGGATGTAGAGTGGATAAAATGGATGTAGAGTTCATAAAAATGGATGTAGAGTGGATAAAATTGATGTAGAGCGGATAAAATGGATGTAGAGTGGATAAAATGGATGTGGAGTGGATAACAATGGATGTAGAGTGGATAAAATGGATGTAGAGTTGATAAAAATGGATGTAGAGTGGACAAAATAGATGTAGAGTGGATAAAAATGGATGTAGAGTGGATAAAATGGATGTAGAGTGGATAAAACGGATGTAGAGTGGATAAAAAAGGATGTAGAGGGGATAAAATGGATGTAGAGTTCATAAAAATGGATGTAGAGTGGATAAAATTGATGTAGAGCGGATAAAATGGATGTAGAGTGGATAAAATGGATGTAGAGTGGGTAAAATAGATGTAGAGTGGATAAAATGGATGTAGAGTTGATAAAAATGGATGTAGAGTGGACAAAATGGATGTAGAGTTAATAAAAATGGATGTAGAGTGGAAATAATGGATGTAGAGAGGATAAAATGGATGTAGAGTGGATAAAATGGATGTAGAGTTCATAAAAATGGATGTAGAGTGGATAAAATTGATGTAGAGCGGATAAAATGGATGTAGAGTGGATAAAATGGATGTGGAGTGGATAACAATGGATGTAGAGTGGATAAAATGGATGTAGAGTTGATAAAAATGGATGTAGAGTGGATAAAAATGGATGTAGAGTGGATAAAATGGATGTAGAGTGGATAAAACGGATGTAGAGTGGATAAAAAAGGATGTAGAGGGGATAAAATGGATGTAGAGTGGATAAAATTGATGTAGAGTGGATAAAATGGATGTAGAGTGGATAAGAATGGATGTAGAGTGGATAAAATGGATGTAGAGTGGGTAAAATGGATGTAGAGTGGATAAAACGGATGTAGAGTGGATAAAATGGATGTAGAGTGGATAAAATGGATGTGGAGTGGATAACAATGGATGTAGAGTGGATAAATTGAATGTAGAGTAGATAAAATGGATGTATAGTGGATAAAATGGATGTAGAGTTGATAAAATGGATGTAGAGTGGAAATAATGGATGTAGAGAGGATAAAATGGATGTAGAGTGGATAAAATGGCTGTAGAGTTCATAAAAATGGATGTAGAGTGGATAAAATTGATGTAGAGCGGATAAAAAAGGATGTAGAGGGGATAAAATGGATGTAGAGTGGATAAAATTGATGTAGAGTGGATAAAATGGATGTGGAGTGGATAACAATAGATGTAGAGTGGATAAAATGGATGTAGAGTTGATAAAAATGGATGTAGAGTGGATAAAAATGGATGTAGAGTGGATAAAATGGATGTAGAGTGGATAAACGGATGTAGAGTGGATAAAAAAGGATGTAGAGGGGATAAAATGGATGTAGAGTGGATAAAATTGATGTAGAGTGGATAAAATGGATGTAGAGTTAATAAAAATGGATGTAGAGTGGACAAAATAGATGTAGAGTGGATAAAATTGATGTAGAGCGGATAAAATGGATGTAGAGTGGATAAAATGGATGTAGAGTGGATAAAAAAGGATGTAGAGGGGATAAAATGGATGTAGAGTGGATAAAATTGATGTAGAGTGGATAAAATGGATGTAGAGTGGATAAAAATGGATGTAGAGTGGATAAATTGAATGTAGAGTAGATAAAATGGATGTAGAGTGGATAAAATGGATGTAGAGTTGATAAAATGGATGTAAAGTGGATAAAATGGATGTAGAGTTCATAAAAATGGATGTAGAGTGGATAAAAATGGATGTAGAGTGGATAAAATGGATGTAGAGTGGATAAAACGGATGTAGAGTGGATAAAAAAGGATGTAGAGGGGATAAAATGGATGTAGAGTGGATAAAATTGATGTAGAGTGGATAAAATGGATGTAGAGTGGATAAGAATGGATGTAGAGTGGATAAAAATGGATGTAGAGTTAATAAAAATGGATGTAGAGTGGACAAAATAGATGTAGAGTGGATAAAATGGATGTAGAGTTGATAAAAATGGATGTAGAGTGGACAAAATAGATGTAGAGTGGATAAAAATGGATGTAGAGTGGTATAAAATGGATGTGGAGTGGATAAAAATGGATGTAGAGAGGATAAAATGGATGTAGAGTGGATAAAAATGGATGTAGAGTGGATAAAATGGATGTAGAGTGGATAAAAATGGATGTAGAGTGGATAAAATGGATGTAGAGTGGATAAAATGGATGTAGAGTGGATAAAATGGATGTAGAGTTGATAAAAATGGATGTAGAGTGGAAATAATGGATGTAGAGAGGATAAAATGGATGTAGAGTGGATAAAATGGATGTAGAGTTCATAAAAATGGATGTAGAGTGGACAAAATAGATGTAGAGTGGATAAAATGGATGTAGAGTTGATAAAAATGGATGTAGAGTGGACAAAATAGATGTAGAGTGGATAAAAATGGATGTAGAGTGGTATAAAATGGATGTGGAGTGGATAAAAATGGATGTAGAGAGGATAAAATGGATGTAGAGTGGATAAAAATGGATGTAGAGTGGATAAAATGGATGTAGAGTGGATAAAAATGGATGTAGAGTGGATAAAATGGATGTAGAGTGGATAAAATGGATGTAGAGTGGATAAAATGGATGTAGAGTTGATAAAAATGGATGTAGAGTGGAAATAATGGATGTAGAGAGGATAAAATGGATGTAGAGTGGATAAAATGGATGTAGAGTTCATAAAAATGGATGTAGAGTGGATAAAATGGATGTGGAGTGGATAACAATGGATGTAGAGTGGATAAAATGGATGTAGAGTGGATAAAACGGATGTAGAGTGGATAAAAAAGGATGTAGAGGGGATAAAATGGATGTAGAGTGGATAAAATTGATGTAGAGTGGATAAAATGGATGTAGAGTGGATAAAATGGATGTGGAGTGGATAACAATGGATGTAGAGTGGATAAAATGGATGTAGAGTTGATAAAAATGGATGTAGAGTGGACAAAATAGATGTAGAGTGGATAAAAATGGATGTAGAGTGGATAAAATGGATGTAGAGTGGATAAAACGGATGTAGAGTGGATAAAAAAGGATGTAGAGGGGATAAAATGGATGTAGAGTTCATAAAAATGGATGTAGAGTGGATAAAATTGATGTAGAGCGGATAAAATGGATGTAGAGTGGATAAAATGGATGTAGAGTGGGTAAAATAGATGTAGAGTGGATAAAATGGATGTAGAGTTGATAAAAATGGATGTAGAGTGGACAAAATGGATGTAGAGTTAATAAAAATGGATGTAGAGTGGAAATAATGGATGTAGAGAGGATAAAATGGATGTAGAGTGGATAAAATGGATGTAGAGTTCATAAAAATGGATGTAGAGTGGATAAAATTGATGTAGAGCGGATAAAATGGATGTAGAGTGGATAAAATGGATGTGGAGTGGATAACAATGGATGTAGAGTGGATAAAATGGATGTAGAGTTGATAAAAATGGATGTAGAGTGGATAAAAATGGATGTAGAGTGGATAAAATTGATGTAGAGTGGATAAAATGGATGTAGAGTGGATAAGAATGGATGTAGAGTGGATAAAATGGATGTAGAGTGGGTAAAATGGATGTAGAGTGGATAAAACGGATGTAGAGTGGATAAAATGGATGTAGAGTGGATAAAATGGATGTGGAGTGGATAACAATGGATGTAGAGTGGATAAATTGAATGTAGAGTAGATAAAATGGATGTATAGTGGATAAAATGGATGTAGAGTTGATAAAATGGATGTAGAGTGGAAATAATGGATGTAGAGAGGATAAAATGGATGTAGAGTGGATAAAATGGCTGTAGAGTTCATAAAAATGGATGTAGAGTGGATAAAATTGATGTAGAGCGGATAAAAAAGGATGTAGAGGGGATAAAATGGATGTAGAGTGGATAAAATTGATGTAGAGTGGATAAAATGGATGTGGAGTGGATAACAATGGATGTAGAGTGGATAAAATGGATGTAGAGTTGATAAAAATGGATGTAGAGTGGATAAAAATGGATGTAGAGTGGATAAAATGGATGTAGAGTGGATAAACGGATGTAGAGTGGATAAAAAAGGATGTAGAGGGGATAAAATGGATGTAGAGTGGATAAAATTGATGTAGAGTGGATAAAATGGATGTAGAGTTAATAAAAATGGATGTAGAGTGGACAAAATAGATGTAGAGTGGATAAAATTGATGTAGAGCGGATAAAATGGATGTAGAGTGGATAAAACGGATGTAGAGTGGATAAAAAAGGATGTAGAGGGGATAAAATGGATGTAGAGTGGATAAAATTGATGTAGAGTGGATAAAATGGATGTAGAGTGGATAAAAATGGATGTAGAGTGGATAAATTGAATGTAGAGTAGATAAAATGGATGTAGAGTGGATAAAATGGATGTAGAGTTGATAAAATGGATGTAAAGTGGATAAAATGGATGTAGAGTTCATAAAAATGGATGTAGAGTGGATAAAAATGGATGTAGAGTGGATAAAATGGATGTAGAGTGGATAAAACGGATGTAGAGTGGATAAAAAAGGATGTAGAGGGGATAAAATGGATGTAGAGTGGATAAAATTGATGTAGAGTGGATAAAATGGATGTAGAGTGGATACAAATGGATGTAGAGTGGATAAAATGGATGTAGAGTGGGTAAAATGGATGTAGAGTTGATAAAAATGGATGTAGAGTGGATAAAAATGGATGTAGAGTGGATAAAATGGATGTAGAGTGGATAAAACGGATGTAGAGTGGATAAAAAAGGATGTAGAGGGGATAAAATGGATGTAGAGTGGATAAAATTGATGTAGAGTGGATAAAATGGATGTAGAGTGGATAAGAATGGATGTAGAGTGGATAAAAATGGATGTAGAGTTAATAAAAATGGATGTAGAGTGGACAAAATAGATGTAGAGTGGATAAAATGGATGTAGAGTTGATAAAAATGGATGTAGAGTGGACAAAATAGATGTAGAGTGGATAAAAATGGATGTAGAGTGGTATAAAATGGATGTGGAGTGGATAAAAATGGATGTAGAGAGGATAAAATGGATGTAGAGTGGATAAAAATGGATGTAGAGTGGATAAAATGGATGTAGAGTGGATAAAAATGGATGTAGAGTGGATAAAATGGATGTAGAGTGGATAAAATGGATGTAGAGTGGATAAAATGGATGTAGAGTTGATAAAAATGGATGTAGAGTGGAAATAATGGATGTAGAGAGGATAAAATGGATGTAGAGTGGATAAAATGGATGTAGAGTTCATAAAAATGGATGTAGAGTGGATAAAATGGATGTGGAGTGGATAACAATGGATGTAGAGTGGATAAAATGGATGTAGAGTTGATAAAAATGGATGTAGAGTGGACAAAATAGATGTAGAGTGGATAAAAATGGATGTAGAGTGGATAAAATGGATGTAGAGTGGATAAAACGGATGTAGAGTGGATAAAAAAGGATGTAGAGGGGATAAAATGGATGTAGAGTTCATAAAAATGGATGTAGAGTGGATAAAATTGATGTAGAGCGGATAAAATGGATGTAGAGTGGATAAAATGGATGTAGAGTGGGTAAAATAGATGTAGAGTGGATAAAATGGATGTAGAGTTGATAAAAATGGATGTAGAGTGGACAAAATGGATGTAGAGTTAATAAAAATGGATGTAGAGTGGAAATAATGGATGTAGAGAGGATAAAATGGATGTAGAGTGGATAAAATGGATGTAGAGTTCATAAAAATGGATGTAGAGTGGATAAAATTGATGTAGAGCGGATAAAATGGATGTAGAGTGGATAAAATGGATGTGGAGTGGATAACAATGGATGTATAGTGGATAAAATGGATGTAGAGTTGATAAAAATGGATGTAGAGTGGATAAAAATGGATGTAGAGTGGATAAAATGGATGTAGAGTGGATAAAACGGATGTAGAGTGGATAAAAAAGGATGTAGAGGGGATAAAATGGATGTAGAGTGGATAAAATTGATGTAGAGTGGATAAAATGGATGTAGAGTGGATAAGAATGGATGTAGAGTGGATAAAATGGATGTAGAGTGGGTAAAATGGATGTAGAGTGGATAAAACGGATGTAGAGTGGATAAAATGGATGTAGAGTGGATAAAATGGATGTGGAGTGGATAACAATGGATGTAGAGTGGATAAATTGAATGTAGAGTAGATAAAATGGATGTATAGTGGATAAAATGGATGTAGAGTTGATAAAATGGATGTAGAGTGGAAATAATGGATGTAGAGAGGATAAAATGGATGTAGAGTGGATAAAATGGCTGTAGAGTTCATAAAAATGGATGTAGAGTGGATAAAATTGATGTAGAGCGGATAAAATGGATGTAGAGTGGATAAAATGGATGTGGAGTGGATAACAATGGATGTAGAGTGGATAAAATGGATGTAGAGTTGATAAAAATGGATGTAGAGTGGATAAAAATGGATGTAGAGTGGATAAAATGGATGTAGAGTGGGTAAAATGGATGTAGAGTGGATAAAACGGATGTAGAGTGGATAAAATGGATGTAGAGTGGATAAAAATGGATGTAGAGTGGATAAAATGGATGTAGAGTGGATAAAACGGATGTAGAGTGGATAAAAAAGGATGTAGAGGGGATAAAATGGATGTAGAGTGGATAAAATTGATGTAGAGTGGATAAAATGGATGTAGAGTGGATAAAAATGGATGTAGAGTGGATAAAATGGATGTAGAGTGGGTAAAATAGATGTAGAGTGGATAAAATGGATGTAGAGTTGATAAAAATGGATGTAGAGTGGACAAAATGGATGTAGAGCGGATAAAATGGATGTAGAGTGGATAAAATGGATGTAGAGTGGATAAAATTGATGTAGAGTGGATAAAATTGATGTAGAGTGGATAAAATGGATGTGGAGTGGATAACAATGGATGTAGAGTGGATAAAATGGATGTAGAGTTGATAAAAATGGATGTAGAGTGGATAAAAATGGATGTAGAGTGGATAAAATGGATGTAGAGTGGATAAAACGGATGTAGAGTGGATAAAAAAGGATGTAGAGGGGATAAAATGGATGTAGAGTGGATAAAATTGATGTAGAGTGGATAAAATGGATGTAGAGTTAATAAAAATGGATGTAGAGTGGACAAAATAGATGTAGAGTGGATAAAATAGATGTAGATTGGATAAAAATAGATGTAGAGTGGATAAAATGGATGTAGAGTGGATAAAACGGATGTAGAGTGGATAAAAAAGGATGTAGAGGGGATAAAATGGATGTAGAGTGGATAAAATTGATGTAGAGCGGATAAAATGGATGTAGAGTGGATAAAACGGATGTAGAGTGGATAAAAAAGGATGTAGAGGGGATAAAATGGATGTAGAGTGGATAAAATTGATGTAGAGTGGATAAAATGGATGTAGAGTGGATAAAAATGGATGTAGAGTGGATAAATTGAATGTAGAGTAGATAAAATGGATGTAGAGTGGATAAAATGGATGTAGAGTTGATAAAATGGATGTAAAGTGGATAAAATGGATGTAGAGTTCATAAAAATGGATGTAGAGTGGATAAAAATGGATGTAGAGTGGATAAAATGGATGTAGAGTGGATAAAACGGATGTAGAGTGGATAAAAAAGGATGTAGAGGGGATAAAATGGATGTAGAGTGGATAAAATTGATGTAGAGTGGATAAAATGGATGTAGAGTGGATAAAAATGGATGTAGAGTGGATAAAATGGATGTAGAGTGGGTAAAATGGATGTAGAGTGGATAAAACGGATGTAGAGTGGATAAAATGGATGTAGAGTGGATAAAAATGGATGTAGAGTGGATAAAATGGATGTAGAGTGGGTAAAATGGATGTAGAGTGGATAAAACGGATGTAGAGTGGATAAAATGGATGTAGAGTGGATAAAATGGATGTGGAGTGGATAACAATGGATGTAGAGTGGATAAAATGGATGTAGAGTGGATAAAAATGGATGTAGAGCGGATAAAATGGATGTAGAGTGGATAAAACGGATGTAGAGTGGATAAAAAAGGATGTAGAGGGGATAAAATGGATGTAGAGTGGATAAAATTGATGTAGAGTGGATAAAATGGATGTAGAGTGGATAAAAATGGATGTAGAGTGGATAAAATGGATGTAGAGTGGGTAAAATAGATGTAGAGTGGATAAAATGGATGTAGAGTTGATAAAAATGGATGTAGAGTGGACAAAATGGATGTAGAGCGGATAAAATGGATGTAGAGTGGATAAAATGGATGTAGAGTGGATAAAATTGATGTAGAGTGGATAAAATTGATGTAGAGTGGATAAAATGGATGTGGAGTGGATAACAATGGATGTAGAGTGGATAAAATGGATGTAGAGTTGATAAAAATGGATGTAGAGTGGATAAAAATGGATGTAGAGTGGATAAAATGGATGTAGAGTGGATAAAACGGATGTAGAGTGGATAAAAAAGGATGTAGAGGGGATAAAATGGATGTAGAGTGGATAAAATTGATGTAGAGTGGATAAAATGGATGTAGAGTGGATAAAAATGGATGTAGAGTGGATAAAATGGATGTAGAGTGGGTAAAATGGATGTAGAGTGGATAAAACGGATGTAGAGTGGATAAAATGGATGTAGAGTGGATAAAATGGATGTGGAGTGGATAACCATGGATGTAGAGTGGATAAAATGGATGTAGAGTGGATAAAAATGGATGTAGAGTGGATAAAATGGATGTAGAGTGGATAAAATGGATGTAGAGTGGATAAAAAAGGATGTAGAGGGGATAAAATGGATGTAGAGTGGATAAAATTGATGTAGAGTGGATAAAATGGATGTAGAGTGGATAAAAATGGATGTAGAGTGGATAAAATGGATGTAGAGTGGGTAAAATAGATGTAGAGTGGATAAAATGGATGTAGAGTTGATAAAAATGGATGTAGAGTGGACAAAATGGATGTAGAGCGGATAAAATGGATGTAGAGTGGATAAAATGGATGTAGAGTGGATAAAATTGATGTAGAGTGGATAAAATTGATGTAGAGTGGATAAAATGGATGTGGAGTGGATAACAATGGATGTAGAGTGGATAAAATGGATGTAGAGTTGATAAAAATGGATGTAGAGTGGATAAAAATGGATGTAGAGTGGATAAAATGGATGTAGAGTGGATAAAACGGATGTAGAGTGGATAAAAAAGGATGTAGAGGGGATAAAATGGATGTAGAGTGGATAAAATTGATGTAGAGTGGATAAAATGGATGTAGAGTTAATAAAAATGGATGTAGAGTGGACAAAATAGATGTAGAGTGGATAAAATGGATGTAGATTGGATAAAAATAGATGTAGAGTGGATAAAATGGATGTAGAGTGGATAAAACGGATGTAGAGTGGATAAAAAAGGATGTAGAGGGGATAAAATGGATGTAGAGTGGATAAAATTGATGTAGAGCGGATAAAATGGATGTAGAGTGGATAAAACGGATGTAGAGTGGATAAAAAAGGATGTAGAGGGGATAAAATGGATGTAGAGTGGATAAAATTGATGTAGAGTAGATAAAATGGATGTAGAGTGGATAAAAATGGATGTAGAGTGGATAAATTGAATGTAGAGTAGATAAAATGGATGTAGAGTGGATAAAATGGATGTAGAGTGGATAAAATGGATGTAGAGTGGATAAAACGGATGTAGAGTGGATAAAAAAGGATGTAGAGGGGATAAAATGGATGTAGAGTGGATAAAATTGATGTAGAGTGGATAAAATGGATGTAGAGTGGATAAAAATGGATGTAGAGTGGATAAAATGGATGTAGAGTGGGTAAAATGGATGTAGAGTGGATAAAACGGATGTAGAGTGGATAAAATGGATGTAGAGTGGATAAAAATGGATGTAGAGTGGATAAAATGGATGTAGAGTGGGTAAAATGGATGTAGAGTGGATAAAACGGATGTAGAGTGGATAAAATGGATGTAGAGTGGATAAAATGGATGTGGAGTGGATAACAATGGATGTAGAGTGGATAAAATGGATGTAGAGTGGATAAAAATGGATGTAGAGTGGATAAAATGGATGTAGAGTGGATAAAACGGATGTAGAGTGGATAAAAAAGGATGTAGAGGGGATAAAATGGATGTAGAGTGGATAAAATTGATGTAGAGTGGATAAAATGGATGTAGAGTGGATAAAAATGGATGTAGAGTGGATAAAATGGATGTAGAGTGGGTAAAATAGATGTAGAGTGGATAAAATGGATGTAGAGTTGATAAAAATGGATGTAGAGTGGACAAAATGGATGTAGAGCGGATAAAATGGATGTAGAGTGGATAAAATGGATTTAGAGTGGATAAAATTGATGTAGAGTGGATAAAATTGATGTAGAGTGGATAAAATGGATGTGGAGTGGATAACAATGGATGTAGAGTGGATAAAATGGATGTAGAGTTGATAAAAATGGATGTAGAGTGGATAAAAATGGATGTAGAGTGGATAAAATGGATGTAGAGTGGATAAAACGGATGTAGAGTGGATAAAAAAGGATGTAGAGGGGATAAAATGGATGTAGAGTGGATAAAATTGATGTAGAGTGGATAAAATGGATGTAGAGTGGATAAAAATGGATGTAGAGTGGATAAAATGGATGTAGAGTGGGTAAAATGGATGTAGAGTGGATAAAACGGATGTAGAGTGGATAAAATGGATGTAGAGTGGATAAAATGGATGTGGAGTGGATAACCATGGATGTAGAGTGGATAAAATGGATGTAGAGTGGATAAAAATGGATGTAGAGTGGATAAAATGGATGTAGAGTGGATAAAACGGATGTAGAGTGGATAAAACAGGATGTAGAGGGGATAAAATGGATGTAGAGTGGATAAAATTGATGTAGAGTGGATAAAATGGATGTAGAGTGGATAAAAATGGATGTAGAGTGGATAAAATGGATGTAGAGTGGGTAAAATAGATGTAGAGTGGATAAAATGGATGTAGAGTTGATAAAAATGGATGTAGAGTGGACAAAATGGATGTAGAGCGGATAAAATGGATGTAGAGTGGATAAAATGGATGTAGAGTGGATAAAATTGATGTAGAGTGGATAAAATTGATGTAGAGTGGATAAAATGGATGTGGAGTGGATAACAATGGATGTAGAGTGGATAAAATGGATGTAGAGTTGATAAAAATGGATGTAGAGTGGATAAAAATGGATGTAGAGTGGATAAAATGGATGTAGAGTGGATAAAACGGATGTAGAGTGGATAAAAAAGGATGTAGAGGGGATAAAATGGATGTAGAGTGGATAAAATTGATGTAGAGTGGATAAAATGGATGTAGAGTTAATAAAAATGGATGTAGAGTGGACAAAATAGATGTAGAGTGGATAAAATGGATGTAGATTGGATAAAAATAGATGTAGAGTGGATAAAATGGATGTAGAGTGGATAAAACGGATGTAGAGTGGATAAAAAAGGATGTAGAGGGGATAAAATGGATGTAGAGTGGATAAAATTGATGTAGAGCGGATAAAATGGATGTAGAGTGGATAAAACGGATGTAGAGTGGATAAAAAAGGATGTAGAGGGGATAAAATGGATGTAGAGTGGATAAAATTGATGTAGAGTGGATAAAATGGATGTAGAGTGGATAAAAATGGATGTAGAGTGGATAAATTGAATGTAGAGTAGATAAAATGGATGTAGAGTGGATAAAATGGATGTAGAGTTGATAAAATGGATGTAAAGTGGATAAAATGGATGTAGAGTTCATAAAAATGGATGTAGAGTGGATAAAAATGGATGTAGAGTGGATAAAATGGATGTAGAGTGGATAAAACGGATGTAGAGTGGATAAAAAAGGATGTAGAGGGGATAAAATGGATGTAGAGTGGATAAAATTGATGTAGAGTGGATAAAATGGATGTAGAGTGGATAAAAATGGATGTAGAGTGGATAAAATGGATGTAGAGTGGGTAAAATGGATGTAGAGTTGATAAAAATGGATGTAGAGTGGATAAAAATGGATGTAGAGTGGATAAAATGGATGTAGAGTGGATAAAACGGATGTAGAGTGGATAAAAAAGGATGTAGAGGGGATAAAATGGATGTAGAGTGGATAAAATTGATGTAGAGTGGATAAAATGGATGTAGAGTGGATAAGAATGGATGTAGAGTGGATAAAAATGGATGTAGAGTTAATAAAAATGGATGTAGAGTGGACAAAATAGATGTAGAGTGGATAAAATGGATGTAGAGTTGATAAAAATGGATGTAGAGTGGACAAAATAGATGTAGAGTGGATAAAAATGGATGTAGAGTGGTATAAAATGGATGTGGAGTGGATAAAAATGGATGTAGAGAGGATAAAATGGATGTAGAGTGGATAAAAATGGATGTAGAGTGGATAAAATGGATGTAGAGTGGATAAAAATGGATGTAGAGTGGATAAAATGGATGTAGAGTGGATAAAATGGATGTAGAGTGGATAAAATGGATGTAGAGTTGATAAAAATGGATGTAGAGTGGAAATAATGGATGTAGAGAGGATAAAATGGATGTAGAGTGGATAAAATGGATGTAGAGTTCATAAAAATGGATGTAGAGTGGATAAAATGGATGTGGAGTGGATAACAATGGATGTAGAGTGGATAAAATGGATGTAGAGTTGATAAAAATGGATGTAGAGTGGACAAAATAGATGTAGAGTGGATAAAAATGGATGTAGAGTGGATAAAATGGATGTAGAGTGGATAAAACGGATGTAGAGTGGATAAAAATGGATGTAGAGGGGATAAAATGGATGTAGAGTTCATAAAAATGGATGTAGAGTGGATAAAATTGATGTAGAGCGGATAAAATGGATGTAGAGTGGATAAAATGGATGTAGAGTGGGTAAAATAGATGTAGAGTGGATAAAATGGATGTAGAGTGGATAAAATGGATGTAGAGTGGGTAAAATGGATGTAGAGTGGATAAAACGGATGTAGAGTGGATAAAATGGATGTAGAGTGGATAAAATGGATGTGGAGTGGATAACCATGGATGTAGAGTGGATAAAATGGATGTAGAGTGGATAAAAATGGATGTAGAGTGGATAAAATGGATGTAGAGTGGATAAAATGGATGTGGAGTGGATAACCATGGATGTAGAGTGGATAAAATGGATGTAGAGTGGATAAAAATGGATGTAGAGTGGATAAAATGGATGTAGAGTGGATAAAACGGATGTAGAGTGGATAAAAAAGGATGTAGAGGGGATAAAATGGATGTAGAGTGGATAAAATTGATGTAGAGTGGATAAAATGGATGTAGAGTGGATAAAAATGGATGTAGAGTGGATAAAATGGATGTAGAGTGGGTAAAATAGATGTAGAGTGGATAAAATGGATGTAGAGTTGATAAAAATGGATGTAGAGTGGACAAAATGGATGTAGAGCGGATAAAATGGATGTAGAGTGGATAAAATGGATGTAGAGTGGATAAAATTGATGTAGAGTGGATAAAATTGATGTAGAGTGGATAAAATGGATGTGGAGTGGATAACAATGGATGTAGAGTGGATAAAATGGATGTAGAGTTGATAAAAATGGATGTAGAGTGGATAAAAATGGATGTAGAGTGGATAAAATGGATGTAGAGTGGATAAAACGGATGTAGAGTGGATAAAAAAGGATGTAGAGGGGATAAAATGGATGTAGAGTGGATAAAATTGATGTAGAGTGGATAAAATGGATGTAGAGTTAATAAAAATGGATGTAGAGTGGACAAAATAGATGTAGAGTGGATAAAATGGATGTAGATTGGATAAAAATAGATGTAGAGTGGATAAAATGGATGTAGAGTGGATAAAACGGATGTAGAGTGGATAAAAAAGGATGTAGAGGGGATAAAATGGATGTAGAGTGGATAAAATTGATGTAGAGCGGATAAAATGGATGTAGAGTGGATAAAACGGATGTAGAGTGGATAAAAAAGGATGTAGAGGGGATAAAATGGATGTAGAGTGGATAAAATTGATGTAGAGTGGATAAAATGGATGTAGAGTGGATAAAAATGGATGTAGAGTGGATAAATTGAATGTAGAGTAGATAAAATGGATGTAGAGTGGATAAAATGGATGTAGAGTTGATAAAATGGATGTAAAGTGGATAAAATGGATGTAGAGTTCATAAAAATGGATGTAGAGTGGATAAAAATGGATGTAGAGTGGATAAAATGGATGTAGAGTGGATAAAACGGATGTAGAGTGGATAAAAAAGGATGTAGAGGGGATAAAATGGATGTAGAGTGGATAAAATTGATGTAGAGTGGATAAAATGGATGTAGAGTGGATAAAAATGGATGTAGAGTGGATAAAATGGATGTAGAGTGGGTAAAATGGATGTAGAGTTGATAAAAATGGATGTAGAGTGGATAAAAATGGATGTAGAGTGGATAAAATGGATGTAGAGTGGATAAAACGGATGTAGAGTGGATAAAAAAGGATGTAGAGGGGATAAAATGGATGTAGAGTGGATAAAATTGATGTAGAGTGGATAAAATGGATGTAGAGTGGATAAAAATGGATGTAGAGTGGATAAAAATGGATGTAGAGTTAATAAAAATGGATGTAGAGTGGACAAAATAGATGTAGAGTGGATAAAATGGATGTAGAGTTGATAAAAATGGATGTAGAGTGGACAAAATAGATGTAGAGTGGATAAAAATGGATGTAGAGTGGTATAAAATGGATGTGGAGTGGATAAAAATGGATGTAGAGAGGATAAAATGGATGTAGAGTGGATAAAAATGGATGTAGAGTGGATAAAATGGATGTAGAGTGGATAAAAATGGATGTAGAGTGGATAAAATGGATGTAGAGTGGATAAAAATGGATGTAGAGTGGATAAAATGGATGTAGAGTGGATAAAATGGATGTAGAGTGGATAAAATGGATGTAGAGTTGATAAAAATGGATGTAGAGTGGAAATAATGGATGTAGAGAGGATAAAATGGATGTAGAGTGGATAAAATGGATGTAGAGTTCATAAAAATGGATGTAGAGTGGATAAAATGGATGTGGAGTGGATAACAATGGATGTAGAGTGGATAAAATGGATGTAGAGTTGATAAAAATGGATGTAGAGTGGACAAAATAGATGTAGAGTGGATAAAAATGGATGTAGAGTGGATAAAATGGATGTAGAGTGGATAAAACGGATGTAGAGTGGATAAAAAAGGATGTAGAGGGGATGAAATGGATGTAGAGTTCATAAAAATGGATGTAGAGTGGATAAAATTGATGTAGAGCGGATAAAATGGATGTAGAGTGGATAAAATGGATGTAGAGTGGGTAAAATAGATGTAGAGTGGATAAAATGGATGTAGAGTTGATAAAAATGGATGTAGAGTGGACAAAATGGATGTAGAGTTAATAAAAATGGATGTAGAGTGGAAATAATGGATGTAGAGAGGATAAAATGGATGTAGAGTGGATAAAATGGATGTAGAGTTCATAAAAATGGATGTAGAGTGGATAAAATTGATGTAGAGCGGATAAAATGGATGTAGAGTGGATAAAATGGATGTGGAGTGGATAACAATGGATGTAGAGTGGATAAAATGGATGTAGAGTTGATAAAAATGGATGTAGAGTGGATAAAAATGGATGTAGAGTGGATAAAATGGATGTAGAGTGGATAAAACGGATGTAGAGTGGATAAAAAAGGATGTAGAGGGGATAAAATGGATGTAGAGTGGATAAAATTGATGTAAAGTGGATAAAATGGATGTAGAGTGGATAAGAATGGATGTAGAGTGGATAAAATGGATGTAGAGTGGGTAAAATGGATGTAGAGTGGATAAAACGGATGTAGAGTGGATAAAATGGATGTAGAGTGGATAAAATGGATGTGGAGTGGATAACAATGGATGTAGAGTGGATAAATTGAATGTAGAGTAGATAAAATGGATGTATAGTGGATAAAATGGATGTAGAGTTGATAAAATGGATGTAGAGTGGAAATAATGGATGTAGAGAGGATAAAATGGATGTAGAGTGGATAAAATGGCTGTAGAGTTCATAAAAATGGATGTAGAGTGGATAAAATTGATGTAGAGCGGATAAAATGGATGTAGAGTGGATAAAATGGATGTGGAGTGGATAACAATGGATGTAGAGTGGATAAAATGGATGTAGAGTTGATAAAAATGGATGTAGAGTGGATAAAAATGGATGTAGAGTGGATAAAATGGATGTAGAGTGGGTAAAATGGATGTAGAGTGGATAAAACGGATGTAGAGTGGATAAAATGAATGTAGAGTGGATAAAAATGGATGTAGAGTGGATAAAATGGATTTAGAGTGGATAAAACGGATGTAGAGTGGATAAAAAAGGATGTAGAGGGGATAAAATGGATGTAGAGTGGATAAAATTGATGTAGAGTGGATAAAATGGATGTAGAGTGGATAAAAATGGATGTAGAGTGGATAAAATGGATGTAGAGTGGGTAAAATAGATGTAGAGTGGATAAAATGGATGTAGAGTTGATAAAAATGGATGTAGAGTGGACAAAATGGATGTAGAGCGGATAAAATGGATGTAGAGTGGATAAAATGGATGTAGAGTGGATAAAATTGATGTAGAGTGGATAAAATTGATGTAGAGTGGATAAAATGGATGTGGAGTGGATAACAATGGATGTAGAGTGGATAAAATGGATGTAGAGTTGATAAAAATGGATGTAGAGTGGATAAAAATGGATGTAGAGTGGATAAAATGGATGTAGAGTGGATAAAACGGATGTAGAGTGGATAAAAAAGGATGTAGAGGGGATAAAATGGATGTAGAGTGGATAAAATTGATGTAGAGTGGATAAAATGGATGTAGAGTTAATAAAAATGGATGTAGAGTGGACAAAATAGATGTAGAGTGGATAAAATGGATGTAGATTGGATAAAAATAGATGTAGAGTGGATAAAATGGATGTAGAGTGGATAAAACGGATGTAGAGTGGATAAAAAAGGATGTAGAGGGGATAAAATGGATGTAGAGTGGATAAAATTGATGTAGAGTGGATAAAATTGATGTAGAGCGGATAAAATGGATGTAGAGTGGATAAAACGGATGTAGAGTGGATAAAAAAGGATGTAGAGGGGATAAAATGGATGTAGAGTGGATAAAATTGATGTAGAGTGGATAAAATGGATGTAGAGTGGATAAAAATGGATGTAGAGTGGATAAATTGAATGTAGAGTAGATAAAATGGATGTAGAGTGGATAAAATGGATGTAGAGTTGATAAAATGGATGTAAAGTGGATAAAATGGATGTAGAGTGGATAAAACGGATGTAGAGTGGATAAAAAAGGATGTAGAGGGGATAAAATGGATGTAGAGTGGATAAAATTGATGTAGAGTGGATAAAATGGATGTAGAGTGGATAAAAATGGATGTAGAGTGGATAAAATGGATGTAGAGTGGGTAAAATGGATGTAGAGTGGATAAAACGGATGTAGAGTGGATAAAATGGATGTAGAGTGGATAAAAATGGATGTAGAGTGGATAAAATGGATGTAGAGTGGGTAAAATGGATGTAGAGTGGATAAAATGGATGTAGAGTGGATAAAATGGATGTAGAGTGGATAAAATGGATGTGGAGTGGATAACAATGGATGTAGAGTGGATAAAATGGATGTAGAGTGGATAAAAATGGATGTAGAGTGGATAAAATGGATGTAGAGTGGATAAAACGGATGTAGAGTGGATAAAAAAGGATGTAGAGGGGATAAAATGGATGTAGAGTGGATAAAATTGATGTAGAGTGGATAAAATGGATGTAGAGTGGATAAAAATGGATGTAGAGTGGATAAAAAGGATGTAGAGTGGGTAAAATAGATGTAGAGTGGATAAAATGGATGTAGAGTTGATAAAAATGGATGTAGAGTGGACAAAATGGATGTAGAGCGGATAAAATGGATGTAGAGTGGATAAAATGGATGTAGAGTGGATAAAATTGATGTAGAGTGGATAAAATTGATGTAGAGTGGATAAAATGGATGTGGAGTGGATAACAATGGATGTAGAGTGGATAAAATGGATGTAGAGTTGATAAAAATGGATGTAGAGTGGATAAAAATGGATGTAGAGTGGATAAAATGGATGTAGAGTGGATAAAAATGGATGTAGAGTGGATAAAATGGATGTAGAGTGGATAAAATGGATGTAGAGTGGATAAAACGGATGTAGAGTGGATAAAAAAGGATGTAGAGGGGATAAAATGGATGTAGAGTGGATAAAATTGATGTAGAGTGGATAAAATGGATGTAGAGTGGATAAAACTGGATGTAGAGTGGATAAAATGGATGTAGAGTGGGTAAAATAGATGTAGAGTGGATAAAATGGATGTAGAGTTGATAAAAATGGATGTAGAGTGGATAAAATGGATGTAGAGCGGATAAAATGGATGTAGAGTGGATAAAATGGATGTAGAGTTCATAAAAATGGATGTAGAGTGGATAAAATGGATGTGGAGTGGATAACAATGGATGTAGAGTGGATAAAATGGATGTAGAGTTGATAAAAATGGATGTAGAGTGGACAAAATAGATGTAGAGTGGATAAAAATGGATGTAGAGTGGATAAAATGGATGTAGAGTGGATAAAACGGATGTAGAGTGGATAAAAAAGGATGTAGAGGGGATAAAATGGATGTAGAGTTCATAAAAATGGATGTAGAGTGGATAAAATTGATGTAGAGCGGATAAAATGGATGTAGAGTGGATAAAATGGATGTAGAGTGGGTAAAATAGATGTAGAGTGGATAAAATGGATGTAGAGTTGATAAAAATGGATGTAGAGTGGACAAAATGGATGTAGAGTTAATAAAAATGGATGTAGAGTGGAAATAATGGATGTAGAGAGGATAAAATGGATGTAGAGTGGATAAAATGGATGTAGAGTTCATAAAAATGGATGTAGAGTGGATAAAATTGATGTAGAGCGGATAAAATGGATGTAGAGTGGATAAAATGGATGTAGAGTGGATAACAATGGATGTAGAGTGGATAAAATGGATGTAGAGTTGATAAAAATGGATGTAGAGTGGATAAAAATGGATGTAGAGTGGATAAAATGGATGTAGAGTGGATAAAACGGATGTAGAGTGGATAAAAAAGGATGTAGAGGGGATAAAATGGATGTAGAGTGGATAAAATTGATGTAGAGTGGATAAAATGGATGTAGAGTGGATAAGAATGGATGTAGAGTGGATAAAATGGATGTAGAGTGGGTAAAATGGATGTAGAGTGGATAAAATGGATGTAGAGTGGATAAAATGGATGTAGAGTGGATAAAATGGATGTAGAGTGGATAACAATGGATGTAGAGTGGATAAATTGAATGTAGAGTAGATAAAATGGATGTATAGTGGATAAAATGGATGTAGAGTTGATAAAATGGATGTAGAGTGGAAAAAATGGATGTAGAGAGGATAAAATGGATGTAGAGTGGATAAAATGGCTGTAGAGTTCATAAAAATGGATGTAGAGTGGATAAAATTGATGTAGAGCGGATAAAATGGATGTAGAGTGGATAAAATGGATGTGGAGTGGATAACAATGGATGTAGAGTGGATAAAATGGATGTAGAGTTGATAAAAATGGATGTAGAGTGGATAAAAATGGATGTAGAGTGGATAAAATGGATGTAGAGTGGATAAAACGGATGTAGAGTGGATAAAAAAGGATGTGGAGTGGATAACAATGGATGTAGAGTGGATAAAATGGATGTAGAGTTGATAAAAATGGATGTAGAGTGGATAAAAATGGATGTAGAGTGGATAAAATGGATGTAGAGTGGATAAAACGGATGTAGAGTGGATAAAAAAGGATGTAGAGGGGATAAAATGGATGTAGAGTGGATAAAATTGATGTAGAGTGGATAAAATGGATGTAGAGTGGATAAAAATGGATGTAGAGTGGATAAAATGGATGTAGAGTGGGTAAAATGGATGTAGAGTGGATAAAAAAGGATGTAGAGGGGATAAAATGGATGTAGAGTGGGTAAAATAGATGTAGAGTGGATAAAATGGATGTAGAGTTGATAAAAATGGATGTAGAGTGGACAAAATGGATGTAGAGCGGATAAAATGGATGTAGAGTGGATAAAATGGATGTAGAGTGGATAAAATTGATGTAGAGTGGATAAAATTGATGTAGAGTGGATAAAATGGATGTGGAGTGGATAACAATGGATGTAGAGTGGATAAAATGGATGTAGAGTTGATAAAAATGGATGTAGAGTGGATAAAAATGGATGTAGAGTGGATAAAATGGATGTAGAGTGGATAAAACGGATGTAGAGTGGATAAAAAAGGATGTAGAGGGGATAAAATGGATGTAGAGTGGGTAAAATAGATGTAGAGTGGATAAAATGGATGTAGAGTTGATAAAAATGGATGTAGAGTGGACAAAATGGATGTAGAGCGGATAAAATGGATGTAGAGTGGATAAAATGGATGTAGAGTGGATAAAATTGATGTAGAGTGGATAAAATTGATGTAGAGGGGATAAAATGGATGTAGAGTGGATAAAATTGATGTAGAGCGGATAAAATGGATGTAGAGTGGATAAAACGGATGTAGAGTGGATAAAAAAGGATGTAGAGGGGATAAAATGGATGTAGAGTGGATAAAATTGATGTAGAGTGGATAAAATGGATGTAGAGTGGATAAAAATGGATGTAGAGTGGATAAATTGAATGTAGAGTAGATAAAATGGATGTAGAGTGGATAAAATGGATGTAGAGTTGATAAAATGGATGTAAAGTGGATAAAATGGATGTAGAGTTCATAAAAATGGATGTAGAGTGGATAAAAATGGATGTAGAGTGGATAAAATGGATGTAGAGTGGATAAAACGGATGTAGAGTGGATAAAAAAGGATGTAGAGGGGATAAAATGGATGTAGAGTGGATAAAATTGATGTAGAGTGGATAAAATGGATGTAGAGTGGATAAAAATGGATGTAGAGTGGATAAAATGGATGTAGAGTGGGTAAAATGGATGTAGAGTGGATAAAACGGATGTAGAGTGGATAAAATGGATGTAGAGTGGATAAAAATGGATGTAGAGTGGATAAAATGGATGTAGAGTGGGTAAAATGGATGTAGAGTGGATAAAACGGATGTAGAGTGGATAAAATGGATGTAGAGTGGATAAAATGGATGTGGAGTGGATAACAATGGATGTAGAGTGGATAAAATGGATGTAGAGTGGATAAAAATGGATGTAGAGTGGATAAAATGGATGTAGAGTGGATAAAACGGATGTAGAGTGGATAAAAAAGGATGTAGAGGGGATAAAATGGATGTAGAGTGGATAAAATTGATGTAGAGTGGATAAAATGGATGTAGAGTGGATAAAAATGGATGTAGAGTGGATAAAATGGATGTAGAGTGGGTAAAATAGATGTAGAGTGGATAAAATGGATGTAGAGTTGATAAAAATGGATGTAGAGTGGACAAAATGGATGTAGAGTGGATAAAATGGATGTAGAGTGGATAAAATGGATGTAGAGTGGATAAAATTGATGTAGAGTGGATAAAATTGATGTAGAGTGGATAAAATGGATGTGGAGTGGATAACAATGGATGTAGAGTGGATAAAATGGATGTAGAGTTGATAAAAATGGATGTAGAGTGAATAAAAATGGATGTAGAGTGGATAAAATGGATGTAGAGTGGATAAAATGGATGTAGAGTGGATAAAAAAGGATGTAGAGGGGATAAAATGGATGTAGAGTGGATAAAATTGATGTAGAGTGGATAAAATGGATGTAGAGTGGATAAAAATGGATGTAGAGTGGATCAAATGGATGTAGAGTGGATAAAACGGATGTAGAGTGGATAAAAAAGGATGTAGAGGGGATAAAATGGATGTAGAGTGGATAAAATTGATGTAGAGTGGATAAAATGGATGTAGAGTGGATAAAAATGGATGTAGAGTGGATAAAATGGATGTAGAGTGGGTAAAATAGATGTAGAGTGGATAAAATGGATGTAGAGTTGATAAAAATGGATGTAGAGCGGATAAAATGGATGTAGAGTGGATAAAATGGATGTAGAGTGGATAAAATTGATGTAGAGTGGATAAAATTGATGTAGAGTGGATAAAATGGATGTGGAGTGGATAACAATGGATGTAGAGTGGATAAAATGGATGTAGAGTTGATAAAAATGGATGTAGAGTGGATAAAAATGGATGTAGAGTGGATAAAATGGATGTAGAGTGGATAAAACGGATGTAGAGTGGATAAAAAAGGATGTAGAGGGGATAAAATGGATGTAGAGTGGATAAAATTGATGTAGAGTGGATAAAATGGATGTAGAGTTAATAAAAATGGATGTAGAGTGGACAAAATAGATGTAGAGTGGATAAAATGGATGTAGATTGGATAAAAATAGATGTAGAGTGGATAAAATGGATGTAGAGTGGATAAAACGGATGTAGAGTGGATAAAAAAGGATGTAGAGGGGATAAAATGGATGTAGAGTGGATAAAATTGATGTAGAGTGGATAAAATGGATGTAGAGTGGATAAAACGGATGTAGAGTGGATAAAAAAGGATGTAGAGGGGATAAAATGGATGTAGAGTGGATAAAATTGATGTAGAGTGGATAAAATGGATGTAGAGTGGATAAAAATGGATGTAGAGTGGATAAATTGAATGTAGAGTAGATAAAATGGATGTAGAGTGGATAAAATGGATGTAGAGTTGATAAAATGGATGTAAAGTGGATAAAATGGATGTAGAGTTCATAAAAATGGATGTAGAGTGGATAAAAATGGATGTAGAGTGGATAAAATGGATGTAGAGTGGATAAAACGGATGTAGAGTGGATAAAAAAGGATGTAGAGGGGATAAAATGGATGTAGAGTGGATAAAATTGATGTAGAGTGGATAAAATGGATGTAGAGTGGATAAAAATGGATGTAGAGTGGATAAAATGGATGTAGAGTGGGTAAAATGGATGTAGAGTGGATAAAACGGATGTAGAGTGGATAAAATGGATGTAGAGTGGATAAAAATGGATGTAGAGTGGATAAAATGGATGTAGAGTGGGTAAAATGGATGTAGAGTGGATAAAACGGATGTAGAGTGGATAAAATGGATGTAGAGTGGATAAAATGGATGTGGAGTGGATAACAATGGATGTAGAGTGGATAAAATGGATGTAGAGTGGATAAAAATGGATGTAGAGTGGATAAAATGGATGTAGAGTGGATAAAACGGATGTAGAGTGGATAAAAAAGGATGTAGAGGGGATAAAATGGATGTAGAGTGGATAAAATTGATGTAGAGTGGATAAAATGGATGTAGAGTGGATAAAAATGGATGTAGAGTGGATAAAATGGATGTAGAGTGGGTAAAATAGATGTAGAGTGGATAAAATGGATGTAGAGTTGATAAAAATGGATGTAGAGTGGACAAAATGGATGTAGAGCGGATAAAATGGATGTAGAGTGGATAAAATGGATGTAGAGTGGATAAAATTGATGTAGAGTGGATAAAATTGATGTAGAGTGGATAAAATGGATGTGGAGTGGATAACAATGGATGTAGAGTGGATAAAATGGATGTAGAGTTGATAAAAATGGATGTAGAGTGGATAAAAATGGATGTAGAGTGGATAAAATGGATGTAGAGTGGATAAAACGGATGTAGAGTGGATAAAAAAGGATGTAGAGGGGATAAAATGGATGTAGAGTGGATAAAATTGATGTAGAGTGGATAAAATGGATGTAGAGTTAATAAAAATGGATGTAGAGTGGACAAAATATATGTAGAGTGGATAAAATGGATGTAGAGTTGATAAAAATGGATGTAGAGTGGACAAAATAGATGTAGAGTGGATAAAAATGGATGTAGAGTGGTATAAAATGGATGTAGAGTGGATAAAAATGGATGTAGAGTGGATAAAAATGGATGTAGAGAGGATAAAATGGATGTAGAGTGGATAAAAATGGATGTAGAGTGGATAAAAATGGATGTAGAGAGGATAAAATGGATGTAGAGTGGATAAAAATGGATGTAGAGTGGATAAAAATGGATGTAGAGAGGATAAAATGGATGTAGAATGGATAAAAATGGATGTAGAGTGGATAAAATGGATGTAGAGTGGATAAAATGGATGTAGAGTGGATAAAATGGATGTAGAGTGGGTAAAATAGATGTAGAGTGGATAAAATGGATGTAGAGTTGATAAAAATGGATGTAGAGTGGACAAAATGGATGTAGAGTTAATAAAAATGGATGTAGAGTGGAAATAATGGATGTAGAGAGGATAAAATGGATGTAGAGTGGATAAAATGGATGTAGAGTTCATAAAAATGGATGTAGAGTGGATAAAATTGATGTAGAGCGGATAAAATGGATGTAGAGTGGATAAAATGGATGTGGAGTGGATAACAATGGATGTAGAGTGGATAAAATGGATGTAGAGTTGATAAAAATGGATGTAGAGTGGATAAAAATGGATTTAGTGTGGATAAAATGGATGTAGAGTGGATAAAACGGATGTAGAGTGGATAAAAAAGGATGTAGAGGGGATAAAATGGATGTAGAGTGGATAAAATTGATGTAGAGTGGATAAAATGGATGTAGAGTGGATAAAAATGGATGTAGAGTGGATAAAATGGATGTAGAGTGGGTAAAATGGATGTAGAGTGGATAAAACGGATGTAGAGTGGATAAAATGGATGCAGAGTGGATAAAATGGATGTGGAGTGGATAAAATGGATGTAGAGTTGATAAAATGGATGTAGAGTGGATAAAATGGATGTAGAGTTAATAAAAATGGATGTAGAGTGGAAATAATGGATGTAGAGAGGATAAAATGGATGTAGAGTGGATAAAATGGATGTAGAGTTCATAAAAATGGATGTAGAGTGGATAAAATTGATGTAGAGCGGATAAAATGGATGTAGAGTGGATAAAATGGATGTGGAGTGGATAACAATGGATGTAGAGTGGATAAAATGGATGTAGAGTTGATAAAAATGGATGTACAGTGGATAAAAATGGATGTAGAGTGGATAAAATGGATGTAGAGTGGATAAAACGGATGTACAGTGGATAAAAAAGGATGTAGAGGGGATAAAATGGATGTAGAGTGGATAAAATTGATGTAGAGTGGATAAAATGGATGTAGAGTTAATAAAAATGGATGTAGAGTGGACAAAATATATGTAGAGTGGATGTTCGCGAAATCTGCATTCCCGACGGATCGGGAAAGCAGGTTTCACGAGGCTCGTATTCATTCACGGCAGTTTTCATACCGGAAGTCAAATTATGTCCAAAAACCATTCTAAGGCGTCTTAGGACGTTTTGGAATGCGCGCGTCGTCACGTGATGCCCAGCATGCCCTACGCAGTGGGCATGATGCGACGCCATACTGTCTTCTTCAATAACCGTTGAACCGCGAAGTCGTACGGATCGAGTCGAGCGTTCTTGTTGTATCTTTTGTTATAATTTGACCACAGCATCATATCACATTCCATTTTCATCTCACGGCTTTCTCATACACTCATATAAATTCAGTGACCACATCCACGGACGAAACAAGGCTATTCACACGGACAAACGACTCAGGACTTCCACATTCACATTCACCACACGTGCATAGGCACCCCACGGTAAAATCTCTTTTATACTATTACATCCCTCACACGCATCACACTGAAACTGCGTATGTAAATACTCCGTGTATATATATTCATCTCGGGAAATATCATTGTACATATTCATTTGCTCGGTTCGCATCATGTCTGAATAAATCAACTGTTATTTTTTCTCATCATAAAATGCACGTGTACGAATAATTTCATCACCTTTCCACCATCCGAGATACAGTCCACCTTAATATCGAACAGTGGATAAAATGGATGTAGAGTTGATAAAAATGGATGTAGAGTGGACAAAATGGATGTAGAGCGGATAAAATGGATGTAGAGTGGATAAAATGGATGTGGAGTGGATAACAATGGATGTAGAGTGGATAAAATGGATGTAGAGTTGATAAAAATGGATGTAGAGTGGATAAAAATGGATGTAGAGTGGATAAAATGGATGTAGAGTGGATAAAACGGATGTAGAGTGGATAAAAAAGGATGTAGAGGGGATAAAATGGATGTAGAGTGGATAAAATTGATGTAGAGTGGATAAAATGGATGTAGAGTTAATAAAAATGGATGTAGAGTGGACAAAATAGATGTAGAGTGGATAAAATGGATGTAGAGTGGATAAAACGGATGTAGAGTGGATAAAAAAGGATGTAGAGGGGATAAAATGGATGTAGAGTGGATAAAATTGATGTAGAGCGGATAAAATGGATGTAGAGTGGATAAAATGGATGTGGAGTGAATAACAATGGATGTAGAGTATATAAAATGGATGTAGAGTACATAAAATGGATGTAGAGTGGATAAAACGGATGTAGAGTGGATAAAAAAGGATGTAGAGGGGATAAAATGGATGTAGAGTTCATAAAAATGGATGTAGAGTGGATAAAATTGATGTAGAGCGGATAAAATGGATGTAGAGTGGATAAAATGGATGTAGAGTGGGTAAAATAGATGTAGAGTGGATAAAATGGATGTAGAGTTGATAAAAATGGATGTAGAGTGGACAAAATGGATGTAGAGTTAATAAAAATGGATGTAGAGTGGAAATAATGGATGTAGAGAGGATAAAATGGATGTAGAGTGGATAAAATGGATGTAGAGTTCATAAAAATGGATGTAGAGTGGATAAAATTGATGTAGAGCGGATAAAATGGATGTAGAGTGGATAAAATGGATGTGGAGTGGATAACAATGGATGTAGAGTGGATAAAATGGATGTAGAGTGGATAAAAATGGATGTAGAGTGGATAAAAATGGATGTAGAGTGGATAAAATGGATGTAGAGTGGATAAAACGGATGTAGAGTGGATAAAAAAGGATGTAGAGGGGATAAAATGGATGTAGAGTGGATAAAATTGATGTAGAGTGGATAAAATGGATGTAGAGTGGATAAGAATGGATGTAGAGTGGATAAAATGGATGTAGAGTGGGTAAAATGGATGTAGAGTGGATAAAACGGATGTAGAGTGGATAAAATGGATGTAGAGTGGATAAAATGGATGTGGAGTGGATAACAATGGATGTAGAGTGGATAAATTGAATGTAGAGTAGATAAAATGGATGTATAGTGGATAAAATGGATGTAGAGTTGATAAAATGGATGTAGAGTGGAAATAATGGATGTAGAGAGGATAAAATGGATGTAGAGTGGATAAAATGGCTGTAGAGTTCATAAAAATGGATGTAGAGTGGATAAAATTGATGTAGAGCGGATAAAATGGATGTAGAGTGGATAAAATGGATGTGGAGTGGATAACAATGGATGTAGAGTGGATAAAATGGATGTAGAGTTGATAAAAATGGATGTAGAGTGGATAAAAATGGATGTAGAGTGGATAAAATGGATGTAGAGTGGGTAAAATGGATGTAGAGTGGATAAAACGGATGTAGAGTGGATAAAATGGATGTAGAGTGGATAAAAATGGATGTAGAGTGGATAAAATGGATGTAGAGTGGATAAAACGGATGTAGAGTGGATAAAAAAGGATGTAGAGGGGATAAAATGGATGTAGAGTGGATAAAATTGATGTAGAGTGGATAAAATGGATGTAGAGTGGATAAAAATGGATGTAGAGTGGATAAAATGGATGTAGAGTGGGTAAAATAGATGTAGAGTGGATAAAATGGATGTAGAGTTGATAAAAATGGATGTAGAGTGGACAAAATGGATGTAGAGCGGATAAAATGGATGTAGAGTGGATAAAAATGGATGTAGAGTGGATAAAATGGATGTAGAGTGGGTAAAATGGATGTAGAGTGGATAAAATGGATGTAGAGTGGATAAAATTGATGTAGAGTGGATAAAATTGATGTAGAGTGGATAAAATGGATGTGGAGTGGATAACAATGGATGTAGAGTGGATAAAATGGATGTAGAGTTGATAAAAATGGATGTAGAGTGGATAAAAATGGATGTAGAGTGGATAAAATGGATGTAGAGTGGATAAAACGGATGTAGAGTGGATAAAAAAGGATGTAGAGGGGATAAAATGGATGTAGAGTGGATAAAATTGATGTAGAGTGGATAAAATGGATGTAGAGTTAATAAAAATGGATGTAGAGTGGACAAAATAGATGTAGAGTGGATAAAATGGATGTAGATTGGATAAAAATAGATGTAGAGTGGATAAAATGGATGTAGAGTGGATAAAAATGGATGTAGAGTGGATAAAAAAGGATGTAGAGGGGATAAAATGGATGTAGAGTGGATAAAATTGATGTAGAGCGGATAAAATGGATGTAGAGTGGATAAAACGGATGTAGAGTGGATAAAAAAGGATGTAGAGGGGATAAAATGGATGTAGAGTGGATAAAATTGATGTAGAGTGGATAAAATGGATGTAGAGTGGATAAAAATGGATGTAGAGTGGATAAATTGAATGTAGAGTAGATAAAATGGATGTAGAGTGGATAAAATGGATGTAGAGTTGATAAAATGGATGTAAAGTGGATAAAATGGATGTAGAGTTCATAAAAATGGATGTAGAGTGGATAAAAATGGATGTAGAGTGGATAAAATGGATGTAGAGTGGATAAAACGGATGTAGAGTGGATAAAAAAGGATGTAGAGGGGATAAAATGGATGTAGAGTGGATAAAATTGATGTAGAGTGGATAAAATGGATGTAGAGTGGATAAAAATGGATGTAGAGTGGATAAAATGGATGTAGAGTGGGTAAAATGGATGTAGAGTGGATAAAACGGATGTAGAGTGGATAAAATGGATGTAGAGTGGATAAAAATGGATGTAGAGTGGATAAAATGGATGTAGAGTGGGTAAAATGGATGTAGAGTGGATAAAATGGATGTAGAGTGGATAAAATGGATGTAGAGTGGATAAAATGGATGTGGAGTGGATAACAATGGATGTAGAGTGGATAAAATGGATGTAGAGTGGATAAAAATGGATGTAGAGTGGATAAAATGGATGTAGAGTGGATAAAACGGATGTAGAGTGGATAAAAAAGGATGTAGAGGGGATAAAATGGATGTAGAGTGGATAAAATTGATGTAGAGTGGATAAAATGGATGTAGAGTGGATAAAAATGGATGTAGAGTGGATAAAATGGATGTAGAGTGGGTAAAATAGATGTAGAGTGGATAAAATGGATGTAGAGTTGATAAAAATGGATGTAGAGTGGAAAAAATGGATGTAGAGTGGATAAAATGGATGTAGAGTGGATAAAATGGATGTAGAGTGGATAAAATTGATGTAGAGTGGATAAAATTGATGTAGAGTGGATAAAATGGATGTGGAGTGGATAACAATGGATGTAGAGTGGATAAAATGGATGTAGAGTTGATAAAAATGGATGTAGAGTGGATAAAAATGGATGTAGAGTGGATAAAATGGATGTAGAGTGGATAAAACGGATGTAGAGTGGATAAAAAAGGATGTAGAGGGGATAAAATGGATGTAGAGTGGATAAAATTGATGTAGAGTGGATAAAATGGATGTAGAGTGGATAAAAATGGATGTAGAGTGGATAAAATGGATGTAGAGTGGATAAAATGGATGTAGAGTGGATAAAACGGATGTAGAGTGGATAAAATGGATGTAGAGTGGATAAAATGGATGTGGAGTGGATAACCATGGATGTAGAGTGGATAAAATGGATGTAGAGTGGATAAAAATGGATGTAGAGTGGATAAAATGGATGTAGAGTGGATAAAACGGATGTAGAGTGGATAAAAAAGGATGTAGAGGGGATAAAATGGATGTAGAGTGGATAAAATTGATGTAGAGTGGATAAAATGGATGTAGAGTGGATAAAAATGGATGTAGAGTGGATAAAATGGATGTAGAGTGGGTAAAATAGATGTAGAGTGGATAAAATGGATGTAGAGTTGATAAAAATGGATGTAGAGTGGACAAAATGGATGTAGAGCGGATAAAATGGATGTAGAGTGGATAAAATGGATGTAGAGTGGATAAAATTGATGTAGAGTGGATAAAATTGATGTAGAGTGGATAAAATGGATGTGGAGTGGATAACAATGGATGTAGAGTGGATAAAATGGATGTAGAGTTGATAAAAATGGATGTAGAGTGGATAAAAATGGATGTAGAGTGGATAAAATGGATGTAGAGTGGATAAAACGGATGTAGAGTGGATAAAAAAGGATGTAGAGGGGATAAAATGGATGTAGAGTGGATAAAATTGATGTAGAGTGGATAAAATGGATGTAGAGTTAATAAAAATGGATGTAGAGTGGACAAAATAGATGTAGAGTGGATAAAATGGATGTAGATTGGATAAAAATAGATGTAGAGTGGATAAAATGGATGTAGAGTGGATAAAACGGATGTAGAGTGGATAAAAAAGGATGTAGAGGGGATAAAATGGATGTAGAGTGGATAAAATTGATGTAGAGCGGATAAAATGGATGTAGAGTGGATAAAACGGATGTAGAGTGGATAAAAAAGGATGTAGAGGGGATAAAATGGATGTAGAGTGGATAAAATTGATGTAGAGTGGATAAAATGGATGTAGAGTGGATAAAAATGGATGTAGAGTGGATAAATTGAATGTAGAGTAGATAAAATGGATGTAGAGTGGATAAAATGGATGTAGAGTGGATAAAATGGATGTAGAGTGGATAAAACGGATGTAGAGTGGATAAAAAAGGATGTAGAGGGGATAAAATGGATGTAGAGTGGATAAAATTGATGTAGAGTGGATAAAATGGATGTAGAGTGGATAAAAATGGATGTAGAGTGGATAAAATGGATGTAGAGTGGATAAAATGGATGTAGAGTGGATAAAACGGATGTAGAGTGGATAAAATGGATGTAGAGTGGATAAAAATGGATGTAGAGTGGATAAAATGGATGTAGAGTGGGTAAAATGGATGTAGAGTGGATAAAACGGATGTAGAGTGGATAAAATGGATGTAGAGTGGATAAAATGGATGTGGAGTGGATAACAATGGATGTAGAGTGGATAAAATGGATGTAGAGTGGATAAAAATGGATGTAGAGTGGATAAAATGGATGTAGAGTGGATAAAACGGATGTAGAGTGGATAAAAAAGGATGTAGAGGGGATAAAATGGATGTAGAGTGGATAAAATTGATGTAGAGTGGATAAAATGGATGTAGAGTGGATAAAAATGGATGTAGAGTGGATAAAATGGATGTAGAGTGGGTAAAATAGATGTAGAGTGGATAAAATGGATGTAGAGTTGATAAAAATGGATGTAGAGTGGACAAAATGGATGTAGAGCGGATAAAATGGATGTAGAGTGGATAAAATGGATGTAGAGTGGATAAAATGGATGTAGAGTGGATAAAATGGATGTAGAGTGGATAAAATGGATGTGGAGTGGATAACAATGGATGTAGAGTGGATAAAATGGATGTAGAGATGATAAAAATGGATGTAGAGTGGACAAAATAGATGTAGAGTGGATAAAAATGGATGTAGAGTGGATAAAATGGATGTAGAGTGGATAAAACGGATGTAGAGTGGATAAAAAAGGATGTAGAGGGGATAAAATTGATGTAGAGTGGATAAAATGGATGTAGAGTTAATAAAAATGGATGTAGAGTGGACAAAATAGATGTAGAGTGGATAAAATGGATGTAGATTGGATAAAAATAGATGTAGAGTGGATTAAATGGATGTAGAGTGGATAAAACGGATGTAGAGTGGATAAAAAAGGATGTAGAGGGGATAAAATGGATGTAGAGTGGATAAAATTGATGTAGAGCGGATAAAATGGATGTAGAGTGGATAAAACGGATGTAGAGTGGATAAAAAAGGATGTAGAGGGGATAAAATGGATGTAGAGTGGATAAAATTGATGTAGAGTGGATAAAATGGATGTAGAGTGGATAAAAATGGATGTAGAGTGGATAAATTGAATGTAGAGTAGATAAAATGGATGTAGAGTGGATAAAATGGATGTAGAGTTGATAAAATGGATGTAAAGTGGATAAAATGGATGTAGAGTTCATAAAAATGGATGTAGAGTGGATAAAAATGGATGTAGAGTGGATAAAATGGATGTAGAGTGGATAAAACGGATGTAGAGTGGATAAAAAAGGATGTAGAGGGGATAAAATGGATGTAGAGTGGATAAAATTGATGTAGAGTGGATAAAATGGATGTAGAGTGGATAAAAATGGATGTAGAGTGGATAAAATGGATATAGAGTGGGTAAAATGGATGTAGAGTTGATAAAAATGGATGTAGAGTGGATAAAAATGGATGTAGAGTGGATAAAATGGATGTAGAGTGGATAAAACGGATGTAGAGTGGATAAAAAAGGATGTAGAGGGGATAAAATGGATGTAGAGTGGATAAAATTGATGTAGAGTGGATAAAATGGATGTAGAGTGGATAAGAATGGATGTAGAGTGGATAAAAATGGATGTAGAGTTAATAAAAATGGATGTAGAGTGGACAAAATAGATGTAGAGTGGATAAAATGGATGTAGAGTTGATAAAAATGGATGTAGAGTGGACAAAATAGATGTAGAGTGGATAAAAATGGATGTAGAGTGGTATAAAATGGATGTGGAGTGGATAAAAATGGATGTAGAGAGGATAAAATGGATGTAGAGTGGATAAAAATGGATGTAGAGTGGATAAAATGGATGTAGAGTGGATAAAAATGGATGTAGAGTGGATAAAATGGATGTAGAGTGGATAAAATGGATGTAGAGTGGATAAAATGGATGTAGAGTTGATAAAAATGGATGTAGAGTGGAAATAATGGATGTAGAGAGGATAAAATGGATGTAGAGTGGATAAAATGGATGTAGAGTTCATAAAAATGGATGTAGAGTGGATAAAATGGATGTGGAGTGGATAACAATGGATGTAGAGTGGATAAAATGGATGTAGAGTTGATAAAAATGGATGTAGAGTGGACAAAATAGATGTAGAGTGGATAAAAATGGATGTAGAGTGGATAAAATGGATGTAGAGTGGATAAAACGGATGTAGAGTGGATAAAAAAGGATGTAGAGGGGATAAAATGGATGTAGAGTTCATAAAAATGGATGTAGAGTGGATAAAATTGATGTAGAGCTGATAAAATGGATGTAGAGTGGATAAAATGGATGTAGAGTGGGTAAAATAGATGTAGAGTGGATAAAATGGATGTAGAGTGGATAAAATGGATGTAGAGTGGGTAAAATGGATGTAGAGTGGATAAAACGGATGTAGAGTGGATAAAATGGATGTAGAGTGGATAAAATGGATGTGGAGTGGATAACCATGGATGTAGAGTGGATAAAATGGATGTAGAGTGGATAAAAATGGATGTAGAGTGGATAAAATGGATGTAGAGTGGATAAAATTGATGTAGAGTGGATAAAATTGATGTAGAGTGGATAAAATGGATGTGGAGTGGATAACAATGGATGTAGAGTGGATAAAATGGATGTAGAGTTGATAAAAATGGATGTAGAGTGGATAAAAATGGATGTAGAGTGGATAAAATGGATGTAGAGTGGATAAAAATGGATGTAGAGTGGATAAAATGGATGTAGAGTGGATAAAACGGATGTAGAGTGGATAAAAAAGGATGTAGAGGGGATAAAATGGATGTAGAGTGGATAAAATTGATGTAGAGTGGATAAAATGGATGTAGAGTGGATAAAAATGGATGTAGAGTGGATAAAATGGATGTAGAGTGGGTAAAATAGATGTAGAGTGGATAAAATGGATGTAGAGTTGATAAAAATGGATGTAGAGTGGACAAAATGGATGTAGAGCGGATAAAATGGATGTAGAGTGGATAAAATGGATGTAGAGTGGATAAAATTGATGTAGAGTGGATAAAATTGATGTAGAGTGGATAAAATGGATGTGGAGTGGATAACAATGGATGTAGAGTGGATAAAATGGATGTAGAGTTGATAAAAATGGATGTAGAGTGGATAAAAATGGATGTAGAGTGGATAAAATGGATGTAGAGTGGATAAAACGGATGTAGAGTGGATAAAAAAGGATGTAGAGGGGATAAAATGGATGTAGAGTGGATAAAATTGATGTAGAGTGGATAAAATGGATGTAGAGTTAATAAAAATGGATGTAGAGTGGACAAAATAGATGTAGAGTGGATAAAATGGATGTAGATTGGATAAAAATAGATGTAGAGTGGATAAAATGGATGTAGGGTGGATAAAACGGATGTAGAGTGGATAAAAAAGGATGTAGAGGGGATAAAATGGATGTAGAGTGGATAAAATTGATGTAGAGCGGATAAAATGGATGTAGAGTGGATAAAACGGATGTAGAGTGGATAAAAAAGGATGTAGAGGGGATAAAATGGATGTAGAGTGGATAAAATTGATGTAGAGTGGATAAAATGGATGTAGAGTGGATAAAAATGGATGTAGAGTGGATAAATTGAATGTAGAGTAGATAAAATGGATGTAGAGTGGATAAAATGGATGTAGAGTTGATAAAATGGATGTAAAGTGGATAAAATGGATGTAGAGTTCATAAAAATGGATGTAGAGTGGATAAAAATGGATGTAGAGTGGATAAAATGGATGTAGAGTGGATAAAACGGATGTAGAGTGGATAAAAAAGGATGTAGAGGGGATAAAATGGATGTAGAGTGGATAAAATTGATGTAGAGTGGATAAAATGGATGTAGAGTGGATAAAAATGGATGTAGAGTGGATAAAATGGATGTAGAGTGGGTAAAATGGAAGTAGAGTTGATAAAAATGGATGTAGAGTGGATAAAAATGGATGTAGAGTGGATAAAATGGATGTAGAGTGGATAAAACGGATGTAGAGTGGATAAAAAAGGATGTAGAGGGGATAAAATGGATGTAGAGTGGATAAAATTGATGTAGAGTGGATAAAATGGATGTAGAGTGGATAAGAATGGATGTAGAGTGGATAAAAATGGATGTAGAGTGGATAAAATGGATGTAGAGTGGATAAAAATGGATGTAGAGTGGATAAAATGGATGTAGAGTGGATAAAACGGATGTAGAGTGGATAAAAAAGGATGTAGAGGGGATAAAATGGATGTAGAGTGGATAAAATTGATGTAGAGTGGATAAAATGGATGTAGAGTGGATAAAAATGGATGTAGAGTGGATAAAATGGATGTAGAGTGGGTAAAATAGATGTAGAGTGGATAAAATGGATGTAGAGTTGATAAAAATGGATGTAGAGTGGACAAAATGGATGTAGAGCGGATAAAATGGATGTAGAGTGGATAAAATGGATGTAGAGTGGATAAAATTGATGTAGAGTGGATAAAATTGATGTAGAGTGGATAAAATGGATGTGGAGTGGATAACAATGGATGTAGAGTGGATAAAATGGATGTAGAGTTGATAAAAATGGATGTAGAGTGGATAAAAATGGATGTAGAGTGGATAAAATGGATGTAGAGTGGATAAAACGGATGTAGAGTGGATAAAAAAGGATGTAGAGGGGATAAAATGGATGTAGAGTGGATAAAATTGATGTAGAGTGGATAAAATGGATGTAGAGTTAATAAAAATGGATGTAGAGTGGACAAAATAGATGTAGAGTGGATAAAATGGATGTAGATTGGATAAAAATGGATGTAGAGTGGATAAAATGGATGTAGGGTGGATAAAACGGATGTAGAGTGGATAAAAAAGGATGTAGAGGGGATAAAATGGATGTAGAGTGGATAAAATTGATGTAGAGCGGATAAAATGGATGTAGAGTGGATAAAACGGATGTAGAGTGGATAAAAAAGGATGTAGAGGGGATAAAATGGATGTAGAGTGGATAAAATTGATGTAGAGTGGATAAAATGGATGTAGAGTGGATAAAAATGGATGTAGAGTGGATAAATTGAATGTAGAGTAGATAAAATGGATGTAGAGTGGATAAAATGGATGTAGAGTTGATAAAATGGATGTAAAGTGGATAAAATGGATGTAGAGTTCATAAAAATGGATGTAGAGTGGATAAAAATGGATGTAGAGTGGATAAAATGGATGTAGAGTGGATAAAACGGATGTAGAGTGGATAAAAAAGGATGTAGAGGGGATAAAATGGATGTAGAGTGGATAAAATTGATGTAGAGTGGATAAAATGGATGTAGAGTGGATAAAAATGGATGTAGAGTGGATAAAATGGATGTAGAGTGGGTAAAATGGATGTAGAGTTGATAAAAATGGATGTAGAGTGGATAAAAATGGATGTAGAGTGGATAAAATGGATGTAGAGTGGATAAAACGGATGTAGAGTGGATAAAAAAGGATGTAGAGGGGATAAAATGGATGTAGAGTGGATAAAATTGATGTAGAGTGGATAAAATGGATGTAGAGTGGATAAGAATGGATGTAGAGTGGATAAAAATGGATGTAGAGTTAATAAAAATGGATGTAGAGTGGACAAAATAGATGTAGAGTGGATAAAAATGGATGTAGAGTGGTATAAAATGGATGTGGAGTGGATAAAAATGGATGTAGAGAGGATAAAATGGATGTAGAGTGGATAAAAATGGATGTAGAGTGGATAAAATGGATGTAGAGTGGATAAAAATGGATGTAGAGTGGATAAAATGGATGTAGAGTGGATAAAATGGATGTAGAGTGGATAAAATGGATGTAGAGTTGATAAAAATGGATGTAGAGTGGAAATAATGGATGTAGAGAGGATAAAATGGATGTAGAGTGGATAAAATGGATGTAGAGTTCATAAAAATGGATGTAGAGTGGATAAAATGGATGTGGAGTGGATAACAATGGATGTAGAGTGGATAAAATGGATGTAGAGTTGATAAAAATGGATGTAGAGTGGACAAAATAGATGTAGAGTGGATAAAAATGGATGTAGAGTAGATAAAATGGATGTAGAGTGGATAAAACGGATGTAGAGTGGATAAAAAAGGATGTAGAGGGGATAAAATGGATGTAGAGTTCATAAAAATGGATGTAGAGTGGATAAAATTGATGTAGAGCGGATAAAATGGATGTAGAGTGGATAAAATGGATGTAGAGTGGGTAAAATGGATGTAGAGTGGATAAAATGGATGTAGAGTTGATAAAAATGGATGTAGAGTGGACAAAATGGATGTAGAGTTAATAAAAATGGATGTAGAGTGGAAATAATGGATGTAGAGAGGATAAAATGGATGTAGAGTGGATAAAATGGATGTAGAGTTCATAAAAATGGATGTAGAGTGGATAAAATTGATGTAGAGCGGATAAAATGGATGTAGAGTGGATAAAATGGATGTGGAGTGGATAACAATGGATGTAGAGTGGATAAAATGGATGTAGAGTTGATAAAAATGGATGTAGAGTGGATAAAAATGGATGTAGAGTGGATAAAATGGATGTAGAGTGGATAAAACGGATGTAGAGTGGATAAAAAAGGATGTAGAGGGGATAAAATGGATGTAGAGTGGATAAAATTGATGTAGAGTGGATAAAATGGATGTAGAGTGGATAAGAATGGATGTAGAGTGGATAAAATGGATGTAGAGTGGGTAAAATGGATGTAGAGTGGATAAAATGGATGTAGAGTGGATAAAATGGATGTAGAGTGGATAAAATGGATGTGGAGTGGATAACAATGGATGTAGAGTGGATAAATTGAATGTAGAGTAGATAAAATGGATGTATAGTGGATAAAATGGATGTAGAGTTGATAAAATGGATGTAGAGTGGAAATAATGGATGTAGAGAGGATAAAATGGATGTAGAGTGGATAAAATGGCTGTAGAGTTCATAAAAATGGATGTAGAGTGGATAAAATTGATGTAGAGCGGATAAAATGGATGTAGAGTGGATAAAATGGATGTGGAGTGGATAACAATGGATGTAGAGTGGATAAAATGGATGTAGAGTTGATAAAAATGGATGTAGAGTGGATAAAAATGGATGTAGAGTGGATAAAATGGATGTAGAGTGGGTAAAATGGATGTAGAGTGGATAAAACGGATGTAGAGTGGATAAAATGGATGTAGAGTGGATAAAAATGGATGTAGAGTGGATAAAATGGATTTAGAGTGGATAAAACGGATGTAGAGTGGATAAAAAAGGATGTAGAGGGGATAAAATGGATGTAGAGTGGATAAAATTGATGTAGAGTGGATAAAATGGATGTAGAGTGGATAAAAATGGATGTAGAGTGGATAAAATGGATGTAGAGTGGGTAAAATAGATGTAGAGTGGATAAAATGGATGTAGAGTTGATAAAAATGGATGTAGAGTGGACAAAATGGATGTAGAGCGGATAAAATTGATGTAGAGCGGATACAATGGATGTAGAGTGGATAAAACGGATGTAGAGTGGATAAAAAAGGATGTAGAGGGGATAAAATGGATGTAGAGTGGATAAAATTGATGTAGAGTGGATAAAATGGATGTAGAGTGGATAAAAATGGATGTAGAGTGGATAAATTGAATGTAGAGTAGATAAAATGGATGTAGAGTGGATAAAATGGATGTAGAGTTGATAAAATGGATGTAAAGTGGATAAAATGGATGTAGAGTTCATAAAAATGGATGTAGAGTGGATAAAAATGGATGTAGAGTGGATAAAATGGATGTAGAGTGGATAAAACGGATGTAGAGTGGATAAAAAAGGATGTAGAGGGGATAAAATGGATGTAGAGTGGATAAAATTGATGTAGAGTGGATAAAATGGATGTAGAGTGGATAAAAATGGATGTAGAGTGGATAAAATGGATGTAGAGTGGGTAAAATGGATGTAGAGTGGATAAAACGGATGTAGAGTGGATAAAATGGATGTAGAGTGGATAAAAATGGATGTAGAGTGGATAAAATGGATGTAGAGTGGATAAAATGGATGTAGAGTGGATAAAACGGATGTAGAGTGGATAAAATGGATGTAGAGTGGATAAAATGGATGTGGAGTGGATAACAATGGATGTAGAGTGGATAAAATGGATGTAGAGTGGATAAAAATGGATGTAGAGTGGATAAAATGGATGTAGAGTGGATAAAACGGATGTAGAGTGGATAAAAAAGGATGTAGAGGGGATAAAATGGATGTAGAGTGGATAAAATTGATGTAGAGTGGATAAAATGGATGTAGAGTGGATAAAAATGGATGTAGAGTGGATAAAATGGATGTAGAGTGGGTAAAATAGATGTAGAGTGGATAAAATGGATGTAGAGTTGATAAAAATGGATGTAGAGTGGACAAAATGGATGTAGAGCGGATAAAATGGATGTAGAGTGGATAAAATGGATGTAGAGTGGATAAAATTGATGTAGAGTGGATAAAATTGATGTAGAGTGGATAAAATGGATGTGGAGTGGATAACAATGGATGTAGAGTGGATAAAATGGATGTAGAGTTGATAAAAATGGATGTAGAGTGGATAAAAATGGATGTAGAGTGGATAAAATGGATGTAGAGTGGATAAAAATGGATGTAGAGTGGATAAAATGGATGTAGAGTGGATAAAATGGATGTAGAGTGGATAAAACGGATGTAGAGTGGATAAAAAAGGATGTAGAGGGGATAAAATGGATGTAGAGTGGATAAAATTGATGTAGAGTGGATAAAATGGATGTAGAGTGGATAAAAATGGATGTAGAGTGGATAAAATGGATGTAGAGTGGGTAAAATAGATGTAGAGTGGATAAAATGGATGTAGAGTTGATAAAAATGGATGTAGAGTGGACAAAATGGATGTAGAGCGGATAAAATGGATGTAGAGTGGATAAAATGGATGTAGAGTTCATAAAAATGGATGTAGAGTGGATAAAATGGATGTGGAGTGGATAACAATGGATGTAGAGTGGATAAAATGGATGTAGAGTTGATAAAAATGGATGTAGAGTGGACAAAATAGATGTAGAGTGGATAAAAATGGATGTAGAGTGGATAAAATGGATGTAGAGTGGATAAAACGGATGTAGAGTGGATAAAAAAGGATGTAGAGGGGATAAAATGGATGTAGAGTTCATAAAAATGGATGTAGAGTGGATAAAATTGATGTAGAGCGGATAAAATGGATGTAGAGTGGATAAAATGGATGTAGAGTGGGTAAAATAGATGTAGAGTGGATAAAATGGATGTAGAGTTGATAAAAATGGATGTAGAGTGGACAAAATGGATGTAGAGTTAATAAAAATGGATGTAGAGTGGAAATAATGGATGTAGAGAGGATAAAATGGATGTAGAGTGGATAAAATGGATGTAGAGTTCATAAAAATGGATGTAGAGTGGATAAAATTGATGTAGAGCGGATAAAATGGATGTAGAGTGGATAAAATGGATGTGGAGTGGATAACAATGGATGTAGAGTGGATAAAATGGATGTAGAGTTGATAAAAATGGATGTAGAGTGGATAAAAATGGATGTAGAGTGGATAAAATGGATGTAGAGTGGATAAAACGGATGTAGAGTGGATAAAAAAGGATGTAGAGGGGATAAAATGGATGTAGAGTGGATAAAATTGATGTAGAGTGGATAAAATGGATGTAGAGTGGATAAGAATGGATGTAGAGTGGATAAAATGGATGTAGAGTGGGTAAAATGGATGTAGAGTGGATAAAATGGATGTAGAGTGGATAAAAATGGATGTAGAGTGGATAAAATGGATGTGGAGTGGATAACAATGGATGTAGAGTGGATAAATTGAATGTAGAGTAGATAAAATGGATGTATAGTGGATAAAATGGATGTAGAGTTGATAAAATGGATGTAGAGTGGAAATAATGGATGTAGAGAGGATAAAATGGATGTAGAGTGGATAAAATGGCTGTAGAGTTCATAAAAATGGATGTAGAGTGGATAAAATTGATGTAGAGCGGATAAAATGGATGTAGAGTGGATAAAATGGATGTGGAGTGGATAACAATGGATGTAGAGTGGATAAAATGGATGTAGAGTTGATAAAAATGGATGTAGAGTGGATAAAAATGGATGTAGAGTGGATAAAATGGATGTAGAGTGGATAAAACGGATGTAGAGTGGATAAAAAAGGATGTAGAGGGGATAAAATGGATGTAGAGTGGATAAAATTGATGTAGAGTGGATAAAATGGATGTAGAGTGGATAAAAATGGATGTAGAGTGGATAAAATGGATGTAGAGTGGGTAAAATGGATGTAGAGTGGATAAAACGGATGTAGAGTGGATAAAATGGATGTAGAGTGGATAAAATGGATGTGGAGTGGATAACCATGGATGTAGAGTGGATAAAATGGATGTAGAGTGGATAAAAATGGATGTAGAGTGGATAAAATGGATGTAGAGTGGATAAAACGGATGTAGAGTGGATAAAAAAGGATGTAGAGGGGATAAAATGGATGTAGAGTGGGTAAAATAGATGTAGAGTGGATAAAATGGATGTAGAGTTGATAAAAATGGATGTAGAGTGGACAAAATGGATGTAGAGCGGATAAAATGGATGTAGAGTGGATAAAATGGATGTAGAGTGGATAAAATTGATGTAGAGTGGATAAAATTGATGTAGAGTGGATAAAATGGATGTGGAGTGGATAACAATGGATGTAGAGTGGATAAAATGGATGTAGAGTTGATAAAAATGGATGTAGAGTGGATAAAAATGGATGTAGAGTGGATAAAATGGATGTAGAGTGGATAAAACGGATGTAGAGTGGATAAAAAAGGATGTAGAGGGGATAAAATGGATGTAGAGTGGGTAAAATAGATGTAGAGTGGATAAAATGGATGTAGAGTGGACAAAATGGATGTAGAGCGGATAAAATGGATGTAGAGTGGATAAAATGGATGTAGAGTGGATAAAATTGATGTAGAGTGGATAAAATTGATGTAGAGGGGATAAAATGGATGTAGAGTGGATAAAATTGATGTAGAGCGGATAAAATGGATGTAGAGTGGATAAAACGGATGTAGAGTGGATAAAAAAGGATGTAGAGGGGATAAAATGGATGTAGAGTGGATAAAATTGATGTAGAGTGGATAAAATGGATGTAGAGTGGATAAAAATGGATGTAGAGTGGATAAATTGAATGTAGAGTAGATAAAATGGATGTAGAGTGGATAAAATGGATGTAGAGTTGATAAAATGGATGTAAAGTGGATAAAATGGATGTAGAGTTCATAAAAATGGATGTAGAGTGGATAAAAATGGATGTAGAGTGGATAAAATGGATGTAGAGTGGATAAAACGGATGTAGAGTGGATAAAAAAGGATGTAGAGGGGATAAAATGGATGTAGAGTGGATAAAATTGATGTAGAGTGGATAAAATGGATGTAGAGTGGATAAAAATGGATGTAGAGTGGATAAAATGGATGTAGAGTGGGTAAAATGGATGTAGAGTGGATAAAACGGATGTAGAGTGGATAAAATGGATGTAGAGTGGATAAAAATGGATGTAGAGTGGATAAAATGGATGTAGAGTGGATAAAACGGATGTAGAGTGGATAAAATGGATGTAGAGTGGATAAAATGGATGTGGAGTGGATAACAATGGATGTAGAGTGGATAAAATGGATGTAGAGTGGATAAAAATGGATGTAGAGTGGATAAAATGGATGTAGAGTGGATAAAACGGATGTAGAGTGGATAAAAAAAGATGTAGAGGGGATAAAATGGATGTAGAGTGGATAAAATTGATGTAGAGTGGATAAAATGGATGTAGAGTGGATAAAAATGGATGTAGAGTGGATAAAATGGATGTAGAGTGGGTAAAATAGATGTAGAGTGGATAAAATGGATGTAGAGTTGATAAAAATGGATGTAGAGTGGACAAAATGGATGTAGAGCGGATAAAATGGATGTAGAGTGGATAAAATGGATGTAGAGTGGATAAAATTGATGTAGAGTGGATAAAATTGATGTAGAGTGGATAAAATGGATGTGGAGTGGATAACAATGGATGTAGAGTGGATAAAATGGATGTAGAGTTGATAAAAATGGATGTAGAGTGGATAAAAATGGATGTAGAGTGGATAAAATGGATGTAGAGTGGATAAAACGGATGTAGAGTGGATAAAAAAGGATGTAGAGGGGATAAAATGGATGTAGAGTGGATAAAATTGATGTAGAGTGGATAAAATGGATGTAGAGTGGATAAAAATGGATGTAGAGTGGATAAAATGGATGTAGAGTGGATAAAACGGATGTAGAGTGGATAAAAAAGGATGTAGAGGGGATAAAATGGATGTAGAGTGGATAAAATTGATGTAGAGTGGATAAAATGGATGTAGAGTGGATAAAAATGGATGTAGAGTGGATAAAATGGATGTAGAGTGGGTAAAATAGATGTAGAGTGGATAAAATGGATGTAGAGTTGATAAAAATGGATGTAGAGCGGATAAAATGGATGTAGAGTGGATAAAATGGATGTAGAGTGGATAAAATTGATGTAGAGTGGATAAAATGGATGTAGAGTTAATAAAAATGGATGTAGAGTGGACAAAATAGATGTAGAGTGGATAAAATGGATGTAGATTGGATAAAAATAGATGTAGAGTGGATAAAATGGATGTAGAGTGGATAAAACGGATGTAGAGTGGATAAAAAAGGATGTAGAGGGGATAAAATGGATGTAGAGTGGATAAAATTGATGTAGAGCGGATAAAATGGATGTAGAGTGGATAAAACGGATGTAGAGTGGATAAAAAAGGATGTAGAGGGGATAAAATGGATGTAGAGTGGATAAAATTGATGTAGAGTGGATAAAATGGATGTAGAGTGGATAAAAATGGATGTAGAGTGGATAAATTGAATGTAGAGTAGATAAAATGGATGTAGAGTGGATAAAATGGATGTAGAGTTGATAAAATGGATGTAAAGTGGATAAAATGGATGTAGAGTTCATAAAAATGGATGTAGAGTGGATAAAAATGGATGTAGAGTGGATAAAATGGATGTAGAGTGGATAAAACGGATGTAGAGTGGATAAAAAAGGATGTAGAGGGGATAAAATGGATGTAGAGTGGATAAAATTGATGTAGAGTGGATAAAATGGATGTAGAGTGGATAAAAATGGATGTAGAGTGGATAAAATGGATGTAGAGTGGGTAAAATGGATGTAGAGTGGATAAAACGGATGTAGAGTGGATAAAAAAGGATGTAGAGGGGATAAAATGGATGTAGAGTGGATAAAATGGATGTAGAGTGGATAAAACGGATGTAGAGTGGATAAAAAAGGATGTAGAGGGGATAAAATGGATGTAGAGTGGATAAAATTGATGTAAAGTGGATAAAATGGATGTAGAGTGGATAAGAATGGATGTAGAGTGGATAAAATGGATGTAGAGTGGGTAAAATGGATGTAGAGTGGATAAAACGGATGTAGAGTGGATAAAATGGATGTAGAGTGGATAAAATGGATGTGGAGTGGATAACAATGGATGTAGAGTGGATAAATTGAATGTAGAGTAGATAAAATGGATGTATAGTGGATAAAATGGATGTAGAGTTGATAAAATGGATGTAGAGTGGAAATAATGGATGTAGAGAGGATAAAATGGATGTAGAGTGGATAAAATGGCTGTAGAGTTCATAAAAATGGATGTAGAGTGGATAAAATTGATGTAGAGCGGATAAAATGGATGTAGAGTGGATAAAATGGATGTGGAGTGGATAACAATGGATGTAGAGTGGATAAAATGGATGTAGAGTTGATAAAAATGGATGTAGAGTGGATAAAAATGGATGTAGAGTGGATAAAATGGATGTAGAGTGGGTAAAATGGATGTAGAGTGGATAAAACGGATGTAGAGTGGATAAAATGAATGTAGAGTGGATAAAAATGGATGTAGAGTGGATAAAATGGATTTAGAGTGGATAAAACGGATGTAGAGTGGATAAAAAAGGATGTAGAGGGGATAAAATGGATGTAGAGTGGATAAAATTGATGTAGAGTGGATAAAATGGATGTAGAGTGGATAAAAATGGATGTAGAGTGGATAAAATGGACGTAGAGTGGGTAAAATAGATGTAGAGTGGATAAAATGGATGTAGAGTTGATAAAAATGGATGTAGAGTGGACAAAATGGATGTAGAGCGGATAAAATGGATGTAGAGTGGATAAAATGGATGTAGAGTGGATAAAATTGATGTAGAGTGGATAAAATTGATGTAGAGTGGATAAAATGGATGTGGAGTGGATAACAATGGATGTAGAGTGGATAAAATGGATGTAGAGTTGATAAAAATGGATGTAGAGTGGATAAAAATGGATGTAGAGTGGATAAAATGGATGTAGAGTGGATAAAACGGATGTAGAGTGGATAAAAAAGGATGTAGAGGGGATAAAATGGATGTAGAGTGGATAAAATTGATGTAGAGTGGATAAAATGGATGTAGAGTTAATAAAAATGGATGTAGAGTGGACAAAATAGATGTAGAGTGGATAAAATGGATGTAGATTGGATAAAAATAGATGTAGAGTGGATAAAATGGATGTAGAGTGGATAAAACGGATGTAGAGTGGATAAAAAAGGATGTAGAGGGGATAAAATGGATGTAGAGTGGATAAAATTGATGTAGAGTGGATAAAATTGATGTAGAGCGGATAAAATGGATGTAGAGTGGATAAAATGGATGTAGAGTGGGTAAAATGGATGTAGAGTGGATAAAACGGATGTAGAGTGGATAAAATGGATGTAGAGTGGATAAAATGGATGTGGAGTGGATAACAATGGATGTAGAGTGGATAAAATGGATGTAGAGTGGATAAAAATGGATGTAGAGTGGATAAAATGGATGTAGAGTGGATAAAACGGATGTAGAGTGGATAAAAAAGGATGTAGAGGGGATAAAATGGATGTAGAGTGGATAAAATTGATGTAGAGTGGATAAAATGGATGTAGAGTGGATAAAAATGGATGTAGAGTGGATAAAAAGGATGTAGAGTGGGTAAAATAGATGTAGAGTGGATAAAATGGATGTAGAGTTGATAAAAATGGATGTAGAGTGGACAAAATGGATGTAGAGCGGATAAAATGGATGTAGAGTGGATAAAATGGATGTAGAGTGGATAAAATTGATGTAGAGTGGATAAAATTGATGTAGAGTGGATAAAATGGATGTGGAGTGGATAACAATGGATGTAGAGTGGATAAAATGGATGTAGAGTTGATAAAAATGGATGTAGAGTGGATAAAAATGGATGTAGAGTGGATAAAATGGATGTAGAGTGGATAAAAATGGATGTAGAGTGGATAAAATGGATGTAGAGTGGATAAAATGGATGTAGAGTGGATAAAACGGATGTAGAGTGGATAAAAAAGGATGTAGAGGGGATAAAATGGATGTAGAGTGGATAAAATTGATGTAGAGTGGATAAAATGGATGTAGAGTGGATAAAACTGGATGTAGAGTGGATAAAATGGATGTAGAGTGGGTAAAATAGATGTAGAGTGGATAAAATGGATGTAGAGTTGATAAAAATGGATGTAGAGTGGACAAAATGGATGTAGAGCGGATAAAATGGATGTAGAGTGGATAAAATGGATGTAGAGTTCATAAAAATGGATGTAGAGTGGATAAAATGGATGTGGAGTGGATAACAATGGATGTAGAGTGGATAAAATGGATGTAGAGTTGATAAAAATGGATGTAGAGTGGACAAAATAGATGTAGAGTGGATAAAAATGGATGTAGAGTGGATAAAATGGATGTAGAGTGGATAAAACGGATGTAGAGTGGATAAAAAAGGATGTAGAGGGGATAAAATGGATGTAGAGTTCATAAAAATGGATGTAGAGTGGATAAAATTGATGTAGAGCGGATAAAATGGATGTAGAGTGGATAAAATGGATGTAGAGTGGGTAAAATAGATGTAGAGTGGATAAAATGGATGTAGAGTTGATAAAAATGGATGTAGAGTGGACAAAATGGATGTAGAGTTAATAAAAATGGATGTAGAGTGGAAATAATGGATGTAGAGAGGATAAAATGGATGTAGAGTGGATAAAATGGATGTAGAGTTCATAAAAATGGATGTAGAGTGGATAAAATTGATGTAGAGCGGATAAAATGGATGTAGAGTGGATAAAATGGATGTGGAGTGGATAACAATGGATGTAGAGTGGATAAAATGGATGTAGAGTTGATAAAAATGGATGTAGAGTGGATAAAAATGGATGTAGAGTGGATAAAATGGATGTAGAGTGGATAAAACGGATGTAGAGTGGATAAAAAAGGATGTAGAGGGGATAAAATGGATGTAGAGTGGATAAAATTGATGTAGAGTGGATAAAATGGATGTAGAGTGGATAAGAATGGATGTAGAGTGGATAAAATGGATGTAGAGTGGGTAAAATGGATGTAGAGTGGATAAAACGGATGTAGAGTGGATAAAATGGATGTAGAGTGGATAAAATGGATGTGGAGTGGATAACAATGGATGTAGAGTGGATAAATTGAATGTAGAGTAGATAAAATGGATGTATAGTGGATAAAATGGATGTAGAGTTGATAAAATGGATGTAGAGTGGAAATAATGGATGTAGAGAGGATAAAATGGATGTAGAGTGGATAAAATGGCTGTAGAGTTCATAAAAATGGATGTAGAGTGGATAAAATTGATGTAGAGCGGATAAAATGGATGTAGAGTGGATAAAATGGATGTGGAGTGGATAACAATGGATGTAGAGTGGATAAAATGGATGTAGAGTTGATAAAAATGGATGTAGAGTGGATAAAAATGGATGTAGAGTGGATAAAATGGATGTAGAGTGGATAAAACGGATGTAGAGTGGATAAAAAAGGATGTGGAGTGGATAACAATGGATGTAGAGTGGATAAAATGGATGTAGAGTTGATAAAAATGGATGTAGAGTGGATAAAAATGGATGTAGAGTGGATAAAATGGATGTAGAGTGGATAAAACGGATGTAGAGTGGATAAAAAAGGATGTAGAGGGGATAAAATGGATGTAGAGTGGATAAAATTGATGTAGAGTGGATAAAATGGATGTAGAGTGGATAAAAATGGATGTAGAGTGGATAAAATGGATGTAGAGTGGGTAAAATGGATGTAGAGTGGATAAAAATGGATGTAGAGTGGATAAATTGAATGTAGAGTAGATAAAATGGATGTAGAGTGGATAAAATGGATGTAGAGTGGATAAAATGGATGTAGAGTGGATAAAATTGATGTAGAGTGGATAAAATTGATGTAGAGGGGATAAAATGGATGTAGAGTGGATAAAATTGATGTAGAGCGGATAAAATGGATGTAGAGTGGATAAAACGGATGTAGAGTGGATAAAAAAGGATGTAGAGGGGATAAAATGGATGTAGAGTGGATAAAATTGATGTAGAGTGGATAAAATGGATGTAGAGTGGATAAAAATGGATGTAGAGTGGATAAATTGAATGTAGAGTAGATAAAATGGATGTAGAGTGGATAAAATGGATGTAGAGTTGATAAAATGGATGTAAAGTGGATAAAATGGATGTAGAGTTCATAAAAATGGATGTAGAGTGGATAAAAATGGATGTAGAGTGGATAAAATGGATGTAGAGTGGATAAAACGGATGTAGAGTGGATAAAAAAGGATGTAGAGGGGATAAAATGGATGTAGAGTGGATAAAATTGATGTAGAGTGGATAAAATGGATGTAGAGTGGATAAAAATGGATGTAGAGTGGATAAAAATGGATGTAGAGTGGATAAAATGGATGTAGAGTGGGTAAAATGGATGTAGAGTGGATAAAAAAGGATGTAGAGGGGATAAAATGGATGTAGAGTGGGTAAAATAGATGTAGAGTGGATAAAATGGATGTAGAGTTGATAAAAATGGATGTAGAGTGGACAAAATGGATGTAGAGCGGATAAAATGGATGTAGAGTGGATAAAATGGATGTAGAGTGGATAAAATTGATGTAGAGTGGATAAAATTGATGTAGAGTGGATAAAATGGATGTGGAGTGGATAACAATGGATGTAGAGTGGATAAAATGGATGTAGAGTTGATAAAAATGGATGTAGAGTGGATAAAAATGGATGTAGAGTGGATAAAATGGATGTAGAGTGGATAAAACGGATGTAGAGTGGATAAAAAAGGATGTAGAGGGGATAAAATGGATGTAGAGTGGGTAAAATAGATGTAGAGTGGATAAAATGGATGTAGAGTTGATAAAAATGGATGTAGAGTGGACAAAATGGATGTAGAGCGGATAAAATGGATGTAGAGTGGATAAAATGGATGTAGAGTGGATAAAATTGATGTAGAGTGGATAAAATTGATGTAGAGGGGATAAAATGGATGTAGAGTGGATAAAATTGATGTAGAGCGGATAAAATGGATGTAGAGTGGATAAAACGGATGTAGAGTGGATAAAAAAGGATGTAGAGGGGATAAAATGGATGTAGAGTGGATAAAATTGATGTAGAGTGGATAAAATGGATGTAGAGTGGATAAAAATGGATGTAGAGTGGATAAATTGAATGTAGAGTAGATAAAATGGATGTAGAGTGGATAAAATGGATGTAGAGTTGATAAAATGGATGTAAAGTGGATAAAATGGATGTAGAGTTCATAAAAATGGATGTAGAGTGGATAAAAATGGATGTAGAGTGGATAAAATGGATGTAGAGTGGATAAAACGGATGTAGAGTGGATAAAAAAGGATGTAGAGGGGATAAAATGGATGTAGAGTGGATAAAATTGATGTAGAGTGGATAAAATGGATGTAGAGTGGATAAAAATGGATGTAGAGTGGATAAAATGGATGTAGAGTGGGTAAAATGGATGTAGAGTGGATAAAACGGATGTAGAGTGGATAAAATGGATGTAGAGTGGATAAAAATGGATGTAGAGTGGATAAAATGGATGTAGAGTGGGTAAAATGGATGTAGAGTGGATAAAACGGATGTAGAGTGGATAAAATGGATGTAGAGTGGATAAAATGGATGTGGAGTGGATAACAATGGATGTAGAGTGGATAAAATGGATGTAGAGTGGATAAAAATGGATGTAGAGTGGATAAAATGGATGTAGAGTGGATAAAACGGATGTAGAGTGGATAAAAAAGGATGTAGAGGGGATAAAATGGATGTAGAGTGGATAAAATTGATGTAGAGTGGATAAAATGGATGTAGAGTTGATAAAAATGGATGTAGAGTGGATAAAATGGATGTAGAGTGGGTAAAATAGATGTAGAGTGGATAAAATGGATGTAGAGTTGATAAAAATGGATGTAGAGTGGACAAAATGGATGTAGAGCGGATAAAATGGATGTAGAGTGGATAAAATGGATGTAGAGTGGATAAAATTGATGTAGAGTGGATAAAATTGATGTAGAGTGGATAAAATGGATGTGGAGTGGATAACAATGGATGTAGAGTGGATAAAATGGATGTAGAGTTGATAAAAATGGATGTAGAGTGAATAAAAATGGATGTAGAGTGGATAAAATGGATGTAGAGTGGATAAAACGGATGTAGAGTGGATAAAAAAGGATGTAGAGGGGATAAAATGGATGTAGAGTGGATAAAATTGATGTAGAGTGGATAAAATGGATGTAGAGTGGATAAAAATGGATGTAGAGTGGATCAAATGGATGTAGAGTGGATAAAACGGATGTAGAGTGGATAAAAAAGGATGTAGAGGGGATAAAATGGATGTAGAGTGGATAAAATTGATGTAGAGTGGATAAAATGGATGTAGAGTGGATAAAAATGGATGTAGAGTGGATAAAATGGATGTAGAGTGGGTAAAATAGATGTAGAGTGGATAAAATGGATGTAGAGTTGATAAAAATGGATGTAGAGCGGATAAAATGGATGTAGAGTGGATAAAATGGATGTAGAGTGGATAAAATTGATGTAGAGTGGATAAAATTGATGTAGAGTGGATAAAATGGATGTGGAGTGGATAAAAATTGATGTAGAGTGGATAAAATGGATGTAGAGTTGATAAAAATGGATGTAGAGTGGATAAAAATGGATGTAGAGTGGATAAAATGGATGTAGAGTGGATAAAACGGATGTAGAGTGGATAAAAAAGGATGTAGAGGGGATAAAATGGATGTAGAGTGGATAAAATTGATGTAGAGTGGATAAAATGGATGTAGAGTTAATAAAAATGGATGTAGAGTGGACAAAATAGATGTAGAGTGGATAAAATGGATGTAGATTGGATAAAAATAGATGTAGAGTGGATAAAATGGATGTAGAGTGGATAAAACGGATGTAGAGTGGATAAAAATGGATGTAGAGTGGATAAAATGGATGTAGAGTGGATAAAATTGATGTAGAGCGGATAAAATGGATGTAGAGTGGATAAAACGGATGTAGAGTGGATAAAAAAGGATGTAGAGGGGATAAAATGGATGTAGAGTGGATAAAATTGATGTAGAGTGGATAAAATGGATGTAGAGTGGATAAAAATGGATGTAGAGTGGATAAATTGAATGTAGAGTAGATAAAATGGATGTAGAGTGGATAAAATGGATGTAGAGTTGATAAAATGGATGTAAAGTGGATAAAATGGATGTAGAGTTCATAAAAATGGATGTAGAGTGGATAAAAATGGATGTAGAGTGGATAAAATGGATGTAGAGTGGATAAAATGGATGTAGAGTGGATAAAAAAGGATGTAGAGGGGATAAAATGGATGTAGAGTGGATAAAATTGATGTAGAGTGGATAAAATGGATGTAGAGTGGATAAAAATGGATGTAGAGTGGATAAAATGGATGTAGAGTGGGTAAAATGGATGTAGAGTGGATAAAACGGATGTAGAGTGGATAAAATGGATGTAGAGTGGATAAAAATGGATGTAGAGTGGATAAAATGGATGTAGAGTGGGTAAAATGGATGTAGAGTGGATAAAACGGATGTAGAGTGGATAAAATGGATGTAGAGTGGATAAAATGGATGTGGAGTGGATAACAATGGATGTAGAGTGGATAAAATGGATGTAGAGTGGATAAAAATGGATGTAGAGTGGATAAAATGGATGTAGAGTGGATAAAACGGATGTAGAGTGGATAAAAAAGGATGTAGAGGGGATAAAATGGATGTAGAGTGGATAAAATTGATGTAGAGTGGATAAAATGGATGTAGAGTGGATGAAAATGAATGTAGAGTGGATAAAATGGATGTAGAGTGGGTAAAATAGATGTAGAGTGGATAAAATGGATGTAGAGTTGATAAAAATGGATGTAGAGTGGACAAAATGGATGTAGAGCGGATAAAATGGATGTAGAGTGGATAAAATGGATGTAGAGTGGATAAAATTGATGTAGAGTGGATAAAATTGATGTAGAGTGGATAAAATGGATGTGGAGTGGATAACAATGGATGTAGAGTGGATAAAATGGATGTAGAGTTGATAAAAATGGATGTAGAGTGGATAAAAATGGATGTAGAGTGGATAAAATGGATGTAGAGTGGATAAAACGGATGTAGAGTGGATAAAAAAGGATGTAGAGGGGATAAAATGGATGTAGAGTGGATAAAATTGATGTAGAGTGGATAAAATGGATGTAGAGTTAATAAAAATGGATGTAGAGTGGACAAAATATATGTAGAGTGGATAAAATGGATGTAGAGTTGATAAAAATGGATGTAGAGTGGACAAAATAGATGTAGAGTGGATAAAAATGGATGTAGAGTGGTATAAAATGGATGTAGAGTGGATAAAAATGGATGTAGAGTGGATAAAAATGGATGTAGAGAGGATAAAATGGATGTAGAGTGGATAAAAATGGATGTAGAGTGGATAAAAATGGATGTAGAGAGGATAAAATGGATGTAGAGTGGATAAAAATGGATGTAGAGTGGATAAAAATGGATGTAGAGAGGATAAAATGGATGTAGAATGGATAAAAATGGATGTAGAGTGGATAAAATGGATGTAGAGTGGATAAAATGGATGTAGAGTGGATAAAATGGATGTAGAGTGGGTAAAATTGATGTAGAGTGGATAAAATGGATGTAGAGTTGATAAAAATGGATGTAGAGTGGACAAAATGGATGTAGAGTTAATAAAAATGGATGTAGAGTGGAAATAATGGATGTAGAGAGGATAAAATGGATGTAGAGTGGATAAAATGGATGTAGAGTTGATAAAAATGGATGTAGAGTGGATAAAATTGATGTAGAGCGGATAAAATGGATGTAGAGTGGATAAAATGGATGTAGAGTGGATAACAATGGATGTAGAGTGGATAAAATGGATGTAGAGTTGATAAAAATGGATGTAGAGTGGATAAAAATGGATGTAGAGTGGATAAAATGGATGTAGAGTGGATAAAACGGATGTAGAGTGGATAAAAAAGGATGTAGAGGGGATAAAATGGATGTAGAGTGGATAAAATTGATGTAGAGTGGATAAAATGGATGTAGAGTTGATAAAAATGGATGTAGAGTGGATAAAATGTATGTAGAGTGGATAAAATGGATGTAGAGTGGATAAAACGGATGTATAGTGGATAAAATGGATGCAGAGTGGATAAAATGGATGTGGAGTGGATAAAATGGATGTAGAGTTGATAAAATGGATGTAAAGTGGATAAAATGGATGTAGAGTTAATAAAAATGGATGTAGAGTGGAAATAATGGATGTAGAGAGGATAAAATGGATGTAGAGTGGATAAAATGGATGTAGAGTTCATAAAAATGGATGTAGAGTGGATAAAATTGATGTAGAGCGGATAAAATGGATGTAGAGTGGATAAAATGGATGTGGAGTGGATAACAATGGATGTAGAGTGGATAAAATGGATGTAGAGTTGATAAAAATGGATGTACAGTGGATAAAAATGGATGTAGAGTGGATAAAATGGATGTAGAGTGGATAAAACGGATGTACAGTGGATAAAAAAGGATGTAGAGTGGATAAAATGGATGTAGAGTGGATAAAATTGATGTAGAGTGGATAAAATGGATGTAGAGTTAATAAAAATGGATGTAGAGTGGACAAAATATATGTAGAGTGGATGTTCGCGAAATCTGCATTCCCGACGGATCGGGAAAGCAGGTTTCACGAGGCTCGTATTCATTCACGGCAGTTTTCATACCGGAAGTCAAATTATGTCCAAAAACCATTCTAAGGCGTCTTAGGACGTTTTGGAATGCGCGCGTCGTCACGTGATGCCCAGCATGCCCTACGCAGTGGGCATGATGCGACGCCATACTGTCTTCTTCAATAACCGTTGAACCGCGAAGTCGTACGGATCGAGTCGAGCGTTCTTGTTGTATCTTTTGTTATAATTTGACCACAGCATCATATCACATTCCATTTTCATCTCACGGCTTTCTCATACACTCATATAAATTCAGTGACCACATCCACGGACGAAACAAGGCTATTCACACGGACAAACGACTCAGGACTTCCACATTCACATTCACCACACGTGCATAGGCACCCCACGGTAAAATCTCTTTTATACTATTACATCCCTCACACGCATCACACTGAAACTGCGTATGTAAATACTCCGTGTATATATATTCATCTCGGGAAATATCATTGTACATATTCATTTGCTCGGTTCGCATCATGTCTGAATAAATCAACTGTTATTTTTTCTCATCATAAAATGCACGTGTACGAATAATTTCATCACCTTTCCACCATCCGAGATACAGTCCACCTTAATATCGAACAGTGGATAAAATGGATGTAGAGTTGATAAAAATGGATGTAGAGTGGACAAAATGGATGTAGAGCGGATAAAATGGATGTAGAGTGGATAAAATGGATGTGGAGTGGATAACAATGGATGTAGAGTGGATAAAATGGATGTAGAGTTGATAAAAATGGATGTAGAGTGGATAAAAATGGATGTAGAGTGGATAAAATGGATGTAGAGTGGATAAAACGGATGTAGAGTGGATAAAAAAGGATGTAGAGGGGATAAAATGGATGTAGAGTGGATAAAATTGATGTAGAGTGGATAAAATGGATGTAGAGTTAATAAAAATGGATGTAGAGTGGACAAAATAGATGTAGAGTGGATAAAATGGATGTAGAGTGGATAAAACGGATGTAGAGTGGATAAAAAAGGATGTAGAGGGGATAAAATGGATGTAGAGTGGATAAAATTGATGTAGAGCGGATAAAATGGATGTAGAGTGGATAAAATGGATGTGGAGTGGATAACAATGGATGTAGAGTATATAAAATGGATGTAGAGTACATAAAATGGATGTAGAGTGGATAAAACGGATGTAGAGTGGATAAAAAAGGATGTAGAGGGGATAAAATGGATGTAGAGTTCATAAAAATGGATGTAGAGTGGATAAAATTGATGTAGAGCGGATAAAATGGATGTAGAGTGGATAAAATGGATGTAGAGTGGGTAAAATAGATGTAGAGTGGATAAAATGGATGTAGAGTTGATAAAAATGGATGTAGAGTGGACAAAATGGATGTAGAGTTAATAAAAATGGATGTAGAGTGGAAATAATGGATGTAGAGAGGATAAAATGGATGTAGAGTGGATAAAATGGATGTAGAGTTCATAAAAATGGATGTAGAGTGGATAAAATTGATGTAGAGCGGATAAAATGGATGTAGAGTGGATAAAATGGATGTGGAGTGGATAACAATGGATGTAGAGTGGATAAAATGGATGTAGAGTTGATAAAAATGGATGTAGAGTGGATAAAAATGGATGTAGAGTGGATAAAATGGATGTAGAGTGGATAAAACGGATGTAGAGTGGATAAAAAAGGATGTAGAGGGGATAAAATGGATGTAGAGTGGATAAAATTGATGTAGAGTGGATAAAATGGATGTAGAGTGGATAAGAATGGATGTAGAGTGGATAAAATGGATGTAGAGTGGGTAAAATGGATGTAGAGTGGATAAAACGGATGTAGAGTGGATAAAATGGATGTAGAGTGGATAAAATGGATGTGGAGTGGATAACAATGGATGTAGAGTGGATAAATTGAATGTAGAGTAGATAAAATGGATGTATAGTGGATAAAATGGATGTAGAGTTGATAAAATGGATGTAGAGTGGAAATAATGGATGTAGAGAGGATAAAATGGATGTAGAGTGGATAAAATGGCTGTAGAGTTCATAAAAATGGATGTAGAGTGGATAAAATTGATGTAGAGTGGATAAAATGGATGTAGAGTGGATAAAATGGATGTGGAGTGGATAACAATGGATGTAGAGTGGATAAAATGGATGTAGAGTTGATAAAAATGGATGTAGAGTGGATAAAAATGGATGTAGAGTGGATAAAATGGATGTAGAGTGGGTAAAATGGATGTAGAGTGGATAAAACGGATGTAGAGTGGATAAAATGGATGTAGAGTGGATAAAAATGGATGTAGAGTGGATAAAATGGATGTAGAGTGGATAAAACGGATGTAGAGTGGATAAAAAAGGATGTAGAGGGGATAAAATGGATGTAGAGTGGATAAAATTGATGTAGAGTGGATAAAATGGATGTAGAGTGGATAAAAATGGATGTAGAGTGGATAAAATGGATGTAGAGTGGGTAAAATAGATGTAGAGTGGATAAAATGGATGTAGAGTTGATAAAAATGGATGTAGAGTGGACAAAATGGATGTAGAGCGGATAAAATGGATGTAGAGTGGATAAAAATGGATGTAGAGTGGATAAAATGGATGTAGAGTGGGTAAAATGGATGTAGAGTGGATAAAATGGATGTAGAGTGGATAAAATTGATGTAGAGTGGATAAAATTGATGTAGAGTGGATAAAATGGATGTGGAGTGGATAACAATGGATGTAGAGTGGATAAAATGGATGTAGAGTTGATAAAAATGGATGTAGAGTGGATAAAAATGGATGTAGAGTGGATAAAATGGATGTAGAGTGGATAAAACGGATGTAGAGTGGATAAAAAAGGATGTAGAGGGGATAAAATGGATGTAGAGTGGATAAAATTGATGTAGAGTGGATAAAATGGATGTAGAGTTAATAAAAATGGATGTAGAGTGGATAAAATAGATGTAGAGTGGATAAAATGGATGTAGATTGGATAAAAATAGATGTAGAGTGGATAAAATGGATGTAGAGTGGATAAAACGGATGTAGAGTGGATAAAAAAGGATGTAGAGGGGATAAAATGGATGTAGAGTGGATAAAATTGATGTAGAGCGGATAAAATGGATGTAGAGTGGATAAAACGGATGTAGAGTGGATAAAAAAGGATGTAGAGGGGATAAAATGGATGTAGAGTGGATAAAATTGATGTAGAGTGGATAAAATGGATGTAGAGTGGATAAAAATGGATGTAGAGTGGATAAATTGAATGTAGAGTAGATAAAATGGATGTAGAGTGGATAAAATGGATGTAGAGTTGATAAAATGGATGTAAAGTGGATAAAATGGATGTAGAGTTCATAAAAATGGATGTAGAGTGGATAAAAATGGATGTAGAGTGGATAAAATGGATGTAGAGTGGATAAAACGGATGTAGAGTGGATAAAAAAGGATGTAGAGGGGATAAAATGGATGTAGAGTGGATAAAATTGATGTAGAGTGGATAAAATGGATGTAGAGTGGATAAAAATGGATGTAGAGTGGATAAAATGGATGTAGAGTGGGTAAAATGGATGTAGAGTGGATAAAACGGATGTAGAGTGGATAAAATGGATGTAGAGTGGATAAAAATGGATGTAGAGTGGATAAAATGGATGTAGAGTGGGTAAAATGGATGTAGAGTGGATAAAACGGATGTAGAGTGGATAAAATGGATGTAGAGTGGATAAAATGGATGTGGAGTGGATAACAATGGATGTAGAGTGGATAAAATGGATGTAGAGTGGATAAAAATGGATGTAGAGTGGATAAAATGGATGTAGAGTGGATAAAACGGATGTAGAGTGGATAAAAAAGGATGTAGAGGGGATAAAATGGATGTAGAGTGGATAAAATTGATGTAGAGTGGATAAAATGGATGTAGAGTGGATAAAAATGGATGTAGAGTGGATAAAATGGATGTAGAGTGGGTAAAATAGATGTAGAGTGGATAAAATGGATGTAGAGTTGATAAAAATGGATGTAGAGTGGACAAAATGGATGTAGAGCGGATAAAATGGATGTAGAGTGGATAAAATGGATGTAGAGTGGATAAAATTGATGTAGAGTGGATAAAATTGATGTAGAGTGGATAAAATGGATGTGGAGTGGATAACAATGGATGTAGAGTGGATAAAATGGATGTAGAGTGGATAAAAATGGATGTAGAGTGGATAAAAATGGATGTAGAGTGGATAAAATGGATGTAGAGTGGATAAAACGGATGTAGAGTGGATAAAAAAGGATGTAGAGGGGATAAAATGGATGTAGAGTGGATAAAATTGATGTAGAGTGGATAAAATGGATGTAGAGTGGATAAAAATGGATGTAGAGTGGATAAAATTGATGTAGAGTGGATAAAATGGATGTGGAGGGGATAAAACGGATGTAGAGTGGATAAAATGGATGTAGAGTGGATAAAATGGATGTGGAGTGGATAACCATGGATGTAGAGTGGATAAAATGGATGTAGAGTGGATAAAAATGGATGTAGAGTGGATAAAATGGATGTAGAGTGGATAAAACGGATGTAGAGTGGATAAAAAAGGATGTAGAGGGGATAAAATGGATGTAGAGTGGATAAAATTGATGTAGAGTGGATAAAATGGATGTAGAGTGGATAAAAATGGATGTAGAGTGGATAAAATGGATGTAGAGTGGGTAAAATAGATGTAGAGTGGATAAAATGGATGTAGAGTTGATAAAAATGGATGTAGAGTGGACAAAATGGATGTAGAGCGGATAAAATGGATGTAGAGTGGATAAAATGGATGTAGAGTGGATAAAATTGATGTAGAGTGGATAAAATTGATGTAGAGTGGATAAAATGGATGTGGAGTGGATAACAATGGATGTAGAGTGGATAAAATGGATGTAGAGTTGATAAAAATGGATGTAGAGTGGATAAAAATGGATGTAGAGTGGATAAAATGGATGTAGAGTGGATAAAACGGATGTAGAGTGGATAAAAAAGGATGTAGAGGGGATAAAATGGATGTAGAGTGGATAAAATTGATGTAGAGTGGATAAAATGGATGTAGAGTTAATAAAAATGGATGTAGAGTGGACAAAATAGATGTAGAGTGGATAAAATGGATGTAGATTGGATAAAAATAGATGTAGAGTGGATAAAATGGATGTAGAGTGGATAAAACGGATGTAGAGTGGATAAAAAAGGATGTAGAGGGGATAAAATGGATGTAGAGTGGATAAAATTGATGTAGAGCGGATAAAATGGATGTAGAGTGGATAAAACGGATGTAGAGTGGATAAAAAAGGATGTAGAGGGGATAAAATGGATGTAGAGTGGATAAAATTGATGTAGAGTGGATAAAATGGATGTAGAGTGGATAAAAATGGATGTAGAGTGGATAAATTGAATGTAGAGTAGATAAAATGGATGTAGAGTGGATAAAATGGATGTAGAGTGGATAAAATGGATGTAGAGTGGATAAAACGGATGTAGAGTGGATAAAAAAGGATGTAGAGGGGATAAAATGGATGTAGAGTGGATAAAATTGATGTAGAGTGGATAAAATGGATGTAGAGTGGATAAAAATGGATGTAGAGTGGATAAAATGGATGTAGAGTGGGTAAAATGGATGTAGAGTGGATAAAACGGATGTAGAGTGGATAAAATGGATGTAGAGTGGATAAAAATGGATGTAGAGTGGATAAAATGGATGTAGAGTGGGTAAAATGGATGTAGAGTGGATAAAATGGATGTAGAGTGGATAAAATGGATGTAGAGTGGTTAAAATGGATGTGGAGTGGATAACAATGGATGTAGAGTGGATAAAATGGATGTAGAGTGGATAAAAATGGATGTAGAGTGGATAAAATGGATGTAGAGTGGATAAAACGGATGTAGAGTGGATAAAAAAGGATGTAGAGGGGATAAAATGGATGTAGAGTGGATAAAATTGATGTAGAGTGGATAAAATGGATGTAGAGTGGATAAAAATGGATGTAGAGTGGATAAAATGGATGTAGAGTGGGTAAAATAGATGTAGAGTGGATAAAATGGATGTAGAGTTGATAAAAATGGATGTAGAGTGGACAAAATGGATGTAGAGCGGATAAAATGGATGTAGAGTGGATAAAATGGATGTAGAGTGGATAAAATGGATGTAGAGTGGATAAAATTGATGTAGAGTGGATAAAATGGATGTGGAGTGGATAACAATGGATGTAGAGTGGATAAAATGGATGTAGAGATGATAAAAATGGATGTAGAGTGGACCAAATAGATGTAGAGTGGATAAAAATGGATGTAGAGTGGATAAAATGGATGTAGAGTGGATAAAACGGATGTAGAGTGGATAAAAAAGGATGTAGAGGGGATAAAATTGATGTAGAGTGGATAAAATGGATGTAGAGTTAATAAAAATGGATGTAGAGTGGACAAAATAGATGTAGAGTGGATAAAATGGATGTAGATTGGATAAAAATAGATGTAGAGTGGATTAAATGGATGTAGAGTGGATAAAACGGATGTAGAGTGGATAAAAAAGGATGTAGAGGGGATAAAATGGATGTAGAGTGGATAAAATTGATGTAGAGCGGATAAAATGGATGTAGAGTGGATAAAACGGATGTAGAGTGGATAAAAAAGGATGTAGAGGGGATAAAATGGATGTAGAGTGGATAAAATTGATGTAGAGTGGATAAAATGGATGTAGAGTGGATAAAAATGGATGTAGAGTGGATAAATTGAATGTAGAGTAGATAAAATGGATGTAGAGTGGATAAAATGGATGTAGAGTTGATAAAATGGATGTAAAGTGGATAAAATGGATGTAGAGTTCATAAAAATGGATGTAGAGTGGATAAAAATGGATGTAGAGTGGATAAAATGGATGTAGAGTGGATAAAACGGATGTAGAGTGGATAAAAAAGGATGTAGAGGGGATAAAATGGATGTAGAGTGGATAAAATTGATGTAGAGTGGATAAAATGGATGTAGAGTGGATAAAAATGGATGTAGAGTGGATAAAATGGATGTAGAGTGGGTAAAATGGATGTAGAGTTGATAAAAATGGATGTAGAGTGGATAAAAATGGATGTAGAGTGGATAAAATGGATGTAGAGTGGATAAAACGGATGTAGAGTGGATAAAAAAGGATGTAGAGGGGATAAAATGGATGTAGAGTGGATAAAATTGATGTAGAGTGGATAAAATGGATGTAGAGTGGATAAGAATGGATGTAGAGTGGATAAAAATGGATGTAGAGTTAATAAAAATGGATGTAGAGTGGACAAAATAGATGTAGAGTGGATAAAATGGATGTAGAGTTGATAAAAATGGATGTAGAGTGGACAAAATAGATGTAGAGAGGATAAAAATGGATGTAGAGTGGTATAAAATGGATGTGGAGTGGATAAAAATGGATGTAGAGAGGATAAAATGGATGTAGAGTGGATAAAAATGGATGTAGAGTGGATAAAATGGATGTAGAGTGGATAAAAATGGATGTAGAGTGGATAAAATGGATGTAGAGTGGATAAAATGGATGTAGAGTGGATAAAATGGATGTAGAGTTGATAAAAATGGATGTAGAGTGGAAATAATGGATGTAGAGAGGATAAAATGGATGTAGAGTGGATAAAATGGATGTAGAGTTCATAAAAATGGATGTAGAGTGGATAAAATGGATGTGGAGTGGATAACAATGGATGTAGAGTGGATAAAATGGATGTAGAGTTGATAAAAATGGATGTAGAGTGGACAAAATAGATGTAGAGTGGATAAAAATGGATGTAGAGTGGATAAAATGGATGTAGAGTGGATAAAACGGATGTAGAGTGGATAAAAAAGGATGTAGAGGGGATAAAATGGATGTAGAGTTCATAAAAATGGATGTAGAGTGGATAAAATTGATGTAGAGCGGATAAAATGGATGTAGAGTGGATAAAATGGATGTAGAGTGGGTAAAATAGATGTAGAGTGGATAAAATGGATGTAGAGTGGATAAAATGGATGTAGAGTGGGTAAAATGGATGTAGAGTGGATAAAACGGATGTAGAGTGGATAAAATGGATGTAGAGTGGATAAAATGGATGTGGAGTGGATAACCATGGATGTAGAGTGGATAAAATGGATGTAGAGTGGATAAAAATGGATGTAGAGTGGATAAAATGGATGTAGAGTGGATAAAATTGATGTAGAGTGGATAAAATTGATGTAGAGTGGATAAAATGGATGTGGAGTGGATAACAATGGATGTAGAGTGGATAAAATGGATGTAGAGTTGATAAAAATGGATGTAGAGTGGATAAAAATGGATGTAGAGTGGATAAAATGGATGTAGAGTGGATAAAAATGGATGTAGAGTGGATAAAATGGATGTAGAGTGGATAAAACGGATGTAGAGTGGATAAAAAAGGATGTAGAGGGGATAAAATGGATGTAGAGTGGATAAAATTGATGTAGAGTGGATAAAATGGATGTAGAGTGGATAAAAATGGATGTAGAGTGGATAAAATGGATGTAGAGTGGGTAAAATAGATGTAGAGTGGATAAAATGGATGTAGAGTTGATAAAAATGGATGTAGAGTGGACAAAATGGATGTAGAGCGGATAAAATGGATGTAGAGTGGATAAAATGGATGTAGAGTGGATAAAATTGATGTAGAGTGGATAAAATTGATGTAGAGTGGATAAAATGGATGTGGAGTGGATAACAATGGATGTAGAGTGGATAAAATGGATGTAGAGTTGATAAAAATGGATGTAGAGTGGATAAAAATGGATGTAGAGTGGATAAAATGGATGTAGAGTGGATAAAATGGATGTAGAGTGGATAAAAAAGGATGTAGAGGGGATAAAATGGATGTAGAGTGGATAAAATTGATGTAGAGTGGATAAAATGGATGTAGAGTTAATAAAAATGGATGTAGAGTGGACAAAATAGATGTAGAGTGGATAAAATGGATGTAGATTTGATAAAAATAGATGTAGAGTGGATAAAATGGATGTAGGGTGGATAAAACGGATGTAGAGTGGATAAAAAAGGATGTAGAGGGGATAAAATGGATGTAGAGTGGATAAAATTGATGTAGAGCGGATAAAATGGATGTAGAGTGGATAAAACGGATGTAGAGTGGATAAAAAAGGATGTAGAGGGGATAAAATGGATGTAGAGTGGATAAAATTGATGTAGAGTGGATAAAATGGATGTAGAGTGGATAAAAATGGATGTAGAGTGGATAAATTGAATGTAGAGTAGATAAAATGGATGTAGAGTGGATAAAATGGATGTAGAGTTGATAAAATGGATGTAAAGTGGATAAAATGGATGTAGAGTTCATAAAAATGGATGTAGAGTGGATAAAAATGGATGTAGAGTGGATAAAATGGATGTAGAGTGGATAAAACGGATGTAGAGTGGATAAAAAAGGATGTAGAGGGGATAAAATGGATGTAGAGTGGATAAAATTGATGTAGAGTGGATAAAATGGATGTAGAGTGGATAAAAATGGATGTAGAGTGGATAAAATGGATGTAGAGTGGGTAAAATGGATGTAGAGTTGATAAAAATGGATGTAGAGTGGATAAAAATGGATGTAGAGTGGATAAAATGGATGTAGAGTGGATAAAACGGATGTAGAGTGGATAAAAAAGGATGTAGAGGGGATAAAATGGATGTAGAGTGGATAAAATTGATGTAGAGTGGATAAAATGGATGTAGAGTGGATAAGAATGGATGTAGAGTGGATAAAAATGGATGTAGAGTTAATAAAAATGGATGTAGAGTGGACAAAATAGATGTAGAGTGGATAAAAATGGATGTAGAGTGGTATAAAATGGATGTGGAGTGGATAAAAATGGATGTAGAGAGGATAAAATGGATGTAGAGTGGATAAAAATGGATGTAGAGTGGATAAAATGGATGTAGAGTGGATAAAAATGGATGTAGAGTGGATAAAATGGATGTAGAGTGGATAAAATGGATGTAGAGTGGATAAAATGGATGTAGAGTTGATAAAAATGGATGTAGAGTGGAAATAATGGATGTAGAGAGGATAAAATGGATGTAGAGTGGATAAAATGGATGTAGAGTTCATAAAAATGGATGTAGAGTGGATAAAATGGATGTGGAGTGGATAACAATGGATGTAGAGTGGATAAAATGGATGTAGAGTTGATAAAAATGGATGTAGAGTGGACAAAATAGATGTAGAGTGGATAAAAATGGATGTAGAGTAGATAAAATGGATGTAGAGTGGATAAAACGGATGTAGAGTGGATAAAAAAGGATGTAGAGGGGATAAAATGGATGTAGAGTGGATAAAAATGGATGTAGAGTGGATAAAATTGATGTAGAGCGGATAAAATGGATGTAGAGTGGATAAAATGGATGTAGAGTGGGTAAAATAGATGTAGAGTGGATAAAATGGATGTAGAGTTGATAAAAATGGATGTAGAGTGGACAAAATGGATGTAGAGTTAATAAAAATGGATGTAGAGTGGAAATAATGGATGTAGAGAGGATAAAATGGATGTAGAGTGGATAAAATGGATGTAGAGTTCATAAAAATGGATGTAGAGTGGATAAAATTGATGTAGAGCGGATAAAATGGATGTAGAGTGGATAAAATGGATGTGGAGTGGATAACAATGGATGTAGAGTGGATAAAATGGATGTAGAGTTGATAAAAATGGATGTAGAGTGGATAAAAATGGATGTAGAGTGGATAAAATGGATGTAGAGTGGATAAAACGGATGTAGAGTGGATAAAAAAGGATGTAGAGGGGATAAAATGGATGTAGAGTGGATAAAATTGATGTAGAGTGGATAAAATGGATGTAGAGTGGATAAGAATGGATGTAGAGTGGATAAAATGGATGTAGAGTGGGTAAAATGGATGTAGAGTGGATAAAATGGATGTAGAGTGGATAAAATGGATGTAGAGTGGATAAAATGGATGTGGAGTGGATAACAATGGATGTAGAGTGGATAAATTGAATGTAGAGTAGATAAAATGGATGTATAGTGGATAAAATGGATGTAGAGTTGATAAAATGGATGTAGAGTGGAAATAATGGATGTAGAGTGGATAAAATGGATGTAGAGTGGATAAAATGGCTGTAGAGTTCATAAAAATGGATGTAGAGTGGATAAAATTGATGTAGAGCGGATAAAATGGATGTAGAGTGGATAAAATGGATGTGGAGTGGATAACAATGGATGTAGAGTGGATAAAATGGATGTAGAGTTGATAAAAATGGATGTAGAGTGGATAAAAATGGATGTAGAGTGGATAAAATGGATGTAGAGTGGGTAAAATGGATGTAGAGTGGATAAAACGGATGTAGAGTGGATAAAATGGATGTAGAGTGGATAAAAATGGATGTAGAGTGGATAAAATGGATTTAGAGTGGATAAAACGGATGTAGAGTGGATAAAAAAGGATGTAGAGGGGATAAAATGGATGTAGAGTGGATAAAATTGATGTAGAGTGGATAAAATGGATGTAGAGTGGATAAAAATGGATGTAGAGTGGATAAAATGGATGTAGAGTGGGTAAAATAGATGTAGAGTGGATAAAATGGATGTAGAGTTGATAAAAATGGATGTAGAGTGGACAAAATGGATGTAGAGCGGATAAAATTGATGTAGAGCGGATACAATGGATGTAGAGTGGATAAAACGGATGTAGAGTGGATAAAAAAGGATGTAGAGGGGATAAAATGGATGTAGAGTGGATAAAATTGATGTAGAGTGGATAAAATGGATGTAGAGTGGATAAAAATGGATGTAGAGTGGATAAATTGAATGTAGAGTAGATAAAATGGATGTAGAGTGGATAAAATGGATGTAGAGTTGATAAAATGGATGTAAAGTGGATAAAATGGATGTAGAGTTCATAAAAATGGATGTAGAGTGGATAAAAATGGATGTAGAGTGGATAAAATGGATGTAGAGTGGATAAAACGGATGTAGAGTGGATAAAAAAGGATGTAGAGGGGATAAAATGGATGTAGAGTGGATAAAATTGATGTAGAGTGGATAAAATGGATGTAGAGTGGATAAAAATGGATGTAGAGTGGATAAAATGGATGTAGAGTGGGTAAAATGGATGTAGAGTGGATAAAACGGATGTAGAGTGGATAAAATGGATGTAGAGTGGATAAAAATGGATGTAGAGTGGATAAAATGGATGTAGAGTGGGTAAAATGGATGTAGAGTGGATAAAACGGATGTAGAGTGGATAAAATGGATGTAGAGTGGATAAAATGGATGTGGAGTGGATAACAATGGATGTAGAGTGGATAAAATGGATGTAGAGTGGATAAAAATGGATGTAGAGTGGATAAAATGGATGTAGAGTGGATAAAACGGATGTAGAGTGGATAAAAAAGGATGTAGAGGGGATAAAATGGATGTAGAGTGGATAAAATTGATGTAGAGTGGATAAAATGGATGTAGAGTGGATAAAAATGGATGTAGAGTGGATAAAATGGATGTAGAGTGGGTAAAATAGATGTAGAGTGGATAAAATGGATGTAGAGTGGATAAAAATGGATGTAGAGTGGATAAAATGGATGTAGAGTGGATAAAATGGATGTAGAGTGGATAAAATGGATGTAGAGTGGATAAAATTGATGTAGAGTGGATAAAATTGATGTAGAGTGGATAAAATGGATGTGGAGTGGATAACAATGGATGTAGAGTGGATAAAATGGATGTAGAGTTGATAAAAATGGATGTAGAGTGGATAAAAATGGATGTAGAGTGGATAAAATGGATGTAGAGTGGATAAAAATGGATGTAGAGTGGATAAAATGGATGTAGAGTGGATAAAATGGATGTAGAGTGGATAAAACGGATGTAGAGTGGATAAAAAAGGATGTAGAGGGGATAAAATGGATGTAGAGTGGATAAAATTGATGTAGAGTGGATAAAATGGATGTAGAGTGGATAAAAATGGATGTAGAGTGGATAAAATGGATGTAGAGTGGGTAAAATAGATGTAGAGTGGATAAAATGGATGTAGAGTTGATAAAAATGGATGTAGAGTGGACAAAATGGATGTAGAGCGGATAAAATGGATGTAGAGTGGATAAAATGGATGTAGAGTTCATAAAAATGGATGTAGAGTGGATAAAATGGATGTGGAGTGGATAACAATGGATGTAGAGTGGATAAAATGGATGTAGAGTTGATAAAAATGGATGTAGAGTGGACAAAATAGATGTAGAGTGGATAAAAATGGATGTAGAGTGGATAAAATGGATGTAGAGTGGATAAAACGGATGTAGAGTGGATAAAAAAGGATGTAGAGGGGATAAAATGGATGTAGAGTTCATAAAAATGGATGTAGAGTGGATAAAATTGATGTAGAGCGGATAAAATGGATGTAGAGTGGATAAAATGGATGTAGAGTGGGTAAAATAGATGTAGAGTGGATAAAATGGATGTAGAGTTGATAAAAATGGATGTAGAGTGGACAAAATGGATGTAGAGTTAATAAAAATGGATGTAGAGTGGAAATAATGGATGTAGAGAGGATAAAATGGATGTAGAGTGGATAAAATGGATGTAGAGTTCATAAAAATGGATGTAGAGTGGATAAAATTGATGTAGAGCGGATAAAATGGATGTAGAGTGGATAAAATGGATGTGGAGTGGATAACAATGGATGTAGAGTGGATAAAATGGATGTAGAGTTGATAAAAATGGATGTAGAGTGGATAAAATTGGATGTAGAGTGGATAAAATGGATGTAGAGTGGATAAAACGGATGTAGAGTGGATAAAAAAGGATGTAGAGGGGATAAAATGGATGTAGAGTGGATAAAATTGATGTAGAGTGGATAAAATGGATGTAGAGTGGATAAGAATGGATGTAGAGTGGATAAAATGGATGTAGAGTGGGTAAAATGGATGTAGAGTGGATAAAATGGATGTAGAGTGGATAAAATGGATGTAGAGTGGATAAAATGGATGTGGAGTGGATAACAATGGATGTAGAGTGGATAAATTGAATGTAGAGTAGATAAAATGGATGTATAGTGGATAAAATGGATGTAGAGTTGATAAAATGGATGTAGAGTGGAAATAATGGATGTAGAGAGGATAAAATGGATGTAGAGTGGATAAAATGGCTGTAGAGTTCATAAAAATGGATGTAGAGTGGATAAAATTGATGTAGAGCGGATAAAATGGATGTAGAGTGGATAAAATGGATGTGGAGTGGATAACAATGGATGTAGAGTGGATAAAATGGATGTAGAGTTGATAAAAATGGATGTAGAGTGGATAAAAATGGATGTAGAGTGGATAAAATGGATGTAGAGTGGATAAAACGGATGTAGAGTGGATAAAAAAGGATGTAGAGGGGATAAAATGGATGTAGAGTGGATAAAATTGATGTAGAGTGGATAAAATGGATGTAGAGTGGATAAAAATGGATGTAGAGTGGATAAAATGGATGTAGAGTGGGTAAAATGGATGTAGAGTGGATAAAACGGATGTAGAGTGGATAAAATGGATGTAGAGTGGATAAAATGGATGTGGAGTGGATAACCATGGATGTAGAGTGGATAAAATGGATGTAGAGTGGATAAAAATGGATGTAGAGTGGATAAAATGGATGTAGAGTGGATAAAACGGATGTAGAGTGGATAAAAAAGGATGTAGAGGGGATAAAATGGATGTAGAGTGGGTAAAATAGATGTAGAGTGGATAAAATGGATGTAGAGTTGATAAAAATGGATGTAGAGTGGACAAAATGGATGTAGAGCGGATAAAATGGATGTAGAGTGGATAAAATGGATGTAGAGTGGATAAAATTGATGTAGAGTGGATAAAATGGATGTAGAGTGGATAAAATGGATGTGGAGTGGATAACAATGGATGTAGAGTGGATAAAATGGATGTAGAGTTGATAAAAATGGATGTAGAGTGGATAAAAATGGATGTAGAGTGGATAAAATGGATGTAGAGTGGATAAAACGGATGTAGAGTGGATAAAAAAGGATGTAGAGGGGATAAAATGGATGTAGAGTGGGTAAAATAGATGTAGAGTGGATAAAATGGATGTAGAGTTGATAAAAATGGATGTAGAGTGGACAAAATGGATGTAGAGCGGATAAAATGGATGTAGAGTGGATAAAATGGATGTAGAGTGGATAAAATTGATGTAGAGTGGATAAAATTGATGTAGAGGGGATAAAATGGATGTAGAGTGGATAAAATTGATGTAGAGCGGATAAAATGGATGTAGAGTGGATAAAACGGATGTAGAGTGGATAAAAAAGGATGTAGAGGGGATAAAATGGATGTAGAGTGGATAAAATTGATGTAGAGTGGATAAAATGGATGTAGAGTGGATAAAAATGGATGTAGAGTGGATAAATTGAATGTAGAGTAGATAAAATGGATGTAGAGTGGATAAAATGGATGTAGAGTTGATAAAATGGATGTAAAGTGGATAAAATGGATGTAGAGTTCATAAAAATGGATGTAGAGTGGATAAAAATGGATGTAGAGTGGATAAAATGGATGTAGAGTGGATAAAACGGATGTAGAGTGGATAAAAAAGGATGTAGAGGGGATAAAATGGATGTAGAGTGGATAAAATTGATGTAGAGTGGATAAAATGGATGTAGAGTGGATAAAAATGGATGTAGAGTGGATAAAATGGATGTAGAGTGGGTAAAATGGATGTAGAGTGGATAAAACGGATGTAGAGTGGATAAAATGGATGTAGAGTGGATAAAAATGGATGTAGAGTGGATAAAATGGATGTAGAGTGGATAAAACGGATGTAGAGTGGATAAAATGGATGTAGAGTGGATAAAATGGATGTGGAGTGGATAACAATGGATGTAGAGTGGATAAAATGGATGTAGAGTGGATAAAAATGGATGTAGAGTGGATAAAATGGATGTAGAGTGGATAAAACGGATGTAGAGTGGATAAAAAAAGATGTAGAGGGGATAAAATGGATGTAGAGTGGATAAAATTGATGTAGAGTGGATAAAATGGATGTAGAGTGGATAAAAATGGATGTAGAGTGGATAAAATGGATGTAGAGTGGGTAAAATAGATGTAGAGTGGATAAAATGGATGTAGAGTTGATAAAAATGGATGTAGAGTGGACAAAATGGATGTAGAGCGGATAAAATGGATGTAGAGCGGATAAAATGGATGTAGAGTGGATAAAATGGATGTAGAGTGGATAAAATTGATGTAGAGTGGATAAAATTGATGTAGAGTGGATAAAATGGATGTGGAGTGGATAACAATGGATGTAGAGTGGATAAAATGGATGTAGAGTTGATAAAAATGGATGTAGAGTGGATAAAAATGGATGTAGAGTGGATAAAATGGATGTAGAGTGGATAAAACGGATGTAGAGTGGATAAAAAAGGATGTAGAGGGGATAAAATGGATGTAGAGTGGATAAAATTGATGTAGAGTGGATAAAATGGATGTAGAGTGGATAAAAATGGATGTAGAGTGGATAAAATGGATGTAGAGTGGATAAAACGGATGTAGAGTGGATAAAAAAGGATGTAGAGGGGATAAAATGGATGTAGAGTGGATAAAATTGATGTAGAGTGGATAAAATGGATGTAGAGTGGATAAAAATGGATGTAGAGTGGATAAAATGGATGTAGAGTGGGTAAAATAGATGTAGAGTGGATAAAATGGATGTAGAGTTGATAAAAATGGATGTAGAGCGGATAAAATGGATGTAGAGTGGATAAAATGGATGTAGAGTGGATAAAATTGATGTAGAGTGGATAAAATGGATGTAGAGTTAATAAAAATGGATGTAGAGTGGACAAAATAGATGTAGAGTGGATAAAATGGATGTAGATTGGATAAAAATAGATGTAGAGTGGATAAAATGGATGTAGAGTGGATAAAACGGATGTAGAGTGGATAAAAAAGGATGTAGAGGGGATAAAATGGATGTAGAGTGGATAAAATTGATGTAGAGCGGATAAAATGGATGTAGAGTGGATAAAACGGATGTAGAGTGGATAAAAAAGGATGTAGAGGGGATAAAATGGATGTAGAGTGGATAAAATTGATGTAGAGTGGATAAAATGGATGTAGAGTGGATAAAAATGGATGTAGAGTGGATAAATTGAATGTAGAGTAGATAAAATGGATGTAGAGTGGATAAAATGGATGTAGAGTTGATAAAATGGATGTAAAGTGGATAAAATGGATGTAGAGTTCATAAAAATGGATGTAGAGTGGATAAAAATGGATGTAGAGTGGATAAAATGGATGTAGAGTGGATAAAACGGATGTAGAGTGGATAAAAAAGGATGTAGAGGGGATAAAATGGATGTAGAGTGGATAAAATTGATGTAGAGTGGATAAAATGGATGTAGAGTGGATAAAAATGGATGTAGAGTGGATAAAATGGATGTAGAGTGGGTAAAATGGATGTAGAGTGGATAAAACGGATGTAGAGTGGATAAAAAAGGATGTAGAGGGGATAAAATGGATGTAGAGTGGATAAAATGGATGTAGAGTGGATAAAACGGATGTAGAGTGGATAAAAAAGGATGTAGAGGGGATAAAATGGATGTAGAGTGGATAAAATTGATGTAAAGTGGATAAAATGGATGTAGAGTGGATAAGAATGGATGTAGAGTGGATAAAATGGATGTAGAGTGGGTAAAATGGATGTAGAGTGGATAAAACGGATGTAGAGTGGATAAAATGGATGTAGAGTGGATAAAATGGATGTGGAGTGGATAACAATGGATGTAGAGTGGATAAATTGAATGTAGAGTAGATAAAATGGATGTATAGTGGATAAAATGGATGTAGAGTTGATAAAATGGATGTAGAGTGGAAATAATGGATGTAGAGAGGATAAAATGGATGTAGAGTGGATAAAATGGCTGTAGAGTTCATAAAAATGGATGTAGAGTGGATACAATTGATGTAGAGCGGATAAAATGGATGTAGAGTGGATAAAATGGATGTGGAGTGGATAACAATGGATGTAGAGTGGATAAAATGGATGTAGAGTTGATAAAAATGGATGTAGAGTGGATAAAAATGGATGTAGAGTGGATAAAATGGATGTAGAGTGGGTAAAATGGATGTAGAGTGGATAAAACGGATGTAGAGTGGATAAAATGAATGTAGAGTGGATAAAAATGGATGTAGAGTGGATAAAATGGATTTAGAGTGGATAAAACGGATGTAGAGTGGATAAAAAAGGATGTAGAGGGGATAAAATGGATGTAGAGTGGATAAAATTGATGTAGAGTGGATAAAATGGATGTAGAGTGGATAAAAATGGATGTAGAGTGGATAAAATGGATGTAGAGTGGGTAAAATAGATGTAGAGTGGATAAAATGGATGTAGAGTTGATAAAAATGGATGTAGAGTGGACAAAATGGATGTAGAGCGGATAAAATGGATGTAGAGTGGATAAAATGGATGTAGAGTGGATAAAATTGATGTAGAGTGGATAAAATTGATGTAGAGTGGATAAAATGGATGTGGAGTGGATAACAATGGATGTAGAGTGGATAAAATGGATGTAGAGTTGATAAAAATGGATGTAGAGTGGATAAAAATGGATGTAGAGTGGATAAAATGGATGTAGAGTGGATAAAACGGATGTAGAGTGGATAAAAAAGGATGTAGAGGGGATAAAATGGATGTAGAGTGGATAAAATTGATGTAGAGTGGATAAAATGGATGTAGAGTTAATAAAAATGGATGTAGAGTGGACAAAATAGATGTAGAGTGGATAAAATGGATGTAGATTGGATAAAAATAGATGTAGAGTGGATAAAATGGATGTAGAGTGGATAAAACGGATGTAGAGTGGATAAAAAAGGATGTAGAGGGGATAAAATGGATGTAGAGTGGATAAAATTGATGTAGAGTGGATAAAATTGATGTAGAGCGGATAAAATGGATGTAGAGTGGATAAAACGGATGTAGAGTGGATAAAAAAGGATGTAGAGGGGATAAAATGGATGTAGAGTGGATAAAATTGATGTAGAGTGGATAAAATGGATGTAGAGTGGATAAAAATGGATGTAGAGTGGATAAATTGAATGTAGAGTAGATAAAATGGATGTAGAGTGGATAAAATGGATGTAGAGTTGATAAAATGGATGTAAAGTGGATAAAATGGATGTAGAGTGGATAAAACGGATGTAGAGTGGATAAAAAAGGATGTAGAGGGGATAAAATGGATGTAGAGTGGATAAAATTGATGTAGAGTGGATAAAATGGATGTAGAGTGGATAAAAATGGATGTAGAGTGGATAAAATGGATGTAGAGTGGGTAAAATGGATGTAGAGTGGATAAAACGGATGTAGAGTGGATAAAATGGATGTAGAGTGGATAAAAATGGATGTAGAGTGGATAAAATGGATGTAGAGTGGGTAAAATGGATGTAGAGTGGATAAAATGGATGTAGAGTGGATAAAATGGATGTAGAGTGGATAAAATGGATGTGGAGTGGATAACAATGGATGTAGAGTGGATAAAATGGATGTAGAGTGGATAAAAATGGATGTAGAGTGGATAAAATGGATGTAGAGTGGATAAAACGGATGTAGAGTGGATAAAAAAGGATGTAGAGGGGATAAAATGGATGTAGAGTGGATAAAATTGATGTAGAGTGGATAAAATGGATGTAGAGTGGATAAAAATGGATGTAGAGTGGATAAAAAGGATGTAGAGTGGGTAAAATAGATGTAGAGTGGATAAAATGGATGTAGAGTTGATAAAAATGGATGTAGAGTGGACAAAATGGATGTAGAGCGGATAAAATGGATGTAGAGTGGATAAAATGGATGTAGAGTGGATAAAATTGATGTAGAGTGGATAAAATTGATGTAGAGTGGATAAAATGGATGTGGAGTGGATAACAATGGATGTAGAGTGGATAAAATGGATGTAGAGTTGATAAAAATGGATGTAGAGTGGATAAAAATGGATGTAGAGTGGATAAAATGGATGTAGAGTGGATAAAAATGGATGTAGAGTGGATAAAATGGATGTAGAGTGGATAAAATGGATGTAGAGTGGATAAAACGGATGTAGAGTGGATAAAAAAGGATGTAGAGGGGATAAAATGGATGTAGAGTGGATAAAATTGATGTAGAGTGGATAAAATGGATGTAGAGTGGATAAAACTGGATGTAGAGTGGATAAAATGGATGTAGAGTGGGTAAAATAGATGTAGAGTGGATAAAATGGATGTAGAGTTGATAAAAATGGATGTAGAGTGGACAAAATGGATGTAGAGCGGATAAAATGGATGTAGAGTGGATAAAATGGATGTAGAGTTCATAAAAATGGATGTAGAGTGGATAAAATGGATGTGGAGTGGATAACAATGGATGTAGAGTGGATAAAATGGATGTAGAGTTGATAAAAATGGATGTAGAGTGGACAAAATAGATGTAGAGTGGATAAAAATGGATGTAGAGTGGATAAAATGGATGTAGAGTGGATAAAACGGATGTAGAGTGGATAAAAAAGGATGTAGAGGGGATAAAATGGATGTAGAGTTCATAAAAATGGATGTAGAGTGGATAAAATTGATGTAGAGCGGATAAAATGGATGTAGAGTGGATAAAATGGATGTAGAGTGGGTAAAATAGATGTAGAGTGGATAAAATGGATGTAGAGTTGATAAAAATGGATGTAGAGTGGACAAAATGGATGTAGAGTTAATAAAAATGGATGTAGAGTGGAAATAATGGATGTAGAGAGGATAAAATGGATGTAGAGTGGATAAAATGGATGTAGAGTTCATAAAAATGGATGTAGAGTGGATAAAATTGATGTAGAGCGGATAAAATGGATGTAGAGTGGATAAAATGGATGTGGAGTGGATAACAATGGATGTAGAGTGGATAAAATGGATGTAGAGTTGATAAAAATGGATGTAGAGTGGATAAAAATGGATGTAGAGTGGATAAAATGGATGTAGAGTGGATAAAACGGATGTAGAGTGGATAAAAAAGGATGTAGAGGGGATAAAATGGATGTAGAGTGGATAAAATTGATGTAGAGTGGATAAAATGGATGTAGAGTGGATAAGAATGGATGTAGAGTGGATAAAATGGATGTAGAGTGGGTAAAATGGATGTAGAGTGGATAAAACGGATGTAGAGTGGATAAAATGGATGTAGAGTGGATAAAATGGATGTGGAGTGGATAAAAATGGATGTAGAGTGGATAAATTGAATGTAGAGTAGATAAAATGGATGTATAGTGGATAAAATGGATGTAGAGTTGATAAAATGGATGTAGAGTGGAAATAATGGATGTAGAGAGGATAAAATGGATGTAGAGTGGATAAAATGGCTGTAGAGTTCATAAAAATGGATGTAGAGTGGATAAAATTGATGTAGAGCGGATAAAATGGATGTAGAGTGGATAAAATGGATGTGGAGTGGATAACAATGGATGTAGAGTGGATAAAATGGATGTAGAGTTGATAAAAATGGATGTAGAGTGGATAAAAATGGATGTAGAGTGGATAAAATGGATGTAGAGTGGATAAAACGGATGTAGAGTGGATAAAAAAGGATGTGGAGTGGATAACAATGGATGTAGAGTGGATAAAATGGATGTAGAGTTGATAAAAATGGATGTAGAGTGGATAAAAATGGATGTAGAGTGGATAAAATGGATGTAGAGTGGATAAAACGGATGTAGAGTGGATAAAAAAGGATGTAGAGGGGATAAAATGGATGTAGAGTGGATAAAATTGATGTAGAGTGGATAAAATGGATGTAGAGTGGATAAAAATGGATGTAGAGTGGATAAAATGGATGTAGAGTGGGTAAAATGGATGTAGAGTGGATAAAAAAGGATGTAGAGGGGATAAAATGGATGTAGAGTGGGTAAAATAGATGTAGAGTGGATAAAATGGATGTAGAGTTGATAAAAATGGATGTAGAGTGGACAAAATGGATGTAGAGCGGATAAAATGGATGTAGAGTGGATAAAATGGATGTAGAGTGGATAAAATTGATGTAGAGTGGATAAAATTGATGTAGAGTGGATAAAATGGATGTGGAGTGGATAACAATGGATGTAGAGTGGATAAAATGGATGTAGAGTTGATAAAAATGGATGTAGAGTGGATAAAAATGGATGTAGAGTGGATAAAATGGATGTAGAGTGGATAAAACGGATGTAGAGTGGATAAAAAAGGATGTAGAGGGGATAAAATGGATGTAGAGTGGGTAAAATAGATGTAGAGTGGATAAAATGGATGTAGAGTTGATAAAAATGGATGTAGAGTGGACAAAATGGATGTAGAGCGGATAAAATGGATGTAGAGTGGATAAAATGGATGTAGAGTGGATAAAATTGATGTAGAGTGGATAAAATTGATGTAGAGGGGATAAAATGGATGTAGAGTGGATAAAATTGATGTAGAGCGGATAAAATGGATGTAGAGTGGATAAAACGGATGTAGAGTGGATAAAAAAGGATGTAGAGGGGATAAAATGGATGTAGAGTGGATAAAATTGATGTAGAGTGGATAAAATGGATGTAGAGTGGATAAAAATGGATGTAGAGTGGATAAATTGAATGTAGAGTAGATAAAATGGATGTAGAGTGGATAAAATGGATGTAGAGTTGATAAAATGGATGTAAAGTGGATAAAATGGATGTAGAGTTCATAAAAATGGATGTAGAGTGGATAAAAATGGATGTAGAGTGGATAAAATGGATGTAGAGTGGATAAAACGGATGTAGAGTGGATAAAAAAGGATGTAGAGGGGATAAAATGGATGTAGAGTGGATAAAATTGATGTAGAGTGTATAAAATGGATGTAGAGTGGATAAAAATGGATGTAGAGTGGATAAAATGGATGTAGAGTGGGTAAAATGGATGTAGAGTGGATAAAACGGATGTAGAGTGGATAAAATGGATGTAGAGTGGATAAAAATGGATGTAGAGTGGATAAAATGGATGTAGAGTGGGTAAAATGGATGTAGAGTGGATAAAACGGATGTAGAGTGGATAAAATGGATGTAGAGTGGATAAAATGGATGTGGAGTGGATAACAATGGATGTAGAGTGGATAAAATGGATGTAGAGTGGATAAAAATGGATGTAGAGTGGATAAAATGGATGTAGAGTGGATAAAACGGATGTAGAGTGGATAAAAAAGGATGTAGAGGGGATAAAATGGATGTAGAGTGGATAAAATTGATGTAGAGTGGATAAAATGGATGTAGAGTGGATAAAAATGGATGTAGAGTGGATAAAATGGATGTAGAGTGGGTAAAATAGATGTAGAGTGGATAAAATGGATGTAGAGTTGATAAAAATGGATGTAGAGTGGACAAAATGGATGTAGAGCGGATAAAATGGATGTAGAGTGGATAAAATGGATGTAGAGTGGATAAAATTGATGTAGAGTGGATAAAATTGATGTAGAGTGGATAAAATGGATGTGGAGTGGATAACAATGGATGTAGAGTGGATAAAATGGATGTAGAGTTGATAAAAATGGATGTAGAGTGAATAAAAATGGATGTAGAGTGGATAAAATGGATGTAGAGTGGATAAAAAGGATGTAGAGTGGATAAAAAAGGATGTAGAGGGGATAAAATGGATGTAGAGTGGATAAAATTGATGTAGAGTGGATAAAATGGATGTAGAGTGGATAAAAATGGATGTAGAGTGGATCAAATGGATGTAGAGTGGATAAAACGGATGTAGAGTGGATAAAAAAGGATGTAGAGGGGATAAAATGGATGTAGAGTGGATAAAATTGATGTAGAGTGGATAAAATGGATGTAGAGTGGATAAAAATGGATGTAGAGTGGATAAAATGGATGTAGAGTGGGTAAAATAGATGTAGAGTGGATAAAATGGATGTAGAGTTGATAAAAATGGATGTAGAGCGGATAAAATGGATGTAGAGTGGATAAAATGGATGTAGAGTGGATAAAATTGATGTAGAGTGGATAAAATTGATGTAGAGTGGATAAAATGGATGTGGAGTGGATAACAATGGATGTAGAGTGGATAAAATGGATGTAGAGTTGATAAAAATGGATGTAGAGTGGATAAAAATGGATGTAGAGTGGATAAAATGGATGTAGAGTGGATAAAATGGATGTAGAGTGGATAAAAATGGATGTAGAGGGGATAAAATGGATGTAGAGTGGATAAAATTGATGTAGAGTGGATAAAATGGATGTAGAGTTAATAAAAATGGATGTAGAGTGGACAAAATAGATGTAGAGTGGATAAAATGGATGTAGATTGGATAAAAATAGATGTAGAGTGGATAAAATGGATGTAGAGTGGATAAAACGGATGTAGAGTGGATAAAAAAGGATGTAGAGGGGATAAAATGGATGTAGAGTGGATAAAATTGATGTAGAGCGGATAAAATGGATGTAGAGTGGATAAAACGGATGTAGAGTGGATAAAAAAGGATGTAGAGGGGATAAAATGGATGTAGAGTGGATAAAATTGATGTAGAGTGGATAAAATGGATGTAGAGTGGATAAAAATGGATGTAGAGTGGATAAATTGAATGTAGAGTAGATAAAATGGATGTAGAGTGGATAAAATGGATGTAGAGTTGATAAAATGGATGTAAAGTGGATAAAATGGATGTAGAGTTCATAAAAATGGATGTAGAGTGGATAAAAATGGATGTAGAGTGGATAAAATGGATGTAGAGTGGATAAAACGGATGTAGAGTGGATAAAAAAGGATGTAGAGGGGATAAAATGGATGTAGAGTGGATAAAATTGATGTAGAGTGGATAAAATGGATGTAGAGTGGATAAAAATGGATGTAGAGTGGATAAAATGGATGTAGAGTGGGTAAAATGGATGTAGAGTGGATAAAACGGATGTAGAGTGGATAAAATGGATGTAGAGTGGATAAAAATGGATGTAGAGTGGATAAAATGGATGTAGAGTGGGTAAAATGGATGTAGAGTGGATAAAACGGATGTAGAGTGGATAAAATGGATGTAGAGTGGATAAAATGGATGTGGAGTGGATAACAATGGATGTAGAGTGGATAAAATGGATGTAGAGTGGATAAAAATGGATGTAGAGTGGATAAAATGGATGTAGAGTGGATAAAACGGATGTAGAGTGGATAAAAAAGGATGTAGAGGGGATAAAATGGATGTAGAGTGGATAAAATTGATGTAGAGTGGATAAAATGGATGTAGAGTGGATAAAAATGGATGTAGAGTGGATAAAATGGATGTAGAGTGGGTAAAATAGATGTAGAGTGGATAAAATGGATGTAGAGTTGATAAAAATGGATGTAGAGTGGACAAAATGGATGTAGAGCGGATAAAATGGATGTAGAGTGGATAAAATGGATGTAGAGTGGATAAAATTGATGTAGAGTGGATAAAATTGATGTAGAGTGGATAAAATGGATGTGGAGTGGATAACAATGGATGTAGAGTGGATAAAATGGATGTAGAGTTGATAAAAATGGATGTAGAGTGGATAAAAATGGATGTAGAGTGGATAAAATGGATGTAGAGTGGATAAAACGGATGTAGAGTGGATAAAAAAGGATGTAGAGGGGATAAAATGGATGTAGAGTGGATAAAATTGATGTAGAGTGGATAAAATGGATGTAGAGTTGATAAAAATGGATGTAGAGTGGACAAAATATATGTAGAGTGGATAAAATGGATGTAGAGTTGATAAAAATGGATGTAGAGTGGACAAAATAGATGTAGAGTGGATAAAAATGGATGTAGAGTGGTATAAAATGGATGTAGAGTGGATAAAAATGGATGTAGAGTGGATAAAAATGGATGTAGAGAGGATAAAATGGATGTAGAGTGGATAAAAATGGATGTAGAGTGGATAAAAATGGATGTAGAGAGGATAAAATGGATGTAGAGTGGATAAAAATGGATGTAGAGTGGATAAAAATGGATGTAGAGAGGATAAAATGGATGTAGAATGGATAAAAATGGATGTAGAGTGGATAAAATGGATGTAGAGTGGATAAAATGGATGTAGAGTGGATAAAATGGATGTAGAGTGGACAAAATAGATGTAGAGTGGATAAAATGGATGTAGAGTTGATAAAAATGGATGTAGAGTGGACAAAATGGATGTAGAGTTAATAAAAATGGATGTAGAGTGGAAATAATGGATGTAGAGAGGATAAAATGGATGTAGAGTGGATAAAATGGATGTAGAGTTCATAAAAATGGATGTAGAGTGGATAAAATTGATGTAGAGCGGATAAAATGGATGTAGAGTGGATAAAATGGATGTGGAGTGGATAACAATGGATGTAGAGTGGATAAAATGGATGTAGAGTTGATAAAAATGGATGTAGAGTGGATAAAAATGGATGTAGAGTGGATAAAATGGATGTAGAGTGGATAAAACGGATGTAGAGTGGATAAAAAAGGATGTAGAGGGGATAAAATGGATGTAGAGTGGATAAAATTGATGTAGAGTGGATAAAATGGATGTAGAGTGGATAAAAATGGATGTAGAGTGGATAAAATGGATGTAGAGTGGGTAAAATGGATGTAGAGTGGATAAAACGGATGTAGAGTGGATATAATGGATGTAGAGTGGATAAAATGGATGTGGAGTGGATAAAATGGATGTAGAGTTGATAAAATGGATGTAAAGTGGATAAAATGGATGTAGAGTTAATAAAAATGGATGTAGAGTGGAAATAATGGATGTAGAGAGGATAAAATGGATGTAGAGTGGATAAAATGGATGTAGAGTTCATAAAAATTGATGTAGAGTGGATAAAATTGATGTAGAGCGGATAAAATGGATGTAGAGTGGATAAAATGGATGTGGAGTGGATAACAATGGATGTAGAGTGGATAAAATGGATGTAGAGTTGATAAAAATGGATGTACAGTGGATAAAAATGGATGTAGAGTGGATAAAATGGATGTAGAGTGGATAAAACGGATGTACAGTGGATAAAAAAGGATGTAGAGGGGATAAAATGGATGTAGAGTGGATAAAATTGATGTAGAGTGGATAAAATGGATGTAGAGTTAATAAAAATGGATGTAGAGTGGACAAAATATATGTAGAGTGGATGTTCGCGAAATCTGCATTCCCGACGGATCGGGAAAGCAGGTTTCACGAGGCTCGTATTCATTCACGGCAGTTTTCATACCGGAAGTCAAATTATGTCCAAAAACCATTCTAAGGCGTCTTAGGACGTTTTGGAATGCGCGCGTCGTCACGTGATGCCCAGCATGCCCTACGCAGTGGGCATGATGCGACGCCATACTGTCTTCTTCAATAACCGTTGAACCGCGAAGTCGTACGGATCGAGTCGAGCGTTCTTGTTGTATCTTTTGTTATAATTTGACCACAGCATCATATCACATTCCATTTTCATCTCACGGCTTTCTCATACACTCATATAAATTCAGTGACCACATCCACGGACGAAACAAGGCTATTCACACGGACAAACGACTCAGGACTTCCACATTCACATTCACCACACGTGCATAGGCACCCCACGGTAAAATCTCTTTTATACTATTACATCCCTCACACGCATCACACTGAAACTGCGTATGTAAATACTCCGTGTATATATATTCATCTCGGGAAATATCATTGTACATATTCATTTGCTCGGTTCGCATCATGTCTGAATAAATCAACTGTTATTTTTTCTCATCATAAAATGCACGTGTACGAATAATTTCATCACCTTTCCACCATCCGAGATACAGTCCACCTTAATATCGAACAGTGGATAAAATGGATGTAGAGTTGATAAAAATGGATGTAGAGTGGACAAAATGGATGTAGAGCGGATAAAATGGATGTAGAGTGGATAAAATGGATGTGGAGTGGATAACAATGGATGTAGAGTGGATAAAATGGATGTAGAGTTGATAAAAATGGATGTAGAGTGGATAAAAATGGATGTAGAGTGGATAAAATGGATGTAGAGTGGATAAAACGGATGTAGAGTGGATAAAAAAGGATGTAGAGGGGATAAAATGGATGTAGAGTGGATAAAATTGATGTAGAGTGGATAAAATGGATGTAGAGTTAATAAAAATGGATGTAGAGTGGACAAAATAGATGTAGAGTGGATAAAATGGATGTAGAGTGGATAAAACGGATGTAGAGTGGATAAAAAAGGATGTAGAGGGGATAAAATGGATGTAGAGTGGATAAAATTGATGTAGAGCGGATAAAATGGATGTAGAGTGGATAAAATGGATGTGGAGTGGATAACAATGGATGTAGAGTATATAAAATGGATGTAGAGTACATAAAATGGATGTAGAGTGGATAAAACGGATGTAGAGTGGATAAAAAAGGATGTAGAGGGGATAAAATGGATGTAGAGTTCATAAAAATGGATGTAGAGTGGATAAAATTGATGTAGAGCGGATAAAATGGATGTAGAGTGGATAAAATGGATGTAGAGTGGGTAAAATAGATGTAGAGTGGATAAAATGGATGTAGAGTTGATAAAAATGGATGTAGAGTGGATAAAATGGATGTAGAGTTAATAAAAATGGATGTAGAGTGGAAATAATGGATGTAGAGAGGATAAAATGGATGTAGAGTGGATAAAATGGATGTAGAGTTCATAAAAATGGATGTAGAGTGGATAAAATTGATGTAGAGCGGATAAAATGGATGTAGAGTGGATAAAATGGATGTGGAGTGGATAACAATGGATGTAGAGTGGATAAAATGGATGTAGAGTTGATAAAAATGGATGTAGAGTGGATAAAAATGGATGTAGAGTGGATAAAATGGATGTAGAGTGGATAAAACGGATGTAGAGTGGATAAAAAAGGATGTAGAGGGGATAAAATGGATGTAGAGTGGATAAAATTGATGTAGAGTGGATAAAATGGATGTAGAGTGGATAAGAATGGATGTAGAGTGGATAAAATGGATGTAGAGTGGGTAAAATGGATGTAGAGTGGATAAAACGGATGTAGAGTGGATAAAATGGATGTAGAGTGGATAAAATGGATGTGGAGTGGATAACAATGGATGTAGAGTGGATAAATTGAATGTAGAGTAGATAAAATGGATGTATAGTGGATAAAATGGATGTAGAGTTGATAAAATGGATGTAGAGTGGAAATAATGGATGTAGAGAGGATAAAATGGATGTAGAGTGGATAAAATGGCTGTAGAGTTCATAAAAATGGATGTAGAGTGGATAAAATTGATGTAGAGCGGATAAAATGGATGTAGAGTGGATAAAATGGATGTGGAGTGGATAACAATGGATGTAGAGTGGATAAAATGGATGTAGAGTTGATAAAAATGGATGTAGAGTGGATAAAAATGGATGTAGAGTGGATAAAATGGATGTAGAGTGGGTAAAATGGATGTAGAGTGGATAAAACGGATGTAGAGTGGATAAAATGGATGTAGAGTGGATAAAAATGGATGTAGAGTGGATAAAATGGATGTAGAGTGGATAAAACGGATGTAGAGTGGATAAAAAAGGATGTAGAGGGGATAAAATGGATGTAGAGTGGATAAAATTGATGTAGAGTGGATAAAATGGATGTAGAGTGGATAAAAATGGATGTAGAGTGGATAAAATGGATGTAGAGTGGGTAAAATAGATGTAGAGTGGATAAAATGGATGTAGAGTTGATAAAAATGGATGTAGAGTGGACAAAATGGATGTAGAGCGGATAAAATGGATGTAGAGTGGATAAAAATGGATGTAGAGTGGATAAAATGGATGTAGAGTGGGTAAAATGGATGTAGAGTGGATAAAATGGATGTAGAGTGGATAAAATTGATGTAGAGTGGATAAAATTGATGTAGAGTGGATAAAATGGATGTGGAGTGGATAACAATGGATGTAGAGTGGATAAAATGGATGTAGAGTTGATAAAAATGGATGTAGAGTGGATAAAAATGGATGTAGAGTGGATAAAATGGATGTAGAGTGGATAAAACGGATGTAGAGTGGATAAAAAAGGATGTAGAGGGGATAAAATGGATGTAGAGTGGATAAAATTGATGTAGAGTGGATAAAATGGATGTAGAGTTAATAAAAATGGATGTAGAGTGGACAAAATAGATGTAGAGTGGATAAAATGGATGTAGATTGGATAAAAATAGATGTAGAGTGGATAAAATGGATGTAGAGTGGATAAAACGGATGTAGAGTGGATAAAAAAGGATGTAGAGGGGATAAAATGGATGTAGAGTGGATAAAATTGATGTAGAGCGGATAAAATGGATGTAGAGTGGATAAAACGGATGTAGAGTGGATAAAAAAGGATGTAGAGGGGATAAAATGGATGTAGAGTGGATAAAATTGATGTAGAGTGGATAAAATGGATGTAGAGTGGATAAAAATGGATGTAGAGTGGATAAATTGAATGTAGAGTAGATAAAATGGATGTAGAGTGGATAAAATGGATGTAGAGTTGATAAAATGGATGTAAAGTGGATAAAATGGATGTAGAGTTCATAAAAATGGATGTAGAGTGGATAAAAATGGATGTAGAGTGGATAAAATGGATGTAGAGTGGATAAAACGGATGTAGAGTGGATAAAAAAGGATGTAGAGGGGATAAAATGGATGTAGAGTGGATAAAATTGATGTAGAGTGGATAAAATGGATGTAGAGTGGATAAAAATGGATGTAGAGTGGATAAAATGGATGTAGAGTGGGTAAAATGGATGTAGAGTGGATAAAACGGATGTAGAGTGGATAAAATGGATGTAGAGTGGATAAAAATGGATGTAGAGTGGATAAAATGGATGTAGAGTGGGTAAAATGGATGTAGAGTGGATAAAACGGATGTAGAGTGGATAAAATGGATGTAGAGTGGATAAAATGGATGTGGAGTGGATAACAATGGATGTAGAGTGGATAAAATGGATGTAGAGTGGATAAAAATGGATGTAGAGTGGATAAAATGGATGTAGAGTGGATAAAACGGATGTAGAGTGGATAAAAAAGGATGTAGAGGGGATAAAATGGATGTAGAGTGGATAAAATTGATGTAGAGTGGATAAAATGGATGTAGAGTGGATAAAAATGGATTTAGAGTGGATAAAATGGATGTAGAGTGGGTAAAATAGATGTAGAGTGGATAAAATGGATGTAGAGTTGATAAAAATGGATGTAGAGTGGACAAAATGGATGTAGAGCGGATAAAATGGATGTAGAGTGGATAAAATGGATGTAGAGTGGATAAAATTGATGTAGAGTGGATAAAATTGATGTAGAGTGGATAAAATGGATGTGGAGTGGATAACAATGGATGTAGAGTGGATAAAATGGATGTAGAGTTGATAAAAATGGATGTAGAGTGGATAAAAATGTATGTAGAGTGGATAAAATGGATGTAGAGTGGATAAAACGGATGTAGAGTGGATAAAAAAGGATGTAGAGGGGATAAAATGGATGTAGAGTGGATAAAATTGATGTAGAGTGGATAAAATGGATGTAGAGTGGATAAAAATGGATGTAGAGTGGATAAAATGGATGTAGAGTGGGTAAAATGGATGTAGAGTGGATAAAACGGATGTAGAGTGGATAAAATGGATGTAGAGTGGATAAAATGGATGTGGAGTGGATAACCATGGATGTAGAGTGGATAAAATGGATGTAGAGTGGATAAAAATGGATGTAGAGTGGATAAAATGGATGTAGAGTGGATAAAAAGGATGTAGAGTGGATAAAAAAGGATTTAGAGGGGATAAAATGGATGTAGAGTGGATAAAATTGATGTAGAGTGGATAAAATGGATGTAGAGTGGATAAAAATGGATGTAGAGTGGATAAAATGGATGTAGAGTGGGTAAAATAGATGTAGAGTGGATAAAATGGATGTAGAGTTGATAAAAATGGATGTAGAGTGGACAAAATGGATGTAGAGCGGATAAAATGGATGTAGAGTGGATAAAATGGATGTAGAGTGGATAAAATTGATGTAGAGTGGATAAAATTGATGTAGAGTGGATAAAATGGATGTGGAGTGGATAACAATGGATGTAGAGTGGATAAAATGGATGTAGAGTTGATAAAAATGGATGTAGAGTGGATAAAAATGGATGTAGAGTGGATAAAATGGATGTAGAGTGGATAAAACGGATGTAGAGTGGATAAAAAAGGATGTAGAGGGGATAAAATGGATGTAGAGTGGATAAAATTGATGTAGAGTGGATAAAATGGATGTAGAGTTAATAAAAATGGATGTAGAGTGGACAAAATAGATGTAGAGTGGATAAAATGGATGTAGATTGGATAAAAATAGATGTAGAGTGGATAAAATGGATGTAGAGTGGATAAAACGGATGTAGAGTGGATAAAAAAGGATGTAGAGGGGATAAAATGGATGTAGAGTGGATAAAATTGATGTAGAGCGGATAAAATGGATGTAGAGTGGATAAAACGGATGTAGAGTGGATAAAAAAGGATGTAGAGGGGATAAAATGGATGTAGAGTGGATAAAATTGATGTAGAGTGGATAAAATGGATGTAGAGTGGATAAAAATGGATGTAGAGTGGATAAATTGAATGTAGAGTAGATAAAATGGATGTAGAGTGGATAAAATGGATGTAGAGTGGATAAAATGGATGTAGAGTGGATAAAACGGATGTAGAGTGGATAAAAAAGGATGTAGAGGGGATAAAATGGATGTAGAGTGGATAAAATTGATGTAGAGTGGATAAAATGGATGTAGAGTGGATAAAAATGGATGTAGAGTGGATAAAATGGATGTAGAGTGGGTAAAATGGATGTAGAGTGGATAAAACGGATGTAGAGTGGATAAAATGGATGTAGAGTGGATAAAAATGGATGTAGAGTGGATAAAATGGATGTAGAGTGGGTAAAATGGATGTAGAGTGGATAAAACGGATGTAGAGTGGATAAAATGGATGTAGAGTGGATAAAATGGATGTGGAGTGGATAACAATGGATGTAGAGTGGATAAAATGGATGTAGAGTGGATAAAAATGGATGTAGAGTGGATAAAATGGATGTAGAGTGGATAAAACGGATGTAGAGTGGATAAAAAAGGATGTAGAGGGGATAAAATGGATGTAGAGTGGATAAAATTGATGTAGAGTGGATAAAATGGATGTAGAGTGGATAAAAATGGATGTAGAGTGGATAAAATGGATGTAGAGTGGGTAAAATAGATGTAGAGTGGATAAAATGGATGTAGAGTTGATAAAAATGGATGTAGAGTGGACAAAATGGATGTAGAGCGGATAAAATGGATGTAGAGTGGATAAAATGGATGTAGAGTGGATAAAATTGATGTAGAGTGGATAAAATTGATGTAGAGTGGATAAAATGGATGTGGAGTGGATAACAATGGATGTAGAGTGGATAAAATGGATGTAGAGATGATAAAAATGGATGTAGAGTGGACAAAATAGATGTAGAGTGGATAAAAATGGATGTAGAGTGGATAAAATGGATGTAGAGTGGATAAAACGGATGTAGAGTGGATAAAAAAGGATGTAGAGGGGATAAAATTGATGTAGAGTGGATAAAATGGATGTAGAGTTAATAAAAATGGATGTAGAGTGGACAAAATAGATGTAGAGTGGATAAAATGGATGTAGATTGGATAAAAATAGATGTAGAGTGGATTAAATGGATGTAGAGTGGATAAAACGGATGTAGAGTGGATAAAAAAGGATGTAGAGGGGATAAAATGGATGTAGAGTGGATAAAATTGATGTAGAGCGGATAAAATGGATGTAGAGTGGATAAAACGGATGTAGAGTGGATAAAAAAGGATGTAGAGGGGATAAAATGGATGTAGAGTGGATAAAATGGATGTAGAGTGGATAAAATGGATGTAGAGTGGATAAAAATGGATGTAGAGTGGATAAATTGAATGTAGAGTAGATAAAATGGATGTAGAGTGGATAAAATGGATGTAGAGTTGATAAAATGGATGTAAAGTGGATAAAATGGATGTAGAGTTCATAAAAATGGATGTAGAGTGGATAAAAATGGATGTAGAGTGGATAAAATGGATGTAGAGTGGATAAAACGGATGTAGAGTGGATAAAAAAGGATGTAGAGGGGATAAAATGGATGTAGAGTGGATAAAATTGATGTAGAGTGGATAAAATGGATGTAGAGTGGATAAAAATGGATGTAGAGTGGATAAAATGGATGTAGAGTGGGTAAAATGGATGTAGAGTTGATAAAAATGGATGTAGAGTGGATAAAAATGGATGTAGAGTGGATAAAATGGATGTAGAGTGGATAAAACGGATGTAGAGTGGATAAAAAAGGATGTAGAGGGGATAAAATGGATGTAGAGTGGATAAAATTGATGTAGAGTGGATAAAATGGATGTAGAGTGGATAAGAATGGATGTAGAGTGGATAAAAATGGATGTAGAGTTAATAAAAATGGATGTAGAGTGGACAAAATAGATGTAGAGTGGATAAAATGGATGTAGAGTTGATAAAAATGGATGTAGAGTGGACAAAATAGATGTAGAGTGGATAAAAATGGATGTAGAGTGGTATAAAATGGATGTGGAGTGGATAAAAATGGATGTAGAGAGGATAAAATGGATGTAGAGTGGATAAAAATGGATGTAGAGTGGATAAAATGGATGTAGAGTGGATAAAAATGGATGTAGAGTGGATAAAATGGATGTAGAGTGGATAAAATGGATGTAGAGTGGATAAAATGGATGTAGAGTTGATAAAAATGGATGTAGAGTGGAAATAATGGATGTAGAGAGGATAAAATGGATGTAGAGTGGATAAAATGGATGTAGAGTTCATAAAAATGGATGTAGAGTGGATAAAATGGATGTGGAGTGGATAACAATGGATGTAGAGTGGATAAAATGGATGTAGAGTTGATAAAAATGGATGTAGAGTGGACAAAATAGATGTAGAGTGGATAAAAATGGATGTAGAGTGGATAAAATGGATGTAGAGTGGATAAAACGGATGTAGAGTGGATAAAAAAGGATGTAGAGGGGATAAAATGGATGTAGAGTTCATAAAAATGGATGTAGAGTGGATAAAATTGATGTAGAGCGGATAAAATGGATGTAGAGTGGATAAAATGGATGTAGAGTGGGTAAAATAGATGTAGAGTGGATAAAATGGATGTAGAGTGGATAAAATGGATGTAGAGTGGGTAAAATGGATGTAGAGTGGATAAAACGGATGTAGAGTGGATAAAATGGATGTAGAGTGGATAAAATGGATGTGGAGTGGATAACCATGGATGTAGAGTGGATAAAATGGATGTAGAGTGGATAAAAATGGATGTAGAGTGGATAAAATGGATGTAGAGTGGATAAAATTGATGTAGAGTGGATAAAATTGATGTAGAGTGGATAAAATGGATGTGGAGTGGATAACAATGGATGTAGAGTGGATAAAATGGATGTAGAGTTGATAAAAATGGATGTAGAGTGGATAAAAATGGATGTAGAGTGGATAAAATGGATGTAGAGTGGATAAAAATGGATGTAGAGTGGATAAAATGGATGTAGAGTGGATAAAACGGATGTAGAGTGGATAAAAAAGGATGTAGAGGGGATAAAATGGATGTAGAGTGGATAAAATTGATGTAGAGTGGATAAAATGGATGTAGAGTGGATAAAAATGGATGTAGAGTGGATAAAATGGATGTAGAGTGGGTAAAATAGATGTAGAGTGGATAAAATGGATGTAGAGTTGATAAAAATGGATGTAGAGTGGACAAAATGGATGTAGAGCGGATAAAATGGATGTAGAGTGGATAAAATGGATGTAGAGTGGATAAAATTGATGTAGAGTGGATAAAATTGATGTAGAGTGGATAAAATGGATGTGGAGTGGATAACAATGGATGTACAGTGGATAAAATGGATGTAGAGTTGATAAAAATGGATGTAGAGGGGATAAAAATGGATGTAGAGTGGATAAAATGGATGTAGAGTGGATAAAATGGATGTAGAGTGGATAAAAAAGGATGTAGAGGGGATAAAATGGATGTAGAGTGGATAAAATTGATGTAGAGTGGATAAAATGGATGTAGAGTTAATAAAAATGGATGTAGAGTGGACAAAATAGATGTAGAGTGGATAAAATGGATGTAGATTGGATAAAAATAGATGTAGAGTGGATAAAATGGATGTAGGGTGGATAAAACGGATGTAGAGTGGATAAAAAAGGATGTAGAGGGGATAAAATGGATGTAGAGTGGATAAAATTGATGTAGAGCGGATAAAATGGATGTAGAGTGGATAAAACGGATGTAGAGTGGATAAAAAAGGATGTAGAGGGGATAAAATGGATGTAGAGTGGATAAAATTGATGTAGAGTGGATAAAATGGATGTAGAGTGGATAAAAATGGATGTAGAGTGGATAAATTGAATGTAGAGTAGATAAAATGGATGTAGAGTGGATAAAATGGATGTAGAGTTGATAAAATGGATGTAAAGTGGATAAAATGGATGTAGAGTTCATAAAAATGGATGTAGAGTGGATAAAAATGGATGTAGAGTGGATAAAATGGATGTAGAGTGGATAAAACGGATGTAGAGTGGATAAAAAAGGATGTAGAGGGGATAAAATGGATGTAGAGTGGATAAAATTGATGTAGAGTGGATAAAATGGATGTAGAGTGGATAAAAATGGATGTAGAGTGGATAAAATGGATGTAGAGTGGGTAAAATGGATGTAGAGTTGATAAAAATGGATGTAGAGTGGATAAAAATGGATGTAGAGTGGATAAAATGGATGTAGAGTGGATAAAACGGATGTAGAGTGGATAAAAAAGGATGTAGAGGGGATAAAATGGATGTAGAGTGGATAAAATTGATGTAGAGTGGATAAAATGGATGTAGAGTGGATAAGAATGGATGTAGAGTGGATAAAAATGGATGTAGAGTTAATAAAAATGGATGTAGAGTGGACAAAATAGATGTAGAGTGGATAAAAATGGATGTAGAGTGGTATAAAATGGATGTGGAGTGGATAAAAATGGATGTAGAGAGGATAAAATGGATGTAGAGTGGATAAAAATGGATGTAGAGTGGATAAAATGGATGTAGAGTGGATAAAAATGGATGTAGAGTGGATAAAATGGATGTAGAGTGGATAAAATGGATGTAGAGTGGATAAAATGGATGTAGAGTTGATAAAAATGGATGTAGAGTGGAAATAATGGATGTAGAGAGGATAAAATGGATGTAGAGTGGATAAAATGGATGTAGAGTTCATAAAAATGGATGTAGAGTGGATAAAATGGATGTGGAGTGGATAACAATGGATGTAGAGTGGATAAAATGGATGTAGAGTTGATAAAAATGGATGTAGAGTGGACAAAATAGATGTAGAGTGGATAAAAATGGATGTAGAGTAGATAAAATGGATGTAGAGTGGATAAAATGGATGTAGAGTGGATAAAAAAGGATGTAGAGGGGATAAAATGGATGTAGAGTTCATAAAAATGGATGTAGAGTGGATAAAATTGATGTAGAGCGGATAAAATGGATGTAGAGTGGATAAAATGGATGTAGAGTGGGTAAAATAGATGTAGAGTGGATAAAATGGATGTAGAGTTGATAAAAATGGATGTAGAGTGGACAAAATGGATGTAGAGTTAATAAAAATGGATGTAGAGTGGAAATAATGGATGTAGAGAGGATAAAATGGATGTAGAGTGGATAAAATGGATGTAGAGTTCATAAAAATGGATGTAGAGTGGATAAAATTGATGTAGAGCGGATAAAATGGATGTAGAGTGGATAAAATGGATGTGGAGTGGATAACAATGGATGTAGAGTGGATAAAATGGATGTAGAGTTGATAAAAATGGATGTAGAGTGGATAAAAATGGATGTAGAGTGGATAAAATGGATGTAGAGTGGATAAAACGGATGTAGAGTGGATAAAAAAGGATGTAGAGGGGATAAAATGGATGTAGAGTGGATAAAATTGATGTAGAGTGGATAAAATGGATGTAGAGTGGATAAGAATGGATGTAGAGTGGATAAAATGGATGTAGAGTGGGTAAAATGGATGTAGAGTGGATAAAACGGATGTAGAGTGGATAAAATGGATGTAGAGTGGATAAAATGGATGTGGAGTGGATAACAATGGATGTAGAGTGGATAAATTGAATGTAGAGTAGATAAAATGGATGTATAGTGGATAAAATGGATGTAGAGTGGATAAAATGGATGTAGAGTGGATAAAAATGGATGTAGAGTGGATAAAATGGATGTAGAGTGGATAAAATGGATGTAGAGTGGATAAAATGGATGTAGAGTTGATAAAAATGGATGTAGAGTGGAAATAATGGATGTAGAGAGGATAAAATGGATGTAGAGTGGATAAAATGGATGTAGAGTTCATAAAAATGGATGTAGAGTGGATAAAATGGATGTGGAGTGGATAACAATGGATGTAGAGTGGATAAAATGGATGTAGAGTTGATAAAAATGGATGTAGAGTGGACAAAATAGATGTAGAGTGGATAAAAATGGATGTAGAGTAGATAAAATGGATGTAGAGTGGAAATAATGGATGTAGAGAGGATAAAATGGATGTAGAGTGGATAAAATGGCTGTAGAGTTCATAAAAATGGATGTAGAGTGGATAAAATTGATGTAGAGCGGATAAAATGGATGTAGAGTGGATAAAATGGATGTGGAGTGGATAACAATGGATGTAGAGTGGATAAAATGGATGTAGAGTTGATAAAAATGGATGTAGAGTGGATAAAAATGGATGTAGAGTGGATAAAATGGATGTAGAGTGGGTAAAATGGATGTAGAGTGGATAAAACGGATGTAGAGTGGATAAAATGGATGTAGAGTGGATAAAAATGGATGTAGAGTGGATAAAATGGATTTAGAGTGGATAAAACGGATGTAGAGTGGATAAAAAAGGATGTAGAGGGGATAAAATGGATGTAGAGTGGATAAAATTGATGTAGAGTGGATAAAATGGATGTAGAGTGGATAAAAATGGATGTAGAGTGGATAAAATGGATGTAGAGTGGGTAAAATAGATGTAGAGTGGATAAAATGGATGTAGAGTTGATAAAAATGGATGTAGAGTGGACAAAATGGATGTAGAGCGGATAAAATTGATGTAGAGCGGATACAATGGATGTAGAGTGGATAAAACGGATGTAGAGTGGATAAAAAAGGATGTAGAGGGGATAAAATGGATGTAGAGTGGATAAAATTGATGTAGAGTGGATAAAATGGATGTAGAGTGGATAAAAATGGATGTAGAGTGGATAAATTGAATGTAGAGTAGATAAAATGGATGTAGAGTGGATAAAATGGATGTAGAGTTGATAAAATGGATGTAAAGTGGATAAAATGGATGTAGAGTTCATAAAAATGGATGTAGAGTGGATAAAAATGGATGTAGAGTGGATAAAATGGATGTAGAGTGGATAAAACGGATGTAGAGTGGATAAAAAAGGATGTAGAGGGGATAAAATGGATGTAGAGTGGATAAAATTGATGTAGAGTGGATAAAATGGATGTAGAGTGGATAAAAATGGATGTAGAGTGGATAAAATGGATGTAGAGTGGGTAAAATGGATGTAGAGTGGATAAAACGGATGTAGAGTGGATAAAATGGATGTAGAGTGGATAAAAATGGATGTAGAGTGGATAAAATGGATGTAGAGTGGGTAAAATGGATGTAGAGTGGATAAAACGGATGTAGAGTGGATAAAATGGATGTAGAGTGGATAAAATGGATGTGGAGTGGATAACAATGGATGTAGAGTGGATAAAATGGATGTAGAGTGGATAAAAATGGATGTAGAGTGGATAAAATGGATGTAGAGTGGATAAAATGGATGTAGAGTGGATAAAAAAGGATGTAGAGGGGATAAAATGGATGTAGAGTTGATAAAAATGGATGTAGAGTGGACAAAATGGATGTAGAGCGGATAAAATGGATGTAGAGTGGATAAAATGGATGTAGAGTGGATAAAATTGATGTAGAGTGGATAAAATTGATGTAGAGTGGATAAAATGGATGTGGAGTGGATAACAATGGATGTAGAGTGGATAAAATGGATGTAGAGTTGATAAAAATGGATGTAGAGTGGATAAAAATGGATGTAGAGTGGATAAAATGGATGTAGAGTGGATAAAAATGGATGTAGAGTGGATAAAATGGATGTAGAGTGGATAAAATGGATGTAGAGTGGATAAAACGGATGTAGAGTGGATAAAAAAGGATGTAGAGGGGATAAAATGGATGTAGAGTGGATAAAATTGATGTAGAGTGGATAAAATGGATGTAGAGTGGATAAAAATGGATGTAGAGTGGATAAAATGGATGTAGAGTGGGTAAAATAGATGTAGAGTGGATAAAATGGATGTAGAGTTGATAAAAATGGATGTAGAGTGGACAAAATGGATGTAGAGCGGATAAAATGGATGTAGAGTGGATAAAATGGATGTAGAGTTCATAAAAATGGATGTAGAGTGGATAAAATGGATGTGGAGTGGATAACAATGGATGTAGAGTGGATAAAATGGATGTAGAGTTGATAAAAATGGATGTAGAGTGGACAAAATAGATGTAGAGTGGATAAAAATGGATGTAGAGTGGATAAAATGGATGTAGAGTGGATAAAACGGATGTAGAGTGGATAAAAAAGGATGTAGAGGGGATAAAATGGATGTAGAGTTCATAAAAATGGATGTAGAGTGGATAAAATTGATGTAGAGCGGATAAAATGGATGTAGAGTGGATAAAATGGATGTAGAGTGGGTAAAATAGATGTAGAGTGGATAAAATGGATGTAGAGTTGATAAAAATGGATGTAGAGTGGACAAAATGGATGTAGAGTTAATAAAAATGGATGTAGAGTGGAAATAATGGATGTAGAGAGGATAAAATGGATGTAGAGTGGATAAAATGGATGTAGAGTTCATAAAAATGGATGTAGAGTGGATAAAATTGATGTAGAGCGGATAAAATGGATGTAGAGTGGATAAAATGGATGTGGAGTGGATAAAATGGATGTAGAGTTGATAAAATGGATGTAAAGTGGATAAAATGGATGTAGAGTTCATAAAAATGGATGTAGAGTGGATAAAAATGGATGTAGAGTGGATAAAATGGATGTAGAGTGGATAAAACGGATGTAGAGTGGATAAAAAAGGATGTAGAGGGGATAAAATGGATGTAGAGTGGATAAAATTGATGTAGAGTGGATAAAATGGATGTAGAGTGGATAAAAATGGATGTAGAGTGGATAAAATGGATGTAGAGTGGATAAAATGGATGTAGAGTGGATAAAATGGATGTAGAGTGGATAAAACGGATGTAGAGTGGATAAAAAAGGATGTAGAGGGGATAAAATGGATGTAGAGTGGATAAAATTGATGTAGAGTGGATAAAATGGATGTAGAGTGGATAAAAATGGATGTAGAGTGGATAAAATGGATGTAGAGTGGGTAAAATAGATGTAGAGTGGATAAAATGGATGTAGAGTTGATAAAAATGGATGTAGAGTGGACAAAATGGATGTAGAGCGGATAAAATGGATGTAGAGTGGATAAAATGGATGTAGAGTTCATAAAAATGGATGTAGAGTGGATAAAATGGATGTGGAGTGGATAACAATGGATGTAGAGTGGATAAAATGGATGTAGAGTTGATAAAAATGGATGTAGAGTGGACAAAATAGATGTAGAGTGGATAAAAATGGATGTAGAGTGGATAAAATGGATGTAGAGTGGATAAAACGGATGTAGAGTGGATAAAAAAGGATGTAGAGGGGATAAAATGGATGTAGAGTTCATAAAAATGGATGTAGAGTGGATAAAATTGATGTAGAGCGGATAAAATGGATGTAGAGTGGATAAAATGGATGTAGAGTGGGTAAAATAGATGTAGAGTGGATAAAATGGATGTAGAGTTGATAAAAATGGATGTAGAGTGGACAAAATGGATGTAGAGTTAATAAAAATGGATGTAGAGTGGAAATAATGGATGTAGAGAGGATAAAATGGATGTAGAGTGGATAAAATGGATGTAGAGTTCATAAAAATGGATGTAGAGTGGATAAAATTGATGTAGAGCGGATAAAATGGATGTAGAGTGGATAAAATGGATGTGGAGTGGATAACAATGGATGTAGAGTGGATAAAATGGATGTAGAGTTGATAAAAATGGATGTAGAGTGGATAAAAATGGATGTAGAGTGGATAAAATGGATGTAGAGTGGATAAAACGGATGTAGAGTGGATAAAAAAGGATGTAGAGGGGATAAAATGGATGTAGAGTGGATAAAATTGATGTAGAGTGGATAAAATGGATGTAGAGTGGATAAGAATGGATGTAGAGTGGATAAAATGGATGTAGAGTGGGTAAAATGGATGTAGAGTGGATAAAACGGATGTAGAGTGGATAAAATGGATGTAGAGTGGATAAAATGGATGTGGAGTGGATAACAATGGATGTAGAGTGGATAAATTGAATGTAGAGTAGATAAAATGGATGTATAGTGGATAAAATGGATGTAGAGTTGATAAAATGGATGTAGAGTGGAAATAATGGATGTAGAGAGGATAAAATGGATGTAGAGTGGATAAAATGGCTGTAGAGTTCATAAAAATGGATGTAGAGTGGATAAAATTGATGTAGAGCGGATAAAATGGATGTAGAGTGGATAAAATGGATGTGGAGTGGATAACAATGGATGTAGAGTGGATAAAATGGATGTAGAGTTGATAAAAATGGTTGTAGAGTGGATAAAAATGGATGTAGAGTGGATAAAATGGATGTAGAGTGGATAAAACGGATGTAGAGTGGATAAAAAAGGATGTAGAGGGGATAAAATGGATGTAGAGTGGATAAAATTGATGTAGAGTGGATAAAATGGATGTAGAGTGGATAAAAATGGATGTAGAGTGGATAAAATGGATGTAGAGTGGGTAAAATGGATGTAGAGTGGATAAAACGGATGTAGAGTGGATAAAATGGATGTAGAGTGGATAAAATGGATGTGGAGTGGATAACCATGGATGTAGAGTGGATAAAATGGATGTAGAGTGGATAAAAATGGATGTAGAGTGGATAAAATGGATGTAGAGTGGATAAAACGGATGTAGAGTGGATAAAAAAGGATGTAGAGGGGATAAAATGGATGTAGAGTGGGTAAAATAGATGTAGAGTGGATAAAATGGATGTAGAGTTGATAAAAATGGATGTAGAGTGGACAAAATGGATGTAGAGCGGATAAAATGGATGTAGAGTGGATAAAATGGATGTAGAGTGGATAAAATGGATGTAGAGTGGATAAAATTGATGTAGAGTGGATAAAATGGATGTGGAGTGGATAACAATGGATGTAGAGTGGATAAAATGGATGTAGAGTTGATAAAAATGGATGTAGAGTGGATAAAAATGGATGTAGAGTGGATAAAATGGATGTAGAGTGGATAAAACGGATGTAGAGTGGATAAAAAAGGATGTAGAGGGGATAAAATGGATGTAGAGTGGGTAAAATAGATGTAGAGTGGATAAAATGGATGTAGAGTTGATAAAAATGGATGTAGAGTGGACAAAATGGATGTAGAGCGGATAAAATGGATGTAGAGTGGATAAAATGGATGTAGAGTGGATAAAATTGATGTAGAGTGGATAAAATTGATGTAGAGGGGATAAAATGGATGTAGAGTGGATAAAATTGATGTAGAGCGGATAAAATGGATGTAGAGTGGATAAAACGGATGTAGAGTGGATAAAAAAGGATGTAGAGGGGATAAAATGGATGTAGAGTGGATAAAATTGATGTAGAGTGGATAAAATGGATGTAGAGTGGATAAAAATGGATGTAGAGTGGATAAATTGAATGTAGAGTAGATAAAATGGATGTAGAGTGGATAAAATGGATGTAGAGTTGATAAAATGGATGTAAAGTGGATAAAATGGATGTAGAGTTCATAAAAATGGATGTAGAGTGGATAAAAATGGATGTAGAGTGGATAAAATGGATGTAGAGTGGATAAAACGGATGTAGAGTGGATAAAAAAGGATGTAGAGGGGATAAAATGGATGTAGAGTGGATAAAATTGATGTAGAGTGGATAAAATGGATGTAGAGTGGATAAAAATGGATGTAGAGTGGATAAAATGGATGTAGAGTGGGTAAAATGGATGTAGAGTGGATAAAACGGATGTAGAGTGGATAAAATGGATGTAGAGTGGATAAAAATGGATGTAGAGTGGATAAAATGGATGTAGAGTGGATAAAACGGATGTAGAGTGGATAAAATGGATGTAGAGTGGATAAAATGGATGTGGAGTGGATAACAATGGATGTAGAGTGGATAAAATGGATGTAGAGTGGATAAAAATGGATGTAGAGTGGATAAAATGGATGTAGAGTGGATAAAACGGATGTAGAGTGGATAAAAAAAGATGTAGAGGGGATAAAATGGATGTAGAGTGGATAAAATTGATGTAGAGTGGATAAAATGGATGTAGAGTGGATAAAAATGGATGTAGAGTGGATAAAATGGATGTAGAGTGGGTAAAATAGATGTAGAGTGGATAAAATGGATGTAGAGTTGATAAAAATGGATGTAGAGTGGACAAAATGGATGTAGAGCGGATAAAATGGATGTAGAGTGGATAAAATGGATGTAGAGTGGATAAAATTGATGTAGAGTGGATAAAATTGATGTAGAGTGGATAAAATGGATGTGGAGTGGATAACAATGGATGTAGAGTGGATAAAATGGATGTAGAGTTGATAAAAATGGATGTAGAGTGGATAAAAATGGATGTAGAGTGGATAAAATGGATGTAGAGTGGATAAAACGGATGTAGAGTGGATAAAAAAGGATGTAGAGGGGATAAAATGGATGTAGAGTGGATAAAATTGATGTAGAGTGGATAAAATGGATGTAGAGTGGATAAAAATGGATGTAGAGTGGATAAAATGGATGTAGAGTGGATAAAACGGATGTAGAGTGGATAAAAAAGGATGTAGAGGGGATAAAATGGATGTAGAGTGGATAAAATTGATGTAGAGTGGATAAAATGGATGTAGAGTGGATAAAAATGGATGTAGAGTGGATAAAATGGATGTAGAGTGGGTGAAATAGATGTAGAGTGGATAAAATGGATGTAGAGTTGATAAAAATGGATGTAGAGCGGATAAAATGGATGTAGAGTGGATAAAATGGATGTAGAGTGGATAAAATTGATGTAGAGTGGATAAAATGGATGTAGAGTTAATAAAAATGGATGTAGAGTGGACAAAATAGATGTAGAGTGGATAAAATGGATGTAGATTGGATAAAAATAGATGTAGAGTGGATAAAATGGATGTAGAGTGGATAAAACGGATGTAGAGTGGATAAAAAAGGATGTAGAGGGGATAAAATGGATGTAGAGTGGATAAAATTGATGTAGAGCGGATAAAATGGATGTAGAGTGGATAAAACGGATGTAGAGTGGATAAAAAAGGATGTAGAGGGGATAAAATGGATGTAGAGTGGATAAAATTGATGTAGAGTGGATAAAATGGATGTAGAGTGGATAAAAATGGATGTAGAGTGGATAAATTGAATGTAGAGTAGATAAAATGGATGTAGAGTGGATAAAATGGATGTAGAGTTGATAAAATGGATGTAAAGTGGATAAAATGGATGTAGAGTTCATAAAAATGGATGTAGAGTGGATAAAAATGGATGTAGAGTGGATAAAATGGATGTAGAGTGGATAAAACGGATGTAGAGTGGATAAAAAAGGATGTAGAGGGGATAAAATGGATGTAGAGTGGATAAAATGGATGTAGAGTGGATAAAATGGATGTAGAGTGGATAAAAATGGATGTAGAGTGGATAAAATGGATGTAGAGTGGGTAAAATGGATGTAGAGTGGATAAAACGGATGTAGAGTGGATAAAATGGATGTAGAGTGGATAAAAATGGATGTAGAGTGGATAAAATGGATGTAGAGTGGGTAAAATGGATGTAGAGTGGATAAAACGGATGTAGAGTGGATAAAATGGATGTAGAGTGGATAAAATGGATGTGGAGTGGATAACAATGGATGTAGAGTGGATAAAATGGATGTAGAGTGGATAAAAATGGATGTAGAGTGGATAAAATGGATGTAGAGTGGATAAAACGGATGTAGAGTGGATAAAAAAGGATGTAGAGGGGATAAAATGGATGTAGAGTGGATAAAATTGATGTAGAGTGGATAAAATGGATGTAGAGTGGATAAAAATGGATGTAGAGTGGATAAAATGGATGTAGAGTGGGTAAAATAGATGTAGAGTGGATAAAATGGATGTAGAGTTGATAAAAATGGATGTAGAGTGGACAAAATGGATGTAGAGCGGATAAAATGGATGTAGAGTGGATAAAATGGATGTAGAGTGGATAAAATTGATGTAGAGTGGATAAAATTGATGTAGAGTGGATAAAATGGATGTGGAGTGGATAACAATGGATGTAGAGTGGATAAAATGGATGTAGAGTTGATAAAAATGGATGTAGAGTGGATAAAAATGGATGTAGAGTGGATAAAATGGATGTAGAGTGGATAAAACGGATGTAGAGTGGATAAAAAAGGATGTAGAGGGGATAAAATGGATGTAGAGTGGATAAAATTGATGTAGAGTGGATAAAATGGATGTAGAGTTAATAAAAATGGATGTAGAGTGGACAAAATATATGTAGAGTGGATAAAATGGATGTAGAGTTGATAAAAATGGATGTAGAGTGGACAAAATAGATGTAGAGTGGATAAAAATGGATGTAGAGTGGTATAAAATGGATGTAGAGTGGATAAAAATGGATGTAGAGTGGATAAAAATGGATGTAGAGAGGATAAAATGGATGTAGAGTGGATAAAAATGGATGTAGAGTGGATAAAAATGGATGTAGAGCGGATAAAATGGATGTAGAGTGGATAAAAATGGATGTAGAGTGGATAAAAATGGATGTAGAGAGGATAAAATGGATGTAGAATGGATAAAAATGGATGTAGAGTGGATAAAATGGATGTAGAGTGGATAAAATGGATGTAGAGTGGATAAAATGGATGTAGAGTGGGTAAAATAGATGTAGAGTGGATAAAATGGATGTAGAGGGGATAAAATGGATGTAGAGTGGATAAAATTGATGTAGAGTGGATAAAATGGATGTAGAGTGGATAAAAATGGATGTAGAGTGGATAAAATGGATGTAGAGTGGGTAAAATGGATGTAGAGTGGATAAAACGGATGTAGAGTGGATAAAATGGATGTAGAGTGGATAAAATGGATGTGGAGTGGATAACCATGGATGTAGAGTGGATAAAATGGATGTAGAGTGGATAAAAATGGATGTAGAGTGGATAAAATGGATGTAGAGTGGATAAAACGGATGTAGAGTGGATAAAAAAGGATGTAGAGGGGATAAAATGGATGTAGAGTGGGTAAAATAGATGTAGAGTGGATAAAATGGATGTAGAGTTGATAAAAATGGATGTAGAGTGGACAAAATGGATGTAGAGCGGATAAATTGAATGTAGAGTAGATAAAATGGATGTAGAGTGGATAAAATGGATGTAGAGTTGATAAAATGGATGTAAAGTGGATAAAATGGATGTAGAGTTCATAAAAATGGATGTAGAGTGGATAAAAATGGATGTAGAGTGGATAAAATGGATGTAGAGTGGATAAAACGGATGTAGAGTGGATAAAAAAGGATGTAGAGGGGATAAAATGGATGTAGAGTGGATAAAATTGATGTAGAGTGGATAAAATGGATGTAGAGTGGATAAAAATGGATGTAGAGTGGATAAAATGGATGTAGAGTGGGTAAAATGGATGTAGAGTGGATAAAACGGATGTAGAGTGGATAAAATGGATGTAGAGTGGATAAAAATGGATGTAGAGTGGATAAAATGGATGTAGAGTGGGTAAAATGGATGTAGAGTGGATAAAACGGATGTAGAGTGGATAAAATGGATGTAGAGTGGATAAAATGGATGTGGAGTGGATAACAATGGATGTAGAGTGGATAAAATGGATGTAGAGTGGATAAAAATGGATGTAGAGTGGATAAAATGGATGTAGAGTGGATAAAACGGATGTAGAGTGGATAAAAAAGGATGTAGAGGGGATAAAATGGATGTAGAGTGGATAAAATTGATGTAGAGTGGATAAAATGGATGTAGAGTGGATAAAAATGGATGTAGAGTGGATAAAATGGATGTAGAGTGGGTAAAATAGATGTAGAGTGGATAAAATGGATGTAGAGTTGATAAAAATGGATGTAGAGTGGACAAAATGGATGTAGAGCGGATAAAATGGATGTAGAGTGGATAAAATGGATGTAGAGTGGATAAAATTGATGTAGAGTGGATAAAATTGATGTAGAGTGGATAAAATGGATGTGGAGTGGATAACAATGGATGTAGAGTGGATAAAATGGATGTAGAGTTGATAAAAATGGATGTAGAGTGGATAAAAATGGATGTAGAGTGGATAAAATGGATGTAGAGTGGATAAAACGGATGTAGAGTGGATAAAAAAGGATGTAGAGGGGATAAAATGGATGTAGAGTGGATAAAATTGATGTAGAGTGGATAAAATGGATGTAGAGTTAATAAAAATGGATGTAGAGTGGACAAAATATATGTAGAGTGGATAAAATGGATGTAGAGTTGATAAAAATGGATGTAGAGTGGACAAAATAGATGTAGAGTGGATAAAAATGGATGTAGAGTGGTATAAAATGGATGTAGAGTGGATAAAAATGGATGTAGAGTGGATAAAAATGGATGTAGAGAGGATAAAATGGATGTAGAGTGGATAAAAATGGATGTAGAGTGGATAAAAATGGATGTAGAGAGGATAAAATGGATGTAGAGTGGATAAAAATGGATGTAGAGTGGATAAAAATGGATGTAGAGAGGATAAAATGGATGTAGAATGGATAAAAATGGATGTAGAGTGGATAAAATGGATGTAGAGTGGATAAAATGGATGTAGAGTGGATAAAATGGATGTAGAGTGGGTAAAATAGATGTAGAGTGGATAAAATGGATGTAGAGGGGATAAAATGGATGTAGAGTGGATAAAATTGATGTAGAGTGGATAAAATGGATGTAGAGTGGATAAAAATGGATGTAGAGTGGATAAAATGGATGTAGAGTGGGTAAAATGGATGTAGAGTGGATAAAACGGATGTAGAGTGGATAAAATGGATGTAGAGTGGATAAAATGGATGTGGAGTGGATAACCATGGATGTAGAGTGGATAAAATGGATGTAGAGTGGATAAAAATGGATGTAGAGTGGATAAAATGGATGTAGAGTGGATAAAACGGATGTAGAGTGGATAAAAAAGGATGTAGAGGGGATAAAATGGATGTAGAGTGGGTAAAATAGATGTAGAGTGGATAAAATGGATGTAGAGTTGATAAAAATGGATGTAGAGTGGACAAAATGGATGTAGAGCGGATAAAATGGATGTAGAGTGGATAAAATGGATGTAGAGTGGATAAAATTGATGTAGAGTGGATAAAATTGATGTAGAGTGGATAAAATGGATGTGGAGTGGATAACAATGGATGTAGAGTGGATAAAATGGATGTAGAGTTGATAAAAATGGATGTAGAGTGGATAAAAATGGATGTAGAGTGGATAAAATGGATGTAGAGTGGATAAAACGGATGTAGAGTGGATAAAAAAGGATGTAGAGGGGATAAAATGGATGTAGAGTGGGTAAAATAGATGTAGAGTGGATAAAATGGATGTAGAGTTGATAAAAATGGATGTAGAGTGGACAAAATGGATGTAGAGCGGATAAAATGGATGTAGAGTGGATAAAATGGATGTAGAGTGGATAAAATTGATGTAGAGTGGATAAAATTGATGTAGAGGGGATAAAATGGATGTAGAGTGGATAAAATTGATGTAGAGCGGATAAAATGGATGTAGAGTGGATAAAACGGATGTAGAGTGGATAAAAAAGGATGTAGAGGGGATAAAATGGATGTAGAGTGGATAAAATTGATGTAGAGTGGATAAAATGGATGTAGAGTGGATAAAAATGGATGTAGAGTGGATAAATTGAATGTAGAGTAGATAAAATGGATGTAGAGTGGATAAAATGGATGTAGAGTTGATAAAATGGATGTAAAGTGGATAAAATGGATGTAGAGTTCATAAAAATGGATGTAGAGTGGATAAAAATGGATGTAGAGTGGATAAAATGGATGTAGAGTGGATAAAACGGATGTAGAGTGGATAAAAAAGGATGTAGAGGGGATAAAATGGATGTAGAGTGGATAAAATTGATGTAGAGTGGATAAAATGGATGTAGAGTGGATAAAAATGGATGTAGAGTGGATAAAATGGATGTAGAGTGGGTAAAATGGATGTAGAGTGGATAAAACGGATGTAGAGTGGATAAAATGGATGTAGAGTGGATAAAAATGGATGTAGAGTGGATAAAATGGATGTAGAGTGGATAAAACGGATGTAGAGTGGATAAAATGGATGTAGAGTGGATAAAATGGATGTGGAGTGGATAACAATGGATGTAGAGTGGATAAAATGGATGTAGAGTGGATAAAAATGGATGTAGAGTGGATAAAATGGATGTAGAGTGGATAAAACGGATGTAGAGTGGATAAAAAAAGATGTAGAGGGGATAAAATGGATGTAGAGTGGATAAAATTGATGTAGAGTGGATAAAATGGATGTAGAGTGGATAAAAATGGATGTAGAGTGGATAAAATGGATGTAGAGTGGGTAAAATAGATGTAGAGTGGATAAAATGGATGTAGAGTTGATAAAAATGGATGTAGAGTGGACAAAATGGATGTAGAGCGGATAAAATGGATGTAGAGTGGATAAAATGGATGTAGAGTGGATAAAATTGATGTAGAGTGGATAAAATTGATGTAGAGTGGATAAAATGGATGTGGAGTGGATAACAATGGATGTAGAGTGGATAAAATGGATGTAGAGTTGATAAAAATGGATGTAGATTGGATAAAAATGGATGTAGAGTGGATAAAATGGATGTAGAGTGGATAAAACGGATGTAGAGTGGATAAAAAAGGATGTAGAGGGGATAAAATGGATGTAGAGTGGATAAAATTGATGTAGAGTGGATAAAATGGATGTAGAGTGGATAAAAATGGATGTAGAGTGGATAAAATGGATGTAGAGTGGATAAAACGGATGTAGAGTGGATAAAAAAGGATGTAGAGGGGATAAAATGGATGTAGAGTGGATAAAATTGATGTAGAGTGGATAAAATGGATGTAGAGTGGATAAAAATGGATGTAGAGTGGATAAAATGGATGTAGAGTGGGTAAAATAGATGTAGAGTGGATAAAATGGATGTAGAGTTGATAAAAATGGATGTAGAGCGGATAAAATGGATGTAGAGTGGATAAAATGGATGTAGAGTGGATAAAATTGATGTAGAGTGGATAAAATTGATGTAGAGTGGATAAAATGGATGTGGAGTGGATAACAATGGATGTAGAGTGGATAAAATGGATGTAGAGTTGATAAAAATGGATGTAGAGTGGATAAAAATGGATGTAGAGTGGATAAAATGGATGTAGAGTGGATAAAACGGATGTAGAGTGGATAAAAAAGGATGTAGAGGGGATAAAATGGATGTAGAGTGGATAAAATTGATGTAGAGTGGATAAAATGGATGTAGAGTTAATAAAAATGGATGTAGAGTGGACAAAATAGATGTAGAGTGGATAAAATGGATGTAGATTGGATAAAAATAGATGTAGAGTGGATAAAATGGATGTAGAGTGGATAAAACGGATGTAGAGTGGATAAAAAAGGATGTAGAGGGGATAAAATGGATGTAGAGTGGATAAAATTGATGTAGAGCGGATAAAATGGATGTAGAGTGGATAAAACGGATGTAGAGTGGATAAAAAAGGATGTAGAGGGGATAAAATGGATGTAGAGTGGATAAAATTGATGTAGAGTGGATAAAATGGATGTAGAGTGGATAAAAATGGATGTAGAGTGGATAAATTGAATGTAGAGTAGATAAAATGGATGTAGAGTGGATAAAATGGATGTAGAGTGGATAAAACGGATGTACAGTGGATAAAAAAGGATGTAGAGGGGATAAAATGGATGTAGAGTGGATAAAATTGATGTAGAGTGGATAAAATGGATGTAGAGTTAATAAAAATGGATGTAGAGTGGACAAAATATATGTAGAGTGGATGTTCGCGAAATCTGCATTCCCGACGGATCGGGAAAGCAGGTTTCACGAGGCTCGTATTCATTCACGGCAGTTTTCATACCGGAAGTCAAATTATGTCCAAAAACCATTCTAAGGCGTCTTAGGACGTTTTGGAATGCGCGCGTCGTCACGTGATGCCCAGCATGCCCTACGCAGTGGGCATGATGCGACGCCATACTGTCTTCTTCAATAACCGTTGAACCGCGAAGTCGTACGGATCGAGTCGAGCGTTCTTGTTGTATCTTTTGTTATAATTTGACCACAGCATCATATCACATTCCATTTTCATCTCACGGCTTTCTCATACACTCATATAAATTCAGTGACCACATCCACGGACGAAACAAGGCTATTCACACGGACAAACGACTCAGGACTTCCACATTCACATTCACCACACGTGCATAGGCAGCCCACGGTAAAATCTCTTTTATACTATTACATCCCTCACACGCATCACACTGAAACTGCGTATGTAAATACTCCGTGTATATATATTCATCTCGGGAAATATCATTGTACATATTCATTTGCTCGGTTCGCATCATGTCTGAATAAATCAACTGTTATTTTTTCTCATCATAAAATGCACGTGTACGAATAATTTCATCACCTTTCCACCATCCGAGATACAGTCCACCTTAATATCGAACAGTGGATAAAATGGATGTAGAGTTGATAAAAATGGATGTAGAGTGGACAAAATGGATGTAGAGCGGATAAAATGGATGTAGAGTGGATAAAATGGATGTGGAGTGGATAACAATGGATGTAGAGTGGATAAAATGGATGTAGAGTTGATAAAAATGGATGTAGAGTGGATAAAAATGGATGTAGAGTGGATAAAATGGATGTAGAGTGGATAAAACGGATGTAGAGTGGATAAAAAAGGATGTAGAGGGGATAAAATGGATGTAGAGTGGATAAAATTGATGTAGAGTGGATAAAATGGATGTAGAGTTAATAAAAATGGATGTAGAGTGGACAAAATAGATGTAGAGTGGATAAAATGGATGTAGAGTGGATAAAACGGATGTAGAGTGGATAAAAAAGGATGTAGAGGGGATAAAATGGATGTAGAGTGGATAAAATTGATGTAGAGCGGATAAAATGGATGTAGAGTGGATAAAATGGATGTGGAGTGGATAACAATGGATGTAGAGTATATAAAATGGATGTAGAGTACATAAAATGGATGTAGAGTGGATAAAAATGGATGTAGAGTGGATAAAATGGATGTAGATTGGATAAAAATAGATGTAGAGTGGATAAAATGGATGTAGAGTGGATAAAACGGATGTAGAGTGGATAAAAAAGGATGTAGAGGGGATAAAATGGATGTAGAGTGGATAAAATTGATGTAGAGCGGATAAAATGGATGTAGAGTGGATAAAATGGATGTGGAGTGGATATAAATGGATGTAGAGTGGATAAAATGGATGTAGAGTGGATAAAATGGATGTAGAGTGGATAAAATGGATGTAGAGTGGATAAAATTGATGTAGAGTGGATAAAATTGATGTAGAGTGGATAAAATGGATGTGGAGTGGATAACAATGGATGTAGAGTGGATAAAATGGATGTAGAGTTGATAAAAATGGATGTAGAGTGGATAAAAATGGATGTAGAGTGGATAAAATGGATGTAGAGTGGATAAAACGGATGTAGAGTGGATAAAAAAGGATGTAGAGGGGATAAAATGGATGTAGAGTGGATAAAATTGATGTAGAGTGGATAAAATGGATGTAGAGTTAATAAAAATGGATGTAGAGTGGACAAAATATATGTAGAGTGGATAAAATGGATGTAGAGTTGATAAAAATGGATGTAGAGTGGACAAAATAGATGTAGAGTGGATAAAAATGGATGTAGAGTGGTATAAAATGGATGTAGAGTGGATAAAAATGGATGTAGAGTGGATAAAAATGGATGTAGAGAGGATAAAATGGATGTAGAGTGGATAAAAATGGATGTAGAGTGGATAAAAATGGATGTAGAGAGGATAAAATGGATGTAGAGTGGATAAAAATGGATGTAGAGTGGATAAAAATGGATGTAGAGAGGATAAAATGGATGTAGAATGGATAAAAATGGATGTAGAGTGGATAAAATGGATGTAGAGTGGATAAAATGGATGTAGAGTGGATAAAATGGATGTAGAGTGGGTAAAATAGATGTAGAGTGGATAAAATGGATGTAGAGTTGATAAAAATGGATGTAGAGTGGACAAAATGGATGTAGAGTTAATAAAAATGGATGTAGAGTGGAAATAATGGATGTAGAGAGGATAAAATGGATGTAGAGTGGATAAAATGGATGTAGAGTTCATAAAAATGGATGTAGAGTGGATAAAATTGATGTAGAGCGGATAAAATGGATGTAGAGTGGATAAAATGGATGTGGAGTGGATAACAATGGATGTAGAGTGGATAAAATGGATGTAGAGTTGATAAAAATGGATGTAGAGTGGATAAAAATGGATGTAGAGTGGATAAAATGGATGTAGAGTGGATAAACGGATGTAGAGTGGATAAAAAAGGATGTAGAGGGGATAAAATGGATGTAGAGTGGATAAAATTGATGTAGAGTGGATAAAATGGATGTAGAGTGGATAAAAATGGATGTAGAGTGGATAAAATGGATGTAGAGTGGGTAAAATGGATGTAGAGTGGATAAAACGGATGTAGAGTGGATAAAATGGATGCAGAGTGGATAAAATGGATGTGGAGTGGATAAAATGGATGTAGAGTTGATAAAATGGATGTAAAGTGGATAAAATGGATGTAGAGTTAATAAAAATGGATGTAGAGTGGAAATAATGGATGTAGAGAGGATAAAATGGATGTAGAGTGGATAAAATGGATGTAGAGTTCATAAAAATGGATGTAGAGTGGATAAAATTGATGTAGAGCGGATAAAATGGATGTAGAGTGGATAAAATGGATGTGGAGTGGATAACAATGGATGTAGAGTGGATAAAATGGATGTAGAGTTGATAAAAATGGATGTACAGTGGATAAAAATGGATGTAGAGTGGATAAAATGGATGTAGAGTGGATAAAACGGATGTACAGTGGATAAAAAAGGATGTAGAGGGGATAAAATGGATGTAGAGTGGATAAAATTGATGTAGAGTGGATAAAATGGATGTAGAGTTAATAAAAATGGATGTAGAGTGGACAAAATATATGTAGAGTGGATGTTCGCGAAATCTGCATTCCCGACGGATCGGGAAAGCAGGTTTCACGAGGCTCGTATTCATTCACGGCAGTTTTCATACCGGAAGTCAAATTATGTCCAAAAACCATTCTAAGGCGTCTTAGGACGTTTTGGAATGCGCGCGTCGTCACGTGATGCCCAGCATGCCCTACGCAGTGGGCATGATGCGACGCCATACTGTCTTCTTCAATAACCGTTGAACCGCGAAGTCGTACGGATCGAGTCGAGCGTTCTTGTTGTATCTTTTGTTATAATTTGACCACAGCATCATATCACATTCCATTTTCATCTCACGGCTTTCTCATACACTCATATAAATTCAGTGACCACATCCACGGACGAAACAAGGCTATTCACACGGACAAACGACTCAGGACTTCCACATTCACATTCACCACACGTGCATAGGCAGCCCACGGTAAAATCTCTTTTATACTATTACATCCCTCACACGCATCACACTGAAACTGCGTATGTAAATACTCCGTGTATATATATTCATCTCGGGAAATATCATTGTACATATTCATTTGCTCGGTTCGCATCATGTCTGAATAAATCAACTGTTATTTTTTCTCATCATAAAATGCACGTGTACGAATAATTTCATCACCTTTCCACCATCCGAGATACAGTCCACCTTAATATCGAACAGTGGATAAAATGGATGTAGAGTTGATAAAAATGGATGTAGAGTGGACAAAATGGATGTAGAGCGGATAAAATGGATGTAGAGTGGATAAAATGGATGTGGAGTGGATAACAATGGATGTAGAGTGGATAAAATGGATGTAGAGTTGATAAAAATGGATGTAGAGTGGATAAAAATGGATGTAGAGTGGATAAAATGGATGTAGAGTGGATAAAACGGATGTAGAGTGGATAAAAAAGGATGTAGAGGGGATAAAATGGATGTAGAGTGGATAAAATTGATGTAGAGTGGATAAAATGGATGTAGAGTTAATAAAAATGGATGTAGAGTGGACAAAATAGATGTAGAGTGGATAAAATGGATGTAGAGTGGATAAAACGGATGTAGAGTGGATAAAAAAGGATGTAGAGGGGATAAAATGGATGTAGAGTGGATAAAATTGATGTAGAGCGGATAAAATGGATGTAGAGTGGATAAAATGGATGTGGAGTGGATAACAATGGATGTAGAGTATATAAAATGGATGTAGAGTACATAAAATGGATGTAGAGTGGATAAAAATGGATGTAGAGTGGATAAAATGGATGTAGATTGGATAAAAATAGATGTAGAGTGGATAAAATGGATGTAGAGTGGATAAAACGGATGTAGAGTGGATAAAAAAGGATGTAGAGGGGATAAAATGGATGTAGAGTGGATAAAATTGATGTAGAGCGGATAAAATGGATGTAGAGTGGATAAAATGGATGTGGAGTGGATAACAATGGATGTAGAGTGGATAAAATGGATGTAGAGTTGATAAAAATGGATGTAGAGTTAATAAAAATGGATGTAGAGTGGACAAAATAGATGTAGAGTGGATAAAATGGATGTAGAGTTGATAAAAATGGATGTAGAGTGGACAAAATAGATGTAGAGTGGATAAAAATGGATGTAGAGTGGTATAAAATGGATGTGGAGTGGATAAAAATGGATGTAGAGAGGATAAAATGGATGTAGAGTGGATAAAAATGGATGTAGAGTTGATAAAAATGGATGTAGAGTGGACAAAATAGATGTAGAGTGGATGAAAATGGATGTAGAGAGGATAAAATGGATGTAGAGTGGATAAAAATGGATGTAGAGTGGATAAAATGGATGTAGAGTTAATAAAAATGGATGTAGAGTGGAAATAATGGATGTAGAGAGGATAAAATGGATGTAGAGTGGATAAAATGGATGTAGAGTTCATAAAAATGGATGTAGAGTGGATAAAATTGATGTAGAGCGGATAAAATGGATGTAGAGTGGATAAAATGGATGTGGAGTGGATAACAATGGATGTAGAGTGGATAAAATGGATGTAGAGTTGATAAAAATGGATGTAGAGTGGATAAAAATGGATGTAGAGTGGATAAAATGGATGTAGAGTGGATAAAACGGATGTAGAGTGGATAAAAAAGGATGTAGAGGGGATAAAATGGATGTAGAGTGGATAAAATTGATGTAGAGTGGATAAAATGGATGTAGAGTGGATAAAAATGGATGTAGAGTGGATAAAATGGATGTAGAGTGGGTAAAATGGATGTAGAGTGGATAAAACGGATGTAGAGTGGATAAAATGGATGCAGAGTGGATAAAATGGATGTGGAGTGGATAAAATGGATGTAGAGTTGATAAAATGGATGTAAAGTGGATAAAATGGATGTAGAGTTACTAAAAATGGATGTAGAGTGGAAATAATGGATGTAGAGAGGATAAAATGGATGTAGAGTGGATAAAATGGATGTAGAGTTCATAAAAATGGATGTAGAGTGGATAAAATTGATGTAGAGCGGATAAAATGGATGTAGAGTGGATAAAATGGATGTGGAGTGGATAACAATGGATGTAGAGTGGATAAAATGGATGTAGAGTTGATAAAAATGGATGTACAGTGGATAAAAATGGATGTAGAGTGGATAAAATGGATGTAGAGTGGATAAAACGGATGTACAGTGGATAAAAAAGGATGTAGAGGGGATAAAATGGATGTAGAGTGGATAAAATTGATGTAGAGTGGATAAAATGGATGTAGAGTTAATAAAAATGGATGTAGAGTGGACAAAATATATGTAGAGTGGATGTTCGCGAAATCTGCATTCCCGACGGATCGGGAAAGCAGGTTTCACGAGGCTCGTATTCATTCACGGCAGTTTTCATACCGGAAGTCAAATTATGTCCAAAAACCATTCTAAGGCGTCTTAGGACGTTTTGGAATGCGCGCGTCGTCACGTGATGCCCAGCATGCCCTACGCAGTGGGCATGATGCGACGCCATACTGTCTTCTTCAATAACCGTTGAACCGCGAAGTCGTACGGATCGAGTCGAGCGTTCTTGTTGTATCTTTTGTTATAATTTGACCACAGCATCATATCACATTCCATTTTCATCTCACGGCTTTCTCATACACTCATATAAATTCAGTGACCACATCCACGGACGAAACAAGGCTATTCACACGGACAAACGACTCAGGACTTCCACATTCACATTCACCACACGTGCATAGGCAGCCCACGGTAAAATCTCTTTTATACTATTACATCCCTCACACGCATCACACTGAAACTGCGTATGTAAATACTCCGTGTATATATATTCATCTCGGGAAATATCATTGTACATATTCATTTGCTCGGTTCGCATCATGTCTGAATAAATCAACTGTTATTTTTTCTCATCATAAAATGCACGTGTACGAATAATTTCATCACCTTTCCACCATCCGAGATACAGTCCACCTTAATATCGAACAGTGGATAAAATGGATGTAGAGTTGATAAAAATGGATGTAGAGTGGACAAAATGGATGTAGAGCGGATAAAATGGATGTAGAGTGGATAAAATGGATGTGGAGTGGATAACAATGGATGTAGAGTGGATAAAATGGATGTAGAGTTGATAAAAATGGATGTAGAGTGGATAAAAATGGATGTAGAGTGGATAAAAATGGATGTAGAGTGGATAAAATGGATGTAGAGTGGGTAAAATGGATGTAGAGTGGATAAAACGGATGTAGAGTGGATAAAATGGATGCAGAGTGGATAAAATGGATGTGGAGTGGATAAAATGGATGTAGAGTTGATAAAATGGATGTAAAGTGGATAAAATGGATGTAGAGTTAATAAAAATGGATGTAGAGTGGAAATAATGGATGTAGAGAGGATAAAATGGATGTAGAGTGGATAAAATGGATGTAGAGTTCATAAAAATGGATGTAGAGTGGATAAAATTGATGTAGAGCGGATAAAATGGATGTAGAGTGGATAAAATGGATGTGGAGTGGATAACAATGGATGTAGAGTGGATAAAATGGATGTAGAGTTGATAAAAATGGATGTACAGTGGATAAAAATGGATGTAGAGTGGATAAAATGGATGTAGAGTGGATAAAACGGATGTACAGTGGATAAAAAAGGATGTAGAGGGGATAAAATGGATGTAGAGTGGATAAAATTGATGTAGAGTGGATAAAATGGATGTAGAGTTAATAAAAATGGATGTAGAGTGGACAAAATATATGTAGAGTGGATGTTCGCGAAATCTGCATTCCCGACGGATCGGGAAAGCAGGTTTCACGAGGCTCGTATTCATTCACGGCAGTTTTCATACCGGAAGTCAAATTATGTCCAAAAACCATTCTAAGGCGTCTTAGGACGTTTTGGAATGCGCGCGTCGTCACGTGATGCCCAGCATGCCCTACGCAGTGGGCATGATGCGACGCCATACTGTCTTCTTCAATAACCGTTGAACCGCGAAGTCGTACGGATCGAGTCGAGCGTTCTTGTTGTATCTTTTGTTATAATTTGACCACAGCATCATATCACATTCCATTTTCATCTCACGGCTTTCTCATACACTCATATAAATTCAGTGACCACATCCACGGACGAAACAAGGCTATTCACACGGACAAACGACTCAGGACTTCCACATTCACATTCACCACACGTGCATAGGCACCCCACGGTAAAATCTCTTTTATACTATTACATCCCTCACACGCATCACACTGAAACTGCGTATGTAAATACTCCGTGTATATATATTCATCTCGGGAAATATCATTGTACATATTCATTTGCTCGGTTCGCATCATGTCTGAATAAATCAACTGTTATTTTTTCTCATCATAAAATGCACGTGTACGAATAATTTCATCACCTTTCCACCATCCGAGATACAGTCCACCTTAATATCGAACAGTGGATAAAATGGATGTAGAGTTAATAAAAATGGATGTAGAGTGGACAAAATATATGTAGAGTGGATAAAATGGATGTAGAGTTGATAAAAATGGATGTAGAGTGGACAAAATAGATGTAGAGTGGATAAAAATGGATGTAGAGTGGTATAAAATGGATGTAGAGTGGATAAAAATGGATGTAGAGTGGATAAAAATGGATGTAGAGAGGATAAAATGGATGTAGAGTGGATAAAAATGGATGTAGAGTGGATAAAAATGGATGTAGAGAGGATAAAATGGATGTAGAGTGGATAAAAATGGATGTAGAGTGGATAAAAATGGATGTAGAGTGGATAAAAATGGATGTAGAGAGGATAAAATGGATGTAGAATGGATAAAAATGGATGTAGAGTGGATAAAATGGATGTAGAGTGGATAAAATGGATGTAGAGTGGATAAAATGGATGTAGAGTGGGTAAAATAGATGTAGAGTGGATAAAATGGATGTAGAGTTGATAAAAATGGATGTAGAGTGGACAAAATGGATGTAGAGTTAATAAAAATGGATGTAGAGTGGAAATAATGGATGTAGAGAGGATAAAATGGATGTAGAGTGGATAAAATGGATGTAGAGTTCATAAAAATGGATGTAGAGTGGATAAAATTGATGTAGAGCGGATAAAATGGATGTAGAGTGGATAAAATGGATGTGGAGTGGATAACAATGGATGTAGAGTGGATAAAATGGATGTAGAGTTGATAAAAATGGATGTAGAGTGGATAAAAATGGATGTAGAGTGGATAAAATGGATGTAGAGTGGATAAAACGGATGTAGAGTGGATAAAAAAGGATGTAGAGGGGATAAAATGGATGTAGAGTGGATAAAATTGATGTAGAGTGGATAAAATGGATGTAGAGTGGATAAAAATGGATGTAGAGTGGATAAAATGGATGTAGAGTGGATAAAATGGATGTAGAGTGGATAAAACGGATGTAGAGTGGATAAAATGGATGCAGAGTGGATAAAATGGATGTGGAGTGGATAAAATGGATGTAGAGTTGATAAAATGGATGTAAAGTGGATAAAATGGATGTAGAGTGGAAATAATGGATGTAGAGAGGATAAAATGGATGTAGAGTGGATAAAATGGATGTAGAGTTCATAAAAATGGATGTAGAGTGGATAAAATTGATGTAGAGCGGATAAAATGGATGTAGAGTGGATAAAATGGATGTGGAGTGGATAAAAATGGATGTAGAGTGGATAAAATGGATGTAGAGTTGATAAAAATGGATGTACAGTGGATAAAAATGGATGTAGAGTGGATAAAATGGATGTAGAGTGGATAAAACGGATGTACAGTGGATAAAAAAGGATGTAGAGGGGATAAAATGGATGTAGAGTGGATAAAATTGATGTAGAGTGGATAAAATGGATGTAGAGTTAATAAAAATGGATGTAGAGTGGACAAAATATATGTAGAGTGGATGTTCGCGAAATCTGCATTCCCGACGGATCGGGAAAGCAGGTTTCACGAGGCTCGTATTCATTCACGGCAGTTTTCATACCGGAAGTCAAATTATGTCCAAAAACCATTCTAAGGCTTCTTAGGACGTTTTGGAATGCGCGCGTCGTCACGTGATGCCCAGCATGCCCTACGCAGTGGGCATGATGCGACGCCATACTGTCTTCTTCAATAACCGTTGAACCGCGAAGTCGTACGGATCGAGTCGAGCGTTCTTGTTGTATCTTTTGTTATAATTTGACCACAGCATCATATCACATTCCATTTTCATCTCACGGCTTTCTCATACACTCATATAAATTCAGTGACCACATCCACGGACGAAACAAGGCTATTCACACGGACAAACGACTCAGGACTTCCACATTCACATTCACCACACGTGCATAGGCACCCCACGGTAAAATCTCTTTTATACTATTACATCCCTCACACGCATCACACTGAAACTGCGTATGTAAATACTCCGTGTATATATATTCATCTCGGGAAATATCATTGTACATATTCATTTGCTCGGTTCGCATCATGTCTGAATAAATCAACTGTTATTTTTTCTCATCATAAAATGCACGTGTACGAATAATTTCATCACCTTTCCACCATCCGAGATACAGTCCACCTTAATATCGAAGAGTGGATAAAATGGATGTAGAGTTGATAAAAATGGATGTAGAGTGGACAAAATGGATGTAGAGCGGATAAAATGGATGTAGAGTGGATAAAATGGATGTGGAGTGGATAACAATGGATGTAGAGTGGATAAAATGGATGTAGAGTTGATAAAAATGGATGTAGAGTGGATAAAAATGGATGTAGAGTGGATAAAATGGATGTAGAGTGGATAAAACGGATGTAGAGTGGATAAAAAAGGATGTAGAGGGGATAAAATGGATGTAGAGTGGATAAAATTGATGTAGAGTGGATAAAATGGATGTAGAGTTAATAAAAATGGATGTAGAGTGGACAAAATAGATGTAGAGTGGATAAAATGGATGTAGAGTGGATAAAACGGATGTAGAGTGGATAAAAAAGGATGTAGAGGGGATAAAATGGATGTAGAGTGGATAAAATTGATGTAGAGCGGATAAAATGGATGTAGAGTGGATAAAATGGATGTGGAGTGGATAACAATGGATGTAGAGTATATAAAATGGATGTAGAGTACATAAAATGGATGTAGAGTGGATACAAATGGATGTAGAGTGGATAAAATGGATGTAGATTGGATAAAAATAGATGTAGAGTGGATAAAATGGATGTAGAGTGGATAAAACGGATGTAGAGTGGATAAAAAAGGATGTAGAGGGGATAAAATGGATGTAGAGTGGATAAAATTGATGTAGAGCGGATAAAATGGATGTAGAGTGGATAAAATGGATGTGGAGTGGATAACAATGGATGTAGAGTGGATAAAATGGATGTAGAGTTGATAAAAATGGATGTAGAGTTAATAAAAATGGATGTAGAGTGGACAAAATAGATGTAGAGTGGATAAAATGGATGTAGAGTTGATAAAAATGGATGTAGAGTGGACAAAATAGATGTAGAGTGGATAAAAATGGATGTAGAGTGGTATAAAATGGATGTGGAGTGGATAAAAATGGATGTAGAGAGGATAAAATGGATGTAGAGTGGATAAAAATGGATGTAGAGTTGATAAAAATGGATGTAGAGTGGACAAAATAGATGTAGAGTGGATAAAAATGGATGTAGAGAGGATAAAATGGATGTAGAGTGGATAAAAATGGATGTAGAGTGGATAAAATGGATGTAGAGTGGATAAAAATGGATGTAGAGTGGATAAAATGGATGTAGAGTGGATAAAATGGATGTAGAGTGGATAAAATGGATGTAGAGTTGATAAAAATGGATGTAGAGTTAATAAAAATGGATGTAGAGTGGACAAAATAGATGTAGAGTGGATAAAATGGATGTAGAGTTGATAAAAATGGATGTAGAGTGGACAAAATAGATGTAGAGTGGATAAAAATGGATGTAGAGTGGATAAAATGGATGTAGAGTGGATAAAACGGATGTAGAGTGGATAAAAAAGGATGTAGAGTGGACAAAATGGATGTAGAGTTAATAAAAATGGATGTAGAGTGGAAATAATGGATGTAGAGAGGATAAAATGGATGTAGAGTGGATAAAATGGATGTAGAGTTCATAAAAATGGATGTAGAGTGGATAAAATTGATGTAGAGCGGATAAAATGGATGTAGAGTGGATAAAATGGATGTGGAGTGGATAACAATGGATGTAGAGTGGATAAAATGGATGTAGAGTTAATAAAAATGGATGTAGAGTGGACAAAATAGATGTAGAGTGGATAAAATGGATGTAGAGTTGATAAAAATGGATGTAGAGTGGACAAAATAGATGTAGAGTGGATAAAATGGATGTAGAGTGGGTAAAATAGATGTAGAGTGGATAAAATGGATGTAGAGTTGATAAAAATGGATGTAGAGTGGACAAAATGGATGTAGAGCGGATAAAATGGATGTAGAGTGGATAAAATGGATGTAGAGTTGATAAAAATGGATGTAGAGTGGACAAAATAGATGTAGAGTGGATAAAATGGATGTAGAGTGGGTAAAATAGATGTAGAGTGGATAAAATGGATGTAGAGTTGATAAAAATGGATGTAGAGTGGACAAAATGGATGTAGAGCGGATAAAATGGATGTAGAGTGGATAAAATGGATGTAGAGTGGATAAAATTGATGTAGAGTGGATAAAAATGGATGTAGAGTGGATAAAATGGATGTAGAGTGGATAAAACGGATGTAGAGTGGATAAAAAAGGATGTAGAGTGGATAAAATTGATGTAGAGAGGATAAAATGGATGTAGAGTGGATAAAATGGATGTGGAGTGGATAACAATGGATGTAGAGTGGATAAAATGGATGTAGAGTTAATAAAAATGGATGTAGAGTGGACAAAATAGATGTAGAGTGGATAAAATGGATGTAGAGTTGATAAAAATGGATGTAGAGTGGACAAAATAGATGTAGAGTGGATAAAATGGATGTAGAGTGGGTAAAATAGATGTAGAGTGGATAAAATGGATGTAGAGTTGATAAAAATGGATGTAGAGTGGACAAAATGGATGTAGAGCGGATAAAATGGATGTAGAGTGGATAAAATGGATGTAGAGTTGATAAAAATGGATGTAGAGTGGACAAAATAGATGTAGAGTGGATAAAATGGATGTAGAGTGGGTAAAATAGATGTAGAGTGGATAAAATGGATGTAGAGTTGATAAAAATGGATGTAGAGTGGACAAAATGGATGTAGAGCGGATAAAATGGATGTAGAGTGGATAAAATGGATGTAGAGTTGATAAAAATGGATGTAGAGTGGATAAAAATGGATGTAGAGTGGATAAAATGGATGTAGAGTGGATAAAACGGATGTAGAGTGGATAAAAAAGGATGTAGAGGGGATAAAATGGATGTAGAGTGGATAAAATTGATGTAGAGTGGATAAAATGGATGTAGAGTTAATAAAAATGGATGTAGAGTGGATAAAATTGATGTAGAGCGGATAAAATGGATGTAGAGTGGATAAAATGGATGTGGAGTGGATAACAATGGATGTAGAGTGGATAAAATGGATGTAGAGTTGATAAAAATGGATGTAGAGTGGATAAAAATGGATGTAGAGTGGATAAAATGGATGTAGAGTGGATAAAACGGATGTAGAGTGGATAAAAAAGGATGTAGAGGGGATAAAATGGATGTAGAGTGGATAAAATTGATGTAGAGTGGATAAAATGGATGTAGAGTGGATAAAAATGGATGTAGAGTGGATAAAATGGATGTAGAGTGGGTAAAATGGATGTAGAGTGGATAAAACGGATGTAGAGTGGATAAAATGGATGCAGAGTGGATAAAATGGATGTGGAGTGGATAAAATGGATGTAGAGTTGATAAAAATGGATGTAGAGTGGACAAAATGGATGTAGAGCGGATAAAATGGATGTAGAGTGGATAAAATGGATGTAGAGTTGATAAAAATGGATGTAGAGTGGACAAAATAGATGTAGAGTGGATAAAATGGATGTAGAGTGGGTAAAATAGATGTAGAGTGGATAAAATGGATGTAGAGTTGATAAAAATGGATGTAGAGTGGACAAAATGGATGTAGAGCGGATAAAATGGATGTAGAGTGGATAAAATGGATGTAGAGTGGATAAAATTGATGTAGAGTGGATAAAAATGGATGTAGAGTGGATAAAATGGATGTAGAGTGGATAAAACGGATGTAGAGTGGATAAAAAAGGATGTAGAGTGGATAAAATTGATGTAGAGCGGATAAAATGGATGTAGAGTGGATAAAATGGATGTGGAGTGGATAACAATGGATGTAGAGTGGATAAAATGGATGTAGAGTGGACAAAATGGATGTAGAGCGGATAAAATGGATGTAGAGTGGATAAAATGGATGTAGAGTTGATAAAAATGGATGTAGAGTGGACAAAATAGATGTAGAGTGGATAAAATGGATGTAGAGTGGGTAAAATAGATGTAGAGTGGATAAAATGGATGTAGAGTTGATAAAAATGGATGTAGAGTGGACAAAATGGATGTAGAGCGGATAAAATGGATGTAGAGTGGATAAAATGGATGTAGAGTGGATAAAATTGATGTAGAGTGGATAAAAATGGATGTAGAGTGGATAAAATGGATGTAGAGTGGATAAAACGGATGAAGAGTGGATAAAAAAGGATGTAGAGTGGATAAAATTGATGTAGAGCGGATAAAATGGATGTAGAGTGGATAAAATGGATGTGGAGTGGATAACAATGGATGTAGAGTGGATAAAATGGATGTAGAGTTAATAAAAATGGATGTAGAGTGGACAAAATAGATGTAGAGTGGATAAAATGGATGTAGAGTTGATAAAAATGGATGTAGAGTGGACAAAATAGATGTAGAGTGGATAAAATGGATGTAGAGTGGGTAAAATAGATGTAGAGTGGATAAAATGGATGTAGAGTTGATAAAAATGGATGTAGAGTGGACAAAATGGATGTAGAGCGGATAAAATGGATGTAGAGTGGATAAAATGGATGTAGAGTTGATAAAAATGGATGTAGAGTGGACAAAATAGATGTAGAGTGGATAAAATGGATGTAGAGTGGGTAAAATAGATGTAGAGTGGATAAAATGGATGTAGAGTTGATAAAAATGGATGTAGAGTGGACAAAATGGATGTAGAGCGGATAAAATGGATGTAGAGTGGATAAAATGGATGTAGAGTTGATAAAAATGGATGTAGAGTGGATAAAAATGGATGTAGAGTGGATAAAATGGATGTAGAGTGGATAAAACGGATGTAGAGTGGATAAAAAAGGATGTAGAGGGGATAAAATGGATGTAGAGTGGATAAAATTGATGTAGAGTGGATAAAATGGATGTAGAGTTAATAAAAATGGATGTAGAGTGGATAAAATTGATGTAGAGCGGATAAAATGGATGTAGAGTGGATAAAATGGATGTGGAGTGGATAACAATGGATGTAGAGTGGATAAAATGGATGTAGAGTTGATAAAAATGGATGTAGAGTGGATAAAAATGGATGTAGAGTGGATAAAATGGATGTAGAGTGGATAAAACGGATGTAGAGTGGATAAAAAAGGATGTAGAGGGGATAAAATGGATGTAGAGTGGATAAAATTGATGTAGAGTGGATAAAATGGATGTAGAGTGGGTAAAATGGATGTAGAGTGGATAAAACGGATGTAGAGTGGATAAAAAAGGATGTAGAGGGGATAAAATGGATGTAGAGTGGATAAAATTGATGTAGAGCGGATAAAATGGATGTAGAGTGGATAAAATGGATGTGGAGTGGATAACAATGGATGTAGAGTGGATAAAATGGATGTAGAGTTGATAAAAATGGATGTAGAGTTAATAAAAATGGATGTAGAGTGGACAAAATAGATGTAGAGTGGATAAAATGGATGTAGAGTTGATAAAAATGGATGTAGAGTGGACAAAATAGATGTAGAGTGGATAAAAATGGATGTAGAGTGGTATAAAATGGATGTGGAGTGGATAAAAATGGATGTAGAGAGGATAAAATGGATGTAGAGTGGATAAAAATGGATGTAGAGTGGATAAAATGGATGTAGAGTGGATAAAAATGGATGTAGAGTGGATAAAATGGATGTAGAGTGGATAAAATGGATGTAGAGTGGATAAAATGGATGTAGAGTTGATAAAAATGGATGTAGAGTTAATAAAAATGGATGTAGAGTGGACAAAATAGATGTAGAGTGGATAAAATGGATGTAGAGTTGATAAAAATGGATGTAGAGTGGACAAAATAGATGTAGAGTGGATAAAAATGGATGTAGAGTGGTATAAAATGGATGTAGAGTGGATAAAAATGGATGTAGAGTGAATAAAAATGGATGTAGAGAGGATAAAATGGATGTAGAATGGATAAAAATGGATGTAGAGTGGATAAAATGGATGTAGAGTGGATAAAATGGATGTAGAGTGGATAAAATGGATGTAGAGTGGGTAAAATAGATGTAGAGTGGATAAAATGGATGTAGAGTTGATAAAAATGGATGTAGAGTGGACAAAATGGATGTAGAGTTAATAAAAATGGATGTAGAGTGGAAATAATGGATGTAGAGAGGATAAAATGGATGTAGAGTGGATAAAATGGATGTAGAGTTCATAAAAATGGATGTAGAGTGGATAAAATGGATGTGGAGTGGATAACAATGGATGTAGAGTGGATAAAATGGATGTAGAGTTGATAAAAATGGATGTAGAGTTAATAAAAATGGATGTAGAGTGGACAAAATAGATGTAGAGTGGATAAAATGGATGTAGAGTTGATAAAAATGGATGTAGAGTGGACAAAATAGATGTAGAGTGGATAAAAATGGATGTAGAGTGGTATAAAATGGATGTGGAGTGGATAAAAATGGATGTAGAGAGGATAAAATGGATGTAGAGTGGATAAAAATGGATGTAGAGTGGATAAAATGGATGTAGAGTGGATAAAAATGGATGTAGAGTGGATAAAATGGATGTAGAGTGGATAAAATGGATGTAGAGTGGATAAAATGGATGTAGAGTTGATAAAAATGGATGTAGAGTGGAAATAATGGATGTAGAGAGGATAAAATGGATGTAGAGTGGATAAAATGGATGTAGAGTTCATAAAAATGGATGTAGAGTGGATAAAATGGATGTGGAGTGGATAACAATGGATGTAGAGTGGATAAAATGGATGTAGAGTTGATAAAAATGGATGTAGAGTGGACAAAATAGATGTAGAGTGGATAAAAATGGATGTAGAGTGGTATAAAATGGATGTGGAGTGGATAAAAATGGATGTAGAGAGGATAAAATGGATGTAGAGTGGATAAAAATGGATGTAGAGTGGATAAAATGGATGTAGAGTGGATAAAAATGGATGTAGAGTGGATAAAATGGATGTAGAGTGGATAAAATGGATGTAGAGTGGATAAAATGGATGTAGAGTTGATAAAAATGGATGTAGAGTGGACAAAATAGATGTAGAGTGGATAAAAATGGATGTAGAGTGGATAAAATGGATGTAGAGTGGATAAAACGGATGTAGAGTGGATAAAAAAGGATGTAGAGTGGACAAAATGGATGTAGAGTTAATAAAAATGGATGTAGAGTGGAAATAATGGATGTAGAGAGGATAAAATGGATGTAGTGTGGATAAAATGGATGTAGAGTTCATAAAAATGGATGTAGAGTGGATAAAATTGATGTAGAGCGGATAAAATGGATGTAGAGTGGATAAAATGGATGTGGAGTGGATAACAATGGATGTAGAGTGGATAAAATGGATGTAGAGTTAATAAAAATGGATGTAGAGTGGACAAAATAGATGTAGAGTGGATAAAATGGATGTAGAGTTGATAAAAATGGATGTAGAGTGGACAAAATAGATGTAGAGTGGATAAAATGGATGTAGAGTGGGTAAAATAGATGTAGAGTGGATAAAATGGATGTAGAGTTGATAAAAATGGATGTAGAGTGGACAAAATGGATGTAGAGCGGATAAAATGGATGTAGAGTGGATAAAATGGATGTAGAGTGGATAAAATTGATGTAGAGTGGATAAAATTGATGTAGAGTGGATAAAATGGATGTGGAGTGGATAACAATGGATGTAGAGTGGATAAAATGGATGTAGAGTTGATAAAAATGGATGTAGAGTGGATAAAAATGGATGTAGAGTGGATAAAATGGATGTAGAGTGGATAAAACGGATGTAGAGTGGATAAAAAAGGATGCAGAGGGGATAAAATGGATGTAGAGTGGATAAAATTGATGTAGAGTGGATAAAATGGATGTAGAGTTAATAAAAATGGATGTAGAGTGGACAAAATAGATGTAGAGTGGATAAAATGGATGTAGATTGGATAAAAATAGATGTAGAGTGGATAAAATGGATGTAGAGTGGATAAAACGGATGTAGAGTGGATAAAAAAGGATGTAGAGGGGATAAAATGGATGTAGAGTGGATAAAATTGATGTAGAGCGGATAAAATGGATGTAGAGTGGATAAAATGGATGTGGAGTGGATAACAATGGATGTAGAGTATATAACATGGATGTAGAGTACATAAAATGGATGTAGAGTGGATAAAAATGGATGTAGAGTGGATAAAATGGATGTAGATTGGATAAAAATAGATGTAGAGTGGATAAAATGGATGTAGAGTGGATAAAACGGATGTAGAGTGGATAAAAAAGGATGTAGAGGGGATAAAATGGATGTAGAGTTGATAAAAATGGATGTAGAGTTAATAAAAATGGATGTAGAGTGGACAAAATAGATGTAGAGTGGATAAAATGGATGTAGAGTTGATAAAAATGGATGTAGAGTGGACAAAATAGATGTAGAGTGGATAAAAATGGATGTAGAGTGGTATAAAATGGATGTGGAGTGGATAAAAATGGATGTAGAGAGGATAAAATGGATGTAGAGTGGATAAAAATGGATGTAGAGTGGATAAAATGGATGTAGAGTGGATAAAAATGGATGTAGAGTGGATAGAATGGATGTAGAGTGGATAAAATGGATGTAGAGTGGATAAAATGGATGTAGAGTTGACAAAAATGGATGTAGAGTTAATAAAAATGGATGTAGAGTGGACAAAATAGATGTAGAGTGGATAAAATGGATGTAGAGTTGATAAAAATGGATGTAGAGTGGACAAAATAGATGTAGAGTGGATAAAAATGGATGTAGAGTGGTATAAAATGGATATAGAGTGGATAAAAATGGATGTAGAGTGAATAAAAATGGATGTAGAGAGGATAAAATGGATGTAGAATGGATAAAAATGGATGTAGAGTGGATAAAATGGATGTAGAGTGGATAAAATGGATGTAGAGTGGATAAAATGGATGTAGAGTGGGTAAAATAGATGTAGAGTGGATAAAATGGATGTAGAGTTGATAAAAATGGATGTAGAGTGGACAAAATGGATGTAGAGTTAATAAAAATGGATGTAGAGTGGAAATAATTGATGTAGAGAGGGTAAAATGGATGTAGAGTGGATAAAATGGATGTAGAGTTCATAAAAATGGATGTAGAGTGGATAAAATTGATGTAGAGCGGATAAAATGGATGTAGAGTGGATAAAATGGATGTGCAGTGGATAACAATGGATGTAGAGTGGATAAAATGGATGTAGAGTTGATAAAAATGGATGTAGAGTTAATAAAAATGGATGTAGAGTGGACAAAATAGATGTAGAGTGGATAAAATGGATGTAGAGTGGTATAAAATGGATGTGGAGTGGATAAAAATGGATGTAGAGAGGATAAAATGGATGTAGAGTGGATAAAAATGATGTAGAGTGGATAAAATGGATGTAGAGTGGATAAAAATGGATGTAGAGTGGATAAAATGGATGTAGAGTGGATAAAATGGATGTAGAGTGGATAAAATGGATGTAGAGTTGATAAAAATGGATGTAGAGTTAATAAAAATGGATGTAGAGTGGACAAAATAGATGTAGAATGGATAAAAATGGATGTAGAGTGGATAAAACGGATGTAGAGTGGATAAAAAAGGATGTAGAGGGGATAAAATGGATGTAGAGTTCATAAAAATGGATGTAGAGTGGATAAAATTGATGTAGAACGGATAAAATGGATGTAGAGTGGATAAAATGGATGTAGAGTGGGTAAAATAGATGTAGAGTGGATAAAATGGATGTAGAGTTGATAAAAATGGATGTAGAGTGGACAAAATGGATGTAGAGTTAATAAAAATGGATGTAGAGTGGAAATAATGGATGTAGAGAGGATAAAATGGATGTAGAGTGGATAAAATGGATGTAGAGTTCATAAAAATGGATGTAGAGTGGATAAAATTGATGTAGAGCGGATAAAATGGATGTAGAGTGGATAAAATGGATGTGGAGTGGATAACAATGGATGTAGAGTGGATAAAATGGATGTAGAGTTGATAAAAATGGATGTAGAGTGGATAAAAATGGATGTAGAGTGGATAAAATGGATGTAGAGTGGATAAAACGGATGTAGAGTGGATAAAAAAGGATGTAGAGGGGATAAAATGGATGTAGAGTGGATAAAATTGATGTAGAGTGGATAAAATGGATGTAGAGTGGATAAGAATGGATGTAGAGTGGATAAAATGGATGTAGAGTGGGTAAAATGGATGTAGATTGGATAAAACGGATGTAGAGAGGATAAAATGGATGTAGAGTGGATAAAATGGCTGTAGAGTTCATAAAAATGGATGTAGAGTGGATAAAATTGATGTAGAGCGGATAAAATGGATGTAGAGTGGATAAAATGGATGTGGAGTGGATAACAATGGATGTAGAGTGGATAAATTGAATGTAGAGTAGATAAAATGGATGTATAGTGGATAAAATGGATGTAGAGTTGATAAAATGGATGTAGAGTGGAAATAATGGATGTAGAGAGGATAAAATGGATGTAGAGTGGATAAAATGGCTGTAGAGTTCATAAAAATGGATGTAGAGTGGATAAAATTGATGTAGAGCGGATAAAATGGATGTAGAGTGGATAAAATGGATGTGGAGTGGATAACAATGGATGTAGAGTGGATAAAATGGATGTAGAGTTGATAAAAATGGATGTAGAGTGGATAAAAATGGATGTAGAGTGGATAAAATGGATGTAGAGTGGATAAAACGGATGTAGAGTGGATAAAAAAGGATGTAGAGAGGATAAAATGGATGTAGAGTGGATAAAATTGATGTAGAGTGGATAAAATGGATGTAGAGTGGATAAAAATGGATGTAGAGTGGATAAAATGGATGTAGAGTGGGTAAAATGGATGTAGAGTGGATAAAACGGATGTAGAGTGGATAAAATGGATGTAGAGTGGATAAAATGGATGTGGAGTGGATAACCATGGATGTAGAGTGGATAAAATGGATGTAGAGTGGATAAAAATGGATGTAGAGTGGATAAAATGGATGTAGAGTGGATAAAACGGATGTAGAGTGGATAAAAAAGGATGTAGAGGGGATAAAATGGATGTAGAGTGGATAAAATTGATGTAGAGTGGATAAAATGGATGTAGAGTGGATAAAAATGGATGTAGAGTGGACAAAATGGATGTAGAGTTAATAAAAATGGATGTAGAGTGGAAATAATGGATGTAGAGAGGATAAAATGGATGTAGAGTGGATAAAATGGATGTAGAGTTCATAAAAATGGATGTAGAGTGGATAAAATTGATGTAGAGCGGATAAAATGGATGTAGAGTGGATAAAATGGCTGTGGAGTGGATAACAATGGATGTAGAGTGGATAAAATGGATGTAGAGTTGATAAAAATGGATGTAGAGTGGATAAAAATGGATGTAGAGTGGATAAAATGGATGTAGAGTGGATAAAACGGATGTAGAGTGGATAAAAAAGGATGTAGAGGGGATAAAATGGATGTAGAGTGGATAAAATTGATGTAGAGTGGATAAAATGGATGTAGAGTGGATAAAATGGATGTAGAGTGGATAAAATGGATGTAGAGTGGGTAAAATGGATGTAGAGTGGATAAAACGGATGTAGAGAGGATAAAATGGATGTAGAGTGGATAAAATGGATGTGGAGTGGATAACAATGGATGTAGAGTGGATAAATTGAATGTAGAGTAGATAAAATGGATGTATAGTGGATAAAATGGATGTAGAGTTGATAAAATGGATGTAGAGTGGAAATAATGGATGTAGAGAGGATAAAATGGATGTAGAGTGGATAAAATGGATGTAGAGTTCATAAAAATGGATGTAGAGTGGATAAAATTGATGTAGAGCGGATAAAATGGATGTAGAGTGGATAAAATGGATGTGGAGTGGATGACAATGGATGTAGAGTGGATAAAATGGATGTAGAGTTGATAAAAATGGATGTAGAGTGGATAAAAATGGATGTAGAGTGGATAAAATGGATGTAGAGTGGATAAAACGGATGTAGAGTGGATAAAAAAGGATGTAGAGGGGATAAAATGGATGTAGAGTGGATAAAATTGATGTAGAGTGGATAAAATGGATGTAGAGTGGATAAAAATGGATGTAGAGTGGATAAAATGGATGTAGAGTGGATAAAATGGATGTAGAGTGGATAAAATGGATGTAGAGTGGATAAAATGGATGTAGAGTGGATAAAATGGATGTGGAGTGGATAACCATGGATGTAGAGTGGATAAAATGGATGTAGAGTGGATAAAAATGGATGTAGAGTGGATAAAATGGATGTAGAGTGGATAAAACGGATGTAGAGTGGATAAAAAAGGATGTAGAGGGGATAAAATGGATGTAGAGTGGATAAAATTGATGTAGAGTGGATAAAATGGATGTAGAGTGGATAAAAATGGATGTAGAGTGGATAAAATGGATGTAGAGTGGGTAAAATGGATGTAGAGTGGATAAAACGGATGTAGAGTGGATAAAATGGATGCAGAGTGGATAAAATGGATGTGGAGTGGATAAAATGGATGTAGAGTTGATAAAATGGATGTAAAGTGGATAAAATGGATGCAGAGTTAATAAAAATGGATGTAGAGTGGAAATAATCGATGTAGAGAGGATAAAATGGATGTAGAGTGGATAAAATGGATGTAGAGTTCATAAAAATGGATGTAGAGTGGATAAAATTGATGTAGAGCGGATAAAATGGATGTAGAGTGGATAAAATGGATGTGGAGTGGATAACAATGGATGTAGAGTGGATAAAATGGATGTAGAGTTGATAAAAATGGATGTACAGTGGATAAAAATGGATGTAGAGTGGATAAAATGGATGTAGAGTGGATAAAACGGATGTACAGTGGATAAAAAAGGATGTAGAGGGGATAAAATGGATGTAGAGTGGATAAAATTGATGTAGAGTGGATAAAATGGATGTAGAGTTAATAAAAATGGATGTAGAGTGGACAAAATATATGTAGAGTGGATGTTCGCGAAATCTGCATTCCCGACGGATCGGGAAAGCAGGTTTCACGAGGCTCGTATTCATTCACGGCAGTTTTCATACCGGAAGTCAAATTATGTCCAAAAACCATTCTAAGGCGTCTTAGGACGTTTTGGAATGCGCGCGTCGTCACGTGATGCCCAGCATGCCCTACGCAGTGGGCATGATGCGACGCCATACTGTCTTCTTCAATAACCGTTGAACCGCGAAGTCGTACGGATCGAGTCGAGCGTTCTTGTTGTATCTTTTGTTATAATTTGACCACAGCATCATATCACATTCCATTTTCATCTCACGGCTTTCTCATACACTCATATAAATTCAGTGACCACATCCACGGACGAAACAAGGCTATTCACACGGACAAACGACTCAGGACTTCCACATTCACATTCACCACACGTGCATAGGCACCCCACGGTAAAATCTCTTTTATACTATTACATCCCTCACACGCATCACACTGAAACTGCGTATGTAAATACTCCGTGTATATATATTCATCTCGGGAAATATCATTGTACATATTCATTTGCTCGGTTCGCATCATGTCTGAATAAATCAACTGTTATTTTTTCTCATCATAAAATGCACGTGTACGAATAATTTCATCACCTTTCCACCATCCGAGATACAGTCCACCTTAATATCGAACAGTGGATAAAATGGATGTAGAGTTGATAAAAATGGATGTAGAGTGGACAAAATGGATGTAGAGCGGATAAAATGGATGTAGAGTGGATAAAATGCATGTAGAGTGGATAAAATGGATGTGGAGTGGATAAAACGGATGTAGAGTGGATAAAAAAGGATGTAGAGGGGATAAAATGGATGTAGAGTGGATAAAATTGATGTAGAGTGGATAAAATGGATGTAGAGTTAATAAAAATGGATGTAGAGTGGACAAAATAGATGTAGAGTGGATAAAATGGATGTAGAGTGGATAAAACGGATGTAGAGTGGATAAAAAAGGATGTAGAGGGGATAAAATGGATGTAGAGTGGATAAAATGGATGTAGAGTGGATAAAATGGATGTAGAGTGGATAAAATGGATGTGGAGTGGATAACAATGGATGTAGAGTATATAAAATGGATGTAGAGTACATAAAATGGATGTAGAGTGGATAAAAATGGATGTAGAGTGGATAAAATGGATGTAGATTGGATAAAAATAGATGTAGAGTGGATAAAATGGATGTAGAGTGGATAAAACGGATGTAGAGTGGATAAAAAAGGATGTAGAGGGGATAAAATGGATGTAGAGTGGATAAAATTGATGTAGAGCGGATAAAATGGATGTAGAGTGGATAAAATGGATGTGGAGTGGATAACAATGGATGTAGAGTGGATAAAATGGATGTAGAGTTGATAAAAATGGATGTAGAGTTAATAAAAATGGATGTAGAGTGGACAAAATAGATGTAGAGTGGATAAAAATGGATGTAGAGTGGTATAAAATGGATGTGGAGTGGATAAAAATGGATGTAGAGAGGATAAAATGGATGTAGAGTGGATAAAAATGGATGTAGAGTGGATAAAATGGATGTAGAGTGGATAAAAATGGATGTAGAGTGGATAAAATGGATGTAGAGTGGATAAAATGGATGTAGAGTGGATAAAATGGATGTAGAGTTGATAAAAATGGATGTAGAGTTAATAAAAATGGATGTAGAGTGGACAAAATAGATGTAGAGTGGATAAAATGGATGTAGAGTTGATAAAAATGGATGTAGAGTGGACAAAATAGATGTAGAGTGGATAAAAATGGATGTAGAGTGGTATAAAATGGATGTAGAGTGGATAAAAATGGATGTAGAGTGAATAAAAATGGATGTAGAGAGGATAAAATGGATGTAGAATGGATAAAAATGGATGTAGAGTGGATAAAATGGATGTAGAGTGGATAAAATGGATGTAGAGTGGATAAAATGGATGTAGAGTGGGTAAAATAGATGTAGAGTGGATAAAATGGATGTAGAGTTGATAAAAATGGATGTAGAGTGGACAAAATGGATGTAGAGTTAATAAAAATGGATGTAGAGTGGAAATAATGGATGTAGAGAGGATAAAATGGATGTAGAGTGGATAAAATGGATGTAGAGTTGATAAAAATGGATGTAGAGTGGATAAAATGGATGTGGAGTGGATAACAATGGATGTAGAGTGGATAAAATGGATGTAGAGTTGATAAAAATGGATGTAGAGTTAATAAAAATGGATGTAGAGTGGACAAAATAGATGTAGAGTGGATAAAATGGATGTAGAGTTGATAAAAATGGATGTAGAGTGGACAAAATAGATGTAGAGTGGATAAAAATGGATGTAGAGTGGTATAAAATGGATGTGGAGTGGATAAAAATGGATGTAGAGAGGATAAAATGGATGTAGAGTGGATAAAAATGGATGTAGAGTGGATAAAATGGATGTAGAGTGGATAAAAATGGATGTAGAGTGGATAAAATGGATGTAGAGTGGATAAAATGGATGTAGAGTGGATAAAATGGATGTAGAGTTGATAAAAATGGATGTAGAGTGGAAATAATGGATGTAGAGAGGATAAAATGGATGTAGAGTGGATAAAATGGATGTAGAGTTCATAAAAATGGATGTAGAGTGGATAAAATGGATGTGGAGTGGATAACAATGGATGTAGAGTGGATAAAATGGATGTAGAGTTGATAAAAATGGATGTAGAGTGGACAAAATAGATGTAGAGTGGATAAAAATGGATGTAGAGTGGTATAAAATGGATGTGGAGTGGATAAAAATGGATGTAGAGAGGATAAAATGGATGTAGAGTGGATAAAAATGGATGTAGAGTGGATAAAATGGATGTAGAGTGGATAAAAATGGATGTAGAGTGGATAAAATGGATGTAGAGTGGATAAAATGGATGTAGAGTGGATAAAATGGATGTAGAGTTGATAAAAATGGATGTAGAGTTAATAAAAATGGATGTAGAGTGGACAAAATAGATGTAGAGTGGATAAAATGGATGTAGAGTTGATAAAAATGGATGTAGAGTGGACAAAATAGATGTAGAGTGGATAAAAATGGATGTAGAGTGGATAAAATGGATGTAGAGTGGATAAAAATGGATGTAGAGTGGATAAAATGGATGTAGAGTGGATAAAAATGGATGTAGAGTGGATAAAATGGATGTAGAGTGGATAAAAATGGATGTAGAGTGGATAAAATGGATGTAGAGTGGATAAAATGGATGTAGAGTGGATAAAATGGATGTAGAGTTGATAAAAATGGATGTAGAGTGGAAATAATGGATGTAGAGAGGATAAAATGGATGTAGAGTGGATAAAATGGATGTAGAGTTCATAAAAATGGATGTAGAGTGGATAAAATGGATGTGGAGTGGATAACAATGGATGTAGAGTGGATAAAATGGATGTAGAGTTGATAAAAATGGATGTAGAGTGGACAAAATAGATGTAGAGTGGATAAAAATGGATGTAGAGTGGTATAAAATGGATGTGGAGTGGATAAAAATGGATGTAGAGAGGATAAAATGGATGTAGAGTGGATAAAAATGGATGTAGAGTGGATAAAATGGATGTAGAGTGGATAAAAATGGATGTAGAGTGGATAAAATGGATGTAGAGTGGATAAAATGGATGTAGAGTGGATAAAATGGATGTAGAGTTGATAAAAATGGATGTAGAGTTAATAAAAATGGATGTAGAGTGGACAAAATAGATGTAGAGTGGTATAAAATGGATGTGGAGTGGATAAAAATGGATGTAGAGAGGATAAAATGGATGTAGAGTGGATAAAAATGGATGTAGAGTGGATAAAATGGATGTAGAGTGGATAAAAATGGATGTAGAGTGGATAAAATGGATGTAGAGTGGATAAAATGGATGTAGAGTGGATAAAATGGATGTAGAGTTGATAAAAATGGATGTAGAGTTAATAAAAATGGATGTAGAGTGGACAAAATAGATGTAGAGTGGATAAAATGGATGTAGAGTTGATAAAAATGGATGTAGAGTGGACAAAATAGATGTAGAGTGGATAAAAATGGATGTGGAGTGGAAATAATGGATGTAGAGAGGATAAAATGGATGTAGAGTGGATAAAATGGATGTAGAGTTCATAAAAATGGATGTAGAGTGGATAAAATTGATGTAGTGCGGATAAAATGGATGTAGAGTGGATAAAATGGATGTGGAGTGGATAACAATGGATGTAGAGTGGATAAAATGGATGTAGAGTTAATAAAAATGGATGTAGAGTGGACAAAATAGATGTAGAGTGGATAAAATGGATGTAGAGTTGATAAAAATGGATGTAGAGTGGACAAAATAGATGTAGAGTGGATAAAATGGATGTAGAGTGGGTAAAATAGATGTAGAGTGGATAAAATGGATGTAGAGTTGATAAAAATGGATGTAGAGTGGACAAAATGGATGTAGAGCGGATAAAATGGATGTAGAGTGGATAAAATGGATGTAGAGTGGATAAAATTGATGTAGAGTGGATAAAATTGATGTAGAGTGGATAAAATGGATGTGGAGTGGATAACAATGGATGTAGAGTGGATAAAATGGATGTAGAGTTGATAAAAATGGATGTAGAGTGGATAAAAATGGATGTAGAGTGGATAAAATGGATGTAGAGTGGATAAAACGGATGTAGAGTGGATAAAAAAGGATGTAGAGGGGATAAAATGGATGTAGAGTGGATAAAATTGATGTAGAGCGGATAAAATGGATGTAGAGTGGATAAAATGGATGTGGAGTGGATAACAATGGATGTAGAGTGGATAAAATGGATGTAGAGTTGATAAAAATGGATGTAGAGTTAATAAAAATGGATGTAGAGTGGACAAAATAGATGTAGAGTGGATAAAATGGATGTAGAGTTGATAAAAATGGATGTAGAGTGGACAAAATAGATGTAGAGTGGATAAAAATGGATGTAGAGTGGTATAAAATGGATGTGGAGTGGATAAAAATGGATGTAGAGAGGATAAAATGGATGTAGAGTGGATAAAAATGGATGTAGAGTGGATAAAATGGATGTAGAGTGGATAAAAATGGATGTAGAGTGGATAGAATGGATGTAGAGTGGATAAAATGGATGTAGAGTGGATAAAATGGATGTAGAGTTGACAAAAATGGATGTAGAGTTAATAAAAATGGATGTAGAGTGGACAAAATAGATGTAGAGTGGATAAAATGGATGTAGAGTTGATAAAAATGGATGTAGAGTGGATAAAATGGATGTAGAGTTGATAAAAATGGATGTAGAGTGGACAAAATAGATGTAGAGTGGATAAAAATGGATGTAGAGTGAATAAAAATGGATGTAGAGAGGATAAAATGGATGTAGAATGGATAAAAATGGATGTAGAGTGGATAAAATGGATGTAGAGTGGATAAAATGGATGTAGAGTGGATAAAATGGATGTAGAGTGGGTAAAATAGATGTAGAGTGGATAAAATGGATGTAGAGTTGATAAAAATGGATGTAGAGTGGACAAAATGGATGTAGAGTTAATAAAAATGGATGTAGAGTGGAAATATTGGATGTAGAGAGGATAAAATGGATGTAGAGTGGATAAAATGGATGTAGAGTTCATAAAAATGGATGTAGAGTGGATAAAATTGATGTAGAGCGGATAAAATGGATGTAGAGTGGATAAAATGGATGTGGAGTGGATAACAATGGATGTAGAGTGGATAAAATGGATGTAGAGTTGATAAAAATGGATGTAGAGTTAATAAAAATGGATGTAGAGTGGACAAAATAGATGTAGAGTGGATAAAATGGATGTAGAGTTGATAAAAATGGATGTAGAGTGGACAAAATAGATGTAAAGTGGATAAAAATGGATGTAGAGTGGTATAAAATGGATGTGGAGTGGATAAAAATGGATGTAGAGAGGATAAAATGGATGTAGAGTGGATAAAAATTGATGTAGAGTGGATAAAATGGATGTAGAGTGGATAAAAATGGATGTAGAGTGGATAAAATGGATGTAGAGTGGATAAAATGGATGTAGAGTGGATAAAATGGATGTAGAGTGGATAAAAATGGATGTAGAGTGGATAAAATGGATGTAGAGTGGATAAAATGGATGTAGAGTGGATAAAATGGATGTAGAGTTGATAAAAATGGATGTAGAGTTAATAAAAATGGATGTAGAGTGGACAAAATAGATGTAGAGTGGATAAAATGGATGTAGAGTTGATAAAAATGGATGTAGAGTGGACAAAATAGATGTAGAGTGGATAAAAATGGATGTAGAGTGGATAAAATGGATGTAGAGTGGATAAAACGGATGTAGAGTGGATAAAAAAGGATGTAGAGTGGACAAAATGGATGTAGAGTTAATAAAAATGGATGTAGAGTGGAAATAATGGATGTAGAGAGGATAAAATGGATGTAGAGTGGATAAAATGGATGTAGAGTTCATAAAAATGGATGTAGAGTGGATAAAATTGATGTAGTGCGGATAAAATGGATGTAGAGTGGATAAAATGGATGTGGAGTGGATAACAATGGATGTAGAGTGGATAAAATGGATGTAGAGTTAATAAAAATGGATGTAGAGTGGACAAAATAGATGTAGAGTGGATAAAATGGATGTAGAGTTGATAAAAATGGATGTAGAGTGGACAAAATAGATGTAGAGTGGATAAAATGGATGTAGAGTGGGTAAAATAGATGTAGAGTGGATAAAATGGATGTAGAGTTGATAAAAATGGATGTAGAGTGGACAAAATGGATGTAGAGCGGATAAAATGGATGTAGAGTGGATAAAATGGATGTAGAGTGGATAAAATTGATGTAGAGTGGATAAAATTGATGTAGAGTGGATAAAATGGATGTGGAGTGGATAACAATGGATGTAGAGTGGATAAAATGGATGTAGAGTTGATAAAAATGGATGTAGAGTGGATAAAAATGGATGTAGAGTGGATAAAATGGATGTAGAGTGGATAAAACGGATGTAGAGTGGATAAAAAAGGATGTAGAGGGGATAAAATGGATGTAGAGTGGATAAAATTGATGTAGAGCGGATAAAATGGATGTAGAGTGGATAAAATGGATGTGGAGTGGATAACAATGGATGTAGAGTGGATAAAATGGATGTAGAGTTGATAAAAATGGATGTAGAGTTAATAAAAATGGATGTAGAGTGGACAAAATAGATGTAGAGTGGATAAAATGGATGTAGAGTTGATAAAAATGGATGTAGAGTGGACAAAATAGATGTAGAGTGGATAAAAATGGATGTAGAGTGGTATAAAATGGATGTGGAGTGGATAAAAATGGATGTAGAGAGGATAAAATGGATGTAGAGTGGATAAAAATGGATGTAGAGTGGATAAAATGGATGTAGAGTGGATAAAAATGGATGTAGAGTGGATAGAATGGATGTAGAGTGGATAAAATGGATGTAGAGTGGATAAAATGGATGTAGAGTTGACAAAAATGGATGTAGAGTTAATAAAAATGGATGTAGAGTGGACAAAATAGATGTAGAGTGGATAAAATGGATGTAGAGTTGATAAAAATGGATGTAGAGTGGATAAAATGGATGTAGAGTTGATAAAAATGGATGTAGAGTGGACAAAATAGATGTAGAGTGGATAAAAATGGATGTAGAGTGAATAAAAATGGATGTAGAGAGGATAAAATGGATGTAGAATGGATAAAAATGGATGTAGAGTGGATAAAATGGATGTAGAGTGGATAAAATGGATGTAGAGTGGATAAAATGGATGTAGAGTGGGTAAAATAGATGTAGAGTGGATAAAATGGATGTAGAGTTGATAAAAATGGATGTAGAGTGGACAAAATGGATGTAGAGTTAATAAAAATGGATGTAGAGTGGAAATAATGGATGTAGAGAGGATAAAATGGATGTAGAGTGGATAAAATGGATGTAGAGTTCATAAAAATGGATGTAGAGTGGATAAAATTGATGTAGAGCGGATAAAATGGATGTAGAGTGGATAAAATGGATGTGGAGTGGATAACAATGGATGTAGAGTGGATAAAATGGATGTAGAGTTGATAAAAATGGATGTAGAGTTAATAAAAATGGATGTAGAGTGGACAAAATAGATGTAGAGTGGATAAAATGGATGTAGAGTTGATAAAAATGGATGTAGAGTGGACAAAATAGATGTAAAGTGGATAAAAATGGATGTAGAGTGGTATAAAATGGATGTGGAGTGGATAAAAATGGATGTAGAGAGGATAAAATGGATGTAGAGTGGATAAAAATTGATGTAGAGTGGATAAAATGGATGTAGAGTGGATAAAAATGGATGTAGAGTGGATAAAATGGATGTAGAGTGGATAAAATGGATGTAGAGTGGATAAAATGGATGTAGAGTTGATAAAAATGGATGTAGAGTTAATAAAAATGGATGTAGAGTGGACAAAATAGATGTAGAGTGGATAAAATGGATGTAGAGTTGATAAAAATGGATGTAGAGTGGACAAAATAGATGTAGAGTGGATAAAAATGGATGTAGAGTGGTATAAAATGGATGTAGAGTGGATAAAAATGGATGTAGAGTGAATAAAAATGGATGTAGAGAGGATAAAATGGATGTAGAATGGATAAAAATGGATGTAGAGTGGATAAAACGGATGTAGAGTGGATAAAAAAGGATGTAGAGGGGATAAAATGGATGTAGAGTTCATAAAAATGGATGTAGAGTGGATAAAATTGATGTAGAGCGGATAAAATGGATGTAGAGTGGATAAAATGGATGTAGAGTGGGTAAAATAGATGTAGAGTGGATAAAATGGATGTAGAGTTGATAAAAATGGATGTAGAGTGGACAAAATGGATGTAGAGTTAATAAAAATGGATTTAGAGTGGAAATAATGGATGTAGAGAGGATAAAATGGATGTAGAGTGGATAAAATGGATGTAGAGTTCATAAAAATGGATGTAGAGTGGATAAAATTGATGTAGAGCGGATAAAATGGATGTAGAGTGGATAAAATGGATGTGGAGTGGATAACAATGGATGTAGAGTGGATAAAATGGATGTAGAGTTGATAAAAATGGATGTAGAGTGGATAAAAATGGATGTAGAGTGGATAAAATGGATGTAGAGTGGATAAAACGGATGTAGAGTGGATAAAAAAGGATGTAGAGGGGATAAAATGGATGTAGAGTGGATAAAATTGATGTAGAGTGGATAAAATGGATGTAGAGTGGATAAGAATGGATGTAGAGTGGATAAAATGGATGTAGAGTGGGTAAAATGGATGTAGAGTGGATAAAACGGATGTAGAGAGGATAAAATGGATGTAGAGTGGATAAAATGGATGTGGAGTGGATAACAATGGATGTAGAGTGGATAAATTGAATGTAGAGTAGATAAAATGGATGTATAGTGGATAAAATGGATGTAGAGTTGATAAAATGGATGTAGAGTGGAAATAATGGATGTAGAGAGGATAAAATGGATGTAGAGTGGATAAAATGGCTGTAGAGTTCATAAAAATGGATGTAGAGTGGATAAAATTGATGTAGAGCGGATAAAATGGATGTAGAGTGGATAAAATGGATGTGGAGTGGATAACAATGGATGTAGAGTGGATAAAATGGATGTAGAGTTGATAAAAATGGATGTAGAGTGGATAAAAATGGATGTAGAGTGGATAAAATGGATGTAGAGTGGATAAAACGGATGTAGAGTGGATAAAAAAGGATGTAGAGGGGATAAAATGGATGTAGAGTGGATAAAATTGATGTAGAGTGGATAAAATGGATGTAGAGTGGATAAAAATGGATGTAGAGTGGATAAAATGGATGTAGAGTGGATAAAATGGATGTAGAGTGGATAAAACGGATGTAGAGTGGATAAAATGGATGTAGAGTGGATAAAATGGATGTGGAGTGGATAACCATGGATGTAGAGTGGATAAAATGGATGTAGAGTGGATAAAAATGGATGTAGAGTGGATAAAATGGATGTAGAGTGGATAAAACGGATGTAGAGTGGATAAAAAAGGATGTAGAGGGGATAAAATGGATGTAGAGTGGATAAAATTGATGTAGAGTGGATAAAATGGATGTAGAGTGGATAAAAATGGATGTAGAGTGGACAAAATGGATGTAGAGTTAATAAAAATGGATGTAGAGTGGAAATAATGGATGTAGAGAGGATAAAATGGATGTAGAGTGGATAAAATGGATGTAGAGTTCATAAAAATGGATGTAGAGTGGATAAAATTGATGTAGAGCGGATAAAATGGATGTAGAGTGGATAAAATGGATGTGGAGTGGATAACAATGGATGTAGAGTGGATAAAATGGATGTAGAGTTGATAAAAATGGATGTAGAGTGGATAAAAATGGATGTAGAGTGGATAAAATGGATGTAGAGTGGATAAAACGGATGTAGAGTGGATAAAAAAGGATGTAGAGGGGATAAAATGGATGTAGAGTGGATAAAATTGATGTAGAGTGGATAAAATGGATGTAGAGTGGATAAGAATGGATGTAGAGTGGATAAAATGGATGTAGAGTGGGTAAAATGGATGTAGAGTGGATAAAACGGATGTAGAGAGGATAAAATGGATGTAGAGTGGATAAAATGGATTTGGAGTGGATAACAATGGATGTAGAGTGGATAAATTGAATGTAGAGTAGATAAAATGGATGTATAGTGGATAAAATGGATGTAGAGTTGATAAAATGGATGTAGAGTGGAAATAATGGATGTAGAGAGGATAAAATGGATGTAGAGTGGATAAAATGGCTGTAGAGTTCATAAAAATGGATGTAGAGTGGATAAAATTGATGTAGAGCGGATAAAATGGATGTAGAGTGGATAAAATGGATGTGGAGTGGATGACAATGGATGTAGAGTGGATAAAATGGATGTAGAGTTGATAAAAATGGATGTAGAGTGGATAAAAATGGATGTAGAGTGGATAAAATGGATGTAGAGTGGATAAAACGGATGTAGAGTGGATAAAAAAGGATGTAGAGGGGATAAAATGGATGCAGAGTGGATAAAATTGATGTAGAGTGGGTAAAATGGATGTAGAGTGGATAAAAATGGATGTAGAGTGGATAAAATGGATGTAGAGTGGGTAAAATGGATGTAGAGTGGATAAAACGGATGTAGAGTGGATAAAATGGATGTAGAGTGGATAAAATGGATGTGGAGTGGATAACCATGGATGTAGAGTGGATAAAATGGATGTAGAGTGGATAAAAATGGATGTAGAGTGGATAAAATGGATGTAGAGTGGATAAAACGGATGTAGAGTGGATAAAAAAGGATGTAGAGGGGATAAAATGGATGTAGAGTGGATAAAATTGATGTAGAGTGGATAAAATGGATGTAGAGTGGATAAAAATGGATGTAGAGTGGATAAAATGGATGTAGAGTGGGTAAAATAGATGTAGAGTGGATAAAATGGAGGTAGAGTTGATAAAAATGGATGTAGAGTGGACAAAATGGATGTAGAGCGGATAAAATGGATGTAGAGTGGATAAAATGGATGTAGAGTGGATAAAATTGATGTAGAGTGGATAAAATTGATGTAGAGTGGATAAAATGGATGTAGAGTTCATAAAAATGGATGTAGAGTGGATAAAATTGATGTAGAGCGGATAAAATGGATGTAGAGTGGATAAAATGGATGTAGAGTGGATAACAATGGATGTAGAGTGGATAATATGGATGTAGAGTTGATAAAAATGGATGTAGAGTGGACAAAATAGATGTAGAGTGGATAAAAATGGATGTAGAGTGGTATAAAATGGATGTGGAGTGGATAAAAATGGATGTAGAGAGGATAAAATGGATGTAGAGTGGATAAAAATGGATGTAGAGTGGATAAAATGGATGTAGAGTGGATAAAAATGGATGTAGAGTGGATAAAATGGATGTAGAGTGGATAAAATGGATGTAGAGTGGATAAAATGGATGTAGAGTTGATAAAAATGGATGTAGAGTTAATAAAAATGGATGTAGAGTGGACAAAATAGATGTAGAGTGGATAAAATGGATGTAGAGTTGATAAAAATGGATGTAGAGTGGACAAAATAGATGTAGAGTGGATAAAAATGGATGTAGAGTGGATAAAATGGATGTAGAGTGGATAAAACGGATGTAGAGTGGATAAAAAAGGATGTAGAGTGGACAAAATGGATGTAGAGTTAATAAAAATGGATGTAGAGTGGAAATAATGGATGTAGAGAGGATAAAATGGATGTAGAGTGGATAAAATGGATGTAGAGTTCATAAAAATGGATGTAGAGTGGATAAAATTGATGTAGAGCGGATAAAATGGATGTAGAGTGGATAAAATGGATGTGGAGTGGATAACAATGGATGTAGAGTGGATAAAATGGATGTAGAGTTAATAAAAATGGATGTAGAGTGGACAAAATAGATGTAGAGTGGATAAAATGGATGTAGAGTTGATAAAAATGGATGTAGAGTGGACAAAATAGATGTAGAGTGGATAAAATGGATGTAGAGTGGGTAAAATAGATGTAGAGTGGATAAAATGGATGTAGAGTTGATAAAAATGGATGTAGAGTGGACAAAATGGATGTAGAGTGGATAAAATGGATGTAGAGTGGATAAAATGGATGTAGAGTGGATAAAATTGATGTAGAGTGGATAAAATTGATGTAGAGTGGATAAAATGGATGTGGAGTGGATAACAATGGATGTAGAGTGGATAAAATGGATGTAGAGTTGATAAAAATGGATGTAGAGTGGATAAAAATGGATGTAGAGTGGATAAAATGGATGTAGAGTGGATAAAACGGATGTAGAGTGGATAAAAAAGGATGTAGAGTGGATAAAATGGATGTAGAGTGGATAAAATAGATGTAGAGTGGATAAAATGGATGTAGAGTTAATAAAAATGGATGTAGAGTGGACAAAATAGATGTAGAGTGGATAAAATGGATGTAGATTGGATAAAAATAGATGTAGAGTGGATAAAATGGATGTAGAGTGGATAAAACGGATGTAGAGTGGATAAAAATGGATGTAGAGGGGATAAAATGGATGTAGAGTGGATAAAATTGATGTAGAGCGGATAAAATGGATGTAGAGTGGATAAAATGGATGTGGAGTGGATAACAATGGATGTAGAGTATATAAAATGGATGTAGAGTACATAAAATGGATGTAGAGTGGATAAAAATGGATGTAGAGTGGATAAAATGGATGTAGATTGGATAAAAATAGATGTAGAGTGGATAAAATGGATGTAGAGTGGATAAAACGGATGTAGAGTGGATAAAAAAGGATGTAGAGGGGATAAAATGGATGTAGAGTGGATAAAATTGATGTAGAGCGGATAAAATGGATGTAGAGTGGATAAAATGGATGTGGAGTGGATAACAATGGATGTAGAGTGGATAAAATGGATGTAGAGTTGATAAAAATGGATGTAGAGTTAATAAAAATGGATGTAGAGTGGACAAAATAGATGTAGAGTGGATAAAATGGATGTAGAGTTGATAAAAATGGATGTAGAGTGGACAAAATAGATGTAGAGTGGATAAAAATGGATGTAGAGTGGTATAAAATGGATGTGGAGTGGATAAAAATGGATGTAGAGAGGATAAAATGGATGTAGAGTGGATAAAAATGGATGTAGAGTGGATAAAATGGATGTAGAGTGGATAAAAATGGATGTAGAGTGGATAGAATGGATGTAGAGTGGATAGAATGGATGTAGAGTGGATAAAATGGATGTAGAGTGGATAAAATGGATGTAGAGTTGACAAAAATGGATGTAGAGTTAATAAAAATGGATGTAGAGTGGACAAAATAGATGTAGAGTGGATAAAATGGATGTAGAGTTGATAAAAATGGATGTAGAGTGGATAAAATGGATGTAGAGTTGATAAAAATGGATGTAGAGTGGACAAAATAGATGTAGAGTGGATAAAAATGGATATAGAGTGAATAAAAATGGATGTAGAGAGGATAAAATGGATGTAGAATGGATAAAAATGGATGTAGAGTGGATAAAATGGATGTAGAGTGGATAAAATGGATGTAGAGTGGATAAAATGGATGTAGAGTGGGTAAAATAGATGTAGAGTGGATAAAATGGATGTAGAGTTGATAAAAATGGATGTAGAGTGGACAAAATGGATGTAGAGTTAATAAAAATGGATGTAGAGTGGAAATAATGGATGTAGAGAGGATAAAATGGATGTAGAGTGGATAAAATGGATGTAGAGTTCATAAAAATGGATGTAGAGTGGATAAAATTGATGTAGAGCGGATAAAATGGATGTAGAGTGGATAAAATGGATGTGGAGTGGATAACAATGGATGTAGAGTGGATAAAATGGATGTAGAGTTGATAAAAATGGATGTAGAGTTAATAAAAATGGATGTAGAGTGGACAAAATAGATGTAGAGTGGATAAAATGGATGTAGAGTTGATAAAAATGGATGTAGAGTGGACAAAATAGATGTAAAGTGGATAAAAATGGATGTAGAGTGGTATAAAATGGATGTGGAGTGGATAAAAATGGATGTAGAGAGGATAAAATGGATGTAGAGTGGATAAAAATTGATGTAGAGTGGATAAAATGGATGTAGAGTGGATAAAAATGGATGTAGAGTGGATAAAATGGATGTAGAGTGGATAAAATGGATGTAGAGTGGATAAAATGGATGTAGAGTTGATAAAAATGGATGTAGAGTTAATAAAAATGGATGTAGAGTGGACAAAATAGATGTAGAGTGGATAAAATGGATGTAGAGTTGATAAAAATGGATGTAGAGTGGACAAAATAGATGTAGAGTGGATAAAAATGGATGTAGAGTGGTATAAAATGGATGTAGAGTGGATAAAAATGGATGTAGAGTGAATAAAAATGGATGTAGAGAGGATAAAATGGATGTAGAGTGGATAAAAATGGATGTAGAGTGGATAAAACGGATGTAGAGTGGATAAAAAAGGATGTAGAGGGGATAAAATGGATGTAGAGTTCATAAAAATGGATGTAGAGTGGATAAAATTGATGTAGAGCGGATAAAATGGATGTAGAGTGGATAAAATGGATGTAGAGTGGATAAAATAGATGTAGAGTGGATAAAATGGATGTAGAGTTGATAAAAATGGATGTAGAGTGGACAAAATGGATGTAGAGTTAATAAAAATGGATGTAGAGTGGAAATAATGGATGTAGAGAGGATAAAATGGATGTAGAGTGGATAAAATGGATGTAGAGTTCATAAAAATGGATGTAGAGTGGATAAAATTGATGTAGAGCGGATAAAATGGATGTAGAGTGGATAAAATGGATGTGGAGTGGATAACAATGGATGTAGAGTGGATAAAATGGATGTAGAGTTGATAAAAATGGATGTAGAGTGGATAAAAATGGATGTAGAGTGGATAAAATGGATGTAGAGTGGATAAAACGGATGTAGAGTGGATAAAAAAGGATGTAGAGGGGATAAAATGGATGTAGAGTGGATAAAATTGATGTAGAGTGGATAAAATGGATGTAGAGTGGATAAGAATGGATGTAGAGTGGATAAAATGGATGTAGAGTGGGTAAAATGGATGTAGAGTGGATAAAACGGATGTAGAGAGGATAAAATGGATGTAGAGTGGATAAAATGGATGTGGAGTGGATAACAATGGATGTAGAGTGGATAAATTGAATGTAGAGTAGATAAAATGGATGTATAGTGGATAAAATGGATGTAGAGTTGATAAAATGGATGTAGAGTGGAAATAATGGATGTAGAGAGGATAAAATGGATGTAGAGTGGATAAAATGGCTGTAGAGTTCATAAAAATGGATGTAGAGTGGATAAAATTGATGTAGAGCGGATAAAATGGATGTAGAGTGGATAAAATGGATGTGGAGTGGATAACAATGGATGTAGAGTGGATAAAATGGATGTAGAGTTGATAAAAATGGATGTAGAGTGGATAAAATGGATGTGGAGTGGATAACAATGGATGTAGAGTGGATAAAATGGATGTAGAGTGGATAAAAATGGATGTAGAGTGGATAAAATGGATGTAGAGTGGATAAAACGGATGTAGAGTGGATAAAAAAGGATGTAGAGGGGATAAAATGGATGTAGAGTGGATAAAATGGATGTAGAGTGGATAAAATGGATGTAGAGTGGATAAAACGGATGTAGAGTGGATAAAAAAGGATGTAGAGGGGATAAAATGGATGTAGAGTGGATAAAATTGATGTAGAGTGGATAAAATGGATGTAGAGTGGATAAGAATGGATGTAGAGTGGATAAAATGGATGTAGAGTGGGTAAAATGGATGTAGAGTGGATAAAACGGATGTAGAGAGGATAAAATGGATGTAGAGTGGATAAAATGGATGTGGAGTGGATAACAATGGATGTAGAGTGGATAAATTGAATGTAGAGTAGATAAAATGGATGTATAGTGGATAAAATGGATGTAGAGTTGATAAAATGGATGTAGAGTGGAAATAATGGATGTAGAGAGGATAAAATGGATGTAGAGTGGATAAAATGGCTGTAGAGTTCATAAAAATGGATGTAGAGTGGATAAAATTGATGTAGAGCGGATAAAATGGATGTAGAGTGGATAAAATGGATGTGGAGTGGATAACAATGGATGTAGAGTGGATAAAATGGATGTAGAGTTGATAAAAATGGATGTAGAGTGGATAAAAATGGATGTAGAGTGGATAAAATGGATGTAGAGTGGATAAAACGGATGTAGAGTGGATAAAAAAGGATGTAGAGGGGATAAAATGGATGTAGAGTGGATAAAATTGATGTAGAGTGGATAAAATGGATGTAGAGTGGATAAAAATGGATGTAGAGTGGATAAAATGGATGTAGAGTGGGTAAAATGGATGTAGAGTGGATAAAACGGATGTAGAGTGGATAAAATGGATGTAGAGTGGATAAAATGGATGTGGAGTGGATAACCATGGATGTAGAGTGGATAAAATGGATGTAGAGTGGATAAAAATGGATGTAGAGTGGATAAAATGGATGTAGAGTGGATAAAACGGATGTAGAGTGGATAAAAAAGGATGTAGAGGGGATAAAATGGATGTAGAGTGGATAAAATTGATGTAGAGTGGATAAAATGGATGTAGAGTGGATAAAAATGGATGTAGAGTGGACAAAATGGATGTAGAGTTAATAAAAATGGATGTAGAGTGGAAATAATGGATGTAGAGAGGATAAAATGGATGTAGAGTGGATAAAATGGATGTAGAGTTCATAAAAATGGATGTAGAGTGGATAAAATTGATGTAGAGCGGATAAAATGGATGTAGAGTGGATAAAATGGATGTGGAGTGGATAACAATGGATGTAGAGTGGATAAAATGGATGTAGAGTTGATAAAAATGGATGTAGAGTGGATAAAAATGGATGTAGAGTGGATAAAATGGATGTAGAGTGGATAAAACGGATGTAGAGTGGATAAAAAAGGATGTAGAGGGGATAAAATGGATGTAGAGTGGATAAAATTGATGTAGAGTGGATAAAATGGATGTAGAGTGGATAAGAATGGATGTAGAGTGGATAAAATGGATGTAGAGTGGGTAAAATGGATGTAGAGTGGATAAAACGGATGTAGAGAGGATAAAATGGATGTAGAGTGGATAAAATGGATGTGGAGTGGATAACAATGGATGTAGAGTGGATAAATTGAATGTAGAGTAGATAAAATGGATGTATAGTGGATAAAATGGATGTAGAGTTGATAAAATGGATGTAGAGTGGAAATAATGGATGTAGAGAGGATAAAATGGATGTAGAGTGGATAAAATGGCTGTAGAGTTCATAAAAATGGATGTAGAGTGGATAAAATTGATGTAGAGCGGATAAAATGGATGTAGAGTGGATAAAATGGATGTGGAGTGGATGACAATGGATGTAGAGTGGATAAAATGGATGTAGAGTTGATAAAAATGGATGTAGAGTGGATAAAAATGGATGTAGAGTGGATAAAATGGATGTAGAGTGGATAAAATGGATGTAGAGTGGATAAAAAAGGATGTAGAGGGGATAAAATGGATGTAGAGTGGATAAAATTGATGTAGAGTGGATAAAATGGATGTAGAGTGGATAAAAATGGATGTAGAGTGGATAAAATGGATGTAGAGTGGGTAAAATGGATGTAGAGTGGATAAAACGGATGTAGAGTGGATAAAATGGATGTAGAGTGGATAAAATGGATGTGGAGTGGATAACCATGGATGTAGAGTGGATAAAATGGATGTAGAGTGGATAAAAATGGATGTAGAGTGGATAAAATGGATGTAGAGTGGATAAAACGGATGTAGAGTGGATAAAAAAGGATGTAGAGGGGATAAAATGGATGTAGAGTGGATAAAATTGATGTAGAGTGGGTAAAATGGATGTAGAGTGGATAAAAATGGATGTAGAGTGGATAAAATGGATGTAGAGTGGGTAAAATAGATGTAGAGTGGATAAAATGGAGGTAGAGTTGATAAAAATGGATGTAGAGTGGACAAAATGGATGTAGAGCGGATAAAATGGATGTAGAGTGGATAAAATGGATGTAGAGTGGATAAAATTGATGTAGAGTGGATAAAATTGATGTAGAGTGGATAAAATGGATGTAGAGTTCATAAAAATGGATGTAGAGTGGATAAAATTGATGTAGAGCGGATAAAATGGATGTAGAGTGGATAAAATGGATGTAGAGTGGGTAAAATAGATGTAGAGTGGATAAAATGGATGTAGAGTTGATAAAAATGGATGTAGAGTGGACAAAATGGATGTAGAGTTAATAAAAATGGATGTAGAGTGGAAATAATGGATGTAGAGAGGATAAAATGGATGTAGAGTGGATAAAATGGATGTAGAGTTCATAAAAATGGATGTAGAGTGGATAAAATTGATGTAGAGCGGATAAAATGGATGTAGAGTGGATAAAATGGATGTGGAGTGGATAACAATGGATGTAGAGTGGATAAAATGGATGTAGAGTTGATAAAAATGGATGTAGAGTGGATAAAAATGGATGTAGAGTGGATAAAATGGATGTAGAGTGGATAAAACGGATGTAGAGTGGATAAAAAAGGATGTAGAGGGGATAAAATGGATGTAGAGTGGATAAAATTGATGTAGAGTGGATAAAATGGATGTAGAGTGGATAAGAATGGATGTAGAGTGGATAAAATGGATGTAGAGTGGGTAAAATGGATGTAGAGTGGATAAAACGGATGTAGAGAGGATAAAATGGATGTAGAGTGGATAAAATGGATGTGGAGTGGATAACAATGGATGTAGAGTGGATAAATTGATGTAGAGTAGATAAAATGGATGTATAGTGGATAAAATGGATGTAGAGTTGATAAAATGGATGTAGAGTGGAAATAATGGATGTAGAGAGGATAAAATGGATGTAGAGTGGATAAAATGGCTGTAGAGTTCATAAAAATGGATGTAGAGTGGATAAAATTGATGTAGAACGGATAAAATGGATGTAGAGTGGATAAAATGGATGTGGAGTGGATAACAATGGATGTAGAGTGGATAAAATGGATGTAGAGTTGATAAAAATGGATGTAGAGTGGATAAAAATGGATGTAGAGTGGATAAAATGGATGTAGAGTGGATAAAACGGATGTAGAGTGGATAAAAAAGGATGTAGAGGGGATAAAATGGATGTAGAGTGGATAAAATTGATGTAGAGTGGATAAAATGGATGTAGAGTGGATAAAAATGGATGTAGAGTGGATAAAATGGATGTAGAGTGGGTAAAATGGATGTAGAGTGGATAAAACGGATGTAGAGTGGATAAAATGGATGTAGAGTGGATAAAATGGATGTGGAGTGGATAACCATGGATGTAGAGTGGATAAAATGGATGTAGAGTGGATAAAAGTGGATGTAGAGTGGATAAAATGGATGTAGAGTGAATAAAACGGATGTAGAGTGGATAAAAAAGGATGTAGAGTGGATAAAATGGATGTAGAGTGGATAAAATTGATGTAGAGTGGATAAAATGGATGTAGAGTGGATAAAAATGGATGTAGAGTGGATAAAATGGATGTAGAGTGGGTAAAATAGATGTAGAGTGGATAAAATGGATGTAGAGTTGATAAAAATGGATGTAGAGTGGACAAAATGGATGTAGAGCGGATAAAATGGATGTAGAGTGGATAAAATGGATGTAGAGTGGATAAAATTGATGTAGAGTGGATAAAATTGATGTAGAGTGGATAAAATGGATGTGGAGTGGATAACAATGGATGTAGAGTGGATAAAATGGATGTAGAGTTGATAAAAATGGATGTAGAGTGGATAAAAATGGATGTAGAGTGGATAAAATGGATGTAGAGTGGATAAAACGGATGTAGAGTGGATAAAAAAGGATGTAGAGTGGATAAAATGGATGTAGATTGGATAAAAATAGATGTAGAGTGGATAAAATGGATGTAGAGTGGATAAAACGGATGTAGAGTGGATAAAAAAGGATGTAGAGGGGATAAAATGGATGTAGAGTGGATAAAATTGATGTAGAGCGGATAAAATGGATGTAGAGTGGATAAAATGGATGTGGAGTGGATAACAATGGATGTAGAGTATATAAAATGGATGTAGAGTACATAAAATGGATGTAGAGTGGATAAAAATGGATGTAGAGTGGATAAAATGGATGTAGATTGGATAAAAATAGATGTAGAGTGGATAAAATGGATGTAGAGTGGATAAAACGGATGTAGAGTGGATAAAAAAGGATGTAGAGGGGATAAAATGGATGTAGAGTGGATAAAATTGATGTAGAGCGGATAAAATGGATGTAGAGTGGATAAAATGGATGTGGAGTGGATAACAATGGATGTAGAGTGGATAAAATGGATGCAGAGTTGATAAAAATGGATGTAGAGTTAATAAAAATGGATGTAGAGTGGACAAAATAGATGTAGAGTGGATAAAATGGATGTAGAGTTGATAAAAATGGATGTAGAGTGGACAAAATAGATGTAGAGTGGATAAAAATGGATGTAGAGTGGTATAAAATGGATGTGGAGTGGATAAAAATGGATGTAGAGAGGATAAAATGGATGTAGAGTGGATAAAAATGGATGTAGAGTGGATAAAATGGATGTAGAGTGGATAAAAATGGATGTAGAGTGGATAAAATGGATGTAGAGTGGATAAAATGGATGTAGAGTGGATAAAATGGATGTAGAGTTGACAAAAATGGATGTAGAGTTAATAAAAATGGATGTAGAGTGGACAAAATAGATGTAGAGTGGATAAAATGGATGTAGAGTTGATAAAAATGGATGTAGAGTGGACAAAATAGATGTAGAGTGGATAAAAATGGATGTAGAGTGGTATAAAATGGATGTAGAGTGGTATAAAATGGATGTAGAGTGGATAAAAATGGATGTAGAGTGAATAAAAATGGATGTAGAGAGGATAAAATGGATGTAGAATGGATAAAAATGGATGTAGAGTGGATAAAATGGATGTAGAGTGGATAAAATGGATGTAGAGTGGATAAAATGGATGTAGAGTGGGTAAAATAGATGTAGAGTGGATAAAATGGATGTAGAGTTGATAAAAATGGATGTAGAGTGGACAAAATGGATGTAGAGTTAATAAAAATGGATGTAGAGTGGAAATAATGGATGTAGAGAGGATAAAATGGATGTAGAGTGGATAAAATGGATGTAGAGTTCATAAAAATGGATGTAGAGTGGATAAAATTGATGTAGAGCGGATAAAATGGATGTAGAGTGGATAAAATGGATGTGGAGTGGATAACAATGGATGTAGAGTGGATAAAATGGATGTAGAGTTGATAAAAATGGATGTAGAGTTAATAAAAATGGATGTAGAGTGGACAAAATAGATGTAGAGTGGATAAAATGGATGTAGAGTTGATAAAAATGGATGTAGAGTGGACAAAATAGATGTAAAGTGGATAAAAATGGATGTAGAGTGGTATAAAATGGATGTGGAGTGGATAAAAATGGATGTAGAGAGAATAAAATGGATGTAGAGTGGATAAAAATTGATGTAGAGTGGATAAAATGGATGTAGAGTGGATAAAAATGGATGTAGAGTGGATAAAATGGATGTAGAGTGGATAAAATGGATGTAGAGTGGATAAAATGGATGTAGAGTTGATAAAAATGGATGTAGAGTTAATAAAAATGGATGTAGAGTGGACAAAATAGATGTAGAGTGGATAAAATGGATGTAGAGTTGATAAAAATGGATGTAGAGTGGACAAAATAGATGTAGAGTGGATAAAAATGGATGTAGAGTGGTATAAAATGGATGTAGAGTGGATAAAAATGGATGTAGAGTGAATAAAAATGGATGTAGAGAGGATAAAATGGATGTAGAATGGATAAAAATGGATGTAGAGTGGATAAAATGGATGTAGAGTGGATAAAATGGATGTAGAGTGGATAAAATGGATGTAGAGTGGGTAAAATAGATGTAGAGTGGATAAAATGGATGTAGAGTTGATAAAAATGGATGTAGAGTGGACAAAATGGATGTAGAGTTAATAAAAATGGATGTAGAGTGGAAATAATGGATGTAGAGAGGATAAAATGGATGTAGAGTGGATAAAATGGATGTAGAGTTCATAAAAATGGATGTAGAGTGGATAAAATTGATGTAGAGCGGATAAAATGGATGTAGAGTGGATAAAATGGATGTGGAGTGGATAACAATGGATGTAGAGTGGATAAAATGGATGTAGAGTTGATAAAAATGCATTTAGAGTGGATAAAAATGGATGTAGAGTGGATAAAATGGATGTAGAGTGGATAAAACGGATGTAGAGTGGATAAAAAAGGATGTAGAGTGGATAAAATGGATGTAGAGTGGATAAAATTGATGTAGAGTGGATAAAATGGATGTAGAGTGGATAAAAATGGATGTAGAGTGGATAAAATGGATGTTGAGTGGGTAAAATGGATGTAGAGTGGATAAAACGGATGTAGAGTGGATAAAATGGATGCAGAGTGGATAAAATGGATGTGGAGTGGATAACAATGGATGTAGAGTGGATAAAATGGATGTAGAGTGGATAAAAATGGATGTAGAGTGGATAAAATGGATGTAGAGTGGATAAAACGGATGTAGAGTGGATAAAAAAGGATGTAGAGGGGATAAAATGGATGTAGAGTGGATAAAATTGATGTAGAGTGGGTAAAATGGATGTAGAGTGGATAAAAATGGATGTAGAGTGGATAAAATGGATGTAGAGTGGGTAACAATGGATGTAGAGTGGATAAAATGGATGTAGAGTTGATAAAAATGGATGTAGAGTGGATAAAAATGGATGTAGAGTGGATAAAATGGATGTAGAGTGGATAAAACGGATGTAGAGTGGATAAAAAAGGATGTAGAGGGGATAAAATGGATGTAGAGTGGATAAAATTGATGTAGAGTGGATAAAATGGATGTAGAGTGGATAAAAATGGATGTAGAGTGGATAAAATGGATGTAGAGTACATAAAATGGATGTAGAGTGGATAAAACGGATGTAGAGTGGATAAAATGGATGTAGAGTGGATAAAATGGATGTGGAGTGGATAACAATGGATGTAGAGTGGATAAAATGGATGTAGAGTTGATAAAAATGGATGTAGAGTGGATAAAAATGGATGTAGAGTGGATAAAATGGATGTAGAGTGGATAAAACGGATGTAGAGTGGATAAAATGGATGTAGAGTGGATAAAATGGATGTAGAGTGGATAAAATGGATGTAGAGTTGATAAAAATGGATGTAGAGTTAATAAAAATGGATGTAGAGTGGACAAAATAGATGTAGAGTGGATAAAATGGATGTAGAGTTGATAAAAATGGATGTAGAGTGGACAAAATAGATGTAGAGTGGATAAAAATGGATGTAGAGTGGTATAAAATGGATGTAGAGTGGATAAAAATGGATGTAGAGTGAATAAAAATGGATGTAGAGAGGATAAAATGGATGTAGAATGGATAAAAATGGATGTAGAGTGGATAAAATGGATGTAGAGTGGATAAAATGGATGTAGAGTGGATAAAATGGATGTAGAGTGGGTAAAATAGATGTAGAGTGGATAAAATGGATGTAGAGTTGATAAAAATGGATGTAGAGTGGACAAAATGGATGTAGAGTTAATAAAAATGGATGTAGAGTGGAAATAATGGATGTAGAGAGGATAAAATGGATGTAGAGTGGATAAAATGGATGTAGAGTTCATAAAAATGGATGTAGAGTGGATAAAATTGATGTAGAGCGGATAAAATGGATGTAGAGTGGATAAAATGGATGTGGAGTGGATAACAATGGATGTAGAGTGGATAAAATGGATGTAGAGTTGATAAAAATGCATTTAGAGTGGATAAAAATGGATGTAGAGTGGATAAAATGGATGTAGAGTGGATAAAACGGATGTAGAGTGGATAAAAAAGGATGTAGAGTGGATAAAATGGATGTAGAGTGGATAAAATTGATGTAGAGTGGATAAAATGGATGTAGAGTGGATAAAAATGGATGTAGAGTGGATAAAATGGATGTTGAGTGGGTAAAATGGATGTAGAGTGGATAAAACGGATGTAGAGTGGATAAAATGGATGCAGAGTGGATAAAATGGATGTGGAGTGGATAACCATGGATGTAGAGTGGATAAAATGGATGTAGAGTGGATAAAAATGGATGTAGAGTGGATAAAATGGATGTAGAGTGGATAAAACGGATGTAGAGTGGATAAAAAAGGATGTAGAGGGGATAAAATGGATGTAGAGTGGATAAAATTGATGTAGAGTGGGTAAAATGGATGTAGAGTGGATAAAAATGGATGTAGAGTGGATAAAATGGATGTAGAGTGGGTAACAATGGATGTAGAGTGGATAAAATGGATGTAGAGTTGATAAAAATGGATGTAGAGTGGATAAAAATGGATGTAGAGTGGATAAAATGGATGTAGAGTGGATAAAACGGATGTAGAGTGGATAAAAAAGGATGTAGAGGGGATAAAATGGATGTAGAGTGGATAAAATTGATGTAGAGTGGATAAAATGGATGTAGAGTGGATAAAAATGGATGTAGAGTGGATAAAATGGATGTAGAGTACATAAAATGGATGTAGAGTGGATAAAACGGATGTAGAGTGGATAAAATGGATGTAGAGTGGATAAAATGGATGTGGAGTGGATAACAATGGATGTAGAGTGGATAAAATGGATGTAGAGTTGATAAAAATGGATGTAGAGTGGATAAAAATGGATGTAGAGTGGATAAAATGGATGTAGAGTGGATAAAACGGATGTAGAGTGGATAAAAAAGGATGTAGAGGGGATAAAATGGATGTAGAGTGGATAAAATTGATGTAGAGTGGATAAAATGGATGTAGAGTTAATAAAAATGGATGTAGAGTGGACAAAATAGATGTAGAGTGGATAAAATGGATGTAGATTGGATAAAAATAGATGTAGAGTGGATAAAATGGATGTAGAGTGGATAAAATGGATGTAGAGTGGGTAAAATAGATGTAGAGTGGATAAAATGGATGTAGAGTTGATAAAAATGGATGTAGAGTGGACAAAATGGATGTAGAGTTAATAAAAATGGATGTAGAGTGGATAAAATGGATGTTGAGTGGGTAAAATGGATGTAGAGTGGATAAAACGGATGTAGAGTGGATAAAATGGATGCAGAGTGGATAAAATGGATGTGGAGTGGATAAAATGGATGTAGAGTTGATAAAATGGATGTAAAGTGGATAAAATGGATGTAGAGTTAATAAAAATGGATGTAGAGTGGAAATAATGGATGTAGAGAGGATAAAATGGATGTAGAGTGGATAAAATGGATGTAGAGTTCATAAAAATGGATGTAGAGTGGATAAAATTGATGTAGAGCGGATAAAATGGATGTAGAGTGGATAAAATGGATGTGGAGTGGATAACAATGGATGTAGAGTGGATAAAATGGATGTAGAGTTGATAAAAATGGATGTAGAGTGGATAAAAATGGATGTAGAGTGGATAAAATGGATGTAGAGTGGATAAAACGGATGTAGAGTGGATAAAAAAGGATGTAGAGGGGATAAAATGGATGTAGAGTGGATAAAATTGATGTAGAGTGGATAAAATGGATGTAGAGTGGATAAAAATGGATGTAGAGTGGATAAAATGGATGTAGAGTACATAAAATGGATGTAGAGTGGATAAAACGGATGTAGAGTGGATAAAATGGATGTAGAGTGGATAAAATGGATGTGGAGTGGATAACAATGGATGTAGAGTGGATAAAATGGATGTAGAGTTGATAAAAATGGATGTAGAGTGGATAAAAATGGATGTAGAGTGGATAAAATGGATGTAGAGTGGATAAAACGGATGTAGAGTGGATAAAAAAGGATGTAGAGGGGATAAAATGGATGTAGAGTGGATAAAATTGATGTAGAGTGGATAAAATGGATGTAGAGTTAATAAAAATGGATGTAGAGTGGACAAAATAGATGTAGAGTGGATAAAATGGATGTAGATTGGATAAAAATAGATGTAGAGTGGATAAAATGGATGTAGAGTGGATAAAATGGATGTAGAGTGGGTAAAATAGATGTAGAGTGGATAAAATGGATGTAGAGTTGATAAAAATGGATGTAGAGTGGACAAAATGGATGTAGAGTTAATAAAAATGGATGTAGAGTGGAAATAATGGATGTAGAGAGGATAAAATGGATGTAGAGTGGATAAAATGGATGTAGAGTTCATAAAAATGGATGTAGAGTGGATAAAATTGATGTAGAGCGGATAAAATGGATGTAGAGTGGATAAAATGGATGTGGAGTGGATAACAATGGATGTAGAGTGGATAAAATGGATGTAGAGTTGATAAAAATGGATGTAGAGTTAATAAAAATGGATGTAGAGTGGACAAAATAGATGTAGAGTGGATAAAATGGATGTAGAGTTGATAAAAATGGATGTAGAGTGGACAAAATAGATGTAAAGTTGATAAAAATGGATGTAGAGTGGTATAAAATGGATGTGGAGTGGATAAAAATGGATGTAGAGTGGATAAAATGGATGTAGAGTGGATAAAAATTGATGTAGAGTGGATAAAATGGATGTAGAGTGGATAAAAATGGATGTAGAGTGGATAAAATGGATGTAGAGTGGATAAAATGGATGTAGAGTGGATAAAATGGATGTAGAGTTGATAAAAATGGATGTAGAGTTAATAAAAATGGATGTAGAGTGGACAAAATAGATGTAGAGTGGATAAAATGGATGTAGAGTTGATAAAAATGGATGTAGAGTGGACAAAATAGATGTAGAGTGGATAAAAATGGATGTAGAGTGGTATAAAATGGATGTAGAGTGGATAAAAATGGATGTAGAGTGAATAAAAATGGATGTAGAGAGGATAAAATGGATGTAGAATGGATAAAAATGGATGTAGAGTGGATAAAATGGATGTAGAGTGGATAAAATGGATGTAGAGTGGATAAAATGGATGTAGAGTGGGTAAAATAGATGTAGAGTGGATAAAATGGATGTAGAGTTGATAAAAATGGATGTAGAGTGGACAAAATGGATGTAGAGTTAATAAAAATGGATGTAGAGTGGAAATAATGGATGTAGAGAGGATAAAATGGATGTAGAGTGGATAAAATGGATGTAGAGTTCATAAAAATGGATGTAGAGTGGATAAAATTGATGTAGAGCGGATAAAATGGATGTAGAGTGGATAAAATGGATGTGGAGTGGATAACAATGGATGTAGAGTGGATAAAATGGATGTAGAGTTGATAAAAATGCATGTAGAGTGGATAAAAATGGATGTAGAGTGGATAAAATGGATGTAGAGTGGATAAAACGGATGTAGAGTGGATAAAAAAGGATGTAGAGTGGATAAAATGGATGTAGAGTGGATAAAATTGATGTAGAGTGGATAAAATGGATGTAGAGTGGATAAAAATGGATGTAGAGTGGATAAAATGGATGTTGAGTGGGTAAAATGGATGTAGAGTGGATAAAACGGATGTAGAGTGGATAAAATGGATGCAGAGTGGATAAAATGGATGTGGAGTGGATAAAATGGATGTAGAGTTGATAAAATGGATGTAAAGTGGATAAAATGGATGTAGAGTTAATAAAAATGGATGTAGAGTGGAAATAATGGATGTAGAGAGGATAAAATGGATGTAGAGTGGATAAAATGGATGTAGAGTTCATAAAAATGGATGTAGAATGGATAAAATGGATGTAGAGTGGATAAAATGGATGTAGAGTGGATAAAATGGATGTGGAGTGGATAACAATGGATGTAGAGTGGATAAAATGGATGTAGAGTTGATAAAAATGGATGTAGAGTGGATAAAAATGGATGTAGAGTGGATAAAATGGATGTAGAGTGGATAAAACGAATGTAGAGTGGATAAAAAAGGATGTAGAGGGGATAAAATGGATGTAGAGTGGATAAAATGGATGTAGAGTGGATAAAATGGATGTAGAGTGGATAAAAATGGATGTAGAGTGGATAAAATGGATGTAGAGTGCATAAAATGGATGTAGAGTGGATAAAACGGATGTAGAGTGGATAAAATGGATGTAGAGTGGATAAAATGGATGTGGAGTGGATAACAATGGATGTAGAGTGGATAAAATGGATGTAGAGTTGATAAAAATGGATGTAGAGTGGATAAAAATGGATGTAGAGTGGATAAAATGGATGTAGAGTGGATAAAACGGATGTAGAGTGGATAAAAAAGGATGTAGAGGGGATAAAATGGATGTAGAGTGGATAAAATTGATGTAGAGTGGATAAAATGGATGTAGAGTTAATAAAAATGGATGTAGAGTGGACAAAATAGATGTAGAGTGGATAAAATGGATGTAGATTGGATAAAAATAGATGTAGAGTGGATAAAATGGATGTAGAGTGGATAAAACGGATGTAGAGTGGATAAAAAAGGATGTAGAGGGGATAAAATGGATGTAGAGTGGATAAAATTGATGTAGAGCGGATAAAATGGATGTAGAGTGGATAAAATGGATGTGGAGTGGATAACAATGGATGTAGAGTATATAAAATGGATGTAGAGTACATAAAATGGATGTAGAGTGGATAAAAATGGATGTAGAGTGGATAAAATGGATGTAGATTGGATAAAAATAGATGTAGAGTGGATAAAATGGATGTAGAGTGGATAAAACGGATGTAGAGTGGATAAAAAAGGATGTAGAGGGGATAAAATGGATGTAGAGTGGATAAAATTGATGTAGAGCGGATAAAATGGATGTAGAGTGGATAAAATGGATGTGGAGTGGATAACATGGATGTAGAGTGGATAAAATGGATGTAGAGTTGATAAAAATGGATGTAGAGTTAATAAAAATGGATGTAGAGTGGACAAAATAGATGTAGAGTGGATAAAATGGATGTAGAGTTGATAAAAATGGATGTAGAGTGGACAAAATAGATGTAGAGTGGATAAAAATGGATGTAGAGTGGTATAAAATGGATGTGGAGTGGATAAAAATGGATGTAGAGAGGATAAAATGGATGTAGAGTGGATAAAAATGGATGTAGAGTGGATAAAATGGATGTAGAGTGGATAAAAATGGATGTAGAGTGGATAAAATGGATGTAGAGTGGATAAAATGGATGTAGAGTGGATAAAATGGATGTAGAGTTGATAAAAATGGATGTAGAGTTAATAAAAATGGATGTAGAGTGGACAAAATAGATGTAGAGTGGATAAAATGGATGTAGAGTTGATAAAAATGGATGTAGAGTGGACAAAATAGATGTAGAGTGGATAAAAATGGATGTAGAGTGGATAAAATGGATGTGGAGTGGATAACAATGGATGTAGAGTGGATAAAATGGATGTAGAGTTGATAAAAATGGATGTAGAGTTAATAAAAATGGATGTAGAGTGGACAAAATAGATGTAGAGTGGATAAAATGGATGTAGAGTTGATAAAAATGGATGTAGAGTGGACAAAATAGATGTAGAGTGGATAAAAATGGATGTAGAGTGGTATAAAATGGATGTGGAGTGGATAAAAATGGATGTAGAGAGGATAAAATAGATGTAGAGTGGATAAAATGGATGTAGAGTTGATAAAAATGGATGTAGAGTGGACAAAATGGATGTAGAGTTAATAAAAATGGATGTAGTGTGGAAATAATGGATGTAGAGAGGATAAAATGGATGTAGAGTGGATAAAATGGATGTAGAGTTCATAAAAATGGATGTAGAGTGGATAAAATTGATGTAGAGCGGATAAAATGGATGTAGAGTGGATAAAATGGATGTGGAGTGGATAACAATGGATGTAGAGTGGATAAAATGGATGTAGAGTTGATAAAAATGGATGTAGAGTTAATAAAAATGGATGTAGAGTGGACAAAATAGATGTAGAGTGGATAAAATGGATGTAGAGTTGATAAAAATGGATGTAGAGTGGACAAAATAGATGTAAAGTGGATAAAAATGGATGTAGAGTGGTATAAAATGGATGTGGAGTGGATAAAAATGGATGTAGAGTGGATAAAATGGATGTAGAGTGGATAAAAATTTATGTAGAGTGGATAAAATGGATGTAGAGTGGATAAAAATGGATGTAGAGTGGATAAAATGGATGTAGAGTGGATAAAATGGATGTAGAGTGGATAAAATGGATGTAGAGTTGATAAAAATGGATGTAGAGTTAATAAAAATGGATGTAGAGTGGACAAAATAGATGTAGAGTGGATAAAATGGATGTAGAGTTGATAAAAATGGATGTAGAGTGGACAAAATAGATGTAGAGTGGATAAAAATGGATGTAGAGTGGTATAAAATGGATGTAGAGTGGATAAAAATGGATGTAGAGTGAATAAAAATGGATGTAGAGAGGATAAAATGGATGTAGAATGGATAAAAATGGATGTAGAGTGGATAAAATGGATGTAGAGTGGATAAAATGGATGTAGAGTGGATAAAATGGATGTAGAGTGGGTAAAATAGATGTAGAGTGGATAAAATGGATGTAGAGTTGATAAAAATGGATGTAGAGTTGATAAAAATGGATGTAGAGTGGATAAAAATGGATGTAGAGTGGATAAAATGGATGTAGAGTGGATAAAACGAATGTAGAGTGGATAAAAAAGGATGTAGAGGGGATAAAATGGATGTAGAGTGGATAAAATTGATGTAGAGTGGATAAAATGGATGTAGAGTGGATAAAAATGGATGTAGAGTGGATAAAATGGATGTAGAGTACATAAAATGGATGTAGAGTGGATAAAACGGATGTAGAGTGGATAAAATGGATGTAGAGTGGATAAAATGGATGTGGAGTGGATAACAATGGATGTAGAGTGGATAAAATGGATGTAGAGTTGATAAAAATGGATGTAGAGTGGATAAAAATGGATGTAGAGTGGATAAAATGGATGTAGAGTGGATAAAACGGATGTAGAGTGGATAAAAAAGGATGTAGAGGGGATAAAATGGATGTAGAGTGGATAAAATTGATGTAGAGTGGATAAAATGGATGTAGAGTTAATAAAAATGGATGTAGAGTGGACAAAATAGATGTAGAGTGGATAAAATGGATGTAGATTGGATAAAAATAGATGTAGAGTGGATAAAATGGATGTAGAGTGGATAAAACGGATGTAGAGTGGATAAAAAAGGATGTAGAGGGGATAAAATGGATGTAGAGTGGATAAAATTGATGTAGAGCGGATAAAATGGATGTAGAGTGGATAAAATGGATGTGGAGTGGATAACAATGGATGTAGAGTATATAAAATGGATGTAGAGTACATAAAATGGATGTAGAGTGGATAAAAATGGATGTAGAGTGGATAAAATGGATGTAGATTGGATAAAAATAGATGTAGAGTGGATAAAATGGATGTAGAGTGGATAAAACGGATGTAGAGTGGATAAAAAAGGATGTAGAGGGGATAAAATGGATGTAGAGTGGATAAAATTGATGTAGAGCGGATAAAATGGATGTAGAGTGGATAAAATGGATGTGGAGTGGATAAAATGGATGTAGAGTGGATAAAATGGATGTAGAGTTGATAAAAATGGATGTAGAGTTAATAAAAATGGATGTAGAGTGGACAAAATAGATGTAGAGTGGATAAAATGGATGTAGAGTTGATAAAAATGGATGTAGAGTGGACAAAATAGATGTAGAGTGGATAAAAATGGATGTAGAGTGGTATAAAATGGATGTGGAGTGGATAAAAATGGATGTAGAGAGGATAAAATGGATGTAGAGTGGATAAAAATGGATGTAGAGTGGATAAAATGGATGTAGAGTGGATAAAAATGGATGTAGAGTGGATAAAATGGATGTAGAGTGGATAAAATGGATGTAGAGTGGATAAAATGGATGTAGAGTTGATAAAAATGGATGTAGAGTTAATAAAAATGGATGTAGAGTGGACAAAATAGATGTAGAGTGGATAAAATGGATGTAGAGTTGATAAAAATGGATGTAGAGTGGACAAAATAGATGTAGAGTGGATAAAAATGGATGTAGAGTGGTATAAAATGGATGTAGAGTGGATAAAAATGGATGTAGAGTGGACAAAATGGATGTAGAGTTAATAAAAATGGATGTAGAGTGGAAATAATGGATGTAGAGAGGATAAAATGGATGTAGAGTGGATAAAATGGATGTGGAGTGGATAACAATGGATGTAGAGTGGATAAAATGGATGTAGAGTTGATAAAAATGGATGTAGAGTGGATAAAAATGGATGTAGAGTGGATAAAATGGATGTAGAGTGGATAAAACGGATGTAGAGTGGATAAAAAAGGATGTAGAGGGGATAAAATGGATGTAGAGTGGATAAAATTGATGTAGAGTGGATAAAATGGATGTAGAGTGGATAAAAATGGATGTAGAGTGGATAAAATGGATGTAGAGTACATAAAATGGATGTAGAGTGGATAAAATGGATGTAGAGTGGATAAAATGGATGTAGAGTGGATAAAATGGATGTGGAGTGGATAACAATGGATGTAGAGTGGACAAAATAGATGTAGAGTGGATAAAATGGATGTAGAGTTGATAAAAATGGATGTAGAGGGGATAAAATGGATGTAGAGTGGATAAAATTGATGTAGAGTGGATAAAATGGATGTAGAGTGGATAAAAATGGATGTAGAGTGGATAAAATGGATGTAGAGTGGGTAAAATGGATGTAGAGTGGATAAAACGGATGTAGAGTGGATAAAATGGATGTGGAGTGGATAACAATGGATGTAGAGTGGATAAAATGGATGTAGAGTTGATAAAAATGGATGTAGAGTTAATAAAAATGGATGTAGAGTGGACAAAATAGATGTAGAGTGGATAAAATGGATGTAGAGTTGATAAAAATGGATGTAGAGTGGACAAAATAGATGTAAAGTGGATAAAAATGGATGTAGAGTGGTATAAAATGGATGTGGAGTGGATAAAAATGGATGTAGAGTGGAAATAATGGATGTAGAGAGGATAAAATGGATGTAGAGTGGATAAAATGGATGTAGAGTTCATAAAAATGGATGTAGAGTGGATAAAATTGATGTAGAGCGGATAAAATGGATGTAGAGTGGATAAAATGGATGTGGAGTGGATAACAATGGATGTAGAGTGGATAAAATGGATGTAGAGTTGATAAAAATGGATGTAGAGTTAATAAAAATGGATGTAGAGTGGACAAAATAGATGTAGAGTGGATAAAATGGATGTAGAGTTGATAAAAATGGATGTAGAGTGGACAAAATAGATGTAGAGTGGATAAAAATGGATGTAGAGTGGTATAAAATGGATGTGGAGTGGATAAAAATGGATGTAGAGAGGATAAAATAGATGTAGAGTGGATAAAATGGATGTAGAGTTGATAAAAATGGATGTAGAGTGGACAAAATGGATGTAGAGTTAATAAAAATGGATGTAGTGTGGAAATAATGGATGTAGAGAGGATAAAATGGATGTAGAGTGGATAAAATGGATGTAGAGTTCATAAAAATGGATGTAGAGTGGATAAAATTGATGTAGAGCGGATAAAATGGATGTAGAGTGGATAAAATGGATGTGGAGTGGATAACAATGGATGTAGAGTGGATAAAATGGATGTAGAGTTGATAAAAATGGATGTAGAGTTAATAAAAATGGATGTAGAGTGGACAAAATAGATGTAGAGTGGATAAAATGGATGTAGAGTTGATAAAAATGGATGTAGAGTGGACAAAATAGATGTAAAGTGGATAAAAATGGATGTAGAGTGGTATAAAATGGATGTGGAGTGGATAAAAATGGATGTAGAGTGGATAAAATGGATGTAGAGTGGATAAAAATTTATGTAGAGTGGATAAAATGGATGTAGAGTGGATAAAAATGGATGTAGAGTGGATAAAATGGATGTAGAGTGGATAAAATGGATGTAGAGTGGATAAAATGGATGTAGAGTTGATAAAAATGGATGTAGAGTTAATAAAAATGGATGTAGAGTGGACAAAATAGATGTAGAGTGGATAAAATGGATGTAGAGTTGATAAAAATGGATGTAGAGTGGACAAAATAGATGTAGAGTGGATAAAAATGGATGTAGAGTGGTATAAAATGGATGTAGAGTGGATAAAAATGGATGTAGAGTGAATAAAAATGGATGTAGAGAGGATAAAATGGATGTAGAATGGATAAAAATGGATGTAGAGTGGATAAAATGGATGTAGAGTGGATAAAATGGATGTAGAGTGGATAAAATGGATGTAGAGTGGGTAAAATAGATGTAGAGTGGATAAAATGGATGTAGAGTTGATAAAAATGGATGTAGAGTGGACAAAATGGATGTAGAGTTAATAAAAATGGATGTAGAGTGGAAATAATGGATGTAGAGAGGATAAAATGGATGTAGAGTGGATAAAATGGATGTAGAGTTCATAAAAATGGATGTAGAGTGGATAAAATTGATGTAGAGCGGATAAAATGGATGTAGAGTGGATAAAATGGATGTGGAGTGGATAACAATGGATGTAGAGTGGATAAAATGGATGTAGAGTTGATAAAAATGCATGTAGAGTGGATAAAAATGGATGTAGAGTGGATAAAATGGATGTAGAGTGGATAAAACGGATGTAGAGTGGATAAAAAAGGATGTAGAGTGGATAAAATGGATGTAGAGTGGATAAAATTGATGTAGAGTGGATAAAATGGATGTAGAGTGGATAAAAATGGATGTAGAGTGGATAAAATGGATGTTGAGTGGGTAAAATGGATGTAGAGTGGATAAAACGGATGTAGAGTGGATAAAATGGATGCAGAGTGGATAAAATGGATGTGGAGTGGATAAAATGGATGTAGAGTTGATAAAATGGATGTAAAGTGGATAAAATGGATGTAGAGTTAATAAAAATGGATGTAGAGTGGAAATAATGGATGTAGAGAGGATAAAATGGATGTAGAGTGGATAAAATGGATGTAGAGTTCATAAAAATGGATGTAGAGTGGATAAAATTGATGTAGAGCGGATAAAATGGATGTAGAGGGGATAAAATGGATGTGGAGTGGATAACAATGGATGTAGAGTGGATAAAATGGATGTAGAGTTGATAAAAATGGATGTAGAGTGGATAAAAATGGATGTAGAGTGGATAAAATGGATGTAGAGTGGATAAAACGGATGTAGAGTGGATAAAAAAGGATGTAGAGGGGATAAAATGGATGTAGAGTGGATAAAATTGATGTAGAGTGGATAAAATGGATGTAGAGTGGATAAAAATGGATGTAGAGTGGATAAAATGGATGTAGAGTACATAAAATGGATGTAGAGTGGATAAAACGGATGTAGAGTGGATAAAATGGATGTAGAGTGGATAAAATGGATGTGGAGTGGATAACAATGGATGTAGAGTGGATAAAATGGATGTAGAGTTGATAAAAATGGATGTAGAGTGGATAAAAATGGATGTAGAGTGGATAAAATGGATGTAGAGTGGATAAAACGGATGTAGAGTGGATAAAAAAGGATGTAGAGGGGATAAAATGGATGTAGAGTGGATAAAATTGATGTAGAGTGGATAAAATGGATGTGGAGTGGATAACAATGGATGTAGAGTGGATAAAATGGATGTAGAGTTGATAAAAATGGATGTAGAGTGGATAAAAATGGATGTAGAGTGGATAAAATGGATGTAGAGTGGATAAAATGGATGTGGAGTGGATAACAATGGATGTAGAGTGGATAAATTGAATGTAGAGTAGATAAAATGGATGTATAGTGGATAAAATGGATGTAGAGTTGATAAAATGGATGTAGAGTGGAAATAATGGATGTAGAGAGGATAAAATGGATGTAGAGTGGATAAAATGGCTGTAGAGTTCATAAAAATGGATGTAGAGTGGATAAAATTGATGTAGAGCGGATAAAATGGATGTAGAGTGGATAAAATGGATGTGGAGTGGATGACAATGGATGTAGAGTGGATAAAATGGATGTAGAGTTGATAAAAATGGATGTAGAGTGGATAAAAATGGATGTAGAGTGGATAAAATGGATGTAGAGTGGATAAAACGGATGTAGAGTGGATAAAAAAGGATGTAGAGGGGATAAAATGGATGTAGAGTGGATAAAATTGATGTAGAGTGGATAAAATGGATGTAGAGTGGATAAAAATGGATGTAGAGTGGATAAAATGGATGTAGAGTGGGTAAAATGGATGTAGAGTGGATAAAACGGATGTAGAGTGGATAAAATGGATGTAGAGTGGATAAAATGGATGTGGAGTGGATAACCATGGATGTAGAGTGGATAAAATGGATGTAGAGTGGATAAAAATGGATGTAGAGTGGATAAAATGGATGTAGAGTGGATAAAACGGATGTAGAGTGGATAAAAAAGGATGTAGAGGGGATAAAATGGATGTAGAGTGGATAAAATTGATGTAGAGTGGGTAAAATGGATGTAGAGTGGATAAAAATGGATGTAGAGTGGATAAAATGGATGTAGAGTGGGTAAAATAGATGTAGAGTGGATAAAATGGAGGTAGAGTTGATAAAAATGGATGTAGAGTGGACAAAATGGATGTAGAGCGGATAAAATGGATGTAGAGTGGATAAAATGGATGTAGAGTGGATAAAATTGATGTAGAGTGGATAAAATTGATATAGAGTGGATAAAATGGATGTAGAGTTCATAAAAATGGATGTAGAGTGGATAAAATTGATGTAGAGCGGATAAAATGGATGTAGAGTGGATAAAATGGATGTGGAGTGGATAACAATGGATGTAGAGTGGATAAAATGGATGTAGAGTTGATAAAAATGGATGTAGAGTGGATAAAAATGGATGTAGAGTGGATAAAATGGATGTAGAGTGGATAAAACGGATGTAGAGTGGATAAAAATGGATGTAGAGTGGACAAAATGGATGTAGAGTTAATAAAAATGGATGTAGAGTGGAAATAATGGATGTAGAGAGGATAAAATGGATGTAGAGTGGATAAAATGGATGTAGAGTTCATAAAAATGGATGTAGAGTGGATAAAATTGATGTAGAGCGGATAAAATGGATGTAGAGTGGATAAAATGGATGTGGAGTGGATAACAATGGATGTAGAGTGGATAAAATGGATGTAGAGTTGATAAAAATGGATGTAGAGTGGATAAAAATGGATGTAGAGTGGATAAAATGGATGTAGAGTGGATAAAACGGATGTAGAGTGGATAAAAAAGGATGTAGAGGGGATAAAATGGATGTAGAGTGGATAAAATTGATGTAGAGTGGATAAAATGGATGTAGAGTGGATAAGAATGGATGTAGAGTGGATAAAATGGATGTAGAGTGGGTAAAATGGATGTAGAGTGGATAAAACGGATGTAGAGAGGATAAAATGGATGTAGAGTGGATAAAATGGATGTGGAGTGGATAACAATGGATGTAGAGTGGATAAATTGAATGTAGAGTAGATAAAATGGATGTATAGTGGATAAAATGGATGTAGAGTTGATAAAATGGATGTAGAGTGGAAATAATGGATGTAGAGAGGATAAAATGGATGTAGAGTGGATAAAATGGCTGTAGAGTTCATAAAAATGGATGTAGAGTGGATAAAATTGATGTAGAACGGATAAAATGGATGTAGAGTGGATAAAATGGATGTGGAGTGGATAACAATGGATGTAGAGTGGATAAAATGGATGTAGAGTTGATAAAAATGGATGTAGAGTGGATAAAAATGGATGTAGAGTGGATAAAATGGATGTAGAGTGGATAAAACGGATGTAGAGTGGATAAAAAAGGATGTAGAGGGGATAAAATGGATGTAGAGTGGATAAAATTGATGTAGAGTGGATAAAATGGATGTAGAGTGGATAAAAATGGATGTAGAGTGGATAAAATGGATGTAGAGTGGGTAAAATGGATGTAGAGTGGATAAAACGGATGTAGAGTGGATAAAATGGATGTAGAGTGGATAAAATGGATGTGGAGTGGATAACCATGGATGTAGAGTGGATAAAATGGATGTAGAGTGGATAAAAGTGGATGTAGAGTGGATAAAATGGATGTAGAGTGAATAAAACGGATGTAGAGTGGATAAAAAAGGATGTAGAGGGGATAAAATGGATGTAGAGTGGATAAAATTGATGTAGAGTGGATAAAATGGATGTAGAGTGGATAAAAATGGATGTAGAGTGGATAAAATGGATGTAGAGTGGGTAAAATAGATGTAGAGTGGATAAAATGGATGTAGAGTTGATAAAAATGGATGTAGAGTGGACAAAATGGATGTAGAGTGGATAAAATGGATGTAGAGTGGATAAAATGGATGTAGAGTGGATAAAATTGATGTAGAGTGGATAAAATTGATGTAGAGTGGATAAAATGGATGTGGAGTGGATAACAATGGATGTAGAGTGGATAAAATGGATGTAGAGTTGATAAAAATGGATGTAGAGTGGATAAAAATGGATGTAGAGTGGATAAAATGGATGTAGAGTGGATAAAACGGATGTAGAGTGGATAAAAAAGGATGTAGAGTGGATAAAATGGATGTAGATTGGATAAAAATAGATGTAGAGTGGATAAAATGGATGTAGAGTGGATAAAACGGATGTAGAGTGGATAAAAAAGGATGTAGAGGGGATAAAATGGATGTAGAGTGGATAAAATTGATGTAGAGCGGATAAAATGGATGTAGAGTGGATAAAATGGATGTGGAGTGGATAACAATGGATGTAGAGTGGATAAAATGGATGTAGAGTGGATAAAAATGGATGTAGAGTGGACAAAATGGATGTAGAGTTAATAAAAATGGATGTAGAGTGGAAATAATGGATGTAGAGAGGATAAAATGGATGTAGAGTGGATAAAATGGATGTAGAGTTCATAAAAATGGATGTAGAGTGGATAAAATTGATGTAGAGCGGATAAAATGGATGTAGAGTGGATAAAATGGATGTGGAGTGGATAACAATGGATGTAGAGTGGATAAAATGGATGTAGAGTTGATAAAAATGGATGTAGAGTGGATAAAAATGGATGTAGAGTGGATAAAATGGATGTAGAGTGGATAAAACGGATGTAGAGTGGATAAAAAAGGATGTAGAGGGGATAAAATGGATGTAGAGTGGATAAAATTGATGTAGAGTGGATAAAATGGATGTAGAGTGGATAAGAATGGATGTAGAGTGGATAAAATGGATGTAGAGTGGGTAAAATGGATGTAGAGTGGATAAAACGGATGTAGAGAGGATAAAATGGATGTAGAGTGGATAAAATGGATGTGGAGTGGATAACAATGGATGTAGAGTGGATAAATTGAATGTAGAGTAGATAAAATGGATGTATAGTGGATAAAATGGATGTAGAGTTGATAAAATGGATGTAGAGTGGAAATAATGGATGTAGAGAGGATAAAATGGATGTAGAGTGGATAAAATGGCTGTAGAGTTCATAAAAATGGATGTAGAGTGGATAAAATTGATGTAGAACGGATAAAATGGATGTAGAGTGGATAAAATGGATGTGGAGTGGATAACAATGGATGTAGAGTGGATAAAATGGATGTAGAGTTGATAAAAATGGATGTAGAGTGGATAAAAATGGATGTAGAGTGGATAAAATGGATGTAGAGTGGATAAAACGGATGTAGAGTGGATAAAAAAGGATGTAGAGGGGATAAAATGGATGTAGAGTGGATAAAATTGATGTAGAGTGGATAAAATGGATGTAGAGTGGATAAAAATGGATGTAGAGTGGATAAAATGGATGTAGAGTGGATAAAATGGATGTAGAGTGGATAAAATGGATGTAGAGTGGATAAAATGGATGTAGAGTGGATAAAATGGATGTGGAGTGGATAACCATGGATGTAGAGTGGATAAAATGGATGTAGAGTGGATAAAAGTGGATGTAGAGTGGATAAAATGGATGTAGAGTGAATAAAACGGATGTAGAGTGGATAAAAAAGGATGTAGAGGGGATAAAATGGATGTAGAGTGGATAAAATTGATGTAGAGTGGATAAAATGGATGTAGAGTGGATAAAAATGGATGTAGAGTGGATAAAATGGATGTAGAGTGGGTAAAATAGATGTAGAGTGGATAAAATGGATGTAGAGTTGATAAAAATGGATGTAGAGTGGACAAAATGGATGTAGAGCGGATAAAATGGATGTAGAGTGGATAAAATGGATGTAGAGTGGATAAAATTGATGTAGAGTGGATAAAATTGATGTAGAGTGGATAAAATGGATGTGGAGTGGATAACAATGGATGTAGAGTGGATAAAATGGATGTAGAGTTGATAAAAATGGATGTAGAGTGGATAAAAATGGATGTAGAGTGGATAAAATGGATGTAGAGTGGATAAAACGGATGTAGAGTGGATAAAAAAGGATGTAGAGTGGATAAAATGGATGTAGATTGGATAAAAATAGATGTAGAGTGGATAAAATGGATGTAGAGTGGATAAAACGGATGTAGAGTGGATAAAAAAGGATGTAGAGGGGATAAAATGGATGTAGAGTGGATAAAATTGATGTAGAGCGGATAAAATGGATGTAGAGTGGATAAAATGGATGTGGAGTGGATAACAATGGATGTAGAGTATATAAAATGGATGTAGAGTACATAAAATGGATGTAGAGTGGATAAAAATGGATGTAGAGTGGATAAAATGGATGTAGATTGGATAAAAATAGATGTAGAGTGGATAAAATGGATGTAGAGTGGATAAAACGGATGTAGAGTGGATAAAAAAGGATGTAGAGGGGATAAAATGGATGTAGAGTGGATAAAATTGATGTAGAGCGGATAAAATGGATGTAGAGTGGATAAAATGGATGTGGAGTGGATAACAATGGATGTAGAGTGGATAAAATGGATGCAGAGTTGATAAAAATGGATGTAGAGTTAATAAAAATGGATGTAGAGTGGACAAAATAGATGTAGAGTGGATAAAATGGATGTAGAGTTGATAAAAATGGATGTAGAGTGGACAAAATAGATGTAGAGTGGATAAAAATGGATGTAGAGTGGTATAAAATGGATGTGGAGTGGATAAAAATGGATGTAGAGAGGATAAAATGGATGTAGAGTGGATAAAAATGGATGTAGAGTGGATAAAATGGATGTAGAGTGGATAAAAATGGATGTAGAGTGGATAAAATGGATGTAGAGTGGATAAAATGGATGTAGAGTGGATAAAATGGATGTAGAGTTGACAAAAATGGATGTAGAGTTAATAAAAATGGATGTAGAGTGGACAAAATAGATGTAGAGTGGATAAAATGGATGTAGAGTTGATAAAAATGGATGTAGAGTGGACAAAATAGATGTAGAGTGGATAAAAATGGATGTAGAGTGGTATAAAATGGATGTAGAGTGGTATAAAATGGATGTAGAGTGGATAAAAATGGATGTAGAGTGAATAAAAATGGATGTAGAGAGGATAAAATGGATGTAGAATGGATAAAAATGGATGTAGAGTGGATAAAATGGATGTAGAGTGGATAAAATGGATGTAGAGTGGATAAAATGGATGTAGAGTGGGTAAAATAGATGTAGAGTGGATAAAATGGATGTAGAGTTGATAAAAATGGATGTAGAGTGGACAAAATGGATGTAGAGTTAATAAAAATGGATGTAGAGTGGAAATAATGGATGTAGAGTGGATAAAATGGATGTAGAGTGGATAAAATGGATGTAGAGTTCATAAAAATGGATGTAGAGTGGATAAAATTGATGTAGAGCGGATAAAATGGATGTAGAGTGGATAAAATGGATGTGGAGTGGATAACAATGGATGTAGAGTGGATAAAATGGATGTAGAGTTGATAAAAATGGATGTAGAGTTAATAAAAATGGATGTAGAGTGGACAAAATAGATGTAGAGTGGATAAAATGGATGTAGAGTTGATAAAAATGGATGTAGAGTGGACAAAATAGATGTAAAGTGGATAAAAATGGATGTAGAGTGGTATAAAATGGATGTAGAGTGGATAAAAATGGATGTAGAGAGGATAAAATGGATGTAGAGTGGATAAAAATTGATGTAGAGTGGATAAAATGGATGTAGAGTGGATAAAAATGGATGTAGAGTGGATAAAATGGATGTAGAGTGGATAAAATGGATGTAGAGTGGATAAAATGGATGTAGAGTTGATAAAAATGGATGTAGAGTTAATAAAAATGGATGTAGAGTGGACAAAATAGATGTAGAGTGGATAAAATGGATGTAGAGTTGATAAAAATGGATGTAGAGTGGACAAAATAGATGTAGAGTGGATAAAAATGGATGTAGAGTGGTATAAAATGGATGTAGAGTGGATAAAAATGGATGTAGAGTGAATAAAAATGGATGTAGAGAGGATAAAATGGATGTAGAATGGATAAAAATGGATGTAGAGTGGATAAAATGGATGTAGAGTGGATAAAATGGATGTAGAGTGGATAAAATGGATGTAGAGTGGATAAAATAGATGTAGAGTGGATAAAATGGATGTAGAGTTGATAAAAATGGATGTAGAGTGGAAAAAATGGATGTAGAGTTAATAAAAATGGATGTAGAGTGGAAATAATGGATGTAGAGAGGATAAAATGGATGTAGAGTGGATAAAATGGATGTAGAGTTCATAAAAATGGATGTAGAGTGGATAAAATTGATGTAGAGCGGATAAAATGGATGTAGAGTGGATAAAATGGATGTGGAGTGGATAACAATGGATGTAGAGTGGATAAAATGGATGTAGAGTTGATAAAAATGCATTTAGAGTGGATAAAAATGGATGTAGAGTGGATAAAATGGATGTAGAGTGGATAAAACGGATGTAGAGTGGATAAAAAAGGATGTAGAGTGGATAAAATGGATGTAGAGTGGATAAAATTGATGTAGAGTGGATAAAATGGATGTAGAGTGGATAAAAATGGATGTAGAGTGGATAAAATGGATGTTGAGTGGGTAAAATGGATGTAGAGTGGATAAAACGGATGTAGAGTGGATAAAATGGATGCAGAGTGGATAAAATGGATGTGGAGTGGATAAAATGGATGTAGAGTTGATAAAATGGATGTAAAGTGGATAAAATGGATGTAGAGTTAATAAAAATGGATGTAGAGTGGAAATAATGGATGTAGAGAGGATAAAATGGATGTAGAGTGGATAAAATGGATGTAGAGTTCATAAAAATGGATGTAGAGTGGATAAAATTGATGTAGAGCGGATAAAATGGATGTAGAGTGGATAAAATGGATGTGGAGTGGATAACAATGGATGTAGAGTGGATAAAATGGATGTAGAGTTGATAAAAATGGATGTAGAGTGGATAAAAATGGATGTAGAGTGGATAAAATGGATGTAGAGTGGATAAAACGGATGTAGAGTGGATAAAAAAGGATGTAGAGGGGATAAAATGGATGTAGAGTGGATAAAATTGATGTAGAGTGGATAAAATGGATGTAGAGTGGATAAAAATGGATGTAGAGTGGATAAAATGGATGTAGAGTACATAAAATGGATGTAGAGTGGATAAAACGGATGTAGAGTGGATAAAATGGATGTAGAGTGGATAAAATGGATGTGGAGTGGATAACAATGGATGTAGAGTGGATAAAATGGATGTAGAGTTGATAAAAATGGATGTAGAGTGGATAAAAATGGATGTAGAGTGGATAAAATGGATGTAGAGTGGATAAAACGGATGTAGAGTGGATAAAAAAGGATGTAGAGGGGATAAAATGGATGTAGAGTGGATAAAATTGATGTAGAGTGGATAAAATGGATGTAGAGTTAATAAAAATGGATGTAGAGTGGACAAAATAGATGTAGAGTGGATAAAATGGATGTAGATTGGATAAAAATAGATGTAGAGTGGATAAAATGGATGTAGAGTGGATAAAATGGATGTAGAGTGGGTAAAATAGATGTAGAGTGGATAAAATGGATGTAGAGTTGATAAAAATGGATGTAGAGTGGACAAAATGGATGTAGAGTTAATAAAAATGGATGTAGAGTGGAAATAATGGATGTAGAGAGGATAAAATGGATGTAGAGTGGATAAAATGGATGTAGAGTTCATAAAAATGGATGTAGAGTGGATAAAATTGATGTAGAGCGGATAAAATGGATGTAGAGTGGATAAAATGGATGTGGAGTGGATAACAATGGATGTAGAGTGGATAAAATGGATGCAGAGTTGATAAAAATGGATGTAGAGTTAATAAAAATGGATGTAGAGTGGACAAAATAGATGTAGAGTGGATAAAATGGATGTAGAGTTGATAAAAATGGATGTAGAGTGGACAAAATAGATGTAGAGTGGATAAAAATGGATGTAGAGTGGTATAAAATGGATGTGGAGTGGATAAAAATGGATGTAGAGAGGATAAAATGGATGTAGAGTGGATAAAAATGGATGTAGAGTGGATAAAATGGATGTAGAGTGGATAAAAATGGATGTAGAGTGGATAAAATGGATGTAGAGTGGATAAAATGGATGTAGAGTGGATAAAATGGATGTAGAGTTGACAAAAATGGATGTAGAGTTAATAAAAATGGATGTAGAGTGGACAAAATAGATGTAGAGTGGATAAAATGGATGTAGAGTTGATAAAAATGGATGTAGAGTGGACAAAATAGATGTAGAGTGGATAAAAATGGATGTAGAGTGGTATAAAATGGATGTAGAGTGGTATAAAATGGATGTAGAGTGGATAAAAATGGATGTAGAGTGAATAAAAATGGATGTAGAGAGGATAAAATGGATGTAGAATGGATAAAAATGGATGTAGAGTGGATAAAATGGATGTAGAGTGGATAAAATGGATGTAGAGTGGATAAAATGGATGTAGAGTGGGTAAAATAGATGTAGAGTGGATAAAATGGATGTAGAGTTGATAAAAATGGATGTAGAGTGGACAAAATGGATGTAGAGTTAATAAAAATGGATGTAGAGTGGAAATAATGGATGTAGAGAGGATAAAATGGATGTAGAGTGGATAAAATGGATGTAGAGTTCATAAAAATGGATGTAGAGTGGATAAAATTGATGTAGAGCGGATAAAATGGATGTAGAGTGGATAAAATGGATGTGGAGTGGATAACAATGGATGTAGAGTGGATAAAATGGATGTAGAGTTGATAAAAATGGATGTAGAGTTAATAAAAATGGATGTAGAGTGGACAAAATAGATGTAGAGTGGATAAAATGGATGTAGAGTTGATAAAAATGGATGTAGAGTGGACAAAATAGATGTAAAGTGGATAAAAATGGATGTAGAGTGGTATAAAATGGATGTTGAGTGGATAAAAATGGATGTAGAGAGGATAAAATGGATGTAGAGTGGATAAAAATTGATGTAGAGTGGATAAAATGGATGTAGAGTGGATAAAAATGGATGTAGAGTGGATAAAATGGATGTAGAGTGGATAAAATGGATGTAGAGTGGATAAAATGGATGTAGAGTTGATAAAAATGGATGTAGAGTTAATAAAAATGGATGTAGAGTGGACAAAATAGATGTAGAGTGGATAAAATGGATGTAGAGTTGATAAAAATGGATGTAGAGTGGACAAAATAGATGTAGAGTGGATAAAAATGGATGTAGAGTGGTATAAAATGGATGTAGAGTGGATAAAAATGGATGTAGAGTGAATAAAAATGGATGTAGAGAGGATAAAATGGATGTAGAATGGATAAAAATGGATGTAGAGTGGATAAAATGGATGTAGAGTGGATAAAATGGATGTAGAGTGGATAAAATGGATGTAGAGTGGGTAAAATAGATGTAGAGTGGATAAAATGGATGTAGAGTTGATAAAAATGGATGTAGAGTGGACAAAATGGATGTAGAGTTAATAAAAATGGATGTAGAGTGGAAATAATGGATGTAGAGAGGATAAAATGGATGTAGAGTGGATAAAATGGATGTAGAGTTCATAAAAATGGATGTAGAGTGGATAAAATTGATGTAGAGCGGATAAAATGGATGTAGAGTGGATAAAATGGATGTGGAGTGGATAACAATGGATGTAGAGTGGATAAAATGGATGTAGAGTTGATAAAAATGCATTTAGAGTGGATAAAAATGGATGTAGAGTGGATAAAATGGATGTAGAGTGGATAAAACGGATGTAGAGTGGATAAAAAAGGATGTAGAGTGGATAAAATGGATGTAGAGTGGATAAAAATGGATGTAGAGTGGATAAAATGGATGTTGAGTGGGTAAAATGGATGTAGAGTGGATAAAACGGATGTAGAGTGGATAAAATGGATGCAGAGTGGATAAAATGGATGTGGAGTGGATAAAATGGATGTAGAGTTGATAAAATGGATGTAAAGTGGATAAAATGGATGTAGAGTTAATAAAAATGGATGTAGAGTGGAAATAATGGATGTAGAGAGGATAAAATGGATGTAGAGTGGATAAAATGGATGTAGAGTTCATAAAAATGGATGTAGAGTGGATAAAATTGATGTAGAGCGGATAAAATGGATGTAGAGTGGATAAAATGGATGTGGAGTGGATAACAATGGATGTAGAGTGGATAAAATGGATGTAGAGTTGATAAAAATGGATGTAGAGTGGATAAAAATGGATGTAGAGTGGATAAAATGGATGTAGAGTGGATAAAACGGATGTAGAGTGGATAAAAAAGGATGTAGAGGGGATAAAATGGATGTAGAGTGGATAAAATTGATGTAGAGTGGATAAAATGGATGTAGAGTGGATAAAAATGGATGTAGAGTGGATAAAATGGATGTAGAGTACATAAAATGGATGTAGAGTGGATAAAACGGATGTAGAGTGGATAAAATGGATGTAGAGTGGATAAAATGGATGTGGAGTGGATAACAATGGATGTAGAGTGGATAAAATGGATGTAGAGTTGATAAAAATGGATGTAGAGTGGATAAAAATGGATGTAGAGTGGATAAAATGGATGTAGAGTGGATAAAACGGATGTAGAGTGGATAAAAAAGGATGTAGAGGGGATAAAATGGATGTAGAGTGGATAAAATTGATGTAGAGTGGATAAAATGGATGTAGAGTTAATAAAAATGGATGTAGAGTGGACAAAATAGATGTAGAGTGGATAAAATGGATGTAGATTGGATAAAAATAGATGTAGAGTGGATAAAATGGATGTAGAGTGGATAAAATGGATGTAGAGTGGGTAAAATAGATGTAGAGTGGATAAAATGGATGTAGAGTTGATAAAAATGGATGTAGAGTGGACAAAATGGATGTAGAGTTAATAAAAATGGATGTAGAGTGGAAATAATGGATGTAGAGAGGATAAAATGGATGTAGAGTGGATAAAATGGATGTAGAGTTCATAAAAATGGATGTAGAGTGGATAAAATTGATGTAGAGCGGATAAAATGGATGTAGAGTGGATAAAATGGATGTGGAGTGGATAACAATGGATGTAGAGTGGATAAAATGGATGTAGAGTTGATAAAAATGGATGTAGAGTTAATAAAAATGGATGTAGAGTGGACAAAATAGATGTAGAGTGGATAAAATGGATGTAGAGTTGATAAAAATGGATGTAGAGTGGACAAAATAGATGTAAAGTTGATAAAAATGGATGTAGAGTGGTATAAAATGGATGTGGAGTGGATAAAAATGGATGTAGAGTGGATAAAATGGATGTAGAGTGGATAAAAATTGATGTAGAGTGGATAAAATGGATGTAGAGTGGATAAAAATGGATGTAGAGTGGATAAAATGGATGTAGAGTGGATAAAATGGATGTAGAGTGGATAAAATGGATGTAGAGTTGATAAAAATGGATGTAGAGTTAATAAAAATGGATGTAGAGTGGACAAAATAGATGTAGAGTGGATAAAATGGATGTAGAGTTGATAAAAATGGATGTAGAGTGGACAAAATAGATGTAGAGTGGATAAAAATGGATGTAGAGTGGTATAAAATGGATGTAGAGTGGATAAAAATGGATGTAGAGTGAATAAAAATGGATGTAGAGAGGATAAAATGGATGTAGAATGGATAAAAATGGATGTAGAGTGGATAAAATGGATGTAGAGTGGATAAAATGGATGTAGAGTGGATAAAATGGATGTAGAGTGGGTAAAATAGATGTAGAGTGGATAAAATGGATGTAGAGTTGATAAAAATGGATGTAGAGTGGACAAAATGGATGTAGAGTTAATAAAAATGGATGTAGAGTGGAAATAATGGATGTAGAGTGGATAAAATGGATGTAGAGTGGATAAAATGGATGTAGAGTTCATAAAAATGGATGTAGAGTGGATAAAATTGATGTAGAGCGGATAAAATGGATGTAGAGTGGATAAAATGGATGTGGAGTGGATAACAATGGATGTAGAGTGGATAAAATGGATGTAGAGTTGATAAAAATGCATGTAGAGTGGATAAAAATGGATGTAGAGTGGATAAAATGGATGTAGAGTGGATAAAACGGATGTAGAGTGGATAAAAAAGGATGTAGAGTGGATAAAATGGATGTAGAGTGGATAAAATTGATGTAGAGTGGATAAAATGGATGTAGAGTGGATAAAAATGGATGTAGAGTGGATAAAATGGATGTTGAGTGGGTAAAATGGATGTAGAGTGGATAAAACGGATGTAGAGTGGATAAAATGGATGCAGAGTGGATAAAATGGATGTGGAGTGGATAAAATGGATGTAGAGTTGATAAAATGGATGTAAAGTGGATAAAATGGATGTAGAGTTAATAAAAATGGATGTAGAGTGGAAATAATGGATGTAGAGAGGATAAAATGGATGTAGAGTGGATAAAATGGATGTAGAGTTCATAAAAATGGATGTAGAATGGATAAAATGGATGTAGAGTGGATAAAATGGATGTAGAGTGGATAAAATGGATGTGGAGTGGATAACAATGGATGTAGAGTGGATAAAATGGATGTAGAGTTGATAAAAATGGATGTAGAGTGGATAAAAATGGATGTAGAGTGGATAAAATGGATGTAGAGTGGATAAAACGAATGTAGAGTGGATAAAAAAGGATGTAGAGGGGATAAAATGGATGTAGAGTGGATAAAATGGATGTAGAGTGGATAAAATGGATGTAGAGTGGATAAAAATGGATGTAGAGTGGATAAAATGGATGTAGAGTACATAAAATGGATGTAGAGTGGATAAAACGGATGTAGAGTGGATAAAATGGATGTAGAGTGGATAAAATGGATGTGGAGTGGATAACAATGGATGTAGAGTGGATAAAATGGATGTAGAGTTGATAAAAATGGATGTAGAGTGGATAAAAATGGATGTAGAGTGGATAAAATGGATGTAGAGTGGATAAAACGGATGTAGAGTGGATAAAAAAGGATGTAGAGGGGATAAAATGGATGTAGAGTGGATAAAATTGATGTAGAGTGGATAAAATGGATGTAGAGTTAATAAAAATGGATGTAGAGTGGACAAAATAGATGTAGAGTGGATAAAATGGATGTAGATTGGATAAAAATAGATGTAGAGTGGATAAAATGGATGTAGAGTGGATAAAACGGATGTAGAGTGGATAAAAAAGGATGTAGAGGGGATAAAATGGATGTAGAGTGGATAAAATTGATGTAGAGCGGATAAAATGGATGTAGAGTGGATAAAATGGATGTGGAGTGGATAACAATGGATGTAGACTATATAAAATGGATGTAGAGTACATAAAATGGATGTAGAGTGGATAAAAATGGATGTAGAGTGGATAAAATGGATGTAGATTGGATAAAAATAGATGTAGAGTGGATAAAATGGATGTAGAGTGGATAAAACGGATGTAGAGTGGATAAAAAAGGATGTAGAGGGGATAAAATGGATGTAGAGTGGATAAAATTGATGTAGAGCGGATAAAATGGATGTAGAGTGGATAAAATGGATGTGGAGTGGATAACATGGATGTAGAGTGGATAAAATGGATGTAGAGTTGATAAAAATGGATGTAGAGTTAATAAAAATGGATGTAGAGTGGACAAAATAGATGTAGAGTGGATAAAATGGATGTAGAGTTGATAAAAATGGATGTAGAGTGGACAAAATAGATGTAGAGTGGATAAAAATGGATGTAGAGTGGTATAAAATGGATGTGGAGTGGATAAAAATGGATGTAGAGAGGATAAAATGGATGTAGAGTGGATAAAAATGGATGTAGAGTGGATAAAATGGATGTAGATTGGATAAAAATGGATGTAGAGTGGATAAAATGGATGTAGAGTGGATAAAATGGATGTAGAGTGGATAAAATGGATGTAGAGTTGATAAAAATGGATGTAGAGTTAATAAAAATGGATGTAGAGTGGACAAAATAGATGTAGAGTGGATAAAATGGATGTAGAGTTGATAAAAATGGATGTAGAGTGGACAAAATAGATGTAGAGTGGATAAAAATGGATGTAGAGTGGTATAAAATGGATGTAGAGTGGATAAAAATGGATGTAGAGTGGACAAAATGGATGTAGAGTTAATAAAAATGGATGTAGAGTGGAAATAATGGATGTAGAGAGGATAAAATGGATGTAGAGTGGATAAAATGGATGTGGAGTGGATAACAATGGATGTAGAGTGGATAAAATGGATGTAGAGTTGATAAAAATGGATGTAGAGTGGATAAAAATGGATGTAGAGTGGATAAAATGGATGTAGAGTGGATAAAACGGATGTAGAGTGGATAAAAAAGGATGTAGAGGGGATAAAATGGATGTAGAGTGGATAAAATTGATGTAGAGTGGATAAAATGGATGTAGAGTTAATAAAAATGGATGTAGAGTGGACAAAATAGATGTAGAGTGGATAAAATGGATGTAGATTGGATAAAAATAGATGTAGAGTGGATAAAATGGATGTAGAGTGGATAAAACGGATGTAGAGTGGATAAAAAAGGATGTAGAGGGGATAAAATGGATGTAGAGTGGATAAAATTGATGTAGAGCGGATAAAATGGATGTAGAGTGGATAAAATGGATGTGGAGTGGATAACAATGGATGTAGAGTATATAAAATGGATGTAGAGTACATAAAATGGATGTAGAGTGGATAAAAATGGATGTAGAGTGGATAAAATGGATGTAGATTGGATAAAAATAGATGTAGAGTGGATAAAATGGATGTAGAGTGGATAAAACGGATGTAGAGTGGATAAAAAAGGATGTAGAGGGGATAAAATGGATGTAGAGTGGATAAAATTGATGTAGAGCGGATAAAATGGATGTAGAGTGGATAAAATGGATGTGGAGTGGATAACATGGATGTAGAGTGGATAAAATGGATGTAGAGTTGATAAAAATGGATGTAGAGTTAATAAAAATGGATGTAGAGTGGACAAAATAGATGTAGAGTGGATAAAATGGATGTAGAGTTGATAAAAATGGATGTAGAGTGGACAAAATAGATGTAGAGTGGATAAAAATGGATGTAGAGTGGTATAAAATGGATGTGGAGTGGATAAAAATGGATGTAGAGAGGATAAAATGGATGTAGAGTGGATAAAAATGGATGTAGAGTGGATAAAATGGATGTAGAGTGGATAAAAATGGATGTAGAGTGGATAAAATGGATGTAGAGTGGATAAAATGGATGTAGAGTGGATAAAATGGATGTAGAGTTGATAAAAATGGATGTAGAGTTAATAAAAATGGATGTAGAGTGGACAAAATAGATGTAGAGTGGATAAAATGGATGTAGAGTTGATAAAAATGGATGTAGAGTGGACAAAATAGATGTAGAGTGGATAAAAATGGATGTAGAGTGGTATAAAATGGATGTAGAGTGGATAAAAATGGATGTAGAGTGGACAAAATGGATGTAGAGTTAATAAAAATGGATGTAGAGTGGAAATAATGGATGTAGAGAGGATAAAATGGATGTAGAGTGGATAAAATGGATGTGGAGTGGATAACAATGGATGTAGAGTGGATAAAATGGATGTAGAGTTGATAAAAATGGATGTAGAGTGGATAAAAATGGATGTAGAGTGGATAAAATGGATGTAGAGTGGATAAAACGGATGTAGAGTGGATAAAAAAGGATGTAGAGGGGATAAAATGGATGTAGAGTGGATAAAATTGATGTAGAGTGGATAAAATGGATGTAGAGTGGATAAAAATGGATGTAGAGTGGATAAAATGGATGTAGAGTACATAAAATGGATGTAGAGTGGATAAAACGGATGTAGAGTGGATAAAATGGATGTAGAGTGGATAAAATGGATGTGGAGTGGATAACAATGGATGTAGAGTGGACAAAATAGATGTAGAGTGGATAAAATGGATGTAGAGTTGATAAAAATGGATGTAGAGGGGATAAAATGGATGTAGAGTGGATAAAATTGATGTAGAGTGGATAAAATGGATGTAGAGTGGATAAAAATGGATGTAGAGTGGATAAAATGGATGTAGAGTGGGTAAAATGGATGTAGAGTGGATAAAACGGATGTAGAGTGGATAAAATGGATGTGGAGTGGATAACAATGGATGTAGAGTGGATAAAATGGATGTAGAGTTGATAAAAATGGATGTAGAGTTAATAAAAATGGATGTAGAGTGGACAAAATAGATGTAGAGTGGATAAAATGGATGTAGAGTTGATAAAAATGGATGTAGAGTGGACAAAATAGATGTAAAGTGGATAAAAATGGATGTAGAGTGGTATAAAATGGATGTGGAGTGGATAAAAATGGATGTAGAGTGGAAATAATGGATGTAGAGAGGATAAAATGGATGTAGAGTGGATAAAATGGATGTAGAGTTCATAAAAATGGATGTAGAGTGGATAAAATTGATGTAGAGCGGATAAAATGGATGTAGAGTGGATAAAATGGATGTGGAGTGGATAACAATGGATGTAGAGTGGATAAAATGGATGTAGAGTTGATAAAAATGGATGTAGAGTTAATAAAAATGGATGTAGAGTGGACAAAATAGATGTAGAGTGGATAAAATGGATGTAGAGTTGATAAAAATGGATGTAGAGTGGACAAAATAGATGTAGAGTGGATAAAAATGGATGTAGAGTGGTATAAAATGGATGTGGAGTGGATAAAAATGGATGTAGAGAGGATAAAATAGATGTAGAGTGGATAAAATGGATGTAGAGTTGATAAAAATGGATGTAGAGTGGACAAAATGGATGTAGAGTTAATAAAAATGGATGTAGTGTGGAAATAATGGATGTAGAGAGGATAAAATGGATGTAGAGTGGATAAAATGGATGTAGAGTTCATAAAAATGGATGTAGAGTGGATAAAATTGATGTAGAGCGGATAAAATGGATGTAGAGTGGATAAAATGGATGTAGAGTGGATAACAATGGATGTAGAGTGGATAAAATGGATGTAGAGTTGATAAAAATGGATGTAGAGTTAATAAAAATGGATGTAGAGTGGACAAAATAGATGTAGAGTGGATAAAATGGATGTAGAGTTGATAAAAATGGATGTAGAGTGGATAAAATAGATGTAAAGTGGATAAAAATGGATGTAGAGTGGTATAAAATGGATGTGGAGTGGATAAAAATGGATGTAGAGTGGATAAAATGGATGTAGAGTGGATAAAAATTTATGTAGAGTGGATAAAATGGATGTAGAGTGGATAAAAATGGATGTAGAGTGGATAAAATGGATGTAGAGTGGATAAAATGGATGTAGAGTGGATAAAATGGATGTAGAGTTGATAAAAATGGATGTAGAGTTAATAAAAATGGATGTAGAGTGGACAAAATAGATGTAGAGTGGATAAAATGGATGTAGAGTTGATAAAAATGGATGTAGAGTGGACAAAATAGATGTAGAGTGGATAAAAATGGATGTAGAGTGGTATAAAATGGATGTAGAGTGGATAAAAATGGATGTAGAGTGAATAAAAATGGATGTAGAGAGGATAAAATGGATGTAGAATGGATAAAAATGGATGTAGAGTGGATAAAATGGATGTAGAGTGGATAAAATGGATGTAGAGTGGATAAAATGGATGTAGAGTGGGTAAAATAGATGTAGAGTGGATAAAATGGATGTAGAGTTGATAAAAATGGATGTAGAGTGGACAAAATGGATGTAGAGTTAATAAAAATGGATGTAGAGTGGAAATAATGGATGTAGAGAGGATAAAATGGATGTAGAGTGGATAAAATGGATGTAGAGTTCATAAAAATGGATGTAGAGTGGATAAAATTGATGTAGAGCGGATAAAATGGATGTAGAGTGGATAAAATGGATGTGGAGTGGATAACAATGGATGTAGAGTGGATAAAATGGATGTAGAGTTGATAAAAATGCATGTAGAGTGGATAAAAATGGATGTAGAGTGGATAAAATGGATGTAGAGTGGATAAAACGGATGTAGAGTGGATAAAAAAGGATGTAGAGTGGATAAAATGGATGTAGAGTGGATAAAATTGATGTAGAGTGGATAAAATGGATGTAGAGTGGATAAAAATGGATGTAGAGTGGATAAAATGGATGTTGAGTGGGTAAAATGGATGTAGAGTGGATAAAACGGATGTAGAGTGGATAAAATGGATGCAGAGTGGATAAAATGGATGTGGAGTGGATAAAATGGATGTAGAGTTGATAAAATGGATGTAAAGTGGATAAAATGGATGTAGAGTTAATAAAAATGGATGTAGAGTGGAAATAATGGATGTAGAGAGGATAAAATGGATGTAGAGTGGATAAAATGGATGTAGAGTTCATAAAAATGGATGTAGAGTGGATAAAATTGATGTAGAGCGGATAAAATGGATGTAGAGGGGATAAAATGGATGTGGAGTGGATAACAATGGATGTAGAGTGGATAAAATGGATGTAGAGTTGATAAAAATGGATGTAGAGTGGATAAAAATGGATGTAGAGTGGATAAAATGGATGTAGAGTGGATAAAACGGATGTAGAGTGGATAAAAAAGGATGTAGAGGGGATAAAATGGATGTAGAGTGGATAAAATTGATGTAGAGTGGATAAAATGGATGTAGAGTGGATAAAAATGGATGTAGAGTGGATAAAATGGATGTAGAGTACATAAAATGGATGTAGAGTGGATAAAACGGATGTAGAGTGGATAAAATGGATGTAGAGTGGATAAAATGGATGTGGAGTGGATAACAATGGATGTAGAGTGGATAAAATGGATGTAGAGTTGATAAAAATGGATGTAGAGTGGATAAAAATGGATGTAGAGTGGATAAAATGGATGTAGAGTGGATAAAACGGATGTAGAGTGGATAAAAAAGGATGTAGAGGGGATAAAATGGATGTAGAGTGGATAAAATTGATGTAGAGTGGATAAAATGGATGTAGAGTTAATAAAAATGGATGTAGAGTGGACAAAATAGATGTAGAGTGGATAAAATGGATGTAGATTGGATAAAAATAGATGTAGAGTGGATAAAATGGATGTAGAGTGGATAAAACGGATGTAGAGTGGATAAAAAAGGATGTAGAGGGGATAAAATGGATGTAGAGTGGATAAAATTGATGTAGAGCGGATAAAATGGATGTAGAGTGGATAAAATGGATGTGGAGTGGATAACAATGGATGTAGAGTATATAAAATGGATGTAGAGTACATAAAATGGATGTAGAGTGGATAAAAATGGATGTAGAGTAGATAAAATGGATGTAGATTGGATAAAAATAGATGTAGAGTGGATAAAATGGATGTAGAGTGGATAAAACGGATGTAGAGTGGATAAAAAAGGATGTAGAGGGGATAAAATGGATGTAGAGTGGATAAAATTGATGTAGAGCGGATAAAATGGATGTAGAGTGGATAAAATGGATGTGGAGTGGATAACATGGATGTAGAGTGGATAAAATGGATGTAGAGTTGATAAAAATGGATGTAGAGTTAATAAAAATGGATGTAGAGTGGACAAAATAGATGTAGAGTGGATAAAATGGATGTAGAGTTGATAAAAATGGATGTAGAGTGGACAAAATAGATGTAGAGTGGATAAAAATGGATGTAGAGTGGTATAAAATGGATGTGGAGTGGATAAAAATGGATGTAGAGAGGATAAAATGGATGTAGAGAGGATAAAAATGGATGTAGAGTGGATAAAATGGATGTAGAGTGGATAAAAATGGATGTAGAGTGGATAAAATGGATGTAGAGTGGATAAAATGGATGTAGAGTGGATACAATGGATGTAGAGTTGATAAAAATGGATGTAGAGTTAATAAAAATGGATGTAGAGTGGACAAAATAGATGTAGAGTGGATAAAATGGATGTAGAGTTGATAAAAATGGATGTAGAGTGGACAAAATAGATGTAGAGTGGATAAAAATGGATGTAGAGTGGTATAAAATGGATGTAGAGTGGATAAAAATGGATGTAGAGTGGACAAAATGGATGTAGAGTTAATAAAAATGGATGTAGAGTGGAAATAATGGATGTAGAGAGGATAAAATGGATGTAGAGTGGATAAAATGGATGTGGAGTGGATAACAATGGATGTAGAGTGGATAAAATGGATGTAGAGTTGATAAAAATGGATGTAGAGTGGATAAAAATGGATGTAGAGTGGATAAAATGGATGTAGAGTGGATAAAACGGATGTAGAGTGGATAAAAAAGGATGTAGAGGGGATAAAATGGATGTAGAGTGGATAAAATTGATGTAGAGTGGATAAAATGGATGTAGAGTGGATAAAATGGATGTAGAGTGGATAAAATGGATGTAGAGTACATAAAATGGATGTAGAGTGGATAAAACGGATGTAGAGTGGATAAAATGGATGTAGAGTGGATAAAATGGATGTGGAGTGGATAACAATGGATGTAGAGTGGACAAAATAGATGTAGAGTGGATAAAATGGATGTAGAGTTGATAAAAATGGATGTAGAGGGGATAAAATTGATGTAGAGGGGATAAAATGGATGTAGAGTGGATAAAATTGATGTAGAGTGGATAAAATGGATGTAGAGTGGATAAAAATGGATATAGAGTGGATAAAATGGATGTAGAGTGGGTAAAATAGATGTAGAGTGGATAACATGGATGTAGAGTTGATAAAAATGGATGTAGAGTGGACAAAATGGATGTAGAGCGGATAAAATGGATGTAGAGTGGATAAAATGGATGTAGAGTGGATAAAATTGATGTAGAGTGGATAAAATTGATGTAGAGTGGATAAAATGGATGTGGAGTGGATAACAATGGATGTAGAGTGGATAAAATGGATGTAGAGTTGATAAAAATGGATGTAGAGTGGATAAAAATGGATGTGGAGTGGATAAAATGGATGTAGAGTGGATAAAACGGATGTAGAGTGGATAAAAAAGGATGTAGAGGGGATAAAATGGATGTAGAGTGGATAAAATTGATGTAGAGTGGATAAAATGGATGTAGAGTTAATAAAAATGGATGTAGAGTGGACAAAATAGATGTAGAGTGGATAAAATGGATGTAGATTGGATAAAAATAGATGTAGAGTTGATAAAATGGATGTAGAGTGGATAAAACGGATGTAGAGTGGATAAAAAAGGATGTAGAGGGGATAAAATGGATGTAGAGTGGATAAAATTGATGTAGAGCGGATAAAATGGATGTAGAGTGGATAAAATGGATGTGGAGTGGATAACAATGGATGTAGAGTATATAAAATGGATGTAGAGTACATAAAATGGATGTAGAGTGGATAAAAATGGATGTAGAGTGGATAAAATGGATGTAGATTGGATAAAAATAGATGTAGAGTGGATAAAATGGATGTAGAGTGGATAAAACGGATGTAGAGTGGATAAAAAAGGATGTAGAGGGGATAAAATGGATGTAGAGTGGATAAAATTGATGTAGAGCGGATAAAATGGATGTAGAGTGGATAAAATGGATGTGGAGTGGATAACATGGATGTAGAGTGGATAAAATGGATGTAGAGTTGATAAAAATGGATGTAGAGTTAATAAAAATGGATGTAGAGTGGACAAAATAGATGTAGAGTGGATAAAATGGATGTAGAGTTGATAAAAATGGATGTAGAGTGGACAAAATAGATGTAGAGTGGATAAAAATGGATGTAGAGTGGTATAAAATGGATGTGGAGTGGATAAAAATGGATGTAGAGAGGATAAAATGGATGTAGAGTGGATAAAAATGGATGTAGAGTGGATAAAATGGATGTAGAGTGGATAAAAATGGATGTAGAGTGGATAAAATGGATGTAGAGTGGATAAAATGGATGTAGAGTGGATAAAATGGATGTAGAGTTGATAAAAATGGATGTAGAGTTAATAAAAATGGATGTAGAGTGGACAAAATAGATGTAGAGTGGATAAAATGGATGTAGAGTTGATAAAAATGGATGTAGAGTGGACAAAATAGATGTAGAGTGGATAAAAATGGATGTAGAGTGGTATAAAATGGATGTAGAGTGGATAAAAATGGATGTAGAGTGGACAAAATGGATGTAGAGTTAATAAAAATGGATGTAGAGTGGAAATAATGGATGTAGAGAGGATAAAATGGATGTAGAGTTCATAAAAATGGATGTAGAGTGGATAAAATTGATGTAGAGCGGATAAAATGGATGTAGAGTGGACAAAATGGATGTAGAGTTAATAAAAATGGATGTAGAGTGGAAATAATGGATGTAGAGAGGATAAAATGGATGTAGAGTGGATAAAATGGATGTAGAGTTCATAAAAATGGATGTAGAGTGGATAAAATTGATGTAGAGCGGATAAAATGGATGTAGAGTGGATAAAATGGATGTGGAGTGGATAACAATGGATGTAGAGTGGATAAAATAGATGTAGAGTTGATAAAAATGGATGTAGAGTTAATAAAAATGGATGTAGAGTGGACAAAATAGATGTAGAGTGGATAAAATGGATGTAGAGTTGATAAAAATGGATGTAGAGTGGACAAAATAGATGTAGAGTGGATAAAAATGGATGTAGAGTGGTATAAAATGGATGTAGAGTGGATAAAAATGGATGTAGAGTGAATAAAAATGGATGTAGAGAGGATAAAATGGATGTAGAATGGATAAAAATGGATGTAGAGTGGATAAAATGGATGTAGAGTGGATAAAATGGATGTAGAGTGGATAAAATGGATGTAGAGTGGGTAAAATAGATGTAGAGTGGATAAAATGGATGTAGAGTTGATAAAAATGGATGTAGAGTGGACAAAATGGATGTAGAGTTAATAAAAATGGATGTAGAGTGGAAATAATGGATGTAGAGAGGATAAAATGGATGTAGAGTGGATAAAATGGATGTAGAGTTCATAAAAATGGATGTAGAGTGGATAAAATTGATGTAGAGCGGATAAAATGGATGTAGAGTGGATAAAATGGATGTGGAGTGGATAACAATGGATGTAGAGTGGATAAAATGGATGTAGAGTTGATAAAAATGGATGTAGAGTGGATAAAAATGGATGTAGAGTGGATAAAATGGATGTAGAGTGGATAAAACGGATGTAGAGTGGATAAAAAAGGATGTAGAGGGGATAAAATGGATGTAGAGTGGATAAAATTGATGTAGAGTGGATAAAATGGATGTAGAGTGGATAAAAATGGATGTAGAGTGGATAAAATGGATGTAGAGTACATAAAATGGATGTAGAGTGGATAAAACGGATGTAGAGTGGATAAAATGGATGTAGAGTGGATAAAATGGATGTGGAGTGGATAACAATGGATGTAGAGTGGATAAAATGGATGTAGAGTGGATAAAAATGGATGTAGAGTGGATAAAATGGATGTAGAGTGGATAAAACGGATGTAGAGTGGATAAAAAAGGATGTAGAGGGGATAAAATGGATGTAGAGTGGATAAAATTGATGTAGAGTGGATAAATTGGATGTAGAGTGGATAAAAATGGATGTAGAGTGGATAAAATGGATGTAGAGTGGGTAAAATAGATGTAGAGTGGATAAAATGGATGTAGAGTTGATAAAAATGGATGTAGAGTGGACAAAATGGATGTAGAGCGGATAAAATGGATGTAGAGTGGATAAAATGGATGTAGAGTGGATAAAATTGATGTAGAGTGGATAAAATGGATGTGGAGTGGATAACAATGGATGTAGAGTGGATAAAATGGATGTAGAGTTGATAAAAATGGATGTAGAGTGGATAAAAATGGATGTAGAGTGGATAAAATGGATGTAGAGTGGATAAAACGGATGTAGAGTGGATAAAATGGATGCAGAGTGGATAAAATGGATGTGGAGTGGATAAAATGGATGTAGAGTTGATAAAATGGATGTAAAGTGGATAAAATGGATGTAGAGTTAATAAAAATGGATGTAGAGTGGAAATAATGGATGTAGAGAGGATAAAATGGATGTAGAGTGGATAAAATGGATGTAGAGTTCATAAAAATGGATGTAGAGTGGATAAAATTGATGTAGAGCGGATAAAATGGATGTAGAGTTAATAAAATGGATGTGGAGTGGATAACAATGGATGTAGAGTGGATAAAATGGATGTAGAGTTGATAAAAATGGATGTAGAGTGGATAAAAATGGATGTAGAGTGGATAAAATGGATGTAGAGTGGATAAAACGGATGTAGAGTGGATAAAAAAGGATGTAGAGGGGATAAAATGGATGTAGAGTGGATAAAATTGATGTAGAGTGGATAAAATGGATGTAGAGTGGATAAAAATGGATGTAGAGTGGATAAAATGGATGTAGAGTACATAAAATGGATGTAGAGTGGATAAAACGGATGTAGAGTGGATAAAATGGATGTAGAGTGGATAAAATGGATGTGGAGTGGATAAAATGGATGTAGAGTGGATAAAAATGGATGTAGAGTGGATAAAATGGATGTAGAGTGGATAAAAATGGATGTAGAGTGGATAAAATGGATGTAGAGTGGATAAAATGGATGTAGAGTGGATAAAATGGATGTAGAGTTGATAAAAATGGATGTAGAGTGGAAATAATGGATGTAGAGAGGATAAAATGGATGTAGAGTGGATAAAATGGATGTAGAGTTCATAAAAATGGATGTAGAGTGGATAAAATGGATGTGGAGTGGATAACAATGGATGTAGAGTGGATAAAATGGATGTAGAGTTGATAAAAATGGATGTAGAGTGGACAAAATAGATGTAGAGTGGATAAAAATGGATGTAGAGTGGTATAAAATGGATGTGGAGTGGATAAAAATGGATGTAGAGAGGATAAAATGGATGTAGAGTGGATAAAAATGGATGTAGTGTGGATAAAATGGATGTAGAGTGGATAAAAATGGATGTAGAGTGGATAAAATGGATGTAGAGTGGATAAAATGGATGTAGAGTGGATAAAATGGATGTAGAGTTGATAAAAATGGATGTAGAGTGGATAAAATGGATGTGGAGTGGATAACAATGGATGTAGAGTGGATAAAATGGATGTAGAGTTGATAAAAATGGATGTAGAGTGGATAAAAATGGATGTAGAGTGGATAAAATGGATGTAGAGTGGATAAAACGGATGTAGAGTGGATAAAAAAGGATGTAGAGGGGATAAAATGGATGTAGAGTGGATAAAATTGATGTAGAGTGGATAAAATGGATGTAGAGTTAATAAAAATGGATGTAGAGTGGACAAAATAGATGTAGAGTGGATAAAATGGATGTAGATTGGATAAAAATAGATGTAGAGTGGATAAAATGGATGTAGAGTGGATAAAACGGATGTAGAGTGGATAAAAAAGGATGTAGAGGGGATAAAATGGATGTAGAGTGGATAAAATTGATGTAGAGCGGATAAAATGGATGTAGAGTGGATAAAATGGATGTGGAGTGGATAACAATGGATGTAGAGTATATAAAATGGATGTAGAGTACATAAAATGGATGTAGAGTGGATAAAAATGGATGTAGAGTGGATAAAAATGGATGTAGAGTGGATAAAACGGATGTAGAGTGGATAAAAAAGGATGTAGAGGGGATAAAATGGATGTAGAGTGGATAAAATTGATGTAGAGCGGATAAAATGGATGTAGAGTGGATAAAATGGATGTGGAGTGGATAACAATGGATGTAGAGTATATAAAATGGATGTAGAGTACATAAAATGGATGTAGAGTGGATAAAAATGGATGTAGAGTGGATAAAATGGATGTAGATTGGATAAAAATAGATGTAGAGTGGATAAAATGGATGTAGAGTGGATAAAACGGATGTAGAGTGGATAAAAAAGGATGTAGAGGGGATAAAATGGATGTAGAGTGGATAAAATTGATGTAGAGCGGATAAAATGGATGTAGAGTGGATAAAATGGATGTGGAGTGGATAACAATGGATGTAGAGTGGACAAAATAGATGTAGAGTGGATAAAATGGATGTAGAGTTGATAAAAATGGATGTAGAGTGGACAAAATAGATGTAGAGTGGATAAAAATGGATGTAGAGTGGTATAAAATGGATGTGGAGTGGATAAAAATGGATGTAGAGAGGATAAAATGGATGTAGAGTGGATAAAAATGGATGTAGAGTGGATAAAATGGATGTAGAGTGGATAAAAATGGATGTAGAGTGGATAGAATGGATGTAGAGTGGATAAAATGGATGTAGAGTGGATAAAATGGATGTAGAGTTGACAAAAATGGATGTAGAGTTAATAAAAATGGATGTAGAGTGGACAAAATAGATGTAGAGTGGATAAAATGGATGTAGAGTTGATAAAAATGGATGTAGAGTGGACAAAATAGATGTAGAGTGGATAAAAATGGATGTAGAGTGGTATAAAATGGATATAGAGTGGATAAAAATGGATGTAGAGTGAATAAAAATGGATGTAGAGAGGATAAAATGGATGTAGAATGGATAAAAATGGATGTAGAGTGGATAAAATGGATGTAGAGTGGATAAAATGGATGTAGAGTGGATAAAATGGATGTAGAGTGGGTAAAATAGATGTAGAGTGGATAAAATGGATGTAGAGTTGATAAAAATGGATGTAGAGTGGACAAAATGGATGTAGAGTTAATAAAAATGGATGTAGAGTGGAAATAATGGATGTAGAGAGGATAAAATGGATGTAGAGTGGATAAAATGGATGTAGAGTTCATAAAAATGGATGTAGAGTGGATAAAATTGATGTAGAGCGGATAAAATGGATGTAGAGTGGATAAAATGGATGTGGAGTGGATAACAATGGATGTAGAGTGGATAAAATGGATGTAGAGTTGATAAAAATGGATGTAGAGTTAATAAAAATGGATGTAGAGTGGACAAAATAGATGTAGAGTGGATAAAATGGATGTAGAGTTGATAAAAATGGATGTAGAGTGGACAAAATAGATGTAAAGTGGATAAAAATGGATGTAGAGTGGTATAAAATGGATGTGGAGTGGATAAAAATGGATGTAGAGAGGATAAAATGGATGTAGAGTGGATAAAAATTGATGTAGAGTGGATAAAATGGATGTAGAGTGGACAAAATAGATGTAGAGTGGATAAAAATGGATGTAGAGTGGTATAAAATGGATGTAGAGTGGATAAAAATGGATGTAGAGTGAATAAAAATGGATGTAGAGAGGATAAAATGGATGTAGAGTGGATAAAAATGGATGTAGAGTGGATAAAACGGATGTAGAGTGGATAAAAAAGGATGTAGAGGGGATAAAATGGATGTAGAGTTCATAAAAATGGATGTAGAGTGGACAAAATGGATGTAGAGTTAATAAAAATGGATGTAGAGTGGAAATAATGGATGTAGAGAGGATAAAATGGATGTAGAGTGGATAAAATGGATGTAGAGTTCATAAAAATGGATGTAGAGTGGATAAAATTGATGTAGAGCGGATAAAATGGATGTAGAGTGGATAAAATGGATGTGGAGTGGATAACAATGGATGTAGAGTGGATAAAATGGATGTAGAGTTGATAAAAATGGATGTAGAGTGGATAAAAATGGATGTAGAGTGGATAAAATGGATGTAGAGTGGATAAAACGGATGTAGAGTGGATAAAAAAGGATGTAGAGGGGATAAAATGGATGTAGAGTGGATAAAATTGATGTAGAGTGGATAAAATGGATGTAGAGTGGATAAGAATGGATGTAGAGTGGATAAAATGGATGTAGAGTGGGTAAAATGGATGTAGAGTGGATAAAAATGGATGTAGAGTGGATAAAATGGATGTAGAGTGGATAAAATGGATGTAGAGTGGATAAAATGGATGTAGAGTTGATAAAAATGGATGTAGAGTGGAAATAATGGATGTAGAGAGGATAAAATGGATGTAGAGTGGATAAAATGGATGTAGAGTTCATAAAAATGGATGTAGAGTGGATAAAATGGATGTGGAGTGGATAACAATGGATGTAGAGTGGATAAAATGGATGTAGAGTTGATAAAAATGGATGTAGAGTGGACAAAATAGATGTAGAGTGGATAAAAATGGATGTAGAGTGGTATAAAATGGATGTGGAGTGGATAAAAATGGATGTAGAGAGGATAAAATGGATGTAGAGTGGATAAAAATGGATGTAGTGTGGATAAAATGGATGTAGAGTGGATAAAAATGGATGTAGAGTGGATAAAATGGATGTAGAGTGGATAAAATGGATGTAGAGTGGATAAAATGGATGTAGAGTTGATAAAAATGGATGTAGTGTGGATAAAATGGATGTGGAGTGGATAACAATGGATGTAGAGTGGATAAAATGGATGTAGAGTTGATAAAAATGGATGTAGAGTGGATAAAAATGGATGTAGAGTGGATAAAATGGATGTAGAGTGGATAAAACGGATGTAGAGTGGATAAAAAAGGATGTAGAGGGGATAAAATGGATGTAGAGTGGATAAAATTGATGTAGAGTGGATAAAATGGATGTAGAGTTAATAAAAATGGATGTAGAGTGGACAAAATAGATGTAGAGTGGATAAAATGGATGTAGATTGGATAAAAATAGATGTAGAGTGGATAAAATGGATGTAGAGTGGATAAAACGGATGTAGAGTGGATAAAAAATGATGTAGAGGGGATAAAATGGATGTAGAGTGGATAAAATTGATGTAGAGCGGATAAAATGGATGTAGAGTGGATAAAATGGATGTGGAGTGGATAACAATGGATGTAGAGTATATAAAATGGATGTAGAGTACATAAAATGGATGTAGAGTGGATAAAAATGGATGTAGAGTGGATAAAATGGATGTAGATTGGATAAAAATAGATGTAGAGTGGATAAAATGGATGTAGAGTGGATAAAACGGATGTAGAGTGGATAAAAAAGGATGTAGAGGGGATAAAATGGATGTAGAGTGGATAAAATTGATGTAGAGCGGATAAAATGGATGTAGAGTGGATAAAATGGATGTGGAGTGGATAACAATGGATGTAGAGTGGATAAAATGGATGTAGAGTTGATAAAAATGGATGTAGAGTTAATAAAAATGGATGTAGAGTGGACAAAATAGATGTAGAGTGGATAAAATGGATGTAGAGTTGATAAAAATGGATGTAGAGTGGACAAAATAGATGTAGAGTGGATAAAAATGGATGTAGAGTGGTATAAAATGGATGTGGAGTGGATAAAAATGGATGTAGAGAGGATAAAATGGATGTAGAGTGGATAAAAATGGATGTAGAGTGGATAAAATGGATGTAGAGTGGATAAAAATGGATGTAGAGTGGATAGAATGGATGTAGAGTGGATAAAATGGATGTAGAGTGGATAAAATGGATGTAGAGTTGACAAAAATGGATGTAGAGTTAATAAAAATGGATGTAGAGTGGACAAAATAGATGTAGAGTGGATAAAATGGATGTAGAGTTGATAAAAATGGATGTAGAGTGGACAAAATAGATGTAGAGTGGATAAAAATGGATGTAGAGTGGTATAAAATGGATATAGAGTGGATAAAAATGGATGTAGAGTGAATAAAAATGGATGTAGAGAGGATAAAATGGATGTAGAATGGATAAAAATGGATGTAGAGTGGATAAAATGGATGTAGAGTGGATAAAATGGATGTAGAGTGGATAAAATGGATGTAGAGTGGGTAAAATGGATGTAGAGTGGATAAAATGGATGTAGAGTTGATAAAAATGGATGTAGAGTGGACAAAATGGATGTAGAGTTAATAAAAATGGATGTAGAGTGGAAATAATGGATGTAGAGAGGATAAAATGGATGTAGAGTGGATAAAATGGATGTAGAGTTCATAAAAATGGATGTAGAGTGGATAAAATTGATGTAGAGCGGATAAAATGGATGTAGAGTGGATAAAATGGATGTGGAGTGGATAACAATGGATGTAGAGTGGATAAAATGGATGTAGAGTTGATAAAAATGGATGTAGAGTTAATAAAAATGGATGTAGAGTGGACAAAATAGATGTAGAGTGGATAAAATGGATGTAGAGTTGATAAAAATGGATGTAGAGTGGACAAAATAGATGTAAAGTGGATAAAAATGGATGTAGAGTGGTATAAAATGGATGTGGAGTGGATAAAAATGGATGTAGAGAGGATAAAATGGATGTAGAGTGGATAAAAATTGATGTAGAGTGGATAAAATGGATGTAGAGTGGACAAAATAGATGTAGAGTGGATAAAAATGGATGTAGAGTGGTATAAAATGGATGTAGAGTGGATAAAAATGGATGTAGAGTGAATAAAAATGGATGTAGAGAGGATAAAATGGATGTAGAATGGATAAAAATGGATGTAGAGTGGATAAAACGGATGTAGAGTGGATAAAAAAGGATGTAGAGGGGATAAAATGGATGTAGAGTTCATAAAAATGGATGTAGAGTGGACAAAATGGATGTAGAGTTAATAAAAATGGATGTAGAGTGGAAATAATGGATGTAGAGAGGATAAAATGGATGTAGAGTGGATAAAATGGATGTAGAGTTCATAAAAATGGATGTAGAGTGGATAAAATTGATGTAGAGCGGATAAAATGGATGTAGAGTGGATAAAATGGATGTGGAGTGGATAACAATGGATGTAGAGTGGATAAAATGGATGTAGAGTTGATAAAAATGGATGTAGAGTGGATAAAAATGGATGTAGAGTGGATAAAATGGATGTAGAGTGGATAAAACGGATGTAGAGTGGATAAAAAAGGATGTAGAGGGGATAAAATGGATGTAGAGTGGATAAAATTGATGTAGAGTGGATAAAATGGATGTAGAGTGGATAAGAATGGATGTAGAGTGGATAAAATGGATGTAGAGTGGGTAAAATGGATGTAGAGTGGATAAAACGGATGTAGAGAGGATAAAATGGATGTAGAGTGGATAAAATGGATGTGGAGTGGATAACAATGGATGTAGAGTGGATAAATTGGATGTAGAGTAGATAAAATGGATGTATAGTGGATAAAATGGATGTAGAGTTGATAAAATGGATGTAGAGTGGAAATAATGGATGTAGAGAGGATAAAATGGATGTAGAGTGGATAAAATGGCTGTAGAGTTCATAAAAATGGATGTAGAGTGGATAAAATTGATGTAGAGCGGATAAAATGGATGTAGAGTGGATAAAATGGATGTGGAGTGGATAACAATGGATGTAGAGTGGATAAAATGGATGTAGAGTTGATAAAAATGGATGTAGAGTGGATAAAAATGGATGTAGAGTGGATAAAATGGATGTAGAGTGGATAAAACGGATGTAGAGTGGATAAAAAAGGATGTAGAGGGGATAAAATGGATGTAGAGTGGATAAAATTGATGTAGAGTGGATAAAATGGATGTAGAGTGGATAAAAATGGATGTAGAGTGGATAAAATGGATGTAGAGTGGGTAAAATGGATGTAGAGTGGATAAAATGGATGTAGAGTGGATAAAATGGATGTAGAGTGGATAAAATGGATGTGGAGTGGATAACAATGGATGTAGAGTGGATAAAATGGATGTAGAGTGGATAAAAATGGATGTAGAGTGGATAAAATGGATGTAGAGTGGATAAAACGGATGTAGAGTGGATAAAAAAGGATGTAGAGGGGATAAAATGGATGTAGAGTGGATAAAATTGATGTAGAGTGGATAAAATGGATGTAGAGTGGATAAAAATGGATGTAGAGTGGATAAAATGGATGTAGAGTACATAAAATGGATGTAGAGTGGATAAAACGGATGTAGAGTGGATAAAATGGATGTAGAGTGGATAAAATGGATGTGGAGTGGATAAAATGGATGTAGAGTGGATAAAAATGGATGTAGAGTGGATAAAATGGATGTAGAGTGGATAAAAATGGATGTAGAGTGGATAAAATGGATGTAGAGTGGATAAAATGGATGTAGAGTGGATAAAATGGATGTAGAGTTGATAAAAATGGATGTAGAGTGGAAATAATGGATGTAGAGAGGATAAAATGGATGTAGAGTGGATAAAATGGATGTAGAGTTCATAAAAATGGATGTAGAGTGGATAAAATGGATGTGGAGTGGATAACAATGGATGTAGAGTGGATAAAATGGATGTAGAGTTGATAAAAATGGATGTAGAGTGGACAAAATAGATGTAGAGTGGATAAAAATGGATGTAGAGTGGTATAAAATGGATGTGGAGTGGATAAAAATGGATGTAGAGAGGATAAAATGGATGTAGAGTGGATAAAAATGGATGTAGAGTGGATAAAATGGATGTAGAGTGGATAAAAATGGATGTAGAGTGGATAAAATGGATGTAGAGTGGATAAAATGGATGTAGAGTGGATAAAATGGATGTAGAGTTGATAAAAATGGATGTAGAGTTAATAAAAATGGATGTAGAGTGGACAAAATAGATGTAGAGTGGATAAAATGGATGTAGAGTTGATAAAAATGGATGTAGAGTGGACAAAATAGATGTAGAGTGGATAAAAATAGATGTAGAGTGGATAAAATGGATGTAGAGTGGATAAAACGGATGTAGAGTGGATAAAAAAGGATGTAGAGTGGACAAAATGGATGTAGAGTTAATAAAAATGGATGTAGAGTGGAAATAATGGATGTAGAGAGGATAAAATGGATGTAGAGTGGATAAAATGGATGTAGAGTTCATAAAAATGGATGTAGAGTGGATAAAATTGATGTAGAGCGGATAAAATGGATGTAGAGTGGATAAAATGGATGTGGAGTGGATAACAATGGATGTAGAGTGGATAAAATGGATGTAGAGTTAATAAAAATGGATGTAGAGTGGACAAAATAGATGTAGAGTGGATAAAATGGATGTAGAGTTGATAAAAATGGATGTAGAGTGGACAAAATAGATGTAGAGTGGATAAAATGGATGTAGAGTGGGTAAAATAGATGTAGAGTGGATAAAATGGATGTAGAGTTGATAAAAATGGATGTAGAGTGGACAAAATGGATGTAGAGCGGATAAAATGGATGTAGAGTGGATAAAATGGATGTAGAGTGGATAAAATGGATGTAGAGTGGATAAAATGGATGTAGAGTGGATAAAAATGGATGTAGAGTGGATAAAATGGATGTAGAGTGGATAAAAATGGATGTAGAGTGGATAGAATGGATGTAGAGTGGATAAAATGGATGTAGAGTGGATAAAATGGATGTAGAGTTGACAAAAATGGATGTAGAGTTAATAAAAATGGATGTAGAGTGGACAAAATAGATGTAGAGTGGATAAAATGGATGTAGAGTTGATAAAAATGGATGTAGAGTGGACAAAATAGATGTAGAGTGGATAAAAATGGATGTAGAGTGGTATAAAATGGATATAGAGTGGATAAAAATGGATGTAGAGTGAATAAAAATGGATGTAGAGAGGATAAAATGGATGTAGAATGGATAAAAATGGATGTAGAGTGGATAAAATGGATGTAGAGTGGATAAAATGGATGTAGAGTGGATAAAATGGATGTAGAGTGGGTAAAATAGATGTAGAGTGGATAAAATGGATGTAGAGTTGATAAAAATGGATGTAGAGTGGACAAAATGGATGTAGAGTTAATAAAAATGGATGTAGAGTGGAAATAATGGATGTAGAGAGGATAAAATGGATGTAGAGTGGATAAAATGGATGTAGAGTTCATAAAAATGGATGTAGAGTGGATAAAATTGATGTAGAGCGGATAAAATGGATGTAGAGTGGATAAAATGGATGTGGAGTGGATAACAATGGATGTAGAGTGGATAAAATGGATGTAGAGTTGATAAAAATGGATGTAGAGTTAATAAAAATGGATGTAGAGTGGACAAAATAGATGTAGAGTGGATAAAATGGATGTAGAGTTGATAAAAATGGATGTAGAGTGGACAAAATAGATGTAAAGTGGATAAAAATGGATGTAGAGTGGTATAAAATGGATGTGGAGTGGATAAAAATGGATGTAGAGAGGATAAAATGGATGTAGAGTGGATAAAAATTGATGTAGAGTGGATAAAATGGATGTAGAGTGGACAAAATAGATGTAGAGTGGATAAAAATGGATGTAGAGTGGTATAAAATGGATGTAGAGTGGATAAAAATGGATGTAGAGTGGATAAAAATGGATGTAGAGAGGATAAAATGGATGTAGAATGGATAAAAATGGATGTAGAGTGGATAAAACGGATGTAGAGTGGATAAAAAAGGATGTAGAGGGGATAAAATGGATGTAGAGTTCATAAAAATGGATGTAGAGTGGACAAAATGGATGTAGAGTTAATAAAAATGGATGTAGAGTGGAAATAATGGATGTAGAGAGGATAAAATGGATGTAGAGTGGATAAAATGGATGTAGAGTTCATAAAAATGGATGTAGAGTGGATAAAATTGATGTAGAGCGGATAAAATGGATGTAGAGTGGATAAAATGGATGTGGAGTGGATAACAATGGATGTTGAGTGGATAAAATGGATGTAGAGTTGATAAAAATGGATGTAGAGTGGATAAAAATGGATGTAGAGTGGATAAAATGGATGTAGAGTGGATAAAACGGATGTAGAGTGGATAAAAAAGGATGTAGAGGGGATAAAATGGATGTAGAGTGGATAAAATTGATGTAGAGTGGATAAAATGGATGTAGAGTGGATAAGAATGGATGTAGAGTGGATAAAATGGATGTAGAGTGGATAAAATGGATGTAGAGTGGATAAAATGGATGTAGAGAGGATAAAATGGATGTAGAGTGGATAAAATGGATGTGGAGTGGATAACAATGGATGTAGAGTGGATAAATTGAATGTAGAGTAGATAAAATGGATGTATAGTGGATAAAATGGATGTAGAGTTGATAAAATGGATGTAGAGTGGAAATAATGGATGTAGAGAGGATAAAATGGATGTAGAGTGGATAAAAATGGCTGTAGAGTTCATAAAAATGGATGTAGAGTGGATAAAATTGATGTAGAGCGGATAAAATGGATGTAGAGTGGATAAAATGGATGTGGAGTGGATAACAATGGATGTAGAGTGGATAAAATGGATGTAGAGTTGATAAAAATGGATGTAGAGTGGATAAAAATGGATGTAGAGTGGATAAAATGGATGTAGAGTGGATAAAACGGATGTAGAGTGGATAAAAAAGGATGTAGAGGGGATAAAATGGATGTAGAGTGGATAAAATTGATGTAGAGTGGATAAAATGGATGTAGAGTGGATAAAAATGGATGTAGAGTGGATAAAATGGATGTAGAGTGGGTAAAATGGATGTAGAGTTGATAAAACGGATGTAGAGTGGATAAAATGGATGTAGAGTGGATAAAATGGATGTGGAGTGGATAACCATGGATGTAGAGTGGATAAAATGGATGTAGAGTGGATAAAAATGGATGTAGAGTGGATAAAATGGATGTAGAGTGGATAAAACGGATGTAGAGTGGATAAAAAAGGATGTAGAGGGGATAAAATGGATGTAGAGTGGATAAAATTGATGTAGAGTGGATAAAATGGATGTAGAGTGGATAAAAATGGATGTAGAGTGGATAAAATGGATGTAGAGTACATAAAATGGATGTAGAGTGGATAAAACGGATGTAGAGTGGATAAAATGGATGTAGAGTGGATAAAATGGATGTGGAGTGGATAAAATGGATGTAGAGTGGATAAAAATGGATGTAGAGTGGATAAAATGGATGTAGAGTGGATAAAAATGGATGTAGAGTGGATAAAATGGATGTAGAGTGGATAAAATGGATGTAGAGTGGATAAAATGGATGTAGAGTTGATAAAAATGGATGTAGAGTGGAAATAATGGATGTAGAGAGGATAAAATGGATGTAGAGTGGATAAAATGGATGTAGAGTTCATAAAAATGGATGTAGAGTGGATAAAATGGATGTGGAGTGGATAACAATGGATGTAGAGTGGATAAAATGGATGTAGAGTTGATAAAAATGGATGTAGAGTGGACAAAATAGATGTAGAGTGGATAAAAATGGATGTAGAGTGGTATAAAATGGATGTGGAGTGGATAAAAATGGATGTAGAGAGGATAAAATGGATGTAGAGTGGATAAAAATGGATGTAGAGTGGATAAAATGGATGTAGAGTGGATAAAAATGGATGTAGAGTGGATAAAATGGATGTAGAGTGGATAAAATGGATGTAGAGTGGATAAAATGGATGTAGAGTTGATAAAAATGGATGTAGAGTTAATAAAAATGGATGTAGAGTGGACAAAATAGATGTAGAGTGGATAAAATGGATGTAGAGTTGATAAAAATGGATGTAGAGTGGACAAAATAGATGTAGAGTGGATAAAAATAGATGTAGAGTGGATAAAATGGATGTAGAGTGGATAAAACGGATGTAGAGTGGATAAAAAAGGATGTAGAGTGGACAAAATGGATGTAGAGTTAATAAAAATGGATGTAGAGTGGAAATAATGGATGTAGAGAGGATAAAATGGATGTAGAGTGGATAAAATGGATGTAGAGTTCATAAAAATGGATGTAGAGTGGATAAAATTGATGTAGAGCGGATAAAATGGATGTAGAGTGGATAAAATGGATGTGGAGTGGATAACAATGGATGTAGAGTGGATAAAATGGATGTAGAGTTAATAAAAATGGATGTAGAGTGGACAAAATAGATGTAGAGTGGATAAAATGGATGTAGAGTTGATAAAAATGGATGTAGAGTGGACAAAATAGATGTAGAGTGGATAAAATGGATGTAGAGTGGGTAAAATAGATGTAGAGTGGATAAAATGGATGTAGAGTTGATAAAAATGGATGTAGAGTGGACAAAATGGATGTAGAGCGGATAAAATGGATGTAGAGTGGATAAAATGGATGTAGAGTGGATAAAATGGATGTAGAGTGGATAAAATGGATGTAGAGTTCATAAAAATGGATGTAGAGTGGATAAAATTGATGTAGAGCGGATAAAATGGATGTAGAGTGGATAAAATGGATGTGGAGTGGATAACAATGGATGTAGAGTGGATAAAATGGATGTAGAGTTGATAAAAATGGATGTAGAGTGGATAAAAATGGATGTAGAGTGGATAAAATGGATGTAGAGTGGATAAAACGGATGTAGAGTGGATAAAAAAGGATGTAGAGGGGATAAAATGGATGTAGAGTGGATAAAATTGATGTAGAGTGGATAAAATGGATGTAGAGTGGATAAAAATGGATGTAGAGTGGATAAAATGGATGTAGAGTACATAAAATGGATGTAGAGTGGATAAAACGGATGTAGAGTGGATAAAATGGATGTAGAGTGGATAAAATGGATGTGGAGTGGATAAAATGGATGTAGAGTGGATAAAAATGGATGTAGAGTGGATAAAATGGATGTAGAGTGGATAAAAATGGATGTAGAGTGGATAAAATGGATGTAGAGTGGATAAAATGGATGTAGAGTGGATAAAATGGATGTAGAGTTGATAAAAATGGATGTAGAGTGGAAATAATGGATGTAGAGAGGATAAAATGGATGTAGAGTGGATAAAATGGATGTAGAGTTCATAAAAATGGATGTAGAGTGGATAAAATGGATGTGGAGTGGATAACAATGGATGTAGAGTGGATAAAATGGATGTAGAGTTGATAAAAATGGATGTAGAGTGGACAAAATAGATGTAGAGTGGATAAAAATGGATGTAGAGTGGTATAAAATGGATGTGGAGTGGATAAAAATGGATGTAGAGAGGATAAAATGGATGTAGAGTGGATAAAAATGGATGTAGTGTGGATAAAATGGATGTAGAGTGGATAAAAATGGATGTAGAGTGGATAAAATGGATGTAGAGTGGATAAAATGGATGTAGAGTGGATAAAATGGATGTAGAGTTGATAAAAATGGATGTAGAGTGGATAAAATGGATGTGGAGTGGATAACAATGGATGTAGAGTGGATAAAATGGATGTAGAGTTGATAAAAATGGATGTAGAGTGGAAATAATGGATGTAGAGAGGATAAAATGGATGTAGAGTGGATAAAATGGATGTAGAGTTCATAAAAATGGATGTAGAGTGGATAAAATGGATGTGGAGTGGATAACAATGGATGTAGAGTGGATAAAATGGATGTAGAGTTGATAAAAATGGATGTAGAGTGGACAAAATAGATGTAGAGTGGATAAAAATGGATGTAGAGTGGTATAAAATGGATGTGGAGTGGATAAAAATGGATGTAGAGAGGATAAAATGGATGTAGAGTGGATAAAAATGGATGTAGTGTGGATAAAATGGATGTAGAGTGGATAAAAATGGATGTAGAGTGGATAAAATGGATGTAGAGTGGATAAAATGGATGTAGAGTGGATAAAATGGATGTAGAGTTGATAAAAATGGATGTAGAGTGGATAAAATGGATGTGGAGTGGATAACAATGGATGTAGAGTGGATAAAATGGATGTAGAGTTGATAAAAATGGATGTAGAGTGGATAAAAATGGATGTAGAGTGGATAAAATGGATGTAGAGTGGATAAAACGGATGTAGAGTGGATAAAAAAGGATGTAGAGGGGATAAAATGGATGTAGAGTGGATAAAATTGATGTAGAGTGGATAAAATGGATGTAGAGTTAATAAAAATGGATGTAGAGTGGACAAAATAGATGTAGAGTGGATAAAATGGATGTAGATTGGATAAAAATAGATGTAGAGTGGATAAAATGGATGTAGAGTGGATAAAACGGATGTAGAGTGGATAAAAAAGGATGTAGAGGGGATAAAATGGATGTAGAGTGGATAAAATTGATGTAGAGCGGATAAAATGGATGTAGAGTGGATAAAATGGATGTGGAGTGGATAACAATGGATGTAGAGTATATAAAATGGATGTAGAGTACATAAAATGGATGTAGAGTGGATAAAAATGGATGTAGAGTGGATAAAATGGATGTAGATTGGATAAAAATAGATGTAGAGTGGATAAAATGGATGTAGAGTGGATAAAACGGATGTAGAGTGGATAAAAAAGGATGTAGAGGGGATAAAATGGATGTAGAGTGGATAAAATTGATGTAGAGCGGATAAAATGGATGTAGAGTGGATAAAATGGATGTGGAGTGGATAACAATGGATGTAGAGTGGATAAAATGGATGTAGAGTTGATAAAAATGGATGTAGAGTTAATAAAAATGGATGTAGAGTGGACAAAATAGATGTAGAGTGGATAAAATGGATGTAGAGTTGATAAAAATGGATGTAGAGTGGACAAAATAGATGTAGAGTGGATAAAAATGGATGTAGAGTGGTATAAAATGGATGTGGAGTGGATAAAAATGGATGTAGAGAGGATAAAATGGATGTAGAGTGGATAAAAATGGATGTAGAGTGGATAAAATGGATGTAGAGTGGATAAAAATGGATGTAGAGTGGATAGAATGGATGTAGAGTGGATAAAATGGATGTAGAGTGGATAAAATGGATGTAGAGTTGACAAAAATGGATGTAGAGTTAATAAAAATGGATGTAGAGTGGACAAAATAGATGTAGAGTGGATAAAATGGATGTAGAGTTGATAAAAATGGATGTAGAGTGGACAAAATAGATGTAGAGTGGATAAAAATGGATGTAGAGTGGTATAAAATGGATATAGAGTGGATAAAAATGGATGTAGAGTGAATAAAAATGGATGTAGAGAGGATAAAATGGATGTAGAATGGATAAAAATGGATGTAGAGTGGATAAAATGGATGTAGAGTGGATAAAATGGATGTAGAGTGGATAAAATGGATGTAGAGTGGGTAAAATAGATGTAGAGTGGATAAAATGGATGTAGAGTTGATAAAAATGGATGTAGAGTGGACAAAATGGATGTAGAGTTAATAAAAATGGATGTAGAGTGGAAATAATGGATGTAGAGCGGATAAAATGGATGTAGAGTGGATAAAATGGATGTGGAGTGGATAACAATGGATGTAGAGTGGATAAAATGGATGTAGAGTTGATAAAAATGGATGTAGAGTTAATAAAAATGGATGTAGAGTGGACAAAATAGATGTAGAGTGGATAAAATGGATGTAGAGTTGATAAAAATGGATGTAGAGTGGACAAAATAGATGTAAAGTGGATAAAAATGGATGTAGAGTGGTATAAAATGGATGTGGAGTGGATAAAAATGGATGTAGAGAGGATAAAATGGATGTAGAGTGGATAAAAATTGATGTAGAGTGGATAAAATGGATGTAGAGTGGACAAAATAGATGTAGAGTGGATAAAAATGGATGTAGAGTGGTATAAAATGGATGTAGAGTGGATAAAAATGGATGTAGAGTGAATAAAAATGGATGTAGAGAGGATAAAATGGATGTAGAATGGATAAAAATGGATGTAGAGTGGATAAAACGGATGTAGAGTGGATAAAAAAGGATGTAGAGGGGATAAAATGGATGTAGAGTTCATAAAAATGGATGTAGAGTGGACAAAATGGATGTAGAGTTAATAAAAATGGATGTAGAGTGGAAATAATGGATGTAGAGAGGATAAAATGGATGTAGAGTGGATAAAATGGATGTAGAGTTCATAAAAATGGATGTAGAGTGGATAAAATTGATGTAGAGCGGATAAAATGGATGTAGAGTGGATAAAATGGATGTGGAGTGGATAACAATGGATGTAGAGTGGATAAAATGGATGTAGAGTTGATAAAAATGGATGTAGAGTTAATAAAAATGGATGTAGAGTGGACAAAATAGATGTAGAGTGGATAAAATGGATGTAGAGTTCATAAAAATGGATGTAGAGTGGATAAAATGGATGTGGAGTGGATAACAATGGATGTAGAGTGGATAAAATGGATGTAGAGTTGATAAAAATGGATGTAGAGTGGACAAAATAGATGTAGAGTGGATAAAAATGGATGTAGAGTGGTATAAAATGGATGTGGAGTGGATAAAAATGGATGTAGAGTGGATAAAATGGATGTAGAGTGGATAAAATGGATGTAGAGTGGATAAAATGGATGTAGAGTTGATAAAAATGGATGTAGAGTTAATAAAAATGGATGTAGAGTGGACAAAATAGATGTAGAGTGGATAAAATGGATGTAGAGTTGATAAAAATGGATGTAGAGTGGACAAAATAGATGTAGAGTGGATAAAAATAGATGTAGAGTGGATAAAATGGATGTAGAGTGGATAAAACGGATGTAGAGTGGATAAAAAAGGATGTAGAGTGGACAAAATGGATGTAGAGTTAATAAAAATGGATGTAGAGTGGAAATAATGGATGTAGAGAGGATAAAATGGATGTAGAGTGGATAAAATGGATGTAGAGTTCATAAAAATGGATGTAGAGTGGATAAAATTGATGTAGAGCGGATAAAATGGATGTAGAGTGGATAAAATGGATGTAGAGTTCATAAAAATGGATGTAGAGTGGATAAAATTGATGTAGAGCGGATAAAATGGATGTAGAGTGGATAAAATGGATGTGGAGTGGATAACAATGGATGTAGAGTGGATAAAATGGATGTAGAGTTGATAAAAATGGATGTAGAGTGGATAAAAATGGATGTAGAGTGGATAAAATGGATGTAGAGTGGATAAAACGGATGTAGAGTGGATAAAAAAGGATGTAGAGGGGATAAAATGGATGTAGAGTGGATAAAATGGATGTAGAGTGGGTAAAATAGATGTAGAGTGGATAAAATGGATGTAGAGTTGATAAAAATGGATGTAGAGTGGACAAAATGGATGTAGAGCGGATAAAATGGATGTAGAGTGGATAAAATGGATGTAGAGTGGATAAAATGGATGTAGAGTGGATAAAATGGATGTAGAGTTCATAAAAATGGATGTAGAGTGGATAAAATTGATGTAGAGCGGATAAAATGGATGTAGAGTGGATAAAATGGATGTGGAGTGGATAACAATGGATGTAGAGTGGATAAAATGGATGTAGAGTTGATAAAAATGGATGTAGAGTGGATAAAAATGGATGTAGAGTGGATAAAATGGATGTAGAGTGGATAAAACGGATGTAGAGTGGATAAAAAAGGATGTAGAGGGGATAAAATGGATGTAGAGTGGATAAAATTGATGTAGAGTGGATAAAATGGATGTAGAGTGGATAAAAATGGATGTAGAGTGGATAAAATGGATGTAGAGTACATAAAATGGATGTAGAGTGGATAAAACGGATGTAGAGTGGATAAAATGGATGTAGAGTGGATAAAATGGATGTGGAGTGGATAAAATGGATGTAGAGTGGATAAAAATGGATGTAGAGTGGATAAAATGGATGTAGAGTGGATAAAAATGGATGTAGAGTGGATAAAATGGATGTAGAGTGGATAAAATGGATGTAGAGTGGATAAAATGGATGTAGAGTTGATAAAAATGGATGTAGAGTGGAAATAATGGATGTAGAGAGGATAAAATGGATGTAGAGTGGATAAAATGGATGTAGAGTTCATAAAAATGGATGTAGAGTGGATAAAATGGATGTGGAGTGGATAACAATGGATGTAGAGTGGATAAAATGGATGTAGAGTTGATAAAAATGGATGTAGAGTGGACAAAATAGATGTAGAGTGGATAAAAATGGATGTAGAGTGGTATAAAATGGATGTGGAGTGGATAAAAATGGATGTAGAGAGGATAAAATGGATGTAGAGTGGATAAAAATGGATGTAGTGTGGATAAAATGGATGTAGAGTGGATAAAAATGGATGTAGAGTGGATAAAATGGATGTAGAGTGGATAAAATGGATGTAGAGTGGATAAAATGGATGTAGAGTTGATAAAAATGGATGTAGAGTGGATAAAATGGATGTGGAGTGGATAACAATGGATGTAGAGTGGATAAAATGGATGTAGAGTTGATAAAAATGGATGTAGAGTGGATAAAAATGGATGTAGAGTGGATAAAATGGATGTAGAGTGGATAAAACGGATGTAGAGTGGATAAAAAAGGATGTAGAGGGGATAAAATGGATGTAGAGTGGATAAAATTGATGTAGAGTGGATAAAATGGATGTAGAGTTGATAAAAATGGATGTAGAGTGGACAAAATAGATGTAGAGTGGATAAAATGGATGTAGATTGGATAAAAATAGATGTAGAGTGGATAAAATGGATGTAGAGTGGATAAAACGGATGTAGAGTGGATAAAAAAGGATGTAGAGGGGATAAAATGGATGTAGAGTGGATAAAATTGATGTAGAGCGGATAAAATGGATGTAGAGTGGATAAAATGGATGTGGAGTGGATAAAAATGGATGTAGAGTATATAAAATGGATGTAGAGTACATAAAATGGATGTAGAGTGGATAAAAATGGATGTAGAGTGGATAAAATGGATGTAGATTGGATAAAAATAGATGTAGAGTGGATAAAATGGATGTAGAGTGGATAAAACGGATGTAGAGTGGATAAAAAAGGATGTAGAGGGGATAAAATGGATGTAGAGTGGATAAAATTGATGTAGAGCGGATAAAATGGATGTAGAGTGGATAAAATGGATGTGGAGTGGATAACAATGGATGTAGAGTGGATAAAATGGATGTAGAGTTGATAAAAATGGATGTAGAGTTAATAAAAATGGATGTAGAGTGGACAAAATAGATGTAGAGTGGATAAAATGGATGTAGAGTTGATAAAAATGGATGTAGAGTGGACAAAATAGATGTAGAGTGGATAAAAATGGATGTAGAGTGGTATAAAATGGATGTGGAGTGGATAAAAATGGATGTAGAGAGGATAAAATGGATGTAGAGTGGATAAAAATGGATGTAGAGTGGATAAAATGGATGTAGAGTGGATAAAAATGGATGTAGAGTGGATAGAATGGATGTAGAGTGGATAAAATGGATGTAGAGTGGATAAAATGGATGTAGAGTTGACAAAAATGGATGTAGAGTTAATAAAAATGGATGTAGAGTGGACAAAATAGATGTAGAGTGGATAAAATGGATGTAGAGTTGATAAAAATGGATGTAGAGTGGACAAAATAGATGTAGAGTGGATAAAAATGGATGTAGAGTGGTAAAAAATGGATATAGAGTGGATAAAAATGGATGTAGAGTGAATAAAAATGGATGTAGAGAGGATAAAATGGATGTAGAATGGATAAAAATGGATGTAGAGTGGATAAAATGGATGTAGAGTGGATAAAATGGATGTAGAGTGGATAAAATGGATGTAGAGTGGGTAAAATAGATGTAGAGTGGATAAAATGGATGTAGAGTTGATAAAAATGGATGTAGAGTGGACAAAATGGATGTAGAGTTAATAAAAATGGATGTAGAGTGGAAATAATGGATGTAGAGAGGATAAAATGGATGTAGAGTGGATAAAATGGATGTAGAGTTCATAAAAATGGATGTAGAGTGGATAAAATTGATGTAGAGCGGATAAAATGGATGTAGAGTGGATAAAATGGATGTGGAGTGGATAACAATGGATGTAGAGTGGATAAAATGGATGTAGAGTTGATAAAAATGGATGTAGAGTTAATAAAAATGGATGTAGAGTGGACAAAATAGATGTAGAGTGGATAAAATGGATGTAGAGTTGATAAAAATGGATGTAGAGTGGACAAAATAGATGTAAAGTGGATAAAAATGGATGTAGAGTGGTATAAAATGGATGTGGAGTGGATAAAAATGGATGTAGAGAGGATAAAATGGATGTAGAGTGGATAAAAATTGATGTAGAGTGGATAAAATGGATGTAGAGTGGACAAAATAGATGTAGAGTGGATAAAAATGGATGTAGAGTGGTATAAAATGGATGTAGAGTGGATAAAAATGGATGTAGAGTGAATAAAAATGGATGTAGAGAGGATAAAATGGATGTAGAATGGATAAAAATGGATGTAGAGTGGATAAAACGGATGTAGAGTGGATAAAAAAGGATGTAGAGGGGATAAAATGGATGTAGAGTTCATAAAAATGGATGTAGAGTGGACAAAATGGATGTAGAGTTAATAAAAATGGATGTAGAGTGGAAATAATGGATGTAGAGAGGATAAAATGGATGTAGAGTGGATAAAATGGATGTAGAGTTCATAAAAATGGATGTAGAGTGGATAAAATTGATGTAGAGCGGATAAAATGGATGTAGAGTGGATAAAATGGATGTGGAGTGGATAACAATGGATGTAGAGTGGATAAAATGGATGTAGAGTTGATAAAAATGGATGTAGAGTTAATAAAAATGGATGTAGAGTGGACAAAATAGATGTAGAGTGGATAAAATGGATGTAGAGTTCATAAAAATGGATGTAGAGTGGATAAAATGGATGTGGAGTGGATAACAATGGATGTAGAGTGGATAAAATGGATGTAGAGTTGATAAAAATGGATGTAGAGTGGACAAAATAGATGTAGAGTGGATAAAAATGGATGTAGAGTGGTATAAAATGGATGTGGAGTGGATAAAAATGGATGTAGAGAGGATAAAATGGATGTAGAGTGGATAAAATTGATGTAGAGCGGATAAAATGGATGTAGAGTGGATAAAATGGATGTGGAGTGGATAACAATGGATGTAGAGTATATAAAATGGATGTAGAGTACATAAAATGGATGTAGAGTGGATAAAAATGGATGTAGAGTGGATAAAATGGATGTAGATTGGATAAAAATAGATGTAGAGTGGATAAAATGGATGTAGAGTGGATAAAACGGATGTAGAGTGGATAAAAAAGGATGTAGAGGGGATAAAATGGATGTAGAGTGGATAAAATTGATGTAGAGCGGATAAAATGGATGTAGAGTGGATAAAATGGATGTGGAGTGGATAACAATGGATGTAGAGTGGATAAAATGGATGTAGAGTTGATAAAAATGGATGTAGAGTTAATAAAAATGGATGTAGAGTGGACAAAATAGATGTAGAGTGGATAAAATGGATGTAGAGTTGATAAAAATGGATGTAGAGTGGACAAAATAGATGTAGAGTGGATAAAAATGGATGTAGAGTGGTATAAAATGGATGTGGAGTGGATAAAAATGGATGTAGAGAGGATAAAATGGATGTAGAGTGGATAAAAATGGATGTAGAGTGGATAAAATGGATGTAGAGTGGATAAAAATGGATGTAGAGTGGATAGAATGGATGTAGAGTGGATAAAATGGATGTAGAGTGGATAAAATGGATGTAGAGTTGACAAAAATGGATGTAGAGTTAATAAAAATGGATGTAGAGTGGACAAAATAGATGTAGAGTGGATAAAATGGATGTAGAGTTGATAAAAATGGATGTAGAGTGGATAAAAATGGATGTAGAGTGGATAAAATGGATGTAGAGTGGATAAAACGGATGTAGAGTGGATAAAAAAGGATGTAGAGGGGATAAAATGGATGTAGAGTGGATAAAATTGATGTAGAGTGGATAAAATGGATGTAGAGTGGATAAGAATGGATGTAGAGTGGATAAAATGGATGTAGAGTGGGTAAAATGGATGTAGAGTGGATAAAACGGATGTAGAGAGGATAAAATGGATGTAGAGTGGATAAAATGGATGTGGAGTGGATAACAATGGATGTAGAGTGGATAAATTGAATGTAGAGTAGATAAAATGGATGTATAGTGGATAAAATGGATGTAGAGTTGATAAAATGGATGTAGAGTGGAAATAATGGATGTAGAGAGGATAAAATGGATGTAGAGTGGATAAAATGGCTGTAGAGTTCATAAAAATGGATGTAGAGTGGATAAAATTGATGTAGAGCGGATAAAATGGATGTAGAGTGGATAAAATGGATGTGGAGTGGATAACAATGGATGTAGAGTGGATAAAATGGATGTAGAGTTGATAAAAATGGATGTAGAGTGGATAAAAATGGATGTAGAGTGGATAAAATGGATGTAGAGTGGATAAAACGGATGTAGAGTGGATAAAAAAGGATGTAGAGGGGATAAAATGGATGTAGAGTGGATAAAATTGATGTAGAGTGGATAAAATGGATGTAGAGTGGATAAAAATGGATGTAGAGTGGATAAAATGGATGTAGAGTGGGTAAAATGGATGTAGAGTGGATAAAACGGATGTAGAGTGGATAAAATGGATGTAGAGTGGATAAAATGGATGTGGAGTGGATAACCATGGATGTAGAGTGGATAAAATGGATGTAGAGTGGATAAAAATGGATGTAGAGTGGATAAAATGGATGTAGAGTGGATAAAACGGATGTAGAGTGGATAAAAAAGGATGTAGAGGGGATAAAATGGATGTAGAGTGGATAAAATTGATGTAGAGTGGATAAAATGGATGTGGAGTGGATAAAAATGGATGTAGAGTGGATAAAATGGATGTAGAGTACATAAAATGGATGTAGAGTGGATAAAACGGATGTAGAGTGGATAAAATGGATGTAGAGTGGATAAAATGGATGTGGAGTGGATAAAATGGATGTAGAGTGGATAAAAATGGATGTAGAGTGGATAAAATGGATGTAGAGTGGATAAAAATGGATGTAGAGTGGATAAAATGGATGTAGAGTGGATAAAATGGATGTAGAGTGGATAAAATGGATGTAGAGTTGATAAAAATGGATGTAGAGTGGAAATAATGGATGTAGAGAGGATAAAATGGATGTAGAGTGGATAAAATGGATGTAGAGTTCATAAAAATGGATGTAGAGTGGATAAAATGGATGTGGAGTGGATAACAATGGATGTAGAGTGGATAAAATGGATGTAGAGTTGATAAAAATGGATGTAGAGTGGACAAAATAGATGTAGAGTGGATAAAAATGGATGTAGAGTGGTATAAAATGGATGTGTAGTGGATAAAAATGGATGTAGAGAGGATAAAATGGATGTAGAGTGGATAAAAATGGATGTAGAGTGGATAAAATGGATGTAGAGTGGATAAAAATGGATGTAGAGTGGATAAAATGGATGTAGAGTGGATAAAATGGATGTAGAGTGGATAAAATGGATGTAGAGTTGATAAAAATGGATGTAGAGTTAATAAAAATGGATGTAGAGTGGACAAAATAGATGTAGAGTGGATAAAATGGATGTAGAGTTGATAAAAATGGATGTAGAGTGGACAAAATAGATGTAGAGTGGATAAAAATAGATGTAGAGTGGATAAAATGGATGTAGAGTGGATAAAACGGATGTAGAGTGGATAAAAAAGGATGTAGAGTGGACAAAATGGATGTAGAGTTAATAAAAATGGATGTAGAGTGGAAATAATGGATGTAGAGAGGATAAAATGGATGTAGAGTGGATAAAATGGATGTAGAGTTCATAAAAATGGATGTAGAGTGGATAAAATTGATGTAGAGCGGATAAAATGGATGTAGAGTGGATAAAATGGATGTGGAGTGGATAACAATGGATGTAGAGTGGATAAAATGGATGTAGAGTTAATAAAAATGGATGTAGAGTGGACAAAATAGATGTAGAGTGGATAAAATGGATGTAGAGTTGATAAAAATGGATGTAGAGTGGACAAAATAGATGTAGAGTGGATAAAATGGATGTAGAGTGGGTAAAATAGATGTAGAGTGGATAAAATGGATGTAGAGTTGATAAAAATGGATGTAGAGTGGACAAAATGGATGTAGAGCGGATAAAATGGATGTAGAGTGGATAAAATGGATGTAGAGTGGATAAAATTGATGTAGAGTGGATAAAATTGATGTAGAGTGGATAAAATGGATGTGGAGTGGATAAAAATGGATGTAGAGTGGATAAAATGGATGTAGAGTTGATAAAAATGGATGTAGAGTGGATAAAAATGGATGTAGAGTGGATAAAATGGATGTAGAGTGGATAAAACGGATGTAGAGTGGATAAAAAAGGATGTAGAGGGGATAAAATGGATGTAGAGTGGATAAAATGGATGTAGAGTGGATAAAATGGATGTAGAGTTAATAAAAATGGATGTAGAGTGGACAAAATAGATGTAGAGTGGATAAAATGGATGTAGATTGGATAAAAATAGATGTAGAGTGGATAAAATGGATGTAGAGTGGATAAAACGGATGTAGAGTGGATAAAAAAGGATGTAGAGGGGATAAAATGGATGTAGAGTGGATAAAATTGATGTAGAGCGGATAAAATGGATGTAGAGTGGATAAAATGGATGTGGAGTGGATAACAATGGATGTAGAGTATATAAAATGGATGTAGAGTACATAAAATGGATGTAGAGTGGATAAAAATGGATGTAGAGTGGATAAAATGGATGTAGATTGGATAAAAATAGATGTAGAGTGGATAAAATGGATGTAGAGTGGATAAAACGGATGTAGAGTGGATAAAAAAGGATGTAGAGGGGATAAAATGGATGTAGAGTGGATAAAATTGATGTAGAGCGGATAAAATGGATGTAGAGTGGATAAAATGGATGTGGAGTGGATAACAATGGATGTAGAGTGGATAAAATGGATGTAGAGTTGATAAAAATGGATGTAGAGTTAATAAAAATGGATGTAGAGTGGACAAAATAGATGTAGAGTGGATAAAATGGATGTAGAGTTGATAAAAATGGATGTAGAGTGGACAAAATAGATGTAGAGTGGATAAAAATGGATGTAGAGTGGTATAAAATGGATGTGGAGTGGATAAAAATGGATGTAGAGAGGATAAAATGGATGTAGAGTGGATAAAAATGGATGTAGAGTGGATAAAATGGATGTAGAGTGGATAAAAATGGATGTAGAGTGGATAGAATGGATGTAGAGTGGATAAAATGGATGTAGAGTGGATAAAATGGATGTAGAGTTGACAAAAATGGATGTAGAGTTAATAAAAATGGATGTAGAGTGGACAAAATAGATGTAGAGTGGATAAAATGGATGTAGAGTTGATAAAAATGGATGTAGAGTGGACAAAATAGATGTAGAGTGGATAAAAATGGATGTAGAGTGGTATAAAATGGATATAGAGTGGATAAAAATGGATGTAGAGTGAATAAAAATGGATGTAGAGAGGATAAAATGGATGTAGAATGGATAAAAATGGATGTAGAGTGGATAAAATGGATGTAGAGTGGATAAAATGGATGTAGAGTGGATAAAATGGATGTAGAGTGGGTAAAATAGATGTAGAGTGGATAAAATGGATGTAGAGTTGATAAAAATGGATGTAGAGTGGACAAAATGGATGTAGAGTTAATAAAAATGGATGTAGAGTGGAAATAATGGATGTAGAGAGGATAAAATGGATGTAGAGTGGATAAAATGGATGTAGAGTGGGTAAAATAGATGTAGAGTGGATAAAATGGATGTAGAGTGGATAAAACGGATGTAGAGTGGATAAAAAAGGATGTAGAGGGGATAAAATGGATGTAGAGTGGATAAAATTGATGTAGAGTGGATAAAATGGATGTAGAGTGGATAAGAATGGATGTAGAGTGGATAAAATGGATGTAGAGTGGGTAAAATGGATGTAGAGTGGATAAAACGGATGTAGAGAGGATAAAATGGATGTAGAGTGGATAAAATGGATGTGGAGTGGATAACAATGGATGTAGAGTGGATAAATTGAATGTAGAGTAGATAAAATGGATGTATAGTGGATAAAATGGATGTAGAGTTGATAAAATGGATGTAGAGTGGAAATAATGGATGTAGAGAGGATAAAATGGATGTAGAGTGGATAAAATGGCTGTAGAGTTCATAAAAATGGATGTAGAGTGGATAAAATTGATGTAGAGCGGATAAAATGGATGTAGAGTGGATAAAATGGATGTGGAGTGGATAACAATGGATGTAGAGTGGATAAAATGGATGTAGAGTTGATAAAAATGGATGTAGAGTGGATAAAAATGGATGTAGAGTGGATAAAATGGATGTAGAGTGGATAAAACGGATGTAGAGTGGATAAAAAAGGATGTAGAGGGGATAAAATGGATGTAGAGTGGATAAAATTGATGTAGAGTGGATAAAATGGATGTAGAGTGGATAAAAATGGATGTAGAGTGGATAAAATGGATGTAGAGTGGGTAAAATGGATGTAGAGTGGATAAAACGGATGTAGAGTGGATAAAATGGATGTAGAGTGGATAAAATGGATGTGGAGTGGATAACCATGGATGTAGAGTGGATAAAATGGATGTAGAGTGGATAAAAATGGATGTAGAGTGGATAAAATGGATGTAGAGTGGATAAAACGGATGTAGAGTGGATAAAAAAGGATGTAGAGGGGATAAAATGGATGTAGAGTGGATAAAATTGATGTAGAGTGGATAAAATGGATGTAGAGTGGATAAAAATGGATGTAGAGTGGACAAAATGGATGTAGAGTTAATAAAAATGGATGTAGAGTGGAAATAATGGATGTAGAGAGGATAAAATGGATGTAGAGTGGATAAAATGGATGTAGAGTTCATAAAAATGGATGTAGAGTGGATAAAATTGATGTAGAGCGGATAAAATGGATGTAGAGTGGATAAAATGGATGTGGAGTGGATAACAATGGATGTAGAGTGGATAAAATGGATGTAGAGTTGATAAAAATGGATGTAGAGTGGATAAAAATGGATGTAGAGTGGATAAAATGGATGTAGAGTGGATAAAACGGATGTAGAGTGGATAAAAAAGGATGTAGAGGGGATAAAATGGATGTAGAGTGGATAAAATTGATGTAGAGTGGATAAAATGGATGTAGAGTGGATAAGAATGGATGTAGAGTGGATAAAATGGATGTAGAGTGGGTAAAATGGATGTAGAGTGGATAAAACGGATGTAGAGAGGATAAAATGGATGTAGAGTGGATAAAATGGATGTGGAGTGGATAACAATGGATGTAGAGTGGATAAATTGAATGTAGAGTAGATAAAATGGATGTATAGTGGATAAAATGGATGTAGAGTTGATAAAATGGATGTAGAGTGGAAATAATGGATGTAGAGAGGATAAAATGGATGTAGAGTGGATAAAATGGCTGTAGAGTTCATAAAAATGGATGTAGAGTGGATAAAATTGATGTAGAGCGGATAAAATGGATGTAGAGTGGATAAAATGGATGTGGAGTGGATGACAATGGATGTAGAGTGGATAAAATGGATGTAGAGTTGATAAAAATGGATGTAGAGTGGATAAAAATGGATGTAGAGTGGATAAAATGGATGTAGAGTGGATAAAACGGATGTAGAGTGGATAAAAAAGGATGTAGAGGGGATAAAATGGATGTAGAGTGGATAAAATTGATGTAGAGTGGATAAAATGGATGTAGAGTGGATAAAATGGATGTAGAGTGGATAAAACGGATGTAGAGTGGATAAAATGGATGTAGAGTGGATAAAACGGATGTAGAGTGGATAAAAAAGGATGTAGAGGGGATAAAATGGATGTAGAGTGGATAAAATTGATGTAGAGTGGATAAAATGGATGTAGAGTGGATAAAAATGGATGTAGAGTGGATAAAATGGATGTAGAGTGGGTAAAATAGATGTAGAGTGGATAAAATGGATGTAGAGTTGATAAAAATGGATGTAGAGTGGACAAAATGGATGTAGAGCGGATAAAATGGATGTAGAGTGGATAAAATGGATGTAGAGTGGATAAAATTGATGTAGAGTGGATAAAATTGATGTAGAGTGGATAAAATGGATGTAGAGTTCATAAAAATGGATGTAGAGTGGATAAAATTGATGTAGAGCGGATAAAATGGATGTAGAGTGGATAAAATGGATGTAGAGTGGGTAAAATAGATGTAGAGTGGATAAAATGGATGTAGAGTTGATAAAAATGGATGTAGAGTGGACAAAATGGATGTAGAGTTAATAAAAATGGATGTAGAGTGGAAATAATGGATGTAGAGAGGATAAAATGGATGTAGAGTGGATAAAATGGATGTAGAGTTCATAAAAATGGATGTAGAGTGGATAAAATTGATGTAGAGCGGATAAAATGGATGTAGAGTGGATAAAATGGATGTGGTGTGGATAACAATGGATGTAGAGTGGATAAAATGGATGTAGAGTTGATAAAAATGGATGTAGAGTGGATAAAAATGGATGTAGAGTGGATAAAATGGATGTAGAGTGGATAAAACGGATGTAGAGTGGATAAAAAAGGATGTAGAGGGGATAAAATGGATGTAGAGTGGATAAAATTGATGTAGAGTGGATAAAATGGATGTAGAGTGGATAAGAATGGATGTAGAGTGGATAAAATGGATGTAGAGTGGGTAAAATGGATGTAGAGTGGATAAAACGGATGTAGAGAGGATAAAATGGATGTAGAGTGGATAAAATGGATGTGGAGTGGATAACAATGGATGTAGAGTGGATAAATTGAATGTAGAGTAGATAAAATGGATGTATAGTGGATAAAATGGATGTAGAGTTGATAAAATGGATGTAGAGTGGAAATAATGGATGTAGAGAGGATAAAATGGATGTAGAGTGGATAAAATGGCTGTAGAGTTCATAAAAATGGATGTAGAGTGGATAAAATTGATGTAGAGCGGATAAAATGGATGTAGAGTGGATAAAATGGATGTGGAGTGGATAACAATGGATGTAGAGTGGATAAAATGGATGTAGAGTTGATAAAAATGGATGTAGAGTGGATAAAAATGGATGTAGAGTGGATAAAATGGATGTAGAGTGGATAAAACGGATGTAGAGTGGATAAAAAAGGATGTAGAGGGGATAAAATGGATGTAGAGTGGATAAAAATGGATGTAGAGTGGATAAAATGGATGTAGAGTGGGTAAAATGGATGTAGAGTGGATAAAACGGATGTAGAGTGGATAAAATGGATGTAGAGTGGATAAAATGGATGTGGAGTGGATAACCATGGATGTAGAGTGGATAAAATGGATGTAGAGTGGATAAAAATGGATGTAGAGTGGATAAAATGGATGTAGAGTGAATAAAACGGATGTAGAGTGGATAAAAAAGGATGTAGAGGGGATAAAATGGATGTAGAGTGGATAAAATTGATGTAGAGTGGATAAAATGGATGTAGAGTGGATAAAAATGGATGTAGAGTGGATAAAATGGATGTAGAGTGGGTAAAATAGATGTAGAGTGGATAAAATGGATGTAGAGTTGATAAAAATGGATGTAGAGTGGATAAAATGGATGTAGAGCGGATAAAATGGATGTAGAGTGGATAAAATGGATGTAGAGTGGATAAAATTGATGTAGAGTGGATAAAATTGATGTAGAGTGGATAAAATGGATGTGGAGTGGATAACAATGGATGTAGAGTGGATAAAATGGATGTAGAGTTGATAAAAATGGATGTAGAGTGGATAAAAATGGATGTAGAGTGGATAAAATGGATGTAGAGTGGATAAAACGGATGTAGAGTGGATAAAAAAGGATGTAGAGTGGATAAAATGGATGTAGATTGGATAAAAATAGATGTAGAGTGGATAAAATGGATGTAGAGTGGATAAAACGGATGTAGAGTGGATAAAAAAGGATGTAGAGGGGATAAAATGGATGTAGAGTGGATAAAATTGATGTAGAGCGGATAAAATGGATGTAGAGTGGATAAAATGGATGTGGAGTGGATAACAATGGATGTAGAGTATATAAAATGGATGTAGAGTACATAAAATGGATGTAGAGTGGATAAAAATGGATGTAGAGTGGATAAAATGGATGTAGATTGGATAAAAATAGATGTAGAGTGGATAAAATGGATGTAGAGTGGATAAAACGGATGTAGAGTGGATAAAAAAGGATGTAGAGTGGATAAAATGGATGTAGAGTGGATAAAATTGATGTAGAGCGGATAAAATGGATGTAGAGTGGATAAAATGGATGTGGAGTGGATAACAATGGATGTAGAGTGGATAAAATGGATGCAGAGTTGATAAAAATGGATGTAGAGTTAATAAAAATGGATGTAGAGTGGACAAAATAGATGTAGAGTGGATAAAATGGATGTAGAGTTGATAAAAATGGATGTAGAGTGGACAAAATAGATGTAGAGTGGATAAAAATTGATGTAGAGTGGTATAAAATGGATGTAGAGTGGATAAAAATGGATGTAGAGTGGATAAAATGGATGTAGAGTGGATAAAAATGGATGTAGAGTGGATAAAATGGATGTAGAGTGGATAAAAATGGATGTAGAGTGGATAAAATGGATGTAGAGTGGATAAAATGGATGTAGAGTGGATAAAATGGATGTAGAGTTGACAAAAATGGATGTAGAGTTAATAAAAATGGATGTAGAGTGGACAAAATAGATGTAGAGTGGATAAAATGGATGTAGAGTTGATAAAAATGGATGTAGAGTGGACAAAATAGATGTAGAGTGGACAAAAATGGATGTAGAGTGGTATAAAATGGATGTAGAGTGGTATAAAATGGATGTAGAGTGGATAAAAATGGATGTAGAGTGAATAAAAATGGATGTAGAGAGGATAAAATGGATGTAGAATGGATAAAAATGGATGTAGAGTGGATAAAATGGATGTAGAGTGGATAAAATGGATGTAGAGTGGATAAAATGGATGTAGAGTGGGTAAAATAGATGTAGAGTGGATAAAATGGATGTAGAGTTGATAAAAATGGATGTAGAGTGGACAAAATGGATGTAGAGTTAATAAAAATGGATGTAGAGTGGAAATAATGGATGTAGAGAGGATAAAATGGATGTAGAGTGGATAAAATTGATGTAGAGTTCATAAAAATGGATGTAGAGTGGATAAAATTGATGTAGAGCGGATAAAATGGATGTAGAGTGGATAAAATGGATGTGGAGTGGATAACAATGGATGTAGAGTGGATAAAATGGATGTAGAGTTGATAAAAATGGATGTAGAGTTAATAAAAATGGATGTAGAGTGGACAAAATAGATGTAGAGTGGATAAAATGGATGTAGAGTTGATAAAAATGGATGTAGAGTGGACAAAATAGATGTAGAGTGGATAAAAATGGATGTAGAGTGGTATAAAATGGATGTGGAGTGGATAAAAATGGATGTAGAGAGGATAAAATGGATGTAGAGTGGATAAAAATTGATGTAGAGTGGATAAAATGGATGTAGAGTGGATAAAAATGGATGTAGAGTGGATAAAATGGATGTAGAGTGGATAAAATGGATGTAGAGTGGATAAAATGGATGTAGAGTTGACAAAAATGGATGTAGAGTTAATAAAAATGGATGTAGAGTGGACAAAATAGATGTAGAGTGGATAAAATGGATGTAGAGTTGATAAAAATGGATGTAGAGTGGACAAAATAGATGTAGAGTGGATAAAAATGGATGTAGAGTGGTATAAAATGGATGTAGAGTGGATAAAAATGGATGTAGAGTGAATAAAAATGGATGTAGAGAGGATAAAATGGATGTAGAATGGATAAAAATAGATGTAGAGTGGATAAAATGGATGTAGAGTGGATAAAATGGATGTAGAGTGGATAAAATGGATGTAGAGTGGGTAAAATAGATGTAGAGTGGATAAAATGGATGTAGAGTTGATAAAAATGGATGTAGAGTGGACAAAATGGATGTAGAGTGGAAATAATGGATGTAGAGAGGATAAAATGGATGTAGAGTGGATAAAATGGATGTAGAGTGGATAAAATGGATGTAGAGTGGGTAAAATAGATGTAGAGTGGATAAAATGGATGTAGAGTTGATAAAAATGGATGTAGAGTGGACAAAATGGATGTAGAGTTAATAAAAATGGATGTAGAGTGGAAATAATGGATGTAGAGAGGATAAAATGGATGTAGAATGGATAAAAATAGATGTAGAGTGGATAAAATGGATGTAGAGTGGATAAAATGGATGTAGAGTGGATAAAATGGATGTAGAGTGGGTAAAATAGATGTAGAGTGGATAAAATGGATGTAGAGTTGATAAAAATGGATGTAGAGTGGACAAAATGGATGTAGAGTTAATAAAAATGGATGTAGAGTGGAAATAATGGATGTAGAGAGGATAAAATGGATGTAGAGTGGATAAAATTGATGTAGAGCGGATAAAATGGATGTAGAGTGGATAAAATGGATGTGGAGTGGATAACAATGGATGTAGAGTGGATAAAATGGATGTAGAGTTGATAAAAATGCATGTAGAGTGGATAAAAATGGATGTAGAGTGGATAAAATGGATGTAGAGTGGATAAAACGGATGTAGAGTGGATAAAAAAGGATGTAGAGTGGATAAAATGGATGTAGAGTGGATAAAATTGATGTAGAGTGGATAAAATGGATGTAGAGTGGATAAAAATGGATGTAGAGTGGATAAAATGGATGTTGAGTGGGTAAAATGGATGTAGAGTGGATAAAACGGATGTAGAGTGGATAAAATGGATGCAGAGTGGATAAAATGGATGTGGAGTGGATAAAATGGATGTAGAGTTGATAAAATGGATGTAAAGTGGATAAAATGGATGTAGAGTTAATAAAAATGGATGTAGAGTGGAAATAATGGATGTAGAGAGGATAAAATGGATGTAGAGTGGATAAAATGGATGTAGAGTTCATAAAAATGGATGTAGAGTGGATAAAATTGATGTAGAGCGGATAAAATGGATGTAGAGTGGATAAAATGGATGTGGAGTGGATAAAAATGGATGTAGAGTGGATAAAATGGATGTAGAGTTGATAAAAATGGATGTAGAGTGGATAAAAATGGATGTAGAGTGGATAAAATGGATGTAGAGTGGATAAAACGGATGTAGAGTGGATAAAAAAGGATGTAGAGGGGATAAAATGGATGTAGAGTGGATAAAATTGATGTAGAGTGGATAAAATGGATGTAGAGTGGATAAAAATGGATGTAGAGTGGATAAAATGGATGTAGAGTAGATAAAATGGATGTAGAGTGGATAAAACGGATGTAGAGTGGATAAAATGGATGTAGAGTGGATAAAATGGATGTGGAGTGGATAACAATGGATGTAGAGTGGATAAAATGGATGTAGAGTTGATAAAAATGGATGTAGAGTGGATAAAAATGGATGTAGAGTGGATAAAATGGATGTAGAGTGGATAAAACGGATGTAGAGTGGATAAAAAAGGATGTAGAGGGGATAAAATGGATGTAGAGTGGATAAAATTGATGTAGAGTGGATAAAATGGATGTAGAGTTAATAAAAATGGATGTAGAGTGGACAAAATAGATGTAGAGAGGATAAAATGGATGTAGAATGGATAAAAATAGATGTAGAGTGGATAAAATGGATGTAGAGTGGATAAAATGGATGTAGAGTGGATAAAATGGATGTAGAGTGGGTAAAATAGATGTAGAGTGGATAAAATGGATGTAGAGTTGATAAAAATGGATGTAGAGTGGACAAAATGGATGTAGAGTTAATAAAAATGGATGTAGAGTGGAAATAATGGATGTAGAGAGGATAAAATGGATGTAGAATGGATAAAAATAGATGTAGAGTGGATAAAATGGATGTAGAGTGGATAAAATGGATGTAGAGTGGATAAAATGGATGTAGAGTGGATAAAATAGATGTAGAGTGGATAAAATGGATGTAGAGTTGATAAAAATGGATGTAGAGTGGACAAAATGGATGTAGAGTTAATAAAAATGGATGTAGAGTGGAAATAATGGATGTAGAGAGGATAAAATGGATGTAGAGTGGATAAAATTGATGTAGAGCGGATAAAATGGATGTAGAGTGGATAAAATGGATGTGGAGTGGATAACAATGGATGTAGAGTGGATAAAATGGATGTAGAGTTGATAAAAATGCATGTAGAGTGGATAAAAATGGATGTAGAGTGGATAAAATGGATGTAGAGTGGATAAAACGGATGTAGAGTGGATAAAAAAGGATGTAGAGTGGATAAAATGGATGTAGAGTGGATAAAATTGATGTAGAGTGGATAAAATGGATGTAGAGTGGATAAAAATGGATGTAGAGTGGATAAAATGGATGTTGAGTGGGTAAAATGGATGTAGAGTGGATAAAACGGATGTAGAGTGGATAAAATGGATGCAGAGTGGATAAAATGGATGTGGAGTGGATAAAATGGATGTAGAGTTGATAAAATGGATGTAAAGTGGATAAAATGGATGTAGAGTTAATAAAAATGGATGTAGAGTGGATATAATGGATGTAGAGAGGATAAAATGGATGTAGAGTGGATAAAATGGATGTAGAGTTCATAAAAATGGATGTAGAGTGGATAAAATTGATGTAGAGCGGATAAAATGGATGTAGAGTGGATAAAATGGATGTGGAGTGGATAACAATGGATGTAGAGTGGATAAAATGGATGTAGAGTTGATAAAAATGGATGTAGAGTGGATAAAAATGGATGTAGAGTGGATAAAATGGATGTAGAGTGGATAAAACGGATGTAGAGTGGATAAAAAAGGATGTAGAGGGGATAAAATGGATGTAGAGTGGATAAAATTGATGTAGAGTGGATAAAATGGATGTAGAGTGGATAAAAATGGATGTAGAGTGGATAAAATGGATGTAGAGTAGATAAAATGGATGTAGAGTGGATAAAATGGATGTAGAGTGGATAAAATGGATGTAGAGTGGATAAAATGGATGTGGAGTGGATAACAATGGATGTAGAGTGGATAAAATGGATGTAGAGTTGATAAAAATGGATGTAGAGTGGATAAAAATGGATGTAGAGTGGATAAAATGGATGTAGAGTGGATAAAACGGATGTAGAGTGGATAAAAAAGGATGTAGAGGGGATAAAATGGATGTAGAGTGGATAAAATTGATGTAGAGTGGATAAAATGGATGTAGAGTTAATAAAAATGGATGTAGAGTGGACAAAATAGATGTAGAGTGGATAAAATGGATGTAGATTGGATAAAAATAGATGTAGAGTGGATAAAATGGATGTAGAGTGGATAAAACGGATGTAGAGTGGATAAAAAAGGATGTAGAGGGGATAAAATGGATGTAGAGTGGATAAAATTGATGTAGAGCGGATAAAATGGATGTAGAGTGGATAAAATGGATGTGGAGTGGATAACAATGGATGTAGAGTATATAAAATGGATGTAGAGTACATAAAATGGATGTAGAGTGGATAAAAATGGATGTAGAGTGGATAAAATGGATGTAGAGTGGATAAAATGGATGTGGAGTGGATAAAATGGATGTAGAGTTGATAAAATGGATGTAAAGTGGATAAAATGGATGTAGAGTTAATAAAAATGGATGTAGAGTGGAAATAATGGATGTAGAGAGGATAAAATGGATGTAGAGTGGATAAAATGGATGTAGAGTTCATAAAAATGGATGTAGAGTGGATAAAATTGATGTAGAGCGGATAAAATGGATGTAGAGTGGATAAAATGGATGCGGAGTGGATAACAATGGATGTAGAGTGGATAAAATGGATGTAGAGTTGATAAAAATGGATGTAGAGTGGATAAAAATGGATGTAGAGTGGATAAAATGGATGTAGAGTGGATAAAACGGATGTAGAGTGGATAAAAAAGGATGTAGAGGGGATAAAATGGATGTAGAGTGGATAAAATGGATGTAGAGTGGATAAAAATGGATGTAGAGTGGATAAAATGGATGTAGAGTACATAAAATGGATGTAGAGTGGATAAAACGGATGTAGAGTGGATAAAATGGATGTAGAGTGGATAAAATGAATGTGGAGTGGATAACAATGGATGTAGAGTGGATAAAATGGATGTAGAGTTGATAAAAATGGATGTAGAGTGGATAAAAATGGATGTAGAGTGGATAAAATGGATGTAGAGTGGATAAAACGGATGTAGAGTGGATAAAAAAGGATGTAGAGGGGATAAAATGGATGTAGAGTGGATAAAATTGATGTAGAGTGGATAAAATGGATGTAGAGTTAATAAAAATGGATGTAGAGTGGACAAAATAGATGTAGAGTGGATAAAATGGATGTAGATTGGATAAAAATAGATGTAGAGTGGATAAAATGGATGTAGAGTGGATAAAACGGATGTAGAGTGGATAAAAAAGGATGTAGAGGGGATAAAATGGATGTAGAGTGGATAAAATTGATGTAGAGCGGATAAAATGGATGTAGAGTGGATAAAATGGATGTGGAGTGGATAACAATGGATGTAGAGTGGATAAAATGGATGTGGAGTGGATAACATGGATGTAGAGTGGATAAAATGGATGTAGAGTTGATAAAAATGGATGTAGAGTTAATAAAAATGGATGTAGAGTGGACAAAATAGATGTAGAGTGGATAAAATGGATGTAGAGTTGATAAAAATGGATGTAGAGTGGACAAAATAGATGTAGAGTGGATAAAATTGATGTAGAGTGGTATAAAATGGATGTGGAGTGGATAAAAATGGATGTAGAGAGGATAAAATGGATGTAGAGTGGATAAAAATGGATGTAGAGTGGATAAAATGGATGTAGAGTGGATAAAAATGGATGTAGAGTGGATAAAATGGATGTAGAGTGGATAAAATGGATGTAGAGTGGATAAAATGGATGTAGAGTTGATAAAAATGGATGTAGAGTTAATAAAAATGGATGTAGAGTGGACAAAATAGATGTAGAGTGGATAAAATGGATGTAGAGTTGATAAAAATGGATGTAGAGTGGACAAAATAGATGTAGAGTGGATAAAAATGGATGTAGAGTGGTATAAAATGGATGTAGAGTGGATAAAAATGGATGTAGAGTGGACAAAATGGATGTAGAGTTAATAAAAATGGATGTAGAGTGGAAATAATGGATGTAGAGAGGATAAAATGGATGTAGAGTGGATAAAATGGATGTGGAGTGGATAACAATGGATGTAGAGTGGATAAAATGGATGTAGAGTTGATAAAAATGGATGTAGAGTGGATAAAAATGGATGTAGAGTGGATAAAATGGATGTAGAGTGGATAAAACGGATGTAGAGTGGATAAAAAAGGATGTAGAGGGGATAAAATGGATGTAGAGTGGATAAAATTGATGTAGAGTGGATAAAATGGATGTAGAGTGGATAAAAATGGATGTAGAGTGGATAAAATGGATGTAGAGTACATAAAATGGATGTAGAGTGGATAAAACGGATGTAGAGTGGATAAAATGGATGTAGAGTGGATAAAATGGATGTGGAGTGGATAACAATGGATGTAGAGTGGACAAAATAGATGTAGAGTGGATAAAATGGATGTAGAGTTGATAAAAATGGATGTAGAGGGGATAAAATGGATGTAGAGTGGATAAAATTGATGTAGAGTGGATAAAATGGATGTAGAGTGGATAAAAATGGATGTAGAGTGGATAAAATGGATGTAGAGTGGGTAAAATGGATGTAGAGTGGATAAAACGGATGTAGAGTGGATAAAATGGATGCAGAGTGGATAAAATGGATGTGGAGTGGATAAAATGGATGTAGAGTTGATAAAATGGATGTAAAGTGGATAAAATGGATGTAGAGTTAATAAAAATGGATGTAGAGTGGAAATAATGGATGTAGAGAGGATAAAATGGATGTAGAGTGGATAAAATGGATGTAGAGTTCATAAAAATGGATGTAGAGTGGATAAAATTGATGTAGAGCGGATAAAATGGAAGTAGAGTGGATAAAATGGATGTGGAGTGGATAACAATGGATGTAGAGTGGATAAAATGGATGTAGAGTTGATAAAAATGGATGTAGAGTGGATAAAAATGGATGTAGAGTGGATAAAATGGATGTAGAGTGGATAAAACGGATGTAGAGTGGATAAAAAAGGATGTAGAGGGGATAAAATGGATGTAGAGTGGATAAAATTGATGTAGAGTGGATAAAATGGATGTAGAGTGGATAAAAATGGATGTAGAGTGGATAAAATGGATGTAGAGTACATAAAATGGATGTAGAGTGGATAAAACGGATGTAGAGTGGATAAAATGGATGTAGAGTGGATAAAATGGATGTGGAGTGGATAACAATGGATGTAGAGTGGATAAAATGGATGTAGAGTGGATAAAAATGGATGTAGAGTGGATAAAATGGATGTAGAGTGGATAAAAATGGATGTAGAGTGGATAAAATGGATGTAGGGTGGATAAAACGGATGTAGAGTGGATAAAAAAGGATGTAGAGGGGATAAAATGGATGTAGAGTGGATAAAATTGATGTAGAGGGGATAAAATGGATGTAGAGTGGATAAAATTGATGTAGAGTGGATAAAATGGATGTAGAGTGGATAAAAATGGATGTAGAGTGGATAAAATGGATGTAGAGTGGGTAAAATAGATGTAGAGTGGATAAAATGGATGTAGAGTTGATAAAAATGGATGTAGAGTGGACAAAATGGATGTAGAGCGGATAAAATGGATGTAGAGTGGATAAAATGGATGTAGAGTGGATAAAATTGATGTAGAGTGGATAAAATTGATGTAGAGTGGATAAAATGGATGTGGAGTGGATAACAATGGATGTAGAGTGGATAAAATGGATGTAGAGTTGATAAAAATGGATGTAGAGTGGATAAAAATGGATGTGGAGTGGATAAAATGGATGTAGAGTGGATAAAACGGATGTAGAGTGGATAAAAAAGGATGTAGAGGGGATAAAATGGATGTAGAGTGGATAAAATGGATGTAGAGTGGATAAAAATGGATGTAGAGTGGATAAAATGGATGTAGAGTACATAAAATGGATGTAGAGTGGATAAAACGGATGTAGAGTGGATAAAATGGATGTAGAGTGGATAAAATGGATGTGGAGTGGATAACAATGGATCTAGAGTGGACAAAATAGATGTAGAGTGGATAAAATGGATGTAGAGTTGATAAAAATGGATGTAGAGGGGATAAAATGGATGTAGAGTGGATAAAATTGATGTAGAGTGGATAAAATGGATGTAGAGTGGATAAAAATGGATGTAGAGTGGATAAAATGGATGTAGAGTGGGTAAAATGGATGTAGAGTGGATAAAACGGATGTAGAGTGGATAAAATGGATGCAGAGTGGATAAAATGGATGTGGAGTGGATAAAATGGATGTAGAGTTGATAAAATGGATGTAAAGTGGATAAAATGGATGTAGAGTTAATAAAAATGGATGTAGAGTGGAAATAATGGATGTAGAGAGGATAAAATGGATGTAGAGTGGATAAAATGGATGTAGAGTTCATAAAAATGGATGTAGAGTGGATAAAATTGATGTAGAGCGGATAAAATGGATGTAGAGTGGATAAAATGGATGTGGAGTGGATAACAATGGATGTAGAGTGGATAAAATGGATGTAGAGTTGATAAAAATGGATGTAGAGTGGATAAAAATGGATGTAGAGTGGATAAAATGGATGTAGAGTGGATAAAACGGATGTAGAGTGGATAAAAAAGGATGTAGAGGGGATAAAATGGATGTAGAGTGGATAAAATTGATGTAGAGTGGATAAAATGGATGTAGAGTGGATAAAAATGGATGTAGAGTGGATAAAATGGATGTAGAGTACATAAAATGGATGTAGAGTGGATAAAACGGATGTAGAGTGGATAAAATGGATGTAGAGTGGATAAAATGGATGTGGAGTGGATAACAATGGATGTAGAGTGGATAAAATGGATGTAGAGTGGATAAAAATGGATGTAGAGTGGATAAAATGGATGTAGAGTGGATAAAAATGGATGTAGAGTGGATAAAATGGATGTAGGGTGGATAAAACGGATGTAGAGTGGATAAAAAAGGATGTAGAGGGGATAAAATGGATGTAGAGTGGATAAAATTGATGTAGAGGGGATAAAATGGATGTAGAGTGGATAAAATTGATGTAGAGTGGATAAAATGGATGTAGAGTGGATAAAAATGGATGTAGAGTGGATAAAATGGATGTAGAGTGGGTAAAATAGATGTAGAGTGGATAAAATGGATGTAGAGTTGATAAAAATGGATGTAGAGTGGACAAAATGGATGTAGAGCGGATAAAATGGATGTAGAGTGGATAAAATGGATGTAGAGTGGATAAAATTGATGTAGAGTGGATAAAATTGATGTAGAGTGGATAAAATGGATGTGGAGTGGATAACAATGGATGTAGAGTGGATAAAATGGATGTAGAGTTGATAAAAATGGATGTAGAGTGGATAAAAATGGATGTGGAGTGGATAAAATGGATGTAGAGTGGATAAAACGGATGTAGAGTGGATAAAAAAGGATGTAGAGGGGATAAAATGGATGTAGAGTGGATAAAATTGATGTAGAGTGGATAAAAAGGATGTAGAGTTAATAAAAATGGATGTAGAGTGGACAAAATAGATGTAGAGTGGATAAAATGGATGTAGATTGGATAAAAATAGATGTAGAGTGGATAAAATGGATGTAGAGTGGATAAAACGGATGTAGAGTGGATAAAAAAGGATGTAGAGGGGATAAAATGGATGTAGAGTGGATAAAATTGATGTAGAGCGGATAAAATGGATGTAGAGTGGATAAAATGGATGTGGAGTGGATAACAATGGATGTAGAGTATATAAAATGGATGTAGAGTACATAAAATGGATGTAGAGTGGATAAAAATGGATGTAGAGTGGATAAAATGGATGTAGATTGGATAAAAATAGATGTAGAGTGGATAAAATGGATGTAGAGTGGATAAAACGGATGTAGAGTGGATAAAAAAGGATGTAGAGGGGATAAAATGGATGTAGAGTGGATAAAATTGATGTAGAGCGGATAAAATGGATGTAGAGTGGATAAAATGGATGTAGAGTGGATAAAATGGATGTAGAGTTCATAAAAATGGATGTAGAGTGGATAAAATTGATGTAGAGCGGATAAAATGGATGTAGAGTGGATAAAATGGATGTGGAGTGGATAACAATGGATGTAGAGTGGATAAAATGGATGTAGAGTTGATAAAAATGGATGTAGAGTTAATAAAAATGGATGTAGAGTGGACAAAATAGATGTAGAGTGGATAAAATGGATGTAGAGTTGATAAAAATGGATGTAGAGTGGACAAAATAGATGTAGAGTGGATAAAAATGGATGTAGAGTGGTATAAAATGGATGTGGAGTGGATAAAAATGGATGTAGAGAGGATAAAATGGATGTAGAGTGGATAAAAATGGATGTAGAGTGGATAAAATGGATGTAGAGTGGATAAAAATGAATGTAGAGTGGATATAATGGATGTAGAGTGGATAAAATGGATGTAGAGTGGATAAAATGGATGTAGAGTTGATAAAAATGGATGTAGAGTTAATAAAAATGGATGTAGAGTGGACAAAATAGATGTAGAGTGGATAAAATGGATGTAGAGTTGATAAAAATGGATGTAGAGTGGACAAAATAGATGTAGAGTGGATAAAAATGGATGTAGAGTGGTATAAAATGGATGTAGAGTGGATAAAAATGGATGTAGAGTGAATAAAAATGGATGTAGAGAGGATAAAATGGATGTAGAATGGATAAAAATGGATGTAGAGTGGATAAAATGGATGTAGAGTGGATAAAATGGATGTAGAGTGGATAAAATGGATGTAGAGTGGGTAAAATAGATGTAGAGTGGATAAAATGGATGTAGAGTTGATAAAAATGGATGTAGAGTGGACAAAATGGATGTAGAGTTAATAAAAATGGATGTAGAGTGGAAATAATGGATGTAGAGAGGATAAAATGGATGTAGAGTGGATAAAATGGATGTAGAGTTCATAAAAATGGATGTAGAGTGGATAAAATTGATGTAGAGCGGATAAAATGGATGTAGAGTGGATAAAATGGATGTGGAGTGGATAACAATGGATGTAGAGTGGATAAAATGGATGTAGAGTTGATAAAAATGGATGTAGAGTGGATAAAAATGGATGTAGAGTGGATAAAATGGATGTAGAGTGGATAAAACGGATGTAGAGTGGATAAAAAAGGATGTAGAGGGGATAAAATGGATGTAGAGTGGATAAAATTGATGTAGAGTGGATAAAATGGATGTAGAGTGGATAAAAATGGATGTAGAGTGGATAAAATGGATGTAGAGTGGGTAAAATGGATGTAGAGTGGATAAAACGGATGCAGAGTGGATAAAATGGATGCAGAGTGGATAAAATGGATGTGGAGTGGATAAAATGGATGTAGAGTTGATAAAATGGATGTATAGTGGATAAAATGGATGTAGAGTTAATAAAAATGGATGTAGAGTGGAAATAATGGATGTAGAGAGGATAAAATGGATGTAGAGTGGATAAAATGGATGTAGAGTTCATAAAAATGGATGTAGAGTGGATAAAATTGATGTAGAGCGGATAAAATGGATGTAGAGTGGATAAAATGGATGTGGAGTGGATAACAATGGATGTAGAGTGGATAAAATGGATGTAGAGTTGATAAAAATGGATGTAGAGTGGATAAAAATGGATGTAGAGTGGATAAAATGGATGTAGAGTGGATAAAACGGATGTAGAGTGGATAAAAAAGGATGTAGAGGGGATAAAATGGATGTAGAGTGGATAAAATTGATGTAGAGTGGATAAAATGGATGTAGAGTGGATAAAAATGGATGTAGAGTGGATAAAATGGATGTAGAGTACATAAAATGGATGTAGAGTGGATAAAACGGATGTAGAGTGGATAAAATGGATGTAGAGTGGATAAAATGGATGTGGAGTGGATAACAATGGATGTAGAGTGGATAAAATGGATGTAGAGTGGATAAAAATGGATGTAGAGTGGATAAAATGGATGTAGAGTGGATAAAACGGATGTAGAGTGGATAAAAAAGGATGTAGAGGGGATAAAATGGATGTAGAGTGGATAAAATTGATGTAGAGTGGATAAATTGGATGTAGAGTGGATAAAAATGGATGTAGAGTGGATAAAATGGATGTAGAGTGGGTAAAATAGATGTAGAGTGGATAAAATGGATGTAGAGTTGATAAAAATGGATGTAGAGTGGATAAAAATGGATGTAGAGTGGATAAAATAGATGTAGAGTGGATAAAATGGATGTAGAGTTGATAAAAATGGATGTAGAGTGGACAAAATAGATGTAGAGTGGATAAAAATGGATGTAGAGTGGTATAAAATGGATGTGGAGTGGATAAAAATGGATGTAGAGAGGATAAAATGGATGTAGAGTGGATAAAAATGGATGTAGAGTGGATAAAATGGATGTAGAGTGGATAAAAATGAATGTAGAGTGGATATAATGGATGTAGAGTGGATAAAATGGATGTAGAGTGGATAAAATGGATGTAGAGTTGATAAAAATGGATGTAGAGTTAATAAAAATGGATGTAGAGTGGACAAAATAGATGTAGAGTGGATAAAATGGATGTAGAGTTGATAAAAATGGATGTAGAGTGGACAAAATAGATGTAGAGTGGATAAAAATGGATGTAGAGTGGTATAAAATGGATGTAGAGTGGATAAAAATGGATGTAGAGTGAATAAAAATGGATGTAGAGAGGATAAAATGGATGTAGAATGGATAAAAATGGATGTAGAGTGGATAAAATGGATGTAGAGTGGATAAAATGGATGTAGAGTGGATAAAATGGATGTAGAGTGGGTAAAATAGATGTAGAGTGGATAAAATGGATGTAGAGTTGATAAAAATGGATGTAGAGTGGACAAAATGGATGTAGAGTTAATAAAAATGGATGTAGAGTGGAAATAATGGATGTAGAGAGGATAAAATGGATGTAGAGTGGATAAAATGGATGTAGAGTTCATAAAAATGGATGTAGAGTGGATAAAATTGATGTAGAGCGGATAAAATGGATGTAGAGTGGATAAAATGGATGTGGAGTGGATAACAATGGATGTAGAGTGGATAAAATGGATGTAGAGTTGATAAAAATGGATGTAGAGTGGATAAAAATGGATGTAGAGTGGATAAAATGGATGTAGAGTGGATAAAATGGATGTAGAGTGGATAAAAATGGATGTAGAGTGGATAAAATGGATGTAGAGTGGGTAAAATGGATGTAGAGTGGATAAAACGGATGCAGAGTGGATAAAATGGATGCAGAGTGGGTAAAATGGATGTAGAGTGGATAAAACGGATGCAGAGTGGATAAAATGGATGTAGAGTGGATAAAATGGATGTAGAGTGGATAAAAATGGATGTAGAGTGGATAAAATGGATGTAGAGTGGGTAAAATGGATGTAGAGTGGATAAAACGGATGCAGAGTGGATAAAATGGATGTAGAGTGGATAAAATGGATGTGGAGTGGATAACAATGGATGTAGAGTGGATAAAATGGATGTAGAGTTGATAAAAATGGATGTAGAGTGGATAAAAATGGATGTAGAGTGGATAAAATGGATGTAGAGTGGATAAAATGGATGTAGAGTGGATAAAAATGGATGTAGAGTGGATAAAATGGATGTAGAGTGGGTAAAATGGATGTAGAGTGGATAAAACGGATGCAGAGTGGATAAAATGGATGTAGAGTGGATAAAATGGATGTAGAGTGGATAAAATGGATGTAGAGTTGATAAAAATGGATGTAGAGTTAATAAAAATGGATGTAGAGTGGACAAAATAGATGTAGAGTGGATAAAATGGATGTAGAGTTGATAAAATGGATGTAAAGTGGATAAAATGGATGTAGAGTTAATAAAAATGGATGTAGAGTGGAAATAATGGATGTAGAGAGGATAAAATGGATGTAGAGTGGATAAAATGGATGTAGAGTTCATAAAAATGGATGTAGAGTGGATAAAATTGATGTAGAGCGGATAAAATGGATGTAGAGTGGATAAAATGGATGTGGAGTGGATAACAATGGATGTAGAGTGGATAAAATGGATGTAGAGTTGATAAAAATGGATGTAGAGTGGATAAAAATGGATGTAGAGTGGATAAAATGGATGTAGAGTGGATAAAACGGATGTAGAGTGGATAAAAAAGGATGTAGAGGGGATAAAATGGATGTAGAGTGGATAAAATTGATGTAGAGTGGATAAAATGGATGTAAAGTGGATAAAAATGGATGTAGAGTGGATAAAATGGATGTAGAGTACATAAAATGGATGTAGAGTGGATAAAACGGATGTAGAGTGGATAAAATGGATGTAGAGTGGATAAAATGGATGTGGAGTGGATAACAATGGATGTAGAGTGGATAAAATGGATGTAGAGTGGATAAAAATGGATGTAGAGTGGATAAAATGGATGTAGAGTGGATAAAACGGATGTAGAGTGGATAAAAAAGGATGTAGAGGGGATAAAATGGATGTAGAGTGGATAAAATTGATGTAGAGTGGATAAATTGGATGTAGAGTGGATAAAAATGGATGTAAGATGGATAAAATGGATGTAGAGTGGGTAAAATAGATGTAGAGTGGATAAAATGGATGTAGAGTTGATAAAAATGGATGTAGAGTGGACAAAATGGATGTAGAGCGGATAAAATGGATGTAGAGTGGATAAAATGGATGTAGAGTGGATAAAATTGATGTAGAGTGGATAAAATGGATGTGGAGTGGATAACAATGGATGTAGAGTGGATAAAATGGATGTAGAGTTGATAAAAATGGATGTAGAGTGGATAAAAATGGATGTAGAGTGGATAAAATGGATGTAGAGTGGATAAAACGGATGTAGAGTGGATAAAATGGATGCAGAGTGGATAAAATGGATGTGGAGTGGATAAAATGGATGTAGAGTTGATAAAATGGATGTAAAGTGGATAAAATGGATGTAGAGTTAATAAAAATGGATGTAGAGTGGAAATAATGGATGTAGAGAGGATAAAATGGATGTAGAGTGGATAAAATGGATGTAGAGTGGATAAAATTGATGTAGAGCGGATAAAATGGATGTAGAGTGGATAAAATGGATGTGGAGTGGATAACAATGGATGTAGAGTGGATAAAATGGATGTAGAGTTGATAAAAATGGATGTAGAGTGGATAAAAATGGATGTAGAGTGGATAAAATGGATGTAGAGTGGATAAAACGGATGTAGAGTGGATAAAAAAGGATGTAGAGGGGATAAAATGGATGTAGAGTGGATAAAATTGATGTAGAGTGGATAAAATGGATGTAGAGTGGATAAAAATGGATGTAGAGTGGATAAAATGGATGTAGAGTACATAAAATGGATGTAGAGTGGATAAAACGGATGTAGAGTGGATAAAATGGATGTAGAGTGGATAAAATGGATGTGGAGTGGATAACAATGGATGTAGAGTGGATAAAATTGATGTAGAGTGGATAAAATGGATGTAGAGTGGATAAAAATGGATGTAGAGTGGATAAAATGGATGTAGAGTGGGTAAAATAGATGTAGAGTGGATAAAATGGATGTAGAGTTGATAAAAATGGATGTAGAGTGGACAAAATGGATGTAGAGCGGATAAAATGGATGTAGAGTGGATAAAATGGATGTAGAGTGGATAAAATTGATGTAGAGTGGATAAAATTGATGTAGAGTGGATAAAATGGATGTGGAGTGGATAACAATGGATGTAGAGTGGATAAATTGGATGTAGAGTGGATAAAAATGGATGTAGAGTGGATAAAATGGATGTAGAGTGGGTAAAATAGATGTAGAGTGGATAAAATTGATGTAGAGTGGATAAATTGGATGTAGAGTGGATAAAAATGGATGTAGAGTGGATAAAATTGATGTAGAGTGGATAAAATGGATGTGGAGTGGATAACAATGGATGTAGAGTGGATAAAATGGATGTAGAGTTGATAAAAATGGATGTAGAGTGGATAAAAATGGATGTAGAGTGGATAAAATGGATGTAGAGTGGATAAAACGGATGTAGAGTGGATAAAATGGATGCAGAGTGGATAAAATGGATGTGGAGTGGATAAAATGGATGTAGAGTTGATAAAATGGATGTAAAGTGGATAAAATGGATGTAGAGTTAATAAAAATGGATGTAGAGTGGAAATAATGGATGTAGAGAGGATAAAATGGATGTAGAGTGGATAAAATGGATGTAGAGTTCATAAAAATGGATGTAGAGTGGATAAAATTGATGTAGAGCGGATAAAATGGATGTAGAGTGGATAAAATGGATGTGGAGTGGATAACAATGGATGTAGAGTGGATAAAATGGATGTAGAGTTGATAAAAATGGATGTAGAGTGGATAAAAATGGATGTAGAGTGGATAAAATGGATGTAGAGTGGATAAAACGGATGTAGAGTGGATAAAAAAGGATGTAGAGGGGATAAAATGGATGTAGAGTGGATAAAATTGATGTAGAGTGGATAAAATTGATGTAGAGTGGATAAAATGGATGTGGAGTGGATAACAATGGATGTAGAGTGGATAAAATGGATGTAGAGTTGATAAAAATGGATGTAGAGTGGATAAAAATGGATGTAGAGTGGATAAAATGGATGTAGAGTGGATAAAACGGATGTAGAGTGGATAAAAAAGGATGTAGAGGGGATAAAATGGATGTAGAGTGGATAAAATTGATGTAGAGTGGATAAAATGGATGTAGAGTTAATAAAAATGGATGTAGAGTGGACAAAATAGATGTAGAGTGGATAAAATGGATGTAGAGTTGATAAAAATGGATGTAGAGTGGACAAAATAGATGTAGAGTGGATAAAAATGGATGTAGAGTGGTATAAAATGGATGTAGAGTGGATAAAAATGGATGTAGAGTGGATAAAAATGGATGTAGAGAGGATAAAATGGATGTAGAGTGGATAAAAATGGATGTAGAGTGGATAAAATGGATGTAGAGTGGATAAAATGGATGTAGAGTGGATGAAATGGATGTAGAGTTGATAAAAATGGATGTAGAGTGGATAAAATGAATGTAGAGTAGATAAAATGGATGTAGAGTGGATAAAATGGATGTAGAGTTGATAAAATGGATGTAAAGTGGATAAAATGGATGTAGAGTTAATAAAAATGGATGTAGAGTGGAAATAATGGATGTAGAGAGGATAAAATGGATGTAGAGTGGATAAAATGGATGTAGAGTGGATAAAATGGATGTGGAGTGGATAACAATGGATGTAGAGTGGATAAAATGGATGTAGAGTTGATAAAATGGATGTAGAGTGGATAAAACGGATGTAGAGTGGATAAAAAAGGATGTAGAGGGGATAAAATTGATGTAGAGTGGATAAAATTGGTGTAGAGTGGATAAGAATGGATGTAGAGTGGATAAAATGGATGTAGAGTGGGTAAAATGGATGTAGAGTGGATAAAACGGATGTAGAGTGGATAAAATGGATGTAGAGTGGATAAAATGGATGTGGAGTGGATAACAATGGATGTAGAGTGGATAAATTGAATGTAGAGTAGATAAAATGGATGTATAGTGGATAAAATGGATGTAGAGTTGATAAAATGGATGTAAAGTGGATAAAATGGATGTAGAGTTAATAAAAATGGATGTAGAGTGGAAATAATGGATGTAGAGAGGATAAAATGGATGTAGAGTGGATAAAATGGATGTAGAGTTCATAAAAATGGATGTAGAGTGGATAAAATTGATGTAGAGCGGATAAAATGGATGTAGAGTGGATAAAATGGATGTGGAGTGGATAACAATGGATGTAGAGTGGATAAAATGGATGTAGAGTTGATAAAAATGGATGTAGAGTGGATAAAATAGATGTAGAGTGGATAAAATGGATGTAGAGTTGATAAAAATGGATGTAGAGTGGTCAAAATAGATGTAGAGTGGATAAAAATGGATGTAGAGTGGTATAAAATGGATGTAGAGTGGATAAAAATGGATGTAGAGTGGATAAAAATGGATGTAGAGAGGATAAAATGGATGTAGAGTGGATAAAAATGGATGTAGAGTGGATAAAATGGATGTAGAGTGGATAAAATGGATGTAGAGTGGATGAAATGGATGTAGAGTTGATAAAAATGGATGTAGAGTGGATAAAATGAATGTAGAGTAGATAAAATGGATGTAGAGTGGATAAAATGGATGTAGAGTTGATAAAATGGATGTAAAGTGGATAAAATGGATGTAGAGTTAATAAAAATTGATGTAGAGTGGAAATAATGGATGTAGAGAGGATAAAATGGATGTAGAGTGGATAAAATGGATGTAGAGTGGATAAAATGGATGTGGAGTGGATAACAATGGATGTAGAGTGGATAAAATGGATGTAGAGTTGATAAAAATGGATGTAGAGTGGATAAAAATGGATGTAGAGTGGATAAAATGGATGTAGAGTGGATAAAACGGATGTAGAGTGGATAAAAAAGGATGTAGAGGGGATAAAATGGATGTAGAGTGGATAAAAATGGATGTAGAGTGAATAAAAATGGATGTAGAGAGGATAAAATGGATGTAGAATGGATAAAAATGGATGTAGAGTGGATAAAATGGATGTATAGTGGATAAAATGGATGTAGAGTTGATAAAATGGATGTAAAGTGGATAAAATGGATGTAGAGTTAATAAAAATGGATGTAGAGTGGAAATAATGGATGTAGAGAGGATAAAATGGATGTAGAGTGGATAAAATGGATGTAGAGTTCATAAAAATGGATGTAGAGTGGATAAAATTGATGTAGAGCGGATAAAATGGATGTAGAGTGGATAAAATGGATGTGGAGTGGATAACAATAGATGTAGAGTGGATAAAATGGATGTAGAGTTGATAAAAATGGATGTAGAGTGGATAAAATAGATGTAGAGTGGATAAAATGGATGTAGAGTTGATAAAAATGGATGTAGAGTGGACAAAATAGATGTAGAGTGGATAAAAATGGATGTAGAGTGGTATAAAATGGATGTAGAGTGGATAAAAATGGATGTAGAGTGGATAAAAATGGATGTAGAGAGGATAAAATGGATGTAGAGTGGATAAAAATGGATGTAGAGTGGATAAAATGGATGTAGAGTGGATAAAATGGATGTAGAGTGGATGAAATGGATGTAGAGTTGATAAAAATGGATGTAGAGTGGATAAAATGAATGTAGAGTAGATAAAATGGATGTAGAGTGGATAAAATGGATGTAGAGTTGATAAAATGGATGTAAAGTGGATAAAATGGATGTAGAGTTAATAAAAATTGATGTAGAGTGGAAATAATGGATGTAGAGAGGATAAAATGGATGTAGAGTGGATAAAATGGATGTAGAGTGGATAAAATGGATGTGGAGTGGATAACAATGGATGTAGAGTGGATAAAATGGATGTAGAGTGGATAAAACGGATGTAGAGTGGATAAAAAAGGATGTAGAGGGGATAAAATGGATGTAGAGTGGATAAAATTGATGTAGAGTGGATAAAATTGGTGTAGAGTGGATAAGAATGGATGTAGAGTGGATAAAATGGATGTAGAGTGGGTAAAATGGATGTAGAGTGGATAAAACGGATGTAGAGTGGATAAAATGGATGTAGAGTGGATAAAATGGATGTGGAGTGGATAACAATGGATGTAGAGTGGATAAAATGGATGTAGAGTTGATAAAAATGGATGTAGAGTTAATAAAAATGGATGTAGAGTGGACAAAATAGATGTAGAGTGGATAAAATGGATGTAGAGTGGATAAAATTGATGTAGAGCGGATAAAATGGATGTAGAGTGGATAAAATGGATGTGGAGTGGATAACAATGGATGTAGAGTGGATAAAAATGGATGTAGAGTGGTATAAAATGGATGTGGAGTGGATAAAAATGGATGTAGAGAGGATAAAATGGATGTAGAGTGGATAAAAATGGATGTAGAGTGGATAAAATGGATGTAGAGTGGATAAAAATGGATGTAGAGTGGATATAATGGATGTAGAGTGGATAAAATGGATGTAGAGTGGATAAAATGGATGTAGAGTTGATAAAAATGGATGTAGAGTGGACAAAATAGATGTAGAGTGGATAAAAATGGATGTAGAGTGGTATAAAATGGATGTGGAGTGGATAAAAATGGATGTAGAGAGGATAAAATGGATGTAGAGTGGATAAAAATGGATGTAGAGTGGATAAAATGGATGTAGAGTGGATAAAAATGGATGTAGAGTGGATATAATGGAGGTAGAGTGGATAAAATGGATGTAGAGTGGATAAAATGGATGTAGAGTTGATAAAAATGGATGTAGAGTTAATAAAAATGGATGTAGAGTGGACAAAATAGATGTAGAGTGGATAAAATGGATGTAGAGTTGATAAAAATGGATGTAGAGTGGACAAAATAGATGTAGAGTGGATAAAAATGGATGTAGAGTGGTATAAAATGGATGTAGAGTGGATAAAAATGGATGTAGAGTGAATAAAAATGGATGTAGAGAGGATAAAATGGATGTAGAATGGATAAAAATGGATGTAGAGTGGATAAAATGGATGTAGAGTGGATAACAATGGATGTAGAGTGGATAAAATGGATGTAGAGTGGGTAAAATAGATGTAGAGTGGATAAAATGGATGTAGAGTTGATAAAAATGGATGTAGAGTGGACAAAATGGATGTAGAGTTAATAAACATGGATGTAGAGTGGAAATAATGGATGTAGAGAGGATAAAATGGATGTAGAGTGGATAAAATGGATGTAGAGTTCATAAAAATGGATGTAGAGTGGATAAAATTGATGTAGAGCGGATAAAATGGATGTAGAGTGGATAAAATGGATGTAGAGTGGACAAAATGGATGTAGAGTTAATAAAAATGGATGTAGAGTGGAAATAATGGATGTAGAGTTGATAAAATGGATGTAAAGTGGATAAAATGGATGTAGAGTTAATAAAAATGGATGTAGAGTGGAAATAATGGATGTAGAGAGGATAAAATGGATGTAGAGTGGATAAAATGGATGTAGAGTGGATAAAATGGATGTGGAGTGGATAACAATGGATGTAGAGTGGATAAAATGGATGTAGAGTTGATAAAAATGGATGTAGAGTGGATAAAAATGGATGTAGAGTGGATAAAATGGATGTAGAGTGGATAAAACGGATGTAGAGTGGATAAAAATGGATGTAGAGGGGATAAAATGGATGTAGAGTGGATAAAATTGATGTAGAGTGGATAAAATTGGTGTAGAGTGGATAAGAATGGATGTAGAGTGGATAAAATGGATGTAGAGTGGGTAAAATGGATGTAGAGTGGATAAAACGGATGTAGAGTGGATAAAATGGATGTAGAGTGGATAAAATGGATGTAGAGTAGATAAAATGGATGTGGAGTGGATAAAACGGATGTAGAGTGGATAAAATGGATGTAGAGTGGATAAAATGGATGTGGAGTGGATAACAATGGATGTAGAGTGGATAAAATGGATGTAGAGTGGATAAAAATGGATGTAGAGTGGATAAAATGGATGTAGAGTGGATAAAACGGATGTAGAGTGGATAAAAAAGGATGTAGAGGGGATAAAATGGATGTAGAGTGGATAAAATTGATGTAGAGTGGATAAATTGGATGTAGAGTGGATAAAAATGGATGTAGAGTGGATAAAATGGATGTAGAGTGGGTAAAATAGATGTAGAGTGGATAAAATGGATGTAGAGTTGATAAAAATGGATGTAGAGTGGACAAAATGGATGTAGAGTTAATAAAAATGGATGTAGAGTGGAAATAATGGATGTAGAGAGGATAAAATGGATGTAGAGTGGATAAAATGGATGTAGAGTTCATAAAAATGGATGTAGAGTGGATAAAATTGATGTAGAGCGGATAAAATGGATGTAGAGTGGATAAAATGGATGTGGAGTGGATAACAATGGATGTAGAGTGGATAAAATGGATGTAGAGTTGATAAAAATGGATGTAGAGTTAATAAAAATGGATGTAGAGTGGACAAAATAGATGTAGAGTGGATAAAATGGATGTAGAGTTGATAAAAATGGATGTAGAGTGGACAAAATAGATGTAAAGTGGATAAAAATGGATGTAGAGTGGTATAAAATGGATGTGGAGTGGATAAAAATGGATGTAGAGAGGATAAAATGGATGTAGAGTGGATAAAAATTGATGTAGAGTGGATAAAATGGATGTAGAGTGGATAAAAATGGATGTAGAGTGGATAAAATGGATGTAGAGTGGATAAAATGGATGTAGAGTGGATAAAATGGATGTAGAGTTGATAAAAATGGATGTAGAGTTAATAAAAATGGATGTAGAGTGGACAAAATAGATGTAGAGTGGATAAAATGGATGTAGAGTTGATAAAAATGGATGTAGAGTGGACAAAATAGATGTAGAGTGGATAAAAATGGATGTAGAGTGGTATAAAATGGATGTAGAGTGGATAAAAATGGATGTAGAGTGAATAAAAATGGATGTAGAGAGGATAAAATGGATGTAGAATGGATAAAAATGGATGTAGAGTGGATAAAACGGATGTAGAGTGGATAAAAAAGGATGTAGAGGGGATAAAATGGATGTAGAGTTCATAAAAATGGATGTAGAGTGGATAAAATTGATGTAGAGCGGATAAAATGGATGTAGAGTGGATAAAATGGATGTAGAGTGGGTAAAATAGATGTAGAGTGGATAAAATGGATGTAGAGTTGATAAAAATGGATGTAGAGTGGACAAAATGGATGTAGAGTTAATAAAAATGGATGTAGAGTGGAAATAATGGATGTAGAGTGGATAAGAATGAATGTAGAGTGGATAAAATGGATGTAGAGTGGGTAAAATGGATGTAGAGTGGATAAAACGGATGTAGAGAGGATAAAATGGATGTAGAGTGGATAAAATGGATGTGGAGTGGATAACAATGGATGTAGAGTGGATAAATTGAATGTAGAGTAGATAAAATGGATGTATAGTGGATAAAATAGATGTAGAGTTGATAAAATGGATGTAGAGTGGAAATAATGGATGTAGAGAGGATAAAATGGATGTAGAGTGGATAAAATGGCTGTAGAGTTCATAAAAATGGATGTAGAGTGGATAAAATTGATGTAGAGCGGATAAAATGGATGTAGAGTGGATAAAATGGATGTGGAGTGGATAACAATGGATGTAGAGTGGATAAAATGGATGTAGAGTTGATAAAAATGGATGTAGAGTGGATAAAAATGGATGTAGAGTGGATAAAATGGATGTAGAGTGGATAAAACGGATGTAGAGTGGATAAAAAAGGATGTAGAGGGGATAAAATGGATGTAGAGTGGATAAAATTGATGTAGAGTGGATAAAATGGATGTAGAGTGGATAAAAATGGATGTAGAGTGGATAAAATGGATGTAGAGTGGGTAAAATGGATGTAGAGTGGATAAAACGGATGTAGAGTGGATAAAATGGATGTAGAGTGGATAAAATGGATGTGGAGTGGATAACCATGGATGTAGAGTGGATAAAATGGATGTAGAGTGGATAAAAATGGATGTAGAGTGGATAAAATGGATGTAGAGTGGATAAAACGGATGTAGAGTGGATAAAAAAGGATGTAGAGGGGATAAAATGGATGTAGAGTGGATAAAATTGATGTAGAGTGGATAAAATGGATGTAGAGTGGATAAAAATGGATGTAGAGTGGACAAAATGGATGTAGAGTTAATAAAAATGGATGTAGAGTGGAAATAATGGATGTAGAGAGGATAAAATGGATGTAGAGTGGATAAAATGGATGTAGAGTTCATAAAAATGGATGTAGAGTGGATAAAATTGATGTAGAGCGGATAAAATGGATGTAGAGTGGATAAAATGGATGTGGAGTGGATAACAATGGATGTAGAGTGGATAAAATGGATGTAGAGTTGATAAAAATGGATGTAGAGTGGATAAAAATGGATGTAGAGTGGATAAAATGGATGTAGAGTGGATAAAACGGATGTAGAGTGGATAAAAAAGGATGTAGAGGGGATAAAATGGATGTAGAGTGGATAAAATTGATGTAGAGTGGATAAAATGGATGTAGAGTGGATAAGAATGGATGTAGAGTGGATAAAATGGATGTAGAGTGGGTAAAATGGATGTAGAGTGGATAAAACGGATGTAGAGAGGATAAAATGGATGTAGAGTGGATAAAATGGATGTGGAGTGGATAACAATGGATGTAGAGTGGATAAATTGAATGTAGAGTAGATAAAATGGATGTATATTGGATAAAATGGATGTAGAGTTGATAAAATGGATGTAGAGTGGAAATAATGGATGTAGAGTGGAAATAATGGATGTAGAGAGGATAAAATGGATGTAGAGTGGATAAAATGGCTGTAGAGTTCATAAAAATGGATGTAGAGTGGATAAAATTGATGTAGAGCGGATAAAATGGATGTAGAGTGGATAAAATGGATGTGGAGTGGATGACAATGGATGTAGAGTGGATAAAATGGATGTAGAGTTGATAAAAATGGATGTAGAGTGGATAAAAATGGATGTAGAGTGGATAAAATGGATGTAGAGTGGATAAAACGGATGTAGAGTGGATAAAAAAGGATGTAGAGGGGATAAAATGGATGTAGAGTGGATAAAATTGATGTAGAGTGGATAAAATGGATGTAGAGTGGATAAAAATGGATGTAGAGTGGATAAAATGGATGTAGAGTGGGTAAAATGGATGTAGAGTGGATAAAACGGATGTAGAGTGGATAAAATGGATGTAGAGTGGATAAAATGGATGTAGAGCGGATAAAATGGATGTAGAGTGGATAAAATGGATGTAGAGTGGATAAAATTGATGTAGAGTGGATAAAATTGATGTAGAGTGGATAAAATGGATGTAGAGTTCATAAAAATGGATGTAGAGTGGATAAAATTGATGTAGAGCGGATAAAATGGATGTAGAGTGGATAAAATGGATGTAGAGTGGGTAAAATAGATGTAGAGTGGATAAAATGGATGTAGAGTTGATAAAAATGGATGTAGAGTGGACAAAATGGATGTAGAGTTAATAAAAATGGATGTAGAGTGGAAATAATGGATGTAGAGAGGATAAAATGGATGTAGAGTGGATAAAATGGATGTAGAGTTCATAAAAATGGATGTAGAGTGGATAAAATTGATGTAGAGCGGATAAAATGGATGTAGAGTGGATAAAATGGATGTGGAGTGGATAACAATGGATGTAGAGTGGATAAAATGGATGTAGAGTTGATAAAAATGGATGTAGAGTGGATAAAAATGGATGTAGAGTGGATAAAATGGATGTAGAGTGGATAAAACGGATGTAGAGTGGATAAAAAAGGATGTAGAGGGGATAAAATGGATGTAGAGTGGATAAAATTGATGTAGAGTGGATAAAATGGATGTAGAGTGGATAAGAATGGATGTAGAGTGGATAAAATGGATGTAGAGTGGGTAAAATGGATGTAGAGTGGATAAAACGGATGTAGAGAGGATAAAATGGATGTAGAGTGGATAAAATGGATGTGGAGTGGATAACAATGGATGTAGAGTGGATAAATTGAATGTAGAGTAGATAAAATGGATGTATAGTGGATAAAATGGATGTAGAGTTGATAAAATGGATGTAGAGTGGAAATAATGGATGTAGAGAGGATAAAATGGATGTAGAGTGGATAAAATGGCTGTAGAGTTCATAAAAATGGATGTAGAGTGGATAAAATTGATGTAGAGCGGATAAAATGGATGTAGAGTGGATAAAATGGATGTGGAGTGGATAACAATGGATGTAGAGTGGATAAAATGGATGTAGAGTTGATAAAAATGGATGTAGAGTGGATAACAATGGATGTAGAGTGGATAAAATGGATGTAGAGTGGATAAAACGGATGTAGAGTGGATAAAAAAGGATGTAGAGGGGATAAAATGGATGTAGAGTGGATAAAATTGATGTAGAGTGGATAAAATGGATGTAGAGTGGATAAAAATGGATGTAGAGTGGATAAAATGGATGTAGAGTGGGTAAAATGGATGTAGAGTGGATAAAACGGATGTAGAGTGGATAAAATGGATGTAGAGTGGATAAAATGGATGTGGAGTGGATAACCATGGATGTAGAGTGGATAAAATGGATGTAGAGTGGATAAAAATGGATGTAGAGTGGATAAAATGGATGTAGAGTGAATAAAACGGATGTAGAGTGGATAAAAAAGGATGTAGAGGGGATAAAATGGATGTAGAGTGGATAAAATTGATGTAGAGTGGATAAAATGGATGTAGAGTGGATAAAAATGGATGTAGAGTGGATAAAATGGATGTAGAGTGGGTAAAATAGATGTAGAGTGGATAAAATGGATGTAGAGTTGATAAAAATGGATGTAAAGTGGACAAAATGGATGTAGAGCGGATAAAATGGATGTAGAGTGGATAAAATGGATGTAGAGTGGATAAAATTGATGTAGAGTGGATAAAATTGATGTAGAGTGGATAAAATGGATGTGGAGTGGATAACAATGGATGTAGAGTGGATAAAATGGATGTAGAGTTGATAAAAATGGATGTAGAGTGGATAAAAATGGATGTAGAGTGGATAAAATGGATGCAGAGTGGATAAAACGGATGTAGAGTGGATAAAAAAGGATGTAGAGTGGATAAAATGGATGTAGATTGGATAAAAATAGATGTAGAGTGGATAAAATGGATGTAGAGTGGATAAAACGGATGTAGAGTGGATAAAATGGATGTGGAGTGGATAACAATGGATGTAGAGTATATAAAATGGATGTAGAGTACATAAAATGGATGTAGAGTGGATAAAATGGATGTAGATTGGATAAAAATAGATGTAGAGTGGATAAAATGGATGTAGAGTGGATAAAACGGATGTAGAGTGGATAAAAAAGGATGTAGAGGGGATAAAATGGATGTAGAGTGGATAAAATTGATGTAGAGCGGATAAAATGGATGTAGAGTGGATAAAATGGATGTGGAGTGGATAACAATGGATGTAGAGTGGATAAAATGGATGCAGAGTTGATAAAAATGGATGTAGAGTTAATAAAAATGGATGTAGAGTGGACAAAATAGATGTAGAGTGGATAAAATGGATGTAGAGTTGATAAAAATGGATGTAGAGTGGACAAAATAGATGTAGAGTGGATAAAAATTGATGTAGAGTGGTATAAAATGGATGTGGAGTGGATAAAAATGGATGTAGAGAGGATAAAATGGATGTAGAGTGGATAAAAATGGATGTAGAGTGGATAAAATGGATGTAGAGTGGATAAAAATGGATGTAGAGTGGATAAAATGGATGTAGAGTGGATAAAATGGATGTAGAGTGGATAAAATGGATGCAGAGTTGATAAAAATGGATGTAGAGTTAATAAAAATGGATGTAGAGTGGACAAAATAGATGTAGAGTGGATAAAATGGATGTAGAGTTGATAAAAATGGATGTAGAGTGGACAAAATAGATGTAGAGTGGATAAAAATTGATGTAGAGTGGTATAAAATGGATGTGGAGTGGATAAAAATGGATGTAGAGAGGATAAAATGGATGTAGAGTGGATAAAAATGGATGTAGAGTGGATAAAATGGATGTAGAGTGGGTAAAATAGATGTAGAGTGGATAAAATGGATGTAGAGTTGATAAAAATGGATGTAGAGTGGACAAAATGGATGTAGAGTTAATAAAAATGGATGTAGAGTGGAAATAATGGATGTAGAGAGGATAAAATGGATGTAGAGTGGATAAAATGGATGTAGAGTTCATAAAAATGGATGTAGAGTGGATAAAATTGATGTAGAGCGGATAAAATGGATGTAGAGTGGATAAAATGGATGTGGAGTGGATAACAATGGATGTAGAGTGGATAAAATGGATGTAGAGTTGATAAAAATGGATGTAGAGTTAATAAAAATGGATGTAGAGTGGACAAAATAGATGTAGAGTGGATAAAATGGATGTAGAGTTGATAAAAATGGATGTAGAGTGGACAAAATAGATGTAAAGTGGATAAAAATGGATGTAGAGTGGTATAAAATGGATGTGGAGTGGATAAAAATGGATGTAGAGAGGATAAAATGGATGTAGAGTGGATAAAAATTGATGTAGAGTGGATAAAATGGATGTAGAGTGGATAAAAATGGATGTAGAGTGGATAAAATGGATGTAGAGTGGATAAAATGGATGTAGAGTGGATAAAATGGATGTAGAGTTGACAAAAATGGATGTAGAGTTAATAAAAATGGATGTAGAGTGGACAAAATAGATGTAGAGTGGATAAAATGGATGTAGAGTTGATAAAAATGGATGTAGAGTGGACAAAATAGATGTAGAGTGGATAAAAATGGATGTAGAGTGGTATAAAATGGATGTAGAGTGGATAAAAATGGATGTAGAGTGAATAAAAATGGATGTAGAGAGGATAAAATGGATGTAGAATGGATAAAAATAGATGTAGAGTGGATAAAATGGATGTAGAGTGGATAAAATGGATGTAGAGTGGATAAAACGGATGTAGAGTGGGTAAAATAGATGTAGAGTGGATAAAATGGATGTAGAGTTGATAAAAATGGATGTAGAGTGGACAAAATGGATGTAGAGTTAATAAAAATGGATGTAGAGTGGAAATAATGGATGTAGAGAGGATAAAATGGATGTAGAGTGGATAAAATGGATGTAGAGTTCATAAAAATGGATGTAGAGTGGATAAAATTGATGTAGAGCGGATAAAATGGATGTAGAGTGGATAAAATGGATGTGGAGTGGATAACAATGGATGTAGAGTGGATAAAATGGATGTAGAGTTGATAAAAATGCATGTAGAGTGGATAAAAATGGATGTAGAGTGGATAAAATGGATGTAGAGTGGATAAAACGGATGTAGAGTGGATAAAAAAGGATGTAGAGTGGATAAAATGGATGTAGAGTGGATAAAATTGATGTAGAGTGGATAAAATGGATGTAGAGTGGATAAAAATGGATGTAGAGTGGATAAAATGGATGTTGAGTGGGTAAAATGGATGTAGAGTGGATAAAACGGATGTAGAGTGGATAAAATGGATGCAGAGTGGATAAAATGGATGTGGAGTGGATAAAATGGATGTAGAGTTGATAAAATGGATGTAAAGTGGATAAAATGGATGTAGAGTTAATAAAAATGGATGTAGAGTGGAAATAATGGATGTAGAGAGGATAAAATGGATGTAGAGTGGATAAAATGGATGTAGAGTTCATAAAAATGGATGTAGAGTGGATAAAATTGATGTAGAGCGGATAAAATGGATGTAGAGTGGATAAAATGGATGTGGAGTGGATAAAAATGGATGTAGAGTGGATAAAATGGATGTAGAGTTGATAAAAATGGATGTAGAGTGGATAAAAATGGATGTAGAGTGGATAAAATGGATGTAGAGTGGATAAAACGGATGTAGAGTGGATAAAAAAGGATGTAGAGGGGATAAAATGGATGTAGAGTGGATAAAATTGATGTAGAGTGGATAAAATGGATGTAGAGTGGATAAAAATGGATGTAGAGTGGATAAAATGGATGTAGAGTACATAAAATGGATGTAGAGTGGATAAAACGGATGTAGAGTGGATAAAATGGATGTAGAGTGGATAAAATGGATGTGGAGTGGATAACAATGGATGTAGAGTGGATAAAATGGATGTAGAGTTGATAAAAATGGATGTAGAGTGGATAAAAATGGATGTAGAGTGGATAAAATGGATGTAGAGTGGATAAAACGGATGTAGAGTGGATAAAAAAGGATGTAGAGGGGATAAAATGGATGTAGAGTGGATAAAATTGATGTAGAGTGGATAAAATGGATGTAGAGTTAATAAAAATGGATGTAGAGTGGACAAAATAGATGTAGAGTGGATAAAATGGATGTAGATTGGATAAAATGGATGTAGAGTGGATAAAACGGATGTAGAGTGGATAAAAAAGGATGTAGAGGGGATAAAATGGATGTAGAGTGGATAAAATTGATGTAGAGCGGATAAAATGGATGTAGAGTGGATAAAATGGATGTGGAGTGGATAACAATGGATGTAGAGTATATAAAATGGATGTAGAGTACGTAAAATGGATGTAGAGTGGATAAAAATGGATGTAGAGTGGATAAAATGGATGTAGATTGGATAAAAATAGATGTAGAGTGGATAAAATGGATGTAGAGTGGATAAAACGGATGTAGAGTGGATAAAAAAGGATGTAGAGGGGATAAAATGGATGTAGAGTGGATAAAATTGATGTAGAGCGGATAAAATGGATGTAGAGTGGATAAAATGGATGTGGAGTGGATAACATGGATGTAGAGTGGATAAAATGGATGTAGAGTTGATAAAAATGGATGTAGAGTTAATAAAAATGGATGTAGAGTGGACAAAATAGATGTAGAGTGGATAAAATGGATGTAGAGTTGATAAAAATGGATGTAGAGTGGACAAAATAGATGTAGAGTGGATAAAAATGGATGTAGAGTGGTATAAAATGGATGTGGAGTGGATAAAAATGGATGTAGAGAGGATAAAATGGATGTAGAGTGGATAAAAATGGATGTAGAGTGGATAAAATGGATGTAGAGTGGATAAAAATGGATGTAGAGTGGATAAAATGGATGTAGAGTGGATAAAATGGATGTAGAGTGGATAAAATGGATGTAGAGTTGATAAAAATGGATGTAGAGTTAATAAAAATGGATGTAGAGTGGACAAAATAGATGTAGAGTGGATAAAATGGATGTAGAGTTGATAAAAATGGATGTAGAGTGGACAAAATAGATGTAGAGTGGATAAAAATGGATGTAGAGTGGTATAAAATGGATGTAGAGTGGATAAAAATGGATGTAGAGTGGACAAAATGGATGTAGAGTTAATAAAAATGGATGTAGAGTGGAAATAATGGATGTAGAGAGGATAAAATGGATGTAGAGTGGATAAAATGGATGTGGAGTGGATAACAATGGATGTAGAGTGGATAAAATGGATGTAGAGTTGATAAAAATGGATGTAGAGTGGATAAAAATGGATGTAGAGTGGATAAAATGGATGTAGAGTGGATAAAACGGATGTAGAGTGGATAAAAAAGGATGTAGAGGGGATAAAATGGATGTAGAGTGGATAAAATTGATGTAGAGTGGATAAAATGGATGTAGAGTGGATAAAAATGGATGTAGAGTGGATAAAATGGATGTAGAGTACATAAAATGGATGTAGAGTGGATAAAACGGATGTAGAGTGGATAAAATGGATGTAGAGTGGATAAAATGGATGTGGAGTGGATAACAATGGATGTAGAGTGGACAAAATAGATGTAGAGTGGATAAAATGGATGTAGAGTTGATAAAAATGGATGTAGAGGGGATAAAATGGATGTAGAGTGGATAAAATTGATGTAGAGTGGATAAAATGGATGTAGAGTGGATAAAAATGGATGTAGAGTGGATAAAATGGATGTAGAGTGGGTAAAATGGATGTAGAGTGGATAAAACGGATGTAGAGTGGATAAAATGGATGCAGAGTGGATAAAATGGATGTGGAGTGGATAAAATGGATGTAGAGTTGATAAAATGGATGTAAAGTGGATAAAATGGATGTAGAGTTAATAAAAATGGATGTAGAGTGGAAATAATGGATGTAGAGAGGATAAAATGGATGTAGAGTGGATAAAATGGATGTAGAGTTCATAAAAATGGATGTAGAGTGGATAAAATTGATGTAGAGCGGATAAAATGGATGTAGAGTGGATAAAATGGATGTGGAGTGGATAACAATGGATGTAGAGTGGATAAAATGGATGTAGAGTTGATAAAAATGGATGTAGAGTGGATAAAAATGGATGTAGAGTGGATAAAATGGATGTAGAGTGGATAAAACGGATGTAGAGTGGATAAAAAAGGATGTAGAGGGGATAAAATGGATGTAGAGTGGATAAAATTGATGTAGAGTGGATAAAATGGATGTAGAGTGGATAAAAATGGATGTAGAGTGGATAAAATGGATGTAGAGTAGATAAAATGGATGTAGAGTGGATAAAACGGATGTAGAGTGGATAAAATGGATGTAGAGTGGATAAAATGGATGTGGAGTGGATAACAATGGATGTAGAGTGGATAAAATGGATGTAGAGTGGATAAAAATGGATGTAGAGTGGATAAAATGGATGTAGAGTGGATAAAAATGGATGTAGAGTGGATAAAATGGATGTAGGGTGGATAAAACGGATGTAGAGTGGATAAAAAAGGATGTAGAGGGGATAAAATGGATGTAGAGTGGATAAAATTGATGTAGAGGGGATAAAATGGATGTAGAGTGGATAAAATTGATGTAGAGTGGATAAAATGGATGTAGAGTGGATAAAAATGGATGTAGAGTGGATAAAATGGATGTAGAGTGGGTAAAATAGATGTAGAGTGGATAAAATGGATGTAGAGTTGATAAAAATGGATGTAGAGTGGACAAAATGGATGTAGAGCGGATAAAATGGATGTAGAGTGGATAAAATGGATGTAGAGTGGATAAAATTGATGTAGAGTGGATAAAATTGATGTAGAGTGGATAAAATGGATGTGGAGTGGATAACAATGGATGTAGAGTGGATAAAATGGATGTAGAGTTGATAAAAATGGATGTAGAGTGGATAAAAATGGATGTGGAGTGGATAAAATGGATGTAGAGTGGATAAAACGGATGTAGAGTGGATAAAAAAGGATGTAGAGGGGATAAAATGGATGTAGAGTGGATAAAATTGATGTAGAGTGGATAAAAAGGATGTAGAGTTAATAAAAATGGATGTAGAGTGGACAAAATAGATGTAGAGTGGATAAAATGGATGTAGATTGGATAAAAATAGATGTAGAGTGGATAAAATGGATGTAGAGTGGATAAAACGGATGTAGAGTGGATAAAAAAGGATGTAGAGGGGATAAAATGGATGTAGAGTGGATAAAATTGATGTAGAGCGGATAAAATGGATGTAGAGTGGATAAAATGGATGTGGAGTGGATAACAATGGATGTAGAGTATATAAAATGGATGTAGAGTACATAAAATGGATGTAGAGTGGATAAAAATGGATGTAGAGTGGATAAAATGGATGTAGAGTTGATAAAAATGGATGTAGAGTGGATAAAATGGATGTAGAGTGGATAAAACGGATGTAGAGTGGATAAAAAAGGATGTAGAGGGGATAAAATGGATGTAGAGTGGATAAAATTGATGTAGAGCGGATAAAATGGATGTAGAGTGGATAAAATGGATGTGGAGTGGATAACATGGATGTAGAGTGGATAAAATGGATGTAGAGTTGATAAAAATGGATGTAGAGTTAATAAAAATGGATGTAGAGTGGACAAAATAGATGTAGAGTGGATAAAATGGATGTAGAGTTGATAAAAATGGATGTAGAGTGGACAAAATAGATGTAGAGTGGATAAAAATGGATGTAGAGTGGTATAAAATGGATGTGGAGTGGATAAAAATGGATGTAGAGAGGATAAAATGGATGTAGAGTGGATAAAAATGGATGTAGAGTGGATAAAATGGATGTAGAGTGGATAAAAATGGATGTAGAGTGGATAAAATGGATGTAGAGTGGATAAAATGGATGTAGAGTGGATAAAATGGATGTAGAGTTGATAAAAATGGATGTAGAGTTAATAAAAATGGATGTAGAGTGGACAAAATAGATGTAGAGTGGATAAAATGGATGTAGAGTTGATAAAAATGGATGTAGAGTGGACAAAATAGATGTAGAGTGGATAAAAATGGATGTAGAGTGGTATAAAATGGATGTAGAGTGGATAAAAATGGATGTAGAGTGGACAAAATGGATGTAGAGTTAATAAAAATGGATGTAGAGTGGAAATAATGGATGTAGAGAGGATAAAATGGATGTAGAGTGGATAAAATGGATGTAGAGTTCATAAAAATGGATGTAGAGTGGATAAAATTGATGTAGAGCGGATAAAATGGATGTAGAGTGGATAAAATGGATGTGGAGTGGATAACAATGGATGTAGAGTGGATAAAATGGATGTAGAGTTGATAAAAATGGATGTAGAGTTAATAAAAATGGATGTAGAGTGGACAAAATAGATGTAGAGTGGATAAAATGGATGTAGAGTTGATAAAAATGGATGTAGAGTGGACAAAATAGATGTAGAGTGGATAAAAATGGATGTAGAGTGGTATAAAATGGATGTGGAGTGGATAAAAATGGATGTAGAGAGGATAAAATGGATGTAGAGTGGATAAAAATGGATGTAGAGTGGATAAAATGGATGTAGAGTGGATAAAAATGAATGTAGAGTGGATATAATGGATGTAGAGTGGATAAAATGGATGTAGAGTGGATAAAATGGATGTAGAGTTGATAAAAATGGATGTAGAGTTAATAAAAATGGATGTAGAGTGGACAAAATAGATGTAGAGTGGATAAAATGGATGTAGAGTTGATAAAAATGGATGTAGAGTGGACAAAATAGATGTAGAGTGGATAAAAATGGATGTAGAGTGGTATAAAATGGATGTAGAGTGGATAAAAATGGATGTAGAGTGAATAAAAATGGATGTAGAGAGGATAAAATGGATGTAGAATGGATAAAAATGGATGTAGAGTGGATAAAATGGATGTAGAGTGGATAAAATGGATGTAGAGTGGATAAAATGGATGTAGAGTGGGTAAAATAGATGTAGAGTGGATAAAATGGATGTAGAGTTGATAAAAATGGATGTAGAGTGGACAAAATGGATGTAGAGTTAATAAAAATGGATGTAGAGTGGAAATAATGGATGTAGAGAGGATAAAATGGATGTAGAGTGGATAAAATGGATGTAGAGTTCATAAAAATGGATGTAGAGTGGATAAAATTGATGTAGAGCGGATAAAATGGATGTAGAGTGGATAAAATGGATGTGGAGTGGATAACAATGGATGTAGAGTGGATAAAATGGATGTAGAGTTGATAAAAATGGATGTAGAGTGGATAAAAATGGATGTAGAGTGGATAAAATGGATGTAGAGTGGATAAAACGGATGTAGAGTGGATAAAAAAGGATGTAGAGGGGATAAAATGGATGTAGAGTGGATAAAATTGATGTAGAGTGGATAAAATGGATGTAGAGTGGATAAAAATGGATGTAGAGTGGATAAAATGGATGTAGAGTGGGTAAAATGGATGTAGAGTGGATAAAACGGATGCAGAGTGGATAAAATGGATGCAGAGTGGATAAAATGGATGTGGAGTGGATAAAATGGATGTAGAGTTGATAAAATGGATGTAAAGTGGATAAAATGGATGTAGAGTTAATAAAAATGGATGTAGAGTGGAAATAATGGATGTAGAGAGGATAAAATGGATGTAGAGTGGATAAAATGGATGTAGAGTTCATAAAAATGGATGTAGAGTGGATAAAATTGATGTAGAGCGGATAAAATGGATGTAGAGTGGATAAAATGGATGTGGAGTGGATAACAATGGATGTAGAGTGGATAAAATGGATGTAGAGTTGATAAAAATGGATGTAGAGTGGATAAAATGGATGTAGAGTGGATAAAAATGGATGTAGAGTGGATAAAATGGATGTAGAGTGGGTAAAATGGATGTAGAGTGGATAAAACGGATGCAGAGTGGATAAAATGGATGCAGAGTGGATAAAATGGATGTGGAGTGGATAAAATGGATGTAGAGTTGATAAAATGGATGTAAAGTGGATAAAATGGATGTAGAGTTAATAAAAATGGATGTAGAGTGGAAATAATGGATGTAGAGAGGATAAAATGGATGTAGAGTGGATAAAATGGATGTAGAGTTCATAAAAATGGATGTAGAGTGGATAAAATTGATGTAGAGCGGATAAAATGGATGTAGAGTGGATAAAACGGATGTAGAGTGGATAAAAAAGGATGTAGAGTGGATAAAATGGATGTAGAGTGGATAAAATTGATGTAGAGTGGATAAAATGGATGTAGAGTGGATAAAAATGGATGTAGAGTGGATAAAATGGATGTTGAGTGGGTAAAATGGATGTAGAGTGGATAAAACGGATGTAGAGTGGATAAAATGGATGCAGAGTGGATAAAATGGATGTGGAGTGGATAAAATGGATGTAGAGTTGATAAAATGGATGTAAAGTGGATAAAATGGATGTAGAGTTAATAAAAATGGATGTAGAGTGGAAATAATGGATGTAGAGAGGATAAAATGGATGTAGAGTGGATAAAATGGATGTAGAGTTCATAAAAATGGATGTAGAGTGGATAAAATTGATGTAGAGCGGATAAAATGGATGTAGAGTGGATAAAATGGATGTGGAGTGGATAACAATGGATGTAGAGTGGATAAAATGGATGTAGAGTTGATAAAAATGGATGTAGAGTGGATAAAAATGGATGTAGAGTGGATAAAATGGATGTAGAGTGGATAAAACGGATGTAGAGTGGATAAAAAAGGATGTAGAGGGGATAAAATGGATGTAGAGTGGATAAAATTGATGTAGAGTGGATAAAATGGATGTAGAGTGGATAAAAATGGATGTAGAGTGGATAAAATGGATGTAGAGTACATAAAATGGATGTAGAGTGGATAAAACGGATGTAGAGTGGATAAAATGGATGTAGAGTGGATAAAATGGATGTGGAGTGGATAACAATGGATGTAGAGTGGATAAAATGGATGTAGAGTTGATAAAAATGGATGTAGAGTGGATAAAAATGGATGTAGAGTGGATAAAATGGATGTAGAGTGGATAAAACGGATGTAGAGTGGATAAAAAAGGATGTAGAGGGGATAAAATGGATGTAGAGTGGATAAAATTGATGTAGAGTGGATAAAATGGATGTAGAGTTAATAAAAATGGATGTAGAGTGGACAAAATAGATGTAGAGTGGATAAAATGGATGTAGATTGGATAAAAATAGATGTAGAGTGGATAAAATGGATGTAGAGTGGATAAAACGGATGTAGAGTGGATAAAAAAGGATGTAGAGGGGATAAAATGGATGTAGAGTGGATAAAATTGATGTAGAGCGGATAAAATGGATGTAGAGTGGATAAAATGGATGTGGAGTGGATAACAATGGATGTAGAGTATATAAAATGGATGTAGAGTACATAAAATGGATGTAGAGTGGATAAAAATGGATGTAGAGTGGATAAAATGGATGTAGATTGGATAAAAATAGATGTAGAGTGGATAAAATGGATGTAGAGTGGATAAAACGGATGTAGAGTGGATAAAAAAGGATGTAGAGGGGATAAAATGGATGTAGAGTGGATAAAATTGATGTAGAGCGGATAAAATGGATGTAGAGTGGATAAAATGGATGTGGAGTGGATAACATGGATGTAGAGTGGATAAAATGGATGTAGAGTTGATAAAAATGGATGTAGAGTTAATAAAAATGGATGTAGAGTGGACAAAATAGATGTAGAGTGGATAAAATGGATGTAGAGTTGATAAAAATGGATGTAGAGTGGACAAAATAGATGTAGAGTGGATAAAAATGGATGTAGAGTGGTATAAAATGGATGTGGAGTGGATAAAAATGGATGTAGAGAGGATAAAATGGATGTAGAGTGGATAAAAATGGATGTAGAGTGGATAAAATGGATGTAGAGTGGATAAAAATGGATGTAGAGTGGATAAAATGGATGTAGAGTGGATAAAATGGATGTAGAGTGGATAAAATGGATGTAGAGTTGATAAAAATGGATGTAGAGTTAATAAAAATGGATGTAGAGTGGACAAAATAGATGTAGAGTGGATAAAATGGATGTAGAGTTGATAAAAATGGATGTAGAGTGGACAAAATAGATGTAGAGTGGATAAAAATGGATGTAGAGTGGTATAAAATGGATGTAGAGTGGATAAAAATGGATGTAGAGTGGACAAAATGGATGTAGAGTTAATAAAAATGGATGTAGAGTGGAAATAATGGATGTAGAGAGGATAAAATGGATGTAGAGTGGATAAAATGGATGTGGAGTGGATAACAATGGATGTAGAGTGGATAAAATGGATGTAGAGTTGATAAAAATGGATGTAGAGTGGATAAAAATGGATGTAGAGTGGATAAAATGGATGTAGAGTGGATAAAACGGATGTAGAGTGGATAAAAAAGGATGTAGAGGGGATAAAATGGATGTAGAGTGGATAAAATTGATGTAGAGTGGATAAAATGGATGTAGAGTGGATAAAAATGGATGTAGAGTGGATAAAATGGATGTAGAGTACATAAAATGGATGTAGAGTGGATAAAACGGATGTAGAGTGGATAAAATGGATGTAGAGTGGATAAAATGGATGTGGAGTGGATAACAATGGATGTAGAGTGGACAAAATAGATGTAGAGTGGATAAAATGGATGTAGAGTTGATAAAAATGGATGTAGAGGGGATAAAATGGATGTAGAGTGGATAAAATTGATGTAGAGTGGATAAAATGGATGTAGAGTGGATAAAAATGGATGTAGAGTGGATAAAATGGATGTAGAGTGGGTAAAATGGATGTAGAGTGGATAAAACGGATGTAGAGTGGATAAAATGGATGCAGAGTGGATAAAATGGATGTGGAGTGGATAAAATGGATGTAGAGTTGATAAAATGGATGTAAAGTGGATAAAATGGATGTAGAGTTAATAAAAATGGATGTAGAGTGGAAATAATGGATGTAGAGAGGATAAAATGGATGTAGAGTGGATAAAATGGATGTAGAGTTCATAAAAATGGATGTAGAGTGGATAAAATTGATGTAGAGCGGATAAAATGGATGTAGAGTGGATAAAATGGATGTGGAGTGGATAACAATGGATGTAGAGTGGATAAAATGGATGTAGAGTTGATAAAAATGGATGTAGAGTGGATAAAAATGGATGTAGAGTGGATAAAATGGATGTAGAGTGGATAAAACGGATGTAGAGTGGATAAAAAAGGATGTAGAGGGGATAAAATGGATGTAGAGTGGATAAAATTGATGTAGAGTGGATAAAATGGATGTAGAGTGGATAAAAATGGATGTAGAGTGGATAAAATGGATGTAGAGTACATAAAATGGATGTAGAGTGGATAAAACGGATGTAGAGTGGATAAAATGGATGTAGAGTGGATAAAATGGATGTGGAGTGGATAACAATGGATGTAGAGTGGATAAAATGGATGTAGAGTGGATAAAAATGGATGTAGAGTGGATAAAATGGATGTAGAGTGGATAAAAATGGATGTAGAGTGGATAAAATGGATGTAGGGTGGATAAAACGGATGTGGAGTGGATAAAAAAGGATGTAGAGGGGATAAAATGGATGTAGAGTGGATAAAATTGATGTAGAGGGGATAAAATGGATGTAGAGTGGATAAAATTGATGTAGAGTGGATAAAATGGATGTAGAGTGGATAAAAATGGATGTAGAGTGGATAAAATGGATGTAGAGTGGGTAAAATAGATGTAGAGTGGATAAAATGGATGTAGAGTTGATAAAAATGGATGTAGAGTGGACAAAATGGATGTAGAGCGGATAAAATGGATGTAGAGTGGATAAAATGGATGTAGAGTGGATAAAATTGATGTAGAGTGGATAAAATTGATGTAGAGTGGATAAAATGGATGTGGAGTGGATAACAATGGATGTAGAGTGGATAAAATGGATGTAGAGTTGATAAAAATGGATGTAGAGTGGATAAAAATGGATGTGGAGTGGATAAAATGGATGTAGAGTGGATAAAACGGATGTAGAGTGGATAAAAAAGGATGTAGAGGGGATAAAATGGATGTAGAGTGGATAAAATTGATGTAGAGTGGATAAAAAGGATGTAGAGTTAATAAAAATGGATGTAGAGTGGACAAAATAGATGTAGAGTGGATAAAATGGATGTAGATTGGATAAAAATAGATGTAGAGTGGATAAAATGGATGTAGAGTGGATAAAACGGATGTAGAGTGGATAAAAAAGGATGTAGAGGGGATAAAATGGATGTAGAGTGGATAAAATTGATGTAGAGTGGATAAAATGGATGTAGAGTGGATAAAATGGATGTGGAGTGGATAACAATGGATGTAGAGTATATAAAATGGATGTAGAGTACATAAAATGGATGTAGAGTGGATAAAAATGGATGTAGAGTGGATAAAATGGATGTAGATTGGATAAAAATAGATGTAGAGTGGATAAAATGGATGTAGAGTGGATAAAACGGATGTAGAGTGGATAAAAAAGGATGTAGAGGGGATAAAATGGATGTAGAGTGGATAAAATTGATGTAGAGCGGATAAAATGGATGTAGAGTGGATAAAATGGATGTGGAGTGGATAAAATGGATGTAGAGTGGATAAAATGGATGTAGAGTTGATAAAAATGGATGTAGAGTTAATAAAAATGGATGTAGAGTGGACAAAATAGATGTAGAGTGGATAAAATGGATGTAGAGTTGATAAAAATGGATGTAGAGTGGACAAAATAGATGTAGAGTGGATAAAAATGGATGTAGAGTGGTATAAAATGGATGTGGAGTGGATAAAAATGGATGTAGAGAGGATAAAATGGATGTAGAGTGGATAAAAATGGATGTAGAGTGGATAAAATGGATGTAGAGTGGATAAAAATGGATGTAGAGTGGATAAAATGGATGTAGAGTGGATAAAATGGATGTAGAGTGGATAAAATGGATGTAGAGTTGATAAAAATGGATGTAGAGTTAATAAAAATGGATGTAGAGTGGACAAAATAGATGTAGAGTGGATAAAATGGATGTAGAGTTGATAAAAATGGATGTAGAGTGGACAAAATAGATGTAGAGTGGATAAAAATGGATGTAGAGTGGTATAAAATGGATGTAGAGTGGATAAAAATGGATGTAGAGTGGACAAAATGGATGTAGAGTTAATAAAAATGGATGTAGAGTGGAAATAATGGATGTAGAGAGGATAAAATGGATGTAGAGTGGATAAAATGGATGTAGAGTTCATAAAAATGGATGTAGAGTGGATAAAATTGTTGTAGAGCGGATAAAATGGATGTAGAGTGGATAAAATGGATGTGGAGTGGATAACAATGGATGTAGAGTGGATAAAATGGATGTAGAGTTGATAAAAATGGATGTAGAGTTAATAAAAATGGATGTAGAGTGGACAAAATCGATGTAGAGTGGATAAAATGGATGTAGAGTTGATAAAAATGGATGTAGAGTGGATAAAATAGATGTAGAGTGGATAAAAATGGATGTAGAGTGGTATAAAATGGATGTGGAGTGGATAAAAATGGATGTAGAGAGGATAAAATGGATGTAGAGTGGATAAAAATGGATGTAGAGTGGATAAAATGGATGTAGAGTGGATAAAAATGAATGTAGAGTGGATATAATGGATGTAGAGTGGATAAAATGGATGTAGAGTGGATAAAATGGATGTAGAGTTGATAAAAATGGATGTAGAGTTAATAAAAATGGATGTAGAGTGGACAAAATAGATGTAGAGTGGATAAAATGGATGTAGAGTTGATAAAAATGGATGTAGAGTGGACAAAATTGATGTAGAGTGGATAAAAATGGATGTAGAGTGGTATAAAATGGATGTAGAGTGGATAAAAATGGATGTAGAGTGAATAAAAATGGATGTAGAGAGGATAAAATGGATGTAGAATGGATAAAAATGGATGTAGAGTGGATAAAATGGATGTAGAGTGGATAAAATGGATGTAGAGTGGATAAAATGGATGTAGAGTGGATAAAATGGATGTAGAGTGGATAAAATGGATGTAGAGTTGATAAAAATGGATGTAGAGTGGACAAAATGGATGTAGAGTTAATAAAAATGGATGTAGAGTGGAAATAATGGATGTAGAGAGGATAAAATGGATGTAGAGTGGATAAAATGGATGTAGAGTTCATAAAAATGGATGTAGAGTGGATAAAATTGATGTAGAGCGGATAAAATGGATGTAGAGTGGATAAAATGGATGTAGAGTGGATAACAATGGATGTAGAGTGGATAAAATGGATGTAGAGTGGATAAAAATGGATGTAGAGTGGATAAAAATGGATGTAGAGTGGATAAAATGGATGTAGAGTGGATAAAACGGATGTAGAGTGGATAAAAAAGGATGTAGAGGGGATAAAATGGATGTAGAGTGGATAAAATTGATGTAGAGTGGATAAAATGGATGTAGAGTGGATAAAAATGGATGTAGAGTGGATAAAATTGATGTAGAGTGGGTAAAATGGATGTAGAGTGGATAAAACGGATGCAGAGTGGATAAAATGGATGCAGAGTGGATAAAATGGATGTGGAGTGGATAAAATGGATGTAGAGTTGATAAAATGGATGTAAAGTGGATAAAATGGATGTAGAGTTAATAAAAATGGATGTAGAGTGGAAATAATGGATGTAGAGAGGATAAAATGGATGTAGAGTGGATAAAATGGATGTAGAGTTCATAAAAATGGATGTAGAGTGGATAAAATTGATGTAGAGCGGATAAAATGGATGTAGAGTGGATAAAATGGATGTGGAGTGGATAACAATGGATGTAGAGTGGATAAAATGGATGTAGAGTTGATAAAAATGGATGTAGAGTGGATAAAAATGGATGTAGAGTGGATAAAATGGATGTAGAGTGGATAAAACGGATGTAGAGTGGATAAAAAAGGATGTAGAGGGGATAAAATGGATGTAGAGTGGATAAAATTGATGTAGAGTGGATAAAATGGATGTAGAGTGGATAAAAATGGATGTAGAGTGGATAAAATGGATGTAGAGTACATAAAATGGATGTAGAGTGGATAAAATGGATGTAGAGTGGATAAAATGGATGTAGAGTGGATAAAATGGATGTGGAGTGGATAACAATGGATGTAGAGTGGATAAAATGGATGTAGAGTGGATAAAAATGGATGTAGAGTGGATAAAATGGATGTAGAGTGGATAAAACGGATGTAGAGTGGATAAAAAAGGATGTAGAGGGGATAAAATGGATGTAGAGTGGATAAAATTGATGTAGAGTGGATAAATTGGATGTAGAGTGGATAAAAATGGATGTAGAGTGGATAAAATGGATGTAGAGTGGGTAAAATAGATGTAGAGTGGATAAAATGGATGTAGAGTTGATAAAAATGGATGTAGAGTGGACAAAATGGATGTAGAGCGGATAAAATGGATGTAGAGTGGATAAAATGGATGTAGAGTGGATAAAATTGATGTAGAGTGGATAAAATGGATGTGGAGTGGATAACAATGGATGTAGAGTGGATAAAATGGATGTAGAGTTGATAAAAATGGATGTAGAGTGGATAAAAATGGATGTAGAGTGGATAAAATAGATGTAGAGTGGATAAAATGGATGTAGAGTTGATAAAAATGGATGTAGAGTGGACAAAATAGATGTAGAGTGGATAAAAATGGATGTAGAGTGGATAAAAATGGATGTAGAGAGGATAAAATGGATGTAGAGTGGATAAAAATGGATGTAGAGTGGATAAAATGGATGTAGAGTGGATAAAAATGAATGTAGAGTGGATATAATGGATGTAGAGTGGATAAAACGGATGTAGAGTGGATAAAATGGATGTAGAGTGGATAAAATGGATGTGGAGTGGATAACAATGGATGTAGAGTGGATAAAATGGATGTAGAGTGGATAAAAATGGATGTAGAGTGGATAAAATGGATGTAGAGTGGATAAAAATGGATGTAGAGTGGATAAAATGGATGTAGGGTGGATAAAACGGATGTAGAGTGGATAAAAAAGGATGTAGAGGGGATAAAATGGATGTAGAGTGGATAAAATTGATGTAGAGGGGATAAAATGGATGTAGAGTGGATAAAATTGATGTAGAGTGGATAAAATGGATGTAGAGTGGATAAAAATGGATGTAGAGTGGATAAAATGGATGTAGAGTGGGTAAAATAGATGTAGAGTGGATAAAATGGATGTAGAGTTGATAAAAATGGATGTAGAGTGGACAAAATGGATGTAGAGCGGATAAAATGGATGTAGAGTGGATAAAATGGATGTAGAGTGGATAAAATTGATGTAGAGTGGATAAAATGGATGTAGAGTGGATAAAATGGATGTGGAGTGGATAACAATGGATGTAGAGTGGATAAAATGGATGTAGAGTTGATAAAAATGGATGTAGAGTGGATAAAAATGGATGTGGAGTGGATAAAATGGATGTAGAGTGGATAAAACGGATGTAGAGTGGATAAAAAAGGATGTAGAGGGGATAAAATGGATGTAGAGTGGATAAAATTGATGTAGAGTGGATAAAAAGGATGTAGAGTTAATAAAAATGGATGTAGAGTGGACAAAATAGATGTAGAGTGGATAAAATGGATGTAGATTGGATAAAAATAGATGTAGAGTGGATAAAATGGATGTAGAGTGGATAAAACGGATGTAGAGTGGATAAAAAAGGATGTAGAGGGGATAAAATGGATGTAGAGTGGATAAAATTGATGTAGAGTGGATAAAATGGATGTAGAGTGGATAAAATGGATGTGGAGTGGATAACAATGGATGTAGAGTATATAAAATGGATGTAGAGTACATAAAATGGATGTAGAGTGGATAAAAATGGATGTAGAGTGGATAAAATGGATGTAGATTGGATAAAAATAGATGTAGAGTGGATAAAATGGATGTAGAGTGGATAAAACGGATGTAGAGTGGATAAAAAAGGATGTAGAGGGGATAAAATGGATGTAGAGTGGATAAAATTGATGTAGAGCGGATAAAATGGATGTAGAGTGGATAAAATGGATGTGGCGTGGATAACATGGATGTAGAGTGGATAAAATGGATGTAGAGTTGATAAAAATGGATGTAGAGTTAATAAAAATGGATGTAGAGTGGACAAAATAGATGTAGAGTGGATAAAATGGATGTAGAGTTGATAAAAATGGATGTAGAGTGGACAAAATAGATGTAGAGTGGATAAAAATGGATGTAGAGTGGTATAAAATGGATGTGGAGTGGATAAAAATGGATGTAGAGAGGATAAAATGGATGTAGAGTGGATAAAAATGGATGTAGAGTGGATAAAATGGATGTAGAGTGGATAAAAATGGATGTAGAGTGGATAAAATGGATGTAGAGTGGATAAAATGGATGTAGAGTGGATAAAATGGATGTAGAGTTGATAAAAATGGATGTAGAGTTAATAAAAATGGATGTAGAGTGGACAAAATAGATGTAGAGTGGATAAAATGGATGTAGAGTTGATAAAAATGGATGTAGAGTGGACAAAATAGATGTAGAGTGGATAAAAATGGATGTAGAGTGGTATAAAATGGATGTAGAGTGGATAAAAATGGATGTAGAGTGGACAAAATGGATGTAGAGTTAATAAAAATGGATGTAGAGTGGAAATAATGGATGTAGAGAGGATAAAATGGATGTAGAGTGGATAAAATGGATGTAGAGTTCATAAAAATGGATGTAGAGTGGATAAAATTGATGTAGAGCGGATAAAATGGATGTAGAGTGGATAAAATGGATGTGGAGTGGATAACAATGGATGTAGAGTGGATAAAATGGATGTAGAGTTGATAAAAATGGATGTAGAGTTAATAAAAATGGATGTAGAGTGGACAAAATAGATGTAGAGTGGATAAAATGGATGTAGAGTTGATAAAAATGGATGTAGAGTGGACAAAATAGATGTAGAGTGGATAAAAATGGATGTAGAGTGGTATAAAATGGATGTGGAGTGGATAAAAATGGATGTAGAGAGGATAAAATGGATGTAGAGTGGATAAAAATGGATGTAGAGTGGATAAAATGGATGTAGAGTGGATAAAAATGAATGTAGAGTGGATATAATGGATGTAGAGTGGATAAAATGGATGTAGAGTGGATAAAATGGATGTAGAGTTGATAAAAATGGATGTAGAGTTAATAAAAATGGATGTAGAGTGGACAAAATAGATGTAGAGTGGATAAAATGGATGTAGAGTTGATAAAAATGGATGTAGAGTGGACAAAATAGATGTAGAGTGGATAAAAATGGATGTAGAGTGGTATAAAATGGATGTAGAGTGGATAAAAATGGATGTAGAGTGAATAAAAATGGATGTAGAGAGGATAAAATGGATGTAGAATGGATAAAAATGGATGTAGAGTGGATAAAATGGATGTAGAGTGGATAAAATGGATGTAGAGTGGATAAAATGGATGTAGAGTGGGTAAAATTGATGTAGAGTGGATAAAATGGATGTAGAGTTGATAAAAATGGATGTAGAGTGGACAAAATGGATGTAGAGTTAATAAAAATGGATGTAGAGTGGAAATAATGGATGTAGAGAGGATAAAATGGATGTAGAGTGGATAAAATGGATGTAGAGTTCATAAAAATGGATGTAGAGTGGATAAAATTGATGTAGAGCGGATAAAATGGATGTAGAGTGGATAAAATGGATGTGGAGTGGATAACAATGGATGTAGAGTGGATAAAATGGATGTAGAGTTGATAAAAATGGATGTAGAGTGGATAAAAATGGATGTAGAGTGGATAAAATGGATGTAGAGTGGATAAAACGGATGTAGAGTGGATAAAAAAGGATGTAGAGGGGATAAAATGGATGTAGAGTGGATAAAATTGATGTAGAGTGGATAAAATGGATGTAGAGTGGATAAAAATGGATGTAGAGTGGATAAAATGGATGTAGAGTGGGTAAAATGGATGTAGAGTGGATAAAACGGATGCAGAGTGGATAAAATGGATGCAGAGTGGATAAAATGGATGTGGAGTGGATAAAATGGATGTAGAGTTGATAAAATGGATGTAAAGTGGATAAAATGGATGTAGAGTTAATAAAAATGGATGTAGAGTGGAAATAATGGATGTAGAGAGGATAAAATGGATGTAGAGTGGATAAAATGGATGTAGAGTTCATAAAAATGGATGTAGAGTGGATAAAATTGATGTAGAGCGGATAAAATGGATGTAGAGTGGATAAAATGGATGTGGAGTGGATAACAATGGATGTAGAGTGGATAAAATGGATGTAGAGTTGATAAAAATGGATGTAGAGTGGATAAAAATGGATGTAGAGTGGATAAAATGGATGTAGAGTGGATAAAACGGATGTAGAGTGGATAAAAAAGGATGTAGAGGGGATAAAATGGATGTAGAGTGGATAAAATTGATGTAGAGTGGATAAAATGGATGTAGAGTGGATAAAAATGGATGTAGAGTGGATAAAATGGATGTAGAGTACATAAAATGGATGTAGAGTGGATAAAACGGATGTAGAGTGGATAAAATGGATGTAGAGTGGATAAAATGGATGTGGAGTGGATAACAATGGATGTAGAGTGGATAAAATGGATGTAGAGTGGATAAAAATGGATGTAGAGTGGATAAAATGGATGTAGAGTGGATAAAACGGATGTAGAGTGGATAAAAAAGGATGTAGAGGGGATAAAATGGATGTAGAGTGGATAAAATTGATGTAGAGTGGATAAATTGGATGTAGAGTGGATAAAAATGGATGTAGAGTGGATAAAATGGATGTAGAGTGGGTAAAATAGATGTAGAGTGGATAAAATGGATGTAGAGTTGATAAAAATGGATGTAGAGTGGACAAAATGGATGTAGAGCGGATAAAATGGATGTAGAGTGGATAAAATGGATGTAGAGTGGATAAAATTGATGTAGAGTGGATAAAATGGATGTGGAGTGGATAACAATGGATGTAGAGTGGATAAAATGGATGTAGAGTTGATAAAAATGGATGTAGAGTGGATAAAAATGGATGTAGAGTGGATAAAATAGATGTAGAGTGGATAAAATGGATGTAGAGTTGATAAAAATGGATGTAGAGTGGACAAAATAGATGTAGAGTGGATAAAAATGGATGTAGAGTGGATAAAAATGGATGTAGAGAGGATAAAATGGATGTAGAGTGGATAAAAATGGATGTAGAGTGGATAAAATGGATGTAGAGTGGATAAAAATGAATGTAGAGTGGATATAATGGATGTAGAGTGGATAAAACGGATGTAGAGTGGATAAAATGGATGTAGAGTGGATAAAATGGATGTGGAGTGGATAACAATGGATGTAGAGTGGATAAAATGGATGTAGAGTGGATAAAAATGGATGTAGAGTGGATAAAATGGATGTAGAGTGGATAAAAATGGATGTAGAGTGGATAAAATGGATGTAGGGTGGATAAAACGGATGTAGAGTGGATAAAAAAGGATGTAGAGGGGATAAAATGGATGTAGAGTGGATAAAATTGATGTAGAGGGGATAAAATGGATGTAGAGTGGATAAAATTGATGTAGAGTGGATAAAATGGATGTAGAGTGGATAAAAATGGATGTAGAGTGGATAAAATGGATGTAGAGTGGGTAAAATAGATGTAGAGTGGATAAAATGGATGTAGAGTTGATAAAAATGGATGTAGAGTGGACAAAATGGATGTAGAGCGGATAAAATGGATGTAGAGTGGATAAAATGGATGTAGAGTGGATAAAATTGATGTAGAGTGGATAAAATTGATGTAGAGTGGATAAAATGGATGTGGAGTGGATAACAATGGATGTAGAGTGGATAAAATGGATGTAGAGTTGATAAAAATGGATGTAGAGTGGATAAAAATGGATGTGGAGTGGATAAAATGGATGTAGAGTGGATAAAACGGATGTAGAGTGGATAAAAAAGGATGTAGAGGGGATAAAATGGATGTAGAGTGGATAAAATTGATGTAGAGTGGATAAAAAGGATGTAGAGTTAATAAAAATGGATGTAGAGTGGACAAAATAGATGTAGAGTGGATAAAATGGATGTAGATTGGATAAAAATAGATGTAGAGTGGATAAAATGGATGTAGAGTGGATAAAACGGATGTAGAGTGGATAAAAAAGGATGTAGAGGGGATAAAATGGATGTAGAGTGGATAAAATTGATGTAGAGCGGATAAAATGGATGTAGAGTGGATAAAATGGATGTGGAGTGGATAACAATGGATGTAGAGTATATAAAATGGATGTAGAGTACATAAAATGGATGTAGAGTGGATAAAAATGGATGTAGAGTGGATAAAATGGATGTAGATTGGATAAAAATAGATGTAGAGTGGATAAAATGGATGTAGAGTGGATAAAACGGATGTAGAGTGGATAAAAAAGGATGTAGAGGGGATAAAATGGATGTAGAGTGGATAAAATTGATGTAGAGCGGATAAAATGGATGTAGAGTGGATAAAATGGATGTGGAGTGGATAAAATGGATGTAGAGTGGATAAAATGGATGTAGAGTTGATAAAAATGGATGTAGAGTTAATAAAAATGGATGTAGAGTGGACAAAATAGATGTAGAGTGGATAAAATGGATGTAGAGTTGATAAAAATGGATGTAGAGTGGACAAAATAGATGTAGAGTGGATAAAAATGGATGTAGAGTGGTATAAAATGGATGTGGAGTGGATAAAAATGGATGTAGAGAGGATAAAATGGATGTAGAGTGGATAAAAATGGATGTAGAGTGGATAAAATGGATGTAGAGTGGATAAAAATGGATGTAGAGTGGATAAAATGGATGTAGAGTGGATAAAATGGATGTAGAGTGGATAAAATGGATGTAGAGTTGATAAAAATGGATGTAGAGTTAATAAAAATGGATGTAGAGTGGACAAAATAGATGTAGAGTGGATAAAATGGATGTAGAGTTGATAAAAATGGATGTAGAGTGGACAAAATAGATGTAGAGTGGATAAAAATGGATGTAGAGTGGTATAAAATGGATGTAGAGTGGATAAAAATGGATGTAGAGTGGACAAAATGGATGTAGAGTTAATAAAAATGGATGTAGAGTGGAAATAATGGATGTAGAGAGGATAAAATGGATGTAGAGTGGATAAAATGGATGTAGAGTTCATAAAAATGGATGTAGAGTGGATAAAATTGATGTAGAGCGGATAAAATGGATGTAGAGTGGATAAAATGGATGTGGAGTGGATAACAATGGATGTAGAGTGGATAAAATGGATGTAGAGTTGATAAAAATGGATGTAGAGTTAATAAAAATGGATGTAGAGTGGACAAAATAGATGTAGAGTGGATAAAATGGATGTAGAGTTGATAAAAATGGATGTAGAGTGGACAAAATAGATGTAGAGTGGATAAAAATGGATGTAGAGTGGTATAAAATGGATGTGGAGTGGATAAAAATGGATGTAGAGAGGATAAAATGGATGTAGAGTGGATAAAAATGGATGTAGAGTGGATAAAATGGATGTAGAGTGGATAAAAATGGATGTAGAGTGGATATAATGGATGTAGAGTGGATAAAATGGATGTAGAGTGGATAAAATGGATGTAGAGTTGATAAAAATGGATGTAGAGTTAATAAAAATGGATGTAGAGTGGACAAAATAGATGTAGAGTGGATAAAATGGATGTAGAGTTGATAAAAATGGATGTAGAGTGGACAAAATAGATGTAGAGTGGATAAAAATGGATGTAGAGTGGTATAAAATGGATGTAGAGTGGATAAAAATGGATGTAGAGTGAATAAAAATGGATGTAGAGAGGATAAAATGGATGTAGAATGGATAAAAATGGATGTAGAGTGGATAAAATGGATGTAGAGTGGATAAAATGGATGTAGAGTGGATAAAATGGATGTAGAGTGGGTAAAATAGATGTAGAGTGGATAAAATGGATGTAGAGTTGATAAAAATGGATGTAGAGTGGACAAAATGGATGTAGAGTTAATAAAAATGGATGTAGAGTGGAAATAATGGATGTAGAGAGGATAAAATGGATGTAGAGTGGATAAAATGGATGTAGAGTTCATAAAAATGGATGTAGAGTGGATAAAATTGATGTAGAGCGGATAAAATGGATGTAGAGTGGATAAAATGGATGTGGAGTGGATAACAATGGATGTAGAGTGGATAAAATGGATGTAGAGTTGATAAAAATGGATGTAGAGTGGATAAAAATGGATGTAGAGTGGATAAAATGGATGTAGAGTGGATAAAACGGATGTAGAGTGGATAAAAAAGGATGTAGAGGGGATAAAATGGATGTAGAGTGGATAAAATTGATGTAGAGTGGATAAAATGGATGTAGAGTGGATAAAAATGGATGTAGAGTGGATAAAATGGATGTAGAGTGGGTAAAATGGATGTAGAGTGGATAAAACGGATGCAGAGTGGATAAAATGGATGCAGAGTGGATAAAATGGATGTTGAGTGGATAAAATGGATGTAGAGTTGATAAAATGGATGTAAAGTGGATAAAATGGATGTAGAGTTAATAAAAATGGATGTAGAGTGGAAATAATGGATGTAGAGAGGATAAAATGGATGTAGAGTGGATAAAATGGATGTAGAGTTCATAAAAATGGATGTAGAGTGGATAAAATTGATGTAGAGCGGATAAAATGGATGTAGAGTGGATAAAATGGATGTGGAGTGGATAACAATGGATGTAGAGTGGATAAAATGGATGTAGAGTTGATAAAAATGGATGTAGAGTGGATAAAAAAGGATGTAGAGTGGATAAAATGGATGTAGAGTGGATAAAACGGATGTAGAGTGGATAAAAAAGGATGTAGAGGGGATAAAATGGATGTAGAGTGGATAAAATTGATGTAGAGTGGATAAAATGGATGTAGAGTGGATAAAAATGGATGTAGAGTGGATAAAATGGATGTAGAGTAGATAAAATGGATGTAGAGTGGATAAAACGGATGTAGAGTGGATAAAATGGATGTAGAGTGGATAAAATGGATGTGGAGTGGATAACAATGGATGTAGAGTGGATAAAATGGATGTAGAGTGGATAAAAATGGATGTAGAGTGGATAAAATGGATGTAGAGTGGATAAAACGGATGTAGAGTGGATAAAAAAGGATGTAGAGGGGATAAAATGGATGTAGAGTGGATAAAATTGATGTAGAGTGGATAAATTGGATGTAGAGTGGATAAAAATGGATGTAGAGTGGATAAAATGGATGTAGAGTGGGTAAAATAGATGTAGAGTGGATAAAATGGATGTAGAGTTGATAAAAATGGATGTAGAGTGGACAAAATGGATGTAGAGCGGATAAAATGGATGTAGAGTGGATAAAATGGATGTAGAGTGGATAAAATTGATGTAGAGTGGATAAAATGGATGTGGAGTGGATAACAATGGATGTAGAGTGGATAAAATGGATGTAGAGTTGATAAAAATGGATGTAGAGTGGATAAAAATGGATGTAGAGTGGATAAAATAGATGTAGAGTGGATAAAATGGATGTAGAGTTGATAAAAATGGATGTAGAGTGGACAAAATAGATGTAGAGTGGATAAAAATGGATGTAGAGTGGTATAAAATGGATGTGGAGTGGATAAAAATGGATGTAGAGTGGATAAAATGGATGTAGAGTGGATAAAAATGGATGTAGAGTGGATAAAATGGATGTAGAGTGGATAAAAATGAATGTAGAGTGGATATAATGGATGTAGAGTGGATAAAATGGATGTAGAGTGGATAAAATGGATGTAGAGTTGATAAAAATGGATGTAGAGTTAATAAAAATGGATGTAGAGTGGACAAAATAGATGTAGAGTGGATAAAATGGATGTAGAGTTGATAAAAATGGATGTAGAGTGGACAAAATAGATGTAGAGTGGATAAAAATGGATGTAGAGTGGTATAAAATGGATGTAGAGTGGATAAAAATGGATGTAGAGTGAATAAAAATGGATGTAGAGAGGATAAAATGGATGTAGAATGGATAAAAATGGATGTAGAGTGGATAAAATGGATGTAGAGTGGATAAAATGGATGTAGAGTGGATAAAATGGATGTAGAGTGGGTAAAATAGATGTAGAGTGGATAAAATGGATGTAGAGTTGATAAAAATGGATGTAGAGTGGACAAAATGGATGTAGAGTTAATAAAAATGGATGTAGAGTGGAAATAATGGATGTAGAGAGGATAAAATGGATGTAGAGTGGATAAAATGGATGTAGAGTTCATAAAAATGGATGTAGAGTGGATAAAATTGATGTAGAGCGGATAAAATGGATGTAGAGTGGATAAAATGGATGTGGAGTGGATAACAATGGATGTAGAGTGGATAAAATGGATGTAGAGTTGATAAAAATGGATGTAGAGTGGATAAAAATGGATGTAGAGTGGATAAAATGGATGTAGAGTGGATAAAACGGATGTAGAGTGGATAAAAAAGGATGTAGAGGGGATAAAATGGATGTAGAGTGGATAAAATTGATGTAGAGTGGATAAAATGGATGTAGAGTGGATAAAAATGGATGTAGAGTGGATAAAATGGATGTAGAGTGGGTAAAATGGATGTAGAGTGGATAAAACGGATGCAGAGTGGATAAAATGGATGCAGAGTGGATAAAATGGATGTGGAGTGGATAAAATGGATGTAGAGTTGATAAAATGGATGTAAAGTGGATAAAATGGATGTAGAGTTAATAAAAATGGATGTAGAGTGGAAATAATGGATGTAGAGAGGATAAAATGGATGTAGAGTGGATAAAATGGATGTAGAGTTCATAAAAATGGATGTAGAGTGGATAAAATTGATGTAGAGCGGATAAAATGGATGTAGAGTGGATAAAATGGATGTGGAGTGGATAACAATGGATGTAGAGTGGATAAAATGGATGTAGAGTTGATAAAAATGGATGTAGAGTGGATAAAAATGGATGTAGAGTGGATAAAATGGATGTAGAGTGGATAAAACGGATGTAGAGTGGATAAAAAAGGATGTAGAGGGGATAAAATGGATGTAGAGTGGATAAAATTGATGTAGAGTGGATAAAATGGATGTAGAGTGGATAAAAATGGATGTAGAGTGGATAAAATGGATGTAGAGTACATAAAATGGATGTAGAGTGGATAAAACGGATGTAGAGTGGATAAAATGGATGTAGAGTGGATAAAATGGATGTGGAGTGGATAACAATGGATGTAGAGTGGATAAAATGGATGTAGAGTGGATAAAAATGGATGTAGAGTGGATAAAATGGATGTAGAGTGGAAAAAACGGATGTAGAGTGGATAAAAAAGGATGTAGAGGGGATAAAATGGATGTAGAGTGGATAAAATTGATGTAGAGTGGATAAATTGGATGTAGAGTGGATAAAAATGGATGTAGAGTGGATAAAATGGATGTAGAGTGGGTAAAATAGATGTAGAGTGGATAAAATGGATGTAGAGTTGATAAAAATGGATGTAGAGTGGATAAAATGGATGTAGAGTTGATAAAAATGGATGTAGAGTGGATAAAAATGGATGTAGAGTGGATAAAATGGATGTAGAGTGGATAAAACGGATGTAGAGTGGATAAAATGGATGCAGAGTGGATAAAATGGATGTGGAGTGGATAAAATGGATGTAGAGTTGATAAAATGGATGTAAAGTGGATAAAATGGATGTAGAGTTAATAAAAATGGATGTAGAGAGGAAATAATGGATGTAGAGAGGATAAAATGGATGTAGAGTGGATAAAATGGATGTAGAGTTCATAAAAATGGATGTAGAGTGGATAAAATTGATGTAGAGCGGATAAAATGGATGTAGAGTGGATAAAATGGATGTGGAGTGGATAACAATGGATGTAGAGTGGATAAAATGGATGTAGAGTTGATAAAAATGGATGTAGAGTGGATAAAAATGGATGTAGAGTGGATAAAATGGATGTAGTGTGGATAAAACGGATGTAGAGTGGATAAAAAAGGATGTAGAGGGGATAAAATGGATGTAGAGTGGATAAAATTGATGTAGAGTGGATAAAATGGATGTAGAGTGGATAAAAATGGATGTAGAGTGGATAAAATGGATGTAGAGTACATAAAATGGATGTAGAGTGGATAAAACGGATGTAGAGTGGATAAAATGGATGTAGAGTGGATAAAATGGATGTGGAGTGGATAACAATGGATGTAGAGTGGATAAAATTGATGTAGAGTGGATAAAATGGATGTAGAGTGGATAAAAATGGATGTAGAGTGGATAAAATGGATGTAGAGTGGGTAAAATAGATGTAGAGTGGATAAAATGGATGTAGAGTTGATAAAAATGGATGTAGAGTGGACAAAATGGATGTAGAGCGGATAAAATGGATGTAGAGTGGATAAAATGGATGTAGAGTGGATAAAATTGATGTAGAGTGGATAAAATTGATGTAGAGTGGATAAAATGGATGTGGAGTGGATAACAATGGATGTAGAGTGGATAAAATGGATGTAGAGTTGATAAAAATGGATGTAGAGTGGATAAAAATGGATGTAGAGTGGATAAAATGGATGTAGAGTGGATAAAACGGATGTAGAGTGGATAAAAAAGGATGTAGAGGGGATAAAATGGATGCAGAGTGGATAAAATGGATGTGGAGTGGATAAAATGGATGTAGAGTTGATAAAATGGATGTAAAGTGGATAAAATGGATGTAGAGTTAATAAAAATGGATGTAGAGTGGAAATAATGGATGTAGAGAGGATAAAATGGATGTAGAGTGGATAAAATGGATGTAGAGTTCATAAAAATGGATGTAGAGTGGATAAAATTGATGTAGAGCGGATAAAATGGATGTAGAGTGGATAAAATGGATGTGGAGTGGATAACAATGGATGTAGAGTGGATAAAATGGATGTAGAGTTGATAAAAATGGATGTAGAGTGGATAAAAATGGATGTAGAGTGGATAAAATGGATGTAGAGTGGATAAAACGGATGTAGAGTGGATAAAAAAGGATGTAGAGGGGATAAAATGGATGTAGAGTGGATAACAATGGATGTAGAGTGGATAAAATGGATGTAGAGTGGATAAAAATGGATGTAGAGTGGATAAAATGGATGTAGAGTGGATAAAACGGATGTAGAGTGGATAAAAAAGGATGTAGAGGGGATAAAATGGATGTAGAGTGGATAAAATTGATGTAGAGTGGATAAATTGGATGTAGAGTGGATAAAAATGGATGTAGAGTGGATAAAATGGATGTAGAGTGGGTAAAATAGATGTAGAGTGGATAAAATGGATGTAGAGTTGATAAAAATGGATGTAGAGTGGACAAAATGGATGTAGAGCGGATAAAATGGATGTAGAGTGGATAAAATGGATGTAGAGTGGATAAAATTGATGTAGAGTGGATAAAATGGATGTGGAGTGGATAACAATGGATGTAGAGTGGATAAAATGGATGTAGAGTTGATAAAAATGGATGTAGAGTGGATAAAAATGGATGTAGAGTGGATAAAATGGATGTAGAGTGGATAAAACGGATGTAGAGTGGATAAAATGGATGCAGAGTGGATAAAATGGATGTGGAGTGGATAAAATGGATGTAGAGTTGATAAAATGGATGTAAAGTGGATAAAATGGATGTAGAGTTAATAAAAATGGATGTAGAGTGGAAATAATGGATGTAGAGAGGATAAAATGGATGTAGAGTGGATAAAATGGATGTAGAGTTCATAAAAATGGATGTAGAGTGGATAAAATTGATGTAGAGCGGATAAAATGGATGTAGAGTGGATAAAATGGATGTGGAGTGGATAACAATGGATGTAGAGTGGATAAAATGGATGTAGAGTTGATAAAAATGGATGTAGAGTGGATAAAAATGGATGTAGAGTGGATAAAATGGATGTAGAGTGGATAAAACGGATGTAGAGTGGATAAAAAAGGATGTAGAGGGGATAAAATGGATGTAGAGTGGATAAAATTGATGTAGAGTGGATAAAATGGATGTAGAGTGGATAAAAATGGATGTAGAGTGGATAAAATGGATGTAGAGTACATAAAATGGATGTAGAGTGGATAAAACGGATGTAGAGTGGATAAAATGGATGTAGAGTGGATAAAATGGATGTGGAGTGGATAACAATGGATGTAGAGTGGATAAAATTGATGTAGAGTGGATAAAATGGATGTAGAGTGGATAAAAATGGATGTAGAGTGGATAAAATGGATGTAGAGTGGGTAAAATAGATGTAGAGTGGATAAAATGGATGTAGAGTTGATAAAAATGGATGTAGAGTGGACAAAATGGATGTAGGGCGGATAAAATGGATGTAGAGTGGATAAAATGGATGTAGAGTGGATAAAATTGATGTAGAGTGGATAAAATTGATGTAGAGTGGATAAAATGGATGTGGAGTGGATAACAATGGATGTAGAGTGGATAAAATGGATGTAGAGTGGATAAAACGGATGTAGAGTGGATAAAAAAGGATGTAGAGGGGATAAAATGGATGTAGAGTGGATAAAATTGATGTAGAGTGGATAAAATGGATGTAGAGTTAATAAAAATGGATGTAGAGTGGACAAAATAGATGTAGAGTGGATAAAATGGATGTAGAGTTGATAAAAATGGATGTAGAGTGGACAAAATAGATGTAGAGTGGATAAAAATGGATGTAGAGTGGTATAAAATTGATGTAGAGTGGATAAAATGGATGTAGAGTTGATAAAAATGGATGTAGAGTGGATAAAAATGGATGTAGAGAGGATAAAATGGATGTAGAGTGGATAAAAATGGATGTAGAGTGGATAAAATGGATGTAGAGTGGATAAAATGGATGTAGAGTGGATGAAATGGATGTAGAGTTGATAAAAATGGATGTAGAGTGGATAAAATGAATGTAGAGTAGATAAAATGGATGTAGAGTGGATAAAATGGATGTAGAGTTGATAAAATGGATGTAAAGTGGATAAAATGGATGTAGAGTTAATAAAAATTGATGTAGAGTGGAAATAATGGATGTAGAGAGGATAAAATGGATGTAGAGTGGATAAAATGGATGTAAAGTGGATAAAATGGATGTAGAGTTAATAAAAATGGATGTAGAGTGGAAATAATGGATGTAGAGAGGATAAAATGGATGTAGAGTGGATAAAATGGATGTAGAGTTCATAAAAATGGATGTAGAGTGGATAAAATTGATGTAGAGCGGATAAAATGGATGTAGAGTGGATAAAATGGATGTGGAGTGGATAACAATGGATGTAGAGTGGATAAAATGGATGTAGAGTTGATAAAAATGGATGTAGAGTGGATAAAATAGATGTAGAGTGGATAAAATGGATGTAGAGTTGATAAAAATGGATGTAGAGTGGATAAAATGGATGTAGAGTTGATAAAATGGATGTAAAGTGGATAAAATGGATGTAGAGTTAATAAAAATTGATGTAGAGTGGAAATAATGGATGTAGAGAGGATAAAATGGATGTAGAGTGGATAAAATGGATGTAGAGTGGATAAAATGGATGTGGAGTGGATAACAATGGATGTAGAGTGGATAAAATGGATGTACAGTTGATAAAAATGGATGTAGAGTGGATAAAAATGGATGTAGAGTGGATAAAATGGATGTAGAGTGGATAAAATGGATGTAGAGTGGATGAAATGGATGTAGAGTTGATAAAAATGGATGTAGAGTGGATAAAATGAATGTAGAGTAGATAAAATGGATGTAGAGTGGATAAAATGGATGTAGAGTGGATAAAACGGATGTAGAGTGGATAAAAAAGGATGTAGAGGGGATAAAATTGATGTAGAGTGGATAAAATTGGTGTAGAGTGGATAAGAATGGATGTAGAGTGGATAAAATGGATGTAGAGTGGGTAAAATGGATGTAGAGTGGATAAAACGGATGTAGAGTGGATAAAATGGATGTAGAGTGGATAAAATGGATGTGGAGTGGATAACAATGGATGTAGAGTGGATAAATTGAATGTAGAGTAGATAAAATGGATGTATAGTGGATAAAATGGATGTAGAGTTGATAAAATGGATGTAAAGTGGATAAAATGGATGTAGAGTTAATAAAAATGGATGTAGAGTGGAAATAATGGATGTAGAGAGGATAAAATGGATGTAGAGTGGATAAAATGGATGTAGAGTTCATAAAAATGGATGTAGAGTGGATAAAATTGATGTAGAGCGGATAAAATGGATGTAGAGTGGATAAAATGGATGTGGAGTGGATAACAATGGATGTAGAGTGGATAAAATGGATGTAGAGTTGATAAAAATGGATGTAGAGTGGATAAAATAGATGTAGAGTGGATAAAATGGATGTAGAGTTGATAAAAATGGATGTAGAGTGGACAAAATAGATGTAGAGTGGATAAAAATGGATGTAGAGTGGTATAAAATGGATGTAGAGTGGATAAAAATGGATGTAGAGTGGATAAAAATGGATGTAGAGAGGATAAAATGGATGTAGAGTGGATAAAAATGGATGTAGAGTGGATAAAATGGATGTAGAGTGGATAAAATGGATGTAGAGTGGATGAAATGGATGTAGAGTTGATAAAAATGGATGTAGAGTGGATAAAATGAATGTAGAGTAGATAAAATGGATGTAGAGTGGATAAAATGGATGTAGAGTTGATAAAATGGATGTAAAGTGGATAAAATGGATGTAGAGTTAATAAAAATTGATGTAGAGTGGAAATAATGGATGTAGAGAGGATAAAATGGATGTAGAGTGGATAAAATGGATGTAGAGTGGATAAAATGGATGTGGAGTGGATAACAATGGATGTAGAGTGGATAAAATGGATGTACAGTTGATAAAAATGGATGTAGAGTGGATAAAAATGGATGTAGAGTGGATAAAATGGATGTAGAGTGGATAAAACGGATGTAGAGTGGATAAAAAAGGATGTAGAGGGGATAAAATGGATGTAGAGTGGATAAAAATGGATGTAGAGTGAATAAAAATGGATGTAGAGAGGATAAAATGGATGTAGAATGGATAAAAATGGATGTAGAGTGGATAAAATGGATGTATAGTGGATAAAATGGATGTAGAGTTGATAAAATGGATGTAAAGTGGATAAAATGGATGTAGAGTTAATAAAAATGGATGTAGAGTGGAAATAATGGATGTAGAGAGGATAAAATGGATGTAGAGTGGATAAAATGGATGTAGAGTTCATAAAAATGGATGTAGAGTGGATAAAATTGATGTAGAGCGGATAAAATGGATGTAGAGTGGATAAAATGGATGTGGAGTGGATAACAATGGATGTAGAGTGGATAAAATGGATGTAGAGTTGATAAAAATGGATGTAGAGTGGATAAAATAGATGTAGAGTGGATAAAATGGATGTAGAGTTGATAAAAATGGATGTAGAGTGGACAAAATAGATGTAGAGTGGATAAAAATGGATGTAGAGTGGTATAAAATGGATGTAGAGTGGATAAAAATGGATGTAGAGTGGATAAAAATGGATGTAGAGAGGATAAAATGGATGTAGAGTGGATAAAAATGGATGTAGAGTGGATAAAATGGATGTAGAGTGGATAAAATGGATGTAGAGTGGATGAAATGGATGTAGAGTTGATAAAAATGGATGTAGAGTGGATAAAATGAATGTAGAGTAGATAAAATGGATGTAGAGTGGATAAAATGGATGTAGAGTTGATAAAATGGATGTAAAGTGGATAAAATGGATGTAGAGTTAATAAAAATTGATGTAGAGTGGAAATAATGGATGTAGAGAGGATAAAATGGATGTAGAGTGGATAAAATGGATGTAGAGTGGATAAAATGGATGTGGAGTGGATAACAATGGATGTAGAGTGGATAAAATGGATGTAGAGTGGATAAAACGGATGTAGAGTGGATAAAAAAGGATGTAGAGGGGATAAAATGGATGTAGAGTGGATAAAATTGATGTAGAGTGGATAAAATTGGTGTAGAGTGGATAAAAATGGATGTAGAGTGGATAAAATGGATGTAGAGTGGATAAAATGGATGTAGAGTGGATAAAACGGATGTAGAGTGGATAAAATGGATGTAGAGTGGATAAAATGGATGTGGAGTGGATAACAATGGATGTAGAGTGGATAAAATGGATGTAGAGTTGATAAAAATGGATGTAGAGTTAATAAAAATGGATGTAGAGTGGACAAAATAGATGTAGAGTGGATAAAAATGGATGTAGAGTGGATAAAATGGATGTAGAGTGGATAAAAATGGATGTAGAGTGGATATAATGGATGTAGAGTGGATAAAATGGATGTAGAGTGGATAAAATGGATGTAGAGTTGATAAAAATGGATGTAGAGTGGAAATAATGGATGTAGAGAGGATAAAATGGATGTAGAGTGGATAAAATGGATGTAGAGTTCATAAAAATGGATGTAGAGTGGACAAAATAGATGTAGAGTGGATAAAATGGATGTAGAGTTGATAAAAATGGATGTAGAGTGGACAAAATAGATGTAGAGTGGATAAAAATGGATGTAGAGTGGTATAAAATGGATGTGGAGTGGATAAAAATGGATGTAGAGAGGATAAAATGGATGTAGAGTGGATAAAAATGGATGTAGAGTGGATAAAATGGATGTAGAGTGGATAAAAATGGATGTAGAGTGGATATAATGGAGGTAGAGTGGATAAAATGGATGTAGAGTGGATAAAATGGATGTAGAGTTGATAAAAATGGATGTAGAGTTAATAAAAATGGATGTAGAGTGGACAAAATAGATGTAGAGTGGATAAAATGGATGTAGAGTTGATAAAAATGGATGTAGAGTGGACAAAATAGATGTAGAGTGGATAAAAATGGATGTAGAGTGGTATAAAATGGATGTAGAGTGGATAAAAATGGATGTAGAGTGAATAAAAATGGATGTAGAGAGGATAAAATGGATGTAGAATGGATAAAAATGGATGTAGAGTGGATAAAATGGATGTAGAGTGGATAAAATGGATGTAGAGTGGATAAAATGGATGTAGAGTGGGTAAAATAGATGTAGAGTGGATAAAATGGATGTAGAGTTGATAAAAATGGATGTAGAGTGGACAAAATGGATGTAGAGTGGAAATAATGGATGTAGAGAGGATAAAATGGATGTAGAGTGGATAAAATGGATGTAGAGTTCATAAAAATGGATGTAGAGTGGATAAAATTGATGTAGAGCGGATAAAATGGATGTAGAGTGGATAAAATGGATGTAGAGTGGACAAAATGGATGTAGAGTTAATAAAAATGGATGTAGAGTGGAAATAATGGATGTAGAGTTGATAAAATGGATGTAAAGTGGATAAAATGGATGTAGAGTTAATAAAAATGGATGTAGAGTGGAAATAATGGATGTAGAGAGGATAAAATGGATGTAGAGTGGATAAAATGGATGTAGAGTGGATAAAATGGATGTGGAGTGGATAACAATGGATGTAGAGTGGATAAAATGGATGTAGAGTTGATAAAAATGGATGTAGAGTGGATAAAAATGGATGTAGAGTGGATAAAATGGATGTAGAGTGGATAAAACGGATGTAGAGTGGATAAAAAAGGATGTAGAGTGGATAAAATGGATGTAGAGTGGATAAAATTGATGTAGAGTGGATAAAATTGGTGTAGAGTGGATAAGAATGGATGTAGAGTGGATAAAATGGATGTAGAGTGGGTAAAATGGATGTAGAGTGGATAAAACGGATGTAGAGTGGATAAAATGGATGTAGAGTGGATAAAATGGATGTAGAGTACATAAAATGGATGTGGAGTGGATAAAACGGATGTAGAGTGGATAAAATGGATGTAGAGTGGATAAAATGGATGTGGAGTGGATAACAATGGATGTAGAGTGGATAAAATGGATGTAGAGTGGATAAAAATGGATGTAGAGTGGATAAAATGGATGTAGAGTGGATAAAACGGATGTAGAGTGGATAAAAAAGGATGTAGAGGGGATAAAATGGATGTAGAGTGGATAAAATTGATGTAGAGTGGATAAATTGGATGTAGAGTGGATAAAAATGGATGTAGAGTGGATAAAATGGATGTAGAGTGGGTAAAATAGATGTAGAGTGGATAAAATGGATGTAGAGTTGATAAAAATGGATGTAGAGTGGACAAAATGGATGTAGAGCGGATAAAATGGATGTAGAGTGGATAAAATGGATGTAGAGTGGATAAAATTGATGTAGAGTGGATAAAATGGATGTGGAGTGGATAACAATGGATGTAGAGTGGATAAAATGGATGTAGAGTTGATAAAAATGGATGTAGAGTGGATAAAAATGGATGTAGAGTGGATAAAATGGATGTAGAGTGGATAAAATGGATGTAGAGTGGATAAAATGGATGCAGAGTGGATAAAATGGATGTGGAGTGGATAAAATGGATGTAGAGTTGATAAAATGGATGTAAAGTGGATAAAATGGATGTAGAGTTAATAAAAATGGATGTAGAGTGGAAATAATGGATGTAGAGAGGATAAAATGGATGTAGAGTGGATAAAATGGATGTAGAGTTCATAAAAATGGATGTAGAGTGGATAAAATTGATGTAGAGCGGATAAAATGGATGTAGAGTGGATAAAATGGATGTGGAGTGGATAACAATGGATGTAGAGTGGATAAAATGGATGTAGAGTTGATAAAAATGGATGTAGAGTGGATAAAAATGGATGTAGAGTGGATAAAATGGATGTAGAGTGGATAAAACGGATGTAGAGTGGATAAAAAAGGATGTAGAGGGGATAAAATGGATGTAGAGTGGATAAAATTGATGTAGAGTGGATAAAATGGATGTAGAGTGGATAAAAATGGATGTAGAGTGGATAAAATGGATGTAGAGTACATAAAATGGATGTAGAGTGGATAAAACGGATGTAGAGTGGATAAAATGGATGTAGAGTGGATAAAATGGATGTGGAGTGGATAACAATGGATGTAGAGTGGATAAAATTGATGTAGAGTGGATAAAATGGATGTAGAGTGGATAAAAATGGATGTAGAGTGGATAAAATGGATGTAGAGTGGGTAAAATAGATGTAGAGTGGATAAAATGGATGTAGAGTTGATAAAAATGGATGTAGAGTGGACAAAATGGATGTAGAGCGGATAAAATGGATGTAGAGTGGATAAAATGGATGTAGAGTGGATAAAATTGATGTAGAGTGGATAAAATTGATGTAGAGTGGATAAAATGGATGTGGAGTGGATAACAATGGATGTAGAGTGGATAAAATGGATGTAGAGTTGATAAAAATGGATGTAGAGTGGATAAAAATGGATGTAGAGTGGATAAAATGGATGTAGAGTGGATAAAACGGATGTAGAGTGGATAAAAAAGGATGTAGAGGGGATAAAATGGATGTAGAGTGGATAAAATTGATGTAGAGTGGATAAAATGGATGTAGAGTTAATAAAAATGGATGTAGAGTGGACAAAATAGATGTATAGTGGATAAAATGGATGTAGAGTTGATAAAAATGGATGTAGAGTGGACAAAATAGATGTAGAGTGGATAAAAATGGATGTAGAGTGGTATAAAATGGATGTAGAGTGGATAAAAATGGATGTAGAGTGGATAAAAATGGATGTAGAGAGGATAAAATGGATGTAGAGTGGATAAAAATGGATGTAGAGTGGATAAAATGGATGTAGAGTGGATAAAATGGATGTAGAGTGGATGAAATGGATGTAGAGTTGATAAAAATGGATGTAGAGTGGATAAAATGAATGTAGAGTAGATAAAATGGATGTAGAGTGGATAAAATGGATGTAGAGTTGATAAAATGGATGTAAAGTGGATAAAATGGATGTAGAGTTAATAAAAATGGATGTAGAGTGGAAATAATGGATGTAGAGAGGATAAAATGGATGTAGAGTGGATAAAATGGATGTAGAGTGGATAAAATGGATGTGGAGTGGATAACAATGGATGTAGAGTGGATAAAATGGATGTAGAGTTGATAAAAATGGATGTAGAGTGGATAAAAATGGATGTAGAGTGGATAAAATGGATGTAGAGTGGATAAAACGGATGTAGAGTGGATAAAAAAGGATGTAGAGGGGATAAAATTGATGTAGAGTGGATAAAATTGGTGTAGAGTGGATAAGAATGGATGTAGAGTGGATAAAATGGATGTAGAGTGGGTAAAATGGATGTAGAGTGGATAAAACGGATGTAGAGTGGATAAAATGGATGTAGAGTGGATAAAATGGATGTGGAGTGGATAACAATGGATGTAGAGTGGATAAATTGAATGTAGAGTAGATAAAATGGATGTATAGTGGATAAAATGGATGTAGAGTTGATAAAATGGATGTAAAGTGGATAAAATGGATGTAGAGTGGAAATAATGGATGTAGAGAGGATAAAATGGATGTAGAGTGGATAAAATGGATGTAGAGTTCATAAAAATGGATGTAGAGTGGATAAAATTGATGTAGAGCGGATAAAATGGATGTAGAGTGGATAAAATGGATGTGGAGTGGATAACAATGGATGTAGAGTGGATATAATGGATGTAGAGTTGATAAAAATGGATGTAGAGTGGATAAAATAGATGTAGAGTGGATAAAATGGATGTAGAGTTGATAAAAATGGATGTAGAGTGGACAAAATAGATGTAGAGTGGATAAAAATGGATGTAGAGTGGTATAAAATGGATGTAGAGTGGATAAAATGGATGTAGAGTGGATAAAATGGATGTAGAGTGGATGAAATGGATGTAGAGTGGATAAAATGGATGTAGAGTGGATAAAATGGATGTAGAGTGGATGAAATGGATGTAGAGTTGATAAAAATGGATGTAGAGTGGATAAAATGAATGTAGAGTAGATAAAATGGATGTAGAGTGGATAAAATGGATGTAGAGTTGATAAAATGGATGTAAAGTGGATAAAATGGATGTAGAGTTAATAAAAATTGATGTAGAGTGGAAATAATGGATGTAGAGAGGATAAAATGGATGTAGAGTGGATAAAATGGATGTAGAGTGGATAAAATGGATGTGGAGTGGATAACAATGGATGTAGAGTGGATAAAATGGATGTAGAGTTGATAAAAATGGATGTAGAGTGGATAAAAATGGATGTAGAGTGGATAAAATGGATGTAGAGTGGATAAAACGGATGTAGAGTGGATAAAAAAGGATGTAGAGGGGATAAAATGGATGTAGAGTGGATAAAAATGGATGTAGAGTGAATAAAAATGGATGTAGAGAGGATAAAATGGATGTAGAATGGATAAAAATGGATGTAGAGTGGATAAAATGGATGTATAGTGGATAAAATGGATGTAGAGTTGATAAAATGGATGTAAAGTGGATAAAATGGATGTAGAGTTAATAAAAATGGATGTAGAGTGGAAATAATGGATGTAGAGAGGATAAAATGGATGTAGAGTGGATAAAATGGATGTAGAGTTCATAAAAATGGATGTAGAGTGGATAAAATTGATGTAGAGCGGATAAAATGGATGTAGAGTGGATAAAATGGATGTGGAGTGGATAACAATGGATGTAGAGTGGATAAAATGGATGTAGAGTTGATAAAAATGGATGTAGAGTGGATAAAATAGATGTAGAGTGGATAAAATGGATGTAGAGTTGATAAAAATGGATGTAGAGTGGACAAAATAGATGTAGAGTGGATAAAAATGGATGTAGAGTGGTATAAAATGGATGTAGAGTGGATAAAAATGGATGTAGAGTGGATAAAAATGGATGTAGAGAGGATAAAATGGATGTAGAGTGGATAAAAATGGATGTAGAGTGGATAAAATGGATGTAGAGTGGATAAAATGGATGTAGAGTGGATGAAATGGATGTAGAGTTGATAAAAATGGATGTAGAGTGGATAAAATGAATGTAGAGTAGATAAAATGGATGTAGAGTGGATAAAATGGATGTAGAGTTGATAAAATGGATGTAAAGTGGATAAAATGGATGTAGAGTTAATAAAAATTGATGTAGAGTGGAAATAATGGATGTAGAGAGGATAAAATGGATGTAGAGTGGATAAAATGGATGTGGAGTGGATAACAATGGATGTAGAGTGGATAAAATGGATGTAGAGTGGATAAAACGGATGTAGAGTGGATAAAAAAGGATGTAGAGGGGATAAAATGGATGTAGAGTGGATAAAATTGATGTAGAGTGGATAAAATTGGTGTAGAGTGGATAAAAATGGATGTAGAGTGGATAAAATGGATGTAGAGTGGGTAAAATGGATGTAGAGTGGATAAAACGGATGTAGAGTGGATAAAATGGATGTAGAGTGGATAAAATGGATGTGGAGTGGATAACAATGGATGTAGAGTGGATAAAATGGATGTAGAGTTGATAAAAATGGATGTAGAGTTAATAAAAATGGATGTAGAGTGGACAAAATAGATGTAGAGTGGATAAAATGGATGTAGAGTTGATAAAAATGGATGTAGAGTGGACAAAATAGATGTAGAGTGGATAAAAATGGATGTAGAGTGGTATAAAATGGATGTGGAGTGGATAAAAATGGATGTAGAGAGGATAAAATGGATGTAGAGTGGATAAAATGGATGTAGAGTGGAAATAATGGATGTAGAGAGGATAAAATGGATGTAGAGTGGATAAAATGGATGTAGAGTTCATAAAAATGGATGTAGAGTGGATAAAATGGATGTAGAGTGGATAAAATGGATGTAGAGTGGATTAAATGGATGTGGAGTGGATAACAATGGATGTAGAGTGGATAAAAATGGATGTAGAGTGGTATAAAATGGATGTGGAGTGGATAAAAATGGATGTAGAGAGGATAAAATGGATGTAGAGTGGATAAAAATGGATGTAGAGTGGATAAAATGGATGTAGAGTGGATAAAAATGGATGTAGAGTGGATATAATGGATGTAGAGTGGATAAAATGGATGTAGAGTGGATAAAATGGATGTAGAGTTGATAAAAATGGATGTAGAGTGGAAATAATGGATGTAGAGAGGATAAAATGGATGTAGAGTGGATAAAATGGATGTAGAGTTCATAAAAATGGATGTAGAGTGGACAAAATAGATGTAGAGTGGATAAAATGGATGTAGAGTTGATAAAAATGGATGTAGAGTGGACAAAATAGATGTAGAGTGGATAAAAATGGATGTAGAGTGGTATAAAATGGATGTGGAGTGGATAAAAATGGATGTAGAGAGGATAAAATGGATGTAGAGTGGATAAAAATGGATGTAGAGTGGATAAAATGGATGTAGAGTGGATAAAAATGGATGTAGAGTGGATATAATGGAGGTAGAGTGGATAAAATGGATGTAGAGTGGATAAAATGGATGTAGAGTTGATAAAAATGGATGTAGAGTTAATAAAAATGGATGTAGAGTGGACAAAATAGATGTAGAGTGGATAAAATGGATGTAGAGTTGATAAAAATGGATGTAGAGTGGACAAAATAGATGTAGAGTGGATAAAAATGGATGTAGAGTGGTATAAAATGGATGTAGAGTGGAAAAAAATTGATGTAGAGTGAATAAAAATGGATGTAGAGAGGATAAAATGGATGTAGAATGGATAAAAATGGATGTAGAGTGGATAAAATGGATGTAGAGTGGATAAAATGGATGTAGAGTGGATAAAATGGATGTAGAGTGGGTAAAATAGATGTAGAGTGGATAAAATGGATGTAGAGTTGATAAAAATGGATGTAGAGTGGACAAAATGGATGTAGAGTTAATAAAAATGGATGTAGAGTGGAAATAATGGATGTAGAGAGGATAAAATGGATGTAGAGTGGATAAAATGGATGTAGAGTTCATAAAAATGGATGTAGAGTGGATAAAATTGATGTAGAGCGGATAAAATGGATGTAGAGTGGATAAAATGGATGTAGAGTGGACAAAATGGATGTAGAGTTAATAAAAATGGATGTAGAGTGGAAATAATGGATGTAGAGTTGATAAAATGGATGTAAAGTGGATAAAATGGATGTAGAGTTAATAAAAATGGATGTAGAGTGGAAATAATGGATGTAGAGAGGATAAAATGGATGTAGAGTGGATAAAATGGATGTAGAGTGGATAAAATGGATGTGGAGTGGATAACAATGGATGTAGAGTGGATAAAATGGATGTAGAGTTGATAAAAATGGATGTAGAGTGGATAAAAATGGATGTAGAGTGGATAAAATGGATGTAGAGTGGATAAAACGGATGTAGAGTGGATAAAAAAGGATGTAGAGGGGATAAAATGGATGTAGAGTGGATAAAATTGATGTAGAGTGGATAAAATTGGTGTAGAGTGGATAAGAATGGATGTAGAGTGGATAAAATGGATGTAGAGTGGGTAAAATGGATGTAGAGTGGATAAAACGGATGTAGAGTGGATAAAATGGATGTAGAGTGGATAAAATGGATGTGGAGTGGATAACAATGGATGTAGAGTGGATAAATTGAATGTAGAGTAGATAAAATGGATGTATAGTGGATAAAATGGATGTAGAGTTGATAAAATGGATGTAAAGTGGATAAAATGGATGTAGAGTTAATAAAAATGGATGTAGAGTGGAAATAATGGATGTAGAGAGGATAAAATGGATGTAGAGAGGATAAAATGGATGCAGAGTTCATAAAAATGGATGTAGAGTGGATAAAATTGATGTAGAGCGGATAAAATGGATGTAGAGTGGATAAAATGGATGTGGAGTGGATAACAATGGATGTAGAGTGGATAAAATGGATGTAGAGTTGATAAAAATGGATGTAGAGTGGATAAAATAGATGTAGAGTGGATAAAATGGATGTAGAGTTGATAAAAATGGATGTAGAGTGGACAAAATAGATGTAGAGTGGATAAAAATGGATGTAGAGTGGTATAAAATGGATGTAGAGTGGATAAAAATGGATGTAGAGTGGATAAAAATGGATGTAGAGAGGATAAAATGGATGTAGAGTGGATAAAAATGGATGTAGAGTGGATAAAATGGATGTAGAGTGGATAAAATGGATGTAGAGTGGATGAAATGGATGTAGAGTTGATAAAAATGGATGTAGAGTGGATAAAATGAATGTAGAGTAGATACAATGGATGTAGAGTGGATAAAATGGATGTAGAGTTGATAAAATGGATGTAAAGTGGATAAAATGGATGTAGAGTTAATAAAAATTGATGTAGAGTGGAAATAATGGATGTAGAGAGGATAAAATGGATGTAGAGTGGATAAAATGGATGTAGAGTGGATAAAATGGATGTGGAGTGGATAACAATGGATGTAGAGTGGATAAAATGGATGTAGAGTTGATAAAAATGGATGTAGAGTGGATAAAAATGGATGTAGAGTGGATAAAATGGATGTAGAGTGGATAAAACGGATGTAGAGTGGATAAAAAAGGATGTAGAGGGGATAAAATGGATGTAGAGTGGATAAAATTGATGTAGAGTGGATGAAATGGATGTAGAGTTGATAAAAATGGATGTAGAGTGGATAAAATGAATGTAGAGTAGATAAAATGGATGTAGAGTGGATAAAATGGATGTAGAGTTGATAAAATGGATGTAAAGTGGATAAAATGGATGTAGAGTTAATAAAAATTGATGTAGAGTGGAAATAATGGATGTAGAGAGGATAAAATGGATGTAGAGTGGATAAAATGGATGTAGAGTGGATAAAATGGATGTGGAGTGGATAACAATGGATGTAGAGTGGATAAAATGGATGTAGAGTTGATAAAAATGGATGTAGAGTGGATAAAAATGGATGTAGAGTGGATAAAATGGATGTAGAGTGGATAAAGCGGATGTAGAGTGGATAAAAAAGGATGTAGAGGGGATAAAATGGATGTAGAGTGGATAAAATTGATGTAGAGTGGATAAAATTGGTGTAGAGTGGATAAGAATGGATGTAGAGTGGATAAAATGGATGTAGAGTGGGTAAAATGGATGTAGAGTGGATAAAACGGATGTAGAGTGGATAAAATGGATGTAGAGTGGATAAAATGGATGTGGAGTGGATAACAATGGATGTAGAGTGGATAAAATGGATGTAGAGTTGATAAAAATGGATGTAGAGTTAATAAAAATGGATGTAGAGTGGACAAAATAGATGTAGAGTGGATAAAATGGATGTAGAGTTGATAAAAATGGATGTAGAGTGGACAAAATAGATGTAGAGTGGATAAAAATGGATGTAGAGTGGTATAACATGGATGTGGAGTGGATAAAAATGGATGTAGAGAGGATAAAATGGATGTAGAGTGGATAAAATGGATGTAGAGTGGAAATAATGGATGTAGAGAGGATAAAATGGATGTAGAGTGGATAAAATGGATGTAGAGTTCATAAAAATGGATGTAGAGTGGATAAAATTGATGTAGAGCGGATAAAATGGATGTAGAGTGGATAAAATGGATGTGGAGTGGATAACAATGGATGTAGAGTGGATAAAAATGGATGTAGAGTGGTATAAAATGGATGTGGAGTGGATAAAAATGGATGTAGAGAGGATAAAATGGATGTAGAGTGGATAAAATGGATGTAGAGTGGAAATAATGGATGTAGAGAGGATAAAATGGATGTAGAGTGGATAAAATGGATGTAGAGTTCATAAAAATGGATGTAGAGTGGATAAAATGGATGTAGAGTTGATAAAAATGGATGTAGAGTGGACAAAATAGATGTAGAGTGGATAAAAATGGATGTAGAGTGGTATAAAATGGATGTGGAGTGGATAAAAATGGATGTAGAGAGGATAAAATGGATGTAGAGTGGATAAAATGGATGTAGAGTGGAAATAATGGATGTAGAGAGGATAAAATGGATGTAGAGTGGATAAAATGGATGTAGAGTTCATAAAAATGGATGTAGAGTGGATAAAATTGATGTAGAGCGGATAAAATGGATGTAGAGTGGATAAAATGGATGTGGAGTGGATAACAATGGATGTAGAGTGGATAAAATGGATGTAGAGTTGATAAAAATGGATGTAGAGTTAATAAAAATGGATGTAGAGTGGACAAAATAGATGTAGAGTGGATAAAATGGATGTAGAGTTGATAAAAATGGATGTAGAGTGGACAAAATAGATGTAGAATGGATAAAAATGGATGTAGAGTGGTATAAAATGGATGTAGAGTGGATAAAAATGGATGTAGAGTGAATAAAAATGGATGTAGAGAGGATAAAATGGATGTAGAATGGATAAAAATGGATGTAGAGTGGATAAAATGGATGTATAGTGGATAAAATGGATGTAGAGTTGATAAAATGGATGTAAAGTGGATAAAATGGATGTAGAGTTAATAAAAATGGATGTAGAGTGGAAATAATGGATGTAGAGAGGATAAAATGGATGTAGAGTGGATAAAATGGATGTAGAGTTCATAAAAATGGATGTAGAGTGGATAAAATTGATGTAGAGCGGATAAAATGGATGTAGAGTGGATAAAATGGATGTGGAGTGGATAACAATGGATGTAGAGTGGATAAAATGGAGGTAGAGTGGATAAAATGGATGTAGAGTGGATAAAATGGATGTAGAGTTGATAAAAATGGATGTAGAGTTAATAAAAATGGATGTAGAGTGGATAAAACGGATGTAGAGTGGATAAAAAAGGATGTTGAGGGGATAAAATGGATGCAGAGTGGATAAAATTGATGTAGAGCGGATAAAATGGATGTAGAGTGGATAAAATGGATGTAGAGTGGATAAAATGGATGTAGAGTGGATAAAACGGATGTAGAGTGGATAAAAAAGGATGTAGAGGGGATAAAATGGATGTAGAGTGGATAAAAATGGATGTAGAGAGGATAAAATGGATGTAGAGTGGATAAAAATGGATGTAGAGTTGATAAAAATGGATGTAGAGTGGATAAAATGAATGTAGAGTAGATAAAATGGATGTAGAGTGGATAAAATGGATGTAGAGTTGATAAAATGGATGTAAAGTGGATAAAATGGATGTAGAGTTAATAAAAATGGATGTAGAGTGGAAATAATGGATGTAGAGAGGATAAAATGGATGTAGAGTGGATAAAATGGATGTAGAGTTCATAAAAATGGATGTAGAGTGGATAAAAATGGATGTAGATTGGATAAAATGGATGTAGATTGGATAAAATGGATGTAGAGTGGATAAAAATGGATGTAGAGTGGATAAAAATGGATGTAGAGTATATAAAATGGATGTAGAGTATATAAAATGGATGTAGAGTGGATAAAAATGGATGTAGAGTGGATAAAATGGATGTAGAGTGGATAAAAATAGATGTAGAGTGGATAAAATGGATGTAGAGTGGATAAAACGGATGTAGAGTGGATAAAATGGATGTGGAGTGGATAACAATGGATGTAGAGTGGATAAAATGGATGTAGAGTTGATAAAAATGGATGTAGAGTTAATAAAAATGGATGTAGAGTGGACAAAATAGATGTAGAGTGGATAAAATGGATGTAGAGTTGATAAAATGGATGTAAAGTGGATAAAATGGATGTAGAGTTAATAAAAATGGATGTAGAGTGGAAATAATGGATGTAGAGAGGATAAAATGGATGTAGAGTGGATAAAATGGATGTAGAGTTCATAAAAATGGATGTAGAGTGGATAAAAATGGATGTAGATTGGATAAAATGAATGTAGAGTTGATAACAATGGATGTAGAGTGGATAAAATGAATGTAGAGTAGATACAATGGATGTAGAGTGGATACAATGGATGTAGAGTTGATAAAATGGATGTAAAGTGGATAAAATGGATGTAGAGTTAATAAAAATGGATGTTGAGTGGAAATAATGGATGTAGAGAGGATAAAATGGATGTAGAGTGGATAAAATGTATGTAGAGTTCATAAAAAAGGATGTAGAGTGGATAAAATTGATGTAGAGCGGATAAAATGGATGTAGAGTGGATAAAATGGATGTGGAGTGGATAACAATGGATGTAGAGTGGATAAAATGGATGTAGAGTTGATAAAAATGGATGTAGAGTGGATAAAATGGATGTAGAGTTGATAAAATGGATGTAAAGTGGATAAAATGGATGTAGAGTTAATAAAAATGGATGTAGAGTGGACAAAATGGATGTAGAGTGGATAAAAATGGATGTAGAGTGGTATAAAATGGATGTAGAGTGGATAAAAATGGATGTAGAGTGGATAAAAATGGATGTAGAGAGGATAAAATGGATGTAGAGAGGATAAAATTGATGTAGAGCGGATAAAATGGATGTAGAGCGGATAAAATGGATGTAGAGTGGATAAAATGGATGTAGAGTGGATAAAATTGATGTAGAGTGGATAAAATTGATGTAGAGAGGATAAAATGGATGTAGAGTGGATAAAATGGATGTAGAGTGGATGAAATGGATGTAGAGTTGATAAAAATGGATGTAGAGTGGATAAAATGAATGTAGAGTAGATAAAATGGATGTAGAGTGGATGAAATGGATGTAGAGTTGATAAAATGGATGTAAAGTGGATAAAATGGATGTAGAGTTAATAAAAATGGATGTAGAGTGGAAATAATGGATGTAGAGAGGATAAAATGGATGTAGAGTGGATAAAATGGATGTAGAGTTCATAAAAATGGATGTAGAGTGGATAAAAATGGATGTAGATTGGATAAAATGGATGTAGATTGGATAAAATGGATGTAGAGTGGATAAAAATGGATGTAGAGTGGATAAAAATGGATGTAGAGTATATAAAATGGATGTAGAGTATATAAAATGGATGTAGAGTGGATAAAAATGGATGTAGAGTGGATAAAATGGATGTAGAGTGGATAAAAATAGATGTAGAGTGGATAAAATGGATGTAGAGTGGATAAAACGGATGTAGAGTGGATAAAAAAGGATGTTGAGGGGATAAAATGGATGCAGAGTGGATAAAATTGATGTAGAGCGGATAAAATGGATGTAGAGTGGATAAAATGAGTGTAGAGTGGATAAAATGGATGTAGAGTGGATAAAACGGATGTAGAGTGGATAAAAAAGGATGTAGAGGGGATAAAATGGATGTAGAGTGGATAAAATTGATGTAGAGTGGATAAAATGGATGTAGAGTGGATAAAAATGGATGTAGAGTGGATAAAATGGATGTAGAGTGGGTAAAATAGATGTAGAGTGGATAAAATGGATGTAGAGTTGATAAAAATGGATGTAGAGTGGACAAAATGGATGTAGAGCGGATAAAATGGATGTAGAGTGGATAAAATGGATGTAGAGTGGATAAAATTGATGTAGAGTGGATAAAATTGATGTAGAGTGGATAAAATGGATGTAGAGTGGATAAAATGGATGTAGAGTGGATAAAAATGGATGTAGAGAGGATAAAATGGATGTAGAGTGGATAAAAATGGATGTAGAGTTGATAAAAATGGATGTAGAGTGGATAAAATGAATGTAGAGTAGATAAAATGGATGTAGAGTGGATAAAATGGATGTAGAGTTGATAAAATGGATGTAAAGTGGATAAAATGGATGTAGAGTTAATAAAAATGGATGTAGAGTGGAAATAATGGATGTAGAGAGGATAAAATGGATGTAGAGTGGATAAAATGGATGTAGAGTTCATAAAAATGGATGTAGAGTGGATAAAAATGGATGTAGATTGGATAAAATGGATGTAGATTGGATAAAATGGATGTAGAGTGGATAAAAATGGATGTAGAGTGGATAAAAATGGATGTAGAGTATATAAAATGGATGTAGAGTATATAAAATGGATGTAGAGTGGATAAAAATGGATGTAGAGTGGATAAAATGGATGTAGAGTGGATAAAAATAGATGTAGAGTGGATAAAATGGATGTAGAGTGGATAAAACGGATGTAGAGTGGATAAAATGGATGTGGAGTGGATAACAATGGATGTAGAGTGGATAAAATGGATGTAGAGTTGATAAAAATGGATGTAGAGTTAATAAAAATGGATGTAGAGTGGACAAAATAGATGTAGAGTGGATAAAATGGATGTAGAGTTGATAAAAATGGATGTAGAGTGGACAAAATAGATGTAGAGTGGATAAAAATGGATGTAGAGTGGTATAACATGGATGTAGAGTGGATAAAAATGGATGTAGAGTGGATAAAAATGGATGTAGAGAGGATAAAATGGATGTAGAGTGGATAAAAATTGATGTAGCGTGGATAAAATGGATGTAGAGTGGATAACAATGGATGTAGAGTGGATAAAATGGATGTAGAGTTGATAAAAATGGATGTAGAGTGGACAAAATGGATGTAGATTGGATAAAAATGGATGTAGATTGGATAAAATGGATGTAGAGTTGATAACAATGGATGTAGAGTGGATAAAATGAATGTAGAGTAGATACAATGGATGTAGAGTGGATAAAATGGATGTAGAGTTGATAAAATGGATGTAAAGTGGATAAAATGAATGTAGAGTAGATACAATGGATGTAGAGTGGATAAAATGGATGTAGAGTTGATAAAAATGGATGTAGAGTTAATAAAAATGGATGTAGAGTGGACAAAATAGATGTAGAGTGGATAAAATGGATGTAGAGTTGATAAAAATGGATGTAGAGTGGACAAAATAGATGTAGAGTGGATAAAAATGGATGTAGAGTGGTATAACATGGATGTAGAGTGGATAAAAATGGATGTAGAGTGGATAAAAATGGATGTAGAGAGGATAAAATGGATGTAGAGTGGATAAAAATTGATGTAGCGTGGATAAAATGGATGTAGAGTGGATAACAATGGATGTAGAGTGGATAAAATGGATGTAGAGTTGATAAAAATGGATGTAGAGTTAATAAAAATGGATGTAGAGTGGACAAAATGGATGTAGATTGGATAAAAATGGATGTAGATTGGATAAAATGGATGTAGAGTTGATAACAATGGATGTAGAGTGGATAAAATGAATGTAGAGTAGATACAATGGATGTAGAGTGGATAAAATGGATGTAGAGTTGATAAAATGGATGTAAAGTGGATAAAATGGATGTAGAGTTAATAAAAATGGATGTTGAGTGGAAATAATGGATGTAGAGAGGATAAAATGGATGTAGAGTGGATAAAAATGGATGTAGAGTGGATAAAAATGGATGTAGAGAGGATAAAATGGATGTAGAGTGGATAAAAATGGATGTAGAGTGGATTAAATGGATGTAGAGTGGATAAAATGGATGTAGAGTGGATAAAATGGATGTAGAGTGGGTAAAATAGATGTAGAGTGGATAAAATGGATGTACAGTTGATAAAAATGGATGTAGAGTGGACAAAATGGATGTAGAGTGGATAAAGTGGATGTAGAGTTGATAAAAATGGATGTAGAGTGGACAAAATGGATGTAGAGAGGATAAAATTGATGTAGAGCGGATAAAATGGATGTAGAGCGGATAAAATGGATGTAGAGTGGATAAAATGGATGTAGAGTGGATAAAATTGATGTAGAGTGGATAAAATTGATGTAGAGAGGATAAAATGGATGTAGAGTGGATAAAAATGGATGTAGAGTGGATAAAATGGATGTAGAGTGGATAAAATGCATGTAGAGTGGATGAAATGGATGTAGAGTTGATAAAAATGGATGTAGAGTGGATAAAATGAATGTAGAGTAGATAAAATGGATGTAGAGTGGATAAAATGGATGTAGAGTTGATAAAATGGATGTAAAGTGGATAAAGTGGATGTAGAGTTAATAAAAATGGATGTAGAGTGGAAATAATGGATGTAGAGAGGATAAAATGGATGTAGAGTGGATAAAATGGATGTAGAGTTCATAAAAATGGATGTAGAGTGGATAAAAATGGATGTAGATTGGATAAAATGGATGTAGATTGGATAAAATGGATGTAGAGTGGATAAAAATGGATGTAGAGTGGATAAAAATGGATGTAGAGTATATAAAATGGATGTAGAGTATATAAAATGGATGTAGAGTGGATAAAAATGGATGTAGAGTGGATAAAATGGATGTAGAGTGGATAAAAATAGATGTAGAGTGGATAAAATGGATGTAGAGTGGATAAAACGGATGTAGAGTGGATAAAAAAGGATGTAGAGGGGATAAAATGGATGCAGAGTTGATAAAAATGGATGTAGAGTGGATAAAATGAATGTAGAGTAGATAAAATGGATGTAGAGTGGATAAAATGGATGTAGAGTTGATAAAATGGATGTAAAGTGGATAAAGTGGATGTAGAGTTAATAAAAATGGATGTAGAGTGGAAATAATGGATGTAGAGAGGATAAAATGGATGTAGAGTGGATAAAATGGATGTAGAGTTCATAAAAATGGATGTAGAGTGGATAAAAATGGATGTAGATTGGATAAAATTGATGTAGAGCGGATAAAATGGATGTAGAGTGGATAAAATGGATGTAGAGTGGATAAAATGGATGTAGAGTGGATAAAACGGATGTAGAGTGGATAAAAAAGGATGTAGAGGGGATAAAATGGATGTAGAGTGGATAAAATTGATGTAGAGTGGATAAAATGGATGTAGAGTGGATAAAAATAGATGTAGAGTGGATAAAATGGATGTAGAGTATATAAAATGGATGTAGAGTATATAAAATGGATGTAGAGTGGATAAAAATGGATGTAGAGTGGATAAAATGGATGTAGAGTGGATAAAAATAGATGTAGAGTGGATAAAATGGATGTAGAGTGGATAAAACGGATGTAGAGTGGATAAAAAAGGATGTAGAGGCGATAAAATGGATGTAGAGTGGATAAAATTGATGTAGAGTTAATAAAAATGGATGTAGAGTGGACAAAATGGATGTAGAGTGGATAAAAATGGATGTAGAGTGGATAAAATGGATGTAGAGTTGATAACAATGGATGTAGAGTGGATAAAATGAATGTAGAGTAGATACAATGGATGTAGAGTGGATAAAATGGATGTAGAGTTGATAAAATGGATGTAAAGTGGATAAAATGGATGTAGAGTGGATAAAAATGGATGTAGAGAGGATAAAATGGATGTAGAGTGGATAAAAATGGATGTAGAGTTGATAAAAATGGATGTAGAGTGGATAAAATGAATGTAGAGTAGATAAAATGGATGTAGAGTGGATAAAATGGATGTAGAGTTGATAAAATGGATGTAAAGTGGATAAAATGGATGTAGAGTGGATAAAAATGGATGTAGAGAGGATAAAATGGATGTAGAGTGGATAAAAATGGATGTAGAGTGGACAAAATGGATGTAGAGCGGATAAAATGGATGTAGAGTGGATAAAATGGATGTAGAGTGGATAAAATTGATGTAGAGTGGATAAAATTGATGTAGAGTGGATAAAATGGATGTAGAGTGGATAAAATGGATGTAGAGTGGATAAAAATGGATGTAGAGAGGATAAAATGGATTAGAGTGGATAAAAATGGATGTAGAGTTGATAAAAATGGATGTAGAGTGGATAAAATGAATGTAGAGTAGATAAAATGGATGTAGAGTGGATAAAATGGATGTAGAGTTGATAAAATGCATGTAGAGTGGATGAAATGGATGTAGAGTTGATAAAAATGGATGTAGAGTGGATAAAATGAATGTAGAGTAGATAAAATGGATGTAGAGTGGATAAAATGGATGTAGAGTTGATAAAATGGATGTAAAGTGGATAAAGTGGATGTAGAGTTAATAAAAATGGATGTAGAGTGGAAATAATGGATGTAGAGAGGATAAAATGGATGTAGAGTGGATAAAATGGATGTAGAGTTCATAAAAATGGATGTAGAGTGGATAAAAATGGATGTAGATTGGATAAAATGGATGTAGATTGGATAAAATGGATGTAGAGTGGATAAAAATGGATGTAGAGTGGATAAAAATGGATGTAGAGTGGATAAAAATGGATGTAGAGTGGATAAAATGGATGTAGAGTGGATAAAAATAGATGTAGAGTGGATAAAATGGATGTAGAGTGGATAAAACGGATGTAGAGTGGATAAAAAAGGATGTAGAGGGGATAAAATGGATGCAGAGTGGATAAAATTGATGTAGAGCGGATAAAATGGATGTAGAGTGGATAAAATGGATGTAGAGTGGATAAAATGGATGTAGAGTGGATAAAACGGATGTAGAGTGGATAAAAAAGGATGTAGAGGGGATAAAATGGATGTAGAGTGGATAAAATTGATGTAGAGTGGATAAAATGGATGTAGAGTGGATAAAAATAGATGTAGAGTGGATAAAATGGATGTAGAGTATATAAAATGGATGTAGAGTATATAAAATGGATGTAGAGTGGATAAAAATGGATGTAGAGTGGATAAAATGGATGTAGAGTGGATAAAAATAGATGTAGAGTGGATAAAATGGATGTAGAGTGGATAAAACGGATGTAGAGTGGATAAAAAAGGATGTAGAGGCGATAAAATGGATGTAGAGTGGATAAAATTGATGTAGAGTTAATAAAAATGGATGTAGAGTGGACAAAATGGATGTAGAGTGGATAAAAATGGATGTAGAGTGGATAAAATGGATGTAGAGTTGATAACAATGGATGTAGAGTGGATAAAATGAATGTAGAGTAGATACAATGGATGTAGAGTGGATAAAATGGATGTAGAGTTGATAAAATGGATGTAAAGTGGATAAAATGGATGTAGAGTGGATAAAAATGGATGTAGAGAGGATAAAATGGATGTAGAGTGGATAAAAATGGATGTAGAGTTGATAAAAATGGATGTAGAGTGGATAAAATGAATGTAGAGTAGATAAAATGGATGTAGAGTGGATAAAATGGATGTAGAGTTGATAAAATGGATGTAAAGTGGATAAAATGGATGTAGAGTGGATAAAAATGGATGTAGAGAGGATAAAATGGATGTAGAGTGGATAAAAATGGATGTAGAGTGGACAAAATGGATGTAGAGCGGATAAAATGGATGTAGAGTGGATAAAATGGATGTAGAGTGGATAAAATTGATGTAGAGTGGATAAAATTGATGTAGAGTGGATAAAATGGATGTAGAGTGGATAAAATGGATGTAGAGTGGATAAAATGGATGTAGAGTGGATAAAACGGATGTAGAGTGGATAAAATGGATGTGGAGTGGATAACAATGGATGTAGAGTGGATAAAATGGATGTAGAGTTGATAAAAATGGATGTAGAGTTAATAAAAATGGATGTAGAGTGGACAAAATAGATGTAGAGTGGATAAAATGGATGTAGAGTTGATAAAAATGGATGTAGAGTGGACAAAATAGATGTAGAGTGGATAAAAATGGATGTAGAGTGGTATAACATGGATGTAGAGTGGATAAAAATGGATGTAGAGTGGATAAAAATGGATGTAGAGAGGATAAAATGGATGTAGAGTGGATAAAAATTGATGTAGCGTGGATAAAATGGATGTAGAGTGGATAACAATGGATGTAGAGTGGATAAAATGGATGTAGAGTTGATAAAAATGGATGTAGAGTTAATAAAAATGGATGTAGAGTGGACAAAATGGATGTAGAGTGGATAAAAATGGATGTAGATTGGATAAAATGGATGTAGAGTTGATAACAATGGATGTAGAGTGGATAAAATGAATGTAGAGTAGATACAATGGATGTAGAGTGGATAAAATGGATGTAGAGTTGATAAAATGGATGTAAAGTGGATAAAATGGATGTAGAGTTAATAAAAATGGATGTTGAGTGGAAATAATGGATGTAGAGAGGATAAAATGGATGTAGAGTGGATAAAATGTATGTAGAGTTCATAAAAAAGGATGTAGAGTGGATAAAATTGATGTAGAGCGGATAAAATGGATGTAGAGTGGATAAAATGGATGTGGAGTGGATAACAATGGATGTAGAGTGGATAAAATGGATGTAGAGTTGATAAAAATGGATGTAGAGTGGATAAAATGGATGTAGAGTGGGTAAAATGGATGTAGAGTGGATAAAACGGATGCAGAGTGGATAAAATGGATGCAGAGTGGATAAAATGGATGTGGAGTGGATAAAATGGATGTAGAGTTGATAAAATGGATGTAAAGTGGATAAAATGGATGTAGAGTTAATAAAAATGGATGTAGAGTGGAAATAATGGATGTAGAGAGGATAAAATGGATGTAGAGTGGATAAAATGGATGTAGAGTTCATAAAAATGGATGTAGAGTGGATAAAATTGATGTAGAGCGGATAAAATGGATGTAGAGTGGATAAAATGGATGTGGAGTGGATAACAATGGATGTAGAGTGGATAAAATGGATGTAGAGTTGATAAAAATGGATGTAGAGTTGATAAAATGGATGTAAAGTGGATAAAATGGATGTAGAGTTAATAAAAATGGATGTAGAGTGGAAATAATGGATGTAGAGAGGATAAAATGGATGTAGAGTGGATAAAATGGATGTAGAGTTCATAAAAATGGATGTAGAGTGGATAAAAATGGATGTAGATTGGATAAAATGAATGTAGAGTTGATAACAATGGATGTAGAGTGGATAAAATGAATGTAGAGTAGATACAATGGATGTAGAGTGGATACAATGGATGTAGAGTTGATAAAATGGATGTAAAGTGGATAAAATGGATGTAGAGTTAATAAAAATGGATGTTGAGTGGAAATAATGGATGTAGAGAGGATAAAATGGATGTAGAGTGGATAAAATGTATGTAGAGTTCATAAAAAAGGATGTAGAGTGGATAAAATTGATGTAGAGCGGATAAAATGGATGTAGAGTGGATAAAATGGATGTGGAGTGGATAACAATGGATGTAGAGTGGATAAAATGGATGTAGAGTTGATAAAAATGGATGTAGAGTGGATAAAATGGATGTAGAGTTGATAAAATGGATGTAAAGTGGATAAAATGGATGTAGAGTTAATAAAAATGGATGTAGAGTGGACAAAATGGATGTAGAGTGGATAAAAATGGATGTAGAGTGGTATAAAATGGATGTAGAGTGGATAAAAATGGATGTAGAGTGGATAAAAATGGATGTAGAGAGGATAAAATGGATGTAGAGAGGATAAAATTGATGTAGAGCGGATAAAATGGATGTAGAGCGGATAAAATGGATGTAGAGTGGATAAAATGGATGTAGAGTGGATAAAATTGATGTAGAGTGGATAAAATTGATGTAGAGAGGATAAAATGGATGTAGAGTGGATAAAATGGATGTAGAGTGGATGAAATGGATGTAGAGTTGATAAAAATGGATGTAGAGTGGATAAAATGAATGTAGAGTAGATAAAATGGATGTAGAGTGGATGAAATGGATGTAGAGTTGATAAAATGGATGTAAAGTGGATAAAATGGATGTAGAGTTAATAAAAATGGATGTAGAGTGGAAATAATGGATGTAGAGAGGATAAAATGGATGTAGAGTGGATAAAATGGATGTAGAGTTCATAAAAATGGATGTAGAGTGGATAAAAATGGATGTAGATTGGATAAAATGGATGTAGATTGGATAAAATGGATGTAGAGTGGATAAAAATGGATGTAGAGTGGATAAAAATGGATGTAGAGTATATAAAATGGATGTAGAGTATATAAAATGGATGTAGAGTGGATAAAAATGGATGTAGAGTGGATAAAATGGATGTAGAGTGGATAAAAATGGATGTAGAGTGGATAAAATGGATGTAGAGTGGATAAAACGGATGTAGAGTGGATAAAAAAGGATGTTGAGGGGATAAAATGGATGTAGAGTGGATAAAATTGATGTAGAGTGGATAAAATGGATGTAGAGTGGATAAAATGAGTGTAGAGTGGATAAAATGGATGTAGAGTGGATAAAACGGATGTAGAGTGGATAAAAAAGGATGTAGAGGGGATAAAATGGATGTAGAGTGGATAAAATTGATGTAGAGTGGATAAAATGGATGTAGAGTGGATAAAAATGGATGTAGAGTGGATAAAATGGATGTAGAGTGGGTAAAATAGATGTAGAGTGGATAAAATGGATGTAGAGTTGATAAAAATGGATGTAGAGTGGACAAAATGGATGTAGAGCGGATAAAATGGATGTAGAGTGGATAAAATGGATGTAGAGTGGATAAAATTGATGTAGAGTGGATAAAATTGATGTAGAGTGGATAAAATGGATGTAGAGTGGATAAAATGGATGTAGAGTGGATAAAAATGGATGTAGAGAGGATAAAATGGATGTAGAGTGGATAAAAATGGATGTAGAGTTGATAAAAATGGATGTAGAGTGGATAAAATGAATGTAGAGTAGATAAAATGGATGTAGAGTGGATAAAATGGATGTAGAGTTGATAAAATGGATGTAAAGTGGATAAAATGGATGTAGAGTTAATAAAAATGGATGTAGAGTGGAAATAATGGATGTAGAGAGGATAAAATGGATGTAGAGTGGATAAAATGGATGTAGAGTTCATAAAAATGGATGTAGAGTGGATAAAAATGGATGTAGATTGGATAAAATGGATGTAGATTGGATAAAATGGATGTAGAGTGGATAAAAATGGATGTAGAGTGGATAAAAATGGATGTAGAGTATATAAAATGGATGTAGAGTATATAAAATGGATGTAGAGTGGATAAAAATGGATGTAGAGTGGATAAAATGGATGTAGAGTGGATAAAAATAGATGTAGAGTGGATAAAATGGATGTAGAGTGGATAAAACGGATGTAGAGTGGATAAAATGGATGTGGAGTGGATAACAATGGATGTAGAGTGGATAAAATGGATGTAGAGTTGATAAAAATGGATGTAGAGTTAATAAAAATGGATGTAGAGTGGACAAAATAGATGTAGAGTGGATAAAATGGATGTAGAGTTGATAAAAATGGATGTAGAGTGGACAAAATAGATGTAGAGTGGATAAAAATGGATGTAGAGTGGTATAACATGGATGTAGAGTGGATAAAAATGGATGTAGAGTGGATAAAAATGGATGTAGAGAGGATAAAATGGATGTAGAGTGGATAAAAATTGATGTAGCGTGGATAAAATGGATGTAGAGTGGATAACAATGGATGTAGAGTGGATAAAATGGATGTAGAGTTGATAAAAATGGATGTAGAGTGGACAAAATGGATGTAGATTGGATAAAAATGGATGTAGATTGGATAAAATGGATGTAGAGTTGATAACAATGGATGTAGAGTGGATAAAATGAATGTAGAGTAGATACAATGGATGTAGAGTGGATAAAATGGATGTAGAGTTGATAAAAATGGATGTAGAGTTAATAAAAATGGATGTAGAGTGGACAAAATAGATGTAGAGTGGATAAAATGGATGTAGAGTTGATAAAAATGGATGTAGAGTGGACAAAATAGATGTAGAGTGGATAAAAATGGATGTAGAGTGGTATAACATGGATGTAGAGTGGATAAAAATGGATGTAGAGTTAATAAAAATGGATGTAGAGTGGACAAAATGGATGTAGATTGGATAAAAATGGATGTAGATTGGATAAAATGGATGTAGAGTTGATAAAATGGATGTAAAGTGGATAAAATGAATGTAGAGTAGATACAATGGATGTAGAGTGGATAAAATGGATGTAGAGTTGATAAAAATGGATGTAGAGTTAATAAAAATGGATGTAGAGTGGACAAAATAGATGTAGAGTGGATAAAATGGATGTAGAGTTGATAAAAATGGATGTAGAGTGGACAAAATAGATGTAGAGTGGATAAAAATGGATGTAGAGTGGTATAACATGGATGTAGAGTGGATAAAAATGGATGTAGAGTGGATAAAAATGGATGTAGAGAGGATAAAATGGATGTAGAGTGGATAAAAATTGATGTAGCGTGGATAAAATGGATGTAGAGTGGATAACAATGGATGTAGAGTGGATAAAATGGATGTAGAGTTGATAAAAATGGATGTAGAGTTAATAAAAATGGATGTAGAGTGGACAAAATGGATGTAGATTGGATAAAAATGGATGTAGATTGGATAAAATGGATGTAGAGTTGATAACAATGGATGTAGAGTGGATAAAATGAATGTAGAGTAGATACAATGGATGTAGAGTGGATAAAATGGATGTAGAGTTGATAAAATGGATGTAAAGTGGATAAAATGGATGTAGAGTTAATAAAAATGGATGTTGAGTGGAAATAATGGATGTAGAGAGGATAAAATGGATGTAGAGTGGATAAAATGTATGTAGAGTTCATAAAAAAGGATGTAGAGTGGATAAAATTGATGTAGAGCGGATAAAATGGATGTAGAGTGGATAAAATGGATGTGGAGTGGATAACAATGGATGTAGAGTGGATAAAATGGATGTAGAGTTGATAAAAATGGATGTAGAGTGGATAAAATGGATGTAGAGTTGATAAAATGGATGTAAAGTGGATAAAATGGATGTAGAGTTAATAAAAATGGATGTAGAGTGGATAAAAATGGATGTAGAGTGGTATAAAATGGATGTAGAGTGGATAAAAATGGATGTAGAGTGGATAAAAATGGATGTAGAGAGGATAAAATGGATGTAGAGTGGATAAAAATGGATGTAGAGTGGATTAAATGGATGTAGAGTGGATAAAATGGATGTAGAGTGGATAAAATGGATGTAGAGTGGGTAAAATAGATGTAGAGTGGATAAAATGGATGTACAGTTGATAAAAATGGATGTAGAGTGGACAAAATGGATGTAGAGTGGATAAAGTGGATGTAGAGTTGATAAAAATGGATGTAGAGTGGATAAAATGGATGTAGAGAGGATAAAATTGATGTAGAGCGGATAAAATGGATGTAGAGCGGATAAAATGGATGTAGAGTGGATAAAATGGATGTAGAGTGGATAAAATTGATGTAGAGTGGATAAAATTGATGTAGAGAGGATAAAATGGATGTAGAGTGGATAAAAATGGATGTAGAGTGGATAAAATGGATGTAGAGTGGATAAAATGCATGTAGAGTGGATGAAATGGATGTAGAGTTGATAAAAATGGATGTAGAGTGGATAAAATGAATGTAGAGTAGATAAAATGGATGTAGAGTGGATAAAATGGATGTAGAGTTGATAAAATGGATGTAAAGTGGATAAAGTGGATGTAGAGTTAATAAAAATGGATGTAGAGTGGAAATAATGGATGTAGAGAGGATAAAATGGATGTAGAGTGGATAAAATGGATGTAGAGTTCATAAAAATGGATGTAGAGTGGATAAAAATGGATGTAGATTGGATAAAATGGATGTAGATTGGATAAAATGGATGTAGAGTGGATAAAAATGGATGTAGAGTGGATAAAAATGGATGTAGAGTATATAAAATGGATGTAGAGTATATAAAATGGATGTAGAGTGGATAAAAATGGATGTAGAGTGGATAAAATGGATGTAGAGTGGATAAAAATAGATGTAGAGTGGATAAAATGGATGTAGAGTGGATAAAACGGATGTAGAGTGGATAAAAAAGGATGTAGAGGGGATAAAATGGATGCAGAGTGGATAAAATTGATGTAGAGCGGATAAAATGGATGTAGAGTGGATAAAATGGATGTAGAGTGGATAAAATGGATGTAGAGTGGATAAAACGGATGTAGAGTGGATAAAAAAGGATGTAGAGGGGATAAAATGGATGTAGAGTGGATAAAATTGATGTAGAGTGGATAAAATGGATGTAGAGTGGATAAAAATAGATGTAGAGTGGATAAAATGGATGTAGAGTATATAAAATGGATGTAGAGTATATAAAATGGATGTAGAGTGGATAAAAATGGATGTAGAGTGGATAAAATGGATGTAGAGTGGATAAAAATAGATGTAGAGTGGATAAAATGGATGTAGAGTGGATAAAACGGATGTAGAGTGGATAAAAAAGGATGTAGAGGCGATAAAATGGATGTAGAGTGGATAAAATTGATGTAGAGTTAATAAAAATGGATGTAGAGTGGACAAAATGGATGTAGAGTGGATAAAAATGGATGTAGAGTGGATAAAATGGATGTAGAGTTGATAACAATGGATGTAGAGTGGATAAAATGAATGTAGAGTAGATACAATGGATGTAGAGTGGATAAAATGGATGTAGAGTTGATAAAATGGATGTAAAGTGGATAAAATGGATGTAGAGTGGATAAAAATGGATGTAGAGAGGATAAAATGGATGTAGAGTGGATAAAAATGGATGTAGAGTTGATAAAAATGGATGTAGAGTGGATAAAATGAATGTAGAGTAGATAAAATGGATGTAGAGTGGATAAAATGGATGTAGAGTTGATAAAATGGATGTAAAGTGGATAAAATGGATGTAGAGTGGATAAAAATGGATGTAGAGAGGATAAAATGGATGTAGAGTGGATAAAAATGGATGTAGAGTGGACAAAATGGATGTAGAGCGGATAAAATGGATGTAGAGTGGATAAAATGGATGTAGAGTGGATAAAATTGATGTAGAGTGGATAAAATTGATGTAGAGTGGATAAAATGGATGTAGAGTGGATAAAATGGATGTAGAGTGGATAAAAATGGATGTAGAGAGGATAAAATGGATGTAGAGTGGATAAAAATGGATGTAGAGTTGATAAAAATGGATGTAGAGTGGATAAAATGAATGTAGAGTAGATAAAATGGATGTAGAGTGGATAAAATGGATGTAGAGTTGATAAAATGGATGTAAAGTGGAGAAAATGGATGTAGAGCGGATAAAATGGATGTAGAGTGGATAAAATGGATGTAGAGTGGATAAAATTGATGTAGAGTGGATAAAATTGATGTAGAGAGGATAAAATGGATGTAGAGTGGATAAAAATGGATGTAGAGTGGATAAAATGGATGTAGAGTGGATAAAATGCATGTAGAGTGGATGAAATGGATGTAGAGTTGATAAAAATGGATGTAGAGTGGATAAAATGAATGTAGAGTAGATAAAATGGATGTAGAGTGGATAAAATGGATGTAGAGTTGATAAAATGGATGTAAAGTGGATAAAGTGGATGTAGAGTTAATAAAAATGGATGTAGAGTGGAAATAATGGATGTAGAGAGGATAAAATGGATGTAGAGTGGATAAAATGGATGTAGAGTTCATAAAAATGGATGTAGAGTGGATAAAAATGGATGTAGATTGGATAAAATGGATGTAGATTGGATAAAATGGATGTAGAGTGGATAAAAATGGATGTAGAGTGGATAAAAATGGATGTAGAGTATATAAAATGGATGTAGAGTATATAAAATGGATGTAGAGTGGATAAAAATGGATGTAGAGTGGATAAAATGGATGTAGAGTGGATAAAAATAGATGTAGAGTGGATAAAATGGATGTAGAGTGGATAAAACGGATGTAGAGTGGATAAAAAAGGATGTAGAGGGGATAAAATGGATGCAGAGTGGATAAAATTGATGTAGAGCGGATAAAATGGATGTAGAGTGGATAAAATGGATGTAGAGTGGATAAAATGGATGTAGAGTGGATAAAACGGATGTAGAGTGGATAAAAAAGGATGTAGAGGGGATAAAATGGATGTAGAGTGGATAAAATTGATGTAGAGTGGATAAAATGGATGTAGAGTGGATAAAAATAGATGTAGAGTGGATAAAATGGATGTAGAGTATATAAAATGGATGTAGAGTATATAAAATGGATGTAGAGTGGATAAAAATGGATGTAGAGTGGATAAAATGGATGTAGAGTGGATAAAAATAGATGTAGAGTGGATAAAATGGATGTAGAGTGGATAAAACGGATGTAGAGTGGATAAAAAAGGATGTAGAGGCGATAAAATGGATGTAGAGTGGATAAAATTGATGTAGAGTTAATAAAAATGGATGTAGAGTGGACAAAATGGATGTAGAGTGGATAAAAATGGATGTAGAGTGGATAAAATGGATGTAGAGTTGATAACAATGGATGTAGAGTGGATAAAATGAATGTAGAGTAGATACAATGGATGTAGAGTGGATAAAATGGATGTAGAGTTGATAAAATGGATGTAAAGTGGATAAAATGGATGTAGAGTGGATAAAAATGGATGTAGAGAGGATAAAATGGATGTAGAGTGGATAAAAATGGATGTAGAGTTGATAAAAATGGATGTAGAGTGGATAAAATGAATGTAGAGTAGATAAAATGGATGTAGAGTGGATAAAATGGATGTAGAGTTGATAAAATGGATGTAAAGTGGATAAAATGGATGTAGAGTGGATAAAAATGGATGTAGAGAGGATAAAATGGATGTAGAGTGGATAAAAATGGATGTAGAGTGGATAAAATGGATGTAGAGTGGATAAAATGGATGTAGAGTGGATAAAATGGATGTAGAGTGGATAAAATTGATGTAGAGTGGATAAAATTGATGTAGAGTGGATAAAATGGATGTAGAGTGGATAAAATGGATGTAGAGTGGATAAAAATGGATGTAGAGAGGATAAAATGGATGTAGAGTGGATAAAAATGGATGTAGAGTTGATAAAAATGGATGTAGAGTGGATAAAATGAATGTAGAGTAGATAAAATGGATGTAGAGTGGATAAAATGGATGTAGAGTTGATAAAATGGATGTAAAGTGGAGAAAATGGATGTAGAGTTAATAAAAATGGATCTAGAGTGGAAATAATGGATGTAGAGAGGATAAAATGGATGTAGAGTGGATAAAGTGGATGTAGAGTTCATAAAAATGGATGTAGAGTGGATAAAAATGGATGTAGATTGGATAAAATGGATGTAGATTGGATAAAATGGATGTAGAGTGGATAAAAATGGATGTAGAGTGGATAAAAATGGATGTAGAGTATATAAAATGGATGTAGAGTATATAAAATGGATGTAGAGTGGATAAAAATGGATGTAGAGTGGATAAAATGGATGTAGAGTGGATAAAAATAGATGTAGAGTGGATAAAATGGATGTAGAGTGGATAAAACGGATGTAGAGTGGATAAAATGGATGTGGAGTGGATAACAATGGATGTAGAGTGGATAAAATGGATGTAGAGTTGATAAAAATGGATGTAGAGTTAATAAAAATGGATGTAGAGTGGACAAAATAGATGTAGAGTGGATAAAATGGATGTAGAGTTGATAAAAATGGATGTAGAGTGGACAAAATAGATGTAGAGTGGATAAAAATGGATGTAGAGTGGTATAACATGGATGTAGAGTGGATAAAAATGGATGTAGAGTGGATAAAAATGGATGTAGAGAGGATAAAATGGATGTAGAGTGGATAAAAATTGATGTAGCGTGGATAAAATGGATGTAGAGTGGATAACAATGGATGTAGAGTGGATAAAATGGATGTAGAGTTGATAAAAATGGATGTAGAGTTAATAAAAATGGATGTAGAGTGGACAAAATGGATGTAGAGTGGATAAAAATGGATGTAGATTGGATAAAATGGATGTAGAGTTGATAACAATGGATGTAGAGTGGATAAAATGAATGTAGAGTAGATACAATGGATGTAGAGTGGATAAAATGGATGTAGAGTTGATAAAATGGATGTAAAGTGGATAAAATGGATGTAGAGTTAATAAAAATGGATGTTGAGTGGAAATAATGGATGTAGAGAGGATAAAATGGATGTAGAGTGGATAAAATGTATGTAGAGTTCATAAAAAAGGATGTAGAGTGGATAAAATTGATGTAGAGCGGATAAAATGGATGTAGAGTGGATAAAATGGATGTGGAGTGGATAACAATGGATGTAGAGTGGATAAAATGGATGTAGAGTTGATAAAAATGGATGTAGAGTGGATAAAATGGATGTAGAGTGGGTAAAATGGATGTAGAGTGGATAAAACGGATGCAGAGTGGATAAAATGGATGCAGAGTGGATAAAATGGATGTGGAGTGGATAAAATGGATGTAGAGTTGATAAAATGGATGTAAAGTGGATAAAATGGATGTAGAGTTAATAAAAATGGATGTAGAGTGGAAATAATGGATGTAGAGAGGATAAAATGGATGTAGAGTGGATAAAATGGATGTGGAGTGGATAACAATGGATGTAGAGTGGATAAAATGGATGTAGAGTTCATAAAAATGGATGTAGAGTGGATAAAACGGATGTAGAGTGGATAAAAAAGGATGTAGAGGGGATAAAATGGATGTAGAGTGGATAAAATTGATGTAGAGTGGATAAAATGGATGTAGAGTGGATAAAAATGGATGTAGAGTGGATAAAATGGATGTAGAGTACATAAAATGGATGTAGAGTGGATAAAACGGATGTAGAGTGGATAAAATGGATGTAGAGTGGATAAAATGGATGTGGAGTGGATAACAATGGATGTAGAGTGGATAAAATGGATGTAGAGTGGATAAAAATGGATGTAGAGTGGATAAAATGGATGTAGAGTGGATAAAACGGATGTAGAGTGGATAAAAAAGGATGTAGAGGGGATAAAATGGATGTAGAGTGGATAAAATTGATGTAGAGTGGATAAATTGGATGTAGAGTGGATAAAAATGGATGTAGAGTGGATAAAATGGATGTAGAGTGGGTAAAATAGATGTAGAGTGGATAAAATGGATGTAGAGTTGATAAAAATGGATGTAGAGTGGACAAAATGGATGTAGAGCGGATAAAATGGATGTAGAGTGGATAAAATGGATGTAGAGTGGATAAAATTGATGTAGAGTGGATAAAATGGATGTGGAGTGGATAACAATGGATGTAGAGTGGATAAAATGGATGTAGAGTTGATAAAAATGGATGTAGAGTGGATAAAAATGGATGTAGAGTGGATAAAATAGATGTAGAGTGGATAAAATGGATGTAGAGTTGATAAAAATGGATGTAGAGTGGACAAAATAGATGTAGAGTGGATAAAAATGGATGTAGAGTGGTATAAAATGGATGTGGAGTGGATAAAAATGGATGTAGAGAGGATAAAATGGATGTAGAGTGGATAAAAATGGATGTAGAGTGGATAAAATGGATGTAGAGTGGATAAAAATGAATGTAGAGTGGATATAATGGATGTAGAGTGGATAAAATGGATGTAGAGTGGATAAAATGGATGTAGAGTTGATAAAAATGGATGTAGAGTTAATAAAAATGGATGTAGAGTGGACAAAATAGATGTAGAGTGGATAAAATGGATGTAGAGTTGATAAAAATGGATGTAGAGTGGACAAAATAGATGTAGAGTGGATAAAAATGGATGTAGAGTGGTATAAAATGGATGTAGAGTGGATAAAAATGGATGTAGAGTGAATAAAAATGGATGTAGAGAGGATAAAATGGATGTAGAATGGATAAAAATGGATGTAGAGTGGATAAAATGGATGTAGAGTGGATAAAATGGATGTAGAGTGGATAAAATGGATGTAGAGTGGGTAAAATAGATGTAGAGTGGATAAAATGGATGTAGAGTTGATAAAAATGGATGTAGAGTGGACAAAATGGATGTAGAGTTAATAAAAATGGATGTAGAGTGGAAATAATGGATGTAGAGAGGATAAAATGGATGTAGAGTGGATAAAATGGATGTAGAGTTCATAAAAATGGATGTAGAGTGGATAAAATTGATGTAGAGCGGATAAAATGGATGTAGAGTGGATAAAATGGATGTGGAGTGGATAACAATGGATGTAGAGTGGATAAAATGGATGTAGAGTTGATAAAAATGGATGTAGAGTGGATAAAAATGGATGTAGAGTGGATAAAATGGATGTAGAGTGGATAAAACGGATGTAGAGTGGATAAAAAAGGATGTAGAGGGGATAAAATGGATGTAGAGTGGATAAAATTGATGTAGAGTGGATAAAATGGATGTAGAGTGGATAAAAATGGATGTAGAGTGGATAAAATGGATGTAGAGTGGGTAAAATGGATGTAGAGTGGATAAAACGGATGCAGAGTGGATAAAATGGATGCAGAGTGGATAAAATGGATGTGGAGTGGATAAAATGGATGTAGAGTTGATAAAATGGATGTAAAGTGGATAAAATGGATGTAGAGTTAATAAAAATGGATGTAGAGTGGAAATAATGGATGTAGAGAGGATAAAATGGATGTAGAGTGGATAAAATGGATGTAGAGTTCATAAAAATGGATGTAGAGTGGATAAAATTGATGTAGAGCGGATAAAATGGATGTAGAGTGGATAAAATGGATGTGGAGTGGATAAAAATGGATGTAGAGTGGATAAAATGGATGTAGAGTTGATAAAAATGGATGTAGAGTGGATAAAAATGGATGTAGAGTGGATAAAATGGATGTAGAGTGGATAAAACGGATGTAGAGTGGATAAAAAAGGATGTAGAGGGGATAAAATGGATGTAGAGTGGATAAAATTGATGTAGAGTGGATAAAATGGATGTAGAGTGGATAAAAATGGATGTAGAGTGGATAAAATGGATGTAGAGTACATAAAATGGATGTAGAGTGGATAAAACGGATGTAGAGTGGATAAAATGGATGTAGAGTGGATAAAATGGATGTGGAGTGGATAACAATGGATGTAGAGTGGATAAAATGGATGTAGAGTGGATAAAAATGGATGTAGAGTGGATAAAATGGATGTAGAGTGGATAAAACGGATGTAGAGTGGATAAAAAAGGATGTAGAGGGGATAAAATGGATGTAGAGTGGATAAAATTGATGTAGAGTGGATAAATTGGATGTAGAGTGGATAAAAATGGATGTAGAGTGGATAAAATGGATGTAGAGTGGGTAAAATAGATGTAGAGTGGATAAAATGGATGTAGAGTTGATAAAAATGGATGTAGAGTGGATAAAATGGATGTAGAGTTGATAAAAATGGATGTAGAGTGGATAAAAATGGATGTAGAGTGGATAAAATGGATGTAGAGTGGATAAAACGGATGTAGAGTGGATAAAATGGATGCAGAGTGGATAAAATGGATGTGGAGTGGATAAAATGGATGTAGAGTTGATAAAATGGATGTAAAGTGGATAAAATGGATGTAGAGTTAATAAAAATGGATGTAGAGAGGAAATAATGGATGTAGAGAGGATAAAATGGATGTAGAGTGGATAAAATGGATGTAGAGTTCATAAAAATGGATGTAGAGTGGATAAAATTGATGTAGAGCGGATAAAATGGATGTAGAGTGGATAAAATGGATGTGGAGTGGATAACAATGGATGTAGAGTGGATAAAATGGATGTAGAGTTGATAAAAATGGATGTAGAGTGGATAAAAATGGATGTAGAGTGGATAAAATGGATGTAGAGTGGATAAAACGGATGTAGAGTGGATAAAAAAGGATGTAGAGGGGATAAAATGGATGTAGAGTGGATAAAATTGATGTAGAGTGGATAAAATGGATGTAGAGTGGATAAAAATGGATGTAGAGTGGATAAAATGGATGTAGAGTACATAAAATGGATGTAGAGTGGATAAAACGGATGTAGAGTGGATAAAATGGATGTAGAGTGGATAAAATGGATGTGGAGTGGATAACAATGGATGTAGAGTGGATAAAATTGATGTAGAGTGGATAAAATGGATGTAGAGTGGATAAAAATGGATGTAGAGTGGATAAAATGGATGTAGAGTGGGTAAAATAGATGTAGAGTGGATAAAATGGATGTAGAGTTGATAAAAATGGATGTAGAGTGGACAAAATGGATGTAGAGCGGATAAAATGGATGTAGAGTGGATAAAATGGATGTAGAGTGGATAAAATTGATGTAGAGTGGATAAAATTGATGTAGAGTGGATAAAATGGATGTGGAGTGGATAACAATGGATGTAGAGTGGATAAAATGGATGTAGAGTTGATAAAAATGGATGTAGAGTGGATAAAAATGGATGTAGAGTGGATAAAATGGATGTAGAGTGGATAAAACGGATGTAGAGTGGATAAAAATGGATGTAGAGGGGATAAAATGGATGCAGAGTGGATAAAATGGATGTGGAGTGGATAAAATGGATGTAGAGTTGATAAAATGGATGTAAAGTGGATAAAATGGATGTAGAGTTAATAAAAATGGATGTAGAGTGGAAATAATGGATGTAGAGAGGATAAAATGGATGTAGAGTGGATAAAATGGATGTAGAGTTCATAAAAATGGATGTAGAGTGGATAAAATTGATGTAGAGCGGATAAAATGGATGTAGAGTGGATAAAATGGATGTGGAGTGGATAACAATGGATGTAGAGTGGATAAAATGGATGTAGAGTTGATAAAAATGGATGTAGAGTGGATAAAAATGGATGTAGAGTGGATAAAATGGATGTAGAGTGGATAAAACGGATGTAGAGTGGATAAAAAAGGATGTAGAGGGGATAAAATGGATGTAGAGTGGATAACAATGGATGTAGAGTGGATAAAATGGATGTAGAGTGGATAAAAATGGATGTAGAGTGGATAAAATGGATGTAGAGTGGATAAAACGGATGTAGAGTGGATAAAAAAGGATGTAGAGGGGATAAAATGGATGTAGAGTGGATAAAATTGATGTAGAGTGGATAAATTGGATGTAGAGTGGATAAAAATGGATGTAGAGTGGATAAAATGGATGTAGAGTGGGTAAAATAGATGTAGAGTGGATAAAATGGATGTAGAGTTGATAAAAATGGATGTAGAGTGGACAAAATGGATGTAGAGCGGATAAAATGGATGTAGAGTGGATAAAATGGATGTAGAGTGGATAAAATTGATGTAGAGTGGATAAAATGGATGTGGAGTGGATAACAATGGATGTAGAGTGGATAAAATGGATGTAGAGTTGATAAAAATGGATGTAGAGTGGATAAAAATGGATGTAGAGTGGATAAAATGGATGTAGAGTGGATAAAACGGATGTAGAGTGGATAAAATGGATGCAGAGTGGATAAAATGGATGTGGAGTGGATAAAATGGATGTAGAGTTGATAAAATGGATGTAAAGTGGATAAAATGGATGTAGAGTTAATAAAAATGGATGTAGACTGGAAATAATGGATGTAGAGAGGATAAAATGGATGTAGAGTGGATAAAATGGATGCAGAGTTCATAAAAATGGATGTAGAGTGGATAAAATTGATGTAGAGCGGATAAAATGGATGTAGAGTGGATAAAATGGATGTGGAGTGGATAACAATGGATGTAGAGTGGATAAAATGGATGTAGAGTTGATAAAAATGGATGTAGAGTGGATAAAAATGGATGTAGAGTGGATAAAATGGATGTAGAGTGGATAAAACGGATGTAGAGTGGATAAAAAAGGATGTAGAGGGGATAAAATGGATGTAGAGTGGATAAAATTGATGTAGAGTGGATAAAATGGATGTAGAGTGGATAAAAATGGATGTAGAGTGGATAAAATGGATGTAGAGTACATAAAATGGATGTAGAGTGGATAAAACGGATGTAGAGTGGATAAAATGGATGTAGAGTGGATAAAATGGATGTGGAGTGGATAACAATGGATGTAGAGTGGATAAAATTGATGTAGAGTGGATAAAATGGATGTAGAGTGGATAAAAATGGATGTAGAGTGGATAAAATGGATGTAGAGTGGGTAAAATAGATGTAGAGTGGATAAAATGGATGTAGAGTTGATAAAAATGGATGTAGAGTGGACAAAATGGATGTAGAGCGGATAAAATGGATGTAGAGTGGATAAAATGGATGTAGAGTGGATAAAATTGATGTAGAGTGGATAAAATTGATGTAGAGTGGATAAAATGGATGTGGAGTGGATAACAATGGATGTAGAGTGGATAAAATGGATGTAGAGTTGATAAAAATGGATGTAGAGTGGATAAAAATGGATGTAGAGTGGATAAAATGGATGTAGAGTGGATAAAACGGATGTAGAGTGGATAAAAAAGGATGTAGAGGGGATAAAATGGATGTAGAGTGGATAAAATTGATGTAGAGTGGATAAAATGGATGTAGAGTTAATAAAAATGGATGTAGAGTGGACAAAATAGATGTAGAGTGGATAAAATGGATGTAGAGTTGATAAAAATGGATGTAGAGTGGACAAAATAGATGTAGAGTGGATAAAAATGGATGTAGAGTGGTATAAAATGGATGTAGAGTGGATAAAAATGGATGTAGAGTGGATAAAAATGGATGTAGAGTGGATAAAATGGATGTAGAGTGGATAAAAATGGATGTAGAGTGGATAAAATGGATGTAGAGTGGATAAAATGGATGTAGAGTGGATGAAATGGATGTAGAGTTGATAAAAATGGATGTAGAGTGGATAAAATGAATGTAGAGTAGATAAAATGGATGTAGAGTGGATAAAATGGATGTAGAGTTGATAAAATGGATGTAAAGTGGATAAAATGGATGTAGAGTTAATAAAAATGGATGTAGAGTGGAAATAATGGATGTAGAGAGGATAAAATGGATGTAGAGTGGATAAAATGGATGTAGAGTGGATAAAATGGATGTGGAGTGGATAACAATGGATGTAGAGTGGATAAAATGGATGTAGAGTTGATAAAAATGGATGTAGAGTGGATAAAAATGGATGTAGAGTGGATAAAATGGATGTAGAGTGGATAAAACGGATGTAGAGTGGATAAAAAAGGATGTAGAGGGGATAAAATTGATGTAGAGTGGATAAAATTGGTGTAGAGTGGATAAGAATGGATGTAGAGTGGATAAAATGGATGTAGAGTGGGTAAAATGGATGTAGAGTGGATAAAACGGATGTAGAGTGGATAAAATGGATGTAGAGTGGATAAAATGGATGTGGAGTTGATAACAATGGATGTAGAGTGGATAAATTGAATGTAGAGTAGATAAAATGGATGTATAGTGGATAAAATGGATGTAGAGTTGATAAAATGGATGTAAAGTGGATAAAATGGATGTAGAGTTAATAAAAATGGATGTAGAGTGGAAATAATGGATGTAGAGAGGATAAAATGGATGTAGAGTGGATAAAATGGATGTAGAGTTCATAAAAATGGATGTAGAGTGGATAAAATTGATGTAGAGCGGATAAAATGGATGTAGAGTGGATAAAATGGATGTGGAGTGGATAACAATGGATGTAGAGTGGATAAAATGGATGTAGAGTTGATAAAAATGGATGTAGAGTGGATAAAATAGATGTAGAGTGGATAAAATGGATGTAGAGTTGATAAAAATGGATGTAGAGTGGACAAAATAGATGTAGAGTGGATAAAAATGGATGTAGAGTGGTATAAAATGGATGTAGAGTGGATAAAAATGGATGTAGAGTGGATAAAAATGGATGTAGAGAGGATAAAATGGATGTAGAGTGGATAAAAATGGATGTAGAGTGGATAAAATGGATGTAGAGTGGATAAAATGGATGTAGAGTGGATGAAATGGATGTAGAGTTGATAAAAATGGATGTAGAGTGGATAAAATGAATGTAGAGTAGATAAAATGGATGTAGAGTGGATAAAATGGATGTAGAGTTGATAAAATGGATGTAAAGTGGATAAAATGGATGTAGAGTTAATAAAAATTGATGTAGAGTGGAAATAATGGATGTAGAGAGGATAAAATGGATGTAGAGTGGATAAAATGGATGTAGAGTGGATAAAATGGATGTGGAGTGGATAACAATGGATGTAGAGTGGATAAAATGGATGTACAGTTGATAAAATGGATGTGGAGTGGATAACAATGGATGTAGAGTGGATAAAATGGATGTAGAGTTGATAAAAATGGATGTAGAGTGGATAAAAATGGATGTAGAGTGGATAAAATGGATGTAGAGTGGATAAAACGGATGTAGAGTGGATAAAAAAGGATGTAGAGGGGATAAAATGGATGTAGAGTGGATAAAATTGATGTAGAGTGGATAAAATGGATGTAGAGTGGATAAAAATGGATGTAGAGTGGATAAAATGGATGTAGAGTACATAAAATGGATGTAGAGTGGATAAAACGGATGTAGAGTGGATAAAATGGATGTAGAGTGGATAAAATGGATGTGGAGTGGATAACAATGGATGTAGAGTGGATAAAATTGATGTAGAGTGGATAAAATGGATGTAGAGTGGATAAAAATGGATGTAGAGTGGATAAAATGGATGTAGAGTGGGTAAAATAGATGTAGAGTGGATAAAATGGATGTAGAGTTGATAAAAATGGATGTAGAGTGGACAAAATGGATGTAGAGCGGATAAAATGGATGTAGAGTGGATAAAATGGATGTAGAGTGGATAAAATTGATGTAGAGTGGATAAAATTGATGTAGAGTGGATAAAATGGATGTGGAGTGGATAACAATGGATGTAGAGTGGATAAAATGGATGTAGAGTTGATAAAAATGGATGTAGAGTGGATAAAAATGGATGTAGAGTGGATAAAATGGATGTAGAGTGGATAAAACGGATGTAGAGTGGATAAAAAAGGATGTAGAGGGGATAAAATGGATGTAGAGTGGATAAAATTGATGTAGAGTGGATAAAATGGATGTAGAGTTAATAAAAATGGATGTAGAGTGGACAAAATAGATGTAGAGTGGATAAAATGGATGTAGAGTTGATAAAAATGGATGTAGAGTGGACAAAATAGATGTAGAGTTGATAAAAATGGATGTAGATTGGTATAAAATGGATGTAGAGTGGATAAAAATGGATGTAGAGTGGATAAAAATGGATGTAGAGTGGATAAAATGGATGTAGAGTGGATAAAAATGGATGTAGAGTGGATAAAATGGATGTAGAGTGGATAAAATGGATGTAGAGTGGATGAAATGGATGTAGAGTTGATAAAAATGGATGTAGAGTGGATAAAATGAATGTAGAGTAGATAAAATGGATGTAGAGTGGATAAAATGGATGTAGAGTTGATAAAATGGATGTAAAGTGGATAAAATGGATGTAGAGTTAATAAAAATGGATGTAGAGTGGAAATAATGGATGTAGAGAGGATAAAATGGATGTAGAGTGGATAAAATGGATGTAGAGTGGATAAAATGGATGTGGAGTGGATAACAATGGATGTAGAGTGGATAAAATGGATGTAGAGTGGATAAAACGGATGTAGAGTGGATAAAAAAGGATGTAGAGGGGATAAAATTGATGTAGAGTGGATAAAATTGGTGTAGAGTGGATAAGAATGGATGTAGAGTGGATAAAATGGATGTAGAGTGGGTAAAATGGATGTAGAGTGGATAAAATGGATGTAGAGTGGATAAAATGGATGTAGAGTGGATAAAATGGATGTGGAGTGGATAACAATGGATGTAGAGTGGATAAATTGAATGTAGAGTAGATAAAATGGATGTATAGTGGATAAAATGGATGTAGAGTTGATAAAATGGATGTAAAGTGGATAAAATGGATGTAGAGTTAATAAAAATGGATGTAGAGTGGAAATAATGGATGTAGAGAGGATAAAATGGATGTAGAGTGGATAAAATGGATGTAGAGTTCATAAAAATGGATGTAGAGTGGATAAAATTGATGTAGAGCGGATAAAATGGATGTAGAGTGGATAAAATGGATGTGGAGTGGATAACAATGGATGTAGAGTGGATAAAATGGATGTAGAGTTGATAAAAATGGATGTAGAGTGGATAAAATAGATGTAGAGTGGATAAAATGGATGTAGAGTTGATAAAAATGGATGTAGAGTGGACAAAATAGATGTAGAGTGGATAAAAATGGATGTAGAGTGGTATAAAATGGATGTAGAGTGGATAAAAATGGATGTAGAGTGGATAAAAATGGATGTAGAGAGGATAAAATGGATGTAGAGTGGATAAAAATGGATGTAGAGTGGATAAAATGGATGTAGAGTGGATAAAATGGATGTAGAGTGGATGAAATGGATGTAGAGTTGATAAAAATGGATGTAGAGTGGATAAAATGAATGTAGAGTAGATAAAATGGATGTAGAGTGGATAAAATGGATGTAGAGTTGATAAAATGGATGTAAAGTGGATAAAATGGATGTAGAGTTAATAAAAATTGATGTAGAGTGGAAATAATGGATGTAGAGAGGATAAAATGGATGTAGAGTGGATAAAATGGATGTAGAGTGGATAAAATGGATGTGGAGTGGATAACAATGGATGTAGAGTGGATAAAATGGATGTACAGTTGATAAAAATGGATGTAGAGTGGATAAAAATGGATGTAGAGTGGATAAAATGGATGTAGAGTGGATAAAACGGATGTAGAGTGGATAAAAAAGGATGTAGAGGGGATAAAATGGATGTAGAGTGGATAAAAATGGATGTAGAGTGAATAAAAATGGATGTAGAGAGGATAAAATGGATGTAGAATGGATAAAAATGGATGTAGAGTGGATAAAATGGATGTATAGTGGATAAAATGGATGTAGAGTTGATAAAATGGATGTAAAGTGGATAAAATGGATGTAGAGTTAATAAAAATGGATGTAGAGTGGAAATAATGGATGTAGAGAGGATAAAATGGATGTAGAGTGGATAAAATGGATGTAGAGTTCATAAAAATGGATGTAGAGTGGATAAAATTGATGTAGAGCGGATAAAATGGATGTAGAGTGGATAAAATGGATGTGGAGTGGATAACAATGGATGTAGAGTGGATAAAATGGATGTAGAGTTGATAAAAATGGATGTAGAGTGGATAAAATAGATGTAGAGTGGATAAAATGGATGTAGAGTTGATAAAAATGGATGTAGAGTGGACAAAATAGATGTAGAGTGGATAAAAATGGATGTAGAGTGGTATAAAATGGATGTAGAGTGGATAAAAATGGATGTAGAGTGGATAAAAATGGATGTAGAGAGGATAAAATGGATGTAGAGTGGATAAAAATGGATGTAGAGTGGATAAAATGGATGTAGAGTGGATAAAATGGATGTAGAGTGGATGAAATGGATGTAGAGTTGATAAAAATGGATGTAGAGTGGATAAAATGAATGTAGAGTAGATAAAATGGATGTAGAGTGGATAAAATGGATGTAGAGTTGATAAAATGGATGTAAAGTGGATAAAATGGATGTAGAGTTAATAAAAATTGATGTAGAGTGGAAATAATGGATGTAGAGAGGATAAAATGGATGTAGAGTGGATAAAATGGATGTAGAGTGGATAAAATGGATGTGGAGTGGATAACAATGGATGTAGAGTGGATAAAATGGATGTAGAGTGGATAAAACGGATGTAGAGTGGATAAAAAAGGATGTAGAGGGGATAAAATGGATGTAGAGTGGATAAAATTGATGTAGAGTGGATAAAATTGGTGTAGAGTGGATAAGAATGGATGTAGAGTGGATAAAATGGATGTAGAGTGGGTAAAATGGATGTAGAGTGGATAAAACGGATGTAGAGTGGATAAAATGGATGTAGAGTGGATAAAATGGATGTGGAGTGGATAACAATGGATGTAGAGTGGATAAAATGGATGTAGAGTTGATAAAAATGGATGTAGAGTTAATAAAAATGGATGTAGAGTGGACAAAATAGATGTAGAGTGGATAAAAATGGATGTAGAGTGGATAAAATGGATGTAGAGTGGATAAAAATGGATGTAGAGTGGATATAATGGATGTAGAGTGGATAAAATGGATGTAGAGTGGATAAAATGGATGTAGAGTTGATAAAAATGGATGTAGAGTGGAAATAATGGATGTAGAGAGGATAAAATGGATGTAGAGTGGATAAAATGGATGTAGAGTTCATAAAAATGGATGTAGAGTGGACAAAATAGATGTAGAGTGGATAAAATGGATGTAGAGTTGATAAAAATGGATGTAGAGTGGACAAAATAGATGTAGAGTGGATAAAAATGGATGTAGAGTGGTATAAAATGGATGTAGAGTGGATAAAAATGGATGTAGAGAGGATAAAATGGATGTAGAGTGGATAAAAATGGATGTAGAGTGGATAAAATGGATGTAGAGTGGATAAAAATGGATGTAGAGTGGATATAATGGAGGTAGAGTGGATAAAATGGATGTAGAGTGGATAAAATGGATGTAGAGTTGATAAAAATGGATGTAGAGTTAATAAAAATGGATGTAGAGTGGACAAAATAGATGTAGAGTGGATAAAATGGATGTAGAGTTGATAAAAATGGATGTAGAGTGGACAAAATAGATGTAGAGTGGATAAAAATGGATGTAGAGTGGTATAAAATGGATGTAGAGTGGATAAAAATGGATGTAGAGTGAATAAAAATGGATGTAGAGAGGATAAAATGGATGTAGAATGGATAAAAATGGATGTAGAGTGGATAAAATGGATGTAGAGTGGATAAAATGGATGTAGAGTGGATAAAATGGATGTAGAGTGGGTAAAATAGATGTAGAGTGGATAAAATGGATGTAGAGTTGATAAAAATGGATGTAGAGTGGACAAAATGGATGTAGAGTTAATAAAAATGGATGTAGAGTGGAAATAATGGATGTAGAGAGGATAAAATGGATGTAGAGTGGATAAAATGGATGTAGAGTTCATAAAAATGGATGTAGAGTGGATAAAATTGATGTAGAGCGGATAAAATGGATGTAGAGTGGATAAAATGGATGTAGAGTGGACAAAATGGATGTAGAGTTAATAAAAATGGATGTAGAGTGGAAATAATGGATGTAGAGTTGATAAAATGGATGTAAAGTGGATAAAATGGATGTAGAGTTAATAAAAATGGATGTAGAGTGGAAATAATGGATGTAGAGAGGATAAAATGGATGTAGAGTGGATAAAATGGATGTAGAGTGGATAAAATGGATGTGGAGTGGATAACAATGGATGTAGAGTGGATAAAATGGATGTAGAGTTGATAAAAATGGATGTAGAGTGGATAAAAATGGATGTAGAGTGGATAAAATGGATGTAGAGTGGATAAAATGGATGTAGAGTGGATAAAAAAGGATGTAGAGTGGATAAAATGGATGTAGAGTGGATAAAATGGATGTAGAGTGGATAAAATTGGTGTAGAGTGGATAAGAATGGATGTAGAGTGGATAAAATGGATGTAGAGTGGGTAAAATGGATGTAGAGTGGATAAAACGGATGTAGAGTGGATAAAATGGATGTAGAGTGGATAAAATGGATGTAGAGTACATAAAATGGATGTGGAGTGGATAAAACGGATGTAGAGTGGATAAAATGGATGTAGAGTGGATAAAATGGATGTGGAGTGGATAACAATGGATGTAGAGTGGATAAAATGGATGTAGAGTGGATAAAAATGGATGTAGAGTGGATAAAATGGATGTAGAGTGGATAAAACGGATGTAGAGTGGATAAAAAAGGATGTAGAGGGGATAAAATGGATGTAGAGTGGATAAAATTGATGTAGAGTGGATAAATTGGATGTAGAGTGGATAAAAATGGATGTAGAGTGGATAAAATGGATGTAGAGTGGGTAAAATAGATGTAGAGTGGATAAAATGGATGTAGAGTTGATAAAAATGGATGTAGAGTGGACAAAATGGATGTAGAGCGGATAAAATGGATGTAGAGTGGATAAAATGGATGTAGAGTGGATAAAATTGATGTAGAGTGGATAAAATGGATGTGGAGTGGATAACAATGGATGTAGAGTGGATAAAATGGATGTAGAGTTGATAAAAATGGATGTAGAGTGGATAAAAATGGATGTAGAGTGGATAAAATGGATGTAGAGTGGATAAAACGGATGTAGAGTGGATAAAATGGATGTAGAGTGGATAAAATGGATGTGGAGTGGATAAAATGGATGTAGAGTTGATAAAATGGATGTAAAGTGGATAAAATGGATGTAGAGTTAATAAAAATGGATGTAGAGTGGAAATAATGGATGTAGAGAGGATAAAATGGATGTAGAGTGGATAAAATGGATGTAGAGTTCATAAAAATGGATGTAGAGTGGATAAAATTGATGTAGAGCGGATAAAATGGATGTAGAGTGGATAAAATGGATGTGGAGTGGATAACAATGGATGTAGAGTGGATAAAATGGATGTAGAGTTGATAAAAATGGATGTAGAGTGGATAAAAATGGATGTAGAGTGGATAAAATGGATGTAGAGTGGATAAAACGGATGTAGAGTGGATAAAAAAGGATGTAGAGGGGATAAAATGGATGTAGAGTGGATAAAATTGATGTAGAGTGGATAAAATGGATGTAGAGTGGATAAAAATGGATGTAGAGTGGATAAAATGGATGTAGAGTACATAAAATGGATGTAGAGTGGATAAAACGGATGTAGAGTGGATAAAATGGATGTAGAGTGGATAAAATGGATGTGGAGTGGATAACAATGGATGTAGAGTGGATAAAATTGATGTAGAGTGGATAAAATGGATGTAGAGTGGATAAAAATGGATGTAGAGTGGATAAAATGGATGTAGAGTGGGTAAAATAGATGTAGAGTGGATAAAATGGATGTAGAGTTGATAAAAATGGATGTAGAGTGGACAAAATGGATGTAGAGCGGATAAAATGGATGTAGAGTGGATAAAATGGATGTAGAGTGGATAAAATTGATGTAGAGTGGATAAAATTGATGTAGAGTGGATAAAATGGATGTGGAGTGGATAACAATGGATGTAGAGTGGATAAAATGGATGTAGAGTTGATAAAAATGGATGTAGAGTGGATAAAAATGGATGTAGAGTGGATAAAATGGATGTAGAGTGGATAAAACGGATGTAGAGTGGATAAAAAAGGATGTAGAGGGGATAAAATGGATGTAGAGTGGATAAAATTGATGTAGAGTGGATAAAATGGATGTAGAGTTAATAAAAATGGATGTAGAGTGGACAAAATAGATGTATAGTGGATAAAATGGATGTAGAGTTGATAAAAATGGATGTAGAGTGGACAAAATAGATGTAGAGTGGATAAAAATGGATGTAGAGTGGTATAAAATGGATGTAGAGTGGATAAAAATGGATGTAGAGTGGATAAAAATGGATGTAGAGAGGATAAAATGGATGTAGAGTGGATAAAAATGGATGTAGAGTGGATAAAATGGATGTAGAGTGGATAAAATGGATGTAGAGTGGATAAAATGGATGTAGAGTTGATAAAAATGGATGTAGAGTGGATAAAATGAATGTAGAGTAGATAAAATGGATGTAGAGTGGATAAAATGGATGTAGAGTTGATAAAATGGATGTAAAGTGGATAAAATGGATGTAGAGTTAATAAAAATGGATGTAGAGTGGAAATAATGGATGTAGAGAGGATAAAATGGATGTAGAGTGGATAAAATGGATGTAGAGTGGATAAAATGGATGTGGAGTGGATAACAATGGATGTAGAGTGGATAAAATGGATGTAGAGTGGATAAAACGGATGTAGAGTGGATAAAAAAGGATGTAGAGGGGATAAAATTGATGTAGAGTGGATAAAATTGGTGTAGAGTGGATAAGAATGGATGTAGAGTGGATAAAATGGATGTAGAGTGGGTAAAATGGATGTAGAGTGGATAAAACGGATGTAGAGTGGATAAAATGGATGTAGAGTGGATAAAATGGATGTGGAGTGGATAACAATGGATGTAGAGTGGATAAATTGAATGTAGAGTAGATAAAATGGATGTATAGTGGATAAAATGGATGTAGAGTTGATAAAATGGATGTAAAGTGGATAAAATGGATGTAGAGTGGAAATAATGGATGTAGAGAGGATAAAATGGATGTAGAGTGGATAAAATGGATGTAGAGTTCATAAAAATGGATGTAGAGTGGATAAAATTGATGTAGAGCGGATAAAATGGATGTAGAGTGGATAAAATGGATGTGGAGTGGATAACAATGGATGTAGAGTGGATAAAATGGATGTAGAGTTGATAAAAATGGATGTAGAGTGGATAAAATAGATGTAGAGTGGATAAAATGGATGTAGAGTTGATAAAAATGGATGTAGAGTGGACAAAATAGATGTAGAGTGGATAAAAATGGATGTAGAGTGGTATAAAATGGATGTAGAGTGGATAAAAATGGATGTAGAGTGGTTAAAAATGGATGTAGAGAGGATAAAATGGATGTAGAGTGGATAAAAATGGATGTAGAGTGGATAAAATGGATGTAGAGTGGATAAAATGGATGTAGAGTGGATGAAATGGATGTAGAGTTGATAAAAATGGATGTAGAGTGGATAAAATGAATGTAGAGTAGATAAAATGGATGTAGAGTGGATAAAATGGATGTAGAGTTGATAAAATGGATGTAAAGTGGATAAAATGGATGTAGAGTTAATAAAAATTGATGTAGAGTGGAAATAATGGATGTAGAGAGGATAAAATGGATGTAGAGTGGATAAAATGGATGTAGAGTGGATAAAATGGATGTGGAGTGGATAACAATGGATGTAGAGTGGATAAAATGGATGTAGAGTTGATAAAAATGGATGTAGAGTGGATAAAAATGGATGTAGAGTGGATAAAATGGATGTAGAGTGGATAAAACGGATGTAGAGTGGATAAAAAAGGATGTAGAGGGGATAAAATGGATGTAGAGTGGATAAAAATGGATGTAGAGTGAATAAAAATGGATGTAGAGAGGATAAAATGGATGTAGAATGGATAAAAATGGATGTAAAGTGGATAAAATGGATGTAGAGTTAATAAAAATGGATGTAGAGTGGAAATAATGGATGTAGAGAGGATAAAATGGATGTAGAGTGGATAAAATGGATGTAGAGTTCATAAAAATGGATGTAGAGTGGATAAAATTGATGTAGAGCGGATAAAATGGATGTAGAGTGGATAAAATGGATGTGGAGTGGATAACAATGGATGTAGAGTGGATAAAATGGATGTAGAGTTGATAAAAATGGATGTAGAGTGGATAAAATAGATGTAGAGTGGATAAAATGGATGTAGAGTTGATAAAAATGGATGTAGAGTGGACAAAATAGATGTAGAGTGGATAAAAATGGATGTAGAGTGGTATAAAATGGATGTAGAGTGGATAAAAATAGATGTAGAGTGGATAAAAATGGATGTAGAGAGGATAAAATGGATGTAGAGTGGATAAAAATGGATGTAGAGTGGATAAAATGGATGTAGAGTGGATAAAATGGATGTAGAGTGGATGAAATGGATGTAGAGTTGATAAAAATGGATGTAGAGTGGATAAAATGAATGTAGAGTAGATAAAATGGATGTAGAGTGGATAAAATGGATGTAGAGTTGATAAAATGGATGTAAAGTGGATAAAATGGATGTAGAGTTAATAAAAATTGATGTAGAGTGGAAATAATGGATGTAGAGAGGATAAAATGGATGTAGAGTGGATAAAATGGATGTGGAGTGGATAACAATGGATGTAGAGTGGATAAAATGGATGTAGAGTGGATAAAACGGATGTAGAGTGGATAAAAAAGGATGTAGAGGGGATAAAATGGATGTAGAGTGGATAAAATTGATGTAGAGTGGATAAAATTGGTGTAGAGTGGATAAGAATGGATGTAGAGTGGATAAAATGGATGTAGAGTGGGTAAAATGGATGTAGAGTGGATAAAACGGATGTAGAGTGGATAAAATGGATGTAGAGTGGATAAAATGGATGTGGAGTGGATAACAATGGATGTAGAGTGGATAAAATGGATGTAGAGTTGATAAAAATGGATGTAGAGTTAATAAAAATGGATGTAGAGTGGACAAAATAGATGTAGAGTGGATAAAATGGATGTAGAGTTGATAAAAATGGATGTAGAGTGGACAAAATAGATGTAGAGTGGATAAAAATGGATGTAGAGTGGTATAAAATGGATGTGGAGTGGATAAAAATGGATGTAGAGAGGATAAAATGGATGTAGAGTGGATAAAATGGATGTAGAGTGGAAATAATGGATGTAGAGAGGATAAAATGGATGTAGAGTGGATAAAATGGATGTAGAGTTCATAAAAATGGATGTAGAGTGGATAAAATTGATGTAGAGCGGATAAAATGGATGTAGAGTGGATTAAATGGATGTGGAGTGGATAACAATGGATGTAGAGTGGATAAAAATGGATGTAGAGTGGTATAAAATGGATGTGGAGTGGATAAAAATGGATGTAGAGAGGATAAAATGGATGTAGAGTGGATAAAAATGGATGTAGAGTGGATAAAATGGATGTAGAGTGGATAAAAATGGATGTAGAGTGGATATAATGGATGTAGAGTGGATAAAATGGATGTAGAGTGGATAAAATGGATGTAGAGTTGATAAAAATGGATGTAGAGTGGAAATAATGGATGTAGAGAGGATAAAATGGATGTAGAGTGGATAAAATGGATGTAGAGTTCATAAAAATGGATGTAGAGTGGACAAAATAGATGTAGAGTGGATAAAATGGATGTAGAGTTGATAAAAATGGATGTAGAGTGGACAAAATAGATGTAGAGTGGATAAAAATGGATGTAGAGTGGTATAAAATGGATGTGGAGTGGATAAAAATGGATGTAGAGAGGATAAAATGGATGTAGAGTGGATAAAAATGGATGTAGAGTGGATAAAATGGATGTAGAGTGGATAAAAATGGATGTAGAGTGGATATAATGGAGGTAGAGTGGATAAAATGGATGTAGAGTGGATAAAATGGATGTAGAGTTGATAAAAATGGATGTAGAGTTAATAAAAATGGATGTAGAGTGGACAAAATAGATGTAGAGTGGATAAAATGGATGTAGAGTTGATAAAAATGGATGTAGAGTGGACAAAATAGATGTAGAGTGGATAAAAATGGATGTAGAGTGGTATAAAATGGATGTAGAGTGGATAAAAATGGATGTAGAGTGAATAAAAATGGATGTAGAGAGGATAAAATGGATGTAGAATGGATAAAAATGGATGTAGAGTGGATAAAATGGATGTAGAGTGGATAAAATGGATGTAGAGTGGATAAAATGGATGTAGAGTGGGTAAAATAGATGTAAAGTGGATAAAATGGATGTAGAGTTGATAAAAATGGATGTAGAGTGGACAAAATGGATGTAGAGTTAATAAAAATGGATGTAGAGTGGAAATAATGGATGTAGAGAGGATAAAATGGATGTAGAGTGGATAAAATGGATGTAGAGTTCATAAAAATGGATGTAGAGTGGATAAAATTGATGTAGAGCGGATAAAATGGATGTAGAGTGGATAAAATGGATGTAGAGTGGACAAAATGGATGTAGAGTTAATAAAAATGGATGTAGAGTGGAAATAATGGATGTAGAGTTGATAAAATGGATGTAAAGTGGATAAAATGGATGTAGAGTTAATAAAAATGGATGTAGAGTGGAAATAATGGATGTAGAGAGGATAAAATGGATGTAGAGTGGATAAAATGGATGTAGAGTGGATAAAATGGATGTGGAGTGGATAACAATGGATGTAGAGTGGATAAAATGGATGTAGAGTTGATAAAAATGGATGTAGAGTGGATAAAAATGGATGTAGAGTGGATAAAATGGATGTAGTGTGGATAAAACGGATGTAGAGTGGATAAAAAAGGATGTAGAGGGGATAAAATGGATGTAGAGTGGATAAAATTGATGTAGAGTGGATAAAATTGGTGTAGAGTGGATAAGAATGGATGTAGAGTGGATAAAATGGATGTAGAGTGGGTAAAATGGATGTAGAGTGGATAAAACGGATGTAGAGTGGATAAAATGGATGTAGAGTGGATAAAATGGATGTGGAGTGGATAACAATGGATGTAGAGTGGATAAATTGAATGTAGAGTAGATAAAATGGATGTATAGTGGATAAAATGGATGTAGAGTTGATAAAATGGATGTAAAGTGGATAAAATGGATGTAGAGTTAATAAAAATGGATGTAGAGTGGAAATAATGGATGTAGAGAGGATAAAATGGATGTAGAGAGGATAAAATGGATGCAGAGTTCATAAAAATGGATGTAGAGTGGATAAAATTGATGTAGAGCGGATAAAATGGATGTAGAGTGGATAAAATGGATGTGGAGTGGATAACAATGGATGTAGAGTGGATAAAATGGATGTAGAGTTGATAAAAATGGATGTAGAGTGGATAAAATAGATGTAGAGTGGATAAAATGGATGTAGAGTTGATAAAAATGGATGTAGAGTGGACAAAATAGATGTAGAGTGGATAAAAATGGATGTAGAGTGGTATAAAATGGATGTAGAGTGGATAAAAATGGATGTAGAGTGGATAAAAATGGATGTAGAGTGGATAAAATGGATGTAGAGTGGATAAAAATGGATGTAGAGTGGATAAAATGGATGTAGAGTGGATAAAATGGATGTAGAGTGGATGAAATGGATGTAGAGTTGATAAAAATGGATGTAGAGTGGATAAAATGAATGTAGAGTAGATAAAATGGATGTAGAGTGGATAAAATGGATGTAGAGTTGATAAAATGGATGTAAAGTGGATAAAATGGATGTAGAGTTAATAAAAATTGATGTAGAGTGGAAATAATGGATGTAGAGAGGATAAAATGGATGTAGAGTGGATAAAATGGATGTAGAGTGGATAAAATGGATGTGGAGTGGATAACAATGGATGTAGAGTGGATAAAATGGATGTAGAGTTGATAAAAATGGATGTAGAGTGGATAAAAATGGATGTAGAGTGGATAAAATGGATGTAGAGTGGATAAAACGGATGTAGAGTGGATAAAAAAGGATGTAGAGGGGATAAAATGGATGTAGAGTGGATAAAATTGATGTAGAGTGGATGAAATGGATGTAGAGTTGATAAAAATGGATGTAGAGTGGATAAAATGAATGTAGAGTAGATAAAATGGATGTAGAGTGGATAAAATGGATGTAGAGTTGATAAAATGGATGTAAAGTGGATAAAATGGATGTAGAGTTAATAAAAATTGATGTAGAGTGGAAATAATGGATGTAGAGAGGATAAAATGGATGTAGAGTGGATAAAATGGATGTAGAGTGGATAAAATGGATGTGGAGTGGATAACAATGGATGTAGAGTGGATAAAATGGATGTAGAGTTGATAAAAATGGATGTAGAGTGGATAAAAATGGATGTAGAGTGGATAAAATGGATGTAGAGTGGATAAAGCGGATGTAGAGTGGATAAAAAAGGATGTAGAGGGGATAAAATGGATGTAGAGTGGATAAAATTGATGTAGAGTGGATAAAATTGGTGTAGAGTGGATAAGAATGGATGTAGAGTGGATAAAATGGATGTAGAGTGGGTAAAATGGATGTAGAGTGGATAAAACGGATGTAGAGTGGATAAAATGGATGTAGAGTGGATAAAATGGATGTGGAGTGGATAACAATGGATGTAGAGTGGATAAAATGGATGTAGAGTTGATAAAAATGGATGTAGAGTTAATAAAAATGGATGTAGAGTGGACAAAATGGATGTAGAGTGGATAAAATGGATGTAGAGTTGATAAAAATGGATGTAGAGTGGACAAAATAGATGTAGAGTGGATAAAAATGGATGTAGAGTGGTATAACATGGATGTGGAGTGGATAAAAATGGATGTAGAGAGGATAAAATGGATGTAGAGTGGATAAAATGGATGTAGAGTGGAAATAATGGATGTAGAGAGGATAAAATGGATGTAGAGTGGATAAAATGGATGTAGAGTTCATAAAAATGGATGTAGAGTGGATAAAATTGATGTAGAGCGGATAAAATGGATGTAGAGTGGATAAAATGGATGTGGAGTGGATAACAATGGATGTAGAGTGGATAAAAATGGATGTAGAGTGGTATAAAATGGATGTGGAGTGGATAAAAATGGATGTAGAGAGGATAAAATGGATGTAGAGTGGATAAAATGGATGTAGAGTGGAAATAATGGATGTAGAGAGGATAAAATGGATGTAGAGTGGATAAAATGGATGTAGAGTTCATAAAAATGGATGTAGAGTGGATAAAATGGATGTAGAGTTGATAAAAATGGATGTAGAGTGGACAAAATAGATGTAGAGTGGATAAAAATGGATGTAGAGTGGTATAAAATGGATGTAGAGTGGATAAAAATGGATGTAGAGAGGATAAAATGGATGTAGAGTGGATAAAATGGATGTAGAGTGGAAATAATGGATGTAGAGAGGATAAAATGGATGTAGAGTGGATAAAATGGATGTAGAGTTCATAAAAATGGATGTAGAGTGGATAAAATTGATGTAGAGCGGATAAAATGGATGTAGAGTGGATAAAATGGATGTGGAGTGGATAACAATGGATGTAGAGTGGATAAAATGGATGTAGAGTTGATAAAAATGGATGTAGAGTTAATAAAAATGGATGTAGAGTGGACAAAATAGATGTAGAGTGGATAAAATGGATGTAGAGTTGATAAAAATGGATGTAGAGTGGACAAAATAGATGTAGAGTGGATAAAAATGGATGTAGAGTGGTATAAAATGGATGTAGAGTGGATAAAAATGGATGTAGAGTGAATAAAAATGGATGTAGAGAGGATAAAATGGATGTAGAGTGGATAAAAATGGATGTAGAGTGGATAAAATGGATGTATAGTGGATAAAATGGATGTAGAGTTGATAAAATGGATGTAAAGTGGATAAAATGGATGTAGAGTTAATAAAAATGGATGTAGAGTGGAAATAATGGATGTAGAGAGGATAAAATGGATGTAGAGTGGATAAAATGGATGTAGAGTTCATAAAAATGGATGTAGAGTGGATAAAATTGATGTAGAGCGGATAAAATGGATGTAGAGTGGATAAAATGGATGTGGAGTGGATAACAATGGATGTAGAGTGGATAAAATGGAGGTAGAGTGGATAAAATGGATGTAGAGTGGATAAAATGGATGTAGAGTTGATAAAAATGGATGTAGAGTTAATAAAAATGGATGTAGAGTGGATAAAACGGATGTAGAGTGGATAAAAAAGGATGTTGAGGGGATAAAATGGATGCAGAGTGGATAAAATTGATGTAGAGCGGATAAAATGGATGTAGAGTGGATAAAATGGATGTAGAGTGGATAAAATGGATGTAGAGTGGATAAAACGGATGTAGAGTGGATAAAAAAGGATGTAGAGGGGATAAAATGGATGTAGAGTGGATAAAAATGGATGTAGAGAGGATAAAATGGATGTAGAGTGGATAAAAATGGATGTAGAGTTGATAAAAATGGATGTAGAGTGGATAAAATGAATGTAGAGTAGATAAAATGGATGTAGAGTGGATAAAATGGATGTAGAGTTGATAAAATGGATGTAAAGTGGATAAAATGGATGTAGAGTTAATAAAAATGGATGTAGAGTGGAAATAATGGATGTAGAGAGGATAAAATGGATGTAGAGTGGATAAAATGGATGTAGAGTTCATAAAAATGGATGTAGAGTGGATAAAAATGGATGTAGATTGGATAAAATGGATGTAGATTGGATAAAATGGATGTAGAGTGGATAAAAATGGATGTAGAGTGGATAAAAATGGATGTAGAGTATATAAAATGGATGTAGAGTATATAAAATGGATGTAGAGTGGATAAAAATGGATGTAGAGTGGATAAAATGGATGTAGAGTGGATAAAAATAGATGTAGAGTGGATAAAATGGATGTAGAGTGGATAAAACGGATGTAGAGTGGATAAAATGGATGTGGAGTGGATAACAATGGATGTAGAGTGGATAAAATGGATGTAGAGTTGATAAAAATGGATGTAGAGTTAATAAAAATGGATGTAGAGTGGACAAAATAGATGTAGAGTGGATAAAATGGATGTAGAGTTGATAAAATGGATGTAAAGTGGATAAAATGGATGTAGAGTTAATAAAAATGGATGTAGAGTGGAAATAATGGATGTAGAGAGGATAAAATGGATGTAGAGTGGATAAAATGGATGTAGAGTTCATAAAAATGGATGTAGAGTGGATAAAAATGGATGTAGATTGGATAAAATGGATGTAGAGTTGATAACAATGGATGTAGAGTGGATAAAATGAATGTAGAGTAGATACAATGGATGTAGAGTGGATACAATGGATGTAGAGTTGATAAAATGGATGTAAAGTGGATAAAATGGATGTAGAGTTAATAAAAATGGATGTTGAGTGGAAATAATGGATGTAGAGAGGATAAAATGGATGTAGAGTGGATAAAATGTATGTAGAGTTCATAAAAAAGGATGTAGAGTGGATAAAATTGATGTAGAGCGGATAAAATGGATGTAGAGTGGATAAAATGGATGTGGAGTGGATAACAATGGATGTAGAGTGGATAAAATGGATGTAGAGTTGATAAAAATGGATGTAGAGTGGATAAAATGGATGTAGAGTTGATAAAATGGATGTAAAGTGGATAAAATGGATGTAGAGTTAATAAAAATGGATGTAGAGTGGACAAAATGGATGTAGAGTGGATAAAAATGGATGTAGAGTGGTATAAAATGGATGTAGAGTGGATAAAAATGGATGTAGAGTGGATAAAAATGGATGTAGAGAGGATAAAATGGATGTAGAGAGGATAAAATTGATGTAGAGCGGATAAAATGGATGTAGAGCGGATAAAATGGATGTAGAGTGGATAAAATGGATGTAGAGTGGATAAAATTGATGTAGAGTGGATAAAATTGATGTAGAGAGGATAAAATGGATGTAGAGTGGATAAAATGGATGTAGAGTGGATGAAATGGATGTAGAGTTGATAAAAATGGATGTAGAGTGGATAAAATGAATGTAGAGTAGATAAAATGGATGTAGAGTGGATGAAATGGATGTAGAGTTGATAAAATGGATGTAAAGTGGATAAAATGGATGTAGAGTTAATAAAAATGGATGTAGAGTGGAAATAATGGATGTAGAGAGGATAAAATGGATGTAGAGTGGATAAAATGGATGTAGAGTTCATAAAAATGGATGTAGAGTGGATAAAAATGGATGTAGATTGGATAAAATGGATGTAGATTGGATAAAATGGATGTAGAGTGGATAAAAATGGATGTAGAGTGGATAAAAATGGATGTAGAGTATATAAAATGGATGTAGAGTATATAAAATGGATGTAGAGTGGATAAAAATGGATGTAGAGTGGATAAAATGGATGTAGAGTGGATAAAAATAGATGTAGAGTGGATAAAATGGATGTAGAGTGGATAAAACGGATGTAGAGTGGATAAAAAAGGATGTTGAGGGGATAAAATGGATGCAGAGTGGATAAAAATGGATGTAGAGTTAATAAAAATGGATGTAGAGTGGATAAAACGGATGTAGAGTGGATAAAAAAGGATGTTGAGGGGATAAAATGGATGCAGAGTGGATAAAATTGATGTAGAGCGGATAAAATGGATGTAGAGTGGATAAAATGGATGTAGAGTGGATAAAATGGATGTAGAGTGGATAAAACGGATGTAGAGTGGATAAAAAAGGATGTAGAGGGGATAAAATGGATGTAGAGTGGATAAAATGAATGTAGAGTAGATACAATGGATGTAGAGTGGATACAATGGATGTAGAGTTGATAAAATGGATGTAAAGTGGATAAAATGGATGTAGAGTTAATAAAAATGGATGTTGAGTGGAAATAATGGATGTAGAGAGGATAAAATGGATGTAGAGTGGATAAAATGTATGTAGAGTTCATAAAAAAGGATGTAGAGTGGATAAAATTGATGTAGAGCGGATAAAATGGATGTAGAGTGGATAAAATGAATGTGGAGTGGATAACAATGGATGTAGAGTGGATAAAATGGATGTAGAGTTGATAAAAATGGATGTAGAGTGGATAAAATGGATGTAGAGTTGATAAAATGGATGTAAAGTGGATAAAATGGATGTAGAGTTAATAAAAATGGATGTAGAGTGGACAAAATGGATGTAGAGTGGATAAAAATGGATGTAGAGTGGTATAAAATGGATGTAGAGTGGATAAAAATGGATGTAGAGTGGATAAAAATGGATGTAGAGAGGATAAAATGGATGTAGAGAGGATAAAATTGATGTAGAGCGGATAAAATGGATGTAGAGCGGATAAAATGGATGTAGAGTGGATAAAATGGATGTAGAGTGGATAAAATTGATGTAGAGTGGATAAAATTGATGTAGAGAGGATAAAATGGATGTAGAGTGGATAAAATGGATGTAGAGTGGATGAAATGGATGTAGAGTTGATAAAAATGGATGTAGAGTGGATAAAATGAATGTAGAGTAGATAAAATGGATGTAGAGTGGATGAAATGGATGTAGAGTTGATAAAATGGATGTAAAGTGGATAAAATGGATGTAGAGTTAATAAAAATGGATGTAGAGTGGAAATAATGGATGTAGAGAGGATAAAATGGATGTAGAGTGGATAAAATGTATGTAGAGTTCATAAAAATGGATGTAGAGTGGATAAAAATGGATGTAGATTGGATAAAATGGATGTAGATTGGATAAAATGGATGTAGAGTGGATAAAAATGGATGTAGAGTGGATAAAAATGGATGTAGAGTATATAAAATGGATGTAGAGTATATAAAATGGATGTAGAGTGGATAAAAATGGATGTAGAGTGGATAAAATGGATGTAGAGTGGATAAAAATAGATGTAGAGTGGATAAAATGGATGTAGAGTGGATAAAACGGATGTAGAGTGGATAAAAAAGGATGTTGAGGGGATAAAATGGATGCAGAGTGGATAAAATTGATGTAGAGCGGATAAAATGGATGTAGAGTGGATAAAATGAGTGTAGAGTGGATAAAATGGATGTAGAGTGGATAAAACGGATGTAGAGTGGATAAAAAAGGATGTAGAGGGGATAAAATGGATGTAGAGTGGATAAAATTGATGTAGAGTGGATAAAATGGATGTAGAGTGGATAAAAATGGATGTAGAGTGGATAAAATGGATGTAGAGTGGGTAAAATAGATGTAGAGTGGATAAAATGGATGTAGAATTGATAAAAATGGATGTAGAGTGGACAAAATGGATGTAGAGCGGATAAAATGGATGTAGAGTGGATAAAATGGATGTAGAGTGGATAAAATTGATGTAGAGTGGATAAAATTGATGTAGAGTGGATAAAATGGATGTAGAGTGGATAAAATGGATGTAGAGTGGATAAAAATGGATGTAGAGAGGATAAAATGGATGTAGAGTGGATAAAAATGGATGTAGAGTTGATAAAAATGGATGTAGAGTGGATAAAATGAATGTAGAGTAGATAAAATGGATGTAGAGTGGATAAAATGGATGTAGAGTTGATAAAATGGATGTAAAGTGGATAAAATGGATGTAGAGTTAATAAAAATGGATGTAGAGTGGAAATAATGGATGTAGAGAGGATAAAATGGATGTAGAGTGGATAAAATGGATGTAGAGTTCATAAAAATGGATGTAGAGTGGATAAAAATGGATGTAGATTGGATAAAATGGATGTAGATTGGATAAAATGGATGTAGAGTGGATAAAAATGGATGTAGAGTGGATAAAAATGGATGTAGAGTATATAAAATGGATGTAGAGTATATAAAATGGATGTAGAGTGGATAAAAATGGATGTAGAGTGGATAAAATGGATGTAGAGTGGATAAAAATAGATGTAGAGTGGATAAAATGGATGTAGAGTGGATAAAACGGATGTAGAGTGGATAAAATGGATGTGGAGTGGATAACAATGGATGTAGAGTGGATAAAATGGATGTAGAGTTGATAAAAATGGATGTAGAGTTAATAAAAATGGATGTAGAGTGGACAAAATAGATGTAGAGTGGATAAAATGGATGTAGAGTTGATAAAAATGGATGTAGAGTGGACAAAATAGATGTAGAGTGGATAAAAATGGATGTAGAGTGGTATAACATGGATGTAGAGTGGATAAAAATGGATGTAGAGTGGATAAAAATGGATGTAGAGAGGATAAAATGGATGTAGAGTGGATAAAAATTGATGTAGCGTGGATAAAATGGATGTAGAGTGGATAACAATGGATGTAGAGTGGATAAAATGGATGTAGAGTTGATAAAAATGGATGTAGAGTGGACAAAATGGATGTAGATTGGATAAAAATGGATGTAGATTGGATAAAATGGATGTAGAGTTGATAACAATGGATGTAGAGTGGATAAAATGAATGTAGAGTAGATACAATGGATGTAGAGTGGATAAAATGGATGTAGAGTTGATAAAATGGATGTAAAGTGGATAAAATGGATGTAGAGTTAATAAAAATGGATGTTGAGTGGAAATAATGGATGTAGAGAGGATAAAATGGATGTAGAGTGGATAAAATGTATGTAGAGTTCATAAAAAAGGATGTAGAGTGGATAAAATTGATGTAGAGCGGATAAAATGGATGTAGAGTGGATAAAATGGATGTGGAGTGGATAACAATGGATGTAGAGTGGATAAAATGGATGTAGAGTTGATAAAAATGGATGTAGAGTGGATAAAATGGATGTAGAGTTGATAAAATGGATGTAAAGTGGATAAAATGGATGTAGAGTTAATAAAAATGGATGTAGAGTGGACAAAATGGATGTAGAGTGGATAAAAATGGATGTAGAGTGGTATAAAATGGATGTAGAGTGGATAAAAATGGATGTAGAGTGGATAAAAATGGATGTAGAGTATATAAAATGGATGTAGAGTATATAAAATGGATGTAGAGTGGATAAAAATAGATGTAGAGTGGATAAAATGGATGTAGAGTGGATAAAAATAGATGTAGAGTGGATAAAATGGATGTAGAGTGGATAAAACGGATGTAGAGTGGATAAAATGGATGTGGAGTGGATAACAATGGATGTAGAGTGGATAAAATGGATGTAGAGTTGATAAAAATGGATGTAGAGTTAATAAAAATGGATGTAGAGTGGACAAAATAGATGTAGAGTGGATAAAATGGATGTAGAGTTGATAAAATGGATGTAAAGTGGATAAAATGGATGTAGAGTTAATAAAAATGGATGTAGAGTGGAAATAATGGATGTAGAGAGGATAAAATGGATGTAGAGTGGATAAAATGGATGTAGAGTTCATAAAAATGGATGTAGAGTGGATAAAAATGGATGTAGATTGGATAAAATGGATGTAGAGTTGATAACAATGGATGTAGAGTGGATAAAATGAATGTAGAGTAGATACAATGGATGTAGAGTGGATACAATGGATGTAGAGTTGATAAAATGGATGTAAAGTGGATAAAATGGATGTAGAGTTAATAAAAATGGATGTTGAGTGGAAATAATGGATGTAGAGAGGATAAAATGGATGTAGAGTGGATAAAATGTATGTAGAGTTCATAAAAAAGGATGTAGAGTGGATAAAATTGATGTAGAGCGGATAAAATGGATGTAGAGTGGATAAAATGGATGTGGAGTGGATAAAAATGGATGTAGAGTGGATAAAAATGGATGTAGAGAGGATAAAATGGATGTAGAGAGGATAAAATTGATGTAGAGCGGATAAAATGGATGTAGAGCGGATAAAATGGATGTAGAGTGGATAAAATGGATGTAGAGTGGATAAAATTGATGTAGAGTGGATAAAATTGATGTAGAGAGGATAAAATGGATGTAGAGTGGATAAAATGGATGTAGAGTGGATGAAATGGATGTAGAGTTGATAAAAATGGATGTAGAGTGGATAAAATGAATGTAGAGTAGATAAAATGGATGTAGAGTGGATGAAATGGATGTAGAGTTGATAAAATGGATGTAAAGTGGATAAAATGGATGTAGAGTTAATAAAAATGGATGTAGAGTGGAAATAATGGATGTAGAGAGGATAAAATGGATGTAGAGTGGATAAAATGGATGTAGAGTTCATAAAAATGGATGTAGAGTGGATAAAAATGGATGTAGATTGGATAAAATGGATGTAGATTGGATAAAATGGATGTAGAGTGGATAAAAATGGATGTAGAGTGGATAAAAATGGATGTAGAGTATATAAAATGGATGTAGAGTATATAAAATGGATGTAGAGTGGATAAAAATGGATGTAGAGTGGATAAAATGGATGTAGAGTGGATAAAAATAGATGTAGAGTGGATAAAATGGATGTAGAGTGGATAAAACGGATGTAGAGTGGATAAAAAAGGATGTTGAGGGGATAAAATGGATGCAGAGTGGATAAAATTGATGTAGAGCGGATAAAATGGATGTAGAGTGGATAAAATGAGTGTAGAGTGGATAAAATGGATGTAGAGTGGATAAAACGGATGTAGAGTGGATAAAAAAGGATGTAGAGGGGATAAAATGGATGTAGAGTGGATAAAATTGATGTAGAGTGGATAAAATGGATGTAGAGTGGATAAAAATGGATGTAGAGTGGATAAAATGGATGTAGAGTGGGTAAAATAGATGTAGAGTGGATAAAATGGATGTAGAGTTGATAAAAATGGATGTAGAGTGGACAAAATGGATGTAGAGCGGATAAAATGGATGTAGAGTGGATAAAATGGATGTAGAGTGGATAAAATTGATGTAGAGTGGATAAAATTGATGTAGAGTGGATAAAATGGATGTAGAGTGGATAAAATGGATGTAGAGTGGATAAAAATGGATGTAGAGAGGATAAAATGGATGTAGAGTGGATAAAAATGGATGTAGAGTTGATAAAAATGGATGTAGAGTGGATAAAATGAATGTAGAGTAGATAAAATGGATGTAGAGTGGATAAAATGGATGTAGAGTTGATAAAATGGATGTAAAGTGGATAAAATGGATGTAGAGTTAATAAAAATGGATGTAGAGTGGAAATAATGGATGTAGAGAGGATAAAATGGATGTAGAGTGGATAAAATGGATGTAGAGTTCATAAAAATGGATGTAGAGTGGATAAAAATGGATGTAGATTGGATAAAATGGATGTAGATTGGATAAAATGGATGTAGAGTGGATAAAAATGGATGTAGAGTGGATAAAAATGGATGTAGAGTATATAAAATGGATGTAGAGTATATAAAATGGATGTAGAGTGGATAAAAATGGATGTAGAGTGGATAAAATGGATGTAGAGTGGATAAAAATAGATGTAGAGTGGATAAAATGGATGTAGAGTGGATAAAACGGATGTAGAGTGGATAAAATGGATGTGGAGTGGATAACAATGGATGTAGAGTGGATAAAATGGATGTAGAGTTGATAAAAATGGATGTAGAGTTAATAAAAATGGATGTAGAGTGGACAAAATAGATGTAGAGTGGATAAAATGGATGTAGAGTTGATAAAAATGGATGTAGAGTGGACAAAATAGATGTAGAGTGGATAAAAATGGATGTAGAGTGGTATAACATGGATGTAGAGTGGATAAAAATGGATGTAGAGTGGATAAAAATGGATGTAGAGAGGATAAAATGGATGTAGAGTGGATAAAAATTGATGTAGCGTGGATAAAATGGATGTAGAGTGGATAACAATGGATGTAGAGTGGATAAAATGGATGTAGAGTTGATAAAAATGGATGTAGAGTGGACAAAATGGATGTAGATTGGATAAAAATGGATGTAGATTGGATAAAATGGATGTAGAGTTGATAACAATGGATGTAGAGTGGATAAAATGAATGTAGAGTAGATACAATGGATGTAGAGTGGATAAAATGGATGTAGAGTTGATAAAATGGATGTAGAGTGGATAAAATGGATGTAGAGTTAATAAAAATGGATGTTGAGTGGAAATAATGGATGTAGAGAGGATAAAATGGATGTAGAGTGGATAAAATGTATGTAGAGTTCATAAAAAAGGATGTAGAGTGGATAAAATTGATGTAGAGCGGATAAAATGGATGTAGAGTGGATAAAATGGATGTGGAGTGGATAACAATGGATGTAGAGTGGATAAAATGGATGTAGAGTTGATAAAAATGGATGTAGAGTGGATAAAATGGATGTAGAGTTGATAAAATGGATGTAAAGTGGATAAAATGGATGTAGAGTTAATAAAAATGGATGTAGAGTGGACAAAATGGATGTAGAGTGGATAAAAATGGATGTAGAGTGGTATAAAATGGATGTAGAGTGGATAAAAATGGATGTAGAGTGGATAAAAATGGATGTAGAGTATATAAAATGGATGTAGAGTATATAAAATGGATGTAGAGTGGATAAAAATGGATGTAGAGTGGATAAAATGGATGTAGAGTATATAAAATGGATGTAGAGTATATAAAATGGATGTAGAGTGGATAAAAATGGATGTAGAGTGGATAAAAATGGATGTAGATTGGATAAAATGGATGTAGATTGGATAAAATGGATGTAGAGTGGATAAAAATGGATGTAGAGTGGATAAAAATGGATGTAGAGTATATAAAATGGATGTAGAGTATATAAAATGGATGTAGAGTGGATAAAAATGGATGTAGAGTGGATAAAATGGATGTAGAGTGGATAAAAATAGATGTAGAGTGGATAAAATGGATGTAGAGTGGATAAAACGGATGTAGAGTGGATAAAATGGATGTGGAGTGGATAACAATGGATGTAGAGTGGATAAAATGGATGTAGAGTTGATAAAAATGGATGTAGAGTTAATAAAAATGGATGTAGAGTGGACAAAATAGATGTAGAGTGGATAAAATGGATGTAGAGTTGATAAAAATGGATGTAGAGTGGACAAAATAGATGTAGAGTGGATAAAAATGGATGTAGAGTGGTATAACATGGATGTAGAGTGGATAAAAATGGATGTAGAGTGGATAAAAATGGATGTAGAGAGGATAAAATGGATGTAGAGTGGATAAAAATTGATGTAGCGTGGATAAAATGGATGTAGAGTGGATAACAATGGATGTAGAGTGGATAAAATGGATGTAGAGTTGATAAAAATGGATGTAGAGTTAATAAAAATGGATGTAGAGTGGACAAAATGGATGTAGATTGGATAAAAATGGATGTAGATTGGATAAAATGGATGTAGAGTTGATAACAATGGATGTAGAGTGGATAAAATGAATGTAGAGTAGATACAATGGATGTAGAGTGGATAAAATGGATGTAGAGTTGATAAAATGGATGTAGAGTGGATAAAATGGATGTAGAGTTAATAAAAATGGATGTTGAGTGGAAATAATGGATGTAGAGAGGATAAAATGGATGTAGAGTGGATAAAATGTATGTAGAGTTCATAAAAAAGGATGTAGAGTGGATAAAATTGATGTAGAGCGGATAAAATGGATGTAGAGTGGATAAAATGGATGTGGAGTGGATAACAATGGATGTAGAGTGGATAAAATGGATGTAGAGTTGATAAAAATGGATGTAGAGTGGATAAAATGGATGTAGAGTTGATAAAATGGATGTAAAGTGGATAAAATGGATGTAGAGTTAATAAAAATGGATGTAGAGTGGATAAAAATGGATGTAGAGTGGTATAAAATGGATGTAGAGTGGATAAAAATGGATGTAGAGTGGATAAAAATGGATGTAGAGAGGATAAAATGGATGTAGAGTGGATAAAAATGGATGTAGAGTGGATTAAATGGATGTAGAGTGGATAAAATGGATGTAGAGTGGATAAAATGGATGTAGAGTGGGTAAAATAGATGTAGAGTGGATAAAATGGATGTACAGTTGATAAAAATGGATGTAGAGTGGACAAAATGGATGTAGAGTGGATAAAGTGGATGTAGAGTTGATAAAAATGGATGTAGAGTGGACAAAATGGATGTAGAGAGGATAAAATTGATGTAGAGCGGATAAAATGGATGTAGAGTGGATAAAATGGATGTAGAGTGGATAAAATGGATGTAGAGTGGATAAAATTGATGTAGAGTGGATAAAATTGATGTAGAGAGGATAAAATGGATGTAGAGTGGATAAAAATGGATGTAGAGTGGATAAAATGGATGTAGAGTGGATAAAATGCATGTAGAGTGGATGAAATGGATGTAGAGTTGATAAAAATGGATGTAGAGTGGATAAAATGAATGTAGAGTAGATAAAATGGATGTAGAGTGGATAAAATGGATGTAGAGTTGATAAAATGGATGTAAAGTGGATAAAGTGGATGTAGAGTTAATAAAAATGGATGTAGAGTGGAAATAATGGATGTAGAGAGGATAAAATGGATGTAGAGTGGATAAAATGGATGTAGAGTTCATAAAAATGGATGTAGAGTGGATAAAAATGGATGTAGATTGGATAAAATGGATGTAGATTGGATAAAATGGATGTAGAGTGGATAAAAATGGATGTAGAGTGGATAAAAATGGATGTAGAGTATATAAAATGGATGTAGAGTATATAAAATGGATGTAGAGTGGATAAAAATGGATGTAGAGTGGATAAAATGGATGTAGAGTGGATAAAAATAGATGTAGAGTGGATAAAATGGATGTAGAGTGGATAAAACGGATGTAGAGTGGATAAAAAAGGATGTAGAGGGGATAAAATGGATGCAGAGTGGATAAAATTGATGTAGAGCGGATAAAATGGATGTAGAGTGGATAAAATGGATGTAGAGTGGATAAAATGGATGTAGAGTGGATAAAACGGATGTAGAGTGGATAAAAAAGGATGTAGAGGGGATAAAATGGATGTAGAGTGGATAAAATTGATGTAGAGTGGATAAAATGGATGTAGAGTGGATAAAAATAGATGTAGAGTGGATAAAATGGATGTAGAGTATATAAAATGGATGTAGAGTATATAAAATGGATGTAGAGTGGATAAAAATGGATGTAGAGTGGATAAAATGGATGTAGAGTGGATAAAAATAGATGTAGAGTGGATAAAATGGATGTAGAGTGGATAAAACGGATGTAGAGTGGATAAAAAAGGATGTAGAGGCGATAAAATGGATGTAGAGTGGATAAAATTGATGTAGAGTTAATAAAAATGGATGTAGAGTGGACAAAATGGATGTAGAGTGGATAAAAATGGATGTAGAGTGGATAAAATGGATGTAGAGTTGATAACAATGGATGTAGAGTGGATAAAATGAATGTAGAGTAGATACAATGGATGTAGAGTGGATAAAATGGATGTAGAGTTGATAAAATGGATGTAAAGTGGATAAAATGGATGTAGAGTGGATAAAAATGGATGTAGAGAGGATAAAATGGATGTAGAGTGGATAAAAATGGATGTAGAGTTGATAAAAATGGATGTAGAGTGGATAAAATGAATGTAGAGTAGATAAAATGGATGTAGAGTGGATAAAATGGATGTAGAGTTGATAAAATGGATGTAAAGTGGATAAAATGGATGTAGAGTGGATAAAAATGGATGTAGAGAGGATAAAATGGATGTAGAGTGGATAAAAATGGATGTAGAGTGGACAAAATGGATGTAGAGCGGATAAAATGGATGTAGAGTGGATAAAATGGATGTAGAGTGGATAAAATTGATGTAGAGTGGATAAAATTGATGTAGAGTGGATAAAATGGATGTAGAGTGGATAAAATGGATGTAGAGTGGATAAAAATGGATGTAGAGAGGATAAAATGGATGTAGAGTGGATAAAAATGGATGTAGAGTTGATAAAAATGGATGTAGAGTGGATAAAATGAATGTAGAGTAGATAAAATGGATGTAGAGTGGATAAAATGGATGTAGAGTTGATAAAATGGATGTAAAGTGGAGAAAATGGATGTAGAGTTAATAAAAATGGATCTAGAGTGGAAATAATGGATGTAGAGAGGATAAAATGGATGTAGAGTGGATAAAGTGGATGTAGAGTTCATAAAAATGGATGTAGAGTGGATAAAAATGGATGTAGATTGGATAAAATGGATGTAGAGTGGATAAAATGGATGTAGAGTGGATAAAAATGGATGTAGAGTGGATAAAAATGGATGTAGAGTATATAAAATGGATGTAGAGTATATAAAATGGATGTAGAGTGGATAAAAATGGATGTAGAGTGGATAAAATGGATGTAGAGTGGATAAAAATAGATGTAGAGTGGATAAAATGGATGTAGAGTGGATAAAACGGATGTAGAGTGGATAAAATGGATGTGGAGTGGATAACAATGGATGTAGAGTGGATAAAATGGATGTAGAGTTGATAAAAATGGATGTAGAGTTAATAAAAATGGATGTAGAGTGGACAAAATAGATGTAGAGTGGATAAAATGGATGTAGAGTTGATAAAAATGGATGTAGAGTGGACAAAATAGATGTAGAGTGGATAAAAATGGATGTAGAGTGGTATAACATGGATGTAGAGTGGATAAAAATGGATGTAGAGTGGATAAAAATGGATGTAGAGTGGATAAAATGGATGTAGAGTGGATAAAAATTGATGTAGCGTGGATAAAATGGATGTAGAGTGGATAACAATGGATGTAGAGTGGATAAAATGGATGTAGAGTTGATAAAAATGGATGTAGAGTTAATAAAAATGGATGTAGAGTGGACAAAATGGATGTAGAGTGGATAAAAATGGATGTAGATTGGATAAAATGGATGTAGAGTTGATAACAATGGATGTAGAGTGGATAAAATGAATGTAGAGTAGATACAATGGATGTAGAGTGGATAAAATGGATGTAGAGTTGATAAAATGGATGTAGAGTGGATAAAATGGATGTAGAGTTAATAAAAATGGATGTTGAGTGGAAATAATGGATGTAGAGAGGATAAAATGGATGTAGAGTGGATAAAATGTATGTAGAGTTCATAAAAAAGGATGTAGAGTGGATAAAATTGATGTAGAGCGGATAAAATGGATGTAGAGTGGATAAAATGGATGTGGAGTGGATAACAATGGATGTAGAGTGGATAAAATGGATGTAGAGTTGATAAAAATGGATGTAGAGTGGATAAAATGGATGTAGAGTTGATAAAATGGATGTAAAGTGGATAAAATGGATGTAGAGTTAATAAAAATGGATGTAGAGTGGACAAAATGGATGTAGAGTGGATAAAAATGGATGTAGAGTGGTATAAAAAGGATGTAGAGTGGATAAAAATGGATGTAGAGTGGATAAAAATGGATGTAGAGAGGATAAAATGGATGTAGAGTGGATAAAAATGGATGTAGAGTGGATTAAATGGATGTAGAGTGGATAAAATGGATGTAGAGTGGATAAAATGGATGTAGAGTGGGTAAAATAGATGTAGAGTGGATAAAATGGATGTAGAGTGGATAAAATGGATGTAGAGAGGATAAAATTGATGTAGAGCGGATAAAATGGATGTAGAGCGGATAAAATGGATGTAGAGTGGATAAAATGGATGTAGAGTGGATAAAATTGATGTAGAGTGGATAAAATTGATGTAGAGAGGATAAAATGGATGTAGAGTGGATAAAAATGGATGTAGAGTGGATAAAATGGATGTAGAGTGGATAAAATGGATGTAGAGTGGATGAAATGGATGTAGAGTTGATAAAAATGGATGTAGAGTGGATAAAATGAATGTAGAGTAGATAAAATGGATGTAGAGTGGATAAAATGGATGTAGAGTTGATAAAATGGATGTAAAGTGGATAAAATGGATGTAGAGTTAATAAAAATGGATGTAGAGTGGAAATAATGGATGTAGAGAGGATAAAATGGATGTAGAGTGGATAAAATGGATGTAGAGTTCATAAAAATGGATGTAGAGTGGATAAAAATGGATGTAGATTGGATAAAATGGATGTAGATTGGATAAAATGGATGTAGAGTGGATAAAAATGGATGTAGAGTGGATAAAAATGGATGTAGAGTATATAAAATGGATGTAGAGTATATAAAATGGATGTAGAGTGGATAAAAATGGATGTAGAGTGGATAAAATGGATGTAGAGTGGATAAAAATAGATGTAGAGTGGATAAAATGGATGTAGAGTGGATAAAACGGATGTAGAGTGGATAAAAAAGGATGTAAAGGGGATAAAATGGATGTAGAGTGGATAAAATGGATGTAGAGTGGATAAAATGGATGTAGAGTGGATAAAATGGATGTAGAGTGGATAAAACGGATGTAGAGTGGATAAAAAAGGATGTAGAGGGGATAAAATGGATGTAGAGTGGATAAAATTGATGTAGAGTGGATAAAATGGATGTAGAGTGGATACAAATGGATGTAGAGTGGATAAAATGGATGTAGAGTATATAAAATGGATGTAGAGTATATAAAATGGATGTAGAGTGGATAAAAATGGATGTAGAGTGGATAAAATGGATGTAGATTGGATAAAAATAGATGTAGAGTGGATAAAATGGATGTAGAGTGGATAAAACGGATGTAGAGTGGATAAAAAAGGATGTAGAGGGGATAAAATGGATGTAGAGTGGATAAAATTGATGTAGAGTTAATAAAAATGGATGTAGAGTGGACAAAATGGATGTAGAGTGGATAAAAATGGATGTAGAGTGGATAAAATGGATGTAGAGTTGATAACAATGGATGTAGAGTGGATAAAATGAATGTAGAGTAGATACAATGGATGTAGAGTGGATAAAATGGATGTAGAGTTGATAAAATGGATGTAAAGTGGATAAAATGGATGTAGAGTTAATAAAAATGGATGTTGAGTGGAAATAATGGATGTAGAGAGGATAAAATGGATGTAGAGTGGATAAAATGTATGTAGAGTTCATAAAAATGCATGTAGAGTGGATAAAATTGATGTAGAGCGGATAAAATGGATGTAGAGAGGATAAAATGGATGTAGAGTGGATAAAATGTATGTAGAGTTCATAAAAATGCATGTAGAGTGGATAAAATTGATGTAGAGCGGATAAAATGGATGTAGAGTGGATAAAACGGATGTAGAGTGGATAAAAAAGGATGTAGAGGGGATAAAATGGATGTAGAGTGGATAAAATTGATGTAGAGTTAATAAAAATGGATGTAGAGTGGACAAAATGGATGTAGAGTGGATAAAAATGGATGTAGAGTGGATAAAATGGATGTAGAGTTGATAACAATGGATGTACAGTGGATAAAATGAATGTAGAGTAGATAAAATGGATGTAGAGTGGATAAAATGGATGTAGAGTTGATAAAATGGATGTAAAGTGGATAAAATGGATGTAGAGTGGATAAAAATGGATGTAGAGAGGATAAAATGGATGTAGAGTGGATAAAAATGGATGTAGAGTGGACAAAATGGATGTAGAGCGGATAAAATGGATGTAGAGTGGATAAAATGGATGTAGAGTGGATAAAATTGATGTAGAGTGGATAAAATTGATGTAGAGTGGATAAAATGGATGTAGAGTGGATAAAAATGGATGTAGAGAGGATAAAATGGATGTAGAGTGGATAAAAATGGATGTAGAGTTGATACAAATGGATGTAGAGTGGATAAAATGAATGTAGAGTAGATAAAATGGATGTAGAGTGGATAAAATGGATGTAGAGTTGATAAAATGGATGTAAAGTGGATAAAATGGATGTAGAGTTAATAAAAATGGATGTAGAGTGGAAATAATGGATGTAGAGAGGATAAAATGGATGTAGAGTGGATAAAATGGATGTAGAGTTCATAAAAATGGATGTAGAGTGGATAAAAATGGATGTAGATTGGATAAAATGGATGTAGATTGGATAAAATGGATGTAGAGTGGATAAAAATGGATGTAGAGTGGATAAAAATGGATGTAGAGTATATAAAATGGATGTAGAGTATATAAAATTAATGTAGAGTGGATAAAAATGGATGTAGAGTGGATAAAATGGATGTAGAGTGGATAAAAATAGATGTAGAGTGGATAAAATGGATGTAGAGTGGATAAAACGGATGTAGAGTGGATAAAATGGATGTGGAGTGGATAACAATGGATGTAGAGTGGATAAAATGGATATAGAGTTGATAAAAATGGATGTAGAGTTAATAAAAATGGATGTAGAGTGGACAAAATAGATGTAGAGTGGATAAAATGGATGTAGAGTTGATAAAAATGGATGTAGAGTGGACAAAATAGATGTAGAGTGGATAAAAATGGATGTAGAGTGGTATAACATGGATGTAGAGTGGATAAAAATGGATGTAGAGTGGATAAAAATGGATGTAGAGAGGATAAAATGGATGTAGAGTGGATAAAAATTGATGTAGCGTGGATAAAATGGATGTAGAGTGGATAACAATGGATGTAGAGTGGATAAAATGGATGTAGAGTTGATAAAAATGGATGTAGAGTTAATAAAAATGGATGTAGAGGGGACAAAATGGATGTAGAGTGGATAAAAATGGATGTAGATTGGATAAAATGGATGTAGAGTTGATAACAATGGATGTAGAGTGGATAAAATGAATGTAGAGTAGATACAATGGATGTAGAGTGGATAAAATGGATGTAGAGTTGATAAAATGGATGTAAAGTGGATAAAATGGATGTAGAGTTAATAAAAATGGATGTTGAGTGGAAATAATGGATGTAGAGAGGATAAAATGGATGTAGAGTGGATAAAATGTATGTAGAGTTCATAAAAAAGGATGTAGAGTGGATAAAATTGATGTAGAGCGGATAAAATGGATGTAGAGTGGATAAAATGGATGTGGAGTGGATAACAATGGATGTAGAGTGGATAAAATGGATGTAGAGTTGATAAAAATGGATGTAGAGTGGATAAAATGGATGTAGAGTTGATAAAATGGATGTAAAGTGGATAAAATGGATGTAGAGTTAATAAAAATGGATGTAGAGTGGACAAAATGGATGTAGAGTGGATAAAAATGGATGTAGAGTGGTATAAAATGGATGTAGAGTGGATAAAAATGGATGTAGAGTGGATAAAAATGGATGTAGAGAGGATAAAATGGATGTAGAGTGGATAAAAATGGATGTAGAGTGGATTAAATGGATGTAGAGTGGATAAAATGGATGTAGAGTGGATAAAATGGATGTGGAGTGGGTAAAATAGATGTAGAGTGGATAAAATGGATGTAGAGTGGATAAAATGGATGTAGAGAGGATAAAATTGATGTAGAGCGGATAAAATGGATGTAGAGCGGATAAAATGGATGTAGAGTGGATAAAATGGATGTAGAGTGGATAAAATTGATGTAGAGTGGATAAAATTGATGTAGAGAGGATAAAATGGATGTAGAGTGGATAAAAATGGATGTAGAGTGGATAAAATGGATGTAGATTGGATAAAAATAGATGTAGAGTGGATAAAATGGATGTAGAGTGGATAAAACGGATGTAGAGTGGATAAAAAAGGATGTAGAGGGGATAAAATGGATGTAGAGTGGATAAAATTGATGTAGAGTTAATAAAAATGGATGTAGAGTGGACAAAATGGATGTAGAGTGGATAAAAATGGATGTAGAGTGGATAAAATGGATGTAGAGTGGATAAAAATAGATGTAGAGTGGATAAAATGGATGTAGAGTGGATAAAACGGATGTAGAGTGGATAAAAAAGGATGTAGAGGGGATAAAATGGATGTAGAGTGGATAAAATGGATGTAGAGTGGATAAAATGGATGTAGAGTGGATAAAATGGATGTAGAGTGGATAAAACGGATGTAGAGTGGATAAAAAAGGATGTAGAGGGGATAAAATGGATGTAGAGTGGATAAAATTGATGTAGAGTGGATAAAATGGATGTAGAGTGGATAAAAATGGATGTAGAGTGGATAAAATGGATGTAGAGTATATAAAATGGATGTAGAGTATATAAAATGGATGTAGAGTGGATAAAAATGGATGTAGAGTGGATAAAATGGATGTAGATTGGATAAAAATAGATGTAGAGTGGATAAAATGGATGTAGAGTGGATAAAACGGATGTAGAGTGGATAAAAAAGGATGTAGAGGGGATAAAATGGATGTAGAGTGGATAAAATTGATGTAGAGTTAATAAAAATGGATGTAGAGTGGACAAAATGGATGTAGAGTGGATAAAAATGGATGTAGAGTGGATAAAATGGATGTAGAGTTGATAACAATGGATGTAGAGTGGATAAAATCAATGTAGAGTAGATACAATGGATGTAGAGTGGATAAAATGGATGTAGAGTTGATAAAATGGATGTAAAGTGGATAAAATGGATGTAGAGTTAATAAAAATGGATGTTGAGTGGAAATAATGGATGTAGAGTGGATAAAATGGATGTAGAGTGGATAAAATGTATGTAGAGTTCATAAAAATGCATGTAGAGTGGATAAAATTGATGTAGAGCGGATAAAATGGATGTAGAGAGGATAAAATGGATGTAGAGTGGATAAAATGTATGTAGAGTTCATAAAAATGCATGTAGAGTGGATAAAATTGATGTAGAGGGGATAAAATGGATGTAGAGTGGATAAAACGGATGTAGAGTGGATAAAAAAGGATGTAGAGGGGATAAAATGGATGTAGAGTGGATAAAATTGATGTAGAGTTAATAAAAATGGATGTAGAGTGGACAAAATGGATGTAGAGTGGATAAAATGGATGTAGAGTTGATAACAATGGATGTAGAGTGGATAAAATGAATGTAGAGTAGATAAAATGGATGTAGAGTGGATAAAATGGATGTAGAGTTGATAAAATGGATGTAAAGTGGATAAAATGGATGTAGAGTGGATTAAAATGGATGTAGAGAGGATAAAATGGATGTAGAGTGGATAAAAATGGATGTAGAGTGGACAAAATGGATGTAGAGCGGATAAAATGGATGTAGAGTGGATAAAATGGATGTAGAGTGGATAAAATTGATGTAGAGTGGATAAAATTGATGTAGAGTGGATAAAATGGATGTAGAGTGGATAAAATGGATGTAGAGTGGATAAAAATGGATGTAGAGAGGATAAAATGGATGTAGAGAGGATAAAATGGATGTAGAGTGGATAAAAATGGATGTAGAGTGGATTAAATGGATGTAGAGTGGACAAAATGGATGTAGAGTGGATAAAATGGATGTAGAGTGGGTAAAATAGATGTAGAGTGGATAAAATGGATGTAGAGTGGATAAAATGGATGTAGAGAGGATAAAATTGATGTAGAGCGGATAAAATGGATGTAGAGCGGATAAAATGGATGTAGAGTGGATAAAATGGATGTAGAGTGGATAAAATTGATGTAGAGTGGATAAAATTGATGTAGAGAGGATAAAATGGATGTAGAGTGGATAAAAATGGATGTAGAGTGGATAAAATGGATGTAGAGTGGATAAAATGGATGTAGAGTGGATGAAATGGATGTAGAGTTGATAAAAATGGATGTAGAGTGGATAAAATGAATGTAGAGTAGATAAAATGGATGTAGAGTGGATAAAATGGATGTAGAGTTGATAAAATGGATGTAAAGTGGATAAAATGGATGTAGAGTTAATAAAAATGGATGTAGAGTGGAAATAATGGATGTAGAGAGGATAAAATGGATGTAGAGTGGATAAAATGGATGTACATTTAATAAAAATGGATGTAGAGTGGATAAAAATGGATGTAGAGTGGATAAAATGGATGTAGATTGGATAAAATGGATGTAGAGTGGATAAAAATGGATGTAGAGTGGATAAAAATGGATGTAGAGTATATAAAATGGATGTAGAGTATATAAAATGGATGTAGAGTGGATAAAAATGGATGTAGAGTGGATAAAATGGATGTAGAGTGGATAAAAATAGATGTAGAGTGGATAAAATGGATGTAGAGTGGATAAAACGGATGTAGAGTGGATAAAAAAGGATGTAGAGGGGATAAAATGGATGTAGAGTGGATAAAATGGATGTAGAGTGGATAAAATGGATGTAGAGTGGATAAAATGGATGTAGAGTGGATAAAACGGATGTAGAGTGGATAAAAAAGGATGTAGAGGGGATAAAATGGATGTAGAGTGGATAAAATTGATGTAGAGTGGATAAAATGGATGTAGAGTGGATAAAAATGGATGTAGAGTGGATAAAATGGATGTAGAGTATATAAAATGGATGTAGAGTATATAAAATGGATGTAGAGTGGATAAAAATGGATGTAGAGTGGATAAAATGGATGTAGAGTGGATAAAATGGATGTAGAGTTGATAAAATGGATGTAAAGTGGATAAAATGGATGTAGAGTTAATAAAAATGGATGTTGAGTGGAAATAATGGATGTAGAGAGGATAAAATGGATGTAGAGTGGATAAAATGTATGTAGAGTTCATAAAAATGAATGTAGAGTGGATAAAATTGATGTAGAGCGGATAAAATGGATGTAGAGAGGATAAAATGGATGTAGAGTGGATAAAATGTATGTAGAGTTCATAAAAATGCATGTAGAGTGGATAAAATTGATGTAGAGGGGATAAAATGGATGTAGAGTGGATAAAACGGATGTAGAGTGGATAAAAAAGGATGTAGAGGGGATAAAATGGATGTAGAGTGGATAAAATTGATGTAGAGTTAATAAAAATGGATGTAGAGTGGACAAAATGGATGTAGAGTGGATAAAAATGGATGTAGAGTGGATAAAATGGATGTAGAGTTGATAACAATGGATGTAGAGTGGATAAAATGAATGTAGAGTAGATAAAATGGATGTAGAGTGGATAAAATGGATGTAGAGTTGATAAAATGGATGTAAAGTGGATAAAATGGATGTAGAGTGGATAAAAATGGATGTAGAGAGGATAAAATGGATGTAGAGTGGATAAAAATGGATGTAGAGTGGACAAAATGGATGTAGAGCGGATAAAATGGATGTAGAGTGGATAAAATGGATGTAGAGTGGATAAAATTGATGTAGAGTGGATAAAATTGATGTAGAGTGGATAAAATGGATGTAGAGTGGATAAAATGGATGTAGAGTGGATAAAAATGGATGTAGAGAGGATAAAATGGATGTAGAGTGGATAAAAATGGATGTAGAGTGGATAAAATGAATGTAGAGTAGATAAAATGGATGTAGAGTGGATAAAATGGATGTAGAGTTGATAAAATGGATGTAAAGTGGATAAAATGGATGTAGAGTTAATAAAAATGGATGTAGACTGGAAATAATGGATGTAGAGAGGATAAAATGGATGTAGAGTGGATAAAATGGATGTAGAGTTCATAAAAATGGATGTAGAGTGGATAAAAATGGATGTAGATTGGATAAAATGGATGTAGATTGGATAAAATGGATGTAGAGTGGATAAAAATGGATGTAGAGTGGATAAAAATGGATGTAGAGTATATAAAATGGATGTAGAGTATATAAAATGGATGTAGAGTGGATAAAAATGGATGTAGAGTGGATAAAATGGATGTAGAGTGGATAAAAATAGATGTAGAGTGGATAAAATGGATGTAGAGTGGATAAAACGGATGTAGAGTGGATAAAAAAGGATGTAGAGGGGATAAAATGGATGTAGAGTGGATAAAATGGATGTAGAGTGGATAAAATGGATGTAGAGTGGATAAAATGGATGTAGAGTGGATAAAACGGATGTAGAGTGGATAAAAAAGGATGTAGAGGGGATAAAATGGATGTAGAGTGGATAAAATTGATGTAGAGTGGATAAAATGGATGTAGAGTGGATAAAAAAGGATGTAGAGGGGATAAAATGGAAGTAGAGTGGATAAAATTGATGTAGAGTTAATAAAAATGGATGTAGAGTGGACAAAATGGATGTAGAGTGGATAAAAATGGATGTAGAGTGGATAAAATGGATGTAGAGTTGATAACAATGGATGTAGAGTGGATAAAATGAATGTAGAGTAGATACAATGGATGTAGAGTGGATAAAATGGATGTAGAGTTGATAAAATGGATGTAAAGTGGATAAAATGGATGTAGAGTTAATAAAAATAGATGTTGAGTGGAAATAATGGATGTAGAGAGGATAAAATGGATGTAGAGTGGATAAAATGTATGTAGAGTTCATAAAAATGCATGTAGAGTGGATAAAATTGATGTAGAGCGGATAAAATGGATGTAGAGAGGATAAAATGGATGTAGAGTGGATAAAATGTATGTAGAGTTCATAAAAATGCATGTAGAGTGGATAAAATTGATGTAGAGGGGATAAAATGGATGTAGAGTGGATAAAACGGATGTAGAGTGGATAAAAAAGGATGTAGAGGGGATAAAATGGATGTAGAGTGGATAAAATTGATGTAGAGTTAATAAAAATGGATGTAGAGTGGACAAAATGGATGTAGAGTGGATAAAAATGGATGTAGAGTGGATAAAATGGATGTAGAGTTGATAACAATGGATGTAGAGTGGATAAAATGAATGTAGAGTAGATAAAATGGATGTAGAGTGGATAAAATGGATGTAGAGTTGATAAAATGGATGTAAAGTGGATAAAATGGATGTAGAGTGGATTAAAATGGATGTAGAGAGGATAAAATGGATGTAGAGTGGATAAAAATGGATGTAGAGTGGACAAAATGGATGTAGAGCGGATAAAATGGATGTAGAGTGGATAAAATGGATGTAGAGTGGATAAAATTGATGTAGAGTGGATAAAATTGATGTAGAGTGGATAAAATGGATGTAGAGTGGATAAAATGGATGTAGAGTGGATAAAAATGGATGTAGAGAGGATAAAATGGATGTAGAGTGGATAAAAATGGATGTAGAGTTGATAAAAATGGATGTAGAGTGGATAAAATGAATGTAGAGTAGATAAAATGGATGTAGAGTGGATAAAATGGATGTAGAGTTGATAAAATGGATGTAAAGTGGATAAAATGGATGTAGAGTTAATAAAAATGGATGTAGAGTGGAAATAATGGATGTAGAGAGGATAAAATGGATGTAGAGTGGATAAAATGGATGTAGAGTTCATAAAAATGGATGTAGAGTGGATAAAAATGGATGTAGATTGGATAAAATGGATGTAGATTGGATAAAATGGATGTAGAGTGGATAAAAATGGATGTAGAGTGGATAAAAATGGATGTAGAGTATATAAAATGGATGTAGAGTATATAAAATGGATGTAGAGTGGATAAAAATGGATGTAGAGTGGATAAAATGGATGTAGAGTGGATAAAAATAGATGTAGAGTGGATAAAATGGATGTAGAGTGGATAAAACGGATGTAGAGTGGATAAAATGGATGTGGAGTGGATAACAATGGATGTAGAGTGGATAAAATGGATGTAGAGTTGATAAAAATGGATGTAGAGTTAATAAAAATGGATGTAGAGTGGACAAAATAGATGTAGAGTGGATAAAATGGATGTAGAGTTGATAAAAATGGATGTAGAGTGGACAAAATAGATGTAGAGTGGATAAAAATGGATGTAGAGTGGTATAACATGGATGTAGAGTGGATAAAAATGGATGTAGAGTGGATAAAAATGGATGTAGAGAGGATAAAATGGATGTAGAGTGGATAAAAATTGATGTAGCGTGGATAAAATGGATGTAGAGTGGATAACAATGGATGTAGAGTGGATAAAATGGATGTAGAGTTGATAAAAATGGATGTAGAGTTAATAAAAATGGATGTAGAGTGGACAAAATGGATGTAGAGTGGATAAAAATGGATGTAGATTGGATAAAATGGATGTAGAGTTGATAACAATGGATGTAGAGTGGATAAAATGAATGTAGAGTAGATACAATGGATGTAGAGTGGATAAAATGGATGTAGAGTTGATAAAATGGATGTAAAGTGGATAAAATGGATGTAGAGTTAATAAAAATGGATGTTGAGTGGAAATAATGGATGTAGAGAGGATAAAATGGATGTAGAGTGGATAAAATGTATGTAGAGATCATAAAAAAGGATGTAGAGTGGATAAAATTGATGTAGAGAGGATAAAATGGATGTAGAGTGGATAAAATGGATGTGGAGTGGATAACAATGGATGTAGAGTGGATAAAATGGATGTAGAGTTGATAAAAATGGATGTAGAGTTCATAAAAATGCATGTAGAGTGGATAAAATTGATGTAGAGCGGATAAAATGGATGTAGAGTGGATAAAATGGATGTGGAGTGGATAACAATGGATGTAGAGTGGATAAAATGGATGTAGAGTTGATAAAAATGGATGTAGAGTGGATAAAATGGATGTAGAGTTGATAAAATGGATGTAAAGTGGATAAAATGGATGTAGAGTTAATAAAAATGGATGTAGAGTGGACAAAATGGATGTAGAGTGGATAAAAATGGATGTAGAGAGGATAAAATTGATGTAGAGCGGATAAAATGGATGTAGAGTGGATAAAATGGATGTGGAGTGGATAACAATGGATGTAGAGTGGATAAAATGGATGTAGAGTTGATAAAAATGGATGTCGAGTTAATAAAAATGGATGTTGAGTGGAAATAATGGATGTAGAGAGGATAAAATGGATGTAGAGTGGATAAAATGTATGTAGAGTTCATAAAAATGGATGTAGAGTGGATAAAATTGATGTAGAGCGGATAAAATGGATGTAGAGTGGATAAAATGGATGTAGAGTGGATAAAATGGATGTAGAGTTGATAAAAATGGATGTAGAGTGGATAAAAATGGATGTAGAGTGGATAAAATGGATGTAGAGTGGGTAAAATAGATGTAGAGTGGATAAAATGGATGTAGAGTTGATAAAAATGGATGTAGAGTGGACAAAATGGATGTAGAGCGGATAAAATGGATGTAGAGTGGATAAAATGGATGTAGAGTGGATAAAATTGATGTAGAGTGGATAAAATTGATGTAGAGTGGATAAAATTGATGTAGAGTGGATAAAATGGATGTAGAGTGGATAAAAATGGATGTAGAGAGGATAAAATGGATGTAGAGTGGATAAAATGGATGTAGAGTGGATAAAATGGATGTAGAGTGGATGAAATGGATGTAGATTGGATAAAATGGATGTAGAGTGGATAAAAATGGATGTAGAGTGGATAAAAATGGATGTAGAGTATATAAAATGGATGTGGAGTGGATAACAATGGATGTAGAGTGGATAAAATGGATGTAGAGTTGATAAAAATTGATGTAGAGTTAATAAAAATGGATGTTGAGTGGAAATAATGGATGTAGAGAGGATAAAATGGATGTAGAGTGGATAAAATGTATGTAGAGTTCATAAAAATGGATGTAGAGTGGATAAAATTGATGTAGAGCGGATAAAATGGATGTAGAGTGGATAAAATGGATGTAGAGTGGATAAAATGGATGTAGAGTTGATAAAAATGGATGTAGAGTGGATAAAAATGGATGTAGAGTGGATAAAATGGATGTAGAGTGGATAAAACGGATGTAGAGTGGATAAAAAAGGATGTAGAGGGGATAAAATGGATGTAGAGTGGATAAAATTGATGTAGAGTGGATAAAATGGATGTAGAGTGGATAAAATGGATGTAGAGTGGATGAAATGGATGTAGATTGGATAAAATGGATGTAGAGTGGATAAAAATGGATGTAGAGTGGATAAAAATGGATGTAGAGTATATAAAATGGATGTAGAGTATATAAAATGGATGTAGAGTGGATAAAAATGGATGTAGAGTGGATAAAAAGGATGTAGAGTGGATAAAAATAGATGTAGAGTGGATAAAATGGATGTAGAGTGGATAAAACGGATGTAGAGTGGATAAAAAAGGATGTAGAGGGGATAAAATGGATGTAGAGTGGGTAAAATAGATGTAGAGTGGATAAAATGGATGTAGAGTTGATAAAAATGGATGTAGAGTGGACAAAATGGATGTAGAGCGGATAAAATGGATGTAGAGTGGATAAAATGGATGTAGAGTGGATAAAATTGATGTAGAGTGGATAAAATTGATGTAGAGTGGATAAAATTGATGTAGAGTGGATAAAATGGATGTAGAGTGGATAAAAATGGATGTAGAGAGGATAAAATGGATGTAGAGTGGATAAAATGGATGTAGAGTGGATAAAATGGATGTAGAGTGGATGAAATGGATGTAGATTGGATAAAATGGATGTAGAGTGGATAAAAATGGATGTAGAGTGGATAAAAATGGATGTAGAGTATATAAAATGGATGTAGAGTATATAAAATGGATGTAGAGTGGATAAAAATGGATGTAGAGTGGATAAAAAGGATGTAGAGTGGATAAAAATAGATGTAGAGTGGATAAAATGGATGTAGAGTGGATAAAACGGATGTAGAGTGGATAAAAAAGGATGTAGAGGGGATAAAATGGATGTAGAGTGGATAAAATTGATGTAGAGCGGACAAAATGGATGTAGAGTGGATAAAATGGATGTGGAGTGGATAAAATGGATGTAGAGTGGGTAAAATAGATGTAGAGTGGATAAAATGGATGTAGAGCGGATAAAATGGATGTAGAGTGGATAAAATGGATGTGGAGTGGATAACAATGGATGTAGAGTGGATAAAATGGATGTAGAGTTGATAAAAATGGATGTAGAGTTCATAAAAATGCATGTAGAGTGGATAAAATTGATGTAGAGCGGATAAAATGGATGTAGAGTGGATAAAATGGATGTGGAGTGGATAACAATGGATGTAGAGTGGATAAAATGGATGTAGAGTTGATAAAAATGGATGTAGAGTGGATAAAATGGATGTAGAGTTGATAAAATGGATGTAAAGTGGATAAAATGGATGTAGAGTTAATAAAAATGGATGTAGAGTGGACAAAATGGATGTAGAGTGGATAAAAATGGATGTAGAGAGGATAAAATTGATGTAGAGCGGATAAAATGGATGTAGAGTGGATAAAATGGATGTGGAGTGGATAACAATGGATGTAGAGTGGATAAAATGGATGTAGAGTTGATAAAAATGGATGTAGAGTTAATAAAAATGGATGTTGAGTGGAAATAATGGATGTAGAGAGGATAAAATGGATGTAGAGTGGATAAAATGGATGTAGAGTGGATAAAATGGATGTAGAGTTGATAAAAATGGATGTAGAGTGGATAAAAATGGATGTAGAGTGGACAAAATGGATGTAGAGTGGATAAAAATGGATGTAGAGAGGATAAAATTGATGTAGAGCGGATAAAATGGATGTAGAGTGGATAAAATGGATGTGGAGTGGATAACAATGGATGTAGAGTGGATAAAATGGATGTAGAGTTGATAAAAATGGATGTAGAGTTCATAAAAATGGATGTAGAGTGGATAAAATTGATGTAGAGCGGATAAAATGGATGTAGAGTGGATAAAATGGATGTAGAGTGGATAAAATGGATGTAGAGTTGATAAAAATGGATGTAGAGTGGATAAAAATGGATGTAGAGTGGATAAAATGGATGTAGAGTGGATAAAACGGATGTAGAGTGGATAAAAAAGGATGTAGAGGGGATAAAATGGATGTAGAGTGGATAAAATTGATGTAGAGTGGATAAAATGGATGTAGAGTGGATAAAAATGGATGTAGAGTGGATAAAATGGATGTAGAGTGGGTAAAATAGATGTAGAGTGGATAAAATGGATGTAGAGTTGATAAAAATGGATGTAGAGTGGACAAAATGGATGTAGAGCGGATAAAATGGATGTAGAGTGGATAAAATGGATGTAGAGTGGATAAAATTGATGTAGAGTGGATAAAATTGATGTAGAGTGGATAAAATTGATGTAGAGTGGATAAAATGGATGTAGAGTGGATAAAAATGGATGTAGAGAGGATAAAATGGATGTAGAGTGGATAAAATGGATGTAGAGTGGATAAAATGGATGTAGAGTGGATGAAATGGATGTAGATTGGATAAAATGGATGTAGAGTGGATAAAAATGGATGTAGAGTGGATAAAAATGGATGTAGAGTATATAAAATGGATGTGGAGTGGATAACAATGGATGTAGAGTGGATAAAATGGATGTAGAGTTGATAAAAATTGATGTAGAGTTAATAAAAATGGATGTTGAGTGGAAATAATGGATGTAGAGAGGATAAAATGGATGTAGAGTGGATAAAATGTATGTAGAGTTCATAAAAATGGATGTAGAGTGGATAAAATTGATGTAGAGCGGATAAAATGGATGTAGAGTGGATAAAATGGATGTAGAGTGGATAAAATGGATGTAGAGTTGATAAAAATGGATGTAGAGTGGATAAAAATGGATGTAGAGTGGATAAAATGGATGTAGAGTGGATAAAACGGATGTAGAGTGGATAAAAAAGGATGTAGAGGGGATAAAATGGATGTAGAGTGGATAAAATTGATGTAGAGTGGATAAAATGGATGTAGAGTGGATAAAATGGATGTAGAGTGGATGAAATGGATGTAGATTGGATAAAATGGATGTAGAGTGGATAAAAATGGATGTAGAGTGGATAAAAATGGATGTAGAGTATATAAAATGGATGTAGAGTATATAAAATGGATGTAGAGTGGATAAAAATGGATGTAGAGTGGATAAAAAGGATGTAGAGTGGATAAAAATAGATGTAGAGTGGATAAAATGGATGTAGAGTGGATAAAACGGATGTAGAGTGGATAAAAAAGGATGTAGAGGGGATAAAATGGATGTAGAGTGGGTAAAATAGATGTAGAGTGGATAAAATGGATGTAGAGTTGATAAAAATGGATGTAGAGTGGACAAAATGGATGTAGAGCGGATAAAATGGATGTAGAGTGGATAAAATGGATGTAGAGTGGATAAAATTGATGTAGAGTGGATAAAATTGATGTAGAGTGGATAAAATTGATGTAGAGTGGATAAAATGGATGTAGAGTGGATAAAAATGGATGTAGAGAGGATAAAATGGATGTAGAGTGGATAAAATGGATGTAGAGTGGATAAAATGGATGTAGAGTGGATGAAATGGATGTAGATTGGATAAAATGGATGTAGAGTGGATAAAAATGGATGTAGAGTGGATAAAAATGGATGTAGAGTATATAAAATGGATGTAGAGTATATAAAATGGATGTAGAGTGGATAAAAATGGATGTAGAGTGGATAAAAAGGATGTAGAGTGGATAAAAATAGATGTAGAGTGGATAAAATGGATGTAGAGTGGATAAAACGGATGTAGAGTGGATAAAAAAGGATGTAGAGGGGATAAAATGGATGTAGAGTGGATAAAATTGATGTAGAGCGGACAAAATGGATGTAGAGTGGATAAAATGGATGTGGAGTGGATAAAATGGATGTAGAGTGGGTAAAATAGATGTAGAGTGGATAAAATGGATGTAGAGTTGATAAAAATGGATGTAGAGTGGACAAAATGGATGTAGAGCGGATAAAATGGTTGTAGAGTGGATAAAAATGGATGTAGAGAGGATAAAATGGATGTAGAGTGGATAAAAATGGATGTAGAGTGGATAAAATGGATGTAGAGTGGATAAAATGGATGTAGAGTGGATGAAATGGATGTAGAGTTGATAAAAATGGATGTAGAGTGGATAAAATGAATGTAGAGTAGATAAAATGGATGTAGAGTGGATAAAATGGATGTAGAGTTGATAAAATGGATGTAAAGTGGATAAAATGGATGTAGAGTGGAAATAATGGATGTAGAGAGGATAAAATGGATGTAGAGTGGATAAAATGGATGTAGAGTGGATAAAAATGGATGTAGAGTATATAAAATGGATGTAGAGTGGATAAAAATGGATGTAGAGTTGATAAAAATGGATGTAGAGTGGACAAAATAGATGTAGAGTGGATAAAAATGGATGTAGAGTGGTATAACATGGATGTAGAGTGGATAAAAATGGATGTAGAGTGGATAAAAATGGATGTAGAGTGGATAAAATGGATGTAGAGTGGATAAAAATGGATGTAGAGTGGATAAAATGGATGTAGAGTGGATAAAATGGATGTAGAGTGGATAAAATGGATGTAGAGTGGGTAAAATAGATGTAGAGTGGATAAAATGGATGTAGAGTTGATAAAAATGGATGTAGAGTGGACAAAATGGATGTAGAGTGGATAAAATGGATGTAGAGTTGATAAAAATGGAAGTAGAGTTAATAAAAATGGATGTAGAGTGGACAAAATAGATGTAGAGTGGATAAAATGGATGTAGAGTTGATAAAAATGGATGTAGAGGGGACAAAATAGATGTAGAGTGGATAAAAATGGATGTAGAGTGGTATAAAATGGATGTAGAGTGGATAAAAATGGATGTAGAGTGGATAAAAATGGATGTAGAGAGGATAAAATGGATGTAGAGTGGATAAAATGGATGTAGAGAGGATAAAATTGATGTAGAGCGGATAAAATGGATGTGGAGTGGATAACAATGGATGTAGAGTATATAAAATGGATGTAGAGTGGATAAAAATGGATGTAGAGTGGATAAAATGGATGTAGAGTGGATAAAAATAGATGTAGAGTGGATAAAATGGATGTAGAGTGGATAAAACGGATGTAGAGTGGATAAAAAAGCATGTAGAGGGGATAAAATGGATGCAGAGTGGATAAAATTGATGTAGAGCGGATAAAATGGATGTAGAGTGGATAAAATGGATGTAGAGTGGATAAAATGGATGTAGAGTGGATAAAACGGATGTAGAGTGGATAAAAAAGGATGTAGAGGGGATAAAATGGATGTAGAGTGGATAAAATTGATGTAGAGAGGATAAAATGGATGTAGAGTGGATAAAAATGGATGTAGAGTGGATAAAATGGATGTAGAGTGGATAAAATGGATGTAGAGTGGATGAAATGGATGTAGAGTTGATAAAAATGGATGTAGAGTGGATAAAATGGATGTAGAGTTGATAAAAATGGATGTAGAGTGGACAAAATGGATGTAGAGTGGATAAAATGGATGTAGAGTTGATAAAAATGGAAGTAGAGTTAATAAAAATGGATGTAGAGTGGACAAAATAGATGTAGAGTGGATAAAATGGATGTAGAGTTGATAAAAATGGATGTAGAGGGGACAAAATAGATGTAGAGTGGATAAAAATGGATGTAGAGTGGTATAAAATGGATGTAGAGTGGATAAAAATGGATGTAGAGTGGATAAAAATGGATGTAGAGAGGATAAAATGGATGTAGAGTGGATAAAATGGATGTAGAGAGGATAAAATTGATGTAGAGCGGATAAAATGGATGTGGAGTGGATAACAATGGATGTAGAGTGGATAAAATGGATGTAGAGTATATAAAATGGATGTAGAGTGGATAAAATGGATGTAGAGTGGGTAAAATAGATGTAGAGTGGATAAAAATAGATGTAGAGTGGATAAAATGGATGTAGAGTATATAAAATGGATGTAGAGTGGATAAAAATGGATGTAGAGTGGTATAAAATGGATGTAGAGTGGATAAAAATAGATGTAGAGTGGATAAAATGGATGTAGAGTGGATAAAACGGATGTAGAGTGGATAAAAAAGGATGTAGAGGGGATAAAATGGATGCAGAGTGGATAAAATTGATGTAGAGCGGATAAAATGGATGTAGAGTGGATAAAATGGATGTAGAGTGGATAAAATGGATGTAGAGTGGATAAAACGGATGTAGAGTGGATAAAAAAGGATGTAGAGGGGATAAAATGGATGTAGAGTGGATAAAATTGATGTAGAGTGGATAAAATGGATGTAGAGTGGATAAAAATGGATGTAGAGTGGATAAAATGGATGTAGAGTGGGTAAAATAGATGTAGAGTGGATAAAATGGATGTAGAGTGGATAAAATGGATGTAGAGTGGATAAAATGGATGTAGTGTGGATAAAAATGGATGTAGAGAGGATAAAATGGATGTAGAGTGGATAAAAATGGATGTAGAGTGGATAAAATGGATGTAGAGTTGATAAAAATGGATGTAGAGTGGATAAAATGAATGAAGAGTAAATAAAATGGATGTAGAGTGGATAAAATGGATGTAGAGTTGATAAAATGGATGTAAAGTGGATAAAATGGATGTAGAGTTAATAAAAATGGATGTAGAGTGGAAATAATGGATGTAGAGAGGATAAAATGGATGTAGAGTGGATAAAATGGATGTAGAGTGGATAAAAATGGATGTAGAGTATATAAAATGGATGTAGAGTATATAAAATGGATGTAGAGTGGATAAAAATGGATGTAGAGTGGATAAAATGGATGTAGAGTGGATAAAAATAGATCTAGAGTGGATAAAATGGATGTAGAGTGGATAAAACGGATGTAGAGTGGATAAAAAAGGATGTAGAGGGGATAAAATGGATGTAGAGTGGATAAAATTGATGTAGAGCGGATAAAATGGATGTAGAGTGGATAAAATGGATGTAGAGTTGATAACAATGGATGTAGAGTGGATAAAATGGATGTAGAGTTGATAAAAATGGATGTAGAGTGGATAAAAATGGATGTAGAGTGGATAAAATGGATGTAGAGTGGATAAAACGGATGTAGAGTGGATATAAAAAGATGTAGAGGGGATAAAATGGATGTAGAGTGGATAAAATTGATGTAGAGTGGATAAAATGGATGTAGAGTGGATAAAAATGGATGTAGAGTGGATAAAATGGATGTAGAGTGGATAAAATGGATGTAGAGTGGATGAAATGGATGTAGAGTTGATAAAAATGGATGTAGAGTGGATAAAATGGATGTAGAGTTGATAAAAATGGATGTAGAGTGGACAAAATGGATGTAGAGTGGATAAAATGGATGTAGAGTTGATAAAAATGGAAGTAGAGTTAATAAAAATGGATGTAGAGTGGACAAAAATGGATGTAGAGTGGATAAAATGGATGTAGAGTGGATAAAATGGATGTAGAGTGGATGAAATGGATGTAGAGTTGATAAAAATGGATGTAGAGTGGATAAAATGGATGTAGAGTTGATAAAAATGGATGTAGAGTGGACAAAATGGATGTAGAGAGGATAAAATGGATGTAGAGTGGATAAAATGGATGTAGAGTGGATAAAAATGGATGTAGAGTATATAAAATGGATGTAGAGTATATAAAATGGATGTAGAGTGGATAAAAATGGATGTAGAGTGGATAAAATGGATGTAGAGTGGGTAAAATAGATGTAGAGTGAATAAAATGGATGTAGAGTTGATAAAAATGGATGTAGAGTGGACAAAATGGATGTAGAGCGGATAAAATGGATGTAGAGTGGATAAAATGGATGTAGAGTGGATAAAATTGATGTAGAGTGGATAAAATTGATGTAGAGAGGATAAAATGGATGTAGAGTGGATAAAAATGGATGTAGAGTGGATAAAATGGATGTAGAGTGGATAAAATGGATGTAGAGTGGATGAAATGGATGTAGAGTTGATAAAAATGGATGTAGAGTGGATAAAATGGATGTAGAGTTGATAAAAATGGATGTAGAGTGGACAAAATGGATGTAGAGTGGATAAAATGGATGTAGAGTTGATAAAAATGGAAGTAGAGTTAATAAAAATGGATGTAGAGTGGACAAAATAGATGTAGAGTGGATAAAATGGATGTAGAGTTGATAAAAATGGATGTAGAGGGGACAAAATAGATGTAGAGTGGATAAAAATGGATGTAGAGTGGTATAAAATGGATGTAGAGTGGATAAAAATGGATGTAGAGTGGATAAAAATGGATGTAGAGAGGATAAAATGGATGTAGAGTGGATAAAATGGATGTAGAGAGGATAAAATTGATGTAGAGCGGATAAAATGGATGTGGAGTGGATAACAATGGATGTAGAGTGGATAAAATGGATGTAGAGTATATAAAATGGATGTAGAGTGGATAAAATGGATGTAGAGTGGGTAAAATAGATGTAGAGTGGATAAAATGGATGTAGAGTTGATAAAAATGGATGTAGAGTGGACAAAATGGATGTAGAGCGGATAAAATGGTTGTAGAGTGGATAAAAATGGATGTAGAGAGGATAAAATGGATGTAGAGTGGATAAAAATGGATGTAGAGTGGATAAAATGGATGTAGAGTGGATAAAATGGATGTAGAGTGGATAAAATGGATGTAGAGTGGATAAAACGGATGTAGAGTGGATAAAATGAATGTAGAGTAGATAAAATGGATGTAGAGTGGATAAAATGGATGTAGAGTTGATAAAATGGATGTAAAGTGGATAAAATGGATGTAGAGTGGAAATAATGGATGTAGAGAGGATAAAATGGATGTAGAGTGGATAAAATGGATGTAGAGTGGATAAAATGGATGTAGAGTGGATAAAACGGATGTAGAGTGGATAAAAAAGGATGTAGAGGGGATAAAATGGATGTAGAGTGGATAAAATTGATGTAGAGTGGATAAAATGGATGTAGAGTGGATAAAAATGGATGTAGAGTGGATAAAATGGATGTAGAGTGGGTAAAATAGATGTAGAGTGGATAAAATGGATGTAGAGTGGATAAAATGGATGTAGAGTGGATAAAATGGATGTAGTGTGGATAAAAATGGATGTAGAGAGGATAAAATGGATGTAGAGTGGATAAAAATGGATGTAGAGTGGATAAAATGGATGTAGAGTTGATAAAAATGGATGTAGAGTGGATAAAATGAATGAAGAGTAAATAAAATGGATGTAGAGTGGATAAAATGGATGTAGAGTTGATAAAATGGATGTAAAGTGGATAAAATGGATGTAGAGTTAATAAAAATGGATGTAGAGTGGAAATAATGGATGTAGAGAGGATAAAATGGATGTAGAGTGGATAAAATGGATGTAGAGTGGATAAAAATGGATGTAGAGTATATAAAATGGATGTAGAGTATATAAAATGGATGTAGAGTGGATAAAAATGGATGTAGAGTGGATAAAATGGATGTAGAGTGGATAAAATTGATGTAGAGCGGATAAAATGGATGTAGAGTGGATAAAATGGATGTAGAGTGGATAAAATGGATGTAGAGTGGATAAAACGGATGTAGAGTGGATAAAAAAGGATGTAGAGGGGATAAAATGGATGTAGAGTGGATAAAATTGATGTAGAGTGGATAAAATGGATGTAGAGTGAATAAAAATGGATGTAGAGTGGATAAAATGGATGTAGAGTGGGTAAAATAGATGTAGAGTGGATAAAATGGATGTAGAGTGGATAAAATGGATGTAGAGTGGATAAAATGGATGTAGTGTGGATAAAAATGGATGTAGAGAAGATAAAATGGATGTAGAGTGGATAAAAATGGATGTAGAGTGGATAAAATGGATGTAGAGTTGATAAAAATGGATGTAGAGTGGATAAAATGAATGAAGAGTAAATAAAATGGATGTAGAGTGGATAAAATGGATGTAGAGTTGATAAAATGGATGTAAAGTGGATAAAATGGATGTAGAGTTAATAAAAATGGATGTAGAGTGGAAATAATGGATGTAGAGTTGATAAAAATGGATGTAGAGTGGATAAAAATGGATGTAGAGTGGATAAAATGGATGTAGAGTGGATAAAACGGATGTAGAGTGGATATAAAAAGATGTAGAGGGGATAAAATGGATGTAGAGTGGATAAAATTGATGTAGAGTGGATAAAATGGATGTAGAGTGGATAAAAATGGATGTAGAGTGGATAAAATGGATGTAGAGTGGGTAAAATAGATGTAGAGTGAATAAAATGGATGTAGAGTTGATAAAAATGGATGTAGAGTGGACAAAATGGATGTAGAGCGGATAAAATGGATGTAGAGTGGATAAAATGGATGTAGAGTGGATAAAATTGATGTAGAGTGGATAAAATTGATGTAGAGAGGATAAAATGGATGTAGAGTGGATAAAAATGGATGTAGAGTTGATAAAATGGATGTAGAGTGGATAAAATGGATGTAGAGTGGATGAAATGGATGTAGAGTTGATAAAAATGGATGTAGAGTGGATAAAATGGATGTAGAGTTGATAAAAATGGATGTAGAGTGGACAAAATGGATGTAGAGTGGATAAAATGGATGTAGAGTTGATAAAAATGGAAGTAGAGTTAATAAAAATGGATGTAGAGTGGACAAAATAGATGTAGAGTGGATAAAATGGATGTAGAGTTGATAAAAATGGATGTAGAGGGGACAAAATAGATGTAGAGTGGATAAAAATGGATGTAGAGTGGTATAAAATAGATGTAGAGTGGATAAAAATGGATGTAGAGTTGATAAAAATGGATGTAGAGGGGACAAAATAGATGTAGAGTGGATAAAAATGGATGTAGAGTGGTATAAAATGGATGTAGAGTGGATAAAAATGGATGTAGAGTGGATAAAAATGGATGTAGAGTGGATAAAAATGGATGTAGAGAGGATAAAATGGATGTAGAGTGGATAAAATGGATGTAGAGAGGATAAAATTGATGTAGAGCGGATAAAATGGATGTGGAGTGGATAACAATGGATGTAGAGTGGATAAAATGGATGTAGAGTATATAAAATGGATGTAGAGTGGATAAAATGGATGTAGAGTGGGTAAAATAGATGTAGAGTGGATAAAATGGATGTAGAGTTGATAAAAATGGATGTAGAGTGGACAAAATGGATGTAGAGCGGATAAAATGGTTGTAGAGTGGATAAAAATGGATGTAGAGAGGATAAAATGGATGTAGAGTGGATAAAAATGGATGTAGAGTGGATAAAATGGATGTAGAGTGGATAAAAATGGATGTAGAGTGGATAAAATGGATGTAGAGTGGATAAAATGGATGTAGAGTGGATGAAATGGATGTAGAGTTGATAAAAATGGATGTAGAGTGGATAAAATGGATGTAGAGTTGATAAAAATGGATGTAGAGTGGACAAAATGGATGTAGAGTGGATAAAATGGATGTAGAGTTGATAAAAATGGAAGTAGAGTTAATAAAAATGGATGTAGAGTGGACAAAATAGATGTAGAGTGGATAAAATGGATGTAGAGTTGATAAAAATGGATGTAGAGGGGACAAAATAGATGTAGAGTGGATAAAAATGGATGTAGAGTGGTATAAAATAGATGTAGAGTGGATAAAAATGGATGTAGAGTTGATAAAAATGGATGTAGAGGGGACAAAATAGATGTAGAGTGGATAAAAATGGATGTAGAGTGGTATAAAATGGATGTAGAGTGGATAAAAATGGATGTAGAGTGGATAAAAATGGATGTAGAGTGGATAAAAATGGATGTAGAGCGGATAAAACGGATGTAGAGTGGATATAAAAAGATGTAGAGTGGATAAAAATGGATGTAGAGAGGATAAAATGGATGTAGAGTGGATAAAATGGATGTAGAGAGGATAAAATTGATGTAGAGCGGATAAAATGGATGTGGAGTGGATAACAATGGATGTAGAGTGGATAAAATGGATGTAGAGTATATAAAATGGATGTAGAGTGGATAAAATGGATGTAGAGTGGGTAAAATAGATGTAGAGTGGATAAAATGGATGTAGAGTTGATAAAAATGGATGTAGAGTGGACAAAATGGATGTAGAGCGGATAAAATGGTTGTAGAGTGGATAAAAATGGATGTAGAGAGGATAAAATGGATGTAGAGTGGATAAAAATGGATGTAGAGTGGATAAAATGGATGTAGAGTGGATAAAAATGGATGTAGAGTGGATAAAATGGATGTAGAGTGGATAAAATGGATGTAGAGTGGATGAAATGGATGTAGAGTTGATAAAAATGGATGTAGAGTGGATAAAATGGATGTAGAGTTGATAAAAATGGATGTAGAGTGGACAAAATGGATGTAGAGTGGATAAAATGGATGTAGAGTTGATAAAAATGGAAGTAGAGTTAATAAAAATGGATGTAGAGTGGACAAAATAGATGTAGAGTGGATAAAATGGATGTAGAGTTGATAAAAATGGATGTAGAGGGGACAAAATAGATGTAGAGTGGATAAAAATGGATGTAGAGTGGTATAAAATAGATGTAGAGTGGATAAAAATGGATGTAGAGTTGATAAAAATGGATGTAGAGGGGACAAAATAGATGTAGAGTGGATAAAAATGGATGTAGAGTGGTATAAAATGGATGTAGAGTGGATAAAAATGGATGTAGAGTGGATAAAAATGGATGTAGAGTGGATAAAAATGGATGTAGAGAGGATAAAATGGATGTAGAGTGGATAAAATGGATGTAGAGAGGATAAAATTGATGTAGAGCGGATAAAATGGATGTGGAGTGGATAACAATGGATGTAGAGTGGATAAAATGGATGTAGAGTATATAAAATGGATGTAGAGTGGATAAAATGGATGTAGAGTGGGTAAAATAGATGTAGAGTGGATAAAATGGATGTAGAGTTGATAAAAATGGATGTAGAGTGGACAAAATGGATGTAGAGCGGATAAAATGGTTGTAGAGTGGATAAAAATGGATGTAGAGAGGATAAAATGGATGTAGAGTGGATAAAAATGGATGTAGAGTGGATAAAATGGATGTAGAGTGGATAAAATTGATGTAGAGTGGATAAAATGGATGTAGAGTGGATAAAAATGGATGTAGAGTGGATAAAATGGATGTAGAGTGGGTAAAATAGATGTAGAGTGAATAAAATGGATGTAGAGTTGATAAAAATGGATGTAGAGTGGACAAAATGGATGTAGAGCGGATAAAATGGATGTAGAGTGGATAAAATGGATGTAGAGTGGATAAAATTGATGTAGAGTGGATAAAATTGATGTAGAGAGGATAAAATGGATGTAGAGTGGATAAAAATGGATGTAGAGTGGATAAAATGGATGTAGAGTGGATAAAATGGATGTAGAGTGGATGAAATGGATGTAGAGTTGATAAAAATGGATGTAGAGTGGATAAAATGGATGTAGAGTTGATAAAAATGGATGTAGAGTGGACAAAATGGATGTAGAGTGGATAAAATGGATGTAGAGTTGATAAAAATGGAAGTAGAGTTAATAAAAATGGATGTAGAGTGGACAAAATAGATGTAGAGTGGATAAAATGGATGTAGAGTTGATAAAAATGGATGTAGAGGGGACAAAATAGATGTAGAGTGGATAAAAATGGATGTAGAGTGGTATAAAATGGATGTAGAGTGGATAAAAATGGATGTAGAGTGGATAAAAATGGATGTAGAGAGGATAAAATGGATGTAGAGTGGATAAAATGGATGTAGAGAGGATAAAATTGATGTAGAGCGGATAAAATGGATGTGGAGTGGATAACAATGGATGTAGAGTGGATAAAATGGATGTAGAGTATATAAAATGGATGTAGAGTGGATAAAATGGATGTAGAGTGGGTAAAATAGATGTAGAGTGGATAAAATGGATGTAGAGTTGATAAAAATGGATGTAGAGTGGACAAAATGGATGTAGAGCGGATAAAATGGTTGTAGAGTGGATAAAAATGGATGTAGAGAGGATAAAATGGATGTAGAGTGGATAAAAATGGATGTAGAGTGGATAAAATGGATGTAGAGTGGATAAAATGGATGTAGAGTGGATAAAATGGATGTAGAGTGGATAAAACGGATGTAGAGTGGATAAAATGAATGTAGAGTAGATAAAATGGATGTAGAGTGGATAAAATGGATGTAGAGTTGATAAAATGGATGTAAAGTGGATAAAATGGATGTAGAGTGGAAATAATGGATGTAGAGAGGATAAAATGGATGTAGAGTGGATAAAATGGATGTAGAGTGGATAAAATGGATGTAGAGTGGATAAAACGGATGTAGAGTGGATAAAAAAGGATGTAGAGGGGATAAAATGGATGTAGAGTGGATAAAATTGATGTAGAGTGGATAAAATGGATGTAGAGTGGATAAAAATGGATGTAGAGTGGATAAAATGGATGTAGAGTGGGTAAAATAGATGTAGAGTGGATAAAATGGATGTAGAGTGGATAAAATGGATGTAGAGTGGATAAAATGGATGTAGTGTGGATAAAAATGGATGTAGAGAGGATAAAATGGATGTAGAGTGGATAAAAATGGATGTAGAGTGGATAAAATGGATGTAGAGTTGATAAAAATGGATGTAGAGTGGATAAAATGAATGAAGAGTAAATAAAATGGATGTAGAGTGGATAAAATGGATGTAGAGTTGATAAAATGGATGTAAAGTGGATAAAATGGATGTAGAGTTAATAAAAATGGATGTAGAGTGGAAATAATGGATGTAGAGAGGATAAAATGGATGTAGAGTGGATAAAATGGATGTAGAGTGGATAAAAATGGATGTAGAGTATATAAAATGGATGTAGAGTATATAAAATGGATGTAAAGTGGATAAAAATGGATGTAGAGTGGATAAAATGGATGTAGAGTGGATAAAAATAGATCTAGAGTGGATAAAATGGATGTAGAGTGGATAAAACGGATGTAGAGTGGATAAAAAAGGATGTAGAGGGGATAAAATGGATGTAGAGTGGATAAAATTGATGTAGAGCGGATAAAATGGATGTAGAGTGGATAAAATGGATGTAGAGTGGATAAAATGGATGTAGAGTGGATAAAACGGATGTAGAGTGGATAAAAAAGGATGTAGAGGGGATAAAATGGATGTAGAGTGGATAAAATTGATGTAGAGTGGATAAAATGGATGTAGAGTGGATAAAAATGGATGTAGAGTGGATAAAATGGATGTAGAGTGGGTAAAATAGATGTAGAGTGGATAAAATGGATGTAGAGTGGATAAAATGGATGTAGAGTGGATAAAATGGATGTAGTGTGGATAAAAATGGATGTAGAGAGGATAAAATGGATGTAGAGTGGATAAAAATGGATGTAGAGTGGATAAAATGGATGTAGAGTTGATAAAAATGGATGTAGAGTGGATAAAATGAATGAAGAGTAAATAAAATGGATGTAGAGTGGATAAAATGGATGTAGAGTTGATAAAATGGATGTAAAGTGGATAAAATGGATGTAGAGTTAATAAAAATGGATGTAGAGTGGAAATAATGGATGTAGAGAGGATAAAATGGATGTAGAGTGGATAAAATTGATGTAGAGTGGATAAAAATGGATGTAGAGTATATAAAATGGATGTAGAGTATATAAAATGGATGTAGAGTGGATAAAAATGGATGTAGAGTGGATAAAATGGATGTAGAGTGGATAAAAATAGATGTAGAGTGGATAAAATGGATGTAGAGTGGATAAAACGGATGTAGAGTGGATAAAAAAGGATGTAGAGGGGATAAAATGGATGTAGAGTGGATAAAATTGATGTAGAGCGGATAAAATGGATGTAGAGTGGATAAAATGGATGTAGAGTTGATAACAATGGATGTAGAGTGGATAAAATGGATGTAGAGTTGATAAAAATGGATGTAGAGTGGATAAAAATGGATGTAGAGTGGATAAAATGGATGTAGAGCGGATAAAACGGATGTAGAGTGGATATAAAAAGATGTAGAGGGGATAAAATGGATGTAGAGTGGATAAAATGGATGTAGAGTGGATAAAATGGATGTAGAGTGGATGAAATGGATGTAGAGTTGATAAAAATGGATGTAGAGTGGATAAAATGGATGTAGAGTTGATAAAAATGGATGTAGAGTGGACAAAATGGATGTAGAGTGGATAAAATGGATGTAGAGTTGATAAAAATGGAAGTAGAGTTAATAAAAATGGATGTAGAGTGGACAAAATAGATGTAGAGTGGATAAAATGGATGTAGAGTTGATAAAAATGGATGTAGAGGGGACAAAATAGATGTAGAGTGGATAAAAATGGATGTAGAGTGGTATAAAATGGATGTAGAGTGGATAAAAATGGATGTAGAGTGGATAAAAATGGATGTAGAGAGGATAAAATGGATGTAGAGTGGATAAAATGGATGTAGAGAGGATAAAATTGATGTAGAGCGGATAAAATGGATGTGGAGTGGATAACAATGGATGTAGAGTGGATAAAATGGATGTAGAGTATATAAAATGGATGTAGAGTGGATAAAATGGATGTAGAGTGGGTAAAATAGATGTAGAGTGGATAAAATGGATGTAGAGTTGATAAAAATGGATGTAGAGTGGACAAAATGGATGTAGAGCGGATAAAATGGTTGTAGAGTGGATAAAAATGGATGTAGAGAGGATAAAATGGATGTAGAGTGGATAAAAATGGATGTAGAGTGGATAAAATGGATGTAGAGTGGATAAAATGGATGTAGAGTGGATAAAATGGATGTAGAGTGGATAAAACGGATGTAGAGTGGATAAAATGAATGTAGAGTAGATAAAATGGATGTAGAGTGGATAAAATGGATGTAGAGTTGATAAAATGGATGTAAAGTGGATAAAATGGATGTAGAGTGGAAATAATGGATGTAGAGAGGATAAAATGGATGTAGAGTGGATAAAATGGATGTAGAGTGGATAAAATGGATGTAGAGTGGATAAAACGGATGTAGAGTGGATAAAAAAGGATGTAGAGGGGATAAAATGGATGTAGAGTGGATAAAATTGATGTAGAGTGGATAAAATGGATGTAGAGTGGATAAAAATGGATGTAGAGTGGATAAAATGGATGTAGAGTGGGTAAAATAGATGTAGAGTGGATAAAATGGATGTAGAGTGGATAAAATGGATGTAGAGTGGATAAAATGGATGTAGTGTGGATAAAAATGGATGTAGAGAGGATAAAATGGATGTAGAGTGGATAAAAATGGATGTAGAGTGGATAAAATGGATGTAGAGTTGATAAAAATGGATGTAGAGTGGATAAAATGAATGAAGAGTAAATAAAATGGATGTAGAGTGGATAAAATGGATGTAGAGTTGATAAAATGGATGTAAAGTGGATAAAATGGATGTAGAGTTAATAAAAATGGATGTAGAGTGGAAATAATGGATGTAGAGAGGATAAAATGGATGTAGAGTGGATAAAATGGATGTAGAGTGGATAAAAATGGATGTAGAGTATATAAAATGGATGTAGAGTATATAAAATGGATGTAAAGTGGATAAAAATGGATGTAGAGTGGATAAAATGGATGTAGAGTGGATAAAAATAGATCTAGAGTGGATAAAATGGATGTAGAGTGGATAAAACGGATGTAGAGTGGATAAAAAAGGATGTAGAGGGGATAAAATGGATGTAGAGTGGATAAAATTGATGTAGAGCGGATAAAATGGATGTAGAGTGGATAAAATGGATGTAGAGTGGATAAAATGGATGTAGAGTGGATAAAACGGATGTAGAGTGGATAAAAAAGGATGTAGAGGGGATAAAATGGATGTAGAGTGGATAAAATTGATGTAGAGTGGATAAAATGGATGTAGAGTGGATAAAAATGGATGTAGAGTGGATAAAATGGATGTAGAGTGGGTAAAATAGATGTAGAGTGGATAAAATGGATGTAGAGTGGATAAAATGGATGTAGAGTGGATAAAATGGATGTAGTGTGGATAAAAATGGATGTAGAGAGGATAAAATGGATGTAGAGTGGATAAAAATGGATGTAGAGTGGATAAAATGGATGTAGAGTTGATAAAAATGGATGTAGAGTGGATAAAATGAATGAAGAGTAAATAAAATGGATGTAGAGTGGATAAAATGGATGTAGAGTTGATAAAATGGATGTAAAGTGGATAAAATGGATGTAGAGTTAATAAAAATGGATGTAGAGTGGAAATAATGGATGTAGAGAGGATAAAATGGATGTAGAGTGGATAAAATGGATGTAGAGTGGATAAAAATGGATGTAGAGTATATAAAATGGATGTAGAGTATATAAAATGGATGTAGAGTGGATAAAAATGGATGTAGAGTGGATAAAATGGATGTAGAGTGGATAAAAATAGATCTAGAGTGGATAAAATGGATGTAGAGTGGATAAAACGGATGTAGAGTGGATAAAAAAGGATGTAGAGGGGATAAAATGGATGTAGAGTGGATAAAATTGATGTAGAGCGGATAAAATGGATGTAGAGTGGATAAAATGGATGTAGAGTTGATAACAATGGATGTAGAGTGGATAAAATGGATGTAGAGTTGATAAAAATGGATGTAGAGTGGATAAAAATGGATGTAGAGTGGATAAAATGGATGTAGAGCGGATAAAACGGATGTAGAGTGGATATAAAAAGATGTAGAGGGGATAAAATGGATGTAGAGTGGATAAAATTGATGTAGAGTGGATAAAATGGATGTAGAGTGGATAAAAATGGATGTAGAGTGGATAAAATGGATGTAGAGTGGGTAAAATAGATGTAGAGTGAATAAAATGGATGTAGAGTTGATAAAAATGGATGTAGAGTGGACAAAATGGATGTAGAGCGGATAAAATGGATGTAGAGTGGATAAAATGGATGTAGAGTGGATAAAATTGATGTAGAGTGGATAAAATTGATGTAGAGAGGATAAAATGGATGTAGAGTGGATAAAAATGGATGTAGAGTGGATAAAATGGATGTAGAGTGGATAAAATGGATGTAGAGTGGATGAAATGGATGTAGAGTTGATAAAAATGGATGTAGAGTGGATAAAATGGATGTAGAGTTGATAAAAATGGATGTAGAGCGGATAAAATGGTTGTAGAGTGGATAAAAATGGATGTAGAGAGGATAAAATGGATGTAGAGTGGATAAAAATGGATGTAGAGTGGATAAAATGGATGTAGAGTGGATAAAATGGATGTAGAGTGGATAAAATGGATGTAGAGTGGATAAAACGGATGTAGAGTGGATAAATTGAATGTAGAGTAGATAAAATGGATGTAGAGTGGATAAAATGGATGTAGAGTTGATAAAATGGATGTAAAGTGGATAAAATGGATGTAGAGTGGAAATAATGGATGTAGAGAGGATAAAATGGATGTAGAGTGGATAAAATGGATGTAGAGTGGATAAAATGGATGTAGAGTGGATAAAACGGATGTAGAGTGGATAAAAAAGGATGTAGAGGGGATAAAATGGATGTAGAGTGGATAAAATTGATGTAGAGTGGATAAAATGGATGTAGAGTGGATAAAAATGGATGTAGAGTGGATAAAATGGATGTAGAGTGGGTAAAATAGATGTAGAGTGGATAAAATGGATGTAGAGTGGATAAAATGGATGTAGAGTGGATAAAATGGATGTAGTGTGGATAAAAATGGATGTAGAGAGGATAAAATGGATGTAGAGTGGATCAAAATGGATGTAGAGTGGATAAAATGGATGTAGAGTTGATAAAAATGGATGTAGAGTGGATAAAATGAATGAAGAGTAAATAAAATGGATGTAGAGTGGATAAAATGGATGTAGAGTTGATAAAATGGATGTAAAGTGGATAAAATGGATGTAGAGTTAATAAAAATGGATGTAGAGTGGAAATAATGGATGTAGAGAGGATAAAATGGATGTAGAGTGGATAAAATGGATGTAGAGTGGATAAAAATGGATGTAGAGTATATAAAATGGATGTAGAGTATATAAAATGGATGTAGAGTGGATAAAAATGGATGTAGAGTGGATAAAATGGATGTAGAGTGGATAAAAATAGATCTAGAGTGGATAAAATGGATGTAGAGTGGATAAAACGGATGTAGAGTGGATAAAAAAGGATGTAGAGGGGATAAAATGGATGTAGAGTGGATAAAATTGATGTAGAGCGGATAAAATGGATGTAGAGTGGATAAAATGGATGTAGAGTGGATAAAATGGATGTAGAGTGGATAAAACGGATGTAGAGTGGATAAAAAAGGATGTAGAGGGGATAAAATGGATGTAGAGTGGATAAAATTGATGTAGAGTGGATAAAATGGATGTAAAGTGGATAAAATGGATGTAGAGTTAATAAAAATGGATGTAGAGTGGAAATAATGGATGTAGAGAGGATAAAATGGATGTAGAGTGGATAAAATGGATGTAGAGTGGATAAAAATGGATGTAGAGTATATAAAATGGATGTAGAGTATATAAAATGGATGTAGAGTGGATAAAAATGGATGTAGAGTGGATAAAATGGATGTAGAGTGGATAAAAATAGATCTAGAGTGGATAAAATGGATGTAGAGTGGATAAAACGGATGTAGAGTGGATAAAAAAGGATGTAGAGGGGATAAAATGGATGTAGAGTGGATAAAATTGATGTAGAGCGGATAAAATGGATGTAGAGTGGATAAAATGGATGTAGAGTTGATAACAATGGATGTAGAGTGGATAAAATGGATGTAGAGTTGATAAAAATGGATGTAGAGTGGATAAAAATGGATGTAGGGTGGATAAAATGGATGTAGAGTGGATAAAACGGATGTAGAGTGGATATAAAAAGATGTAGAGGGGATAAAATGGATGTAGAGTGGATAAAATTGATGTAGAGTGGATAAAATGGATGTAGAGTGGATAAAAATGGATGTAGAGTGGATAAAATGGATGTAGAGTGGGTAAAATAGATGTAGAGTGAATAAAATGGATGTAGAGTTGATAAAAATGGATGTAGAGTGGACAAAATGGATGTAGAGCGGATAAAATGGATGTAGAGTGGATAAAATGGATGTAGAGTGGATAAAATTGATGTAGAGTGGATAAAATTGATGTAGAGAGGATAAAATGGATGTAGAGTGGATAAAAATGGATGTAGAGTGGATAAAATGGATGTAGAGTGGATAAAATGGATGTAGAGTGGATGAAATGGATGTAGAGTTGATAAAAATGGATGTAGAGTGGATAAAATGGATGTAGAGTTGATAAAAATGGATGTAGAGTGGACAAAATGGATGTAGAGTGGATAAAATGGATGTAGAGTTGATAAAAATGGAAGTAGAGTTAATAAAAATGGATGTAGAGTGGACAAAATAGATGTAGAGTGGATAAAATGGATGTAGAGTTGATAAAAATGGATGTAGAGGGGACAAAATAGATGTAGAGTGGATAAAAATGGATGTAGAGTGGTATAAAATGGATGTAGAGTGGATAAAAATGGATGTAGAGTGGATAAAAATGGATGTAGAGAGGATAAAATGGATGTAGAGTGGATAAAATGGATGTAGAGAGGATAAAATTGATGTAGAGCGGATAAAATGGATGTGGAGTGGATAACAATGGATGTAGAGTGGATAAAATGGATGTAGAGTATATAAAATGGATGTAGAGTGGATAAAATGGATGTAGAGTGGGTAAAATAGATGTAGAGTGGATAAAATGGATGTAGAGTTGATAAAAATGGATGTAGAGTGGACAAAATGGATGTAGAGCGGATAAAATGGTTGTAGAGTGGATAAAAATGGATGTAGAGAGGATAAAATGGATGTAGAGTGGATAAAAATGGATGTAGAGTGGATAAAATGGATGTAGAGTGGATAAAATGGATGTAGAGTGGATGAAATGGATGTAGAGTTGATAAAAATGGATGTAGAGTGGATAAAATGAATGTAGAGTAGATAAAATGGATGTAGAGTGGATAAAATGGATGTAGAGTTGATAAAATGGATGTAAAGTGGATAAAATGGATGTAGAGTGGAAATAATGGATGTAGAGAGGATAAAATGGATGTAGAGTGGATAAAATGGATGTAGAGTGGATAAAAATGGATGTAGAGTATATAAAATGGATGTAGAGTATATAAAATGGATGTAGAGTGGATAAAAATGGATGTAGAGTTGATAAAAATGGATGTAGAGTGGACAAAATAGATGTAGAGAGGATAAAATGGATGTAGAGTGGATAAAAATGGATGTAGAGTGGATAAAATGGATGTAGAGTGGATAAAATGGATGTAGAGTGGATAAAATGGATGTAGAGTGGGTAAAATAGATGTAGAGTGGATAAAATGGATGTAGAGTTGATAAAAATGGATGTAGAGTGGACAGAATGGATGTAGAGTGGATAAAATGGATGTAGAGTTGATAAAAATGGAAGTAGAGTTAATAAAAATGGATGTAGAGTGGACAAAATAGATGTAGAGTGGATAAAATGGATGTAGAGGGGACAAAATAGATGTAGAGTGGATAAAAATGGATGTAGAGTGGTATAAAATGGATGTAGAGTGGATAAAAATGGATGTAGAGTGGATAAAAATGGATGTAGAGAGGATAAAATGGATGTAGAGTGGATAAAATGGATGTAGAGAGGATAAAATTGATGTAGAGCGGATAAAATGGATGTAGAGTGGATAACAATGGATGTAGAGTGGATAAAATGGATGTAGAGTATATAAAATGGATGTAGAGTGGATAAAAATGGATGTAGAGTGGATAAAATGGATGTAGAGTGGATAAAAATAGATGTAGAGTGGATAAAATGGATGTAGAGTGGATAAAACGGATGTAGAGTGGATAAAAAAGGATGTAGAGGGGATAAAATGGATGCAGAGTGGATAAAATTGATGTAGAGCGGATAAAATGGATGTAGAGTGGATAAAATGGATGTAGAGTGGATAAAATGGATGTAGAGTGGATAAAACGGATGTAGAGTGGATAAAAAAGGATGTAGAGGGGATAAAATGGATGTAGAGTGGATAAAATTGATGTAGAGTGGATAAAATGGATGTAGAGTGGATAAAAATGGATGTAGAGTGGATAAAATGGATGTAGAGTGGGTAAAATAGATGTAGAGTGGATAAAATGGATGTAGAGTTGATAAAAATGGATGTAGAGTGGACAAAATGGATGTAGAGTGGATAAAGTGGATGTAGAGTTGATAAAAATGGATGTAGAGTGGACAAAATGGATGTAGAGTGGATAAAAATGGATGTAGAGAGGATAAAATTGATGTAGAGCGGGTAAAATGGATGTAGAGTGGATAAAATGGATGTGGAGTGGATAACAATGGATGTAGAGTGGATAAAATGGATGTAGAGTATATAAAATGGATGTAGAGTGGATAAAAATGGATGTAGAGTGGATAAAATGGATGTAGAGTGGATGAAAATAGATGTAGAGTGGATAAAATGGATGTAGAGTATATAAAATGGATGTAGAGTGGATAAAAATGGATGTAGAGTGGATAAAATGGATGTAGAGTGGATAAAAATAGATGTAGAGTGGATAAAATGGATGTAGAGTGGATAAAACGGATGTAGAGAGGATAAAAAAGGATGTAGAGGGGATAAAATGGATGCAGAGTGGATAAAATTGATGTAGAGCGGATAAAATGGATGTAGAGTGGATAAAATGGATGTAGAGTGGATAAAATGGATGTAGAGTGGATAAAACGGATGTAGAGTGGATAAAGAAGGATGTAGAGGGGATAAAATGGATGTAGAGTGGATAAAATTGATGTAGAGTGGATAAAATGGATGTAGAGTGGATAAAAATGGATGTAGAGTGGATAAAATGGATGTAGAGTGGGTAAAATAGATGTAGAGTGGATAAAATGGATGTAGAGTGGATAAAAATGGATGTAGAGTGGATAAAATGGATGTAGAGTGGGTAAAATGGATGTAGAGTGGATAAAATGGATGTAGAGTTGATAAAAATGGATGTAGAGTGGACAAAATGGATGTAGAGCGGATAAAATGGATGTAGAGTGGATAAAATGGATGTAGAGTGGATAAAATTGATGTAGAGTGGATAAAATTGATGTAGAGTGGATAAAATGGATGTAGAGTGGATAAAATGGATGTAGTGTGGATAAAAATGGATGTAGAGAGGATAAAATGGATGTAGAGTGGATAAAAATGGATGTAGAGTGGATAAAATGGATGTAGAGTTGATAAAAATGGATGTAGAGTGGATAAAATGAATGAAGAGTAAATAAAATGGATGTAGAGTGGATAAAATGGATGTAGAGTTGATAAAATGGATGTAAAGTGGATAAAATGGATGTAGAGTTAATAAAAATGGATGTAGAGTGGAAATAATGGATGTAGAGAGGATAAAATGGATGTAGAGTGGATAAAATGGATGTAGAGTGGATAAAAATGGATGTAGAGTATATAAAATGGATGTAGAGTATATAAAATGGATGTAGAGTGGATAAAAATGGATGTAGAGTGGATAAAATGGATGTAGAGTGGATAAAAATAGATGTAGAGTGGATAAAATGGATGTAGAGTGAATAAAACGGATGTAGAGTGGATAAAAAAGGATGTAGAGGGGATAAAATGGATGTAGAGTGGATAAAATTGATGTAGAGCGGATAAAATGGATGTAGAGTGGATAAAATGGATGTAGAGTTGATAACAATGGATGTAGAGTGGATAAAATGGATGTAGAGTGGATAAAATGGATGTAGAGTGGATAAAACGGATGTAGAGTGGATATAAAAAGATGTAGAGGGGATAAAATGGATGTAGAGTGGATAAAATTGATGTAGAGTGGATAAAATGGATGTAGAGTGGACAAAATGGATGTAGAGCGGATAAAATGGATGTAGAGTGGATAAAATGGATGTAGAGTGGATAAAATTGATGTAGAGTGGATAAAATTGATGTAGAGAGGATAAAATGGATGTAGAGTGGATAAAAATGGATGTAGAGTGGATAAAATGGATGTAGAGTGGATAAAATGGATGTAGAGTGGATGAAATGGATGTAGAGTTGATAAAAATGGATGTAGAGTGGATAAAATGGATGTAGAGTTGATAAAAATGGATGTAGAGTGGACAAAATGGATGTAGAGTGGATAAAATGGATGTAGAGTTGATAAAAATGGAAGTAGAGTTAATAAAAATGGATGTAGAGTGGACAAAATAGATGTAGAGTGGATAAAATGGATGTAGAGTTGATAAAAATGGATGTAGAGGGGACAAAATAGATGTAGAGTGGATAAAAATGGATGTAGAGTGGTATAAAATGGATGTAGAGTGGATAAAAATGGATGTAGAGTGGATAAAAATGGATGTAGAGAGGATAAAATGGATGTAGAGTGGATAAAATGGATGTAGAGAGGATAAAATTGATGTAGAGCGGATAAAATGGATGTGGAGTGGATAACAATGGATGTAGAGTGGATAAAATGGATGTAGAGTATATAAAATGGATGTAGAGTGGATAAAATGGATGTAGAGTGGGTAAAATAGATGTAGAGTGGATAAAAATAGATGTAGAGTGGATAAAATGGATGTAGAGTGGATAAAACGGATGTAGAGTGGATAAAAAAGGATGTAGAGGGGATAAAATGGATGTAGAGTGGATAAAATTGATGTAGAGCGGATAAAATGGATGTAGAGTGGATAAAATGGATGTAGAGTTGATAACAATGGATGTAGAGTGGATAAAATGGATGTAGAGTTGATAAAAATGGATGTAGAGTGGATAAAAATGGATGTAGAGTGGATAAAATGGATGTAGAGTGGATAAAACGGATGTAGAGTGGATATAAAAAGATGTAGAGGGGATAAAATGGATGTAGAGTGGATAAAATTGATGTAGAGTGGATAAAATGGATGTAGAGTGGATAAAAATGGATGTAGAGTGGATAAAATGGATGTAGAGTGGGTAAAATAGATGTAGAGTGAATAAAATGGATGTAGAGTTGATAAAAATGGATGTAGAGTGGACAAAATGGATGTAGAGCGGATAGAATGGATGTAGAGTGGATAAAATGGATGTAGAGTGGATAAAATTGATGTAGAGTGGATAAAATTGATGTAGAGAGGATAAAATGGATGTAGAGTGGATAAAAATGGATGTAGAGTGGATAAAATGGATGTAGAGTGGATAAAATGGATGTAGAGTGGATAAAATGGATGTAGAGTTGATAAAAATGGATGTAGAGTGGATAAAATGGATGTAGAGTTGATAAAAATGGATGTAGAGTGGACAAAATGGATGTAGAGTGGATAAAATGGATGTAGAGTTGATAAAAATGGAAGTAGAGTTAATAAAAATGGATGTAGAGTGGACAAAATAGATGTAGAGTGGATAAAATGGATGTAGAGTTGATAAAAATGGATGTAGAGGGGACAAAATAGATGTAGAGTGGATAAAAATGGATGTAGAGTGGTATAAAATGGATGTAGAGTGGATAAAAATGGATGTAGAGTGGATAAAAATGGATGTAGAGAGGATAAAATGGATGTAGAGTGGATAAAATGGATGTAGAGAGGATAAAATTGATGTAGAGCGGATAAAATGGATGTGGAGTGGATAACAATGGATGTAGAGTGGATAAAATGGATGTAGAGTATATAAAATGGATGTAGAGTGGATAAAATGGATGTAGAGTGGGTAAAATAGATGTAGAGTGGATAAAATGGATGTAGAGTTGATAAAAATGGATGTAGAGTGGACAAAATGGATGTAGAGCGGATAAAATGGTTGTAGAGTGGATAAAAATGGATGTAGAGAGGATAAAATGGATGTAGAGTGGATAAAAATGGATGTAGAGTGGATAAAATGGATGTAGAGTGGATAAAATGGATGTAGAGTGGATGAAATGGATGTAGAGTGGATAAAATGAATGTAGAGTAGATAAAATGGATGTAGAGTGGATAAAATGGATGTAGAGTTGATAAAATGGATGTAAAGTGGATAAAATGGATGTAGAGTGGAAATAATGGATGTAGAGAGGATAAAATGGATGTAGAGTGGATAAAATGGATGTAGAGTGGATAAAAATGGATGTAGAGTGGATAAAAATGGATGTAGAGTATATAAAATGGATGTAGAGTGGATAAAAATGGATGTAGAGTTGATAAAAATGGATGTAGAGTGGACAAAATAGATGTAGAGTGGATAAAAATGGATGTAGAGTGGTATAAAATGGATGTAGAGTGGATAAAAATGGATGTAGAGTGGATAAAAATGGATGTAGAGAGGATAAAATGGATGTAGAGTGGATAAAAATGGATGTAGAGTGGATAAAATGGATGTAGAGTGGATAAAATGGATGTAGAGTGGATAAAATGGATGTAGAGTGGGTAAAATAGATGTAGAGTGGATAAAATGGATGTAGAGTTGATAAAAATGGATGTAGAGTGGACAAAATGGATGTAGAGTGGATAAAATGGATGTAGAGTTGATAAAAATGGAAGTAGAGTTAATAAAAATGGATGTAGAGTGGACAAAATAGATGTAGAGTGGATAAAATGGATGTAGAGTTGATAAAAATGGATGTAGAGAGGATAAAATTGATGTAGAGCGGATAAAATGGATGTGGAGTGGATAACAATGGATGTAGAGTGGATAAAATGGATGTAGAGTATATAAAATGGATGTAGAGTGGATAAAAATGGATGTAGAGTGGATAAAATGGATGTAGAGTGGATAAAATGGATGTAGAGTGGATAAAATGGATGTAGAGTGGGTAAAATAGATGTAGAGTGGATAAAATGGATGTAGAGTTGATAAAAATGGATGTAGAGTGGACAAAATAGATGTAGAGTGGATAAAAATGGATGTAGAGTGGTATAAAATGGATGTAGAGTGGATAAAAATGGATGTAGAGTGGATAAAAATGGATGTAGAGAGGATAAAATGGATGTAGAGTGGATAAAAATAGATGTAGAGTGGATAAAATGGATGTAGAGTATATAAAATGGATGTAGAGTGGATAAAAATGGATGTAGAGTGGATAAAATGGATGTAGAGTGGATAAAAATAGATGTAGAGTGGATAAAATGGATGTAGAGTGGATAAAACGGATGTAGAGTGGATAAAAAAGGATGTAGAGGGGATAAAATGGATGCAGAGTGGATAAAATTGATGTAGAGCGGATAAAATGGATGTAGAGTGGATAAAATGGATGTAGAGTGGATAAAATGGATGTAGAGTGGATAAAACGGATGTAGAGTGGATAAAGAAGGATGTAGAGGGGATAAAATGGATGTAGAGTGGATAAAATTGATGTAGAGTGGATAAAATGGATGTAGAGTGGATAAAAATGGATGTAGAGTGGATAAAATGGATGTAGAGTGGGTAAAATAGATGTAGAGTGGATAAAATGGATGTAGAGTTGATAAAAATGGATGTAGAGTGGACAAAATGGATGTAGAGCGGATAAAATGGATGTAGAGTGGATAAAATGGATGTAGAGTGGATAAAATTGATGTAGAGTGGATAAAATTGATGTAGAGTGGATAAAATGGATGTAGAGTGGATAAAATGGATGTAGAGTGGATAAAATGGATGTAGAGTTGATAAAAATGGATGTAGAGTGGATAAAATGGATGTAGAGTGGATAAAATGGATGTAGAGTTGATAAAAATGGAAGTAGAGTTAATAAAAATGGATGTAGAGTGGACAAAATAGATGTAGAGTGGATAAAATGGATGTAGAGGGGACAAAATAGATGTAGAGTGGATAAAAATGGATGTAGAGTGGTATAAAATGGATGTAGAGTGGATAAAAATGGATGTAGAGTGGATAAAAATGGATGTAGAGAGGATAAAATGGATGTAGAGTGGATAAAATGGATGTAGAGAGGATAAAATTGATGTAGAGCGGATAAAATGGATGTGGAGTGGATAACAATGGATGTAGAGTGGATAAAATGGATGTAGAGTATATAAAATGGATGTAGAGTGGATAAAAATGGATGTAGAGTGGATAAAATGGATGTAGAGTGGATAAAAATAGATGTAGAGTGGATAAAATGGATGTAGAGTGGATAAAATTGATGTAGAGTGGATAAAATTGATGTAGAGTGGATAAAATGGATGTAGAGTGGATAAAATGGATGTAGAGTGGATAAAATGGATGTAGAGTTGATAAAAATGGATGTAGAGTGGACAGAATGGATGTAGAGTGGATAAAATGGATGTAGAGTTGATAAAAATGGAAGTAGAGTTAATAAAAATGGATGTAGAGTGGACAAAATAGATGTAGAGTGGATAAAATGGATGTAGAGGGGACAAAATAGATGTAGAGTGGATAAAAATGGATGTAGAGTGGTATAAAATGGATGTAGAGTGGATAAAAATGGATGTAGAGTGGATAAAAATGGATGTAGAGAGGATAAAATGGATGTAGAGTGGATAAAATGGATGTAGAGAGGATAAAATTGATGTAGAGCGGATAAAATGGATGTGGAGTGGATAACAATGGATGTAGAGTGGATAAAATGGATGTAGAGTATATAAAATGGATGTAGAGTGGATAAAAATGGATGTAGAGTGGATAAAATGGATGTAGAGTGGATAAAAATAGATGTAGAGTGGATAAAATGGATGTAGAGTGGATAAAACGGATGTAGAGTGGATAAAAAAGGATGTAGAGGGGATAAAATGGATGCAGAGTGGATAAAATTGATGTAGAGCGGATAAAATGGATGTAGAGTGGATAAAATGGATGTAGAGTGGATAAAATGGATGTAGAGTGGATAAAACGGATGTAGAGTGGATAAAAAAGGATGTAGAGGGGATAAAATGGATGTAGAGTGGATAAAATTGATGTAGAGTGGATAAAATGGATGTAGAGTGGATAAAAATGGATGTAGAGTGGATAAAATGGATGTAGAGTGGGTAAAATAGATGTAGAGTGGATAAAATGGATGTAGAGTTGATAAAAATGGATGTAGAGTGGACAAAATGGATGTAGAGTGGATAAAGTGGATGTAGAGTTGATAAAAATGGATGTAGAGTGGACAAAATGGATGTAGAGTGGATAAAAATGGATGTAGAGAGGATAAAATTGATGTAGAGCGGGTAAAATGGATGTAGAGTGGATAAAATGGATGTGGAGTGGATAACAATGGATGTAGAGTGGATAAAATGGATGTAGAGTATATAAAATGGATGTAGAGTGGATAAAAATGGATGTAGAGTGGATAAAATGGATGTAGAGTGGATAAAAATAGATGTAGAGTGGATAAAATGGATGTAGAGTATATAAAATGGATGTAGAGTGGATAAAAATGGATGTAGAGTGGATAAAATGGATGTAGAGTGGATAAAAATGGATGTAGAGTGGATAAAATGGATGTAGAGTGGATAAAACGGATGTAGAGAGGATAAAAAAGGATGTAGAGGGGATAAAATGGATGCAGAGTGGATAAAATTGATGTAGAGCGGATAAAATGGATGTAGAGTGGATAAAATGGATGTAGAGTGGATAAAATGGATGTAGAGTGGATAAAACGGATGTAGAGTGGATAAAGAAGGATGTAGAGGGGATAAAATGGATGTAGAGTGGATAAAATTGATGTAGAGTGGATAAAATGGATGTAGAGTGGATAAAAATGGATGTAGAGTGGATAAAATGGATGTAGAGTGGGTAAAATAGATGTAGAGTGGATAAAATGGATGTAGAGTGGATAAAAATGGATGTAGAGTGGATAAAATGGATGTAGAGTGGGTAAAATGGATGTAGAGTGGATAAAATGGATGTAGAGTTGATAAAAATGGATGTAGAGTGGACAAAATGGATGTAGAGCGGATAAAATGGATGTAGAGTGGATAAAATGGATGTAGAGTGGATAAAATTGATGTAGAGTGGATAAAATTGATGTAGAGTGGATAAAATGGATGTAGAGTGGATAAAATGGATGTAGTGTGGATAAAAATGGATGTAGAGAGGATAAAATGGATGTAGAGTGGATAAAAATGGATGTAGAGTGGATAAAATGGATGTAGAGTTGATAAAAATGGATGTAGAGTGGATAAAATGAATGAAGAGTAAATAAAATGGATGTAGAGTGGATAAAATGGATGTAGAGTTGATAAAATGGATGTAAAGTGGATAAAATGGATGTAGAGTTAATAAAAATGGATGTAGAGTGGAAATAATGGATGTAGAGAGGATAAAATGGATGTAGAGTGGATAAAATGGATGTAGAGTGGATAAAAATGGATGTAGAGTATATAAAATGGATGTAGAGTATATAAAATGGATGTAGAGTGGATAAAAATGGATGTAGAGTGGATAAAATGGATGTAGAGTGGATAAAAATAGATGTAGAGTGGATAAAATGGATGTAGAGTGAATAAAACGGATGTAGAGTGGATAAAAAAGGATGTAGAGGGGATAAAATGGATGTAGAGTGGATAAAATTGATGTAGAGCGGATAAAATGGATGTAGAGTGGATAAAATGGATGTAGAGTTGATAACAATGGATGTAGAGTGGATAAAATGGATGTAGAGTGGATAAAATGGATGTAGAGTGGATAAAACGGATGTAGAGTGGATATAAAAAGATGTAGAGGGGATAAAATGGATGTAGAGTGGATAAAATTGATGTAGAGTGGATAAAATGGATGTAGAGTGGACAAAATGGATGTAGAGCGGATAAAATGGATGTAGAGTGGATAAAATGGATGTAGAGTGGATAAAATTGATGTAGAGTGGATAAAATTGATGTAGAGAGGATAAAATGGATGTAGAGTGGATAAAAATGGATGTAGAGTGGATAAAATGGATGTAGAGTGGATAAAATGGATGTAGAGTGGATGAAATGGATGTAGAGTTGATAAAAATGGATGTAGAGTGGATAAAATGGATGTAGAGTTGATAAAAATGGATGTAGAGTGGACAAAATGGATGTAGAGTGGATAAAATGGATGTAGAGTTGATAAAAATGGAAGTAGAGTTAATAAAAATGGATGTAGAGTGGACAAAATAGATGTAGAGTGGATAAAATGGATGTAGAGTTGATAAAAATGGATGTAGAGGGGACAAAATAGATGTAGAGTGGATAAAAATGGATGTAGAGTGGTATAAAATGGATGTAGAGTGGATAAAAATGGATGTAGAGTGGATAAAAATGGATGTAGAGAGGATAAAATGGATGTAGAGTGGATAAAATGGATGTAGAGAGGATAAAATTGATGTAGAGCGGATAAAATGGATGTGGAGTGGATAACAATGGATGTAGAGTGGATAAAATGGATGTAGAGTATATAAAATGGATGTAGAGTGGATAAAATGGATGTAGAGTGGGTAAAATAGATGTAGAGTGGATAAAAATAGATGTAGAGTGGATAAAATGGATGTAGAGTGGATAAAACGGATGTAGAGTGGATAAAAAAGGATGTAGAGGGGATAAAATGGATGTAGAGTGGACAGAATGGATGTAGAGTGGATAAAATGGATGTAGAGTTGATAAAAATGGAAGTAGAGTTAATAAAAATGGATGTAGAGTGGACAAAATAGATGTAGAGTGGATAAAATGGATGTAGAGGGGACAAAATAGATGTAGAGTGGATAAAAATGGATGTAGAGTGGTATAAAATGGATGTAGAGTGGATAAAAATGGATGTAGAGTGGATAAAAATGGATGTAGAGAGGATAAAATGGATGTAGAGTGGATAAAATGGATGTAGAGAGGATAAAAATGGATGTAGAGTGGATAAAATGGATGTAGAGTGGGTAAAATAGATGTAGAGTGAATAAAATGGATGTAGAGTTGATAAAAATGGATGTAGAGTGGACAAAATGGATGTAGAGCGGATAGAATGGATGTAGAGTGGATAAAATGGATGTAGAGTGGATAAAATTGATGTAGAGTGGATAAAATTGATGTAGAGAGGATAAAATGGATGTAGAGTGGATAAAAATGGATGTAGAGTGGATAAAATGGATGTAGAGTGGATAAAATGGATGTAGAGTGGATGAAATGGATGTAGAGTTGATAAAAATGGATGTAGAGTGGATAAAATGGATGTAGAGTTGATAAAAATGGATGTAGAGTGGACAAAATGGATGTAGAGTGGATAAAATGGATGTAGAGTTGATAAAAATGGAAGTAGAGTTAATAAAAATGGATGTAGAGTGGACAAAATAGATGTAGAGTGGATAAAATGGATGTAGAGTTGATAAAAATGGATGTAGAGGGGACAAAATAGATGTAGAGTGGATAAAAATGGATGTAGAGTGGTATAAAATGGATGTAGAGTGGATAAAAATGGATGTAGAGTGGATAAAAATGGATGTAGAGAGGATAAAATGGATGTAGAGTGGATAAAATGGATGTAGAGAGGATAAAATTGATGTAGAGCGGATAAAATGGATGTGGAGTGGATAACAATGGATGTAGAGTGGATAAAATGGATGTAGAGTATATAAAATGGATGTAGAGTGGATAAAATGGATGTAGAGTGGGTAAAATAGATGTAGAGTGGATAAAATGGATGTAGAGTTGATAAAAATGGATGTAGAGTGGACAAAATGGATGTAGAGCGGATAAAATGGTTGTAGAGTGGATAAAAATGGATGTAGAGAGGATAAAATGGATGTAGAGTGGATAAAAATGGATGTAGAGTGGATAAAATGGATGTAGAGTGGATAAAATGGATGTAGAGTGGATGAAATGGATGTAGAGTGGATAAAATGAATGTAGAGTAGATAAAATGGATGTAGAGTGGATAAAATGGATGTAGAGTTGATAAAATGGATGTAAAGTGGATAAAATGGATGTAGAGTGGAAATAATGGATGTAGAGAGGATAAAATGGATGTAGAGTGGATAAAATGGATGTAGAGTGGATAAAAATGGATGTAGAGTGGATAAAAATGGATGTAGAGTATATAAAATGGATGTAGAGTGGATAAAAATGGATGTAGAGTTGATAAAAATGGATGTAGAGTGGACAAAATAGATGTAGAGTGGATAAAAATGGATGTAGAGTGGTATAAAATGGATGTAGAGTGGATAAAAATGGATGTAGAGTGGATAAAAATGGATGTAGAGAGGATGAAATGGATGTAGAGTGGATAAAAATGGATGTAGAGTGGATAAAATGGATGTAGAGTGGATAAAATGGATGTAGAGTGGATAAAATGGATGTAGAGTGGGTAAAATAGATGTAGAGTGGATAAAATGGATGTAGAGTTGATAAAAATGGATGTAGAGTGGACAAAATGGATGTAGAGTGGATAAAATGGATGTAGAGTTGATAAAAATGGAAGTAGAGTTAATAAAAATGGATGTAGAGTGGACAAAATAGATGTAGAGTGGATAAAATGGATGTAGAGTTGATAAAAATGGATGTAGAGAGGATAAAATTGATGTAGAGCGGATAAAATGGATGTGGAGTGGATAACAATGGATGTAGAGTGGATAAAATGGATGTAGAGTATATAAAATGGATGTAGAGTGGATAAAAATGGATGTAGAGTGGATAAAATGGATGTAGAGTGGATAAAATGGATGTAGAGTGGATAAAATGGATGTAGAGTGGGTAAAATAGATGTAGAGTGGATAAAATGGATGTAGAGTTGATAAAAATGGATGTAGAGTGGACAAAATAGATGTAGAGTGGATAAAAATGGATGTAGAGTGGTATAAAATGGATGTAGAGTGGATAAAAATGGATGTAGAGTGGATAAAAATGGATGTAGAGAGGATAAAATGGATGTAGAGTGGATAAAAATAGATGTAGAGTGGATAAAATGGATGTAGAGTATATAAAATGGATGTAGAGTGGATAAAAATGGATGTAGAGTGGATAAAATGGATGTAGAGTGGATAAAAATAGATGTAGAGTGGATAAAATGGATGTAGAGTGGATAAAACGGATGTAGAGTGGATAAAAAAGGATGTAGAGGGGATAAAATGGATGCAGAGTGGATAAAATTGATGTAGAGCGGATAAAATGGATGTAGAGTGGATAAAATGGATGTAGAGTGGATAAAATGGATGTAGAGTGGATAAAACGGATGTAGAGTGGATAAAGAAGGATGTAGAGGGGATAAAATGGATGTAGAGTGGATAAAATTGATGTAGAGTGGATAAAATGGATGTAGAGTGGATAAAAATGGATGTAGAGTGGATAAAATGGATGTAGAGTGGGTAAAATAGATGTAGAGTGGATAAAATGGATGTAGAGTTGATAAAAATGGATGTAGAGTGGACAAAATGGATGTAGAGCGGATAAAATGGATGTAGAGTGGATAAAATGGATGTAGAGTGGATAAAATTGATGTAGAGTGGATAAAATTGATGTAGAGTGGATAAAATGGATGTAGAGTGGATAAAATGGATGTAGTGTGGATAAAAATGGATGTAGAGAGGATAAAATGGATGTAGAGTGGATAAAAATGGATGTAGAGTGGATAAAATGAATGTAGAGTTGATAAAAATGGATGTAGAGTGGATAAAATGAATGAAGAGTAAATAAACTGGATGTAGAGTGGATAAAATGGATGTAGAGTTGATAAAATGGATGTAAAGTGGATAAAATGGATGTAGAGTTAATAAAAATGGATGTAGAGTGGAAATAATGGATGTAGAGAGGATAAAATGGATGTAGAGTGGATAAAATGGATGTAGAGTGGATAAAAATGGATGTAGAGTGGATAAAAATGGATGTAGAGTGGATAAAATGGATGTAGAGTGGGTAAAATAGATGTAGAGTGGATAAAATGGATGTAGAGTTGATAAAAATGGATGTAGAGTGGACAAAATGGATGTAGAGTGGATAAAGTGGATGTAGAGTTGATAAAAATGGATGTAGAGTGGACAAAATGGATGTAGAGTGGATAAAAATGGATGTAGAGAGGATAAAATTGATGTAGAGCGGATAAAATGGATGTAGAGTGGATAAAATGGATGTGGAGTGGATAACAATGGATGTAGAGTGGATAAAATGGATGTAGAGTATATAAAATGGATGTAGAGTGGATAAAAATGGATGTAGAGTGGATAAAATGGATGTAGAGTGGATAAAAATAGATGTAGAGTGGATAAAATGGATGTAGAGTATATAAAATGGATGTAGAGTGGATAAAAATGGATGTAGAGTGGATAAAATGGATGTAGAGTGGATAAAAATAGATGTAGAGTGGATAAAATGGATGTAGAGTGGATAAAACGGATGTAGAGTGGATAAAAAAGGATGTAGAGGGGATAAAATGGATGCAGAGTGGATAAAATTGATGTAGAGCGGATAAAATGGATGTAGAGTGGATAAAATGGATGTAGAGTGGATAAAATGGATGTAGAGTGGATAAAACGGATGTAGAGTGGATAAAGAAGGATGTAGAGGGGATAAAATGGATGTAGAGTGGATAAAATTGATGTAGAGTGGATAAAATGGATGTAGAGTGGATAAAAATGGATGTAGAGTGGATAAAATGGATGTAGAGTGGGTAAAATAGATGTAGAGTGGATAAAATGGATGTAGAGTTGATAAAAATGGATGTAGAGTGGACAAAATGGATGTAGAGCGGATAAAATGGATGTAGAGTGGATAAAATGGATGTAGAGTGGATAAAATTGATGTAGAGTGGATAAAATTGATGTAGAGTGGATAAAATGGATGTAGAGTGGATAAAATGGATGTAGTGTGGATAAAAATGGATGTAGAGAGGATAAAATGGATGTAGAGTGGATAAAAATGGATGTAGAGTGGATAAAATGGATGTAGAGTTGATAAAAATGGATGTAGAGTGGATAAAATGAATGAAGAGTAAATAAAATGGATTTAGAGTGGATAAAATGGATGTAGAGTTGATAAAATGGATGTAAAGTGGATAAAATGGATGTAGAGTTAATAAAAATGGATGTAGAGTGGAAATAATGGATGTAGAGAGGATAAAATGGATGTAGAGTGGATAAAATGGATGTAGAGTGGATAAAAATGGATGTAGAGTATATAAAATGGATGTAGAGTATATAAAATGGATGTAGAGTGGATAAAAATGGATGTAGAGTGGATAAAATGGATGTAGAGTGGATAAAAATAGATGTAGAGTGGATAAAATGGATGTAGAGTGGATAAAACGGATGTAGAGTGGATAAAAAAGGATGTAGAGGGGATAAAATGGATGTAGAGTGGATAAAATTGATGTAGAGCGGATAAAATGGATGTAGAGTGGATAAAATGGATGTAGAGTTGATAACAATGGATGTAGAGTGGATAAAATGGATGTAGAGTTGATAAAAATGGATGTAGAGTGGATAAAAATGGATGTAGAGTGGATAAAATGGATGTAGAGTGGATAAAACGGATGTAGAGTGGATATAAAAAGATGTAGAGGGGATAAAATGGATGTAGAGTGGATAAAATGGATGTAGAGTGGGTAAAATAGATGTAGAGTGGATAAAATGGATGTAGAGTGGATAAAAATGGATGTAGAGTGGATAAAATGGATGTAGAGTGGGTAAAATGGATGTAGAGTGGATAAAATGGATGTAGAGTTGATAAAAATGGATGTAGAGTGGACAAAATGGATGTAGAGCGGATAAAATGGATGTAGAGTGGATAAAATGGATGTAGAGTGGATAAAATTGATGTAGAGTGGATAAAATTGATGTAGAGTGGATAAAATGGATGTAGAGTGGATAAAATGGATGTAGTGTGGATAAAAATGGATGTAGAGTGGATAAAATGGATGTAGAGTGGATAAAAATGGATGTAGAGTGGATAAAATGGATGTAGAGCTGATAAAAATGGATGTAGAGTGGATAAAATGAATGAAGAGTAAATAAAATGGATGTAGAGTGGATAAAATGGATGTAGAGTTGATAAAATGGATGTAAAGTGGATAAAATGGATGTAGAGTTAATAAAAATGGATGTAGAGTGGAAATAATGGATGTAGAGAGGATAAAATGGATGTAGAGTGGATAAAATGGATGTAGAGTGGATAAAAATGGATGTAGAGTATATAAAATGGATGTAGAGTATATAAAATGGATGTAGAGTGGATAAAAATGGATGTAGAGTGGATAAAAAAGGATGTAGAGGGGATAAAATGGATGTAGAGTGGATAAAATTGATGTAGAGCGGATAAAATGGATGTAGAGTGGATAAAATGGATGTAGAGTTGATAAAAATGGATGTAGAGTGGATAAAATGGATGTAGAGTTGATAAAAATGGATGTAGAGTGGATAAAAATGGATGTAGAGTGGATAAAATGGATGTAGAGTGGATAAAACGGATGTAGAGTGGATATAAAAAGATGTAAAGGGGATAAAATGGATGTAGAGTGGATAAAATTGATGTAGAGTGGATAAAATGGATGTAGAGTGGATAAAAATGGATGTAGAGTGGATAAAATGGATGTAGAGTGGGTAAAATAGATGTAGAGTGAATAAAATGGATGTAGAGTTGATAAAAATGGATGTAGAGTGGACAAAATGGATGTAGAGTGGATAAAATGGATGTAGAGTGGATAAAATGGATGTAGAGTGGATAAAATTGATGTAGAGTGGATAAAATTGATGTAGAGAGGATAAAATGGATGTAGAGTGGATAAAAATGGATGTAGAGTGGATAAAATGGATGTAGAGTGGATAAAATGGATGTAGAGTGGATGAAATGGATGTAGAGTTGATAAAAATGGATGTAGAGTGGATAAAATGGATGTAGAGTTGATAAAAATGGATGTAGAGTGGACAAAATGGATGTAGAGTGGATAAAATGGATGTAGAGTTGATAAAAATGGAAGTAGAGTTAATAAAAATGGATGTAGAGTGGACAAAATAGATGTAGAGTGGATAAAATGGATGTAGAGTTGATAAAAATGGATGTAGAGGGGACAAAATAGATGTAGAGTGGATAAAAATGGATGTAGAGTGGTATAAAATGGATGTAGAGTGGATAAAAATGGATGTAGAGTGGATAAAAATGGATGTAGAGAGGATAAAATGGATGTAGAGTGGATAAAATGGATGTAGAGAGGATAAAATTGATGTAGAGCGGATATAATGGATGTGGAGTGGATAACAATGGATGTAGAGTGGATAAAATGGATGTAGAGTATATAAAATGGATGTAGAGTGGATAAAATGGATGTAGAGTGGGTAAAATAGATGTAGAGTGGATAAAAATAGATGTAGAGTGGATAAAATGGATGTAGAGTGGATAAAACGGATGTAGAGTGGATAAAAAAGGATGTAGAGGGGATAAAATGGATGTAGAGTGGATAAAATTGATGTAGAGCGGATAAAATGGATGTAGAGTGGATAAAATGGATGTAGAGTTGATAACAATGGATGTAGAGTGGATAAAATGGATGTAGAGTGGATAAAATGGATGTAGAGTGGGTAAAATAGATGTAGAGTGAATAAAATGGATGTAGAGTTGATAAAAATGGATGTAGAGTGGACAAAATGGATGTAGAGCGGATAAAATGGATGCAGAGTGGATAAAATGGATGTAGAGTGGATAAAATTGATGTAGAGTGGATAAAATTGATGTAGAGAGGATAAAATGGATGTAGAGTGGATAAAAATGGATGTAGAGTGGATAAAATGGATGTAGAGTGGATAAAATGGATGTAGAGTGGATAAAATGGATGTAGAGTTGATAAAAATGGATGTAGAGTGGATAAAATGGATGTAGAGTTGATAAAAATGGATGTAGAGGGGACAAAATAGATGTAGAGTGGATAAAAATGGATGTAGAGTGGTATAAAATGGATGTAGAGTGGATAAAAATGGATGTAGAGTGGATAAAAATGGATGTAGAGAGGATAAAATGGATGTAGAGTGGATAAAATGGATGTAGAGAGGATAAAATTGATGTAGAGCGGATAAAATGGATGTGGAGTGGATAACAATGGATGTAGAGTGGATAAAATGGATGTAGAGTATATAAAATGGATGTAGAGTGGATAAAATGGATGTAGAGTGGGTAAAATAGATGTAGAGTGGATAAAATGGATGTAGAGTTGATAAAAATGGATGTAGAGTGGACAAAATGGATGTAGAGCGGATAAAATGGTTGTAGAGTGGATAAAAATGGATGTAGAGAGGATAAAATGGATGTAGAGTGGATAAAAATGGATGTAGAGTGGATAAAATGGATGTAGAGTGGATAAAATGGATGTAGAGTGGATGAAATGGATGTAGAGTTGATAAAAATGGATGTAGAGTGGATAAAATGAATGTAGAGTAGATAAAATGGATGTAGAGTGGATAAAATGGATGTAGAGTTGATAAAATGGATGTAAAGTGGATAAAATGGATGTAGAGTGGAAATAATGGATGTAGAGAGGATAAAATGGATGTAGAGTGGATAAAATGGATGTAGAGTGGATAAAAATGGATGTAGAGTATATAAAATGGATGTAGAGTATATAAAATGGATGTAGAGTGGATAAAAATGGATGTAGAGTTGATAAAAATGGATGTAGAGTGGACAAAATAGATGTAGAGTGGATAAAAATGGATGTAGAGTGGTATAAAATGGATGTAGAGTGGATAAAAATGGATGTAGAGTGGATAAAAATGGATGTAGAGAGGATAAAATGGATGTAGAGTGGATAAAAATGGATGTAGAGTGGATAAAATGGATGTAGAGTGGATAAAATGGATGTAGAGTGGATAAAATGGATGTAGAGAGGATAAAATAGATGTAGAGTGGATAAAATGGATGTAGAGTTGATAAAAATGGATGTAGAGTGGACAAAATGGATGTAGAGTGGATAAAATGGATGTAGAGTTGATAAAAATGGAAGTAGAGTTAATAAAAATGGATGTAGAGTGGACAAAATGGATGTAGAGTGGATAAAATGGATGTAGAGTTGATAAAAATGGATGTAGAGGGGACAAAATAGATGTAGAGTGGATAAAAATGGATGTAGAGTGGTATAAAATGGATGTAGAGTGGATAAAAATGGATGTAGAGTGGATAAAAATGGATGTAGAGAGGATAAAATGGATGTAGAGTGGATAAAATGGATGTAGAGAGGATAAAATTGATGTAGAGCGGATAAAATGGATGTGGAGTGGATAACAATGGATGTAGAGTGGATAAAATGGATGTAGAGTATATAAAATGGATGTAGAGTGGATAAAAATGGATGTAGAGTGGATAAAATGGATGTAGAGTGGATAAAAATAGATGTAGAGTGGATAAAATGGATGTAGAGTGGATAAAACGGATGTAGAGTGGATAAAAAAGGATGTAGAGGGGATAAAATGGATGCAGAGTGGATAAAATTGATGTAGAGCGGATAAAATGGATGTAGAGTGGATAAAATGGATGTAGAGTGGATAAAATGGATGTAGAGTGGATAAAACGGATGTAGAGTGGATAAAAAAGGATGTAGAGGGGATAAAATGGATGTAGAGTGGATAAAATTGATGTAGAGTGGATAAAATGGATGTAGAGTGGATAAAAATGGATGTAGAGTGGATAAAATGGATGTAGAGTGGGTAAAATAGATGTAGAGTGGATAAAATGGATGTAGAGTTGATAAAAATGGATGTAGAGTGGACAAAATGGATGTAGAGTGGATAAAGTGGATGTAGAGTTGATAAAAATGGATGTAGAGTGGACAAAATGGATGTAGAGTGGATAAAAATGGATGTAGAGAGGATAAAATTGATGTAGAGCGGATAAAATGGATGTAGAGTGGATAAAATGGATGTGGAGTGGATAACAATGGATGTAGAGTGGATAAAATGGATGTAGAGTATATAAAATGGATGTAGAGTGGATAAAAATAGATGTAGAGTGGATAAAATGGATGTAGAGTATATAAAATGGATGTAGAGTGGATAAAAATGGATGTAGAGTGGATAAAATGGATGTAGAGTGGATAAAAATAGATGTAGAGTGGATAAAATGGATGTAGAGTGGATAAAATTGATGTAGAGTGGATAAAATGGATGTAGAGTGGATAAAAATGGATGTAGAGTGGATAAAATGGATGTAGAGTGGGTAAAATAGATGTAGAGTGGATAAAATGGATGTAGAGTTGATAAAAATGGATGTAGAGTGGACAAAATGGATGTAGAGCGGATAAAATGGATGTAGAGTGGATAAAATGGATGTAGAGTGGATAAAATTGATGTAGAGTGGATAAAATTGATGTAGAGTGGATAAAATGGATGTAGAGTGGATAAAATGGATGTAGTGTGGATAAAAATGGATGTAGAGAGGATAAAATGGATGTAGAGTTGATAAAAATGGATGTAGAGTGGACAAAATGGATGTAGAGCGGATAAAATGGATGTAGAGTGGATAAAATGGATGTAGAGTGGATAAAATTGATGTAGAGTGGATAAAATTGATGTAGAGTGGATAAAATGGATGTAGAGTGGATAAAATGGATGTAGTGTGGATAAAAATGGATGTAGAGAGGATAAAATGGATGTAGAGTGGATAAAAATGGATGTAGAGTGGATAAAATGAATGTAGAGTTGATAAAAATGGATGTAGAGTGGATAAAATGAATGAAGAGTAAATAAAATGGATGTAGAGTGGATAAAATGGATGTAGAGTTGATAAAATGGATGTAAAGTGGATAAAATGGATGTAGAGTTAATAAAAATGGATGTAGAGTGGAAATAATGGATGTAGAGAGGATAAAATGGATGTAGAGTGGATAAAATGGATGTAGAGTGGATAAAAATGGATGTAGAGTGGATAAAAATGGATGTAGAGTGGATAAAATGGATGTAGAGTGGGTAAAATAGATGTAGAGTGGATAAAATGGATGTAGAGTTGATAAAAATGGATGTAGAGTGGACAAAATGGATGTAGAGTGGATAAAGTGGATGTAGAGTTGATAAAAATGGATGTAGAGTGGACAAAATGGATGTAGAGTGGATAAAAATGGATGTAGAGAGGATAAAATTGATGTAGAGCGGATAAAATGGATGTAGAGTGGATAAAATGGATGTGGAGTGGATAACAATGGATGTAGAGTGGATAAAATGGATGTAGAGTATATAAAATGGATGTAGAGTGGATAAAAATGGATGTAGAGTGGATAAAATGGATGTAGAGTGGATAAAAATAGATGTAGAGTGGATAAAATGGATGTAGAGTATATAAAATGGATGTAGAGTGGATAAAAATGGATGTAGAGTGGATAAAACGGATGTAGAGTGGATAAAAAAGGATGTAGAGGGGATAAAATGGATGCAGAGTGGATAAAATTGATGTAGAGCGGATAAAATGGATGTAGAGTGGATAAAATGGATGTAGAGTGGATAAAATGGATGTAGAGTGGATAAAACGGATGTAGAGTGGATAAAGAAGGATGTAGAGGGGATAAAATGGATGTAGAGTGGATAAAATTGATGTAGAGTGGATAAAATGGATGTAGAGTGGATAAAAATGGATGTAGAGTGGATAAAATGGATGTAGAGTAGGTAAAATAGATTTAGAGTGGATAAAATGGATGTAGAGTTGATAAAAATGGATGTAGAGTGGACAAAATGGATGTAGAGCGGATAAAACGGATGTAGAGTGGATAAAGAAGGATGTAGAGGGGATAAAATGGATGTAGAGTGGATAAAATTGATGTAGAGTGGATAAAATGGAAGTAGAGTGGATAAAAATGGATGTAGAGTGGATAAAATGGATGTAGAGTGGGTAAAATAGATGTAGAGTGGATAAAATGGATGTAGAGTTGATAAAAATGGATGTAGAGTGGACAAAATGGATGTAGAGCGGATAAAATGGATGTAGAGTGGATAAAATGGATGTAGAGTGGATAAAATTGATGTAGAGTGGATAAAATTGATGTAGAGTGGATAAAATGGATGTAGAGTGGATAAAATGGATGTAGTGTGGATAAAAATGGATGTAGAGAGGATAAAATGGATGTAGAGTGGATAAAAATGGATGTAGAGTGGATAAAATGAATGTAGAGTTGATAAAAATGGATGTAGAGTGGATAAAATGAATGAAGAGTAAATAAAATGGATGTTGTTTGAGAATCTGCCTTTTCGGTTTGTCGAAAAGGCAGGTTCCGACTTTACCATCATCCACGGATTCAAACGAATAATTACGTTCCGGTTTTTCAGCCGGAAGTAACTTTCTCTTTTGGAAATCCTTCCGGATTCTTCGAGAACTTTCTCGAAGAATCCGGAATTCCAGCCAATCACGGATCGTTTCGTCTACCCACGCCGCGTGCGTGGTGCGCCACCACGCGGTCTTCCTCACTTATCGCTCTAACGGTCTAGTGACCACACGTGCCTTTTGATTTCGCTTGTTTCTTGATTCTGATTTTTGATTATACGACCTCTGCTATTCATCACGGTTTTTGACTCGCACACCTTTTCACCCACGGACTAAACCCGATAAATCACGACTTGGCTCACACACGGACTTGAAACAGGGACTTGAAACACACCACGGACGCCACGTGCTTGTGCACCTCACGGTAATATTCATCAATTAATTACATCCTCGGCACATCGCACCACCACCAACGAAACGAACGATCCACGGCCCATATTAACATGTAAATAGCGATAATGTAAATATTCATCCACCATCCATTGTACATAAACTCATGCAGTCATCGGCACATCATTATAATAAATTCACGTAATTTTTTGGCCCATTACACACGCGTGCTTGAAAGTGATTTTCTACCTCTCTTTTCCACCGTCCGCAATTATCCGTTCACTAAAATCGAGAACAGATGTAGAGTGGATAAAATGGATGTAGAGTTGATAAAATGGATGTAAAGTGGATAAAATGGATGTAGAGTTAATAAAAATGGATGTAGAGTGGAAATAATGGATGTAGAGAGGATAAAATGGATGTAGAGTGGATAAAATGGATGTAGAGTGGATAAAAATGGATGTAGAGTGGATAAAAATGGATGTAGAGTGGATAAAATGGATGTAGAGTGGGTAAAATAGATGTAGAGTGGATAAAATGGATGTAGAGTTGATAAAAATGGATGTAGAGTGGACAAAATGGATGTAGAGTGGATAAAGTGGATGTAGAGTTGATAAAAATGGATGTAGAGTGGACAAAATGGATGTAGAGTGGATAAAAATGGATGTAGAGAGGATAAAATTGATGTAGAGCGGATAAAATGGATGTAGAGTGGATAAAATGGATGTGGAGTGGATAACAATGGATGTAGAGTGGATAAAATGGATGTAGAGTATATAAAATGGATGTAGAGTGGATAAAAATGGATGTAGAGTGGATAAAATGGATGTAGAGTGGATAAAAATGGATGTAGAGTGGATAAAATGGATGTAGAGTATATAAAATGGATGTAGAGTGGATAAAAATGGATGTAGAGTGGATAAAACGGATGTAGAGTGGATAAAAAAGGATGTAGAGGGGATAAACTGGATGCAGAGTGGATCAAATTGATGTAGAGCGGATAAAATGGATGTAGAGTGGATAAAATGGATGTAGAGTGGATAAAATGGATGTAGAGTGGATAAAACGGATGTAGAGTGGATAAAGAAGGATGTAGAGGGGATAAAATGGATGTAGAGTGGATAAAATGGATGTAGAGTGGATAAAATGGATGTAGAGTGGATAAAAATGGATGTAGAGTGGATAAAATGGATGTAGAGTGGATAAAATAGATGTAGAGTGGATAAAATGGATGTAGAGTTGATAAAAATGGATGTAGAGTGGACAAAATGGATGTAGAGCGGATAAAACGGATGTAGAGTGGATAAAGAAGGATGTAGAGGGGATAAAATGGATGTAGAGTGGATAAAATTGATGTAGAGTGGATAAAATGGATGTAGAGTGGATAAAAATGGATGTAGAGTGGATAAAATGGATGTAGAGTGGGTAAAATAGATGTAGAGTGGATAAAATGGATGTAGAGTTGATAAAAATGGATGTAGAGTGGACAAAATGGATGTAGAGCGGATAAAATGGATGTAGAGTGGATAAAATGGATGTAGAGTGGATAAAATTGATGTAGAGTGGATAAAATTGATGTAGAGTGGATAAAATGGATGTAGAGTGGATAAAATGGATGTAGTGTGGATAAAAATGGATGTAGAGAGGATAAAATGGATGTAGAGTGGATAAAAATGGATGTAGAGTGGATAAAATGAATGTAGAGTTGATAAAAATGGATGTAGAGTGGATAAAATGAATGAAGAGTAAATAAAATGGATGTAGAGTGGATAAAATGGATGTAGAGTTGATAAAATGGATGTAAAGTGGATAAAATGGATGTAGAGTTAATAAAAATGGATGTAGAGTGGAAATAATGGATGTAGAGAGGATAAAATGGATGTAGAGTGGATAAAATGGATGTAGAGTGGATAAAAATGGATGTAGAGTGGATAAAAATGGATGTAGAGTGGATAAAATGGATGTAGAGTGGGTAAAATAGATGTAGAGTGGATAAAATGGATGTAGAGTTGATAAAAATGGATGTAGAGTGGACAAAATGGATGTAGAGTGGATAAAGTGGATGTAGAGTTGATAAAAATGGATGTAGAGTGGATAAAATGGATGTAGAGTGGATAAAACGGATGTAGAGTGGATAAAAAAGGATGTAGAGGGGATAAAATGGATGCAGAGTGGATAAAATTGATGTAGAGCGGATAAAATGGATGTAGAGTGGATAAAATGGATGTAGAGTGGATAAAATGGATGTAGAGTGGATAAAAATAGATGTAGAGTGGATAAAATGGATGTAGAGTATATAAAATGGATGTAGAGTGGATAAAAATGGATGTAGAGTGGATAAAACGGATGTAGAGTGGATAAAAAAGGATGTAGAGGGGATAAAATGGATGCAGAGTGGATAAAATTGATGTAGAGCGGATAAAATGGATGTAGAGTGGATAAAATGGATGTAGAGTGGATAAAATGGATGTAGAGTGGATAAAACGGATGTAGAGTGGATAAAGAAGGATGTAGAGGGGATAAAATGGATGTAGAGTGGATAAAATTGATGTAGAGTGGATAAAATGGATGTAGAGTGGATAAAAATGGATGTAGAGTGGATAAAATGGATGTAGAGTGGATAAAATTGATGTAGAGCGGATAAAATGGATGTAGAGTGGATAAAATGGATGTAGAGTGGATAAAATGGATGTAGAGTGGATAAAACGGATGTAGAGTGGATAAAAAAGGATGTAGAGGGGATAAAATGGATGCAGAGTGGATAAAATTGATGTAGAGCGGATAAAATGGATGTAGAGTGGATAAAATGGATGTAGAGTGGATAAAATGGATGTAGAGTGGATAAAACGAATGTAGAGTGGATAAAGAAGGATGTAGAGGGGATAAAATGGATGTAGAGTGGATAAAATTGATGTAGAGTGGATAAAATGGATGTAGAGTGGATAAAAATGGATGTAGAGTGGATAAAATGGATGTAGAGTGGGTAAAATAGATGTAGAGTGGATAAAATGGATGTAGAGTTGATAAAAATGGATGTAGAGTGGACAAAATGGATGTAGAGCGGATAAAACGGATGTAGAGTGGATAAAGAAGGATGTAGAGGGGATAAAATGGATGTAGAGTGGATAAAATTGATGTAGAGTGGATAAAATGGATGTAGAGTGGATAAAAATGGATGTAGAGTGGATAAAATGGATGTAGAGTGGGTAAAATAGATGTAGAGTGGATAAAATGGATGTAGAGTTGATAAAAATGGATGTAGAGTGGACAAAATGGATGTAGAGCGGATAAAATGGATGTAGAGTGGATAAAATGGATGTAGAGTGGATAAAATTGATGTAGAGTGGATAAAATTGATGTAGAGTGGATAAAATGGATGTAGAGTGGATAAAATGGATGTAGTGTGGATAAAAATGGATGTAGAGAGGATAAAATGGATGTAGAGTGGATAAAAATGGATGTAGAGTGGATAAAATGAATGTAGAGTTGATAAAAATGGATGTAGAGTGGATAAAATGAATGAAGAGTAAATAAAATGGATGTAGAGTGGATAAAATGGATGTAGAGTTGATAAAATGGATGTAAAGTGGATAAAATGGATGTAGAGTTAATAAAAATGGATGTAGAGTGGAAATAATGGATGTAGAGAGGATAAAATGGATGTAGAGTGGATAAAATGGATGTAGAGTGGATAAAAATGGATGTAGAGTGGATAAAAATGGATGTAGAGTGGATAAAATGGATGTAGAGTGGATAAAATAGATGTAGAGTGGATAAAATGGATGTAGAGTTGATAAAAATGGATGTAGAGTGGACAAAATGGATGTAGAGTGGATAAAGTGGATGTAGAGTTGATAAAAATGGATGTAGAGTGGACAAAATGGATGTAGAGTGGATAAAAATGGATGTAGAGAGGATAAAATTGATGTAGAGCGGATAAAATGGATGTAGAGTGGATAAAATGGATGTGGAGTGGATAACAATGGATGTAGAGTGGATAAAATGGATGTAGAGTATATAAAATGGATGTAGAGTGGATAAAAATGGATGTAGAGTGGATAAAATGGATGTAGAGTGGATAAAAATAGATGTAGAGTGGATAAAATGGATGTAGAGTATATAAAATGGATGTAGAGTGGATAAAAATGGATGTAGAGTGGATAAAACGGATGTAGAGTGGATAAAAAAGGATGTAGAGGGGATAAAATGGATGCAGAGTGGATAAAATTGATGTAGAGCGGATAAAATGGATGTAGAGTGGATAAAATGGATGTAGAGTGGATAAAATGGATGTAGAGTGGATAAAACGGATGTAGAGTGGATAAAGAAGGATGTAGAGGGGATAAAATGGATGTAGAGTGGATAAAATTGATGTAGAGTGGATAAAATGGATGTAGAGTGGATAAAAATGGATGTAGAGTGGATAAAATGGATGTAGAGTGGGTAAAATAGATGTAGAGTGGATAAAATGGATGTAGAGTTGATAAAAATGGATGTAGAGTGGACAAAATGGATGTAGAGCGGATAAAACGGATGTAGAGTGGATAAAGAAGGATGTAGAGGGGATAAAATGGATGTAGAGTGGATAAAATGGATGTAGAGTGGATAAAATGGATGTAGAGTGGATAAAAATGGATGTAGAGTGGATAAAATGGATGTAGAGTGGGTAAAATAGATGTAGAGTGGATAAAATGGATGTAGAGTTGATAAAAATGGATGTAGAGTGGACAAAATGGATGTAGAGCGGATAAAATGGATGTAGAGTGGATAAAATGGATGTAGAGTGGATAAAATTGATGTAGAGTGGATAAAATTGATGTAGAGTGGATAAAATGGATGTAGAGTGGATAAAATGGATGTAGTGTGGATAAAAATGGATGTAGAGAGGATAAAATGGATGTAGAGTGGATAAAAATGGATGTAGAGTGGATAAAATGAATGTAGAGTTGATAAAAATGGATGTAGAGTGGATAAAATGAATGAAGAGTAAATAAAATGGATGTAGAGTGGATAAAATGGATGTAGAGTTGATAAAATGGATGTAAAGTGGATAAAATGGATGTAGAGTTAATAAAAATGGATGTAGAGTGGAAATAATGGATGTAGAGAGGATAAAATGGATGTAGAGTGGATAAAATGGATGTAGAGTGGATAAAAATGGATGTAGAGTGGATAAAAATGGATGTAGAGTGGATAAAATGGATGTAGAGTGGGTAAAATAGATGTAGAGTGGATAAAATGGATGTAGAGTTGATAAAAATGGATGTAGAGTGGACAAAATGGATGTAGAGTGGATAAAGTGGATGTAGAGTTGATAAAAATGGATGTAGAGTGGACAAAATGGATGTAGAGTGGATAAAAATGGATGTAGAGAGGATAAAATTGATGTAGAGCGGATAAAATGGATGTAGAGTGGATAAAATGGATGTGGAGTGGATAACAATGGATGTAGAGTGGATAAAATGGATGTAGAGTATATAAAATGGATGTAGAGTGGATAAAAATGGATGTAGAGTGGATAAAATGGATGTAGAGTGGATAAAAATGGATGTAGAGTGGATAAAATGGATGTAGAGTATATAAAATGGATGTAGAGTGGATAAAAATGGATGTAGAGTGGATAAAACGGATGTAGAGTGGATAAAAAAGGATGTAGAGGGGATAAAATGGATGCAGAGTGGATAAAATTGATGTAGAGCGGATAAAATGGATGTAGAGTGGATAAAATGGATGTAGAGTGGATAAAATGGATGTAGAGTGGATAAAACGGATGTAGAGTGGATAAAGAAGGATGTAGAGGGGATAAAATGGATGTAGAGTGGATAAAATTGATGTAGAGTGGATAAAATGGATGTAGAGTGGATAAAAATGGATGTAGAGTGGATAAAATGGATGTAGAGTGGATAAAATAGATGTAGAGTGGATAAAATGGATGTAGAGTTGATAAAAATGGATGTAGAGTGGACAAAATGGATGTAGAGCGGATAAAACGGATGTAGAGTGGATAAAGAAGGATGTAGAGTGGATAAAATGGATGTAGAGTGGATAAAATTGATGTAGAGTGGATAAAATGGATGTAGAGTGGATAAAAATGGATGTAGAGTGGATAAAATGGATGTAGAGTGGGTAAAATAGATGTAGAGTGGATAAAATGGATGTAGAGTTGATAAAAATGGATGTAGAGTGGACAAAATGGATGTAGAGCGGATAAAATGGATGTAGAGTGGATAAAATGGATGTAGAGTGGATAAAATTGATGTAGAGTGGATAAAATTGATGTAGAGTGGATAAAATGGATGTAGAGTGGATAAAATGGATGTAGTGTGGATAAAAATGGATGTAGAGAGGATAAAATGGATGTAGAGTGGATAAAAATGGATGTAGAGTGGATAAAATGAATGTAGAGTTGATAAAAATGGATGTAGAGTGGATAAAATGAATGAAGAGTAAATAAAATGGATGTAGAGTGGATAAAATGGATGTAGAGTTGATAAAATGGATGTAAAGTGGATAAAATGGATGTAGAGTTAATAAAAATGGATGTAGAGTGGAAATAATGGATGTAGAGAGGATAAAATGGATGTAGAGTGGATAAAATGGATGTAGAGTGGATAAAAATGGATGTAGAGTGGATAAAAATGGATGTAGAGTGGATAAAATGGATGTAGAGTGGGTAAAATAGATGTAGAGTGGATAAAATGGATGTAGAGTTGATAAAAATGGATGTAGAGTGGACAAAATGGATGTAGAGTGGATAAAGTGGATGTAGAGTTGATAAAAATGGATGTAGAGTGGACAAAATGGATGTAGAGTGGATAAAAATGGATGTAGAGAGGATAAAATTGATGTAGAGCGGATAAAATGGATGTAGAGTGGATAAAATGGATGTGGAGTGGATAACAATGGATGTAGAGTGGATAAAATGGATGTAGAGTATATAAAATGGATGTAGAGTGGATAAAAATGGATGTAGAGTGGATAAAATGGATGTAGAGTGGATAAAAATAGATGTAGAGTGGATAAAATGGATGTAGAGTATATAAAATGGATGTAGAGTGGATAAAAATGGATGTAGAGTGGATAAAACGGATGTAGAGTGGATAAAAAAGGATGTAGAGGGGATAAAATGGATGCAGAGTGGATAAAATTGATGTAGAGTGGATAAAATGGATGTAGAGTGGATAAAATGGATGTAGAGTGGATAAAATGGATGTAGAGTGGATAAAACGGATGTAGAGTGGATAAAGAAGGATGTAGAGGGGATAAAATGGATGTAGAGTGGATAAAATGGATGTAGAGTGGATAAAATGGATGTAGAGTGGATAAAAATGGATGTAGAGTGGATAAAATGGATGTAGAATGGGTAAAATAGATGTAGAGTGGATAAAATGGATGTAGAGTTGATAAAAATGGATGTAGAGTGGACAAAATGGATGTAGAGCGGATAAAACGGATGTAGAGTGGATAAAGAAGGATGTAGAGGGGATAAAATGGATGTAGAGTGGATAAAATTGATGTAGAGTGGATAAAATGGATGTAGAGTGGATAAAAATGGATGTAGAGTGGATAAAATGGATGTAGAGTGGGTAAAATAGATGTAGAGTGGATAAAATGGATGTAGAGTTGATAAAAATGGATGTAGAGTGGACAAAATGGATGTAGAGGGGATAAAATGGATGTAGAGTGGATAAAATGGATGTAGAGTGGATAAAATTGATGTAGAGTGGATAAAATTGATGTAGAGTGGATAAAATGGATGTAGAGTGGATAAAATGGATGTAGTGTGGATAAAAATGGATGTAGAGAGGATAAAATGGATGTAGAGTGGATAAAAATGGATGTAGAGTGGATAAAATGAATGTAGAGTTGATAAAAATGGATGTAGAGTGGATAAAATGAATGAAGAGTAAATAAAATGGATGTAGAGTGGATAAAATGGATGTAGAGTTGATAAAATGGATGTAAAGTGGATAAAATGGATGTAGAGTTAATAAAAATGGATGTAGAGTGGAAATAATGGATGTAGAGAGGATAAAATGGATGTAGAGTGGATAAAATGGATGTAGAGTGGATAAAAATGGATGTAGAGTGGATAAAAATGGATGTAGAGTGGATAAAATGGATGTAGAGTGGGTAAAATAGATGTAGAGTGGATAAAATGGATGTAGAGTTGATAAAAATGGATGTAGAGTGGACAAAATGGATGTAGAGTGGATAAAGTGGATGTAGAGTTGATAAAAATGGATGTAGAGTGGACAAAATGGATGTAGAGTGGATAAAAATGGATGTAGAGAGGATAAAATTGATGTAGAGCGGATAAAATGGATGTAGAGTGGATAAAATGGATGTGGAGTGGATAACAATGGATGTAGAGTGGATAAAATGGATGTAGAGTATATAAAATGGATGTAGAGTGGATAAAAATGGATGTAGAGTGGATAAAATGGATGTAGAGTGGATAAAAATAGATGTAGAGTGGATAAAATGGATGTAGAGTATATAAAATGGATGTAGAGTGGATAAAAATGGATGTAGAGTGGATAAAATGGATGTAGAGTGGATAAAATGGATGTAGAGTGGATAAAATGGATGTAGAGTGGGTAAAATAGATGTAGAGTGGATAAAATGGATGTAGAGTTGATAAAAATGGATGTAGAGTGGACAAAATAGATGTAGAGTGGATAAAAATGGATGTAGAGTGGTATAAAATGGATGTAGAGTGGATAAAAATGGATGTAGAGTGGATAAAAATGGATGTAGAGAGGATAAAATGGATGTAGAGTGGATAAAAATAGATGTAGAGTGGATAAAATGGATGTAGAGTATATAAAATGGATGTAGAGTGGATAAAAATGGATGTAGAGTGGATAAAATGGATGTAGAGTGGATAAAAATAGATGTAGAGTGGATAAAATGGATGTAGAGTGGATAAAACGGATGTAGAGTGGATAAAAAAGGATGTAGAGGGGATAAAATGGATGCAGAGTGGATAAAATTGATGTAGAGCGGATAAAATGGATGTAGAGTGGATAAAATGGATGTAGAGTGGATAAAATGGATGTAGAGTGGATAAAACGGATGTAGAGTGGATAAAGAAGGATGTAGAGGGGATAAAATGGATGTAGAGTGGATAAAATTGATGTAGAGTGGATAAAATGGATGTAGAGTGGATAAAAATGGATGTAGAGTGGATAAAATGGATGTAGAGTGGGTAAAATAGATGTAGAGTGGATAAAATGGATGTAGAGTTGATAAAAATGGATGTAGAGTGGACAAAATGGATGTAGAGCGGATAAAATGGATGTAGAGTGGATAAAATGGATGTAGAGTGGATAAAATTGATGTAGAGTGGATAAAATTGATGTAGAGTGGATAAAATGGATGTAGAGTGGATAAAATGGATGTAGTGTGGATAAAAATGGATGTAGAGAGGATAAAATGGATGTAGAGTGGATAAAAATGGATGTAGAGTGGATAAAATGAATGTAGAGTTGATAAAAATGGATGTAGAGTGGATAAAATGAATGAAGAGTAAATAAAATGGATGTAGAGTGGATAAAATGGATGTAGAGTTGATAAAATGGATGTAAAGTGGATAAAATGGATGTAGAGTTAATAAAAATGGATGTAGAGTGGAAATAATGGATGTAGAGAGGATAAAATGGATGTAGAGTGGATAAAATGGATGTAGAGTGGATAAAAATGGATGTAGAGTGGATAAAAATGGATGTAGAGTGGATAAAATGGATGTAGAGTGGGTAAAATAGATGTAGAGTGGATAAAATGGATGTAGAGTTGATAAAAATGGATGTAGAGTGGACAAAATGGATGTAGAGTGGATAAAGTGGATGTAGAGTTGATAAAAATGGATGTAGAGTGGACAAAATGGATGTAGAGTGGATAAAAATGGATGTAGAGAGGATAAAATTGATGTAGAGCGGATAAAATGGATGTAGAGTGGATAAAATGGATGTGGAGTGGATAACAATGGATGTAGAGTGGATAAAATGGATGTAGAGTATATAAAATGGATGTAGAGTGGATAAAAATGGATGTAGAGTGGATAAAATGGATGTAGAGTGGATAAAAATAGATGTAGAGTGGATAAAATGGATGTAGAGTATATAAAATGGATGTAGAGTGGATAAAAATGGATGTAGAGTGGATAAAATGGATGTAGAGTGGATAAAAATAGATGTAGAGTGGATAAAATGGATGTAGAGTGGATAAAACGGATGTAGAGTGGATAAAAAAGGATGTAGAGGGGATAAAATGGATGCAGAGTGGATAAAATTGATGTAGAGCGGATAAAATGGATGTAGAGTGGATAAAATGGATGTAGAGTGGATAAAATGGATGTAGAGTGGATAAAACGGATGTAGAGTGGATAAAGAAGGATGTAGAGGGGATAAAATGGATGTAGAGTGGATAAAATTGATGTAGAGTGGATAAAATGGATGTAGAGTGGATAAAAATGGATGTAGAGTGGATAAAATGGATGTAGAGTGGGTAAAATAGATGTAGAGTGGATAAAATGGATGTAGAGTTGATAAAAATGGATGTAGAGTGGACAAAATGGATGTAGAGTGGATAAAATGGATGTAGAGTGGATAAAATGGATGTAGAGTGGATAAAATTGATGTAGAGTGGATAAAATTGATGTAGAGTGGATAAAATGGATGTAGAGTGGATAAAATGGATGTAGTGTGGATAAAAATGGATGTAGAGAGGATAAAATGGATGTAGAGTGGATAAAAATGGATGTAGAGTGGATAAAATGGATGTAGAGTTGATAAAAATGGATGTAGAGTGGATAAAATGAATGAAGAGTAAATAAAATGGATGTAGAGTGGATAAAATGGATGTAGAGTTGATAAAATGGATGTAAAGTGGATAAAATGGATGTAGAGTTAATAAAAATGGATGTAGAGTGGAAATAATGGATGTAGAGAGGATAAAATGGATGTAGAGTGGATAAAATGGATGTAGAGTGGATAAAAATGGATGTAGAGTATATAAAATGGATGTAGAGTATATAAAATGGATGTAGAGTGGATAAAAATGGATGTAGAGTGGATAAAATGGATGTAGAGTGGATAAAAATAGATGTAGAGTGGATAAAATGGATGTAGAGTGGATAAAACGGATGTAGAGTGGATAAAAAAGGATGTAGAGGGGATAAAATGGATGTAGAGTGGATAAAATTGATGTAGAGCGGATAAAATGGATGTAGAGTGGATAAAATGGATGTAGAGTTGATAACAATGGATGTAGAGTGGATAAAATGGATGTAGAGTTGATAAAAATGGATGTAGAGTGGATAAAAATGGATGTAGAGTGGATAAAATGGATGTAGAGTGGATAAAACGGATGTAGAGTGGATATAAAAAGATGTAGAGGGGATAAAATGGATGTAGAGTGGATAAAATGGATGTAGAGTGGGTAAAATAGATGTAGAGTGGATAAAATGGATGTAGAGTGGATAAAAATGGATGTAGAGTGGATAAAATGGATGTAGAGTGGGTAAAATGGATGTAGAGTGGATAAAATGGATGTAGAGTTGATAAAAATGGATGTAGAGTGGACAAAATGGATGTAGAGCGGATAAAATGGATGTAGAGTGGATAAAATGGATGTAGAGTGGATAAAATTGATGTAGAGTGGATAAAATTGATGTAGAGTGGATAAAATGGATGTAGAGTGGATAAAATGGATGTAGTGTGGATAAAAATGGATGTAGAGAGGATAAAATGGATGTAGAGTGGATAAAAATGGATGTAGAGTGGATAAAATGGATGTAGAGCTGATAAAAATGGATGTAGAGTGGATAAAATGAATGAAGAGTAAATAAAATGGATGTAGAGTGGATAAAATGGATGTAGAGTTGATAAAATGGATGTAAAGTGGATAAAATGGATGTAGAGTTAATAAAAATGGATGTAGAGTGGAAATAATGGATGTAGAGAGGATAAAATGGATGTAGAGTGGATAAAATGGATGTAGAGTGGATAAAAATGGATGTAGAGTATATAAAATGGATGTAGAGTATATAAAATGGATGTAGAGTGGATAAAAATGGATGTAGAGTGGATAAAAAAGGATGTAGAGGGGATAAAATGGATGTAGAGTGGATAAAATTGATGTAGAGCGGATAAAATGGATGTAGAGTGGATAAAATGGATGTAGAGTTGATAACAATGGATGTAGAGTGGATAAAATGGATGTAGAGTTGATAAAAATGGATGTAGAGTGGATAAAAATGGATGTAGAGTGGATAAAATGGATGTAGAGTGGATAAAACGGATGTAGAGTGGATATAAAAAGATGTAAAGGGGATAAAATGGATGTAGAGTGGATAAAATTGATGTAGAGTGGATAAAATGGATGTAGAGTGGATAAAAATGGATGTAGAGTGGATAAAATGGATGTAGAGTGGGTAAAATGGATGTAGAGTGGATAAAATGGATGTAGAGTTGATAAAAATGGATGTAGAGTGGACAAAATGGATGTAGAGCGGATAAAATGGATGTAGAGTGGATAAAATGGATGTAGAGTGGATAAAATTGATGTAGAGTGGATAAAATTGATGTAGAGAGGATAAAATGGATGTAGAGTGGATAAAAATGGATGTAGAGTGGATAAAATGGATGTAGAGTGGATAAAATGGATGTAGAGTGGATGAAATGGATGTAGAGTTGATAAAAATGGATGTAGAGTGGATAAAATGGATGTAGAGTTGATAAAAATGGATGTAGAGTGGACAAAATGGATGTAGAGTGGATAAAATGGATGTAGAGTTGATAAAAATGGAAGTAGAGTTAATAAAAATGGATGTAGAGTGGACAAAATAGATGTAGAGTGGATAAAATGGATGTAGAGTTGATAAAAATGGATGTAGAGGGGACAAAATAGATGTAGAGTGGATAAAAATGGATGTAGAGTGGTATAAAATGGATGTAGAGTGGATAAAAATGGATGTAGAGTGGATAAAAATGGATGTAGAGAGGATAAAATGGATGTAGAGTGGATAAAATGGATGTAGAGAGGATAAAATTGATGTAGAGCGGATATAATGGATGTGGAGTGGATAACAATGGATGTAGAGTGGATAAAATGGATGTAGAGTATATAAAATGGATGTAGAGTGGATAAAATGGATGTAGAGTGGGTAAAATAGATGTAGAGTGGATAAAAATAGATGTAGAGTGGATAAAATGGATGTAGAGTGGATAAAACGGATGTAGAGTGGATAAAAAAGGATGTAGAGGGGATAAAATGGATGTAGAGTGGATAAAATTGATGTAGAGCGGATAAAATGGATGTAGAGTGGATAAAATTGATGTAGAGTTGATAACAATGGATGTAGAGTGGATAAAATGGATGTAGAGTGGATAAAATGGATGTAGAGTGGGTAAAATAGATGTAGAGTGAATAAAATGGATGTAGAGTTGATAAAAATGGATGTAGAGTGGACAAAATGGATGTAGAGCGGATAAAATGGATGCAGAGTGGATAAAATGGATGTAGAGTGGATAAAATTGATGTAGAGTGGATAAAATTGATGTAGAGAGGATAAAATGGATGTAGAGTGGATAAAAATGGATGTAGAGTGGATAAAATGGATGTAGAGTGGATAAAATGGATGTAGAGTGGATAAAATGGATGTAGAGTTGATAAAAATGGATGTAGAGTGGATAAAATGGATGTAGAGTTGATAAAAATGGATGTAGAGGGGACAAAATAGATGTAGAGTGGATAAAAATGGATGTAGAGTGGTATAAAATGGATGTAGAGTGGATAAAAATGGATGTAGAGTGGATAAAAATGGATGTAGAGAGGATAAAATGGATGTAGAGTGGATAAAATGGATGTAGAGAGGATAAAATTGATGTAGAGCGGATAAAATGGATGTGGAGTGGATAACAATGGATGTAGAGTGGATAAAATGGATGTAGAGTATATAAAATGGATGTAGAGTGGATAAAATGGATGTAGAGTGGGTAAAATAGATGTAGAGTGGATAAAATGGATGTAGAGTTGATAAAAATGGATGTAGAGTGGACAAAATGGATGTAGAGCGGATAAAATGGTTGTAGAGTGGATAAAAATGGATGTAGAGAGGATAAAATGGATGTAGAGTGGATAAAAATGGATGTAGAGTGGATAAAATGGATGTAGAGTGGATAAAATGGATGTAGAGTGGATGAAATGGATGTAGAGTTGATAAAAATGGATGTAGAGTGGATAAAATGAATGTAGAGTAGATAAAATGGATGTAGAGTGGATAAAATGGATGTAGAGTTGATAAAATGGATGTAAAGTGGATAAAATGGATGTAGAGTGGAAATAATGGATGTAGAGAGGATAAAATGGATGTAGAGTGGATAAAATGGATGTAGAGTGGATAAAAATGGATGTAGAGTATATAAAATGGATGTAGAGTATATAAAATGGATGTAGAGTGGATAAAAATGGATGTAGAGTTGATAAAAATGGATGTAGAGTGGACAAAATAGATGTAGAGTGGATAAAAATGGATGTAGAGTGGTATAAAATGGATGTAGAGTGGATAAAAATGGATGTAGAGTGGATAAAAATGGATGTAGAGAGGATAAAATGGATGTAGAGTGGATAAAAATGGATGTAGAGTGGATAAAATGGATGTAGAGTGGATAAAATGGATGTAGAGTGGATAAAATGGATGTAGAGTGGGTAAAATAGATGTAGAGTGGATAAAATGGATGTAGAGTTGATAAAAATGGATGTAGAGTGGACAAAATGGATGTAGAGTGGATAAAATGGATGTAGAGTTGATAAAAATGGAAGTAGAGTTAATAAAAATGGATGTAGAGTGGACAAAATAGATGTAGAGTGGATAAAATGGATGTAGAGTTGATAAAAATGGATGTAGAGGGGACAAAATAGATGTAGAGTGGATAAAAATGGATGTAGAGTGGTATAAAATGGATGTAGAGTGGATAAAAATGGATGTAGAGTGGATAAAAATGGATGTAGAGAGGATAAAATGGATGTAGAGTGGATAAAATGGATGTAGAGAGGATAAAATTGATGTAGAGCGGATAAAATGGATGTGGAGTGGATAACAATGGATGTAGAGTGGATAAAATGGATGTAGAGTATATAAAATGGATGTAGAGTGGATAAAAATGGATGTAGAGTGGATAAAATGGATGTAGAGTGGATAAAAATAGATGTAGAGTGGATAAAATGGATGTAGAGTGGATAAAACGGATGTAGAGTGGATAAAAAAGGATGTAGAGGGGATAAAATGGATGTAGAGTGGATAAAATTGATGTAGAGCGGATAAAATGGATGTAGAGTGGATAAAATGGATGTAGAGTGGATAAAATGGATGTAGAGTGGATAAAACGGATGTAGAGTGGATAAAAAAGGATGTAGAGGGGATAAAATGGATGTAGAGTGGATAAAATTGATGTAGAGTGGATAAAATGGATGTAGAGTGGATAAAAATGGATGTAGAGTGGATAAAATGGATGTAGAGTGGGTAAAATAGATGTAGAGTGGATAAAATGGATGTAGAGTTGATAAAAATGGATGTAGAGTGGACAAAATGGATGTAGAGTGGATAAAGTGGATGTAGAGTTGATAAAAATGGATGTAGAGTGGACAAAATGGATGTAGAGTGGATAAAAATGGATGTAGAGAGGATAAAATTGATGTAGAGCGGATAAAATGGATGTAGAGTGGATAAAATGGATGTGGAGTGGATAACAATGGATGTAGAGTGGATAAAATGGATGTAGAGTATATAAAATGGATGTAGAGTGGATAAAAATAGATGTAGAGTGGATAAAATGGATGTAGAGTATATAAAATGGATGTAGAGTGGATAAAAATGGATGTAGAGTGGATAAAATGGATGTAGAGTGGATAAAAATAGATGTAGAGTGGATAAAATGGATGTAGAGTGGATAAAACGGATGTAGAGTGGATAAAAAAGGATGTAGAGGGGATAAAATGGATGCAGAGTGGATAAAATTGATGTAGAGCGGATAAAATGGATGTAGAGTGGATAAAATGGATGTAGAGTGGATAAAATGGATGTAGAGTGGATAAAGAAGGATGTAGCGGGGATAAAATGGATGTAGAGTGGATAAAATTGATGTAGAGTGGATAAAATGGATGTAGAGTGGATAAAAATGGATGTAGAGTGGATAAAATGGATGTAGAGTGGGTAAAATAGATGTAGAGTGGATAAAATGGATGTAGAGTTGATAAAAATGGATGTAGAGTGGACAAAATGGATGTAGAGCGGATAAAATGGATGTAGAGTGGATAAAATGGATGTAGAGTGGATAAAATTGATGTAGAGTGGATAAAATTGATGTAGAGTGGATAAAATGGATGTAGAGTGGATAAAATGGATGTAGTGTGGATAAAAATGGATGTAGAGAGGATAAAATGGATGTAGAGTTGATAAAAATGGATGTAGAGTGGACAAAATGGATGTAGAGCGGATAAAATGGATGTAGAGTGGATAAAATGGATGTAGAGTGGATAAAATTGATGTAGAGTGGATAAAATTGATGTAGAGTGGATAAAATGGATGTAGAGTGGATAAAATGGATGTAGTGTGGATAAAAATGGATGTAGAGAGGATAAAATGGATGTAGAGTGGATAAAAATGGATGTAGAGTGGATAAAATGAATGTAGAGTTGATAAAAATGGATGTAGAGTGGATAAAATGAATGAAGAGTAAATAAAATGGATGTAGAGTGGATAAAATGGATGTAGAGTTGATAAAATGGATGTAAAGTGGATAAAATGGATGTAGAGTTAATAAAAATGGATGTAGAGTGGAAATAATGGATGTAGAGAGGATAAAATGGATGTAGAGTGGATAAAATGGATGTAGAGTGGATAAAAATGGATGTAGAGTGGATAAAAATGGATGTAGAGTGGATAAAATGGATGTAGAGTGGGTAAAATAGATGTAGAGTGGATAAAATGGATGTAGAGTTGATAAAAATGGATGTAGAGTGGACAAAATGGATGTAGAGTGGATAAAGTGGATGTAGAGTTGATAAAAATGGATGTAGAGTGGACAAAATGGATGTAGAGTGGATAAAAATGGATGTAGAGAGGATAAAATTGATGTAGAGCGGATAAAATGGATGTAGAGTGGATAAAATGGATGTGGAGTGGATAAAAATGGATGTAGAGTGGATAAAATGGATGTAGAGTATATAAAATGGATGTAGAGTGGATAAAAATGGATGTAGAGTGGATAAAATGGATGTAGAGTGGATAAAAATAGATGTAGAGTGGATAAAATGGATGTAGAGTATATAAAATGGATGTAGAGTGGATAAAAATGGATGTAGAGTGGATAAAACGGATGTAGAGTGGATAAAAAAGGATGTAGAGGGGATAAAATGGATGCAGAGTGGATAAAATTGATGTAGAGCGGATAAAATGGATGTAGAGTGGATAAAATGGATGTAGAGTGGATAAAATGGATGTAGAGTGGATAAAATGGATGTAGAGTGGATAAAGAAGGATGTAGAGGGGATAAAATGGATGTAGAGTGGATAAAATGGATGTAGAGTGGATAAAATGGATGTAGAGTGGATAAAAATGGATGTAGAGTGGATAAAATGGATGTAGAGTAGGTAAAATAGATGTAGAGTGGATAAAATGGATGTAGAGTTGATAAAAATGGATGTAGAGTGGACAAAATGGATGTAGAGCGGATAAAACGGATGTAGAGTGGATAAAGAAGGATGTAGAGGGGATAAAATGGATGTAGAGTGGATAAAATTGATGTAGAGTGGATAAAATGGAAGTAGAGTGGATAAAAATGGATGTAGAGTGGATAAAATGGATGTAGAGTGGATAAAATAGATGTAGAGTGGATAAAATGGATGTAGAGTTGATAAAAATGGATGTAGAGTGGACAAAATGGATGTAGAGCGGATAAAATGGATGTAGAGTGGATAAAATGGATGTAGAGTGGATAAAATTGATGTAGAGTGGATAAAATTGATGTAGAGTGGATAAAATGGATGTAGAGTGGATAAAATGGATGTAGTGTGGATAAAAATGGATGTAGAGTGGATAAAATGGATGTAGAGTGGATAAAAATGGATGTAGAGTGGATAAAATGAATGTAGAGTTGATAAAAATGGATGTAGAGTGGATAAAATGAATGAAGAGTAAATAAAATGGATGTTGTTTGAGAATCTGCCTTTTCGGTTTGTCGAAAAGGCAGGTTCCGACTTTACCATCATCCACGGATTCAAACGAATAATTACGTTCCGGTTTTTCAGCCGGAAGTAACTTTCTCTTTTGGAAATCCTTCCGGATTCTTCGAGAACTTTCTCGAAGAATCCGGAATTCCAGCCAATCACGGATCGTTTCGTCTACCCACGCCGCGTGCGTGGTGCGCCACCACGCGGTCTTCCTCACTTATCGCTCTAACGGTCTAGTGACCACACGTGCCTTTTGATTTCGCTTGTTTCTTGATTCTGATTTTTGATTATACGACCTCTGCTATTCATCACGGTTTTTGACTCGCACACCTTTTCACCCACGGACTAAACCCGATAAATCACGACTTGGCTCACACACGGACTTGAAACAGGGACTTGAAACACACCACGGACGCCACGTGCTTGTGCACCTCACGGTAATATTCATCAATTAATTACATCCTCGGCACATCGCACCACCACAAACGAAACGAACGATCCACGGCCCATATTAACATGTAAATAGCGATAATGTAAATATTCATCCACCATCCATTGTACATAAACTCATGCAGTCATCGGCACATCATTATAATAAATTCACGTAATTTTTTGGCCCATTACACACGCGTGCTTGAAAGTGATTTTCTACCTCTCTTTTCCACCGTCCGCAATTATCCGTTCACTAAAATCGAGAACAGATGTAGAGTGGATAAAATGGATGTAGAGTTGATAAAATGGATGTAAAGTGGATAAAATGGATGTAGAGTTAATAAAAATGGATGTAGAGTGGAAATAATGGATGTAGAGAGGATAAAATGGATGTAGAGTGGATAAAATGGATGTAGAGTGGATAAAAATGGATGTAGAGTGGATAAAAATGGATGTAGAGTGGATAAAATGGATGTAGAGTGGGTAAAATAGATGTAGAGTGGATAAAATGGATGTAGAGTTGATAAAAATGGATGTAGAGTGGACAAAATGGATGTAGAGTGGATAAAGTGGATGTAGAGTTGATAAAAATGGATGTAGAGTGGACAAAATGGATGTAGAGTGGATAAAAATGGATGTAGAGAGGATAAAATTGATGTAGAGCGGATAAAATGGATGTAGAGTGGATAAAATGGATGTAGAGTGGATAACAATGGATGTAGAGTGGATAAAATGGATGTAGAGTATATAAAATGGATGTAGAGTGGATAAAAATGGATGTAGAGTGGATAAAATGGATGTAGAGTGGATAAAAATAGATGTAGAGTGGATAAAATGGATGTAGAGTATATAAAATGGATGTAGAGTGGATAAAAATGGATGTAGAGTGGATAAAACGGATGTAGAGTGGATAAAAAAGGATGTAGAGGGGATAAACTGGATGCAGAGTGGATCAAATTGATGTAGAGCGGATAAAATGGATGTAGAGTGGATAAAATGGATGTAGAGTGGATAAAATGGATGTAGAGTGGATAAAACGGATGTAGAGTGGATAAAGAAGGATGTAGAGGGGATAAAATGGATGTAGAGTGGATAAAATTGATGTAGAGTGGATAAAATGGATGTAGAGTGGATAAAAATGGATGTAGAGTGGATAAAATGGATGTAGAGTGGGTAAAATAGATGTAGAGTGGATAAAATGGATGTAGAGTTGATAAAAATGGATGTAGAGTGGACAAAATGGATGTAGAGCGGATAAAACGGATGTAGAGTGGATAAAGAAGGATGTAGAGGGGATAAAATGGATGTAGAGTGGATAAAATAGATGTAGAGTGGATAAAATGGATGTAGAGTTGATAAAAATGGATGTAGAGTGGATAAAATGGATGTAGAGTGGGTAAAATAGATGTAGAGTGGATAAAATGGATGTAGAGTTGATAAAAATGGATGTAGAGTGGACAAAATGGATGTAGAGCGGATAAAATGGATGTAGAGTGGATAAAATGGATGTAGAGTGGATAAAATTGATGTAGAGTGGATAAAATTGATGTAGAGTGGATAAAATGGATGTAGAGTGGATAAAATGGATGTAGTGTGGATAAAAATGGATGTAGAGAGGATAAAATGGATGTAGAGTGGATAAAAATGGATGTAGAGTGGATAAAATGAATGTAGAGTTGATAAAAATGGATGTAGAGTGGATAAAATGAATGAAGAGTAAATAAAATGGATGTAGAGTGGATAAAATGGATGTAGAGTTGATAAAATGGATGTAAAGTGGATAAAATGGATGTAGAGTTAATAAAAATGGATGTAGAGTGGAAATAATGGATGTAGAGAGGATAAAATGGATGTAGAGTGGATAAAATGGATGTAGAGTGGATAAAAATGGATGTAGAGTGGATAAAAATGGATGTAGAGTGGATAAAATGGATGTAGAGTGGGTAAAATAGATGTAGAGTGGATAAAATGGATGTAGAGTTGATAAAAATGGATGTAGAGTGGACAAAATGGATGTAGAGTGGATAAAGTGGATGTAGAGTTGATAAAAATGGATGTAGAGTGGACAAAATGGATGTAGAGTGGATAAAAATGGATGTAGAGAGGATAAAATTGATGTAGAGCGGATAAAATGGATGTAGAGTGGATAAAATGGATGTGGAGTGGATAACAATGGATGTAGAGTGGATAAAATGGATGTAGAGTATATAAAATGGATGTAGAGTGGATAAAAATGGATGTAGAGTGGATAAAATGGATGTAGAGTGGATAAAAATGGATGTAGAGTGGATAAAATGGATGTAGAGTATATAAAATGGATGTAGAGTGGATAAAAATGGATGTAGAGTGGATAAAACGGATGTAGAGTGGATAAAAAAGGATGTAGAGGGGATAAAATGGATGCAGAGTGGATAAAATTGATGTAGAGCGGATAAAATGGATGTAGAGTGGATAAAATGGATGTAGAGTGGATAAAATGGATGTAGAGTGGATAAAACGAATGTAGAGTGGATAAAGAAGGATGTAGAGGGGATAAAATGGATGTAGAGTGGATAAAATTGATGTAGAGTGGATAAAATGGATGTAGAGTGGATAAAAATGGATGTAGAGTGGATAAAATGGATGTAGAGTGGGTAAAATAGATGTAGAGTGGATAAAATGGATGTAGAGTTGATAAAAATGGATGTAGAGTGGATAAAATGGATGTAGAGTGGATAAAACGGATGTAGAGTGGATAAAGAAGGATGTAGAGGGGATAAAATGGATGTAGAGTGGATAAAATTGATGTAGAGTGGATAAAATGGATGTAGAGTGGATAAAAATGGATGTAGAGTGGATAAAATGGATGTAGAGTGGGTAAAATAGATGTAGAGTGGATAAAATGGATGTAGAGTTGATAAAAATGGATGTAGAGTGGACAAAATGGATGTAGAGCGGATAAAATGGATGTAGAGTGGATAAAATGGATGTAGAGTGGATAAAATTGATGTAGAGTGGATAAAATTGATGTAGAGTGGATAAAATGGATGTAGAGTGGATAAAATGGATGTAGTGTGGATAAAAATGGATGTAGAGTGGATAAAATGGATGTAGAGTGGATAAAAATGGATGTAGAGTGGATAAAATGAATGTAGAGTTGATAAAAATGGATGTAGAGTGGATAAAATGAATGAAGAGTAAATAAAATGGATGTAGAGTGGATAAAATGGATGTAGAGTTGATAAAATGGATGTAAAGTGGATAAAATGGATGTAGAGTTAATAAAAATGGATGTAGAGTGGAAATAATGGATGTAGAGAGGATAAAATGGATGTAGAGTGGATAAAATGGATGTAGAGTGGATAAAAATGGATGTAGAGTGGATAAAAATGGATGTAGAGTGGATAAAATGGATGTAGAGTGGGTAAAATAGATGTAGAGTGGATAAAATGGATGTAGAGTTGATAAAAATGGATGTAGAGTGGACAAAATGGATGTAGAGTGGATAAAGTGGATGTAGAGTTGATAAAAATGGATGTAGAGTGGACAAAATGGATGTAGAGTGGATAAAAATGGATGTAGAGGGGATAAAATTGATGTAGAGCGGATAAAATGGATGTAGAGTGGATAAAATGGATGTGGAGTGGATAACAATGGATGTAGAGTGGATAAAATGGATGTAGAGTATATAAAATGGATGTAGAGTGGATAAAAATGGATGTAGAGTGGATAAAATGGATGTAGAGTGGATAAAAATAGATGTAGAGTGGATAAAATGGATGTAGAGTATATAAAATGGATGTAGAGTGGATAAAAATGGATGTAGAGTGGATAAAACGGATGTAGAGTGGATAAAAAAGGATGTAGAGGGGATAAAATGGATGCAGAGTGGATAAAATTGATGTAGAGCGGATAAAATGGATGTAGAGTGGATAAAATGGATGTAGAGTGGATAAAATGGATGTAGAGTGGATAAAACGGATGTAGAGTGGATAAAGAAGGATGTAGAGGGGATAAAATGGATGTAGAGTGGATAAAATTGATGTAGAGTGGATAAAATGGATGTAGAGTGGATAAAAATGGATGTAGAGTGGATAAAATGGATGTAGAGTGGGTAAAATAGATGTAGAGTGGATAAAATGGATGTAGAGTTGATAAAAATGGATGTAGAGTGGACAAAATGGATGTAGAGCGGATAAAACGGATGTAGAGTGGATAAAGAAGGATGTAGAGGGGATAAAATGGATGTAGAGTGGATAAAATTGATGTAGAGTGGATAAAATGGATGTAGAGTGGATAAAAATGGATGTAGAGTGGATAAAATGGATGTAGAGTGGGTAAAATAGATGTAGAGTGGATAAAATGGATGTAGAGTTGATAAAAATGGATGTAGAGTGGACAAAATGGATGTAGAGCGGATAAAATGGATGTAGAGTGGATAAAATGGATGTAGAGTGGATAAAATTGATGTAGAGTGGATAAAATTGATGTAGAGTGGATAAAATGGATGTAGAGTGGATAAAATGGATGTAGTGTGGATAAAAATGGATGTAGAGAGGATAAAATGGATGTAGAGTGGATAAAAATGGATGTAGAGTGGATAAAATGAATGTAGAGTTGATAAAAATGGATGTAGAGTGGATAAAATGAATGAAGAGTAAATAAAATGGATGTAGAGTGGATAAAATGGATGTAGAGTTGATAAAATGGATGTAAAGTGGATAAAATGGATGTAGAGTTAATAAAAATGGATGTAGAGTGGAAATAATGGATGTAGAGAGGATAAAATGGATGTAGAGTGGATAAAATGGATGTAGAGTGGATAAAAATGGATGTAGAGTGGATAAAAATGGATGTAGAGTGGATAAAATGGATGTAGAGTGGGTAAAATAGATGTAGAGTGGATAAAATGGATGTAGAGTTGATAAAAATGGATGTAGAGTGGACAAAATGGATGTAGAGTGGATAAAGTGGATGTAGAGTTGATAAAAATGGATGTAGAGTGGACAAAATGGATGTAGAGTGGATAAAAATGGATGTAGAGAGGATAAAATTGATGTAGAGCGGATAAAATGGATGTAGAGTGGATAAAATGGATGTGGAGTGGATAACAATGGATGTAGAGTGGATAAAATGGATGTAGAGTATATAAAATGGATGTAGAGTGGATAAAAATGGATGTAGAGTGGATAAAATGGATGTAGAGTGGATAAAAATAGATGTAGAGTGGATAAAATGGATGTAGAGTATATAAAATGGATGTAGAGTGGATAAAAATGGATGTAGAGTGGATAAAACGGATGTAGAGTGGATAAAAAAGGATGTAGAGGGGATAAAATGGATGCAGAGTGGATAAAATTGATGTAGAGCGGATAAAATGGATGTAGAGTGGATAAAATGGATGTAGAGTGGATAAAATGGATGTAGAGTGGATAAAACGGATGTAGAGTGGATAAAGAAGGATGTAGAGGGGATAAAATGGATGTAGAGTGGATAAAATTGATGTAGAGTGGATAAAATGGATGTAGAGTGGATAAAAATGGATGTAGAGTGGATAAAATGGATGTAGAGTGGGTAAAATAGATGTAGAGTGGATAAAATGGATGTAGAGTTGATAAAAATGGATGTAGAGTGGACAAAATGGATGTAGAGCGGATAAAACGGATGTAGAGTGGATAAAGAAGGATGTAGAGGGGATAAAATGGATGTAGAGTGGATAAAATTGATGTAGAGTGGATAAAATGGATGTAGAGTGGATAAAAATGGATGTAGAGTGGATAAAATGGATGTAGAGTGGGTAAAATAGATGTAGAGTGGATAAAATGGATGTAGAGTTGATAAAAATGGATGTAGAGTGGACAAAATGGATGTAGAGTGGATAAAATGGATGTAGAGTGGATAAAATGGATGTAGAGTGGATAAAATTGATGTAGAGTGGATAAAATTGATGTAGAGTGGATAAAATGGATGTAGAGTGGATAAAATGGATGTAGTGTGGATAAAAATGGATGTAGAGAGGATAAAATGGATGTAGAGTGGATAAAAATGGATGTAGAGTGGATAAAATGAATGTAGAGTGGATAAAAATGGATGTAGAGTGGATAAAATGAATGAAGAGTAAATAAAATGGATGTAGAGTGGATAAAATGGATGTAGAGTTGATAAAATGGATGTAAAGTGGATAAAATGGATGTAGAGTTAATAAAAATGGATGTAGAGTGGAAATAATGGATGTAGAGAGGATAAAATGGATGTAGAGTGGATAAAATGGATGTAGAGTGGATAAAAATGGATGTAGAGTGGATAAAAATGGATGTAGAGTGGATAAAATGGATGTAGAGTGGGTAAAATAGATGTAGAGTGGATAAAATGGATGTAGAGTTGATAAAAATGGATGTAGAGTGGACAAAATGGATGTAGAGTGGATAAAGTGGATGTAGAGTTGATAAAAATGGATGTAGAGTGGACAAAATGGATGTAGAGTGGATAAAAATGGATGTAGAGAGGATAAAATTGATGTAGAGCGGATAAAATGGATGTAGAGTGGATAAAATGGATGTGGAGTGGATAACAATGGATGTAGAGTGGATAAAATGGATGTAGAGTATATAAAATGGATGTAGAGTGGATAAAAATGGATGTAGAGTGGATAAAATGGATGTAGAGTGGATAAAAATAGATGTAGAGTGGATAAAATGGATGTAGAGTATATAAAATGGATGTAGAGTGGATAAAAATGGATGTAGAGTGGATAAAACGGATGTAGAGTGGATAAAAAAGGATGTAGAGGGGATAAAATGGATGCAGAGTGGATAAAATTGATGTAGAGCGGATAAAATGGATGTAGAGTGGATAAAATGGATGTAGAGTGGATAAAATGGATGTAGAGTGGATAAAACGGATGTAGAGTGGATAAAGAAGGATGTAGAGGGGATAAAATGGATGTAGAGTGGATAAAATTGATGTAGAGTGGATAAAATGGATGTAGAGTGGATAAAAATGGATGTAGAGTGGATAAAATGGATGTAGAATGGGTAAAATAGATGTAGAGTGGATAAAATGGATGTAGAGTTGATAAAAATGGATGTAGAGTGGACAAAATGGATGTAGAGCGGATAAAACGGATGTAGAGTGGATAAAGAAGGATGTAGAGGGGATAAAATGGATGTAGAGTGGATAAAATTGATGTAGAGTGGATAAAATGGATGTAGAGTGGATAAAAATGGATGTAGAGTGGATAAAATGGATGTAGAGTGGGTAAAATAGATGTAGAGTGGATAAAATGGATGTAGAGTTGATAAAAATGGATGTAGAGTGGACAAAATGGATGTAGAGCGGATAAAATGGATGTAGAGTGGATAAAATGGATGTAGAGTGGATAAAATTGATGTAGAGTGGATAAAATTGATGTAGAGTGGATAAAATGGATGTAGAGTGGATAAAATGGATGTAGTGTGGATAAAAATGGATGTAGAGAGGATAAAATGGATGTAGAGTGGATAAAAATGGATGTAGAGTGGATAAAATGAATGTAGAGTTGATAAAAATGGATGTAGAGTGGATAAAATGAATGAAGAGTAACTAAAATGGATGTAGAGTGGATAAAATGGATGTAGAGTTGATAAAATGGATGTAAAGTGGATAAAATGGATGTAGAGTTAATAAAAATGGATGTAGAGTGGAAATAAGGGATGTAGAGAGGATAAAATGGATGTAGAGTGGATAAAATGGATGTAGAGTGGATAAAAATGGATGTAGAGTGGATAAAATGGATGTAGAGTGGGTAAAATAGATGTAGAGTGGATAAAATGGATGTAGAGTTGATAAAAATGGATGTAGAGTGGACAAAATGGATGTAGAGTGGATAAAGTGGATGTAGAGTTGATAAAAATGGATGTAGAGTGGACAAAATGGATGTAGAGTGGATAAAAATGGATGTAGAGAGGATAAAATTGATGTAGAGCGGATAAAATGGATGTAGAGTGGATAAAATGGATGTGGAGTGGATAACAATGGATGTAGAGTGGATAAAATGGATGTAGAGTATATAAAATGGATGTAGAGTGGATAAAAATGGATGTAGAGTGGATAAAATGGATGTAGAGTGGATAAAAATAGATGTAGAGTGGATAAAATGGATGTAGAGTATATAAAATGGATGTAGAGTGGATAAAAATGGATGTAGAGTGGATAAAACGGATGTAGAGTGGATAAAAAAGGATGTAGAGGGGATAAAATGGATGCAGAGTGGATAAAATTGATGTAGAGCGGATAAAATGGATGTAGAGTGGATAAAATGGATGTAGAGTGGATAAAATGGATGTAGAGTGGATAAAACGGATGTAGAGTGGATAAAGAAGGATGTAGAGTGGATAAAATGGATGTAGAGTGGATAAAATTGATGTAGAGTGGATAAAATGGATGTAGAGTGGATAAAAATGGATGTAGAGTGGATAAAATGGATGTAGAGTGGGTAAAATAGATGTAGAGTGGATAAAATGGATGTAGAGTTGATAAAAATGGATGTAGAGTGGACAAAATGGATGTAGAGCGGATAAAACGGATGTAGAGTGGATAAAGAAGGATGTAGAGGGGATAAAATGGATGTAGAGTGGATAAAATTGATGTAGAGTGGATAAAATGGATGTAGAGTGGATAAAAATGGATGTAGAGTGGATAAAATGGATGTAGAGTGGGTAAAATAGATGTAGAGTGGATAAAATGGATGTAGAGTTGATAAAAATGGATGTAGAGTGGACAAAATGGATGTAGAGCGGATAAAATGGATGTAGAGTGGATAAAATGGATGTAGAGTGGATAAAATTGATGTAGAGTGGATAAAATTGATGTAGAGTGGATAAAATGGATGTAGAGTGGATAAAATGGATGTAGTGTGGATAAAAATGGATGTAGAGAGGATAAAATGGATGTAGAGTGGATAAAAATGGATGTAGAGTGGATAAAATGAATGTAGAGTTGATAAAAATGGATGTAGAGTGGATAAAATGAATGAAGAGTAAATAAAATGGATGTAGAGTGGATAAAATGGATGTAGAGTTGATAAAATGGATGTAAAGTGGATAAAATGGATGTAGAGTTAATAAAAATGGATGTAGAGTGGAAATAATGGATGTAGAGAGGATAAAATGGATGTAGAGTGGATAAAATGGATGTAGAGTGGATAAAAATGGATGTAGAGTGGATAAAAATGGATGTAGAGTGGATAAAATGGATGTAGAGTGGGTAAAATAGATGTAGAGTGGATAAAATGGATGTAGAGTTGATAAAAATGGATGTAGAGTGGACAAAATGGATGTAGAGTGGATAAAGTGGATGTAGAGTTGATAAAAATGGATGTAGAGTGGACAAAATGGATGTAGAGTGGATAAAAATGGATGTAGAGAGGATAAAATTGATGTAGAGCGGATAAAATGGATGTAGAGTGGATAAAATGGATGTGGAGTGGATAACAATGGATGTAGAGTGGATAAAATGGATGTAGAGTATATAAAATGGATGTAGAGTGGATAAAAATGGATGTAGAGTGGATAAAATGGATGTAGAGTGGATAAAAATAGATGTAGAGTGGATAAAATGGATGTAGAGTATATAAAATGGATGTAGAGTGGATAAAAATGGATGTAGAGTGGATAAAACGGATGTAGAGTGGATAAAAAAGGATGTAGAGGGGATAAAATGGATGCAGAGTGGATAAAATTGATGTAGAGCGGATAAAATGGATGTAGAGTGGATAAAATGGATGTAGAGTGGATAAAATGGATGTAGAGTGGATAAAACGGATGTAGAGTGGATAAAGAAGGATGTAGAGGGGATAAAATGGATGTAGAGTGGATAAAATTGATGTAGAGTGGATAAAATGGATGTAGAGTGGATAAAAATGGATGTAGAGTGGATAAAATGGATGTAGAGTGGGTAAAATAGATGTAGAGTGGATAAAATGGATGTAGAGTGGATGAAATGGATGTAGAGTTGATAAAAATGGATGTAGAGTGGATAAAATGAATGTAGAGTAGATAAAATGGATGTAGAGTGGATAAAATGGATGTAGAGTTGATAAAATGGATGTAAAGTGGATAAAATGGATGTAGAGTGGAAATAATGGATGTAGAGAGGATAAAATGGATGTAGAGTGGATAAAATGGATGTAGAGTGGATAAAAATGGATGTAGAGTATATAAAATGGATGTAGAGTATATAAAATGGATGTAGAGTGGATAAAAATGGATGTAGAGTTGATAAAAATGGATGTAGAGTGGACAAAATAGATGTAGAGTGGATAAAAATGGATGTAGAGTGGTATAAAATGGATGTAGAGTGGATAAAAATGGATGTAGAGTGGATAAAAATGGATGTAGAGAGGATAAAATGGATGTAGAGTGGATAAAAATGGATGTAGAGTGGATAAAATGGATGTAGAGTGGATAAAATGGATGTAGAGTGGATAAAATGGATGTAGAGTGGGTAAAATAGATGTAGAGTGGATAAAATGGATGTAGAGTTGATAAAAATGGATGTAGAGTGGACAAAATGGATGTAGAGTGGATAAAATGGATGTAGAGTTGATAAAAATGGAAGTAGAGTTAATAAAAATGGATGTAGAGTGGACAAAATAGATGTAGAGTGGATAAAATGGATGTAGAGTTGATAAAAATGGATGTAGAGGGGACAAAATAGATGTAGAGTGGATAAAAATGGATGTAGAGTGGTATAAAATGGATGTAGAGTGGATAAAAATGGATGTAGAGTGGATAAAAATGGATGTAGAGAGGATAAAATGGATGTAGAGTGGATAAAATGGATGTAGAGAGGATAAAATTGATGTAGAGCGGATAAAATGGATGTGGAGTGGATAACAATGGATGTAGAGTGGATAAAATGGATGTAGAGTGTATAAAATGGATGTAGAGTGGATAAAAATGGATGTAGAGTGGATAAAATGGATGTAGAGTGGATAAAAATGGATGTAGAGTGGATAAAATGGATGTAGAGTGGATAAAACGGATGTAGAGTGGATAAAAAAGGATGTAGAGGGGATAAAATGGATGCAGAGTGGATAAAATTGATGTAGAGCGGATAAAATGGATGTAGAGTGGATAAAATGGATGTAGAGTGGATAAAATGGATGTAGAGTGGATAAAACGGATGTAGAGTGGATAAAAAAGGATGTAGAGGGGATAAAATGGATGTAGAGTGGATAAAATTGATGTAGAGTGGATAAAATGGATGTAGAGTGGATAAAAATGGATGTAGAGTGGATAAAATGGATGTAGAGTGGGTAAAATAGATGTAGAGTGGATAAAATGGATGTAGAGTTGATAAAAATGGATGTAGAGTGGACAAAATGGATGTAGAGTGGATAAAGTGGATGTAGAGTTGATAAAAATGGATGTAGAGTGGACAAAATGGATGTAGAGTGGATAAAAATGGATGTAGAGAGGATAAAATGGATGTAGAGCGGATAAAATGGATGTAGAGTGGATAAAATGGATGTGGAGTGGATAACAATGGATGTAGAGTGGATAAAATGGATGTAGAGTATATAAAATGGATGTAGAGTGGATAAAAATAGATGTAGAGTGGATAAAATGGATGTAGAGTATATAAAATGGATGTAGAGTGGATAAAAATGGATGTAGAGTGGATAAAATGGATGTAGAGTGGATAAAAATAGATGTAGAGTGGATAAAATGGATGTAGAGTGGATAAAACGGATGTAGAGTGGATAAAAAAGGATGTAGAGGGGATAAAATGGATGCAGAGTGGATAAAATTGATGTAGAGCGGATAAAATGGATGTAGAGTGGATAAAATGGATGTAGAGTGGATAAAATGGATGTAGAGTGGATAAAGAAGGATGTAGAGGGGATAAAATGGATGTAGAGTGGATAAAATTGATGTAGAGTGGATAAAATGGATGTAGAGTGGATAAAAATGGATGTAGAGTGGATAAAATGGATGTAGAGTGGGTAAAATAGATGTAGAGTGGATAAAATGGATGTAGAGTTGATAAAAATGGATGTAGAGTGGACAAAATGGATGTAGAGTGGATAAAATGGATGTAGAGTGGATAAAATGGATGTAGAGTGGATAAAATTGATGTAGAGTGGATAAAATTGATGTAGAGTGGATAAAATGGATGTAGAGTGGATAAAATGGATGTAGTGTGGATAAAAATGGATGTAGAGAGGATAAAATGGATGTAGAGTTGATAAAAATGGATGTAGAGTGGACAAAATGGATGTAGAGCGGATAAAATGGATGTAGAGTGGATAAAATGGATGTAGAGTGGATAAAATTGATGTAGAGTGGATAAAATTGATGTAGAGTGGATAAAATGGATGTAGAGTGGATAAAATGGATGTAGTGTGGATAAAAATGGATGTAGAGAGGATAAAATGGATGTAGAGTGGATAAAAATGGATGTAGAGTGGATAAAATGAATGTAGAGTTGATAAAAATGGATGTAGAGTGGATAAAATGAATGAAGAGTAAATAAAATGGATGTAGAGTGGATAAAATGGATGTAGAGTTGATAAAATGGATGTAAAGTGGATAAAATGGATGTAGAGTTAATAAAAATGGATGTAGAGTGGAAATAATGGATGTAGAGAGGATAAAATGGATGTAGAGTGGATAAAATGGATGTAGAGTGGATAAAAATGGATGTAGAGTGGATAAAAATGGATGTAGAGTGGATAAAATGGATGTAGAGTGGGTAAAATAGATGTAGAGTGGATAAAATGGATGTAGAGTTGATAAAAATGGATGTAGAGTGGACAAAATGGATGTAGAGTGGATAAAGTGGATGTAGAGTTGATAAAAATGGATGTAGAGTGGATAAAATGGATGTAGAGTGGATAAAAATGGATGTAGAGAGGATAAAATTGATGTAGAGCGGATAAAATGGATGTAGAGTGGATAAAATGGATGTGGAGTGGATAACAATGGATGTAGAGTGGATAAAATGGATGTAGAGTATATAAAATGGATGTAGAGTGGATAAAAATGGATGTAGAGTGGATAAAATGGATGTAGAGTGGATAAAAATAGATGTAGAGTGGATAAAATGGATGTAGAGTATATAAAATGGATGTAGAGTGGATAAAAATGGATGTAGAGTGGATAAAACGGATGTAGAGTGGATAAAAAAGGATGTAGAGGGGATAAAATGGATGTAGAGTGGATAAAATGGATGTAGAGCGGATAAAATGGATGTAGAGTGGATAAAATGGATGTAGAGTGGATAAAATGGATGTAGAGTGGATAAAACGGATGTAGAGTGGATAAAGAAGGATGTAGAGGGGATAAAATGGATGTAGAGTGGATAAAATTGATGTAGAGTGGATAAAATGGATGTAGAGTGGATAAAAATGGATGTAGAGTGGATAAAATGGATGTAGAGTAGGTAAAATAGATGTAGAGTGGATAAAATGGATGTAGAGTTGATAAAAATGGATGTAGAGTGGACAAAATGGATGTAGAGCGGATAAAACGGATGTAGAGTGGATAAAGAAGGATGTAGAGGGGATAAAATGGATGTAGAGTGGATAAAATTGATGTAGAGTGGATAAAATGGAAGTAGAGTGGATAAAAATGGATGTAGAGTGGATAAAATGGATGTAGAGTGGGTAAAATAGATGTAGAGTGGATAAAATGGATGTAGAGTTGATAAAAATGGATGTAGAGTGGACAAAATGGATGTAGAGCGGATAAAATGGATGTAGAGTGGATAAAATGGATGTAGAGTGGATAAAATTGATGTAGAGTGGATAAAATTGATGTAGAGTGGATAAAATGGATGTAGAGTGGATAAAATGGATGTAGTGTGGATAAAAATGGATGTAGAGAGGATAAAATGGATGTAGAGTGGATAAAAATGGATGTAGAGTGGATAAAATGAATGTAGAGTTGATAAAAATGGATGTAGAGTGGATAAAATGAATGAAGAGTAAATAAAATGGATGTTGTTTGAGAATCTGCCTTTTCGGTTTGTCGAAAAGGCAGGTTCCGACTTTACCCTCATCCACGGATTCAAACGAATAATTACGTTCCGGTTTTTCAGCCGGAAGTAACTTTCTCTTTTGGAAATCCTTCCGGATTCTTCGAGAACTTTCTCGAAGAATCCGGAATTCCAGCCAATCACGGATCGTTTCGTCTACCCACGCCGCGTGCGTGGTGCGCCACCACGCGGTCTTCCTCACTTATCGCTCTAACGGTCTAGTGACCACACGTGCCTTTTGATTTCGCTTGTTTCTTGATTCTGATTTTTGATTATACGACCTCTGCTATTCATCACGGTTTTTGACTCGCACACCTTTTCACCCACGGACTAAACCCGATAAATCACGACTTGGCTCACACACGGACTTGAAACAGGGACTTGAAACACACCACGGACGCCACGTGCTTGTGCACCTCACGGTAATATTCATCAATTAATTACATCCTCGGCACATCGCACCACCACCAACGAAACGAACGATCCACGGCCCATATTAACATGTAAATAGCGATAATGTAAATATTCATCCACCATCCATTGTACATAAACTCATGCAGTCATCGGCACATCATTATAATAAATTCACGTAATTTTTTGGCCCATTACACACGCGTGCTTGAAAGTGATTTTCTACCTCTCTTTTCCACCGTCCGCAATTATCCGTTCACTAAAATCGAGAACAGATGTAGAGTGGATAAAATGGATGTAGAGTTGATAAAATGGATGTAAAGTGGATAAAATGGATGTAGAGTTAATAAAAATGGATGTAGAGTGGAAATAATGGATGTAGAGAGGATAAAATGGATGTAGAGTGGATAAAATGGATGTAGAGTGGATAAAAATGGATGTAGAGTGGATAAAAATGGATGTAGAGTGGATAAAATGGATGTAGAGTGGGTAAAATAGATGTAGAGTGGATAAAATGGATGTAGAGTTGATAAAAATGGATGTAGAGTGGACAAAATGGATGTAGAGTGGATAAAGTGGATGTAGAGTTGATAAAAATGGATGTAGAGTGGAAAAAATGGATGTAGAGTGGATAAAAATGGATGTAGAGAGGATAAAATTGATGTAGAGCGGATAAAATGGATGTAGAGTGGATAAAATGGATGTGGAGTGGATAACAATGGATGTAGAGTGGATAAAATGGATGTAGAGTATATAAAATGGATGTAGAGTGGATAAAAATGGATGTAGAGTGGATAAAATGGATGTAGAGTGGATAAAAATGGATGTAGAGTGGATAAAATGGATGTAGAGTATATAAAATGGATGTAGAGTGGATAAAAATGGATGTAGAGTGGATAAAACGGATGTAGAGTGGATAAAAAAGGATGTAGAGGGGATAAACTGGATGCAGAGTGGATCAAATTGATGTAGAGCGGATAAAATGGATGTAGAGTGGATAAAATGGATGTAGAGTGGATAAAATGGATGTAGAGTGGATAAAACGGATGTAGAGTGGATAAAGAAGGATGTAGAGGGGATAAAATGGATGTAGAGTGGATAAAATGGATGTAGAGTGGATAAAATGGATGTAGAGTGGATAAAAATGGATGTAGAGTGGATAAAATGGATGTAGAGTGGATAAAATAGATGTAGAGTGGATAAAATGGATGTAGAGTTGATAAAAATGGATGTAGAGTGGACAAAATGGATGTAGAGCGGATAAAACGGATGTAGAGTGGATAAAGAAGGATGTAGAGGGGATAAAATGGATGTAGAGTGGATAAAATTGATGTAGAGTGGATAAAATGGATGTAGAGTGGATAAAAATGGATGTAGAGTGGATAAAATGGATGTAGAGTGGTTAAAATAGATGTAGAGTGGATAAAATTGATGTAGAGTTGATAAAAATGGATGTAGAGTGGACAAAATGGATGTAGAGCGGATAAAATGGATGTAGAGTGGATAAAATGGATGTAGAGTGGATAAAATTGATGTAGAGTGGATAAAATTGATGTAGAGTGGATAAAATGGATGTAGAGTGGATAAAATGGATGTAGTGTGGATAAAAATGGATGTAGAGAGGATAAAATGGATGTAGAGTGGATAAAAATGGATGTAGAGTGGATAAAATGAATGTAGAGTTGATAAAAATGGATGTAGAGTGGATAAAATGAATGAAGAGTAAATAAAATGGATGTAGAGTGGATAAAATGGATGTAGAGTTGATAAAATGGATGTAAAGTGGATAAAATGGATGTAGAGTTAATAAAAATGGATGTAGAGTGGAAATAATGGATGTAGAGAGGATAAAATGGATGTAGAGTGGATAAAATGGATGTAGAGTGGATAAAAATGGATGTAGAGTGGATAAAAATGGATGTAGAGTGGATAAAATGGATGTAGAGTGGGTAAAATAGATGTAGAGTGGATAAAATGGATGTAGAGTTGATAAAAATGGATGTAGAGTGGACAAAATGGATGTAGAGTGGATAAAGTGGATGTAGAGTTGATAAAAATGGATGTAGAGTGGACAAAATGGATGTAGAGTGGATAAAATGGATGTAGAGAGGATAAAATTGATGTAGAGCGGATAAAATGGATGTAGAGTGGATAAAATGGATGTGGAGTGGATAACAATGGATGTAGAGTGGATAAAATGGATGTAGAGTATATAAAATGGATGTAGAGTGGATAAAAATGGATGTAGAGTGGATAAAATGGATGTAGAGTGGATAAAAATGGATGTAGAGTGGATAAAATGGATGTAGAGTATATAAAATGGATGTAGAGTGGATAAAAATGGATGTAGAGTGGATAAAACGGATGTAGAGTGGATAAAAAAGGATGTAGAGGGGATAAAATGGATGTAGAGTGGATAAAATTGATGTAGAGCGGATAAAATGGATGTAGAGTGGATAAAATGGATGTAGAGTGGATAAAATGGATGTAGAGTGGATAAAACGAATGTAGAGTGGATAAAGAAGGATGTAGAGGGGATAAAATGGATGTAGAGTGGATAAAATTGATGTAGAGTGGATAAAATGGATGTAGAGTGGATAAAAATGGATGTAGAGTGGATAAAATTGATGTAGAGTGGGTAAAATGGATGTAGAGTGGATAAAATGGATGTAGAGTTGATAAAAATGGATGTAGAGTGGACAAAATGGATGTAGAGCGGATAAAACGGATGTAGAGTGGATAAAGAAGGATGTAGAGGGGATAAAATGGATGTAGAGTGGATAAAATGGATGTAGAGTGGATAAAATGGATGTAGAGTGGATAAAAATGGATGTAGAGTGGATAAAATGGATGTAGAGTGGGTAAAATAGATGTAGAGTGGATAAAATGGATGTAGAGTTGATAAAAATGGATGTAGAGTGGACAAAATGGATGTAGAGCGGATAAAATGGATGTAGAGTGGATAAAATGGATGTAGAGTGGATAAAATTGATGTAGAGTGGATAAAATTGATGTAGAGTGGATAAAATGGATGTAGAGTGGATAAAATGGATGTAGTGTGGATAAAAATGGATGTAGAGAGGATAAAATGGATGTAGAGTGGATAAAAATGGATGTAGAGTGGATAAAATGAATGTAGAGTTGATAAAAATGGATGTAGAGTGGATAAAATGAATGAAGAGTAAATAAAATGGATGTAGAGTGGATAAAATGGATGTAGAGTTGATAAAATGGATGTAAAGTGGATAAAATGGATGTAGAGTTAATAAAAATGGATGTAGAGTGGAAATAATGGATGTAGAGAGGATAAAATGGATGTAGAGTGGATAAAATGGATGTAGAGTGGATAAAAATGGATGTAGAGTGGATAAAAATGGATGTAGAGTGGATAAAATGGATGTAGAGTGGGTAAAATAGATGTAGAGTGGATAAAATGGATGTAGAGTTGATAAAAATGGATGTAGAGTGGACAAAATGGATGTAGAGTGGATAAAGTGGATGTAGAGTTGATAAAAATGGATGTAGAGTGGACAAAATGGATGTAGAGTGGATAAAAATGGATGTAGAGAGGATAAAATTGATGTAGAGCGGATAAAATGGATGTAGAGTGGATAAAATGGATGTGGAGTGGATAACAATGGATGTAGAGTGGATAAAATGGATGTAGAGTATATAAAATGGATGTAGAGTGGATAAAAATGGATGTAGAGTGGATAAAATGGATGTAGAGTGGATAAAAATAGATGTAGAGTGGATAAAATGGATGTAGAGTATATAAAATGGATGTAGAGTGGATAAAAATGGATGTAGAGTGGATAAAACGGATGTAGAGTGGATAAAAAAGGATGTAGAGGGGATAAAATGGATGCAGAGTGGATAAAATGGATGTAGAGTGGATAAAATGGATGTAGAGTGGATAAAATGGATGTAGAGTGGATAAAATGGATGTAGAGTGGATAAAACGGATGTAGAGTGGATAAAGAAGGATGTAGAGGGGATAAAATGGATGTAGAGTGGATAAAATTGATGTAGAGTGGATAAAATGGATGTAGAGTGGATAAAAATGGATGTAGAGTGGATAAAATGGATGTAGAGTGGGTAAAATAGATGTAGAGTGGATAAAATGGATGTAGAGTTGATAAAAATGGATGTAGAGTGGACAAAATGGATGTAGAGCGGATAAAACGGATGTAGAGTGGATAAAGAAGGATGTAGAGGGGATAAAATGGATGTAGAGTGGATAAAATTGATGTAGAGTGGATAAAATGGATGTAGAGTGGATAAAAATGGATGTAGAGTGGATAAAATGGATGTAGAGTGGGTAAAATAGATGTAGAGTGGATAAAATGGATGTAGAGTTGATAAAAATGGATGTAGAGTGGACAAAATGGATGTAGAGCGGATAAAATGGATGTAGAGTGGATAAAATGGATGTAGAGTGGATAAAATTGATGTAGAGTGGATAAAATTGATGTAGAGTGGATAAAATGGATGTAGAGTGGATAAAATGGATGTAGTGTGGATAAAAATGGATGTAGAGAGGATAAAATGGATGTAGAGTGGATAAAAATGGATGTAGAGTGGATAAAATGAATGTAGAGTTGATAAAAATGGATGTAGAGTGGATAAAATGAATGAAGAGTAAATAAAATGGATGTAGAGTGGATAAAATGGATGTAGAGTTGATAAAATGGATGTAAAGTGGATAAAATGGATGTAGAGTTAATAAAAATGGATGTAGAGTGGATAAAATGGATGTAGAGAGGATAAAATGGATGTAGAGTGGATAAAATGGATGTAGAGTGGATAAAAATGGATGTAGAGTGGATAAAAATGGATGTAGAGTGGATAAAATGGATGTAGAGTGGGTAAAATGGATGTAGAGTGGATAAAATGGATGTAGAGTTGATAAAAATGGATGTAGAGTGGACAAAATGGATGTAGAGTGGATAAAATGGATGTAGAGTTGATAAAAATGGATGTAGAGTGGACAAAATGGATGTAGAGTGGATAAAAATGGATGTAGAGAGGATAAAATTGATGTAGAGCGGATAAAATGGATGTAGAGTGGATAAAATGGATGTGGAGTGGATAACAATGGATGTAGAGTGGATAAAATGGATGTAGAGTATATAAAATGGATGTAGAGTGGATAAAAATGGATGTAGAGTGGATAAAATGGATGTAGAGTGGATAAAAATGGATGTAGAGTGGATAAAATGGATGTAGAGTATATAAAATGGATGTAGAGTGGATAAAAATGGATGTAGAGTGGATAAAACGGATGTAGAGTGGATAAAAAAGGATGTAGAGGGGATAAAATGGATGCAGAGTGGATAAAATTGATGTAGAGCGGATAAAATGGATGTAGAGTGGATAAAATGGATGTAGAGTGGATAAAATGGATGTAGAGTGGATAAAACGGATGTAGAGTGGATAAAGAAGGATGTAGAGGGGATAAAATGGATGTAGAGTGGATAAAATTGATGTAGAGTGGATAAAATGGATGTAGAGTGGATAAAAATGGATGTAGAGTGGATAAAATGGATGTAGAGTGGGTAAAATAGATGTAGAGTGGATAAAATGGATGTAGAGTTGATAAAAATGGATGTAGAGTGGACAAAATGGATGTAGAGCGGATAAAACGGATGTAGAGTGGATAAAGAAGGATGTAGAGGGGATAAAATGGATGTAGAGTGGATAAAATGGATGTAGAGTGGATAAAATGGATGTAGAGTGGATAAAAATGGATGTAGAGTGGATAAAATGGATGTAGAGTGGGTAAAATAGATGTAGAGTGGATAAAATGGATGTAGAGTTGATAAAAATGGATGTAGAGTGGACAAAATGGATGTAGAGCGGATAAAATGGATGTAGAGTGGATAAAATGGATGTAGAGTGGATAAAATTGATGTAGAGTGGATAAAATGGATGTAGAGTGGATAAAATGGATGTAGAGTGGATAAAATGGATGTAGTGTGGATAAAAATGGATGTAGAGAGGATAAAATGGATGTAGAGTGGATAAAAATGGATGTAGAGTGGATAAAATGAATGTAGAGTTGATAAAAATGGATGTAGAGTGGATAAAATGAATGAAGAGTAAATAAAATGGATGTAGAGTGGATAAAATGGATGTAGAGTTGATAAAATGGATGTAAAGTGGATAAAATGGATGTAGAGTTAATAAAAATGGATGTAGAGTGGAAATAATGGATGTAGAGAGGATAAAATGGATGTAGAGTGGATAAAATGGATGTAGAGTGGATAAAAATGGATGTAGAGTGGATAAAAATGGATGTAGAGTGGATAAAATGGATGTAGAGTGGATAAAATTGATGTAGAGTGGATAAAATGGATGTAGAGTTGATAAAAATGGATGTAGAGTGGACAAAATGGATGTAGAGTGGATAAAGTGGATGTAGAGTTGATAAAAATGGATGTAGAGTGGACAAAATGGATGTAGAGTGGATAAAAATGGATGTAGAGAGGATAAAATTGATGTAGAGCGGATAAAATGGATGTAGAGTGGATAAAATGGATGTGGAGTGGATAACAATGGATGTAGAGTGGATAAAATGGATGTAGAGTATATAAAATGGATGTAGAGTGGATAAAAATGGATGTAGAGTGGATAAAATGGATGTAGAGTGGATAAAAATGGATGTAGAGTGGATAAAATGGATGTAGAGTATATAAAATGGATGTAGAGTGGATAAAAATGGATGTAGAGTGGATAAAACGGATGTAGAGTGGATAAAAAAGGATGTAGAGGGGATAAAATGGATGCAGAGTGGATAAAATTGATGTAGAGCGGATAAAATGGATGTAGAGTGGATAAAATGGATGTAGAGTGGATAAAATGGATGTAGAGTGGATAAAACGGATGTAGAGTGGATAAAGAAGGATGTAGAGGGGATAAAATGGATGTAGAGTGGATAAAATTGATGTAGAGTGGATAAAATGGATGTAGAGTGGATAAAAATGGATGTAGAGTGGATAAAATGGATGTAGAATGGGTAAAATAGATGTAGAGTGGATAAAATGGATGTAGAGTTGATAAAAATGGATGTAGAGTGGACAAAATGGATGTAGAGCGGATAAAACGGATGTAGAGTGGATAAAGAAGGATGTAGAGGGGATAAAATGGATGTAGAGTGGATAAAATTGATGTAGAGTGGATAAAATGGATGTAGAGTGGATAAAAATGGATGTAGAGTGGATAAAATGGATGTAGAGTGGGTAAAATAGATGTAGAGTGGATAAAATGGATGTAGAGTTGATAAAAATGGATGTAGAGTGGACAAAATGGATGTAGAGCGGATAAAATGGATGTAGAGTGGATAAAATGGATGTAGAGTGGATAAAATTGATGTAGAGTGGATAAAATTGATGTAGAGTGGATAAAATGGATGTAGAGTGGATAAAATGGATGTAGTGTGGATAAAAATGGATGTAGAGAGGATAAAATGGATGTAGAGTGGATAAAAATGGATGTAGAGTGGATAAAATGAATGTAGAGTTGATAAAAATGGATGTAGAGTGGATAAAATGAATGAAGAGTAAATAAAATGGATGTAGAGTGGATAAAATGGATGTAGAGTTGATAAAATGGATGTAAAGTGGATAAAATGGATGTAGAGTTAATAAAAATGGATGTAGAGTGGAAATAATGGATGTAGAGAGGATAAAATGGATGTAGAGTGGATAAAATGGATGTAGAGTGGATAAAAATGGATGTAGAGTGGATAAAAATGGATGTAGAGTGGATAAAATGGATGTAGAGTGGGTAAAATAGATGTAGAGTGGATAAAATGGATGTAGAGTTGATAAAAATGGATGTAGAGTGGACAAAATGGATGTAGAGTGGATAAAGTGGATGTAGAGTTGATAAAAATGGATGTAGAGTGGACAAAATGGATGTAGAGTGGATAAAAATGGATGTAGAGAGGATAAAATTGATGTAGAGCGGATAAAATGGATGTAGAGTGGATAAAATGGATGTGGAGTGGATAACAATGGATGTAGAGTGGATAAAATGGATGTAGAGTATATAAAATGGATGTAGAGTGGATAAAAATGGATGTAGAGTGGATAAAATGGATGTAGAGTGGATAAAAATAGATGTAGAGTGGATAAAATGGATGTAGAGTATATAAAATGGATGTAGAGTGGATAAAAATGGATGTAGAGTGGATAAAACGGATGTAGAGTGGATAAAAAAGGATGTAGAGGGGATAAAATGGATGCAGAGTGGATAAAATTGATGTAGAGCGGATAAAATGGATGTAGAGTGGATAAAATGGATGTAGAGTGGATAAAATGGATGTAGAGTGGATAAAACGGATGTAGAGTGGATAAAGAAGGATGTAGAGGGGATAAAATGGATGTAGAGTGGATAAAATTGATGTAGAGTGGATAAAATGGATGTAGAGTGGATAAAAATGGATGTAGAGTGGATAAAATGGATGTAGAGTGGGTAAAATAGATGTAGAGTGGATAAAATGGATGTAGAGTTGATAAAAATGGATGTAGAGTGGAAAAAATGGATGTAGAGTGGATAAAATGGATGTAGAGTGGATAAAATGGATGTAGAGTGGATAAAATTGATGTAGAGTGGATAAAATTGATGTAGAGTGGATAAAATGGATGTAGAGTGGATAAAATGGATGTAGTGTGGATAAAAATGGATGTAGAGAGGATAAAATGGATGTAGAGTGGATAAAAATGGATGTAGAGTGGATAAAATGAATGTAGAGTTGATAAAAATGGATGTAGAGTGGATAAAATGAATGAAGAGTAAATAAAATGGATGTAGAGTGGATAAAATGGATGTAGAGTTGATAAAATGGATGTAAAGTGGATAAAATGGATGTAGAGTTAATAAAAATGGATGTAGAGTGGAAATAATGGATGTAGAGAGGATAAAATGGATGTAGAGTGGATAAAATGGATGTAGAGTGGATAAAAATGGATGTAGAGTGGATAAAAATGGATGTAGAGTGGATAAAATGGATGTAGAGTGGGTAAAATAGATGTAGAGTGGATAAAATGGATGTAGAGTTGATAAAAATGGATGTAGAGTGGACAAAATGGATGTAGAGTGGATAAAGTGGATGTAGAGTTGATAAAAATGGATGTAGAGTGGATAAAATGGATGTAGAGTGGATAAAAAAGGATGTAGAGAGGATAAAATTGATGTAGAGCGGATAAAATGGATGTAGAGTGGATAAAATGGATGTGGAGTGGATAACAATGGATGTAGAGTGGATAAAATGGATGTAGAGTATATAAAATGGATGTAGAGTGGATAAAAATGGATGTAGAGTGGATAAAATGGATGTAGAGTGGATAAAAATAGATGTAGAGTGGATAAAATGGATGTAGAGTATATAAAATGGATGTAGAGTGGATAAAAATGGATGTAGAGTGGATAAAACGGATGTAGAGTGGATAAAAAAGGATGTAGAGGGGATAAAATGGATGCAGAGTGGATAAAATTGATGTAGAGCGGATAAAATGGATGTAGAGTGGATAAAATGGATGTAGAGTGGATAAAATGGATGTAGAGTGGATAAAACGGATGTAGAGTGGATAAAGAAGGATGTAGAGGGGATAAAATGGATGTAGAGTGGATAAAATTGATGTAGAGTGGATAAAATGGATGTAGAGTGGATAAAAATGGATGTAGAGTGGATAAAATGGATGTAGAGTGGGTAAAATAGATGTAGAGTGGATAAAATGGATGTAGAGTTGATAAAAATGGATGTAGAGTGGACAAAATGGATGTAGAGCGGATAAAACGGATGTAGAGTGGATAAAGAAGGATGTAGAGGGGATAAAATGGATGTAGAGTGGATAAAATTGATGTAGAGTGGATAAAATGGATGTAGAGTGGATAAAAATGGATGTAGAGTGGATAAAATGGATGTAGAGTGGGTAAAATAGATGTAGAGTGGATAAAATGGATGTAGAGTTGATAAAAATGGATGTAGAGTGGACAAAATGGATGTAGAGCGGATAAAATGGATGTAGAGTGGATAAAATGGATGTAGAGTGGATAAAATTGATGTAGAGTGGATAAAATTGATGTAGAGTGGATAAAATGGATGTAGAGTGGATAAAATGGATGTAGTGTGGATAAAAATGGATGTAGAGAGGATAAAATGGATGTAGAGTGGATAAAAATGGATGTAGAGTGGATAAAATGAATGTAGAGTTGATAAAAATGGATGTAGAGTGGATAAAATGAATGAAGAGTAAATAAAATGGATGTAGAGTGGATAAAATGGATGTAGAGTGGATAAAAATAGATGTAGAGTGGATAAAATGGATGTAGAGTGGATAAAACGGATGTAGAGTGGATAAAAAAGGATGTAGAGGGGATAAAATGGATGCAGAGTGGATAAAATTGATGTAGAGCGGATAAAATGGATGTAGAGTGGATAAAATGGATGTAGAGTGGATAAAATGGATGTAGAGTGGATAAAACGGATGTAGAGTGGATAAAGAAGGATGTAGAGGGGATAAAATGGATGTAGAGTGGATAAAATTGATGTAGAGTGGATAAAATGGATGTAGAGTGGATAAAAATGGATGTAGAGTGGATAAAATGGATGTAGAGTGGGTAAAATAGATGTAGAGTGGATAAAATGGATGTAGAGTTGATAAAAATGGATGTAGAGTGGACAAAATGGATGTAGAGCGGATAAAATGGATGTAGAGTGGATAAAATGGATGTAGAGTGGATAAAATTGATGTAGAGTGGATAAAATTGATGTAGAGTGGATAAAATGGATGTAGAGTGGATAAAATGGATGTAGTGTGGATAAAAATGGATGTAGAGAGGATAAAATGGATGTAGAGTGGATAAAAATGGATGTAGAGTGGATAAAATGAATGTAGAGTTGATAAAAATGGATGTAGAGTGGATAAAATGAATGAAGAGTAAATAAAATGGATGTAGAGTGGATAAAATGGATGTAGAGTTGATAAAATGGATGTAAAGTGGATAAAATGGATGTAGAGTTAATAAAAATGGATGTAGAGTGGAAATAATGGATGTAGAGAGGATAAAATGGATGTAGAGTGGATAAAATGGATGTAGAGTGGATAAAAATGGATGTAGAGTGGATAAAAATGGATGTAGAGTGGATAAAATGGATGTAGAGTGGGTAAAATAGATGTAGAGTGGATAAAATGGATGTAGAGTTGATAAAAATGGATGTAGAGTGGACAAAATGGATGTAGAGTGGATAAAGTGGATGTAGAGTTGATAAAAATGGATGTAGAGTGGACAAAATGGATGTAGAGTGGATAAAAATGGATGTAGAGAGGATAAAATTGATGTAGAGCGGATAAAATGGATGTAGAGTGGATAAAATGGATGTGGAGTGGATAACAATGGATGTAGAGTGGATAAAATGGATGTAGAGTATATAAAATGGATGTAGAGTGGATAAAAATGGATGTAGAGTGGATAAAATGGATGTAGAGTGGATAAAAATGGATGTAGAGTGGATAAAATGGATGTAGAGTATATAAAATGGATGTAGAGTGGATAAAAATGGATGTAGAGTGGATAAAACGGATGTAGAGTGGATAAAAAAGGATGTAGAGGGGATAAAATGGATGCAGAGTGGATAAAATTGATGTAGAGCGGATAAAATGGATGTAGAGTGGATAAAATGGATGTAGAGTGGATAAAATGGATGTAGAGTGGATAAAACGGATGTAGAGTGGATAAAGAAGGATGTAGAGGGGATAAAATGGATGTAGAGTGGATAAAATTGATGTAGAGTGGATAAAATGGATGTAGAGTGGATAAAAATGGATGTAGAGTGGATAAAATGGATGTAGAGTGGGTAAAATAGATGTAGAGTGGATAAAATGGATGTAGAGTTGATAAAAATGGATGTAGAGTGGACAAAATGGATGTAGAGTGGATAAAATGGATGTAGAGTGGATAAAATGGATGTAGAGTGGATAAAATTGATGTAGAGTGGATAAAATTGATGTAGAGTGGATAAAATGGATGTAGAGTGGATAAAATGGATGTAGTGTGGATAAAAATGGATGTAGAGAGGATAAAATGGATGTAGAGTGGATAAAAATGGATGTAGAGTGGATAAAATGGATGTAGAGTTGATAAAAATGGATGTAGAGTGGATAAAATGAATGAAGAGTAAATAAAATGGATGTAGAGTGGATAAAATGGATGTAGAGTTGATAAAATGGATGTAAAGTGGATAAAATGGATGTAGAGTTAATAAAAATGGATGTAGAGTGGAAATAATGGATGTAGAGAGGATAAAATGGATGTAGAGTGGATAAAATGGATGTAGAGTGGATAAAAATGGATGTAGAGTATATAAAATGGATGTAGAGTATATAAAATGGATGTAGAGTGGATAAAAATGGATGTAGAGTGGATAAAATGGATGTAGAGTGGATAAAAATGGATGTAGAGTGGATAAAATGGATGTAGAGTGGATAAAACGGATGTAGAGTGGATAAAAAAGGATGTAGAGGGGATAAAATGGATGTAGAGTGGATAAAATTGATGTAGAGCGGATAAAATGGATGTAGAGTGGATAAAATGGATGTAGAGTTGATAACAATGGATGTAGAGTGGATAAAATGGATGTAGAGTTGATAAAAATGGATGTAGAGTGGATAAAAATGGATGTAGAGTGGATAAAATGGATGTAGAGTGGATAAAACGGATGTAGAGTGGATATAAAAAGATGTAGAGGGGATAAAATGGATGTAGAGTGGATAAAATTGATGTAGAGTGGATAAAATGGATGTAGAGTTAATAATAATGGATGTAGAGTGGAAATAATGGATGTAGAGAAGATAAAATGGATGTAGAGTGGATAAAATGGATGTAGAGTGGATAAAAATGGATGTAGAGTGGATAAAAATGGATGTAGAGTGGATAAAATGGATGTAGAGTGGGTAAAATAGATGTAGAGTGGATAAAATGGATGTAGAGTTGATAAAAATGGATGTAGAGTGGACAAAATGGATGTAGAGTGGATAAAGTGGATGTAGAGTTGATAAAAATGGATGTAGAGTGGACAAAATGGATGTAGAGTGGATAAAAATGGATGTAGAGAGGATAAAATTGATGTAGAGCGGATAAAATGGATGTAGAGTGGATAAAATGGATGTGGAGTGGATAACAATGGATGTAGAGTGGATAAAATGGATGTAGAGTGGATAAAATGGATGTAGAGTGGGTAAAATAGATGTAGAGTGGATAAAATGGATGTAGAGTTGATAAAAATGGATGTAGAGTGGACAAAATGGATGTAGAGCGGATAAAATGGATGTAGAGTATATAAAATGGATGTAGAGTGGATAAAATGGATGTAGAGTGGATAAAAATAGATGTAGAGTGGATAAAATGGATGTAGAGTGGATAAAACGGATGTAGAGTGGATAAAAAAGGATGTAGAGGGGATAAAATGGATGTAGAGTGGATAAAATTGATGTAGAGTTAATAAAAATGGATGTAGAGTGGACAAAATGGATGTAGAGTGGATAAAAATGGATGTAGAGTGGATAAAATGGATGTAGAGTTGATAACAATGGATGTAGAGTGGATAAAATGAATGTAGAGTAGATACAATGGATGTAGAGTGGATAAAATGGATGTAGAGTTGATAAAATGGATGTAAAGTGGATAAAATGGATGTAGAGTTAATAAAAATGGATGTTGAGTGGAAATAATGGATGTAGAGAGGATAAAATGGATGTAGAGTGGATAAAATTGATGTAGAGTGGATAAAATGGATGTAGAGTGGATAAAAATGGATGTAGAGTGGATAAAATGGATGTAGAGTGGGTAAAATAGATGTAGAGTGAATAAAATGGATGTAGAGTTGATAAAAATGGATGTAGAGTGGACAAAATGGATGTAGAGCGGATAAAATGGATGTAGAGTGGATAAAATGGATGTAGAGTGGATAAAATTGATGTAGAGTTCATAAAAATGGATGTAGAGTGGATAAAATTGATGTAGAGCGGATAAAATGGATGTAGAGTGGATAAAATGGATGTGGAGTGGATAACAATGGATGTAGAGTGGATAAAATGGATGTAGAGTTGATAAAAATGGATGTAGAGTGGATAAAATGGATGTAGAGTTGATAAAAATGGATGTAGAGTTAATAAAAATGGATGTTGAGTGGAAATAATGGATGTAGAGAGGATAAAATGGATGTAGAGTGGATAAAATGTATGTAGAGTTCATAAAAATGGATGTAGAGTGGATAAAATTGATGTAGAGCGGATAAAATGGATGTAGAGTGGATAAAATGGATGTAGAGTGGATAAAATGGATGTAGAGTTGATAAAAATGGATGTAGAGTGGACAAAATAGATGTAGAGTGGATAAAAATGGATGTAGAGTGGTATAAAATGGATGTAGAGTGGATAAAAATGGATGTAGAGTGGATAAAAATGGATGTAGAGAGGATAAAATGGATGTAGAGTGGATAAAAATGGATGTAGAGTGGATAAAATGGATGTAGAGTGGATAAAATGGATGTAGAGTGGATAAAATGGATGTAGAGTGGGTAAAATAGATGTAGAGTGGATAAAATGGATGTAGAGTTGATAAAAATGGATGTAGAGTGGACAAAATGGATGTAGAGTGGATAAAATGGATGTAGAGTTGATAAAAATGGAAGTAGAGTTAATAAAAATGGATGTAGAGTGGACAAAATAGATGTAGAGTGGATAAAATGGATGTAGAGTTGATAAAAATGGATGTAGAGGGGACAAAATAGATGTAGAGTGGATAAAAATGGATGTAGAGTGGTATAAAATGGATGTAGAGTGGATAAAAATGGATGTAGAGTGGATAAAAATGGATGTAGAGAGGATAAAATGGATGTAGAGTGGATAAAATGGATGTAGAGAGGATAAAATTGATGTAGAGCGGATAAAATGGATGTGGAGTGGATAACAATGGATGTAGAGTGGATAAAATGGATGTAGAGTATATAAAATGGATGTACAGTGGATAAAAATGGATGTAGAGTGGATAAAATGGATGTAGAGTGGATAAAAATAGATGTAGAGTGGATAAAATGGATGTAGAGTGGATAAAACGGATGTAGAGTGGATAAAAAAGGATGTAGAGGGGATAAAATGGATGCAGAGTGGATAAAATTGATGTAGAGCGGATAAAATGGATGTAGAGTGGATAAAATGGATGTAGAGTGGATAAAATGGATGTAGAGTGGATAAAACGGATGTAGAGTGGATAAAAAAGGATGTAGAGGGGATAAAATGGATGTAGAGTGGATAAAATTGATGTAGAGTGGATAAAATGGATGTAGAGTGGATAAAAATGGATGTAGAGTGGATAAAATGGATGTAGAGTGGGTAAAATAGATGTAGAGTGGATAAAATGGATGTAGCGTTGATAAAAATGGATGTAGAGTGGACAAAATGGATGTAGAGTGGATAAAGTGGATGTGGAGTTGATAAAAATGGATGTAGAGTGGACAAAATGGATGTAGAGTGGATAAAAATGGATGTAGTGAGGATAAAATTGATGTTGAGCGGATAAAATGGATGTAGAGTGGATAAAATGGATGTAGAGTGGATAAAAATAGATGTAGAGTGGATAAAATGGATGTAGAGTGGATAAAACGGATGTAGAGTGGATAAAAAAGGATGTAGAGGGGATAAAATGGATGCAGAGTGGATAAAATTGATGTAGAGCGGATAAAATGGATGTAGAGTGGATAAAATGGATGTAGAGTGGATAAAATGGATGTAGAGTGGATAAAACGGATGTAGAGTGGATAAAAAAGGATGTAGAGGGGATAAAATGGATGTAGAGTGGATAAAATTGATGTAGAGTGGATAAAATGGATGTAGAGTGGATAAAAATGGATGTAGAGTGGATAAAATGGATGTAGAGTGGGTAAAATAGATGTAGAGTGGATAAAATGGATGTAGCGTTGATAAAAATGGATGTAGAGTGGACAAAATGGATGTAGAGTGGATAAAAATGGATGTAGAGAGGATAAAATTGATGTAGAGCGGATAAAATGGATGTAGAGTGGATAAAATGGATGTGGAGTGGATAACAATGGATGTAGAGTGGATAAAATGGATGTAGAGTGGATAAAATGGATGTAGAGTGGGTAAAATAGATGTAGAGTGAATAAAATGGATGTAGAGTTGATAAAAATGGATGTAGAGTGGACAAAATGGATGTAGAGCGGATAAAATGGATGTAGAGTATATAAAATGGATGTAGAGTGGATAAAATGGATGTAGAGTGGATAAAATGGATGTAGAGTTGATAACAATGGATGTAGAGTGGATAAAATGGATGTAGAGTTGATAAAAATGGATGTAGAGTGGATAAAAATGGATGTAGAGTGGATAAAATGGATGTAGAGTGGATAAAACGGATGTAGAGTGGATATAAAAAGATGTAGAGGGGATAAAATGGATGTAGAGTGGATAAAATTGATGTAGAGTGGATAAAATGGATGTAGAGTTAATAATAATGGATGTAGAGTGGAAATAATGGATGTAGAGAAGATAAAATGGATGTAGAGTGGATAAAATGGATGTAGAGTGGATAAAAATGGATGTAGAGTGGATAAAAATGGATGTAGAGTGGATAAAATGGATGTAGAGTGGGTAAAATAGATGTAGAGTGGATAAAATGGATGTAGAGTTGATAAAAATGGATGTAGAGTGGACAAAATGGATGTAGAGTGGATAAAGTGGATGTAGAGTTGATAAAAATGGATGTAGAGTGGACAAAATGGATGTAGAGTGGATAAAAATGGATGTAGAGAGGATAAAATTGATGTAGAGCGGATAAAATGGATGTAGAGTGGATAAAATGGATGTGGAGTGGATAACAATGGATGTAGAGTGGATAAAATGGATGTAGAGTGGATAAAATGGATGTAGAGTGGGTAAAATAGATGTAGAGTGAATAAAATGGATGTAGAGTTGATAAAAATGGATGTAGAGTGGACAAAATGGATGTAGAGCGGATAAAATGGATGTAGAGTATATAAAATGGATGTAGAGTGGATAAAATGGATGTAGAGTGGATAAAAATAGATGTAGAGTGGATAAAATGGATGTAGAGTGGATAAAATGGATGTAGAGTGGATAAAAAAGGATGTAGAGGGGATAAAATGGATGTAGAGTGGATAAAATTGATGTAGAGTTAATAAAAATGGATGTAGAGTGGACAAAATGGATGTAGAGTGGATAAAAATGGATGTAGAGTGGATAAAATGGATGTAGAGTTGATAACAATGGATGTAGAGTGGATAAAATGAATGTAGAGTAGATACAATGGATGTAGAGTGGATAAAATGGATGTAGAGTTGATAAAATGGATGTAAAGTGGATAAAATGGATGTAGAGTTAATAAAAATGGATGTTGAGTGGAAATAATGGATGTAGAGAGGATAAAATGGATGTAGAGTGGATAAAATTGATGTAGAGTGGATAAAATGGATGTAGAGTGGATAAAAATGGATGTAGAGTGGATAAAATGGATGTAGAGTGGGTAAAATAGATGTAGAGTGAATAAAATGGATGTAGAGTTGATAAAAATGGATGTAGAGTGGACAAAATGGATGTAGAGCGGATAAAATGGATGTAGAGTGGATAAAATGGATGTAGAGTGGATAAAATTGATGTAGAGTTCATAAAAATGGATGTAGAGTGGATAAAATTGATGTAGAGCGGATAAAATGGATGTAGAGTGGATAAAATGGATGTGGAGTGGATAACAATGGATGTAGAGTGGATAAAATGGATGTAGAGTTGATAAAAATGGATGTAGAGTGGATAAAATGGATGTAGAGTTGATAAAAATGGATGTAGAGTTAATAAAAATGGATGTTGAGTGGAAATAATGGATGTAGAGAGGATAAAATGGATGTAGAGTGGATAAAATGTATGTAGAGTTCATAAAAATGGATGTAGAGTGGATAAAATTGATGTAGAGCGGATAAAATGGATGTAGAGTGGATAAAATGGATGTAGAGTGGATAAAATGGATGTAGAGTTGATAAAAATGGATGTAGAGTGGATAAAAATGGATGTAGAGTGGATAAAATGGATGTAGAGTGGATAAAACGGATGTAGAGTGGATAAAAAAGGATGTAGAGGGGATAAAATGGAAGTAGAGTGGATAAAATTGATGTAGAGTGGATAAAATGGATGTAGAGTGGATAAAAATGGATGTAGAGTGGATAAAATGGATGTAGAGTGGGTAAAATAGATGTAGAGTGGATAAAATGGATGTAGAGTTGATAAAAATGGATGTAGAGTGGACAAAATGGATGTAGAGCGGATAAAATGGATGTAGAGTGGATAAAATGGATGTAGAGTGGATAAAATTGATGTAGAGTGGATAAAATTGATGTAGAGTGGATAAAATGGATGTAGAGTGGATAAAATGGATGTAGAGTGGATAAAAATGGATGTAGAGTATATAAAATGGATGTAGAGTATATAAAATGGATGTAGAGTGGATAAAAATGGATGTAGAGTTGATAAAAATGGATGTAGAGTGGACAAAATAGATGTAGAGTGGATAAAAATGGATGTAGAGTGGTATAAAATGGATGTAGAGTGGATAAAAATGGATGTAGAGTGGATAAAAATGGATGTAGAGAGGATAAAATGGATGTAGAGTGGATAAAAATGGATGTAGAGTGGATAAAATGGATGTAGAGTGGATAAAATGGATGTAGAGTGGATAAAATGGATGTAGAGTGGGTAAAATAGATGTAGAGTGGATAAAATGGATGTAGAGTTGATAAAAATGGATGTAGAGTGGACAAAATGGATGTAGAGTGGATAAAATGGATGTAGAGTTGATAAAAATGGAAGTAGAGTTAATAAAAATGGATGTAGAGTGGACAAAATAGATGTAGAGTGGATAAAATGGATGTAGAGTTGATAAAAATGGATGTAGAGGGGACAAAATAGATGTAGAGTGGATAAAAATGGATGTAGAGTGGTATAAAATGGATGTAGAGTGGATAAAAATGGATGTAGAGTGGATAAAAATGGATGTAGAGTGGATAAAATGGATGTAGAGTGGATAAAATGGATGTAGAGAGGATAAAATTGATGTAGAGCGGATAAAATGGATGTGGAGTGGATAACAATGGATGTAGAGTGGATAAAATGGATGTAGAGTATATAAAATGGATGTACAGTGGATAAAAATGGATGTAGAGTGGATAAAATGGATGTAGAGTGGATAAAAATGGATGTAGAGTGGATAAAATGGATGTAGAGTGGATAAAACGGATGTAGAGTGGATAAAAAAGGATGTAGAGGGGATAAAATGGATGCAGAGTGGATAAAATTGATGTAGAGCGGATAAAATGGATGTAGAGTGGATAAAATGGATGTAGAGTGGATAAAATGGATGTAGAGTGGATAAAACGGATGTAGAGTGGATAAAAAAGGATGTAGAGGGGATAAAATGGATGTAGAGTGGATAAAATTGATGTAGAGTGGATAAAATGGATGTAGAGTGGATAAAAATGGATGTAGAGTGGATAAAATGGATGTAGAGTGGGTAAAATAGATGTAGAGTGGATAAAATGGATGTAGCGTTGATAAAAATGGATGTAGAGTGGACAAAATGGATGTAGAGTGGATAAAGTGGATGTGGAGTTGATAAAAATGGATGTAGAGTGGACAAAATGGATGTAGAGTGGATAAAAATGGATGTAGAGAGGATAAAATTGATGTAGAGCGGATAAAATGGATGTAGAGTGGATAAAATGGATGTAGAGTGGATAAAAATAGATGTAGAGTGGATAAAATGGATGTAGAGTGGATAAAACGGATGTAGAGTGGATAAAAAAGGATGTAGAGGGGATAAAATGGATGCAGAGTGGATAAAATTGATGTAGAGCGGATAAAATGGATGTAGAGTGGATAAAATGGATGTAGAGTGGATAAAATGGATGTAGAGTGGATAAAACGGATGTAGAGTGGATAAAAAAGGATGTAGAGGGGATAAAATGGATGTAGAGTGGATAAAATTGATGTAGAGTGGATAAAATGGATGTAGAGTGGATAAAAATGGATGTAGAGTGGATAAAATGGATGTAGAGTGGGTAAAATAGATGTAGAGTGGATAAAATGGATGTAGCGTTGATAAAAATGGATGTAGAGTGGACAAAATGGATGTAGAGTGGATAAAAATGGATGTAGAGAGGATAAAATTGATGTAGAGCGGATAAAATGGATGTAGAGTGGATAAAATGGATGTGGAGTGGATAACAATGGATGTAGAGTGGATAAAATGGATGTAGAGTGGATAAAATGGATGTAGAGTGGGTAAAATAGATGTAGAGTGAATAAAATGGATGTAGAGTTGATAAAAATGGATGTAGAGTGGACAAAATGGATGTAGAGCGGATAAAATGGATGTAGAGTATATAAAATGGATGTAGAGTGGATAAAATGGATGTAGAGTGGATAAAAATAGATGTAGAGTGGATAAAATGGATGTAGAGTGGATAAAACGGATGTAGAGTGGATAAAAAAGGATGTAGAGGGGATAAAATGGATGTAGAGTGGATAAAATTGATGTAGAGTTAATAAAAATGGATGTAGAGTGGACAAAATGGATGTAGAGTGGATAAAAATGGATGTAGAGTGGATAAAATGGATGTAGAGTTGATAACAATGGATGTAGAGTGGATAAAATGAATGTAGAGTAGATACAATGGATGTAGAGTGGATAAAATGGATGTAGAGTTGATAAAATGGATGTAAAGTGGATAAAATGGATGTAGAGTTAATAAAAATGGATGTTGAGTGGAAATAATGGATGTAGAGAGGATAAAATGGATGTAGAGTGGATAAAATTGATGTAGAGTGGATAAAATGGATGTAGAGTGGATAAAAATGGATGTAGAGTGGATAAAATGGATGTAGAGTGGGTAAAATAGATGTAGAGTGAATAAAATGGATGTAGAGTTGATAAAAATGGATGTAGAGTGGACAAAATGGATGTAGAGCGGATAAAATGGATGTAGAGTGGATAAAATGGATGTAGAGTGGATAAAATTGATGTAGAGTTCATAAAAATGGATGTAGAGTGGATAAAATTGATGTAGAGCGGATAAAATGGATGTAGAGTGGATAAAATGGATGTGGAGTGGATAACAATGGATGTAGAGTGGATAAAATGGATGTAGAGTTGATAAAAATGGATGTAGAGTGGATAAAATGGATGTAGAGTTGATAAAAATGGATGTAGAGTTAATAAAAATGGATGTTGAGTGGAAATAATGGATGTAGAGAGGATAAAATGGATGTAGAGTGGATAAAATGTATGTAGAGTTCATAAAAATGGATGTAGAGTGGATAAAATTGATGTAGAGCGGATAAAATGGATGTAGAGTGGATAAAATGGATGTAGAGTGGATAAAATGGATGTAGAGTTGATAAAAATGGATGTAGAGTGGATAAAAATGGATGTAGAGTGGATAAAATGGATGTAGAGTGGATAAAACGGATGTAGAGTGGATAAAAAAGGATGTAGAGGGGATAAAATGGATGTAGAGTGGATAAAATTGATGTAGAGTGGATAAAATGGATGTAGAGTGGATAAAAATGGATGTAGAGTGGATAAAATGGATGTAGAGTGGGTAAAATAGATGTAGAGTGGATAAAATGGATGTAGAGTTGATAAAAATGGATGTAGAGTGGACAAAATGGATGTAGAGCGGATAAAATGGATGTAGAGTGGATAAAATGGATGTAGAGTGGATAAAATGGATATAGAGTGGATAAAATTGATGTAGAGTGGATAAAATGGATGTAGAGTGGATAAAATGGATGTAGAGTGGATAAAAATGGATGTAGAGTATATAAAATGGATGTAGAGTATATAAAATGGATGTAGAGTGGATAAAAATGGATGTAGAGTTGATAAAAATGGATGTAGAGTGGACAAAATAGATGTAGAGTGGATAAAAATGGATGTAGAGTGGTATAAAATGGATGTAGAGTGGATAAAAATGGATGTAGAGTGGATAAAAATGGATGTAGAGAGGATAAAATGGATGTAGAGTGGATAAAAATGGATGTAGAGTGGATAAAATGGATGTAGAGTGGATAAAATGGATGTAGAGTGGATAAAATGGATGTAGAGTGGGTAAAATAGATGTAGAGTGGATAAAATGGATGTAGAGTTGATAAAAATGGATGTAGAGTGGACAAAATGGATGTAGAGTGGATAAAATGGATGTAGAGTTGATAAAAATGGAAGTAGAGTTAATAAAAATGGATGTAGAGTGGACAAAATAGATGTAGAGTGGATAAAATGGATGTAGAGTTGATAAAAATGGATGTAGAGGGGACAAAATAGATGTAGAGTGGATAAAAATGGATGTAGAGTGGTATAAAATGGATGTAGAGTGGATAAAAATGGATGTAGAGTGGATAAAAATGGATGTAGAGAGGATAAAATGGATGTAGAGTGGATAAAATGGATGTAGAGAGGATAAAATTGATGTAGAGCGGATAAAATGGATGTGGAGTGGATAACAATGGATGTAGAGTGGATAAAATGGATGTAGAGTATATAAAATGGATGTACAGTGGATAAAAATGGATGTAGAGTGGATAAAATGGATGTAGAGTGGATAAAAATAGATGTAGAGTGGATAAAATGGATGTAGAGTGGATAAAACGGATGTAGAGTGGATAAAAAAGGATGTAGAGGGGATAAAATGGATGCAGAGTGGATAAAATTGATGTAGAGCGGATAAAATGGATGTAGAGTGGATAAAATGGATGTAGAGTGGATAAAATGGATGTAGAGTGGATAAAACGGATGTAGAGTGGATAAAAAAGGATGTAGAGGGGATAAAATGGATGTAGAGTGGATAAAATGGATGTAGAGTGGATAAAATGGATGTAGAGTGGATAAAAATGGATGTAGAGTGGATAAAATGGATGTAGAGTGGGTAAAATAGATGTAGAGTGGATAAAATGGATGTAGCGTTGATAAAAATGGATGTAGAGTGGACAAAATGGATGTAGAGTGGATAAAGTGGATGTGGAGTTGATAAAAATGGATGTAGAGTGGACAAAATGGATGTAGAGTGGATAAAAATGGATGTAGAGAGGATAAAATTGATGTAGAGCGGATAAAATGGATGTAGAGTGGATAAAATGGATGTGGAGTGGATAACAATGGATGTAGAGTGGATAAAATGGATGTAGAGTATATAAAATGGATGTAGAGTGGATAAAAATGGATGTAGAGTGGATAAAATGGATGTAGAGTGGATAAAAATAGATGTAGAGTGGATAAAATGGATGTAGAGTATATAAAATGGATGTAGAGTGGATAAAAATGGATGTAGAGTGGATAAAATGGATGTAGAGTGGATAATAATAGATGTAGAGTGGATAAAATGGATGTAGAGTGGATAAAACGGATGTAGGGTGGATAAAAAAGGATGTAGAGGGGATAAAATGGATGCAGAGTGGATAAAATTGATGTAGAGCGGATAAAATGGATGTAGAGTGGATAAAATGGATGTAGAGTGGATAAAATGGATGTAGAGTGGATAAAACGGATGTAGAGTAGATAAAAAAGGATGTAGAGGGGATAAAATGGATGTAGAGTGGATAAAATTGATGTAGAGTGGATAAAATGGATGTAGAGTGGATAAAAATGGATGTAGAGTGGATAAAATGGATGTAGAGTGGGTAAAATAGATGTAGAGTGGATAAAATGGATGTAGAGTTGATAAAAATGGATGTGGAGTGGACAAAATGGATGTAGAGCGGATAAAATGGATGTAGAGTGGATAAAATGGATGTAGAGTGGATAAAATTGATGTAGAGTGGATAAAATTGATGTAGAGTGGATAAAATGGATGTAGAGTGGATAAAATGGATGTAGAGTGGATAAAAATGGATGTAGAGAGGATAAAATGGATGTAGAGTGGATAAAAATGGATGTAGAGTGGATAAAATGGATGTAGAGTTGATAAAAATGGATGTAGAGTGGATAAAATGAATGAAGAGTAAATAAAATGGATGTAGAGTGGATAAAACGGATGTAGAGTGGATATAAAAAGATGTAGAGGGGATAAAATGGATGTAGAGTGGATAAAATTGATGTAGAGTGGATAAAATGGATGTAGAGTGGATAAAAATGGATGTAGAGTGGATAAAATGGATGTAGAGTGGGTAAAATAGATGTAGAGTGAATAAAATGGATGTAGAGTTGATAAAAATGGATGTAGAGTGGACAAAATGGATGTAGAGCGGATAAAATGGATGTAGAGTGGATAAAATGGATGTAGAGTGGATAAAATTGATGTAGAGTGGATAAAATTGATGTAGAGAGGATAAAATGGATGTAGAGTGGATAAAAATGGATGTAGAGTGGATAAAATGGATGTAGAGTGGATAAAATGGATGTAGAGTGGATGAAATGGATGTAGAGTTGATAAAAATGGATGTAGAGTGGATAAAATGAATGTAGAGTAGATAAAATGGATGTAGAGTGGATAAAATGGATGTAGAGTTGATAAAATGGATGTAAAGTGGATAAAATGGATGTAGAGTTAATAAAAATGGATGTAGAGTGGATAAAAATGGATGTAGATTGGATAAAATGGATGTAGATTGGATAAAATGGATGTAGAGTGGATAAAAATGGATGTAGAGTGGATAAAAAAGGATGTAGAGTATATAAAATGGATGTAGAGTATATAAAATGGATGTAGAGTGGATAAAAATGGATGTAGAGTGGATAAAATGGATGTAGAGTGGATAAAAATAGATGTAGAGTGGATAAAATGGATGTAGAGTGGATAAAACGGATGTAGAGTGGATAAAAAAGGATGTAGAGGGGATAAAATGGATGTAGAGTGGATAAAATTGATGTAGAGTTGATAAAAATGGATGTAGAGTGGACAAAATGGATGTAGAGTGGATAAAATTGATGTAGAGTTGATAAAAATGGAAGTAGAGTTAATAAAAATGGATGTAGAGTGGACAAAATAGATGTAGAGTGGATAAAATGGATGTAGAGTTGATAAAAATGGATGTAGAGGGGACAAAATAGATGTAGAGTGGATAAAAATGGATGTAGAGTGGTATAAAATGGATGTAGAGTGGATAAAAATGGATGTAGAGTGGATAAAAATGGATGTAGAGAGGATAAAATGGATGTAGAGTGGATAAAATGGATGTAGAGAGGATAAAATTGATGTAGAGCGGATAAAATGGATGTGGAGTGGATAACAATGGATGTAGAGTGGATAAAATGGATGTAGAGTATATAAAATGGATGTAGAGTGGATAAAATGGATGTAGAGTGGGTAAAATAGATGTAGAGTGGATAAAAATAGATGTAGAGTGGATAAAATGGATGTAGAGTGGATAAAACGGATGTAGAGTGGATAAAAAAGGATGTAGAGGGGATAAAATGGATGTAGAGTGGATAAAATTGATGTAGAGCGGATAAAATGGATGTAGAGTGGATAAAATGGATGTAGAGTTGATAACAATGGATGTAGAGTGGATAAAATGGATGTAGAGTTGATAAAAATGGATGTAGAGTGGATAAAAATGGATGTAGAGTGGATAAAATGGATGTAGAGTGGATAAAACGGATGTAGAGTGGATATAAAAAGATGTAGAGGGGATAAAATGGATGTAGAGTGGATAAAATGGATGTAGAGTGGATAAAAATGGATGTAGAGTGGATAAAATGGATGTAGAGTGGGTAAAATAGATGTAGAGTGAATAAAATGGATGTAGAGTTGATAAAAATGGATGTAGAGTGGACAAAATGGATGTAGAGCGGATAAAATGGATGTAGAGTGGATAAAATGGATGTAGAGTGGATAAAATTGATGTAGAGTGGATAAAATTGATGTAGAGAGGATAAAATGGATGTAGAGTGGATAAAAATGGATGTAGAGTGGATAAAATGGATGTAGAGTGGATAAAATGGATGTAGAGTGGATGAAATGGATGTAGAGTTGATAAAAATGGATGTAGAGTGGATAAAATGGATGTAGAGTTGATAAAAATGGATGTAGAGTGGACAAAATGGATGTAGAGTGGATAAAATGGATGTAGAGTTGATAAAAATGGAAGTAGAGTTAATAAAAATGGATGTAGAGTGGACAAAATAGATGTAGAGTGGATAAAATGGATGTAGAGTTGATAAAAATGGATGTAGAGGGGACAAAATAGATGTAGAGTGGATAAAAATGGATGTAGAGTGGTATAAAATGGATGTAGAGTGGATAAAAATGGATGTAGAGTGGATAAAAATGGATGTAGAGAGGATAAAATGGATGTAGAGTGGATAAAATGGATGTAGAGAGGATAAAATTGATGTAGAGCGGATAAAATGGATGTGGAGTGGATAACAATGGATGTAGAGTGGATAAAATGGATGTAGAGTATATAAAATTGATGTAGAGAGGATAAAATGGATGTAGAGTGGATAAAAATGGATGTAGAGTGGATAAAATGGATGTAGAGTGGATAAAATGGATGTAGAGTGGATAAAATGGATGTAGAGTTGATAAAAATGGATGTAGAGTGGATAAAATGAATGTAGAGTAGATAAAATGGATGTAGAGTGGATAAAATGGATGTAGAGTTGATAAAATGGATGTAAAGTGGATAAAATGGATGTAGAGTTAATAAAAATGGATGTAGAGTGGATAAAAATGGATGTAGATTGGATAAAATGGATGTAGAGTGGATAAAATGGATGTAGAGTGGATAAAAATGGATGTAGAGTGGATAAAAATGGATGTAGAGTATATAAAATGGATGTAGAGTATATAAAATGGATGTAGAGTGGATAAAAATGGATGTAGAGTGGATAAAATGGATGTAGAGTGGATAAAAATAGATGTAGAGTGGATAAAATGGATGTAGAGTGGATAAAACGGATGTAGAGTGGATAAAAAAGGATGTAGAGGGGATAAAATGGATGTAGAGTGGATAAAATTGATGTAGAGTTGATAAAAATGGATGTAGAGTGGACAAAATGGATGTAGAGTGGATAAAATTGATGTAGAGTTGATAAAAATGGAAGTAGAGTTAATAAAAATGGATGTAGAGTGGACAAAATAGATGTAGAGTGGATAAAATGGATGTAGAGTTGATAAAAATGGATGTAGAGGGGACAAAATAGATGTAGAGTGGATAAAAATGGATGTAGAGTGGTATAAAATGGATGTAGAGTGGATAAAAATGGATGTAGAGTGGATAAAAATGGATGTAGAGAGGATAAAATGGATGTAGAGTGGATAAAATGGATGTAGAGAGGATAAAATTGATGTAGAGCGGATAAAATGGATGTGGAGTGGATAACAATGGATGTAGAGTGGATAAAATGGATGTAGAGTATATAAAATGGATGTAGAGTGGATAAAATGGATGTAGAGTGGGTAAAATAGATGTAGAGTGGATAAAAATAGATGTAGAGTGGATAAAATGGATGTAGAGTGGATAAAACGGATGTAGAGTGGATAAAAAAGGATGTAGAGGGGATAAAATGGATGTAGAGTGGATAAAATTGATGTAGAGCGGATAAAATGGATGTAGAGTGGATAAAATGGATGTAGAGTTGATAACAATGGATGTAGAGTGGATAAAATGGATGTAGAGTTGATAAAAATGGATGTAGAGTGGATAAAAATGGATGTAGAGTGGATAAAATGGATGTAGAGTGGATAAAACGGATGTAGAGTGGATATAAAAAGATGTAGAGGGGATAAAATGGATGTAGAGTGGATAAAATTGATGTAGAGTGGATAAAATGGATGTAGAGTGGATACAAATGGATGTAGAGTGGATAAAATGGATGTAGAGTGGGTAAAATAGATGTAGAGTGAATAAAATGGATGTAGAGTTGATAAAAATGGATGTAGAGTGGACAAAATGGATGTAGAGCGGATAAAATGGATGTAGAGTGGATAAAATGGATGTAGAGTGGATAAAATTGATGTAGAGTGGATAAAATTGATGTAGAGAGGATAAAATGGATGTAGAGTGGATAAAAATGGATGTAGAGTGGATAAAATGGATGTAGAGTGGATAAAATGGATGTAGAGTGGATGAAATGGATGTAGAGTTGATAAAAATGGATGTAGAGTGGATAAAATGGATGTAGAGTTGATAAAAATGGATGTAGAGTGGACAAAATGGATGTAGAGTGGATAAAATGGATGTAGAGTTGATAAAAATGGAAGTAGAGTTAATAAAAATGGATGTAGAGTGGACAAAATAGATGTAGAGTGGATAAAATGGATGTAGAGTTGATAAAAATCGATGTAGAGGGGACAAAATAGATGTAGAGTGGATAAAAATGGATGTAGAGTGGTATAAAATGGATGTAGAGTGGATAAAAATGGATGTAGAGTGGATAAAAATGGATGTAGAGAGGATAAAATGGATGTAGAGTGGATAAAATGGATGTAGAGAGGATAAAATTGATGTAGAGCGGATAAAATGGATGTGGAGTGGATAACAATGGATGTAGAGTGGATAAAATGGATGTAGAGTATATAAAATGGATGTAGAGTGGATAAAATGGATGTAGAGTGGGTAAAATAGATGTAGAGTGGATAAAATGGATGTAGAGTTGATAAAAATGGATGTAGAGTGGACAAAATGGATGTAGAGCGGATAAAATGGTTGTAGAGTGGATAAAAATGGATGTAGAGAGAATAAAATGGATGTAGAGTGGATAAAAATGGATGTAGAGTGGATAAAATGGATGTAGAGTGGATAAAATGGATGTAGAGTGGATGAAATGGATGTAGAGTTGATAAAAATGGATGTAGAGTGGATAAAATGAATGTAGAGTAGATAAAATGGATGTAGAGTGGATAAAATGGATGTAGAGTTGATAAAATGGATGTAAAGTGGATAAAATGGATGTAGAGTGGAAATAATGGATGTAGAGAGGATAAAATGGATGTAGAGTGGATAAAATGGATGTAGAGTGGATAAAAATGGATGTAGAGTATATAAAATGGATGTAGAGTATATAAAATGGATGTAGAGTGGATAAAAATGGATGTAGAGTTGATAAAAATGGATGTAGAGTGGACAAAATAGATGTAGAGTGGATAAAAATGGATGTAGAGTGGTATAAAATGGATGTAGAGTGGATAAAAATGGATGTAGAGTGGATAAAAATGGATGTAGAGAGGATAAAATGGATGTAGAGTGGATAAAAATGGATGTAGAGTGGATAAAATGGATGTAGAGTGGATAAAATGGATGTAGAGTGGATAAAATGGATGTAGAGTGGATAAAATTGATGTAGAGTGGATAAAATGGATGTAGAGTTGATAAAAATGGATGTAGAGTGGACAAAATGGATGTAGAGTGGATAAAATGGATGTAGAGTTGATAAAAATGGAAGTAGAGTTAATAAAAATGGATGTAGAGTGGACAAAATAGATGTAGAGTGGATAAAATGGATGTAGAGTTGATAAAAATGGATGTAGAGGGGACAAAATAGATGTAGAGTGGATAAAAATGGATGTAGAGTGGTATAAAATGGATGTAGAGTGGATAAAAATGGATGTAGAGTGGATAAAAATGGATGTAGAGAGGATAAAATGGATGTAGAGTGGATAAAATGGATGTAGAGAGGATAAAATTGTTGTAGAGCGGATAAAATGGATGTGGAGTGGATAACAATGGATGTAGAGTGGATAAAATGGATGTAGAGTATATAAAATGGATGTAGAGTGGATAAAAATGGATGTAGAGTGGATAAAATGGATGTAGAGTGGATAAAAATAGATGTAGAGTGGATAAAATGGATGTAGAGTGGATAAAACGGATGTAGAGTGGATAAAAAAGGATGTAGAGGGGATAAAATGGATGCAGAGTGGATAAAATTGATGTAGAGCGGATAAAATGGATGTAGAGTGGATAAAATGGATGTAGAGTGGATAAAATGGATGTAGAGTGGATAAAACGGATGTAGAGTGGATAAAAAAGGATGTAGAGGGGATAAAATGGATGTAGAGTGGATAAAATTGATGTAGAGTGGATAAAATGGATGTAGAGTGGATAAAAATGGATGTAGAGTGGATAAAATGGATGTAGAGTGGGTAAAATAGATGTAGAGTGGATAAAATGGATGTAGAGTTGATAAAAATGGATGTAGAGTGGACAAAATGGATGTAGAGTGGATAAAGTGGATGTAGAGTTGATAAAAATGGATGTAGAGTGGACAAAATGGATGTAGAGTGGATAAAAATGGATGTAGAGAGGATAAAATTGATGTAGAGCGGATAAAATGGATGTAGAGTGGATAAAATGGATGTGGAGTGGATAACAATGGATGTAGAGTGGATAAAATGGATGTAGAGTATATAAAATGGATGTAGAGTGGATAAAAATGGATGTAGAGTGGATAAAATGGATGTAGAGTGGATAAAAATAGATGTAGAGTGGATAAAATGGATGTAGAGTATATAAAATGGATGTAGAGTGGATAAAAATGGATGTAGAGTGGATAAAATGGATGTAGAGTGGATAAAAATAGATGTAGAGTGGATAAAATGGATGTAGAGTGGATAAAACGGATGTAGAGTGGATAAAAAAGGATGTAGAGGGGATAAAATGGATGCAGAGTGGATAAAATTGATGTAGAGCGGATAAAATGGATGTAGAGTGGATAAAATGGATGTAGAGTGGATAAAATGGATGTAGAGTGGATAAAACGGATGTAGAGTGGATAAAGAAGGATGTAGAGGGGATAAAATGGATGTAGAGTGGATAAAATTGATGTAGAGTGGATAAAATGGATGTAGAGTGGATAAAAATGGATGTAGAGTGGATAAAATGGATGTAGAGTGGGTAAAATAGATGTAGAGTGGATAAAATGGATGTAGAGTGGATAAAATTGATGTAGAGTGGATAAAATTGATGTAGAGTGGATAAAATGGATGTAGAGTGGATAAAATGGATGTAGTGTGGATAAAAATGGATGTAGAGAGGATAAAATGGATGTAGAGTGGATAAAAATGGATGTAGAGTGGATAAAATGAATGTAGAGTTGATAAAAATGGATGTAGAGTGGATAAAATGAATGAAGAGTAAATAAAATGGATGTAGAGTGGATAAAATGGATGTAGAGTTGATAAAATGGATGTAAAGTGGATAAAATGGATGTAGAGTTAATAAAAATGGATGTAGAGTGGAAATAATGGATGTAGAGAGGATAAAATGGATGTAGAGTGGATAAAATGGATGTAGAGTGGATAAAAATGGATGTAGAGTGGATAAAAATGGATGTAGAGTGGATAAAATGGATGTAGAGTGGGTAAAATAGATGTAGAGTGGATAAAATGGATGTAGAGTGGATAAAAATGGATGTAGAGTGGACAAAATGGATGTAGAGTGGATAAAAATGGATTTAGAGAGGATAAAATTGATGTAGAGCGGATAAAATGGATGTAGAGTGGATAAAATGGATGTGGAGTGGATAACAATGGATGTAGAGTGGATAAAATGGATGTAGAGTATATAAAATGGATGTAGAGTGGATAAAAATGGATGTAGAGTGGATAAAATGGATGTAGAGTGGATAAAAATAGATGTAGAGTGGATAAAATGGATGTAGAGTATATAAAATGGATGTAGAGTGGATAAAAATGGATGTAGAGTGGATAAAATGGATGTAGAGTGGATAAAAATAGATGTAGAGTGGATAAAATGGATGTAGAGTGGATAAAACGGATGTAGAGTGGATAAAAAAGGATGTAGAGGGGATAAAATGGATGCAGAGTGGATAAAATTGATGTAGAGCGGATAAAATGGATGTAGAGTGGATAAAATGGATGTAGAGTGGATAAAATGGATGTAGAGTGGATAAAACGGATGTAGAGTGGATAAAGAAGGATGTAGAGGGGATAAAATGGATGTAGAGTGGATAAAATTGATGTAGAGTGGATAAAATGGATGTAGAGTGGATAAAAATGGATGTAGAGTGGATAAAATGGATGTAGAGTGGGTAAAATAGATGTAGAGTGGATAAAATGGATGTAGAGTTGATAAAAATGGATGTAGAGTGGACAAAATGGATGTAGAGCGGATAAAATGGATGTAGAGTGGATAAAATGGATGTAGAGTGGATAAAATTGATGTAGAGTGGATAAAATTGATGTAGAGTGGATAAAATGGATGTAGAGTGGATAAAATGGATGTAGTGTGGATAAAAATGGATGTAGAGAGGATAAAATGGATGTAGAGTGGATAAAAATGGATGTAGAGTGGATAAAATGGATGTAGAGTTGATAAAAATGGATGTAGAGTGGATAAAATGAATGAAGAGTAAATAAAATGGATGTAGAGTGGATAAAATGGATATAGAGTTGATAAAATGGATGTAAAGTGGATAAAATGGATGTAGAGTTAATAAAAATGGATGTAGAGTGGAAATAATGGATGTAGAGAGGATAAAATGGATGTAGAGTGGATAAAATGGATGTAGAGTGGATAAAAATGGATGTAGAGTATATAAAATGGATGTAGAGTATATAAAATGGATGTAGAGTGGATAAAAATGGATGTAGAGTGGATAAAATGGATGTAGAGTGGATAAAAATAGATGTAGAGTGGATAAAATGGATGTAGAGTGGATAAAACGGATGTAGAGTGGATAAAAAAGGATGTAGAGGGGATAAAATGGATGTAGAGTGGATAAAATTGATGTAGAGCGGATAAAATGGATGTAGAGTGGATAAAATGGATGTAGAGTTGATAACAATGGATGTAGAGTGGATAAAATGGATGTAGAGTTGATAAAAATGGATGTAGAGTGGATAAAAATGGATGTAGAGTGGATAAAATGGATGTAGAGTGGATAAAACGGATGTAGAGTGGATATAAAAAGATGTAGAGGGGATAAAATGGATGTAGAGTGGATAAAATTGATGTAGAGTGGATAAAATGGATGTAGAGTGGATAAAAATGGATGTAGAGTGGATAAAATGGATGTAGAGTGGGTAAAATAGATGTAGAGTGGATAAAATGGATGTAGAGTTGATAAAAATGGATGTAGAGTGGACAAAATGGATGTAGAGCGGATAAAATGGATGTAGAGTATATAAAATGGATGTAGAGTGGATAAAATGGATGTAGAGTGGATAAAAATAGATGTAGAGTGGATAAAATGGATGTAGAGTGGATAAAACGGATGTAGAGTGGATAAAAAAGGATGTAGAGGGGATAAAATGGATGTAGAGTGGATAAAATTGATGTAGAGTTAATAAAAATGGATGTAGAGTGGACAAAATGGATGTAGAGTGGATAAAAATGGATGTAGAGTGGATAAAATGGATGTAGAGTTGATAACAATGGATGTAGAGTGGATAAAATGAATGTAGAGTAGATACAATGGATGTAGAGTGGATAAAATGGATGTAGAGTTGATAAAATGGATGTAAAGTGGATAAAATGGATGTAGAGTTAATAAAAATGGATGTTGAGTGGAAATAATGGATGTAGAGAGGATAAAATGGATGTAGAGTGGATAAAATTGATGTAGAGTGGATAAAATGGATGTAGAGTGGATAAAAATGGATGTAGAGTGGATAAAATGGATGTAGAGTGGGTAAAATAGATGTAGAGTGAATAAAATGGATGTAGAGTTGATAAAAATGGATGTAGAGTGGACAAAATGGATGTAGAGCGGATAAAATGGATGTAGAGTGGATAAAATGGATGTAGAGTGGATAAAATTGATGTAGAGTTCATAAAAATGGATGTAGAGTGGATAAAATGGATGTAGAGCGGATAAAAATGGATGTAGAGTGGATAAAATGAATGAAGAGTAAATAAAATGGATGTAGAGTGGATAAAATGGATATAGAGTTGATAAAATGGATGTAAAGTGGATAAAATGGATGTAGAGTTAATAAAAATGGATGTAGAGTGGAAATAATGGATGTAGAGAGGATAAAATGGATGTAGAGTGGATAAAATGGATGTAGAGTGGATAAAAATGGATGTAGAGTATATAAAATGGATGTAGAGTATATAAAATGGATGTAGAGTGGATAAAAATGGATGTAGAGTGGATAAAATGGATGTAGAGTGGATAAAAATAGATGTAGAGTGGATAAAATGGATGTAGAGTGGATAAAACGGATGTAGAGTGGATAAAAAAGGATGTAGAGGGGATAAAATGGATGTAGAGTGGATAAAATTGATGTAGAGCGGATAAAATGGATGTAGAGTGGATAAAATGGATGTAGAGTTGATAACAATGGATGTAGAGTGGATAAAATGGATGTAGAGTTGATAAAAATGGATGTAGAGTGGATAAAAATGGATGTAGAGTGGATAAAATGGATGTAGAGTGGATAAAACGGATGTAGAGTGGATATAAAAAGATGTAGAGGGGATAAAATGGATGTAGAGTGGATAAAATTGATGTAGAGTGGATAAAATGGATGTAGAGTGGATAAAAATGGATGTAGAGTGGATAAAATGGATGTAGAGTGGGTAAAATAGATGTAGAGTGAATAAAATGGATGTAGAGTTGATAAAAATGGATGTAGAGTGGACAAAATGGATGTAGAGCGGATAAAATGGATGTAGAGTATATAAAATGGATGTAGAGTGGATAAAATGGATGTAGAGTGGATAAAAATAGATGTAGAGTGGATAAAATGGATGTAGAGTGGATAAAACGGATGTAGAGTGGATAAAAAAGGATGTAGAGGGGATAAAATGGATGTAGAGTGGATAAAATTGATGTAGAGTTAATAAAAATGGATGTAGAGTGGACAAAATGGATGTAGAGTGGATAAAAATGGATGTAGAGTGGATAAAATGGATGTAGAGTTGATAACAATGGATGTAGAGTGGATAAAATGAATGTAGAGTAGATACAATGGATGTAGAGTGGATAAAATGGATGTAGAGTTGATAAAATGGATGTAAAGTGGATAAAATGGATGTAGAGTTAATAAAAATGGATGTTGAGTGGAAATAATGGATGTAGAGAGGATAAAATGGATGTAGAGTGGATAAAATTGATGTAGAGTGGATAAAATGGATGTAGAGTGGATAAAAATGGATGTAGAGTGGATAAAATGGATGTAGAGTGGGTAAAATAGATGTAGAGTGAATAAAATGGATGTAGAGTTGATAAAAATGGATGTAGAGTGGACAAAATGGATGTAGAGCGGATAAAATGGATGTAGAGTGGATAAAATGGATGTAGAGTGGATAAAATTGATGTAGAGTTCATAAAAATGGATGTAGAGTGGATAAAATGGATGTAGAGCGGATAAAATGGATGTAGAGTGGATAAAATGGATGTGGAGTGGATAACAATGGATGTAGAGTGGATAAAATGGATGTAGAGTTGATAAAAATGGATGTAGAGTGGATAAAATGGATGTAGAGTTGATAAAAATGGATGTAGAGTTAATAAAAATGGATGTTGAGTGGAAATAATGGATGTAGAGAGGATAAAATGGATGTAGAGTGGATAAAATGTATGTAGAGTTCATAAAAATGGATGTAGAGTGGATAAAATTGATGTAGAGCGGATAAAATGGATGTAGAGTGGATAAAATGGATGTAGAGTGGATAAAATGGATGTAGAGTTGATAAAAATGGATGTAGAGTGGATAAAAATGGATGTAGAGTGGATAAAATGGATGTAGAGTGGATAAAACGGATGTAGAGTGGATAAAAAAGGATGTAGAGGGGATAAAATGGATGTAGAGTGGATAAAATTGATGTAGAGTGGATAAAATGGATGTAGAGTGGATAAAAATGGATGTAGAGTGGATAAAATGGATGTAGAGTGGGTAAAATAGATGTAGAGTGGATAAAATGGATGTAGAGTTGATAAAAATGGATGTAGAGTGGACAAAATGGATGTAGAGCGGATAAAATGGATGTAGAGTGGATAAAATGGATGTAGAGTGGATAAAATTGATGTAGAGTGGATAAAATGGATATAGAGTGGATAAAATGGATGTAGAGTGGATAAAATGGATGTAGAGTGGATAAAAATGGATGTAGAGTATATAAAATGGATGTAGAGTATATAAAATGGATGTAGAGTGGATAAAAATGGATGTAGAGTTGATAAAAATGGATGTAGAGTGGACAAAATAGATGTAGAGTGGATAAAAATGGATGTAGAGTGGTATAAAATGGATGTAGAGTGGATAAAAATGGATGTAGAGTGGATAAAAATGGATGTAGAGAGGATAAAATGGATGTAGAGTGGATAAAAATGGATGTAGAGTGGATAAAATGGATGTAGAGTGGATAAAATGGATGTAGAGTGGATAAAATGGATGTAGAGTGGGTAAAATAGATGTAGAGTGGATAAAATGGATGTAGAGTTGATAAAAATGGATGTAGAGTGGACAAAATGGATGTAGAGTGGATAAAATGGATGTAGAGTTGATAAAAATGGAAGTAGAGTTAATAAAAATGGATGTAGAGTGGACAAAATAGATGTAGAGTGGATAAAATGGATGTAGAGTTGATAAAAATGGATGTAGAGGGGACAAAATAGATGTAGAGTGGATAAAAATGGATGTAGAGTGGTATAAAATGGATGTAGAGTGGATAAAAATGGATGTAGAGTGGATAAAAATGGATGTAGAGAGGATAAAATGGATGTAGAGTGGATAAAATGGATGTAGAGAGGATAAAATTGATGTAGAGCGGATAAAATGGATGTGGAGTGGATAACAATGGATGTAGAGTGGATAAAATGGATGTAGAGTATATAAAATGGATGTACAGTGGATAAAAATGGATGTAGAGTGGATAAAATGGATGTAGAGTGGATAAAAATAGATGTAGAGTGGATAAAATGGATGTAGAGTGGATAAAACGGATGTAGAGTGGATAAAAAAGGATGTAGAGGGGATAAAATGGATGCAGAGTGGATAAAATTGATGTAGAGCGGATAAAATGGATGTAGAGTGGATAAAATGGATGTAGAGTGGATAAAATGGATGTAGAGTGGATAAAACGGATGTAGAGTGGATAAAAAAGGATGTAGAGGGGATAAAATGGATGTAGAGTGGATAAAATTGATGTAGAGTGGATAAAATGGATGTAGAGTGGATAAAAATGGATGTAGAGTGGATAAAATGGATGTAGAGTGGGTAAAATAGATGTAGAGTGGATAAAATGGATGTAGCGTTGATAAAAATGGATGTAGAGTGGACAAAATGGATGTAGAGTGGATAAAGTGGATGTAGAGTTGATAAAAATGGATGTAGAGTGGACAAAATGGATGTAGAGTGGATAAAAATGGATGTAGAGAGGATAAAATTGATGTAGAGCGGATAAAATGGATGTAGAGTGGATAAAATGGATGTGGAGTGGATAACAATGGATGTAGAGTGGATAAAATGGATGTAGAGTGGATAAAACGGATGTAGGGTGGATAAAAAAGGATGTAGAGGGGATAAAATGGATGCAGAGTGGATAAAATTGATGTAGAGCGGATAAAATGGATGTAGAGTGGATAAAATGGATGTAGAGTGGATAAAATGGATGTAGAGTGGATAAAACGGATGTAGAGTAGATAAAAAAGGATGTAGAGGGGATAAAATGGATGTAGAGTGGATAAAATTGATGTAGAGTGGATAAAATGGATGTAGAGTGGATAAAAATGGATGTAGAGTGGATAAAATTGATGTAGAGTGGATAAAATTGATGTAGAGAGGATAAAATGGATGTAGAGTGGATAAAAATGGATGTAGAGTGGATAAAATGGATGTAGAGTGGATAAAATGGATGTAGAGTGGATAAAATGGATGTAGAGTTGATAAAAATGGATGTAGAGTGGATAAAATGAATGTAGAGTAGATAAAATGGATGTAGAGTGGATAAAATGGATGTAGAGTTGATAAAATGGATGTAAAGTGGATAAAATGGATGTAGAGTTAATAAAAATGGATGTAGAGTGGATAAAAATGGATGTAGATTGGATAAAATGGATGTAGATTGGATAAAATGGATGTAGAGTGGATAAAAATGGATGTAGAGTGGATAAAAATGGATGTAGAGTGGATAAAATGGATGTAGAGTGGATAAAACGGATGTAGAGTGGATAAAAAAGGATGTAGAGGGGATAAAATGGATGTAGAGTGGATAAAATTGATGTAGAGTTAATAAAAATGGATGTAGAGTGGACAAAATGGATGTAGAGTGGATAAAAATGGATGTAGAGTGGATAAAATGGATGTAGAGTGGATAAAACGGATGTAGAGTGGATAAAAAAGGATGTAGAGGGGATAAAATGGATGTAGAGTGGATAAAATTGATGTAGAGTGGATAAAATGGATGTAGAGTGGATAAAACGGATGTAGAGTGGATAAAAAAGGATGTAGAGGGGATAAAATGGATGTAGAGTGGATAAAATTGATGTAGAGTTAATAAAAATGGATGTAGAGTGGACAAAATGGATGTAGAGTGGATAAAAATGGATGTAGAGTGGATAAAATGGATGTAGAGTTGATAACAATGGATGTAGAGTGGATAAAATGAATGTAGAGTAGATACAATGGATGTAGAGTGGATAAAATGGATGTAGAGTTGATAAAATGGATGTAGAGTTAATAAAAATGGATGTTGAGTGGAAATAATGGATGTAGAGAGGATAAAATGGATGTAGAGTGGATAAAATGTATGTAGAGTTCATAAAAATGGATGTAGAGTGGATAAAATTGATGTAGAGCGGATAAAATGGATGTAGAGTGGATAAAACGGATGTAGAGTGGATAAAATGGATGTAGAGTTGATAAAAATGGATGTAGAGTGGATAAAATGGATGTAGAGTGGATAAAAATGGATGTAGAGTGGATAAAATGGATGTAGAGTGGGTAAAATAGATGTAGAGTGGATAAAATGGATGTAGAGTTGATAAAAATGGATGTAGAGTGGACAAAATGGATGTAGAGCGGATAAAATGGATGTAGAGTGGATAAAATGGATGTAGAGTGGATAAAATTGATGTAGAGTGGATAAAATTGATGTAGAGTGGATAAAATGGATGTAGAGTGGATAAAATGGATGTAGAGTGGATAAAAATGGATGTAGAGTATATAAAATGGATGTAGAGTATATAAAATGGATGTAGAGTGGATAAAAATGGATGTAGAGTTGATAAAAATGGATGTAGAGTGGACAAAATAGATGTAGAGTGGATAAAAATGGATGTAGAGTGGTATAAAATGGATGTAGAGTGGATAAAAATGGATGTAGAGTGGATAAAAATGGATGTAGAGAGGATAAAATGGATGTAGAGTGGATAAAAATGGATGTAGAGTGGATAAAATGGATGTAGAGTGGATAAAATGGATGTAGAGTGGATAAAATGGATGTAGAGTGGGTAAAATAGATGTAGAGTGGATAAAATGGATGTAGAGTTGATAAAAATGGATGTAGAGTGGACAAAATGGATGTAGAGTGGATAAAATGGATGTAGAGTTGATAAAAATGGAAGTAGAGTTAATAAAAATGGATGTAGAGTGGACAAAATAGATGTAGAGTGGATAAAATGGATGTAGAGTTGATAAAAATGGATGTAGAGGGGACAAAATAGATGTAGAGTGGATAAAAATGGATGTAGAGTGGTATAAAATGGATGTAGAGTGGATAAAAATGGATGTAGAGTGGATAAAAATGGATGTAGAGAGGATAAAATGGATGTAGAGTGGATAAAATGGATGTAGAGAGGATAAAATTGATGTAGAGCGGATAAAATGGATGTAGAGTGGATAAAATGGATGTAGAGTGGATAAAATGGATGTAGAGTGGATAAAACGGATGTAGGGTGGATAAAAAAGGATGTAGAGGGGATAAAATGGATGCAGAGTGGATAAAATTGATGTAGAGCGGATAAAATGGATGTAGAGTGGATAAAATGGATGTAGAGTGGATAAAATGGATGTAGAGTGGATAAAACGGATGTAGAGTAGATAAAAAAGGATGTAGAGGGGATAAAATGGATGTAGAGTGGATAAAATTGATGTAGAGTGGATAAAATGGATGTAGAGTGGATAAAAATGGATGTAGAGTGGATAAAATGGATGTAGAGTGGGTAAAATAGATGTAGAGTGGATAAAATGGATGTAGAGTTGATAAAAATGGATGTGGAGTGGACAAAATGGATGTAGAGCGGATAAAATGGATGTAGAGTGGATAAAATGGATGTAGAGTGGATAAAATTGATGTAGAGTGGATAAAATTGATGTAGAGTGGATAAAATGGATGTAGAGTGGATAAAATGGATGTAGAGTGGATAAAAATGGATGTAGAGAGGATAAAATGGATGTAGAGTGGATAAAAATGGATGTAGAGTGGATAAAATGGATGTAGAGCGGATAAAATGGATGTGGAGTGGATAACAATGGATGTAGAGTGGATAAAAATAGATGTAGAGTGGATAAAAAAGGATGTAGAGGGGATAAAATGGATGTAGAGTGGATAAAATTGATGTAGAGTGGATAAAATGGATGTAGAGTGGATAAAAATGGATGTAGAGTGGATAAAATGGATGTAGAGTGGGTAAAATAGATGTAGAGTGGATAAAATGGATGTAGAGTTGATAAAAATGGATGTAGAGTGGACAAAATGGATGTAGAGCGGATAAAATGGATGTAGAGTGGATAAAATGGATGTAGAGTGGATAAAATTGATGTAGAGTGGATAAAATTGATGTAGAGTGGATAAAATGGATGTAGAGTGGATAAAATGGATGTAGAGTTGATAACAATGGATGTAGAGTGGATAAAATGGATGTAGAGTTGATAAAAATGGATGTAGAGCGGATAAAAATAGATGTAGAGTGGATAAAATGGATGTAGAGTGGATAAAACGGATGTAGAGTGGATAAAAAAGGATGTAGAGGGGATAAAATGGATGTAGAGTGGATAAAATTGATGTAGAGCGGATAAAATGGATGTAGAGTGGATAAAAATGGATGTAGAGTGGATAAAATGGATGTAGAGTGGATAAAATGGATGTAGAGTGGATAAAATGGATGTAGAGTGGATAAAATGGATGTAGAGTTGATAAAAATGGATGTAGAGTGGATAAAAATGGATGTAGAGTGGATAAAATGGATGTAGAGTGGATAAAACGGATGTAGAGTGGATAAAAAAGGATGTAGAGGGGATAAAATGGATGTAGAGTGGATAAAATTGATGTAGAGTGGATAAAATGGATGTAGAGTGGATAAAAATGGATGTAGAGTGGATAAAATGGATGTAGAGTGGGTAAAATAGATGTAGAGTGGATAAAATGGATGTAGAGTTGATAAAAATGGATGTAGAGTGGACAAAATGGATGTAGAGCGGATAAAATGGATGTAGAGTGGATAAAATGGATGTAGAGTGGATAAAATTGATGTAGAGTGGATAAAATTGATGTAGAGTGGATAAAATGGATGTAGAGTGGATAAAATGGATGTAGAGTGGATAAAAATGGATGTAGAGTATATAAAATGGATGTAGAGTATATAAAATGGATGTAGAGTGGATAAAAATGGATGTAGAGTTGATAAAAATGGATGTAGAGTGGACAAAATAGATGTAGAGTGGATAAAAATGGATGTAGAGTGGTATAAAATGGATGTAGAGTGGATAAAAATGGATGTAGAGTGGATAAAAATGGATGTAGAGAGGATAAAATGGATGTAGAGTGGATAAAAATGGATGTAGAGTGGATAAAATGGATGTAGAGTGGATAAAATGGATGTAGAGTGGATAAAATGGATGTAGAGTGGGTAAAATAGATGTAGAGTGGATAAAATGGATGTAGAGTTGATAAAAATGGATGTAGAGTGGACAAAATGGATGTAGAGTGGATAAAATGGATGTAGAGTTGATAAAAATGGAAGTAGAGTTAATAAAAATGGATGTAGAGTGGACAAAATAGATGTAGAGTGGATAAAATGGATGTAGAGTTGATAAAAATGGATGTAGAGGGGACAAAATAGATGTAGAGTGGATAAAAATGGATGTAGAGTGGTATAAAATGGATGTAGAGTGGATAAAAATGGATGTAGAGTGGATAAAAATGGATGTAGAGAGGATAAAATGGATGTAGAGTGGATAAAATGGATGTAGAGAGGATAAAATTGATGTAGAGCGGATAAAATGGATGTGGAGTGGATAACAATGGATGTAGAGTGGATAAAATGGATGTAGAGTATATAAAATGGATGTACAGTGGATAAAAATGGATGTAGAGTGGATAAAATGGATGTAGAGTGGATAAAAATAGATGTAGAGTGGATAAAATGGATGTAGAGTGGATAAAACGGATGTAGAGTGGATAAAAAAGGATGTAGAGGGGATAAAATGGATGCAGAGTGGATAAAATTGATGTAGAGCGGATAAAATGGATGTAGAGTGGATAAAATGGATGTAGAGTGGATAAAATGGATGTAGAGTGGATAAAACGGATGTAGAGTGGATAAAAAAGGATGTAGAGGGGATAAAATGGATGTAGAGTGGATAAAATTGATGTAGAGTGGATAAAATGGATGTAGAGTGGATAAAAATGGATGTAGAGTGGATAAAATGGATGTAGAGTGGGTAAAATAGATGTAGAGTGGATAAAATGGATGTAGCGTTGATAAAAATGGATGTAGAGTGGACAAAATGGATGTAGAGTGGATAAAGTGGATGTAGAGTTGATAAAAATGGATGTAGAGTGGACAAAATGGATGTAGAGTGGATAAAAATGGATGTAGAGAGGATAAAATTGATGTAGAGCGGATAAAATGGATGTAGAGTGGATAAAATGGATGTGGAGTGGATAACAATGGATGTAGAGTGGATAAAATGGATGTAGAGTATATAAAATGGATGTAGAGTGGATAAAAATGGATGTAGAGTGGATAAAATGGATGTAGAGTGGATAAAAATAGATGTAGAGTGGATAAAATGGATGTAGAGTATATAAAATGGATGTAGAGTGGATAAAAATGGATGTAGAGTGGATAAAATGGATGTAGAGTGGATAATAATAGATGTAGAGTGGATAAAATGGATGTAGAGTGGATAAAACGGATGTAGGGTGGATAAAAAAGGATGTAGAGGGGATAAAATGGATGTAGAGTGGATAAAATGGATGTAGAGCGGATAAAATGGATGTAGAGTGGATAAAATGGATGTAGAGTGGATAAAATGGATGTAGAGTGGATAAAACGGATGTAGAGTAGATAAAAAAGGATGTAGAGGGGATAAAATGGATGTAGAGTGGATAAAATTGATGTAGAGTGGATAAAATGGATGTAGAGTGGATAAAAATGGATGTAGAGTGGATAAAATTGATGTAGAGTGGATAAAATTGATGTAGAGAGGATAAAATGGATGTAGAGTGGATAAAAATGGATGTAGAGTGGATAAAATGGATGTAGAGTGGATAAAATGGATGTAGAGTGGATGAAATGGATGTAGAGTTGATAAAAATGGATGTAGAGTGGATAAAATGAATGTAGAGTAGATAAAATGGATGTAGAGTGGATAAAATGGATGTAGAGTTGATAAAATGGATGTAAAGTGGATAAAATGGATGTAGAGTTAATAAAAATGGATGTAGAGTGGATAAAAATGGATGTAGATTGGATAAAATGGATGTAGATTGGATAAAATGGATGTAGAGTGGATAAAAATGGATGTAGAGTGGATAAAAATGGATGTAGAGTGGATAAAATGGATGTAGAGTGGATAAAACGGATGTAGAGTGGATAAAAAAGGATGTAGAGGGGATAAAATGGATGTAGAGTGGATAAAATTGATGTAGAGTTAATAAAAATGGATGTAGAGTGGACAAAATGGATGTAGAGTGGATAAAAATGGATGTAGAGTGGATAAAATGGATGTAGAGTGGATAAAACGGATGTAGAGTGGATAAAAAAGGATGTAGAGGGGATAAAATGGATGTAGAGTGGATAAAATTGATGTAGAGTGGATAAAATGGATGTAGAGTGGATAAAACGGATGTAGAGTGGATAAAAAAGGATGTAGAGGGGATAAAATGGATGTAGAGTGGATAAAATTGATGTAGAGTTAATAAAAATGGATGTAGAGTGGACAAAATGGATGTAGAGTGGATAAAAATGGATGTAGAGTGGATAAAATGGATGTAGAGTTGATAACAATGGATGTAGAGTGGATAAAATGAATGTAGAGTAGATACAATGGATGTAGAGTGGATAAAATGGATGTAGAGTTGATAAAATGGATGTAAAGTGGATAAAATGGATGTAGAGTTAATAAAAATGGATGTTGAGTGGAAATAATGGATGTAGAGAGGATAAAATGGATGTAGAGTGGATAAAATGTATGTAGAGTTCATAAAAATGGATGTAGAGTGGATAAAATTGATGTAGAGCGGATAAAATGGATGTAGAGTGGATAAAACGGATGTAGAGTGGATAAAATGGATGTAGAGTTGATAAAAATGGATGTAGAGTGGATAAAATGGATGTAGAGTGGATAAAAATGGATGTAGAGTGGATAAAATGGATGTAGAGTGGGTAAAATAGATGTAGAGTGGATAAAATGGATGTAGAGTTGATAAAAATGGATGTAGAGTGGACAAAATGGATGTAGAGCGGATAAAATGGATGTAGAGTGGATAAAATGGATGTAGAGTGGATAAAATTGATGTAGAGTGGATAAAATTGATGTAGAGTGGATAAAATGGATGTAGAGTGGATAAAATGGATGTAGAGTGGATAAAAATGGATGTAGAGTATATAAAATGGATGTAGAGTATATAAAATGGATGTAGAGTGGATAAAAATGGATGTAGAGTTGATAAAAATGGATGTAGAGTGGACAAAATAGATGTAGAGTGGATAAAAATGGATGTAGAGTGGTATAAAATGGATGTAGAGTGGATAAAAATGGATGTAGAGTGGATAAAAATGGATGTAGAGAGGATAAAATGGATGTAGAGTGGATAAAAATGGATGTAGAGTGGATAAAATGGATGTAGAGTGGATAAAATGGATGTAGAGTGGATAAAATGGATGTAGAGTGGGTAAAATAGATGTAGAGTGGATAAAATGGATGTAGAGTTGATAAAAATGGATGTAGAGTGGACAAAATGGATGTAGAGTGGATAAAATGGATGTAGAGTTGATAAAAATGGAAGTAGAGTTAATAAAAATGGATGTAGAGTGGACAAAATAGATGTAGAGTGGATAAAATGGATGTAGAGTTGATAAAAATGGATGTAGAGGGGACAAAATAGATGTAGAGTGGATAAAAATGGATGTAGAGTGGTATAAAATGGATGTAGAGTGGATAAAAATGGATGTAGAGTGGATAAAAATGGATGTAGAGAGGATAAAATGGATGTTGAGTGGATAAAATGGATGTAGAGAGGATAAAATTGATGTAGAGCGGATAAAATGGATGTAGAGTGGATAAAATGGATGTAGAGTGGATAAAATGGATGTAGAGTGGATAAAACGGATGTAGAGTAGATAAAATGGATGTAGAGTGGATAAAAATGGATGTAGAGTGGATAAAATGGATGTAGAGTGGATAAAAATGGATGTAGAGTGGATAAAATGGATGTAGAGTGGATAAAACGGATGTAGGGTGGATAAAAAAGGATGTAGAGGGGATAAAATGGATGCAGAGTGGATAAAATTGATGTAGAGCGGATAAAATGGATGTAGAGTGGATAAAATGGATGTAGAGTGGATAAAATGGATGTAGAGTGGATAAAACGGATGTAGAGTAGATAAAAAAGGATGTAGAGGGGATAAAATGGATGTAGAGTGGATAAAATTGATGTAGAGTGGATAAAATGGATGTAGAGTGGATAAAAATGGATGTAGAGTGGATAAAATGGATGTAGAGTGGGTAAAATAGATGTAGAGTGGATAAAATGGATGTAGAGTTGATAAAAATGGATGTGGAGTGGACAAAATGGATGTAGAGAGGATAAAATGGATGTAGAGTGGATAAAATGGATGTAGAGTGGATAAAATTGATGTAGAGTGGATAAAATTGATGTAGAGTGGATAAAATGGATGTAGAGTGGATAAAATGGATGTAGAGTGGATAAAAATGGATGTAGAGAGGATAAAATGGATGTAGAGTGGATAAAAATGGATGTAGAGTGGATAAAATGGATGTAGAGCGGATAAAATGGATGTGGAGTGGATAACAATGGATGTAGAGTGGATAAAAATAGATGTAGAGTGGATAAAAAAGGATGTAGAGGGGATAAAATGGATGTAGAGTGGATAAAATTGATGTAGAGTGGATAAAATGGATGTAGAGTGGATAAAAATGGATGTAGAGTGGATAAAATGGATGTAGAGTGGGTAAAATAGATGTAGAGTGGATAAAATGGATGTAGAGTTGATAAAAATGGATGTAGAGTGGACAAAATGGATGTAGAGCGGATAAAATGGATGTAGAGTGGATAAAATGGATGTAGAGTGGATAAAATTGATGTAGAGTGGATAAAATTGATGTAGAGTGGATAAAATGGATGTAGAGTGGATAAAATGGATGTAGAGTTGATAACAATGGATGTAGAGTGGATAAAATGGATGTAGAGTTGATAAAAATGGATGTAGAGCGGATAAAAATAGATGTAGAGTGGATAAAATGGATGTAGAGTGGATAAAACGGATGTAGAGTGGATAAAAAAGGATGTAGAGGGGATAAAATGGATGTAGAGTGGATAAAATTGATGTAGAGCGGATAAAATGGATGTAGAGTGGATAAAATGGATGTAGAGTTGATAACAATGGATGTAGAGTGGATAAAATGGATGTAGAGTTGATAAAAATGGATGTAGAGTGGATAAAACGGATGTAGAGTGGATATAAAAAGATGTAGAGGGGATAAAATGGATGTAGAGTGGATAAAATTGATGTAGAGTGGATAAAATGGATGTAGAGTATATAAAATGGATGTAGAGTGGATAAAAATGGATGTAGAGTGGATAAAATGGATGTAGAGTGGATAAAAATAGATGTAGAGTGGATAAAATGGATGTAGAGTGGATAAAATGGATGTAGAGTGGATAAAAAAGGATGTAGAGGGGATAAAATGGATGCAGAGTGGATAAAATTAATGTAGAGCGGATAAAATGGATGTAGAGTGGATAAAATGGATGTAGAGTGGATAAAATGGATGTAGGGTGGATAAAACGGATGTAGAGTGGATAAAAAAGGATGTAGAGGGGATAAAATGGATGTAGAGTGGATAAAATTGATGTAGAGTGGATAAAATGGATGTAGAGTGGATAAAAATGGATGTAGAGTGGATAAAATGGATGTAGAGTGGGTAAAATAGATGTAGAGTGGATAAAATGGATGTAGAGTTGATAAAAATGGATGTAGAGTGGATAAAATGGATGTAGAGTGGGTAAAATAGATGTAGAGTGGATAAAATGGATGTAGAGTTGATAAAAATGGATGTGGAGTGGACAAAATGGATGTAGAGCGGATAAAATGGATGTAGAGTGGATAAAATGGATGTAGAGTGGATAAAATTGATGTAGAGTGGATAAAATTGATGTAGAGTGGATAAAATGGATGTAGAGTGGATAAAATGGATGTAGAGTGGATAAAAATGGATGTAGAGAGGATAAAATGGATGTAGAGTGGATAAAAATGGATGTAGAGTGGATAAAATGGATGTAGAGCGGATAAAATGGATGTGGAGTGGATAACAATGGATGTAGAGTGGATAAAAATAGATGTAGAGTGGATAAAAAAGGATGTAGAGGGGATAAAATGGATGTAGAGTGGATAAAATTGATGTAGAGTGGATAAAATGGATGTAGAGTGGATAAAAATGGATGTAGAGTGGATAAAATGGATGTAGAGTGGGTAAAATAGATGTAGAGTGGATAAAATGGATGTAGAGTTGATAAAAATGGATGTAGAGTGGACAAAATGGATGTAGAGCGGATAAAATGGATGTAGAGTGGATAAAATGGATGTAGAGTGGATAAAATTGATGTAGAGTGGATAAAATTGATGTAGAGTGGATAAAATGGATGTAGAGTGGATAAAATGGATGTAGAGTGGATAAAAATGGATGTAGAGAGGATAAAATGGATGTAGAGTGGATAAAAATGGATGTAGAGTGGATAAAATGGATGTAGAGTTGATAAAAATGGATGTAGAGTGGATAAAATGAATGAAGAGTAAATAAAATGGATGTAGAGTGGATAAAATGGATGTAGAGTTGATAAAATGGATGTAAAGTGGATAAAATGGATGTAGAGTTAATAAAAATGGATGTAGAGTGGAAATAATGGATGTAGAGAGGATAAAATGGATGTAGAGTGGATAAAATGGATGTAGAGTGGATAAAAATGGATGTAGAGTATATAAAATGGATGTAGAGTATATAAAATGGATGTAGAGTGGATAAAAATGGATGTAGAGTGGATAAAATGGATGTAGAGTGGATAAAAATAGATGTAGAGTGGATAAAATGGATGTAGAGTGGATAAAACGGATGTAGAGTGGATAAAAAAGGATGTAGAGGGGATAAAATGGATGTAGAGTGGATAAAATTGATGTAGAGCGGATAAAATGGATGTAGAGTGGATAAAATGGATGTAGAGTTGATAAAAATGGATGTAGAGTGGATAAAATGGATGTAGAGTTGATAAAAATGGATGTAGAGTGGATAAAACGGATGTAGAGTGGATATAAAAAGATGTAGAGGGGATAAAATGGATGTAGAGTGGATAAAATTGATGTAGAGTGGATAAAATGGATGTAGAGTATATAAAATGGATGTAGAGTGGATAAAAATGGATGTAGAGTGGATAAAATGGATGTAGAGTGGATAAAAATAGATGTAGAGTGGATAAAATGGATGTAGAGTATATAAAATGGATGTAGAGTGGATAAAAATGGATGTAGAGTGGATAAAATGGATGTAGAGTGGATAAAAATAGATGTAGAGTGGATAAAATGGATGTAGAGTGGATAAAATGGATGTAGAGTGGATAAAAAAGGATGTAGAGGGGATAAAATGGATGCAGAGTGGATAAAATTAATGTAGAGCGGATAAAATGGATGTAGAGTGGATAAAATGGATGTAGAGTGGATAAAATGGATGTTGGGTGGATAAAACGGATGTAGAGTGGATAAAAAAGGATGTAGAGGGGATAAAATGGATGTAGAGTGGATAAAATTGATGTAGAGTGGATAAAATGGATGTAGAGTGGATAAAAATGGATGTAGAGTGGATAAAATGGATGTAGAGTGGGTAAAATAGATGTAGAGTGGATAAAATGGATGTAGAGTTGATAAAAATGGATGTAGAGAGGATAAAATGGATGTAGAGTGGATAAAATGTATGTAGAGTTCATAAAAATGGATGTAGAGTGGATAAAATTGATGTAGAGCGGATAAAATGGATGTAGAGTGGATAAAATGGATGTAGAGTGGATAAAATGGATGTAGAGTTGATAAAAATGGATGTAGAGTGGATAAAATGGATGTAGAGTGGATAAAAATGGATGTAGAGTGGATAAAATGGATGTAGAGTGGGTAAAATAGATGTAGAGTGGATAAAATGGATGTAGAGTTGATAAAAATGGATGTAGAGTGGACAAAATGGATGTAGAGCGGATAAAATGGATGTAGAGTGGATAAAATGGATGTAGAGTGGATAAAATTGATGTAGAGTGGATAAAATTGATGTAGAGTGGATAAAATGGATGTAGAGTGGATAAAATGGATGTAGAGTGGATAAAAATGGATGTAGAGTATATAAAATGGATGTAGAGTATATAAAATGGATGTAGAGTGGATAAAAATGGATGTAGAGTTGATGAAAATGGATGTAGAGTGGACAAAATAGATGTAGAGTGGATAAAAATGGATGTAGAGTGGTATAAAATGGATGTAGAGTGGATAAAAATGGATGTAGAGTGGATAAAAATGGATGTAGAGAGGATAAAATGGATGTAGAGTGGATAAAAATGGATGTAGAGTGGATAAAATGGATGTAGAGTGGATAAAATGGATGTAGAGTGGATAAAATGGATGTAGAGTGGGTAAAATAGATGTAGAGTGGATAAAATGGATGTAGAGTTGATAAAAATGGATGTAGAGTGGATAAAATGGATGTAGAGTGGATAAAATGGATGTAGAGTTGATAAAAATGGAAGTAGAGTTAATAAAAATGGATGTAGAGTGGACAAAATAGATGTAGAGTGGATAAAATGGATGTAGAGTTGATAAAAATGGATGTAGAGGGGACAAAATAGATGTAGAGTGGATAAAAATGGATGTAGAGTGGTATAAAATGGATGTAGAGTGGATAAAAATGGATGTAGAGTGGATAAAAATGGATGTAGAGAGGATAAAATGGATGTAGAGTGGATAAAATGGATGTAGAGAGGATAAAATTGATGTAGAGCGGATAAAATGGATGTGGAGTGGATAACAATGGATGTAGAGTGGATAAAATGGATGTAGAGTATATAAAATGGATGTAGAGTGGATAAAAATGGATGTAGAGTGGATAAAATGGATGTAGAGTGGATAATAATAGATGTAGAGTGGATAAAATGGATGTAGAGTGGATAAAACGGATGTAGGGTGGATAAAAAAGGATGTAGAGGGGATAAAATGGATGCAGAGTGGATAAAATTGATGTAGAGCGGATAAAATGGATGTAGAGTGGATAAAATGGATGTAGAGTGGATAAAATGGATGTAGAGTGGATAAAACGGATGTAGAGTAGATAAAAAAGGATGTAGAGGGGATAAAATGGATGTAGAGTGGATAAAATTGATGTAGAGTGGATAAAATGGATGTAGAGTGGATAAAAATGGATGTAGAGTGGATAAAATGGATGTAGAGTGGGTAAAATAGATGTAGAGTGGATAAAATGGATGTAGAGTTGATAAAAATGGATGTGGAGTGGACAAAATGGATGTAGAGCGGATAAAATGGATGTAGAGTGGATAAAATGGATGTAGAGTGGATAAAATTGATGTAGAGTGGATAAAATTGATGTAGAGTGGATAAAATGGATGTAGAGTGGATAAAATGGATGTAGAGTGGATAAAAATGGATGTAGAGAGGATAAAATGGATGTAGAGTGGATAAAAATGGATGTAGAGTGGATAAAATGGATGTAGAGTTGATAAAAATGGATGTAGAGTGGATAAAACGGATGTAGAGTGGATATAAAAAGATGTAGAGGGGATAAAATGGATGTAGAGTGGATAAAATTGATGTAGAGTGGATAAAATGGATGTAGAGTATATAAAATGGATGTAGAGTGGATAAAAATGGATGTAGAGTGGATAAAATGGATGTAGAGTGGATAAAAATAGATGTAGAGTGGATAAAATGGATGTAGAGTATATAAAATGGATGTAGAGTGGATAAAAATGGATGTAGAGTGGATAAAATGGATGTAGAGTGGATAAAAATAGATGTAGAGTGGATAAAATGGATGTAGAGTGGATAAAACGGATGTAGAGTGGATAAAAAAGGATGTAGAGGGGATAAAATGGATGCAGAGTGGATAAAATTAATGTAGAGCGGATAAAATGGATGTAGAGTGGATAAAATGGATGTAGAGTGGATAAAATGGATGTAGGGTGGATAAAACGGATGTAGAGTGGATAAAAAAGGATGTAGAGGGGATAAAATGGATGTAGAGTGGATAAAATTGATGTAGAGTGGATAAAATGGATGTAGAGTGGATAAAAATGGATGTAGAGTGGATAAAATGGATGTAGAGTGGGTAAAATAGATGTAGAGTGGATAAAATGGATGTAGAGTTGATAAAAATGGATGTAGAGAGGATAAAATGGATGTAGAGTGGATAAAATGTATGTAGAGTTCATAAAAATGGATGTAGAGTGGATAAAATTGATGTAGAGCGGATAAAATGGATGTAGAGTGGATAAAATGGATGTAGAGTGGATAAAATGGATGTAGAGTTGATAAAAATGGATGTAGAGTGGATAAAATGGATGTAGAGTGGATAAAAATGGATGTAGAGTGGATAAAATGGATGTAGAGTGGGTAAAATAGATGTAGAGTGGATAAAATGGATGTAGAGTTGATAAAAATGGATGTAGAGTGGACAAAATGGATGTAGAGCGGATAAAATGGATGTAGAGTGGATAAAATGGATGTAGAGTGGAGAAAATTGATGTAGAGTGGATAAAATTGATGTAGAGTGGATAAAATGGATGTAGAGTGGATAAAATGGATGTAGAGTGGATAAAAATGGATGTAGAGTATATAAAATGGATGTAGAGTATATAAAATGGATGTAGAGTGGATAAAAATGGATGTAGAGTTGATAAAAATGGATGTAGAGTGGACAAAATAGATGTAGAGTGGATAAAAATGGATGTAGAGTGGTATAAAATGGATGTAGAGTGGATAAAAATGGATGTAGAGTGGATAAAAATGGATGTAGAGTTGATAAAATGGATGTAGAGTGGATAAAAATGGATGTAGAGTATATAAAATGGATGTAGAGTATATAAAATGGATGTAGAGTGGATAAAAATGGATGTAGAGTTGATAAAAATGGATGTAGAGTGGACAAAATAGATGTAGAGTGGATAAAAATGGATGTAGAGTTGATAAAAATGGATGTAGAGTGGACAAAATAGATGTAGAGTGGATAAAAATGGATGTAGAGTGGTATAAAATGGATGTAGAGTGGATAAAAATGGATGTAGAGTGGATAAAAATGGATGTAGAGAGGATAAAATGGATGTAGAGTGGATAAAAATGGATGTAGAGTGGATAAAATGGATGTAGAGTGGATAAAATGGATGTAGAGTGGATAAAATGGATGTAGAGTGGGTAAAATAGATGTAGAGTGGATAAAATGGATGTAGAGTTGATAAAAATGGATGTAGAGTGGACAAAATGGATGTAGAGTGGATAAAATGGATGTAGAGTTGATAAAAATGGAAGTAGAGTTAATAAAAATGGATGTAGAGTGGACAAAATAGATGTAGAGTGGATAAAATGGATGTAGAGTTGATAAAAATGGATGTAGAGGGGACAAAATAGATGTAGAGTGGATAAAAATGGATGTAGAGTGGTATAAAATGGATGTAGAGTGGATAAAAATGGATGTAGAGTGGATAAAAATGGATGTAGAGTGGATAAAATTGATGTAGAGCGGATAAAATGGATGTAGAGTGGATAAAATGGATGTAGAGTGGATAAAATGGATGTAGAGTTGATAAAAATGGATGTAGAGTGGATAAAATGGATGTAGAGTGGATAAAAATGGATGTAGAGTGGATAAAATGGATGTAGAGTGGGTAAAATAGATGTAGAGTGGATAAAATGGATGTAGAGTTGATAAAAATGGATGTAGAGTGGACAAAATGGATGTAGAGCGGATAAAATGGATGTAGAGTGGATAAAATGGATGTAGAGTGGATAAAATTGATGTAGAGTGGATAAAATTGATGTAGAGTGGATAAAATGGATGTAGAGTGGATAAAATGGATGTAGAGTGGATAAAAATGGATGTAGAGTATATAAAATGGATGTAGAGTATATAAAATGGATGTAGAGTGGATAAAAATGGATGTAGAGTTGATGAAAATGGATGTAGAGTGGACAAAATAGATGTAGAGTGGATAAAAATGGATGTAGAGTGGTATAAAATGGATGTAGAGTGGATAAAAATGGATGTAGAGTGGATAAAAATGGATGTAGAGAGGATAAAATGGATGTAGAGTGGATAAAAATGGATGTAGAGTGGATAAAATGGATGTAGAGTGGATAAAATGGATGTAGAGTGGATAAAATGGATGTAGAGTGGGTAAAATAGATGTAGAGTGGATAAAATGGATGTAGAGTTGATAAAAATGGATGTAGAGTGGACAAAATGGATGTAGAGTGGATAAAATGGATGTAGAGTTGATAAAAATGGAAGTAGAGTTAATAAAAATGGATGTAGAGTGGACAAAATAGATGTAGAGTGGATAAAATGGATGTAGAGTTGATAAAAATGGATGTAGAGGGGACAAAATAGATGTAGAGTGGATAAAAATGGATGTAGAGTGGACAAAATGGATGTAGAGCGGATAAAATGGATGTAGAGTGGATAAAATGGATGTAGAGTGGATAAAATTGATGTAGAGTGGATAAAATTGATGTAGAGTGGATAAAATGGATGTAGAGTGGATAAAATGGATGTAGAGTGGATAAAAATGGATGTAGAGTATATAAAATGGATGTAGAGTATATAAAATGGATGTAGAGTGGATAAAAATGGATGTAGAGTTGATAAAAATGGATGTAGAGTGGACAAAATAGATGTAGAGTGGATAAAAATGGATGTAGAGTGGTATAAAATGGATGTAGAGTGGATAAAAATGGATGTAGAGTGGATAAAAATGGATGTAGAGAGGATAAAATGGATGTAGAGTGGATAAAAATGGATGTAGAGTGGATAAAATGGATGTAGAGTGGATAAAATGGATGTAGAGTGGATAAAATGGATGTAGAGTGGGTAAAATAGATGTAGAGTGGATAAAATGGATGTAGAGTTGATAAAAATGGATGTAGAGTGGACAAAATGGATGTAGAGTGGATAAAATGGATGTAGAGTTGATAAAAATGGAAGTAGAGTTAATAAAAATGGATGTAGAGTGGACAAAATAGATGTAGAGTGGATAAAATGGATGTAGAGTTGATAAAAATGGATGTAGAGGGGACAAAATAGATGTAGAGTGGATAAAAATGGATGTAGAGTGGTATAAAATGGATGTAGAGTGGATAAAAATGGATGTAGAGTGGATAAAAATGGATGTAGAGAGGATAAAATAGATGTAGAGTGGATAAAATGGATGTAGAGAGGATAAAATTGATGTAGAGCGGATAAAATGGATGTGGAGTGGATAACAATGGATGTAGAGTGGATAAAATGGATGTAGAGTATATAAAATGGATGTAGAGTGGATAAAAATGGATGTAGAGTGGATAAAATGGATGTAGAGTGGATAATAATAGATGTAGAGTGGATAAAATGGATGTAGAGTGGATAAAACGGATGTAGGGTGGATAAAAAAGGATGTAGAGGGGATAAAATGGATGCAGAGTGGATAAAATTGATGTAGAGCGGATAAAATGGATGTAGAGTGGATAAAATGGATGTAGAGTGGATAAAATGGATGTAGAGTGGATAAAACGGATGTAGAGTAGATAAAAAAGGATGTAGAGGGGATAAAATGGATGTAGAGTGGATAAAATTGATGTAGAGTGGATAAAATGGATGTAGAGTGGATAAAAATGGATGTAGAGTGGATAAAATGGATGTAGAGTTGATAAAAATGGATGTGGAGTGGACAAAATGGATGTAGAGCGGATAAAATGGATGTAGAGTGGATAAAATGGATGTAGAGTGGATAAAATTGATGTAGAGTGGATAAAATTGATGTAGAGTGGATAAAATGGATGTAGAGTGGATAAAATGGATGTAGAGTGGATAAAAATGGATGTAGAGAGGATAAAATGGATGTAGAGTGGATAAAAATGGATGTAGAGTGGATAAAATGGATGTAGAGTGGATAAAATGGATGTAGAGTGGATAAAATGGATGTAGAGTGGGTAAAATAGATGTAGAGTGGATAAAATGGATGTAGAGTTGATAAAAATGGATGTAGAGTGGACAAAATGGATGTAGAGTGGATAAAATGGATGTAGAGTTGATAAAAATGGAAGTAGAGTTAATAAAAATGGATGTAGAGTGGACAAAATAGATGTAGAGTGGATAAAATGGATGTAGAGTTGATAAAAATGGATGTAGAGGGGACAAAATAGATGTAGAGTGGATAAAAATGGATGTAGAGTGGACAAAATGGATGTAGAGCGGATAAAATGGATGTAGAGTGGATAAAATGGATGTAGAGTGGATAAAATTGATGTAGAGTGGATAAAATTGATGTAGAGTGGATAAAATGGATGTAGAGTGGATAAAATGGATGTAGAGTGGATAAAAATGGATGTAGAGTATATAAAATGGATGTAGAGTATATAAAATGGATGTAGAGTGGATAAAAATGGATGTAGAGTTGATAAAAATGGATGTAGAGTGGACAAAATAGATGTAGAGTGGATAAAAATGGATGTAGAGTGGTATAAAATGGATGTAGAGTGGATAAAAATGGATGTAGAGTGGATAAAAATGGATGTAGAGAGGATAAAATGGATGTAGAGTGGATAAAAATGGATGTAGAGTGGATAAAATGGATGTAGAGTGGATAAAATGGATGTAGAGTGGATAAAATGGATGTAGAGTGGGTAAAATAGATGTAGAGTGGATAAAATGGATGTAGAGTTGATAAAAATGGATGTAGAGTGGACAAAATGGATGTAGAGTGGATAAAATGGATGTAGAGTTGATAAAAATGGAAGTAGAGTTAATAAAAATGGATGTAGAGTGGACAAAATAGATGTAGAGTGGATAAAATGGATGTAGAGTTGATAAAAATGGATGTAGAGGGGACAAAATAGATGTAGAGTGGATAAAAATGGATGTAGAGTGGTATAAAATGGATGTAGAGTGGATAAAAATGGATGTAGAGTGGATAAAAATGGATGTAGAGAGGATAAAATGGATGTAGAGTGGATAAAATGGATGTAGAGAGGATAAAATTGATGTAGAGCGGATAAAATGGATGTGGAGTGGATAACAATGGATGTAGAGTGGATGAAATGGATGTAGAGTATATAAAATGGATGTAGAGTGGATAAAAATGGATGTAGAGTGGATAAAATGGATGTAGAGTGGATAATAATAGATGTAGAGTGGATAAAATGGATGTAGAGTGGATAAAACGGATGTAGGGTGGATAAAAAAGGATGTAGAGGGGATAAAATGGATGCAGAGTGGATAAAATTGATGTAGAGCGGATAAAATGGATGTAGAGTGGATAAAATGGATGTAGAGTGGATAAAATGGATGTAGAGTGGATAAAACGGATGTAGAGTAGATAAAAAAGGATGTAGAGGGGATAAAATGGATGTAGAGTGGATAAAATTGATGTAGAGTGGATAAAATGGATGTAGAGTGGATAAAAATGGATGTAGAGTGGATAAAATGGATGTAGAGTTGATAAAAATGGATGTGGAGTGGACAAAATGGATGTAGAGCGGATAAAATGGATGTAGAGTGGATAAAATGGATGTAGAGTGGATAAAATTGATGTAGAGTGGATAAAATTGATGTAGAGTGGATAAAATGGATGTAGAGTGGATAAAATGGATGTAGAGTGGATAAAAATGGATGTAGAGAGGATAAAATGGATGTAGAGTGGATAAAAATAGATGTAGAGTGGATAAAATGGATGTAGAGTGGATAAAACGGATGTAGAGTGGATAAAAAAGGATGTAGAGGGGATAAAATGGATGCAGAGTGGATAAAATTAATGTAGAGCGGATAAAATGGATGTAGAGTGGATAAAATGGATGTAGAGTGGATAAAATGGATGTAGGGTGGATAAAACGGATGTAGAGTGGATAAAAAAGGATGTAGAGGGGATAAAATGGATGTAGAGTGGATAAAATTGATGTAGAGTGGATAAAATGGATGTAGAGTGGATAAAAATGGATGTAGAGTGGATAAAATGGATGTAGAGTGGGTAAAATAGATGTAGAGTGGATAAAATGGATGTAGAGTTGATAAAAATGGATGTAGAGAGGATAAAATGGATGTAGAGTGGATAAAATGTATGTAGAGTTCATAAAAATGGATGTAGAGTGGATAAAATTGATGTAGAGCGGATAAAATGGATGTAGAGTGGATAAAATGGATGTAGAGTGGATAAAATGGATGTAGAGTTGATAAAAATGGATGTAGAGTGGATAAAATGGATGTAGAGTGGATAAAAATGGATGTAGAGTGGATAAAATGGATGTAGAGTGGGTAAAATAGATGTAGAGTGGATAAAATGGATGTAGAGTTGATAAAAATGGATGTAGAGTGGACAAAATGGATGTAGAGCGGATAAAATGGATGTAGAGTGGATAAAATGGATGTAGAGTGGATAAAATTGATGTAGAGTGGATAAAATTGATGTAGAGTGGATAAAATGGATGTAGAGTGGATAAAATGGATGTAGAGTGGATAAAAATGGATGTAGAGTATATAAAATGGATGTAGAGTATATAAAATGGATGTAGAGTGGATAAAAATGGATGTAGAGTTGATAAAAATGGATGTAGAGTGGACAAAATAGATGTAGAGTGGATAAAAATGGATGTAGAGTGGTATAAAATGGATGTAGAGTGGATAAAAATGGATGTAGAGTGGATAAAAATGGATGTAGAGTGGATAAAATGGATGTAGAGTGGATAAAAATGGATGTAGAGTGGATAAAATGGATGTAGAGTGGATAAAATGGATGTAGAGTGGATAAAATGGATGTAGAGTGGGTAAAATAGATGTAGAGTGGATAAAATGGATGTAGAGTTGATAAAAATGGATGTAGAGTGGACAAAATGGATGTAGAGTGGATAAAATGGATGTAGAGTTGATAAAAATGGAAGTAGAGTTAATAAAAATGGATGTAGAGTGGACAAAATAGATGTAGAGCGGATAAAATGGATGTAGAGTGGATAAAATGGATGTAGAGTGGATAAAAAAGGATGTAGAGGGGATAAAATGGATGTAGAGTGGATAAAATTGATGTAGAGTGGATAAAATGGATGTAGAGTGGATAAAAATGGATGTAGAGTGGATAAAATGGATGTAGAGTGGGTAAAATAGATGTAGAGTGGATAAAATGGATGTAGAGTTGATAAAAATGGATGTAGAGAGGATAAAATGGATGTAGAGTGGATAAAATGTATGTAGAGTTCATAAAAATGGATGTAGAGTGGATAAAATTGATGTAGAGCGGATAAAATGGGTGTAGAGTGGATAAAATGGATGTAGAGTGGATAAAATGGATGTAGAGTTGATAAAAATGGATGTAGAGTGGATAAAATGGATGTAGAGTGGATAAAAATGGATGTAGAGTGGATAAAATGGATGTAGAGTGGGTAAAATAGATGTAGAGTGGATAAAATGGATGTAGAGTTGATAAAAATGGATGTAGAGTGGACAAAATGGATGTAGAGCGGATAAAATGGATGTAGAGTGGATAAAATGGATGTAGAGTGGATAAAATTGATGTAGAGTGGATAAAATTGATGTAGAGTGGATAAAATGGATGTAGAGTGGATAAAATGGATGTAGAGTGGATAAAAATGGATGTAGAGTATATAAAATGGATGTAGAGTATATAAAATGGATGTAGAGTGGATAAAAATGGATGTAGAGTTGATAAAAATGGATGTAGAGTGGACAAAATAGATGTAGAGTGGATAAAAATGGATGTAGAGTGGTATAAAATGGATGTAGAGTGGATAAAAATGGATGTAGAGTGGATAAAAATGGATGTAGAGAGGATAAAATGGATGTAGAGTGGATAAAAATGGATGTAGAGTGGATAAAATGGATGTAGAGTGGATAAAATGGATGTAGAGTGGATAAAATGGATGTAGAGTGGGTAAAATAGATGTAGAGTGGATAAAATGGATGTAGAGTTGATAAAAATGGATGTAGAGTGGACAAAATGGATGTAGAGTGGATAAAATGGATGTAGAGTTGATAAAAATGGAAGTAGAGTTAATAAAAATGGATGTAGAGTGGACAAAATAGATGTAGAGTGGATAAAATGGATGTAGAGTTGATAAAAATGGATGTAGAGGGGACAAAATAGATGTAGAGTGGATAAAAATGGATGTAGAGTGGTATAAAATGGATGTAGAGTGGATAAAAATGGATGTAGAGTGGATAAAAATGGATGTAGAGTGGATAAAATGGATGTAGAGTGGATAAAATGGATGTAGAGAGGATAAAATTGATGTAGAGCGGATAAAATGGATGTGGAGTGGATAAAAATGGATGTAGAGTGGATAAAATGGATGTAGAGTATATAAAATGGATGTAGAGTGGATAAAAATGGATGTAGAGTGGATAAAATGGATGTAGAGTGGATAATAATAGATGTAGAGTGGATAAAATGGATGTAGAGTGGATAAAACGGATGTAGGGTGGATAAAAAAGGATGTAGAGGGGATAAAATGGATGCAGAGTGGATAAAATTGATGTAGAGCGGATAAAATGGATGTAGAGTGGATAAAATGGATGTAGAGTGGATAAAATGGATGTAGAGTGGATAAAACGGATGTAGAGTAGATAAAAAAGGATGTAGAGGGGATAAAATGGATGTAGAGTGGATAAAATTGATGTAGAGTGGATAAAATGGATGTAGAGTGGATAAAAATGGATGTAGAGTGGATAAAATGGATGTAGAGTGGGTAAAATAGATGTAGAGTGGATAAAATGGATGTAGAGTTGATAAAAATGGATGTGGAGTGGACAAAATGGATGTAGAGCGGATAAAATGGATGTAGAGTGGATAAAATGGATGTAGAGTGGATAAAATTGATGTAGAGTGGATAAAATTGATGTAGAGTGGATAAAATGGATGTAGAGTGGATAAAATGGATGTAGAGTGGATAAAAATGGATGTAGAGAGGATAAAATGGATGTAGAGTGGATAAAAATGGATGTAGAGTGGATAAAATGGATGTAGAGCGGATAAAATGGATGTGGAGTGGATAACAATGGATGTAGAGTGGATAAAAATAGATGTAGAGTGGATAAAATGGATGTAGAGTATATAAAATGGATGTAGAGTGGATAAAAATGGATGTAGAGTGGATAAAATGGATGTAGAGTGGATAAAAATAGATGTAGAGTGGATAAAATGGATGTAGAGTGGATAAAACGGATGTAGAGTGGATAAAAAAGGATGTAGAGGGGATAAAATGGATGCAGAGTGGATAAAATTGATGTAGAGCGGATAAAATGGATGTAGAGTGGATAAAATGGATGTAGAGTGGATAAAATGGATGTAGAGTGGATAAAACGGATGTAGAGTGGATAAAAAAGGATATAGAGGGGATAAAATGGATGTAGAGTGGATAAAATTGATGTAGAGTGGATAAAATGGATGTAGAGTGGATAAAAATGGATGTAGAGTGGATAAAATGGATGTAGAGTGGGTAAAATAGATGTAGAGTGGATAAAATGGATGTAGAGTTGATAAAAATGGATGTAGAGTGGACAAAATGGATGTAGAGCGGATAAAATGGATGTAGAGTGGATAAAATGGATGTAGAGTGGATAAAATTGATGTAGAGTGGATAAAATTGATGTAGAGTGGATAAAATGGATGTAGAGTGGATAAAATGGATGTAGAGTGGATAAAAATGGATGTAGAGAGGATAAAATGGATGTAGAGTGGATAAAAATGGATGTAGAGTGGATAAAATGGATGTAGAGTTGATAAAAATGGATGTAGAGTGGATAAAATGAATGAAGAGTAAATAAAATGGATGTAGAGTGGATAAAATGGATGTAGAGTTGATAAAATGGATGTAAAGTGGATAAAATGGATGTAGAGTTAATAAAAATGGATGTAGAGTGGAAATAATGGATGTAGAGAGGATAAAATGGATGTAGAGTGGATAAAATGGATGTAGAGTGGATAAAAATGGATGTAGAGTATATAAAATGGATGTAGAGTATATAAAATGGATGTAGAGTGGATAAAAATGGATGTAGAGTGGATAAAATGGATGTAGAGTGGATAAAAATAGATGTAGAGTGGATAAAATGGATGTAGAGTGGATAAAACGGATGTAGAGTGGATAAAAAAGGATGTAGAGGGGATAAAATGGATGTAGAGTGGATAAAATTGATGTAGAGCGGATAAAATGGATGTAGAGTGGATAAAATGGATGTAGAGTTGATATCAATGGATGTAGAGTGGATAAAATGGATGTAGAGTTGATAAAAATGGATGTAGAGTGGATAAAAATGGATGTAGAGTGGATAAAATGGATGTAGAGTGGATAAAACGGATGTAGAGTGGATATAAAAAGATGTAGAGGGGATAAAATGGATGTAGAGTGGATAAAATTGATGTAGAGTGGATAAAATGGATGTAGAGTATATAAAATGGATGTAGAGTGGATAAAAATGGATGTAGAGTGGATAAAATGGATGTAGAGTGGATAAAAATAGATGTAGAGTGGATAAAATGGATGTAGAGTATATAAAATGGATGTAGAGTGGATAAAAATGGATGTAGAGTGGATAAAATGGATGTAGAGTGGATAAAAATAGATGTAGAGTGGATAAAATGGATGTAGAGTGGATAAAACGGATGTAGAGTGGATAAAAAAGGATGTAGAGGGGATAAAATGGATGCAGAGTGGATAAAATTGATGTAGAGCGGATAAAATGGATGTAGAGTGGATAAAATGGATGTAGAGTGGATAAAATGGATGTAGAGTGGATAAAACGGATGTAGAGTGGATAAAAAAGGATGTAGAGGGGATAAAATGGATGTAGAGTGGATAAAATGGATGTGGAGTGGATAAAATGGATGTAGAGTGGATAAAAATAGATGTAGAGTGGATAAAATGGATGTAGAGTATATAAAATGGATGTAGAGTGGATAAAAATGGATGTAGAGTGGATAAAATGGATGTAGAGTGGATAAAACGGATGTAGAGTGGATAAAAAAGGATGTAGAGGGGATAAAATGGATGTAGAGTGGATAAAATTGATGTAGAGTTAATAAAAATGGATGTAGAGTGGACAAAATGGATGTAGAGTGGATAAAAATGGATGTAGAGTGGATAAAATGGATGTAGAGTTGATAACAATGGATGTAGAGTGGATAAAATGAATGTAGAGTAGATACAATGGATGTAGAGTGGATAAAAATAGATGTAGAGTGGATAAAATGGATGTAGAGTGGATAAAACGGATGTAGAGTGGATAAAAAAGGATGTAGAGGGGATAAAATGGATGTAGAGTGGATAAAATGGATGTAGAGTTGATAAAATGGATGTAAAGTGGATAAAATGGATGTAGAGTTAATAAAAATGGATGTTGAGTGGAAATAATGGATGTAGAGAGGATAAAATGGATGTAGAGTGGATAAAATGTATGTAGAGTTCATAAAAATGGATGTAGAGTGGATAAAATTGATGTAGAGCGGATAAAATGGATGTAGAGTGGATAAAATGGATGTGGAGTGGATAAAAATGGATGTAGAGTGGACAAAATGGATGTAGAGTGGATAAAAATGGATGTAGAGAGGATAAAATTGATGTAGAGCGGATAAAATGGATGTAGAGTGGATAAAATGGATGTGGAGTGGATAACAATGGATGTAGAGTGGATAAAATGGATGTAGAGTTGATAAAAATGGATGTAGAGTTAATAAAAATGGATGTTGAGTGGAAATAATGGATGTAGAGTGGATAAAATGTATGTAGATTTCATAAAAATGGATGTAGAGTGGATAAAATTGATGTAGAGCGGATAAAATGGATGTAGAGTGGATAAAATGGATGTAGAGTGGATAAAATGGATGTATAGTTGATAAAAATGGATGTAGAGTGGATAAAAATGGATGTAGAGTGGATAAAATGGATGTAGAGTGGATAAAACGGATGTAGAGTGGATAAAAAAGGATGTAGAGTGGGTAAAATAGATGTAGAGTGGATAAAATGGATGTAGAGTGGATAAAATGGATGTAGAGTGGATAAAACGGATGTAGAGTGGATAAAAAAGGATGTAGAGGGGATAAAATGGATGTAGAGTGGATAAAATTGATGTAGAGTGGATAAAATGGATGTAGAGTGGATAAAAATGGATGTAGAGTGGATAAAATGGATGTAGAGTGGGTAAAATAGATGTAGAGTGGATAAAATGGATGTAGCGTTGATAAAAATGGATGTAGAGTGGACAAAATGGATGTAGAGTGGATAAAGTGGATGTAGAGTTGATAAAAATGGATGTAGAGTGGACAAAATGGATGTAGAGTGGATAAAAATGGATGTAGAGAGGATAAAATTGATGTAGAGCGGATAAAATGGATGTAGAGTGGATAAAATGGATGTGGAGTGGATAACAATGGATGTAGAGTGGATAAAATGGATGTAGAGTATATAAAATGGATGTAGAGTGGATAAAAATGGATGTAGAGTGGATAAAATGGATGTAGAGTGGATAAAAATAGATGTAGAGTGGATAAAATGGATGTAGAGTATATAAAATGGATGTAGAGTGGATAAAAATGGATGTAGAGTGGATAAAATGGATGTAGAGTGGATAAAAATGGATGTAGAGTGGATAAAATGGATGTAGAGTGGATAAAACGGATGTAGAGTGGATAAAAAAGGATGTAGAGGGGATAAAATGGATGCAGAGTGGATAAAATTGATGTAGAGTGGATAAAATGGATGTAGAGTGGATAAAATGGATGTAGAGTGGATAAAATGGATGTAGAGTGGATAAAACGGATGTAGAGTGGATAAAAAAGGATGTAGAGGGGATAAAATGGATGTAGAGTGGATAAAATTGATGTAGAGTGGATAAAATGGATGTAGAGTGGATAAAAATGGATGTAGAGTGGATAAAATGGATGTAGAGTGGGTAAAATAGATGTAGAGTAGATAAAATGGATGTAGAGTTGATAAAAATGGATGTAGAGTGGACAAAATGGATGTAGAGCGGATAAAATGGATGTAGAGTGGATAAAATGGATGTAGAGTGGATAAAATTGATGTAGAGTGGATAAAATTGATGTAGAGTGGATAAAATGGATGTAGAGTGGATAAAATGGATGTAGAGTGGATAAAAATGGATGTAGAGAGGATAAAATGGATGTAGAGTGGATAAAAATGGATGTAGAGTGGATAAAATGGATGTAGAGTTGATAAAAATGGATGTAGAGTGGATAAAATGAATGAAGAGTAAATAAAATGGATGTAGAGTGGATAAAATGGATGTAGAGTTGATAAAATGGATGTAAAGTGGATAAAATGGATGTAGAGTTAATAAAAATGGATGTAGAGTGGAAATAATGGATGTAGAGAGGATAAAATGGATGTAGAGTGGATAAAATGGATGTAGAGTGGATAAAAATGGATGTAGAGTATATAAAATGGATGTAGAGTATATAAAATGGATGTAGAGTGGATAAAAATGGATGTAGAGTGGATAAAATGGATGTAGAGTGGATAAAAATAGATGTAGAGTGGATAAAATGGATGTAGAGTGGATAAAACGGATGTAGAGTGGATAAAAAAGGATGTAGAGGGGATAAAATGGATGTAGAGTGGATAAAATTGATGTAGAGCGGATAAAATGGATGTAGAGTGGATAAAATGGATGTAGAGTTGATAACAATGGATGTAGAGTGGATAAAATGGATGTAGAGTTGATAAAAATGGATGTAGAGTGGATAAAAATGGATGTAGAGTGGATAAAATGGATGTAGAGTGGATAAAACGGATGTAGAGTGGATATAAAAAGATGTAGAGGGGATAAAATGGATGTAGAGTGGATAAAATTGATGTAGAGTGGATAAAATGGATGTAGAGTGGATAAAAATGGATGTAGAGTGGATAAAATGGATGTAGAGTGGGTAAAATAGATGTAGAGTGAATAAAATGGATGTAGAGTGGATAAAATGGATGTAGAGTGGATAAAATTGATGTAGAGTGGATAAAATTGATGTAGAGAGGATAAAATGGATGTAGAGTGGATAAAAATGGATGTAGAGTGGATAAAATGGATGTAGAGTGGATAAAATGGATGTAGAGTGGATGAAATGGATGTAGAGTTGATAAAAATGGATGTAGAGTGGATAAAATGAATGTAGAGTAGATAAAATGGATGTAGAGTGGATAAAATGGATGTAGAGTTGATAAAATGGATGTAAAGTGGATAAAATGGATGTAGAGTTAATAAAAATGGATGTAGAGTGGATAAAAATGGATGTAGATTGGATAAAATGGATGTAGATTGGATAAAATGGATGTAGAGTGGATAAAAATGGATGTAGAGTGGATAAAAATGGATGTAGAGTATATAAAATGGATGTAGAGTATATAAAATGGATGTAGAGTGGATAAAAATGGATGTAGAGTGGATAAAATGGATGTAGAGTGGATAAAAATAGATGTAGAGTGGATAAAATGGATGTAGAGTGGATAAAACGGATGTAGAGTGGATAAAAAAGGATGTAGAGGGGATAAAATGGATGTAGAGTGGATAAAATTGATGTAGAGTTAATAAAAATGGATGTAGAGTGGACAAAATGGATGTAGAGTGGATAAAAATGGATGTAGAGTGGATAAAATGGATGTAGAGTTGATAACAATGGATGTAGAGTGGATAAAATGAATGTAGAGTAGATACAATGGATGTAGAGTGGATAAAATGGATGTAGAGTTGATCAAATGGATGTAAAGTGGATAAAATGGATGTAGAGTTAATAAAAATGGATGTTGAGTGGAAATAATGGATGTAGAGAGGATAAAATGGATGTAGAGTGGATAAAATGTATGTAGAGTTCATAAAAATGGATGTAGAGTGGATAAAATTGATGTAGAGCGGATAAAATGGATGTAGAGTGGATAAAATGGATGTGGAGTGGATAACAATGGATGTAGAGTGGATAAAATGGATGTAGAGTTGATAAAAATGGATGTAGAGTGGATAAAATGGATGTAGAGTTGATAAAATGGATGTAAAGTGGATAAAATGGATGTAGAGTTAATAAAAATGGATGTAGAGTGGACAAAATGGATGTAGAGTGGATAAAAATGGATGTAGAGAGGATAAAATTGATGTAGAGCGGATAAAATGGATGTAGAGTGGATAAAATGGATGTGGAGTGGATAACAATGGATGTAGAGTGGATAAAATGGATGTAGAGTTGATAAAAATGGATGTAGAGTTAATAAAAATGGATGTTGAGTGGAAATAATGGATGTAGAGTGGATAAAATGTATGTAGAGTTCATAAAAATGGATGTAGAGTGGATAAAATTGATGTAGAGTGGATAAAAAAGGATGTAGAGGGGATAAAATGGATGTAGAGTGGATAAAATTGATGTAGAGTGGATAAAATGGATGTAGAGTGGATAAAAATGGATGTAGAGTGGATAAAATGGATGTAGAGTGGGTAAAATAGATGTAGAGTGGATAAAATGGATGTAGAGTTGATAAAAATGGATGTAGAGTGGACAAAATGGATGTAGAGCGGATAAAATGGATGTAGAGTGGATAAAATGGATGTAGAGTGGATAAAATTGATGTAGAGTGGATAAAATTGATGTAGAGTGGATAAAATTGATGTAGAGTGGATAAAATGGATGTAGAGTGGATAAAATGGATGTAGAGTTGATAACAATGGATGTAGAGTGGATAAAATGAATGTAGAGTAGATACAATGGATGTAGAGTGGATAAAATGGATGTAGAGTTGATCAAATGGATGTAAAGTGGATAAAATGGATGTAGAGTTAATAAAAATGGATGTTGAGTGGAAATAATGGATGTAGAGAGGATAAAATGGATGTAGAGTGGATAAAATGTATGTAGAGTTCATAAAAATGGATGTAGAGTGGATAAAATTGATGTAGAGCGGATAAAATGGATGTAGAGTGGATAAAATGGATGTGGAGTGGATAACAATGGATGTAGAGTGGATAAAATGGATGTAGAGTTGATAAAAATGGATGTAGAGTGGATAAAATGGATGTAGAGTTGATAAAATGGATGTAAAGTGGATAAAATGGATGTAGAGTTAATAAAAATGGATGTAGAGTGGACAAAATGGATGTAGAGTGGATAAAAATGGATGTAGAGAGGATAAAATTGATGTAGAGCGGATAAAATGGATGTAGAGTGGATAAAATGGATGTGGAGTGGATAACAATGGATGTAGAGTGGATAAAATGGATGTAGAGTTGATAAAAATGGATGTAGAGTTAATAAAAATGGATGTTGAGTGGAAATAATGGATGTAGAGTGGATAAAATGTATGTAGAGTTCATAAAAATGGATGTAGAGTGGATAAAATTGATGTAGAGCGGATAAAATGGATGTAGAGTGGATAAAATGGATGTAGAGTGGATAAAATGGATGTAGAGTTGATAAAAATGGATGTAGAGTGGATAAAAATGGATGTAGAGTGGATAAAATGGATGTAGAGTGGATAAAACGGATGTAGAGTGGATAAAAAAGGATGTAGAGGGGATAAAATGGATGTAGAGTGGATAAAATTGATGTAGAGTGGATAAAATGGATGTAGAGTGGATAAAAATGGATGTAGAGTGGATAAAATGGATGTAGAGTGGGTAAAATAGATGTAGAGTGGATAAAATGGATGTAGAGTTGATAAAAATGGATGTAGAGTGGACAAAATGGATGTAGAGCGGATAAAATGGATGTAGAGTGGATAAAATGGATGTAGAGTGGATAAAATTGATGTAGAGTGGATAAAATTGATGTAGAGTGGATAAAATTGATGTAGAGTGGATAAAATGGATGTAGAGTGGATAAAAATGGATGTAGAGAGGATAAAATGGATGTAGAGTGGATAAAAATGGATGTAGAGTGGATAAAATGGATGTAGAGTGGATAAAATGGATGTAGAGTGGATAAAAATGGATGTAGAGTGGATAAAATGGATGTAGAGTGGATAAAATGGATGTAGAGTGGATGAAATGGATGTAGAGTTGATAAAAATGGATGTAGAGTGGATAAAATGAATGTAGAGTAGATAAAATGGATGTAGAGTGGATAAAATGGATGTAGAGTTGATAAAATGGATGTAAAGTGGATAAAATGGATGTAGAGTTAATAAAAATGGATGTAGAGTGGAAATAATGGATGTAGAGTGGATAAAACGGATGTAGAGTGGATAAAAAAGGATGTAGAGGGGATAAAATGGATGTAGAGTGGATAAAATGGATGTAGAGTGGATAAAAATGGATGTAGAGTATATAAAATGGATGTAGAGTATATAAAATGGATGTAGAGTGGATAAAAATGGATGTAGAGTGGATAAAATGGATGTAGAGTGGATAAAATTGATGTAGAGCGGATAAAATGGATGTAGAGTGGATAAAATGGATGTAGAGTTGATAACAATGGATGTAGAGTGGATAAAATGGATGTAGAGTTGATAAAAATGGATGTAGAGTGGATAAAAATGGATGTAGAGTGGATAAAATGGATGTAGAGTGGATAAAACGGATGTAGAGTGGATATAAAAAGATGTAGAGGGGATAAAATGGATGTAGAGTGGATAAAATTGATGTAGAGTGGATAAAATGGATGTAGAGTGGATAAAAATGGATGTAGAGTGGATAAAATGGATGTAGAGTGGGTAAAATAGATGTAGAGTGAATAAAATGGATGTAGAGTTGATAAAAATGGATGTAGAGTGGACAAAATGGATGTAGAGCGGATAAAATGGATGTAGAGTGGATAAAATGGATGTAGAGTGGATAAAATTGATGTAGAGTGGATAAAATTGATGTAGAGAGGATAAAATGGATGTAGAGTGGATAAAAATGGATGTAGAGTGGATAAAATGGATGTAGAGTGGATAAAATGGATGTAGAGTGGATGAAATGGATGTAGAGTTGATAAAAATGGATGTAGAGTGGATAAAATGAATGTAGAGTAGATAAAATGGATGTAGAGTGGATAAAATGGATGTAGAGTTGATAAAATGGATGTAAAGTGGATAAAATGGATGTAGAGTTAATAAAAATGGATGTAGAGTGGATAAAAATGGATGTAGATTGGATAAAATGGATGTAGATTGGATAAAATGGATGTAGAGTGGATAAAAATGGATGTAGAGTGGATAAAAATGGATGTAGAGTATATAAAATGGATGTAGAGTATATAAAATGGATGTAGAGTGGATAAAAATGGATGTAGAGTGGATAAAATGGATGTAGAGTGGATAAAAATAGATGTAGAGTGGATAAAATGGATGTAGAGTGGATAAAACGGATGTAGAGTGGATAAAAAAGGATGTAGAGGGGATAAAATGGATGTAGAGTGGATAAAATTGATGTAGAGTTAATAAAAATGGATGTAGAGTGGACAAAATGGATGTAGAGTGGATAAAAATGGATGTAGAGTGGATAAAATGGATGTAGAGTTGATAAAAATGGATGTAGAGTGGATAAAATGAATGTAGAGTAGATACAATGGATGTAGAGTGGATAAAATGGATGTAGAGTTGATAAAATGGATGTAAAGTGGATAAAATGGATGTAGAGTTAATAAAAATGGATGTTGAGTGGAAATAATGGATGTAGAGAGGATAAAATGGATGTAGAGTGGATAAAATGTATGTAGAGTTCATAAAAATGGATGTAGAGTGGATAAAATTGATGTAGAGCGGATAAAATGGATGTAGAGTGGATAAAATGGATGTGGAGTGGATAACAATGGATGTAGAGTGGATAAAATGGATGTAGAGTTGATAAAAATGGATGTAGAGTGGATAAAATGGATGTAGAGTTGATAAAATGGATGTAAAGTGGATAAAATGGATGTAGAGTTAATAAAAATGGATGTAGAGTGGACAAAATGGATGTAGAGTGGATAAAAATGGATGTAGAGAGGATAAAATTGATGTAGAGCGGATAAAATGGATGTAGAGTGGATAAAATGGATGTGGAGTGGATAACAATGGATGTAGAGTGGATAAAATGGATGTAGAGTGGATAAAATGGATGTAGAGTGGATGAAATGGATGTAGAGTTGATAAAAATGGATGTAGAGTGGATAAAATGAATGTAGAGTAGATAAAATGGATGTAGAGTGGATAAAATGGATGTAGAGTTGATAAAATGGATGTAAAGTGGATAAAATGGATGTAGAGTTAATAAAAATGGATGTAGAGTGGAAATAATGGATGTAGAGAGGATAAAATGGATGTAGAGTGGATAAAATTGATGTAGAGTGGATAAAATTGATGTAGAGAGGATAAAATGGATGTAGAGTGGATAAAAATGGATGTAGAGTGGATAAAATGGATGTAGAGTGGATAAAATGGATGTAAAGTGGATAAAATGGATGTAGAGTTAATAAAAATGGATGTAGAGTGGAAATAATGGATGTAGAGAGGATAAAATGGATGTAGAGTGGATAAAATGGATGTAGAGTTCATAAAAATGGATGTAGAGTGGACAAAAATGGATGTAGATTGGATAAAATGGATGTAGATTGGATAAAATGGATGTAGAGTGGATAAAAATGGATGTAGAGTGGATGAAAATGGATGTAGAGTATATAAAATGGATGTAGAGTATATAAAATGGATGTAGAGTGGATAAAATGGATGTAGAGTTGATAAAAATGGATGTAGAGTTAATAAAAATGGATGTTGAGTGGAAATAATGGATGTAGAGTGGATAAAATGTATGTAGAGTTCATAAAAATGGATGTAGAGTGGATAAAATTGATGTAGAGCGGATAAAATGGATGTAGAGTGGATAAAATGGATGTAGAGTGGATAAAATGGATGTAGAGTTGATAAAAATGGATGTAGAGTGGATAAAAATGGATGTAGAGTGGATAAAATGGATGTAGAGTGGATAAAACGGATGTAGAGTGGATAAAAAAGGATGTAGAGGGGATAAAATGGATGTAGAGTGGATAAAATTGATGTAGAGTGGATAAAATGGATGTAGAGTGGATAAAAATGGATGTAGAGAGGATAAAATTGATGTAGAGCGGATAAAATGGATGTAGAGTGGATAAAATGGATGTGGAGTGGATAACAATGGATGTAGAGTGGATAAAATGGATGTAGAGTTGATAAAAATGGATGTAGAGTTAATAAAAATGGATGTTGAGTGGAAATAATGGATGTAGAGTGGATAAAATGTATGTAGAGTTCATAAAAATGGATGTAGAGTGGATAAAATTGATGTAGAGCGGATAAAATGGATGTAGAGTGGATAAAATGGATGTAAAGTGGATAAAATGGATGTAGAGTTAATAAAAATGGATGTAGAGTGGAAATAATGGATGTAGAGAGGATAAAATGGATGTAGAGTGGATAAAATGGATGTAGAGTTCATAAAAATGGATGTAGAGTGGATAAAAATGGATGTAGATTGGATAAAATGGATGTAGATTGGATAAAATGGATGTAGAGTGGATAAAAATGGATGTAGAGTGGATGAAAATGGATGTAGAGTATATAAAATGGATGTAGAGTATATAAAATGGATGTAGAGTGGATAAAATGGATGTAGAGTGGATAAAATGGATGTAGAGTGGATGAAATGGATGTAGAGTTGATAAAAATGGATGTAGAGTGGATAAAATGGATGTAGAGTTAATAAAAATGGATGTAGAGTGGAAATAATGGATGTAGAGAGGATAAAATGGATGTAGAGTGGATAAAATGGATGTAGAGTGGATAAAAATGGATGTAGAGTATATAAAATGGATGTAGAGTATATAAAATGGATGTAGAGTGGATAAAAATGGATGTAGAGTGGATAAAATGGATGTAGAGTGGATAAAAATAGATGTAGAGTGGATAAAATGGATGTAGAGTGGATAAAACGGATGTAGAGTGGATAAAAAAGGATGTAGAGGGGATAAAATGGATGTAGAGTGGATAAAATTGATGTAGAGCGGATAAAATGGATGTAGAGTTGATAACAATGGATGTAGAGTGGATAAAATGGATGTAGAGTTGATAAAAATGGATGTAGAGTGGATAAAAATGGATGTAGAGTGGATAAAATGGATGTAGAGTGGATAAAACGGATGTAGAGTGGATATAAAAAGATGTAGAGGGGATAAAATGGATGTAGAGTGGATAAAATTGATGTAGAGTGGATAAAATGGATGTAGAGTGGATAAAAATGGATGTAGAGTGGATAAAATGGATGTAGAGTGGGTAAAATAGATGTAGAGTGAATAAAATGGATGTAGAGTGGATAAAATGGATGTAGAGTGGATAAAATTGATGTAGAGTGGATAAAATTGATGTAGAGAGGATAAAATGGATGTAGAGTGGATAAAAATGGATGTAGAGTGGATAAAATGGATGTAGAGTGGATAAAATGGATGTAGAGTGGATGAAATGGATGTAGAGTTGATAAAAATGGATGTAGAGTGGATAAAATGAATGTAGAGTAGATAAAATGGATGTAGAGTGGATAAAATGGATGTAGAGTTGATAAAATGGATGTAAAGTGGATAAAATGGATGTAGAGTTAATAAAAATGGATGTAGAGTGGATAAAAATGGATGTAGATTGGATAAAATGGATGTAGATTGGATAAAATGGATGTAGAGTGGATAAAAATGGATGTAGAGTGGATAAAAATGGATGTAGAGTATATAAAATGGATGTAGAGTATATAAAATGGATGTAGAGTGGATAAAAATGGATGTAGAGTGGATAAAATGGATGTAGAGTGGATAAAAATAGATGTAGAGTGGATAAAATGGATGTAGAGTGGATAAAACGGATGTAGAGTGGATAAAAAAGGATGTAGAGGGGATAAAATGGATGTAGAGTGGATAAAATTGATGTAGAGTTAATAAAAATGGATGTAGAGTGGACAAAATGGATGTAGAGTGGATAAAAATGGATGTAGAGTGGATAAAATGGATGTAGAGTTGATAACAATGGATGTAGAGTGGATAAAATGAATGTAGAGTAGATACAATGGATGTAGAGTGGATAAAATGGATGTAGAGTTGATAAAATGGATGTAAAGTGGATAAAATGGATGTAGAGTTAATAAAAATGGATGTTGAGTGGAAATAATGGATGTAGAGAGGATAAAATGGATGTAGAGTGGATAAAATGTATGTAGAGTTCATAAAAATGGATGTAGAGTGGATAAAATTGATGTAGAGCGGATAAAATGGATGTAGAGTGGATAAAATGGATGTGGAGTGGATAACAATGGATGTAGAGTGGATAAAATGGATGTAGAGTTGATAAAAATGGATGTAGAGTGGACAAAATGGATGTAGAGTTGATAAAATGGATGTAAAGTGGATAAAATGGATGTAGAGTTAATAAAAATGGATGTAGAGTGGACAAAATGGATGTAGAGTGGATAAAAATGGATGTAGAGAGGATAAAATTGATGTAGAGCGGATAAAATGGATGTAGAGTGGATAAAATGGATGTGGAGTGGATAACAATGGATGTAGAGTGGATAAAATGGATGTAGAGTTGATAAAAATGGATGTAGAGTTAATAAAAATGGATGTTGAGTGGAAATAATGGATGTAGAGTGGATAAAATGTATGTAGAGTTCATAAAAATGGATGTAGAGTGGATAAAATTGATGTAGAGCGGATAAAATGGATGTAGAGTGGATAAAATGGATGTAGAGTGGATAAAATGGATGTAGAGTTGATAAAAATGGATGTAGAGTGGATAAAAATGGATGTAGAGTGGATAAAATGGATGTAGAGTGGATAAAACGGATGTAGAGTGGATAAAAAAGGATGTAGAGGGGATAAAATGGATGTAGAGTGGATAAAATTGATGTAGAGTGGATAAAATGGATGTAGAGTGGATAAAAATGGATGTAGAGTGGATAAAATGGATGTAGAGTGGGTAAAATAGATGTAGAGTGGATAAAATGGATGTAGAGTTGATAAAAATGGATGTAGAGTGGACAAAATGGATGTAGAGCGGATAAAATGGATGTAGAGTGGATAAAATGGATGTAGAGTGGATAAAATTGATGTAGAGTGGATAAAATTGATGTAGAGTGGATAAAATTGATGTAGAGTGGATAAAATGGATGTAGAGTGGATAAAAATGGATGTAGAGAGGATAAAATGGATGTAGAGTGGATAAAAATGGATGTAGAGTGGATAAAATGGATGTAGAGTGGATAAAATGGATGTAGAGTGGATAAAAATGGATGTAGAGTGGATAAAATGGATGTAGAGTGGATAAAATGGATGTAGAGTGGATGAAATGGATGTAGAGTTGATAAAAATGGATGTAGAGTGGATAAAATGAATGTAGAGTAGATAAAATGGATGTAGAGTGGATAAAATGGATGTAGAGTTGATAAAATGGATGTAAAGTGGATAAAATGGATGTAGAGTTAATAAAAATGGATGTAGAGTGGAAATAATGGATGTAGAGAGGATAAAATGGATGTAGAGTGGATAAAATGGATGTAGAGTGGATAAAAATGGATGTAGAGTATATAAAATGGATGTAGAGTATATAAAATGGATGTAGAGTGGATAAAAATGGATGTAGAGTGGATAAAATGGATGTAGAGTGGATAAAAATAGATGTAGAGTGGATAAAATGGATGTAGAGTGGATAAAACGGATGTAGAGTGGATAAAAAAGGATGTAGAGGGGATAAAATGGATGTAGAGTGGATAAAATGGATGTAGAGTGGATAAAAATGGATGTAGAGTATATAAAATGGATGTAGAGTATATAAAATGGATGTAGAGTGGATAAAAATGGATGTAGAGTGGATAAAATGGATGTAGAGTGGATAAAAATAGATGTAGAGTGGATAAAATGGATGTAGAGTGGATAAAACGGATGTAGAGTGGATAAAAAAGGATGTAGAGGGGATAAAATGGATGTAGAGTGGATAAAATTGATGTAGAGCGGATAAAATGGATGTAGAGTGGATAAAATGGATGTAGAGTTGATAACAATGGATGTAGAGTGGATAAAATGGATGTAGAGTTGATAAAAATGGATGTAGAGTGGATAAAAATGGATGTAGAGTGGATAAAATGGATGTAGAGTGGATAAAACGGATGTAGAGTGGATATAAAAAGATGTAGAGGGGATAAAATGGATGTAGAGTGGATAAAATTGATGTAGAGTGGATAAAATGGATGTAGAGTGGATAAAAATGGATGTAGAGTGGATAAAATGGATGTAGAGTGGGTAAAATAGATGTAGAGTGAATAAAATGGATGTAGAGTTGATAAAAATGGATGTAGAGTGGGCAAAATGGATGTAGAGCGGATAAAATGGATGTAGAGTGGATAAAATGGATGTAGAGTGGATAAAATTGATGTAGAGTGGATAAAATTGATGTAGAGAGGATAAAATGGATGTAGAGTGGATAAAAATGGATGTAGAGTGGATAAAATGGATGTAGAGTGGATAAAATGGATGTAGAGTGGATGAAATGGATGTAGAGTTGATAAAAATGGATGTAGAGTGGATAAAATGAATGTAGAGTAGATAAAATGGATGTAGAGTGGATAAAATGGATGTAGAGTTGATAAAATGGATGTAAAGTGGATAAAATGGATGTAGAGTTAATAAAAATGGATGTAGAGTGGATAAAAATGGATGTAGATTGGATAAAATGGATGTAGATTGGATAAAATGGATGTAGAGTGGATAAAAATGGATGTAGAGTGGATAAAAATGGATGTAGAGTATATAAAATGGATGTAGAGTATATAAAATGGATGTAGAGTGGATAAAAATGGATGTAGAGTGGATAAAATGGATGTAGAGTGGATAAAAATAGATGTAGAGTGGATAAAATGGATGTAGAGTGGATAAAATGGATGTAGAGTGGATAAAAAAGGATGTAGAGGGGATAAAATGGATGTAGAGTGGATAAAATTGATGTAGAGTTAATAAAAATGGATGTAGAGTGGACAAAATGGATGTAGAGTGGATAAAAATGGATGTAGAGTGGATAAAATGGATGTAGAGTTGATAACAATGGATGTAGAGTGGATAAAATGAATGTAGAGTAGATACAATGGATGTAGAGTGGATAAAATGGATGTAGAGTTGATAAAATGGATGTAAAGTGGATAAAATGGATGTAGAGTTAATAAAAATGGATGTTGAGTGGAAATAATGGATGTAGAGAGGATAAAATGGATGTAGAGTGGATAAAATGTATGTAGAGTTCATAAAAATGGATGTAGAGTGGATAAAATTGATGTAGAGCGGATAAAATGGATGTAGAGTGGATAAAATGGATGTGGAGTGGATAACAATGGATGTAGAGTGGATAAAATGGATGTAGAGTTGATAAAAATGGATGTAGAGTGGATAAAATGGATGTAGAGTTGATAAAATGGATGTAAAGTGGATAAAATGGATGTAGAGTTAATAAAAATGGATGTAGAGTGGACAAAATGGATGTAGAGTGGATAAAAATGGATGTAGAGAGGATAAAATTGATGTAGAGCGGATAAAATGGATGTAGAGTGGATAAAATGGATGTGGAGTGGATAACAATGGATGTAGAGTGGATAAAATGGATGTAGAGTGGATAAAATGGATGTAAAGTGGATAAAATGGATGTAGAGTTAATAAAAATGGATGTAGAGTGGAAATAATGGATGTAGAGAGGATAAAATGGATGTAGAGTGGATAAAATGGATGTAGAGTTCATAAAAATGGATGTAGAGTGGATAAAAATGGATGTAGATTGGATAAAATGGATGTAGATTGGATAAAATGGATGTAGAGTGGATAAAAATGGATGTAGAGTGGATGAAAATGGATGTAGAGTATATAAAATGGATGTAGAGTATATAAAATGGATGTAGAGTGGATAAAATGGATGTAGAGTTGATAAAAATGGATGTAGAGTTAATAAAAATGGATGTTGAGTGGAAATAATGGATGTAGAGTGGATAAAATGTATGTAGAGTTCATAAAAATGGATGTAGAGTGGATAAAATTGATGTAGAGCGGATAAAATGGATGTAGAGTGGATAAAATGGATGTAGAGTGGATAAAATGGATGTAGAGTTGATAAAAATGGATGTAGAGTGGATAAAAATAGATGTAGAGTGGATAAAATGGATGTAGAGTGGATAAAACGGATGTAGAGTGGATAAAAAAGGATGTAGAGGGGATAAAATGGATGTAGAGTGGATAAAATTGATGTAGAGTGGATAAAATGGATGTAGAGTGGATAAAAATGGATGTAGAGAGGATAAAATTGATGTAGAGCGGATAAAATGGATGTAGAGTGGATAAAATGGATGTGGAGTGGATAACAATGGATGTAGAGTGGATAAAATGGATGTAGAGTTGATAAAAATGGATGTAGAGTTAATAAAAATGGATGTTGAGTGGAAATAATGGATGTAGAGTGGATAAAATGTATGTAGAGTTCATAAAAATGGATGTAGAGTGGATAAAATGGATGTAGAGTTGATAAAAATGGATGTAGAGTGGATAAAAATGGATGTAGAGTGGATAAAATGGATGTAGAGTGGATAAAACGGATGTAGAGTGGATAAAAAAGGATGTAGAGGGGATAAAATGGATGTAGAGTGGATAAAATTGATGTAGAGTGGATAAAATGGATGTAGAGTGGATAAAAATGGATGTAGAGTGGATAAAATGGATGTAGAGTGGGTAAAATAGATGTAGAGTGGATAAAATGGATGTAGAGTTGATAAAAATGGATGTAGAGTGGACAAAATGGATGTAGAGCGGATAAAATGGATGTAGAGTGGATAAAATGGATGTAGAGTGGATAAAATTGATGTAGAGTGGATAAAATTGATGTAGAGTGGATAAAATTGATGTAGAGAGGATAAAATGGATGTAGAGTGGATAAAAATGGATGTAGAGAGGATAAAATGGATGTAGAGTGGATAAAAATGGATGTAGAGTGGATAAAATGGATGTAGAGTGGATAAAATGGATGTAGAGTGGATAAAAATGGATGTAGAGTGGATAAAATGGATGTAGAGTGGATAAAATGGATGTAGAGTGGATGAAATGGATGTAGAGTTGATAAAAATGGATGTAGAGTGGATAAAATGAATGTAGAGTAGATAAAATGGATGTAGAGTGGATAAAATGGATGTAGAGTTGATAAAATGGATGTAAAGTGGATAAAATGGATGTAGAGTTAATAAAAATGGATGTAGAGTGGAAATAATGGATGTAGAGAGGATAAAATGGATGTAGAGTGGATAAAATTGATGTAGAGTGGATAAAATTGATGTAGAGAGGATAAAATGGATGTAGAGTGGATAAAAATGGATGTAGAGTGGATAAAATGGATGTAGAGTGGATAAAATGGATGTAAAGTGGATAAAATGGATGTAGAGTTAATAAAAATGGATGTAGAGTGGAAATAATGGATGTAGAGAGGATAAAATGGATGTAGAGTGGATAAAATGGATGTAGAGTTCATAAAAATGGATGTAGAGTGGATAAAAATGGATGTAGATTGGATAAAATGGATGTAGATTGGATAAAATGGATGTAGAGTGGATAAAAATGGATGTAGAGTGGATGAAAATGGATGTAGAGTATATAAAATGGATGTAGAGTATATAAAATGGATGTAGAGTGGATAAAATGGATGTAGAGTTGATAAAAATGGATGTAGAGTTAATAAAAATGGATGTTGAGTGGAAATAATGGATGTAGAGTGGATAAAATGTATGTAGAGTTCATAAAAATGGATGTAGAGTGGATAAAATTGATGTAGAGCGGATAAAATGGATGTAGAGTGGATAAAATGGATGTAGAGTGGATAAAATGGATGTAGAGTTGATAAAAATGGATGTAGAGTGGATAAAAATGGATGTAGAGTGGATAAAATGGATGTAGAGTGGATAAAACGGATGTAGAGTGGATAAAAAAGGATGTAGAGGGGATAAAATGGATGTAGAGTGGATAAAATTGATGTAGAGTGGATAAAATGGATGTAGAGTGGATAAAAATGGATGTAGAGTGGATAAAATGGATGTAGAGTGGGTAAAATAGATGTAGAGTGGATAAAATGGATGTAGAGTTGATAAAAATGGATGTAGAGTGGACAAAATGGATGTAGAGCGGATAAAATGGATGTAGAGTGGATAAAATGGATGTAGAGTGGATAAAATTGATGTAGAGTGGATAAAATTGATGTAGAGTGGATAAAATGGATGTAGAGTGGATAAAATGAATGAAGAGTAAATAAAATGGATGTAGAGTGGATAAAATGGATGTAGAGTTGATAAAATGGATGTAAAGTGGATAAAATGGATGTAGAGTTAATAAAAATGGATGTAGAGTGGAAATAATGGATGTAGAAAGGATAAAATGGATGTAGAGTGGATAAAATGGATGTAGAGTGGATAAAAATGGATGTAGAGTATATAAAATGGATGTAGAGTATATAAAATGGATGTAGAGTGGATAAAAATGGATGTAGAGTGGATAAAATGGATGTAGAGTGGATAAAAATAGATGTAGAGTGGATAAAATGGATGTAGAGTGGATAAAACGGATGTAGAGTGGATAAAAAAGGATGTAGAGGGGATAAAATGGATGTAGAGTGGATAAAATTGATGTAGAGCGGATAAAATGGATGTAGAGTGGATAAAATGGATGTAGAGTTGATAACAATGGATGTAGAGTGGATAAAATGGATGTAGAGTGGATAAAACGGATGTAGAGTGGATATAAAAAGATGTAGAGGGGATAAAATGGATGTAGAGTGGATAAAATTGATGTAGAGTGGATAAAATGGATGTAGAGTGGATAAAAATGGATGTAGAGTGGATAAAATGGATGTAGAGTGGGTAAAATAGATGTAGAGTGAATAAAATGGATGTAGAGTTGATAAAAATGGATGTAGAGTGGACAAAATGGATGTAGAGCGGATAAAATGGATGTAGAGTGGATAAAATGGATGTAGAGTGGATAAAATTGATGTAGAGTGGATAAAATTGATGTAGAGAGGATAAAATGGATGTAGAGTGGATAAAAATGGATGTAGAGTGGATAAAATGGATGTAGAGTGGATAAAATGGATGTAGAGTGGATGAAATGGATGTAGAGTTGATAAAAATGGATGTAGAGTGGATAAAATGAATGTAGAGTAAATAAAATGGATGTAGAGTGGATAAAATGGATGTAGAGTTGATAAAATGGATGTAAAGTGGATAAAATGGATGTAGAGTTAATAAAAATGGATGTAGAGTGGATAAAAATGGATGTAGATTGGATAAAATGGATGTAGATTGGATAAAATGGATGTAGAGTGGATAAAAATGGATGTAGAGTGGATAAAAATGGATGTAGAGTATATAAAATGGATGTAGAGTATATAAAATGGATGTAGAGTGGATAAAAATGGATGTAGAGTGGATAAAATGGATGTAGAGTGGATAAAAATAGATGTAGAGTGGATAAAATGGATGTAGAGTGGATAAAACGGATGTAGAGTGGATAAAAAAGGATGTAGAGGGGATAAAATGGATGTAGAGTGGATAAAATTGATGTAGAGTTAATAAAAATGGATGTAGAGTGGACAAAATGGATGTAGAGTGGATAAAAATGGATGTAGAGTGGATAAAATGGATGTAGAGTTGATAACAATGGATGTAGTGTGGATAAAATGAATGTAGAGTAGATACAATGGATGTAGAGTGGATAAAATGGATGTAGAGTTGATAAAATGGATGTAAAGTGGATAAAATGGATGTAGAGTTAATAAAAATGGATGTTGAGTGGAAATAATGGATGTAGAGAGGATAAAATGGATGTAGAGTGGATAAAATGTATGTAGAGTTCATAAAAATGGATGTAGAGTGGATAAAATTGATGTAGAGCGGATAAAATGGATGTAGAGTGGATAAAATGGATGTGGAGTGGATAACAATGGATGTAGAGTGGATAAAATGGATGTAGAGTTGATAAAAATGGATGAAGAGTGGATAAAATGGATGTAGAGTTGATAAAATGGATGTAAAGTGGATAAAATGGATGTAGAGTTAATAAAAATGGATGAAGAGTGGATAAAATGGATCTAGAGTGGATAAAAATGGATGTAGAGAGGATAAAATTGATGTAGAGCGGATAAAATGGATGTAGAGTGGATAAAATGGATGTGGAGTGGATAACAATGGATGTAGAGTGGATAAAATGGATGTAGAGTTGATAAAAATGGATGTAGAGTTAATAAAAATGGATGTTGAGTGGAAATAATGGATGTAGAGTGGATAAAATGTATGTAGATTTCATAAAAATGGATGTAGAGTGGATAAAATTGATGTAGAGCGGATAAAATGGATGTAGAGTGGATAAAATGGATGTAGAGTGGATAAAATGGATGTAGAGTTGATAAAAATGGATGTAGAGTGGATAAAAATGGATGTAGAGTGGATAAAATGGATGTAGAGTGGATAAAACGGATGTAGAGTGGATAAAAAAGGATGTAGAGGGGATAAAATGGATGTAGAGTGGATAAAATTGATGTAGAGTGGATAAAATGGATGTAGAGTGGATAAAAATGGATGTAGAGTGGATAAAATGGATGTAGAGTGGGTAAAATAGATGTAGAGTGGATAAAATGGATGTAGAGTTGATAAAAATGGATGTAGAGTGGACAAAATGGATGCAGAGCGGATAAAATGGATGTAGAGTGGATAAAATGGATGTAGAGTGGATAAAATTGATGTAGAGTGGATAAAATTGATGTAGAGTGGATAAAATTGATGTAGAGTGGATAAAATGGATGTAGAGTGGATAAAAATGGATGTAGAGAGGATAAAATGGATGTAGAGTGGATAAAAATGGATGTAGAGTGGATAAAAATGGATGTAGAGTGGATAAAATGGATGTAGAGTTGATAACAATGGATGTAGAGTGGATAAAATGAATGTAGAGTAGATACAATGGATGTAGAGTGGATAAAATGGATGTAGAGTTGATAAAATGGATGTAAAGTGGATAAAATGGATGTAGAGTTAATAAAAATGGATGTTGAGTGGAAATAATGGATGTAGAGAGGATAAAATGGATGTAGAGTGGATAAAATGTATGTAGAGTTCATAAAAATGGATGTAGAGTGGATAAAATTGATGTAGAGCGGATAAAATGGATGTAGAGTGGATAAAATGGATGTGGAGTGGATAACAATGGATGTAGAGTGGATAAAATGGATGTAGAGTTGATAAAAATGGATGTAGAGTGGATAAAATGGATGTAGAGTTGATAAAATGGATGTAAAGTGGATAAAATGGATGTAGAGTTAATAAAAATGGATGTAGAGTGGACAAAATGGATGTAGAGTGGATAAAAATGGATGTAGAGAGGATAAAATTGATGTAGAGCGGATAAAATGGATGTAGAGTGGATAAAATGGATGTGGAGTGGATAACAATGGATGTAGAGTGGATAAAATGGATGTAGAGTTGATAAAAATGGATGTAGAGTTAATAAAAATGGATGTTGAGTGGAAATAATGGATGTAGAGTGGATAAAATGTATGTAGATTTCATAAAAATGGATGTAGAGTGGATAAAATTGATGTAGAGCGGATAAAATGGATGTAGAGTGGATAAAATGGATGTAGAGTGGATAAAATGGATGTAGAGTTGATAAAAATGGATGTAGAGTGGATAAAAATGGATGTAGAGTGGATAAAATGGATGTAGAGTGGATAAAACGGATGTAGAGTGGATAAAAAAGGATGTAGAGGGGATAAAATGGATGTAGAGTGGATAAAATTGATGTAGAGTGGATAAAATGGATGTAGAGTGGATAAAAATGGATGTAGAGTGGATAAAATGGATGTAGAGTGGGTAAAATAGATGTAGAGTGGATAAAATGGATGTAGAGTTGATAAAAATGGATGTAGAGTGGACAAAATGGATGCAGAGCGGATAAAATGGATGTAGAGTGGATAAAATGGATGTAGAGTGGATAAAATTGATGTAGAGTGGATAAAATTGATGTAGAGTGGATAAAATTGATGTAGAGTGGATAAAATGGATGTAGAGTGGATAAAAATGGATGTAGAGAGGATAAAATGGATGTAGAGTGGATAAAAATGGATGTAGAGTGGATAAAATGGATGTAGAGTGGATAAAATGGATGTAGAGTGGATAAAAATGGATGTAGAGTGGATAAAATGGATGTAGAGTGGATAAAATGGATGTAGAGTGGATAAAATGGATGTAGAGTGGATAAAAATAGATGTAGAGTGGATAAAATGGATGTAGAGTGGATAAAACGGATGTAGAGTGGATAAAAAAGGATGTAGAGGGGATAAAATGGATGCAGAGTGGATAAAATTGATGTAGAGCGGATAAAATGGATGTAGAGTGGATAAAATGGATGTAGAGTGGATAAAATGGATGTAGAGTGGATAAAACGGATGTAGAGTGGATAAAAAAGGATGTAGAGGGGATAAAATGGATGTAGAGTGGATAAAATTGATGTAGAGTGGATAAAATGGATGTAGAGTGGATAAAAATGGATGTAGAGTGGATAAAATGGATGTAGAGTGGGTAAAATAGATGTAGAGTGGATAAAATGGATGTAGCGTTGATAAAAATGGATGTAGAGTGGATAAAATGGATGTAGAGTGGATAAAACGGATGTAGAGTGGATAAAAAAGGATGTAGAGGGGATAAAATGGATGTAGAGTGGATAAAATTGATGTAGAGTGGATAAAATGGATGTAGAGTGGATAAAAATGGATGTAGAGTGGATAAAATGGATGTAGAGTGGGTAAAATAGATGTAGAGTGGATAAAATGGATGTAGAGTTGATAAAAATGGATGTAGAGTGGACAAAATGGATGTAGAGCGGATAAAATGGATGTAGAGTGGATAAAATGGATGTAGAGTGGATAAAATTGATGTAGAGTGGATAAAATTGATGTAGAGTGGATAAAATGGATGTAGAGTGGATAAAATGAATGAAGAGTAAATAAAATGGATGTAGAGTGGATAAAATGGATGTAGAGTTGATAAAATGGATGTAAAGTGGATAAAATGGATGTAGAGTTAATAAAAATGGATGTAGAGTGGAAATAATGGATGTAGAAAGGATAAAATGGATGTAGAGTGGATAAAATGGATGTAGAGTGGATAAAAATGGATGTAGAGTATATAAAATGGATGTAGAGTATATAAAATGGATGTAGAGTGGATAAAAATGGATGTAGAGTGGATAAAATGGATGTAGAGTGGATAAAAATAGATGTAGAGTGGATAAAATGGATGTAGAGTGGATAAAACGGATGTAGAGTGGATAAAAAAGGATGTAGAGGGGATAAAATGGATGTAGAGTGGATAAAATTGATGTAGAGCGGATAAAATGGATGTAGAGTGGATAAAATGGATGTAGAGTTGATAACAATGGATGTAGAGTGGATAAAATGGATGTAGAGTGGATAAAACGGATGTAGAGTGGATATAAAAAGATGTAGAGGGGATAAAATGGATGTAGAGTGGATAAAATTGATGTAGAGTGGATAAAATGGATGTAGAGTGGATAAAAATGGATGTAGAGTGGATAAAATGGATGTAGAGTGGGTAAAATAGATGTAGAGTGAATAAAATGGATGTAGAGTTGATAAAAATGGATGTAGAGTGGACAAAATGGATGTAGAGCGGATAAAATGGATGTAGAGTGGATAAAATGGATGTAGAGTGGATAAAATTGATGTAGAGTGGATAAAATTGATGTAGAGAGGATAAAATGGATGTAGAGTGGATAAAAATGGATGTAGAGTGGATAAAATGGATGTAGAGTGGATAAAATGGATGTAGAGTGGATGAAATGGATGTAGAGTTGATAAAAATGGATGTAGAGTGGATAAAATGAATGTAGAGTAGATAAAATGGATGTAGAGTGGATAAAATGGATGTAGAGTTGATAAAATGGATGTAAAGTGGATAAAATGGATGTAGAGTTAATAAAAATGGATGTAGAGTGGATAAAAATGGATGTAGATTGGATAAAATGGATGTAGATTGGATAAAATGGATGTAGAGTGGATAAAAATGGATGTAGAGTGGATAAAAATGGATGTAGAGTATATAAAATGGATGTAGAGTATATAAAATGGATGTAGAGTGGATAAAAATGGATGTAGAGTGGATAAAATGGATGTAGAGTGGATAAAAATAGATGTAGAGTGGATAAAATGGATGTAGAGTGGATAAAACGGATGTAGAGTGGATAAAAAAGGATGTAGAGGGGATAAAATGGATGTAGAGTGGATAAAATTGATGTAGAGTTAATAAAAATGGATGTAGAGTGGACAAAATGGATGTAGAGTGGATAAAAATGGATGTAGAGTGGATAAAATGGATGTAGAGTTGATAACAATGGATGTAGAGTGGATAAAATGAATGTAGAGTAGATACAATGGATGTAGAGTGGATAAAATGGATGTAGAGTTGATAAAATGGATGTAGAGTGGATAAAATGGATGTAGAGTTAATAAAAATGGATGTTGAGTGGAAATAATGGATGTAGAGAGGATAAAATGGATGTAGAGTGGATAAAATGTATGTAGAGTTCATAAAAATGGATGTAGAGTGGATAAAATTGATGTAGAGCGGATAAAATGGATGTAGAGTGGATAAAATGGATGTGGAGTGGATAACAATGGATGTAGAGTGGATAAAATGGATGTAGAGTTGATAAAAATGGATGTAGAGTGGATAAAATGGATGTAGAGTTGATAAAATGGATGTAAAGTGGATAAAATGGATGTAGAGTTAATAAAAATGGATGTAGAGTGGACAAAATGGATGTAGAGTGGATAAAAATGGATGTAGAGAGGATAAAATTGATGTAGAGCGGATAAAATGGATGTAGAGTGGATAAAATGGATGTGGAGTGGATAACAATGGATGTAGATTGGATAAAATGGATGTAGAGTTGATAAAAATGGATGTAGAGTTAATAAAAATGGATGTTGAGTGGAAATAATGGATGTAGAGTGGATAAAATGTATGTAGATTTCATAAAAATGGATGTAGAGTGGATAAAATTGATGTAGAGCGGATAAAATGGATGTAGAGTGGATAAAATGGATGTAGAGTGGATAAAATGGATGTAGAGTTGATAAAAATGGATGTAGAGTGGATAAAAATGGATGTAGAGTGGATAAAATGGATGTAGAGTGGATAAAACGGATGTAGAGTGGATAAAAAAGGATGTAGAGGGGATAAAATGGATGTAGAGTGGATAAAATTGCAGTAGAGTGGATAAAATGGATGTAGAGTGGATAAAAATGGATGTAGAGTGGATAAAATGGATGTAGAGTGGGTAAAATAGATGTAGAGTGGATAAAATGGATGTAGAGTTGATAAAAATGGATGTAGAGTGGACAAAATGGATGCAGAGCGGATAAAATGGATGTAGAGTGGATAAAATGGATGTAGAGTGGATAAAATTGATGTAGAGTGGATAAAATTGATGTAGAGTGGATAAAATGGATGTAGAGTGGATAAAAATGGATGTAGAGAGGATAAAATGGATGTAGAGTGGATAAAAATGGATGTAGAGTGGATAAAATGGATGTAGAGTGGATAAAATGGATGTAGAGTGGATAAAAATGGATGTAGAGTGGATAAAATGGATGTAGAGTGGATAAAATGGATGTAGAGTGGATAAAATGGATGTAGAGTGGATAAAAATAGATGTAGAGTGGATAAAATGGATGTAGAGTGGATAAAACGGATGTAGAGTGGATAAAAAAGGATGTAGAGGGGATAAAATGGATGCAGAGTGGATAAAATTGATGTAGAGCGGATAAAATGGATGTAGAGTGGATAAAATGGATGTAGAGTGGATAAAATGGATGTAGAGTGGATAAAACGGATGTAGAGTGGATAAAAAAGGATGTAGAGGGGATAAAATGGATGTAGAGTGGATAAAATTGATGTAGAGTGGATAAAATGGATGTAGAGTGGATAAAAATGGATGTAGAGTGGATAAAATGGATGTAGAGTGGGTAAAATAGATGTAGAGTGGATAAAATGGATGTAGAGTTGATAAAAATGGATGTAGAGTGGACAAAATGGATGTAGAGTGGATAAAGTGGATGTAGAGTTGATAAAAATGGATGTAGAGTGGACAAAATGGATGTAGAGTGGATAAAAATGGATGTAGAGAGGATAAAATTGATGTAGAGCGGATAAAATGGATGTAGAGTGGATAAAATGGATGTAGAGTGGATAAAATGGATGTAGAGTATATAAAATGGATGTAGAGTGGATAAAAATGGATGTAGAGTGGATAAAATGGATGTAGAGTGGATAAAAATAGATGTAGAGTGGATAAAATGGATGTAGAGTATATAAAATGGATGTAGAGTGGATAAAAATGGATGTAGAGTGGATAAAATGGATGTAGAGTGGATAAAAATAGATGTAGAGTGGATAAAATGGATGTAGAGTGGATAAAACGGATGTAGAGTGGATAAAAAAGGATGTAGAGGGGATAAAATGGATGCAGAGTGGATAAAATTGATGTAGAGCGGATAAAATGGATGTAGAGTGGATAAAATGGATGTAGAGTGGATAAAATGGATGTAGAGTGGATAAAACGGATGTAGAGTGGATAAAAAAGGATGTAGAGGGGATAAAATGGATGTAGAGTGGATAAAATTGATGTAGAGTGGATAAAATGGATGTAGAGTTGATAAAATGGATGTAAAGTGGATAAAATGGATGTAGAGTTAATAAAAATGGATGTTGAGTGGAAATAATGGATGTAGAGAGGATAAAATGGATGTAGAGTGGATAAAATGTATGTAGAGTTCATAAAAATGGATGTAGAGTGGATAAAATTGATGTAGAGCGGATAAAATGGATGTAGAGTGGATAAAATGGATGTGGAGTGGATAACAATGGATGTAGAGTGGATAAAATGGATGTAGAGTTGATAAAAATGGATGTAGAGTGGATAAAATGGATGTAGAGTTGATAAAATGGATGTAAAGTGGATAAAATGGATGTAGAGTTAATAAAAATGGATGTAGAGTGGACAAAATGGATGTAGAGTGGATAAAAATGGATGTAGAGTGGATAAAATTGATGTAGAGCGGATAAAATGGATGTAGAGTGGATAAAATGGATGTGGAGTGGAAAACAATGGATGTAGAGTGGATAAAATGGATGTAGAGTGGATAAAATGGATGTAGAGTGGATAAAATGGATGTAGAGTTGATAAAAATGGATGTAGAGTGGATAAAATGAATGTAGAGTAGATAAAATGGATGTAGAGTGGATAAAATGGATGTAGAGTTGATAAAATGGATGTAAAGTGGATAAAATGGATGTAGAGTTAATAAAAATGGATGTAGAGTGGAAATAATGGATGTAGAGAGGATAAAATGGATGTAGAGTGGATAAAATTGATGTAGAGTGGATAAAATTGATGTAGAGAGGATAAAATGGATGTAGAGTGGATAAAAATGGATGTAGAGTGGATAAAATGGATGTAGAGTGGATAAAATGGATGTAAAGTGGATAAAATGGATGTAGAGTTAATAAAAATGGATGTAGAGTGGAAATAATGGATGTAGAGAGGATAAAATGGATGTAGAGTGGATAAAATGGATGTAGAGTTCATAAAAATGGATGTAGAGTGGATAAAAATGGATGTAGATTGGATAAAATGGATGTAGATTGGATAAAATGGATGTAGAGTGGATAAAAATGGATGTAGAGTGGATGAAAATGGATGTAGAGTATATAAAATGGATGTAGAGTATATAAAATGGATGTAGAGTGGATAAAATGGATGTAGAGTTGATAAAAATGGATGTAGAGTTAATAAAAATGGATGTAGAGTGGAAATAATGGATGTAGAGTGGATAAAATGTATGTAGAGTTCATAAAAATGGATGTAGAGTGGATAAAATTGATGTAGAGCGGATAAAATGGATGTAGAGTGGATAAAATGGATGTAGAGTGGATAAAATGGATGTAGAGTTGATAAAAATGGATGTAGAGTGGATAAAAATGGATGTAGAGTGGATAAAATGGATGTAGAGTGGATAAAACGGATGTAGAGTGGATAAAAAAGGATGTAGAGGGGATAAAATGGATGTAGAGTGGATAAAATTGATGTAGAGTGGATAAAATGGATGTAGAGTGGATAAAAATGGATGTAGAGAGGATAAAATTGATGTAGAGCGGATAAAATGGATGTAGAGTGGATAAAATGGATGTGGAGTGGATAACAATGGATGTAGAGTGGATAAAATGGATGTAGAGTTGATAAAAATGGATGTAGAGTTAATAAAAATGGATGTTGAGTGGAAATAATGGATGTAGAGTGGATAAAATGTATGTAGAGTTCATAAAAATGGATGTAGAGTGGATAAAATGGATGTAGAGTTGATAAAAATGGATGTAGAGTGGATAAAAATGGATGTAGAGTGGATAAAATGGATGTAGAGTGGATAAAACGGATGTAGAGTGGATAAAAAAGGATGTAGAGGGGATAAAATGGATGTAGAGTGGATAAAATTGATGTAGAGTGGATAAAATGGATGTAGAGTGGATAAAAATGGATGTAGAGTGGATAAAATGGATGTAGAGTGGGTAAAATAGATGTAGAGTGGATAAAATGGATGTAGAGTTGATAAAAATGGATGTAGAGTGGACAAAATGGATGTAGAGCGGATAAAATGGATGTAGAGTGGATAAAATGGATGTAGAGTGGATAAAATTGATGTAGAGTGGATAAAATTGATGTAGAGTGGATAAAATTGATGTAGAGTGGATAAAATGGATGTAGAGTGGATAAAAATGGATGTAGAGAGGATAAAATGGATGTAGAGTGGATAAAAATGGATGTAGAGTGGATAAAATGGATGTAGAGTGGATAAAATGGATGTAGAGTGGATAAAAATGGATGTAGAGTGGATAAAATGGATGTAGAGTGGATAAAATGGATGTAGAGTGGATGAAATGGATGTAGAGTTGATAAAAATGGATGTAGAGTGGATAAAATGAATGTAGAGTAGATAAAATGGATGTAGAGGGGATAAAATGGATGTAGAGTTGATAAAATGGATGTAAAGTGGATAAAATGGATGTAGAGTTAATAAAAATGGATGTAGAGTGGAAATAATGGATGTAGAGAGGATAAAATGGATGTAGAGTGGATAAAATTGATGTAGAGTGGATAAAATTGATGTAGAGAGGATAAAATGGATGTAGAGTGGATAAAAATGGATGTAGAGTGGATAAAATGGATGTAGAGTGGATAAAATGGATGTAGAGTGGATGAAAATGGATGTAGAGTATATAAAATGGATGTAGAGTATATAAAATGGATGTAGAGTGGATAAAATGGATGTAGAGTGGATGAAATGGATGTAGAGTTGATAAAAATGGATGTAGAGTGGATAAAATGAATGTAGAGTAGATAAAATGGATGTAGAGTGGATAAAATGGATGTAGAGTTGATAAAATGGATGTAAAGTGGATAAAATGGATGTAGAGTTAATAAAAATGGATGTAGAGTGGAAATAATGGATGTAGAGAGGATAAAATGGATGTAGAGTGGATAAAATGGATGTAGAGTTCATAAAAATGGATGTAGAGTGGATAAAAATGGATGTAGATTGGATAAAATGGATGTAGATTGGATAAAATGGATGTAGAGTGGATAAAAATGGATGTAGAGTGGATGAAAATGGATGTAGAGTATATAAAATGGATGTAGAGTATATAAAATGGATGTAGAGTGGATAAAATGGATGTAGAGTTGATAAAAATGGATGTAGAGTTAATAAAAATGGATGTTGAGTGGAAATAATGGATGTAGAGTGGATAAAATGTATGTAGAGTTCATAAAAATGGATGTAGAGTGGATAAAATTGATGTAGAGCGGATAAAATGGATGTAGAGTGGATAAAATGGATGTAGAGTGGATAAAATGGATGTAGAGTTGATAAAAATGGATGTAGAGTGGATAAAAATGGATGTAGAGTGGATAAAATGGATGTAGAGTGGATAAAACGGATGTAGAGTGGATAAAAAAGGATGTAGAGGGGATAAAATGGATGTAGAGTGGATAAAATTGATGTAGAGTGGATAAAATGGATGTAGAGTGGATAAAAATGGATGTAGAGTGGATAAAATGGATGTAGAGTGGGTAAAATAGATGTAGAGTGGATAAAATGGATGTAGAGTTGATAAAAATGGATGTAGAGTGGACAAAATGGATGTAGAGCGGATAAAATGGATGTAGAGTGGATAAAATGGATGTAGAGTGGATAAAATTGATGTAGAGTGGATAAAATGGATGTAGAGTGGATAAAATGAATGAAGAGTAAATAAAATGGATGTAGAGTGGATAAAATGGATGTAGAGTTGATAAAATGGATGTAAAGTGGATAAAATGGATGTAGAGTTAATAAAAATGGATGTAGAGTGGAAATAATGGATGTAGAAAGGATAAAATGGATGTAGAGTGGATAAAATGGATGTAGAGTGGATAAAAATGGATGTAGAGTATATAAAATGGATGTAGAGTGGATAAAAATGGATGTAGAGTGGATAAAATGGATGTAGAGTGGATAAAAATAGATGTAGAGTGGATAAAATGGATGTAGAGTGGATAAAACGGATGTAGAGTGGATAAAAAAGGATGTAGAGGGGATAAAATGGATGTAGAGTGGATAAAATTGATGTAGAGCGGATAAAATGGATGTAGAGTGGATAAAATGGATGTAGAGTTGATAACAATGGATGTAGAGTGGATAAAATGGATGTAGAGTGGATAAAACGGATGTAGAGTGGATATAAAAAGATGTAGAGGGGATAAAATGGATGTAGAGTGGATAAAATTGATGTAGAGTGGATAAAATGGATGTAGAGTGGATAAAAATGGATGTAGAGTGGATAAAATGGATGTAGAGTGGGTAAAATAGATGTAGAGTGAATAAAATGGATGTAGAGTTGATAAAAATGGATGTAGAGTGGACAAAATGGATGTAGAGCGGATAAAATGGATGTAGAGTGGATAAAACGGATGTAGAGTGGATATAAAAAGATGTAGAGGGGATAAAATGGATGTAGAGTGGATAAAATTGATGTAGAGTGGATAAAATGGATGTAGAGAGGATAAAATGGATGTAGAGTGGATAAAAATGGATGTAGAGTGGATAAAATGGATGTAGAGTGGATAAAATGGATGTAGAGTGGATGAAATGGATGTAGAGTTGATAAAAATGGATGTAGAGTGGATAAAATGAATGTAGAGTAGATAAAATGGATGTAGAGTGGATAAAATGGATGTAGAGTGGATAAAAATGGATGTAGAGTGGATAAAAATGGATGTAGAGTATATAAAATGGATGTAGAGTATATAAAATGGATGTAGAGTGGATAAAAATGGATGTAGAGTGGATAAAATGGATGTAGAGTATATAAAATGGATGTAGAGTGGATAAAAATGGATGTAGAGTGGATAAAATGGATGTAGAGTGGATAAAAATAGATGTAGAGTGGATAAAATGGATGTAGAGTGGATAAAACGGATGTAGAGTGGATAAAAAAGGATGTAGAGGGGATAAAATGGATGTAGAGTGGATAAAATTGATGTAGAGTTAATAAAAATGGATGTAGAGTGGATAAAATGGATGTAGAGTGGATAAAAATGGATGTAGAGTGGATAAAATGGATGTAGAGTGGATAAAAATGGATGTAGAGTGGATAAAATGAATGTAGAGTTGATACAATGGATGTAGAGTGGATAAAATGGATGTAGAGTTGATAAAATGGATGTAAAGTGGATAAAATGGATGTAGAGTTAATAAAAATGGATGTTGAGTGGAAATAATGGATGTAGAGAGGATAAAATGGATGTAGAGTGGATAAAATGTATGTAGAGTTCATAAAAATGGATGTAGAGTGGATAAAATTGATGTAGAGCGGATAAAATGGATGTAGAGTGGATAAAATGGATGTGGAGTGGATAACAATGGATGTAGAGTGGATAAAATGGATGTAGAGTTGATAAAAATGGATGTAGAGTGGATAAAATGGATGTAGAGTTGATAAAATGGATGTAAAGTGGATAAAATGGATGTAGAGTTAATAAAAATGGATGTAGAGTGGACAAAATGGATGTAGAGTGGATAAAAATGGATGTAGAGAGGATAAAATTGATGTAGAGCGGATAAAATGGATGTAGAGTGGATAAAATGGATGTGGAGTGGATAACAATGGATGTAGAGTGGATAAAATGGATGTAGAGTTGATAAAAATGGATGTAGAGTTAATAAAAATGGATGTTGAGTGGAAATAATGGATGTAGAGTGGATAAAATGTATGTAGATTTCATAAAAATGGATGTAGAGTGGATAAAATTGATGTAGAGCGGATAAAATGGATGTAGAGTGGATAAAATGGATGTAGAGTGGATAAAATGGATGTAGAGTTGATAAAAATGGATGTAGAGTGGATAAAAATGGATGTAGAGTGGATAAAATGGATGTAGAGTGGATAAAACGGATGTAGAGTGGATAAAAAAGGATGTAGAGGGGATAAAATGGATGTAGAGTGGATAAAATTGATGTAGAGTGGATAAAATGGATGTAGAGTGGATAAAAATGGATGTAGAGTGGATAAAATGGATGTAGAGTGGGTAAAATAGATGTAGAGTGGATAAAATGGATGTAGAGTTGATAAAAATGGATGTAGAGTGGACAAAATGGATGCAGAGCGGATAAAATGGATGTAGAGTGGATAAAATGGATGTAGAGTGGATAAAATTGATGTAGAGTGGATAAAATTGATGTAGAGTGGATAAAATTGATGTAGAGTGGATAAAATGGATGTAGAGTGGATAAAAATGGATGTAGAGAGGATAAAATGGATGTAGAGTGGATAAAAATGGATGTAGAGTGGATAAAATGGATGTAGAGTGGATAAAATGGATGTAGAGTGGATAAAAATGGATGTAGAGTGGATAAAATGGATGTAGAGTGGATAAAATGGATGTAGAGTGGATAAAATGGATGTAGAGTGGATAAAAATAGATGTAGAGTGGATAAAATGGATGTAGAGTGGATAAAACGGATGTAGAGTGGATAAAAAAGGATGTAGAGGGGATAAAATGGATGCAGAGTGGATAAAATTGATGTAGAGCGGATAAAATGGATGTAGAGTGGATAAAATGGATGTAGAGTGGATAAAATGGATGTAGAGTGGATAAAACGGATGTAGAGTGGATAAAAAAGGATGTAGAGGGGATAAAATGGATGTAGAGTGGATAAAATTGATGTAGAGTGGATAAAATGGATGTAGAGTGGATAAAAATGGATGTAGAGTGGATAAAATGGATGTAGAGTGGGTAAAATAGATGTAGAGTGGATAAAATGGATGTAGCGTTGATAAAAATGGATGTAGAGTGGACAAAATGGATGTAGAGTGGATAAAGTGGATGTAGAGTTGATAAAAATGGATGTAGAGTGGACAAAATGGATGTAGAGTGGATAAAAATGGATGTAGAGAGGATAAAATTGATGTAGAGCGGATAAAATGGATGTAGAGTGGATAAAATGGATGTGGAGTGGATAACAATGGATGTAGAGTGGATAAAATGGATGTAGAGTATATAAAATGGATGTAGAGTGGATAAAAATGGATGTAGAGTGGATAAAATGGATGTAGAGTGGATAAAAATAGATGTAGAGTGGATAAAATGGATGTAGAGTATATAAAATGGATGTAGAGTGGATAAAAATGGATGTAGAGTGGATAAAATGGATGTAGAGTGGATAAAAATAGATGTAGAGTGGATAAAATGGATGTAGAGTGGATAAAACGGATGTAGAGTGGATAAAAAAGGATGTAGAGGGGATAAAATGGATGCAGAGTGGATAAAATTGATGTAGAGCGGATAAAATGGATGTAGAGTGGATAAAATGGATGTAGAGTGGATAAAATGGATGTAGAGTGGATAAAACGGATGTAGAGTGGATAAAAAAGGATGTAGAGGGGATAAAATGGATGTAGAGTGGATAAAATTGATGTAGAGTGGATAAAATGGATGTAGAGTGGATAAAAATGGATGTAGAGTGGATAAAATGGATGTAGAGTGGGTAAAATAGATGTAGAGTGGATAAAATGGATGTAGAGTTGATAAAAATGGATGTAGAGTGGACAAAATGGATGTAGAGCGGATAAAATGGATGTAGAGTGGATAAAATGGATGTAGAGTGGATAAAATTGATGTAGAGTGGATAAAATTGATGTAGAGTGGATAAAATGGATGTAGAGTGGATAAAATGGATGTAGAGTGGATAAAAATGGATGTAGAGAGGATAAAATGGATGTAGAGTGGATAAAAATGGATGTAGAGTGGATAAAATGGATGTAGAGTTGATAAAAATGGATGTAGAGTGGATAAAATGAATGAAGAGTAAATAAAATGGATGTAGAGTGGATAAAATGGATGTAGAGTTGATAAAATGGATGTAAAGTGGATAAAATGGATGTAGAGTTAATAAAAATGGATGTAGAGTGGAAATAATGGATGTAGAGAGGATAAAATGGATGTAGAGTGGATAAAATGGATGTAGAGTGGATAAAAATGGATGTAGAGTATATAAAATGGATGTAGAGTATATAAAATGGATGTAGAGTGGATAAAAATGGATGTAGAGTGGATAAAATGGATGTAGAGTGGATAAAAATAGATGTAGAGTGGATAAAATGGATGTAGAGTGGATAAAACGGATGTAGAGTGGATAAAAAAGGATGTAGAGGGGATAAAATGGATGTAGAGTGGATAAAATTGATGTAGAGCGGATAAAATGGATGTAGAGTGGATAAAATGGATGTAGAGTTGATAACAATGGATGTAGAGTGGATAAAATGGATGTAGAGTTGATAAAAATGGATGTAGAGTGGATAAAAATGGATGTAGAGTGGATAAAATGGATGTAGAGTGGATAAAACGGATGTAGAGTGGATATAAAAAGATGTAGAGGGGATAAAATGGATGTAGAGTGGATAAAATTGATGTAGAGTGGATAAAATGGATGTAGAGTGGATAAAAATGGATGTAGAGTGGATAAAATGGATGTAGAGTGGGTAAAATAGATGTAGAGTGAATAAAATGGATGTAGAGTTGATAAAAATGGATGTAGAGTGGACAAAATGGATGTAGAGCGGATAAAATGGATGTAGAGTGGATAAAATGGATGTAGAGTGGATAAAATTGATGTAGAGTGGATAAAATTGATGTAGAGTGGATAAAATGGATGTAGAGTGGATAAAATGGATGTAGAGTTGATAACAATGGATGTAGAGTGGATAAAATGGATGTAGAGTTGATAAAAATGGATGTAGAGTGGATAAAAATGGATGTAGAGTGGATAAAATGGATGTAGAGTGGATAAAACGGATGTAGAGTGGATATAAAAAGATGTAGAGGGGATAAAATGGATGTAGAGTGGATAAAATTGATGTAGAGTGGATAAAATGGATGTAGAGTGGATAAAAATGGATGTAGAGTGGATAAAATGGATGTAGAGTGGGTAAAATAGATGTAGAGTGAATAAAATGGATGTAGAGTTGATAAAAATGGATGTAGAGAGGATAAAATGGATGTAGAGTGGATAAAAATGGATGTAGAGTGGATAAAATGGATGTAGAGTTGATAAAAATGGATGTAGAGTGGATAAAATGAATGAAGAGTAAATAAAATGGATGTAGAGTGGATAAAATGGATGTAGAGTTGATAAAATGGATGTAAAGTGGATAAAATGGATGTAGAGTTAATAAAAATGGATGTAGAGTGGAAATAATGGATGTAGAGAGGATAAAATGGATGTAGAGTGGATAAAATGGATGTAGAGTGGATAAAAATAGATGTAGAGTGGATAAAATGGATGTAGAGTGGATAAAACGGATGTAGAGTGGATAAAAAAGGATGTAGAGGGGATAAAATGGATGTAGAGTGGATAAAATTGATGTAGAGTTAATAAAAATGGATGTAGAGTGGAAATAATGGATGTAGAGTGGATAAAATGGATGTAGAGTGGGTAAAATAGATGTAGAGTGGATAAAATGGATGTAGAGTTGATAAAAATGGATGTAGAGTGGACAAAATGGATGTAGAGCGGATAAAATGGATGTAGAGTGGATAAAATGGATGTAGAGTGGATAAAATTGATGTAGAGTGGATAAAATTGATGTAGAGAGGATAAAATGGATGTAGAGTGGATAAAAATGGATGTAGAGTGGATAAAATGGATGTAGAGTGGATAAAATGGATGTAGAGTGGATGAAATGGATGTAGAGTTGATAAAAATGGATGTAGAGTGGATAAAATGAATGTAGAGTAGATAAAATGGATGTAGAGTGGATAAAATGGATGTAGAGTTGATAAAATGGATGTAAAGTGGATAAAATGGATGTAGAGTTAATAAAAATGGATGTAGAGTGGATAAAAATGGATGTAGATTGGATAAAATGGATGTAGATTGGATAAAATGGATGTAGAGTGGATAAAAATGGATGTAGAGTGGATAAAAATGGATGTAGAGTATATAAAATGGATGTAGAGTATATAAAATGGATGTAGAGTGGTTAAAAATGGATGTAGAGTGGATAAAATGGATGTAGAGTGGATAAAAATAGATGTAGAGTGGATAAAATGGATGTAGAGTGGATAAAACGGATGTAGAGTGGATAAAAAAGGATGTAGAGGGGATAAAATGGATGTAGAGTGGATAAAATTGATGTAGAGTTAATAAAAATGGATGTAGAGTGGACAAAATGGATGTAGAGTGGATAAAAATGGATGTAGAGTGGATAAAATGGATGTAGAGTTGATAACAATGGATGTAGAGTGGATAAAATGAATGTAGAGTAGATACAATGGATGTAGAGTGGATAAAATGGATGTAGAGTTGATAAAATGGATGTAAAGTGGATAAAATGGATGTAGAGTTAATAAAAATGGATGTTGAGTGGAAATAATGGATGTAGAGAGGATAAAATGGATGTAGAGTGGATAAAATGTATGTAGAGTTCATAAAAATGGATGTAGAGTGGATAAAATTGATGTAGAGCGGATAAAATGGATGTAGAGTGGATAAAATGGATGTGGAGTGGATAACAATGGATGTAGAGTGGATAAAATGGATGTAGAGTTGATAAAAATGGATTTAGAGTGGATAAAATGGATGTAGAGTTGATAAAATGGATGTAAAGTGGATAAAATGGATGTAGAGTTAATAAAAATGGATGTAGAGTGGACAAAATGGATGTAGAGTGGATAAAAATGGATGTAGAGAGGATAAAATTGATGTAGAGCGGATAAAATGGATGTAGAGTGGATAAAATGGATGTGGAGTGGATAACAATGGATGTAGAGTGGATAAAATGGATGTAGAGTGGATAAAATGGATGTGGAGTGGATAACAATGGATGTAGAGTGGATAAAATGGATGTAGAGTTGATAAAAATGGATGTAGAGTGGATAAAATGGATGTAGAGTTGATAAAATGGATGTAAAGTGGATAAAATGGATGTAGAGTTAATAAAAATGGATGTAGAGTGGACAAAATGGATGTAGAGTGGATAAAAATGGATGTAGAGAGGATAAAATTGATGTAGAGCGGATAAAATGGATGTAGAGTGGATAAAATGGATGTGGAGTGGATAACAATGGATGTAGAGTGGATAAAATGGATGTAGAGTTGATAAAAATGGATGTAGAGTTCATAAAAATGGATGTAGAGTGGATAAAATTGATGTAGAGCGGATAAAATGGATGTAGAGTGGATAAAATGGATGTGGAGTGGATAACAATGGATGTAGAGTGGATAAAATGGATGTAGAGTTGATAAAAATGGATGTAGAGTGGATAAAATGGATGTAGAGTTGATAAAATGGATGTAAAGTGGATAAAATGGATGTAGAGTTAATAAAAATGGATGTAGAGTGGACAAAATGGATGTAGAGTGGATAAAAATGGATGTAGAGAGGATAAAATGGATGTAGAGCGGATAAAATGGATGTAGAGTGGATAAAATGGATGTGGAGTGGATAACAATGGATGTAGAGTGGATAAAATGGATGTAGAGTTGATAAAAATGGATGTAGAGTTAATAAAAATGGATGTTGAGTGGAAATAATGGATGTAGAGTGGATAAAATGTATGTAGATTTCATAAAAATGGATGTAGAGTGGATAAAATTGATGTAGAGCGGATAAAATGGATGTAGAGTGGATAAAATGGATGTAGAGTGGATAAAATGGATGTAGAGTTGATAAAAATGGATGTAGAGTGGATAAAAATGGATGTAGAGTGGATAAAATGGATGTAGAGTGGATAAAACGGATGTAGAGTGGATAAAAAAGGATGTAGAGGGGATAAAATGGATGTAGAGTGGATAAAATTGCAGTAGAGTGGATAAAATGGATGTAGAGTGGATAAAAATGGATGTAGAGTGGATAAAATGGATGTAGAGTGGGTAAAATAGATGTAGAGTGGATAAAATGGATGTAGAGTTGATAAAAATGGATGTAGAGTGGACAAAATGGATGCAGAGCGGATAAAATGGATGTAGAGTGGATAAAATGGATGTAGAGTGGATAAAATTGATGTAGAGTGGATAAAATTGATGTAGAGTGGATAAAATGGATGTAGAGTGGATAAAAATGGATGTAGAGAGGATAAAATGGATGTAGAGTGGATAAAAATGGATGTAGAGTGGATAAAATGGATGTAGAGTGGATAAAATGGATGTAGAGTGGATAAAAATGGATGTAGAGTGGATAAAATGGATGTAGAGTGGATAAAATGGATGTAGAGTGGATAAAATGGATGTAGAGTGGATAAAAATAGATGTAGAGTGGATAAAATGGATGTAGAGTGGATAAAACGGATGTAGAGTGGATAAAAAAGGATGTAGAGGGGATAAAATGGATGCAGAGTGGATAAAATTGATGTAGAGCGGATAAAATGGATGTAGAGTGGATAAAATGGATGTAGAGTGGATAAAATGGATGTAGAGTGGATAAAACGGATGTAGAGTGGATAAAAAAGGATGTAGAGGGGATAAAATGGATGTAGAGTGGATAAAATTGATGTAGAGTGGATAAAATGGATGTAGAGTGGATAAAAATGGATGTAGAGTGGATAAAATGGATGTAGAGTGGGTAAAATAGATGTAGAGTGGATAAAATGGATGTAGCGTTGATAAAAATGGATGTAGAGTGGACAAAATGGATGTAGAGTGGATAAAGTGGATGTAGAGTTGATAAAAATGGATGTAGAGTGGACAAAATGGATGTAGAGTGGATAAAAATGGATGTAGAGAGGATAAAATTGATGTAGAGCGGATAAAATGGATGTAGAGTGGATAAAATGGATGTAGAGTGGATAAAATGGATGTAGAGTATATAAAATGGATGTAGAGTGGATAAAAATGGATGTAGAGTGGATAAAATGGATGTAGAGTGGATAAAAATAGATGTAGAGTGGATAAAATGGATGTAGAGTATATAAAATGGATGTAGAGTGGATAAAAATGGATGTAGAGTGGATAAAATGGATGTAGAGTGGATAAAAATAGATGTAGAGTGGATAAAATGGATGTAGAGTGGATAAAACGGATGTAGAGTGGATAAAAAAGGATGTAGAGGGGATAAAATGGATGCAGAGTGGATAAAATTGATGTAGAGCGGATAAAATGGATGTAGAGTGGATAAAATGGATGTAGAGTGGATAAAATGGATGTAGAGTGGATAAAACGGATGTAGAGTGGATAAAAAAGGATGTAGAGGGGATAAAATGGATGTAGAGTGGATAAAATTGATGTAGAGTGGATAAAATGGATGTAGAGTTGATAAAATGGATGTAAAGTGGATAAAATGGATGTAGAGTTAATAAAAATGGATGTTGAGTGGAAATAATGGATGTAGAGAGGATAAAATGGATGTAGAGTGGATAAAATGTATGTAGAGTTCATAAAAATGGATGTAGAGTGGATAAAATTGATGTAGAGCGGATAAAATGGATGTAGAGTGGATAAAATGGATGTGGAGTGGATAACAATGGATGTAGAGTGGATAAAATGGATGTAGAGTTGATAAAAATGGATTTAGAGTGGATAAAATGGATGTAGAGTTGATAAAATGGATGTAAAGTGGATAAAATGGATGTAGAGTTAATAAAAATGGATGTAGAGTGGACAAAATGGATGTAGAGTGGATAAAAATGGATGTAGAGTGGATAAAATTGATGTAGAGCGGATAAAATGGATGTAGAGTGGATAAAATGGATGTGGAGTGGATAACAATGGATGTAGAGTGGATAAAATGGATGTAGAGTGGATAAAATGGATGTGGAGTGGATAACAATGGATGTAGAGTGGATAAAATGGATGTAGAGTTGATAAAAATGGATGTAGAGTGGATAAAATGGATGTAGAGTTGATAAAATGGATGTAAAGTGGATAAAATGGATGTAGAGTTAATAAAAATGGATGTAGAGTGGACAAAATGGATGTAGAGTGGATAAAAATGGATGTAGAGAGGATAAAATTGATGTAGAGCGGATAAAATGGATGTAGAGTGGATAAAATGGATGTGGAGTGGATAACAATGGATGTAGAGTGGATAAAATGGATGTAGAGTTGATAAAAATGGATGTAGAGTTCATAAAAATGGATGTAGAGTGGATAAAATTGATGTAGAGCGGATAAAATGGATGTAGAGTGGATAAAATGGATGTGGAGTGGATAACAATGGATGTAGAGTGGATAAAATGGATGTAGAGTTGATAAAAATGGATGTAGAGTGGATAAAATGGATGTAGAGTTGATAAAATGGATGTAAAGTGGATAAAATGGATGTAGAGTTAATAAAAATGGATGTAGAGTGGACAAAATGGATGTAGAGTGGATAAAAATGGATGTAGAGAGGATAAAATTGATGTAGAGCGGATAAAATGGATGTAGAGTGGATAAAATGGATGTGGTGTGGATAACAATGGATGTAGAGTGGATAAAATGGATGTAGAGTTGATAAAAATGGATGTAGAGTTAATAAAAATGGATGTTGAGTGGAAATAATGGATGTAGAGTGGATAAAATGTATGTAGATTTCATAAAAATGGATGTAGAGTGGATAAAATTGATGTAGAGCGGATAAAATGGATGTAGAGTGGATAAAATGGATGTAGAGTGGATAAAATGGATGTAGAGTTGATAAAAATGGATGTAGAGTGGATAAAAATGGATGTAGAGTGGATAAAATGGATGTAGAGTGGATAAAACGGATGTAGAGTGGATAAAAAAGGATGTAGAGGGGATAAAATGGATGTAGAGTGGATAAAATTGCAGTAGAGTGGATAAAATGGATGTAGAGTGGATAAAAATGGATGTAGAGTGGATAAAATGGATGTAGAGTGGGTAAAATAGATGTAGAGTGGATAAAATGGATGTAGAGTTGATAAAAATGGATGTAGAGTGGACAAAATGGATGCAGAGCGGATAAAATGGATGTAGAGTGGATAAAATGGATGTAGAGTGGATAAAATTGATGTAGAGTGGATAAAATTGATGTAGAGTGGATAAAATGGATGTAGAGTGGATAAAAATGGATGTAGAGAGGATAAAATATATGTAGAGTGGATAAAAATGGATGTAGCGTGGATAAAATGGATGTAGAGTGGATAAAATGGATGTAGAGTGGATAAAAATGGATGTAGAGTGGATAAAATGGATGTAGAGTGGATAAAATGGATGTAGAGTGGATAAAATGGATGTAGAGTGGATAAAAATAGATGTAGAGTGGATAAAATGGATGTAGAGTGGATAAAACGGATGTAGAGTGGATAAAAAAGGATGTAGAGGGGATAAAATGGATGCAGAGTGGATAAAATTGATGTAGAGCGGATAAAATGGATGTAGAGTGGATAAAATGGATGTAGAGTGGATAAAATGGATGTAGAGTGGATAAAACGGATGTAGAGTGGATAAAAAAGGATGTAGAGGGGATAAAATGGATGTAGAGTGGATAAAATTGATGTAGAGTGGATAAAATGGATGTAGAGTGGATAAAAATGGATGTAGAGTGGATAAAATGGATGTAGAGTGGGTAAAATAGATGTAGAGTGGATAAAATGGATGTAGCGTTGATAAAAATGGATGTAGAGTGGACAAAATGGATGTAGAGTGGATAAAGTGGATGTAGAGTTGATAAAAATGGATGTAGAGTGGACAAAATGGATGTAGAGTGGATAAAAATGGATGTAGAGAGGATAAAATTGATGTAGAGCGGATAAAATGGATGTAGAGTGGATAAAATGGATGTAGAGTGGATAAAATGGATGTAGAGTATATAAAATGGATGTAGAGTGGATAAAAATGGATGTAGAGTGGATAAAATGGATGTAGAGTGGATAAAAATAGATGTAGAGTGGATAAAATGGATGTAGAGTATATAAAATGGATGTAGAGTGGATAAAAATGGATGTAGAGTGGATAAAATGGATGTAGAGTGGATAAAAATAGATGTAGAGTGGATAAAATGGATGTAGAGTGGATAAAACGGATGTAGAGTGGATAAAAAAGGATGTAGAGGGGATAAAATGGATGCAGAGTGGATAAAATTGATGTAGAGCGGATAAAATGGATGTAGAGTGGATAAAATGGATGTAGAGTGGATAAAATGGATGTAGAGTGGATAAAACGGATGTAGAGTGGATAAAAAAGGATGTAGAGGGGATAAAATGGATGTAGAGTGGATAAAATTGATGTAGAGTGGATAAAATGGATGTAGAGTTGATAAAATGGATGTAAAGTGGATAAAATGGATGTAGAGTTAATAAAAATGGATGTTGAGTGGAAATAATGGATGTAGAGAGGATAAAATGGATGTAGAGTGGATAAAATGTATGTAGAGTTCATAAAAATGGATGTAGAGTGGATAAAATTGATGTAGAGCGGATAAAATGGATGTAGAGTGGATAAAATGGATGTGGAGTGGATAACAATGGATGTAGAGTGGATAAAATGGATGTAGAGTTGATAAAAATGGATGTAGAGTGGATAAAATGGATGTAGAGTTGATAAAATGGATGTAAAGTGGATAAAATGGATGTAGAGTTAATAAAAATGGATGTAGAGTGGACAAAATGGATGTAGAGTGGATAAAAATGGATGTAGAGAGGATAAAATTGATGTAGAGCGGATAAAATGGATGTAGAGTGGATAAAATGGATGTGGAGTGGAAAACAATGGATGTAGAGTGGATAAAATGGATGTAGAGTGGATAAAATGGATGTAGAGTGGATGAAATGGATGTAGAGTTGATAAAAATGGATGTAGAGTGGATAAAATGAATGTAGAGTAGATAAAATGGATGTAGAGTGGATAAAATGGATGTAGAGTTGATAAAATGGATGTAAAGTGGATAAAATGGATGTAGAGTTAATAAAAATGGATGTAGAGTGGAAATAATGGATGTAGAGAGGATAAAATGGATGTAGAGTGGATAAAATTGATGTAGAGTGGATAAAATTGATGTAGAGAGGATAAAATGGATGTAGAGTGGATAAAAATGGATGTAGAGTGGATAAAATGGATGTAGAGTGGATAAAATGGATGTAAAGTGGATAAAATGGATGTAGAGTTAATAAAAATGGATGTAGAGTGGAAATAATGGATGTAGAGAGGATAAAATGGATGTAGAGTGGATAAAATGGATGTAGAGTTCATAAAAATGGATGTAGAGTGGATAAAAATGGATGTAGATTGGATAAAATGGATGTAGATTGGATAAAATGGATGTAGAGTGGATAAAAATGGATGTAGAGTGGATGAAAATGGATGTAGAGTATATAAAATGGATGTAGAGTATATAAAATGGATGTAGAGTGGATAAAATGGATGTAGAGTTGATAAAAATGGATGTAGAGTTAATAAAAATGGATGTTGAGTGGAAATAATGGATGTAGAGTGGATAAAATGTATGTAGAGTTCATAAAAATGGATGTAGAGTGGATAAAATTGATGTAGAGCGGATAAAATGGATGTAGAGTGGATAAAATGGATGTAGAGTGGATAAAATGGATGTAGAGTTGATAAAAATGGATGTAGAGTGGATAAAAATGGATGTAGAGTGGATAAAATGGATGTAGAGTGGATAAAACGGATGTAGAGTGGATAAAAAAGGATGTAGAGGGGATAAAATGGATGTAGAGTGGATAAAATTGATGTAGAGTGGATAAAATGGATGTAGAGTGGATAAAAATGGATGTAGAGAGGATAAAATTGATGTAGAGCGGATAAAATGGATGTAGAGTGGATAAAATGGATGTGGAGTGGATAACAATGGATGTAGAGTGGATAAAATGGATGTAGAGTTGATAAAAATGGATGTAGAGTTAATAAAAATGGATGTTGAGTGGAAATAATGGATGTAGAGTGGATAAAATGTATGTAGAGTTCATAAAAATGGATGTAGAGTGGATAAAATGGATGTAGAGTTGATAAAAATGGATGTAGAGTGGATAAAAATGGATGTAGAGTGGATAAAATGGATGTAGAGTGGATAAAACGGATGTAGAGTGGATAAAAAAGGATGTAGAGGGGATAAAATGGATGTAGAGTGGATAAAATTGATGTAGAGTGGATAAAATGGATGTAGAGTGGATAAAAATGGATGTAGAGTGGATAAAATGGATGTAGAGTGGGTAAAATAGATGTAGAGTGGATAAAATGGATGTAGAGTTGATAAAAATGGATGTAGAGTGGACAAAATGGATGTAGAGCGGATAAAATGGATGTAGAGTGGATAAAATGGATGTAGAGTGGATAAAATTGATGTAGAGTGGATAAAATTGATGTAGAGTGGATAAAATTGATGTAGAGTGGATAAAATGGATGTAGAGTGGATAAAAATGGATGTAGAGAGGATAAAATGGATGTAGAGTGGATAAAAATGGATGTAGAGTGGATAAAATGGATGTAGAGTGGATAAAATGGATGTAGAGTGGATAAAAATGGATGTAGAGTGGATAAAATGGATGTAGAGTGGATAAAATGGATGTAGAGTGGATGAAATGGATGTAGAGTTGATAAAAATGGATGTAGAGTGGATAAAATGAATGTAGAGTAGATAAAATGGATGTAGAGTGGATAAAATGGATGTAGAGTTGATAAAATGGATGTAAAGTGGATAAAATGGATGTAGAGTTAATAAAAATGGATGTAGAGTGGAAATAATGGATGTAGAGAGGATAAAATGGATGTAGAGTGGATAAAATTGATGTAGAGTGGATAGAATTGATGTAGAGAGGATAAAATGGATGTAGAGTGGATAAAAATGGATGTAGAGTGGATAAAATGGATGTAGAGTGGATAAAATGGATGTAGAGTGGATGAAAATGGATGTAGAGTATATAAAATGGATGTAGAGTATATAAAATGGATGTAGAGTGGATAAAATGGATGTAGAGTGGATGAAATGGATGTAGAGTTGATAAAAATGGATGTAGAGTGGATAAAATGAATGTAGAGTAGATAAAATGGATGTAGAGTGGATAAAATGGATGTAGAGTTGATAAAATGGATGTAAAGTGGATAAAATGGATGTAGAGTTAATAAAAATGGATGTAGAGTGGAAATAATGGATGTAGAGAGGATAAAATGGATGTAGAGTGGATAAAATGGATGTAGAGTTCATAAAAATGGATGTAGAGTGGATAAAAATGGATGTAGATTGGATAAAATGGATGTAGATTGGATAAAATGGATGTAGAGTGGATAAAAATGGATGTAGAGTGGATGAAAATGGATGTAGAGTATATAAAATGGATGTAGAGTATATAAAATGGATGTAGAGTGGATAAAATGGATGTAGAGTTGATAAAAATGGATGTAGAGTTAATAAAAATGGATGTTGAGTGGAAATAATGGATGTAGAGTGGATAAAATGTATGTAGAGTTCATAAAAATGGATGTAGAGTGGATAAAATTGATGTAGAGCGGATAAAATGGATGTAGAGTGGATAAAATGGATGTAGAGTGGATAAAATGGATGTAGAGTTGATAAAAATGGATGTAGAGTGGATAAAAATGGATGTAGAGTGGATAAAATGGATGTAGAGTGGATAAAACGGATGTAGAGTGGATAAAAAAGGATGTAGAGGGGATAAAATGGATGTAGAGTGGATAAAATTGATGTAGAGTGGATAAAATGGATGTAGAGTGGATAAAAATGGATGTAGAGTGGATAAAATGGATGTAGAGTGGGTAAAATGGATGTAGAGCGGATAAAATGGATGTAGAGTGGATAAAATGGATGTAGAGTGGATAAAATTGATGTAGAGTGGATAAAATGGATGTAGAGTGGATAAAATGAATGAAGAGTAAATAAAATGGATGTAGAGTGGATAAAATGGATGTAGAGTTGATAAAATGGATGTAAAGTGGATAAAATGGATGTAGAGTTAATAAAAATGGATGTAGAGTGGAAATAATGGATGTAGAAAGGATAAAATGGATGTAGAGTGGATAAAATGGATGTAGAGTGGATAAAAATGGATGTAGAGTATATAAAATGGATGTAGAGTGGATAAAAATGGATGTAGAGTGGATAAAATGGATGTAGAGTGGATAAAAATAGATGTAGAGTGGATAAAATGGATGTAGAGTGGATAAAACGGATGTAGAGTGGATAAAAAAGGATGTAGAGGGGATAAAATGGATGTAGAGTGGATAAAATTGATGTAGAGCGGATAAAATGGATGTAGAGTGGATAAAATGGATGTAGAGTTGATAACAATGGATGTAGAGTGGATAAAATGGATGTAGAGTGGATAAAACGGATGTAGAGTGGATATAAAAAGATGTAGAGGGGATAAAATGGATGTAGAGTGGATAAAATTGATGTAGAGTGGATAAAATGGATGTAGAGTGGATAAAAATGGATGTAGAGTGGATAAAATGGATGTAGAGTGGGTAAAATAGATGTAGAGTGAATAAAATGGATGTAGAGTTGATAAAAATGGATGTAGAGTGGACAAAGTGGATGTAGAGCGGATAAAATGGATGTAGAGTGGATAAAACGGATGTAGAGTGGATATAAAAAGATGTAGAGGGGATAAAATGGATGTAGAGTGGATAAAATTGATGTAGAGTGGATAAAATGGATGTAGAGAGGATAAAATGGATGTAGAGTGGATAAAAATGGATGTAGAGTGGATAAAATGGATGTAGAGTGGATAAAATGGATGTAGAGTGGATGAAATGGATGTAGAGTTGATAAAAATGGATGTAGAGTGGATAAAATGAATGTAGAGTAGATAAAATGGATGTAGAGTGGATAAAATGGATGTAGAGTGGATAAAAATGGATGTAGAGTGGATAAAAATGGATGTAGAGTATATAAAATGGATGTAGAGTATATAAAATGGATGTAGAGTGGATAAAAATGGATGTAGAGTGGATAAAATGGATGTAGAGTATATAAAATGGATGTAGAGTGGATAAAAATGGATGTAGAGTGGATAAAATGGATGTAGAGTGGATAAAAATAGATGTAGAGTGGATAAAATGGATGTAGAGTGGATAAAACGGATGTAGAGTGGATAAAAAAGGATGTAGAGGGGATAAAATGGATGTAGAGTGGATAAAATTGATGTAGAGTTAATAAAAATGGATGTAGAGTGGACAAAATGGATGTAGAGTGGATAAAAATGGATGTAGAGTGGATAAAATGGATGTAGAGTTGATAACAATGGATGTAGAGTGGATAAAATGAATGTAGAGTAGATACAATGGATGTAGAGTGGATAAAATGGATGTAGAGTTGATAAAATGGATGTAAAGTGGATAAAATGGATGTAGAGTTAATAAAAATGGATGTTGAGTGGAAATAATGGATGTAGAGAGGATAAAATGGATGTAGAGTGGATAAAATGTATGTAGAGTTCATAAAAATGGATGTAGAGTGGATAAAATTGATGTAGAGCGGATAAAATGGATGTAGAGTGGATAAAATGGATGTGGAGTGGATAACAATGGATGTAGAGTGGATAAAATGGATGTAGAGTTGATAAAAATGGATGTAGAGTGGATAAAATGGATGTAGAGTTGATAAAATGGATGTAGAGTGGATAAAATGGATGTAGAGTTAATAAAAATGGATGTAGAGTGGACAAAATGGATGTAGAGTGGATAAAAATGGATGTAGAGAGGATAAAATTGATGTAGAGCGGATAAAATGGATGTAGAGTGGATAAAATGGATGTGGAGTGGATAACAATGGATGTAGAGTGGATAAAATGGATGTAGAGTTGATAAAAATGGATGTAGAGTTAATAAAAATGGATGTTGAGTGGAAATAATGGATGTAGAGTGGATAAAATGTATGTAGATTTCATAAAAATGGATGTAGAGTGGATAAAATTGATGTAGAGCGGATAAAATGGATGTAGAGTGGATAAAATGGATGTAGAGTGGATAAAATGGATGTAGAGTTGATAAAAATGGATGTAGAGTGGATAAAAATGGATGTAGAGTGGATAAAATGGATGTAGAGTGGATAAAACGGATGTAGAGTGGATAAAAAAGGATGTAGAGGGGATAAAATGGATGTAGAGTGGATAAAATTGATGTAGAGTGGATAAAATGGATGTAGAGTGGATAAAAATGGATGTAGAGTGGATAAAATGGATGTAGAGTGGGTAAAATAGATGTAGAGTGGATAAAATGGATGTAGAGTTGATAAAAATGGATGTAGAGTGGACAAAATGGATGCAGAGCGGATAAAATGGATGTAGAGTGGATAAAATGGATGTAGAGTGGATAAAATTGATGTAGAGTGGATAAAATTGATGTAGAGTGGATAAAATTGATGTAGAGTGGATAAAATGGATGTAGAGTGGATAAAAATGGATGTAGAGAGGATAAAATGGATGTAGAGTGGATAAAAATGGATGTAGAGTGGATAAAATGGATGTAGAGTGGATAAAATGGATGTAGAGTGGATAAAAATGGATGTAGAGTGGATAAAATGGATGTAGAGTGGATAAAATGGATGTAGAGTGGATAAAATGGATGTAGAGTGGATAAAAATAGATGTAGAGTGGATAAAATGGATGTAGAGTGGATAAAACGGATGTAGAGTGGATAAAAAAGGATGTAGAGGGGATAAAATGGATGCAGAGTGGATAAAATTGATGTAGAGCGGATAAAATGGATGTAGAGTGGATAAAATGGATGTAGAGTGGATAAAATGGATGTAGAGTGGATAAAACGGATGTAGAGTGGATAAAAAAGGATGTAGAGGGGATAAAATGGATGTAGAGTGGATAAAATTGATGTAGAGTGGATAAAATGGATGTAGAGTGGATAAAAATGGATGTAGAGTGGATAAAATGGATGTAGAGTGGGTAAAATAGATGTAGAGTGGATAAAATGGATGTAGCGTTGATAAAAATGGATGTAGAGTGGACAAAATGGATGTAGAGTGGATAAAGTGGATGTAGAGTTGATAAAAATGGATGTAGAGTGGACAAAATGGATGTAGAGTGGATAAAAATGGATGTAGAGAGGATAAAATTGATGTAGAGCGGATAAAATGGATGTAGAGTGGATAAAATGGATGTGGAGTGGATAACAATGGATGTAGAGTGGATAAAATGGATGTAGAGTATATAAAATGGATGTAGAGTGGATAAAAATGGATGTAGAGTGGATAAAATGGATGTAGAGTGGATAAAAATAGATGTAGAGTGGATAAAATGGATGTAGAGTATATAAAATGGATGTAGAGTGGATAAAAATGGATGTAGAGTGGATAAAATGGATGTAGAGTGGATAAAAATAGATGTAGAGTGGATAAAATGGATGTAGAGTGGATAAAACGGATGTAGAGTGGATAAAAAAGGATGTAGAGGGGATAAAATGGATGCAGAGTGGATAAAATTGATGTAGAGCGGATAAAATGGATGTAGAGTGGATAAAATGGATGTAGAGTGGATAAAATGGATGTAGAGTGGATAAAACGGATGTAGAGTGGATAAAAAAGGATGTAGAGGGGATAAAATGGATGTAGAGTGGATAAAATTGATGTAGAGTGGATAAAATGGATGTAGAGTGGATAAAAATGGATGTAGAGTGGATAAAATGGATGTAGAGTGGGTAAAATAGATGTAGAGTGGATAAAATGGATGTAGAGTTGATAAAAATGGATGTAGAGTGGACAAAATGGATGTAGAGCGGATAAAATGGATGTAGAGTGGATAAAATGGATGTAGAGTGGATAAAATTGATGTAGAGTGGATAAAATTGATGTAGAGTGGATAAAATGGATGTAGAGTGGATAAAATGGATGTAGAGTGGATAAAAATGGATGTAGAGAGGATAAAATGGATGTAGAGTGGATAAAAATGGATGTAGAGTGGATAAAATGGATGTAGAGTTGATAAAAATGGATGTAGAGTGGATAAAATGAATGAAGAGTAAATAAAATGGATGTAGAGTGGATAAAATGGATGTAGAGTTGATAAAATGGATGTAAAGTGGATAAAATGGATGTAGAGTTAATAAAAATGGATGTAGAGTGGAAATAATGGATGTAGAGAGGATAAAATGGATGTAGAGTGGATAAAATGGATGTAGAGTGGATAAAAATGGATGTAGAGTATATAAAATGGATGTAGAGTATATAAAATGGATGTAGAGTGGATAAAAATGGATGTAGAGTGGATAAAATGGATGTAGAGTGGATAAAAATAGATGTAGAGTGGATAAAATGGATGTAGAGTGGATAAAAAGGATGTAGAGTGGATAAAAAAGGATGTAGAGGGGATAAAATGGATGTAGAGTGGATAAAATTGATGTAGAGCGGATAAAATGGATGTAGAGTGGATAAAATGGATGTAGAGTTGATAACAATGGATGTAGAGTGGATAAAATGGATGTAGAGTTGATAAAAATGGATGTAGAGTGGATAAAAATGGATGTAGAGTGGATAAAATGGATGTAGAGTGGATAAAACGGATGTAGAGTGGATATAAAAAGATGTAGAGGGGATAAAATGGATGTAGAGTGGATAAAATTGATGTAGAGTGGATAAAATGGATGTAGAGTGGATAAAAATGGATGTAGAGTGGATAAAATGGATGTAGAGTGGGTAAAATAGATGTAGAGTGAATAAAATGGATGTAGAGTTGATAAAAATGGATGTAGAGTGGACAAAATGGATGTAGAGCGGATAAAATGGATGTAGAGTGGATAAAATGGATGTAGAGTGGATAAAATTGATGTAGAGTGGATAAAATTGATGTAGAGTGGATAAAATGGATGTAGAGTGGATAAAATGGATGTAGAGTTGATAACAATGGATGTAGAGTGGATAAAATGGATGTAGAGTTGATAAAAATGGATGTAGAGTGGATAAAAATGGATGTAGAGTGGATAAAATGGATGTAGAGTGGATAAAACGGATGTAGAGTGGATATAAAAAGATGTAGAGGGGATAAAATGGATGTAGAGTGGATAAAATTGATGTAGAGTGGATAAAATGGATGTAGAGTGGATAAAAATGGATGTAGAGTGGATAAAATGGATGTAGAGTGGGTAAAATAGATGTAGAGTGAATAAAATGGATGTAGAGTTGATAAAAATGGATGTAGAGAGGATAAAATGGATGTAGAGTGGATAAAAATGGATGTAGAGTGGATAAAATGGATGTAGAGTTGATAAAAATGGATGTAGAGTGGATAAAATGAATGAAGAGTAAATAAAATGGATGTAGAGTGGATAAAATGGATGTAGAGTTGATAAAATGGATGTAAAGTGGATAAAATGGATGTAGAGTTAATAAAAATGGATGTAGAGTGGAAATAATGGATGTAGAGAGGATAAAATGGATGTAGAGTGGATAAAATGGATGTAGAGTGGATAAAAATAGATGTAGAGTGGATAAAATGGATGTAGAGTGGATAAAACGGATGTAGAGTGGATAAAAAAGGATGTAGAGGGGATAAAATGGATGTAGAGTGGATAAAATTGATGTAGAGTTAATAAAAATGGATGTAGAGTGGAAATAATGGATGTAGAGTGGATAAAATGGATGTAGAGTGGGTAAAATAGATGTAGAGTGGATAAAATGGATGTAGAGTTGATAAAAATGGATGTAGAGTGGACAAAATGGATGTAGAGTGGATAAAATGGATGTAGAGTGGATAAAATGGATGTAGAGTGGATAAAATTGATGTAGAGTGGATAAAATTGATGTAGAGAGGATAAAATGGATGTAGAGTGGATAAAAATGGATGTAGAGTGGATAAAATGGATGTAGAGTGGATAAAATGGATGTAGAGTGGATGAAATGGATGTAGAGTTGATAAAAATGGATGTAGAGTGGATAAAATGAATGTAGAGTAGATAAAATGGATGTAGAGTGGATAAAATGGATGTAGAGTTGATAAAATGGATGTAAAGTGGATAAAATGGATGTAGAGTTAATAAAAATGGATGTAGAGTGGATAAAAATGGATGTAGATTGGATAAAATGGATGTAGATTGGATAAAATGGATGTAGAGTGGATAAAAATGGATGTAGAGTGGATAAAAATGGATGTAGAGTATATAAAATGGATGTAGAGTATATAAAATGGATGTAGAGTGGATAAAAATGGATGTAGAGTGGATAAAATGGATGTAGAGTGGATAAAAATAGATGTAGAGTGGATAAAATGGATGTAGAGTGGATAAAACGGATGTAGAGTGGATAAAAAAGGATGTAGAGGGGATAAAATGGATGTAGAGTGGATAAAATTGATGTAGAGTTAATAAAAATGGATGTAGAGTGGATAAAATGGATGTAGAGTGGATAAAAATGGATGTAGAGTGGATAAAATGGATGTAGAGTTGATAACAATGGATGTAGAGTGGATAAAATGAATGTAGAGTAGATACAATGGATGTAGAGTGGATAAAATGGATGTAGAGTTGATAAAATGGATGTAAAGTGGATAAAATGGATGTAGAGTTAATAAAAATGGATGTTGAGTGGAAATAATGGATGTAGAGAGGATAAAATGGATGTAGAGTGGATAAAATGTATGTAGAGTTCATAAAAATGGATGTAGAGTGGATAAAATTGATGTAGAGCGGATAAAATGGATGTAGAGTGGATAAAATGGATGTGGAGTGGATAACAATGGATGTAGAGTGGATAAAATGGATGTAGAGTTGATAAAAATGGATTTAGAGTGGATAAAATGGATGTAGAGTTGATAAAATGGATGTAAAGTGGATAAAATGGATGTAGAGTTAATAAAAATGGATGTAGAGTGGACAAAATGGATGTAGAGTGGATAAAAATGGATGTAGAGAGGATAAAATTGATGTAGAGCGGATAAAATGGATGTAGAGTGGATAAAATGGATGTGGAGTGGATAACAATGGATGTAGAGTGGATAAAATGGATGTAGAGTGGATAAAATGGATGTAGAGTGGATGAAATGGATGTAGAGTTGATAAAAATGGATGTAGAGTGGATAAAATGAATGTAGAGTAGATAAAATGGATGTAGAGTGGATAAAATGGATGTAGAGTTGATAAAATGGATGTAAAGTGGATAAAATGGATGTAGAGTTAATAAAAATGGATGTAGAGTGGAAATAATGGATGTAGAGAGGATAAAATGGATGTAGAGTGGATAAAATTGATGTAGAGTGGATAAAATTGATGTAGAGAGGATAAAATGGATGTAGAGTGGATAAAAATGGATGTAGAGTGGATAAAATGGATGTAGAGTGGATAAAATGGATGTAAAGTGGATAAAATGGATGTAGAGTTAATAAAAATGGATGTAGAGTGGAAATAATGGATGTAGAGAGGATAAAATGGATGTAGAGTGGATAAAATGGATGTAGAGTTCATAAAAATGGATGTAGAGTGGATAAAAATGGATGTAGATTGGATAAAATGGATGTAGATTGGATAAAATGGATGTAGAGTGGATAAAAATGGATGTAGAGTGGATGAAAATGGATGTAGAGTATATAAAATGGATGTAGAGTATATAAAATGGATGTAGAGTGGATAAAATGGATGTAGAGTTGATAAAAATGGATGTAGAGTTAATAAAAATGGATGTTGAGTGGAAATAATGGATGTAGAGTGGATAAAATGTATGTAGAGTTCATAAAAATGGATGTAGAGTGGATAAAATTGATGTAGAGCGGATAAAATGGATGTAGAGTGGATAAAATGGATGTAGAGTGGATAAAATGGATGTAGAGTTGATAAAAATGGATGTAGAGTGGATAAAAATGGATGTAGAGTGGATAAAATGGATGTAGAGTGGATAAAACGGATGTAGAGTGGATAAAAAAGGATGTAGAGGGGATAAAATGGATGTAGAGTGGATAAAATTGATGTAGAGTGGATAAAATGGATGTAGAGTGGATAAAAATGGATGTAGAGAGGATAAAATTGATGTAGAGCGGATAAAATGGATGTAGAGTGGATAAAATGGATGTGGAGTGGATAACAATGGATGTAGAGTGGATAAAATGGATGTAGAGTTGATAAAAATGGATGTAGAGTTAATAAAAATGGATGTTGAGTGGAAATAATGGATGTAGAGTGGATAAAATGTATGTAGAGTTCATAAAAATGGATGTAGAGTGGATAAAATGGATGTAGAGTTGATAAAAATGGATGTAGAGTGGATAAAAATGGATGTAGAGTGGATAAAATGGATGTAGAGTGGATAAAACGGATGTAGAGTGGATAAAAAAGGATGTAGAGGGGATAAAATGGATGTAGAGTGGATAAAATTGATGTAGAGTGGATAAAATGGATGTAGAGTGGATAAAAATGGATGTAGAGTGGATAAAATGGATGTAGAGTGGGTAAAATAGATGTAGAGTGGATAAAATGGATGTAGAGTTGATAAAAATGGATGTAGAGTGGACAAAATGGATGTAGAGCGGATAAAATGGATGTAGAGTGGATAAAATGGATGTAGAGTGGATAAAATTGATGTAGAGTGGATAAAATTGATGTAGAGTGGATAAAATTGATGTAGAGTGGATAAAATGGATGTAGAGTGGATAAAAATGGATGTAGAGAGGATAAAATGGATGTAGAGTGGATAAAAATGGATGTAGAGTGGATAAAATGGATGTAGAGTGGATAAAATGGATGTAGAGTGGATAAAAATGGATGTAGAGTGGATAAAATGGATGTAGAGTGGATAAAATGGATGTAGAGTGGATGAAATGGATGTAGAGTTGATAAAAATGGATGTAGAGTGGATAAAATGAATGTAGAGTAGATAAAATGGATGTAGAGTGGATAAAATGGATGTAGAGTTGATAAAATGGATGTAAAGTGGATAAAATGGATGTAGAGTTAATAAAAATGGATGTAGAGTGGAAATAATGGATGTAGAGAGGATAAAATGGATGTAGAGTGGATAAAATTGATGTAGAGTGGATAAAATTGATGTAGAGAGGATAAAATGGATGTAGAGTGGATAAAAATGGATGTAGAGTGGATAAAATGGATGTAGAGTGGATAAAATGGATGTAAAGTGGATAAAATGGATGTAGAGTTAATAAAAATGGATGTAGAGTGGAAATAATGGATGTAGAGAGGATAAAATGGATGTAGAGTGGATAAAATGGATGTAGAGTTCATAAAAATGGATGTAGAGTGGATAAAAATGGATGTAGATTGGATAAAATGGATGTAGATTGGATAAAATGGATGTAGAGTGGATAAAAATGGATGTAGAGTGGATGAAAATGGATGTAGAGTATATAAAATGGATGTAGAGTATATAAAATGGATGTAGAGTGGATAAAATGGATGTAGAGTTGATAAAAATGGATGTAGAGTTAATAAAAATGGATGTTGAGTGGAAATAATGGATGTAGAGTGGATAAAATGTATGTAGAGTTCATAAAAATGGATGTAGAGTGGATAAAATTGATGTAGAGCGGATAAAATGGATGTAGAGTGGATAAAATGGATGTAGAGTGGATAAAATGGATGTAGAGTTGATAAAAATGGATGTAGAGTGGATAAAAATGGATGTAGAGTGGATAAAATGGATGTAGAGTGGATAAAACGGATGTAGAGTGGATAAAAAAGGATGTAGAGGGGATAAAATGGATGTAGAGTGGATAAAATTGATGTAGAGTGGATAAAATGGATGTAGAGTGGATAAAAATGGATGTAGAGTGGATAAAATGGATGTAGAGTGGGTAAAATAGATGTAGAGTGGATAAAATGGATGTAGAGTTGATAAAAATGGATGTAGAGTGGACAAAATGGATGTAGAGCGGATAAAATGGATGTAGAGTGGATAAAATGGATGTAGAGTGGATAAAATTGATGTAGAGTGGATAAAATTGATGTAGAGTGGATAAAATGGATGTAGAGTGGATAAAATGAATGAAGAGTAAATAAAATGGATGTAGAGTGGATAAAATGGATGTAGAGTTGATAAAATGGATGTAAAGTGGATAAAATGGATGTAGAGTTAATAAAAATGGATGTAGAGTGGAAATAATGGATGTAGAAAGGATAAAATGGATGTAGAGTGGATAAAATGGATGTAGAGTGGATAAAAATGGATGTAGAGTATATAAAATGGATGTAGAGTATATAAAATGGATGTAGAGTGGATAAAAATGGATGTAGAGTGGATAAAATGGATGTAGAGTGGATAAAAATAGATGTAGAGTTGATAAAATGGATGTAGAGTGGATAAAACGGATGTAGAGTGGATAAAAAAGGATGTAGAGGGGATAAAATGGATGTAGAGTGGATAAAATTGATGTAGAGCGGATAAAATGGATGTAGAGTGGATAAAATGGATGTAGAGTTGATAACAATGGATGTAGAGTGGATAAAATGGATGTAGAGTGGATAAAACGGATGTAGAGTGGATATAAAAAGATGTAGAGGGGATAAAATGGATGTAGAGTGGATAAAATTGATGTAGAGTGGATAAAATGGATGTAGAGTGGATAAAAATGGATGTAGAGTGGATAAAATGGATGTAGAGTGGGTAAAATAGATGTAGAGTGAATAAAATGGATGTAGAGTTGATAAAAATGGATGTAGAGTGGACAAAATGGATGTAGAGCGGATAAAATGGATGTAGAGTGGATAAAATGGATGTAGAGTGGATAAAATTGATGTAGAGTGGATAAAATTGATGTAGAGAGGATAAAATGGATGTAGAGTGGATAAAAATGGATGTAGAGTGGATAAAATGGATGTAGAGTGGATAAAATGGATGTAGAGTGGATGAAATGGATGTAGAGTTGATAAAAATGGATGTAGAGTGGATAAAATGAATGTAGAGTAGATAAAATGGATGTAGAGTGGATAAAATGGATGTAGAGTTGATAAAATGGATGTAAAGTGGATAAAATGGATGTAGAGTTAATAAAAATGGATGTAGAGTGGATAAAAATGGATGTAGATTGGATAAAATGGATGTAGATTGGATAAAATGGATGTAGAGTGGATAAAAATGGATGTAGAGTGGATAAAAATGGATGTAGAGTATATAAAATGGATGTAGAGTATATAAAATGGATGTAGAGTGGATAAAAATGGATGTAGAGTGGATAAAATGGATGTAGAGTGGATAAAAATAGATGTAGAGTGGATAAAATGGATGTAGAGTGGATAAAACGGATGTAGAGTGGATAAAAAAGGATGTAGAGGGGATAAAATGGATGTAGAGTGGATAAAATTGATGTAGAGTTAATAAAAATGGATGTAGAGTGGACAAAATGGATGTAGAGTGGATAAAAATGGATGTAGAGTGGATAAAATGGATGTAGAGTTGATAACAATGGATGTAGAGTGGATAAAATGAATGTAGAGTAGATACAATGGATGTAGAGTGGATAAAATGGATGTAGAGTTGATAAAATGGATGTAAAGTGGATAAAATGGATGTAGAGTTAATAAAAATGGATGTAGAGTGGAAATAATGGATGTAGAGAGGATAAAATGGATGTAGAGTGGATAAAATGTATGTAGAGTTCATAAAAATGGATGTAGAGTGGATAAAATTGATGTAGAGCGGATAAAATGGATGTAGAGTGGATAAAATGGATGTGGAGTGGATAACAATGGATGTAGAGTGGATAAAATGGATGTAGAGTTGATAAAAATGGATGTAGAGTGGATAAAATGGATGTAGAGTTGATAAAATGGATGTAAAGTGGATAAAATGGATGTAGAGTTAATAAAAATGGATGTAGAGTGGACAAAATGGATGTAGAGTGGATAAAAATGGATGTAGAGAGGATAAAATTGATGTAGAGCGGATAAAATGGATGTAGAGTGGATAAAATGGATGTGGAGTGGATAACAATGGATGTAGAGTGGATAAAATGGATGTAGAGTTGATAAAAATGGATGTAGAGTTAATAAAAATGGATGTTGAGTGGAAATAATGGATGTAGAGTGGATAAAATGTATGTAGATTTCATAAAAATGGATGTAGAGTGGATAAAATTGATGTAGAGCGGATAAAATGGATGTAGAGTGGATAAAATGGATGTAGAGTGGATAAAATGGATGTAGAGTTGATAAAAATGGATGTAGAGTGGATAAAAATGGATGTAGAGTGGATAAAATGGATGTAGAGTGGATAAAACGGATGTAGAGTGGATAAAAAAGGATGTAGAGGGGATAAAATGGATGTAGAGTGGATAAAATTGATGTAGAGTGGATAAAATGGATGTAGAGTGGATAAAAATGGATGTAGAGTGGATAAAATGGATGTAGAGTGGGTAAAATAGATGTAGAGTGGATAAAATGGATGTAGAGTTGATAAAAATGGATGTAGAGTGGACAAAATGGATGCAGAGCGGATAAAATGGATGTAGAGTGGATAAAATGGATGTAGAGTGGATAAAATTGATGTAGAGTGGATAAGATTGATGTAGAGTGGATAAAATTGATGTAGAGTGGATAAAATGGATGTAGAGTGGATAAAAATGGATGTAGAGAGGATAAAATGGATGTAGAGTGGATAAAAATGGATGTAGAGTGGATAAAATGGATGTAGAGTGGATAAAATGGATGTAGAGTGGATAAAAATGGATGTAGAGTGGATAAAATGGATGTAGAGTGGATAAAATGGATGTAGAGTGGATAAAATGGATGTAGAGTGGATAAAAATAGATGTAGAGTGGATAAAATGGATGTAGAGTGGATAAAACGGATGTAGAGTGGATAAAAAAGGATGTAGAGGGGATAAAATGGATGCAGAGTGGATAAAATTGATGTAGAGCGGATAAAATGGATGTAGAGTGGATAAAATGGATGTAGAGTGGATAAAATGGATGTAGAGTGGATAAAACGGATGTAGAGTGGATAAAAAAGGATGTAGAGGGGATAAAATGGATGTAGAGTGGATAAAATTGATGTAGAGTGGATAAAATGGATGTAGAGTGGATAAAAATGGATGTAGAGTGGATAAAATGGATGTAGAGTGGGTAAAATAGATGTAGAGTGGATAAAATGGATGTAGCGTTGATAAAAATGGATGTAGAGTGGACAAAATGGATGTAGAGTGGATAAAGTGGATGTAGAGTTGATAAAAATGGATGTAGAGTGGACAAAATGGATGTAGAGTGGATAAAAATGGATGTAGAGAGGATAAAATTGATGTAGAGCGGATAAAATGGATGTAGAGTGGATAAAATGGATGTGGAGTGGATAACAATGGATGTAGAGTGGATAAAATGGATGTAGAGTATATAAAATGGATGTAGAGTGGATAAAAATGGATGTAGAGTGGATAAAATGGATGTAGAGTGGATAAAAATAGATGTAGAGTGGATAAAATGGATGTAGAGTATATAAAATGGATGTAGAGTGGATAAAAATGGATGTAGAGTGGATAAAATGGATGTAGAGTGGATAAAAATAGATGTAGAGTGGATAAAATGGATGTAGAGTGGATAAAACGGATGTAGAGTGGATAAAAAAGGATGTAGAGGGGATAAAATGGATGCAGAGTGGATAAAATTGATGTAGAGCGGATAAAATGGATGTAGAGTAGATAAAATGGATGTAGAGTGGATAAAATGGATGTAGAGTGGATAAAACGGATGTAGAGTGGATAAAAAAGGATGTAGAGGGGATAAAATGGATGTAGAGTGGATAAAATTGATGTAGAGTGGATAAAATGGATGTAGAGTTGATAAAATGGATGTAAAGTGGATAAAATGGATGTAGAGTTAATAAAAATGGATGTTGAGTGGAAATAATGGATGTAGAGAGGATAAAATGGATGTAGAGTGGATAAAATGTATGTAGAGTTCATAAAAATGGATGTAGAGTGGATAAAATTGATGTAGAGCGGATAAAATGGATGTAGAGTGGATAAAATGGATGTGGAGTGGATAACAATGGATGTAGAGTGGATAAAATGGATGTAGAGTTGATAAAAATGGATGTAGAGTGGATAAAATGGATGTAGAGTTGATAAAATGGATGTAAAGTGGATAAAATGGATGTAGAGTTAATAAAAATGGATGTAGAGTGGACAAAATGGATGTAGAGTGGATAAAAATGGATGTAGAGAGGATAAAATTGATGTAGAGCGGATAAAATGGATGTAGAGTGGATAAAATGGATGTGGAGTGGATAACAATGGATGTAGAGTGGATAAAATGGATGAAGAGTGGATAAAATGGATGTAGAGTGGATGAAATGGATGTAGAGTTGATAAAAATGGATGTAGAGTGGATAAAATGAATGTAGAGTAGATAAAATGGATGTAGAGTGGATAAAATGGATGTAGAGTTGATAAAATGGATGTAAAGTGGATAAAATGGATGTAGAGTTAATAAAAATGGATGTAGAGTGGAAATAATGGATGTAGAGAGGATAAAATGGATGTAGAGTGGATAAAATTGATGTAGAGTGGATAAAATTGATGTAGAGAGGATAAAATGGATGTAGAGTGGATAAAAATGGATGTAGAGTGGATAAAATGGATGTAGAGTGGATAAAATGGATGTAAAGTGGATAAAATGGATGTAGAGTTAATAAAAATGGATGTAGAGTGGAAATAATGGATGTAGAGAGGATAAAATGGATGTAGAGTGGATAAAATGGATGTAGAGTTCATAAAAATGGATGTAGAGTGGATAAAAATGGATGTAGATTGGATAAAATGGATGTAGAGTGGATAAAATGGATGTAGAGTGGATAAAAATGGATGTAGAGTGGATGAAAATGGATGTAGAGTATATAAAATGGATGTAGAGTATATAAAATGGATGTAGAGTGGATAAAATGGATGTAGAGTTGATAAAAATGGATGTAGAGTTAATAAAAATGGATGTTGAGTGGAAATAATGGATGTAGAGTGGATAAAATGTATGTAGAGTTCATAAAAATGGATGTAGAGTGGATAAAATTGATGTAGAGCGGATAAAATGGATGTAGAGTGGATAAAATGGATGTAGAGTGGATAAAATGGATGTAGAGTTGATAAAAATGGATGTAGAGTGGATAAAAATGGATGTAGAGTGGATAAAATGGATGTAGAGTGGATAAAACGGATGTAGAGTGGATAAAAAAGGATGTAGAGGGGATAAAATGGATGTAGAGTGGATAAAATTGATGTAGAGTGGATAAAATGGATGTAGAGTGGATAAAAATGGATGTAGAGAGGATAAAATTGATGTAGAGCGGATAAAATGGATGTAGAGTGGATAAAATGGATGTGGAGTGGATAACAATGGATGTAGAGTGGATAAAATGGATGTAGAGTTGATAAAAATGGATGTAGAGTTAATAAAAATGGATGTTGAGTGGAAATAATGAATGTAGAGTGGATAAAATGTATGTAGAGTTCATAAAAATGGATGTAGAGTGGATAAAATGGATGTAGAGTTGATAAAAATGGATGTAGAGTGGATAAAAATGGATGTAGAGTGGATAAAATGGATGTAGAGTGGATAAAACGGATGTAGAGTGGATAAAAAAGGATGTAGAGGGGATAAAATGGATGTAGAGTGGATAAAATTGATGTAGAGTGGATAAAATGGATGTAGAGTGGATAAAAATGGATGTAGAGTGGATAAAATGGATGTAGAGTGGGTAAAATAGATGTAGAGTGGATAAAATGGATGTAGAGTTGATAAAAATGGATGTAGAGTGGACAAAATGGATGTAGAGCGGATAAAATGGATGTAGAGTGGATAAAATGGATGTAGAGTGGATAAAATTGATGTAGAGTGGATAAAATTGATGTCGAGTGGATAAAATTGATGTAGAGTGGATAAAATGGATGTAGAGTGGATAAAAATGGATGTAGAGAGGATAAAATGGATGTAGAGTGGATAAAAATGGATGTAGAGTGGATAAAATGGATGTAGAGTGGATAAAAATGTATGTAGAGTGGATAAAATGGATGTAGAGTGGATAAAATGGATGTAGAGTGGATGAAATGGATGTAGAGTTGATAAAAATGGATGTAGAGTGGATAAAATGAATGTAGAGTAGATAAAATGGATGTAGAGTGGATAAAATGGATGTAGAGTTGATAAAATGGATGTAAAGTGGATAAAATGGATGTAGAGTTAATAAAAATGGATGTAGAGTGGAAATAATGGATGTAGAAAGGATAAAATGGATGTAGAGTGGATAAAATGGATGTAGAGTGGATAAAAATGGATGTAGAGTATATAAAATGGATGTAGAGTATATAAAATGGATGTAGAGTGGATAAAAATGGATGTAGAGTGGATAAAATGGATGCAGAGTGGATAAAAATAGATGTAGAGTGGATAAAATGGATGTAGAGTGGATAAAACGGATGTAGAGTGGATAAAAAAGGATGTAGAGGGGATAAAATGGATGTAGAGTGGATAAAATTGATGTAGAGCGGATAAAATGGATGTAGAGTGGATAAAATGGATGTAGAGTTGATAACAATGGATGTAGAGTGGATAAAATGGATGTAGAGTGGATAAAACGGATGTAGAGTGGATATAAAAAGATGTAGAGGGGATAAAATGGATGTAGAGTGGATAAAATTGATGTAGAGTGGATAAAATGGATGTAGAGTGGATAAAAATGGATGTAGAGTGGATAAAATGGATGTAGAGTGGGTAAAATAGATGTAGAGTGAATAAAATGGATGTAGAGTTGATAAAAATGGATGTAGAGTGGACAAAATGGATGTAGAGCGGATAAAATGGATGTAGAGTGGATAAAATGGATGTAGAGTGGATAAAATTGATGTAGAGTGGATAAAATTGATGTAGAGAGGATAAAATGGATGTAGAGTGGATAAAAATGGATGTAGAGTGGATAAAATGGATGTAGAGTGGATAAAATGGATGTAGAGTGGATGAAATGGATGTAGAGTTGATAAAAATGGATGTAGAGTGGATAAAATGAATGTAGAGTAGATAAAATGGATGTAGAGTGGATAAAATGGATGTAGAGTTGATAAAATGGATGTAAAGTGGATAAAATGGATGTAGAGTTAATAAAAATGGATGTAGAGTGGATAAAAATGGATGTAGATTGGATAAAATGGATGTAGATTGGATAAAATGGATGTAGAGTGGATAAAAATGGATGTAGAGTGGATAAAAATGGATGTAGAGTATATAAAATGGATGTAGAGTATATAAAATGGATGTAGAGTGGATAAAAATGGATGTAGAGTGGATAAAATGGATGTAGAGTGGATAAAAATAGATGTAGAGTGGATAAAATGGATGTAGAGTGGATAAAACGGATGTAGAGTGGATAAAAAAGGATGTAGAGGGGATAAAATGGATGTAGAGTGGATAAAATTGATGTAGAGTTAATAAAAATGGATGTAGAGTGGACAAAATGGATGTAGAGTGGATAATACTGGATGTAGAGTGGATAAAATGGATGTAGAGTTGATAACAATGGATGTAGAGTGGATAAAATGAATGTAGAGTAGATACAATGGATGTAGAGTGGATAAAATGGATGTAGAGTTGATAAAATGGATGTAAAGTGGATAAAATGGATGTAGAGTTAATAAAAATGGATGTTGAGTGGAAATAATGGATGTAGAGAGGATAAAATGGATGTAGAGTGGATAAAATGTATGTAGAGTTCATAAAAATGGATGTAGAGTGGATAAAATTGATGTAGAGCGGATAAAATGGATGTAGAGTGGATAAAATGGATGTGGAGTGGATAACAATGGATGTAGAGTGGATAAAATGGATGTAGAGTTGATAAAAATGGATGTAGAGTGGATAAAATGGATGTAGAGTTGATAAAATGGATGTAAAGTGGATAAAATGGATGTAGAGTTAATAAAAATGGATGTAGAGTGGACAAAATGGATGTAGAGTGGATAAAAATGGATGTAGAGAGGATAAAATTGATGTAGAGCGGATAAAATGGATGTAGAGTGGATAAAATGGATGTGGAGTGGATAACAATGGATGTAGAGTGGATAAAATGGATGTAGAGTTGATAAAAATGGATGTAGAGTTAATAAAAATGGATGTTGAGTGGAAATAATGGATGTAGAGTGGATAAAATGTATGTAGATTTCATAAAAATGGATGTAGAGTGGATAAAAATGGATGTAGAGAGGATAAAATTGATGTAGAGCGGATAAAATGGATGTAGAGTGGATAAAATGGATGTGGAGTGGAAAACAATGGATGTAGAGTGGATAAAATGGATGTAGAGTGGATAAAATGGATGTAGAGTGGATGAAATGGATGTAGAGTTGATAAAAATGGATGTAGAGTGGATAAAATGAATGTAGAGTAGATAAAATGGATGTAGAGTGGATAAAATGGATGTAGAGTTGATAAAATGGATGTAAAGTGGATAAAATGGATGTAGAGTTAATAAAAATGGATGTAGAGTGGAAATAATGGATGTAGAGAGGATAAAATGGATGTAGAGTGGATAAAATTGATGTAGAGTGGATAAAATTGATGTAGAGAGGATAAAATGGATGTAGAGTGGATAAAAATGGATGTAGAGTGGATAAAATGGATGTAGAGTGGATAAAATGGATGTAAAGTGGATAAAATGGATGTAGAGTTAATAAAAATGGATGTAGAGTGGAAATAATGGATGTAGAGAGGATAAAATGGATGTAGAGTGGATAAAATGGATGTAGAGTTCATAAAAATGGATGTAGAGTGGATAAAAATGGATGTAGATTGGATAAAATGGATGTAGATTGGATAAAATGGATGTAGAGTGGATAAAAATGGATGTAGAGTGGATGAAAATGGATGTAGAGTATATAAAATGGATGTAGAGTATATAAAATGGATGTAGAGTGGATAAAATGGATGTAGAGTTGATAAAAATGGATGTAGAGTTAATAAAAATGGATGTTGAGTGGAAATAATGGATGTAGAGTGGATAAAATGTATGTAGAGTTCATAAAAATGGATGTAGAGTGGATAAAATTGATGTAGAGCGGATAAAATGGATGTAGAGTGGATAAAATGGATGTAGAGTGGATAAAATGGATGTAGAGTTGATAAAAATGGATGTAGAGTGGATAAAAATGGATGTAGAGTGGATAAAATGGATGTAGAGTGGATAAAACGGATGTAGAGTGGATAAAAAAGGATGTAGAGGGGATAAAATGGATGTAGAGTGGATAAAATTGATGTAGAGTGGATAAAATGGATGTAGAGTGGATAAAAATGGATGTAGAGAGGATAAAATTGATGTAGAGCGGATAAAATGGATGTAGAGTGGATAAAATGGATGTGGAGTGGATAACAATGGATGTAGAGTGGATAAAATGGATGTAGAGTTGATAAAAATGGATGTAGAGTTAATAAAAATGGATGTTGAGTGGAAATAATGGATGTAGAGTGGATAAAATGTATGTAGAGTTCATAAAAATGGATGTAGAGTGGATAAAATGGATGTAGAGTTGATAAAAATGGATGTAGAGTGGATAAAAATGGATGTAGAGTGGATAAAATGGATGTAGAGTGGATAAAACGGATGTAGAGTGGATAAAAAAGGATGTAGAGGGGATAAAATGGATGTAGAGTGGATAAAATTGATGTAGAGTGGATAAAATGGATGTAGAGTGGATAAAAATGGATGTAGAGTGGATAAAATGGATGTAGAGTGGGTAAAATAGATGTAGAGTGGATAAAATGGATGTAGAGTTGATAAAAATGGATGTAGAGTGGACAAAATGGATGTAGAGTGGATAAAATGGATGTAGAGTGGATAAAATGGATGTAGAGTGGATAAAATTGATGTAGAGTGGATAAAATTGATGTAGAGTGGATAAAATTGATGTAGAGTGGATAAAATGGATGTAGAGTGGATAAAAATGGATGTAGAGAGGATAAAATGGATGTAGAGTGGATAAAAATGGATGTAGAGTGGATAAAATGGATGTAGAGTGGATAAAATGGATGTAGAGTGGATAAAAATGGATGTAGAGTGGATAAAATGGATGTAGAGTGGATAAAATGGATGTAGAGTGGATGAAATGGATGTAGAGTTGATAAAAATGGATGTAGAGTGGATAAAATGAATGTAGAGTAGATAAAATGGATGTAGAGTGGATAAAATGGATGTAGAGTTGATAAAATGGATGTAAAGTGGATAAAATGGATGTAGAGTTAATAAAAATGGATGTAGAGTGGAAATAATGGATGTAGAGAGGATAAAATGGATGTAGAGTGGATAAAATTGATGTAGAGTGGATAAAATTGATGTAGAGAGGATAAAATGGATGTAGAGTGGATAAAAATGGATGTAGAGTGGATAAAATGGATGTAGAGTGGATAAAATGGATGTAAAGTGGATAAAATGGATGTAGAGTTAATAAAAATGGATGTAGAGTGGAAATAATGGATGTAGAGAGGATAAAATGGATGTAGAGTGGATAAAATGGATGTAGAGTTCATAAAAATGGATGTAGAGTGGATAAAAATGGATGTAGATTGGATAAAATGGATGTAGATTGGATAAAATGGATGTAGAGTGGATAAAAATGGATGTAGAGTGGATGAAAATGGATGTAGAGTATATAAAATGGATGTAGAGTATATAAAATGGATGTAGAGTGGATAAAATGGATGTAGAGTTGATAAAAATGGATGTAGAGTTAATAAAAATGGATGTTGAGTGGAAATAATGGATGTAGAGTGGATAAAATGTATGTAGAGTTCATAAAAATGGATGTAGAGTGGATAAAATTGATGTAGAGCGGATAAAATGGATGTAGAGTGGATAAAATGGATGTAGAGTGGATAAAATGGATGTAGAGTTGATAAAAATGGATGTAGAGTGGATAAAAATGGATGTAGAGTGGATAAAATGGATGTAGAGTGGATAAAACGGATGTAGAGTGGATAAAAAAGGATGTAGAGGGGATAAAATGGATGTAGAGTGGATAAAATTGATGTAGAGTGGATAAAATGGATGTAGAGTGGATAAAAATGGATGTAGAGTGGATAAAATGGATGTAGAGTGGGTAAAATAGATGTAGAGTGGATAAAATGGATGTAGAGTTGATAAAAATGGATGTAGAGTGGACAAAATGGATGTAGAGCGGATAAAATGGATGTAGAGTGGATAAAATGGATGTAGAGTGGATAAAATTGATGTAGAGTGGATAAAATTGATGTAGAGTGGATAAAATGGATGTAGAGTGGATAAAATGAATGAAGAGTAAATAAAATGGATGTAGAGTGGATAAAATGGATGTAGAGTTGATAAAATGGATGTAAAGTGGATAAAATGGATGTAGAGTTAATAAAAATGGATGTAGAGTGGAAATAATGGATGTAGAAAGGATAAAATGGATGTAGAGTGGATAAAATGGATGTAGAGTGGATAAAAATGGATGTAGAGTATATAAAATGGATGTAGAGTGGATAAAAATGGATGTAGAGTGGATAAAATGGATGTAGAGTGGATAAAAATAGATGTAGAGTGGATAAAATGGATGTAGAGTGGATAAAACGGATGTAGAGTGGATAAAAAAGGATGTAGAGGGGATAAAATGGATGTAGAGTGGATAAAATTGATGTAGAGCGGATAAAATGGATGTAGAGTGGATAAAATGGATGTAGAGTTGATAACAATGGATGTAGAGTGGATAAAATGGATGTAGAGTGGATAAAACGGATGTAGAGTGGATATAAAAAGATGTAGAGGGGATAAAATGGATGTAGAGTGGATAAAATTGATGTAGAGTGGATAAAATGGATGTAGAGTGGATAAAAATGGATGTAGAGTGGATAAAATGGATGTAGAGTGGGTAAAATAGATGTAGAGTGAATAAAATGGATGTAGAGTTGATAAAAATGGATGTAGAGTGGACAAAATGGATGTAGAGCGGATAAAATGGATGTAGAGTGGATAAAATGGATGTAGAGTGGATAAAATTGATGTAGAGTGGATAAAATTGATGTAGAGAGGATAAAATGGATGTAGAGTGGATAAAAATGGATGTAGAGTGGATAAAATGGATGTAGAGTGGATAAAATGGATGTAGAGTGGATGAAATGGATGTAGAGTTGATAAAAATGGATGTAGAGTGGATAAAATGAATGTAGAGTAGATAAAATGGATGTAGAGTGGATAAAATGGATGTAGAGTGGATAAAAATGGATGTAGAGTGGATAAAAATGGATGTAGAGTATATAAAATGGATGTAGAGTATATAAAATGGATGTAGAGTGGATAAAAATGGATGTAGAGTGGATAAAATGGATGTAGAGTATATAAAATGGATGTAGAGTGGATAAAAATGGATGTAGAGTGGATAAAATGGATGTAGAGTGGATAAAAATAGATGTAGAGTGGATAAAATGGATGTAGAGTGGATAAAACGGATGTAGAGTGGATAAAAAAGGATGTAGAGGGGATAAAATGGATGTAGAGTGGATAAAATTGATGTAGAGTTAATAAAAATGGATGTAGAGTGGACAAAATGGATGTAGAGTGGATAAAAATGGATGTAGAGTGGATAAAATGGATGTAGAGTTGATAACAATGGATGTAGAGTGGATAAAATGAATGTAGAGTAGATACAATGGATGTAGAGTGGATAAAATGGATGTAGAGTTGATAAAATGGATGTAAAGTGGATAAAATGGATGTAGAGTTAATAAAAATGGATGTTGAGTGGAAATAATGGATGTAGAGAGGATAAAATGGATGTAGAGTGGATAAAATGTATGTAGAGTTCATAAAAATGGATGTAGAGTGGATAAAATTGATGTAGAGCGGATAAAATGGATGTAGAGTGGATAAAATGGATGTGGAGTGGATAACAATGGATGTAGAGTGGATAAAATGGATGTAGAGTTGATAAAAATGGATGTAGAGTGGATAAAATGGATGTAGAGTTGATAAAATGGATGTAAAGTGGATAAAATGGATGTAGAGTTAATAAAAATGGATGTAGAGTGGACAAAATGGATGTAGAGTGGATAAAAATGGATGTAGAGAGGATAAAATTGATGTAGAGCGGATAAAATGGATGTAGAGTGGATAAAATGGATGTGGAGTGGATAACAATGGATGTAGAGTGGATAAAATGGATGTAGAGTTGATAAAAATGGATGTAGAGTTAATAAAAATGGATGTTGAGTGGAAATAATGGATGTAGAGTGGATAAAATGTATGTAGATTTCATAAAAATGGATGTAGAGTGGATAAAATTGATGTAGAGCGGATAAAATGGATGTAGAGTGGATAAAATGGATGTAGAGTGGATAAAAATAGATGTAGAGTGGATAAAATGGATGTAGAGTGGATAAAACGGATGTAGAGTGGATAAAAAAGGATGTAGAGGGGATAAAATGGATGCAGAGTGGATAAAATTGATGTAGAGCGGATAAAATGGATGTAGAGTGGATAAAATGGATGTAGAGTGGATAAAATGGATGTAGAGTGGATAAAACGGATGTAGAGTGGATAAAACGGATGTAGAGTGGATAAAAAAGGATGTAGAGGGGATAAAATGGATGTAGAGTGGATAAAATTGATGTAGAGTGGATAAAATTGATGTAGAGTGGATAAAATTGATGTAGAGTGGATAAAATGGATGTAGAGTGGATAAAAATGGATGTAGAGAGGATAAAATGGATGTAGAGTGGATAAAAATGGATGTAGAGTGGATAAAATGGATGTAGAGTGGATAAAATGGATGTAGAGTGGATAAAAATGGATGTAGAGTGGATAAAATGGATGTAGAGTGGATAAAATGGATGTAGAGTGGATAAAATGGATGTAGAGTGGATAAAAATAGATGTAGAGTGGATAAAATGGATGTAGAGTGGATAAAATGGATGTAGAGTGGATAAAAATAGATGTAGAGTGGATAAAATGGATGTAGAGTGGATAAAACGGATGTAGAGTGGATAAAAAAGGATGTAGAGGGGATAAAATGGATGCAGAGTGGATAAAATTGATGTAGAGCGGATAAAATGGATGTAGAGTGGATAAAATGGATGTAGAGTGGATAAAATGGATGTAGAGTGGATAAAACGGATGTAGAGTGGATAAAAAAGGATGTAGAGGGGATAAAATGGATGTAGAGTGGATAAAATTGATGTAGAGTGGATAAAATGGATGTAGAGTGGATAAAAATGGATGTAGAGTGGATAAAATGGATGTAGAGTGGGTAAAATAGATGTAGAGTGGATAAAATGGATGTAGCGTTGATAAAAATGGATGTAGAGTGGACAAAATGGATGTAGAGTGGATAAAGTGGATGTAGAGTTGATAAAAATGGATGTAGAGTGGACAAAATGGATGTAGAGTGGATAAAAATGGATGTAGAGAGGATAAAATTGATGTAGAGCGGATAAAATGGATGTAGAGTGGATAAAATGGATGTGGAGTGGATAACAATGGATGTAGAGTGGATAAAATGGATGTAGAGTATATAAAATGGATGTAGAGTGGATAAAAATGGATGTAGAGTGGATAAAATGGATGTAGAGTGGATAAAAATAGATGTAGAGTGGATAAAATGGATGTAGAGTGGATAAAACGGATGTAGAGTGGATAAAAAAGGATGTAGAGGGGATAAAATGGATGCAGAGTGGATAAAATTGATGTAGAGCGGATAAAATGGATGTAGAGTGGATAAAATGGATGTAGAGTGGATAAAATGGATGTAGAGTGGATAAAACGGATGTAGAGTGGATAAAAAAGGATGTAGAGGGGATAAAATGGATGTAGAGTGGATAAAATTGATGTAGAGTGGATAAAATGGATGTAGAGTGGATAAAAATGGATGTAGAGTGGATAAAATGGATGTAGAGTGGGTAAAATAGATGTAGAGTGGATAAAATGGATGTAGAGTTGATAAAAATGGATGTAGAGTGGACAAAATGGATGTAGAGCGGATAAAATGGATGTAGAGTGGATAAAATGGATGTAGAGTGGATAAAATTGATGTAGAGTGGATAAAATTGATGTAGAGTGGATAAAATGGATGTAGAGTGGATAAAATGGATGTAGAGTGGATAAAAATGGATGTAGAGAGGATAAAATGGATGTAGAGTGGATAAAAATGGATGTAGAGTGGATAAAATGGATGTAGAGTTGATAAAAATGGATGTAGAGTGGATAAAATGAATGAAGAGTAAATAAAATGGATGTAGAGTGGATAAAATGGATGTAGAGTTGATAAAATGGATGTAAAGTGGATAAAATGGATGTAGAGTTAATAAAAATGGATGTAGAGTGGAAATAATGGATGTAGAGAGGATAAAATGGATGTAGAGTGGATAAAATGGATGTAGAGTGGATAAAAATGGATGTAGAGTATATAAAATGGATGTAGAGTATATAAAATGGATGTAGAGTGGATAAAAATGGATGTAGAGTGGATAAAATGGATGTAGAGTGGATAAAAATAGATGTAGAGTGGATAAAATGGATGTAGAGTGGATAAAACGGATGTAGAGTGGATAAAAAAGGATGTAGAGGGGATAAAATGGATGTAGAGTGGATAAAATTGATGTAGAGCGGATAAAATGGATGTAGAGTGGATAAAATGGATGTAGAGTTGATAACAATGGATGTAGAGTGGATAAAATGGATGTAGAGTTGATAAAAATGGATGTAGAGTGGATAAAAATGGATGTAGAGTGGATAAAATGGATGTAGAGTGGATAAAACGGATGTAGAGTGGATATAAAAAGATGTAGAGGGGATAAAATGGATGTAGAGTGGATAAAATTGATGTAGAGTGGATAAAATGGATGTAGAGTGGATAAAAATGGATGTAGAGTGGATAAAATGGATGTAGAGTGGGTAAAATAGATGTAGAGTGAATAAAATGGATGTAGAGTTGATAAAAATGGATGTAGAGTGGACAAAATGGATGTAGAGCGGATAAAATGGATGTAGAGTGGATAAAATGGATGTAGAGTGGATAAAATTGATGTAGAGTGGATAAAATTGATGTAGAGTGGATAAAATGGATGTAGAGTGGATAAAATGGATGTAGAGTTGATAACAATGGATGTAGAGTGGATAAAATGGATGTAGAGTTGATAAAAATGGATGTAGAGTGGATAAAAATGGATGTAGAGTGGATAAAATGGATGTAGAGTGGATAAAACGGATGTAGAGTGGATATAAAAAGATGTAGAGGGGATAAAATGGATGTAGAGTGGATAAAATTGATGTAGAGTGGATAAAATGGATGTAGAGTGGATAAAAATGGATGTAGAGTGGATAAAATGGATGTAGAGTGGGTAAAATAGATGTAGAGTGAATAAAATGGATGTAGAGTTGATAAAAATGGATGTAGAGAGGATAAAATGGATGTAGAGTGGATAAAAATGGATGTAGAGTGGATAAAATGGATGTAGAGTTGATAAAAATGGATGTAGAGTGGATAAAATGAATGAAGAGTAAATAAAATGGATGTAGAGTGGATAAAATGGATGTAGAGTTGATAAAATGGATGTAAAGTGGATAAAATGGATGTAGAGTTAATAAAAATGGATGTAGAGTGGAAATAATGGATGTAGAGAGGATAAAATGGATGTAGAGTGGATAAAATGGATGTAGAGTGGATAAAAATAGATGTAGAGTGGATAAAATGGATGTAGAGTGGATAAAACGGATGTAGAGTGGATAAAAAAGGATGTAGAGGGGATAAAATGGATGTAGAGTGGATAAAATTGATGTAGAGTTAATAAAAATGGATGTAGAGTGGAAATAATGGATGTAGAGTGGATAAAATGGATGTAGAGTGGGTAAAATAGATGTAGAGTGGATAAAATGGATGTAGAGTTGATAAAAATGGATGTAGAGTGGACAAAATGGATGTAGAGCGGATAAAATGGATGTAGAGTGGATAAAATGGATGTAGAGTGGATAAAATTGATGTAGAGTGGATAAAATTGATGTAGAGAGGATAAAATGGATGTAGAGTGGATAAAAATGGATGTAGAGTGGATAAAATGGATGTAGAGTGGATAAAATGGATGTAGAGTGGATAAAATGGATGTAGAGTTGATAAAAATGGATGTAGAGTGGATAAAATGAATGTAGAGTAGATAAAATGGATGTAGAGTGGATAAAATGGATGTAGAGTTGATAAAATGGATGTAAAGTGGATAAAATGGATGTAGAGTTAATAAAAATGGATGTAGAGTGGATAAAAATGGATGTAGATTGGATAAAATGGATGTAGATTGGATAAAATGGATGTAGAGTGGATAAAAATGGATGTAGAGTGGATAAAAATGGATGTAGAGTATATAAAATGGATGTAGAGTATATAAAATGGATGTAGAGTGGATAAAAATGGATGTAGAGTGGATAAAATGGATGTAGAGTGGATAAAAATAGATGTAGAGTGGATAAAATGGATGTAGAGTGGATAAAACGGATGTAGAGTGGATAAAAAAGGATGTAGAGGGGATAAAATGGATGTAGAGTGGATAAAATTGATGTAGAGTTAATAAAAATGGATGTAGAGTGGACAAAATGGATGTAGAGTGGATAAAAATGGATGTAGAGTGGATAAAATGGATGTAGAGTTGATAACAATGGATGTAAAGTGGATAAAATGGATGTAGAGTTAATAAAAATGGATGTTGAGTGGAAATAATGGATGTAGAGAGGATAAAATGGATGTAGAGTGGATAAAATGTATGTAGAGTTCATAAAAATGGATGTAGAGTGGATAAAATTGATGTAGAGCGGATAAAATGGATGTAGAGTGGATAAAATGGATGTGGAGTGGATAACAATGGATGTAGAGTGGATAAAATGGATGTAGAGTTGATAAAAATGGATGTAGAGTGGATAAAATGGATGTAGAGTTGATAAAATGGATGTAAAGTGGATAAAATGGATGTAGAGTTAATAAAAATGGATGTAGAGTGGACAAAATGGATGTAGAGTGGATAAAAATGGATGTAGAGAGGATAAAATTGATGTAGAGCGGATAAAATGGATGTAGAGTGGATAAAATGGATGTGGAGTGGATAACAATGGATGTAGAGTGGATAAAATGGATGTAGAGTGGATAAAATGGATGTAGAGTGGATGAAATGGATGTAGAGTTGATAAAAATGGATGTAGAGTGGATAAAATGAATGTAGAGTAGATAAAATGGATGTAGAGTGGATAAAATGGATGTAGAGTTGATAAAATGGATGTAAAGTGGATAAAATGGATGTAGAGTTAATAAAAATGGATGTAGAGTGGAAATAATGGATGTAGAGAGGATAAAATGGATGTAGAGTGGATAAAATTGATGTAGAGTGGATAAAATTGATGTAGAGAGGATAAAATGGATGTAGAGTGGATAAAAATGGATGTAGAGTGGATAAAATGGATGTAGATTGGATAAAATGGATGTAGAGTGGATAAAAATGGATGTAGAGTGGATGAAAATGGATGTAGAGTATATAAAATGGATGTAGAGTATATAAAATGGATGTAGAGTGGATAAAATGGATGTAGAGTTGATAAAAATGGATGTAGAGTTAATAAAAATGGATGTTGAGTGGAAATAATGGATGTAGAGTGGATAAAATGTATGTAGAGTTCATAAAAATGGATGTAGAGTGGATAAAATTGATGTAGAGCGGATAAAATGGATGTAGAGTGGATAAAATGGATGTAGAGTGGATAAAATGGATGTAGAGTTGATAAAAATGGATGTAGAGTGGATAAAAATGGATGTAGAGTGGATAAAATGGATGTAGAGTGGATAAAACGGATGTAGAGTGGATAAAAAAGGATGTAGAGGGGATAAAATGGATGTAGAGTGGATAAAATTGATGTAGAGTGGATAAAATGGATGTAGAGTGGATAAAAATGGATGTAGAGAGGATAAAATTGATGTAGAGCGGATAAAATGGATGTAGAGTGGATAAAATGGATGTGGAGTGGATAACAATGGATGTAGAGTGGATAAAATGGATGTAGAGTTGATAAAAATGGATGTAGAGTTAATAAAAATGGATGTTGAGTGGAAATAATGGATGTAGAGTGGATAAAATGTATGTAGAGTTCATAAAAATGGATGTAGAGTGGATAAAATGGATGTAGAGTTGATAAAAATGGATGTAGAGTGGATAAAAATGGATGTAGAGTGGATAAAATGGATGTAGAGTGGATAAAACGGATGTAGAGTGGATAAAAAAGGATGTAGAGGGGATAAAATGGATGTAGAGTGGATAAAATTGATGTAGAGTGGATAAAATGGATGTAGAGTGGATAAAAATGGATGTAGAGTGGATAAAATGGATGTAGAGTGGGTAAAATAGATGTAGAGTGGATAAAATGGATGTAGAGTTGATAAAAATGGATGTAGAGTGGACAAAATGGATGTAGAGCGGATAAAATGGATGTAGAGTGGATAAAATGGATGTAGAGTGGATAAAATTGATGTAGAGTGGATAAAATTGATGTAGAGTGGATAAAATTGATGTAGAGTGGATAAAATGGATGTAGAGTGGATAAAAATGGATGTAGAGAGGATAAAATGGATGTAGAGTGGATAAAAATGGATGTAGAGTGGATAAAATGGATGTAGAGTGGATAAAATGGATGTAGAGTGGATAAAAATGGATGTAGAGTGGATAAAATGGATGTAGAGTGGATAAAATGGATGTAGAGTGGATAAAATGGATGTAGAGTTGATAAAATGGATGTAAAGTGGATAAAATGGATGTAGAGTTAATAAAAATGGATGTAGAGTGGAAATAATGGATGTAGAGAGGATAAAATGGATGTAGAGTGGATAAAATGGATGTAGAGTTCATAAAAATGGATGTAGAGTGGATAAAAATGGATGTAGATTGGATAAAATGGATGTAGATTGGATAAAATGGATGTAGAGTGGATAAAAATGGATGTAGAGTGGATGAAAATGGATGTAGAGTATATAAAATGGATGTAGAGTATATAAAATGGATGTAGAGTGGATAAAATGGATGTAGAGTTGATAAAAATGGATGTAGAGTTAATAAAAATGGATGTTGAGTGGAAATAATGGATGTAGAGTGGATAAAATGTATGTAGAGTTCATAAAAATGGATGTAGAGTGGATAAAATTGATGTAGAGCGGATAAAATGGATGTAGAGTGGATAAAATGGATGTAGAGTGGATAAAATGGATGTAGAGTTGATAAAAATGGATGTAGAGTGGATAAAAATGGATGTAGAGTGGATAAAATGGATGTAGAGTGGATAAAACGGATGTAGAGTGGATAAAAAAGGATGTAGAGGGGATAAAATGGATGTAGAGTGGATAAAATTGATGTAGAGTGGATAAAATGGATGTAGAGTGGATAAAAATGGATGTAGAGTGGATAAAATGGATGTAGAGTGGGTAAAATAGATGTAGAGTGGATAAAATGGATGTAGAGTTGATAAAAATGGATGTAGAGTGGACAAAATGGATGTAGAGTGGATAAAATGGATGTAGAGTGGATAAAATGGATGTAGAGTGGATAAAATTGATGTAGAGTGGATAAAATTGATGTAGAGTGGATAAAATGGATGTAGAGTGGATAAAATGAATGAAGAGTAAATAAAATGGATGTAGAGTGGATAAAATGGATGTAGAGTTGATAAAATGGATGTAAAGTGGATAAAATGGATGTAGAGTTAATAAAAATGGATGTAGAGTGGAAATAATGGATGTAGAAAGGATAAAATGGATGTAGAGTGGATAAAATGGATGTAGAGTGGATAAAAATGGATGTAGAGTATATAAAATGGATGTAGAGTATATAAAATGGATGTAGAGTGGATAAAAATGGATGTAGAGTGGATAAAATGGATGTAGAGTGGATAAAAATAGATGTAGAGTGGATAAAATGGATGTAGAGTGGATAAAACGGATGTAGAGTGGATAAAAAAGGATGTAGAGGGGATAAAATGGATGTAGAGTGGATAAAATTGATGTAGAGCGGATAAAATGGATGTAGAGTGGATAAAATGGATGTAGAGTTGATAACAATGGATGTAGAGTGGATAAAATGGATGTAGAGTGGATAAAACGGATGTAGAGTGGATAAAAAAGGATGTAGAGGGGATAAAATGGATGTAGAGTGGATAAAATTGATGTAGAGTGGATAAAATGGATGTAGAGTGGATAAAAATGGATGTAGAGTGGATAAAATGGATGTAGAGTGGGTAAAATAGATGTAGAGTGAATAAAATGGATGTAGAGTTGATAAAAATGGATGTAGAGTGGACAAAATGGATGTAGAGCGGATAAAATGGATGTAGAGTGGATAAAATGGATGTAGAGTGGATAAAATTGATGTAGAGTGGATAAAATTGATGTAGAGAGGATAAAATGGATGTAGAGTGGATAAAAATGGATGTAGAGTGGATAAAATGGATGTAGAGTGGATAAAATGGATGTAGAGTGGATGAAATGGATGTAGAGTTGATAAAAATGGATGTAGAGTGGATAAAATGAATGTAGAGTAGATAAAATGGATGTAGAGTGGATAAATTGGATGTAGAGTTGATAAAATGGATGTAAAGTGGATAAAATGGATGTAGAGTTAATAAAAATGGATGTAGAGTGGATAAAAATGGATGTAGATTGGATAAAATGGATGTAGATTGGATAAAATGGATGTAGAGTGGATAAAAATGGATGTAGAGTGGATAAAAATGGATGTAGAGTATATAAAATGGATGTAGAGTATATAAAATGGATGTAGAGTGGATAAAAATGGATGTAGAGTGGATAAAATGGATGTAGAGTGGATAAAAATAGATGTAGAGTGGATAAAATGGATGTAGAGTGGATAAAACGGATGTAGAGTGGATAAAAAAGGATGTAGAGGGGATAAAATGGATGTAGAGTGGATAAAATTGATGTAGAGTTAATAAAAATGGATGTAGAGTGGACAAAATGGATGTAGAGTGGATAAAAATGGATGTAGAGTGGATAAAATGGATGTAGAGTTGATAACAATGGATGTAGAGTGGATAAAATGAATGTAGAGTAGATACAATGGATGTAGAGTGGATAAAATGGATGTAGAGTTGATAAAATGGATGTAAAGTGGATAAAATGGATGTAGAGTTAATAAAAATGGATGTTGAGTGGAAATAATGGATGTAGAGAGGATAAAATGGATGTAGAGTGGATAAAATGTATGTAGAGTTCATAAAAATGGATGTAGAGTGGATAAAATTGATGTAGAGCGGATAAAATGGATGTAGAGTGGATAAAATGGATGTGGAGTGGATAACAATGGATGTAGAGTGGATAAAATGGATGTAGAGTTGATAAAAATGGATGTAGAGTGGATAAAACGGATGTAGAGTGGATAAAAAAGGATGTAGAGGGGATAAAATGGATGTAGAGTGGATAAAATTGATGTAGAGTGGATAAAATGGATGTAGAGTGGATAAAAATGGATGTAGAGTGGATAAAATGGATGTAGAGTGGGTAAAATAGATGTAGAGTGGATAAAATGGATGTAGAGTTGATAAAAATGGATGTAGAGTGGACAAAATGGATGTAGAGCGGATAAAATGGATGTAGAGTGGATAAAATGGATGTAGAGTGGATAAAATTGATGTAGAGTGGATAAAATTGATGTAGAGTGGATAAAATTGATGTAGAGTGGATAAAATGGATGTAGAGTGGATAAAAATGGATGTAGAGAGGATAAAATGGATGTAGAGTGGATAAAAATGGATGTAGAGTGGATAAAATGGATGTAGAGTGGATAAAATGGATGTAGAGTGGATAAAAATGGATGTAGAGTGGATAAAATGGATGTAGAGTGGATAAAATGGATGTAGAGTGGATGAAATGGATGTAGAGTTGATAAAAATGGATGTAGAGTGGATAAAATGAATGTAGAGTAGATAAAATGGATGTAGAGTGGATAAAATGGATGTAGAGTTGATAAAATGGATGTAAAGTGGATAAAATGGATGTAGAGTTAATAAAAATGGATGTAGAGTGGAAATAATGGATGTAGAGAGGATAAAATGGATGTAGAGTGGATAAAATTGATGTAGAGTGGATAAAATTGATGTAGAGAGGATAAAATGGATGTAGAGTGGATAAAAATGGATGTAGAGTGGATAAAATGGATGTAGAGTGGATAAAATGGATGTAAAGTGTATAAAATGGATGTAGAGTTAATAAAAATGGATGTAGAGTGGAAATAATGGATGTAGAGAGGATAAAATGGATGTAGAGTGGATAAAATGGATGTAGAGTTCATAAAAATGGATGTAGAGTGGATAAAAATGGATGTAGATTGGATAAAATGGATGTAGATTGGATAAAATGGATGTAGAGTGGATAAAAATGGATGTAGAGTGGATGAAAATGGATGTAGAGTATATAAAATGGATGTAGAGTATATAAAATGGATGTAGAGTGGATAAAATGGATGTAGAGTTGATAAAAATGGATGTAGAGTTAATAAAAATGGATGTTGAGTGGAAATAATGGATGTAGAGTGGATAAAATGTATGTAGAGTTCATAAAAATGGATGTAGAGTGGATAAAATTGATGTAGAGCGGATAAAATGGATGTAGAGTGGATAAAATGGATGTAGAGTGGATAAAATGGATGTAGAGTTGATAAAAATGGATGTAGAGTGGATAAAAATGGATGTAGAGTGGATAAAATGGATGTAGAGTGGATAAAACGGATGTAGAGTGGATAAAAAAGGATGTAGAGGGGATAAAATGGATGTAGAGTGGATAAAATTGATGTAGAGTGGATAAAATGGATGTAGAGTGGATAAAAATGGATGTAGAGTGGATAAAATGGATGTAGAGTGGGTAAAATAGATGTAGAGTGGATAAAATGGATGTAGAGTTGATAAAAATGGATGTAGAGTGGACAAAATGGATGTAGAGCGGATAAAATGGATGTAGAGTGGATAAAATGGATGTAGAGTGGATAAAATGGATGTAGAGTGGATAAAATTGATGTAGAGTGGATAAAATGGATGTAGAGTGGATAAAATGAATGAAGAGTAAATAAAATGGATGTAGAGTGGATAAAATGGATGTAGAGTTGATAAAATGGATGTAAAGTGGATAAAATGGATGTAGAGTTAATAAAAATGGATGTAGAGTGGAAATAATGGATGTAGAAAGGATAAAATGGATGTAGAGTGGATAAAATGGATGTAGAGTGGATAAAAATGGATGTAGAGTATATAAAATGGATGTAGAGTATATAAAATGGATGTAGAGTGGATAAAAATGGATGTAGAGTGGATAAAATGGATGTAGAGTGGATAAAAATAGATGTAGAGTGGATAAAATGGATGTAGAGTGGATAAAACGGATGTAGAGTGGATAAAAAAGGATGTAGAGGGGATAAAATGGATGTAGAGTGGATAAAATTGATGTAGAGCGGATAAAATGGATGTAGAGTGGATAAAATGGATGTAGAGTTGATAACAATGGATGTAGAGTGGATAAAATGGATGTAGAGTGGATAAAACGGATGTAGAGTGGATATAAAAAGATGTAGAGGGGATAAAATGGATGTAGAGTGGATAAAATTGATGTAGAGTGGATAAAATGGATGTAGAGTGGATAAAAATGGATGTAGAGTGGATAAAATGGATGTAGAGTGGGTAAAATAGATGTAGAGTGAATAAAATGGATGTAGAGTTGATAAAAATGGATGTAGAGTGGACAAAATGGATGTAGAGCGGATAAAATGGATGTAGAGTGGATAAAATGGATGTAGAGTGGATAAAATTGATGTAGAGTGGATAAAATTGATGTAGAGAGGATAAAATGGATGTAGAGTGGATAAAAATGGATGTAGAGTGGATAAAATGGATGTAGAGTGGATAAAATGGATGTAGAGTGGATGAAATGGATGTAGAGTTGATAAAAATGGATGTAGAGTGGATAAAATGAATGTAGAGTAGATAAAATGGATGTAGAGTGGATAAAATGGATGTAGAGTTGATAAAATGGATGTAAAGTGGATAAAATGGATGTAGAGTTAATAAAAATGGATGTAGAGTGGATAAAAATGGATGTAGATTGGATAAAATGGATGTAGATTGGATAAAATGGATGTAGAGTGGATAAAAATGGATGTAGAGTGGATAAAAATGGATGTAGAGTATATAAAATGGATGTAGAGTATATAAAATGGATGTAGAGTGGATAAAAATGGATGTAGAGTGGATAAAATGGATGTAGAGTGGATAAAAATAGATGTAGAGTGGATAAAATGGATGTAGAGTGGATAAAACGGATGTAGAGTGGATAAAAAAGGATGTAGAGGGGATAAAATGGATGTAGAGTGGATAAAATTGATGTAGAGTTAATAAAAATGGATGTAGAGTGGACAAAATGGATGTAGAGTGGATAAAAATGGATGTAGAGTGGATAAAATGGATGTAGAGTTGATAACAATGGATGTAGAGTGGATAAAATGAATGTAGAGTAGATACAATGGATGTAGAGTGGATAAAATGGATGTAGAGTTGATAAAATGGATGTAAAGTGGATAAAATGGATGTAGAGTTAATAAAAATGGATGTTGAGTGGAAATAATGGATGTAGAGAGGATAAAATGGATGTAGAGTGGATAAAATGTATGTAGAGTTCATAAAAATGGATGTAGAGTGGATAAAATTGATGTAGAGCGGATAAAATGGATGTAGAGTGGATAAAATGGATGTGGAGTGGATAACAATGGATGTAGAGTGGATAAAATGGATGTAGAGTTGATAAAAATGGATGTAGAGTGGATAAAATGGATGTAGAGTTGATAAAATGGATGTAAAGTGGATAAAATGGATGTAGAGTTAATAAAAATGGATGTAGAGTGGACAAAATGGATGTAGAGTGGATAAAAATGGATGTAGAGAGGATAAAATTGATGTAGAGCGGATAAAATGGATGTAGAGTGGATAAAATGGATGTGGAGTGGATAACAATGGATGTAGAGTGGATAAAATGGATGTAGAGTTGATAAAAATGGATGTAGAGTTAATAAAAATGGATGTTGAGTGGAAATAATGGATGTAGAGTGGATAAAATGTATGTAGATTTCATAAAAATGGATGTAGAGTGGATAAAATTGATGTAGAGCGGATAAAATGGATGTAGAGTGGATAAAATGGATGTAGAGTGGATAAAATGGATGTAGAGTTGATAAAAATGGATGTAGAGTGGATAAAAATGGATGTAGAGTGGATAAAATGGATGTAGAGTGGATAAAACGGATGTAGAGTGGATAAAAAAGGATGTAGAGGGGATAAAATGGATGTAGAGTGGATAAAATTGATGTAGAGTGGATAAAATGGATGTAGAGTGGATAAAAATGGATGTAGAGTGGATAAAATGGATGTAGAGTGGGTAAAATAGATGTAGAGTGGATAAAATGGATGTAGAGTTGATAAAAATGGATGTAGAGTGGACAAAATGGATGCAGAGCGGATAAAATGGATGTAGAGTGGATAAAATGGATGTAGAGTGGATAAAATTGATGTAGAGTGGATAAAATTGATGTAGAGTGGATAAAATTGATGTAGAGTGGATAAAATGGATGTAGAGTGGATAAAAATGGATGTAGAGAGGATAAAATGGATGTAGAGTGGATAAAAATGGATGTAGAGTGGATAAAATGGATGTAGAGTGGATAAAATGGATGTAGAGTGGATAAAAATGGATGTAGAGTGGATAAAATGGATGTAGAGTGGATAAAATGGATGTAGAGTGGATAAAATGGATGTAGAGTGGATAAAAATAGATGTAGAGTGGATAAAATGGATGTAGAGTGGATAAAACGGATGTAGAGTGGATAAAAAAGGATGTAGAGGGGATAAAATGGATGCAGAGTGGATAAAATGGATGTAGAGTGGATAAAATTGATGTAGAGTGGATAAAATGGATGTAGAGTGGGTAAAATAGATGTAGAGTGGATAAAATGGATGTAGCGTTGATAAAAATGGATGTAGAGTGGACAAAATGGATGTAGAGTGGATAAAGTGGATGTAGAGTTGATAAAAATGGATGTAGAGTGGACAAAATGGATGTAGAGTGGATAAAAATGGATGTAGAGAGGATAAAATTGATGTAGAGCGGATAAAATGGATGTAGAGTGGATAAAATGGATGTGGAGTGGATAACAATGGATGTAGAGTGGATAAAATGGATGTAGAGTGGATAAAATTGATGTAGAGTGGATAAAATGGATGTAGAGTGGATAAAAATGGATGTAGAGTGGATAAAATGGATGTAGAGTGGATAAAGTGGATGTAGAGTTGATAAAAATGGATGTAGAGTGGACAAAATGGATGTAGAGTGGATAAAAATGGATGTAGAGAGGATAAAATTGATGTAGAGCGGATAAAATGGATGTAGAGTGGATAAAATGGATGTGGAGTGGATAACAATGGATGTAGAGTGGATAAAATGGATGTAGAGTATATAAAATGGATGTAGAGTGGATAAAAATGGATGTAGAGTGGATAAAATGGATGTAGAGTGGATAAAAATAGATGTAGAGTGGATAAAATGGATGTAGAGTATATAAAATGGATGTAGAGTGGATAAAAATGGATGTAGAGTGGATAAAATGGATGTAGAGTGGATAAAAATAGATGTAGAGTGGATAAAATGGATGTAGAGTGGATAAAACGGATGTAGAGTGGATAAAAAAGGATGTAGAGGGGATAAAATGGATGCAGAGTGGATAAAATTGATGTAGAGCGGATAAAATGGATGTAGAGTGGATAAAATGGATGTAGAGTGGATAAAATGGATGTAGAGTGGATAAAACGGATGTAGAGTGGATAAAAAAGGATGTAGAGGGGATAAAATGGATGTAGAGTGGATAAAATTGATGTAGAGTGGATAAAATGGATGTAGAGTTGATAAAATGGATGTAAAGTGGATAAAATGGATGTAGAGTTAATAAAAATGGATGTTGAGTGGAAATAATGGATGTAGAGAGGATAAAATGGATGTAGAGTGGATAAAATGTATGTAGAGTTCATAAAAATGGATGTAGAGTGGATAAAATTGATGTAGAGCGGATAAAATGGATGTAGAGTGGATAAAATGGATGTGGAGTGGATAACAATGGATGTAGAGTGGATAAAATGGATGTAGAGTTGATAAAAATGGATGTAGAGTGGATAAAATGGATGTAGAGTTGATAAAATGGATGTAAAGTGGATAAAATGGATGTAGAGTTAATAAAAATGGATGTAGAGTGGACAAAATGGATGTAGAGTGGATAAAAATGGATGTAGAGAGGATAAAATTGATGTAGAGCGGATAAAATGAATGTAGAGTGGATAAAATGGATGTGGAGTGGATAACAATGGATGTAGAGTGGATAAAATGGATGTAGAGTGGATAAAATGGATGTAGAGTGGATGAAATGGATGTAGAGTTGATAAAAATGGATGTAGAGTGGATAAAATGAATGTAGAGTAGATAAAATGGATGTAGAGTGGATAAAATGGATGTAGAGTTGATAAAATGGATGTAAAGTGGATAAAATGGATGTAGAGTTAATAAAAATGGATGTAGAGTGGAAATAATGGATGTAGAGAGGATAAAATGGATGTAGAGTGGATAAAATTGATGTAGAGTGGATAAAATTGATGTAGAGAGGATAAAATGGATGTAGAGTGGATAAAAATGGATGTAGAGTGGATAAAATGGATGTAGAGTGGATAAAATGGATGTAAAGTGGATAAAATGGATGTAGAGTTAATAAAAATGGATGTAGAGTGGAAATAATGGATGTAGAGAGGATAAAATGGATGTAGAGTGGATAAAATGGATGTAGAGTTCATAAAAATGGATGTAGAGTGGATAAAAATGGATGTAGATTGGATAAAATGGATGTAGATTGGATAAAATGGATGTAGAGTGGATAAAAATGGATGTAGAGTGGATGAAAATGGATGTAGAGTATATAAAATGGATGTAGAGTATATAAAATGGATGTAGAGTGGATAAAATGGATGTAGAGTTGATAAAAATGGATGTAGAGTTAATAAAAATGGATGTTGAGTGGAAATAATGGATGTAGAGTGGATAAAATGGATGTAGAGTTCATAAAAATGGATGTAGAGTGGATAAAATTGATGTAGAGCGGATAAAATGGATGTAGAGTGGATAAAATGGATGTAGAGTGGATAAAATGGATGTAGAGTTGATAAAAATGGATGTAGAGTGGATAAAAATGGATGTAGAGTGGATAAAATGGATGTAGAGTGGATAAAATGGATGTAGAGTGGATAAAAAAGGATGTAGAGGGGATAAAATGGATGTAGAGTGGATAAAATTGATGTAGAGTGGATAAAATGGATGTAGAGTGGATAAAAATGGATGTAGAGAGGATAAAATTGATGTAGAGCGGATAAAATGGATGTAGAGTGGATAAAATGGATGTGGAGTGGATAACAATGGATGTAGAGTGGATAAAATGGATGTAGAGTTGATAAAAATGGATGTAGAGTTAATAAAAATGGATGTTGAGTGGAAATAATGGATGTAGAGTGGATAAAATGTATGTAGAGTTCATAAAAATGGATGTAGAGTGGATAAAATGGATGTAGAGTTGATAAAAATGGATGTAGAGTGGATAAAAATGGATGTAGAGTGGATAAAATGGATGTAGAGTGGATAAAACGGATGTAGAGTGGATAAAAAAGGATGTAGAGGGGATAAAATGGATGTAGAGTGGATAAAATTGATGTAGAGTGGATAAAATGGATGTAGAGTGGATAAAAATGGATGTAGAGTGGATAAAATGGATGTAGAGTGGGTAAAATAGATGTAGAGTGGATAAAATGGATGTAGAGTTGATAAAAATGGATGTAGAGTGGACAAAATGGATGTAGAGCGGATAAAATGGATGTAGAGTGGATAAAATGGATGTAGAGTGGATAAAATTGATGTAGAGTGGATAAAATTGATGTAGAGTGGATAAAATTGATGTAGAGTGGATAAAATGGATGTAGAGTGGATAAAAATGGATGTAGAGAGGATAAAATGGATGTAGAGTGGATAAAAATGGATGTAGAGTGGATAAAATGGATGTAGAGTGGATAAAATGGATGTAGAGTGGATAAAAATGTATGTAGAGTGGATAAAATGGATGTAGAGTGGATAAAATGGATGTAGAGTGGATGAAATGGATGTAGAGTTGATAAAAATGGATGTAGAGTGGATAAAATGAATGTAGAGTAGATAAAATGGATGTAGAGTGGATAAAATGGATGTAGAGTTGATAAAATGGATGTAAAGTGGATAAAATGGATGTAGAGTTAATAAAAATGGATGTAGAGTGGAAATAATGGATGTAGAGAGGATAAAATGGATGTAGAGTGGATAAAATTGATGTAGAGTGGATAAAATTGATGTAGAGAGGATAAAATGGATGTAGAGTGGATAAAAATGGATGTAGAGTGGATAAAATGGATGTAGAGTGGATAAAATGGATGTAAAGTGGATAAAATGGATGTAGAGTTAATAAAAATGGATGTAGAGTGGAAATAATGGATGTAGAGAGGATAAAATGGATGTAGAGTGGATAAAATGGATGTAGAGTTCATAAAAATGGATGTAGAGTGGATAAAAATGGATGTAGATTGGATAAAATGGATGTAGATTGGATAAAATGGATGTAGAGTGGATAAAAATGGATGTAGAGTGGATGAAAATGGATGTAGAGTATATAAAATGGATGTAGAGTATATAAAATGGATGTAGAGTGGATAAAATGGATGTAGAGTTGATAAAAATGGATGTAGAGTTAATAAAAATGGATGTTGAGTGGAAATAATGGATGTAGAGTGGATAAAATGTATGTAGAGTTCATAAAAATGGATGTAGAGTGGATAAAATTGATGTAGAGCGGATAAAATGGATGTAGAGTGGATAAAATGGATGTAGAGTGGATAAAATGGATGTAGAGTTGATAAAAATGGATGTAGAGTGGATAAAAATGGATGTAGAGTGGATAAAATGGATGTAGAGTGGATAAAACGGATGTAGAGTGGATAAAAAAGGATGTAGAGGGGATAAAATGGATGTAGAGTGGATAAAATTGATGTAGAGTGGATAAAATGGATGTAGAGTGGATAAAAATGGATGTAGAGTGGATAAAATGGATGTAGAGTGGGTAAAATAGATGTAGAGTGGATAAAATGGATGTAGAGTTGATAAAAATGGATGTAGAGTGGACAAAATGGATGTAGAGCGGATAAAATGGATGTAGAGTGGATAAAATGGATGTAGAGTGGATAAAATTGATGTAGAGTGGATAAAATTGATGTAGAGTGGATAAAATGGATGTAGAGTGGATAAAATGAATGAAGAGTAAATAAAATGGATGTAGAGTGGATAAAATGGATGTAGAGTTGATAAAATGGATGTAAAGTGGATAAAATGGATGTAGAGTTAATAAAAATGGATGTAGAGTGGAAATAATGGATGTAGAAAGGATAAAATGGATGTAGAGTGGATAAAATGGATGTAGAGTGGATAAAAATGGATGTAGAGTATATAAAATGGATGTAGAGTATATAAAATGGATGTAGAGTGGATAAAAATGGATGTAGAGTGGATAAAATGGATGTAGAGTGGATAAAAATAGATGTAGAGTGGATAAAATGGATGTAGAGTGGATAAAACGGATGTAGAGTGGATAAAAAAGGATGTAGAGGGGATAAAATGGATGTAGAGTGGATAAAATTGATGTAGAGCGGATAAAATGGATGTAGAGTGGATAAAATGGATGTAGAGTTGATAACAATGGATGTAGAGTGGATAAAATGGATGTAGAGTGGATAAAACGGATGTAGAGTGGATATAAAAAGATGTAGAGGGGATAAAATGGATGTAGAGTGGATAAAATTGATGTAGAGTGGATAAAATGGATGTAGAGTGGATAAAAATGGATGTAGAGTGGATAAAATGGATGTAGAGTGGGTAAAATAGATGTAGAGTGAATAAAATGGATGTAGAGTTGATAAAAATGGATGTAGAGTGGACAAAATGGATGTAGAGCGGATAAAATGGATGTAGAGTGGATAAAATGGATGTAGAGTGGATAAAATTGATGTAGAGTGGATAAAATTGATGTAGAGAGGATAAAATGGATGTAGAGTGGATAAAAATGGATGTAGAGTGGATAAAATGGATGTAGAGTGGATAAAATGGATGTAGAGTGGATGAAATGGATGTAGAGTTGATAAAAATGGATGTAGAGTGGATAAAATGAATGTAGAGTAGATAAAATGGATGTAGAGTGGATAAAATGGATGTAGAGTTGATAAAATGGATGTAAAGTGGATAAAATGGATGTAGAGTTAATAAAAATGGATGTAGAGTGGATAAAAATGGATGTAGATTGGATAAAATGGATGTAGATTGGATAAAATGGATGTAGAGTGGATAAAAATGGATGTAGAGTGGATAAAAATGGATGTAGAGTATATAAAATGGATGTGGAGTATATAAAATGGATGTAGAGTGGATAAAAATGGATGTAGAGTGGATAAAATGGATGTAGAGTGGATAAAAATAGATGTAGAGTGGATAAAATGGATGTAGAGTGGATAAAACGGATGTAGAGTGGATAAAAAAGGATGTAGAGGGGATAAAATGGATGTAGAGTGGATAAAATTGATGTAGAGTTAATAAAAATGGATGTAGAGTGGACAAAATGGATGTAGAGTGGATAAAAATGGATGTAGAGTGGATAAAATGGATGTAGAGTTGATAACAATGGATGTAGAGTGGATAAAATGAATGTAGAGTAGATACAATGGATGTAGAGTGGATAAAATGGATGTAGAGTTGATAAAATGGATGTAAAGTGGATAAAATGGATGTAGAGTTAATAAAAATGGATGTTGAGTGGAAATAATGGATGTAGAGAGGATAAAATGGATGTAGAGTGGATAAAATGTATGTAGAGTTCATAAAAATGGATGTAGAGTGGATAAAATTGATGTAGAGCGGATAAAATGGATGTAGAGTGGATAAAATGGATGTGGAGTGGATAACAATGGATGTAGAGTGGATAAAATGGATGTAGAGTTGATAAAAATGGATGTAGAGTGGATAAAATGGATGTAGAGTTGATAAAATGGATGTAAAGTGGATAAAATGGATGTAGAGTTAATAAAAATGGATGTAGAGTGGACAAAATGGATGTAGAGTGGATAAAAATGGATGTAGAGAGGATAAAATTGATGTAGAGCGGATAAAATGGATGTAGAGTGGATAAAATGGATGTGGAGTGGATAACAATGGATGTAGAGTGGATAAAATGGATGTAGAGTTGATAAAAATGGATGTAGAGTTAATAAAAATGGATGTTGAGTGGAAATAATGGATGTAGAGTGGATAAAATGTATGTAGATTTCATAAAAATGGATGTAGAGTGGATAAAATTGATGTAGAGCGGATAAAATGGATGTAGAGTGGATAAAATGGATGTAGAGTGGATAAAATGGATGTAGAGTTGATAAAAATGGATGTAGAGTGGATAAAAATATATGTAGAGTGGATAAAATGGATGTAGAGTGGATAAAACGGATGTAGAGTGGATAAAAAAGGATGTAGAGGGGATAAAATGGATGTAGAGTGGATAAAATTGATGTAGAGTGGATAAAATGGATGTAGAGTGGATAAAAATGGATGTAGAGTGGATAAAATGGATGTAGAGTGGGTAAAATAGATGTAGAGTGGATAAAATGGATGTAGAGTTGATAAAAATGGATGTAGAGTGGACAAAATGGATGCAGAGCGGATAAAATGGATGTAGAGTGGATAAAATGGATGTAGAGTGGATAAAATGGATGTAGAGTGGGTAAAATAGATGTAGAGTGAATAAAATGGATGTAGAGTTGATAAAAATGGATGTAGAGAGGATAAAATGGATGTAGAGTGGATAAAAATGGATGTAGAGTGGATAAAATGGATGTAGAGTGGATAAAACGGATGTAGAGTGGATAAAACGGATGTAGAGTGGATAAAAAAGGATGTAGAGGGGATAAAATGGATGCAGAGTGGATAAAATTGATGTAGAGCGGATAAAATGGATGTAGAGTGGATAAAACGGATGTAGAGTGGATAAAAAAGGATGTAGAGGGGATAAAATGGATGTAGAGTGGATAAAATTGATGTAGAGTTAATAAAAATGGATGTAGAGTGGATAAAATTGATGTAGAGCGGATAAAATGGATGTAGAGTGGATAAAATGGATGTGGAGTGGATAACAATGGATGTAGAGTGGATAAAATGGATGTAGAGTTGATAAAAATGGATGTAGAGTGGATAAAATGGATGTAGAGTTGATAAAATGGATGTAAAGTGGATAAAATGGATGTAGAGTTAATAAAAATGGATGTAGAGTGGACAAAATGGATGTAGAGTGGATAAAATTGATGTAGAGTGGATAAAATGGATGTAGAGTGGATAAAAATGGATGTAGAGTGGATAAAATGGATGTAGAGTGGGTAAAATAGGTGTAGAGTGGATAAAATGGATGTAGAGTTGATAAAAATGGATGTGGAGTGGACAAAATGGATGTAGAGTGGATAAAAATGGATGTAGAGAGGATAAAATTGATGTAGAGCGGATAAAATGGATGTAGAGTGGATAAAACGGATGTAGAGTGGATAAAAAAGGATGTAGAGGGGATAAAATGGATGCAGAGTGGATAAAATTGATGTAGAGCGGATAAAATGGATGTAGAGTGGATAAAATGGATGTAGAGTGGATAAAATGGATGTAGAGTGGATAAAACGGATGTAGAGTGGATAAAAAAGGATGTAGAGGGGATAAAATGGATGTAGAGTGGATAAAATTGATGTAGAGTGGATAAAATGGATGTAGAGTGGATAAAAATGGATGTAGAGTGGATAAAATGGATGTAGAGTTGATAAAATGGATGTAAAGTGGATAAAATGGATGTAGAGTTAATAAAAATGGATGTAGAGTGGACAAAATGGATGTAGAGTGGATAAAAATGGATGTAGAGAGGATAAAATTGATGTAGAGCGGATAAAATGGATGTAGAGTGGATAAAATGGATGTAGAGTGGATAAAATTGATGTAGAGTGGATAAAATGGATGTAGAGTGGATAAAAATGGATGTAGAGTGGATAAAAATGGATGTAGAGTGGATAAAATGGATGTAGAGTGGATAAAAATAGATGTAGAGTGGATAAAATGGATGTAGAGTATATAAAATGGATGTAGAGTGGATAAAAATGGATGTAGAGTGGATAAAGTGGATGTAGAGTTGATAAAAATAGATGTAGAGTGGATAAAATGGATGTAGAGTGGATAAAACGGATGTAGAGTGGATAAAAAAGGATGTAGAGGGGATAAAATGGATGCAGAGTGGATAAAATTGATGTAGAGCGGATAAAATGGATGTAGAGTGGATAAAATGGATGTAGAGTGGATAAAATGGATGTAGATTGGATAAAACGGATGTAGAGTGGATAAAAAAGGATGTAGAGGGGATAAAATGGATGTAGAGTGGATAAAATTGATGTAGAGTGGATAAAATGGATGTAGAGTTGATAAAATGGATGTAAAGTGGATAAAATGGATGTAGAGTTAATAAAAATGGATGTTGAGTGGAAATAATGGATGTAGAGAGGATAAAATGGATGTAGAGTGGATAAAATGTATGTAGAGTTCATAAAAATGGATGTAGAGTGGATAAAATTGATGTAGAGCGGATAAAATGGATGTAGAGTGGATAAAATGGATGTGGAGTGGATAACAATGGATGTAGAGTGGATAAAATGGATGTAGAGTTGATAAAAATGGATGTAGAGTGGATAAAATGGATGTAGAGTTGATAAAATGGATGTAAAGTGGATAAAATGGATGTAGAGTTAATAAAAATGGATGTAGAGTGGACAAAATGGATGTAGAGTGGATAAAAATGGATGTAGAGAGGATAAAATTGATGTAGAGCGGATAAAATGGATGTAGAGTGGATAAAATGGATGTGGAGTGGATAACAATGGATGTAGAGTGGATAAAATGGATGTAGAGTGGATAAAATGGATGTAGAGTGGATGAAATGGATGTAGAGTTGATAAAAATGGATGTAGAGTGGATAAAATGAATGTAGAGTAGATAAAATGGATGTAGAGTGGATAAAATGGATGTAGAGTTGATAAAATGGATGTAAAGTGGATAAAATGGATGTAGAGTTAATAAAAATGGATGTAGAGTGGAAATAATGGATGTAGAGAGGATAAAATGGATGTAGAGTGGATAAAATTGATGTAGAGTGGATAAAATTGATGTAGAGAGGATAAAATGGATGTAGAGTGGATAAAAATGGATGTAGAGTGGATAAAATGGATGTAGAGTGGATAAAATGGATGTAAAGTGGATAAAATGGATGTAGAGTTAATAAAAATGGATGTAGAGTGGAAATAATGGATGTAGAGAGGATAAAATGGATGTAGAGTGGATAAAATGGATGTAGAGTTCATAAAAATGGATGTAGAGTGGATAAAAATGGATGTAGATTGGATAAAATGGATGTAGATTGGATAAAATGGATGTAGAGTGGATAAAAATGGATGTAGAGTGGATGAAAATGGATGTAGAGTATATAAAATGGATGTAGAGTATATAAAATGGATGTAGAGTGGATAAAATGGATGTAGAGTTGATAAAAATGGATGTAGAGTTAATAAAAATGGATGTTGAGTGGAAATAATGGATGTAGAGTGGATAAAATGGATGTAGAGTTCATAAAAATGGATGTAGAGTGGATAAAATTGATGTAGAGCGGATAAAATGGATGTAGAGTGGATAAAATGGATGTAGAGTGGATAAAATGGATGTAGAGTTGATAAAAATGGATGTAGAGTGGATAAAAATGGATGTAGAGTGGATAAAATGGATGTAGAGTGGATAAAACGGATGTAGAGTGGATAAAAAAGGATGTAGAGGGGATAAAATGGATGTAGAGTGGATAAAATTGATGTAGAGTGGATAAAATGGATGTAGAGTGGATAAAAATGGATGTAGAGAGGATAAAATTGATGTAGAGCGGATAAAATGGATGTAGAGTGGATAAAATGGATGTGGAGTGGATAACAATGGATGTAGAGTGGATAAAATGGATGTAGAGTTGATAAAAATGGATGTAGAGTTAATAAAAATGGATGTTGAGTGGAAATAATGGATGTAGAGTGGATAAAATGTATGTAGAGTTCATAAAAATGGATGTAGAGTGGATAAAATGGATGTAGAGTTGATAAAAATGGATGTAGAGTGGATAAAAATGGATGTAGAGTGGATAAAATGGATGTAGAGTGGATAAAACGGATGTAGAGTGGATAAAAAAGGATGTAGAGGGGATAAAATGGATGTAGAGTGGATAAAATTGATGTAGAGTGGATAAAATGGATGTAGAGTGGATAAAAATGGATGTAGAGTGGATAAAATGGATGTAGAGTGGGTAAAATAGATGTAGAGTGGATAAAATGGATGTAGAGTTGATAAAAATGGATGTAGAGTGGACAAAATGGATGTAGAGCGGATAAAATGGATGTAGAGTGGATAAAATGGATGTAGAGTGGATAAAATTGATGTAGAGTGGATAAAATTGATGTAGAGTGGATAAAATTGATGTAGAGTGGATAAAATGGATGTAGAGTGGATAAAAATGGATGTAGAGAGGATAAAATGGATGTAGAGTGGATAAAAATGGATGTAGAGTGGATAAAATGGATGTAGAGTGGATAAAATGGATGTAGAGTGGATAAAAATGTATGTAGAGTGGATAAAATGGATGTAGAGTGGATAAAATGGATGTAGAGTGGATAAAATGGATGTAAAGTGGATAAAATGGATGTAGAGTTAATAAAAATGGATGTAGAGTGGAAATAATGGATGTAGAGAGGATAAAATGGATGTAGAGTGGATAAAATGGATGTAGAGTTCATAAAAATGGATGTAGAGTGGATAAAAATGGATGTAGATTGGATAAAATGGATGTAGATTGGATAAAATGGATGTAGAGTGGATAAAAATGGATGTAGAGTGGATGAAAATGGATGTAGAGTATATAAAATGGATGTAGAGTATATAAAATGGATGTAGAGTGGATAAAATGGATGTAGAGTTGATAAAAATGGATGTAGAGTTAATAAAAATGGATGTTGAGTGGAAATAATGGATGTAGAGTGGATAAAATGTATGTAGAGTTCATAAAAATGGATGTAGAGTGGATAAAATTGATGTAGAGCGGATAAAATGGATGTAGAGTGGATAAAATGGATGTAGAGTGGATAAAATGGATGTAGAGTTGATAAAAATGGATGTAGAGTGGATAAAAATGGATGTAGAGTGGATAAAATGGATGTAGAGTGGATAAAATGGATGTAGAGTGGATAAAAAAGGATGTAGAGGGGATAAAATGGATGTAGAGTGGATAAAATTGATGTAGAGTGGATAAAATGGATGTAGAGTGGATAAAAATGGATGTAGAGTGGATAAAATGGATGTAGAGTGGGTAAAATAGATGTAGAGTGGATAAAATGGATGTAGAGTTGATAAAAATGGATGTAGAGTGGACAAAATGGATGTAGAGCGGATAAAATGGATGTAGAGTGGATAAAATGGATGTAGAGTGGATAAAATTGATGTAGAGTGGATAAAATTGATGTAGAGTGGATAAAATGGATGTAGAGTGGATAAAATGAATGAAGAGTAAATAAAATGGATGTAGAGTGGATAAAATGGATGTAGAGTTGATAAAATGGATGTAAAGTGGATAAAATGGATGTAGAGTTAATAAAAATGGATGTAGAGTGGAAATAATGGATGTAGAAAGGATAAAATGGATGTAGAGTGGATAAAATGGATGTAGAGTGGATAAAAATGGATGTAGAGTATATAAAATGGATGTAGAGTGGATAAAAATGGATGTAGAGTGGATAAAATGGATGTAGAGTGGATAAAAATAGATGTAGAGTGGATAAAATGGATGTAGAGTGGATAAAACGGATGTAGAGTGGATAAAAAAGGATGTAGAGGGGATAAAATGGATGTAGAGTGGATAAAATTGATGTAGAGCGGATAAAATGGATGTAGAGTGGATAAAATGGATGTAGAGTTGATAACAATGGATGTAGAGTGGATAAAATGGATGTAGAGTGGATAAAACGGATGTAGAGTGGATATAAAAAGATGTAGAGGGGATAAAATGGATGTAGAGTGGATAAAATTGATGTAGAGTGGATAAAATGGATGTAGAGTGGATAAAAATGGATGTAGAGTGGATAAAATGGATGTAGAGTGGGTAAAATAGATGTAGAGTGAATAAAATGGATGTAGAGTTGATAAAAATGGATGTAGAGTGGACAAAATGGATGTAGAGCGGATAAAATGGATGTAGAGTGGATAAAATGGATGTAGAGTGGATAAAATTGATGTAGAGTGGATAAAATTGATGTAGAGAGGATAAAATGGATGTAGAGTGGATAAAAATGGATGTAGAGTGGATAAAATGGATGTAGAGTGGATAAAATGGATGTAGAGTGGATGAAATGGATGTAGAGTTGATAAAAATGGATGTAGAGTGGATAAAATGAATGTAGAGTAGATAAAATGGATGTAGAGTGGATAAAATGGATGTAGAGTTGATAAAATGGATGTAAAGTGGATAAAATGGATGTAGAGTTAATAAAAATGGATGTAGAGTGGATAAAAATGGATGTAGATTGGATAAAATGGATGTAGATTGGATAAAATGGATGTAGAGTGGATAAAAATGGATGTAGAGTGGATAAAAATGGATGTAGAGTATATAAAATGGATGTAGAGTATATAAAATGGATGTAGAGTGGATAAAAATGGATGTAGAGTGGATAAAATGGATGTAGAGTGGATAAAAATAGATGTAGAGTGGATAAAATGGATGTAGAGTGGATAAAACGGATGTAGAGTGGATAAAAAAGGATGTAGAGGGGATAAAATGGATGTAGAGTGGATAAAATTGATGTAGAGTTAATAAAAATGGATGTAGAGTGGACAAAATGGATGTAGAGTGGATAAAAATGGATGTAGAGTGGATAAAATGGATGTAGAGTTGATAACAATGGATGTAGAGTGGATAAAATGAATGTAGAGTAGATACAATGGATGTAGAGTGGATAAAATGGATGTAGAGTTGATAAAATGGATGTAAAGTGGATAAAATGGATGTAGAGTTAATAAAAATGGATGTTGAGTGGAAATAATGGATGTAGAGAGGATAAAATGGATGTAGAGTGGATAAAATGTATGTAGAGTTCATAAAAATGGATGTAGAGTGGATAAAATTGATGTAGAGCGGATAAAATGGATGTAGAGTGGATAAAATGGATGTGGAGTGGATAACAATGGATGTAGAGTGGATAAAATGGATGTAGAGTTGATAAAAATGGATGTAGAGTGGATAAAGTGGATGTAGAGTTGATAAAATGGATGTAAAGTGGATAAAATGGATGTAGAGTTAATAAAAATGGATGTAGAGTGGACAAAATGGATGTAGAGTGGATAAAAATGGATGTAGAGAGGATAAAATTGATGTAGAGCGGATAAAATGGATGTAGAGTGGATAAAATGGATGTGGAGTGGATAACAATGGATGTAGAGTGGATAAAATGGATGTAGAGTTGATAAAAATGGATGTAGAGTTAATAAAAATGGATGTTGAGTGGAAATAATGGATGTAGAGTGGATAAAATGTATGTAGATTTCATAAAAATGGATGTAGAGTGGATAAAATTGATGTAGAGCGGATAAAATGGATGTAGAGTGGATAAAATGGATGTAGAGTGGATAAAATGGATGTAGAGTTGATAAAAATGGATGTAGAGTGGATAAAAATGGATGTAGAGTGGATAAAATGGATGTAGAGTGGATAAAACGGATGTAGAGTGGATAAAAAAGGATGTAGAGGGGATAAAATGGATGTAGAGTGGATAAAATTGATGTAGAGTGGATAAAATGGATGTAGAGTGGATAAAAATGGATGTAGAGTGGATAAAATGGATGTAGAGTGGGTAAAATAGATGTAGAGTGGATAAAATGGATGTAGAGTGGATAAAAATGGATGTAGAGTGGATAAAATGGATGTAGAGTGGGTAAAATAGGTGTAGAGTGGATAAAATGGATGTAGAGCGGATAAAATGGATGTAGAGTGGATAAAATGGATGTAGAGTGGATAAAATGGATGTAGAGTTGATAAAAATGGATGTAGAGTGGATAAAAATGGATGTAGAGTGGATAAAAAAGGATGTAGAGGGGATAAAATGGATGTAGAGTGGATAAAATTGATGTAGAGTTAATAAAAATGGATGTAGAGTGGATAAAATTGATGTAGAGCGGATAAAATGGATGTAGAGTGGATAAAATGGATGTGGAGTGGATAACAATGGATGTAGAGTGGATAAAATGGATGTAGAGTTGATAAAAATGGATGTAGAGTGGATAAAATGGATGTAGAGTTGATAAAATGGATGTAAAGTGGATAAAATGGATGTAGAGTTAATAAAAATGGATGTAGAGTGGACAAAATGGATGTAGAGTGGATAAAATTGATGTAGAGTGGATAAAATGGATGTAGAGTGGATAAAAATGGATGTAGAGTGGATAAAATGGATGTAGAGTGGGTAAAATAGGTGTAGAGTGGATAAAATGGATGTAGAGCGGATAAAATGGATGTAGAGTGGATAAAATGGATGTAGAGTGGATAAAATGGATGTAGAGTTGATAAAAATGGATGTAGAGTGGATAAAAATGGATGTAGAGTGGATAAAATGGATGTAGAGTGGATAAAACGGATGTAGAGTGGATAAAAAAGGATGTAGAGGGGATAAAATGGATGTAGAGTGGATAAAATTGATGTAGAGTGGATAAAATGGATGTAGAGTGGATAAAAATGGATGTAGAGTGGATAAAATGGATGTAGAGTGGGTAAAATAGATGTAGAGTGGATAAAATGGATGTAGAGTTGATAAAAATGGATGTAGAGTGGACAAAATGGATGTAGAGCGGATAAAATGGATGTAGAGTGGATAAAATGGATGTAGAGTGGATAAAATGGATGTAGAGTGGGTAAAATAGATGTAGAGTGAATAAAATGGATGTAGAGTTGATAAAAATGGATGTAGAGAGGATAAAATGGATGTAGAGTGGATAAAAATGGATGTAGAGTGGATAAAATGGATGTAGAGTGGATAAAACGGATGTAGAGTGGATAAAACGGATGTAGAGTGGATAAAAAAGGATGTAGAGGGGATAAAATGGATGCAGAGTGGATAAAATTGATGTAGAGCGGATAAAATGGATGTAGAGTGGATAAAACGGATGTAGAGTGGATAAAAAAGGATGTAGAGGGGATAAAATGGATGTAGAGTGGATAAAATTGATGTAGAGTTAATAAAAATGGATGTAGAGTGGATAAAATTGATGTAGAGCGGATAAAATGGATGTAGAGTGGATAAAATGGATGTGGAGTGGATAACAATGGATGTAGAGTGGATAAAATGGATGTAGAGTTGATAAAAATGGATGTAGAGTGGATAAAATGGATGTAGAGTTGATAAAATGGATGTAAAGTGGATAAAATGGATGTAGAGTTAATAAAAATGGATGTAGAGTGGACAAAATGGATGTAGAGTGGATAAAATTGATGTAGAGTGGATAAAATGGATGTAGAGTGGATAAAAATGGATGTAGAGTGGATAAAATGGATGTAGAGTGGGTAAAATAGGTGTAGAGTGGATAAAATGGATGTAGAGTTGATAAAAATGGATGTGGAGTGGACAAAATGGATGTAGAGTGGATAAAATGGATGTAGAGTTGATAAAAATGGATGTAGAGTGGACAAAATGGATGTAGAGTGGATAAAATGGATGTAGAGTGGATAAAACGGATGTAGAGTGGATAAAAAAGGATGTAGAGGGGATAAAATGGATGTAGAGTGGATAAAATTGATGTAGAGTGGATAAAATGGATGTAGAGTGGATAAAACGGATGTAGAGTGGATAAAAAAGGATGTAGAGGGGATAAAATGGATGCAGAGTGGATAAAATTGATGTAGAGCGGATAAAATGGATGTAGAGTGGATAAAATGGATGTAGAGTGGATAAAATGGATGTAGAGTGGATAAAACGGATGTAGAGTGGATAAAAAAGGATGTAGAGGGGATAAAATGGATGTAGAGTGGATAAAATTGATGTAGAGCGGATAAAATGGATGTAGAGTGGATAAAACGGATGTAGAGTGGATAAAAAAGGATGTAGAGGGGATAAAATGGATGCAGAGTGGATAAAATTGATGTAGAGCGGATAAAATGGATGTAGAGTGGATAAAATGGATGTAGAGTGGATAAAATGGATGTAGAGTGGATAAAACGGATGTAGAGTGGATAAAAAAGGATGTAGAGGGGATAAAATGGATGTAGAGTGGATAAAATTGATGTAGAGTGGATAAAATGGATGTAGAGTGGATAAAAATGGATGTAGAGTGGATAAAATGGATGTAGAGTGGGTAAAATAGATGTAGAGTGGATAAAATGGATGTAGAGTTGATAAAAATGGATGTAGAGTGGACAAAATGGATGTAGAGCGGATAAAATGGATGTAGAGTGGATAAAATGGATGTAGAGTGGATAAAATTGATGTAGAGTGGATAAAATTGATGTAGAGTGGATAAAATGGATGTAGAGTGGATAAAATGGATGTAGAGTGGATAAAAATGGATGTAGAGAGGATAAAATGGATGTAGAGTGGATAAAAATGGATGTAGAGTGGATAAAATGGATGTAGAGTTGATAAAAATGGATGTAGAGTGGATAAAATGAATGAAGAGTAAATAAAATGGATGTAGAGTGGATAAAATGGATGTAGAGTTGATAAAATGGATGTAAAGTGGATAAAATGGATGTAGAGTTAATAAAAATGGATGTAGAGTGGAAATAATGGATGTAGAGAGGATAAAATGGATGTAGAGTGGATAAAATGGATGTAGAGTGGATAAAAATGGATGTAGAGTATATAAAATGGATGTAGAGTATATAAAATGGATGTAGAGTGGATAAAAATGGATGTAGAGTGGATAAAATGGATGTAGAGTGGATAAAAATGGATGTAGAGTGGATAAAATGGATGTAGAGTGGATAAAACGGATGTAGAGTGGATAAAAAAGGATGTAGAGGGGATAAAATGGATGTAGAGTGGATAAAATTGATGTAGAGCGGATAAAATGGATGTAGAGTGGATAAAATGGATGTAGAGTTGATAAAAATGGATGTAGAGTGGATAAAATGGATGTAGAGTTGATAAAAATGGATGTAGAGTGGATAAAAATGGATGTAGAGTGGATAAAATGGATGTAGAGTGGATAAAACGGATGTAGAGTGGATATAAAAAGATGTAGAGGGGATAAAATGGATGTAGAGTGGATAAAATGGATGTAGAGTGGATAAAATGGATGTAGAGTGGATAAAAATGGATGTAGAGTGGATAAAATGGATGTAGAGTGGGTAAAATAGATGTAGAGTGAATAAAATGGATGTAGAGTTGATAAAAATGGATGTAGAGTGGACAAAATGGATGTAGAGCGGATAAAATGGATGTAGAGTGGATAAAATGGATGTAGAGTGGATAAAATTGATGTAGAGTGGATAAAATTGATGTAGAGTGGATAAAATGGATGTAGAGTGGATAAAATGGATGTAGAGTTGATAACAATGGATGTAGAGTGGATAAAATGGATGTAGAGTTGATAAAAATGGATGTAGAGTGGATAAAAATGGATGTAGAGTGGATAAAATGGATGTAGAGTGGATAAAACGGATGTAGAGTGGATATAAAAAGATGTAGAGGGGATAAAATGGATGTAGAGTGGATAAAATTGATGTAGAGTGGATAAAATGGATGTAGAGTGGATAAAAATGGATGTAGAGTGGATAAAATGGATGTAGAGTGGGTAAAATAGATGTAGAGTGAATAAAATGGATGTAGAGTTGATAAAAATGGATGTAGAGAGGATAAAATGGATGTAGAGTGGATAAAAATGGATGTAGAGTGGATAGAATGGATGTAGAGTTGATAAAAATGGATGTAGAGTGGATAAAATGAATGAAGAGTAAATAAAATGGATGTAGAGTGGATAAAATGGATGTAGAGTTGATAAAATGGATGTAAAGTGGATAAAATGGATGTAGAGTTAATAAAAATGGATGTAGAGTGGAAATAATGGATGTAGAGAGGATAAAATGGATGTAGAGTGGATAAAATGGATGTAGAGTGGATAAAAATAGATGTAGAGTGGATAAAATGGATGTAGAGTGGATAAAACGGATGTAGAGTGGATAAAAAAGGATGTAGAGGGGATAAAATGGATGTAGAGTGGATAAAATTGATGTAGAGTTAATAAAAATGGATGTAGAGTGGAAATAATGGATGTAGAGTGGATAAAATGTATGTAGAGTTCATAAAAATGGATGTAGAGTGGATAAAATTGATGTAGAGCGGATAAAATGGATGTAGAGTGGATAAAATGGATGTAGAGTGGATAAAATGGATGTAGAGTGGATAAAATGGATGTAAAGTGGATAAAATGGATGTAGAGTTAATAAAAATGGATGTAGAGTGGAAATAATGGATGTAGAGAGGATAAAATGGATGTAGAGTGGATAAAATGGATGTAGAGTTCATAAAAATGGATGTAGAGTGGATAAAAATGGATGTAGATTGGATAAAATGGATGTAGATTGGATAAAATGGATGTAGAGTGGATAAAAATGGATGTAGAGTGGATGAAAATGGATGTAGAGTATATAAAATGGATGTAGAGTATATAAAATGGATGTAGAGTGGATAAAAATGGATGTAGAGTGGATAAAATGGATGTAGAGTGGATAAAAATAGATGTAGAGTGGATAAAATGGATGTAGAGTGGATAAAACGGATGTAGAGTGGATAAAAAAGGATGTAGAGGGGATAAAATGGATGTAGAGTGGATAAAATTGATGTAGAGTTAATAAAAATGGATGTAGAGTGGATAAAATTGATGTAGAGCGGATAAAATGGATGTAGAGTGGATAAAATGGATGTGGAGTGGATAACAATGGATGTAGAGTGGATAAAATGGATGTAGAGTTGATAAAAATGGATGTAGAGTGGATAAAATGGATGTAGAGTTGATAAAATGGATGTAAAGTGGATAAAATGGATGTAGAGTTAATAAAAATGGATGTAGAGTGGACAAAATGGATGTAGAGTGGATAAAATTGATGTAGAGTGGATAAAATGGATGTAGAGTGGATAAAAATGGATGTAGAGTGGATAAAATGGATGTAGAGTGGGTAAAATAGGTGTAGAGTGGATAAAATGGATGTAGAGTTGATAAAAATGGATGTGGAGTGGACAAAATGGATGTAGAGCGGATAAAATGGATGTAGAGTGGATAAAATGGATGTAGAGTGGATAAAATTGATGTAGAGTGGATAAAATTGATGTAGAGTGGATAAAATGGATGTAGAGTGGATAAAATGGATGTAGAGTGGATAAAAATGGATGTAGAGAGGATAAAATGGATGTAGAGTGGATAAAAATGGATGTAGAGTGGATAAAATGGATGTAGAGTGGATAAAACGGATGTAGAGTGGATAAAACGGATGTAGAGTGGATAAAAAAGGATGTAGAGGGGATAAAATGGATGCAGAGTGGATAAAATTGATGTAGAGCGGATAAAATGGATGTAGAGTGGATAAAATGGATGTAGAGTGGATAAAATGGATGTAGAGTGGATAAAACGGATGTAGAGTGGATAAAAAAGGATGTAGAGGGGATAAAATGGATGTAGAGTGGATAAAATTGATGTAGAGTGGATAAAATGGATGTAGAGTGGATAAAAATGGATGTAGAGTGGATAAAATGGATGTAGAGTGGGTAAAATAGATGTAGAGTGGATAAAATGGATGTAGAGTTGATAAAAATGGATGTAGAGTGGACAAAATGGATGTAGAGCGGATAAAATGGATGTAGAGTGGATAAAATGGATGTAGAGTGGATAAAATTGATGTAGAGTGGATAAAATGGATGTAGAGTGGATAAAATGGATGTAGAGTGGATAAAATGGATGTAGAGTGGATAAAAATGGATGTAGAGAGGATAAAATGGATGTAGAGTGGATAAAAATGGATGTAGAGTGGATAAAATGGATGTAGAGTTGATAAAAATGGATGTAGAGTGGATAAAATGAATGAAGAGTAAATAAAATGGATGTAGAGTGGATAAAATGGATGTAGAGTTGATAAAATGGATGTAAAGTGGATAAAATGGATGTAGAGTTAATAAAAATGGATGTAGAGTGGAAATAATGGATGTAGAGAGGATAAAATGGATGTAGAGTGGATAAAATGGATGTAGAGTGGATAAAAATGGATGTAGAGTATATAAAATGGATGTAGAGTATATAAAATGGATGTAGAGTGGATAAAAATGGATGTAGAGTGGATAAAATGGATGTAGAGTGGATAAAAATAGATGTAGAGTGGATAAAATGGATGTAGAGTGGATAAAACGGATGTAGAGTGGATAAAAAAGGATGTAGAGGGGATAAAATGGATGTAGAGTGGATAAAATTGATGTAGAGCGGATAAAATTGATGTAGAGTGGATAAAATGGATGTAGAGTTGATAACAATGGATGTAGAGTGGATAAAACGGATGTAGAGTGGATATAAAAAGATGTAGAGGGGATAAAATGGATGTAGAGTGGATAAAATTGATGTAGAGTGGATAAAATGGATGTAGAGTGGATAAAAATGGATGTAGAGTGGATAAAATGGATGTAGAGTGGGTAAAATAGATGTAGAGTGAATAAAATGGATGTAGAGTTGATAAAAATGGATGTAGAGTGGACAAAATGGATGTAGAGTGGATAAAATGGATGTAGAGTGGATAAAATGGATGTAGAGTGGATAAAATTGATGTAGAGTGGATAAAATGAATGTAGAGTAGATAAAATGGATGTAGAGTGGATAAAATGGATGTAGAGTTGATAAAATGGATGTAAAGTGGATAAAATGGATGTAGAGTTAATAAAAATGGATGTAGAGTGGATAAAAATGGATGTAGATTGAATAAAATGGATGTAGATTGGATAAAATGGATGTAGAGTGGATAAAAATGGATGTAGAGTGGATAAAATGGATGTAGAGTTCATAAAAATGGATGTAGAGTGGATAAAAATGGATGTAGATTGGATAAAATGGATGTAAATTGGATAAAATGGATGTAGAGTGGATAAAAATGGATGTAGAGTGGATAAAAATGGATGTAGAGTATATAAAATGGATGTAGAGTATATAAAATGGATGTAGAGTGGATAAAAATGGATGTAGAGTGGATAAAATGGATGTAGAGTGGATAAAAATAGATGTAGAGTGGATAAAATGGATGTAGAGTGGATAAAACGGATGTAGAGTGGATAAAAAAGGATGTAGAGGGGATAAAATGGATGTAGAGTGGATAAAATTGATGTAGAGCGGATAAAATGGATGTAGAGTGGATAAAATGGATGTAGAGTTGATAACAATGGATGTAGAGTGGATAAAATGGATGTAGAGTTGATAAAAATGGATGTAGAGTGGATAAAAATGGATGTAGAGTGGATAAAATGGATGTAGAGTGGATAAAACGGATGTAGAGTGGATAAAATGGATGTAGAGTGGATAAAACGGATGTAGAGTGGATATAAAAAGATGTAGAGGGGATAAAATGGATGTAGAGTGGATAAAATTGATGTAGAGTGGATAAAATGGATGTAGAGTGGATAAAAATGGATGTAGAGTGGATAAAATGGATGTAGAGTGGGTAAAATAGATGTAGAGTGAATAAAAAGGATGTAGAGTTGATAAAAATGGATGTAGAGTGGACAAAATGGATGTAGAGCGGATAAAATGGATGTAGAGTGGATAAAATGGATGTAGAGTGGATAAAATTGATGTAGAGTGGATAAAATTGATGTAGAGAGGATAAAATGGATGTAGAGTGGATAAAAATGGATGTAGAGTGGATAAAATGGATGTAGAGTGGATAAAATGGATGTAGAGTGGATTAAATGGATGTAGAGTTGATAAAAATGGATGTAGAGTGGATAAAATGAATGTAGAGTAGATAAAATGGATGTAGAGTGGATAAAATGGATGTAGAGTTGATAAAATGGATGTAAAGTGGATAAAATGGATGTAGAGTTAATAAAAATGGATGTAGAGTGGATAAAAATGGATGTAGATTGAATAAAATGGATGTAGATTGGATAAAATGGATGTAGAGTGGATAAAAATGGATGTAGAGTGGATAAAAATGGATGTAGAGTGGATAAAATGGATGTAGAGTGGATAAAAATAGATGTAGAGTGGATAAAATGGATGTAGAGTGGATAAAACGGATGTAGAGTGGATAAAACGGATGTAGAGTGGACAAAAAAGGATGTAGAGGGGATAAAATGGATGCAGAGTGGATAAAATTGATGTAGAGCGGATAAAATGGATGTAGAGTGGATAAAATGGATGTAGAGTGGATAAAATGGATGTAGAGTGGATAAAACGGATGTAGAGTGGATAAAAAAGGATGTAGAGGGGATAAAATGGATGTAGAGTGGATAAAATTGATGTAGAGTGGATAAAATGGATGTAGAGTGGATAAAAATGGATGTAGAGTGGATAAAATGGATGTAGAGTGGGTAAAATAGATGTAGAGTGGATAAAATGGATGTAGAGTTGATAAAAATGGATGTAGAGTGGACAAAATGGATGTAGAGCGGATAAAATGGATGTAGAGTGGATAAAATGGATGTAGAGTGGATAAAATTGATGTAGAGTGGATAAAATTGATGTAGAGTGGATAAAATGGATGTAGAGTGGATAAAATGGATGTAGAGTGGATAAAAATGGATGTAGAGTGGATAAAATGGATGTAGAGTGGATAAAATGGATGTAGAGTGGATAAAAATGGATGTAGAGAGGATAAAATGGATGTAGAGTGGATAAAAATGGATGTAGAGTGGATAAAATGGATGTAGAGTTGATAAAAATGGATGTAGAGTGGATAAAATGAATGAAGAGTAAATAAAATGGATGTAGAGTGGATAAAATGGATGTAGAGTTGATAAAATGGATGTAGAGAGGATAAAATGGATGTAGAGTGGATAAAATGGATGTAGAGTGGATAAAAATGGATGTAGAGTATATAAAATGGATGTAGAGTATATAAAATGGATGTAGAGTGGATAAAAATGGATGTAGAGTGGATAAAATGGATGTAGAGTGGATAAAAATAGATGTAGAGTGGATAAAATGGATGTAGAGTGGATAAAACGGATGTAGAGTGGATAAAAAAGGATGTAGAGGGGATAAAATGGATGTAGAGTGGATAAAATTGATGTAGAGCGGATAAAATGGATGTAGAGTGGATAAAATGGATGTAGAGTTGATAACAATGGATGTAGAGTGGATAAAATGGATGTAGAGTTGATAAAAATGGATGTAGAGTGGATAAAAATGGATGTAGAGTGGATAAAATGGATGTAGAGTGGATAAAACGGATGTAGAGTGGATAAAAAAAGATGTAGAGGGGATAAAATGGATGTAGAGTGGATAAAATTGATGTAGAGTGGATAAAATGGATGTAGAGTGGATAAAAATGGATGTAGAGTGGATAAAATGGATGTAGAGTGGGTAAAATAGATGTAGAGTGAATAAAAAGGATGTAGAGTTGATAAAAATGGATGTAGAGTGGACAAAATGGATGTAGAGCGGATAAAATGGATGTAGAGTGGATAAAATGGATGTAGAGTGGATAAAATTGATGTAGAGTGGATAAAATTGATGTAGAGAGGATAAAATGGATGTAGAGTGGATAAAAATGGATGTAGAGTGGATAAAATGGATGTAGAGTGGATAAAATGGATGTAGAGTGGATTAAATGGATGTAGAGTTGATAAAAATGGATGTAGAGTGGATAAAATGAATGTAGAGTAGATAAAATGGATGTAGAGTGGATAAAATGGATGTAGAGTTGATAAAATGGATGTAAAGTGGATAAAATGGATGTAGAGTTAATAAAAATGGATGTAGAGTGGATAAAAATGGATGTAGATTGAATAAAATGGATGTAGATTGGATAAAATGGATGTAGAGTGGATAAAAATGGATGTAGAGTGGATAAAAATGGATGTAGAGTGGATAAAATGGATGTAGAGTGGATAAAAATAGATGTAGAGTGGATAAAATGGATGTAGAGTGGATAAAACGGATGTAGAGTGGATAAAAAAGGATGTAGAGGGGATAAAATGGATGTAGAGTGCATAAAATTGATGTAGAGTTAATAAAAATGGATGTAGAGTGGATAAAATGGATGTAGAGTGGATAAAAATGGATGTAGAGTGGATAAAATGGATGTAGAGTTGATAACAATGGATGTAGAGTGGATAAAATGAATGTAGAGTAGATACAATGGATATAGAGTGGATAAAATGGATGTAGAGTTGATAAAATGGATGTAAAGTGGATAAAATGGATGTAGAGTTAATAAAAATGGATGTTGAGTGGAAATAATGGATGTAGAGAGGATAAAATGGATGTAGAGTGGATAAAATGTATGTAGAGTTCATAAAAATGGATGTAGAGTGGATAAAATTGATGTAGAGCGGATAAAATGGATGTAGAGTGGATAAAATGGATGTGGAGTGGATAACAATGGATGTAGAGTGGATAAAATGGATGTAGAGTTGATAAAAATGGATGTAGAGTGGATAAAATGGATGTAGAGTTGATAAAATGGATGTAAAGTGGATAAAATGGATGTAGAGTTAATAAAAATGGATGTAGAGTGGACAAAATGGATGTAGAGTGGATAAAAATGGATGTAGAGAGGATAAAATTGATGTAGAGCGGATAAAATGGATGTAGAGTGGATAAAATGGATGTGGAGTGGATAACAATGGATGTAGAGTGGATAAAATGGATGTAGAGTTGATAAAAATGGATGTAGAGTTAATAAAAATGGATGTTGAGTGGAAATAATGGATGTAGAGAGGATAAAATGGATGTAGAGTGGATAAAATGTATGTAGAGTTCATAAAAATGGATGTAGAGTGGATAAAATTGATGTAGAGCGGATAAAATGGATGTAGAGTGGATAAAATGGATGTAGAGTGGATAAAATGGATGTAGAGTTGATAAAAATGGATGTAGAGTGGATAAAAATGGATGTAGAGTGGATAAAATGGATGTAGAGTGGATAAAACGGATGTAGAGTGGATAAAAAAGGATGTAGAGGGGATAAAATGGATGTAGAGTGGATAAAATTGATGTAGAGTGGATAAAATGGATGTAGAGTGGATAAAAATGGATGTAGAGTGGATAAAATGGATGTAGAGTGGGTAAAATAGATGTAGAGTGGATAAAAAAGGATGTAGAGGGGATAAAATGGATGCAGAGTGGATAAAATTGATGTAGAGCGGATAAAATGGATGTAGAGTGGATAAAATGGATGTAGAGTGGATAAAATGGATGTAGAGTGGATAAAACGGATGTAGAGTGGATAAAAAAGGATGTAGAGGGGATAAAATGGATGTAGAGTGGATAAAAATGGATGTAGATTGAATAAAATGGATGTAGATTGGATAAAATGGATGTAGAGTGGATAAAAATGGATGTAGAGTGGATAAAAATGGATGTAGAGTGGATAAAATGGATGTAGAGTGGATAAAAATAGATGTAGAGTGGATAAAATGGATGTAGAGTGGATAAAACGGATGTAGAGTGGATAAAAAAGGATGTAGAGGGGATAAAATGGATGTAGAGTGGATAAAATGGATGTAGAGTTGATAAAATGGATGTAAAGTGGATAAAATGGATGTAGAGTTAATAAAAATGGATGTTGAGTGGAAATAATGGATGTAGAGAGGATAAAATGGATGTAGAGTGGATAAAATGTATGTAGAGTTCATAAAAATGGATGTAGAGTGGATAAAATTGATGTAGAGCGGATAAAATGGATGTAGAGTGGATAAAATGGATGTGGAGTGGATAACAATGGATGTAGAGTGGATAAAATGGATGTAGAGTTGATAAAAATGGATGTAGAGTGGATAAAATGGATGTAGAGTGTATAAAATGGATGTAGAGTGGATAAAATGGATGTAGAGTTAATAAAAATGGATGTAGAGTGGACAAAATGGATGTAGAGTGGATAAAAATGGATGTAGAGAGGATAAAATTGATGTAGAGCGGATAAAATGGATGTAGAGTGGATAAAATGGATGTGGAGTGGATAACAATGGATGTAGAGTGGATAAAATGGATGTAGAGTTGATAAAAATGGATGTAGAGTTAATAAAAATGGATGTTGAGTGGAAATAATGGATGTAGAGAGGATAAAATGGATGTAGAGTGGATAAAATGTATGTAGAGTTCATAAAAATGGATGTAGAGTGGATAAAATTGATGTAGAGCGGATAAAATGGATGTAGAGTGGATAAAATGGATGTAGAGTGGATAAAATGGATGTAGAGTTGATAAAAATGGATGTAGAGTGGATAAAAATGGATGTAGAGTGGATAAAATGGATGTAGAGTGGATAAAACGGATGTAGAGTGGATAACAAAGGATGTAGAGGGGATAAAATGGATGTAGAGTGGATAAAATTGATGTAGAGTGGATAAAATGGATGTAGAGTGGATAAAAATGGATGTAGAGTGGATAAAATGGATGTAGAGTGGGTAAAATAGATGTAGAGTGGATAAAATGGATGTAGAGTTGATAAAAATGGATGTAGAGTGGACAAAATGGATGTAGAGCAGATAAAATGGATGTAGAGTGGATAAAATGGATGTAGAGTGGATAAAATTGATGTAGAGTGGATAAAATTGATGTAGAGTGGATAAAATTGATGTAGAGTGGATAAAATGGATGTAGAGTGGATAAAAATGGATGTAGAGAGGATAAAATGGATGTAGAGTGGATAAAAATGGATGTAGAGTGGATAAAATGGATGTAGAGTGGATAAAATGGATGTAGAGTGGATAAAAATGGATGTAGAGTGGATAAAATGGATGTAGAGTGGATAAAATGGATGTAGAGTGGATGAAATGGATGTAGAGTTGATAAAAATGGATGTAGAGTGGATAAAATGAATGTAGAGTAGATAAAATGGATGTAGAGTGGATAAAATGGATGTAGAGTTGATAAAATGGATGTAAAGTGGATAAAATGGATGTAGAGTTAATAAAAATGGATGTAGAGTGGAAATAATGGATGTAGAGAGGATAAAATGGATGTAGAGTGGATAAAATTGATGTAGAGTGGATAAAATTGATGTAGAGAGGATAAAATGGATGTAGAGTGGATAAAAATGGATGTAGAGTGGATAAAATGGATGTAGAGTGGATAAAATGGATGTAGAGTGGATGAAATGGATGTAGAGTTGATAAAAATGGATGTAGAGTGGATAAAATGAATGTAGAGTAGATAAAATGGATGTAGAGTGGATAAAATGGATGTAGAGTTGATAAAATGGATGTAAAGTGGATAAAATGGATGTAGAGTTAATAAAAATGGATGTAGAGTGGAAATAATGGATGTAGAGAGGATAAAATGGATGTAGAGTGGATAAAATGGATGTAGAGTTCATAAAAATGGATGTAGAGTGGATAAAAATGGATGTAGATTGGATAAAATGGATGTAGATTGGATAAAATGGATGTAGAGTGGATAAAAATGGATGTAGAGTGGATAAAAATGGATGTAGAGTGGATAAAAATGGATGTAGAGTATATAAAATGGATGTAGAGTATATAAAATGGATGTAGAGTGGATAAAAATGGATGTAGAGTGGATAAAATGGATGTAAAGTGGATAAAATGGATGTAGAGTTAATAAAAATGGATGTTGAGTGAAAATAATGGATGTAGAGAGGATAAAATGGATGTAGAGTGGATAAAATGTATGTAGAGTTCATAAAAATGGATGTAGAGTGGATAAAATTGATGTAGAGCGGATAAAATGGATGTAGAGTGGATAAAATTGATGTAGAGCGGATAAAATGGATGTAGAGTGGATAAAATGGATGTGGAGTGGATAACAATGGATGTAGAGTGGATAAAATGGATGTAGAGTTGATAAAAATGGATGTAGAGTGGATAAAATGGATGTAGAGTTGATAAAATGAATGTAAAGTGGATAAAATGGATGTAGAGTTAATAAAAATGGATGTAGAGTGGATAAAATGGATGTAGAGTGGATAAAAATGGATGTAGAGAGGATAAAATTGATGTAGAGCGGATAAAATGGATGTAGAGTGGATAAAATGGATGTAGAGTGGATAACAATGGATGTAGAGTGGATAAAATGGATGTAGAGTTGATAAAAATGGATGTAGAGTTAATAAAAATGGATGTTGAGTGGAAATAATGTATGTAGAGAGGATAAAATGGATGTAGAGTGGATAAAATGTATGTAGAGTTCATAAAAATGGATGTAGAGTGGATAAAATTGATGTAGAGCGGATAAAATGGATGTAGAGTGGATAAAATGGATGTAGAGTGGATAAAATGGATGTAGAGTTGATAAAAATGGATGTAGAGTTGATAAAAATGGATGTAGAGTGGATAAAATGGATGTAGAGTGGATAAAACGGATGTAGAGTGGATAAAAAAGGATGTAGAGGGGATAAAATGGATGTAGAGTGGATAAAATTGATGTAGAGTGGATAAAATGGATGTAGAGTGGATAAAAATGGATGTAGAGTGGATAAAATGGATGTAGAGTGGGTAAAATAGATGTAGAGTGGATAAAATGGATGTAGAGTTGATAAAAATGGATGTAGAGTGGACAAAATGGATGTAGAGCGGATAAAATGGATGTAGAGTGGATAAAATGGATGTAGAGTGGATAAAATTGATGTAGAGTGGATAAAATTGATGTAGAGTGGATAAAATTGATGTAGAGTGGATAAAATGGATGTAGAGTGGATAAAAATGGATGTAGAGAGGATAAAATGGATGTAGAGTGGATAAAAATGGATGTAGAGTGGATAAAATGGATGTAGAGTGGATAAAATGGATGTAGAATGGATGAAATGGATGTAGAGTTGATAAAAATGGATGTAGAGTGGATAAAATGAATGTAGAGTAGATAAAATGGATGTAGAGTGGATAAAATGGATGTAGAGTTGATAAAATGGATGTAAAGTGGATAAAATGGATGTAGAGTTAATAAAAATGGATGTAGAGTGGAAATAATGGATGTAGAGAGGATAAAATGGATGTAGAGTGGATAAAATTGATGTAGAGTGGATAAAATTGATGTAGAGAGGATAAAATGGATGTAGAGTGGATAAAAATGGATGTAGAGTGGATAAAATGGATGTAGAGTGGATAAAATGGATGTAGAGAGGATAAAATGGATGTAGAGTGGATAAAAATGGATGTAGAGTGGATAAAATGGATGTAGAGTGGATAAAATGGATGTAGAGTGGATGAAATGGATGTAGAGTTGATAAAAATGGATGTAGAGTGGATAAAATGAATGTAGAGTAGATAAAATGGATGTAGAGTGGATAAAATGGATGTAGAGTTGATAAAATAGATGTAAAGTGGATAAAATGGATGTAGAGTTAATAAAAATGGATGTAGAGTGGAAATAATGGATGTAGAGAGGATAAAATGGATGTAGAGTGGATAAAATGGATGTAGAGTTCATAAAAATGGATGTAGAGTGGATAAAAATGGATGTAGATTGGATAAAATGGATGTAGAGTGGATAAAATTGATGTAGAGCGGATAAAATGGATGTAGAGTGGATAAAATGGATGTGGAGTGGATAACAATGGATGTAGAGTGTATAAAATGGATGTAGAGTTGATAAAAATGGATGTAGAGTGGATAAAATGGATGTAGAGTTGATAAAATGGATGTAAAGTGGATAAAATGGATGTAGAGTTAATAAAAATGGATGTAAAGTGGATAAAATGGATGTAGAGTTAATAAAAATGGATGTAGAGTGGACAAAATGGATGTAGAGTGGATAAAAATGGATGTAGAGAGGATAAAATTGATGTAGAGCGGATAAAATGGATGTAGAGTGGATAAAATGGATGTGGAGTGGATAACAATGGATGTAGAGTGGATAAAATGGATGTAGAGTTCATAAAAATGGATGTAGAGTGGATAAAATTGATGTAGAGCGGATAAAATGGATGTAGAGTGGATAAAATGGATGTAGAGTGGATAAAATGGATGTAGAGTTGATAAAAATGGATGTAGAGTGGATAAAAATGGATGTAGAGTGGATAAAATGGATGTAGAGTGGATAAAACGGATGTAGAGTGGATAAAATTGATGTAGAGCGGATAAAATGGATGTAGAGTGGATAAAATGGATGTAGAGTGGATAAAATGGATGTAGAGTTGATAAAAATGGATGTAGAGTGGATAAAAATGGATGTAGAGTGGATAAAATGGATGTAGAGTGGATAAAACGGATGTAGAGTGGATAAAAAAGGATGTAGAGGGGATAAAATGGATGTAGAGTGGATAAAATTGATGTAGAGTGGATAAAATGGATGTAGAGTGGATAAAAATGGATGTAGAGTGGATAAAATGGATGTAGAGTGGGTAAAATAGATGTAGAGTGGATAAAATGGATGTAGAGTTGATAAAAATGGATGTAGAGTGGACAAAATGGATGTAGAGCGGATAAAATGGATGTAGAGTGGATAAAATGGATGTAGAGTGGATAAAATTGATGTAGAGTGGATAAAATTGATGTAGAGTGGATGAAATTGATGTAGAGTGGATAAAATGGATGTAGAGTGGATAAAAATGGATGTAGAGAGGATAAAATGGATGTAGAGTGGATAAAAATGGATGTAGAGTGGATAAAATGGATGTAGAGTGGATAAAACGGATGTAGAGTGGATAAAAAAGGATGTAGAGGGGATAAAATGGATGTAGAGTGGATAAAATTGATGTAGAGTTAATAAAAATGGATGTAGAGTGGAAATAATGGATGTAGAGTGGATAAAATGTATGTAGAGTTCATAAAAATGGATGTAGAGTGGATAAAATTGATGTAGAGCGGATAAAATGGATGTAGAGTGGATAAAATGGATGTAGAGTGGATAAAATGGATGTAGAGTGGATAAAATGGATGTAAAGTGGATAAAATGGATGTAGAGTTAATAAAAATGGATGTAGAGTGGAAATAATGGATGTAGAGAGGATAAAATGGATGTAGAGTGGATAAAATGGATGTAGAGTGGATAAAAATAGATGTAGAGTGGATAAAATGGATGTAGAGTGGATAAAACGGATGTAGAGTGGATAAAAAAGGATGTAGAGGGGATAAAATGGATGTAGAGTGGATAAAATTGATGTAGAGTTAATAAAAATGGATGTAGAGTGGAAATAATGGATGTAGAGTGGATAAAATGTATGTAGAGTTCATAAAAATGGATGTAGAGTGGATAAAATTGATGTAGAGCGGATAAAATGGATGTAGAGTGGATAAAATGGATGTAGAGTGGATAAAATGGATGTAGAGTGGATAAAATGGATGTAAAGTGGATAAAATGGATGTAGAGTTAATAAAAATGGATGTAGAGTGGAAATAATGGATGTAGAGAGGATAAAATGGATGTAGAGTGGATAAAATGGATGTAGAGTTGATAAAAATGGATGTAGAGTGGATAAAAATGGATGTAGATTGGATAAAATGGATGTAGATTGGATAAAATGGATGTAGAGTGGATAAAAATGGATGTAGAGTGGATGAAAATGGATGTAGAGTATATAAAATGGATGTAGAGTATATAAAATGGATGTAGAGTGGATAAAAATGGATGTAGAGTGGATAAAATGGATGTAGAGTGGATAAAAATAGATGTAGAGTGGATAAAATGGATGTAGAGTGGATAAAACGGATGTAGAGTGGATAAAAAAGGATGTAGAGGGGATAAAATGGATGTAGAGTGGATAAAATTGATGTAGAGTTAATAAAAATGGATGTAGAGTGGATAAAATTGATGTAGAGCGGATAAAATGGATGTAGAGTGGATAAAATGGATGTGGAGTGGATAACAATGGATGTAGAGTGGATAAAATGGATGTAGAGTTGATAAAAATGGATGTAGAGTGGATAAAATGGATGTAGAGTTGATAAAATGGATGTAAAGTGGATAAAATGGATGTAGAGTTAATAAAAATGGATGTAGAGTGGACAAAATGGATGTAGAGTGGATAAAATTGATGTAGAGTGGATAAAATTGATGTAGAGTGGATAAAAATGGATGTAGAGTGGATAAAATGGATGTAGAGTGGGTAAAATAGATGTAGAGTGGATAAAATGGATGTAGAGTTGATAAAAATGGATGTGGAGTGGACAAAATGGATGTAGAGCGGATAAAATGGATGTAGAGTGGATAAAATGGATGTAGAGTGGATAAAATTGATGTAGAGTGGATAAAATTGATGTAGAGTGGATAAAATGGATGTAGAGTGGATAAAATGGATGTAGAGTGGATAAAAATGGATGTAGAGAGGATAAAATGGATGTAGAGTGGATAAAAATGGATGTAGAGTGGATAAAATGGATGTAGAGTGGATAAAACGGATGTAGAGTGGATAAAACGGATGTAGAGTGGATAAAAAAGGATGTAGAGGGGATAAAATGGATGCAGAGTGGATAAAATTGATGTAGAGCGGATAAAATGGATGTAGAGTGGATAAAATGGATGTAGAGTGGATAAAATGGATGTAGAGTGGATAAAACGGATGTAGAGTGGATAAAAAAGGATGTAGAGTGGATAAAAATGGATGTAGAGTATATAAAATGGATGTAGAGTATATAAAATGGATGTAGAGTGGATAAAAATGGATGTAGAGTGGATAAAATGGATGTAAAGTGGATAAAATGGATGTAGAGTTAATAAAAATGGATGTTGAGTGGAAATAATGGATGTAGAGAGGATAAAATGGATGTAGAGTGGATAAAATGTATGTAGAGTTCATAAAAATGGATGTAGAGTGGATAAAATTGATGTAGAGCGGATAAAATGGATGTAGAGTGGATAAAATTGATGTAGAGCGGATAAAATGGATGTAGAGTGGATAAAATGGATGTGGAGTGGATAACAATGGATGTAGAGTGGATAAAATGGATGTAGAGTTGATAAAAATGGATGTAGAGTGGATAAAATGGATGTAGAGTTGATAAAATGAATGTAAAGTGGATAAAATGGATGTAGAGTTAATAAAAATGGATGTAGAGTGGACAAAATGGATGTAGAGTGGATAAAAATGGATGTAGAGAGGATAAAATTGATGTAGAGCGGATAAAATGGATGTAGAGTGGATAAAATGGATGTGGAGTGGATAACAATGGATGTAGAGTGGATAAAATGGATGTAGAGTTGATAAAAATGGATGTAGAGTTAATAAAAATGGATGTTGAGTGGAAATAATGTATGTAGAGAGGATAAAATGGATGTAGAGTGGATAAAATGTATGTAGAGTTCATAAAAATGGATGTAGAGTGGATAAAATTGATGTAGAGCGGATAAAATGGATGTAGAGTGGATAAAATGGATGTAGAGTGGATAAAATGGATGTAGAGTTGATAAAAATGGATGTAGAGTTGATAAAAATGGATGTAGAGTGGATAAAATGGATGTAGAGTGGATAAAACGGATGTAGAGTGGATAAAAAAGGATGTAGAGGGGATAAAATGGATGTAGAGTGGATAAAATTGATGTAGAGTGGATAAAATGGATGTAGAGTGGATAAAAATGGATGTAGAGTGGATAAAATGGATGTAGAGTGGGTAAAATAGATGTAGAGTGGATAAAATGGATGTAGAGTTGATAAAAATGGATGTAGAGTGGACAAAATGGATGTAGAGCGGATAAAATGGATGTAGAGTGGATAAAATGGATGTAGAGTGGATAAAATTGATGTAGAGTGGATAAAATTGATGTAGAGTGGATAAAATTGATGTAGAGTGGATAAAATGGATGTAGAGTGGATAAAAATGGATGTAGAGAGGATAAAATGGATGTAGAGTGGATAAAAATGGATGTAGAGTGGATAAAATGGATGTAGAGTGGATAAAATGGATGTAGAATGGATGAAATGGATGTAGAGTTGATAAAAATGGATGTAGAGTGGATAAAATGAATGTAGAGTAGATAAAATGGATGTAGAGTGGATAAAATGGATGTAGAGTTGATAAAATGGATGTAAAGTGGATAAAATGGATGTAGAGTTAATAAAAATGGATGTAGAGTGGAAATAATGGATGTAGAGAGGATAAAATGGATGTAGAGTGGATAAAATTGATGTAGAGTGGATAAAATTGATGTAGAGAGGATAAAATGGATGTAGAGTGGATAAAAATGGATGTAGAGTGGATAAAATGGATGTAGAGTGGATAAAATGGATGTAGAGAGGATAAAATGGATGTAGAGTGGATAAAAATGGATGTAGAGTGGATAAAATGGATGTAGAGTGGATAAAATGGATGTAGAGTGGATGAAATGGATGTAGAGTTGATAAAAATGGATGTAGAGTGGATAAAATGAATGTAGAGTAGATAAAATGGATGTAGAGTGGATAAAATGGATGTAGAGTTGATAAAATAGATGTAAAGTGGATAAAATGGATGTAGAGTTAATAAAAATGGATGTAGAGTGGAAATAATGGATGTAGAGAGGATAAAATGGATGTAGAGTGGATAAAATGGATGTAGAGTTCATAAAAATGGATGTAGAGTGGATAAAAATGGATGTAGATTGGATAAAATGGATGTAGAGTGGATAAAATTGATGTAGAGCGGATAAAATGGATGTAGAGTGGATAAAATGGATGTGGAGTGGATAACAATGGATGTAGAGTGTATAAAATGGATGTAGAGTTGATAAAAATGGATGTAGAGTGGATAAAATGGATGTAGAGTTGATAAAATGGATGTAAAGTGGATAAAATGGATGTAGAGTTAATAAAAATGGATGTAAAGTGGATAAAATGGATGTAGAGTTAATAAAAATGGATGTAGAGTGGACAAAATGGATGTAGAGTGGATAAAAATGGATGTAGAGAGGATAAAATTGATGTAGAGCGGATAAAATGGATGTAGAGTGGATAAAATGGATGTGGAGTGGATAACAATGGATGTAGAGTGGATAAAATGGATGTAGAGTTCATAAAAATGGATGTAGAGTGGATAAAATTGATGTAGAGCGGATAAAATGGATGTAGAGTGGATAAAATGGATGTAGAGTGGATAAAATGGATGTAGAGTTGATAAAAATGGATGTAGAGTGGATAAAAATGGATGTAGAGTGGATAAAATGGATGTAGAGTGGATAAAACGGATGTAGAGTGGATAAAATTGATGTAGAGCGGATAAAATGGATGTAGAGTGGATAAAATGGATGTAGAGTGGATAAAATGGATGTAGAGTTGATAAAAATGGATGTAGAGTGGATAAAAATGGATGTAGAGTGGATAAAATGGATGTAGAGTGGATAAAACGGATGTAGAGTGGATAAAAAAGGATGTAGAGGGGATAAAATGGATGTAGAGTGGATAAAATTGATGTAGAGTGGATAAAATGGATGTAGAGTGGATAAAAATGGATGTAGAGTGGATAAAATGGATGTAGAGTGGGTAAAATAGATGTAGAGTGGATAAAATGGATGTAGAGTTGATAAAAATGGATGTAGAGTGGACAAAATGGATGTAGAGCGGATAAAATGGATGTAGAGTGGATAAAATGGATGTAGAGTGGATAAAATTGATGTAGAGTGGATAAAATTGATGTAGAGTGGATGAAATTGATGTAGAGTGGATAAAATGGATGTAGAGTGGATAAAAATGGATGTAGAGAGGATAAAATGGATGTAGAGTGGATAAAAATGGATGTAGAGTGGATAAAATGGATGTAGAGTGGATAAAACGGATGTAGAGTGGATAAAAAAGGATGTAGAGGGGATAAAATGGATGTAGAGTGGATAAAATTGATGTAGAGTTAATAAAAATGGATGTAGAGTGGAAATAATGGATGTAGAGTGGATAAAATGTATGTAGAGTTCATAAAAATGGATGTAGAGTGGATAAAATTGATGTAGAGCGGATAAAATGGATGTAGAGTGGATAAAATGGATGTAGAGTGGATAAAATGGATGTAGAGTGGATAAAATGGATGTAAAGTGGATAAAATGGATGTAGAGTTAATAAAAATGGATGTAGAGTGGAAATAATGGATGTAGAGAGGATAAAATGGATGTAGAGTGGATAAAATGGATGTAGAGTGGATAAAAATAGATGTAGAGTGGATAAAATGGATGTAGAGTGGATAAAACGGATGTAGAGTGGATAAAAAAGGATGTAGAGGGGATAAAATGGATGTAGAGTGGATAAAATTGATGTAGAGTTAATAAAAATGGATGTAGAGTGGAAATAATGGATGTAGAGTGGATAAAATGTATGTAGAGTTCATAAAAATGGATGTAGAGTGGATAAAATTGATGTAGAGCGGATAAAATGGATGTAGAGTGGATAAAATGGATGTAGAGTGGATAAAATGGATGTAGAGTGGATAAAATGGATGTAAAGTGGATAAAATGGATGTAGAGTTAATAAAAATGGATGTAGAGTGGAAATAATGGATGTAGAGAGGATAAAATGGATGTAGAGTGGATAAAATGGATGTAGAGTTCATAAAAATGGATGTAGAGTGGATAAAAATGGATGTAGATTGGATAAAATGGATGTAGATTGGATAAAATGGATGTAGAGTGGATAAAAATGGATGTAGAGTGGATGAAAATGGATGTAGAGTATATAAAATGGATGTAGAGTATATAAAATGGATGTAGAGTGGATAAAAATGGATGTAGAGTGGATAAAATGGATGTAGAGTGGATAAAAATAGATGTAGAGTGGATAAAATGGATGTAGAGTGGATAAAACGGATGTAGAGTGGATAAAAAAGGATGTAGAGGGGATAAAATGGATGTAGAGTGGATAAAATTGATGTAGAGTTAATAAAAATGGATGTAGAGTGGATAAAATTGATGTAGAGCGGATAAAATGGATGTAGAGTGGATAAAATGGATGTGGAGTGGATAACAATGGATGTAGAGTGGATAAAATGGATGTAGAGTTGATAAAAATGGATGTAGAGTGGATAAAATGGATGTAGAGTTGATAAAATGGATGTAAAGTGGATAAAATGGATGTAGAGTTAATAAAAATGGATGTAGAGTGGACAAAATGGATGTAGAGTGGATAAAATTGATGTAGAGTGGATAAAATTGATGTAGAGTGGATAAAAATGGATGTAGAGTGGATAAAATGGATGTAGAGTGGGTAAAATAGATGTAGAGTGGATAAAATGGATGTAGAGTTGATAAAAATGGATGTGGAGTGGACAAAATGGATGTAGAGCGGATAAAATGGATGTAGAGTGGATAAAATGGATGTAGAGTGGATAAAATTGATGTAGAGTGGATAAAATTGATGTAGAGTGGATAAAATGGATGTAGAGTGGATAAAATGGATGTAGAGTGGATAAAAATGGATGTAGAGAGGATAAAATGGATGTAGAGTGGATAAAAATGGATGTAGAGTGGATAAAATGGATGTAGAGTGGATAAAACGGATGTAGAGTGGATAAAACGGATGTAGAGTGGATAAAAAAGGATGTAGAGGGGATAAAATGGATGCAGAGTGGATAAAATTGATGTAGAGCGGATAAAATGGATGTAGAGTGGATAAAATGGATGTAGAGTGGATAAAATGGATGTAGAGTGGATAAAACGGATGTAGAGTGGATAAAAAAGGATGTAGAGGGGATAAAATGGATGTAGAGTGGATAAAATTGATGTAGAGTGGATAAAATGGATGTAGAGTGGATAAAAATGGATGTAGAGTGGATAAAATGGATGTAGAGTGGGTAAAATAGATGTAGAGTGGATAAAATGGATGTAGAGTTGATAAAAATGGATGTAGAGTGGACAAAATGGATGTAGAGCGGATAAAATGGATGTAGAGTGGATAAAATGGATGTAGAGTGGATAAAATTGATGTAGAGTGGATAAAATTGATGTAGAGTGGATAAAATGGATGTAGAGTGGATAAAATGGATGTAGAGTGGATAAAAATGGATGTAGAGAGGATAAAATGGATGTAGAGTGGATAAAAATGGATGTAGAGTGGATAAAATGGATGTAGAGTTGATAAAAATGGATGTAGAGTGGATAAAATGAATGAAGAGTAAATAAAATGGATGTAGAGTGGATAAAATGGATGTAGAGTTGATAAAATGGATGTAAAGTGGATAAAATGGATGTAGAGTTAATAAAAATGGATGTAGAGTGGAAATAATGGATGTAGAGAGGATAAAATGGATGTAGAGTGGATAAAATGGATGTAGAGTGGATAAAAATGGATGTAGAGTATATAAAATGGATGTAGAGTATATAAAATGGATGTAGAGTGGATAAAAATGGATGTAGAGTGGATAAAATGGATGTAGAGTGGATAAAAATAGATGTAGAGTGGATAAAATGGATGTAGAGTGGATAAAACGGATGTAGAGTGGATAAAAAAGGATGTGGAGGGGATAAAATGGATGTAGAGTGGATAAAATTGATGTAGAGCGGATAAAATTGATGTAGAGTGGATAAAATGGATGTAGAGTTGATAACAATGGATGTAGAGTGGATAAAACGGATGTAGAGTGGATATAAAAGGATGTAGAGGGGATAAAATGGATGTAGAGTGGATAAAATTGATGTAGAGTGGATAAAATGGATGTAGAGTGGATAAAAATGGATGTAGAGTGGATAAAATGGATGTAGAGTGGGTAAAATAGATGTAGAGTGAATAAAATGGATGTAGAGTTGATAAAAATGGATGTAGAGTGGACAAAATGGATGTAGAGCGGATAAAATGGATGTAGAGTGGATAAAATGGATGTAGAGTGGATAAAATTGATGTAGAGTGGATAAAATGAATGTAGAGTAGATAAAATGGATGTAGAGTGGATAAAATGGATGTAGAGTTGATAAAATGGATGTAAAGTGGATAAAATGGATGTAGAGTTAATAAAAATGGATGTAGAGTGGATAAAAATGGATGTAGATTGAATAAAATGGATGTAGATTGGATAAAATGGATGTAGAGTGGATAAAAATGGATGTAGAGTGGATAAAATGGATGTAGAGTTCATAAAAATGGATGTAGAGTGGATAAAAATGGATGTAGATTGGATAAAATGGATGTAGATTGGATAAAATGGATGTAGAGTGGATAAAAATGGATGCAGAGTGGATAAAAATGGATGTAGAGTATATAAAATGGATGTAGAGTATATAAAATGGATGTAGAGTGGATAAAAATGGATGTAGAGTGGATAAAATGGATGTAGAGTGGATAAAAATAGATGTAGAGTGGATAAAATGGATGTAGAGCGGATAAAACGGATGTAGAGTGGATAAAAAAGGATGTAGAGGGGATAAAATGGATGTAGAGTGGATAAAATTGATGTAGAGTTAATAAAAATGGATGTAGAGTTGATAACAATGGATGTAGAGTGGATAAAATGAATGTAGAGTAGATACAATGGATGTAGAGTGGATAAAATGGATGTAGAGTTGATAAAATGGATGTAAAGTGGATAAAATGGATGTAGAGTTAATAAAAATGGATGTTGAGTGGAAATAATGGATGTAGAGAGGATAAAATGGATGTAGAGTGGATAAAATGTATGTAGAGTTCATAAAAATGGATGTAGAGTGGATAAAATTGATGTAGAGCGGATAAAATGGATGTAGAGTGGATAAAATGGATGTGGAGTGGATAACAATGGATGTAGAGTGGATAAAATGGATGTAGAGTTGATAAAAATGGATGTAGAGTGGATAAAATGGATGTAGAGTTGATAAAATGGATGTAAAGTGGATAAAATGGATGTAGAGTTAATAAAAATGGATGTAGAGTGGACAAAATGGATGTAGAGTGGATAAAAATGGATGTAGAGAGGATAAAATTGATGTAGAGCGGATAAAATGGATGTAGAGTGGATAAAATGGATGTAGAGTGGATAAAATGGATGTAGAGTGGATAAAACGGATGTAGAGTGGATAAAACGGATGTAGAGTGGACAAAAAAGGATGTAGAGGGGATAAAATGGATGCAGAGTGGATAAAATTGATGTAGAGCGGATAAAATGGATGTAGAGTGGATAAAATGGATGTAGAGTGGATAAAATGGATGTAGAGTGGATAAAACGGATGTAGAGTGGATAAAAAAGGATGTAGAGGGGATAAAATGGATGTAGAGTGGATAAAATTGATGTAGAGTGGATAAAATGGATGTAGAGTGGATAAAAATGGATGTAGAGTGGATAAAATGGATGTAGAGTGGGTAAAATAGATGTAGAGTGGATAAAATGGATGTAGAGTTGATAAAAATGGATGTAGAGTGGACAAAATGGATGTAGAGCGGATAAAATGGATGTAGAGTGGATAAAATGGATGTAGAGTGGATAAAATTGATGTAGAGTGGATAAAATTGATGTAGAGTGGATAAAATGGATGTAGAGTGGATAAAATGGATGTAGAGTGGATAAAAATGGATGTAGAGTGGATAAAATGGATGTAGAGTGGATAAAATGGATGTAGAGTGGATAAAAATGGATGTAGAGAGGATAAAATGGATGTAGAGTGGATAAAAATGGATGTAGAGTGGATAAAATGGATGTAGAGTTGATAAAAATGGATGTAGAGTGGATAAAATGAATGAAGAGTAAATAAAATGGATGTAGAGTGGATAAAATGGATGTAGAGTTGATAAAATGGATGTAGAGAGGATAAAATGGATGTAGAGTGGATAAAATGGATGTAGAGTGGATAAAAATGGATGTAGAGTATATAAAATGGATGTAGAGTATATAAAATGTATGTAGAGTGGATAAAAATGGATGTAGAGTGGATAAAATGGATGTAGAGTGGATAAAAATAGATGTAGAGTGGATAAAATGGATGTAGAGTGGATAAAACGGATGTAGAGTGGATAAAAAAGGATGTAGAGGGGATAAAATGGATGTAGAGTGGATAAAATTGATGTAGAGCGGATAAAATGGATGTAGAGTGGATAAAATGGATGTAGAGTTGATAACAATGGATGTAGAGTGGATAAAATGGATGTAGAGTTGATAAAAATGGATGTAGAGTGGATAAAAATGGATGTAGAGTGGATAAAATGGATGTAGAGTGGATAAAACGGATGTAGAGTGGATATAAAAAGATGTAGAGGGGATAAAATGGATGTAGAGTGGATAAAATGGATGTAGAGTGGATAAAATGGATGTAGAGTGGATAAAAATGGATGTAGAGTGGATAAAATGGATGTAGAGTGGGTAAAATAGATGTAGAGTGAATAAAATGGATGTAGAGTTGATAAAAATGGATGTAGAGTGGACAAAATGGATGTAGAGCGGATAAAATGGATGTAGAGTGGATAAAATGGATGTAGAGTGGATAAAATTGATGTAGAGTGGATAAAATTGATGTAGAGAGGATAAAATGGATGTAGAGTGGATAAAAATGGATGTAGAGTGGATAAAATGGATGTAGAGTGGATAAAATGGATGTAGAGTGGATTAAATGGATGTAGAGTTGATAAAAATGGATGTAGAGTGGATAAAATGAATGTAGAGTAGATAAAATGGATGTAGAGTGGATAAAATGGATGTAGAGTTGATAAAATGGATGTAAAGTGGATAAAATGGATGTAGAGTTAATAAAAATGGATGTAGAGTGGATAAAAATGGATGTAGATTGAATAAAATGGATGTAGATTGGATAAAATGGATGTAGAGTGGATAAAAATGGATGTAGAGTGGATAAAAATGGATGTAGAGTGGATAAAATGGATGTAGAGTGGATAAAAATAGATGTAGAGTGGATAAAATGGATGTAGAGTGGATAAAACGGATGTAGAGTGGATAAAAAAGGATGTAGAGGGGATAAAATGGATGTAGAGTGGATAAAATTGATGTAGAGTTAATAAAAATGGATGTAGAGTGGACAAAATGGATGTAGAGTGGATAAAAATGGATGTAGAGTGGATAAAATGGATGTAGAGTTGATAACAATGGATGTAGAGTGGATAAAATGAATGTAGAGTAGATACAATGGATATAGAGTGGATAAAATGGATGTAGAGTTGATAAAATGGATGTAAAGTGGATAAAATGGATGTAGAGTTAATAAAAATGGATGTTGAGTGGAAATAATGGATGTAGAGAGGATAAAATGGATGTAGAGTGGATAAAATGTATGTAGAGTTCATAAAAATGGATGTAGAGTGGATAAAATTGATGTAGAGCGGATAAAATGGATGTAGAGTGGATAAAATGGATGTGGAGTGGATAACAATGGATGTAGAGTGGATAAAATGGATGTAGAGTTGATAAAAATGGATGTAGAGTGGATAAAATGGATGTAGAGTTGATAAAATGGATGTAAAGTGGATAAAATGGATGTAGAGTTAATAAAAATGGATGTAGAGTGGACAAAATGGATGTAGAGTGGATAAAAATGGATGTAGAGAGGATAAAATTGATGTAGAGCGGATAAAATGGATGTAGAGTGGATAAAATGGATGTGGAGTGGATAACAATGGATGTAGAGTGGATAAAATGGATGTAGAGTTGATAAAAATGGATGTAGAGTTAATAAAAATGGATGTTGAGTGGAAATAATGGATGTAGAGAGGATAAAATGGATGTAGAGTGGATAAAATGTATGTAGAGTTCATAAAAATGGATGTAGAGTGGATAAAATTGATGTAGAGCGGATAAAATGGATGTAGAGTGGATAAAATGGATGTAGAGTGGATAAAATGGATGTAGAGTTGATAAAAATGGATGTAGAGTGGATAAAAATGGATGTAGAGTGGATAAAATGGATGTAGAGTGGATAAAACGGATGTAGAGTGGATAAAAAAGGATGTAGAGGGGATAAAATGGATGTAGAGTGGATAAAATTGATGTAGAGTGGATAAAATGGATGTAGAGTGGATAAAAATGGATGTAGAGTGGATAAAATGGATGTAGAGTGGGTAAAATAGATGTAGAGTGGATAAAAAAGGATGTAGAGGGGATAAAATGGATGCAGAGTGGATAAAATTGATGTAGAGCGGATAAAATGGATGTAGAGTGGATAAAATGGATGTAGAGTGGATAAAATGGATGTAGAGTGGATAAAACGGATGTAGAGTGGATAAAAAAGGATGTAGAGGGGATAAAATGGATGTAGAGTGGATAAAATGGATGTAGAGTTGATAAAATGGATGTAAAGTGGATAAAATGGATGTAGAGTTAATAAAAATGGATGTTGAGTGGAAATAATGGATGTAGAGAGGATAAAATGGATGTAGAGTGGATAAAATGTATGTAGAGTTCATAAAAATGGATGTAGAGTGGATAAAATTGATGTAGAGCGGATAAAATGGATGTAGAGTGGATAAAATGGATGTGGAGTGGATAACAATGGATGTAGAGTGGATAAAATGGATGTAGAGTTGATAAAAATGGATGTAGAGTGGATAAAATGGATGTAGAGTTGATAAAATGGATGTAAAGTGGATAAAATGGATGTAGAGTTAATAAAAATGGATGTAGAGTGGACAAAATGGATGTAGAGTGGATAAAAATGGATGTAGAGAGGATAAAATTGATGTAGAGCGGATAAAATGGATGTAGAGTGGATAAAATGGATGTGGAGTGGATAACAATGGATGTAGAGTGGATAAAATGGATGTAGAGTTGATAAAAATGGATGTAGAGTTAATAAAAATGGATGTTGAGTGGAAATAATGGATGTAGAGAGGATAAAATGGATGTAGAGTGGATAAAATGTATGTAGAGTTCATAAAAATGGATGTAGAGTGGATAAAATTGATGTAGAGCGGATAAAATGGATGTAGAGTGGATAAAATGGATGTAGAGTGGATAAAATGGATGTAGAGTGGATAAAATTGATGTAGAGTGGATAAAATTGATGTAGAGTGGATAAAATTGATGTAGAGTGGATAAAATGGATGTAGAGTGGATAAAAATGGATGTAGAGAGGATAAAATGGATGTAGAGTGGATAAAAATGGATGTAGAGTGGATAAAATGGATGTAGAGTGGATAAAATGGATGTAGAGTGGATAAAAATGGATGTAGAGTGGATAAAATGGATGTAGAGTGGATAAAATGGATGTAGAGTGGATGAAATGGATGTAGAGTTGATAAAAATGGATGTAGAGTGGATAAAATGAATGTAGAGTAGATAAAATGGATGTAGAGTGGATAAAATGGATGTAGAGTTGATAAAATGGATGTAAAGTGGATAAAATGGATGTAGAGTTAATAAAAATGGATGTAGAGTGGAAATAATGGATGTAGAGAGGATAAAATGGATGTAGAGTGGATAAAATTGATGTAGAGTGGATAAAATTGATGTAGAGAGGATAAAATGGATGTAGAGTGGATAAAAATGGATGTAGAGTGGATAAAATGGATGTAGAGTGGATAAAATGGATGTAGAGTGGATGAAATGGATGTAGAGTTGATAAAAATGGATGTAGAGTGGATAAAATGAATGTAGAGTAGATAAAATGGATGTAGAGTGGATAAAATGGATGTAGAGTTGATAAAATGGATGTAAAGTGGATAAAATGGATGTAGAGTTAATAAAAATGGATGTAGAGTGGAAATAATGGATGTAGAGAGGATAAAATGGATGTAGAGTGGATAAAATGGATGTAGAGTTCATAAAAATGGATGTAGAGTGGATAAAAATGGATGTAGATTGGATAAAATGGATGTAGATTGGATAAAATGGATGTAGAGTGGATAAAAATGGATGTAGAGTGGATAAAAATGGATGTAGAGTATATAAAATGGATGTAGAGTATATAAAATGGATGTAGAGTGGATAAAAATGGATGTAGAGTGGATAAAATGGATGTAAAGTGGATAAAATGGATGTAGAGTTAATAAAAATGGATGTTGAGTGGAAATAATGGATGTAGAGAGGATAAAATGGATGTAGAGTGGATAAAATGTATGTAGAGTTCATAAAAATGGATGTAGAGTGGATAAAATTGATGTAGAGCGGATAAAATGGATGTAGAGTGGATAAAATTGATGTAGAGCGGATAAAATGGATGTAGAGTGGATAAAATGGATGTGGAGTGGATAACAATGGATGTAGAGTGGATAAAATGGATGTAGAGTTGATAAAAATGGATGTAGAGTGGATAAAATGGATGTAGAGTTGATAAAATGAATGTAAAGTGGATAAAATGGATGTAGAGTTAATAAAAATGGATGTAGAGTGGACAAAATGGATGTAGAGTGGATAAAATTGATGTAGAGTGGATAAAATGGATGTAGAGTGGATAAAAATGGATGTAGAGTGGATAAAATGGATGTAGAGTGGGTAAAATAGATGTAGAGTGGATAAAATGGATGTAGAGTTGATAAAAATGGATGTGGAGTGGACAAAATGGATGTAGAGAGGATAAAATTGATGTAGAGCGGATAAAATGGATGTAGAGTGGATAAAATGGATGTGGAGTGGATAACAATGGATGTAGAGTGGATAAAATGGATGTAGAGTTCATAAAAATGGATGTAGAGTGGATAAAATTGATGTAGAGCGGATAAAATGGATGTAGAGTGGATAAAATGGATGTAGAGTGGATAAAATGGATGTAGAGTTGATAAAAATGGATGTAGAGTGGATAAAAATGGATGTAGAGTGGATAAAATGGATGTAGAGTGGATAAAACGGATGTAGAGTGGATAAAATTGATGTAGAGCGGATAAAATGGATGTAGAGTGGATAAAATGGATGTAGAGTGGATAAAATGGATGTAGAGTTGATAAAAATGGATGTAGAGTGGATAAAAATGGATGTAGAGTGGATAAAATGGATGTAGAGTGGATAAAACGGATGTAGAGTGGATAAAAAAGGATGTAGAGGGGATAAAAATGGATGTAGAGTGGATAAAATGGATGTAGAGTGGGTAAAATAGATGTAGAGTGGATAAAATGGATGTAGAGTTGATAAAAATGGATGTAGAGTGGACAAAATGGATGTAGAGCGGATAAAATGGATGTAGAGTGGATAAAACGGATGTAGAGTGGATAAAATTGATGTAGAGTGGATGAAATTGATGTAGAGTGGATAAAATGGATGTAGAGTGGATAAAAATGGATGTAGAGAGGATAAAATGGATGTAGAGTGGATAAAAATGGATGTAGAGTGGATAAAATGGATGTAGAGTGGATAAAACGGATGTAGAGTGGATAAAAAAGGATGTAGAGGGGATAAAATGGATGTAGAGTGGATAAAATTGATGTAGAGTTAATAAAAATGGATGTAGAGTGGAAATAATGGATGTAGAGTGGATAAAATGTATGTAGAGTTCATAAAAATGGATGTAGAGTGGATAAAATTGATGTAGAGCGGATAAAATGGATGTAGAGTGGATAAAATGGATGTAGAGTGGATAAAATGGATGTAGAGTGGATAAAATGGATGTAGAGTGGATAAAATTGATGTAGAGTGGATAAAATTGATGTAGAGCGGATAAAATGGATGTAGAGTGGATAAAAATGGATGTAGAGTGGATAAAATGGATGTAGAGTGGATAAAACGGATGTAGAGTGGATAAAATTGATGTAGAGCGGATAAAATGGATGTAGAGTGGATAAAATGGATGTAGAGTGGATAAAATGGATGTAGAGTTGATAAAAATGGATGTAGAGTGGATAAAAATGGATGTAGAGTGGATAAAATGGATGTAGAGTGGATAAAACGGATGTAGAGTGGATAAAAAAGGATGTAGAGGGGATAAAATGGATGTAGAGTGGATAAAATTGATGTAGAGTGGATAAAATGGATGTAGAGTGGATAAAAATGGATGTAGAGTGGATAAAATGGATGTAGAGTGGGTAAAATAGATGTAGAGTGGATAAAATGGATGTAGAGTTGATAAAAATGGATGTAGAGTGGACAAAATGGATGTAGAGCGGATAAAATGGATGTAGAGTGGATAAAATGGATGTAGAGTGGATAAAATTGATGTAGAGTGGATAAAATTGATGTAGAGTGGATGAAATTGATGTAGAGTGGATAAAATGGATGTAGAGTGGATAAAAATGGATGTAGAGAGGATAAAATGGATGTAGAGTGGATAAAAATGGATGTAGAGTGGATAAAATGGATGTAGAGTGGATAAAACGGATGTAGAGTGGATAAAAAAGGATGTAGAGGGGATAAAATGGATGTAGAGTGGATAAAATTGATGTAGAGTTAATAAAAATGGATGTAGAGTGGAAATAATGGATGTAGAGTGGATAAAATGTATGTAGAGTTCATAAAAATGGATGTAGAGTGGATAAAATTGATGTAGAGCGGATAAAATGGATGTAGAGTGGATAAAATGGATGTAGAGTGGATAAAATGGATGTAGAGTGGATAAAATGGATGTAAAGTGGATAAAATGGATGTAGAGTTAATAAAAATGGATGTAGAGTGGAAATAATGGATGTAGAGAGGATAAAATGGATGTAGAGTGGATAAAATGGATGTAGAGTGGATAAAAATAGATGTAGAGTGGATAAAATGGATGTAGAGTGGATAAAACGGATGTAGAGTGGATAAAAAAGGATGTAGAGGGGATAAAATGGATGTAGAGTGGATAAAATTGATGTAGAGTTAATAAAAATGGATGTAGAGTGGAAATAATGGATGTAGAGTGGATAAAATGTATGTAGAGTTCATAAAAATGGATGTAGAGTGGATAAAATTGATGTAGAGCGGATAAAATGGATGTAGAGTGGATAAAATGGATGTAGAGTGGATAAAATGGATGTAGAGTGGATAAAATGGATGTAAAGTGGATAAAATGGATGTAGAGTTAATAAAAATGGATGTAGAGTGGAAATAATGGATGTAGAGAGGATAAAATGGATGTAGAGTGGATAAAATGGATGTAGAGTTCATAAAAATGGATGTAGAGTGGATAAAAATGGATGTAGATTGGATAAAATGGATGTAGATTGGATAAAATGGATGTAGAGTGGATAAAAATGGATGTAGAGTGGATGAAAATGGATGTAGAGTATATAAAATGGATGTAGAGTATATAAAATGGATGTAGAGTGGATAAAAATGGATGTAGAGTGGATAAAATGGATGTAGAGTGGATAAAAATAGATGTAGAGTGGATAAAATGGATGTAGAGTGGATAAAACGGATGTAGAGTGGATAAAAAAGGATGTAGAGGGGATAAAATGGATGTAGAGTGGATAAAATTGATGTAGAGTTAATAAAAATGGATGTAGAGTGGATAAAATTGATGTAGAGCGGATAAAATGGATGTAGAGTGGATAAAATGGATGTGGAGTGGATAACAATGGATGTAGAGTGGATAAAATGGATGTAGAGTTGATAAAAATGGATGTAGAGTGGATAAAATGGATGTAGAGTTGATAAAATGGATGTAAAGTGGATAAAATGGATGTAGAGTTAATAAAAATGGATGTAGAGTGGACAAAATGGATGTAGAGTGGATAAAATTGATGTAGAGTGGATAAAATGGATGTAGAGTGGATAAAAATGGATGTAGAGTGGATAAAATGGATGTAGAGTGGGTAAAATAGATGTAGAGTGGATAAAATGGATGTAGAGTTGGTAAAAATGGATGTGGAGTGGACAAAATGGATGTAGAGCGGATAAAATGGATGTAGAGTGGATAAAAATGGATGTAGAGAGGATAAAATGGATGTAGAGTGGATAAAAATGGATGTAGAGTGGATAAAATGGATGTAGAGTGGATAAAACGGATGTAGAGTGGATAAAACGGATGTAGAGTGGATAAAAAAGGATGTAGAGGGGATAAAATGGATGCAGAGTGGATAAAATTGATGTAGAGCGGATAAAATGGATGTAGAGTGGATAAAATGGATGTAGAGTGGATAAAATGGATGTAGAGTGGATAAAACGGATGTAGAGTGGATAAAAAAGGATGTAGAGGGGATAAAATGGATGTAGAGTGGATAAAATTGATGTAGAGTGGATAAAATGGATGTAGAGTGGATAAAAATGGATGTAGAGTGGATAAAATGGATGTAGAGTGGGTAAAATAGATGTAGAGTGGATAAAATGGATGTAGAGTTGATAAAAATGGATGTAGAGTGGACAAAATGGATGTAGAGCGGATAAAATGGATGTAGAGTGGATAAAATGGATGTAGAGTGGATAAAATTGATGTAGAGTGGATAAAATTGATGTAGAGTGGATAAAATGGATGTAGAGTGGATAAAATGGATGTAGAGTGGATAAAAATGGATGTAGAGAGGATAAAATGGATGTAGAGTGGATAAAAATGGATGTAGAGTGGATAAAATGGATGTAGAGTTGATAAAAATGGATGTAGAGTGGATAAAATGAATGAAGAGTAAATAAAATGGATGTAGAGTGGATAAAATGGATGTAGAGTTGATAAAATGGATGTAAAGTGGATAAAATGGATGTAGAGTGGATAAAAATGGATGTAGAGTGGAAATAATGGATGTAGAGAGGATAAAATGGATGTAGAGTGGATAAAATGGATGTAGAGTGGATAAAAATGGATGTAGAGTATATAAAATGGATGTAGAGTATATAAAATGGATGTAGAGTGGATAAAAATGGATGTAGAGTGGATAAAATGGATGTAGAGTGGATAAAAATAGATGTAGAGTGGATAAAATGGATGTAGAGTGGATAAAACGGATGTAGAGTGGATAAAAAAGGATGTGGAGGGGATAAAATGGATGTAGAGTGGATAAAATTGATGTAGAGCGGATAAAATGGATGTAGAGTGGATAAAATGGATGTAGAGTTGATAACAATGGATGTAGAGTGGATAAAACGGATGTAGAGTGGATATAAAAAGATGTAGAGGGGATAAAATGGATGTAGAGTGGATAAAATTGATGTAGAGTGGATAAAATGGATGTAGAGTGGATAAAAATGGATGTAGAGTGGATAAAATGGATGTAGAGTGGGTAAAATAGATGTAGAGTGAATAAAATGGATGTAGAGTTGATAAAAATGGATGTAGAGTGGACAAAATGGATGTAGAGCGGATAAAATGGATGTAGAGTGGATAAAATGGATGTAGAGTGGATAAAATTGATGTAGAGTGGATAAAATGAATGTAGAGTAGATAAAATGGATGTAGAGTGGATAAAATGGATGTAGAGTTGATAAAATGGATGTAAAGTGGATAAAATGGATGTAGAGTTAATAAAAATGGATGTAGAGTGGATAAAAATGGATGTAGATTGAATAAAATGGATGTAGATTGGATAAAATGGATGTAGAGTGGATAAAAATGGATGTAGAGTGGATAAAATGGATGTAGAGTTCATAAAAATGGATGTAGAGTGGATAAAAATGGATGTAGATTGGATAAAATGGATGTAGATTGGATAAAATGGATGTAGAGTGGATAAAAATGGATGCAGAGTGTATAAAAATGGATGTAGAGTATATAAAATGGATGTAGAGTATATAAAATGGATGTAGAGTGGATAAAAATGGATGTAGAGTGGATAAAATGGATGTAGAGTGGATAAAAATAGATGTAGAGTGGATAAAATGGATGTAGAGTGGATAAAACGGATGTAGAGTGGATAAAAAAGGATGTAGAGGGGATAAAATGGATGTAGAGTGGATAAAATGGATGTAGAGTTAATAAAAATGGATGTAGAGTTGATAACAATGGATGTAGAGTGGATAAAATGAATGTAGAGTAGATACAATGGATGTAGAGTGGATAAAATGGATGTAGAGTTGATAAAATGGATGTAAAGTGGATAAAATGGATGTAGAGTTAATAAAAATGGATGTTGAGTGGAAATAATGGATGTAGAGAGGATAAAATGGATGTAGAGTGGATAAAATGTATGTAGAGTTCATAAAAATGGATGTAGAGTGGATAAAATTGATGTAGAGCGGATAAAATGGATGTAGAGTGGATAAAATGGATGTGGAGTGGATAACAATGGATGTAGAGTGGATAAAATGGATGTAGAGTTGATAAAAATGGATGTAGAGTGGATAAAATGGATGTAGAGTTGATAAAATGGATGTAAAGTGGATAAAATGGATGTAGAGTTAATAAAAATGGATGTAGAGTGGACAAAATGGATGTAGAGTGGATAAAAATGGATGTAGAGAGGATAAAATTGATGTAGAGCGGATAAAATGGATGTAGAGTGGATAAAATGGATGTAGAGTGGATAAAATGGATGTAGAGTGGATAAAATGGATGTAGAGTGGATAAAATGGATGTAGAGTGGACAAAAAAGGATGTAGAGGGGATAAAATGGATGCAGAGTGGATAAAATTGATGTAGAGCGGATAAAATGGATGTAGAGTGGATAAAATGGATGTAGAGTGGATAAAATGGATGTAGAGTGGATAAAACGGATGTAGAGTGGATAAAAAAGGATGTAGAGGGGATAAAATGGATGTAGAGTGGATAAAATTGATGTAGAGTGGATAAAATGGATGTAGAGTGGATAAAAATGGATGTAGAGTGGATAAAATGGATGTAGAGTGGGTAAAATAGATGTAGAGTGGATAAAATGGATGTAGAGTTGATAAAAATGGATGTAGAGTGGACAAAATGGATGTAGAGCGGATAAAATGGATGTAGAGTGGATAAAATGGATGTAGAGTGGATAAAATTGATGTAGAGTGGATAAAATTGATGTAGAGTGGATAAAATGGATGTAGAGTGGATAAAATGGATGTAGAGTGGATAAAAATGGATGTAGAGTGGATAAAATGGATGTAGAGTGGATAAAATGGATGTAGAGTGGATAAAAATGGATGTAGAGAGGATAAAATGGATGTAGAGTGGATAAAAATGGATGTAGAGTGGATAAAATGGATGTAGAGTTGATAAAAATGGATGTAGAGTGGATAAAATGAATGAAGAGTAAATAAAATGGATGTAGAGTGGATAAAATGGATGTAGAGTTGATAAAATGGATGTAGAGAGGATAAAATGGATGTAGAGTGGATAAAATGGATGTAGAGTGGATAAAAATGGATGTAGAGTATATAAAATGGATGTAGAGTATATAAAATGTATGTAGAGTGGATAAAAATGGATGTAGAGTGGATAAAATGGATGTAGAGTGGATAAAAATAGATGTAGAGTGGATAAAATGGATGTAGAGTGGATAAAACGGATGTAGAGTGGATAAAAAAGGATGTAGAGGGGATAAAATGGATGTAGAGTGGATAAAATTGATGTAGAGCGGATAAAATGGATGTAGAGTGGATAAAATGGATGTAGAGTTGATAACAATGGATGTAGAGTGGATAAAATGGATGTAGAGTTGATAAAAATGGATGTAGAGTGGATAAAAATGGATGTAGAGTGGATAAAATGGATGTAGAGTGGATAAAACGGATGTAGAGTGGATATAAAAAGATGTAGAGGGGATAAAATGGATGTAGAGTGGATAAAATTGATGTAGAGTGGATAAAATGGATGTAGAGTGGATAAAAATGGATGTAGAGTGGATAAAATGGATGTAGAGTGGGTAAAATAGATGTAGAGTGAATAAAATGGATGTAGAGTTGATAAAAATGGATGTAGAGTGGACAAAATGGATGTAGAGCGGATAAAATGGATGTAGAGTGGATAAAATGGATGTAGAGTGGATAAAAAAGGATGTGGAGGGGATAAAATGGATGTAGAGTGGATAAAATTGATGTAGAGCGGATAAAATTGATGTAGAGTGGATAAAATGGATGTAGAGTTGATAACAATGGATGTAGAGTGGATAAAACGGATGTAGAGTGGATATAAAAAGATGTAGAGGGGATAAAATGGATGTAGAGTGGATAAAATTGATGTAGAGTGGATAAAATGGATGTAGAGTGGATAAAAATGGATGTAGAGTGGATAAAATGGATGTAGAGTGGGTAAAATAGATGTAGAGTGAATAAAATGGATGTAGAGTTGATAAAAATGGATGTAGAGTGGACAAAATGGATGTAGAGCGGATAAAATGGATGTAGAGTGGATAAAATGGATGTAGAGTGGATAAAATTGATGTAGAGTGGATAAAATGAATGTAGAGTAGATAAAATGGATGTAGAGTGGATAAAATGGATGTAGAGTTGATAAAATGGATGTAAAGTGGATTAAATGGATGTAGAGTTAATAAAAATGGATGTAGAGTGGATAAAAATGGATGTAGATTGAATAAAATGGATGTAGATTGGATAAAATGGATGTAGAGTGGATAAAAATGGATGTAGAGTGGATAAAATGGATGTAGAGTTCATAAAAATGGATGTAGAGTGGATAAAAATGGATGTAGATTGGATAAAATGGATGTAGATTGGATAAAATGGATGTAGAGTGGATAAAAATGGATGCAGAGTGTATAAAAATGGATGTAGAGTATATAAAATGGATGTAGAGTATATAAAATGGATGTAGAGTGGATAAAAATGGATGTAGAGTGGATAAAATGGATGTAGAGTGGATAAAAATAGATGTAGAGTGGATAAAATGGATGTAGAGTGGATAAAACGGATGTAGAGTGGATAAAAAAGGATGTAGAGGGGATAAAATGGATGTAGAGTGGATAAAATTGATGTAGAGTTAATAAAAATGGATGTAGAGTTGATAACAATGGATGTAGAGTGGATAAAATGAATGTAGAGTAGATACAATGGATGTAGAGTGGATAAAATGGATGTAGAGTTGATAAAATGGATGTAAAGTGGATAAAATGGATGTAGAGTTAATAAAAATGGATGTTGAGTGGAAAAAATGGATGTAGAGAGGATAAAATGGATGTAGAGTGGATAAAATGTATGTAGAGTTCATAAAAATGGATGTAGAGTGGATAAAATTGATGTAGAGCGGATAAAATGGATGTAGAGAGGATAAAATGGATGTGGAGTGGATAACAATGGATGTAGAGTGGATAAAATGGATGTAGAGTTGATAAAAATGGATGTAGAGTGGATAAAATGGATGTAGAGTTGATAAAATGGATGTAAAGTGGATAAAATGGATGTAGAGTTAATAAAAATGGATGTAGAGTGGACAAAATGGATGTAGAGTGGATAAAAATGGATGTAGAGAGGATAAAATTGATGTAGAGCGGATAAAATGGATGTAGAGTGGATAAAATGGATGTAGAGTGGATAAAATGGATGTAGAGTGGATAAAACGGATGTAGAGTGGATAAAACGGATGTAGAGTGGACAAAAAAGGATGTAGAGGGGATAAAATGGATGCAGAGTGGATAAAATTGATGTAGAGCGGATAAAATGGATGTAGAGTGGATAAAATGGATGTAGAGTGGATAAAATGGATGTAGAGTGGATAAAATGGATGTAGAGTGGATAAAAAAGGATGTAGAGGGGATAAAATGGATGTAGAGTGGATAAAATTGATGTAGAGTGGATAAAATGGATGTAGAGTGGATAAAAATGGATGTAGAGTGGATAAAATGGATGTAGAGTGGGTAAAATAGATGTAGAGTGGATAAAATGGATGTAGAGTTGATAAAAATGGATGTAGAGTGGACAAAATGGATGTAGAGCGGATAAAATGGATGTAGAGTGGATAAAATGGATGTAGAGTGGATAAAATTGATGTAGAGTGGATAAAATTGATGTAGAGTGGATAAAATGGATGTAGAGTGGATAAAATGGATGTAGAGTGGATAAAAATGGATGTAGAGTGGATAAAATGGATGTAGAGTGGATAAAATGGATGTAGAGTGGATAAAAATGGATGTAGAGAGGATAAAATGGATGTAGAGTGGATAAAAATGGATGTAGAGTGGATAAAATGGATGTAGAGTTGATAAAAATGGATGTAGAGTGGATAAAATGAATGAAGAGTAAATAAAATGGATGTAGAGTGGATAAAATGGATGTAGAGTTGATAAAATGGATGTAGAGAGGATAAAATGGATGTAGAGTGGATAAAATGGATGTAGAGTGGATAAAAATGGATGTAGAGTATATAAAATGGATGTAGAGTATATAAAATGTATGTAGAGTGGATAAAAATGGATGTAGAGTGGATAAAATGGATGTAGAGTGGATAAAAATAGATGTAGAGTGGATAAAATGGATGTAGAGTGGATAAAACGGATGTAGAGTGGATAAAAAAGGATGTAGAGGGGATAAAATGGATGTAGAGTGGATAAAATTGATGTAGAGCGGATAAAATGGATGTAGAGTGGATAAAATGGATGTAGAGTTGATAACAATGGATGTAGAGTGGATAAAATGGATGTAGAGTTGATAAAAATGGATGTAGAGTGGATAAAAATGGATGTAGAGTGGATAAAATGGATGTAGAGTGGATAAAACGGATGTAGAGTGGATATAAAAAGATGTAGAGGGGATAAAATGGATGTAGAGTGGATAAAATTGATGTAGAGTGGATAAAATGGATGTAGAGTGGATAAAAATGGATGTAGAGTGGATAAAATGGATGTAGAGTGGGTAAAATAGATGTAGAGTGAATAAAATGGATGTAGAGTTGATAAAAATGGATGTAGAGTGGACAAAATGGATGTAGAGCGGATAAAATGGATGTAGAGTGGATAAAATGGATGTAGAGTGGATAAAATTGATGTAGAGTGGATAAAATTGATGTAGAGAGGATAAAATGGATGTAGAGTGGATAAAAATGGATGTAGAGTGGATAAAATGGATGTAGAGTGGATAAAATGGATGTAGAGTGGATTAAATGGATGTAGAGTTGATAAAAATGGATGTAGAGTGGATAAAATGAATGTAGAGTAGATAAAATGGATGTAGAGTGGATAAAATGGATGTAGAGTTGATAAAATGGATGTAAAGTGGATAAAATGGATGTAGAGTTAATAAAAATGGATGTAGAGTGGATAAAAATGGATGTAGATTGAATAAAATGGATGTAGATTGGATAAAATGGATGTAGAGTGGATAAAAATGGATGTAGAGTGGATAAAAATGGATGTAGAGTGGATAAAATGGATGTAGAGTGGATAAAAATAGATGTAGAGTGGATAAAATGGATGTAGAGTGGATAAAACGGATGTAGAGTGGATAAAAAAGGATGTAGAGGGGATAAAATGGATGTAGAGTGGATAAAATTGATGTAGAGTTAATAAAAATGGATGTAGAGTGGACAAAATGGATGTAGAGTGGATAAAAATGGATGTAGAGTGGATAAAATGGATGTAGAGTTGATAACAATGGATGTAGAGTGGATAAAATGAATGTAGAGTAGATACAATGGATATAGAGTGGATAAAATGGATGTAGAGTTGATAAAATGGATGTAAAGTGGATAAAATGGATGTAGAGTTAATAAAAATGGATGTTGAGTGGAAATAATGGATGTAGAGAGGATAAAATGGATGTAGAGTGGATAAAATGTATGTAGAGTTCATAAAAATGGATGTAGAGTGGATAAAATTGATGTAGAGCGGATAAAATGGATGTAGAGTGGATAAAATGGATGTGGAGTGGATAACAATGGATGTAGAGTGGATAAAATGGATGTAGAGTTGATAAAAATGGATGTAGAGTGGATAAAATGGATGTAGAGCGGATAAAATGGATGTAGAGTGGATAAAATGGATGTAGAGTGGATAAAATTGATGTAGAGTGGATAAAATTGATGTAGAGTGGATAAAATGGATGTAGAGTGGATAAAATGGATGTAGAGTGGATAAAAATGGATGTAGAGTGGATAAAATGGATGTAGAGTGGATAAAATGGATGTAGAGTGGATAAAAATGGATGTAGAGAGGATAAAATGGATGTAGAGTGGATAAAAATGGATGTAGAGTGGATAAAATGGATGTAGAGTTGATAAAAATGGATGTAGAGTGGATAAAATGAATGAAGAGTAAATAAAATGGATGTAGAGTGGATAAAATGGATGTAGAGTTGATAAAATGGATGTAGAGAGGATAAAATGGATGTAGAGTGGATAAAATGGATGTAGAGTGGATAAAAATGGATGTAGAGTATATAAAATGGATGTAGAGTATATAAAATGTATGTAGAGTGGATAAAAATGGATGTAGAGTGGATAAAATGGATGTAGAGTGGATAAAAATAGATGTAGAGTGGATAAAATGGATGTAGAGTGGATAAAACGGATGTAGAGTGGATAAAAAAGGATGTAGAGGGGATAAAATGGATGTAGAGTGGATAAAATTGATGTAGAGCGGATAAAATGGATGTAGAGTGGATAAAATGGATGTAGAGTTGATAACAATGGATGTAGAGTGGATAAAATGGATGTAGAGTTGATAAAAATGGATGTAGAGTGGATAAAATGGATGTAGAGTTGATAAAAATGGATGTAGAGTGGATAAAATGAATGAAGAGTAAATAAAATGGATGTAGAGTGGATAAAATGGATGTAGAGTTGATAAAATGGATGTAGAGAGGATAAAATGGATGTAGAGTGGATAAAATGGATGTAGAGTGGATAAAAATGGATGTAGAGTATATAAAATGGATGTAGAGTATATAAAATGTATGTAGAGTGGATAAAAATGGATGTAGAGTGGATAAAATGGATGTAGAGTGGATAAAAATAGATGTAGAGTGGATAAAATGGATGTAGAGTGGATAAAACGGATGTAGAGTGGATAAAAAAGGATGTAGAGGGGATAAAATGGATGTAGAGTGGATAAAATTGATGTAGAGCGGATAAAATGGATGTAGAGTGGATAAAATGGATGTAGAGTTGATAACAATGGATGTAGAGTGGATAAAATGGATGTAGAGTTGATAAAAATGGATGTAGAGTGGATAAAAATGGATGTAGAGTGGATAAAATGGATGTAGAGTGGATAAAACGGATGTAGAGTGGATATAAAAAGATGTAGAGGGGATAAAATGGATGTAGAGTGGATAAAATTGATGTAGAGTGGATAAAATGGATGTAGAGTGGATAAAATGGATGTAGAGTGGATAAAAATGGATGTAGAGTATATAAAATGGATGTAGAGTATATAAAATGTATGTAGAGTGGATAAAAATGGATGTAGAGTGGATAAAATGGATGTAGAGTGGATAAAAATAGATGTAGAGTGGATAAAATGGATGTAGAGTGGATAAAACGGATGTAGAGTGGATAAAAAAGGATGTAGAGGGGATAAAATGGATGTAGAGTGGATAAAATTGATGTAGAGCGGATAAAATGGATGTAGAGTGGATAAAATGGATGTAGAGTTGATAACAATGGATGTAGAGTGGATAAAATGGATGTAGAGTTGATAAAAATGGATGTAGAGTGGATAAAAATGGATGTAGAGTGGATAAAATGGATGTAGAGTGGATAAAACGGATGTAGAGTGGATATAAAAAGATGTAGAGGGGATAAAATGGATGTAGAGTGGATAAAATTGATGTAGAGTGGATAAAATGGATGTAGAGTGGATAAAAATGGATGTAGAGTGGATAAAATGGATGTAGAGTGGGTAAAATAGATGTAGAGTGAATAAAATGGATGTAGAGTTGATAAAAATGGATGTAGAGTGGACAAAATGGATGTAGAGCGGATAAAATGGATGTAGAGTGGATAAAATGGATGTAGAGTGGATAAAATTGATGTAGAGTGGATAAAATTGATGTAGAGAGGATAAAATGGATGTAGAGTGGATAAAAATGGATGTAGAGTGGATAAAATGGATGTAGAGTGGATAAAATGGATGTAGAGTGGATTAAATGGATGTAGAGTTGATAAAAATGGATGTAGAGTGGATAAAATGAATGTAGAGTAGATAAAATGGATGTAGAGTGGATAAAATGGATGTAGAGTTGATAAAATGGATGTAAAGTGGATAAAATGGATGTAGAGTTAATAAAAATGGATGTAGAGTGGATAAAAATGGATGTAGATTGAATAAAATGGATGTAGATTGGATAAAATGGATGTAGAGTGGATAAAAATGGATGTAGAGTGGATAAAAATGGATGTAGAGTGGATAAAATGGATGTAGAGTGGATAAAAATAGATGTAGAGTGGATAAAATGGATGTAGAGTGGATAAAACGGATGTAGAGTGGATAAAAAAGGATGTAGAGGGGATAAAATGGATGTAGAGTGGATAAAATTGATGTAGAGTTAATAAAAATGGATGTAGAGTGGACAAAATGGATGTAGAGTGGATAAAAATGGATGTAGAGTGGATAAAATGGATGTAGAGTTGATAACAATGGATGTAGAGTGGATAAAATGAATGTAGAGTAGATACAATGGATATAGAGTGGATAAAATGGATGTAGAGTTGATAAAATGGATGTAGAGTGGATAAAATGGATGTAGAGTTAATAAAAATGGATGTTGAGTGGAAATAATGGATGTAGAGTGGATAAAATGGATGTAGAGTGGATAAAATGTATGTAGAGTTCATAAAAATGGATGTAGAGTGGATAAAATTGATGTAGAGCGGATAAAATGGATGTAGAGTGGATAAAATGGATGTGGAGTGGATAACAATGGATGTAGAGTGGATAAAATGGATGTAGAGTTGATAAAAATGGATGTAGAGTGGATAAAATGGATGTAGAGTTGATAAAATGGATGTAAAGTGGATAAAATGGATGTAGAGTTAATAAAAATGGATGTAGAGTGGACAAAATGGATGTAGAGTGGATAAAAATGGATGTAGAGAGGATAAAATTGATGTAGAGCGGATAAAATGGATGTAGAGTGGATAAAATGGATGTGGAGTGGATAACAATGGATGTAGAGTGGATAAAATGGATGTAGAGTTGATAAAAATGGATGTAGAGTTAATAAAAATGGATGTTGAGTGGAAATAATGGATGTAGAGAGGATAAAATGGATGTAGAGTGGATAAAATGTATGTAGAGTTCATAAAAATGGATGTAGAGTGGATAAAATTGATGTAGAGCGGATAAAATGGATGTAGAGTGGATAAAATGGATGTAGAGTGGATAAAATGGATGTAGAGTTGATAAAAATGGATGTAGAGTGGATAAAAATGGATGTAGAGTGGATAAAATGGATGTAGAGTGGATAAAACGGATGTAGAGTGGATAAAAAAGGATGTAGAGGGGATAAAATGGATGTAGAGTGGATAAAATTGATGTAGAGTGGATAAAATGGATGTAGAGTGGATAAAAATGGATGTAGAGTGGATAAAATGGATGTAGAGTGGGTAAAATAGATGTAGAGTGGATAAAAAAGGATGTAGAGGGGATAAAATGGATGCAGAGTGGATAAAATTGATGTAGAGCGGATAAAATGGATGTAGAGTGGATAAAATGGATGTAGAGTGGATAAAATGGATGTAGAGTGGATAAAACGGATGTAGAGTGGATAAAAAAGGATGTAGAGGGGATAAAATGGATGTAGAGTGGATAAAAATGGATGTAGATTGGATAAAATGGATGTAGATTGGATAAAATGGATGTAGAGTGGATAAAAATGGATGTAGAGTGGATAAAAATGGATGTAGAGTGGATAAAATGGATGTAGAGTGGATAAAAATAGATGTAGAGTGGATAAAATGGATGTAGAGTGGATAAAACGGATGTAGAGTGGATAAAAAAGGATGTAGAGGGGATAAAATGGATGTAGAGTGGATAAAATGGATGTAGAGTTGATAAAATGGATGTAAAGTGGATAAAATGGATGTAGAGTTAATAAAAATGGATGTTGAGTGGAAATAATGGATGTAGAGAGGATAAAATGGATGTAGAGTGGATAAAATGTATGTAGAGTTCATAAAAATGGATGTAGAGTGGATAAAATTGATGTAGAGCGGATAAAATGGATGTAGAGTGGATAAAATGGATGTGGAGTGGATAACAATGGATGTAGAGTGGATAAAATGGATGTAGAGTTGATAAAAATGGATGTAGAGTGGATAAAATGGATGTAGAGTTGATAAAATGGATGTAAAGTGGATAAAATGGATGTAGAGTTAATAAAAATGGATGTAGAGTGGACAAAATGGATGTAGAGTGGATAAAAATGGATGTAGAGAGGATAAAATTGATGTAGAGCGGATAAAATGGATGTAGAGTGGATAAAATGGATGTGGAGTGGATAACAATGGATGTAGAGTGGATAAAATGGATGTAGAGTTGATAAAAATGGATGTAGAGTTAATAAAAATGGATGTTGAGTGGAAATAATGGATGTAGAGAGGATAAAATGGATGTAGAGTGGATAAAATGTATGTAGAGTTCATAAAAATGGATGTAGAGTGGATAAAATTGATGTAGAGCGGATAAAATGGATGTAGAGTGGATAAAATGGATGTAGAGTGGATAAAATGGATGTAGAGTGGATAAAATTGATGTAGAGTGGATAAAATTGATGTAGAGTGGATAAAATTGATGTAGAGTGGATAAAATGGATGTAGAGTGGATAAAAATGGATGTAGAGAGGATAAAATGGATGTAGAGTGGATAAAAATGGATGTAGAGTGGATAAAATGGATGTAGAGTGGATAAAATGGATGTAGAGTGGATAAAAATGGATGTAGAGTGGATAAAATGGATGTAGAGTGGATAAAATGGATGTAGAGTGGATGAAATGGATGTAGAGTTGATAAAAATGGATGTAGAGTGGATAAAATGAATGTAGAGTAGATAAAATGGATGTAGAGTGGATAAAATGGATGTAGAGTTGATAAAATGGATGTAAAGTGGATAAAATGGATGTAGAGTTAATAAAAATGGATGTAGAGTGGAAATAATGGATGTAGAGAGGATAAAATGGATGTAGAGTGGATAAAATTGATGTAGAGTGGATAAAATTGATGTAGAGAGGATAAAATGGATGTAGAGTGGATAAAAATGGATGTAGAGTGGATAAAATGGATGTAGAGTGGATAAAATGGATGTAGAGTGGATGAAATGGATGTAGAGTTGATAAAAATGGATGTAGAGTGGATAAAATGAATGTAGAGTAGATAAAATGGATGTAGAGTGGATAAAATGGATGTAGAGTTGATAAAATGGATGTAAAGTGGATAAAATGGATGTAGAGTTAATAAAAATGGATGTAGAGTGGAAATAATGGATGTAGAGAGGATAAAATGGATGTAGAGTGGATAAAATGGATGTAGAGTTCATAAAAATGGATGTAGAGTGGATAAAAATGGATGTAGATTGGATAAAATGGATGTAGATTGGATAAAATGGATGTAGAGTGGATAAAAATGGATGTAGAGTGGATAAAATGGATGTGGAGTGGATAACAATGGATGTAGAGTGGATAAAATGGATGTAGAGTTGATAAAAATGGATGTAGAGTGGATAAAATGGATGTAGAGTTGATAAAATGAATGTAAAGTGGATAAAATGGATGTAGAGTTAATAAAAATGGATGTAGAGTGGACAAAATGGATGTAGAGTGGATAAAAATGGATGTAGAGAGGATAAAATTGATGTAGAGCGGATAAAATGGATGTAGAGTGGATAAAATGGATGTGGAGTGGATAACAATGGATGTAGAGTGGATAAAATGGATGTAGAGTTGATAAAAATGGATGTAGAGTTAATAAAAATGGATGTTGAGTGGAAATAATGGATGTAGAGAGGATAAAATGGATGTAGAGTGGATAAAATGTATGTAGAGTTCATAAAAATGGATGTAGAGTGGATAAAATTGATGTAGAGCGGATAAAATGGATGTAGAGTGGATAAAATGGATGTAGAGTGGATAAAATGGATGTAGAGTTGATAAAAATGGATGTAGAGTTGATAAAAATGGATGTAGAGTGGATAAAATGGATGTAGAGTGGATAAAACGGATGTAGAGTGGATAAAAAAGGATGTAGAGGGGATAAAATGGATGTAGAGTGGATAAAATTGATGTAGAGTGGATAAAATGGATGTAGAGTGGATAAAAATGGATGTAGAGTGGATAAAATGGATGTAGAGTGGGTAAAATAGATGTAGAGTGGATAAAATGGATGTAGAGTTGATAAAAATGGATGTAGAGTGGACAAAATGGATGTAGAGCGGATAAAATGGATGTAGAGTGGATAAAATGGATGTAGAGTGGATAAAATTGATGTAGAGTGGATAAAATTGATGTAGAGTGGATAAAATTGATGTAGAGTGGATAAAATGGATGTAGAGTGGATAAAAATGGATGTAGAGAGGATAAAATGGATGTAGAGTGGATAAAAATGGATATAGAGTGGATAAAATGGATGTAGAGTGGATAAAATGGATGTAGAGTGGATAAAAATGGATGTAGAGTGGATAAAATGGATGTAGAGTGGATAAAATGGATGTAGAATGGATGAAATGGATGTAGAGTTGATAAAAATGGATGTAGAGTGGATAAAATGAATGTAGAGTAGATAAAATGGATGTAGAGTGGATAAAATGGATGTAGAGTTGATAAAATGGATGTAAAGTGGATAAAATGGATGTAGAGTTAATAAAAATGGATGTAGAGTGGAAATAATGGATGTAGAGAGGATAAAATGGATGTAGAGTGGATAAAATTGATGTAGAGTGGATAAAATTGATGTAGAGAGGATAAAATGGATGTAGAGTGGATAAAAATGGATGTAGAGTGGATAAAATGGATGTAGAGTGGATAAAATGGATGTAGAGAGGATAAAATGGATGTAGAGTGGATAAAAATGGATGTAGAGTGGATAAAATGGATGTAGAGTGGATAAAATGGATGTAGAGTGGATGAAATGGATGTAGAGTTGATAAAAATGGATGTAGAGTGGATAAAATGAATGTAGAGTAGATAAAATGGATGTAGAGTGGATAAAATGGATGTAGAGTTGATAAAATGGATGTAAAGTGGATAAAATGGATGTAGAGTTAATAAAAATGGATGTAGAGTGGAAATAATGGATGTAGAGAGGATAAAATGGATGTAGAGTGGATAAAATGGATGTAGAGTTCATAAAAATGGATGTAGAGTGGATAAAAATGGATGTAGATTGGATAAAATGGATGTAGAGTGGATAAAATTAATGTAGAGCGGATAAAATGGATGTAGAGTGGATAAAATGGATGTGGAGTGGATAACAATGGATGTAGAGTGTATAAAATGGATGTAGAGTTGATAAAAATGGATGTAGAGTGGATAAAATGGATGTAGAGTTGATAAAATGGATGTAAAGTGGATAAAATGGATGTAGAGTTAATAAAAATGGATGTAGAGTGGACAAAATGGATGTAGAGTGGATAAAAATGGATGTAGAGAGGATAAAATTGATGTAGAGCGGATAAAATGGATGTAGAGTGGATAAAATGGATGTGGAGTGGATAACAATGGATGTAGAGTGGATAAAATGGATGTAGAGTTCATAAAAATGGATGTAGAGTGGATAAAATTGATGTAGAGCGGATAAAATGGATGTAGAGTGGATAAAATGGATGTAGAGTGGATAAAATGGATGTAGAGTTGATAAAAATGGATGTAGAGTGGATAAAAATGGATGTAGAGTGGATAAAATGGATGTAGAGTGGATAAAACGGATGTAGAGTGGATAAAAAAGGATGTAGAGGGGATAAAATGGATGTAGAGTGGGTAAAATAGATGTAGAGTGGATAAAATGGATGTAGAGTTGATAAAAATGGATGTAGAGTGGACAAAATGGATGTAGAGCGGATAAAATGGATGTAGAGTGGATAAAATGGATGTAGAGTGGATAAAATTGATGTAGAGCGGATAAAATGGATGTAGAGTGGATAAAATGGATGTAGAGTGGATAAAATGGATGTAGAGTTGATAAAAATGGATGTAGAGTGGATAAAAATGGATGTAGAGTGGATAAAATGGATGTAGAGTGGATAAAACGGATGTAGAGTGGATAAAAAAGGATGTAGAGGGGATAAAATGGATGTAGAGTGGATAAAATGGATGTAGAGTTGATAAAAATGGATGTAGAGTGGATAAAAATGGATGTAGAGTGGATAAAATGGATGTAGAGTGGATAAAACGGATGTAGAGTGGATAAAAAAGGATGTAGAGGGGATAAAATGGATGTAGAGTGGATAAAATTGATGTAGAGTGGATAAAATGGATGTAGAGTGGATAAAAATGGATGTAGAGTGGATAAAATGGATGTAGAGTGGGTAAAATAGATGTAGAGTGGATAAAATGGATGTAGAGTTGATAAAAATGGATGTAGAGTGGACAAAATGGATGTAGAGCGGATAAAATGGATGTAGAGTGGATAAAATGGATGTAGAGTGGATAAAATTGATGTAGAGTGGATAAAATTGATGTAGAGTGGATGAAATTGATGTAGAGTGGATAAAATGGATGTAGAGTGGATAAAAATGGATGTAGAGAGGATAAAATGGATGTAGAGTGGATAAAAATGGATGTAGAGTGGATAAAATGGATGTAGAGTGGATAAAATGGATGTAGAGTGGATAAAAATGGATGTAGAGTGGATAAAATTGATGTAGAGTGGATAAAATGGATGTAGAGTGGATGAAATGGATGTAGAGTTGATAAAAATGGATGTAGAGTGGATAAAATGAATGTAGAGTAGATAAAATGGATGTAGAGTGGATAAAATGGATGTAGAGTTGATAAAATGGATGTAAAGTGGATAAAATGGATGTAGAGTTAATAAAAATGGATGTAGAGTGGAAATAATGGATGTAGAGAGGATAAAATGGATGTAGAGTGGATAAAATGGATGTAGAGTTAATAAAAATGGATGTAGAGTGGATAAAAATGGATGTAGATTCGATAAAATGGATGTAGATTGGATAAAATGGATGTAGAGTGGATAAAAATGGATGTAGAGTGGATAAAAATGGATGTAGAGTATATAAAATGGATGTAGAGTATATAAAATGGATGTAGAGTGGATAAAAATGGATGTAGAGTGGATAAAATGGATGTAGAGTGGATAAAATGGATGTAGAGTGGATAAAACGGATGTAGAGTGGATAAAAAAGGATGTAGAGGGGATAAAATGGATGTAGAGTGGATAAAATTGATGTAGAGTTAATAAAAATGGATGTAGAGTGGACAAAATGGATGTAGAGTGGATAAAAATGGATGTAGAGTTGATAACAATGGATGTAGAGTGGATAAAATGAATGTAGAGTAGATACAATGGATGTAGAGTGGATAAAATGGATGTATAGTTGATAAAAATGGATGTAGAGTTAATAAAAATGGATGTTGAGTGGAAATAATGGATGTAGAGAGGATAAAATGGATGTAGAGTGGATAAAATGGATGTAGAGTTGATAAAAATGGATGTAGAGTGGATAAAAATGGATGTAGAGTGGATAAAATGGATGTAGAGTGGATAAAACGGATGTAGAGTGGATAAAAAAGGATGTAGAGGGGATAAAATGGATGTAGAGTGGATAAAATTGATGTAGAGCGGATAAAATGGATGTAGAGTGGATAAAATGGATGTGGAGTGGATAACAATGGATGTAGAGTGTATAAAATGGATGTAGAGTTGATAAAAATGGATGTAGAGTGGATAAAATGGATGTAGAGTTGATAAAATGGATGTAAAGTGGATAAAATGGATGTAGAGTTAATAAAAATGGATGTAGAGTGGACAAAATGGATGTAGAGTGGATAAAAATGGATGTAGAGAGGATAAAATTGATGTAGAGCGGATAAAATGGATGTAGAGTGGATAAAATGGATGTGGAGTGGATAACAATGGATGTAGAGTGGATAAAATGGATGTAGAGTTCATAAAAATGGATGTAGAGTGGATAAAATTGATGTAGAGCGGATAAAATGGATGTAGAGTGGATAAAATGGATGTAGAGTGGATAAAATGGATGTAGAGTTGATAAAAATGGATGTAGAGTGGATAAAAATGGATGTAGAGTGGATAAAATGGATGTAGAGTGGATAAAACGGATGTAGAGTGGATAAAAAAGGATGTAGAGGGGATAAAATGGATGTAGAGTGGGTAAAATAGATGTAGAGTGGATAAAATGGATGTAGAGTTGATAAAAATGGATGTAGAGTGGACAAAATGGATGTAGAGCGGATAAAATGGATGTAGAGTGGATAAAATGGATGTAGAGTGGATAAAATTGATGTAGAGTGGATAAAATTGATGTAGAGTGGATAAAATTGATGTAGAGTGGATAAAATGGATGTAGAGTGGATAAAAATGGATGTAGAGAGGATAAAATGGATGTAGAGTGGATAAAAATGGATGTAGAGTGGATAAAATGGATGTAGAGTGGATAAAATGGATGTAGAGTGGATAAAAATGGATGTAGAGTGGATAAAATGGATGTAGAGTGGATAAAATGGATGTAGAGTGGATGAAATGGATGTAGAGTTGATAAAAATGGATGTAGAGTGGATAAAATGAATGTAGAGTAGATAAAATGGATGTAGAGTGGATAAAATGGATGTAGAGTTGATAAAATGGATGTAAAGTGGATAAAATGGATGTAGAGTTAATAAAAATGGATGTAGAGTGGAAATAATGGATGTAGAGAGGATAAAATGGATGTAGAGTGGATAAAATGGATGTAGAGTGGATACAAATGGATGTAGAGTATATAAAATGGATGTAGAGTATATAAAATGGATGTAGAGTGGATAAAAATGGATGTAGAGTTGATAAAAATGGATGTAGAGTGGACAAAATAGATGTAGACTGGATAAAAATGGATGTAGAGTGGTATAAAATGGATGTAGAGTGGATAAAAATGGATGTAGAGTGGATAAAAATGGATGTAGAGAGGATAAAATGGATGTAGAGTGGATAAAAATGGATGTAGAGTGGATAAAATGGATGTAGAGTGGATAAAATGGATGTAGAGTGGGTAAAATAGATGTAGAGTGGATAAAATGGATGTAGAGTTGATAAAAATGGATGTAGAGTGGACAAAATGGAAGTAGAGTGGATAAAATGGATGTAGAGTTGATAAAAATGGATGTAGAGTTAATAAAAATGGATGTAGAGTGGACAAAATAGATGTAGAGTGGATAAAATGGATGTAGAGTTGATAAAAATGGATGTAGAGTGGACAAAATAGATGTAGAGTGGATAAAAATGGATGTAGAGTGGTATAAACTGGATGTAGAGTGGATAAAAATGGATGTAGAGTGGATAAAAATGGATGTAGAGAGGATAAAATGGATGTAGAGTGGATAAAAATGGATGTAGAGAGGATAAAATTGATGTAGAGCGGATAAAATGGATGTAGAGTGGATAAAATGGATGTGGAGTGGATAACAATGGATGTAGAGTGGATAAAATGGATGTAGAGTTGATAAAAATGGATGTAGAGTTAATAAAAATGGATGTTGAGTGGAAATAATGGATGTAGAGAGGATAAAATGGATGTAGAGTGGATAAAATGTATGTAGAGTTCATAAAAATGGATGTAGAGTGGATAAAATTGATGTAGAGCGGATAAAATGGATGTAGAGTGGATAAAATGGATGTAGAGTGGATAAAATGGATGTAGAGTTGATAAAAATGGATGTAGAGTGGATAAAAATGGATGTAGAGTGGATAAAATGGATGTAGAGTGGATAAAACGGATGTAGAGTGGATAAAAAAGGATGTAGAGGGGATAAAATGGATGTAGAGTGGATAAAATTGATGTAGAGTGGATAAAATGGATGTAGAGTGGATAAAAATGGATGTAGAGTGGATAAAATGGATGTAGAGTGGGTAAAATAGATGTAGAGTGGATAAAATGGATGTAGAGTTGATAAAAATGGATGTAGAGTGGACAAAATTGATGTAGAGTTGATAAAAATGGATGTAGAGTGGACAAAATGGATGTAGAGCGGATAAAATGGATGTAGAGTGGATAAAATGGATGTAGAGTGGATAAAATTGATGTAGAGTGGATAAAATTGATGTAGAGAGGATAAAATGGATGTAGAGTGGATAAAAATGGATGTAGAGTTGATAACAATGGATGTAGAGTGGATAAAATGGATGTAGAGTTGATAAAAATGGATGTAGAGTGGATAAAAATGGATGTAGAGTGGATAAAATGGATGTAGAGTGGATAAAATGGATGTAGAGTGGATAAAATGGATGTAGAGTGGATGAAATGGATGTAGAGTTGATAAAAATGGATGTAGAGTGGATAAAATGAATGTAGAGTAGATAAAATGGATGTAGAGTGGATAAAATGGATGTAGAGTTGATAAAATGGATGTAAAGTGGATAAAATGGATGTAGAGTTAATAAAAATGGATGTAGAGTGGATAAAAATGGATGTAGATTGGATAAAATGGATGTAGATTGGATAAAATGGATGTAGAGTGGATAAAAATGGATGTAGAGTGGATAAAAATGGATGTAGAGTATATAAAATGGATGTAGAGTATATAAAATGGATGTAGAGTGGATAAAAATGGATGTAGAGTGGATAAAATGGATGTAGAGTGGATAAAAATAGATGTAGAGTGGATAAAATGGATGTAGAGTGGATAAAACGGATGTAGAGTGGATAAAAAAGGATGTAGAGTGGATAAAATGGATGTAGAGTGGATAAAATTGATGTAGAGTTAATAAAAATGGATGTAGAGTGGACAAAATGGATGTAGAGTGGATAAAAATGGATGTAGAGTGGATAAAATGGATGTAGAGTTGATAACAATGGATGTAGAGTGGATAAAATGAATGTAGAGTAGATACAATGGATGTAGAGTGGATAAAATGGATGTAGAGTTGATAAAATGGATGTAAAGTGGATAAAATGGATGTAGAGTTAATAAAAATGGATGTTGAGTGGAAATAATGGATGTAGAGAGGATAAAATGGATGTAGAGTGGATAAAATGTATGTAGAGTTCATAAAAATGGATGTAGAGTGGATAAAATTGATGTAGAGCGGATAAAATGGATGTAGAGTGGATAAAATGGATGTGGAGTGGATAACAATGGATGTAGAGTGGATAAAATGGATGTAGAGTTGATAAAAATGGATGTAGAGTGGATAAAATGGATGTAGAGTTGATAAAATGGATGTAAAGTGGATAAAATGGATGTAGAGTTAATAAAAATGGATGTAGAGTGGACAAAATGGATGTAGAGTGGATAAAAATGGATGTAGAGAGGATAAAATTGATGTAGAGCGGATAAAATGGATGTAGAGTGGATAAAATGGATGTGGAGTGGATAACAATGGATGTAGAGTGGATAAAATGGAAGTAGAGTTGATAAAAATGGATGTAGAGTTAATAAAAATGGATGTTGAGTGGAAATAATGGATGTAGAGAGGATAAAATGGATGTAGAGTGGATAAAATGTATGTAGAGTTCATAAAAATGGATGTAGAGTGGATAAAATTGATGTAGAGCGGATAAAATGGATGTAGAGTGGATAAAATGGATGTAGAGTGGATAAAATGGATGTAGAGTTGATAAAAATGGATGTAGAGTGGATAAAAATGGATGTAGAGTGGATAAAATGGATGTAGAGTGGATAAAACGGATGTAGAGTGGATAAAAAAGGATGTAGAGGGGATAAAATGGATGTAGAGTGGATAAAATTGATGTAGAGTTAATAAAAATGGATGTAGAGTGGACAAAATGGATGTAGAGTGGATAAAAATGGATGTAGAGTGGATAAAATGGATGTAGAGTTGATAACAATGGATGTAGAGTGGATAAAATGAATGTAGAGTAGATACAATGGATGTAGAGTGGATAAAATGGATGTAGAGTTGATAAAATGGATGTAAAGTGGATAAAATGGATGTAGAGTTAATAAAAATGGATTTTGAGTGGAAATAATGGATGTAGAGAGGATAAAATGGATGTAGAGTGGATAAAATGTATGTAGAGTTCATAAAAATGGATGTAGAGTGGATAAAATTGATGTAGAGCGGATAAAATGGATGTAGAGTGGATAAAATGGATGTGGAGTGGATAACAATGGATGTAGAGTGGATAAAATGGATGTAGAGTTGATAAAAATGGATGTAGAGTGGATAAAATGGATGTAGAGTTGATAAAATGGATGTAAAGTGGATAAAATGGATGTAGAGTTAATAAAAATGGATGTAGAGTGGACAAAATGGATGTAGAGTGGATAAAAATGGATGTAGAGAGGATAAAATTGATGTAGAGCGGATAAAATGGATGTAGAGTGGATAAAATGGATGTGGAGTGGATAACAATGGATGTAGAGTGGATAAAATGGAAGTAGAGTTGATAAAAATGGATGTAGAGTTAATAAAAATGGATGTTGAGTGGAAATAATGGATGTAGAGAGGATAAAATGGATGTAGAGTGGATAAAATGTATGTAGAGTTCATAAAAATGGATGTAGAGTGGATAAAATTGATGTAGAGCGGATAAAATGGATGTAGAGTGGATAAAATGGATGTAGAGTGGATAAAATGGATGTAGAGTTGATAAAAATGGATGTAGAGTGGATAAAAATGGATGTAGAGTGGATAAAATGGATGTAGAGTGGATAAAACGGATGTAGAGTGGATAAAAAAGGATGTAGAGGGGATAAAATGGATGTAGAGTGGATAAAATTGATGTAGAGTGGATAAAATGGATGTAGAGTGGATAAAAATGGATGTAGAGTGGATAAAATGGATGTATAGTGGGTAAAATAGATGTAGAGTGGATAAAATGGATGTAGAGTTGATAAAAATGGATGTAGAGTGGACAAAATGGATGTAGAGCGGATAAAATGGATGTAGAGTGGATAAAATGGATGTAGAGTGGATAAAATTGATGTAGAGTGGATAAAATTGATGTAGAGTGGATAAAATTGATGTAGAGTGGATAAAATGGATGTAGAGTGGATAAAAATGGATGTAGAGAGGATAAAATGGATGTAGAGTGGATAAAAATGGATGTAGAGTGGATAAAATGGATGTAGAGTGGATAAAATGGATGTAGAGTGGATAAAAATGGATGTAGAGTGGATAAAATGGATGTAGAGTGGATAAAATGGATGTAGAGTGGATGAAATGGATGTAGAGTTGATAAAAATGGATGTAGAGTGGATAAAATGAATGTAGAGTAGATAAAATGGATGTAGAGTGGATAAAATGGATGTAGAGTTGATAAAATGGATGTAAAGTGGATAAAATGGATGTAGAGTTAATAAAAATGGATGTAGAGTGGAAATAATGGATGTAGAGAGGATAAAATGGATGTAGAGTGGATAAAATTGATGTAGAGTGGATAAAATTGATGTAGAGAGGATAAAATGGATGTAGAGTGGATAAAAATGGATGTAGAGTGGATAAAATGGATGTAGAGTGGATAAAATGGATGTAGAGTGGATGAAATGGATGTAGAGTTGATAAAAATGGATGTAGAGTGGATAAAATGAATGTAGAGTAGATAAAATGGATGTAGAGTGGATAAAATGGATGTAGAGTTGATAAAATGGATGTAGAGTGGATAAAATGGATGTAGAGTTAATAAAAATGGATGTAGAGTGGAAATAATGGATGTAGAGAGGATAAAATGGATGTAGAGTGGATAAAATGGATGTAGAGTTCATAAAAATGGATGTAGAGTGGATAAAAATGGATGTAGATTGGATAAAATGGATGTAGATTGGATAAAATGGATGTAGAGTGGATAAAAATGGATGTAGAGTGGATAAAAATGGATGTAGAGTATATAAAATGGATGTAGAGTATATAAAATGGATGTAGAGTGGATAAAAATGGATGTAGAGTGGATAAAATGGATGTAGAGTGGATAAAAATAGATGTAGAGTGGATAAAATGGATGTAGAGTGGATAAAACGGATGTAGAGTGGATAAAAAAGGATGTAGAGGGGATAAAATGGATGTAGAGTGGATAAAATTGATGTAGAGTTAATAAAAATGGATGTAGAGTGGACAAAATGGATGTAGAGTGGATAAAAATGGATGTAGAGTGGATAAAATGGATGTAGAGTTGATAACAATGGATGTAGAGTGGATAAAATGAATGTAGAGTAGATACAATGGATGTAGAGTGGATAAAATGGATGTAGAGTTGATAAAATGGATGTAAAGTGGATAAAAATGGATGTAGAGTATATAAAATGGATGTAGAGTATATAAAATGGATGTAGAGTGGATAAAAATGGATGTAGAGTGGATAAAATGGATGTAGAGTGGATAAAAATAGATGTAGAGTGGATAAAATGGATGTAGAGTGGATAAAACGGATGTAGAGTGGATAAAAAAGGATGTAGAGGGGATAAAATGGATGTAGAGTGGATAAAATTGATGTAGAGTTAATAAAAATGGATGTAGAGTGGATAAAATGGATGTAGAGTGGATAAAAATGGATGTAGAGTGGATAAAATGGATGTAGAGTTGATAACAATGGATGTAGAGTGGATAAAATGAATGTAGAGTAGATACAATGGATGTAGAGTGGATAAAATGGATGTAGAGTTGATAAAATGGATGTAAAGTGGATAAAATGGATGTAGAGTTAATAAAAATGGATGTTGAGTGGAAATAATGGATGTAGAGAGGATAAAATGGATGTAGAGTGGATAAAATGTATGTAGAGTTCATAAAAATGGATGTAGAGTGGATAAAATGGATGTGGAGTGGATAACAATGGATGTAGAGTGGATAAAATGGATGTAGAGTTGATAAAAATGGATGTAGAGTGGATAAAATGGATGTAGAGTTGATAAAATGGATGTAAAGTGGATAAAATGGATGTAGAGTTAATAAAAATGGATGTAGAGTGGACAAAATGGATGTAGAGTGGATAAAAATGGATGTAGAGAGGATAAAATTGATGTAGAGCGGATAAAATGGATGTAGAGTGGATAAAATGGATGTAGAGTGGATAAAATGGATGTAGAGTGGATAAAATGGATGTAGAGTTGATAAAAATGGATGTAGAGTTAATAAAAATGGATGTTGAGTGGAAATAATGGATGTAGAGAGGATAAAATGGATGTAGAGTGGATAAAATGTATGTAGAGTTCATAAAAATGGATGTAGAGTGGATAAAATTGATGTAGAGCGGATAAAATGGATGTAGAGTGGATAAAATGGATGTAGAGTGGATAAAATGGATGTAGAGTTGATAAAAATGGATGTAGAGTGGATAAAAATGGATGTAGAGTGGATAAAATGGATGTAGAGTGGATAAAACGGATGTAGAGTGGATAAAAAAGGATGTAGAGGGGATAAAATGGATGTAGAGTGGATAAAATTGATGTAGAGTGGATAAAATGGATGTAGAGTGGATAAAAATGGATGTAGAGTGGATAAAATGGATGTAGAGTGGGTAAAATAGATGTAGAGTGGATAAAATTGATGTAGAGTGGATAAAATTGATGTAGAGTGGATAAAATTGATGTAGAGTGGATAAAATGGATGTAGAGTGGATAAAAATGGATGTAGAGAGGATAAAATGGATGTAGAGTGGATAAAAATGGATGTAGAGTGGATAAAATGGATGTAGAGTGGATAAAATGGATGTAGAGTGGATAAAAATGGATGTAGAGTGGATAAAATGGATGTAGAGTGGATGAAATGGATGTAGAGTTGATAAAAATGGATGTAGAGTGGATAAAATGAATGTAGAGTAGATAAAATGGATGTAGAGTGGATAAAATGGATGTAGAGTTGATAAAATGGATGTAAAGTGGATAAAATGGATGTAGAGTTAATAAAAATGGATGCGGAGTGGAAATAATGGATGTAGAGTGGATAAAATGGATGTAGAGTGAATAAAATGGATGTAGAGTGGATAAAAATGGATGTAGAGTATATAAAATGGATGTAGAGTATATAAAATGGATGTAGAGTGGATAAAAATGGATGTAGAGTTGATAAAAATGGATGTAGAGTGGACAAAATAGATGTAGAGTGGATAAAAATGGATGTAGAGTGGTATAAAATGGATGTAGAGTGGATAAAAATGGATGTAGAGTGGATAAAAATGGATGTAGAGAGGATAAAATGGATGTAGAGTGGATAAAAATGGATGTAGAGTGGATAAAATGGATGTAGAGTGGATAAAATGGATGTAGAGTGGATAAAATGGATGTAGAGTGGGTAAAATAGATGTAGAGTGGATAAAATGGATGTAGAGTTGATAAAAATGGATGTAGAGTGGATAAAATGGATGTAGAGTTGATAAAAATGGATGTAGAGTTAATAAAAATGGATGTAGAGTGGACAAAATAGATGTAGAGTGGATAAAATGGATGTAGAGTTGATAAAAATGGATGTAGAGTGGACAAAATAGATGTAGAGTGGATAAAAATGGATGTAGAGTGGTATAAAATGGATGTAGAGTGGATAAAAATGGATGTAGAGTGGATAAAAATGGATGTAGAGAGGATAAAATGGATGTAGAGTGGATAAAATGGATGTAGAGTGGGTAAAATAGATGTAGAGTGGATAAAATGGATGTAGAGTTGATAAAAATGGATGTAGAGTGGACAAAATGGATGTAGAGTGGATAAAATGGATGTAGAGTTGATAAAAATGGATGTAGAGTGGACAAAATGGATGTAGAGTGGATAAAAATGGATGTAGAGAGGATAAAATTGATGTAGAGCGGATAAAATGGATGTAGAGTGGATAAAATGGATGTAGAGTGGATAACAATGGATGTAGAGTGGATAAAATGGATGTAGAGTTGATAAAAATGGATGTAGAGTTAATAAAAATGGATGTAGAGTGGACAAAATGGATGTAGAGTGGATAAAAATGGATGTAGAGTGGATAAAATGGATGTAGAGTTGATAACAATGGATGTAGAGTGGATAAAATGAATGTAGAGTAGATACAATGGATGTAGAGTGGATAAAATGGATGTAGAGTTGATAAAATGGATGTAAAGTGGATAAAATGGATGTAGAGTTAATAAAAATGGATGTTGAGTGGAAATAATGGATGTAGAGAGGATAAAATGGATGTAGAGTGGATAAAATGTATGTAGAGTTCATAAAAATGGATGTAGAGTGGATAAAATTGATGTAGAGCGGATAAAATGGATGTAGAGTGGATAAAATGGATGTGGAGTGGATAACAATGGATGTAGAGTGGATAAAAATGGATGTAGAGTTAATAAAAATGGATGTAGAGTGGACAAAATAGATGTAGAGTGGATAAAAATGGATGTAGAGTGGTATAAAATGGATGTAGAGTGGATAAAAATGGATGTAGAGTGGATAAAAATGGATGTAGAGAGGATAAAATGGATGTAGAGTGGATAAAAATGGATGTAGAGTGGATAAAATGGATGTAGAGTGGATAAAATGGATGTAGAGTGGATAAAATGGATGTAGAGTGGGTAAAATAGATGTAGAGTGGATAAAATGGATGTAGAGTGGATAAAAAAGGATGTAGAGGGGATAAAATGGATGTAGAGTGGATAACAATGGATGTAGAGTGGATAAAATGAATGTAGAGTAGATACAATGGATGTAGAGTGGATAAAATGGATGTAGAGTTGATAAAATGGATGTAAAGTGGATAAAATGGATGTAGAGTTAATAAAAATGGATGTTGAGTGGAAATAATGGATGTAGAGAGGATAAAATGGATGTAGAGTGGATAAAATGTATGTAGAGTTCATAAAAATGGATGTAGAGTGGATAAAATTGATGTAGAGCGGATAAAATGGATGTAGAGTGGTATAAAATGGATGTAGAGTGGATAAAAATGGATGTAGAGTGGATAAAAATGGATGTAGAGTGGATAAAAATGGATGTAGAGTGGATAAAAATGGATGTAGAGTTAATAAAAATGGATGTAGAGTGGACAAAATAGATGTAGAGTGGATAAAAATGGATGTAGAGTGGTATAAAATGGATGTAGAGTGGATAAAAATGGATGTAGAGTGGATAAAAATGGATGTAGAGAGGATAAAATGGATGTAGAGTGGATAAAATGGATGTAGAGTTGATAAAAATGGATGTAGAGTGGACAAAATGGATGTACAGTGGATAAAATGGATGTAGAGTTGATAAAAATGGATGTAGAGTGGACAAAATGGATGTAGAGTGGATAAAAATGGATGTAGAGAGGATAAAATTGATGTAGAGCGGATAAAATGGATGTAGAGTGGATAAAAATAGATGTAGAGTGGATAAAATGGATGTAGAGTGGATAAAACGGATGTAGAGTGGATAAAAAAGGATGTAGAGGGGATAAAATGGATGTAGAGTGGATAAAATTGATGTAGAGTTAATAAAAATGGATGTAGAGTGGACAAAATGGATGTAGAGTGGATAAAAATGGATGTAGAGTGGATAAAATGGATGTAGAGTTGATAACAATGGATGTAGAGTGGATAAAATGAATGTAGAGTAGATACAATGGATGTAGAGTGGATAAAATGGATGTAGAGTTGATAAAATGGATGTAGAGTGGACAAAATAGATGTAGAGTGGATAAAAATGGATGTAGAGTGGTATAAAATGGATGTAGAGTGGATAAAAATGGATGTAGAGTGGATAAAAATGGATGTAGAGAGGATAAAATGGATGTAGAGTGGATAAAAATGGATGTAGAGTGGATAAAATGGATGTAGAGTGGATAAAATGGATGTAGAGTGGATAAAATGGATGTAGAGTGGGTAAAATAGATGTAGAGTGGATAAAATGGATGTAGAGTGGATAAAAAAGGATGTAGAGGGGATAAAATGGATGTAGAGTGGATAACAATGGATGTAGAGTGGATAAAATGAATGTAGAGTAGATACAATGGATGTAGAGTGGATAAAATGGATGTAGAGTTGATAAAAATGGATGTAGAGTGGACAAAATGGATGTACAGTGGATAAAGTGGATGTAGAGTTGATAAAAATGGATGTAGAGTGGACAAAATGGATGTAGAGTTGATAAAAATGGATGTAGAGTGGATAAAATGGATGTAGAGTTGATAAAATGGATGTAAAGTGGATAAAATGGATGTAGAGTTAATAAAAATGGATGTTGAGTGGAAATAATGGATGTAGAGAGGATAAAATGGATGTAGAGTGGATAAAATGGATGTAGAGTTGATAAAAATGGATGTAGAGTGGATAAAAATGGATGTAGAGTGGATAAAATGGATGTGGAGTGGATAACAATGGATGTAGAGTGGATAAAATGGATGTAGAGTTGATAAAAATGGATGTAGAGTGGATAAAATGGATGTAGAGTTGATAAAATGGATGTAAAGTGGATAAAATGGATGTAGAGTTAATAAAAATGGATGTAGAGTGGACAAAATGGATGTAGAGTGGATAAAAATGGATGTAGAGAGGATAAAATTGATGTAGAGCGGATAAAATGGATGTAGAGTGGATAAAATGGATGTGGAGTGGATAACAATGGATGTAGAGTGGATAAAATGGATGTAGAGTTGATAAAAATGGATGTAGAGTTAATAAAAATGGATGTTGAGTGGAAATAATGGATGTAGAGAGGATAAAATGGATGTAGAGTGGATAAAATGTATGTAGAGTTCATAAAAATGGATGTAGAGTGGATAAAATTGATGTAGAGCGGATAAAATGGATGTAGAGTGGATAAAATGGATGTAGAGTGGATAAAATGGATGTAGAGTTGATAAAAATGGATGTAGAGTGGATAAAAATGGATGTAGAGTGGATAAAATGGATGTAGAGTGGATAAAACGGATGTAGAGTGGATAAAAAAGGATGTAGAGGGGATAAAATGGATGTAGAGTGGATAAAATTGATGTAGAGTGGATAAAATGGATGTAGAGTGGATAAAAATGGATGTAGAGTGGATAAAATGGATGTAGAGTGGGTAAAATAGATGTAGAGTGGATAAAATTGATGTAGAGTGGATAAAATTGATGTAGAGTGGATAAAATTGATGTAGAGTGGATAAAATGGATGTAGAGTGGATAAAAATGGATGTAGAGAGGATAAAATGGATGTAGAGTGGATAAAAATGGATGTAGAGTGGATAAAATGGATGTAGAGTGGATAAAATGGATGTAGAGTGGATAAAAATGGATGTAGAGTGGATAAAATGGATGTAGAGTGGATGAAATGGATGTAGAGTTGATAAAAATGGATGTAGAGTGGATAAAATGAATGTAGAGTAGATAAAATGGATGTAGAGTGGATAAAATGGATGTAGAGTTGATAAAATGGATGTAAAGTGGATAAAATGGATGTAGAGTTAATAAAAATGGATGTAGAGTGGAAATAATGGATGTAGAGTGGATAAAATGGATGTAGAGTGGATAAAATGGATGTAGAGTGGATAAAAATGGATGTAGAGTATATAAAATGGATGTAGAGTATATAAAATGGATGTAGAGTGGATAAAAATGGATGTAGAGTTGATAAAAATGGATGTAGAGTGGACAAAATAGATGTAGAGTGGATAAAAATGGATGTAGAGTGGTATAAAATGGATGTAGAGTGGATAAAAATGGATGTAGAGTGGATAAAAATGGATGTAGAGAGGATAAAATGGATGTAGAGTGGATAAAAATGGATGTAGAGTGGATAAAATGGATGTAGAGTGGATAAAATGGATGTAGAGTGGATAAAATGGATGTAGAGTGGGTAAAATAGATGTAGAGTGGATAAAATGGATGTAGAGTTGATAAAAATGGATGTAGAGTGGATAAAATGGATGTAGAGTTGATAAAAATGGATGTAGAGTTAATAAAAATGGATGTAGAGTGGACAAAATAGATGTAGAGTGGATAAAATGGATGTAGAGTTGATAAAAATGGATGTAGAGTGGACAAAATAGATGTAGAGTGGATAAAAATGGATGTAGAGTGGTATAAAATGGATGTAGAGTGGATAAAAATGGATGTAGAGTGGATAAAAATGGATGTAGAGAGGATAAAATGGATGTAGAGTGGATAAAATGGATGTAGAGTGGGTAAAATAGATGTAGAGTGGATAAAATGGATGTAGAGTTGATAAAAATGGATGTAGAGTGGACAAAATGGATGTAGAGTGGATAAAGTGGATGTAGAGTTGATAATAATGGATGTAGAGTGGACAAAATGGATGTAGAGTGGATAAAAATGGATGTAGAGAGGATAAAATTGATGTAGAGCGGATAAAATGGATGTAGAGTGGATAAAATGGATGTGGAGTGGATAACAATGGATGTAGAGTGGATAAAATGGATGTAGAGTTGATAAAAATGGATGTAGAGTTAATAAAAATGGATGTAGAGTGGACAAAATGGATGTAGAGTGGATAAAAATGGATGTAGAGTGGATAAAATGGATGTAGAGTTGATAACAATGGATGTAGAGTGGATAAAATGAATGTAGAGTAGATACAATGGATGTAGAGTGGATAAAATGGATGTAGAGTTGATAAAATGGATGTATAGTGGATAAAATGGATGTAGAGTTAATAAAAATGGATGTTGAGTGGAAATAATGGATGTAGAGAGGATAAAATGGATGTAGAGTGGATAAAATGTATGTAGAGTTCATAAAAATGGATGTAGAGTGGATAAAATTGATGTAGAGCGGATAAAATGGATGTAGAGTGGATAAAATGGATGTGGAGTGGATAACAATGGATGTAGAGTGGATAAAAATGGATGTAGAGTTAATAAAAATGGATGTAGAGTGGACAAAATAGATGTAGAGTGGATAAAAATGGATGTAGAGTGGTATAAAATGGATGTAGAGTGGATAAAAATGGATGTAGAGTGGATAAAAATGGATGTAGAGAGGATAAAATGGATGTAGAGTGGATAAAAATGGATGTAGAGTGGATAAAATGGATGTAGAGTGGATAAAATGGATGTAGAGTGGATAAAATGGATGTAGAGTGGGTAAAATAGATGTAGAGTGGATAAAATGGATGTAGAGTGGATAAAAAAGGATGTAGAGGGGATAAAATGGATGTAGAGTGGATAACAATGGATGTAGAGTGGATAAAATGAATGTAGAGTAGATACAATGGATGTAGAGTGGATAAAATGGATGTAGAGTTGATAAAATGGATGTAAAGTGGATAAAATGGATGTAGAGTTAATAAAAATGGATGTTGAGTGGAAATAATGGATGTAGAGAGGATAAAATGGATGTAGAGTGGATAAAATGTATGTAGAGTTCATAAAAATGGATGTAGAGTGGATAAAATTGATGTAGAGCGGATAAAATGGATGTAGAGTGGTATAAAATGGATGTAGAGTGGATAAAAATGGATGTAGAGTGGATAAAAATGGATGTAGAGTGGATAAAAATGGATGTAGAGTGGATAAAAATGGATGTAGAGTTAATAAAAATGGATGTAGAGTGGACAAAATAGATGTAGAGTGGATAAAAATGGATGTAGAGTGGTATAAAATGGATGTAGAGTGGATAAAAATGGATGTAGAGTGGATAAAAATGGATGTAGAGAGGATAAAATGGATGTAGAGTGGATAAAATGGATGTAGAGTTGATAAAAATGGATGTAGAGTGGACAAAATGGATGTACAGTGGATAAAGTGGATGTAGAGTTGATAAAAATGGATGTAGAGTGGACAAAATGGATGTAGAGTGGATAAAAATGGATGTAGAGAGGATAAAATTGATGTAGAGCGGATAAAATGGATGTAGAGTGGATAAAAATAGATGTAGAGTGGATAAAATGGATGTAGAGTGGATAAAACGGATGTAGAGTGGATAAAAAAGGATGTAGAGGGGATAAAATGGATGTAGAGTGGATAAAATTGATGTAGAGTTAATAAAAATGGATGTAGAGTGGACAAAATGGATGTAGAGTGGATAAAAATGGATGTACAGTGGATAAAATGGATGTAGAGTTGATAACAATGGATGTAGAGTGGATAAAATGAATGTAGAGTAGATACAATGGATGTAGAGTGGATAAAATGGATGTAGAGTTGATAAAATGGATGTAGAGTGGACAAAATAGATGTAGAGTGGATAAAAATGGATGTAGAGTGGTATAAAATGGATGTAGAGTGGATAAAAATGGATGTAGAGTGGATAAAAATGGATGTAGAGAGGATAAAATGGATGTAGAGTGGATAAAAATGGATGTAGAGTGGATAAAATGGATGTAGAGTGGATAAAATGGATGTAGAGTGGATAAAATGGATGTAGAGTGGGTAAAATAGATGTAGAGTGGATAAAATGGATGTAGAGTGGATAAAAAAGGATGTAGAGGGGATAAAATGGATGTAGAGTGGATAACAATGGATGTAGAGTGGATAAATTGAATGTAGAGTAGATACAATGGATGTAGAGTGGATAAAATGGATGTAGAGTTGATAAAAATGGATGTAGAGTGGACAAAATGGATGTACAGTGGATAAAGTGGATGTAGAGTTGATAAAAATGGATGTAGAGTGGACAAAATGGATGTAGAGTTGATAAAAATGGATGTAGAGTGGATAAAATGGATGTAGAGTTGATAAAATGGATGTAAAGTGGATAAAATGGATGTAGAGTTAATAAAAATGGATGTTGAGTGGAAATAATGGATGTAGAGAGGATAAAATGGATGTAGAGTGGATAAAATGGATGTAGAGTTGATAAAAATGGATGTAGAGTGGATAAAAATGGATGTAGAGTGGATAAAATGGATGTAGAGTGGATAAAACGGATGTAGAGTGGATAAAAAAGGATGTAGAGGGGATAAAATGGATGTAGAGTGGATAAAATTGATGTAGAGCGGATAAAATGGATGTAGAGTGGATAAAATGGATGTGGAGTGGATAACAATGGATGTAGAGTGTATAAAATGGATGTAGAGTTGATAAAAATGGATGTAGAGTGGATAAAATGGATGTAGAGTTGATAAAATGGATGTAAAGTGGATAAAATGGATGTAGAGTTAATAAAAATGGATGTAGAGTGGACAAAATGGATGTAGAGTGGATAAAAATGGATGTAGAGAGGATAAAATTGATGTAGAGCGGATAAAATGGATGTAGAGTGGATAAAATGGATGTGGAGTGGATAACAATGGATGTAGAGTGGATAAAATGGATGTAGAGTTCATAAAAATGGATGTAGAGTGGATAAAATTGATGTAGAGCGGATAAAATGGATGTAGAGTGGATAAAATGGATGTAGAGTGGATAAAATGGATGTAGAGTTGATAAAAATGGATGTAGAGTGGATAAAATGGATGTAGAGTGGATAAAACGGATGTAGAGTGGATAAAAAAGGATGTAGAGGGGATAAAATGGATGTAGAGTGGGTAAAATAGATGTAGAGTGGATAAAATGGATGTAGAGTTGATAAAAATGGATGTAGAGTGGACAAAATGGATGTAGAGCGGATAAAATGGATGTAGAGTGGATAAAATGGATGTAGAGTGGATAAAATTGATGTAGAGTGGATAAAATTGATGTAGAGTGGATAAAATTGATGTAGAGTGGATAAAATGGATGTAGAGTGGATAAAAATGGATGTAGAGAGGATAAAATGGATGTAGAGTGGATAAAAATGGATGTAGAGTGGATAAAATGGATGTAGAGTGGATAAAATGGATGTAGAGTGGATAAAAATGGATGTAGAGTGGATAAAATGGATGTAGAGTGGATAAAATGGATGTAGAGTGGATGAAATGGATGTAGAGTTGATAAAAATGGATGTAGAGTGGATAAAATGAATGTAGAGTAGATAAAAAGGATGTAGAGTGGATAAAATGGATGTAGAGTTGATAAAATGGATGTAAAGTGGATAAAATGGATGTAGAGTTAATAAAAATGGATGTAGAGTGGAAATAATGGATGTAGAGAGGATAAAATGGATGTAGAGTGGATAAAATGGATGTAGAGTGGATACAAATGGATGTAGAGTATATAAAATGGATGTAGAGTATATAAAATGGATGTAGAGTGGATAAAAATGGATGTAGAGTTGATAAAAATGGATGTAGAGTGGACAAAATAGATGTAGAGTGGATAAAAATGGATGTAGAGTGGTATAAAATGGATGTAGAGTGGATAAAAATGGATGTAGAGTGGATAAAAATGGATGTAGAGAGGATAAAATGGATGTAGAGTGGATAAAAATGGATGTAGAGTGGATAAAATGGATGTAGAGTGGATAAAATGGATGTAGAGTGGATAAAATGGATGTAGAGTGGGTAAAATAGATGTAGAGTGGATAAAATGGATGTAGAGTTGATAAAAATGGATGTAGAGTGGACAAAATGGATGTAGAGTGGATAAAATGGATGTAGAGTTGATAAAAATGGATGTAGAGTTAATAAAAATGGATGTAGAGTGGACAAAATAGATGTAGAGTGGATAAAATGGATGTAGAGTTGATAAAAATGGATGTAGAGTGGACAAAATAGATGTAGAGTGGATAAAAATGGATGTAGAGTGGTATAAAATGGATGTAGAGTGGATAAAAATGGATGTAGAGTGGATAAAAATGGATGTAGAGAGGATAAAATGGATGTAGAGTGGATAAAAATGGATGTAGAGAGGATAAAATTGATGTAGAGCGGATAAAATGGATGTAGAGTGGATAAAATGGATGTGGAGTGGATAACAATGGATGTAGAGTGGATAAAATGGATGTAGAGTTGATAAAAATGGATGTAGAGTTAATAAAAATGGATGTTGAGTGGAAATAATGGATGTAGAGAGGATAAAATGGATGTAGAGTGGATAAAATGTATGTAGAGTTCATAAAAATGGATGTAGAGTGGATAAAATTGATGTAGAGCGGATAAAATGGATGTAGAGTGGATAAAATGGATGTAGAGTGGATAAAATGGATGTAGAGTTGATAAAAATGGATGTAGAGTGGATAAAAATGGATGTAGAGTGGATAAAATGGATGTAGAGTGGATAAAACGGATGTAGAGTGGATAAAAAAGGATGTAGAGGGGATAAAATGGATGTAGAGTGGATAAAATTGATGTAGAGTGGATAAAATGGATGTAGAGTGGATAAAAATGGATGTAGAGTGGATAAAATGGATGTAGAGTGGGTAAAATAGATGTAGAGTGGATAAAATGGATGTAGAGTTGATAAAAATGGATGTAGAGTGGACAAAATTGATGTAGAGCGGATAAAATGGATGTAGAGTGGATAAAATGGATGTAGAGTGGATAAAATTGATGTAGAGTGGATAAAATTGATGTAGAGTGGATAAAATTGATGTAGAGTGGATAAAATGGATGTAGAGTGGATAAAAATGGATGTAGAGAGGATAAAATGGATGTAGAGTGGATAAAAATGGATGTAGAGTGGATAAAATGGATGTAGAGTGGATAAAATGGATGTAGAGTGGATAAAAATGGATGTAGAGTGGATAAAATGGATGTAGAGTGGATAAAATGGATGTAGAGTGGATAAAATGGATGTAGAGTGGATAAAAATGGATGTAGAGTGGATAAAATGGATGTAGAGTGGGTAAAATAGATGTAGAGTGGATAAAATGGATGTAGAGTTGATAAAAATGGATGTAGAGTGGACAAAATGGATGTAGAGCGGATAAAATGGATGTAGAGTGGATAAAATGGATGTAGAGTGGATAAAATTGATGTAGAGTGGATAAAATTGATGTAGAGTGGATAAAATTGATGTAGAGTGGATAAAATGGATGTAGAGTGGATAAAAATGGATGTAGAGAGGATAAAATGGATGTAGAGTGGATAAAAATGGATGTAGAGTGGATAAAATGGATGTAGAGTGGATAAAATGGATGTAGAGTTGATAAAAATGGATGTAGAGTGGATAAAATGGATGTAGAGTTGATAAAATGGATGTAAAGTGGATAAAATGGATGTAGAGTTAATAAAAATGGATGTAGAGTGGACAAAATGGATGTAGAGTGGATAAAAATGGATGTAGAGAGGATAAAATTGATGTAGAGTGGATAAAATGGATGTAGAGTGGATAAAATGGATGTGGAGTGGATAAAATTGATGTAGAGTGGATAAAATTGATGTAGAGAGGATAAAATGGATGTAGAGTGGATAAAAATGGATGTAGAGTGGATAAAATGGATGTAGAGTGGATAAAATGGATGTAGAGTGGATGAAATGGATGTAGAGTTGATAAAAATGGATGTAGAGTGGATAAAATGAATGTAGAGTAGATAAAATGGATGTAGAGTGGATAAAATGGATGTAGAGTTGATAAAATGGATGTAAAGTGGATAAAATGGATGTAGAGTTAATAAAAATGGATGTAGAGTGGAAATAATGGATGTAGAGAGGATAAAATGGATGTAGAGTGGATAAAATGGATGTAGAGTTCATAGAAATGGATGTAGAGTGGATAAAAATGGATGTAGATTGGATAAAATGGATGTAGATTGGATAAAATGGATGTAGAGTGGATAAAAATGGATGTAGAGTGGATAAAAATGGATGTAGAGTATATAAAATGGAGGTAGAGTATATAAAATGGATGTAGAGTGGATAAAAATGGATGTAGAGTGGATAAAATGGATGTAGAGTTGATAACAATGGATGTAGAGTGGATAAAATGGATGTAGAGTTGATAAAAATGGATGTAGAGTGGATAAAAATGGATGTAGAGTGGATAAAATGGATGTAGAGTGGATAAAACGGATGTAGAGTGGATATAAAAAGATGTAGAGGGGATAAAATGGATGTACAGTGGATAAAATTGATGTAGAGTGGATAAAATGGATGTAGAGTGGATAAAAATGGATGTAGAGTGGATAAAATGGATGTAGAGTGGGTAAAATAGATGTAGAGTGAATAAAATGGATGTAGAGTTGATAAAAATGGATGTAGAGTGGACAAAATGGATGTAGAGCGGATAAAATGGATGTAGAGTGGATAAAATGGATGTAGAGTGGATAAAATTGATGTAGAGTGGATAAAATTGATGTAGAGAGGATAAAATGGATGTAGAGTGGATAAAAATGGATGTAGAGTGGATAAAATGGATGTAGAGTGGATAAAATGGATGTAGAGTGGATGAAATGGATGTAGAGTTGATAAAAATGGATGTAGAGTGGATAAAATGAATGTAGAGTAGATAAAATGGATGTAGAGTGGATAAAATGGATGTAGAGTTGATAAAATGGATGTAAAGTGGATAAAATGGATGTAGAGTTAATAAAAATGGATGTAGAGTGGATAAAAATGGATGTAGATTGGATAAAATGGATGTAGATTGGATAAAATGGATGTAGAGTGGATAAAAATGGATGTAGAGTGGATAAAAATGGATGTAGAGTGTATAAAATGGATGTAGAGTATATAAAATGGATGTAGAGTGGATAAAAATGGATGTAGAGTGGATAAAATGGATGTAGAGTGGATAAAAATAGATGTAGAGTGGATAAAATGGATGTAGAGTGGATAAAAAGGATGTAGAGTGGATAAAAAAGGATGTAGAGGGGATAAAATGGATGTAGAGTGGATAAAATTGATGTAGAGTTAATAAAAATGGATGTAGAGTGGACAAAATGGATGTAGAGTGGATAAAAATGGATGTAGAGTGGATAAAATGGATGTAGAGTTGATAACAATGGATGTAGAGTGGATAAAATGAATGTAGAGTAGATACAATGGATGTAGAGTGGATAAAATGGATGTAGAGTTGATAAAATGGATGTAAAGTGGATAAAATGGATGTAGAGTTAATAAAAATGGATGTTGAGTGGAAATAATGGATGTAGAGAGGATAAAATGGATGTAGAGTGGATAAAATGTATGTAGAGTTCATAAAAATGGATGTAGAGTGGATAAAATTGATGTAGAGCGGATAAAATGGATGTAGAGTGGATAAAATGGATGTGGAGTGGATAACAATGGATGTAGAGTGGATAAAATGGATGTAGAGTTGATAAAAATGGATGTAGAGTGGATAAAATGGATGTAGAGTTGATAAAATGGATGTAAAGTGGATAAAATGGATGTAGAGTTAATAAAAATGGATGTAGAGTGGACAAAATGGATGTAGAGTGGATAAAAATGGATGTAGAGAGGATAAAATTGATGTAGAGCGGATAAAATGGATGTAGAGTGGATAAAATGGATGTGGAGTGGATAACAATGGATGTAGAGTGGATAAAATGGAAGTAGAGTTGATAAAAATGGATGTAGAGTTAATCAAAATGGATGTTGAGTGGAAATAATGGATGTAGAGAGGATAAAATGGATGTAGAGTGGATAAAATGTATGTAGAGTTCATAAAAATGGATGTAGAGTGGATAAAATTGATGTAGAGCGGATAAAATGGATGTAGAGTGGATAAAATGGATGTAGAGTGGATAAAATGGATGTAGAGTGGATAAAAAAGGATGTAGAGGGGATAAAATGGATGTAGAGTGGATAACAATGGATGTAGAGTGGATAAAATGAATGTAGAGTAGATACAATGGATGTAGAGTGGATAAAATGGATGTAGAGTTGATAAAATGGATGTAAAGTGGATAAAATGGATGTAGAGTTAATAAAAATGGATGTTGAGTGGAAATAATGGATGTAGAGAGGATAAAATGGATGTAGAGTGGATAAAATGTATGTAGAGTTCATAAAAATGGATGTAGAGTGGATAAAATTGATGTAGAGCGGATAAAATGGATGTAGAGTGGTATAAAATGGATGTAGAGTGGATAAAAATGGATGTAGAGTGGATAAAAATGGATGTAGAGTGGATAAAAATGGATGTAGAGTGGATAAAAATGGATGTAGAGTTAATAAAAATGGATGTAGAGTGGACAAAATAGATGTAGAGTGGATAAAAATGGATGTAGAGTGGTATAAAATGGATGTAGAGTGGATAAAAATGGATGTAGAGTGGATAAAAATGGATGTAGAGAGGATAAAATGGATGTAGAGTGGATAAAATGGATGTAGAGTTGATAAAAATGGATGTAGAGTGGACAAAATGGATGTACAGTGGATAAAGTGGATGTAGAGTTGATAAAAATGGATGTAGAGTGGACAAAATGGATGTAGAGTGGATAAAAATGGATGTAGAGAGGATAAAATTGATGTAGAGCGGATAAAATGGATGTAGAGTGGATAAAAATAGATGTAGAGTGGATAAAATGGATGTAGAGTGGATAAAACGGATGTAGAGTGGATAAAAAAGGATGTAGAGGGGATAAAATGGATGTAGAGTGGATAAAATGAATGTAGAGTAGATACAATGGATGTAGAGTGGATAAAATGGATGTAGAGTTGATAAAATGGATGTAGAGTGGATAAAAATAGATGTAGAGTGGATAAAATGGATGTAGAGTGGATAAAACGGATGTAGAGTGGATAAAAAAGGATGTAGAGGGGATAAAATGGATGTAGAGTGGATAAAATTGATGTAGAGTTAATAAAAATGGATGTAGAGTGGACAAAATGGATGTAGAGTGGATAAAAATGGATGTAGAGTGGATAAAATGGATGTAGAGTTGATAACAATGGATGTAGAGTGGATAAAATGAATGTAGAGTAGATACAATGGATGTAGAGTGGATAAAATGGATGTAGAGTTGATAAAATGGATGTAAAGTGGATAAAATGGATGTAGAGTTAATAAAAATGGATGTTGAGTGGAAATAATGGATGTAGAGAGGATAAAATGGATGTAGAGTGGATAAAATGTATGTAGAGTTCATAAAAATGGATGTAGAGTGGATAAAATTGATGTAGAGCGGATAAAATGGATGTAGAGTGGATAAAATGGATGTGGAGTGGATAACAATGGATGTAGAGTGGATAAAATGGATGTAGAGTTGATAAAAATGGATGTAGAGTGGATAAAATGGATGTAGAGTTGATAAAATGGATGTAAAGTGGATAAAATGGATGTAGAGTTAATAAAAATGGATGTAGAGTGGACAAAATGGATGTAGAGTGGATAAAAATGGATGTAGAGAGGATAAAATTGATGTAGAGCGGATAAAATGGATGTAGAGTGGATAAAATGGATGTGGAGTGGATAACAATGGATGTAGAGTGGATAAAATGGAAGTAGAGTTGATAAAAATGGATGTAGAGTTAATAAAAATGGATGTTGAGTGGAAATAATGGATGTAGAGAGGATAAAATGGATGTAGAGTGGATAAAATGTATGTAGAGTTCATAAAAATGGATGTAGAGTGGATAAAATTGATGTAGAGCGGATAAAATGGATGTAGAGTGGATAAAATGGATGTAGAGTGGATAAAATGGATGTAGAGTTGATAAAAATGGATGTAGAGTGGATAGAAATGGATGTAGAGTGGATAAAATGGATGTAGAGTGGATAAAACGGATGTAGAGTGGATAAAAAAGGATGTAGAGGGGATAAAATGGATGTAGAGTGGATAAAATTGATGTAGAGTGGATAAAATGGATGTAGAGTGGATAAAAATGGATGTAGAGTGGATAAAATGGATGTATAGTGGGTAAAATAGATGTAGAGTGGATAAAATGGATGTAGAGTTGATAAAAATGGATGTAGAGTGGACAAAATGGATGTAGAGCGGATAAAATGGATGTAGAGTGGATAAAATGGATGTAGAGTGGATAAAATTGATGTAGAGTGGATAAAATTGATGTAGAGTGGATAAAATTGATGTAGAGTGGATAAAATGGATGTAGAGTGGATAAAAATGGATGTAGAGTGGATAAAATGGATGTAGAGTGGATAAAAATGGATGTAGAGTGGATAAAATGGATGTAGAGTGGGTAAAATAGATGTAGAGTGGATAAAATTGATGTAGAGTGGATAAAATTGATGTAGAGTGGATAAAATTGATGTAGAGTGGATAAAATGGATGTAGAGTGGATAAAAATGGATGTAGAGAGGATAAAATGGATGTAGAGTGGATAAAAATGGATGTAGAGTGGATAAAATGGATGTAGAGTGGATAAAATGGATGTAGAGTGGATAAAAATGGATGTAGAGTGAATAAAATGGATGTAGAGTGGATGAAATGGATGTAGAGTTGATAAAAATGGATGTAGAGTGGATAAAATGAATGTAGAGTAGATAAAATGGATGTAGAGTGGATAAAATGGATGTAGAGTTGATAAAATGGATGTAAAGTGGATAAAATGGATGTAGAGTTAATAAAAATGGATGTAGAGTGGAAATAATGGATGTAGAGTGGATAAAATGGATGTAGAGTGGATAAAATGGATGTAGAGTGGATAAAAATGGATGTAGAGTATATAAAATGGATGTAGAGTATATAAAATGGATGTAGAGTGGATAAAAATGGATGTAGAGTTGATAAAAATGGATGTAGAGTGGACAAAATAGATGTAGAGTGGATAAAAATGGATGTAGAGTGGTATAAAATGGATGTAGAGTGGATAAAAATGGATGTAGAGTGGATAAAAATGGATGTAGAGAGGATAAAATGGATGTAGAGTGGATAAAAATGGATGTAGAGTGGATAAAATGGATGTAGAGTGGATAAAATGGATGTAGAGTGGATAAAATGGATGTAGAGTGGGTAAAATAGATGTAGAGTGGATAAAATGGATGTAGAGTTGATAAAAATGGATGTAGAGTGGATAAAATGGATGTAGAGTTGATAAAAATGGATGTAGAGTTAATAAAAATGGATGTAGAGTGGACAAAATAGATGTAGAGTGGATAAAATGGATGTAGAGTTGATAAAAATGGATGTAGAGTGGACAAAATAGATGTAGAGTGGATAAAAATGGATGTAGAGTGGTATAAAATGGATGTAGAGTGGATAAAAATGGATGTAGAGTGGATAAAAATGGATGTAGAGAGGATAAAATGGATGTAGAGTGGATAAAATGGATGTAGAGTGGGTAAAATAGATGTAGAGTGGATAAAATGGATGTAGAGTTGATAAAAATGGATGTAGAGTGGACAAAATGGATGTAGAGTGGATAAAGTGGATGTAGAGTTGATAAAAATGGATGTAGAGTGGACAAAATGGATGTAGAGTGGATAAAAATGGATGTAGAGAGGATAAAATTGATGTAGAGCGGATAAAATGGATGTAGAGTGGATAAAATGGATGTGGAGTGGATAACAATGGATGTAGAGTGGATAAAATGGATGTAGAGTTGATAAAAATGGATGTAGAGTTAATAAAAATGGATGTAGAGTGGACAAAATGGATGTAGAGTGGATAAAAATGGATGTAGAGTGGATAAAATGGATGTAGAGTTGATAACAATGGATGTAGAGTGGATAAAATGAATGTAGAGTAGATACAATGGATGTAGAGTGGATAAAATGGATGTAGAGTTGATAAAATGGATGTAAAGTGGATAAAATGGATGTAGAGTTAATAAAAATGGATGTTGAGTGGAAATAATGGATGTAGAGAGGATAAAATGGATGTAGAGTGGATAAAATGTATGTAGAGTTCATAAAAATGGATGTAGAGTGGATAAAATTGATGTAGAGCGGATAAAATGGATGTAGAGTGGATAAAATGGATGTGGAGTGGATAACAATGGATGTAGAGTGGATAAAAATGGATGTAGAGTTAATAAAAATGGATGTAGAGTGGACAAAATAGATGTAGAGTGGATAAAAATGGATGTAGAGTGGTATAAAATGGATGTAGAGTGGATAAAAATGGATGTAGAGTGGATAAAAATGGATGTAGAGAGGATAAAATGGATGTAGAGTGGATAAAAATGGATGTAGAGTGGATAAAATGGATGTAGAGTGGATAAAATGGATGTAGAGTGGATAAAATGGATGTAGAGTGGGTAAAATAGATGTAGAGTGGATAAAATGGATGTAGAGTGGATAAAAAAGGATGTAGAGGGGATAAAATGGATGTAGAGTGGATAACAATGGATGTAGAGTGGATAAAATGAATGTAGAGTAGATACAATGGATGTAGAGTGGATAAAATGGATGTAGAGTTGATAAAATGGATGTAAAGTGGATAAAATGGATGTAGAGTTAATAAAAATGGATGTTGAGTGGAAATAATGGATGTAGAGAGGATAAAATGGATGTAGAGTGGATAAAATGTATGTAGAGTTCATAAAAATGGATGTAGAGTGGATAAAATTGATGTAGAGCGGATAAAATGGATGTAGAGTGGTATAAAATGGATGTAGAGTGGATAAAAATGGATGTAGAGTGGATAAAAATGGATGTAGAGTGGATAAAAATGGATGTAGAGTGGATAAAAATGGATGTAGAGTTAATAAAAATGGATGTAGAGTGGACAAAATAGATGTAGAGTGGATAAAAATGGATGTAGAGTGGTATAAAATGGATGTAGAGTGGATAAAAATGGATGTAGAGTGGATAAAAATGGATGTAGAGAGGATAAAATGGATGTAGAGTGGATAAAATGGATGTAGAGTTGATAAAAATGGATGTAGAGTGGACAAAATGGATGTACAGTGGATAAAGTGGATGTAGAGTTGATAAAAATGGATGTAGAGTGGACAAAATGGATGTAGAGTGGATAAAAATGGATGTAGAGAGGATAAAATTGATGTAGAGCGGATAAAATGGATGTAGAGTGGATAAAAATAGATGTAGAGTGGATAAAATGGATGTAGAGTGGATAAAACGGATGTAGAGTGGATAAAAAAGGATGTAGAGGGGATAAAATGGATGTAGAGTGGATAAAATGAATGTAGAGTAGATACAATGGATGTAGAGTGGATAAAATGGATGTAGAGTTGATAAAATGGATGTAGAGTGGACAAAATAGATGTAGAGTGGATAAAAATGGATGTAGAGTGGTATAAAATGGATGTAGAGTGGATAAAAATGGATGTAGAGTGGATAAAAATGGATGTAGAGAGGATAAAATGGATGTAGAGTGGATAAAAATGGATGTAGAGTGGATAAAATGGATGTAGAGTGGATAAAATGGATGTAGAGTGGATAAAATGGATGTAGAGTGGGTAAAATAGATGTAGAGTGGATAAAATGGATGTAGAGTGGATAAAAAAGGATGTAGAGGGGATAAAATGGATGTAGAGTGGATAACAATGGATGTAGAGTGGATAAAATGAATGTAGAGTAGATACAATGGATGTAGAGTGGATAAAATGGATGTAGAGTTGATAAAAATGGATGTAGAGTGGACAAAATGGATGTACAGTGGATAAAGTGGATGTAGAGTTGATAAAAATGGATGTAGAGTGGACAAAATGGATGTAGAGTGGATAAAAATGGATGTAGAGAGGATAAAATTGATGTAGAGCGGATAAAATGGATGTAGAGTGGATAAAAATAGATGTAGAGTGGATAAAATGGATTTAGAGTGGATAAAACGGATGTAGAGTGGATAAAAAAGGATGTAGAGGGGATAAAATGGATGTAGAGAGGATAAAATTGATGTAGAGTTAATAAAAATGGATGTAGAGTGGACAAAATGGATGTAGAGTGGATAAAAATGGATGTAGAGTGGATAAAATGGATGTAGAGTTGATAACAATGGATGTAGAGTGGATAAAATGAATGTAGAGTAGATACAATGGATGTAGAGTGGATAAAATGGATGTAGAGTTGATAAAATGGATGTAGAGTGGACAAAATAGATGTAGAGTGGATAAAAATGGATGTAGAGTGGTATAAAATGGATGTAGAGTGGATAAAAATGGATGTAGAGTGGATAAAAATGGATGTAGAGAGGATAAAATGGATGTAGAGTGGATAAAAATGGATGTAGAGTGGATAAAATGGATGTAGAGTGGATAAAATGGATGTAGAGTGGATAAAATGGATGTAGAGTGGGTAAAATAGATGTAGAGTGGATAAAATGGATGTAGAGTGGATAAAAAAGGATGTAGAGGGGATAAAATGGATGTAGAGTGGATAACAATGGATGTAGAGTGGATAAAATGAATGTAGAGTAGATACAATGGATGTAGAGTGGATAAAAATGGATGTAGAGTATATAAAATGGATGTAGAGTATATAAAATGGATGTAGAGTGGATAAAAATGGATGTAGAGTTGATAAAAATGGATGTAGAGTGGACAAAATAGATGTAGAGTGGATAAAAATGGATGTAGAGTGGTATAAAATGGATGTAGAGTGGATAAAAATGGATGTAGAGTGGATAAAAATGGATGTAGAGAGGATAAAATGGATGTAGAGTGGATAAAAATGGATGTAGAGTGGATAAAATGGATGTAGAGTGGATAAAATGGATGTAGAGTGGATAAAATGGATGTAGAGTGGGTAAAATAGATGTAGAGTGGATAAAATGGATGTAGAGTTGATAAAAATGGATGTAGAGTGGACAAAATGGATGTAGAGTGGATAAAATGGATGTAGAGTTGATAAAAATGGATGTAGAGTGGATAAAAATGGATGTAGAGTGGATAAAATGGATGTAGAGTGGATAAAACGGATGTAGAGTGGATAAAAAAGGATGTAGAGGGGATAAAATGGATGTAGAGTGGATAAAATTGATGTAGAGTGGATAAAATGGATGTAGAGTGGATAAAAATGGATGTAGAGTGGATAAAATGGATGTAGAGTGGGTAAAATAGATGTAGAGTGGATAAAATGGATGTAGAGTTGATAAAAATGGATGTAGAGTGGACAAAATGGATGTAGAGCGGATAAAATGGATGTAGAGTGGATAAAATGGATGTAGAGTGGATAAAATTGATGTAGAGTGGATAAAATTGATGTAGAGTGGATAAAATTGATGTAGAGTGGATAAAATTGATGTAGAGTGGATAAAATGGATGTAGAGTGGATAAAAATGGATGTAGAGAGGATAAAATGGATGTAGAGTGGATAAAAATGGATGTAGAGTGGATAAAATGGATGTAGAGTGGATAAAATGGATGTAGAGTGGATAAAAATGGATGTAGAGTGGATAAAATGGATGTAGAGTGGATAAAATGGATGTAGAGTGGATAAAATGGATGTAGAGTGGATAAAAATGGATGTAGAGTGGATAAAATGGATGTAGAGTGGGTAAAATAGATGTAGAGTGGATAAAATGGATGTAGAGTTGATAAAAATGGATGTAGAGTTGACAAAATGGATGTAGAGCGGATAAAATGGATGTAGAGTGGATAAAATGGATGTAGAGTGGATAAAATTGATGTAGAGTGGATAAAATTGATGTAGAGTGGATAAAATTGATGTAGAGTGGATAAAATGGATGTAGAGTGGATAAAAATGGATGTAGAGAGGATAAAATGGATGTAGAGTGGACAAAAATGGATGTAGAGTGGATAAAATGGATGTAGAGTGGATAAAATGGATGTAGAGTTGATAAAAATGGATGTAGAGTGGATAAAATGGATGTAGAGTTGATAAAATGGATGTAAAGTGGATAAAATGGATGTAGAGTTAATAAAAATGGATGTAGAGTGGACAAAATGGATGTAGAGTGGATAAAAATGGATGTAGAGAGGATAAAATTGATGTAGAGCGGATAAAATGGATGTAGAGTGGATAAAATGGATGTGGAGTGGATAAAATTGATGTAGAGTGGATAAAATTGATGTAGAGAGGATAAAATGGATGTAGAGTGGATAAAAATGGATGTAGAGTGGATAAAATGGATGTAGAGTGGATAAAATGGATGTAGAGTGGATAAAATGGATGTAGAGTTGATAAAAATGGATGTAGAGTGGATAAAATGAATGTAGAGTAGATAAAATGGATGTAGAGTGGATAAAATGGATGTAGAGTTGATAAAATGGATGTAAAGTGGATAAAATGGATGTAGAGTTAATAAAAATGGATGTAGAGTGGAAATAATGGATGTAGAGAGGATAAAATGGATGTAGAGTGGATAAAATGGATGTAGAGTTCATAAAAATGGATGTAGAGTGGATAAAAATGGATGTAGATTGGATAAAATGGATGTAGATTGGATAAAATGGATGTAGAGTGGATAAAAATGGATGTAGAGTGGATAAAAATGGATGTAGAGTATATAAAATGGATGTAGAGTGGATAAAAATGGATGTAGAGTGGATAAAATGGATGTAGAGTTGATAACAATGGATGTAGAGTGGATAAAATGGATGTAGAGTTGATAAAAATGGATGTAGAGTGGATAAAAATGGATGTAGAGTGGATAAAATGGATGTAGAGTGGATAAAACGGATGTAGAGTGGATATAAAAGGATGTAGAGGGGATAAAATGGATGTAGAGTAGATAAAATGGATGTAGAGTGGATAAAATGGATGTAGAGTTGATAAAATGGATGTAAAGTGGATAAAATGGATGTAGAGTTAATAAAAATGGATGTAGAGTGGATAAAAATGGATGTAGATTGGATAAAATGGATGTAGATTGGATAAAATGGATGTAGAGTGGATAAAAATGGATGTAGAGTGGATAAAATGGATGTAGAGTGGATAAAATGGATGTAGAGTGGATAAAATGGATGTAGAGTGGGTAAAATAGATGTAGAGTGGATAAAATGGATGTAGAGTGGATAAAAAAGGATGTAGAGGGGATAAAATGGATGTAGAGTGGATAACAATGGATGTAGAGTGGATAAAATGAATGTAGAGTAGATACAATGGATGTAGAGTGGATAAAATGGATGTAGAGTTGATAAAAATGGATGTAGAGTGGATAAAATGGATGTACAGTGGATAAAGTGGATGTAGAGTTGATAAAAATGGATGTAGAGTGGACAAAATGGATGTAGAGTGGATAAAAATGGATGTAGAGAGGATAAAATTGATGTAGAGCGGATAAAATGGATGTAGAGTGGATAAAAATAGATGTAGAGTGGATAAAATGGATTTAGAGTGGATAAAACGGATGTAGAGTGGATAAAAAAGGATGTAGGGGGGATAAAATGGATGTAGAGAGGATAAAATTGATGTAGAGTTAATAAAAATGGATGTAGAGTGGACAAAATGGATGTAGAGTGGATAAAAATGGATGTAGAGTGGATAAAATGGATGTAGAGTTGATAACAATGGATGTAGAGTGGATAAAATGAATGTAGAGTAGATACAATGGATGTAGAGTGGATAAAATGGATGTAGAGTTGATAAAATGGATGTAGAGTGGACAAAATAGATGTAGAGTGGATAAAAATGGATGTAGAGTGGTATAAAATGGATGTAGAGTGGATAAAAATGGATGTAGAGTGGATAAAAATGGATGTAGAGAGGATAAAATGGATGTAGAGTGGATAAAAATGGATGTAGAGTGGATAAAATGGATGTAGAGTGGATAAAATGGATGTAGAGTGGATAAAATGGATGTAGAGTGGGTAAAATAGATGTAGAGTGGATAAAATGGATGTAGAGTGGATAAAAAAGGATGTAGAGGGGATAAAATGGATGTAGAGTGGATAACAATGGATGTAGAGTGGATAAAATGAATGTAGAGTAGATACAATGGATGTAGAGTGGATAAAAATGGATGTAGAGTATATAAAATGGATGTAGAGTATATAAAATGGATGTAGAGTGGATAAAAATGGATGTAGAGTTGATAAAAATGGATGTAGAGTGGACAAAATAGATGTAGAGTGGATAAAAATGGATGTAGAGTGGTATAAAATGGATGTAGAGTGGATAAAAATGGATGTAGAGTGGATAAAAATGGATGTAGAGATGATAAAATGGATGTAGAGTGGATAAAAATGGATGTAGAGTGGATAAAATGGATGTAGAGTGGATAAAATGGATGTAGAGTGGATAAAATGGATGTAGAGTGGGTAAAATAGATGTAGAGTGGATAAAATGGATGTAGAGTTGGTAAAAATGGATGTAGAGTGGACAAAATGGATGTAGAGTGGATAAAATGGATGTAGAGTTGATAAAAATGGATGTAGAGTGGATAAAAATGGATGTAGAGTGGATAAAATGGATGTAGAGTGGATAAAATGGATGTAGAGTTGATAAAAATGGATGTAGAGTGGACAAAATGGATGTAGAGTGGATAAAATGGATGTAGAGTTGATAAAAATGGATGTAGAGTGGATAAAAATGGATGTAGAGTGGATAAAATGGATGTAGAGTGGATAAAATGGATGTAGAGTTGATAAAATGGATGTAAAGTGGATAAAATGGATGTAGAGTTAATAAAAATGGATGTAGAGTGGACAAAATGGATGTAGAGTGGATAAAAATGGATGTAGAGAGGATAAAATTGATGTAGAGCGGATAAAATGGATGTAGAGTGGATAAAATGGATGTGGAGTGGATAACAATGGATGTAGAGTGGATAAAATGGATGTAGAGTTGATAAAAATGGATGTAGAGTTAATAAAAATGGATGTTGAGTGGAAATAATGGATGTAGAGAGGATAAAATGGATGTAGAGTGGATAAAATGTATGTAGAGTTCATAAAAATGGATGTAGAGTGGATAAAATTGATGTAGAGCGGATAAAATGGATGTAGAGTGGATAAAATGGATGTAGAGTGGATAAAATGGATGTAGAGTTGATAAAAATGGATGTAGAGTGGATAAAAATGGATGTAGAGTGGATAAAATGGATGTAGAGTGGATAAAACGGATGTAGAGTGGATAAAAAAGGATGTAGAGGGGATAAAATGGATGTAGAGTGGATAAAATTGATGTAGAGTGGATAAAATGGATGTAGAGTGGATAAAAATGGATGTAGAGTGGATAAAATGGATGTAGAGTGGGTAAAATAGATGTAGAGTGGATAAAATTGATGTAGAGTGGATAAAATTGATGTAGAGTGGATAAAATTGATGTAGAGTGGATAAAATGGATGTATAGTGGATAAAATGGATGTAGAGTGGATAAAATGGATGTAGAGTGGATAAAAATGGATGTAGAGTGGATAAAATGGATGTAGAGTGGATGAAATGGATGTAGAGTTGATAAAAATGGATGTAGAGTGGATAAAATGAATGTAGAGTAGATAAAATGGATGTAGAGTGGATAAAATGGATGTAGAGTTGATAAAATGGATGTAAAGTGGATAAAATGGATGTAGAGTTAATAAAAATGGATGCGGAGTGGAAATAATGGATGTAGAGTGGATAAAATGGATGTAGAGTGGATAAAATGGATGTAGAGTGGATAAAAATGGATGTAGAGTATATAAAATGGATGTAGAGTATATAAAATGGATGTAGAGTGGATAAAAATGGATGTAGAGTTGATAAAAATGGATGTAGAGTGGACAAAATAGATGTAGAGTGGATAAAAATGGATGTAGAGTGGTATAAAATGGATGTAGAGTGGATAAAAATGGATGTAGAGTGGATAAAAATGGATGTAGAGAGGATAAAATGGATGTAGAGTGGATAAAAATGGATGTAGAGTGGATAAAATGGATGTAGAGTGGATAAAATGGATGTAGAGTGGATAAAATGGATGTAGAGTGGGTAAAATAGATGTAGAGTGGATAAAATGGATGTAGAGTTGATAAAAATGGATGTAGAGTGGATAAAATGGATGTAGAGTTGATAAAAATGGATGTAGAGTTAATAAAAATGGATGTAGAGTGGACAAAATAGATGTAGAGTGGATAAAATGGATGTAGAGTTGATAAAAATGGATGTAGAGTGGACAAAATAGATGTAGAGTGGATAAAAATGGATGTAGAGTGGTATAAAATGGATGTAGAGTGGATAAAAATGGATGTAGAGTTGATAAAAATGGATGTAGAGAGGATAAAATGGATGTAGAGTGGATAAAATGGATGTAGAGTGGGTAAAATAGATGTAGAGTGGATAAAATGGATGTAGAGTTGATAAAAATGGATGTAGAGTGGACAAAATGGATGTAGAGTGGATAAAGTGGATGTAGAGTTGATAAAAATGGATGTAGAGTGGACAAAATGGATGTAGAGTGGATAAAAATGGATGTAGAGAGGATAAAATTGATGTAGAGCGGATAAAATGGATGTAGAGTGGATAAAATGGATGTGGAGTGGATAACAATGGATGTAGAGTGGATAAAATGGATGTAGAGTTGATAAAAATGGATGTAGAGTTAATAAAAATGGATGTAGAGTGGACAAAATGGATGTAGAGTGGATAAAAATGGATGTAGAGTGGATAAAATGGATGTAGAGTTGATAACAATGGATGTAGAGTGGATAAAATGAATGTAGAGTAGATACAATGGATGTAGAGTGGATAAAATGGATGTAGAGTTGATAAAATGGATGTAAAGTGGATAAAATGGATGTAGAGTTAATAAAAATGGATGTTGAGTGGAAATAATGGATGTAGAGAGGATAAAATGGATGTAGAGTGGATAAAATGTATGTAGAGTTCATAAAAATGGATGTAGAGTGGATAAAATTGATGTAGAGCGGATAAAATGGATGTAGAGTGGATAAAATGGATGTGGAGTGGATAACAATGGATGTAGAGTGGATAAAAATGGATGTAGAGTTAATAAAAATGGATGTAGAGTGGACAAAATAGATGTAGAGTGGATAAAAATGGATGTAGAGTGGTATAAAATGGATGTAGAGTGGATAAAAATGGATGTAGAGTGGATAAAAATGGATGTAGAGAGGATAAAATGGATGTAGAGTGGATAAAAATGGATGTAGAGTGGATAAAATGGATGTAGAGTGGATAAAATGGATGTAGAGTGGATAAAATGGATGTAGAGTGGGTAAAATAGATGTAGAGTGGATAAAATGGATGTAGAGTGGATAAAAAAGGATGTAGAGGGGATAAAATGGATGTAGAGTGGATAACAATGGATGTAGAGTGGATAAAATGAATGTAGAGTAGATACAATGGATGTAGAGTGGATAAAATGGATGTAGAGTTGATAAAATGGATGTAAAGTGGATAAAATGGATGTAGAGTTAATAAAAATGGATGTTGAGTGGAAATAATGGATGTAGAGAGGATAAAATGGATGTAGAGTGGATAAAATGTATGTAGAGTTCATAAAAATGGATGTAGAGTGGATAAAATTGATGTAGAGCGGATAAAATGGATGTAGAGTGGTATAAAATGGATGTAGAGTGGATAAAAATGGATGTAGAGTGGATAAAAATGGATGTAGAGTGGATAAAAATGGATGTAGAGTGGATAAAAATGGATGTAGAGTTAATAAAAATGGATGTAGAGTGGACAAAATGGATGTAGAGTGGATAAAAATGGATGTAGAGTGGTATAAAATGGATGTAGAGTGGATAAAAATGGATGTAGAGTGGATAAAAATGGATGTAGAGAGGATAAAATGGATGTAGAGTGGATAAAATGGATGTAGAGTTGATAAAAATGGATGTAGAGTGGACAAAATGGATGTACAGTGGATAAAGTGGATGTAGAGTTGATAAAAATGGATGTAGAGTGGACAAAATGGATGTAGAGTGGATAAAAATGGATGTAGAGAGGATAAAATTGATGTAGAGCGGATAAAATGGATGTAGAGTGGATAAAAATAGATGTAGAGTGGATAAAATGGATGTAGAGTGGATAAAACGGATGTAGAGTGGATAAAAAAGGATGTAGAGGGGATAAAATGGATGTAGAGTGGATAAAATTGATGTAGAGTTAATAAAAATGGATGTAGAGTGGACAAAATGGATGTAGAGTGGATAAAAATGGATGTAGAGTGGATAAAATGGATGTAGAGTTGATAACAATGGATGTAGAGTGGATAAAATGAATGTAGAGTAGATACAATGGATGTAGAGTGGATAAAATGGATGTAGAGTTGATAAAATGGATGTAGAGTGGACAAAATAGATGTAGAGTGGATAAAAATGGATGTAGAGTGGTATAAAATGGATGTAGAGTGGATAAAAATGGATGTAGAGTGGATAAAAATGGATGTAGAGAGGATAAAATGGATGTAGAGTGGATAAAAATGGATGTAGAGTGGATAAAATGGATGTAGAGTGGATAAAATGGATGTAGAGTGGATAAAATGGATGTAGAGTGGGTAAAATAGATGTAGAGTGGATAAAATGGATGTAGAGTGGATAAAAAAGGATGTAGAGGGGATAAAATGGATGTAGAGTGGATAACAATGGATGTAGAGTGGATAAAATGAATGTAGAGTAGATACAATGGATGTAGAGTGGATAAAAATGGATGTAGAGTATATAAAATGGATGTAGAGTATATAAAATGGATGTAGAGTGGATAAAAATGGATGTAGAGTTGATAAAAATGGATGTAGAGTGGACAAAATAGATGTAGAGTGGATAAAAATGGATGTAGAGTGGTATAAAATGGATGTAGAGTGGATAAAAATGGATGTAGAGTGGATAAAAATGGATGTAGAGTGGATAAAATTGATGTAGAGTGGATAAAATGGATGTAGAGTGGATAAAAATGGATGTAGAGAGGATAAAATGGATGTAGAGTGGATAAAAATGGATGTAGAGTGGATAAAATGGATGTAGAGTGGATAAAATGGATGTAGAGTGGATAAAAATGGATGTAGAGTGGATAAAATGGATGTAGAGTGGATAAAATGGATGTAGAGTGGATAAAATGGATGTAGAGTGGGTAAAATAGATGTAGAGTGGATAAAATCGATGTAGAGTTGATAAAAATGGATGTAGAGTGGACAAAATGGATGTAGAGTGGATAAAATGGATGTAGAGTTGATAAAAATGGATGTAGAGTGGATAAAAATGGATGTAGAGTGGATAAAATGGATGTAGAGTGGATAAAACGGATGTAGAGTGGATAAAAAAGGATGTAGAGGGGATAAAATGGATGTAGAGTGGATAAAATTGATGTAGAGTGGATAAAATGGATGTAGAGTGGATAAAAATGGATGTAGAGAGGATAAAATGGATGTAGAGTGGATAAAAATGGATGTAGAGTGGATAAAATGGATGTAGAGTGGATAAAATGGATGTAGAGTGGATAAAAATGGATGTAGAGTGGATAAAATGGATGTAGAGTGGATAAAATGGATGTAGAGTGGATAAAATGGATGTAGAGTGGATAAAAATGGATGTAGAGTGGATAAAATGGATGTAGAGTGGGTAAAATAGATGTAGAGTGGATAAAATGGATGTAGAGTTGATAAAAATGGATGTAGAGTTGACAAAATGGATGTAGAGCGGATAAAATGGATGTAGAGTGGATAAAATGGATGTAGAGTGGATAAAATTGATGTAGAGTGGATAAAATTGATGTAGAGTGGATAAAATTGATGTAGAGTGGATAAAATGGATGTAGAGTGGATAAAAATGGATGTAGAGAGGATAAAATGGATGTAGAGTGGACAAAAATGGATGTAGAGTGGATAAAATGGATGTAGAGTGGATAAAATGGATGTAGAGTTGATAAAAATGGATGTAGAGTGGATAAAATGGATGTAGAGTTAATAAAAATGGATGTAGAGTGGACAAAATGGATGTAGAGTGGATAAAAATGGATGTAGAGCGGATAAAATGGATGTAGAGTGGATAAAATGGATGTAGAGTGGATAAAATTGATGTAGAGTGGATAAAATTGATGTAGAGTGGATAAAATTGATGTAGAGTGGATAAAATGGATGTAGAGTGGATAAAAATGGATGTAGAGAGGATAAAATGGATGTAGAGTGGACAAAAATGGATGTAGAGTGGATAAAATGGATGTAGAGTGGATAAAATGGATGTAGAGTTGATAAAATGGATGTAAAGTGGATAAAATGGATGTAGAGTTAATAAAAATGGATGTAGAGTGGACAAAATGGATGTAGAGTGGATAAAAATGGATGTAGAGAGGATAAAATTGATGTAGAGCGGATAAAATGGATGTAGAGTGGATAAAATGGATGTGGAGTGGATAAAATTGATGTAGAGTGGATAAAATTGATGTAGAGAGGATAAAATGGATGTAGAGTGGATAAAAATGGATGTAGAGTGGATAAAATGGATGTAGAGTGGATAAAATGGATGTAGAGTGGATGAAATGGATGTAGAGTTGATAAAAATGGATGTAGAGTGGATAAAATGAATGTAGAGTAGATAAAATGGATGTAGAGTGGATAAAATGGATGTAGAGTTGATAAAATGGATGTAAAGTGGATAAAATGGATGTAGAGTTAATAAAAATGGATGTAGAGTGGAAATAATGGATGTAGAGAGGATAAAATGGATGTAGAGTGGATAAAATGGATGTAGAGTTCATAAAAATGGATGTAGAGTGGATAAAAATGGATGTAGATTGGATAAAATGGATGTAGATTGGATAAAATGGATGTAGAGTGGATAAAAATGGATGTAGAGTGGATAAAAATGGATGTAGAGTATATAAAATGGATGTAGAGTGGATAAAAATGGATGTAGAGTGGATAAAATGGATGTAGAGTTGATAACAATGGATGTAGAGTGGATAAAATGGATGTAGAGTTGATAAAAATGGATGTAGAGTGGATAAAAATGGATGTAGAGTGGATAAAATGGATGTAGAGTGGATAAAACGGATGTAGAGTGGATAAAAAAGGATGTAGAGGGGATAAAATGGATGTAGAGTAGATAAAATGGATGTAGAGTGGATAAAATGGATGTAGAGTTGATAAAATGGATGTAAAGTGGATAAAATGGATGTAGAGTTAATAAAAATGGATGTAGAGTGGATAAAAATGGATGTAGATTGGATAAAATGGATGTAGATTGGATAAAATGGATGTAGAGTGGATAAAAATGGATGTAGAGTGGATAAAATGGATGTAGAGTGGATAAAATGGATGTAGAGTGGATAAAATGGATGTAGAGTGGGTAAAATAGATGTAGAGTGGATAAAATGGATGTAGAGTGGATAAAAAAGGATGTAGAGGGGATAAAATGGATGTAGAGTGGATAACAATGGATGTAGAGTGGATAAAATGAATGTAGAGTAGATACAATGGATGTAGAGTGGATAAAATGGATGTAGAGTTGATAAAAATGGATGTAGAGTGGACAAAATGGATGTACAGTGGATAAAGTGGATGTAGAGTTGATAAAAATGGATGTAGAGTGGATAAAATGGATGTAGAGTGGATAAAAATGGATGTAGAGAGGATAAAATTGATGTAGAGCGGATAAAATGGATGTAGAGTGGATAAAAATTGATGTAGAGTGGATAAAATGGATGTAGAGTGGATAAAATGGATGTAGAGTGGATAAAAAAGGATGTAGAGGGGATAAAATGGATGTAGAGAGGATAAAATTGATGTAGAGTTAATAAAAATGGATGTAGAGTGGACAAAATGGATGTAGAGTGGATAAAAATGGATGTAGAGTGGATAAAATGGATGTAGAGTTGATAACAATGGATGTAGAGTGGATAAAATGAATGTAGAGTAGATACAATGGATGTAGAGTGGATAAAATGGATGTAGAGTTGATAAAATGGATGTAGAGTGGACAAAATAGATGTAGAGTGGATAAAAATGGATGTAGAGTGGTATAAAATGGATGTAGAGTGGATAAAAATGGATGTAGAGTGGATAAAAATGGATGTAGAGAGGATAAAATGGATGTAGAGTGGATAAAAATGGATGTAGAGTGGATAAAATGGATGTAGAGTGGATAAAATGGATGTAGAGTGGATAAAATGGATGTAGAGTGGGTAAAATAGATGTAGAGTGGATAAAATGGATGTAGAGTGGATAAAAAAGGATGTAGAGGGGATAAAATGGATGTAGAGTGGATAACAATGGATGTAGAGTGGATAAAATGAATGTAGAGTAGATACAATGGATGTAGAGTGGATAAAAATGGATGTAGAGTATATAAAATGGATGTAGAGTGGACAAAATGGATGTACAGTGGATAAAGTGGATGTAGAGTTGATAAAAATGGATGTAGAGTGGACAAAATGGATGTAGAGTGGATAAAAATGGATGTAGAGAGGATAAAATTGATGTAGAGCGGATAAAATGGATGTAGAGTGGATAAAAATAGATGTAGAGTGGATAAAATGGATTTAGAGTGGATAAAACGGATGTAGAGTGGATAAAAAAGGATGTAGAGGGGATAAAATGGATGTAGAGAGGATAAAATTGATGTAGAGTTAATAAAAATGGATGTAGAGTGGACAAAATGGATGTAGAGTGGATAAAAATGGATGTAGAGTGGATAAAATGGATGTAGAGTTGATAACAATGGATGTAGAGTGGATAAAAATGGATGTAGAGTGGATAAAAATGGATGTAGAGTTAATAAAAATGGATGTAGAGTGGACAAAATAGATGTAGAGTGGATAAAAATGGATGTAGAGTGGTATAAAATGGATGTAGAGTGGATAAAAATGGATGTAGAGTGGATAAAAATGGATGTAGAGAGGATAAAATGGATGTAGAGTGGATAAAATGGATGTAGAGTTGATAAAAATGGATGTAGAGTGGACAAAATAGATGTAGAGTGGATAAAAATGGATGTAGAGTGGTATAAAATGGATGTAGAGTGGATAAAAATGGATGTAGAGTGGATAAAAATGGATGTAGAGAGGATAAAATGGATGTAGAGTGGATAAAATGGATGTAGAGTTGATAAAAATGGATGTAGAGTGGACAAAATGGATGTAGAGTGGATAAAGTGGATGTAGAGTTGATAAAAATGGATGTAGAGTGGACAAAATGGATGTAGAGTGGATAAAAATGGATGTAGAGAGGATAAAATTGATGTAGAGCGGATAAAATGGATGTAGAGTGGATAAAAATAGATGTAGAGTGGATAAAATGGATTTAGAGTGGATAAAACGGATGTAGAGTGGATAAAAAAGGATGTAGAGGGGATAAAATGGATGTAGAGAGGATAAAATTGATGTAGAGTTAATAAAAATGGATGTAGAGTGGACAAAATGGATGTAGAGTGGATAAAAATGGATGTAGAGTGGATAAAATGGATGTAGAGTTGATAACAATGGATGTAGAGTGGATAAAATGAATGTAGAGTAGATACAATGGATGTAGAGTGGATAAAATGGATGTAGAGTTGATAAAATGGATGTAGAGTGGACAAAATAGATGTAGAGTGGATAAAAATGGATGTAGAGTGGTATAAAATGGATGTAGAGTGGATAAAAATGGATGTAGAGTGGATAAAAATGGATGTAGAGAGGATAAAATGGATGTAGAGTGGATAAAAATGGATGTAGAGTGGATAAAATGGATGTAGAGTGGATAAAATGGATGTAGAGTGGATAAAATGGATGTAGAGTGGGTAAAATAGATGTAGAGTGGATAAAATGGATGTAGAGTGGATAAAAAAGGATGTAGAGGGGATAAAATGGATGTAGAGTGGATAACAATGGATGTAGAGTGGATAAAATGAATGTAGAGTAGATACAATGGATGTAGAGTGGATAAAAATGGATGTAGAGTATATAAAATGGATGTAGAGTGGACAAAATGGATGTACAGTGGATAAAGTGGATGTAGAGTTGATAAAAATGGATGTAGAGTGGACAAAATGGATGTAGAGTGGATAAAAATGGATGTAGAGAGGATAAAATTGATGTAGAGCGGATAAAATGGATGTAGAGTGGATAAAAATAGATGTAGAGTGGATAAAATGGATTTAGAGTGGATAAAACGGATGTAGAGTGGATAAAAAAGGATGTAGAGGGGATAAAATGGATGTAGAGAGGATAAAATTGATGTAGAGTTAATAAAAATGGATGTAGAGTGGACAAAATGGATGTAGAGTGGATAAAAATGGATGTAGAGTGGATAAAATGGATGTAGAGTTGATAACAATGGATGTAGAGTGGATAAAAATGGATGTAGAGTGGATAAAAATGGATGTAGAGTTAATAAAAATGGATGTAGAGTGGACAAAATAGATGTAGAGTGGATAAAAATGGATGTAGAGTGGTATAAAATGGATGTAGAGTGGATAAAAATGGATGTAGAGTGGATAAAAATGGATGTAGAGAGGATAAAATGGATGTAGAGTGGATAAAATGGATGTAGAGTTGATAAAAATGGATGTAGAGTGGACAAAATAGATGTAGAGTGGATAAAAATGGATGTAGAGTGGTATAAAATGGATGTAGAGTGGATAAAAATGGATGTAGAGTGGATAAAAATGGATGTAGAGAGGATAAAATGGATGTAGAGTGGATAAAATGGATGTAGAGTTGATAAAAATGGATGTAGAGTGGACAAAATGGATGTACAGTGGATAAAGTGGATGTAGAGTTGATAAAAATGGATGTAGAGTGGACAAAATGGATGTAGAGTGGATAAAAATGGATGTAGAGAGGATAAAATTGATGTAGAGCGGATAAAATGGATGTAGAGTGGATAAAAATAGATGTAGAGTGGATAAAATGGATGTAGAGTGGATAAAACGGATGTAGAGTGGATAAAAATGGATGTAGAGTGGACAAAATGGATGTACAGTGGATAAAGTGGATGTAGAGTTGATAAAAATGGATGTAGAGTGGACAAAATGGATGTAGAGTGGATAAAAATGGATGTAGAGAGGATAAAATTGATGTAGAGCGGATAAAATGGATGTAGAGTGGATAAAAATAGATGTAGAGTGGATAAAATGGATTTAGAGTGGATAAAACGGATGTAGAGTGGATAAAAAAGGATGTAGAGGGGATAAAATGGATGTAGAGAGGATAAAATTGATGTAGAGTTAATAAAAATGGATGTAGAGTGGACAAAATGGATGTAGAGTGGATAAAAATGGATGTAGAGTGGATAAAATGGATGTAGAGTTGATAACAATGGATGTAGAGTGGATAAAATGAATGTAGAGTAGATACAATGGATGTAGAGTGGATAAAATGGATGTAGAGTTGATAAAATGGATGTAGAGTGGACAAAATAGATGTAGAGTGGATAAAAATGGATGTAGAGTGGTATAAAATGGATGTAGAGTGGATAAAAATGGATGTAGAGTGGATAAAAATGGATGTAGAGAGGATAAAATGGATGTAGAGTGGATAAAAATGGATGTAGAGTGGATAAAATGGATGTAGAGTGGATAAAATGGATGTAGAGTGGATAAAATGGATGTAGAGTGGGTAAAATAGATGTAGAGTGGATAAAATGGATGTAGAGTGGATAAAAAAGGATGTAGAGGGGATAAAATGGATGTAGAGTGGATAACAATGGATGTAGAGTGGATAAAATGAATGTAGAGTAGATACAATGGATGTAGAGTGGATAAAAATGGATGTAGAGTATATAAAATGGATGTAGAGTATATAAAATGGATGTAGAGTGGATAAAAATGGATGTAGAGTTGATAAAAATAGATGTAGAGTGGACAAAATAGATGTAGAGTGGATAAAAATGGATGTAGAGTGGTATAAAATGGATGTAGAGTGGATAAAAATGGATGTAGAGTGGATAAAAATGGATGTAGAGAGGATAAAATGGATGTAGAGTGGATAAAAATGGATGTAGAGTGGATAAAATGGATGTAGAGTGGATAAAATGGATGTAGAGTGGATAAAATGGATGTAGAGTGGGTAAAATAGATGTAGAGTGGATAAAATGGATGTAGAGTTGATAAAAATGGATGTAGAGTGGACAAAATGGATGTAGAGTGGATAAAATGGATGTAGAGTTGATAAAAATGGATGTAGAGTGGATAAAAATGGATGTAGAGTGGATAAAATGGATGTAGAGTGGATAAAACGGATGTAGAGTGGATAAAAAAGGATGTAGAGGGGATAAAATGGATGTAGAGTGGATAAAATTGATGTAGAGTGGATAAAATGGATGTAGAGTGGATAAAAATGGATGTAGAGTGGATAAAATGGATGTAGAGTGGGTAAAATAGATGTAGAGTGGATAAAATGGATGTAGAGTTGATAAAAATGGATGTAGAGTGGACAAAATGGATGTAGAGAGGATAAAATGGATGTAGAGTGGATAAAATGGATGTAGAGTGGATAAAATTGATGTAGAGTGGATAAAATTGATGTAGAGTGGATAAAATTGATGTAGAGTGGATAAAATTGATGTAGAGTTTATAAAATGGATGTAGAGTGGATAAAAATGGATGTAGAGAGGATAAAATGGATGTAGAGTGGATAAAAATGGATGTAGAGTGGATAAAATGGATGTAGAGTGGATAAAATGGATGTAGAGTGGATAAAAATGGATGTAGAGTGGATAAAATGGATGTAGAGTGGATAAAATGGATGTAGAGTGGATAAAATGGATGTAGAGTGGATAAAAATGGATGTAGAGTGGATAAAATGGATGTAGAGTGGGTAAAATAGATGTAGAGTGGATAAAATGGATGTAGAGTTGATAAAAATGGATGTAGAGTTGACAAAATGGATGTAGAGCGGATAAAATGGATGTAGAGTTGATAAAATGGATGTAGAGTGGATAAAATTGATGTAGAGTGGATAAAATTGATGTAGAGTGGATAAAATTGATGTAGAGTGGATAAAATGGATGTAGAGTGGATAAAAATGGATGTAGAGAGGATAAAATGGATGTAGAGTGGACAAAAATGGATGTAGAGTGGATAAAATGGATGTAGAGTGGATAAAATGGATGTAGAGTTGATAAAAATGGATGTAGAGTGGATAAAATGGATGTAGAGTTGATAAAATGGATGTAAAGTGGATAAAATGGATGTAGAGTTAATAAAAATGGATGTAGAGTGGACAAAATGGATGTAGAGTGGATAAAAATGGATGTAGAGAGGATAAAATTGATGTAGAGCGGATAAAATGGATGTAGAGTGGATAAAATGGATGTGGAGTGGATAAAATTGATGTAGAGTGGATAAAATTGATGTAGAGAGGATAAAATGGATGTAGAGTGGATAAAAATGGATGTAGAGTGGATAAAATGGATGTAGAGTGGATAAAATGGATGTAGAGTGGATGAAATGGATGTAGAGTTGATAAAAATGGATGTAGAGTGGATAAAATGAATGTAGAGTAGATAAAATGGATGTAGAGTGGATAAAATGGATGTAGAGTTGATAAAATGGATGTAAAGTGGATAAAATGGATGTAGAGTTAATAAAAATGGATGTAGAGTGGAAATAATGGATGTAGAGAGGATAAAATGGATGTAGAGTGGATAAAATGGATGTAGAGTTCATAAAAATGGATGTAGAGTGGATAAAAATGGATGTAGATTGGATAAAATGGATGTAGATTGGATAAAATGGATGTAGAGTGGATAAAAATGGATGTAGAGTGGATAAAAATGGATGTAGAGTATATAAAATGGATGTAGAGTGGATAAAAATGGATGTAGAGTGGATAAAATGGATGTAAAGTTGATAACAATGGATGTAGAGTGGATAAAATGGATGTAGAGTTGATAAAAATGGATGTAGAGTGGATAAAAATGGATGTAGAGTGGATAAAATGGATGTAGAGTGGATAAAACGGATGTAGAGTGGATATAAAAAGATGTAGAGGGGATAAAATGGATGTAGAGTAGATAAAATGGATGTAGAGTGGATAAAATGGATGTAGAGTTGATAAAATGGATGTAAAGTGGATAAAATGGATGTAGAGTTAATAAAAATGGATGTAGAGTGGATAAAAATGGATGTAGATTGGATAAAATGGATGTAGATTGGATAAAATGGATGTAGAGTGGATAAAAATGGATGTAGAGTGGATAAAATGGATGTAGAGTGGATAAAATGGATGTAGAGTGGATAAAATGGATGTAGAGTGGGTAAAATAGATGTAGAGTGGATAAAATGGATGTAGAGTGGATAAAAAAGGATGTAGAGGGGATAAAATGGATGTAGAGTGGATAACAATGGATGTAGAGTGGATAAAATGAATGTAGAGTAGATACAATGGATGTAGAGTGGATAAAATGGATGTAGAGTTGATAAAAATGGATGTAGAGTGGACAAAATGGATGTACAGTGGATAAAGTGGATGTAGAGTTGATAAAAATGGATGTAGAGTGGACAAAATGGATGTAGAGTGGATAAAAATGGATGTAGAGAGGATAAAATTGATGTAGAGCGGATAAAATGGATGTAGAGTTAATAAAAATGGATGTAGAGTGGACAAAATGGATGTAGAGTGGATAAAAATGGATGTAGAGTGGATAAAATGGATGTAGAGTTGATAACAATGGATGTAGAGTGGATAAAATGAATGTAGAGTAGATACAATGGATGTAGAGTGGATAAAATGGATGTAGAGTTGATAAAATGGATGTAGAGTGGACAAAATAGATGTAGAGTGGATAAAATTGATGTAGAGTGGATAAAATGGATGTAGAGTGGATAAAAATGGATGTAGAGAGGATAAAATGGATGTAGAGTGGATAAAAATGGATGTAGAGTGGATAAAATGGATGTAGAGTGGATAAAATGGATGTAGAGTGGATAAAAATGGATGTAGAGTGGATAAAATGGATGTAGAGTGGATAAAATGGATGTAGAGTGGATAAAATGGATGTAGAGTGGATAAAAATGGATGTAGAGTGGATAAAATGGATGTAGAGTGGGTAAAATAGATGTAGAGTGGATAAAATGGATGTAGAGTTGATAAAAATGGATGTAGAGTTGACAAAATGGATGTAGAGCGGATAAAATGGATGTAGAGTGGATAAAATGGATGTAGAGTGGATAAAATTGATGTAGAGTGGATAAAATTGATGTAGAGTGGATAAAATTGATGTAGAGTGGATAAAATGGATGTAGAGTGGATAAAAATGGATGTAGAGAGGATAAAATGGATGTAGAGTGGACAAAAATGGATGTAGAGTGGATAAAATGGATGTAGAGTGGATAAAATGGATGTAGAGTTGATAAAAATGGATGTAGAGTGGATAAAATGGATGTAGAGTTGATAAAATGGATGTAAAGTGGATAAAATGGATGTAGAGTTAATAAAAATGGATGTAGAGTGGACAAAATGGATGTAGAGTGGATAAAAATGGATGTAGAGAGGATAAAATTGATGTAGAGCGGATAAAATGGATGTAGAGTGGATAAAATGGATGTGGAGTGGATAAAAATGGATGTAGAGTGGATAAAATTGATGTAGAGAGGATAAAATGGATGTAGAGTGGATAAAAATGGATGTAGAGTGGATAAAATGGATGTAGAGTGGATAAAATGGATGTAGAGTGGATGAAATGGATGTAGAGTTGATAAAAATGGATGTAGAGTGGATAAAATGAATGTAGAGTAGATAAAATGGATGTAGAGTGGATAAAATGGATGTAGAGTTGATAAAATGGATGTAAAGTGGATAAAATGGATGTAGAGTTAATAAAAATGGATGTAGAGTGGAAATAATGGATGTAGAGAGGATAAAATGGATGTAGAGTGGATAAAATGGATGTAGAGTTCATAAAAATGGATGTAGAGTGGATAAAAATGGATGTAGATTGGATAAAATGGATGTAGATTGGATAAAATGGATGTAGAGTGGATAAAAATGGATGTAGAGTGGATAAAAATGGATGTAGAGTATATAAAATGGATGTAGAGTGGATAAAAATGGATGTAGAGTGGATAAAATGGATGTAGAGTTGATAACAATGGATGTAGAGTGGATAAAATGGATGTAGAGTTGATAAAAATGGATGTAGAGTGGATAAAAATGGATGTAGAGTGGATAAAATGGATGTAGAGTGGATAAAACGGATGTAGAGTGGATATAAAAAGATGTAGAGGGGATAAAATGGATGTAGAGTAGATAAAATGGATGTAGAGTGGATAAAATGGATGTAGAGTTGATAAAATGGATGTAAAGTGGATAAAATGGATGTAGAGTTAATAAAAATGGATGTAGAGTGGATAAAAATGGATGTAGATTGGATAAAATGGATGTAGATTGGATAAAATGGATGTAGAGTGGATAAAAATGGATGTAGAGTGGATAAAATGGATGTAGAGTGGATAAAATGGATGTAGAGTGGATAAAATGGATGTAGAGTGGGTAAAATAGATGTAGAGTGGATAAAATGGATGTAGAGTGGATAAAAAAGGATGTAGAGGGGATAAAATGGATGTAGAGTGGATAACAATGGATGTAGAGTGGATAAAATGAATGTAGAGTAGATACAATGGATGTAGAGTGGATAAAATGGATGTAGAGTTGATAAAAATGGATGTAGAGTGGACAAAATGGATGTACAGTGGATAAAGTGGATGTAGAGTTGATAAAAATGGATGTAGAGTGGACAAAATGGATGTAGAGTGGATAAAAATGGATGTAGAGAGGATAAAATTGATGTAGAGCGGATAAAATGGATGTAGAGTGGATAAAAATAGATGTAGAGTGGATAAAATGGATTTAGAGTGGATAAAACGGATGTAGAGTGGATAAAAAAGGATGTAGAGGGGATAAAATGGATGTAGAGAGGATAAAATTGATGTAGAGTTAATAAAAATGGATGTAGAGTGGACAAAATGGATGTAGAGTGGATAAAAATGGATGTAGAGTGGATAAAATGGATGTAGAGTTGATAACAATGGATGTAGAGTGGATAAAATGAATGTAGAGTAGATACAATGGATGTAGAGTGGATAAAATGGATGTAGAGTGGTATAAAATGGATGTAGAGTGGATAAAAATGGATGTAGAGTGGATAAAAATGGATGTAGAGAGGATAAAATGGATGTAGAGTGGATAAAAATGGATGTAGAGTGGATAAAATGGATGTAGAGTGGATAAAATGGATGTAGAGTGGATAAAATGGATGTAGAGTGGGTAAAATAGATGTAGAGTGGATAAAATGGATGTAGAGTGGATAAAAAAGGATGTAGAGGGGATAAAATGGATGTAGAGTGGATAACAATGGATGTAGAGTGGATAAAATGAATGTAGAGTAGATACAATGGATGTAGAGTGGATAAAAATGGATGTAGAGTATATAAAATGGATGTAGAGTATATAAAATGGATGTAGAGTGGATAAAAATGGATGTAGAGTTGATAAAAATGGATGTAGAGTGGACAAAATAGATGTAGAGTGGATAAAAATGGATGTAGAGTGGTATAAAATGGATGTAGAGTGGATAAAAATGGATGTAGAGTGGATAAAAATGGATGTAGAGAGGATAAAATGGATGTAGAGTGGATAAAAATGGATGTAGAGTGGATAAAATGGATGTAGAGTGGATAAAATGGATGTAGAGTGGATAAAATGGATGTAGAGTGGGTAAAATAGATGTAGAGTGGATAAAATGGATGTAGAGTTGATAAAAATGGATGTAGAGTGGACAAAATGGATGTAGAGTGGATAAAATGGATGTAGAGTTGATAAAAATGGATGTAGAGTGGATAAAAATGGATGTAGAGTGGATAAAATGGATGTAGAGTGGATAAAACGGATGTAGAGTGGATAAAAAAGGATGTAGAGGGGATAAAATGGATGTAGAGTGGATAAAATTGATGTAGAGGGGATAAAATGGATGTAGAGTGGATAAAAATGGATGTAGAGTGGATAAAATGGATGTAGAGTGGGTAAAATAGATGTAGAGTGGATAAAATGGATGTAGAGTTGATAAAAATGGATGTAGAGTGGACAAAATGGATGTAGAGCGGATAAAATGGATGTAGAGTGGATAAAATGGATGTAGAGTGGATAAAATTGATGTAGAGTGGATAAAATTGATGTAGAGTGGATAAAATTGATGTAGAGTGGATAAAATTGATGTAGAGTGGATAAAATGGATGTAGAGTGGATAAAAATGGATGTAGAGAGGATAAAATGGATGTAGAGTGGATAAAAATGGATGTAGAGTGGATAAAATGGATGTAGAGTGGATAAAATGGATGTAGAGTGGATAAAAATGGATGTAGAGTGGATAAAATGGATGTAGAGTGGATAAAATGGATGTAGAGTGGATAAAATGGATGTAGAGTGGATAAAAATGGATGTAGAGTGGATAAAATGGATGTAGAGTGGGTAAAATAGATGTAGAGTGGATAAAATGGATGTAGAGTTGATAAAAATGGATGTAGAGTTGACAAAATGGATGTAGAGTGGATAAAATGGATGTAGAGTGGATAAAATGGATGTAGAGTGGATAAAATTTATGTAGAGTGGATAAAATTGATGTAGAGTGGATAAAATTGATGTAGAGTGGATAAAATGGATGTAGAGTGGATAAAAATGGATGTAGAGAGGATAAAATGGATGTAGAGTGGACAAAAATGGATGTAGAGTGGATAAAATGGATGTAGAGTGGATAAAATGGATGTAGAGTTGATAAAAATGGATGTAGAGTGGATAAAATGGATGTAGAGTTGATAAAATGGATGTAAAGTGGATAAAATGGATGTAGAGTTAATAAAAATGGATGTAGAGTGGACAAAATGGATGTAGAGTGGATAAAAATGGATGTAGAGAGGATAAAATTGATGTAGAGCGGATAAAATGGATGTAGAGTGGATAAAATGGATGTGGAGTGGATAAAATTGATGTAGAGTGGATAAAATTGATGTAGAGCGGATAAAATGGATGTAGAGTGGATAAAAATGGATGTAGAGTGGATAAAATGGATGTAGAGTGGATAAAATGGATGTAGAGTGGATAAAATGGATGTAGAGTTGATAAAAATGGATGTAGAGTGGATAAAATGAATGTAGAGTAGATAAAATGGATGTAGAGTGGATAAAATGGATGTAGAGTTGATAAAATGGATGTAAAGTGGATAAAATGGATGTAGAGTTAATAAAAATGGATGTAGAGTGGAAATAATGGATGTAGAGAGGATAAAATGGATGTAGAGTGGATAAAATGGATGTAGAGTTCATAAAAATGGATGTAGAGTGGATAAAAATGGATGTAGATTGGATAAAATGGATGTAGATTGGATAAAATGGATGTAGAGTGGATAAAAATGGATGTAGAGTGGATAAAAATGGATGTAGAGTATATAAAATGGATGTAGAGTGGATAAAAATGGATGTAGAGTGGATAAAATGGATGTAGAGTTGATAACAATGGATGTAGAGTGGATAAAATGGATGTAGAGTTGATAAAAATGGATGTAGAGTGGATAAAAATGGATGTAGAGTGGATAAAATGGATGTAGAGTGGATAAAACGGATGTAGAGTGGATATAAAAAGATGTAGAGGGGATAAAATGGATGTAGAGTGGATAAAATTGATGTAGAGTGGATAAAATGGATGTAGAGTGGATAAAAATGGATGTAGAGTGGATAAAAATGGATGTAGAGTGGATAAAATGGATGTAGAGTGGATAAAATGGATGTAGAGTGGATGAAATGGATGTAGAGTTGATAAAAATGGATGTAGAGTGGATAAAATGAATGTAGAGTAGATAAAATGGATGTAGAGTGGATAAAATGGATGTAGAGTTGATAAAATGGATGTAAAGTGGATAAAATGGATGTAGAGTTAATAAAAATGGATGTAGAGTGGATAAAAATGGATGTAGATTGGATAAAATGGATGTAGATTGGATAAAATGGATGTAGAGTGGATAAAAATGGATGTAGAGTGGATAAAAATGGATGTAGAGTATATAAAATGGATGTAGAGTGGATAAAAATGGATGTAGAGTGGATAAAATGGATGTAGAGTGGATAAAAATAGATGTAGAGTGGATAAAATGGATGTAGAGTGGATAAAACGGATGTAGAGTGGATAAAAAAGGATGTAGAGGGGATAAAATGGATGTAGAGTGGATAAAATTGATGTAGAGTTAATAAAAATGGATGTAGAGTGGACAAAATGGATGTAGAGTGGATAAAAATGGATGTAGAGTGGATAAAATGGATGTAGAGTTGATAACAATGGATGTAGAGTGGATAAAATGAATGTAGAGTAGATACAATGGATGTAGAGTGGATAAAATGGATGTAGAGTTGATAAAATGGATGTAAAGTGGATAAAATGGATGTAGAGTTAATAAAAATGGATGTTGAGTGGAAATAATGGATGTAGAGAGGATAAAATGGATGTAGAGTGGATAAAATGTATGTAGAGTTCATAAAAATGGATGTAGAGTGGATAAAATTGATGTAGAGCGGATAAAATGGATGTAGAGTGGATAAAATGGATGTGGAGTGGATAACAATGGATGTAGAGTGGATAAAATGGATGTAGAGTTGATAAAAATGGATGTAGAGTGGATAAAATGGATGTAGAGTTGATAAAATGGATGTAAAGTGGATAAAATGGATGTAGAGTTAATAAAAATGGATGTAGAGTGGACAAAATGGATGTAGAGTGGATAAAAATGGATGTAGAGTGGATAAAATTGATGTAGAGTGGATAAAATGGATGTAGACTGGATAAAATGGATGTGGAGTGGATAACAATGGATGTAGAGTGGATAAAATGGATGTAGAGTTGATAAAAATGGATGTAGAGTTAATAAAAATGGATGTTGAGTGGAAATAATGGATGTAGAGAGGATAAAATGGATGTAGAGTGGATAAAATGTATGTAGAGTTCATAAAAATGGATGTAGAGTGGATAAAATTGATGTAGAGCGGATAAAATGGATGTAGAGTGGATAAAATGGATGTAGAGTGGATAAAATGGATGTAGAGTTGATAAAAATGGATGTAGAGTGGATAAAAATGGATGTAGAGTGGATAAAATGGATGTAGAGTGGATAAAACGGATGTAGAGTGGATAAAAAAGGATGTAGAGGGGATAAAATGGATGTAGAGTGGATAAAATTGATGTAGAGTGGATAAAATGGATGTAGAGTGGATAAAAATGGATGTAGAGTGGATAAAATGGATGTAGAGTGGGTAAAATAGATGTAGAGTTGATAAAATGGATGTAGAGTTGATAAAAATGGATGTAGAGTGGACAAAATGGATGTAGAGCGGATAAAATGGATGTAGAGTGGATAAAATGGATGTAGAGTGGATAAAATTGATGTAGAGTGGATAAAATTGATGTAGAGTGGATAAAACGGATGTAGAGTGGATAAAAAAGGATGTAGAGGGGATAAAATGGATGTAGAGTGGATAAAAATGGATGTAGAGTATATAAAATGGATGTAGAGTGGATAAAAATGGATGTAGAGTGGATAAAATGGATGTAGAGTGGATAAAAATAGATGTAGAGTGGATAAAATGGATGTAGAGTGGATAAAACGGATGTAGAGTGGATAAAAAAGGATGTAGAGGGGATAAAATGGATGTAGAGTGGATAAAATTGATGTAGAGTTAATAAAAATGGATGTAGAGTGGACAAAATGGATGTAGAGTAGATAAAATGGATGTAGAGTGGATAAAATGGATGTAGAGTTGATAAAATGGATGTAAAGTGGATAAAATGGATGTAGAGTTAATAAAAATGGATGTAGAGTGGAAATAATGGATGTAGAGAGGATAAAATGGATGTAGAGTGGATAAAATGGATGTAGAGTTCATAAAAATGGATGTAGATTGGATAAAATGGATGTAGATTGGATAAAATGGATGTAGAGTGGATAAAAATGGATGTAGAGTGGATAAAATGGATGTAGAGTGGATAAAATGGATGTAGAGTGGATAAAATGGATGTAGAGTGGGTAAAATAGATGTAGAGTGGATAAAATGGATGTAGAGTGGATAAAAAAGGATGTAGAGGGGATAAAATGGATGTAGAGTGGATAACAATGGATGTAGAGTGGATAAAATGAATGTAGAGTAGATACAATGGATGTAGAGTGGATAAAATGGATGTAGAGTTGATAAAAATGGATGTAGAGTGGATAAAAATGGATGTAGAGTGGATAAAATGGATGTAGAGTTGATAAAAATGGATGTAGAGTGGACAAAATGGATGTAGAGTGGATAAAAATGGATGTAGAGAGGATAAAATTGATGTAGAGCGGATAAAATGGATGTAGAGTGGATAAAAATAGATGTAGAGTGGATAAAATGGATTTAGAGTGGATAAAACGGATGTAGAGTGGATAAAAAAGGATGTAGAGGGGATAAAATGGATGTAGAGAGGATAAAATTGATGTAGAGTTAATAAAAATGGATGTAGAGTGGACAAAATGGATGTAGAGTGGATAAAAATGGATGTAGAGTGGATAAAATGGATGTAGAGTTGATAACAATGGATGTAGAGTGGATAAAATGAATGTAGAGTAGATACAATGGATGTAGAGTGGATAAAATGGATGTAGAGTTGATAAAATGGATGTAGAGTGGACAAAATAGATGTAGAGTGGATAAAAATGGATGTAGAGTGGTATAAAATGGATGTAGAGTGGATAAAAATGGATGTAGAGTGGATAAAAATGGATGTAGAGAGGATAAAATGGATGTAGAGTGGATAAAAATGGATGTAGAGTGGATAAAATGGATGTAGAGTGGATAAAATGGATGTAGAGTGGATAAAATGGATGTAGAGTGGGTAAAATAGATGTAGAGTGGATAAAATGGATGTAGAGTGGATAAAAAAGGATGTAGAGGGGATAAAATGGATGTAGAGTGGATAACAATGGATGTAGAGTGGATAAAATGAATGTAGAGTAGATACAATGGATGTAGAGTGGATAAAAATGGATGTAGAGTATATAAAATGGATGTAGAGTATATAAAATGGATGTAGAGTGGATAAAAATGGATGTAGAGTTGATAAAAATGGATGTAGAGTGGACAAAATAGATGTAGAGTGGATAAAAATGGATGTAGAGTGGTATAAAATGGATGTAGAGTGGATAAAAATGGATGTAGAGTGGATAAAAATGGATGTAGAGAGGATAAAATGGATGTAGAGTGGATAAAAATGGATGTAGAGTGGATAAAATGGATGTAGAGTGGATAAAATGGATGTAGAGTGGATAAAATGGATGTAGAGTGGGTAAAATAGATGTAGAGTGGATAAAATGGATGTAGAGTTGATAAAAATGGATGTAGAGTGGACAAAATGGATGTAGAGTGGATAAAATGGATGTAGAGTTGATAAAAATGGATGTAGAGTGGATAAAAATGGATGTAGAGTGGATAAAATGGATGTAGAGTGGATAAAACGGATGTAGAGTGGATAAAAAAGGATGTAGAGGTGATAAAATGGATGTAGAGTGGATAAAATTGATGTAGAGTGGATAAAATGGATGTAGAGTGGATAAAAATGGATGTAGAGTGGATAAAATGGATGTAGAGTGGGTAAAATAGATGTAGAGTGGATAAAATGGATGTAGAGTTGATAAAAATGGATGTAGAGTGGACAAAATGGATGTAGAGCGGATAAAATGGATGTAGAGTGGATAAAATGGATGTAGAGTGGATAAAATTGATGTAGAGTGGATAAAATTGATGTAGAGTGGATAAAATTGATGTAGAGTGGATAAAATTGATGTAGAGTGGATAAAATGGATGTAGAGTGGATAAAAATGGATGTAGAGAGGATAAAATGGATGTAGAGTGGATAAAAATGGATGTAGAGTGGATAAAATGGATGTAGAGTGGATAAAATGGATGTAGAGTGGATAAAAATGGATGTAGAGTGGATAAAATGGATGTAGAGTGGATAAAATGGATGTAGAGTGGATAAAATGGATGTAGAGTGGATAAAAATGGATGTAGAGTGGATAAAATGGATGTAGAGTGGGTAAAATAGATGTAGAGTGGATAAAATGGATGTAGAGTTGATAAAAATGGATGTAGAGTTGACAAAATGGATGTAGAGTGGATAAAATGGATGTAGAGTGGATAAAATGGATGTAGAGTGGATAAAATTTATGTAGAGTGGATAAAATTGATGTAGAGTGGATAAAATTGATGTAGAGTGGATAAAATGGATGTAGAGTGGATAAAAATGGATGTAGAGAGGATAAAATGGATGTAGAGTGGACAAAAATGGATGTAGAGTGGATAAAATGGATGTAGAGTGGATAAAATGGATGTAGAGTTGATAAAAATGGATGTAGAGTGGATAAAATGGATGTAGAGTTGATAAAATGGATGTAAAGTGGATAAAATGGATGTAGAGTTAATAAAAATGGATGTAGAGTGGACAAAATGGATGTAGAGTGGATAAAAATGGATGTAGAGAGGATAAAATTGATGTAGAGCGGATAAAATGGATGTAGAGTGGATAAAATGGATGTGGAGTGGATAAAATTGATGTAGAGTGGATAAAATTGATGTAGAGAGGATAAAATGGATGTAGAGTGGATAAAAATGGATGTAGAGTGGATAAAATGGATGTAGAGTGGATAAAATGGATGTAGAGTGGATGAAATGGATGTAGAGTTGATAAAAATGGATGTAGAGTGGATAAAATGAATGTAGAGTAGATAAAATGGATGTAGAGTGGATAAAATGGATGTAGAGTTGATAAAATGGATGTAAAGTGGATAAAATGGATGTAGAGTTAATAAAAATGGATGTAGAGTGGAAATAATGGATGTAGAGAGGATAAAATGGATGTAGAGTGGATAAAATGGATGTAGAGTTCATAAAAATGGATGTAGAGTGGATAAAAATGGATGTAGATTGGATAAAATGGATGTAGAGTGGATAAAATGGATGTAGAGTGGATAAAAATGGATGTAGAGTGGATAAAAATGGATGTAGAGTATATAAAATGGATGTAGAGTGGATAAAAATGGATGTAGAGTGGATAAAATGGATGTAGAGTTGATAACAATGGATGTAGAGTGGATAAAATGGATGTAGAGTTGATAAAAATGGATGTAGAGTGGATAAAAATGGATGTAGAGTGGATAAAATGGATGTAGAGTGGATAAAACGGATGTAGAGTGGATATAAAAAGATGTAGAGGGGATAAAATGGATGTAGAGTGGATAAAATTGATGTAGAGTGGATAAAATGGATGTAGAGTGGATAAAAATGGATGTAGAGTGGATAAAAATGGATGTAGAGTGGATAAAATGGATGTAGAGTGGATAAAATGGATGTAGAGTGGATGAAATGGATGTAGAGTTGATAAAAATGGATGTAGAGTGGATAAAATGAATGTAGAGTAGATAAAATGGATGTAGAGTGGATAAAATGGATGTAGAGTTGATAAAATGGATGTAAAGTGGATAAAATGGATGTAGAGTTAATAAAAATGGATGTAGAGTGGATAAAAATGGATGTAGATTGGATAAAATGGATGTAGATTGGATAAAATGGATGTAGAGTGGATAAAAATGGATGTAGAGTGGATAAAAATGGATGTAGAGTATATAAAATGGATGTAGAGTGGATAAAAATGGATGTAGAGTGGATAAAATGGATGTAGAGTGGATAAAAATAGATGTAGAGTGGATAAAATGGATGTAGAGTGGATAAAACGGATGTAGAGTGGATAAAAAAGGATGTAGAGGGGATAAAATGGATGTAGAGTGGATAAAATTGATGTAGAGTTAATAAAAATGGATGTAGAGTGGACAAAATGGATGTAGAGTGGATAAAAATGGATGTAGAGTGGATAAAATGGATGTAGAGTTGATAACAATGGATGTAGAGTGGATAAAATGAATGTAGAGTAGATACAATGGATGTAGAGTGGATAAAATGGATGTAGAGTTGATAAAATGGATGTAAAGTGGATAAAATGGATGTAGAGTTAATAAAAATGGATGTTGAGTGGAAATAATGGATGTAGAGAGGATAAAATGGATGTAGAGTGGATAAAATGTATGTAGAGTTCATAAAAATGGATGTAGAGTGGATAAAATTGATGTAGAGCGGATAAAATGGATGTAGAGTGGATAAAATGGATGTGGAGTGGATAACAATGGATGTAGAGTGGATAAAATGGATGTAGAGTTGATAAAAATGGATGTAGAGTGGATAAAATGGATGTAGAGTTGATAAAATGGATGTAAAGTGGATAAAATGGATGTAGAGTTAATAAAAATGGATGTAGAGTGGACAAAATGGATGTAGAGTGGATAAAAATGGATGTAGAGAGGATAAAATTGATGTAGAGTGGATAAAATGGATGTAGAGTGGATAAAATGGATGTAGAGTGGATGAAATGGATGTAGAGTTGATAAAAATGGATGTAGAGTGGATAAAATGAATGTAGAGTAGATAAAATGGATGTAGAGTGGATAAAATGGATGTAGAGTTGATAAAATGGATGTAAAGTGGATAAAATGGATGTAGAGTTAATAAAAATGGATGTAGAGTGGAAATAATGGATGTAGAGAGGATAAAATGGATGTAGAGTGGATAAAATGGATGTAGAGTTCATAAAAATGGATGTAGAGTGGATAAAAATGGATGTAGATTGGATAAAATGGATGTAGATTGGATAAAATGGATGTAGAGTGGATAAAAATGGATGTAGAGTGGATAAAAATGGATGTAGAGTATATAAAATGGATGTAGAGTGGATAAAAATGGATGTAGAGTGGATAAAATGGATGTAGAGTTGATAACAATGGATGTAGAGTGGATAAAATGGATGTAGAGTTGATAAAAATGGATGTAGAGTGGATAAAAATGGATGTAGAGTGGATAAAATGGATGTAGAGTGGATAAAACGGATGTAGAGTGGATATAAAAAGATGTAGAGGGGATAAAATGGATGTAGAGTGGATAAAATTGATGTAGAGTGGATAAAATGGATGTAGAGTGGATAAAAATGGATGTAGAGTGGATAAAAATGGATGTAGAGTGGATAAAATGGATGTAGAGTGGATAAAATGGATGTAGAGTGGATGAAATGGATGTAGAGTTGATAAAAATGGATGTAGAGTGGATAAAATGAATGTAGAGTAGATAAAATGGATGTAGAGTGGATAAAATGGATGTAGAGTTGATAAAATGGATGTAAAGTGGATAAAATGGATGTAGAGTTAATAAAAATGGATGTAGAGTGGATAAAAATGGATGTAGATTGGATAAAATGGATGTAGATTGGATAAAATGGATGTAGAGTGGATAAAAATGGATGTAGAGTGGATAAAAATGGATGTAGAGTATATAAAATGGATGTAGAGTGGATAAAAATGGATGTAGAGTGGATAAAATGGATGTAGAGTGGATAAAAATAGATGTAGAGTGGATAAAATGGATGTAGAGTGGATAAAACGGATGTAGAGTGGATAAAAAAGGATGTAGAGGGGATAAAATGGATGTAGAGTGGATAAAATTGATGTAGAGTTAATAAAAATGGATGTAGAGTGGATAAAATGGATGTAGAGTGGATAAAAATGGATGTAGAGTGGATAAAATGGATGTAGAGTTGATAACAATGGATGTAGAGTGGATAAAATGAATGTAGAGTAGATACAATGGATGTAGAGTGGATAAAATGGATGTAGAGTTGATAAAATGGATGTAAAGTGGATAAAATGGATGTAGAGTTAATAAAAATGGATGTTGAGTGGAAATAATGGATGTAGAGAGGATAAAATGGATGTAGAGTGGATAAAATGTATGTAGAGTTCATAAAAATGGATGTAGAGTGGATAAAATTGATGTAGAGCGGATAAAATGGATGTAGAGTGGATAAAATGGATGTGGAGTGGATAACAATGGATGTAGAGTGGATAAAATGGATGTAGAGTTGATAAAAATGGATGTAGAGTGGATAAAATGGATGTAGAGTTGATAAAATGGATGTAAAGTGGATAAAATGGATGTAGAGTTAATAAAAATGGATGTAGAGTGGACAAAATGGATGTAGAGTGGATAAAAATGGATGTAGAGAGGATAAAATTGATGTAGAGCGGATAAAATGGATGTAGACTGGATAAAATGGATGTGGAGTGGATAACAATGGATGTAGAGTGGATAAAATGGATGTAGAGTTGATAAAAATGGATGTAGAGTTAATAAAAATGGATGTTGAGTGGAAATAATGGATGTAGAGAGGATAAAATGGATGTAGAGTGGATAAAATGTATGTAGAGTTGATAAAAATGGATGTAGAGTGGATAAAATTGATGTAGAGCGGATAAAATGGATGTAGAGTGGATAAAATGGATGTAGAGTGGATAAAATGGATGTAGAGTTGATAAAAATGGATGTAGAGTGGATAAAAATGGATGTAGAGTGGATAAAATGGATGTAGAGTGGATAAAACGGATGTAGAGTGGATAAAAAAGGATGTAGAGGGGATAAAATGGATGTAGAGTGGATAAAATTGATGTAGAGTGGATAAAATGGATGTAGAGTGGATAAAAATGGATGTAGAGTGGATAAAATGGATGTAGAGTGGGTAAAATAGATGTAGAGTTGATAAAATGGATGTAGAGTTGATAAAAATGGATGTAGAGTGGACAAAATGGATGTAGAGCGGATAAAATGGATGTAGAGTGGATAAAATGGATGTAGAGTGGATAAAATTGATGTAGAGTGGATAAAATTGATGTAGAGTGGATAAAACGGATGTAGAGTGGATAAAAAAGGATGTAGAGGGGATAAAATGGATGTAGAGTGGATAAAAATGGATGTAGAGTATATAAAATGGATGTAGAGTGGATAAAAATGGATGTAGAGTGGATAAAATGGATGTAGAGTGGATAAAAATAGATGTAGAGTGGATAAAATGGATGTAGAGTGGATAAAACGGATGTAGAGTGGATAAAAAAGGATGTAGAGGGGATAAAATGGATGTAGAGTGGATAAAATTGATGTAGAGTTAATAAAAATGGATGTAGAGTGGACAAAATGGATGTAGAGTAGATAAAATGGATGTAGAGTGGATAAAATGGATGTAGAGTTGATAAAATGGATGTAAAGTGGATAAAATGGATGTAGAGTTAATAAAAATGGATGTAGAGTGGAAATAATGGATGTAGAGAGGATAAAATGGATGTAGAGTGGATAAAATGGATGTAGAGTTCATAAAAATGGATGTAGAGTGGATAAAAATGGATGTAGATTGGATAAAATGGATGTAGATTGGATAAAATGGATGTAGAGTGGATAAAAATGGATGTAGAGTGGATAAAAATGGATGTAGAGTATATAAAATGGATGTAGAGTGGATAAAAATGGATGTAGAGTATATAAAATGGATTTACAGTGGATAAAATGGATGTAGAGTTGATAACAATGGATGTAGAGTGGATAAAATGAATGTAGAGTAGATACAATGGATGTAGAGTGGATAAAATGGATGTAGAGTTGATAAAATGGATGTAAAGTGGATAAAATGGATGTAGAGTTAATAAAAATGGATGTTGAGTGGAAATAATGGATGTAGAGAGGATAAAATGGATGTAGAGTGGATAAAATGTATGTAGAGTTCATAAAAATGGATGTAGAGTGGATAAAATTGATGTAGAGCGGATAAAATGGATGTAGAGTGGATAAAATGGATGTGGAGTGGATAACAATGGATGTAGAGTGGATAAAATGGATGTAGAGTTGATAAAAATGGATGTAGAGTGGATAAAATGGATGTAGAGTTGATAAAATGGATGTAAAGTGGATAAAATGGATGTAGAGTTAATAAAAATGGATGTAGAGTGGACAAAATGGATGTAGAGTGGATAAAAATGGATGTAGAGAGGATAAAATTGATGTAGAGCGGATAAAATGGATGTAGAGTGGATAAAATGGATGTGGAGTGGATAAAATTGATGTAGAGTGGATAAAATTGATGTAGAGAGGATAAAATGGATGTAGAGTGGATAAAAATGGATGTAGAGTGGATAAAATGGATGTAGAGTGGATAAAATGGATGTAGAGTGGATGAAATAGATGTAGAGTTGATAAAAATGGATGTAGAGTGGATAAAATGAATGTAGAGTAGATAAAATGGATGTAGAGTGGATAAAATGGATGTAGAGTTGATAAAATGGATGTAAAGTGGATAAAATGGATGTAGAGTTAATAAAAATGGATGTAGAGTGGAAATAATGGATGTAGAGAGGATAAAATGGATGTAGAGTGGATAAAATGGATGTAGAGTTCATAAAAATGGATGTAGAGTGGATAAAAATGGATGTAGATTGGATAAAATGGATGTAGATTGGATAAAATGGATGTAGAGTGGATAAAAATGGATGTAGAGTTGATAAAAATGGATGTAGAGTATATAAAATGGATGTAGAGTGGATAAAAATGGATGTAGAGTGGATAAAATGGATGTAGAGTTGATAACAATGGATGTAGAGTGGATAAAATGGATGTAGAGTGGATACAAATGGATGTAGAGTGGATAAAATGGATGTAGAGTGGGTAAAATAGATGTAGAGTGAATAAAATGGATGTAGAGTTGATAAAAATGGATGTAGAGTGGACAAAATGGATGTAGAGCGGATAAAATGGATGTAGAGTGGATAAAATGGATGTAGAGTGGATAAAATGGATGTAGAGTGGATAAAACGGATGTAGAGTGGATATAAAAAGATGTAGAGGGGATAAAATGGATGTAGAGTGGATAAAATTGATGTAGAGTGGATAAAATGGATGTAGAGTGGATACAAATGGATGTAGAGTGGATAAAATGGATGTAGAGTGGGTAAAATAGATGTAGAGTGAATAAAATGGATGTAGAGTTGATAAAAATGGATGTAGAGTGGACAAAATGGATGTAGAGCGGATAAAATGGATGTAGAGTGGATAAAATGGATGTAGAGTGGATAAAATTGATGTAGAGTGGATAAAATTGATGTAGAGAGGATAAAATGGATGTAGAGTGGATAAAAATGGATGTAGAGTGGATAAAATGGATGTAGAGTGGATAAAATGGATGTAGAGTGGATGAAATGGATGTAGAGTTGATAAAAATGGATGTAGAGTGGATAAAATGAATGTAGAGTAGATAAAATGGATGTAGAGTGGATAAAATGGATGTAGAGTTGATAAAATGGATGTAAAGTGGATAAAATGGATGTAGAGTTAATAAAAATGGATGTAGAGTGGATAAAAATGGATGTAGATTGGATAAAATGGATGTAGAGTCGGTAAAATGGATGTAGAGTGGATAAAAATGGATGTAGAGTGGATAAAAATGGATGTAGAGTATATAAAATGGATGTAGAGTGGATAAAAATGGATGTAGAGTGGATAAAATGGATGTAGAGTGGATAAAAATGGATGTAGAGTGGATAAAATGGATGTAGAGTGGATAAAATGGATGTAGAGTGGATAAAAAAGGATGTAGAGGGGATAAAATGGATGTAGAGTGGATAAAATTGATGTAGAGTTAATAAAAATGGATGTAGAGTGGACAAAATGGATGTAGAGTGGATAAAAATGGATGTAGAGTGGATAAAATGGATGTAGAGTTGATAACAATGGATGTAGAGTGGATAAAATGGATGTAGAGTAGATACAATGGATGTAGAGTGGATAAAATGGATGTAGAGTTGATAAAATGGATGTAAAGTGGATAAAATGGATGTAGAGTTAATAAAAATGGATGTTGAGTGGAAATAATGGATGTAGAGAGGATAAAATGGATGTAGAGTGGATAAAATGTATGTAGAGTTCATAAAAATGGATGTAGAGTGGATAAAATTGATGTAGAGCGGATAAAATGGATGTAGAGTGGATAAAATGGATGTGGAGTGGATAACAATGGATGTAGAGTGGATAAAATGGATGTAGAGTTGATAAAAATGGATGTAGAGTGGATAAAATGGATGTAGAGTTGATAAAATGGATGTAAAGTGGATAAAATGGATGTAGAGTTAATAAAAATGGATGTAGAGTGGACAAAATGGATGTAGAGTGGATAAAAATGGATGTAGAGAGGATAAAATTGATGTAGAGCGGATAAAATGGATGTAGACTGGATAAAATGGATGTGGAGTGGATAACAATGGATGTAGAGTGGATAAAATGGATGTAGAGTTGATAAAAATGGATGTAGAGTTAATAAAAATGGATGTAGAGTGGAAATAATGGATGTAGAGAGGATAAAATGGATGTAGAGTGGATAAAATGTATGTAGAGTTCATAAAAATGGATGTAGAGTGGATAAAATTGATGTAGAGCGGATAAAATGGATGTAGAGTGGATAAAATGGATGTAGAGTGGATAAAATGGATGTAGAGTTGATAAAAATGGATGTAGAGTGGATAAAAATGGATGTAGAGTGGATAAAATGGATGTAGAGTGGATAAAACGGATGTAGAGTGGATAAAAACCGATGTAGAGGGGATAAAATGGATGTAGAGTGGATAAAATTGATGTAGAGTGGATAAAATGGATGTAGAGTGGATAAAAATGGATGTAGAGTGGATAAAATGGATGTAGAGTGGATAAAATAGATGTAGAGTGGATAAAATGGATGTAGAGTTGATAAAAATGGATGTAGAGTGGACAAAATGGATGTAGAGCGGATAAAATGGATGTAGAGTGGATAAAATGGATGTAGAGTGGATAAAATTGATGTAGAGTGGATAAAATTGATGTAGAGTGGATAAAACGGATGTAGAGTGGATAAAAAAGGATGTAGAGGGGATAAAATGGATGTAGAGTGGATAAAAATGGATGTAGAGTATATAAAATGGATGTAGAGTGGATAAAAATGGATGTAGAGTGGATAAAATGGATGTAGAGTGGATAAAAATAGATGTAGAGTGGATAAAATGGATGTAGAGTGGATAAAACGGATGTAGAGTGGATAAAAAAGGATGTAGAGGGGATAAAATGGATGTAGAGTGGATAAAATTGATGTAGAGTTAATAAAAATGGATGTAGAGTGGACAAAATGGATGTAGAGTAGATAAAATGGATGTAGAGTGGATAAAATGGATGTAGAGTTGATAAAATGGATGTAAAGTGGATAAAATGGATGTAGAGTTAATAAAAATGGATGTAGAGTGGAAATAATGGATGTAGAGAGGATAAAATGGATGTAGAGTGGATAAAATGGATGTAGAGTTCATAAAAATGGATGTAGAGTGGATAAAAATGGATGTAGATTGGATAAAATGGATGTAGATTGGATAAAATGGATGTAGAGTGGATAAAAATGGATGTAGAGTGGATAAAAATGGATGTAGAGTATATAAAATGGATGTAGAGTATATAAAATGGATGTAGAGTGGATAAAAATGGATGTAGAGTATATATAATGGATGTACAGTGGATAAAATGGATGTAGAGTTGATAACAATGGATGTAGAGTGGATAAAATGAATGTAGAGTAGATACAATGGATGTAGAGTGGATAAAATGGATGTAGAGTTGATAAAATGGATGTAAAGTGGATAAAATGGATGTAGAGTTAATAAAAATGGATGTTGAGTGGAAATAATGGATGTAGAGAGGATAAAATGGATGTAGAGTGGATAAAATGTATGTAGAGTTCATAAAAATGGATGTAGAGTGGATAAAATTGATGTAGAGCGGATAAAATGGATGTAGAGTGGATAAAATGGATGTGGAGTGGATAACAATGGATGTAGAGTGGATAAAATGGATGTAGAGTTGATAAAAATGGATGTAGAGTGGATAAAATGGATGTAGAGTTGATAAAATGGATGTAGAGTGGATAAAATGGATGTAGAGTTAATAAAAATGGATGTAGAGTGGACAAAATGGATGTAGAGTGGATAAAAATGGATGTAGAGAGGATAAAATTGATGTAGAGCGGATAAAATGGATGTAGAGTGGATAAAATGGATGTGGAGTGGATAACAATGGATGTAGAGTGGATAAAATGGATGTAGAGTTGATAAAAATGGATGCAGAGTTAATAAAAATGGATGTTGAGTGGAAATAATGGATGTAGAGAGGATAAAATGGATGTAGAGTGGATAAAATGTATGTAGAGTTCATAAAAATGGATGTAGAGTGGATAAAATTGATGTAGAGCGGATAAAATGGATGTAGAGTGGATAAAATGAATGTAGAGTGGATAAAATGGATGTAGAGTTGATAAAAATGGATGTAGAGTGGATAAAAATGGATGTAGAGTGGATAAAATGGATGTAGAGTGGATAAAACGGATGTAGAGTGGATAAAAAAGGATGTAGAGGGGATAAAATGGATGTAGAGTGGATAAAATTGATGTAGAGTGGATAAAAATAGATGTAGAGTGGATAAAATGGATGTAGAGTGGATAAAACGGATGTAGAGTGGATAAAAAAGGATGTAGAGGGGATAAAATGGATGTAGAGTGGATAAAATTGATGTAGAGTTAATAAAAATGGATGTAGAGTGGACAAAATGGATGTAGAGTGGATAAAAATGGATGTAGAGTGGATAAAATGGATGTAGAGTTGATAACAATGGATGTAGAGTGGATAAAATGAATGTAGAGTAGATAAAATGGATGTAGAGTGGATAAAATGGATGTAGAGTTGATAAAATGGATGTAAAGTGGATAAAATGGATGTAGAGTTAATAAAAATGGATGTTGAGTGGAAATAATGGATGTAGAGAGGATAAAATGGATGTAGAGTGGATAAAATGTATGTAGAGTTCATAAAAATGGATGTAGAGTGGATAAAATTGATGTAGAGCGGATAAAATGGATGTAGAGTGGATAAAATGGATGTGGAGTGGATAACAATGGATGTAGAGTGGATAAAATGGATGTAGAGTTGATAAAAATGGATGTAGAGTGGATAAAATGGATGTAGAGTTGATAAAATGGATGTAAAGTGGATAAAATGGATGTAGAGTTAATAAAAATGGATGTAGAGTGGACAAAATGGATGTAGAGTGGATAAAAATGGATGTAGAGAGGATAAAATTGATGTAGAGCGGATAAAATGGATGTAGACTGGATAAAATGGATGTGGAGTGGATAACAATGGATGTAGAGTGGATAAAATGGATGTAGAGTTGATAAAAATGGATGTAGAGTTAATAAAAATGGATGTTGAGTGGAAATAATGGATGTAGAGAGGATAAAATGGATGTGGAGTGGATAACAATGGATGTAGAGTGGATAAAATGGATGTAGAGTTGATAAAAATGGATGTAGAGTGGATAAAATGGATGTAGAGTTGATAAAATGGATGTAAAGTGGATAAAATGGATGTAGAGTTAATAAAAATGGATGTAGAGTGGACAAAATGGATGTAGAGTGGATAAAAATGGATGTAGAGAGGATAAAATTGATGTAGAGCGGATAAAATGGATGTAGAGTGGATAAAAATGGATGTAGAGTGGATAAAATGGATGTAGAGTTGATAAAAATGGATGTAGAGTTAATAAAAATGGATGTTGAGTGGAAATAATGGATGTAGAGAGGATAAAATGGATGTAGAGTGGATAAAATGTATGTAGAGTTCATAAAAATGGATGTAGAGTGGATAAAATTGATGTAGAGCGGATAAAATGGATGTAGAGTGGATAAAATGGATGTGGAGTGGATAACAATGGATGTAGAGTGGATAAAATGGATGTAGAGTTGATAAAAATGGATGTAGAGTGGATAAAATGGATGTAGAGTTGATAAAATGGATGTAAAGTGGATAAAATGGATGTAGAGTTAATAAAAATGGATGTAGAGTATATAAAATGGATGTAGAGTGGATAAAATGGATGTAGAGTTGATAAAAATGGATGTAGAGTGGATAAAATGAATGTAGAGTAGATACAATGGATGTAGAGTGGATAAAATGGATGTAGAGTTGATAAAATGGATGTAAAGTGGATAAAATGGATGTAGAGTTAATAAAAATGGATGTTGAGTGGAAATAATGGATGTAGAGAGGATAAAATGGATGTAGAGTGGATAAAATGTATGTAGAGTTCATAAAAATGGATGTAGAGTGGATAAAATTGATGTAGAGCGGATAAAATGGATGTAGAGTGGATAAAATGGATGTGGAGTGGATAACAATGGATGTAGAGTGGATAAAATGGATGTAGAGTTGATAAAAATGGATGTAGAGTGGATAAAATGGATGTAGAGTTGATAAAATGGATGTAAAGTGGATAAAATGGATGTAGAGTTAATAAAAATGGATGTAGAGTGGACAAAATGGATGTAGAGTGGATAAAAATGGATGTAGAGAGGATAAAATTGATGTAGAGCGGATAAAATGGATGTAGAGTGGATAAAATGGATGTGGAGTGGATAACAATGGATGTAGAGTGGATAAAATGGATGTAGAGTTGATAAAAATGGATGCAGAGTTAATAAAAATGGATGTTGAGTGGAAATAATGGATGTAGAGAGGATAAAATGGATGTAGAGTGGATAAAATGTATGTAGAGTTCATAAAAATGGATGTAGAGTGGATAAAATTGATGTAGAGCGGATAAAATGGATGTAGAGTGGATAAAATGGATGTAGAGTGGATAAAATGGATGTAGAGTTGATAAAAATGGATGTAGAGTGGATAAAAATGGATGTAGAGTGGATAAAATGGATGTAGAGTGGATAAAACGGATGTAGAGTGGATAAAAAAGGATGTAGAGGGGATAAAATGGATGTAGAGTGGATAAAATTGATGTAGAGTGGATAAAAATAGATGTAGAGTGGATAAAATGGATGTAGAGTGGATAAAACGGATGTAGAGTGGATAAAAAAGGATGTAGAGGGGATAAAATGGATGTAGAGTGGATAAAATTGATGTAGAGTTAATAAAAATGGATGTAGAGTGGACAAAATGGATGTAGAGTGGATAAAAATGGATGTAGAGTGGATAAAATGGATGTAGAGTTGATAACAATGGATGTAGAGTGGATAAAATGAATGTAGAGTAGATACAATGGATGTAGAGTGGATAAAATGGATGTAGAGTTGATAAAATGGATGTAAAGTGGATAAAATGGATGTAGAGTTAATAAAAATGGATGTTGAGTGGAAATAATGGATGTAGAGAGGATAAAATGGATGTAGAGTGGATAAAATGTATGTAGAGTTCATAAAAATGGATGTAGAGTGGATAAAATTGATGTAGAGCGGATAAAATGGATGTAGAGTGGATAAAATGGATGTGGAGTGGATAACAATGGATGTAGAGTGGATAAAATGGATGTAGAGTTGATAAAAATGGATGTAGAGTGGATAAAATGGATGTAGAGTTGATAAAATGGATGTAAAGTGGATAAAATGGATGTAGAGTTAATAAAAATGGATGTAGAGTGGACAAAATGGATGTAGAGTGGATAAAAATGGATGTAGAGAGGATAAAATTGATGTAGAGCGGATAAAATGGATGTAGACTGGATAAAATGGATGTGGAGTGGATAACAATGGATGTAGAGTGGATAAAATGGATGTAGAGTTGATAAAAATGGATGTAGAGTTAATAAAAATGGATGTTGAGTGGAAATAATGGATGTAGAGAGGATAAAATGGATGTAGAGTGGATAAAATGTATGTAGAGTTCATAAAAATGGATGTAGAGTGGATAAAATTGATGTAGAGCGGATAAAATGGATGTAGAGTGGATAAAATGGATGTAGAGTGGATAACAATGGATGTAGAGTGGATAAAATGGATGTAGAGTTGATAAAAATGGATGTAGAGTGGATAAAATGGATGTAGAGTTGATAAAATGGATGTAAAGTGGATAAAATGGATGTAGAGTTAATAAAAATGGATGTAGAGTATATAAAATGGATGTACAGTGGATAAAATGGATGTAGAGTTGATAACAATGGATGTAGAGTGGATAAAATGAATGTAGAGTAGATACAATGGATGTAGAGTGGATAAAATGGATGTAGAGTTGATAAAATGGATGTAAAGTGGATAAAATGGATGTAGAGTTAATAAAAATGGATGTTGAGTGGAAATAATGGATGTAGAGAGGATAAAATGGATGTAGAGTGGATAAAATGTATGTAGAGTTCATAAAAATGGATGTAGAGTGGATAAAATTGATGTAGAGCGGATAAAATGGATGTAGAGTGGATAAAATGGATGTGGAGTGGATAACAATGGATGTAGAGTGGATAAAATGGATGTAGAGTTGATAAAAATGGATGTAGAGTGGATAAAATGGATGTAGAGTTGATAAAATGGATGTAAAGTGGATAAAATGGATGTAGAGTTAATAAAAATGGATGTAGAGTGGACAAAATGGATGTAGAGTGGATAAAAATGGATGTAGAGAGGATAAAATTGATGTAGAGCGGATAAAATGGATGTAGAGTGGATAAAATGGATGTGGAGTGGATAACAATGGATGTAGAGTGGATAAAATGGATGTAGAGTTGATAAAAATGGATGCAGAGTTAATAAAAATGGATGTAGAGTGGAAATAATGGATGTAGAGTGGATAAAATGGATGTAGAGTGGATAAAATGTATGTAGAGTTCATAAAAATGGATGTAGAGTGGATAAAATTGATGTAGAGCGGATAAAATGGATGTAGAGTGGATAAAATGGATGTAGAGTGGATAAAATGGATGTAGAGTTGATAAAAATGGATGTAGAGTGGATAAAAATGGATGTAGAGTGGATAAAATGGATGTAGAGTGGATAAAACGGATGTAGAGTGGATAAAAAAGGATGTAGAGGGGATAAAATGGATGTAGAGTGGATAAAATTGATGTAGAGTGGATAAAAATAGATGTAGAGTGGATAAAATGGATGTAGAGTGGATAAAACGGATGTAGAGTGGATAAAAAAGGATGTAGAGGGGATAAAATGGATGTAGAGTGGATAAAATTGATGTAGAGTTAATAAAAATGGATGTAGAGTGGAAAAAATGGATGTAGAGTGGATAAAAATGGATGTAGAGTGGATAAAATGGATGTAGAGTTGATAACAATGGATGTAGAGTGGATAAAATGAATGTAGAGTAGATACAATGGATGTAGAGTGGATAAAATGGATGTAGAGTTGATAAAATGGATGTAAAGTGGATAAAATGGATGTAGAGTTAATAAAAATGGATGTTGAGTGGAAATAATGGATGTAGAGAGGATAAAATGGATGTAGAGTGGATAAAAATGGATGTAGAGTGGATAAAATGGATGTAGAGTGGATAAAACGGATGTAGAGTGGATAAAAAAGGATGTAGAGGGGATAAAATGGATGTAGAGTGGATAAAATTGATGTAGAGTGGATAAAAATAGATGTAGAGTGGATAAAATGGATGTAGAGTGGATAAAACGGATGTAGAGTGGATAAAAAAGGATGTAGAGGGGATAAAATGGATGTAGAGTGGATAAAATTGATGTAGAGTTAATAAAAATGGATGTAGAGTGGACAAAATGGATGTAGAGTGGATAAAAATGGATGTAGAGTGGATAAAATGGATGTAGAGTTGATAACAATGGATGTAGAGTGGATAAAATGAATGTAGAGTAGATACAATGGATGTAGAGTGGATAAAATGGATGTAGAGTTGATAAAATGGATGTAAAGTGGATAAAATGGATGTAGAGTTAATAAAAATGGATGTTGAGTGGAAATAATGGATGTAGAGAGGATAAAATGGATGTAGAGTGGATAAAATGTATGTAGAGTTCATAAAAATGGATGTAGAGTGGATAAAATTGATGTAGAGCGGATAAAATGGATGTAGAGTGGATAAAATGGATGTGGAGTGGATAACAATGGATGTAGAGTGGATAAAATGGATGTAGAGTTGATAAAAATGGATGTAGAGTGGATAAAATGGATGTAGAGTTGATAAAATGGATGTAAAGTGGATAAAATGGATGTAGAGTTAATAAAAATGGATGTAGAGTGGACAAAATGGATGTAGAGTGGATAAAAATGGATGTAGAGAGGATAAAATTGATGTAGAGCGGATAAAATGGATGTAGAGTGGATAAAATGGATGTGGAGTGGATAACAATGGATGTAGAGTGGATAAAATTGATGTAGAGCGGATAAAATGGATGTAGAGTGGATAAAATGGATGTGGAGTGGATAACAATGGATGTAGAGTGGATAAAATGGATGTAGAGTTGATAAAAATGGATGTAGAGTGGATAAAATGGATGTAGAGTTGATAAAATGGATGTAAAGTGGATAAAATGGATGTAGAGTTAATAAAAATGGATGTAGAGTGGATAAAATGGATGTAGAGTGGATAAAAATGGATGTAGAGAGGATAAAATTGATGTAGAGCGGATAAAATGGATGTAGACTGGATAAAATGGATGTGGAGTGGATAACAATGGATGTAGAGTGGATAAAATGGATGTAGAGTTGATAAAAATGGATGTAGAGTTAATAAAAATGGATGTTGAGTGGAAATAATGGATGTAGAGAGGATAAAATGGATGTAGAGTGGATAAAATGTATGTAGAGTTCATAAAAATGGATGTAGAGTGGATAAAATTGATGTAGAGCGGATAAAATGGATGTAGAGTGGATAAAATGGATGTGGAGTGGATAACAATGGATGTAGAGTGGATAAAATGGATGTAGAGTTGATAAAAATGGATGTAGAGTGGATAAAATGGATGTAGAGTTGATAAAATGGATGTAAAGTGGATAAAATGGATGTAGAGTTAATAAAAATGGATGTAGAGTATATAAAATGGATGTACAGTGGATAAAATGGATGTAGAGTTGATAACAATGGATGTAGAGTGGATAAAATGAATGTAGAGTAGATACAATGGATGTAGAGTGGATAAAATGGATGTAGAGTTGATAAAATGGATGTAAAGTGGATAAAATGGATGTAGAGTTAATAAAAATGGATGTTGAGTGGAAATAATGGATGTAGAGAGGATAAAATGGATGTAGAGTGGATAAAATGTATGTAGAGTTCATAAAAATGGATGTAGAGTGGATAAAATTGATGTAGAGCGGATAAAATGGATGTAGAGTGGATAAAATGGATGTGGAGTGGATAACAATGGATGTAGAGTGGATAAAATGGATGTAGAGTTGATAAAAATGGATGTAGAGTGGATAAAATGGATGTAGAGTTGATAAAATGGATGTAAAGTGGATAAAATGGATGTAGAGTTAATAAAAATGGATGTAGAGTGGACAAAATGGATGTAGAGTGGATAAAAATGGATGTAGAGAGGATAAAATTGATGTAGAGCGGATAAAATGGATGTAGAGTGGATAAAATGGATGTGGAGTGGATAACAATGGATGTAGAGTGGATAAAATGGATGTAGAGTTGATAAAAATGGATGCAGAGTTAATAAAAATGGATGTTGAGTGGAAATAATGGATGTAGAGAGGATAAAATGGATGTAGAGTGGATAAAATGTATGTAGAGTTCATAAAAATGGATGTAGAGTGGATAAAATTGATGTAGAGCGGATAAAATGGATGTAGAGTGGATAAAATGGATGTAGAGTGGATAAAATGGATGTAGAGTTGATAAAAATGGATGTAGAGTGGATAAAAATGGATGTAGAGTGGATAAAATGGATGTAGAGTGGATAAAACGGATGTAGAGTGGATAAAAAAGGATGTAGAGGGGATAAAATGGATGTAGAGTGGATAAAATTGATGTAGAGTGGATAAAAATAGATGTAGAGTGGATAAAATGGATGTAGAGTGGATAAAACGGATGTAGAGTGGATAAAAAAGGATGTAGAGGGGATAAAATGGATGTAGAGTGGATAAAATTGATGTAGAGTTAATAAAAATGGATGTAGAGTGGATAAAATGGATGTAGAGTGGATAAAAATGGATGTAGAGTGGATAAAATGGATGTAGAGTTGATAACAATGGATGTAGAGTGGATAAAATGAATGTAGAGTAGATACAATGGATGTAGAGTGGATAAAATGGATGTAGAGTTGATAAAATGGATGTAAAGTGGATAAAATGGATGTAGAGTTAATAAAAATGGATGTTGAGTGGAAATAATGGATGTAGAGAGGATAAAATGGATGTAGAGTGGATAAAAATGGATGTAGAGTGGATAAAATGGATGTAGAGTGGATAAAACGGATGTAGAGTGGATAAAAAAGGATGTAGAGGGGATAAAATGGATGTAGAGTGGATAAAATTGATGTAGAGTGGATAAAAATAGATGTAGAGTGGATAAAATGGATGTAGAGTGGATAAAACGGATGTAGAGTGGATAAAAAAGGATGTAGAGGGGATAAAATGGATGTAGAGTGGATAAAATTGATGTAGAGTTAATAAAAATGGATGTAGAGTGGACAAAATGGATGTAGAGTGGATAAAAATGGATGTAGAGTGGATAAAATGGATGTAGAGTTGATAACAATGGATGTAGAGTGGATAAAATGAATGTAGAGTAGATACAATGGATGTAGAGTGGATAAAATGGATGTAGAGTTGATAAAATGGATGTAAAGTGGATAAAATGGATGTAGAGTTAATAAAAATGGATGTTGAGTGGAAATAATGGATGTAGAGAGGATAAAATGGATGTAGAGTGGATAAAATGTATGTAGAGTTCATAAAAATGGATGTAGAGTGGATAAAATTGATGTAGAGCGGATAAAATGGATGTAGAGTGGATAAAATGGATGTGGAGTGGATAACAATGGATGTAGAGTGGATAAAATGGATGTAGAGTTGATAAAAATGGATGTAGAGTGGATAAAATGGATGTAGAGTTGATAAAATGGATGTAAAGTGGATAAAATGGATGTAGAGTTAATAAAAATGGATGTAGAGTGGACAAAATGGATGTAGAGTGGATAAAAATGGATGTAGAGAGGATAAAATTGATGTAGAGCGGATAAAATGGATGTAGAGTGGATAAAATGGATGTGGAGTGGATAACAATGGATGTAGAGTGGATAAAATTGATGTAGAGCGGATAAAATGGATGTAGAGTGGATAAAATGGATGTGGAGTGGATAACAATGGATGTAGAGTGGATAAAATGGATGTAGAGTTGATAAAAATGGATGTAGAGTGGATAAAATGGATGTAGAGTTGATAAAATGGATGTAAAGTGGATAAAATGGATGTAGAGTTAATAAAAATGGATGTAGAGTGGACAAAATGGATGTAGAGTGGATAAAAATGGATGTAGAGAGGATAAAATTGATGTAGAGCGGATAAAATGGATGTAGACTGGATAAAATGGATGTGGAGTGGATAACAATGGATGTAGAGTGGATAAAATGGATGTAGAGTTGATAAAAATGGATGTAGAGTTAATAAAAATGGATGTTGAGTGGAAATAATGGATGTAGAGAGGATAAAATGGATGTGGAGTGGATAACAATGGATGTAGAGTGGATAAAATGGATGTAGAGTTGATAAAAATGGATGTAGAGTGGATAAAATGGATGTAGAGTTGATAAAATGGATGTAAAGTGGATAAAATGGATGTAGAGTTAATAAAAATGGATGTAGAGTGGACAAAATGGATGTAGAGTGGATAAAAATGGATGTAGAGAGGATAAAATTGATGTAGAGCGGATAAAATGGATGTAGAGTGGATAACAATGGATGTAGAGTGGATAAAATGGATGTAGAGTTGATAAAAATGGATGTAGAGTTAATAAAAATGGATGTTGAGTGGAAATAATGGATGTAGAGAGGATAAAATGGATGTAGAGTGGATAAAATGTATGTAGAGTTCATAAAAATGGATGTAGAGTGGATAAAATTGATGTAGAGCGGATAAAATGGATGTAGAGTGGATAAAATGGATGTGGAGTGGATAACAATGGATGTAGAGTGGATAAAATGGATGTAGAGTTGATAAAAATGGATGTAGAGTGGATAAAATGGATGTAGAGTTGATAAAATGGATGTAAAGTGGATAAAATGGATGTAGAGTTAATAAAAATGGATGTAGAGTATATAAAATGGATGTAGAGTGGATAAAATGGATGTAGAGTTGATAACAATGGATGTAGAGTGGATAAAATGAATGTAGAGTAGATACAATGGATGTAGAGTGGATAAAATGGATGTAGAGTTGATAAAATGGATGTAAAGTGGATAAAATGGATGTAGAGTTAATAAAAATGGATGTTGAGTGGAAATAATGGATGTAGAGAGGATAAAATGGATGTAGAGTGGATAAAATGTATGTAGAGTTCATAAAAATGGATGTAGAGTGGATAAAATGGATGTAGAGCGGATAAAATGGATGTAGAGTGGATAAAATGGATGTGGAGTGGATAACAATGGATGTAGAGTGGATAAAATGGATGTAGAGTTGATAAAAATGAATGTAGAGTGGATAAAATGGATGTAGAGTTGATAAAATGGATGTAAAGTGGATAAAATGGATGTAGAGTTAATAAAAATGGATGTAGAGTGGACAAAATGGATGTAGAGTGGATAAAAATGGATGTAGAGAGGATAAAATTGATGTAGAGCGGATAAAATGGATGTAGAGTGGATAAAATGGATGTGGAGTGGATAACAATGGATGTAGAGTGGATAAAATGGATGTAGAGTTGATAAAAATGGATGCAGAGTTAATAAAAATGGATGTTGAGTGGAAATAATGGATGTAGAGAGGATAAAATGGATGTAGAGTGGATAAAATGTATGTAGAGTTCATAAAAATGGATGTAGAGTGGATAAAATTGATGTAGAGCGGATAAAATGGATGTAGAGTGGATAAAATGGATGTAGAGTGGATAAAATGGATGTAGAGTTGATAAAAATGGATGTAGAGTGGATAAAAATGGATGTAGAGTGGATAAAATGGATGTAGAGTGGATAAAACGGATGTAGAGTGGATAAAAAAGGATGTAGAGGGGATAAAATGGATGTAGAGTGGATAAAATTGATGTAGAGTGGATAAAAATAGATGTAGAGTGGATAAAATGGATGTAGAGTGGATAAAACGGATGTAGAGTGGATAAAAAAGGATGTAGAGGGGATAAAATGGATGTAGAGTGGATAAAATTGATGTAGAGTTAATAAAAATGGATGTAGAGTGGACAAAATGGATGTAGAGTGGATAAAAATGGATGTAGAGTGGATAAAATGGATGTAGAGTTGATAACAATGGATGTAGAGTGGATAAAATGAATGTAGAGTAGATACAATGGATGTAGAGTGGATAAAATGGATGTAGAGTTGATAAAATGGATGTAAAGTGGATAAAATGGATGTAGAGTTAATAAAAATGGATGTTGAGTGGAAATAATGGATGTAGAGTGGATAAAATGGATGTAGAGTGGATAAAATGTATGTAGAGTTCATAAAAATGGATGTAGAGTGGATAAAATTGATGTAGAGCGGATAAAATGGATGTAGAGTGGATAAAATGGATGTGGAGTGGATAACAATGGATGTAGAGTGGATAAAATGGATGTAGAGTTGATAAAAATGGATGTAGAGTGGATAAAATGGATGTAGAGTTGATAAAATGGATGTAAAGTGGATAAAATGGATGTAGAGTTAATAAAAATGGATGTAGAGTGGACAAAATGGATGTAGAGTGGATAAAAATGGATGTAGAGAGGATAAAATTGATGTAGAGCGGATAAAATGGATGTAGAGTGGATAAAATGGATGTGGAGTGGATAACAATGGATGTAGAGTGGATAAAATGGATGTAGAGTTGATAAAAATGGATGTAGAGTTAATAAAAATGGATGTTGAGTGGAAATAATGGATGTAGAGAGGATAAAATGGATGTAGAGTGGATAAAATGTATGTAGAGTTCATAAAAATGGATGTAGAGTGGATAAAATTGATGTAGAGCGGATAAAATGGATGTAGAGTGGATAAAATGGATGTGGAGTGGATAACAATGGATGTAGAGTGGATAAAATGGATGTAGAGTTGATAAAAATGGATGTAGAGTGGATAAAATGGATGTAGAGTTGATAAAATGGATGTAAAGTGGATAAAATGGATGTAGAGTTAATAAAAATGGATGTAGAGTATATAAAATGGATGTAGAGTGGATAAAATGGATGTAGAGTTGATAACAATGGATGTAGAGTGGATAAAATGAATGTAGAGTAGATACAATGGATGTAGAGTGGATAAAATGGATGTAGAGTTGATAAAATGGATGTAAAGTGGATAAAATGGATGTAGAGTTAATAAAAATGGATGTTGAGTGGAAATAATGGATGTAGAGAGGATAAAATGGATGTAGAGTGGATAAAATGTATGTAGAGTTCATAAAAATGGATGTAGAGTGGATAAAATTGATGTAGAGCGGATAAAATGGATGTAGAGTGGATAAAATGGATGTGGAGTGGATAACAATGGATGTAGAGTGGATAAAATGGATGTAGAGTTGATAAAAATGGATGTAGAGTGGATAAAATGGATGTAGAGTTGATAAAATGGATGTAAAGTGGATAAAATGGATGTAGAGTTAATAAAAATGGATGTAGAGTGGACAAAATGGATGTAGAGTGGATAAAAATGGATGTAGAGTGGATAAAATTGATGTAGAGCGGATAAAATGGATGTAGAGTGGATAAAATGGATGTGGAGTGGATAACAATGGATGTAGAGTGGATAAAATGGATGTAGAGTTGATAAAAATGGATGCAGAGTTAATAAAAATGGATGTTGAGTGGAAATAATGGATGTAGAGAGGATAAAATGGATGTAGAGTGGATAAAATGTATGTAGAGTTCATAAAAATGGATGTAGAGTGGATAAAATTGATGTAGAGCGGATAAAATGGATGTAGAGTGGATAAAATGGATGTAGAGTGGATAAAATGGATGTAGAGTTGATAAAAATGGATGTAGAGTGGATAAAAATGGATGTAGAGTGGATAAAATGGATGTAGAGTGGATAAAACGGATGTAGAGTGGATAAAAAAGGATGTAGAGGGGATAAAATGGATGTAGAGTGGATAAAATTGATGTAGAGTGGATAAAAATAGATGTAGAGTGGATAAAATGGATGTAGAGTGGATAAAACGGATGTAGAGTGGATAAAAAAGGATGTAGAGGGGATAAAATGGATGTAGAGTGGATAAAATTGATGTAGAGTTAATAAAAATGGATGTAGAGTGGACAAAATGGATGTAGAGTGGATAAAAATGGATGTAGAGTGGATAAAATGGATGTAGAGTTGATAACAATGGATGTAGAGTGGATAAAATGAATGTAGAGTAGATACAATGGATGTAGAGTGGATAAAATGGATGTAGAGTTGATAAAATGGATGTAAAGTGGATAAAATGGATGTAGAGTTAATAAAAATGGATGTTGAGTGGAAATAATGGATGTAGAGAGGATAAAATGGATGTAGAGTGGATAAAATGTATGTAGAGTTCATAAAAATGGATGTAGAGTGGATAAAATTGATGTAGAGCGGATAAAATGGATGTAGAGTGGATAAAATGGATGTGGAGTGGATAACAATGGATGTAGAGTGGATAAAATGGATGTAGAGTTGATAAAAATGGATGTAGAGTGGATAAAATGGATGTAGAGTTGATAAAATGGATGTAAAGTGGATAAAATGGATGTAGAGTTAATAAAAATGGATGTAGAGTGGACAAAATGGATGTAGAGTGGATAAAAATGGATGTAGAGAGGATAAAATTGATGTAGAGCGGATAAAATGGATGTAGACTGGATAAAATGGATGTGGAGTGGATAACAATGGATGTAGAGTGGATAAAATGGATGTAGAGTTGATAAAAATGGATGTAGAGTGGATAAAATGGATGTAGAGTTGATAAAATGGATGTAAAGTGGATAAAATGGATGTAGAGTTAATAAAAATGGATGTAGAGTGGACAAAATGGATGTAGAGTGGATAAAAATGGATGTAGAGAGGATAAAATTGATGTAGAGCGGATAAAATGGATGTAGAGTGGATAACAATGGATGTAGAGTGGATAAAATGGATGTAGAGTTGATAAAAATGGATGTAGAGTTAATAAAAATGGATGTTGAGTGGAAATAATGGATGTAGAGAGGATAAAATGGATGTAGAGTGGATAAAATGTATGTAGAGTTCATAAAAATGGATGTAGAGTGGATAAAATTGATGTAGAGCGGATAAAATGGATGTAGAGTGGATAAAATGGATGTAGAGTGGATAAAATGGATGTAGAGTTGATAAAAATGGATGTAGAGTGGATAAAAATGGATGTAGAGTGGATAAAATGGATGTAGAGTGGATAAAACGGATGTAGAGTGGATAAAAAAGGATGTAGAGGGGATAAAATGGATGTAGAGTGGATAAAATTGATGTAGAGTGGATAAAATGGATGTAGAGTGGATAAAAATGGATGTAGAGTGGATAAAATGGATGTAGAGTGGGTAAAATAGATGTAGAGTGGATAAAATGGATGTAGAGTTGATAAAAATGGATGTAGAGTGGATAAAATGGATGTAGAGCGGATAAAATGGATGTAGAGTGGATAAAATGGATGTAGAGTGGATAAAATTGATGTAGAGTGGATAAAATTGATGTAGAGTGGATAAAATTGATGTAGAGTGGATAAAATAGATGTAGAGTGGATAAAAATGGATGTAGAGAGGATAAAATGGATGTAGAGTGGATAAAAATGGATGTAGAGTGGATAAAATGGATGTAGAGTGGATAAAATGGATGTAGAGTGGATAAAAATGGATGTAGAGTGGATAAAATGGATGTAGAGTGGATAAAATGGATGTAGAGTGGATGAAATGGATGTAGAGTTGATAAAAATGGATGTAGAGTGGATAAAATGAATGTAGAGTAGATAAAATGGATGTAGAGTGGATAAAATGGATGTAGAGTTGATAAAATGGATGTAAAGTGGATAAAATGGATGTAGAGTTAATAAAAATGGATGTAGAGTGGAAATAATGGATGTAGAGAGGATAAAATGGATGTAGAGTGGATAAAATGGATGTAGAGTGGATAAAAATGGATGTAGAGTATATAAAATGGATGTAGAGTATATAAAATGGATGTAGAGTGGATAAAAATGGATGTAGAGTTGATAAAAATGGATGTAGAGTGGACAAAATAGATGTAGAGTGGATAAAAATGGATGTAAAGTGGTATAAAATGGATGTAGAGTGGATAAAAATGGATGTAGAGTGGATAAAAATGGATGTAGAGAGGATAAAATGGATGTAGAGTGGATAAAAATGGATGTAGAGTGGATAAAATGGATGTAGAGTGGATAAAATGGATGTAGAGTGGATAAAATGGATGTAGAGTGGGTAAAATAGATGTAGAGTGGATAAAATGGATGTAGAGTTGATAAAAATGGATGTAGAGTGGACAAAATGGATGTAGAGTGGATAAAATGGATGTAGAGTTGATAAAAATGGATGTAGAGTTAATAAAAATGGATGTAGAGTGGACAAAATAGATGTAGAGTGGATAAAATGGATGTAGAGTTGATAAAAATGGATGTAGAGTGGACAAAATAGATGTAGAGTGGATAAAAATGGATGTAGAGTGGTATAAAATGGATGTAGAGTGGATAAAAATGGATGTAGAGTGGATAAAAATGGATGTAGAGAGGATAAAATGGATGTAGAGTGGATAAAATGGATGTAGAGTGGGTAAAAAAGATGTAGAGTGGATAAAATGGATGTAGAGTTGATAAAAATGGATGTAGAGTGGACAAAATGGATGTAGAGTGGATAAAGTGGATGTAGAGTTGATAAAAATGGATGTAGAGTGGACAAAATGGATGTAGAGTGGATAAAAATGGATGTAGAGAGGATAAAATTGATGTGGAGTGGATAACAATGGATGTAGAGTGGATAAAATGGATGTAGAGTTGATAAAAATGGATGTAGAGTTAATAAAAATGGATGTAGAGTGGACAAAATGGATGTAGAGTGGATAAAAATGGATGTAGAGTGGATAAAATGGATGTAGAGTTGATAACAATGGATGTAGAGTGGATAAAATGAATGTAGAGTAGATACAATGGATGTAGAGTGGATAAAATGGATGTAGAGTGGATAAAATGGATGTAGAGTGGATAAAATGGATGTAGAGTTAATAAAAATGGATGTTGAGTGGAAATAATGGATGTAGAGAGGATAAAATGGATGTAGAGTGGATAAAATGTATGTAGAGTTCATAAAAATGGATGTAGAGTGGATAAAATTGATGTAGAGCGGATAAAATGGATGTAGAGTGGATAAAATGGATGTGGAGTGGATAACAATGGATGTAGAGTGGATAAAAATGGATGTAGAGTTAATAAAAATGGATGTAGAGTGGACAAAATAGATGTAGAGTGGATAAAAATGGATGTAGAGTGGTATAAAATGGATGTAGAGTGGATAAAAATGGATGTAGAGTGGATAAAATGGATGTAGAGTGGATAAAATGGATGTAGAGTGGATAAAATGGATGTAGAGTGGATAAAATGGATGTAGAGTGGATAAAATGGATGTATAGTGGATAAAAAAGGATGTAGAGGGGATAAAATGGATGTAGAGTGGATAACAATGGATGTAGAGTGGATAAAATAAATGTAGAGTAGATACAATGGATGTAGAGTGGATAAAATGGATGTAGAGTTGATAAAATGGATGTAAAGTGGATAAAATGGATGTAGAGTTAATAAAAATGGATGTTGAGTGGAAATAATGGATCTAGAGAGGATAAAATGGATGTAGAGTGGATAAAATGTATGTAGAGTTCATAAAAATGGATGTAGAGTGGATAAAATTGATGTAGAGCGGATAAAATGGATGCAGAGTGGTATAAAATGGATGTAGAGTGGATAAAAATGGATGTAGAGTGGATAAAAATGGATGTAGAGTGGATAAAAATGGATGTAGAGTGGATAAAAATGGATGTAGAGTTAATAAAAATGGATGTAGAGTGGACAAAATAGATGTAGAGTGGATAAAAATGGATGTAGAGTGGTATAAAATGGATGTAGAGTGGATAAAAATGGATGTAGAGTGGATAAAAATGGATGTAGAGAGGATAAAATGGATGTAGAGTGGATAAAATGGATGTAGAGTTGATAAAAATGGATGTAGAGTGGACAAAATGGATGTAGAGTGGATAAAGTGGATGTAGAGTTGATAAAAATGGATGTAGAGTGGACAAAATGGATGTAGAGTGGATAAAAATGGATGTAGAGAGGATAAAATTGATGTAGAGCGGATAAAATGGATGTAGAGTGGATAAAATGGATGTGGAGTTGATAACAATGGATGTAGAGTGGATAAAATGGATGTAGAGTATATAAAATGGATGTAGAGTGGATAAAAATGGATGTAGAGTGGATAAAATGGATGTAGAGTGGATAAAAATAGATGTAGAGTGGATAAAATGGATGTAGAGTATATAAAATGGATGTAGAGTGGATAAAAATGGATGTAGAGTGGATAAAATGGATGTAGAGTGGATAAAAATAGATGTAGAGTGGATAAAATGGATGTAGAGTGGATAAAACGGATGTAGAGTGGATAAAAAAGGATGTAGAGGGGATAAAATGGATGCAGAGTGGATAAAATTGATGTAGAGCGGATAAAATGGATGTTGAGTGGATAAAATGGATGTAGAGTGGATAAAATGGATGTAGAGTGGATAAAACGGATGTAGAGTGGATAAAAAAGGATGTAGAGGGGATAAAATGGATGTAGAGTGGATAAAATTGATGTAGAGTGGATAAAATGGATGTAGAGTGGATAAAAATGGATGTAGAGTGGATAAAATGGATGTAGAGTGGGTAAAATAGATGTAGAGTGGATAAAATGGATGTAGAGTTGATAAAAATGGATGTAGAGTGGACAAAATGGATGTAGAGCGGATAAAATGGATGTAGAGTGGATAAAATGGATGTAGAGTGGATAAAATTGATGTAGAGTGGATAAAATTGATGTAGAGTGGATAAAATGGATGTAGAGTGGATAAAATGGATGTAGAGTGGATAAAAATGGATGTAGAGAGGATAAAATGGATGTAGAGTGGATAAAAATGGATGTAGAGTGGATAAAATGGATGTAGAGTTGATAAAAATGGATGTAGAGTGGATAAAATGAATGAAGAGTAAATAAAATGGATGTAGAGTGGATAAAATGGATGTAGAGTGGATAAAATGGATGTAGAGTGGATAAAATGGATGTAGAGTGGATAAAATTGATGTAGAGTGGATAAAATTGATGTAGAGTGGATAAAATGGATGTAGAGTGGATAAAATGGATGTAGAGTGGATAAAAATGGATGTAGAGAGGATAAAATGGATGTAGAGTGGACAAAATGGATGTAGAGCGGATAAAATGGATGTAGAGTGGATAAAATGGATGTAGAGTGGATAAAATTGATGTAGAGTGGATAAAATTGATGTAGAGTGGATAAAATGGATGTAGAGTGGATAAAATGGATGTAGAGTGGATAAAAATGGATGTAAAGTGGATAAAATGGATGTAGAGTTAATAAAAATGGATGTAGAGTGGAAATAATGGATGTAGAGAGGATAAAATGGATGTAGAGTGGATAAAATGGATGTAGAGTGGATAAAAATGGATGTAGAGTATATAAAATGGATGTAGAGTATATAAAATGGATGTAGAGTGGATAAAAATGGATGTAGAGTGGATAAAATGGATGTAGTGTGGATAAAAATAGATGTAGAGTGGATAAAATGGATGTAGAGTGGATAAAACGGATGTAGAGTGGATAAAAAAGGATGTAGAGGGGATAAAATGGATGTAGAGTGGATAAAATTGATGTAGAGCGGATAAAATGGATGTAGAGTGGATAAAATGGATGTAGAGTTGATAACAATGGATGTAGAGTGGATAAAATGGATGTAGAGTTGATAAAAATGGATGTAGAGTGGATAAAAATGGATGTAGAGTGGATAAAATGGATGTAGAGTGGATAAAACGGATGTAGAGTGTATATAAAAAGATGTAGAGGGGATAAAATGGATGTAGAGTGGATAAAATTGATGTAGAGTGGATAAAATGGATGTAGAGTGGATAAAAATGGATGTAGAGTGGATAAAATGGATGTAGAGTGGGTAAAATAGATGTAGAGTGAATAAAATGGATGTAGAGTTGATAAAAATGGATGTAGAGTGGACAAAATGGATGTAGAGCGGATAAAATGGATGTAGAGTGGATAAAATGGATGTAGAGTGGATAAAATTGATGTAGAGTGGATAAAATTGATGTAGAGAGGATAAAATGGATGTAGAGTGGATAAAAATGGATGTAGAGTGGATAAAATGGATGTAGAGTGGATAAAATGGATGTAGAGTGGATGAAATGGATGTAGAGTTGATAAAAATGGATGTAGAGTGGATAAAATGAATGTAGAGTAGATAAAATGGATGTAGAGTGGATAAAATGGATGTAGAGTTGATAAAATGGATGTAAAGTGGATAAAATGGATGTAGAGTTAATAAAAATGGATGTAGAGTGGATAAAATGGATGTAGAGTTCATAAAAATGGATGTAGAGTGGATAAAATTGATGTAGAGCGGATAAAATGGATGTAGAGTGGATAAAATGGATGTAGAGTGGATAAAATGGATGTAGAGTTGATAAAAATGGATGTAGAGTGGATAAAAATGGATGTAGAGTGGATAAAATGGATGTAGAGTGGATAAAACGGATGTAGAGTGGATAAAAAAGGATGTAGAGGGGATAAAATGGATGTAGAGTGGATAAAATTGATGTAGAGTGGATAAAATGGATGTAGAGTGGATAAAAATGGATGTAGAGTGGATAAAATGGTTGTAGAGTGGGTAAAATAGATGTAGAGTGGATAAAATGGATGTAGAGTTGATAAAAATGGATGTAGAGTGGACAAAATGGATGTAGAGCGGATAAAATGGATGTAGAGTGGATAAAATGGATGTAGAGTGGATAAAATTGATGTAGAGTGGATAAAATTGATGTAGAGTGGATAAAATTGATGTAGAGTGGATAAAATGGATGTAGAGTTGATAAAAATGGATGTAGAGTGGACAAAATAGATGTAGAGTGGATAAAAATGGATGTAGAGAGGATAAAATTGATGTAGAGCGGATAAAATGGATGTAGAGTGGATAAAAATAGATGTAGAGTGGATAAAATGGATGTAGAGTGGATAAAACGGATGTAGAGTGGATAAAAAAGGATGTAGAGGGGATAAAATGGATGTAGAGTGGATAAAATTGATGTAGAGTTAATAAAAATGGATGTAGAGTGGACAAAATGGATGTAGAGTGGATAAAAATGGATGTAGAGAGGATAAAATTGATGTAGAGCGGATAAAATGGATGTAGAGTGGATAAAAATAGATGTAGAGTGGATAAAATGGATGTAGAGTGGATAAAACGGATGTAGAGTGGATAAAAAAGGATGTAGAGGGGATAAAATGGATGTAGAGTGGATAAAATTGATGTAGAGTTAATAAAAATGGATGTAGAGTGGACAAAATGGATGTAGAGTTGATAAAAATGGATGTAGAGTGGATAAAATGGATGTAGAGTTGATAACAATGGATGTAGAGTGGATAAAATGAATGTAGAGTAGATACAATGGATGTAGAGTGGATAAAATGGATGTAGAGTTGATAAAATGGATGTAAAGTGGATAAAATGGATGTAGAGTTAATAAAAATGGATGTTGAGTGGAAATAATGGATGTAGAGAGGATAAAATGGATGTAGAGTGGATAAAATGTATGTAGAGTTCATAAAAATGGATGTAGAGTGGATAAAATTGATGTAGAGCGGATAAAATGGATGTAGAGTGGATAAAATGGATGTGGAGTGGATAACAATGGATGTAGAGTGGATAAAATGGATGTAGAGTTGATAAAAATGGATGTAGAGTGGATAAAATGGATGTAGAGTTGATAAAATGGATGTAAAGTGGATAAAATGGATGTAGAGTTAATAAAAATGGATGTAGAGTGGACAAAATGGATGTAGAGTGGATAAAAATGGATGTAGAGAGGATAAAATTGATGTAGAGCGGATAAAATGGATGTAGAGTGGATAACAATGGATGTAGAGTGGATAAAATGGATGTAGAGTTGATAAAAATGGATGTAGAGTTAATAAAAATGGATGTTGAGTGGAAATAATGGATGTAGAGAGGATAAAATGGATGTAGAGTGGATAAAATGGATGTAGAGTTCATAAAAATGGATGTAGAGTGGATAAAATTGATGTAGAGCGGATAAAATGGATGTAGAGTGGATAAAATGGATGTAGAGCGGATAAAATGGATGTAGAGTTGATAAAAATGGATGTAGAGTGGATAAAAATGGATGTAGAGTGGATAAAATGGATGTAGAGTGGATAAAATGGATGTAGAGTGGATAAAAAAGGATGTAGAGGGGATAAAATGGATGTAGAGTGGATAAAATTGATGTAGAGTGGATAAAATGGATGTAGAGTGGATAAAAATGGATGTAGAGTGGATAAAATGGATGTAGAGTGGGTAAAATAGATGTAGAGTGGATAAAATGGATGTAGAGTTGATAAAAATGGATGTAGAGTGGACAAAATGGATGTAGAGCGGATAAAATGGATGTAGAGTGGATAAAATGGATGTAGAGTGGATAAAATTGATGTAGAGTGGATAAAATTGATGTAGAGTGGATAAAATTGATGTAGAGTGGATAAAATGGATGTAGAGTGGATAAAAATGGATGTAGAGAGGATAAAATGGATGTAGAGTGGATAAAAATGGATGTAGAGTGGATAAAATGGATGTAGAGTGGATAAAATGGATGTAGAGTGGATAAAAATGGATGTAGAGGGGATAAAATGGATGTAGAGTGGATAAAATGGATGTAGAGTGGATGAAATGGATGTAGAGTTGATAAAAATGGATGTAGAGTGGATAAAATGAATGTAGAGTAGATAAAATGGATGTAGAGTGGATAAAATGGATGTAGAGTTGATAAAATGGATGTAAAGTGGATAAAATGGATGTGGAGTTAATAAAAATGGATGTAGAGTGGAAATAATGGATGTAGAGAGGATAAAATGGATGTAGAGTGGATAAAATGGATGTAGAGTGGATAAAAATGGATGTAGAGTATATAAAATGGATGTAGAGTGGATAAAAATGGATGTAGAGTTGATAAAAATGGATGTAGAGTGGACAAAATAGATGTAGAGTGGATAAAAATGGATGTAGAGTGGTATAAAATGGATGTAGAGTGGATAAAAATGGATGTAGAGAGGATAAAATGGATGTAGAGTGGATAAAAATGGATGTAGAGTGGATAAAATGGATGTAGAGTGGATAAAATGGATGTAGAGTGGATAAAATGGATGTAGAGTGGGTAAAATAGATGTAGAGTGGATAAAATGGATGTAGAGTTGATAAAAATGGATGTAGAGTGGATAAAATGGATGTAGAGTTGATAAAAATGGATGTAGAGTTAATAAAAATGGATGTAGAGTGGACAAAATGGATGTAGAGTGGATAAAAATGGATGTAGAGTGGATAAAATGGATGTAAAGTGGATAAAATGGATGTAGAGTTAATAAAAATGGATGTAGAGTGGATAAAATGGATGTAGAGTTCATAAAAATGGATGTAGAGTGGATAAAATTGATGTAGAGTTAATAAAAATGGATGTAGAGTGGACAAAATGGATGTAGAGTGGATAAAAATGGATGTAGAGTTGATAAAATGGATGTAAAGTGGATAAAATGGATGTAGAGTTAATAAAAATGGATGTAGAGTGGATAAAATGGATGTAGAGTTCATAAAAATGGATGTAGAGTGGATAAAATTGATGTAGAGCGGATAAAATGGATGTAGAGTGGATAAAATGGATGTAGAGTGGATAAAATGGATGTAGAGTTGATAAAAATGGATGTAGAGTGGATAAAAATGGATGTAGAGTGGATAAAATGGATGTAGAGTGGATAAAACGGATGTAGAGTGGATAAAAAAGGATGTAGAGGGGATAAAATGGATGTAGAGTGGATAAAATTGATGTAGAGTGGATAAAATGGATGTAGAGTGGATAAAAATGGATGTAGAGTGGATAAAATGGTTGTAGAGTGGGTAAAATAGATGTAGAGTGGATAAAATGGATGTAGAGTTGATAAAAATGGATGTAGAGTGGACAAAATGGATGTAGAGCGGATAAAATGGATGTAGAGTGGATAAAATGGATGTAGAGTGGATAAAATTGATGTAGAGTGGATAAAATTGATGTAGAGTGGATAAAATTGATGTAGAGTGGATAAAATGGATGTAGAGTTGATAAAAATGGATGTAGAGTGGACAAAATAGATGTAGAGTGGATAAAAATGGATGTAGAGAGGATAAAATTGATGTAGAGCGGATAAAATGGATGTAGAGTGGATAAAAATAGATGTAGAGTGGATAAAATGGATGTAGAGTGGATAAAACGGATGTAGAGTGGATAAAAAAGGATGTAGAGGGGATAAAATGGATGTAGAGTGGATAAAATTGATGTAGAGTTAATAAAAATGGATGTAGAGTGGACAAAATGGATGTAGAGTGGATAAAAATGGATGTAGAGAGGATAAAATTGATGTAGAGCGGATAAAATGGATGTAGAGTGGATAAAAATAGATGTAGAGTGGATAAAATGGATGTAGAGTGGATAAAACGGATGTAGAGTGGATAAAAAAGGATGTAGAGGGGATAAAATGGATGTAGAGTGGATAAAATTGATGTAGAGTTAATAAAAATGGATGTAGAGTGGACAAAATGGATGTAGAGTGGATAAAAATGGATGTAGAGTGGATAAAATGGATGTAGAGTTGATAACAATGGATGTAGAGTGGATAAAATGAATGTAGAGTAGATACAATGGATGTAGAGTGGATAAAATGGATGTAGAGTTGATAAAATGGATGTAAAGTGGATAAAATGGATGTAGAGTTAATAAAAATGGATGTTGAGTGGAAATAATGGATGTAGAGAGGATAAAATGGATGTAGAGTGGATAAAATGTATGTAGAGTTCATAAAAATGGATGTAGAGTGGATAAAATTGATGTAGAGCGGATAAAATGGATGTAGAGTGGATAAAATGGATGTGGAGTGGATAACAATGGATGTAGAGTGGATAAAATGGATGTAGAGTGGATAAAAATGGATGTAGAGTGGATAAAATGGATGTAGAGTTGATAAAATGGATGTAAAGTGGATAAAATGGATGTAGAGTTAATAAAAATGGATGTAGAGTGGACAAAATGGATGTAGAGTGGATAAAAATGGATGTAGAGAGGATAAAATTGATGTAGAGCGGATAAAATGGATGTAGAGTGGATAACAATGGATGTAGAGTTAATAAAAATGGATGTTGAGTGGAAATAATGGATGTAGAGAGGATAAAATGGATGTAGAGTGGATAAAATGTATGTAGAGTTCATAAAAATGGATGTAGAGTGGATAAAATTGATGTAGAGCGGATAAAATGGATGTAGAGTGGATAAAATGGATGTAGAGCGGATAAAATGGATGTAGAGTTGATAAAAATGGATGTAGAGTGGATAAAAATGGATGTAGAGTGGATAAAATGGATGTAGAGTGGATAAAACGGATGTAGAGTGGATAAAAAAGGATGTAGAGGGGATAAAATGGATGTAGAGTGGATAAAATTGATGTAGAGTGGATAAAATGGATGTAGAGTGGATAAAAATGGATGTAGAGTGGATAAAATGGATGTAGAGTGGGTAAAATAGATGTAGAGTGGATAAAATGGATGTAGAGTTGATAAAAATGGATGTAGAGTGGACAAAATGGATGTAGAGCGGATAAAATGGATGTAGAGTGGATAAAATGGATGTAGAGTGGATAAAATTGATGTAGAGTGGATAAAATTGATGTAGAGTGGATAAAATGGATGTAGAGTGGATAAAAATGGATGTAGAGAGGATAAAATGGATGTAGAGTGGATAAAAATGGATGTAGAGTGGATAAAATGGATGTAGAGTGGATAAAATGGATGTAGAGTGGATAAAAATGGATGTAGAGGGGATAAAATGGATGTAGAGTGGATAAAATGGATGTAGAGTGGATGAAATGGATGTAGAGTTGATAAAAATGGATGTAGAGTGGATAAAATGAATGTAGAGTAGATAAAATGGATGTAGAGTGGATAAAATGGATGTAGAGTTGATAAAATGGATGTAAAGTGGATAGAATGGATGTAGAGTTAATAAAAATGGATGTAGAGTGGAAATAATGGATGTAGAGAGGATAAAATGGATGTAGAGTGGATAAAATGGATGTAGAGTGGATAAAAATGGATGTAGAGTATATAAAATGGATGTAGAGTATATAAAATGGATGTAGAGTGGATAAAAATGGATGTAGAGTTGATAAAAATGGATGTAGAGTGGACAAAATAGATGTAGAGTGGATAAAAATGGATGTAGAGTGGTATAAAATGGATGTAGAGTGGATAAAAATGGATGTAGAGAGGATAAAATGGATGTAGAGTGGATAAAAATGGATGTAGAGTGGATAAAATGGATGTAGAGTGGATAAAATGGATGTAGAGTGGATAAAATGGATGTAGAGTGGGTAAAATAGATGTAGAGTGGATAAAATGGATGTAGAGTTGATAAAAATGGATGTAGAGTGGATAAAATGGATGTAGAGTTGATAAAAATGGATGTAGAGTTAATAAAAATGGATGTAGAGTGGACAAAATAGATGTAGAGTGGATAAAATGGATGTAGAGTTGATAAAAATGGATGTAGAGTGGACAAAATAGATGTAGAGTGGATAAAAATGGATGTAGAGTGGTATAAAATGGATGTAGAGTGGATAAAAATGGATGTAGAGTGGATAAAAATGGATGTAGAGAGGATAAAATGGATGTAGAGTGGATAAAATGGATGTAGAGTGGGTAAAATAGATGTAGAGTGGATAAAATGGATGTAGAGTTGATAAAAATGGATGTAGAGTGGACAAAATGGATGTAGAGTGGATAAAGTGGATGTAGAGTTGATAAAAATGGATGTAGAGTGGACAAAATGGATGTAGAGTGGATAAAAATGGATGTAGAGAGGATAAAATTGATGTAGAGCGGATAAAATGGATGTAGAGTGGATAAAATGGATGTGGAGTGGATAACAATGGATGTAGAGTGGATAAAATGGATGTAGAGTTGATAAAAATGGATGTAGAGTTAATAAAAATGGATGTAGAGTGGACAAAATGGATGTAGAGTGGATAAAAATGGATGTAGAGTGGATAAAATGGATGTAGAGTTGATAAAATGGATGTAAAGTGGATAAAATGGATGTAGAGTTAATAAAAATGGATGTTGAGTGGAAATAATGGACGTAGAGAGGATAAAATGGATGTAGAGTGGATAAAAATGGATGTAGAGTGGATAAAAATGGATGTAGAGAGGATAAAATGGATGTAGAGTGGATAAAAATGGATGTAGAGTGGATAAAATGGATGTAGAGTGGATAAAATGGATGTAGAGTGGATAAAATGGATGTAGAGTGGGTAAAATAGATGTAGAGTGGATAAAATGGATGTAGAGTTGATAAAATGGATGTAAAGTGGATAAAATGGATGTAGAGTTAATAAAAATGGATGTTGAGTGGAAATAATGGATGTAGAGAGGATAAAATGGATGTAGAGTGGATAAAATGTATGTAGAGTTCATAAAAATGGATGTAGAGTGGATAAAATTGATGTAGAGCGGATAAAATGGATGTAGAGTGGATAAAATGGATGTGGAGTGGATAACAATGGATGTAGAGTGGATAAAATGGATGTAGAGTTGATAAAAATGGATGTAGAGTGGATAAAATGGATGTAGAGTTGATAAAATGGATGTAAAGTGGATAAAATGGATGTAGAGTTAATAAAAATGGATGTAGAGTGGACAAAATGGATGTAGAGTGGATAAAAATGGATGTAGAGAGGATAAAATTGATGTAGAGCGGATAAAATGGATGTAGAGTGGATAACAATGGATGTAGAGTGGATAAAATGGATGTAGAGTTGATAAAAATGGATGTAGAGTTAATAAAAATGGATGTTGAGTGGAAATAATGGATGTAGAGAGGATAAAATGGATGTAGAGTGGATAAAATGTATGTAGAGTTCATAAAAATGGATGTAGAGTGGATAAAATTGATGTAGAGCGGATAAAATGGATGTAGAGTGGATAAAATGGATGTAGAGCGGATAAAATGGATGTAGAGTTGATAAAAATGGATGTAGAGTGGATAAAAATGGATGTAGAGTGGATAAAATGGATGTAGAGTGGATAAAACGGATGTAGAGTGGATAAAAAAGGATGTAGAGGGGATAAAATGGATGTAGAGTGGATAAAATTGATGTAGAGTGGATAAAATGGATGTAGAGTGGATAAAAATGGATGTAGAGTGGATAAAATGGATGTAGAGTGGGTAAAATAGATGTAGAGTGGATAAAATGGATGTAGAGTTGATAAAAATGGATGTAGAGTGGACAAAATGGATGTAGAGTGGATAAAAAAGGATGTAGAGGGGATAAAATGGATGTAGAGTGGATAAAATTGATGTAGAGTGGATAAAATGGATGTAGAGTGGATAAAAATGGATGTAGAGTGGATAAAATGGATGTAGAGTGGGTAAAATAGATGTAGAGTGGATAAAATGGATGTAGAGTTGATAAAAATGGATGTAGAGTGGACAAAATGGATGTAGAGTTAATAAAAATGGATGTAGAGTGGAAATAATGGATGTAGAGAGGATAAAATGGATGTAGAGTGGATAAAATGGATGTAGAGTGGATAAAAATGGATGTAGAGTATATAAAATGGATGTAGAGTATATAAAATGGATGTAGAGTGGATAAAAATGGATGTAGAGTTGATAAAAATGGATGTAGAGTGGACAAAATAGATGTAGAGTGGATAAAATGGATGTAGAGTGGATAAAATGGATGTAGAGTGGATAAAATGGATGTAGAGAGGATAAAATGGATGTAGAGTGGATAAAAATGGATGTAGAGTGGATAAAATGGATGTAGAGTGGATAAAATGGATGTAGAGTGGATAAAATGGATGTAGAGTGGGTAAAATAGATGTAGAGTGGATAAAATGGATGTAGAGTTGATAAAAATGGATGTAGAGTGGACAAAATGGATGTAGAGTGGATAAAATGGATGTAGAGTTGATAAAAATGGATGTAGAGTTAATAAAAATGGATGTAGAGTGGACAAAATAGATGTAGAGTGGATAAAATGGATGTAGAGTTGATAAAAATGGATGTAGAGTGGACAAAATAGATGTAGAGTGGATAAAAATGGATGTAGAGTGGTATAAAATGGATGTAGAGTGGATAAAAATGGATGTAGAGTGGATAAAAATGGATGTAGAGAGGATAAAATGGATGTAGAGTGGATAAAATGGATGTAGAGTGGGTAAAATAGATGTAGAGTGGATAAAATGGATGTAGAGTTGATAAAAATGGATGTAGAGTGGACAAAATGGATGTAGAGTGGATAAAGTGGATGTAGAGTTGATAAAAATGGATGTAGAGTGGATAAAATTGATGTAGAGTGGATAAAATTGATGTAGAGTGGATAAAATGGATGTAGAGTGGATAAAAATGGATGTAGAGAGGATAAAATGGATGTAGAGTGGATAAAAATGGATGTAGAGTGGATAAAATGGATGTAGAGTGGATAAAATGGATGTAGAGTGGATAAAAATGGATGTAGAGGGGATAAAATGGATGTAGAGTGGATAAAATGGATGTAGAGTGGATGAAATGGATGTAGAGTTGATAAAAATGGATGTAGAGTGGATAAAATGAATGTAGAGTAGATAAAATGGATGTAGAGTGGATAAAATGGATGTAGAGTTGATAAAATGGATGTAAAGTGGATAAAATGGATGTAGAGTTAATAAAAATGGATGTAGAGTGGAAATAATGGATGTAGAGAGGATAAAATGGATGTAGAGTGGATAAAATGGATGTAGAGTGGATAAAAATGGATGTAGAGTATATAAAATGGATGTAGAGTATATAAAATGGATGTAGAGTGGATAAAAATGGATGTAGAGTTGATAAAAATGGATGTAGAGTGGACAAAATAGATGTAGAGTGGATAAAAATGGATGTAGAGTGGTATAAAATGGATGTAGAGTGGATAAAAATGGATGTAGAGAGGATAAAATGGATGTAGAGTGGATAAAAATGGATGTAGAGTGGATAAAATGGATGTAGAGTGGATAAAATGGATGTAGAGTGGATAAAATGGATGTAGAGTGGGTAAAATAGATGTAGAGTGGATAAAATGGATGTAGAGTTGATAAAAATGGATGTAGAGTGGATAAAATGGATGTAGAGTTGATAAAAATGGATGTAGAGTTAATAAAAATGGATGTAGAGTGGACAAAATAGATGTAGAGTGGATAAAATGGATGTAGAGTTGATAAAAATGGATGTAGAGTGGACAAAATAGATGTAGAGTGGATAAAAATGGATGTAGAGTGGTATAAAATGGATGTAGAGTGGATAAAAATGGATGTAGAGTGGATAAAAATGGATGTAGAGAGGATAAAATGGATGTAGAGTGGATAAAATGGATGTAGAGTGGGTAAAATAGATGTAGAGTGGATAAAATGGATGTAGAGTTGATAAAAATGGATGTAGAGTGGACAAAATGGATGTAGAGTGGATAAAGTGGATGTAGAGTTGATAAAAATGGATGTAGAGTGGACAAAATGGATGTAGAGTGGATAAAAATGGATGTAGAGAGGATAAAATTGATGTAGAGCGGATAAAATGGATGTAGAGTGGATAAAATGGATGTGGAGTGGATAACAATGGATGTAGAGTGGATAAAATGGATGTAGAGTTGATAAAAATGGATGTAGAGTTAATAAAAATGGATGTAGAGTGGACAAAATGGATGTAGAGTGGATAAAAATGGATGTAGAGTGGATAAAATGGATGTAGAGTTGATAACAATGGATGTAGAGTGGATAAAATGAATGTAGAGTAGATACAATGGATGTAGAGTGGATAAAATGGATGTAGAGTTGATAAAATGGATGTAAAGTGGATAAAATGGATGTAGAGTTAATAAAAATGGATGTTGAGTGGAAATAATGGACGTAGAGAGGATAAAATGGATGTAGAGTGGATAAAAATGGATGTAGAGTGGATAAAAATGGATGTAGAGTGGATAAAATGGATGTAGAGTGGATAAAAATGGATGTAGAGTGGATAAAATGGATGTAGAGTGGATAAAATGGATGTAGAGTGGATAAAATGGATGTAGAGTGGGTAAAATAGATGTAGAGTGGATAAAATGGATGTAGAGTTGATAAAATGGATGTAAAGTGGATAAAATGGATGTAGAGTTAATAAAAATGGATGTTGAGTGGAAATAATGGATGTAGAGAGGATAAAATGGATGTAGAGTGGATAAAATGTATGTAGAGTTCATAAAAATGGATGTAGAGTGGATAAAATTGATTTAGAGCGGATAAAATGGATGTAGAGTGGATAAAATGGATGTGGAGTGGATAACAATGGATGTAGAGTGGATAAAATGGATGTAGAGTTGATAAAAATGGATGTAGAGTGGATAAAATGGATGTAGAGTTGATAAAATGGATGTAAAGTGGATAAAATGGATGTAGAGTTAATAAAAATGGATGTAGAGTGGACAAAATGGATGTAGAGTGGATAAAAATGGATGTAGAGAGGATAAAATTGATGTAGAGCGGATAAAATGGATGTAGAGTTGATAAAAATGGATGTAGAGTGGATAAAATGGATGTAGAGTTGATAAAAATGGATGTAGAGTTAATAAAAATGGATGTTGAGTGGAAATAATGGATGTAGAGAGGATAAAATGGATGTAGAGTGGATAAAATGTATGTAGAGTTCATAAAAATGGATGTAGAGTGGATAAAATTGATGTAGAGCGGATAAAATGGATGTAGAGTGGATAAAATGGATGTAGAGCGGATAAAATGGATGTAGAGTTGATAAAAATGGATGTAGAGTGGATAAAAATGGATGTAGAGTGGATAAAATGGATGTAGAGTGGATAAAACGGATGTAGAGTGGATAAAAAAGGATGTAGAGGGGATAAAATGGATGTAGAGTGGATAAAATTGATGTAGAGTGGATAAAATGGATGTAGAGTGGATAAAAATGGATGTAGAGTGGATAAAATGGATGTAGAGTGGGTAAAATAGATGTAGAGTGGATAAAATGGATGTAGAGTTGATAAAAATGGATGTAGAGTGGACAAAATGGATGTAGAGCGGATAAAATGGATGTAGAGTGGATAAAATGGATGTAGAGTGGATAAAATTGATGTAGAGTGGATAAAATTGATGTAGAGTGGATAAAATTGATGTAGAGTGGATAAAATGGATGTAGAGTGGATAAAAATGGATGTAGAGAGGATAAAATGGATGTAGAGTGGATAAAAATGGATGTAGAGTGGATAAAATGGATGTAGAGTGGATAAAATGGATGTAGAGTGGATAAAAATGGATGTAGAGGGGATAAAATGGATGTAGAGTGGATAAAATGGATGTAGAGTGGATGAAATGGATGTAGAGTTGATAAAAATGGATGTAGAGTGGATAAAATGAATGTAGAGTAGATAAAATGGATGTAGAGTGGATAAAATGGATGTAGAGTTGATAAAATGGATGTAAAGTGGATAAAATGGATGTAGAGTTAATAAAAATGGATGTAGAGTGGAAATAATGGATGTAGAGAGGATAAAATGGATGTAGAGTGGATAAAATGGATGTAGAGTGGATAAAAATGGATGTAGAGTATATAAAATGGATGTAGAGTATATAAAATGGATGTAGAGTGGATAAAAATGGATGTAGAGTTGATAAAAATGGATGTAGAGTGGACAAAATAGATGTAGAGTGGATAAAAATGGATGTAGAGTGGTATAAAATGGATGTAGAGTGGATAAAAATGGATGTAGAGAGGATAAAATGGATGTAGAGTGGATAAAAATGGATGTAGAGTGGATAAAATGGATGTAGAGTGGATAAAAATGGATGTAGAGAGGATAAAATGGATGTAGAGTGGATAAAATGGATGTAGAGTGGGTAAAATAGATGTAGAGTGGATAAAATGGATGTAGAGTTGATAAAAATGGATGTAGAGTGGACAAAATAGATGTAGAGTGGATAAAATGGATGTAGAGTTGATAAAAATGGATGTAGAGTGGACAAAATAGATGTAGAGTGGATAAAAATGGATGTAGAGTGGTATAAAATGGATGTAGAGTGGATAAAAATGGATGTAGAGTGGATAAAAATGGATGTAGAGAGGATAAAATGGATGTAGAGTGGATAAAATGGATGTAGAGTGGGTAAAATAGATGTAGAGTGGATAAAATGGATGTAGAGTTGATAAAAATGGATGTAGAGTGGACAAAATGGATGTAGAGTGGATAAAGTGGATGTAGAGTTGATAAAAATGGATGTAGAGTGGATAAAATTGATGTAGAGTGGATAAAATTGATGTAGAGTGGATAAAATGGATGTAGAGTGGATAAAAATGGATGTAGAGAGGATAAAATGGATGTAGAGTGGATAAAAATGGATGTAGAGTGGATAAAATGGATGTAGAGTGGATAAAATGGATGTAGAGTGGATAAAAATGGATGTAGAGGGGATAAAATGGATGTAGAGTGGATAAAATGGATGTAGAGTGGATGAAATGGATGTAGAGTTGATAAAAATGGATGTAGAGTGGATAAAATGAATGTAGAGTAGATAAAATGGATGTAGAGTGGATAAAATGGATGTAGAGTTGATAAAATGGATGTAAAGTGGATAAAATGGATGTAGAGTTAATAAAAATGGATGTAGAGTGGAAATAATGGATGTAGAGAGGATAAAATGGATGTAGAGTGGATAAAATGGATGTAGAGTTAATAAAAATGGATGTTGAGTGGAAATAATGGATGTAGAGAGGATAAAATGGATGTAGAGTGGATAAAATGTATGTAGAGTTCATAAAAATGGATGTAGAGTGGATAAAATTGATGTAGAGCGGATAAAATGGATGTAGAGTGGATAAAATGGATGTGGAGTGGATAACAATGGATGTAGAGTGGATAAAATGGATGTAGAGTTGATAAAAATGGATGTAGAGTGGATAAAATGGATGTAGAGTTGATAAAATGGATGTAAAGTGGATAAAATGGATGTAGAGTTAATAAAAATGGATGTAGAGTGGACAAAATGGATGTAGAGTGGATAAAAATGGATGTAGAGAGGATAAAATTGATGTAGAGCGGATAAAATGGATGTAGAGTGGATAACAATGGATGTAGAGTGGATAAAATGGATGTAGAGTTGATAAAAATGGATGTAGAGTTAATAAAAATGGATGTTGAGTGGAAATAATGGATGTAGAGAGGATAAAATGGATGTAGAGTGGATAAAATGTATGTAGAGTTCATAAAAATGGATGTAGAGTGGATAAAATTGATGTAGAGCGGATAAAATGGATGTAGAGTGGATAAAATGGATGTAGAGCGGATAAAATGGATGTAGAGTTGATAAAAATGGATGTAGAGTGGATAAAAATGGATGTAGAGTGGATAAAATGGATGTAGAGTGGATAAAACGGATGTAGAGTGGATAAAAAAGGATGTAGAGGGGATAAAATGGATGTAGAGTGGATAAAATTGATGTAGAGTGGATAAAATGGATGTAGAGTGGATAAAAATGGATGTAGAGTGGATAAAATGGATGTAGAGTGGGTAAAATAGATGTAGAGTGGATAAAATGGATGTAGAGTTGATAAAAATGGATGTAGAGTGGACAAAATGGATGTAGAGCGGATAAAATGGATGTAGAGTGGATAAAATGGATGTAGAGTGGATAAAATTGATGTAGAGTGGATAAAATTGATGTAGAGTGGATAAAATTGATGTAGAGTGGATAAAATGGATGTAGAGTGGATAAAAATGGATGTAGAGAGGATAAAATGGATGTAGAGTGGATAAAAATGGATGTAGAGTGGATAAAATGGATGTAGAGTGGATAAAATGGATGTAGAGTGGATAAAAATGGATGTAGAGGGGATAAAATGGATGTAGAGTGGATAAAATGGATGTAGAGTGGATGAAATGGATGTAGAGTTGATAAAAATGGATGTAGAGTGGATAAAATGAATGTAGAGTAGATAAAATGGATGTAGAGTGGATAAAATGGATGTAGAGTTGATAAAATGGATGTAAAGTGGATAAAATGGATGTAGAGTTAATAAAAATGGATGTAGAGTGGAAATAATGGATGTAGAGAGGATAAAATGGATGTAGAGTGGATAAAATGGATGTAGAGTTAATAAAAATGGATGTTGAGTGGAAATAATGGATGTAGAGAGGATAAAATGGATGTAGAGTGGATAAAATGTATGTAGAGTTCATAAAAATGGATGTAGAGTGGATAAAATTGATGTAGAGCGGATAAAATGGATGTAGAGTGGATAAAATGGATGTGGAGTGGATAACAATGGATGTAGAGTGGATAAAATGGATGTAGAGTTGATAAAAATGGATGTAGAGTGGATAAAATGGATGTAGAGTTGATAAAATGGATGTAAAGTGGATAAAATGGATGTAGAGTTAATAAAAATGGATGTAGAGTGGACAAAATGGATGTAGAGTGGATAAAAATGGATGTAGAGAGGATAAAATTGATGTAGAGCGGATAAAATGGATGTAGAGTGGATAACAATGGATGTAGAGTGGATAAAATGGATGTAGAGTTGATAAAAATGGATGTAGAGTTAATAAAAATGGATGTTGAGTGGAAATAATGGATGTAGAGAGGATAAAATGGATGTAGAGTGGATAAAATGTATGTAGAGTTCATAAAAATGGATGTAGAGTGGATAAAATTGATGTAGAGCGGATAAAATGGATGTAGAGTGGATAAAATGGATGTAGAGCGGATAAAATGGATGTAGAGTTGATAAAAATGGATGTAGAGTGGATAAAAATGGATGTAGAGTGGATAAAATGGATGTAGAGTGGATAAAATGGATGTAGAGTGGATAAAAAAGGATGTAGAGGGGATAAAATGGATGTAGAGTGGATAAAATTGATGTAGAGTGGATAAAATGGATGTAGAGTGGATAAAAATGGATGTAGAGTGGATAAAATGGATGTAGAGTGGGTAAAATAGATGTAGAGTGGATAAAATGGATGTAGAGTTGATAAAAATGGATGTAGAGTGGACAAAATGGATGTAGAGCGGATAAAATGGATGTAGAGTGGATAAAATGGATGTAGAGTGGATAAAATTGATGTAGAGTGGATAAAATTGATGTAGAGTGGATAAAATTGATGTAGAGGGGATAAAATGGATGTAGAGTGGATAAAAATGGATGTAGAGAGGATAAAATGGATGTAGAGTGGATAAAAATGGATGTAGAGTGGATAAAATGGATGTAGAGTGGATAAAATGGATGTAGAGTGGATAAAAATGGATGTAGAGGGGATAAAATGGATGTAGAGTGGATAAAATGGATGTAGAGTGGATGAAATGGATGTAGAGTTGATAAAAATGGATGTAGAGTGGATAAAATGAATGTAGAGTAGATAAAATGGATGTAGAGTGGATAAAATGGATGTAGAGTTGATAAAATGGATGTAAAGTGGATAAAATGGATGTAGAGTTAATAAAAATGGATGTAGAGTGGAAATAATGGATGTAGAGAGGATAAAATGGATGTAGAGTGGATAAAATGGATGTAGAGTGGATAAAAATGGATGTAGAGTATATAAAATGGATGTAGAGTATATAAAATGGATGTAGAGTGGATAAAAATGGATGTAGAGTTGATAAAAATGGATGTAGAGTGGACAAAATAGATGTAGAGTGGATAAAAATGGATGTAGAGTGGTATAAAATGGATGTAGAGTGGATAAAAATGGATGTAGAGAGGATAAAATGGATGTAGAGTGGATAAAAATGGATGTAGAGTGGATAAAATGGATGTAGAGTGGATAAAAATGGATGTAGAGAGGATAAAATGGATGTAGAGTGGATAAAATGGATGTAGAGTGGGTAAAATAGATGTAGAGTGGATAAAATGGATGTAGAGTTGATAAAAATGGATGTAGAGTGGACAAAATAGATGTAGAGTGGATAAAATGGATGTAGAGTTGATAAAAATGGATGTAGAGTGGACAAAATAGATGTAGAGTGGATAAAAATGGATGTAGAGTGGTATAAAATGGATGTAGAGTGGATAAAAATGGATGTAGAGTGGATAAAAATGGATGTAGAGAGGATAAAATGGATGTAGAGTGGATAAAATGGATGTAGAGTGGGTAAAATAGATGTAGAGTGGATAAAATGGATGTAGAGTTGATAAAAATGGATGTAGAGTGGACAAAATGGATGTAGAGTGGATAAAGTGGATGTAGAGTTGATAAAAATGGATGTAGAGTGGATAAAATTGATGTAGAGTGGATAAAATTGATGTAGAGTGGATAAAATGGATGTAGAGTGGATAAAAATGGATGTAGAGAGGATAAAATGGATGTAGAGTGGATAAAAATGGATGTAGAGTGGATAAAATGGATGTAGAGTGGATAAAATGGATGTAGAGTGGATAAAAATGGATGTAGAGGGGATAAAATGGATGTAGAGTGGATAAAATGGATGTAGAGTGGATGAAATGGATGTAGAGTTGATAAAAATGGATGTAGAGTGGATAAAATGAATGTAGAGTAGATAAAATGGATGTAGAGTGGATAAAATGGATGTAGAGTTGATAAAATGGATGTAAAGTGGATAAAATGGATGTAGAGTTAATAAAAATGGATGTAGAGTGGAAATAATGGATGTAGAGAGGATAAAATGGATGTAGAGTGGATAAAATGGATGTAGAGTGTATAAAAATGGATGTAGAGTATATAAAATGGATGTAGAGTATATAAAATGGATGTAGAGTGGATAAAAATGGATGTAGAGTTGATAAAAATGGATGTAGAGTGGACAAAATAGATGTAGAGTGGATAAAAATGGATGTAGAGTGGTATAAAATGGATGTAGAGTGGATAAAAATGGATGTAGAGAGGATAAAATGGATGTAGAGTGGATAAAAATGGATGTAGAGTGGATAAAATGGATGTAGAGTGGATAAAATGGATGTAGAGTGGATAAAATGGATGTAGAGTGGGTAAAATAGATGTAGAGTGGATAAAATGGATGTAGAGTTGATAAAAATGGATGTAGAGTGGATAAAATGGATGTAGAGTTGATAAAAATGGATGTAGAGTTAATAAAAATGGATGTAGAGTGGACAAAATAGATGTAGAGTGGATAAAATGGATGTAGAGTTGATAAAAATGGATGTAGAGTGGACAAAATAGATGTAGAGTGAATAAAAATGGATGTAGAGTGGTATAAAATGGATGTAGAGTGGATAAAAATGGATGTAGAGTGGATAAAAATGGATGTAGAGAGGATAAAATGGATGTAGAGTGGATAAAATGGATGTAGAGTGGGTAAAATAGATGTAGAGTGGATAAAATGGATGTAGAGTGGATAAAAATGGATGTAGAGTGGATAAAAATGGATGTAGAGAGGATAAAATTGATGTAGAGCGGATAAAATGGATGTAGAGTGGATAAAATGGATGTGGAGTGGATAACAATGGATGTAGAGTGGATAAAATGGATGTAGAGTTGATAAAAATGGATGTAGAGTTAATAAAAATGGATGTAGAGTGGACAAAATGGATGTAGAGTGGATAAAAATGGATGTAGAGTGGATAAAATGGATGTAGAGTTGATAACAATGGATGTAGAGTGGATAAAATGAATGTAGAGTAGATACAATGGATGTAGAGTGGATAAAATGGATGTAGAGTTGATAAAATGGATGTAAAGTGGATAAAATGGATGTAGAGTTAATAAAAATGGATGTTGAGTGGAAATAATGGACGTAGAGAGGATAAAATGGATGTAGAGTGGATAAAAATGGATGTAGAGTGGATAAAAATGGATGTAGAGAGGATAAAATGGATGTAGAGTGGATAAAAATGGATGTAGAGTGGATAAAATGGATGTAGAGTGGATAAAATGGATGTAGAGTGGATAAAATGGATGTAGAGTGGGTAAAATAGATGTAGAGTGGATAAAATGGATGTAGAGTTGATAAAATGGATGTAAAGTGGATAAAATGGATGTAGAGTTAATAAAAATGGATGTTGAGTGGAAATAATGGATGTAGAGAGGATAAAATGGATGTAGAGTGGATAAAATGTATGTAGAGTTCATAAAAATGGATGTAGAGTGGATAAAATTGATGTAGAGCGGATAAAATGGATGTAGAGTGGATAAAATGGATGTGGAGTGGATAACAATGGATGTAGAGTGGATAAAATGGATGTAGAGTTGATAAAAATGGATGTAGAGTGGATAAAATGGATGTAGAGTTGATAAAATGGATGTAAAGTGGATAAAATGGATGTAGAGTTAATAAAAATGGATGTAGAGTGGACAAAATGGATGTAGAGTGGATAAAAATGGATGTAGAGAGGATAAAATTGATGTAGAGCGGATAAAATGGATGTAGAGTGGATAACAATGGATGTAGAGTGGATAAAATGGATGTAGAGTTGATAAAAATGGATGTAGAGTTAATAAAAATGGATGTTGAGTGGAAATAATGGATGTAGAGAGGATAAAATGGATGTAGAGTGGATAAAATGTATGTAGAGTTCATAAAAATGGATGTAGAGTGGATAAAATTGATGTAGAGCGGATAAAATGGATGTAGAGTGGATAAAATGGATGTAGAGCGGATAAAATGGATGTAGAGTTGATAAAAATGGATGTAGAGTGGATAAAAATGGATGTAGAGTGGATAAAATGGATGTAGAGTGGATAAAACGGATGTAGAGTGGATAAAAAAGGATGTAGAGGGGATAAAATGGATGTAGAGTGGATAAAATTGATGTAGAGTGGATAAAATGGATGTAGAGTGGATAAAAATGGATGTAGAGTGGATAAAATGGATGTAGAGTGGGTAAAATAGATGTAGAGTGGATAAAATGGATGTAGAGTTGATAAAAATGGATGTAGAGTGGACAAAATGGATGTAGAGGGGATAAAATGGATGTAGAGTGGATAAAATGGATGTAGAGTGGATAAAATTGATGTAGAGTGGATAAAATTGATGTAGAGTGGATAAAATTGATGTAGAGTGGATAAAATGGATGTAGAGTGGATAAAAATGGATGTAGAGAGGATAAAATGGATGTAGAGTGGATAAAAATGGATGTAGAGTGGATAAAATGGATGTAGAGTGGATAAAATGGATGTAGAGTGGATAAAAATGGATGTAGAGGGGATAAAATGGATGTAGAGTGGATAAATTGGATGTAGAGTGGATGAAATGGATGTAGAGTTGATAAAAATGGATGTAGAGTGGATAAAATGAATGTAGAGTAGATAAAATGGATGTAGAGTGGATAAAATGGATGTAGAGTTGATAAAATGGATGTAGAGTGGATAAAATGGATGTAGAGTGGGTAAAATAGATGTAGAGTGGATAAAATGGATGTAGAGTTGATAAAAATGGATGTAGAGTGGACAAAATGGATGTAGAGCGGATAAAATGGATGTAGAGTGGATAAAATGGATGTAGAGTGGATAAAATTGATGTAGAGTGGATAAAATTGATGTAGAGTGGATAAAATTGATGTAGAGTGGATAAAATGGATGTAGAGTGGATAAAAATGGATGTAGAGAGGATAAAATGGATGTAGAGTGGATAAAAATGGATGTAGAGTGGATAAAATGGATGTAGAGTGGATAAAATGGATGTAGAGTGGATAAAAATGGATGTAGAGGGGATAAAATGGATGTAGAGTGGATAAAATGGATGTAGAGTGGATGAAATGGATGTAGAGTTGATAAAAATGGATGTAGAGTGGATAAAATGAATGTAGAGTAGATAAAATGGATGTAGAGTGGATAAAATGGATGTAGAGTTGATAAAATGGATGTAAAGTGGATAAAATGGATGTAGAGTTAATAAAAATGGATGTAGAGTGGAAATAATGGATGTAGAGAGGATAAAATGGATGTAGAGTGGATAAAATGGATGTAGAGTGGATAAAAATGGATGTAGAGTATATAAAATGGATGTAGAGTATATAAAATGGATGTAGAGTGGATAAAAATGGATGTAGAGTTGATAAAAATGGATGTAGAGTGGACAAAATAGATGTAGAGTGGATAAAAATGGATGTAGAGTGGTATAAAATGGATGTAGAGTGGATAAAAATGGATGTAGAGAGGATAAAATGGATGTAGAGTGGATAAAAATGGATGTAGAGTGGATAAAATGGATGTAGAGTGGATAAAAATGGATGTAGAGAGGATAAAATGGATGTAGAGTGGATAAAATGGATGTAGAGTGGGTAAAATAGATGTAGAGTGGATAAAATGGATGTAGAGTTGATAAAAATGGATGTAGAGTGGACAAAATAGATGTAGAGTGGATAAAATGGATGTAGAGTTGATAAAAATGGATGTAGAGTGGACAAAATAGATGTAGAGTGGATAAAAATGGATGTAGAGTGGTATAAAATGGATGTAGAGTGGATAAAAATGGATGTAGAGTGGATAAAAATGGATGTAGAGAGGATAAAATGGATGTAGAGTGGATAAAATGGATGTAGAGTGGGTAAAATAGATGTAGAGTGGATAAAATGGATGTAGAGTTGATAAAAATGGATGTAGAGTGGACAAAATGGATGTAGAGTGGATAAAGTGGATGTAGAGTTGATAAAAATGGATGTAGAGTGGATAAAATTGATGTAGAGTGGATAAAATTGATGTAGAGTGGATAAAATGGATGTAGAGTGGATAAAAATGGATGTAGAGAGGATAAAATGGATGTAGAGTGGATAAAAATGGATGTAGAGTGGATAAAATGGATGTAGAGTGGATAAAATGGATGTAGAGTGGATAAAAATGGATGTAGAGGGGATAAAATGGATGTAGAGTGGATAAAATGGATGTAGAGTGGATGAAATGGATGTAGAGTTGATAAAAATGGATGTAGAGTGGATAAAATGAATGTAGAGTAGATAAAATGGATGTAGAGTGGATAAAATGGATGTAGAGTTGATAAAATGGATGTAAAGTGGATAAAATGGATGTAGAGTTAATAAAAATGGATGTAGAGTGGAAATAATGGATGTAGAGAGGATAAAATGGATGTAGAGTGGATAAAATGGATGTAGAGTGTATAAAAATGGATGTAGAGTATATAAAATGGATGTAGAGTATATAAAATGGATGTAGAGTGGATAAAAATGGATGTAGAGTTGATAAAAATGGATGTAGAGTGGATAAAATAGATGTAGAGTGGATAAAAATGGATGTAGAGTGGTATAAAATGGATGTAGAGTGGATAAAAATGGATGTAGAGAGGATAAAATGGATGTAGAGTGGATAAAAATGGATGTAGAGTGGATAAAATGGATGTAGAGTGGATAAAATGGATGTAGAGTGGATAAAATGGATGTAGAGTGGGTAAAATAGATGTAGAGTGGATAAAATGGATGTAGAGTTGATAAAAATGGATGTAGAGTGGATAAAATGGATGTAGAGTTGATAAAAATGGATGTAGAGTTAATAAAAATGGATGTAGAGTGGACAAAATAGATGTAGAGTGGATAAAATGGATGTAGAGTTGATAAAAATGGATGTAGAGTGGACAAAATAGATGTAGAGTGGATAAAAATGGATGTAGAGTGGTATAAAATGGATGTAGAGTGGATAAAAATGGATGTAGAGTGGATAAAAATGGATGTAGAGAGGATAAAATGGATGTAGAGTGGATAAAATGGATGTAGAGTGGGTAAAATAGATGTAGAGTGGATAAAATGGATGTAGAGTTGATAAAAATGGATGTAGAGTGGACAAAATGGATGTAGAGTGGATAAAGTGGATGTAGAGTGGATAAAAATGGATGTAGAGTGGACAAAATGGATGTAGAGTGGATAAAAATGGATGTAGAGAGGATAAAATTGATGTAGAGCGGATAAAATGGATGTAGAGTGGATAAAATGGATGTGGAGTGGATAACAATGGATGTAGAGTGGATAAAATGGATGTAGAGTTGATAAAAATGGATGTAGAGTTAATAAAAATGGATGTAGAGTGGACAAAATGGATGTAGAGTGGATAAAAATGGATGTAGAGTGGATAAAATGGATGTAGAGTTGATAACAATGGATGTAGAGTGGATAAAATGAATGTAGAGTAGATACAATGGATGTAGAGTGGATAAAATGGATGTAGAGTTGATAAAATGGATGTAAAGTGGATAAAATGGATGTAGAGTTAATAAAAATGGATGTTGAGTGGATAAAATGGATGTAGAGTGGATAAAAATGGATGTAGAGTGGATAAAAATGGATGTAGAGAGGATAAAATGGATGTAGAGTGGATAAAAATGGATGTAGAGTGGATAAAATGGATGTAGAGTGGATAAAATGGATGTAGAGTGGATAAAATGGATGTAGAGTGGGTAAAATAGATGTAGAGTGGATAAAATGGATGTAGAGTTGATAAAATGGATGTAAAGTGGATAAAATGGATGTAGAGTTAATAAAAATGGATGTTGAGTGGAAATAATGGATGTAGAGAGGATAAAATGGATGTAGAGTGGATAAAATGTATGTAGAGTTCATAAAAATGGATGTAGAGTGGATAAAATTGATGTAGAGCGGATAAAATGGATGTAGAGTGGATAAAATGGATGTGGAGTGGATAACAATGGATGTAGAGTGGATAAAATGGATGTAGAGTTGATAAAAATGGATGTAGAGTGGATAAAATGGATGTAGAGTTGATAAAATGGATGTAAAGTGGATAAAATGGATGTAGAGTTAATAAAAATGGATGTAGAGTGGACAAAATGGATGTAGAGTGGATAAAAATGGATGTAGAGAGGATAAAATTGATGTAGAGCGGATAAAATGGATGTAGAGTGGATAACAATGGATGTAGAGTGGATAAAATGGATGTAGAGTTGATAAAAATGGATGTAGAGTTAATAAAAATGGATGTTGAGTGGAAATAATGGATGTAGAGAGGATAAAATGGATGTAGAGTGGATAAAATGTATGTAGAGTTCATAAAAATGGATGTAGAGTGGATAAAATTGATGTAGAGCGGATAAAATGGATGTAGAGTGGATAAAATGGATGTAGAGCGGATAAAATGGATGTAGAGTTGATAAAAATGGATGTAGAGTGGATAAAAATGGATGTAGAATGGATAAAATGGATGTAGAGTGGATAAAACGGATGTAGAGTGGATAAAAAAGGATGTAGAGGGGATAAAATGGATGTAGAGTGGATAAAATTGATGTAGAGTGGATAAAATGGATGTAGAGTGGATAAAAATGGATGTAGAGTGGATAAAATGGATGTAGAGTGGGTAAAATAGATGTAGAGTGGATAAAATGGATGTAGAGTTGATAAAAATGGATGTAGAGTGGACAAAATGGATGTAGAGCGGATAAAATGGATGTAGAGTGGATAAAATGGATGTAGAGTGGATAAAATTGATGTAGAGTGGATAAAATTGATGTAGAGTGGATAAAATTGATGTAGAGTGGATAAAATGGATGTAGAGTGGATAAAAATGGATGTAGAGAGGATAAAATGGATGTAGAGTGGATAAAAATGGATGTAGAGTGGATAAAATGGATGTAGAGTGGATAAAATGGATGTAGAGTGGATAAAAATGGATGTAGAGGGGATAAAATGGATGTAGAGTGGATAAAATGGATGTAGAGTGGATGAAATGGATGTAGAGTTGATAAAAATGGATGTAGAGTGGATAAAATGAATGTAGAGTAGATAAAATGGATGTAGAGTGGATAAAATGGATGTAGAGTTGATAAAATGGATGTAAAGTGGATAAAATGGATGTAGAGTTAATAAAAATGGATGTAGAGTGGAAATAATGGATGTAGAGAGGATAAAATGGATGTAGAGTGGATAAAATGGATGTAGAGTGGATAAAAATGGATGTAGAGTATATAAAATGGATGTAGAGTATATAAAATGGATGTAGAGTGGATAAAAATGGATGTAGAGTTGATAAAAATGGATGTAGAGTGGACAAAATAGATGTAGAGTGGATAAAAATGGATGTAGAGTGGTATAAAATGGATGTAGAGTGGATAAAAATGGATGTAGAGTGGATAAAATGGATGTAGAGTGGATAAAAATGGATGTAGAGTGGATAAAATGGATGTAGAGTGGATAAAATGGATGTAGAGTGGATAAAATGGATGTAGAGTGGGTAAAATAGATGTAGAGTGGATAAAATGGATGTAGAGTTGATAAAAATGGATGTAGAGTGGACAAAATGGATGTAGAGTGGATAAAATGGATGTAGAGTTGATAAAAATGGATGTAGAGTTAATAAAAATGGATGTAGAGTGGACAAAATAGATGTAGAGTGGATAAAATGGATGTAGAGTGGATAAAAATGGATGTAGAGTGGACAAAATAGATGTAGAGTGGATAAAAATGGATGTAGAGTGGTATAAAATGGATGTAGAGTGGATAAAAATGGATGTAGAGTGGATAAAAATGGATGTAGAGAGGATAAAATGGATGTAGAGTGGATAAAATGGATGTAGAGTGGGTAAAATGGATGTAGAGTGGATAAAATGGATGTAGAGTTGATAAAAATGGATGTAGAGTGGACAAAATGGATGTAGAGTGGATAAAGTGGATGTAGAGTTGATAAAAATGGATGTAGAGTGGACAAAATGGATGTAGAGTGGATAAAAATGGATGTAGAGAGGATAAAATTGATGTAGAGCGGATAAAATGGATGTAGAGTGGATAAAATGGATGTAGAGTGGATAACAATGGATGTAGAGTGGATAAAATGGATGTAGAGTTGATAAAAATGGATGTAGAGTTAATAAAAATGGATGTAGAGTGGACAAAATGGATGTAGAGTGGATAAAAATGGATGTAGAGTGGATAAAATGGATGTAGAGTTGATAACAATGGATGTAGAGTGGATAAAATGAATGTAGAGTAGATACAATGGATGTAGAGTGGATAAAATGGATGTAGAGTTGATAAAATGGATGTAAAGTGGATAAAATGGATGTAGAGTTAATAAAAATGGATGTTGAGTGGAAATAATGGACGTAGAGAGGATAAAATGGATGTAGAGTGGATAAAAATGGATGTAGAGTGGATAAAAATGGATGTAGAGAGGATAAAATGGATGTAGAGTGGATAAAAATGGATGTAGAGTGGATAAAATGGATGTAGAGTGGATAAAATGGATGTAGAGTGGATAAAATGGATGTAGAGTGGATAAAATAGATGTAGAGTGGATAAAATGGATGTAGAGTGGATAAAAAAGGATGTAGAGGGGATAAAATGGATGTAGAGTGGATAACAATGGATGTAGAGTGGATAAAATAAATGTAGAGTAGATACAATGGATGTAGAGTGGATAAAATGGATGTAGAGTTGATAAAATGGATGTAAAGTGGATAAAATGGATGTAGAGTTAATAAAAATGGATGTTGAGTGGAAATAATGGATCTAGAGAGGATAAAATGGATGTAGAGTGGATAAAATGTATGTAGAGTTCATAAAAATGGATGTAGAGTGGATAAAATTGATGTAGAGCGGATAAAATGGATGTAGAGTGGTATAAAATGGATGTAGAGTGGATAAAAATGGATGTAGAGTGGATAAAAATGGATGTAGAGTGGATAAAAATGGATGTAGAGTGGATAAAAATGGATGTAGAGTTAATAAAAATGGATGTAGAGTGGACAAAATAGATGTAGAGTGGATAAAAATGGATGTAGAGTGGTATAAAATGGATGTAGAGTGGATAAAAATGGATGTAGAGTGGATAAAAATGGATGTAGAGAGGATAAAATGGATGTAGAGTGGATAAAATGGATGTAGAGTTGATAAAAATGGATGTAGAGTGGACAAAATGGATGTAGAGTGGATAAAGTGGATGTAGAGTTGATAAAAATGGATGTAGAGTGGACAAAATGGATGTAGAGTGGATAAAATTGATGTAGAGCGGATAAAATGGATGTAGAGTGGATAAAATGGATGTAGAGTGGATAAAATGGATGTAGAGTTGATAAAAATGGATGTAGAGTGGATAAAAATGGATGTAGAGTGGATAAAATGGATGTAGAGTGGATAAAACGGATGTAGAGTGGATAAAAAAGGATGTAGAGGGGATAAAATGGATGTAGAGTGGATAAAATTGATGTAGAGTGGATAAAATGGATGTAGAGTGGATAAAAATGGATGTAGAGTGGATAAAATGGATGTAGAGTGGGTAAAATAGATGTAGAGTGGATAAAATGGATGTAGAGTTGATAAAAATGGATGTAGAGTGGACAAAATGGATGTAGAGCGGATAAAATGGATGTAGAGTGGATAAAATGGATGTAGAGTGGATAAAATTGATGTAGAGTGGATAAAATTGATGTAGAGTGGATAAAATTGATGTAGAGTGGATAAAATGGATGTAGAGTTGATAAAAATGGATGTAGAGTGGACAAAATAGATGTAGAGTGGATAAAAATGGATGTAGAGAGGATAAAATTGATGTAGAGCGGATAAAATGGATGTAGAGTGGATAAAAATAGATGTAGAGTGGATAAAATGGATGTAGAGTGGATAAAACGGATGTAGAGTGGATAAAAAAGGATGTAGAGGGGATAAAATGGATGTAGAGTGGATAAAATTGATGTAGAGTTAATAAAAATGGATGTAGAGTGGACAAAATGGATGTAGAGTGGATAAAAATGGATGTAGAGAGGATAAAATTGATGTAGAGCGGATAAAAATGGATGTAGAGTGGATAAAATGGATGTAGAGTGGATAAAAATGGATGTAGAGTGGATAAAATGGATGTAGAGTGGATAAAATGGATGTAGAGTGGATAAAAATGGATGTAGAGGGGATAAAATGGATGTAGAGTGGATAAAATGGATGTAGAGTGGATGAAATGGATGTAGAGTTGATAAAAATGGATGTAGAGTGGATAAAATGAATGTAGAGTAGATAAAATGGATGTAGAGTGGATAAAATGGATGTAGAGTTGATAAAATGGATGTAAAGTGGATAAAATGGATGTAGAGTTAATAAAAATGGATGTAGAGTGGAAATAATGGATGTAGAGAGGATAAAATGGATGTAGAGTGGATAAAATGGATGTAGAGTGGATAAAAATGGATGTAGAGTATATAAAATGGATGTAGAGTATATAAAATGGATGTAGAGTGGATAAAAATGGATGTAGAGTTGATAAAAATGGATGTAGAGTGGACAAAATAGATGTAGAGTGGATAAAAATGGATGTAGAGTGGTATAAAATGGATGTAGAGTGGATAAAAATGGATGTAGAGAGGATAAAATGGATGTAGAGTGGATAAAAATGGATGTAGAGTGGATAAAATGGATGTAGAGTGGATAAAATGGATGTAGAGTGGATAAAATGGATGTAGAGTGGGTAAAATAGATGTAGAGTGGATAAAATGGATGTAGAGTTGATAAAAATGGATGTAGAGTGGACAAAATGGATGTAGAGTGGATAAAATGGATGTAGAGTTGATAAAAATGGATGTAGAGTTAATAAAAATGGATGTAGAGTGGACAAAATAGATGTAGAGTGGATAAAATGGATGTAGAGTTGATAAAAATGGATGTAGAGTGGACAAAATAGATGTAGAGTGGATAAAAATGGATGTAGAGTGGTATAAAATGGATGTAGAGTGGATAAAAATGGATGTAGAGTGGATAAAAATGGATGTAGAGAGGATAAAATGGATGTAGAGTGGATAAAATGGATGTAGAGTGGGTAAAATAGATGTAGAGTGGATAAAATGGATGTAGAGTTGATAAAAATGGATGTAGAGTGGACAAAATGGATGTAGAGTGGATAAAGTGGATGTAGAGTTGATAAAAATGGATGTAGAGTGGACAAAATGGATGTAGAGTGGATAAAAATGGATGTAGAGTGGATAAAATGGATGTAGAGCGGATAAAATGGATGTAGAGTGGATAAAATGGATGTGGAGTGGATAACAATGGATGTAGAGTGGATAAAATGGATGTAGAGTTGATAAAAATGGATGTAGAGTTAATAAAAATGGATGTAGAGTGGACAAAATGGATGTAGAGTGGATAAAAATGGATGTAGAGTGGATAAAATGGATGTAGAGTTGATAACAATGGATGTAGAGTGGATAAAATGAATGTAGAGTAGATACAATGGATGTAGAGTGGATAAAATGGATGTAGAGTTGATAAAATGGATGTAAAGTGGATAAAATGGATGTAGAGTTAATAAAAATGGATGTTGAGTGGAAATAATGGATGTAGAGAGGATAAAATGGATGTAGAGTGGATAAAAATGGATGTAGAGTGGATAAAAATGGATGTAGAGAGGATAAAATGGATGTAGAGTGGATAAAAATGGATGTAGAGTGGATAAAATGGATGTAGAGTGGATAAAATGGATGTAGAGTGGATAAAATGGATGTAGAGTGGGTAAAATAGATGTAGAGTGGATAAAATGGATGTAGAGTGGATAAAAAAGGATGTAGAGGGGATAAAATGGATGTAGAGTGGATAACAATGGATGTAGAGTGGATAAAATAAATGTAGAGTAGATACAATGGATGTAGAGTGGATAAAATGGATGTAGAGTTGATAAAATGGATGTAAAGTGGATAAAATGGATGTAGAGTTAATAAAAATGGATGTTGAGTGGAAATAATGGATCTAGAGAGGATAAAATGGATGTAGAGTGGATAAAATGTATGTAGAGTTCATAAAAATGGATGTAGAGTGGATAAAATTGATGTAGAGCGGATAAAATGGATGTAGAGTGGTATAAAATGGATGTAGAGTGGATAAAAATGGATGTAGAGTGGATAAAAATGGATGTAGAGTGGATAAAAATGGATGTAGAGTGGATAAAAATGGATGTAGAGTTAATAAAAATGGATGTAGAGTGGACAAAATAGATGTAGAGTGGATAAAAATGGATGTAGAGTGGTATAAAATGGATGTAGAGTGGATAAAAATGGATGTAGAGTGGATAAAAATGGATGTAGAGAGGATAAAATGGATGTAGAGTGGATAAAATGGATGTAGAGTTGATAAAAATGGATGTAGAGTGGACAAAATGGATGTAGAGTGGATAAAGTGGATGTAGAGTTGATAAAAATGGATGTAGAGTGGACAAAATGGATGTAGAGTGGATAAAATTGATGTAGAGCGGATAAAATGGATGTAGAGTGGATAAAATGGATGTAGAGTGGATAAAATGGATGTAGAGTTGATAAAAATGGATGTAGAGTGGATAAAAATGGATGTAGAGTGGATAAAATGGATGTAGAGTGGATAAAACGGATGTAGAGTGGATAAAAAAGGATGTAGAGGGGATAAAATGGATGTAGAGTGGATAAAATTGATGTAGAGTGGATAAAATGGATGTAGAGTGGATAAAAATGGATGTAGAGTGGATAAAATGGATGTAGAGTGGGTAAAATAGATGTAGAGTGGATAAAATGGATGTAGAGTTGATAAAAATGGATGTAGAGTGGACAAAATGGATGTAGAGCGGATAAAATGGATGTAGAGTGGATAAAATGGATGTAGAGTGGATAAAATTGATGTAGAGTGGATAAAATTGATGTAGAGTGGATAAAATTGATGTAGAGTGGATAAAATGGATGTAGAGTTGATAAAAATGGATGTAGAGTGGACAAAATAGATGTAGAGTGGATAAAAATGGATGTAGAGAGGATAAAATTGATGTAGAGCGGATAAAATGGATGTAGAGTGGATAAAAATAGATGTAGAGTGGATAAAATGGATGTAGAGTGGATAAAACGGATGTAGAGTGGATAAAAAAGGATGTAGAGGGGATAAAATGGATGTAGAGTGGATAAAATTGATGTAGAGTTAATAAAAATGGATGTAGAGTGGACAAAATGGATGTAGAGTGGATAAAAATGGATGTAGAGAGGATAAAATTGATGTAGAGCGGATAAAATGGATGTAGAGTGGATAAAAATAGATGTAGAGTGGATAAAATGGATGTAGAGTGGATAAAACGGATGTAGAGTGGATAAAAAAGGATGTAGAGGGGATAAAATGGATGTAGAGTGGATAAAATTGATGTAGAGTTAATAAAAATGGATGTAGAGTGGACAAAATGGATGTAGAGTGGATAAAAATGGATGTAGAGTGGATAAAATGGATGTAGAGTTGATAACAATGGATGTAGAGTGGATAAAATGAATGTAGAGTAGATACAATGGATGTAGAGTGGATAAAATGGATGTAGAGTTGATAAAATGGATGTAAAGTGGATAAAATGGATGTAGAGTTAATAAAAATGGATGTTGAGTGGAAATAATGGATGTAGAGAGGATAAAATGGATGTAGAGTGGATAAAATGTATGTAGAGTTCATAAAAATGGATGTAGAGTGGATAAAATTGATGTAGAGCGGATAAAATGGATGTAGAGTGGATAAAATGGATGTGGAGTGGATAACAATGGATGTAGAGTGGATAAAATGGATGTAGAGTTGATAAAAATGGATGTAGAGTGGATAAAATGGATGTAGAGTTGATAAAATGGATGTAAAGTGGATAAAATGGATGTAGAGTTAATAAAAATGGATGTAGAGTGGACAAAATGGATGTAGAGTGGATAAAAATGGATGTAGAGAGGATAAAATTGATGTAGAGCGGATAAAATGGATGTAGAGTGGATAACAATGGATGTAGAGTGGATAAAATGGATGTAGAGTTAATAAAAATGGATGTTGAGTGGAAATAATGGATGTAGAGAGGATAAAATGGATGTAGAGTGGATAAAATGTATGTAGAGTTCATAAAAATGGATGTAGAGTGGATAAAATTGATGTAGAGCGGATAAAATGGATGTAGAGTGGATAAAATGGATGTAGAGCGGATAAAATGGATGTAGAGTTGATAAAAATGGATGTAGAGTGGATAAAAATGGATGTAGAGTGGATAAAATGGATGTAGAGTGGATAAAACGGATGTAGAGTGGATAAAAAAGGATGTAGAGGGGATAAAATGGATGTAGAGTGGATAAAATTGATGTAGAGTGGATAAAATGGATGTAGAGTGGATAAAAATGGATGTAGAGTGGATAAAATGGATGTAGAGTGGGTAAAATAGATGTAGAGTGGATAAAATGGATGTAGAGTTGATAAAAATGGATGTAGAGTGGACAAAATGGATGTAGAGCGGATAAAATGGATGTAGAGTGGATAAAATGGATGTAGAGTGGATAAAATTGATGTAGAGTGGATAAAATTGATGTAGAGTGGATAAAATTGATGTAGAGTGGATAAAATGGATGTAGAGTGGATAAAAATGGATGTAGAGAGGATAAAATGGATGTAGAGTGGATAAAAATGGATGTAGAGTGGATAAAATGGATGTAGAGTGGATAAAATGGATGTAGAGTGGATAAAAATGGATGTAGAGGGGATAAAATGGATGTAGAGTGGATAAAATGGATGTAGAGTGGATGAAATGGATGTAGAGTTGATAAAAATGAATGTAGAGTAGATAAAATGGATGTAGAGTGGATAAAATGGATGTAGAGTTGATAAAATGGATGTAAAGTGGATAAAATGGATGTAGAGTTAATAAAAATGGATGTAGAGTGGAAATAATGGATGTAGAGAGGATAAAATGGATGTAGAGTGGATAAAATGGATGTAGAGTGGATAAAAATGGATGTAGAGTATATAAAATGGATGTAGAGTATATAAAATGGATGTAGAGTGGATAAAAATGGATGTAGAGTTGATAAAAATGGATGTAGAGTGGACAAAATAGATGTAGAGTGGATAAAAATGGATGTAGAGTGGTATAAAATGGATGTAGAGTGGATAAAAATGGATGTAGAGAGGATAAAATGGATGTAGAGTGGATAAAAATGGATGTAGAGTGGATAAAATGGATGTAGAGTGGATAAAATGGATGTAGAGTGGATAAAATGGATGTAGAGTGGGTAAAATAGATGTAGAGTGGATAAAATGGATGTAGAGTTGATAAAAATGGATGTAGAGTGGATAAAATGGATGTAGAGTTGATAAAAATGGATGTAGAGTTAATAAAAATGGATGTAGAGTGGACAAAATAGATGTAGAGTGGATAAAATGGATGTAGAGTTGATAAAAATGGATGTAGAGTGGACAAAATAGATGTAGAGTGGATAAAAATGGATGTAGAGTGGTATAAAATGGATGTAGAGTGGATAAAAATGGATGTAGAGTGGATAAAAATGGATGTAGAGATGATAAAATGGATGTAGAGTGGATAAAATGGATGTAGAGTGGGTAAAATAGATGTAGAGTGGATAAAATGGATGTAGAGTTGATAAAAATGGATGTAGAGTGGACAAAATGGATGTAGAGTGGATAAAGTGGATGTAGAGTTGATAAAAATGGATGTAGAGTGGACAAAATGGATGTAGAGTGGATAAAAATGGATGTAGAGAGGATAAAATTGATGTAGAGCGGATAAAATGGATGTAGAGTGGATAAAATGGATGTGGAGTGGATAACAATGGATGTAGAGTGGATAAAATGGATGTAGAGTTGATAAAAATGGATGTAGAGTTAATAAAAATGGATGTAGAGTGGACAAAATGGATGTAGAGTGGATAAAAATGGATGTAGAGTGGATAAAATGGATGTAGAGTTGATAACAATGGATGTAGAGCGGATAAAATGAATGTAGAGTAGATACAATGGATGTAGAGTGGATAAAATGGATGTAGAGTTGATAAAATGGATGTAAAGTGGATAAAATGGATGTAGAGTTAATAAAAATGGATGTTGAGTGGAAATAATGGACGTAGAGAGGATAAAATGGATGTAGAGTGGATAAAAATGGATGTAGAGTGGATAAAAATGGATGTAGAGAGGATAAAATGGATGTAGAGTGGATAAAAATGGATGTAGAGTGGATAAAATGGATGTAGAGTGGATAAAATGGATGTAGAGTGGATAAAATGGATGTAGAGTGGGTAAAATAGATGTAGAGTGGATAAAATGGATGTAGAGTTGATAAAATGGATGTAAAGTGGATAAAATGGATGTAGAGTTAATAAAAATGGATGTTGAGTGGAAATAATGGATGTAGAGAGGATAAAATGGATGTAGAGTGGATAAAATGTATGTAGAGTTCATAAAAATGGATGTAGAGTGGATAAAATTGATGTAGAGCGGATAAAATGGATGTAGAGTGGATAAAATGGATGTGGAGTGGATAACAATGGATGTAGAGTGGATAAAATGGATGTAGAGTTGATAAAAATGGATGTAGAGTGGATAAAATGGATGTAGAGTTGATAAAATGGATGTAAAGTGGATAAAATGGATGTAGAGTTAATAAAAATGGATGTAGAGTGGACAAAATGGATGTAGAGTGGATAAAAATGGATGTAGAGAGGATAAAATTGATGTAGAGCGGATAAAATGGATGTAGAGTGGATAACAATGGATGTAGAGTGGATAAAATGGATGTAGAGTTGATAAAAATGGATGTAGAGTTAATAAAAATGGATGTTGAGTGGAAATAATGGATGTAGAGAGGATAAAATGGATGTAGAGTGGATAAAATGTATGTAGAGTTCATAAAAATGGATGTAGAGTGGATAAAATTGATGTAGAGCGGATAAAATGGATGTAGAGTGGATAAAATGGATGTAGAGCGGATAAAATGGATGTAGAGTTGATAAAAATGGATGTAGAGTGGATAAAAATGGATGTAGAGTGGATAAAATGGATGTAGAGTGGATAAAACGGATGTAGAGTGGATAAAAAAGGATGTAGAGGGGATAAAATGGATGTAGAGTGGATAAAATTGATGTAGAGTGGATAAAATGGATGTAGAGTGGATAAAAATGGATGTAGAGTGGATAAAATGGATGTAGAGTGGGTAAAATAGATGTAGAGTGGATAAAATGGATGTAGAGTTGATAAAAATGGATGTAGAGTGGACAAAATGGATGTAGAGCGGATAAAATGGATGTAGAGTGGATAAAATGGATGTAGAGTGGATAAAATTGATGTAGAGTGGATAAAATTGATGTAGAGTGGATAAAATTGATGTAGAGTGGATAAAATGGATGTAGAGTGGATAAAAATGGATGTAGAGAGGATAAAATGGATGTAGAGTGGATAAAAATGGATGTAGAGTGGATAAAATGGATGTAGAGTGGATAAAATGGATGTAGAGTGGATAAAAATGGATGTAGAGTGGATAAAATGGATGTAGAGTGGATGAAATGGATGTAGAGTTGATAAAAATGGATGTAGAGTGGATAAAATGAATGTAGAGTAGATAAAATGGATGTAGAGTGGATAAAATGGATGTAGAGTTGATAAAATGGATGTAAAGTGGATAAAATGGATGTAGAGTTAATAAAAATGGATGTAGAGTGGAAATAATGGATGTAGAGAGGATAAAATGGATGTAGAGTGGATAAAATGGATGTAGAGTGGATAAAAATGGATGTAGAGTATATAAAATGGATGTAGAGTGGATAAAAATGGATGTAGAGTTGATAAAAATGGATGTAGAGTGGACAAAATAGATGTAGAGTGGATAAAAATGGATGTAGAGTGGTATAAAATGGATGTAGAGTGGATAAAAATGGATGTAGAGAGGATAAAATGGATGTAGAGTGGATAAAAATGGATGTAGAGTGGATAAAATGGATGTAGAGTGGATAAAATGGATGTAGAGTGGATAAAATGGATGTAGAGTGGGTAAAATAGATGTAGAGTGGATAAAATGGATGTAGAGTTGATAAAAATGGATGTAGAGTGGACAAAATGGATGTAGAGTGGATAAAATGGATGTAGAGTTGATAAAAATGGATGTAGAGTTAATAAAAATGGATGTAGAGTGGATAAAATGGATGTAGAGTTGATAAAAATGGATGTAGAGTGGACAAAATAGATGTAGAGTGGATAAAAATGGATGTAGAGTGGTATAAAATGGATGTAGAGTGGATAAAAATGGATGTAGAGTGGATAAAAATGGATGTAGAGAGGATAAAATGGATGTAGAGTGGATAAAATGGATGTAGAGTGGGTAAAATAGATGTAGAGTGGATAAAATGGATGTAGAGTTGATAAAAATGGATGAAGAGTGGACAAAATGGATGTAGAGTGGATAAAGTGGATGTAGAGTTGATAAAAATGGATGTAGAGTGGACAAAATGGATGTAGAGTGGATAAAAATGGATGTAGAGAGGATAAAATTGATGTAGAGCGGATAAAATGGATGTAGAGTGGATAAAATGGATGTGGAGTGGATAACAATGGATGTAGAGTGGATAAAATGGATGTAGAGTTGATAAAAATGGATGTAGAGTTAATAAAAATGGATGTAGAGTGGACAAAATGGATGTAGAGTGGATAAAAATGGATGTAGAGTGGATAAAATGGATGTAGAGTTGATAACAATGGATGTAGAGTGGATAAAATGAATGTAGAGTAGATACAATGGATGTAGAGTGGATAAAATGGATGTAGAGTTGATAAAATGGATGTAAAGTGGATAAAATGGATGTAGAGTTAATAAAAATGGATGTTGAGTGGAAATAATGGACGTAGAGAGGATAAAATGGATGTAGAGTGGATAAAAATGGATGTAGAGTGGATAAAAATGGATGTAGAGAGGATAAAATGGATGTAGAGTGGATAAAAATGGATGTAGAGTGGATAAAATGGATGTAGAGTGGATAAAATGGATGTAGAGTGGATAAAATGGATGTAGAGTGGGTAAAATAGATGTAGAGTGGATAAAATGGATGTAGAGTGGATAAAAAAGGATGTAGAGGGGATAAAATGGATGTAGAGTGGATAACAATGGATGTAGAGTGGATAAAATAAATGTAGAGTAGATACAATGGATGTAGAGTGGATAAAATGGATGTAGAGTTGATAAAATGGATGTAAAGTGGATAAAATGGATGTAGAGTTAATAAAAATGGATGTTCGGTGGAAATAATGGATCTAGAGAGGATAAAATGGATGTAGAGTGGATAAAATGTATGTAGAGTTCATAAAAATGGATGTAGAGTGGATAAAATTGATGTAGAGCGGATAAAATGGATGTAGAGTGGTATAAAGTGGATGTAGAGTGGATAAAAATGGATGTAGAGTGGATAAAAATGGATGTAGAGTGGATAAAAATGGATGTAGAGTGGATAAAAATGGATGTAGAGTTAATAAAAATGGATGTAGAGTGGACAAAATAGATGTAGAGTGGATAAAAATGGATGTAGAGTGGTATAAAATGGATGTAGAGTGGATAAAAATGGATGTAGAGTGGATAAAAATGGATGTAGAGAGGATAAAATGGATGTAGAGTGGATAAAATGGATGTAGAGTTGATAAAAATGGATGTAGAGTGGACAAAATGCATGTAGAGTGGATAAAGTGGATGTAGAGTTGATAAAAATGGATGTAGAGTGGACAAAATGGATGTAGAGTGGATAAAAATGGATGTAGAGAGGATAAAATTGATGTAGAGCGGATAAAATGGATGTAGAGTGGATAAAATGGATGTGGAGTGGATAACAATGGATGTAGAGTGGATAAAATGGATGTAGAGTATATAAAATGGATGTAGAGTGGATAAAAATGGATGTAGAGTGGATAAAATGGATGTAGAGTGGATAAAAATAGATGTAGAGAAATAGATGTGGATAAAAATGGATGTAGAGAGGATAAAATTGATGTAGAGCGGATAAAATGGATGTAGAGTGGATAAAATGGATGTGGAGTGGATAACAGTGGATGTAGAGTGGATAAAATGGATGTAGAGTTGATAAAAATGGATGTAGAGTTAATAAAAATGGATGTAGAGTGGACAAAATGGATGTAGAGTGGATAAAAATGGATGTAGAGTGGATAAAATGGATGTAGAGTTGATAACAATGGATGTAGAGTGGATAAAATGAATGTAGAGTAGATACAATGGATGTAGAGTGGATAAAATGGATGTAGAGTTGATAAAATGGATGTAAAGTGGATAAAATGGATGTAGAGTTAATAAAAATGGATGTTGAGTGGAAATAATGGACGTAGAGAGGATAAAATGGATGTAGAGTGGATAAAAATGGATGTAGAGTGGATAAAAATGGATGTAGAGAGGATAAAATGGATGTAGAGTGGATAAAAATGGATGTAGAGTGGATAAAATGGATGTAGAGTGGATAAAATGGATGTAGAGTGGACAAAATGGATGTAGAGTGGGTAAAATAGATGTAGAGTGGATAAAATGGATGTAGAGTGGATAAAAAAGGATGTAGAGGGGATAAAATGGATGTAGAGTGGATAACAATGGATGTAGAGTGGATAAAATAAATGTAGAGTAGATACAATGGATGTAGAGTGGATAAAATGGATGTAGAGTTGATAAAATGGATGTAAAGTGGATAAAATGGATGTAGAGTTAATAAAAATGGATGTTGAGTGGAAATAATGGATCTAGAGAGGATAAAATGGATGTAGAGTGGATAAAATGTATGTAGAGTTCATAAAAATGGATGTAGAGTGGATAAAATTGATGTAGAGCGGATAAAATGGATGTAGAGTGGAATAAAATGGATGTAGAGTGGATAAAAATGGATGTAGAGTGGATAAAAATGGATGTAGAGTGGATAAAAATGGATGTAGAGTGGATAAAAATGGATGTAGAGTTAATAAAAATGGATGTAGAGTGGACAAAATGGATGTAGAGTGGATAAAAATGGATGTAGAGTGGTATAAAATGGATGTAGAGTGGATAAAAATGGATGTAGAGTGGATAAAAATGGATGTAGAGAGGATAAAATGGATGTAGAGTGGATAAAATGGATGTAGAGTTGATAAAAATGGATGTAGAGTGGACAAAATGGATGTAGAGTGGATAAAGTGGATGTAGAGTTGATAAAAATGGATGTAGAGTGGACAAAATGGATGTAGAGTGGATAAAAATGGATGTAGAGAGGATAAAATTGATGTAGAGCGGATAAAATGGATGTAGAGTGGATAAAATGGATGTGGAGTGGATAACAATGGATGTAGAGTGGATAAAATGGATGTAGAGTATATAAAATGGATGTAGAGTGGATAAAAATGGATGTAGAGTGGATAAAATGGATGTAGAGTGGATAAAAATAGATGTAGAGTGGATAAAATGGATGTAGAGTATATAAAATGGATGTAGAGTGGATAAAAATGGATGTAGAGTGGATAAAATGGATGTAGAGTGGATAAAAATAGATGTAGAGTGGATAAAATGGATGTAGAGTGGATAAAACGGATGTAGAGTGGATAAAAAAGGATGTAGAGGGGATAAAATGGATGCAGAGTGGATAAAATTGATGTAGAGCGGATAAAATGGATGTAGAGTTGATAAAAATGGATGTAGAGTGGATAAAATGGATGTAGAGTGGATAAAACGGATGTAGAGTGGATAAAAAAGGATGTAGAGGGGATAAAATGGATGTAGAGTGGATAAAATTGATGTAGAGTGGATAAAATGGATGTAGAGTGGATAAAAATGGATGTAGAGAGGATAAAATTGATGTAGAGCGGATAAAATGGATGTAGAGTGGATAAAATGGATGTGGAGTGGATAACAATGGATGTAGAGTGGATAAAATGGATGTAGAGTATATAAAATGGATGTAGAGTGGATAAAAATGGATGTAGAGTGGATAAAATGGATGTAGAGTTGATAAAAATGGATGTAGAGTGGATAAAATGGATGTAGAGTGGATAAAACGGATGTAGAGTGGATAAAAAAGGATGTAGAGGGGATAAAGTGGATGTAGAGTGGATAAAATTGATGTAGAGTGGATAAAATGGATGTAGAGTGGATAAAAATGGATGTAGAGAGGATAAAATTGATGTAGAGCGGATAAAATGGATGTAGAGTGGATAAAATGGATGTGGAGTGGATAACAATGGATGTAGAGTGGATAAAATGGATGTAGAGTATATAAAATGGATGTAGAGTGGATAAAAATGGATGTAGAGTGGATAAAATGGATGTAGAGTGGATAAAAATAGATGTAGAGAAATAGATGTGGATAAAAATGGATGTAGAGAGGATAAAATTGATGTAGAGCGGATAAAATGGATGTAGAGTGGATAAAATGGATGTGGAGTGGATAACAATGGATGTAGAGTGGATAAAATGGATGTAGAGTTGATAAAAATGGATGTAGAGTTAATAAAAATGGATGTAGAGTGGACAAAATGGATGTAGAGTGGATAAAAATGGATGTAGAGTGGATAAAATGGATGTAGAGTTGATAACAATGGATGTAGAGTGGATAAAATGAATGTAGAGTAGATACAATGGATGTAGAGTGGATAAAATGGATGTAGAGTTGATAAAATGGATGTAAAGTGGATAAAATGGATGTAGAGTTAATAAAAATGGATGTTGAGTGGAAATAATGGACGTAGAGAGGATAAAATGGATGTAGAGTGGATAAAAATGGATGTAAAGTGGATAAAAATGGATGTAGAGAGGATAAAATGGATGTAGAGTGGATAAAAATGGATGTAGAGTGGATAAAATGGATGTAGAGTGGATAAAATGGATGTAGAGTGGACAAAATGGATGTAGAGTGGGTAAAATAGATGTAGAGTGGATAAAATGGATGTAGAGTGGATAAAAAAGGATGTAGAGGGGATAAAATGGATGTAGAGTGGATAACAATGGATGTAGAGTGGATAAAATAAATGTAGAGTAGATACAATGGATGTAGAGTGGATAAAATGGATGTAGAGTTGATAAAATGGATGTAAAGTGGATAAAATGGATGTAGAGTTAATAAAAATGGATGTTGAGTGGAAATAATGGATCTAGAGAGGATAAAATGGATGTAGAGTGGATAAAATGTATGTAGAGTTCATAAAAATGGATGTAGAGTGGATAAAATTGATGTAGAGCGGATAAAATGGATGTAGAGTGGTATAAAATGGATGTAGAGTGGATAAAAATGGATGTAGAGTGGATAAAAATGGATGTAGAGTGGATAAAAATGGATGTAGAGTGGATAAAAATGGATGTAGAGTTAATAAAAATGGATGTAGAGTGGACAAAATAGATGTAGAGTGGATAAAAATGGATGTAGAGTGGTATAAAATGGATGTAGAGTGGATAAAAATGGATGTAGAGTGGATAAAAATGGATGTAGAGAGGATAAAATGGATGTAGAGTGGATAAAATGGATGTAGAGTTGATAAAAATGGATGTAGAGTGGACAAAATGGATGTAGAGTGGATAAAGTGGATGTAGAGTTGATAAAAATGGATGTAGAGTGGACAAAATGGATGTAGAGTGGATAAAAATGGATGTAGAGAGGATAAAATTGATGTAGAGCGGATAAAATGGATGTAGAGTGGATAAAATGGATGTGGAGTGGATAACAATGGATGTAGAGTGGATAAAATGGATGTAGAGTATATAAAATGGATGTAGAGTGGATAAAAATGGATGTAGAGTGGATAAAATGGATGTAGAGTGGATAAAAATAGATGTAGAGTGGATAAAATGGATGTAGAGTATATAAAATGGATGTAGAGTGGATAAAAATGGATGTAGAGTGGATAAAATGGATGTAGAGTGGATAAAAATAGATGTAGAGTGGATAAAATGGATGTAGAGTGGATAAAACGGATGTAGAGTGGATAAAAAAGGATGTAGAGGGGATAAAATGGATGCAGAGTGGATAAAATTGATGTAGAGCGGATAAAATGGATGTAGAGTTGATAAAAATGGATGTAGAGTGGATAAAATGGATGTAGAGTGGATAAAACGGATGTAGAGTGGATAAAAAAGGATGTAGAGGGGATAAAATGGATGTAGAGTGGATAAAATTGATGTAGAGTGGATAAAATGGATGTAGAGTGGATAAAAATGGATGTAGAGAGGATAAAATTGATGTAGAGCGGATAAAATGGATGTAGAGTGGATAAAATGGATGTGGAGTGGATAACAATGGATGTAGAGTGGATAAAATGGATGTAGAGTATATAAAATGGATGTAGAGTGGATAAAAATGGATGTAGAGTGGATAAAATGGATGTAGAGTTGATAAAAATGGATGTAGAGTGGATAAAATGGATGTAGAGTGGATAAAACGGATGTAGAGTGGATAAAAAAGGATGTAGAGGGGATAAAATGGATGTAGAGTGGATAAAATTGATGTAGAGTGGATAAAATGGATGTAGAGTGGATAAAAATGGATGTAGAGAGGATAAAATTGATGTAGAGCGGATAAAATGGATGTAGAGTGGATAAAATGGATGTGGAGTGGATAACAATGGATGTAGAGTGGATAAAATGGATGTAGAGTATATAAAATGGATGTAGAGTGGATAAAAATGGATGTAGAGTGGATAAAATGGATGTAGAGTGGATAAAAATAGATGTAGAGTGGATAAAATGGATGTAGAGTATATAAAATGGATGTAGAGTGGATAAAAATGGATGTAGAGTGGATAAAATGGATGTAGAGTGGATAAAAATAGATGTAGAGTGGATAAAATGGATGTAGAGTGGATAAAACGGATGTAGAGTGGATAAAAAAGGATGTAGAGGGGATAAAATGGATGTAGAGTGGATAAAATTGATGTAGAGCGGATAAAATGGATGTAGAGTGGGTAAAATAGATGTAGAGTGGATAAAATGGATGTAGAGTTGATAAAAATGGATGTAGAGTGGATAAAAATGGATGTAGAGTGGATAAAATGGATGTAGAGTGGGTAAAATAGATGTAGAGTGGATAAAATGGATGTAGAGTTGATAAAAATGGATGTAGAGTGGATAAAATGGATGTAGAGTGGATAAAACGGATGTAGAGTGGATAAAAAAGGATGTAGAGGGGATAAAATGGATGTAGAGTGGATAAAATTGATGTAGAGTGGATAAAATGGATGTAGAGTGGATAAAAATGGATGTAGAGAGGATAAAATTGATGTAGAGCGGATAAAATGGATGTAGAGTGGATAAAATGGATGTGGAGTGGATAACAATGGATGTAGAGTGGATAAAATGGATGTAGAGTATATAAAATGGATGTAGAGTGGATAAAAATGGATGTAGAGTGGATAAAATGGATGTAGAGTGGATAAAAATAGATGTAGAGTGGATAAAATGGATGTAGAGTATATAAAATGGATGTAGAGTGGATAAAAATGGATGTAGAGTGGATAAAAATAGATGTAGAGTGGATAAAATGGATGTAGAGTGGATAAAACGGATGTAGAGTGGATAAAAAAGGATGTAGAGGGGATAAAATGGATGCAGAGTGGATAAAATTGATGTAGAGCGGATAAAATGGATGTAGAGTGGATAAAATGGATGTAGAGTGGATAAAATGGATGAAGAGTGGATAAAACGGATGTAGAGTGGATAAAAAAGGATGTAGAGGGGATAAAATGGATGTAGAGTGGATAAAATTGATGTAGAGTGGATAAAATGGATGTAGAGTGGATAAAAATGGATGTAGAGTGGATAAAATGGATGTAGAGTGGGTAAAATAGATGTAGAGTGGATAAAATGGATGTAGAGTTGATAAAAATGGATGTAGAGTGGACAAAATGGATGTAGAGCGGATAAAATGGATGTAGAGTGGATAAAATGGATGTAGAGTGGATAAAATTGATGTAGAGTGGATAAAATTGATGTAGAGTGGATAAAATGGATGTAGAGTGGATAAAATGGATGTAGAGTGGGTAAAATAGATGTAGAGTGGATAAAATGGATGTAGAGTTGATAAAAATGGATGTAGAGTGGACAAAATGGATGTAGAGCGGATAAAATGGATGTAGAGTGGATAAAATGGATGTAGAGTGGATAAAATTGATGTAGAGTGGATAAAATTGATGTAGAGTGGATAAAATTGATGTAGAGTGGATAAAATGGATGTAGAGTGGATAAAAATGGATGTAGAGAGGATAAAATGGATGTAGAGTGGACAAAATAGATGTAGAGTGGATAAAAATGGATGTAGAGTGGTATAAAATGGATGTAGAGTGGATAAAAATGGATGTAGAGTGGATAAAATGGATGTAGAGTGGATAAAATGGATGTAGAGTGGATAAAATGGATGTAGAGTGGGTAAAATAGATGTAGAGTGGATAAAATGGATGTAGAGTGGATAAAAAAGGATGTAGAGGGGATAAAATGGATGTAGAGTGGATAACAATGGATGTAGAGTGGATAAAATAAATGTAGAGTAGATACAATGGATGTAGAGTGGATAAAATGGATGTAGAGTTGATAAAATGGATGTAAAGTGGATAAAATGGATGTAGAGTTAATAAAAATGGATGTTGAGTGGAAATAATGGATCTAGAGAGGATAAAATGGATGTAGAGTGGATAAAATGTATGTAGAGTTCATAAAAATGGATGTAGAGTGGATAAAATTGATGTAGAGCGGATAAAATGGATGTAGAGTGGTATAAAATGGATGTAGAGTGGATAAAAATGGATGTAGAGTGGATAAAAATGGATGTAGAGTGGATAAAAATGGATGTAGAGTGGATAAAAATGGATGTAGAGTGGATAAAAATGGATGTAGAGTTAATAAAAATGGATGTAGAGTGGACAAAATAGATGTAGAGTGGATAAAAATGGATGTAGTGTGGTATAAAATGGATGTAGAGTGGATAAAAATGGATGTAGAGTGGATAAAAATGGATGTAGAGAGGATAAAATGGATGTAGAGTGGATAAAATGGATGTAGAGTTGATAAAAATGGATGTAGAGTGGACAAAATGGATGTAGAGTGGATAAAGTGGATGTAGAGTTGATAAAAATGGATGTAGAGTGGACAAAATGGATGTAGAGTGGATAAAAATGGATGTAGAGAGGATAAAATTGATGTAGAGCGGATAAAATGGATGTAGAGTGGATAAAATGGATGTGGAGTGGATAACAATGGATGTAGAGTGGATAAAATGGATGTAGAGTATATAAAATGGATGTAGAGTGGATAAAAATGGATGTAGAGTGGATAAAATGGATGTAGAGTGGATAAAAATGGATGTAGAGTGGATAAAATGGATGTAGAGTATATAAAATGGATGTAGAGTGGATAAAAATGGATGTAGAGTGGATAAAATGGATGTAGAGTGGATAAAAATAGATGTAGAGTGGATAAAATGGATGTAGAGTGGATAAAACGGATGTAGAGTGGATAAAAAAGGATGTAGAGGGGATAAAATGGATGCAGAGTGGATAAAATTGATGTAGAGCGGATAAAATGGATGTAGAGTGGATAAAATGGATGTAGAGTGGATAAAATGGATGTAGAGTGGATAAAACGGATGTAGAGTGGATAAAAAAGGATGTAGAGGGGATAAAATGGATGTAGAGTGGATAAAATTGATGTAGAGTGGATAAAATGGATGTAGAGTGGATAAAAATGGATGTAGAGAGGATAAAATTGATGTAGAGCGGATAAAATGGATGTAGAGTGGATAAAATGGATGTGGAGTGGATAACAATGGATGTAGAGTGGATAAAATGGATGTAGAGTATATAAAATGGATGTAGAGTGGATAAAAATGGATGTAGAGTGGATAAAATGGATGTAGAGTGGATAAAAATAGATGTAGAGTGGATAAAATGGATGTAGAGTATATAAAATGGATGTAGAGTGGATAAAAATGGATGTAGAGTGGATAAAATGGATGTAGAGTGGATAAAAATAGATGTAGAGTGGATAAAATGGATGTAGAGTGGATAAAACGGATGTAGAGTGGATAAAAAAGGATGTAGAGGGGATAAAATGGATGCAGAGTGGATAAAATTGATGTAGAGCGGATAAAATGGATGTAGAGTGGATAAAATGGATGTAGAGTGGATAAAATGGATGAAGAGTGGATAAAACGGATGTAGAGTGGATAAAAAAGGATGTAGAGGGGATAAAATGGATGTAGAGTGGATAAAATTGATGTAGAGTGGATAAAATGGATGTAGAGTGGATAAAAATGGATGTAGAGTGGATAAAATGGATGTAGAGTGGGTAAAATAGATGTAGAGTGGATAAAATGGATGTAGAGTTGATAAAAATGGATGTAGAGTGGACAAAATGGATGTAGAGCGGATAAAATGGATGTAGAGTGGATAAAATGGATGTAGAGTGGATAAAATGGATATAGAGTGGATAAAATTGATGTAGAGTGGATAAAATGGATGTAGAGTGGATAAAATGGATGTAGAGTGGATAAAAATGGATGTAGAGAGGATAAAATGGATGTAGAGTGGATAAAAATGGATGTAGAGTGGATAAAATGGATGTAGAGTTGATAAAAATGGATGTAGAGTGGATAAAATGAATGAAGAGTAAATAAAATGGATGTAGAGTGGATAAAATGGATGTAGAGTTGATAAAATGGATGTAAAGTGGATAAAATGGATGTAGAGTTAATAAAAATGGATGTAGAGTGGAAATAATGGATGTAGAGAGGATAAAATGGATGTAGAGTGGATAAAATGGATGTAGGGTGGATAAAAATGGATGTAGAGTATATAAAATGGATGTAGAGTATATAAAATGGATGTAGAGTGGATAAAAATGGATGTAGAGTGGATAAAATGGATGTAGAGTGGATAAAAATGGATGTAGAGTGGATAAAATGGATGTAGAGTGGATAAAACGGATGTAGAGTGGATAAAAAAGGATGTAGAGGGGATAAAATGGATGTAGAGTGGATAAAATTGATGTAGAGAGGATAAAATGGATGTAGAGTGGATAAAATGGATGTAGAGTTGATAACAATGGATGTAGAGTGGATAAAATGGATGTAGAGTTGATAAAAATGGATGTAGAGTGGATAAAAATGGATGTAGAGTGGATAAAATGGATGTAGAGTGGATAAAAAGGATGTAGAGTGGATATAAAAAGATGTAGAGGGGATAAAATGGATGTAGAGTGGATAAAATTGATGTAGAGTGGATAAAATGGATGTAGAGTGGATTAAAATGGATGTAGAGTGGATAAAATGGATGTAGAGTGGGTAAAATAGATGTAGAGTGAATAAAATGAATGTAGAGTTGATAAAAATGGATGTAGAGTGGACAAAATGGATGTAGAGCGGATAAAATGGATGTAGAGTGGATAAAATGGATGTAGAGTGGATGAAATGGATGTAGAGTTGATAAAAATGGATGTAGAGTGGATAAAATGAATGTAGAGTAGATAAAATGGATGTAGAGTGGATAAAATGGATGTAGAGTTGATAAAATGGATGTAAAGTGGATAAAATGGATGTAGAGTTAATAAAAATGGATGTAGAGTGGAAATAATGGATGTAGAGAGGATAAAATGGATGTAGAGTGGATAAAATGGATGTAGAGTTCATAAAAATGGATGTAGAGTGGATAAAAATGGATGTAGATTGGATAAAATGGATGTAGATTGGATAAAATGGATGTAGAGTGGATAAAAATGGATGTAGAGTGGATAAAAATGGATGTTGAGTATATAAAATGGATGTAGAGTATATAAAATGGATGTAGAGTGGATAAAAATGGATGTAGAGTGGATAAAATGGATGTAGAGTGGATAAAAATAGATGTAGAGTGGATAAAATGGATGTAGAGTGGATAAAATTGATGTAGAGTTAATAAAAATGGATGTAGAGTGGACAAAATGGATGTAGAGTGGATAAAAATGGATGTAGAGTGGATAAAATGGATGTAGAGTTGATAACAATGGATGTAGAGTGGATAAAATGAATGTAGAGTAGATACAATGGATGTAGAGTGGATAAAATGGATGTAGAGTTGATAAAATGGATGTAAAGTGGATAAAATGGATGTAGAGTTAATAAAAATGGATGTTGAGTGGAAATAATGGATGTAGAGAGGATAAAATGGATGTAGAGTGGATAAAATGTATGTAGAGTTAATAAAAATGGATGTAGAGTGGATAAAATGGATGTAGAGTGGATAAAATGGATGTAGAGTGGATAAAATGGATGTGGAGTGGATAACAATGGATGTAGAGTGGATAAAATGGATGTAGAGTTGATAAAAATGGATGTAGAGTGGATAAAATGGATGTAGAGTTGATAAAATGGATGTAAAGTGGATAAAATGGATGTAGAGTTAATAAAAATGGATGTAGAGTGGACAAAATGGATGTAGAGTGGATAAAAATGGATGTAGAGAGGATAAAATTGATGTAGAGCGGATAAAATGGATGTAGAGTGGATAAAATGGATGTGGAGTGGATAAAAATGGATGTAGAGTGGATAAAATGGATGTAGAGTTGATAAAAATGGATGTAGAGTTAATAAAAATGGATGTTGAGTGGAAATAATGGATGTAGAGAGGATAAAATGGATGTAGAGTGGATAAAATGTATGTAGAGTTCATAAAAATGGATGTAGAGTGGATAAAATTGATGTAGAGTGGATAAAATGGATGTAGAGTGGATAAAATGGATGTAGAGTGGATAAAATGTATGTAGAGTTGATAAAAATGGATGTAGAGTGGATAAAAATGGATGTAGAGTGGATAAAATGGATGTAGAGTGGATAAAACGGATGTAGAGTGGATAAAAAAGGATGTAGAGGGGATAAAATGGATGTAGAGTGGATAAAATTGATGTAGAGTGGATAAAATGGATGTAGAGTGGATAAAAATGGATGTAGAGTGGATAAAATGGATGTAGAGTGGGTAAAATAGATGTAGAGTGGATAAAATGGATGTAGAGTTGATAAAAATGGATGTAGAGTGGACAAAATGGATGTAGAGCGGATAAAATGGATGTAGAGTGGATAAAATGGATGTAGAGTGGATAAAATTGATGTAGAGTGGATAAAATGGATGTAGAGTGGATGAAATGGATGTAGAGTTGATAAAAATGGATGTAGAGTGGATAAAATGAATGTAGAGTAGATAAAATGGATGTAGAGTGGATAAAATGGATGTAGAGTTGATAAAATGGATGTAAAGTGGATAAAATGGATGTAGAGTTAATAAAAATGGATGTAGAGTGGAAATAATGGATGTAGAGAGGATAAAATGGATGTAGAGTGGATAAAAATCGATGTAGAGTGGATAAAATGGATTTAGAGTGGATAAAATGGATGTAGAGTGGATAAAATGAATGTAGAGTAGATAAAATGGATGTAGAGTGGATAAAATGGATGTAGAGTTGATAAAATGGATGTAGAGTGGTATAAAATGGATGTAGAGTGGATAAAAATGGATGTAGGGTGGATAAAAATGGATGTAGAGAGGATAAAATGGATGTAGAGTGGATAAAAATAGATGTAGAGTGGATAAAATGGATGTAGAGTGGATAAAACCGATGTAGAGTGGATAAAAAAGGATGTAGAGGGGATAAAATGGATGTAGAGTGGATAAAATTGATGTAGAGTAGATACAATGGATGTAGAGTGGACAAAATGGATGTAGAGTGGATAAAAATGGATGTAGAGAGGATAAAATTGATGTAGAGCGGATAAAATGGATGTAGAGTGGATAAAATGGATGTGGAGTGGATAACAATGGATGTAGAGTGGATAAAATGGATGTAGAGTTGATAAAAATGGATGTAGAGTTAATAAAAATGGATGTTGAGTGGAAATAATGGATGTAGAGAGGATAAAATGGATGTAGAGTGGATAAAATGTATGTAGAGTTCATAAAAATGGATGTAGAGTGGATAAAATTGATGTAGAGCGGATAAAATGGATGTAGAGTGGATAAAATGGATGTAGAGTGGATAAAATGGATGTAGAGTTGATAAAAATGGATGTAGAGTGGATAAAAATGGATGTAGAGTGGATAAAATGGATGTAGAGTGGATAAAACGGATGTAGAGTGGATAAAAAAGGATGTAGAGGGGATAAAATGGATGTAGAGTGGATAAAATGGATGTAGAGTGGGTAAAATAGATGTAGGGTGGATAAAATGGATGTAGAGTGGATAAAAATGGATGTAGAGAGGATAAAATGGATGTAGAGTGGATAAAAATGGATGTAGAGTGGATAAAATGGATGTAGAGTGGATAAAATGGATGTAGAGTGGATAAAAATGGATGTAGAGTGGATAAAATGGATGTAGAGTGGATAAAATGGATGTAGAGTGGATGAAATGGATGTAGAGTTGATAAAAATGGATGTAGAGTGGATAAAATGAATGTAGAGTAGATAAAATGGATGTAGAGTGGATAAAATGGATGTAGAGTTGATAAAATGGATGTAAAGTGGATAAAATGGATGTAGAGTTAATAAAAATGGATGTAGAGTGGAAATAATGGATGTAGAGAGGATAAAATGGATGTAGAGTGGATAAAAATGGATGTAGAGTGGATAAAATGGATGTAGAGTGGATAAAATGGATGTAGAGTGGATAAAATGAATGTAGAGTAGATAAAATGGATGTAGAGTGGATAAAATGGATGTAGAGTTGATAAAATGGATGTAGAGTGGTATAAAATGGATGTAGAGTGGATAAAAATGGATGTAGAGTGGATAAAAATGGATGTAGAGAGGATAAAATGGATGTAGAGTGGATAAAAATGGATGTAGAGTGGATAAAATGGATTTAGAGTGGATAAAATGGATGTAGAGTGGATAAAATGGATGTAGAGTGGGTAAAATAGATGTAGAGTGGATAAAATGGATGTAGAGTTGATAAAAATGGATGTAGAGTGGACAAAATGGATGTAGAGTGGATAAAATGGATGTAGAGTTGATAAAAATGGATGTAGAGTTAATAAAAATGGATGTAGAGTGGACAAAATAGATGTAGAGTGGATAAAATGGATGTAGAGTTGATAAAAATGGATGTAAAGTGGACAAAATAGATGTAGAGTGGATAAAAATGGATGTAGAGTGGTATAAAATGGATGTAGAGTGGATAAAAATGGATGTAGAGTGGATAAAAATGGATGTAGAGAGGATAAAATGGATGTAGAGTGGATAAAATGGATGTAGAGTGGGTAAAATAGATGTAGAGTGGATAAAATGGATGTAGAGTTGATAAAAATGGATGTAGAGTGGACAAAATGGATGTAGAGTGGGTAAAATAGATGTAGAGTGGATAAAATGGATGTAGAGTTGATAAAAATGGATGTAGAGTGGACAAAATGGATGTAGAGAGGATAAAATTGATGTAGAGCGGATAAAATGGATGTAGAGTGGATAAAATGGATGTGGAGTGGATAACAATGGATGTAGAGTGGATAAAATGGATGTAGAGTTGATAAAAATGGATGTAGAGTTAATAAAAATGGATGTTGAGTGGAAATAATGGATGTAGAGAGGATAAAATGGATGTAGAGTGGATAAAATGTATGTAGAGTTCATAAAAATGGATGTAGAGTGGATAAAATTGATGTAGAGCGGATAAAATGGATGTAGAGTGGATAAAATGGATGTGGAGTGGATAACAATGGATGTAGAGTGGATAAAAATGGATGTAGAGTTAATAAAAATGGATGTAGAGTGGACAAAATAGATGTAGAGTGGATAAAAATGGATGTAGAGTGGTATAAAATGGATGTAGAGTGGATAAAAATGGATGTAGAGTGGATAAAAATGGATGTAGAGAGGATAAAATGGATGTAGAGTGGATAAAAATGGATGTAGAGTGGATAAAATGGATGTAGAGTGGATAAAATGGATGTAGAGTGGATAAAATGGATGTAGAGTGGGTAAAATAGATGTAGAGTGGATAAAATGGATGTAGAGTGGATAAAAAAGGATGTAGAGGGGATAAAATGGATGTAGAGTGGATAACAATGGATGTAGAGTGGATAAAATGAATGTAGAGTAGATACAATGGATGTAGAGTGGATAAAAATGGATGTAGAGTGGATAAAATGGATGTAGAGTGGATAAAAATAGATGTAGAGTGGATAAAATGGATGTAGAGTGGATAAAACGGATGTAGAGTGGATAAAAAAGGATGTAGAGGGGATAAAATGGATGTAGAGTGGATAAAATTGATGTAGAGCGGATAAAATGGATGTAGAGTGGATAAAATGGATGTAGAGTTGATAACAATGGATGTAGAGTGGATAAAATGGATGTAGAGTTGATAAAAATGGATGTAGAGTGGATAAAAATGGATGTAGAGTGGATAAAATGGATGTAGAGTGGATAAAAAGGATGTAGAGTGGATATAAAAAGATGTAGAGGGGATAAAATGGATGTAGAGTGGATAAAATTGATGTAGAGTGGATAAAATGGATGTAGAGTGGATTAAAATGGATGTAGAGTGGATAAAATGGATGTAGAGTGGGTAAAATAGATGTAGAGTGAATAAAATGAATGTAGAGTTGATAAAAATGGATGTAGAGTGGACAAAATGGATGTAGAGCGGATAAAATGGATGTAGAGTGGATAAAATGGATGTAGAGTGGATGAAATGGATGTAGAGTTGATAAAAATGGATGTAGAGTGGATAAAATGAATGTAGAGTAGATAAAATGGATGTAGAGTGGATAAAATGGATGTAGAGTTGATAAAATGGATGTAAAGTGGATAAAATGGATGTAGAGTTAATAAAAATGGATGTAGAGTGGAAATAATGGATGTAGAGAGGATAAAATGGATGTAGAGTGGATAAAATGGATGTAGAGTTCATAAAAATGGATGTAGAGTGGATAAAAATGGATGTAGATTGGATAAAATGGATGTAGATTGGATAAAATGGATGTAGAGTGGATAAAAATGGATGTAGAGTGGATAAAAATGGATGTAGAGTATATAAAATGGATGTAGAGTATATAAAATGGATGTAGAGTGGATAAAAATGGATGTAGAGTGGATAAAATGGATGTAGAGTGGATAAAAATAGATGTAGAGTGGATAAAATGGATGTAGAGTGGATAAAATTGATGTAGAGTTAATAAAAATGGATGTAGAGTGGACAAAATGGATGTAGAGTGGATAAAAATGGATGTAGAGTGGATAAAATGGATGTAGAGTTGATAACAATGGATGTAGAGTGGATAAAATGAATGTAGAGTAGATACAATGGATGTAGAGTGGATAAAATGGATGTAGAGTTGATAAAATGGATGTAAAGTGGATAAAATGGATGTAGAGTTAATAAAAATGGATGTTGAGTGGAAATAATGGATGTAGAGAGGATAAAATGGATGTAGAGTGGATAAAATGTATGTAGAGTTAATAAAAATGGATGTAGAGTGGATAAAATTGATGTAGAGCGGATAAAATGGATGTAGAGTGGATAAAATGGATGTGGAGTGGATAACAATGGATGTAGAGTGGATAAAATGGATGTAGAGTTGATAAAAATGGATGTAGAGTGGATAAAATGGATGTAGAGTTGATAAAATGGATGTAAAGTGGATAAAATGGATGTAGAGTTAATAAAAATGGATGTAGAGTGGACAAAATGGATGTAGAGTGGATAAAAATGGATGTAGAGAGGATAAAATTGATGTAGAGCGGATAAAATGGATGTAGAGTGGATAAAATGGATGTGGAGTGGATAACAATGGATGTAGAGTGGATAAAATGGATGTAGAGTTGATAAAAATGGATGTAGAGTTAATAAAAATGGATGTTGAGTGGAAATAATGGATGTAGAGAGGATAAAATGGATGTAGAGTGGATAAAATGGATGTAGAGTGGATAAAAATCGATGTAGAGTGGATAAAATGGATTTAGAGTGGATAAAATGGATGTAGAGTGGATAAAATGGATGTAGAGTGGGTAAAATAGATGTAGAGTGGATAAAATGGATGTAGAGTTGATAAAAATGGATGTAGAGTGGACAAAATGGATGTAGAGTGGATAAAATGGATGTAGAGTTGATAAAAATGGATGTAGAGTTAATAAAAATGGATGTAGAGTGGACAAAATAGATGTAGAGTGGATAAAATGGATGTAGAGTTGATAAAAATGGATGTAAAGTGGACAAAATAGATGTAGAGTGGATAAAAATGGATGTAGAGTGGTATAAAATGGATGTAGAGTGGATAAAAATGGATGTAGAGTGGATAAAAATGGATGTAGAGAGGATAAAATGGATGTAGAGTGGATAAAATGGATGTAGAGTGGGTAAAATAGATGTAGAGTGGATAAAATGGATGTAGAGTTGATAAAAATGGATGTAGAGTGGACAAAATGGATGTAGAGTGGGTAAAATAGATGTAGAGTGGATAAAATGGATGTAGAGTTGATAAAAATGGATGTAGAGTGGACAAAATGGATGTAGAGAGGATAAAATTGATGTAGAGCGGATAAAATGGATGTAGAGTGGATAAAATGGATGTGGAGTGGATAACAATGGATGTAGAGTGGATAAAATGGATGTAGAGTTGATAAAAATGGATGTAGAGTTAATAAAAATGGATGTTGAGTGGAAATAATGGATGTAGAGAGGATAAAATGGATGTAGAGTGGATAAAATGTATGTAGAGTTCATAAAAATGGATGTAGAGTGGATAAAATGGATGTAGAGCGGATAAAATGGATGTAGAGTGGATAAAATGGATGTGGAGTGGATAACAATGGATGTAGAGTGGATAAAAATGGATGTAGAGTTAATAAAAATGGATGTAGAGTGGACAAAATAGATGTAGAGTGGATAAAAATGGATGTAGAGTGGTATAAAATGGATGTAGAGTGGATAAAAATGGATGTAGAGTGGATAAAAATGGATGTAGAGAGGATAAAATGGATGTAGAGTGGATAAAAATGGATGTAGAGTGGATAAAATGGATGTAGAGTGGATAAAATGGATGTAGAGTGGATAAAATGGATGTAGAGTGGGTAAAATAGATGTAGAGTGGATAAAATGGATGTAGAGTGGATAAAAAAGGATGTAGAGGGGATAAAATGGATGTAGAGTGGATAACAATGGATGTAGAGTGGATAAAATGAATGTAGAGTAGATACAATGGATGTAGAGTGGATAAAAATGGATGTAGAGTGGATAAAATGGATGTAGAGTGGATAAAAATAGATGTAGAGTGGATAAAATGGATGTAGAGTGGATAAAACGGATGTAGAGTGGATAAAAAAGGATGTAGAGGGGATAAAATGGATGTAGAGTGGATAAAATTGATGTAGAGCGGATAAAATGGATGTAGAGTGGATAAAATGGATGTAGAGTTGATAACAATGGATGTAGAGTGGATAAAATGGATGTAGAGTTGATAAAAATGGATGTAGAGTGGATAAAAATGGATGTAGAGTGGATAAAATGGATGTAGAGTGGATAAAAAGGATGTAGAGTGGATATAAAAAGATGTAGAGGGGATAAAATGGATGTAGAGTGGATAAAATTGATGTAGAGTGGATAAAATGGATGTAGAGTGGATTAAAATGGATGTAGAGTGGATAAAATGGATGTAGAGTGGGTAAAATAGATGTAGAGTGAATAAAATGAATGTAGAGTTGATAAAAATGGATGTAGAGTGGACAAAATGGATGTAGAGCGGATAAAATGGATGTAGAGTGGATAAAATGGATGTAGAGTGGATGAAATGGATGTAGAGTTGATAAAAATGGATGTAGAGTGGATAAAATGAATGTAGAGTAGATAAAATGGATGTAGAGTGGATAAAATGGATGTAGAGTTGATAAAATGGATGTAAAGTGGATAAAATGGATGTAGAGTTAATAAAAATGGATGTAGAGTGGAAATAATGGATGTAGAGAGGATAAAATGGATGTAGAGTGGATAAAATGGATGTAGAGTTCATAAAAATGGATGTAGAGTGGATAAAAATGGATGTAGATTGAATAAAATGGATGTAGATTGGATAAAATGGATGTAGAGTGGATAAAAATGGATGTAGAGTGGATAAAAATGGATGTAGAGTATATAAAATGGATGTAGAGTATATAAAATGGATGTAGAGTGGATAAAAATGGATGTAGAGTGGATAAAATGGATGTAGAGTGGATAAAAATAGATGTAGAGTGGATAAAATGGATGTAGAGTGGATAAAATTGATGTAGAGTTAATAAAAATGGATGTAGAGTGGACAAAATGGATGTAGAGTGGATAAAAATGGATGTAGAGTGGATAAAATGGATGTAGAGTTGATAACAATGGATGTAGAGTGGATAAAATGAATGTAGAGTAGATACAATGGATGTAGAGTGGATAAAATGGATGTAGAGTTGATAAAATGGATGTAAAGTGGATAAAATGGATGTAGAGTTAATAAAAATGGATGTTGAGTGGAAATAATGGATGTAGAGAGGATAAAATGGATGTAGAGTGGATAAAATGTATGTAGAGTTAATAAAAATGGATGTAGAGTGGATAAAATTGATGTAGAGCGGATAAAATGGATGTAGAGTGGATAAAATGGATGTGGAGTGGATAACAATGGATGTAGAGTGGATAAAATGGATGTAGAGTTGATAAAAATGGATGTAGAGTGGATAAAATGGATGTAGAGTTGATAAAATGGATGTAAAGTGGATAAAATGGATGTAGAGTTAATAAAAATGGATGTAGAGTGGACAAAATGGATGTAGAGTGGATAAAAATGGATGTAGAGAGGATAAAATTGATGTAGAGCGGATAAAATGGATGTAGAGTGGATAAAATGGATGTGGAGTGGATAACAATGGATGTAGAGTGGATAAAATGGATGTAGAGTTGATAAAAATGGATGTAGAGTTAATAAAAATGGATGTTGAGTGGAAATAATGGATGTAGAGAGGATAAAATGGATGTAGAGTGGATAAAATGTATGTAGAGTTCATAAAAATGGATGTAGAGTGGATAAAATTGATGTAGAGTGGATAAAATGGATGTAGAGTGGATAAAATGGATGTAGAGTGGATAAAATGTATGTAGAGTTGATAAAAATGGATGTAGAGTGGATAAAAATGGATGTAGAGTGGATAAAATGGATGTAGAGTGGATAAAACGGATGTAGAGTGGATAAAAAAGGATGTAGAGGGGATAAAATGGATGTAGAGTGGATAAAATTGATGTAGAGTGGATAAAATGGATGTAGAGTGGATAAAAATGGATGTAGAGTGGATAAAATGGATGTAGAGTGGGTAAAATAGATGTAGAGTGGATAAAATGGATGTAGAGTTGATAAAAATGGATGTAGAGTGGACAAAATGGATGTAGAGCGGATAAAATGGATGTAGAGTGGATAAAATGGATGTAGAGTGGATAAAATTGATGTAGAGTGGATAAAATGGATGTAGAGTGGATGAAATGGATGTAGAGTTGATAAAAATGGATGTAGAGTGGATAAAATGAATGTAGAGTAGATAAAATGGATGTAGAGTGGATAAAATGGATGTAGAGTTGATAAAATGGATGTAAAGTGGATAAAATGGATGTAGAGTGGAAATAATGGATCTAGAGAGGATAAAATGGATGTAGAGTGGATAAAATGGATGTAGAGTTCATAAAAATGGATGTAGAGTGGATAAAAATGGATGTAGATTGGATAAAATGGATGTAGATTGGATAAAATGGATGTAGAGTGGATAAAAATGGATGTAGAGCGGATAAAAATGGATGTAGAGTATATAAAATGGATGTAGAGTATATAAAATGGATGTAGAGTGGATAAAAATGGATGTAGAGTGGATAAAATGGATGTAGAGTGGATAAAAATAGATGTAGAGTGGATAAAATGGATGTAGAGTGGATAAAACGGATGTAGAGTGGATAAAAAAGGATGTAGAGGGGATAAAATGGATGTAGAGTGGATAAAATTGATGTAGAGTAGATACAATGGATGTAGAGTGGACAAAATGGATGTAGAGTGGATAAAAATGGATGTAGAGAGGATAAAATTGATGTAGAGCGGATAAAATGGATGTAGAGTGGATAAAATGGATGTGGAGTGGATAACAATGGATGTAGAGTGGATAAAATGGATGTAGAGTTGATAAAAATGGATGTAGAGTTAATAAAAATGGATGTTGAGTGGAAATAATGGATGTAGAGAGGATAAAATGGATGTAGAGTGGATAAAATGTATGTAGAGTTCATAAAAATGGATGTAGAGTGGATAAAATTGATGTAGAGCGGATAAAATGGATGTAGAGTGGATAAAATGGATGTAGAGTGGATAAAATGGATGTAGAGTTGATAAAAATGGATGTAGAGTGGATAAAAATGGATGTAGAGTGGATAAAATGGATGTAGAGTGGATAAAACGGATGTAGAGTGGATAAAAAAGGATGTAGAGGGGATAAAATGGATGTAGAGTGGATAAAATGGATGTAGAGTGGGTAAAATAGATGTAGGGTGGATAAAATGGATGTAGAGTGGATAAAAATGGATGTAGAGAGGATAAAATGGATGTAGAGTGGATAAAAATGGATGTAGAGTGGATAAAATGGATGTAGAGTGGATAAAATGGATGTAGAGTGGATAAAAATGGATGTAGAGTGGATAAAATGGATGTAGAGTGGATAAAATGGATGTAGAGTGGATGAAATGGATGTAGAGTTGATAAAAATGGATGTAGAGTGGATAAAATGAATGTAGAGTAGATAAAATGGATGTAGAGTGGATAAAATGGATGTAGAGTTGATAAAATGGATGTAAAGTGGATAAAATGGATGTAGAGTTAATAAAAATGGATGTAGAGTGGAAATAATGGATGTAGAGAGGATAAAATGGATGTAGAGTGGATAAAAATCGATGTAGAGTGGATAAAATGGATTTAGAGTGGATAAAATGGATGTAGAGTGGATAAAATGAATGTAGAGTAGATAAAATGGATGTAGAGTGCATAAAATGGATGTAGAGTTGATAAAATGGATGTAGAGTGGTATAAAATGGATGTAGAGTGGATAAAAATGGATGTAGAGTGGATAAAAATGGATGTAGAGAGGATAAAATGGATGTAGAGTGGATAAAAATCGATGTAGAGTGGATAAAATGGATTTAGAGTGGATAAAATGGATGTAGAGTGGATAAAATGGATGTAGAGTGGGTAAAATAGATGTAGAGTGGATAAAATGGATGTAGAGTTGATAAAAATGGATGTAGAGTGGACAAAATGGATGTAGAGTGGATAAAATGGATGTAGAGTTGATAAAAATGGATGTAGAGTTAATAAAAATGGATGTAGAGTGGACAAAATAGATGTAGAGTGGATAAAATGGATGTAGAGTTGATAAAAATGGATGTAAAGTGGACAAAATAGATGTAGAGTGGATAAAAATGGATGTAGAGTGGTATAAAATGGATGTAGAGTGGATAAAAATGGATGTAGAGTGGATAAAAATGGATGTAGAGAGGATAAAATGGATGTAGAGTGGATAAAATGGATGTAGAGTGGGTAAAATAGATGTAGAGTGGATAAAATGGATGTAGAGTTGATAAAAATGGATGTAGAGTGGACAAAATGGATGTAGAGAGGATAAAATTGATGTAGAGCGGATAAAATGGATGTAGAGTGGATAAAATGGATGTGGAGTGGATAACAATGGATGTAGAGTGGATAAAATGGATGTAGAGTTGATAAAAATGGATGTAGAGTTAATAAAAATGGATGTTGAGTGGAAATAATGGATGTAGAGAGGATAAAATGGATGTAGAGTGGATAAAATGTATGTAGAGTTCATAAAAATGGATGTAGAGTGGATAAAATTGATGTAGAGCGGATAAAATGGATGTAGAGTGGATAAAATGGATGTGGAGTGGATAACAATGGATGTAGAGTGGATAAAAATGGATGTAGAGTTAATAAAAATGGATGTAGAGTGGACAAAATAGATGTAGAGTGGATAAAAATGGATGTAGAGTGGTATAAAATGGATGTAGAGTGGATAAAAATGGATGTAGAGTGGATAAAAATGGATGTAGAGAGGATAAAATGGATGTAGAGTGGATAAAAATGGATGTAGAGTGGATAAAATGGATGTAGAGTGGATAAAATGGATGTAGAGTGGATAAAATGGATGTAGAGTGGGTAAAATAGATGTAGAGTGGATAAAATGGATGTAGAGTGGATAAAACAGGATGTAGAGGGGATAAAATGGATGTAGAGTGGATAACAATGGATGTAGAGTGGATAAAATGAATGTAGAGTAGATACAATGGATGTAGAGTGGATAAAATGGATGTAGAGTTGATAAAATGGATGTAAAGTGGATAAAATGGATGTAGAGTTAATAAAAATGGATGTTGAGTGGAAATAATGGATGTAGAGAGGATAACAATGGATGTAGAGTGGATAAAATGAATGTAGAGTAGATACAATGGATGTAGAGTGGATAAAATGTATGTAGAGTTCATAAAAATGGATGTAGAGTGGATAAAATTGATGTAGAGCGGATAAAATGGATGTAGAGTGGTATAAAATGGATGTAGAGTGGATAAAAATGGATGTAGAGTGGATAAAAATGGATGTAGAGTGGATAAAAATGGATGTAGAGTGGATAAAAATGGATGTAGAGTTAATAAAAATGGATGTAGAGTGGACAAAATAGATGTAGAGTGGATAAAAATGGATGTAGAGTGGTATAAAATGGATGTAGAGTGGATAAAAATGGATGTAGAGTGGATAAAAATGGATGTAGAGAGGTTAAAATGGATGTAGAGTGGATAAAAATGGATGTAGAGTGGATAAAAACGATGTAGAGTGGATAACAATGGATGTAGAGTGGATAAAATGAATGTAGAGTAGATACAATGGATGTAGAGTGGATAAAATGGATGTAGAGTTGATAAAATGGATGTAAAGTGGATAAAATGGATGTAGAGTTAATAAAAATGGATGTTGAGTGGAAATAATGGATGTAGAGAGGATAAAATGGATGTAGAGTGGATAAAATGTATGTAGAGTTCATAAAAATGGATGTAGAGTGGATAAAATTGATGTAGAGCGGATAAAATGGATGTAGAGTGGATAAAATGGATGTGGAGTGGATAACAATGGATGTAGAGTGGATAAAATGGATGTAGAGTTGATAAAAATGGATGTAGAGTAGATAAAAATGGATGTAGAGTGGATAAAATGGATGTAGAGTGGATAAAACGGATGTAGAGTGGATAAAAAAGGATGTAGAGGGGATAAAATGGATGTAGAGTGGATAAAATTGATGTAGTGTGGATAAAATGGATGTAGAGTGGATAAAAATGGATGTAGAGTGGATAAAATGGATGTAGAGTGGGTAAAATAGATGTACAGTGGATAAAATGGATGTAGAGTTGATAAAAATGGATGTAGAGTGGACAAAATGGATGTAGAGCGGATAAAATGGATGTAGAGTGGATAAAATGGATGTAGAGAGGATAAAATTGATGTAGAGTGGATAAAATTGATGTAGAGAGGATAAAATGGATGTAGAGTGGATAAAAATGGATGTAGAGTGGATAAAATGGATGTAGAGTGGATAAAATGGATGTAGAGTGGATGAAATGGATGTAGAGTTGATAAAAATGGATGTAGAGTGGATAAAATGAATGTAGAGTAGATAAAATGGATGTGGAGTGGATAACAATGGATGTAGAGTGGATAAAATGGATGTAGAGTTGATAAAAATGGATGTAGAGTTAATAAAAATGGATGTTGAGTGGAAATAATGGATGTAGAGAGGATAAAATGGATGTAGAGTGGATAAAATGTATGTAGAGTTCATAAAAATGGATGTAGAGTGGATAAAATTGATGTAGAGCGGATAAAATGGATGTAGAGTGGATAAAATGGATGTAGAGTGGATAAAATGGATGTAGAGTTGATAAAAATGGATGTAGAGTGGATAAAAATGGATGTAGAGTGGATAAAATGGATGTAGAGTGGATAAAACGGATGTAGAGTGGATAAAAAAGGATGTAGAGGGGATAAAATGGATGTAGAGTGGATAAAATTGATGTAGAGTGGATAAAATGGATGTAGAGTGGATAAAAATGGATGTAGAGTGGATAAAATGGATGTAGAGTGGGTAAAATAGATGTAGAGTGGATAAAATGGATGTAGAGTTGATAAAAATGGATGTAGAGTGGACAAAATGGATGTAGAGCGGATAAAATGGATGTAGAGTGGATAAAATGGATGTAGAGTGGATAAAATTGATGTAGAGTGGATAAAATTGATGTAGAGTGGATAAAATAGATGTAGAGTGGATAAAAATGGATGTAGAGAGGATAAAATGGATGTAGAGTGGATAAAAATGGATGTAGAGTGGATAAAATGGATGTAGAGTGGATAAAATGGATGTAGAGTGGATGAAATGGATGTAGAGTTGATAAAAATGGATGTAGAGTGGATAAAATGAATGTAGAGTTGATAAAATGGATGTAGAGTGGATAAAATGGATGTAGAGTTGATAAAATGGATGTAAAGTGGATAAAATGGATGTAGAGTTAATAAAAATGGATGTAGAGTGGAAATAATGGATGTAGAGAGGATAAAATGGATGTAGAGCGGATAAAATGGATGTAGAGTGGATAAAAATGGATGTAGAGTATATAAAATGGATGTAGAGTATATAAAATGGATGTGGAGTGGATAACAATGGATGTAGAGTGGATAAAATGGATGTAGAGTGGACAAAATAGATGTAGAGTGGATAAAAATGGATGTAGAGTGGTATAAAATGGATGTAGAGTGGATAAAAATGGATGTAGAGTGGATAAAAATGGATGTAGAGAGGATAAAATGGATGTAGAGTGGATAAAAATGGATGTAGAGTGGATAAAATGGATGTAGAGTGGATAAAATGGATGTAGAGTGGATTAAATGGATGTAGAGTGGGTAAAATAGATGTAGAGTGGATAAAATGGATGTAGAGTTGATAAAAATGGATGTAGAGTGGACAAAATGGATGTAGAGTGGATAAAATGGATGTAGAGTTGATAAAAATGGATGTAGAGTTAATAAAAATGGATGTAGAGTGGACAAAATAGATGTAGAGTGGATAAAATGGATGTAGAGTTGATAAAAATGGATGTAGAGTGGACAAAATAGATGTAGAGTGGATAAAAATGGATGTAGAGTGGTATAAAATGGATGTAGAGTGGATAAAAATGGATGTAGAGTGGATAAAAATGGATGTAGAGAGGATAAAATGGATGTAGAGTGGATAAAATGGATGTAGAGTGGGTAAAATAGATGTAGAGTGGATAAAATGGATGTAGAGTTGATAAAAATGGATGTAGAGTGGACAAAATGGATGTAGAGTGGATAAAGTGGATGTAGAGTTGATAAAAATGGATGTAGAGTGGACAAAATGGATGTAGAGTGGATAAAAATGGATGTAGAGAGGATAAAATTGATGTAGAGCGGATAAAATGGATGTAGAGTGGATAAAATGGATGTGGAGTGGATAACAATGGATGTAGAGTGGATAAAATGGATGTAGAGTTGATAAAAATGGATGTAGAGTTAATAAAAATGGATGTAGAGTGGACAAAATGGATGTAGAGTGGATAAAAATGGATGTAGAGTGGATAAAATGGATGTAGAGTTGATAACAATGGATGTAGAGTGGATAAAATGAATGTAGAGTAGATACAATGGATGTAGAGTGGATAAAATGGATGTAGAGTTGATAAAATGGATGTAAAGTGGATAAAATGGATGTAGAGTTAATAAAAATGGATGTTGAGTGGAAATAATGGATGTAGAGAGGATAAAATGGATGTAGAGTGGATAAAATGTATGTAGAGTTCATAAAAATGGATGTAGAGTGGATAAAATTGATGTAGAGCGGATAAAATGGATGTAGAGTGGATAAAATGGATGTGGAGTGGATAACAATGGATGTAGAGTGGATAAAATGGATGTAGAGTTGATAAAACGGATGTAGAGTGGATAAAAAAGGATGTAGAGGGGATAAAATGGATGTAGAGTGGATAAAATTGATGTAGAGCGGATAAAATGGATGTAGAGTGGCTAAAATGGATGTGGAGTGGATAACAATGGATGTAGAGTGGATAAAATGGATGTAGAGTTGATAAAAATGGATGTAGAGTTAATAAAAATGGATGTAGAGTGGACAAAATAGATGTAGAATGGATAAAATGGATGTAGAGTTGATAAAAATGGATGTAGAGTGGACAAAATAGATGTAGAGTGGATAAAAATGGATGTAGAGTGGTATAAAATGGATGTAGAGTGGATAAAAATGGATGTAGAGTGGATAAAAATGGATGTAGAGAGGATAAAATGGATGTAGAGTGGATAAAAATGGATGTAGAGTGGATAAAATGGATGTAGAGTGGATAAAATGGATGTAGAGTGGATAAAATGGATGTAGAGTGGGTAAAATAGATGTAGAGTGGATAAAATGGATGTAGAGTGGATAAAAAAGGATGTAGAGGGGATAAAATGGATGTAGAGTGGATAACAATGGATGTAGAGTGGATAAAATGAATGTAGAGTAGATACAATGGATGTAGAGTGGATAAAATGGATGTAGAGTTGATAAAATGGATGTAAAGTGGATAAAATGGATGTAGAGTTAATAAAAATGGATGTTGAGTGGAAATAATGGATGTAGAGAGGATAAAATGGATGTAGAGTGGATAAAATGTATGTAGAGTTCATAAAAATGGATGTAGAGTGGATAAAATTGATGTAGAGCGGATAAAATGGATGTAGAGTGGTATAAAATGGATGTAGAGTGGATAAAAATGGATGTAGAGTGGATAAAAATGGATGTAGAGTGGATAAAAATGGATGTAGAGTGGATAAAAATGGATGTAGAGTTAATAAAAATGGATGTAGAGTGGACAAAATAGATGTAGAGTGGATAAAAATGGATGTAGAGTGGTATAAAATGGATGTAGAGTGGATAAAAATGGATGTAGAGTGGATAAAAATGGATGTAGAGAGGATAAAATGGATGTAGAGTGGATAAAAATGGATGTAGAGTGGATAAAAACGATGTAGAGTGGATAACAATGGATGTAGAGAGGATAAAATGGATGTAGAGTGGATAAAATGGATGTAGAGAGGATAAAATTGATGTAGAGTGGATAAAGTTGATGTAGAGAGGATAAAATGGATGTAGAGTGTATAAAAATGGATGTAGAGTGGATAAAATGGATGTAGAGTGGATGAAATGGATGTAGAGTTGATAAAAATGGATGTAGAGTGGATAAAATGAATGTAGAGTAGATAAAATGGATGTGGAGTGGATAACAATGGATGTAGAGTGGATAAAATGGATGTAGAGTGGATAAAAATGGATGTAGAGTGGTATAAAATGGATGTAGAGTTAATAAAAATGGATGTAGAGTGGACAAAATGGATGTAGAGTGCATAAAAATGGATGTAGAGTGGTATAAAATGGATGTAGAGTGGATAAAAATGAATGTAGAGTGGATAAAAATGGATGTAGAGAGGATAAAATGGATGTAGAGTGGATAAAAATGGATGTAGAGTGGATTAAATGGATGTAGAGTGGATAAAATGGATGTAGAGTGGATAAAATGGATGTAGAGTGGGTAAAATAGATGTAGAGTGGATAAAATGGATGTAGAGTTGATAAAAATGGATGTAGAGTGGACAAAATGGATGTAGAGTGGATAAAGTGGATGTAGAGTTGATAAAAATGGATGTAGAGTGGACAAAATGGATGTAGAGAGGATAAAATTGATGTAGAGCGGATAAAATGGATGTAGAGCGGATAAAATGGATGTAGAGTGGATAAAATGGATGTAGAGTGGATAAAATTGATTTAGAGAGGATAAAATGGATGTAGAGTGGATAAAAATGGATGTAGAGTGGATAAAATGGATGTAGAGTGGATAAAATGGATGTAGAGTGGATGAAATGGATGTAGAGTTGATAAAAATGGATGTAGAGTGGATAAAATGAATGTAGAGTAGATAAAATGGATGTAGAGTGGATAAAATGGATGTAGAGTTGATAAAAAGGATGTAAAGTGGATAAAATGGATGTAGAGTTAATAAAAATGGATGTAGAGTGGAAATAATGGATGTAGAGAGGATAAAATGGATGTAGAGTGGATAAAATGGATGTAGAGTTCATAAAAATGGATGTAGAGTGGATAAAAATGGATGTAGATTGGATAAAATGGATGTAGATTGGATAAAATGGATGTAGAGTGGATAAAAATGGATGTAGAGTGGATAAAAATGGATGTAGAGTATATAAAATGGATGTAGAGTATATAAAATGGATGTAGAGTGGATAAAAATGGATGTAGAGTGGATAAAATGGATGTAGAGTGGATAAAAATAGATGTAGAGTGGATAAAATGGATGTAGAGTGGATAAAACGGATGTAGAGTGGATAAAAAAGGATGTAGAGGGGATAAAATGGATGTAGAGTGGATAAAATTGATGTAGAGCGGATAAAATGGACGTAGAGTGGATAAAATGGATGTAGAGTGGATAAAATGGATGTAGAGTGGATAAAACGGATGTAGAGTGGATAAAAAAGGATGTAGAGGGGATAAAATGGATGTAGAGTGGATAAAATTGATGTAGAGTGGATAAAATGGATGTAGAGTGGATAAAAATGGATGTAGAGTGGATAAAATAGATGTAGAGTGGGTAAAAATGGATGTAGAGTGGTATAAAATGGATGTAGAGTGGATAAAAATGGATGTAGAGTGGATAAAATGGATGTAGAGTTGATAAAAATGGATGTAGAGTGGATAAAATGGATGTAGAGTTGATAAAATGGATGTAAAGTGGATAAAATGGATGTAGAGTTAATAAAAATGGATGTAGAGTGGACAAAATGGATGTAGAGTGGATAAAAATGGATGTAGAGTTGATAAAAATGGATGTAGAGTGGACAAAATGGATGTAGAGCGGATAAAATGGATGTAGAGTGGATAAAATGGATGTAGAGTGGATAAAATTGATGTAGAGTGGATAAAATTGATGTAGAGTGGATAAAATGGATGTAGAGTTGATAAAAATGGATGTAGAGTGGACAAAATGGATGTAGAGTGGATAAAATGGATGTAGAGTTGATAAAAATGGATGTAGAGTTAATAAAAATGGATGTAGAGTGGACAAAATAGATGTAGAGTGGATAAAATGGATGTAGAGTTGATAAAAATGGATGTAGAGTGGACAAAATAGATGTAGAGTGGATAAAAATGGATGTAGAGTGGTATAAAATGGATGTAGAGTGGATAAAAATGGATGTAGAGTGGATAAAAATGGATGTAGAGAGGATAAAATGGATGTAGAGTGGATAAAATGGATGTAGAGTGGGTAAAATAGATGTAGAGTGGATAAAATGGATGTAGAGTTGATAAAAATGGATGTAGAGTGGACAAAATGGATGTAGAGTGGATAAAGTGGATGTAGAGTTGATAAAAATGGATGTAGAGTGGACAAAATGGATGTAGAGTGGATAAAAATGGATGTAGAGAGGATAAAATTGATGTAGAGCGGATAAAATGGATGTAGAGTGGATAAAATGGATGTGGAGTGGATAACAATGGATGTAGAGTGGATAAAATGGATGTAGAGTTGATAAAAATGGATGTAGAGTTAATAAAAATGGATGTAGAGTGGACAAAATGGATGTAGAGTGGATAAAAATGGATGTAGAGTGGATAAAATGGATGTAGAGTTGATAACAATGGATGTAGAGTGGATAAAATGAATGTAGAGTAGATACAATGGATGTAGAGTGGATAAAATGGATGTAGAGTTGATAAAATGGATGTAAAGTGGATAAAATGGATGTAGAGTTAATAAAAATGGATGTTGAGTGGAAATAATGGATGTAGAGAGGATAAAATGGATGTAGAGTGGATAAAATGTATGTAGAGTTCATAAAAATGGATGTAGAGTGGATAAAATTGATGTAGAGCGGATAAAATGGATGTAGAGTGGATAAAATGGATGTGGAGTGGATAACAATGGATGTAGAGTGGATAAAATGGATGTAGAGTTGATAAAACGGATGTAGAGTGGATAAAAAAGGATGTAGAGGGGATAAAATGGATGTAGAGTGGATAAAATTGATGTAGAGCGGATAAAATGGATGTAGAGTGGCTAAAATGGATGTGGAGTGGATAACAATGGATGTAGAGTGGATAAAATGGATGTAGAGTTGATAAAAATGGATGTAGAGTTAATAAAAATGGATGTAGAGTGGACAAAATAGATGTAGAATGGATAAAATGGATGTAGAGTTGATAAAAATGGATGTAGAGTGGACAAAATAGATGTAGAGTGGATAAAAATGGATGTAGAGTGGTATAAAATGGATGTAGAGTGGATAAAAATGGATGTAGAGTGGATAAAAATGGATGTAGAGAGGATAAAATGGATGTAGAGTGGATAAAAATGGATGTAGAGTGGATAAAATGGATGTAGAGTGGATAAAATGGATGTAGAGTGGATAAAATGGATGTAGAGTGGGTAAAATAGATGTAGAGTGGATAAAATGGATGTAGAGTGGATAAAAAAGGATGTAGAGGGGATAAAATGGATGTAGAGTGGATAACAATGGATGTAGAGTGGATAAAATGAATGTAGAGTAGATACAATGGATATAGAGTGGATAAAATGGATGTAGAGTTGATAAAATGGATGTAAAGTGGATAAAATGGATGTAGAGTTAATAAAAATGGATGTTGAGTGGAAATAATGGATGTAGAGAGGATAACAATGGATGTAGAGTGGATAAAATGAATGTAGAGTAGATACAATGGATGTAGAGTGGATAAAATGTATGTAGAGTTCATAAAAATGGATGTAGAGTGGATAAAATGGATGTAGAGTGGATAAAATGGATGTAGAGTGGGTAAAATAGATGTAGAGTGGATAAAATGGATGTAGAGTGGATAAAAAAGGATGTAGAGGGGATAAAATGGATGTAGAGTGGATAACAATGGATGTAGAGTGGATAAAATGAATGTAGAGTAGATACAATGGATGTAGAGTGGATAAAATGGATGTAGAGTGGGTAAAATAGATGTAGAGTGGATAAAATGGATGTAGAGTGGATAAAAAAGGATGTAGAGGGGATAAAATGGATGTAGAGTGGATAACAATGGATGTAGAGTGGATAAAATGAATGTAGAGTAGATACAATGGATGTAGAGTGGATAAAATGTATGTAGAGTTCATAAAAATGGATGTAGAGTGGATAAAATTGATGTAGAGCGGATAAAATGGATGTAGAGTGGTATAAAATGGATGTAGAGTGGATAAAAATGGATGTAGAGTGGATAAAAATGGATGTAGAGTGGATAAAAATGGATGTAGAGTGGATAAAAATGGATGTAGAGTTAATAAAAATGGATGTAGAGTGGACAAAATAGATGTAGAGTGGATAAAAATGGATGTAGAGTGGTATAAAATGGATGTAGAGTGGATAAAAATGGATGTAGAGTGGATAAAAATGGATGTAGAGAGGATAAAATGGATGTAGAGTGGATAAAAATGGATGTAGAGTGGATAAAAACGATGTAGAGTGGATAACAATGGATGTAGAGAGGATAAAATGAATGTAGAGTAGATACAATGGATGTAGAGTGGATAAAATGGATGTAGAGTTGATAAAATGGATGTAAAGTGGATAAAATGGATGTAGAGTGGGTAAAATAGATGTAGAGTGGATAAAATGGATGTAGAGTTGATAAAAATGGATGTAGAGTGGACAAAATGGATGTAGAGCGGATAAAATGGATGTAGAGTGGATAAAATGGATGTAGAGAGGATAAAATTGATGTAGAGTGGATAAAGTTGATGTAGAGAGGATAAAATGGATGTAGAGTGTATAAAAATGGATGTAGAGTGGATAAAATGGATGTAGAGTGGATGAAATGGATGTAGAGTTGATAAAAATGGATGTAGAGTGGATAAAATGAATGTAGAGTAGATAAAATGGATGTGGAGTGGATAACAATGGATGTAGAGTGGATAAAATGGATGTAGAGTGGATAAAAATGGATGTAGAGTGGTATAAAATGGATGTAGAGTTAATAAAAATGGATGTAGAGTGGACAAAATGGATGTAGAGTGCATAAAAATGGATGTAGAGTGGTATAAAATGGATGTAGAGTGGATAAAAATGAATGTAGAGTGGATAAAAATGGATGTAGAGAGGATAAAATGGATGTAGAGTGGATAAAAATGGATGTAGAGTGGATTAAATGGATGTAGAGTGGATAAAATGGATGTAGAGTGGATAAAATGGATGTAGAGTGGGTAAAATAGATGTAGAGTGGATAAAATGGATGTAGAGTTGATAAAAATGGATGTAGAGTGGACAAAATGGATGTAGAGTGGATAAAGTGGATGTAGAGTTGATAAAAATGGATGTAGAGTGGACAAAATGGATGTAGAGAGGATAAAATTGATGTAGAGCGGATAAAATGGATGTAGAGCGGATAAAATGGATGTAGAGTGGATAAAATGGATGTAGAGTGGATAAAATTGATTTAGAGAGGATAAAATGGATGTAGAGTGGATAAAAATGGATGTAGAGTGGATAAAATGGATGTAGAGTGGATAAAATGGATGTAGAGTGGATGAAATGGATGTAGAGTTGATAAAAATGGATGTAGAGTGGATAAAATGAATGTAGAGTAGATAAAATGGATGTAGAGTGGATAAAATGGATGTAGAGTTGATAAAAAGGATGTAAAGTGGATAAAATGGATGTAGAGTTAATAAAAATGGATGTAGAGTGGAAATAATGGATGTAGAGAGGATAAAATGGATGTAGAGTGGATAAAATGGATGTAGAGTTCATAAAAATGGATGTAGAGTGGATAAAAATGGATGTAGATTGGATAAAATGGATGTAGATTGGATAAAATGGATGTAGAGTGGATAAAAATGGATGTAGAGTGGATAAAAATGGATGTAGAGTATATAAAATGGATGTAGAGTATATAAAATGGATGTAGAGTGGATAAAAATGGATGTAGAGTGGATAAAATGGATGTAGAGTGGATAAAAATAGATGTAGAGTGGATAAAATGGATGTAGAGTGGATAAAACGGATGTAGAGTGGATAAAAAAGGATGTAGAGGGGATAAAATGGATGTAGAGTGGATAAAATTGATGTAGAGCGGATAAAATGGACGTAGAGTGGATAAAATGGATGTAGAGTGGATAAAATGGATGTAGAGTGGATAAAACGGATGTAGAGTGGATAAAAAAGGATGTAGAGGGGATAAAATGGATGTAGAGTGGATAAAATTGATGTAGAGTGGATAAAATGGATGTAGAGTGGATAAAAATGGATGTAGAGTGGATAAAATAGATGTAGAGTGGGTAAAAATGGATGTAGAGTGGTATAAAATGGATGTAGAGTGGATAAAAATGGATGTAGAGTGGATAAAATGGATGTAGAGTTGATAAAAATGGATGTAGAGTGGATAAAATGGATGTAGAGTTGATAAAATGGATGTAAAGTGGATAAAATGGATGTAGAGTTAATAAAAATGGATGTAGAGTGGACAAAATGGATGTAGAGTGGATAAAAATGGATGTAGAGTTGATAAAAATGGATGTAGAGTGGACAAAATGGATGTAGAGCGGATAAAATGGATGTAGAGTGGATAAAATGGATGTAGAGTGGATAAAATTGATGTAGAGTGGATAAAATTGATGTAGAGAGGATAAAATGGATGTAGAGTGGATAAAAATGGATGTAGAGTGGATAAAATGGATGTAGAGTGGATAAAATGGATGTAGAGTGGATGAAATTGATGTAGAGTTGATAAAAATGGATGTAGAGTGGATAAAATGAATGTAGAGTAGATAAAATGGATGTAGAGTGGATAAAATGGATGTAGAGTTGATAAAATGGATGTAGAGTGGATAAAATGGATGTAGAGTTAATAAAAATGGATGTAGAGTGGAAATAATGGATGTAGAGAGGATAAAATGGATGTAGAGTGGATAAAATGGATGTAGAGTTCATAAAAATGGATGTAGAGTGGATAAAAATGGATGTAGATTGGATAAAATGGATGTAGAGTGGATAAAATGGATGTAGAGTTAATAAAAATGGATGTAGAGTGGACAAAATAGATGTAGAGTGGATAAAAATGGATGTAGAGTGGTATAAAATGGATGTAGAGTGGATAAAAATGGATGTAGAGTGGATAAAAATGGATGTAGAGTGGATAAAATGGATGTAGAGTGGATAAAATGGATGTAGAGTGGATAAAATGGATGTAGAGTTGAGAAAAATGGATGTAGAGTGGATAAAAATGGATGTAGAGTTAATAAAAATGGATGTAGAGTGGACAAAATAGATGTAGAGTGGATAAAAATGGATGTAGAGTGGTATAAAATGGATGTAGAGTGGATAAAAATGGATGTAGAGTGGATAAAAATGGATGTAGAGAGGATAAAATGGATGTAGAGTGGATAAAAATGGATGTAGAGTGGATAAAAACGATGTAGAGTGGATAACAATGGATGTAGAGTGGATAAAATGCATGTAGAGTAGATACAATGGATGTAGAGTGGATAAAATGGATGTAGAGTTGATAAAATGGATGTAAAGTGGATAAAATGGATGTAGAGTGGGTAAAATAGATGTAGAGTGGATAAAATGGATGTAGAGTTGATAAAAATGGATGTAGAGTGGACAAAATGGATGTAGAGCGGATAAAATGGATGTAGAGTGGATAAAATGGATGTAGAGAGGATAAAATTGATGTAGAGTGGATAAAATTGATGTAGAGAGGATAAAATGGATGTAGAGTGTATAAAAATGGATGTAGAGTGGATAAAATGGATGTAGAGTGGATGAAATGGATGTAGAGTGGATAAAGTGGATGTAGAGTTGATAAAAATGGATGTAGAGTGGACAAAATGGATGTAGAGTGGATAAAAATGGATGTAGAGAGGATAAAATTGATGTAGAGCGGATAAAATGGATGTAGAGTGGATAAAATGGATGTGGAGTGGATAACAATGGATGTAGAGTGGATAAAATGGATGTAGAGTTGATAAAAATGGATGTAGAGTTAATAAAAATGGATGTAGAGTGGACAAAATGGATGTAGAGTTGATAAAATGGATGTAAAGTGGATAAAATGGATGTAGAGTTAATAAAAATGGATGTTGAGTGGAAATAATGGATGTAGAGAGGATAAAATGGATGTAGAGTGGATAAAATGTATGTAGAGTTCATAAAAATGGATGTAGAGTGGATAAAATTGATGTAGAGCGGATAAAATGGATGTAGAGTGGATAAAATGGATGTGGAGTGGATAACAATGGATGTAGAGTGGATAAAATGGATGTAGAGTTGATAAAACGGATGTAGAGTGGATAAAAAAGGATGTAGAGGGGATAAAATGGATGTAGAGTGGATAAAATTGATGTAGAGCGGATAAAATGGATGTAGAGTGGCTAAAATGGATGTGGAGTGGATAACAATGGATGTAGAGTGGATAAAATGGATGTAGAGTTGATAAAAATGGATGTAGAGTTAATAAAAATGGATGTAGAGTGGACAAAATAGATGTAGAATGGATAAAATGGATGTAGAGTTGATAAAAATGGATGTAGAGTGGACAAAATAGATGTAGAGTGGATAAAAATGGATGTAGAGTGGTATAAAATGGATGTAGAGTGGATAAAAATGGATGTAGAGTGGATAAAAATGGATGTAGAGAGGATAAAATGGATGTAGAGTGGATAAAAATGGATGTAGAGTGGATAAAATGGATGTAGAGTGGATAAAATGGATGTAGAGTGGATAAAATGGATGTAGAGTGGGTAAAATAGATGTAGAGTGGATAAAATGGATGTAGAGTGGATAAAAAAGGATTTAGAGGGGATAAAATGGACGTAGAGTGGATAACAATGGATGTAGAGTGGATAAAATGAATGTAGAGTAGATACAATGGATGTAGAGTGGATAAAATGGATGTAGAGTTGATAAAATGGATGTAGAGTGGATAAAATGGATGTAGAGTTAATAAAAATGGATGTTGAGTGGAAATAATGGATGTAGAGAGGATAAAATGGATGTAGAGTGGATAAAATGTATGTAGAGTTCATAAAAATGGATGTAGAGTGGATAAAATGGATGTAGAGCGGATAAAATGGATGTAGAGTGGTATAAAATGGATGTAGAGTGGATAAAAATGGATGTAGAGTGGATAAAAATGGATGTAGAGTGGATAAAAATGGATGTAGAGTTAATAAAAATGGATGTAGAGTGGACAAAATAGATGTAGAGTGGATAAAAATGGATGTAGAGTGGTATAAAATGGATGTAGAGTGGATAAAAATGGATGTAGAGTGGATAAAAATGGATGTAGAGAGGATAAAATGGATGTAGAGTGGATAAAAATGGATGTAGAGTGGATAAAAACGATGTAGAGTGGATAACAATGGATGTAGAGTGGATAAAATGAATGTAGAGTAGATACAATGGATGTAGAGTGGATAAAATGGATGTAGAGTTGATAAAATGGATGTAAAGTGGATAAAATGGATGTAGAGTGGGTAAAATAGATGTAGAGTGGATAAAATGGATGTAGAGTTGATAAAAATGGATGTAGAGTGGACAAAATGGATGTAGAGCGGATAAAATGGATGTAGAGTGGATAAAATGGATGTAGAGAGGATAAAATTGATGTAGAGTGGATAAAATTGATGTAGAGAGGATAAAATGGATGTAGAGTGTATAAAAATGGATGTAGAGTGGATAAAATGGATGTAGAGTGGATGAAATGGATGTAGAGTTGATAAAAATGGATGTAGAGTGGATAAAATGAATGTAGAGTAGATAAAATGGATGTGGAGTGGATAACAATGGATGTAGAGTGGATAAAATGGATGTAGAGTTGATAAAAATGGATGTAGAGTTAATAAAAATGGATGTTGAGTGGAAATAATGGATGTAGAGAGGATAAAATGGATGTAGAGTGGATAAAATGTATGTAGAGTTCATAAAAATGGATGTAGAGTGGATAAAATTGATGTAGAGCGGATAAAATGGATGTAGAGTTGATAAAAATGGATGTAGAGTTAATAAAAATGGATGTAGAGTGGACAAAATGGATGTAGAGTGGATAAAAATGGATGTAAAGTGGATAAAATGGATGTAGAGTTGATAACAATGGATGTAGAGTGGATAAAATGAATGTAGAGTAGATACAATGGATGTAGAGTGGATAAAATTGATGTAGAGTTGATAAAATGGATGTAAAGTGGATAAAATGGATGTAGAGTTAATAAAAATGGATGTTGAGTGGAAATAATGGATGTAGAGAGGATAAAATGGATGTAGAGTGGATAAAATGGATGTGGAGTGGATAACAATGGATGTAGAGTGGATAAAATGGATGTAGAGTTGATAAAAATGGATGTAGAGTGGATAAAATGGATGTAGAGTTGATAAAATGGATGTAAAGTGGATAGAATGGATGTAGAGTTAATAAAAATGGATGTAGAGTGGACAAAATGGATGTAGAGTGCATAAAAATGGATGTAGAGTGGTATAAAATGGATGTAGAGTGGATAAAAATGGATGTAGAGTGGATAAAAATGGATGTAGAGAGGATAAAATGGATGTAGAGTGGATAAAAATGGATGTAGAGTGGATTAAATGGATGTAGAGTGGATAAAATGGATGTAGAGTGGATAAAATGGATGTAGAGTGGGTAAAATAGATGTAGAGTGGATAAAATGGATGTAGAGTTGATAAAAATGGATGTAGAGTGGACAAAATGGATGTAGAGTGGATAAAGTGGATGTAGAGTTGATAAAAATGGATGTAGAGTGGACAAAATGGATGTAGAGAGGATAAAATTGATGTAGAGTGGATAAAATGGATGTAGAGTGGATAAAATGGATGTAGAGTGGATAAAATGGATGTAGAGTGGATAAAATTGATTTAGAGAGGATAAAATGGATGTAGAGTGAATAAAAATGGATGTAGAGTGGATAAAATGGATGTAGAGTGGATAAAATGGATGTAGAGTGGATAAAATGGATGTAGAGTTGATAAAAATGGATGTAGAGTGGATAAAATGAATGTAGAGTAGATAAAATGGATGTAGAGTGGATAAAATGGATGTAGAGTTGATAAAAAGGATGTAAAGTGGATAAAATGGATGTAGAGTTAATAAAAATGGATGTAGAGTGGAAATAATGGATGTAGAGAGGATAAAATGGATGTAGAGTGGATAAAATGGATGTAGAGTTCATAAAAATGGATGTAGAGTGGATAAAAATGGATGTAGATTGGATAAAATGGATGTAGATTGGATAAAATGGATGTAGAGTGGATAAAAATGGATGTAGAGTGGATAAAAATGGATGTAGAGTATATAAAATGGATGTAGAGTATATAAAATGGATGTAGAGTGGATAAAAATGGATGTAGAGTGGATAAAATGGATGTAGAGTGGATAAAAATAGATGTAGAGTGGATAAAATGGATGTAGAGTGGATAAAACGGATGTAGAGTGGATAAAAAAGGATGTAGAGGGGATAAAATGGATGTAGAGTGGATAAAATTGATGTAGAGCGGATAAAATGGACGTAGAGTGGATAAAATGGATGTAGAGTGGATAAAATGGATGTAGAGTGGATAAAACGGATGTAGAGTGGATAAAAAAGGATGTAGAGGGGATAAAATGGATGTAGAGTGGATAAAATTGATGTAGAGTGGATAAAATGGATGTAGAGTGGATAAAAATGGATGTAGAGTGGATAAAATAGATGTAGAGTGGGTAAAAATGGATGTAGAGTGGTATAAAATGGATGTAGAGTGGATAAAAATGGATGTAGAGTGGATAAAATGGATGTAGAGTTGATAAAAATGGATGTAGAGTGGATAAAATGGATGTAGAGTTGATAAAATGGATGTAAAGTGGATAAAATGGATGTAGAGTTAATAAAAATGGATGTAGAGTGGACAAAATGGATGTAGAGTGGATAAAAATGGATGTAGAGTTGATAAAAATGGATGTAGAGTGGACAAAATGGATGTAGAGTGGATAAAATGGATGTAGAGTGGATAAAATGGATGTAGAGTGGATAAAATTGATGTAGAGTGGATAAAATTGATGTAGAGAGGATAAAATGGATGTAGAGTGGATAAAAATGGATGTAGAGTGGATAAAATGGATGTAGAGTGGATAAAATGGATGTAGAGTGGATGAAATTGATGTAGAGTTGATAAAAATGGATGTAGAGTGGATAAAATGAATGTAGAGTAGATAAGATGGATGTAGAGTGGATAAAATGGATGTAGAGTTGATAAAATGGATGTAGAGTGGATAAAATGGATGTAGAGTTAATAAAAATGGATGTAGAGTGGAAATAATGGATGTAGAGAGGATAAAATGGATGTAGAGTGGATAAAATGGATGTAGAGTTCATAAAAATGGATGTAGAGTGGATAAAAATGGATGTAGAGTGGATAAAATGGATGTAGAGTGGATAAAATGGATGTAGAGTTAATAAAAATGGATGTAGAGTGGACAAAATAGATGTAGAGTGGATAAAAATGGATGTAGAGTGGTATAAAATGGATGTAGAGTGGATAAAAATGGATGTAGAGTGGATAAAAATGGATGTAGAGTGGATAAAATGGATGTAGAGTGGATAAAATGGATGTAGAGTGGATGAAATGGATGTAGAGTGGATAAAAATGGATGTAGAGTGGATAAAATGGATGTAGAGTGGATAAAACGGATGTAGAGTGGATAAAAAAGGATGTAGAGGGGATAAAATGGATGTAGAGTGGATAAAATTGATGTAGAGTGGATAAAATGGATGTAGAGTGGATAAAAATGGATGTAGAGTGGGTAAAATAGATGTAGAGTGGATAAAATGGATGTAGAGTTGATAAAAATGGATGTAGAGTGGACAAAATGGATGTAGAGCGGATAAAATGGATGTAGAGTGGATAAAATGGATGTAGAGTGGATAAAATTGATGTAGAGTGGATAAAATTGATGTAGAGTGGATAAAATGGATGTAGAGTGGATAAAATGGATGTAGAGTGGATAAAATGTATGTAGAGTTCATAAAAATGGATGTAGAGTGGATAAAATTGATGTAGAGCGGATAAAATGGATGTAGAGTGGATAAAATGGATGTAGAGTGGATAAAACGGATGTAGAGTGGATAAAAAAGGATGTAGAGGGGATAAAATGGATGTAGAGTGGATAAAATTGATGTAGAGTGGATAAAATGGATGTAGAGTGGATAAAAATGGATGTAGAGTGGATAAAATGGATGTAGAGTGGGTAAAATAGATGTAGAGTGGATAAAATGGATGTAGAGTTGATAAAAATGGATGTAGAGTGGACAAAATGGATGTAGAGCGGATAAAATGGATGTAGAGTGGATAAAATGGATGTAGAGTGGATAAAATTGATGTAGAGTGGATAAAATTGATGTAGAGTGGATAAAATGGATGTAGAGTGGATAAAAATGGATGTAGAGTGGATAAAATGGATGTAGAGTGGATAAAATGGATGTAGAGTGGATGAAATGGATGTAGAGTTGATAAAAATGGATGTAGAGTGGATAAAAATGGATGTAGAGTGGATAAAATGGATGTAGAGTGGATAAAACGGATGTAGAGTGGATAAAAAAGGATGTGGAGGGGATAAAATGGATGTAGAGTGGATAAAATTGATGTAGAGTGGATAAAATGGATGTAGAGTGGATAAAAATGGATGTAGAGTGGATAAAAACGATGTAGAGTGGATAACAATGGATGTAGAGTGGATAAAATGAATGTAGAGTAGATACAATGGATGTAGAGTGGATAAAATGGATGTAGAGTTGATAAAATGGATGTAAAGTGGATAAAATGGATGTAGAGTTAATAAAAATGGATGTTGAGTGGAAATAATGGATGTAGAGAGGATAAAATGGATGTAGAGTGGATAAAATGGATGTAGAGTGGATAAAAATGGATGTAGAGTATATAAAATGGATGTAGAGTATATAAAATGGATGTAGAGTGGATAAAAATGGATGTAGAGTGGATAAAATGGATGTAGTGTGGATAAAAATAGATGTAGAGTGGATAAAATGGATGTAGAGTGGATAAAACGGATGTAGAGTGGATAAAAAAGGATGTAGAGGGGATAAAATGGATGTAGAGTGGATAAAATTGATGTAGAGCGGATAAAATGGATGTAGAGTGGATAAAAAAGGATGTAGAGGGGATAAAATGGACGTAGAGTGGATAACAATGGATGTAGAGTGGATAAAATGAATGTAGAGTAGATACAATGGATGTAGAGTGGATAAAAATGGATGTAGAGAGGATAAAATGGATGTAGAGTGGATAAAAATGGATGTAGAGTGGATAAAATGGATGTAGAGTGGATAAAATGGATGTAGAGTGGATAAAATGGATGTAGAGTGGGTAAAATAGATGTAGAGTGGATAAAATGGATGTAGAGTGGATAAAAAAGGATGTAGAGGGGATAAAATGGACGTAGAGTGGATAACAATGGATGTAGAGTGGATAAAATGAATGTAGAGTAGATACAATGGATGTAGAGTGGATAAAATGGATGTAGAGTTGATAAAATGGATGTAAAGTGGATAAAATGGATGTAGAGTTAATAAAAATGGATGTTGAGTGGAAATAATGGATGTAGAGAGGATAAAATGGATGTAGAGTGGATAAAATGTATGTAGAGTTCATAAAAATGGATGTAGAGTGGATAAAATTGATGTAGAGCGGATAAAATGGATGTAGAGAGGATAAAATGGATGTAGAGTGGATAAAAATGGATGTAGAGTGGATAAAAACGATGTAGAGTGGATAACAATGGATGTAGAGTGGATAAAATGAATGTAGAGTAGATACAATGGATGTAGAGTGGATAAAATGGATGTAGAGTTGATAAAATGGATGTAAAGTGGATAAAATGGATGTAGAGTGGGTAAAATAGATGTAGAGTGGATAAAATGGATGTAGAGTTGATAAAAATGGATGTAGAGTGGACAAAATGGATGTAGAGCGGATAAAATGGATGTAGAGTGGATAAAATGGATGTAGAGAGGATAAAATTGATGTAGAGTGGATAAAATTGATGTAGAGAGGATAAAATGGTTGTAGAGTGTATAAAAATGGATGTAGAGTGGATAAAATGGATGTAGAGTGGATGAAATGGATGTAGAGTTGATAAAAATGGATGTAGAGTGGATAAAATGAATGTAGAGTAGATAAAATGGATGTGGAGTGGATAACAATGGATGTAGAGTGGATAAAATGGATGTAGAGTTGATAAAAATGGATGTAGAGTTAATAAAAATGGATGTTGAGTGGAAATAATGGATGTAGAGAGGATAAAATGGATGTAGAGTGGATAAAATGTATGTAGAGTTCATAAAAATGGATGTAGAGTGGATAAAATTGATGTAGAGCGGATAAAATGGATGTAGAGTTGATAAAAATGGATGTAGAGTTAATAAAAATGGATGTAGAGTGGACAAAATGGATGTAGAGTGGATAAAAATGGATGTAAAGTGGATAAAATGGATGTAGAGTTGATAACAATGGATGTAGAGTGGATAAAATGAATGTAGAGTAGATACAATGGATGTAGAGTGGATAAAATTGATGTAGAGTTGATAAAATGGATGTAAAGTGGATAAAATGGATGTAGAGTTAATAAAAATGGATGTTGAGTGGAAATAATGGATGTAGAGAGGATAAAATGGATGTAGAGTGGATAAAATGGATGTGGAGTGGATAACAATGGATGTAGAGTGGATAAAATGGATGTAGAGTTGATAAAAATGGATGTAGAGTGGATAAAATGGATGTAGAGTTGATAAAATGGATGTAAAGTGGATAGAATGGATGTAGAGTTAATAAAAATGGATGTAGAGTGGACAAAATGGATGTAGAGTGCATAAAAATGGATGTAGAGTGGTATAAAATGGATGTAGAGTGGATAAAAATGGATGTAGAGTGGATAAAAATGGATGTAGAGAGGATAAAATGGATGTAGAGTGGATAAAAATGGATGTAGAGTGGATTAAATGGATGTAGAGTGGATAAAATGGATGTAGAGTGGATAAAATGGATGTAGAGTGGGTAAAATAGATGTAGAGTGGATAAAATGGATGTAGAGTTGATAAAAATGGATGTAGAGTGGACAAAATGGATGTAGAGTGGATAAAACGGATGTAGAGTGGATAAAAAAAAATGTAGAGGGGATAAAATGGATGTAGAGTGGATAAAATTGATGTAGAGTGGATAAAATGGATGTAGAGTGGATAAAAATGGATGTAGAGTGGATAAAATAGATGTAGAGTGGGTAAAAATGGATGTAGAGTGGTATAAAATGGATGTAGAGTGGATAAAAATGGATGTAGAGTGGATAAAATGGATGTAGAGTTGATAAAAATGGATGTAGAGTGGATAAAATGGATGTAGAGTTGATAAAATGGATGTAAAGTGGATAAAATGGATGTAGAGTTAATAAAAATGGATGTAGAGTGGACAAAATGGATGTAGAGTGGATAAAAATGGATGTAGAGTTGATAAAAATGGATGTAGAGTGGACAAAATGGATGTAGAGCGGATAAAATGGATGTAGAGTGGATAAAATGGATGTAGAGTGGATAAAATTGATGTAGAGTGAATAAAATTGATGTAGAGAGGATAAAATGGATGTAGAGTGGATAAAAATGGATGTAGAGTGGATAAAATGGATGTAGAGTGGATAAAATGGATGTAGAGTGGATGAAATGGATGTAGCGTTGATAAAAATGGATGTAGAGTGGATAAAATGAATGTAGAGTAGATAAGATGGATGTAGAGTGGATAAAATGGATGTAGAGTTGATAAAATGGATGTAGAGTGGATAAAATGGATGTAGAGTTAATAAAAATGGATGTAGAGTGGAAATAATGGATGTAGAGAGGATAAAATGGATGTAGAGTGGATAAAATGGATGTAGAGTTCATAAAAATGGATGTAGAGTGGATAAAAATGGATGTAGATTGGATAAAATGGATGCAGAGTGGATAAAATGGATGTAGAGTTAATAAAAATGGATGTAGAGTGGACAAAATAGATGTAGATTGGATAAAAATGGATGTAGAGTGGTATAAAATGGATGTAGAGTGGATAAAAATGGATGTAGAGTAGATAAAAATGGATGTAGAGTGGATAAAATGGATGTAGAGTGGATAAAATGGATGTAGAGTGGATGAAATGGATGTAGAGTTGAGAAAAATGGATGTAGAGTGGATAAAAATGGATGTAGAGTGGATAAAATGGATGTAGAGTGGATAAAACGGATGTAGAGTGGATAAAAAAGGATGTAGAGGGGATAAAATGGATGTAGAGTGGATAAAATTGATGTAGAGTGGATAAAATGGATGTAGAGTGGATAAAAATGGATGTAGAGTGGGTAAAATAGATGTAGAGTGGATAAAATGGATGTAGAGTTGATAAAAATGGATGTAGAGTGGACAAAATGGATGTAGAGCGGATAAAATGGATGTAGAGTGGATAAAATGGATGTAGAGTGGATAAAATTGATGTAGAGTGGATAAAATTGATGTAGAGTGGATAAAATGGATGTAGAGTGGATAAAATGGATGTAGAGTGGATAAAATGTATGTAGAGTTCATAAAAATGGATGTAGAGTGGATAAAATTGATGTAGAGCGGATAAAATGGATGTAGAGTGGATAAAATGGATGTAGAGTGGATAAAACGGATGTAGAGTGGATAAAAAAGTATGTAGAGGGGATAAAATGGATGTAGAGTGGATAAAATTGATGTAGAGTGGATAAAATGGATGTAGAGTGGATAAAAATGGATGTAGAGTGGATAAAATGGATGTAGAGTGGGTAAAATAGATGTAGAGTGGATAAAAAAGGATGTAGAGGGGATAAAATGGATGTAGAGTGGATAAAATTGATGTAGAGTGGATAAAATGGATGTAGAGTGGATAAAAATGGATGTAGAGTGGGTAAAATAGATGTAGAGTGGATAAAATGGATGTAGAGTTGATAAAAATGGATGTAGAGTGGACAAAATGGATGTAGAGCGGATAAAATGGATGTAGAGTGGATAAAATGGATGTAGAGTGGATAAAATTGATGTAGAGTGGATAAAATTGATGTAGAGTGGATAAAATGGATGTAGAGTGGATAAAATGGATGTAGAGTGGATAAAATGTATGTAGAGTTCATAAAAATGGATGTAGAGTGGATAAAATTGATGTAGAGCGGATAAAATGGATGTAGAGTTGATAAAAATGGATGTAGAGTGGACAAAATGGATGTAGAGCGGATAAAATGGATGTAGAGTGGATAAAATGGATGTAGAGTGGATAAAATTGATGTAGAGTGGATAAAATTGATGTAGAGTGGATAAAATGGATGTAGAGTGGATAAAATGGATGTAGAGTTAATAAAAATGGATGTAGAGTGGACAAAATAGATGTAGAGTGGATAAAAATGGATGTAGAGTGGTATAAAATGGATGTAGAGTGGATAAAAATGGATGTAGAGTGGATAAAAATGGATGTAGAGAGGATAAAATGGATGTAGAGTGGATAAAAATGGATGTAGAGTGGATAAAATGGATGTAGAGTGGATAAAATGGATGTAGAGTGGATGAAATGGATGTAGAGTTGATAAAAATGGATGTAGAGTGGATAAAAATGGATGTAGAGTGGATAAAATGGATGTAGAGTGGATAAAACGGATGTAGAGTGGATAAAAAAGGATGTGGAGGGGATAAAATGGATGTAGAGTGGATAAAATTGATGTAGAGTGGATAAAATGGATGTAGAGTGGATAAAAATGGATGTAGAGTGGATAAAAACGATGTAGAGTGGATAACAATGGATGTAGAGTGGATAAAATGAATGTAGAGTAGATACAATGGATGTAGAGTGGATAAAATGGATGTAGAGTTGATAAAATGGATGTAAAGTGGATAAAATGGATGTAGAGTTAATAAAAATGGATGTTGAGTGGAAATAATGGATGTAGAGAGGATAAAATGGATGTAGAGTGGATAAAATGTATGTAGAGTTCATAAAAATGGATGTAGAGTGGATAAAATTGATGTAGAGCGAATAAAATGGATGTAGAGTGGATAAAATGGATGTACAGTGGATAAAAAAGGATGTAGAGGGGATAAAATGGATGTAGAGTGGATAAAATTGATGTAGAGTGGATAAAATGGATGTAGAGTGGATAAAAATGGATGTAGAGTGGATAACAATGGATGTAGAGTGGATAAAATGGATGTAGAGTTGATAAAAATGGATGTAGAGTGGACAAAATGGATGTAGAGCGGATAAAATGGATGTAGAGTGGATAAAATGGATGTAGAGAGGATAAAATTGATGTAGAGTGGATAAAATTGATGTAGAGAGGATAAAATGGATGTAGAGTGGATAAAAATGGATGTAGAGTGGATAAAATGGATGTAGAGTGGATAAAAATGGATGTAGAGTGGATAAAATGGATGTAGAGTGGATAAAAATAGATGTAGAGTGGATAAAATGGATGTAGAGTGGATAAAACGGATGTAGAGTGGATAAAAAAGGATGTAGAGGGGATAAAATGGATGTACAGTGGATAAAATGGATGTAGAGTTGATAAAAATGGATGTAGAGTTAATAAAAATGGATGTAGAGTGGACAAAATAGATGTAGAGTGGATAAAATGGATGTAGAGTTGATAAAAATGGATGTAGAGTGGACAAAATAGATGTAGAGTGGATAAAAATGGATGTAGAGTAGTATAAAATGGATGTAGAGTGGATAAAAATGGATGTAGAGTGGATAAAAATGGATGTAGAGAGGATAAAATGGATGTAGAGTGGATAAAAATTGATGTAGAGTGGATAAAATGGATGTAGAGTGGATAACAATGGATGTAGAGTGGATAAAATGGATGTAGAGTTGATAAAAATGGATGTAGAGTTAATAAAAATGGATGTAGAGTGGACAAAATGGATGTAGAGTGGATAAAAATGGATGTAAAGTGGATAAAATGGATGTAGAGTTGATAACAATGGATGTAGAGTGGATAAAATGAATGTAGAGTAGATACAATGGATGTAGAGTGGATAAAATTGATGTAGAGTTGATAAAATGGATGTAAAGTGGATAAAATGGATGTAGAGTTAATAAAAATGGATGTTGAGTGGAAATAATGGATGTAGAGAGGATAAAATGGATGTAGAGTGGATTAAATGGATGTAGAGTGGATAAAATGGATGTAGAGTGGATAAAATGGATGTAGAGTGGGTAAAATAGATGTAGAGTGGATAAAATGGATGTAGAGTTGATAAAAATGGATGTAGAGTGGACAAAATGGATGTAGAGTGGATAAAGTGGATGTAGAGTTGATAAAAATGGATGTAGAGTGGACAAAATGGATGTAGAGAGGATAAAATTGATGTAGAGCGGATAAAATGGATGTAGAGCGGATAAAATGGATGTAGAGTGGATAAAATGGATGTAGAGTGGATAAAATTGATGTAGAGTGGATAAAATTGATGTAGAGAGGATAAAATGGATGTAGAGTGGATAAAAATGGATGTAGAGTGGATAAAATGGATGTAGAGTGGATAAAATGGATGTAGAGTGGATGAAATGGATGTAGAGTTGATAAAAATGGATGTAGAGTAGATAAAATGAATGTAGAGTTCATAAAAATGGATGTAGAGTGGATAAAATGGATGTAGAGTTGATAAAATGGATGTAAAGTGGATAAAATGGATGTAGAGTTAATAAAAATGGATGTAGAGTGGAAATAATGGATGTAGAGAGGATAAAATGGATGTAGAGTGGATAAAATGGATGTAGAGTTCATAAAAATGGATGTAGAGTGGATAAAAATGGATGTAGATTGGATAAAATGGATGTAGATTGGATAAAATGGATGTAGAGTGGATAAAAATGGATGTAGAGTGGATAAAAATGGATGTAGAGTATATAAAATGGATGTAGAGTATATAAAATGGATGTAGAGTGGATAAAAATGGATGTAGAGTGGATAAAATGGATGTAGAGTGGATAAAAATAGATGTAGAGTGGATAAAATGGATGTAGAGTGGATAAAACGGATGTAGAGTGGATAAAAAAGGATGTAGAGGGGATAAAATGGATGTAGAGTGGATAAAATTGATGTAGAGCGGATAAAATGGATGTAGAGTGGATAAAATGGATGTAGAGTGGATAAAATGGATGTAGAGTGGATAAAACGGATGTAGAGTGGATAAAAAAGGATGTAGAGGGGATAAAATGGATGTAGAGTGGATAAAATTGATGTAGAGTGGATAAAATGGATGTAGAGTGGATAAAAATGGATGTAGAGTGGATAAAATGGATGTAGAGTGGATAAAATTGATGTAGAGAGGATAAAATGGATGTAGAGTGGATAAAAATGGATGTAGAGTGGATAAAATGGATGTAGAGTTGATAAAAATGGATGTAGAGTGGATAAAATGGATGTAGAGTTGATAAAATGGATGTAAAGTGGATAAAATGGATGTAGAGTTAATAAAAATGGATGTAGAGTGGACAAAATGGATGTAGAGTGGATAAAAATGGATGTAGAGTTGATAAAAATGGATGTAGAGTGGACAAAATGGATGTAGAGCGGATAAAATGGATGTAGAGTGGATAAAATGGATGTAGAATGGATAAAATTGATGTAGAGTGGATAAAATTGATGTAGAGAGGATAAAATGGATGTAGAGTGGATAAAAATGGATGTAGAGTGGATAAAATGGATGTAGAGTGGATAAAATGGATGTAGAGTGGATAAAATGGATGTAGAGTTGATAAAAATGGATGTAGAGTGGATAAAATGAATGTAGAGTAGATAAGATGGATGTAGAGTGGATAAAATGGATGTAGAGTTGATAAAATGGATGTAAAGTGGATAAAATGGATGTAGAGTTAATAAAAATGGATGTAGAGTGGAAATAATGGATGTAGAGAGGATAAAATGGATGTAGAGTGGATAAAATGGATGTAGAGTTCATAAAAATGGATGTAGAGTGGATAAAAATGGATGTAGATTGGATAAAATGGATGTAGATTGGATAAAATGGATGTAGAGTGGATAAAAATGGATGTAGATTGGATAAAATGGATGTAGAGCGGATAAAATGGATGTAGAGTGGATAAAATGGATGTAGAGTGGATAAAATGGATGTAGAGTGGATAAAATTGATGTAGAGTGGATAAAATGGATGTAGAGTGGATGAAATGGATGTAGAGTTGATAAAAATGGATGTAGAGTGGATAAAATGAATGTAGAGTAGATAAAATGGATGTAGAGTGGATAAAATGGATGTAGAGTTGATAAAATGGATGTAAAGTGGATAAAATGGATGTAGAGTTAATAAAAATGGATGTAGAGTGGAAATAATGGATCTAGAGAGGATAAAATGGATGTAGAGTGGATAAAATGGATGTAGAGTTCATAAAAATGGATGTAGAGTGGATAAAAATGGATGTAGATTGGATAAAATGGATGTAGATTGGATAAAATGGATGTAGAGTGGATAAAAATGGATGTAGAGCGGATAAAAATGGATGTAGAGTATATAAAATGGATGTAGAGTATATAAAATGGATGTAGAGTGGATAAAAATGGATGTAGAGTGGATAAAATGGATGTAGAGTGGATAAAAATGGATGTAGAGTGGATAAAATGGATGTAGAGTGGATAAAACGGATGTAGAGTGGATAAAAAAGGATGTAGAGGGGATAAAATGGATGTAGAGTGGATAAAATTGATGTAGAGTAGATACAATGGATGTAGAGTGGACAAAATGGATGTAGAGTGGATAAAAATGGATGTAGAGAGGATAAAATTGATGTAGAGCGGATAAAATGGATGTAGAGTGGATAAAATGGATGTGGAGTGGATAACAATGGATGTAGAGTGGATAAAATGGATGTAGAGTTGATAAAAATGGATGTAGAGTTAATAAAAATGGATGTTGAGTGGAAATAATGGATGTAGAGAGGATAAAATGGATGTAGAGTGGATAAAATGTATGTAGAGTTCATAAAAATGGATGTAGAGTGGATAAAATTGATGTAGAGCGGATAAAATGGATGTAGAGTGGATAAAATGGATGTAGAGTGGATAAAATGGATGTAGAGTTGATAAAAATGGATGTAGAGTGCATAAAAATGGATGTAGAGTGGATAAAATGGATGTAGAGTGGATAAAACGGATGTAGAGTGGATAAAAAAGGATGTAGAGGGGATAAAATGGATGTAGAGTGGATAAAATTGATGTAGAGTGGATAAAATGGATGTAGAGTGGATAAAAATGGATGTAGAGTGGATAAAATGGATGTAGAGTGGGTAAAATAGATGTAGAGTGGATAAAATGGATGTAGAGTTGATAAAAATGGATGTAGAGTGGACAAAATGGATGTAGAGCGGATAAAATGGATGTAGAGTGGATAAAATGGATGTAGAGTGGATAAAAATGGATGTAGAGAGGATAAAATGGATGTAGAGTGGATAAAAATGGATGTAGAGTGGATAAAATGGATGTAGAGTGGATAAAATGGATGTAGAGTGGATAAAAATGGATGTAGAGTGGATAAAATGGATGTAGAGTGGATAAAATGGATGTAGAGTGGATGAAATGGATGTAGAGTTGATAAAAATGGATGTAGAGTGGATAAAATGAATGTAGAGTAGATAAAATGGATGTAGAGTGGATAAAATGGATGTAGAGTTGATAAAATGGATGTAAAGTGGATAAAATGGATGTAGAGTTAATAAAAATGGATGTAGAGTGGAAATAATGGATGTAGAGAGGATAAAATGGATGTAGAGTGGATAAAATGGATGTAGAGTGGATAAAAATGGATGTAGAGTATATAAAATGGATGTAGAGTATATAAAATGGATGTAGAGTGGATAAAAATGGATGTAGAGTTGATAAAAATGGATGTAGAGTGGACAAAATAGATGTAGAGTGGATAAAAATGGATGTAGAGTGGTATAAAATGGATGTAGAGTGGATAAAAATGGATGTAGAGTGGATAAAAATGGATGTAGAGAGGATAAAATGGATGTAGAGTGGATAAAAATCGATGTAGAGTGGATAAAATGGATTTAGAGTGGATAAAATGGATGTAGAGTGGATAAAATGGATGTAGAGTGGGTAAAATAGATGTAGAGTGGATAGAATGGATGTAGAGTTGATAAAAATGGATGTAGAGTGGACAAAATGGATGTAGAGTGGATAAAATGGATGTAGAGTTGATAAAAATGGATGTAGAGTTAATAAAAATGGATGTAGAGTGGACAAAATAGATGTAGAGTGGATAAAACGGATGTAGAGTGGATAAAAAAGGATGTAGAGGGGATAAAATGGATGTAGAGTGGATAAAATTGATGTAGAGTGGATAAAATGGATGTAGAGTGGATAAAAATGGATGTAGAGTGGATAAAATGGATGTAGAGTGGGTAAAATAGATGTAGAGTGGATAAAATGGATGTAGAGTTGATAAAAATGGATGTAGAGTGGACAAAATGGATGTAGAGCGGATAAAATGGATGTAGAGTGGATAAAATGGATGTAGAGTGGATAAAAATGGATGTAGAGAGGATAAAATGGATGTAGAGTGGATAAAAATGGATGTAGAGTGGATAAAATGGATGTAGAGTGGATAAAATGGATGTAGAGTGGATAAAAATGGATGTAGAGTGGATAAAATGGATGTAGAGTGGATAAAATGGATGTAGAGTGGATGAAATGGATGTAGAGTTGATAAAAATGGATGTAGAGTGGATAAAATGAATGTAGAGTAGATAAAATGGATGTAGAGTGGATAAAATGGATGTAGAGTTGATAAAATGGATGTAAAGTGGATAAAATGGATGTAGAGTTAATAAAAATGGATGTAGAGTGGAAATAATGGATGTAGAGAGGATAAAATGGATGTAGAGTGGATAAAATGGATGTAGAGTGGATAAAAATGGATGTAGAGTATATAAAATGGATGTAGAGTATATAAAATGGATGTAGAGTGGATAAAAATGGATGTAGAGTTGATAAAAATGGATGTAGAGTGGACAAAATAGATGTAGAGTGGATAAAAATGGATGTAGAGTGGTATAAAATGGAGGTAGAGTGGATAAAAATGGATGTAGAGTGGATAAAAATGGATGTAGAGAGGATAAAATGGATGTAGAGTGGATAAAAATCGATGTAGAGTGGATAAAATGGATTTAGAGTGGATAAAATGGATGTAGAGTGGATAAAATGGATGTAGAGTGGGTAAAATAGATGTAGAGTGGATAAAATGGATGTAGAGTTGATAAAAATGGATGTAGAGTGGACAAAATGGATGTAGAGTGGATAAAATGGATGTAGAGTTGATAAAAATGGATGTAGAGTTAATAAAAATGGATGTAGAGTGGACAAAATAGATGTAGAGTGGATAAAATGGATGTAGAGTTGATAAAAATGGATGTAGAGTGGACAAAATAGATGTAGAGTGGATAAAAATGGATGTAGAGTGGTATAAAATGGATGTAGAGTGGATAAAAATGGATGTAGAGTGGATAAAAATGGATGTAGAGAGGATAAAATGGATGTAGAGTGGATAAAATGGATGTAGAGTGGGTAAAATAGATGTAGAGTGGATAAAATGGATGTAGAGTTGATAAAAATGGATGTAGAGTGGACAAAATGGATGTAGAGTGGATAAAGTGGATGTAGAGTTGATAAAAATGGATGTAGAGTGGACAAAATGGATGTAGAGTGGATAAAAATGGATGTAGAGAGGATAAAATTGATGTAGAGCGGATAAAATGGATGTAGAGTGGATAAAATGGATGTGGAGTGGATAACAATGGATGTAGAGTGGATAAAATGGATGTAGAGTTGATAAAAATGGATGTAGAGTTAATAAAAATGGATGTTGAGTGGAAATAATGGATGTAGAGAGGATAAAATGGATGTAGAGTGGATAAAATGTATGTAGAGTTCATAAAAATGGATGTAGAGTGGATAAAATTGATGTAGAGCGGATAAAATGGATGTAGAGTGGATAAAATGGATGTGGAGTGGATAACAATGGATGTAGAGTGGATAAAAATGGATGTAGAGTTAATAAAAATGGATGTAGAGTGGACAAAATAGATGTAGAGTGGATAAAAATGGATGTAGAGTGGTATAAAATGGATGTAGAGTGGATAAAAATGGATGTAGAGTGGATAAAAATGGATGTAGAGAGGATAAAATGGATGTAGAGTGGATAAAAATGGATGTAGAGTGGATAAAATGGATGTAGAGTGGATAAAATGGATGTAGAGTGGATAAAATGGATGTAGAGTGGATAACAATGGATGTAGAGTGGATAAAATGAATGTAGAGTAGATACAATGGATGTAGAGTGGATAAAATGGATGTAGAGTTGATAAAATGGATGTAAAGTGGATAAAATGGATGTAGAGTTAATAAAAATGGATGTTGAGTGGAAATAATGGATGTAGAGAGGATAAAATGGATGTAGAATGGATAAAATGTATGTAGAGTTCATAAAAATGGATGTAGAGTGGATAAAATTGATGTAGAGCGGATAAAATGGATGTAGAGTGGTATAAAATGGATGTAGAGTGGATAAAAATGGATGTAGAGTGGATAAAAATGGATGTAGAGTGGATAAAAATGGATGTAGAGTGGATAAAAATGGATGTAGAGTTAATAAAAATGGATGTAGAGTGGACAAAATAGATGTAGAGTGGATAAAAATGGATGTAGAGTGGTATAAAATGGATGTAGAGTGGATAAAAATGGATGTAGAGTGGATAAAAATGGATGTAGAGAGGATAAAATGGATGTAGAGTGGATAAAAATGGATGTAGAGTGGATAAAATGGATGTAGAGTGGATAAAAATGGATGTAGAGAGGATAAAATTGATGTAGAGCGGATAAAATGGATGTAGAGTGGATAAAATGGATGTGGAGTGGATAACAATGGATGTAGAGTGGATAAAATGGATGTAGAGTTGATAAAAATGGATGTAGAGTTAATAAAAATGGATGTTGAGTGGAAATAATGGATGTAGAGAGGATAAAATGGATGTAGAGTGGATAAAATGTATGTAGAGTTCATAAAAATGGATGTAGAGTGGATAAAATTGATGTAGAGCGGATAAAATGGATGTAGAGTGGATAAAATGGATGTAGAGTGGATAACAATGGATGTAGAGTGGATAAAATGAATGTAGAGTAGATACAATGGATGTAGAGTGGATAAAATGGATGTAGAGTTGATAAAATGGATGTAAAGTGGATAAAATGGATGTAGAGTTAATAAAAATGGATGTTGAGTGGAAATAATGGATGTAGAGAGGATAAAATGGATGTAGAGTGGATAAAATGTATGTAGAGTTCATAAAAATGGATGTAGAGTGGATAAAATTGATGTAGAGCGGATAAAATGGATGTAGAGTGGATAAAATGGATGTGGAGTGGATAACAATGGATGTAGAGTGGATAAAATGGATGTAGAGTTGATAAAAATGGATGTAGAGTAGATAAAAATGGATGTAGAGTGGATAAAATGGATGTAGAGTGGATAAAATGGATGTAGAGTGGATAAAAAAGGATGTAGAGGGGATAAAATGGATGTAGAGTGGATAAAATTGATGTAGAGTGGATAAAATGGATGTAGAGTGGATAAAAATGGATGTAGAGTGGATAAAATGGATGTAGAGTGGGTAAAATAGATGTACAGTGGATAAAATGGATGTAGAGTTGATAAAAATGGATGTAGAGTGGAAAAAATGGATGTAGAGCGGATAAAATGGATGTAGAGTGGATAAAATGGATGTAGAGAGGATAAAATTGATGTAGAGTGGATAAAATTGATGTAGAGAGGATAAAATGGATGTAGAGTGGATAAAAATGGATGTAGAGTGGATAAAATGGATGTAGAGTGGATAAAATGGATGTAGAGTGGATGAAATGGATGTAGAGTTGATAAAAATGGATGTAGAGTGGATAAAATGAATGTAGAGTAGATAAAATGGATGTGGAGTGGATAACAATGGATGTAGAGTGGATAAAATGGATGTAGAGTTGATAAAAATGGATGTAGAGTTAATAAAAATGGATGTTGAGTGGAAATAATGGATGTAGAGAGGATAAAATGGATGTAGAGTGGATAAAATGTATGTAGAGTTCATAAAAATGGATGTAGAGTGGATAAAATTGATGTAGAGCGGATAAAATGGATGTAGAGTGGATAAAATGGATGTAGAGTGGATAAAATGGATGTAGAGTTGATAAAAATGGATGTAGAGTGGATAAAAATGGATGTAGAGTGGACAAAATAGATGTAGAGTGGATAAAAATGGATGTAGAGTGGTATAAAATGGATGTAGAGTGGATAAAAATGGATGTAGAGTGGATAAAAATGGATGTAGAGAGGATAAAATGGATGTAGAGTGGATAAAAATGGATGTAGAGTGGATAAAATGGATGTAGAGTGGATAAAAATGGATGTAGAGAGGATAAAATTGATGTAGAGCGGATAAAATGGATGTAGAGTGGATAAAATGGATGTGGAGTGGATAACAATGGATGTAGAGTGGATAAAATGGATGTAGAGTTGATAAAAATGGATGTAGAGTTAATAAAAATGGATGTTGAGTGGAAATAATGGATGTAGAGAGGATAAAATGGATGTAGAGTGGATAAAATGTATGTAGAGTTCATAAAAATGGATGTAGAGTGGATAAAATTGATGTAGAGCGGATAAAATGGATGTAGAGTGGATAAAATGGATGTAGAGTGGATAACAATGGATGTAGAGTGGATAAAATGAATGTAGAGTAGATACAATGGATGTAGAGTGGATAAAATGGATGTAGAGTTGATAAAATGGATGTAAAGTGGATAAAATGGATGTAGAGTTAATAAAAATGGATGTTGAGTGGAAATAATGGATGTAGAGAGGATAAAATGGATGTAGAGTGGATAAAATGTATGTAGAGTTCATAAAAATGGATGTAGAGTGGATAAAATTGATGTAGAGCGGATAAAATGGATGTAGAGTGGATAAAATGGATGTGGAGTGGATAACAATGGATGTAGAAAGGATAAAATGGATGTAGAGTTGATAAAAATGGATGTAGAGTAGATAAAAATGGATGTAGAGTGGATAAAATGGATGTAGAGTGGATAAAACGGATGTAGAGTGGATAAAAAAGGATGTAGAGGGGATAAAATGGAGGTAGAGTGGATAAAATTGATGTAGAGTGGATAAAATGGATGTAGAGTGGATAAAAATGGATGTAGAGTGGATAAAATGGATGTAGAGTGGGTAAAATAGATGTACAGTGGATAAAATGGATGTAGAGTTGATAAAAATGGATGTAGAGTGGACAAAATGGATGTAGAGCGGATAAAATGGATGTAGAGTGGATAAAATGGATGTAGAGAGGATAAAATTGATGTAGAGTGGATAAAATTGATGTAGAGAGGATAAAATGGATGTAGAGTGGATAAAAATGGATGTAGAGTGGATAAAATGGATGTAGAGTGGATAAAATGGATGTAGAGTGGATGAAATGGATGTAGAGTTGATAAAAATGGATGTAGAGTGGATAAAATGAATGTAGAGTAGATAAAATGGATGTGGAGTGGATAACAATGGATGTAGAGTGGATAAAATGGATGTAGAGTTGATAAAAATGGATGTAGAGTTAATAAAAATGGATGTTGAGTGGAAATAATGGATGTAGAGAGGATAAAATGGATGTAGAGTGGATAAAATGTATGTAGAGTTCATAAAAATGGATGTAGAGTGGATAAAATTGATGTAGAGCGGATAAAATGGATGTAGAGTGGATAAAATGGATGTAGAGTGGATAAAATGGATGTAGAGTTGATAAAAATGGATGTAGAGTGGATAAAAATGGATGTAGAGTGGATAAAATGGATGTAGAGTGGATAAAACGGATGTAGAGTGGATAAAAAAGGATGTAGAGGGGATAAAATGGATGTAGAGTGGACAAAATGGATGTAGAGCGGATAAAATGGATGTAGAGTGGATAAAATGGATGTAGAGTGGATAAAATTGATGTAGAGTGGATAAAATGGATGTAGAGTGGATGAAATGGATGTAGAGTTGATAAAAATGGATGTAGAGAGGATAAAATGGATGTAGAGTGGATAAAAATGGATGTAGAGTGGATAAAATGGATGTAGAGTGGATAAAATGGATGTAGAGTGGATGAAATGGATGTAGAGTTGATAAAAATGGATGTAGAGTGGATAAAATGAATGTAGAGTAGATAAAATGGATGTAGAGTGGATAAAATGGATGTAGAGTGGATAAAAATGGATGTAGAGTGGATAAAATGGATGTAGAGTGGATAAAATGGATGTAGAGTGGATAAAATGGATGTAGAGTGGGTAAAATAGATGTAGAGTGGATAAAATGGATGTAGAGTTGATAAAAATGGATGTAGAGTGGACAAAATAGATGTAGAGTGGATAAAAATGGATGTAGAGTGGTATAAAATGGATGTAGAGTGGATAAAAATGGATGTAGAGTGGATAAAAATGGATGTAGAGAGGATAAAATGGATGTAGAGTGGATAAAATGGATGTAGAGTGGGTAAAATAGATGTAGAGTGGATAAAATGGATGTAGAGTTGATAAAAATGGATGTAGAGTGGACAAAATGGATGTAGAGTGGATAAAGTGGATGTAGAGTTGATAAAAATGGATGTAGAGTGGACAAAATGGATGTAGAGTGGTATAAAATGGATGTAGAGTGGATAAAAATGGATGTAGAGTGGATAAAAATGGATGTAGAGAGGATAAAATGGATGTAGAGTGGATAAAAATGGATGTAGAGTGGATAAAATGGATGTAGAGTGGATAAAATGGATGTAGAGTGGATAAAATGGATGTAGAGTGGGTAAAATAGATGTAGAGTGGATAAAATGGATGTAGAGTTGATAAAAATGGATGTAGAGTGGACAAAATGGATGTAGAGTGGATAAAATGGATGTAGAGTTGATAAAAATGGATGTAGAGTTAATAAAAATGGATGTAGAGTGGACAAAATAGATGTAGAGTGGATAAAATGGATGTAGAGTTGATAAAAATGGATGTAGAGTGGACAAAATAGATGTAGAGTGGATAAAAATGGATGTAGAGTGGTATAAAATGGATGTAGAGTGGATAAAAATGGATGTAGAGTGGATAAAAATGGATGTAGAGAGGATAAAATGGATGTAGAGTGGATAAAATGGATGTAGAGTGGGTAAAATAGATGTAGAGTGGATAAAATGGATGTAGAGTTGATAAAAATGGATGTAGAGTGGACAAAATGGATGTAGAGTGGATAAAGTGGATGTAGAGTTGATAAAAATGGATGTAGAGTGGACAAAATGGATGTAGAGTGGATAAAAATGGATGTAGAGAGGATAAAATTGATGTAGAGCGGATAAAATGGATGTAGAGTGGATAAAATGGATGTGGAGTGGATAACAATGGATGTAGAGTGGATAAAATGGATGTAGAGTTGATAAAAATGGATGTAGAGTTAATAAAAATGGATGTAGAGTGGACAAAATGGATGTAGAGTGGATAAAAATGGATGTAGAGTGGATAAAATGGATGTAGAGTTGATAACAATGGATGTAGAGTGGATAAAATGAATGTAGAGTAGATACAATGGATGTAGAGTGGATAAAATGGATGTAGAGTTGATAAAATGGATGTAAAGTGGATAAAATGGATGTAGAGTTAATAAAAATGGATGTTGAGTGGAAATAATGGATGTAGAGAGGATAAAATGGATGTAGAGTGGATAAAATGTATGTAGAGTTCATAAAAATGGATGTAGAGTGGATAAAATTGATGTAGAGCGGATAAAATGGATGTAGAGTGGATAAAATGGATGTGGAGTGGATAACAATGGATGTAGAGTGGATAAAATGGATGTAGAGTTGATAAAACGGATGTAGAGTGGATAAAAAAGGATGTAGAGGGGATAAAATGGATGTAGAGTGGATAAAATTGATGTAGAGCGGATAAAATGGATGTAGAGTGGCTAAAATGGATGTGGAGTGGATAACAATGGATGTAGAGTGGATAAAATGGATGTAGAGTTGATAAAAATGGATGTAGCGTTAATAAAAATGGATGTAGAGTGGACAAAATAGATGTAGAATGGATAAAATGGATGTAGAGTTGATAAAAATGGATGTAGAGTGGACAAAATAGATGTAGAGTGGATAAAAATGGATGTAGAGTGGTATAAAATGGATGTAGAGTGGATAAAAATGGATGTAGAGTGGATAAAAATGGATGTAGAGAGGATAAAATGGATGTAGAGTGGATAAAAATGGATGTAGAGTGGATAAAATGGATGTAGAGTGGATAAAATGGATGTAGAGTGGATAAAATGGATGTAGAGTGGGTAAAATAGATGTAGAGTGGATAAAATGGATGTAGAGTGGATAAAAAAGGATGTAGAGGGGATAAAATGGATGTAGAGTGGATAACAATGGATGTAGAGTGGATAAAATGAATGTAGAGTAGATACAATGGATGTAGAGTGGATAAAATGGATGTAGAGTTGATAAAATGGATGTAAAGTGGATAAAATGGATGTAGAGTTAATAAAAATGGATGTTGAGTGGAAATAATGGATGTAGAGAGGATAAAATGGATGTAGAGTGGATAAAATGTATGTAGAGTTCATAAAAATGGATGTAGAGTGGATAAAATTGATGTAGAGCGGATAAAATGGATGTAGAGTTGATAACAATGGATGTAGAGTGGATAAAATGAATGTAGAGTAGATACAATGGATGTAGAGTGGATAAAATTGATGTAGAGTTGATAAAATGGATGTAAAGTGGATAAAATGGATGTAGAGTTAATAAAAATGGATGTTGAGTGGAAATAATGGATGTAGAGAGGATAAAATGGATGTAGAGTGGATAAAATGGATGTGGAGTGGATAACAATGGATGTAGAGTGGATAAAATGGATGTAGAGTTGATAAAAATGGATGTAGAGTGGATAAAATGGATGTAGAGTTGATAAAATGGATGTAAAGTGGATAGAATGGATGTAGAGTTAATAAAAATGGATGTAGAGTGGACAAAATGGATGTAGAGTGCATAAAAATGGATGTAGAGTGGTATAAAATGGATGTAGAGTGGATAAAAATGGATGTAGAGTGGATAAAAATGGATGTAGAGAGGATAAAATGGATGTAGAGTGGATAAAAATGGATGTAGAGTGGATTAAATGGATGTAGAGTGGATAAAATGGATGTAGAGTGGATAAAATGGATGTAGAGTGGGTAAAATAGATGTAGAGTGGATAAAATGGATGTAGAGTTGATAAAAATGGATGTAGAGTGGACAAAATGGATGTAGAGTGGATAAAGTGGATGTAGAGTGGTATAAAATGGATGTAGAGTGGATAAAAATGGATGTAGAGTGGATAAAAATGGATGTAGAGTGGATAAAAATGGATGTAGAGTGGATAAAAATGGATGTAGAGTTAATAAAAATGGATGTAGAGTGGACAAAATAGATGTAGAGTGGATAAAAATGGATGTAGAGTGGTATAAAATGGATGTAGAGTGGATAAAAATGGATGTAGAGTGGATAAAAATGGATGTAGAGTGGATAAAATGGATGTAGAGTGGATAAAAATGGATGTAGAGTGGATAAAAACGATGTAGAGTGGATAACAATGGATGTAGAGTGGATAAAATGAATGTAGAGTAGATAAAATGGATGTAGAGTGGATAAAATGGATGTAGAGTTGATAAAATGGATGTAAAGTGGATAAAATGGATGTAGAGTGGGTAAAATAGATGTAGAGTGGATAAAATGGATGTAGAGTTGATAAAAATGGATGTAGAGTGGACAAAATGGATGTAGAGCGGATAAAATGGATGTAGAGTGGATAAAATGGATGTAGAGAGGATAAAATTGATGTAGAGTGGATAAAATTGATGTAGAGAGGATAAAATGGATGTAGAGTGTATAAAAATGGATGTAGAGTGGATAAAATGGATGTAGAGTGGATGAAATGGATGTAGAGTTGATAAAAATGGATGTAGAGTGGATAAAATGAATGTAGAGTAGATAAAATGGATGTGGAGTGGATAACAATGGATGTAGAGTGGATAAAATGGATGTAGAGTTGATAAAAATGGATGTAGAGTTAATAAAAATGGATGTTGAGTGGAAATAATGGATGTAGAGAGGATAAAATGGATGTAGAGTGGATAAAATGTATGTAGAGTTCATAAAAATGGATGTAGAGTGGATAAAATTGATGTAGAGCGGATAAAATGGATGTAGAGTTGATAAAAATGGATGTAGAGTTAATAAAAATGGATGTAGAGTGGATAAAATGGATGTAGAGTGGATAAAAATGGATGTAAAGTGGATAAAATGGATGTAGAGTTGATAACAATGGATGTAGAGTGGATAAAATGAATGTAGAGTAGATACAATGGATGTAGAGTGGATAAAATTGATGTAGAGTTGATAAAATGGATGTAAAGTGGATAAAATGGATGTAGAGTTAATAAAAATGGATGTTGAGTGGAAATAATGGATGTAGAGAGGATAAAATGGATGTAGAGTGGATAAAATGGATGTGGAGTGGATAACAATGGATGTAGAGTGGATAAAATGGATGTAGAGTTGATAAAAATGGATGTAGAGTGGATAAAATGGATGTAGAGTTGATAAAATGGATGTAAAGTGTATAGAATGGATGTAGAGTTAATAAAAATGGATGTAGAGTGGACAAAATGGATGTAGAGTGCATAAAAATGGATGTAGAGTGGTATAAAATGGATGTAGAGTGGATAAAAATGGATGTAGAGTGGATAAAAATGGATGTAGAGTGGATAAAATGGATGTAGAGTGGATAAAAATGGATGTAGAGTGGATTAAATGGATGTAGAGTGGATAAAATGGATGTAGAGTGGATAAAATGGATGTAGAGTGGGTAAAATAGATGTAGAGTGGATAAAATGGATGTAGAGTTGATAAAAATGGATGTAGAGTGGACAAAATGGATGTAGAGTGGATAAAGTGGATGTAGAGTTGATAAAAATGGATGTAGAGTGGACAAAATGGATGTAGAGAGGATAAAATTGATGTAGAGCGGATAAAATGGATGTAGAGCGGATAAAATGGATGTAGAGTGGATAAAATGGATGTAGAGTGGATAAAATTGATTTAGAGAGGATAAAATGGATGTAGAGTGGATAAAAATGGATGTAGAGTGGATAAAATGGATGTAGAGTGGATAAAATGGATGTAGAGTGGATGAAATGGATGTAGAGTTGATAAAAATGGATGTAGAGTGGATAAAATGAATGTAGAGTAGATAAAATGGATGTAGAGTGGATAAAATGGATGTAGAGTTGATAAAAAGGATGTAAAGTGGATAAAATGGATGTAGAGTTAATAAAAATGGATGTAGAGTGGAAATAATGGATGTAGAGAGGATAAAATGGATGTAGACTGGATAAAATGGATGTAGAGTTCATAAAAATGGATGTAGAGTGGATAAAAATGGATGTAGATTGGATAAAATGGATGTAGATTGGATAAAATGGATGTAGAGTGGATAAAAATGGATGTAGAGTGGATAAAAATGGATGTAGAGTATATAAAATGGATGTAGAGTATATAAAATGGATGTAGAGTGGATAAAAATGGATGTAGAGTGGATAAAATGGATGTAGAGTGGATAAAAATGGATGTAGAGTGGATAAAATGGATGTAGAGTGGATAAAACGGATGTAGAGTGGATAAAAAAGGATGTAGAGGGGATAAAATGGATGTAGAGTGGATAAAATTGATGTAGAGCGGATAAAATGGACGTAGAGTGGATAAAATGGATGTAGAGTGGATAAAATGGATGTAGAGTGGATAAAACGGATGTAGAGTGGATAAAAAAGGATGTAGAGGGGATAAAATGGATGTAGAGTGGATAAAATTGATGTAGAGTGGATAAAATGGATGTAGAGTGGATAAAAATGGATGTAGAGTGGATAAAATAGATGTAGAGTGGGTAAAAATGGATGTAGAGTGGTATAAAATGGATGTAGAGTGGATAAAAATGGATGTAGAGTGGATAAAATGGATGTAGAGTTGATAAAAATGGATGTAGAGTGGATAAAATGGATGTAGAGTTGATAAAATGGATGTAAAGTGGATAAAATGGATGTAGAGTTAATAAAAATGGATGTAGAGTGGACAAAATGGATGTAGAGTGGATAAAAATGGATGTAGAGTTGATAAAAATGGATGTAGAGTGGACAAAATGGATGTAGAGCGGATAAAATGGATGTAGAGTGGATAAAATGGATGTAGAGTGGATAAAATTGATGTAGAGTGGATAAAATTGATGTAGAGAGGATAAAATGGATGTAGAGTGGATAAAAATGGATGTAGAGTGGATAAAATGGATGTAGAGTGGATAAAATGGATGTAGAGTGGATGAAATTGATGTAGAGTTGATAAAAATGGATGTAGAGTGGATAAAATGAATGTAGAGTAGATAAGATGGATGTAGAGTGGATAAAATGGATGTAGAGTTGATAAAATGGATGTAGAGTGGATAAAATGGATGTAGAGTTAATAAAAATGGATGTAGAGTGGAAATAATGGATGTAGAGAGGATAAAATGGATGTAGAGTGGATAAAATGGATGTAGAGTTCATAAAAATGGATGTAGAGTGGATAAAAATGGATGTAGATTGGATAAAATGGATGTAGAGTGGATAAAATGGATGTAGAGTTAATAAAAATGGATGTAGAGTGGACAAAATGGATGTAGAGTGGATAAAAATGGATGTAGAGTGGTATAAAATGGATGTAGAGTGGATAAAAATGGATGTAGAGTGGATAAAAATGGATGTAGAGTGGATAAAATGGATGTAGAGTGGATAAAATGGATGTAGAGTGGATAAAATGGATGTAGAGTTGAGAAAAATGGATGTAGAGTGGATAAAAATGGATGTAGAGTGGATAAAATGGATGTAGAGTGGATAAAACGGATGTAGAGTGGATAAAAAAGGATGTAGAGGGGATAAAATGGATGTAGAGTGGATAAAATTGATGTAGAGTGGATAAAATGGATGTAGAGTGGATAAAAATGGATGTAGAGTGGGTAAAATAGATGTAGAGTGGATAAAATGGATGTAGAGTTGATAAAAATGGATGTAGAGTGGACAAAATGGATGTAGAGCGGATAAAATGGATGTAGAGTGGATAAAATGGATGTAGAGTGGATAAAATTGATGTAGAGTGGATAAAATTGATGTAGAGTGGATAAAATGGATGTAGAGTGGATAAAATGGATGTAGAGTGGATAAAATGTATGTAGAGTTCATAAAAATGGATGTAGAGTGGATAAAATTGATGTAGAGCGGATAAAATGGATGTAGAGTGGATAAAATGGATGTAGAGTGGATAAAACGGATGTAGAGTGGATAAAAAAGGATGTAGAGGGGATAAAATGGATGTAGAGTGGATAAAATTGATGTAGAGTGGATAAAATGGATGTAGAGTGGATAAAAATGGATGTAGAGTGGATAAAATGGATGTAGAGTGGGTAAAATAGATGTAGAGTGGATAAAATGGATGTAGAGTTGATAAAAATGGATGTAGAGTGGACAAAATGGATGTAGAGCGGATAAAATGGATGTAGAGTGGATAAAATGGATGTAGAGTGGATAAAATTGATGTAGAGTGGATAAAATTGATGTAGAGTGGATAAAATGGATGTAGAGTGGATAAAATGGATGTAGAGTTAATAAAAATGGATGTAGAGTGGACAAAATAGATGTAGAGTGGATAAAAATGGATGTAGAGTGGTATAAAATGGATGTAGAGTGGATAAAAATGGATGTAGAGTGGATAAAAATGGATGTAGAGAGGATAAAATGGATGTAGAGTGGATAAAAATGGATGTAGAGTGGATAAAATGGATGTAGAGTGGATAAAATGGATGTAGAGTGGATGAAATGGATGTAGAGTTGATAAAAATGGATGTAGAGTGGATAAAAATGGATGTAGAGTGGATAAAATGGATGTAGAGTGGATAAAACGGATGTAGAGTGGATAAAAAAGGATGTGGAGGGGATAAAATGGATGTAGAGTGGATAAAATTGATGTAGAGTGGATAAAATGGATGTAGAGTGGATAAAAATGGATGTAGAGTGGATAAAAACGATGTAGAGTGGATAACAATGGATGTAGAGTGGATAAAATGAATGTAGAGTAGATACAATGGATGTAGAGTGGATAAAATGGATGTAGAGTTGATAAAATGGATCTAAAGTGGATAAAATGGATGTAGAGTTAATAAAAATGGATGTTGAGTGGAAATAATGGATGTAGAGAGGATAAAATGGATGTAGAGTGGATAAAATGTATGTAGAGTTCATAAAAATGGATGTAGAGTGGATAAAATTGATGTAGAGCGGATAAAATGGATGTAGAGTGGATAAAATGGATGTGGAGTGGATAACAATGGATGTAGAGTGGATAAAATGGATGTAGAGTTGATAAAAATGGATGTAGAGTGGATAAAAATGGATGTAGAGTGGATAAAATGGATGTAGAGTGGATAAAACGGATGTACAGTGGATAAAAAAGGATGTAGAGGGGATAAAATGGATGTAGAGTGGATAAAATTGATGTAGAGTGGATAAAATGGATGTAGAGTGGATAAAAATGGATGTAGAGTGGATAACAATGGATGTAGAGTGGATAAAATGGATGTAGAGTTGATAAAAATGGATGTAGAGTGGACAAAATAGATGTAGAGCGGATAAAATGGATGTAGAGTGGATAAAATGGATGTAGAGAGGATAAAATTGATGTAGAGTGGATAAAATTGATGTAGAGAGGATAAAATGGATGTAGAGTGGATAAAAATGGATGTAGAGTGGATAAAATGGATGTAGAGTGGATAAAAATGGATGTAGAGTGGATAAAATGGATGTAGAGTGGATAAAAATAGATGTAGAGTGGATAAAATGGATGTAGAGTGGATAAAACGGATGTAGAGTGGATAAAAAAGGATGTAGAGGGGATAAAATGGATGTAGAGTGGATAAAATGGATGTAGAGTTGATAAAAATGGATGTAGAGTTAATAAAAATGGATGTAGAGTGGACAAAATAGATGTAGAGTGGATAAAATGGATGTAGAGTTGATAAAAATGGATGTAGAGTGGACAAAATAGATGTAGAGTGGATAAAAATGGATGTAGAGTAGTATAAAATGGATGTAGAGTGGATAAAAATGGATGTAGAGTGGATAAAAATGGATGTAGAGAGGATAAAATGGATGTAGAGTGGATAAAAATTGATGTAGCGTGGATAAAATGGATGTAGAGTGGATAACAATGGATGTAGAGTGGATAAAATGGATGTAGAGTTGATAAAAATGGATGTAGAGTTAATAAAAATGGATGTAGAGTGGATAAAATGGATGTAGAGTGGATAAAAATGGATGTAGAGTGGATAAAATGGATGTAGAGTTGATAACAATGGATGTAGAGTGGATAAAATGAATGTAGAGTAGATACAATGGATGTAGAGTGGATAAAATTGATGTAGAGTTGATAAAATGGATGTAAAGTGGATAAAATGGATGTAGAGTTAATAAAAATGGATGTTGAGTGGAAATAATGGATGTAGAGAGGATAAAATGGATGTAGAGTGGATAAAATGGATGTAGAGTGGATAAAATGGATGTAGAGTTGATAAAATGGATGTAAAGTGGATAAAATGGATGTAGAGTGGGTAAAACAGATGTAGAGTGGATAAAATGGATGTAGAGTTGATAAAAATGGATGTAGAGTGGACAAAATGGATGTAGAGTGGATAAAATGGATGTAGAGTGGATAAAATGGATGTAGAGAGGATAAAATTGATGTAGAGTGGATAAAATTGATGTAGAGAGGATAAAATGGATGTAGAGTGTATAAAAATGGATGTAGAGTGGATAAAATGGATGTAGAGTGGATAAAATGGATGTAGAGTTGATAAAAATGGATGTAGAGTGGATAAAATGAATGTAGAGTAGATAAAATGGATGTGGAGTGGATAACAATGGATGTAGAGTGGATAAAATGGATGTAGAGTTGATAAAAATGGATGTAGAGTTAATAAAAATGGATGTTGAGTGGAAATAATGGATGTAGAGAGGATAAAATGGATGTAGAGTGGATAAAATGTATGTAGAGTTCATAAAAATGGATGTAGAGTGGATAAAATTGATGTAGAGCGGATAAAATGGATGTAGAGTTGATAAAAATGGATGTAGAGTTAATAAAAATGGATGTAGAGTGGATAAAATGGATGTAGAGTGGATAAAAATGGATGTAAAGTGGATAAAATGGATGTAGAGTTGATAACAATGGATGTAGAGTGGATAAAATGAATGTAGAGTAGATACAATGGATGTAGAGTGGATAAAATTGATGTAGAGTTGATAAAATGGATGTAGAGTGGATAAAATGGATGTAGAGTGGATAAAATTGATGTAGAGTGGATAAAATTGATGTAGAGTGGATAAAATTGATGTAGAGTGGATAAAATGGATGTAGAGTGGATAAAAATGGATGTAGAGAGGATAAAATGGATGTAGAGTGGATAAAAATGGATGTAGAGTGGATAAAATGGATGTAGAGTGGATAAAATGGATGTAGAGTGGATAAAAATGGATGTAGAGTGGATAAAATGGATGTAGAGTGGATAAAATGGATGTAGAGTGGATGAAATGGATGTAGAGTTGATAAAAATGGATGTAGAGTGGATAAAATGAATGTAGAGTAGATAAAATGGATGTAGAGTGGATAAAATGGATGTAGAGTTGATAAAATGGATGTAAAGTGGATAAAATGGATGTAGAGTTAATAAAAATGGATGTAGAGTGGAAATAATGGATGTAGAGAGGATAAAATGGATGTAGAGTGGATAAAATGGATGTAGAGTGGATAAAAATGGATGTAGAGTATATAAAATGGATGTAGAGTATATAAAATGGATGTAGAGTGGATAAAAATGGATGTAGAGTTGATAAAAATGGATGTAGAGTGGACAAAATAGATGTAGAGTGGATAAAAATGGATGTAAAGTGGTATAAAATGGATGTAGAGTGGATAAAAATGGATGTAGAGTGGATAAAAATGGATGTAGAGAGGATAAAATGGATGTAGAGTGGATAAAAATGGATGTAGAGTGGATAAAATGGATGTAGAGTGGATAAAATGGATGTAGAGTGGATAAAATGGATGTAGAGTGGGTAAAATAGATGTAGAGTGGATAAAATGGATGTAGAGTTGATAAAAATGGATGTAGAGTGGACAAAATGGATGTAGAGTGGATAAAATGGATGTAGAGTTGATAAAAATGGATGTAGAGTTAATAAAAATGGATGTAGAGTGGACAAAATAGATGTAGAGTGGATAAAATGGATGTAGAGTTGATAAAAATGGATGTAGAGTGGACAAAATAGATGTAGAGTGGATAAAAATGGATGTAGAGTGGTATAAAATGGATGTAGAGTGGATAAAAATGGATGTAGAGTGGATAAAAATGGATGTAGAGAGGATAAAATGGATGTAGAGTGGATAAAATGGATGTAGAGTGGGTAAAATAGATGTAGAGTGGATAAAATGGATGTAGAGTTGATAAAAATGGATGTAGAGTGGACAAAATGGATGTAGAGTGGATAAAGTGGATGTAGAGTTGATAAAAATGGATGTAGAGTGGACAAAATGGATGTAGAGTGGATAAAAATGGATGTAGAGAGGATAAAATTGATGTGGAGTGGATAACAATGGATGTAGAGTGGATAAAATGGATGTAGAGTTGATAAAAATGGATGTAGAGTTAATAAAAATGGATGTAGAGTGGACAAAATGGATGTAGAGTGGATAAAAATGGATGTAGAGTGGATAAAATGGATGTAGAGAGGATAAAATGGATGTAGAGTGGATAAAATGGATGTAGAGTGGGTAAAATAGATGTAGAGTGGATAAAATGGATGTAGAGTTGATAAAAATGGATGTAGAGTGGACAAAATGGATGTAGAGTGGATAAAGTGGATGTAGAGTTGATCAAAATGGATGTAGAGTGGACAAAATGGATGTAGAGTGGATAAAAATGGATGTAGAGAGGATAAAATTGATGTGGAGTGGATAACAATGGATGTAGAGTGGATAAAATGGATGTAGAGTTGATAAAAATGGATGTAGAGTTAATAAAAATGGATGTAGAGTGGACAAAATGGATGTAGAGTGGATAAAAATGGATGTAGAGTGGATAAAATGGATGTAGAGTTGATAACAATGGATGTAGAGTGGATAAAATGAATGTAGAGTAGATACAATGGATGTAGAGTGGATAAAATGGATGTAGAGTTGATAAAATGGATGTAAAGTGGATAAAATGGATGTAGAGTTAATAAAAATGGATGTTGAGTGGAAATAATGGATGTAGAGAGGATAAAATGGATGTAGAGTGGATAAAATGTATGTAGAGTTCATAAAAATGGATGTAGAGTGGATAAAATTGATGTAGAGCGGATAAAATGGATGTAGAGTGGATAAAATGGATGTGGAGTGGATAACAATGGATGTAGAGTGGATAAAAATGGATGTAGAGTGGATAAAAACGATGTAGAGTGGATAACAATGGATGTAGAGTGGATAAAATGAATGTAGAGTAGATACAATGGATGTAGAGTGGATAAAATGGATGTAGAGTTGATAAAATGGATGTAAAGTGGATAAAATGGATGTAGAGTTAATAAAAATGGATGTTGAGTGGAAATAATGGATGTAGAGAGGATAAAATGGATGTAGAGTGGATAAAATGTATGTAGAGTTCATAAAAATGGATGTAGAGTGGATAAAATTGATGTAGAGCGGATAAAATGGATGTAGAGTGGATAAAATGGATGTGGAGTGGATAACAATGGATGTAGAGTGGATAAAATGGATGTAGAGTTGATAAAAATGGATGTAGAGTGGATAAAAATGGATGTAGAGTGGATAAAATGGATGTAGAGTGGATAAAAATGGATGTAGAGTGGATAAAATGGATGTAGAGTTGATAACAATGGATGTAGAGTGGATAAAATGAATGTAGAGTAGATACAATGGATGTAGAGTGGATAAAATGGATGTAGAGTTGATAAAATGGATGTAAAGTGGATAAAATGGATGTAGAGTTAATAAAAATGGATGTTGAGTGGAAATAATGGATGTAGAGAGGATAAAATGGATGTAGAGTGGATAAAATGTATGTAGAGTTCATAAAAATGGATGTAGAGTGGATAAAATTGATGTAGAGTGGATAAAATGGATGTAGAGTGGATAAAATGGATGTGGAGTGGATAACAATGGATGTAGAGTGGATAAAAATGGATGTAGAGTTAATAAAAATGGATGTAGAGTGGACAAAATAGATGTAGAGTGGATAAAAATGGATGTAGAGTGGTATAAAATGGATGTAGAGTGGATAAAAATGGATGTAGAGTGGATAAAATGGATGTAGAGTGGATAAAATGGATGTAGAGTGGATAAAATGGATGTAGAGTGGGTAAAATAGATGTAGAGTGGATAAAATGGATGTAGAGTGGATAAAAAAGGATGTAGAGGGGATAAAATGGATGTAGAGTGGATAACAATGGATGTAGAGTGGATAAAATAAATGTAGAGTAGATACAATGGATGTAGAGTGGATAAAATGGATGTAGAGTTGATAAAATGGATGTAAAGTGGATAAAATGGATGTAGAGTTAATAAAAATGGATGTTGAGTGGAAATAATGGATCTAGAGAGGATAAAATGGATGTAGAGTGGATAAAATGTATGTAGAGTTCATAAAAATGGATGTAGAGTGGATAAAATTGATGTAGAGCGGATAAAATGGATGCAGAGTGGTATAAAATGGATGTAGAGTGGATAATAATGGATGTAGAGTGGATAAAAATGGATGTAGAGTGGATAAAAATGGATGTAGAGTGGATAAAAATGGATGTAGAGTTAATAAAAATGGATGTAGAGTGGACAAAATAGATGTAGAGTGGATAAAAATGGATGTAGAGTGGTATAAAATGGATGTAGAGTGGATAAAAATGGATGTAGAGTGGATAAAAATGGATGTAGAGAGGATAAAATGGATGTAGAGTGGATAAAATGGATGTAGAGTTGATAAAAATGGATGTAGAGTGGACAAAATGGATGTAGAGTGGATAAAGTGGATGTAGAGTTGATAAAAATGGATGTAGAGTGGACAAAATGGATGTAGAGTGGATAAAAATGGATGTAGAGAGGATAAAATTGATGTAGAGCGGATAAAATGGATGTAGAGTGGATAAAATGGATGTGGAGTTGATAACAATGGATGTAGAGTGGATAAAATGGATGTAGAGTATATAAAATGGATGTAGAGTGGATAAAAATGGATGTAGAGTGGATAAAATGGATGTAGAGTGGATAAAAATAGATGTAGAGTGGATAAAATGGATGTAGAGTATATAAAATGGATGTAGAGTGGATAAAAATGGATGTAGAGTGGATAAAATGGATGTAGAGTGGATAAAAATGGATGTAGAGTGGATAAAATGGATAAAACGGATGTAGAGTGGATAAAAAAGGATGTAGAGGGGATAAAATGGATGCAGTGTGGATAAAATTGATGTAGAGCGGATAAAATGGATGTAGAGTGGATAAAATGGATGTAGAGTGGATAAAATGGATGTAGAGTGGATAAAACGGATGTAGAGTGGATAAAAAAGGATGTAGAGGGGATAAAATGGATGTAGAGTGGATAAAATTGATGTAGAGTGGATAAAATGGATGTAGAGTGGATAAAAATGGATGTAGAGAGGATAAAATTGATGTAGAGTGGATAAAAATAGATGTAGAGTGGATAAAATGGATGTAGAGTGGATAAAACGGATGTAGAGTGGATAAAAAAGGATGTAGAGGGGATAAAATGGATGCAGAGTGGATAAAATTGATGTAGAGCGGATAAAATGGATGTTGAGTGGATAAAATGGATGTAGAGTGGATAAAATGGATGTAGAGTGGATAAAACGGATGTAGAGTGGATAAAAAAGGATGTAGAGGGGATAAAATGGATGTAGAGTGGATAAAATTGATGTAGAGTGGATAAAATGGATGTAGAGTGGATAAAAATGGATGTAGAGTGGATAAAATGGATGTAGAGTGGGTAAAATAGATGTAGAGTGGATAAAATGGATGTAGAGTTGATAAAAATGGATGTAGAGTGGACAAAATGGATGTAGAGCGGATAAAATGGATGTAGAGTGGATAAAATGGATGTAGAGTGGATAAAATTGATGTAGAGTGGATAAAATTGATGTAGAGTGGATAAAATGGATGTAGAGTGGATAAAATGGATGTAGAGTGGATAAAAATGGATGTAGAGAGGATAAAATGGATGTAGAGTGGATAAAAATGGATGTAGAGTGGATAAAATGGATGTAGAGTTGATAAAAATGGATGTAGAGTGGATAAAATGAATGAAGAGTAAATAAAATGGATGTAGAGTGGATAAAATGGATGTAGAGTGGATAAAATGGATGTAGAGTGGATAAAATGGATGTAGAGTGGATAAAATTGATGTAGAGTGGATAAAATTGATGTAGAGTGGATAAAATGGATGTAGAGTGGATAAAATGGATGTAGAGTGGATAAAAATGGATGTAGAGAGGATAAAATGGATGTAGAGTGGACAAAATGGATGTAGAGCGGATAAAATGGATGTAGAGTGGATAAAATGGATGTAGAGTGGATAAAATTGATGTAGAGTGGATAAAATTGATGTAGAGTGGATAAAATGGATGTAGACTGGATAAAATGGATGTAGAGTTCATAAAAATGGATGTAGAGTGGATATAAATGGATGTAGATTGGATAAAATGGATGTAGATTGGATAAAATGGATGTAGAGTGGATAAAAATGGATGTAGAGTGGATAAAAATGGATGTAGAGTATATAAAATGGATGTAGAGTATATAAAATGGATGTAGAGTGGATAAAAATGGATGTAGAGTGGATAAAATGGATGTAGAGTGGATAAAAATAGATGTAGAGTGGATAAAATGGATGTAGAGTGGATAAAACGGATGTAGAGTGGATAAAAAAGGATGTAGAGGGGATAAAATGGATGTAGAGTGGATAAAATTGATGTAGAGCGGATAAAATGGACGTAGAGTGGATAAAATGGATGTAGAGTGGATAAAATGGATGTAGAGTGGATAAAACGGATGTAGAGTGGATAAAAAAGGATGTAGAGGGGATAAAATGGATGTAGAGTGGATAAAATTGATGTAGAGTGGATAAAATGGATGTAGAGTGGATAAAAATGGATGTAGAGTGGATAAAATAGATGTAGAGTGGGTAAAAATGGATGTAGAGTGGTATAAAATGGATGTAGAGTGGATAAAAATGGATGTAGAGTGGATAAAATGGATGTAGAGTTGATAAAAATGGATGTAGAGTGGATAAAATGGATGTAGAGTTGATAAAATGGATGTAAAGTGGATAAAATGGATGTAGAGTTAATAAAAATGGATGTAGAGTGGACAAAATGGATGTAGAGTGGATAAAAATGGATGTAGAGTTGATAAAAATGGATGTAGAGTGGACAAAATGGATGTAGAGCGGATAAAATGGATGTAGAGTGGATAAAATGGATGTAGAGTGGATAAAATTGATGTAGAGTGGATAAAATTGATGTAGAGAGGATAAAATGGATGTAGAGTGGATAAAAATGGATGTAGAGTGGATAAAATGGATGTAGAGTGGATAAAATGGATGTAGAGTAGATAAGATGGATGTAGAGTGGATAAAATGGATGTAGAGTTGATAAAATGGATGTAGAGTGGATAAAATGGATGTAGAGTTAATAAAAATGGATGTAGAGTGGAAATAATGGATGTAGAGAGGATAAAATGGATGTAGAGTGGATAAAATGGATGTAGAGTTCATAAAAATGGATGTAGAGTGGATAAAAATGGATGTAGATTGGATAAAATGGATGTAGAGTGGATAAAATGGATGTAGAGTTAATAAAAATGGATGTAGAGTGGACAAAATAGATGTAGAGTGGATAAAAATGGATGTAGAGTGGATAAAGTGGATGTAGAGTTGATAAAAATGGATGTAGAGTGGACAAAATGGATGTAGAGAGGATAAAATTGATGTAGAGCGGATAAAATGGATGTAGAGCGGATAAAATGGATGTAGAGTGGATAAAATGGATGTAGAGTGGATAAAATTGATTTAGAGAGGATAAAATGGATGTAGAGTGGATAAAAATGGATGTAGAGTGGATAAAATGGATGTAGAGTGGATAAAATGGATGTAGAGTGGATGAAATGGATGTAGAGTTGATAAAAATGGATGTAGAGTGGATAAAATGAATGTAGAGTAGATAAAATGGATGTAGAGTGGATAAAATGGATGTAGAGTTGATAAAAAGGATGTAAAGTGGATAAAATGGATGTAGAGTTAATAAAAATGGATGTAGAGTGGAAATAATGGATGTAGAGAGGATAAAATGGATGTAGACTGGATAAAATGGATGTAGAGTTCATAAAAATGGATGTAGAGTGGATAAAAATGGATGTAGATTGGATAAAATGGATGTAGATTGGATAAAATGGATGTAGAGTGGATAAAAATGGATGTAGAGTGGATAAAAATGGATGTAGAGTATATAAAATGGATGTAGAGTATATAAAATGGATGTAGAGTGGATAAAAATGGATGTAGAGTGGATAAAATGGATGTAGAGTGGATAAAAATAGATGTAGAGTGGATAAAATGGATGTAGAGTGGATAAAACGGATGTAGAGTGGATAAAAAAGGATGTAGAGGGGATAAAATGGATGTAGAGTGGATAAAATTGATGTAGAGCGGATAAAATGGACGTAGAGTGGATAAAATGGATGTAGAGTGGATAAAATGGATGTAGAGTGGATAAAACGGATGTAGAGTGGATAAAAAAGGATGTAGAGGGGATAAAATGGATGTAGAGTGGATAAAATTGATGTAGAGTGGATAAAATGGATGTAGAGTGGATAAAAATGGATGTAGAGTGGATAAAATGGATGTAGAGTTGATAAAATGGATGTAAAGTGGATAAAATGGATGTAGAGTTAATAAAAATGGATGTTGAGTGGAAATAATGGATGTAGAGAGGATAAAATGGATGGAGAGTGGATAAAATGTATGTAGAGTTCATAAAAATGGATGTAGAGTGGATAAAATTGATGTAGAGCGGATAAAATGGATGTAGAGTGGTATAAAATGGATGTAGAGTGGATAAAAATGGATGTAGAGTGGATAAAAATGGATGTAGAGTGGATAAAAATGGATGTAGAGTGGATAAAAATGGATGTAGAGTTAATAAAAATGGATGTAGAGTGGACAAAATAGATGTAGAGTGGATAAAAATGGATGTAGAGTGGTATAAAATGGATGTAGAGTGGATAAAAATGGATGTAGAGTGGATAAAAATGGATGTAGAGAGGATAAAATGGATGTAGAGTGGATAAAAATGGATGTAGAGTGGATAAAAACGATGTAGAGTGGATAACAATGGATGTAGAGTGGATAAAATGAATGTAGAGTTGATAAAAAGGATGTAAAGTGGATAAAATGGATGTAGAGTTAATAAAAATGGATGTAGAGTGGAAATAATGGATGTAGAGAGGATAAAATGGATGTAGACTGGATAAAATGGATGTAGAGTTCATAAAAATGGATGTAGAGTGGATAAAAATGGATGTAGATTGGATAAAATGGATGTAGATTGGATAAAATGGATGTAGAGTGGATAAAAATGGATGTAGAGTGGATAAAAATGGATGTAGAGTATATAAAATGGATGTAGAGTATATAAAATGGATGTAGAGTGGATAAAAATGGATGTAGAGTGGATAAAATGGATGTAGAGTGGATAAAATGGATGTAGAGTGGATAAAATTGATGTAGAGCGGATAAAATGGACGTAGAGTGGATAAAATGGATGTAGAGTGGATAAAATGGATGTAGAGTGGATAAAACGGATGTAGAGTGGATAAAAAAGGATGTAGAGGGGATAAAATGGATGTAGAGTGGATAAAATTGATGTAGAGTGGATAAAATGGATGTAGAGTGGATAAAAATGGATGTAGAGTGGATAAAATAGATGTAGAGTGGGTAAAAATGGATGTAGAGTGGTATAAAATGGATGTAGAGTGGATAAAAATGGATGTAGAGTGGATAAAATGGATGTAGAGTTGATAAAAATGGATGTAGAGTGGATAAAATGGATGTAGAGTTGATAAAATGGATGTAAAGTGGATAAAATGGATGTAGAGTTAATAAAAATGGATGTAGAGTGGACAAAATGGATGTAGAGTGGATAAAAATGGATGTAGAGTTGATAAAAATGGATGTAGAGTGGACAAAATGGATGTAGAGCGGATAAAATGGATGTAGAGTGGATAAAATGGATGTAGAGTGGATAAAATTGATGTAGAGTGGATAAAATTGATGTAGAGAGGATAAAATGGATGTAGAGTGGATAAAAATGGATGTAGAGTGGATAAAATGGATGTAGAGTGGATAAAATGGATGTAGAGTAGATAAGATGGATGTAGAGTGGATAAAATGGATGTAGAGTTGATAAAATGGATGTAGAGTGGATAAAATGGATGTAGAGTTAATAAAAATGGATGTAGAGTGGAAATAATGGATGTAGAGAGGATAAAATGGATGTAGAGTGGATAAAATGGATGTAGAGTTCATAAAAATGGATGTAGAGTGGATAAAAATGGATGTAGATTGGATAAAATGGATGTAGAGTGGATAAAATGGATGTAGAGTTAATAAAAATGGATGTAGAGTGGACAAAATAGATGTAGAGTGGATAAAAATGGATGTAGAGTGGATAAAGTGGATGTAGAGTTGATAAAAATGGATGTAGAGTGGACAAAATGGATGTAGAGAGGATAAAATTGATGTAGAGCGGATAAAATGGATGTAGAGCGGATAAAATGGATGTAGAGTGGATAAAATGGATGTAGAGTGGATAAAATTGATTTAGAGAGGATAAAATGGATGTAGAGTGGATAAAAATGGATGTAGAGTGGATAAAATGGATGTAGAGTGGATAAAATGGATGTAGAGTGGATGAAATGGATGTAGAGTTGATAAAAATGGATGTAGAGTGGATAAAATGAATGTAGAGTAGATAAAATGGATGTAGAGTGGATAAAATGGATGTAGAGTTGATAAAAAGGATGTAAAGTGGATAAAATGGATGTAGAGTTAATAAAAATGGATGTAGAGTGGAAATAATGGATGTAGAGAGGATAAAATGGATGTAGACTGGATAAAATGGATGTAGAGTTCATAAAAATGGATGTAGAGTGGATAAAAATGGATGTAGATTGGATAAAATGGATGTAGATTGGATAAAATGGATGTAGAGTGGATAAAAATGGATGTAGAGTGGATAAAAATGGATGTAGAGTATATAAAATGGATGTAGAGTATATAAAATGGATGTAGAGTGGATAAAAATGGATGTAGAGTGGATAAAATGGATGTAGAGTGGATAAAAATAGATGTAGAGTGGATAAAATGGATGTAGAGTGGATAAAACGGATGTAGAGTGGATAAAAAAGGATGTAGAGGGGATAAAATGGATGTAGAGTGGATAAAATTGATGTAGAGAGGATAAAATGGACGTAGAGTGGATAAAATGGATGTAGAGTGGATAAAATGGATGTAGAGTGGATAAAATGGATGTAGAGTGGATAAAAAAGGATGTAGAGGGGATAAAATGGATGTAGAGTGGATAAAATTGATGTAGAGTGGATAAAATGGATGTAGAGTGGATAAAAATGGATGTAGAGTGGATAAAATAGATGTAGAGTGGGTAAAAATGGATGTAGAGTGGTATAAAATGGATGTAGAGTGGATAAAAATGGATGTAGAGTGGATAAAATGGATGTAGAGTTGATAAAAATGGATGTAGAGTGGATAAAATGGATGTAGAGTTGATAAAATGGATGTAAAGTGGATAAAATGGATGTAGAGTTAATAAAAATGGATGTAGAGTGGACAAAATGGATGTAGAGTGGATAAAAATGGATGTAGAGTTGATAAAAATGGATGTAGAGTGGATAAAATGGATGTAGAGCGGATAAAATGGATGTAGAGTGGATAAAATGGATGTAGAGTGGATAAAATTGATGTAGAGTGGATAAAATTGATGTAGAGAGGATAAAATGGATGTAGAGTGGATAAAAATGGATGTAGAGTGGATAAAATGGATGTAGAGTGGATAAAATGGATGTAGAGTAGATAAGATGGATGTAGAGTGGATAAAATGGATGTAGAGTTGATAAAATGGATGTAGAGTGGATAAAATGGATGTAGAGTTAATAAAAATGGATGTAGAGTGGAAATAATGGATGTAGAGAGGATAAAATGGATGTAGAGTGGATAAAATGGATGTAGAGTTCATAAAAATGGATGTAGAGTGGATAAAAATGGATGTAGATTGGATAAAATGGATGTAGAGTGGATAAAATGGATGTAGAGTTAATAAAAATGGATGTAGAGTGGACAAAATGGATGTAGAGTGGATAAAAATGGATGTAGAGTGGTATAAAATGGATGTAGAGTGGATAAAAATGGATGTAGAGTGGATAAAAATGGATGTAGAGTGGATAAAATGGATGTAGAGTGGATAAAATGGATGTAGAGTGGATAAAATGGATGTAGAGTTGAGAAAAATGGATGTAGAGTGGATAAAAATGGATGTAGAGTGGATAAAATGGATGTAGAGTGGATAAAACGGATGTAGAGTGGATAAAAATGGATGTAGAGGGGATAAAATGGATGTAGAGTGGATAAAATTGATGTAGAGTGGATAAAATGGATGTAGAGTGGATAAAAATGGATGTAGAGTGGGTAAAATAGATGTAGAGTGGATAAAATGGATGTAGAGTTGATAAAAATGGATGTAGAGTGGACAAAATGGATGTAGAGCGGATAAAATGGATGTAGAGTGGATAAAATGGATGTAGAGTGGATAAAATTGATGTAGAGTGGATAAAATTGATGTAGAGTGGATAAAATGGATGTAGAGTGGATAAAATGGATGTAGAGTGGATAAAATGTATGTAGAGTTCATAAAAATGGATGTAGAGTGGATAAAATTGATGTAGAGCGGATAAAATGGATGTAGAGTGGATAAAATGGATGTAGAGTGGATAAAACGGATGTAGAGTGGATAAAAAAGGATGTAGAGGGGATAAAATGGATGTAGAGTGGATAAAATTGATGTAGAGTGGATAAAATGGATGTAGAGTGGATAAAAATGGATGTAGAGTGGATAAAATGGATGTAGAGTGGGTAAAATGGATGTAGAGTGGATAAAATGGATGTAGAGTTGATAAAAATGGATGTAGAGTGGACAAAATGGATGTAGAGCGGATAAAATGGATGTAGAGTGGATAAAATGGATGTAGAGTGGATAAAATTGATGTAGAGTGGATAAAATTGATGTAGAGTGGATAAAATGGATGTAGAGTGGATAAAATGGATGTAGAGTTAATAAAAATGGATGTAGAGTGGACAAAATAGATGTAGAGTGGATAAAAATGGATGTAGAGTGGTATAAAATGGATGTAGAGTGGATAAAAATGGATGTAGAGTGGATAAAAATGGATGTAGAGAGGATAAAATGGATGTAGAGTGGATAAAAATGGATGTAGAGTGGATAAAATGGATGTAGAGTGGATAAAATGGATGTAGAGTGGATGAAATGGATGTAGAGTTGATAAAAATGGATGTAGAGTGGATAAAAATGGATGTAGAGTGGATAAAATGGATGTAGAGTGGATAAAACGGATGTAGAGTGGATAAAAAAGGATGTGGAGGGGATAAAATGGATGTAGAGTGGATAAAATTGATGTAGAGTGGATAAAATGGATGTAGAGTGGATAAAAATGGATGTAGAGTGGATAAAAACGATGTAGAGTGGATAACAATGGATGTAGAGTGGATAAAATGAATGTAGAGTAGATACAATGGATGTAGAGTGGATAAAATGGATGTAGAGTTGATAAAATGGATGTAAAGTGGATAAAATGGATGTAGAGTTAATAAAAATGGATGTTGAGTGGAAATAATGGATGTAGAGAGGATAAAATGGATGTAGAGTGGATAAAATGGATGTAGAGTTGATAAAAATGGATGTAGAGTGGACAAAATGGATGTAGAGCGGATAAAATGGATGTAGAGTGGATAAAATGGATGTAGAGAGGATAAAATTGATGTAGAGTGGATAAAATTGATGTAGAGAGGATAAAATGGATGTAGAGTGGATAAAAATGGATGTAGAGTGGATAAAATGGATGTAGAGTGGATAAAAATGGATGTAGAGTGGATAAAATGGATGTAGAGTGGATAAAAATAGATGTAGAGTGGATAAAATGGATGTAGAGTGGATAAAACGGATGTAGAGTGGATAAAAAAGGATGTAGAGTGGATAAAATGGATGTAGAGTGGATAAAATGGATGTAGAGTTGATAAAAATGGATGTAGAGTTAATAAAAATGGATGTAGAGTGGACAAAATAGATGTAGAGTGGATAAAATGGATGTAGAGTTGATAAAAATGGATGTAGAGTGGACAAAATAGATGTAGAGTGGATAAAAATGGATGTAGAGTAGTATAAAATGGATGTAGAGTGGATAAAAATGGATGTAGAGTGGATAAAAATGGATGTAGTGGTGGATAACAATGGATGTAGAGTGGATAAAATGGATGTAGAGTTGATAAAAATGGATGTAGAGTTAATAAAAATGGATGTAGAGTGGACAAAATGGATGTAGAGTGGATAAAAATGGATGTAAAGTGGATAAAATGGATGTAGAGTTGATAACAATGGATGTAGAGTGGATAAAATGAATGTAGAGTAGATACAATGGATGTAGAGTGGATAAAATTGATGTAGAGTTGATAAAATGGATGTAAAGTGGATAAAATGGATGTAGAGTTAATAAAAATGGATGTTGAGTGGAAATAATGGATGTAGAGAGGATAAAATGGATGTAGAGTGGATTAAATGGATGTAGAGTGGATAAAATGGATGTAGAGTGGATAAAATGAATGTAGAGTAGATACAATGGATGTAGAGTGGATAAAATGGATGTAGAGTTGATAAAATGGATGTAAAGTGGATAAAATGGATGTAGAGTGGGTAAAATAGATGTAGAGTGGATAAAATGGATGTAGAGTTGATAAAAATGGATGTAGAGTGGACAAAATGGATGTAGAGCGGATAAAATGGATGTAGAGTGGATAAAATGGATGTAGAGAGGATAAAATTGATGTAGAGTGGATAAAATTGATGTAGAGAGGATAAAATGGATGTAGAGTGTATAAAAATGGATGTAGAGTGGATAAAATGGATGTAGAGTGGATGAAATGGATGTAGAGTTGATAAAAATGGATGTAGAGTGGATAAAATGAATGTAGAGTAGATAAAATGGATGTGGAGTGGATAACAATGGATGTAGAGTGGATAAAATGGATGTAGAGTTGATAAAAATGGATGTAGAGTTAATAAAAATGGATGTTGAGTGGAAATAATGGATGTAGAGAGGATAAAATGGATGTAGAGTGGATAAAATGTATGTAGAGTTCATAAAAATGGATGTAGAGTGGATAAAATTGATGTAGAGCGGATAAAATGGATGTAGAGTTGATAAAAATGGATGTAGAGTTAATAAAAATGGATGTAGAGTGGACAAAATGGATGTAGAGTGGATAAAAATGGATGTAAAGTGGATAAAATGGATGTAGAGTTGATAACAATGGATGTAGAGTGGATAAAATGAATGTAGAGTAGATACAATGGATGTAGAGTGGATAAAATTGATGTAGTGTTGATAAAATGGATGTAGAGTGGATAAAATGGATGTAGAGTGGATAAAATTGATGTAGAGTGGATAAAATTGATGTAGAGTGGATAAAATTGATGTAGAGTGGATAAAATGGATGTAGAGTGGATAAAAATGGATGTAGAGAGTATAAAATGGATGTAGAGTGGATAAAAATGGATGTAGAGTGGATAAAATGGATGTAGAGTGGATAAAATGGATGTAGAGTGGATAAAAATGGATGTAGAGTGGATAAAATGGATGTAGAGTGGATAAAATGGATGTAGAGTGGATGAAATGGATGTAGAGTTGATAAAAATGGATGTAGAGTGGATAAAATGAATGTAGAGTAGATAAAATGGTTGTAGAGTGGATAAAATGGATGTAGAGTTGATAAAATGGATGTAAAGTGGATAAAATGGATGTAGAGTTAATAAAAATGGATGTAGAGTGGAAATAATGGATGTAGAGAGGATAAAATGGATGTAGAGTGGATAAAATGGATGTAGAGTGGATAAAAATGGATGTAGAGTATATAAAATGGATGTAGAGTATATAAAATGGATGTAGAGTGGATAAAAATGGATGTAGAGTTGATAAAAATGGATGTAGAGTGGACAAAATAGATGTAGAGTGGATAAAAATGGATGTAAAGTGGTATAAAATGGATGTAGAGTGGATAAAAATGGATGTAGAGTGGATAAAAATGGATGTAGAGAGGATAAAATGGATGTAGAGTGGATAAAAATGGATGTAGAGTGGATAAAATGGATGTAGAGTGGATTAAATGGATGTAGAGTGGATAAAATGGATGTAGAGTGGGTAAAATAGATGTAGAGTGGATAAAATGGATGTAGAGTTGATAAAAATGGATGTAGAGTGGACAAAATGGATGTAGAGTGGATAAAATGGATGTAGAGTTGATAAAAATGGATGTAGAGTTAATAAAAATGGATGTAGAGTGGACAAAATAGATGTAGAGTGGATAAAATGGATGTAGAGTTGATAAAAATGGATGTAGAGTGGACAAAATAGATGTAGAGTGGATAAAAATGGATGTAAAGTGGTATAAAATGGATGTAGAGTGGATAAAAATGGATGTAGAGTGGATAAAAATGGATGTAGAGAGGATAAAATGGATGTAGAGTGGATAAAATGGATGTAGAGTGGGTAAAATAGATGTAGAGTGGATAAAATGGATGTAGAGTTGATAAAAATGGATGTAGAGTGGACAAAATGGATGTAGAGTGGATAAAGTGGATGTAGAGTTGATAAAAATGAATGTAGAGTGGACAAAATGGATGTAGAGTGGATAAAAATGGATGTAGAGAGGATAAAATTGATGTGGAGTGGATAACAATGGATGTAGAGTGGATAAAATGGATGTAGAGTTGATAAAAATGGATGTAGAGTTAATAAAAATGGATGTAGAGTGGACAAAATGGATGTAGAGTGGATAAAAATGGATGTAGAGTGGATAAAATGGATGTAGAGTTGATAACAATGGATGTAGAGTGGATAAAATGAATGTAGAGTAGATACAATGGATGTAGAGTGGATAAAATGGATGTAGAGTTGATAAAATGGATGTAAAGTGGATAAAATGGATGTAGAGTTAATAAAAATGGATGTTGAGTGGAAATAATGGATGTAGAGAGGATAAAATGGATGTAGAGTGGATAAAATGTATGTAGAGTTCATAAAAATGGATGTAGAGTGGATAAAATTGATGTAGAGCGGATAAAATGGATGTAGAGTGGATAAAATGGATGTGGAGTGGATAACAATGGATGTAGAGTGGATAAAAATGGATGTAGAGTTAATAAAAATGGATGTAGAGTGGACAAAATAGATGTAGAGTGGATAAAAATGGATGTAGAGTGGTATAAAATGGATGTAGAGTGGATAAAAATGGATGTAGAGTGGATAAAATGGATGTAGAGTGGATAAAATGGATGTAGAGTGGATAAAATGGATGTAGAGTGGGTAAAATAGATGTAGAGTGGATAAAATGGATGTAGAGTGGATAAAAAAGGATGTAGAGGGGATAAAATGGATGTAGAGTGGATAACAATGGATGTAGAGTGGATAAAATAAATGTAGAGTAGATACAATGGATGTAGAGTGGATAAAATGGATGTAGAGTTGATAAAATGGATGTAAAGTGGATAAAATGGATGTAGAGTTAATAAAAATGGATGTTGAGTGGAAATAATGGATCTAGAGAGGATAAAATGGATGTAGAGTGGATAAAATGTATGTAGAGTTCATAAAAATGGATGTAGAGTGGATAAAATTGATGTAGAGCGGATAAAATGGATGCAGAGTGGTATAAAATGGATGTAGAGTGGATAAAAATGGATGTAGAGTGGATAAAAATGGATGTAGAGTGGATAAAAATGGATGTAGAGTGGATAAAAATGGATGTAGAGTTAATAAAAATGGATGTAGAGTGGACAAAATAGATGTAGAGTGGATAAAAATGGATGTAGAGTGGTATAAAATGGATGTAGAGTGGATAAAAATGGATGTAGAGTGGATAAAAATGGATGTAGAGAGGATAAAATGGATGTAGAGTGGATAAAATGGATGTAGAGTTGATAAAAATGGATGTAGAGTGGACAAAATGGATGTAGAGTGGATAAAGTGGATGTAGAGTTGATAAAAATGGATGTAGAGTGGACAAAATGGATGTAGAGTGGATAAAAATGGATGTAGAGAGGATAAAATTGATGTAGAGCGGATAAAATGGATGTAGAGTGGATAAAATGGATGTGGAGTTGATAACAATGGATGTAGAGTGGATAAAATGGATGTAGAGTATATAAAATGGATGTAGAGTGGATAAAAATGGATGTAGAGTGGATAAAATGGATGTAGAGTGGATAAAAATAGATGTAGAGTGGATAAAATGGATGTAGAGTATATAAAATGGATGTAGAGTGGATAAAAATGGATGTAGAGTGGATAAAATGGATGTAGAGTGGATAAAAATAGATGTAGAGTGGATAAAATGGATGTAGAGTGGATAAAATGGATGTAGAGTGGATAAAAAAGGATGTAGAGGGGATAAAATGGATGCAGTGTGGATAAAATTGATGTAGAGCGGATAAAAGGGATGTAGAGTGGATAAAATGGATGTAGAGTGGATAAAATGGATGTAGAGTGGATAAAACGGATGTAGAGTGGATAAAATAGGATGTAGAGGGGATAAAATGGATGTAGAGTGGATAAAATTGATGTAGAGTGGATAAAATGGATGTAGAGTGGATAAAAATGGATGTAGAGAGGATAAAATTGATGTAGAGTGGATAAAAATAGATGTAGAGTGGATAAAATGGATGTAGAGTGGATAAAACGGATGTAGAGTGGATAAAAAAGGATGTAGAGGGGATAAAATGGATGCAGAGTGGATAAAATTGATGTAGAGCGGATAAAATGGATGTTGAGTGGATAAAATGGATGTAGAGTGGATAAAATGGATGTAGAGTGGATAAAACGGATGTAGAGTGGATAAAAAAGGATGTAGAGGGGATAAAATGGATGTAGAGTGGATAAAATTGATGTACAGTGGATAAAATGGATGTAGAGTGGATAAAAATGGATGTAGAGTGGATAAAATGGATGTAGAGTGGGTAAAATAGATGTAGAGTGGATAAAATGGATGTAGAGTTGATAAAAATGGATGTAGAGTGGATAAAATGGATGTAGAGCGGATAAAATGGATGTAGAGTGGATAAAATGGATGTAGAGTGGATAAAATTGATGTAGAGTGGATAAAATTGATGTAGAGTGGATAAAATGGATGTAGAGTGGATAAAATGGATGTAGAGGGGATAAAAATGGATGTAGAGAGGATAAAATGGATGTAGAGTGGATAAAAATGGATGTAGAGTGGATAAAATGGATGTAGAGTTGATAAAAATGGATGTAGAGTGGATAAAATGAATGAAGAGTAAATAAAATGGATGTAGAGTGGATAAAATGGATGTAGAGTGGATAAAATGGATGTAGAGTGGATAAAATGGATGTAGAGTGGATAAAATTGATGTAGAGTGGATAAAATTGATGTAGAGTGGATAAAATGGATGTAGAGTGGATAAAATGGATGTAGAGTGGATAAAAATGGATGTAGAGAGGATAAAATGGATGTAGAGTGGACAAAATGGATGTAGAGCGGATAAAATGGATGTAGAGTGGATAAAATGGATGTAGAGTGGATAAAATTGATGTAGAGTGGATAAAATTGATGTAGAGTGGATAAAATGGATGTAGAGTGGATAAAATGGATGTAGAGTGGATAAAAATGGATGTAAAGTGGATAAAATGGATGTAGAGTTAATAAAAATGGATGTAGAGTGGAAATAATGGATGTAGAGAGGATAAAATGGATGTAGAGTGGATAAAATGGATGTAGAGTGGATAAAAATGGATGTAGAGTATATAAAATGGATGTAGAGTATATAAAATGGATGTAGAGTGGATAAAAATGGATGTAGAGTGGATAAAATGGATGTAGTGTGGATAAAAATAGATGTAGAGTGGATAAAATGGATGTAGAGTGGATAAAACGGATGTAGAGTGGATAAAAAAGGATGTAGAGGGGATAAAATGGATGTAGAGTGGATAAAATTGATGTAGAGCGGATAAAATGGATGTAGAGTGGATAAAATGGATGTAGAGTTGATAACAATGGATGTAGAGTGGATAAAATGGATGTAGAGTTGATAAAAATGGATGTAGAGTGGATAAAAATGGATGTAGAGTGGATAAAATGGATGTAGAGTGGATAAAACGGATGTAGAGTGTATATAAAAAGATGTAGAGGGGATAAAATGGATGTAGAGTGGATAAAATTGATGTAGAGTGGATAAAATGGATGTAGAGTGGATAAAAATGGATGTAGAGTGGATAAAATGGATGTAGAGTGGGTAAAATAGATGTAGAGTGAATAAAATGGATGTAGAGTTGATAAAAATGGATGTAGAGTGGACAAAATGGATGTAGAGCGGATAAAATGGATGTAGAGTGGATAAAATGGATGTAGAGTGGATAAAATTGATGTAGAGTGGATAAAATTGATGTAGAGTGGATAAAATGGATGTAGAGTGGATAAAATGGATGTAGAGTGGATAAAAATGGATGTAGAGAGGATAAAATGGATGTAGAGTGGATAAAAATGGATGTAGAGTGGATAAAATGGATGTAGAGTTGATAAAAATGGATGTAGAGTGGATAAAATGAATGAAGAGTAAATAAAATGGATGTAGAGTGGATAAAATGAATGAAGAGTAAATAAAATGGATGTAGAGTGGATAAAATGGATGTAGAGTGGATAAAATGGATGTAGAGTGGATAAAATTGATGTAGAGCGGATAAAATGGATGTAGAGTGGATAAAATGGATGTGGAGTGGATAACAATGGATGTAGAGTGGATAAAAATGGATGTAGAGTTAATAAAAATGGATGTAGAGTGGACAAAATAGATGTAGAGTGGATAAAAATGGATGTAGAGTGGTATAAAATGGATGTAGAGTGGATAAAAATGGATGTAGAGTGGATAAAATGGATGTAGAGTGGATAAAATGGATGTAGAGTGGATAAAATGGATGTAGAGTGGGTAAAATAGATGTAGAGTGGATAAAATGGATGTAGAGTGGATAAAAAAGGATGTAGAGGGGATAAAATGGATGTAGAGTGGATAACAATGGATGTAGAGTGGATAAAATAAATGTAGAGTAGATACAATGGATGTAGAGTGGATAAAATGGATGTAGAGTTGATAAAATGGATGTAAAGTGGATAAAATGGATGTAGAGTTAATAAAAATGGATGTTGAGTGGAAATAATGGATCTAGAGAGGATAAAATGGATGTAGAGTGGATAAAATGTATGTAGAGTTCATAAAAATGGATGTAGAGTGGATAAAATTGATGTAGAGCGGATAAAATGGATGCAGAGTGGTATAAAATGGATGTAGAGTGGATAAAAATGGATGTAGAGTGGATAAAAATGGATGTAGAGTGGATAAAAATGGATGTAGAGTGGATAAAAATGGATGTAGAGTTAATAAAAATGGATGTAGAGTGGACAAAATAGATGTAGAGTGGATAAAAATGGATGTAGAGTGGATAAAATGGATGTAGAGTGGATAAAAATGGATGTAGAGTGGATAAAAATGGATGTAGAGAGGATAAAATGGATGTAGAGTGGATAAAATGGATGTAGAGTTGATAAAAATGGATGTAGAGTGGACAAAATGGATGTAGAGTGGATAAAGTGGATGTAGAGTTGATAAAAATGGATGTAGAGTGGACAAAATGGATGTAGAGTGGATAAAAATGGATGTAGAGAGGATAAAATTGATGTAGAGCGGATAAAATGGATGTAGAGTGGATAAAATGGATGTGGAGTTGATAACAATGGATGTAGAGTGGATAAAATGGATGTAGAGTATATAAAATGGATGTAGAGTGGATAAAAATGGATGTAGAGTGGATAAAATGGATGTAGAGTGGATAAAAATGGATGTAGAGTGGATAAAATGGATGTAGAGTATATAAAATGGATGTAGAGTGGATAAAAATGGATGTAGAGTGGATAAAATGGATGTAGAGTGGATAAAAATAGATGTAGAGTGGATAAAATGGATGTAGAGTGGATAAAACGGATGTAGAGTGGATAAAAAAGGATGTAGAGGGGATAAAATGGATGCAGTGTGGATAAAATTGATGTAGAGCGGATAAAAGGGATGTAGAGTGGATAAAATGGATGTAGAGTGGATAAAATGGATGTAGAGTGGATAAAACGGATGTAGAGTGGATAAAATAGGATGTAGAGGGGATAAAATGGATGTAGAGTGGATAAAATTGATGTAGAGTGGATAAAATGGATGTAGAGTGGATAAAAATGGATGTAGAGAGGATAAAATTGATGTAGAGTGGATAAAAATAGATGTAGAGTGGATAAAATGGATGTAGAGTGGATAAAACGGATGTAGAGTGGATAAAAAAGGATGTAGAGGGGATAAAATGGATGCAGAGTGGATAAAATTGATGTAGAGCGGATAAAATGGATGTTGAGTGGATAAAATGGATGTAGAGTGGATAAAATGGATGTAGAGTGGATAAAACGGATGTAGAGTGGATAAAAAAGGATGTAGAGGGGATAAAATGGATGTAGAGTGGATAAAATTGATGTACAGTGGATAAAATGGATGTAGAGTGGATAAAAATGGATGTAGAGTGGATAAAATGGATGTAGAGTGGGTAAAATAGATGTAGAGTGGATAAAATGGATGTAGAGTTGATAAAAATGGATGTAGAGTGGACAAAATGGATGTAGAGCGGATAAAATGGATGTAGAGTGGATAAAATGGATGTAGAGTGGATAAAATTGATGTAGAGTGGATAAAATTGATGTAGAGTGGATAAAATGGATGTAGAGTGGATAAAATGGATGTAGAGGGGATAAAAATGGATGTAGAGAGGATAAAATGGATGTAGAGTGGATAAAAATGGATGTAGAGTGGATAAAATGGATGTAGAGTTGATAAAAATGGATGTAGAGTGGATAAAATGAATGAAGAGTAAATAAAATGGATGTAGAGTGGATAAAATGGATGTAGAGTGGATAAAATGGATGTAGAGTGGATAAAATGGATGTAGAGTGGATAAAATTGATGTAGAGTGGATAAAATTGATGTAGAGTGGATAAAATGGATGTAGAGTGGATAAAATGGATGTAGAGTGGATAAAAATGGATGTAGAGAGGATAAAATGGATGTAGAGTGGACAAAATGGATGTAGAGCGGATAAAATGGATGTAGAGTGGATAAAATGGATGTAGAGTGGATAAAATTGATGTAGAGTGGATAAAATTGATGTAGAGTGGATAAAATGGATGTAGAGTGGATAAAATGGATGTAGAGTGGATAAAAATGGATGTAAAGTGGATAAAATGGATGTAGAGTTAATAAAAATGGATGTAGAGTGGAAATAATGGATGTAGAGAGGATAAAATGGATGTAGAGTGGATAAAATGGATGTAGAGTGGATAAAAATGGATGTAGAGTATATAAAATGGATGTAGAGTATATAAAATGGATGTAGAGTGGATAAAAATGGATGTAGAGTGGATAAAATGGATGTAGTGTGGATAAAAATAGATGTAGAGTGGATAAAATGGATGTAGAGTGGATAAAACGGATGTAGAGTGGATAAAAAAGGATGTAGAGGGGATAAAATGGATGTAGAGTGGATAAAATTGATGTAGAGCGGATAAAATGGATGTAGAGTGGATAAAATGGATGTAGAGTTGATAACAATGGATGTAGAGTGGATAAAATGGATGTAGAGTTGATAAAAATGGATGTAGAGTGGATAAAAATGGATGTAGAGTGGATAAAATGGATGTAGAGTGGATAAAACGGATGTAGAGTGTATATAAAAAGATGTAGAGGGGATAAAATGGATGTAGAGTGGATAAAATTGATGTAGAGTGGATAAAATGGATGTAGAGTGGATAAAAATGGATGTAGAGTGGATAAAATGGATGTAGAGTGGGTAAAATAGATGTAGAGTGAATAAAATGGATGTAGAGTTGATAAAAATGGATGTAGAGTGGACAAAATGGATGTAGAGTGGATAAAATGGATGTAGAGTGGATAAAATGGATGTAGAGTGGATAAAATTGATGTAGAGTGGATAAAATTGATGTAGAGTGGATAAAATGGATGTAGAGTGGATAAAATGGATGTAGAGTGGATAAAAATGGATGTAGAGAGGATAAAATGGATGTAGAGTGGATAAAAATGGATGTAGAGTGGATAAAATGGATGTAGAGTTGATAAAAATGGATGTAGAGTGGATAAAATGAATGAAGAGTAAATAAAATGGATGTAGAGTGGATAAAATGGATGTAGAGTGGATAAAATGGATGTAGAGTGGATAAAATGGATGTAGAGTGGATAAAATTGATGTAGAGTGGATAAAATTGATGTAGAGTGGATAAAATGGATGTAGAGTGGATAAAATGGATGTAGAGTGGATAAAAATGGATGTAGAGAGGATAAAATGGATGTAGAGTGGACAAAATGGATGTAGAGCGGATAAAATGGATGTAGAGTGGATAAAATGGATGTAGAGTGGATAAAATTGATGTAGAGTGGATAAAATTGATGTAGAGTGGATAAAATGGATGTAGAGTGGATAAAATGGATGTAGAGTGGATAAAAATGGATGTAAAGTGGATAAAATGGATGTAGAGTTAATAAAAATGGATGTAGAGTGGAAATAATGGATGTAGAGAGGATAAAATGGATGTAGAGTGGATAAAATGGATGTAGAGTGGATAAAAATGGATGTAGAGTATATAAAATGGATGTAGAGTATATAAAATGGATGTAGAGTGGATAAAAATGGATGTAGAGTGGATAAAATGGATGTAGTGTGGATAAAAATAGATGTAGAGTGGATAAAATGGATGTAGAGTGGATAAAACGGATGTAGAGTGGATAAAAAAGGATGTAGAGGGGATAAAATGGATGTAGAGTGGATAAAAATGGATGTAGAGTGGATAAAATGGATGTAGAGTGGGTAAAATAGATGTAGAGTGAATAAAATGGATGTAGAGTTGATAAAAATGGATGTAGAGTGGACAAAATGGATGTAGAGCGGATAAAATGGATGTAGAGTGGATAAAATGGATGTAGAGTGGATAAAATTGATGTAGAGTGGATAAAATTGATGTAGAGAGGATAAAATGGATGTAGAGTGGATAAAAATGGATGTAGAGTGGATAAAATGGATGTAGAGTGGATAAAATGGATGTAGAGTGGATGAAATGGATGTAGAGTTGATAAAAATGGATGTAGAGTGGATAAAATGAATGTAGAGTAGATAAAATGGATGTAGAGTGGATAAAATGGATGTAGAGTTGATAAAATGGATGTAAAGTGGATAAAATGGATGTAGAGTTAATAAAAATGGATGTAGAGTGGATAAAATGGATGTAGAGTTCATAAAAATGGATGTAGAGTGGATAAAATTGATGTAGAGCGGATAAAATGGATGTAGAGTGGATAAAATGGATGTAGAGTGGATAAAATGGATGTAGAGTTGATAAAAATGGATGTAGAGTGGATAAAAATGGATGTAGAGTGGATAAAATGGATGTAGAGTGGATAAAACGGATGTAGAGTGGATAAAAAAGGATGTAGAGGGGATAAAATGGATGTAGAGTGGATAAAATTGATGTAGAGTGGATAAAATGGATGTAGAGTGGATAAAAATGGATGTAGAGTGGATAAAATGGATGTAGAGTGGGTAAAATAGATGTAGAGTGGATAAAATGGATGTAGAGTTGATAAAAATGGATGTAGAGTGGACAAAATGGATGTAGAGCGGATAAAATGGATGTAGAGTGGATAAAATGGATGTAGAGTGGATAAAATTGATGTAGAGTGGATAAAATTGATGTAGAGTGGATAAAATTGATGTAGAGTGGATAAAATGGATGTAGAGTTGATAAAAATGGATGTAGAGTGGACAAAATAGATGTAGAGTGGATAAAAATGGATGTAGAGAGGATAAAATTGATGTAGAGCGGATAAAATGGATGTAGAGTGGATAAAAATAGATGTAGAGTGGATAAAATGGATGTAGAGTGGATAAAATGGATGTAGAGTGGATAAAAAAGGATGTAGAGGGGATAAAATGGATGTAGAGTGGATAAAATTGATGTAGAGTTAATAAAAATGGATGTAGAGTGGACAAAATGGATGTAGAGTGGATAAAAATGGATGTAGAGAGGATAAAATTGATGTAGAGCGGATAAAATGGATGTAGAGTGGATAAAAATAGATGTAGAGTGGATAAAATGGATGTAGAGTGGATAAAAAGGATGTAGAGTGGATAAAAAAGGATGTAGAGGGGATAAAATGGATGTAGAGTGGATAAAATTGATGTAGAGTTAATAAAAATGGATGTAGAGTGGACAAAATGGATGTAGAGTGGATAAAAATGGATGTAGAGTGGATAAAATGGATGTAGAGTTGATAACAATGGATGTAGAGTGGATAAAATGAATGTAGAGTAGATACAATGGATGTAGAGTGGATAAAATGGATGTAGAGTTGATAAAATGGATGTAAAGTGGATAAAATGGATGTAGAGTTAATAAAAATGGATGTTGAGTGGAAATAATGGATGTAGAGAGGATAAAATGGATGTAGAGTGGATAAAATGTATGTAGAGTTCATAAAAATGGATGTAGAGTGGATAAAATTGATGTAGAGCGGATAAAATGGATGTAGAGTGGATAAAATGGATGTGGAGTGGATAACAATGGATGTAGAGTGGATAAAATGGATGTAGAGTTGATAAAAATGGATGTAGAGTGGATAAAATGGATGTAGAGTTGATAAAATGGATGTAAAGTGGATAAAATGGATGTAGAGTTAATAAAAATGGATGTAGAGTGGACAAAATGGATGTAGAGTGGATAAAAATGGATGTAGAGAGGATAAAATTGATGTAGAGCGGATAAAATGGATGTAGAGTGGATAACAATGGATGTAGAGTGGATAAAATGGATGTAGAGTTGATAAAAATGGATGTAGAGTTAATAAAAATGGATGTTGAGTGGAAATAATGGATGTAGAGAGGATAAAATGGATGTAGAGTGGATAAAATGGATGTAGAGTTCATAAAAATGGATGTAGAGTGGATAAAATGGATGTAGAGTGGATAAAATGGATGTAGAGTGGATAAAATGGATGTAGAGCGGATAAAATGGATGTAGAGTTGATAAAAATGGATGTAGAGTGGATAAAAATGGATGTAGAGTGGATAAAATGGATGTAGAGTGGATAAAACGGATGTAGAGTGGATAAAAAAGGATGTAGAGGTGATAAAATGGATGTAGAGTGGATAAAATTGATGTAGAGTGGATAAAAATGGATGTAGAGGGGATAAAATGGATGTAGAGTGGATAAAATGGATGTAGAGTGGATGAAATGGATGTAGAGTTGATAAAAATGGATGTAGAGTGGATAAAATGAATGTAGAGTAGATAAAATGGATGTAGAGTGGATAAAATGGATGTAGAGTTGATAAAATGGATGTAAAGTGGATAAAATGGATGTAGAGTTAATAAAAATGGATGTAGAGTGGAAATAATGGATGTAGAGAGGATAAAATGGATGTAGAGTGGATAAAATGGATGTAGAGTGGATAAAAATGGATGTAGAGTATATAAAATGGATGTAGAGTATATAAAATGGATGTAGAGTGGATAAAAATGGATGTAGAGTTGATAAAAATGGATGTAGAGTGGACAAAATAGATGTAGAGTGGATAAAAATGGATGTAGAGTGGTATAAAATGGATGTAGAGTGGATAAAAATGGATGTAGAGAGGATAAAATGGATGTAGAGTGGATAAAAATGGATGTAGAGTGGATAAAATGGATGTAGAGTGGATAAAATGGATGTAGAGTGGATAAAATGGATGTAGAGTGGATAAAATGGATGTAGAGTGGATAAAACGGATGTAGAGTGTATATAAAAAGATGTAGAGGGGATAAAATGGATGTAGAGTGGATAAAATTGATGTAGAGTGGATAAAATGGATGTAGAGTGGATAAAAATGGATGTAGAGTGGATAAAATGGATGTAGAGTGGGTAAAATAGATGTAGAGTGAATAAAATGGATGTAGAGTTGATAAAAATGGATGTAGAGTGGACAAAATGGATGTAGAGCGGATAAAATGGATGTAGAGTGGATAAAATGGATGTAGAGTGGATAAAATTGATGTAGAGTGGATAAAATTGATGTAGAGAGGATAAAATGGATGTAGAGTGGATAAAAATGGATGTAGAGTGGATAAAATGGATGTAGAGTGGATAAAATGGATGTAGAGTGGATGAAATGGATGTAGAGTTGATAAAAATGGATGTAGAGTGGATAAAATGAATGTAGAGTAGATAAAATGGATGTAGAGTGGATAAAATGGATGTAGAGTTGATAAAATGGATGTAAAGTGGATAAAATGGATGTAGAGTTAATAAAAATGGATGTAGAGTGGATAAAATGGATGTAGAGTTCATAAAAATGGATGTAGAGTGGATAAAATTGATGTAGAGCGGATAAAATGGATGTAGAGTGGATAAAATGGATGTAGAGTGGATAAAATGGATGTAGAGTTGATAAAAATGGATGTAGAGTGGATAAAAATGGATGTAGAGTGGATAAAATGGATGTAGAGTGGATAAAACGGATGTAGAGTGGATAAAAAAGGATGTAGAGGGGATAAAATGGATGTAGAGTGGATAAAATTGATGTAGAGTGGATAAAATGGATGTAGAGTGGATAAAAATGGATGTAGAGTGGATAAAATGGATGTAGAGTGGGTAAAATAGATGTAGAGTGGATAAAATGGATGTAGAGTTGATAAAAATGGATGTAGAGTGGACAAAATGGATGTAGAGCGGATAAAATGGATGTAGAGTGGATAAAATGGATGTAGAGTGGATAAAATTGATGTAGAGTGGATAAAATTGATGTAGAGTGGATAAAATTGATGTAGAGTGGATAAAATGGATGTAGAGTTGATAAAAATGGATGTAGAGTGGACAAAATAGATGTAGAGTGGATAAAAATGGATGTAGAGAGGATAAAATTGATGTAGAGCGGATAAAATGGATGTAGAGTGGATAAAAATAGATGTAGAGTGGATAAAATGGATGTAGAGTGGATAAAACGGATGTAGAGTGGATAAAAAAGGATGTAGAGGGGATAAAATGGATGTAGAGTGGATAAAATTGATGTAGAGTTAATAAAAATGGATGTAGAGTGGACAAAATGGATGTAGAGTGGATAAAAATGGATGTAGAGAGGATAAAATTGATGTAGAGCGGATAAAATGGATGTAGAGTGGATAAAAATAGATGTAGAGTGGATAAAATGGATGTAGAGTGGATAAAACGGATGTAGAGTGGATAAAAAAGGATGTAGAGGGGATAAAATGGATGTAGAGTGGATAAAATTGATGTAGAGTTAATAAAAATGGATGTAGAGTGGACAAAATGGATGTAGAGTGGATAAAAATGGATGTAGAGTGGATAAAATGGATGTAGAGTTGATAACAATGGATGTAGAGTGGATAAAATGAATGTAGAGTAGATACAATGGATGTAGAGTGGATAAAATGGATGTAGAGTTGATAAAATGGATGTAAAGTGGATAAAATGGATGTAGAGTTAATAAAAATGGATGTTGAGTGGAAATAATGGATGTAGAGAGGATAAAATGGATGTAGAGTGGATAAAATGTATGTAGAGTTCATAAAAATGGATGTAGAGTGGATAAAATTGATGTAGAGCGGATAAAATGGATGTAGAGTGGATAAAATGGATGTGGAGTGGATAACAATGGATGTAGAGTGGATAAAATGGATGTAGAGTTGATAAAAATGGATGTAGAGTGGATAAAATGGATGTAGAGTTGATAAAATGGATGTAAAGTGGATAAAATGGATGTAGAGTTAATAAAAATGGATGTAGAGTGGACAAAATGGATGTAGAGTGGATAAAAATGGATGTAGAGAGGATAAAATTGATGTAGAGCGGATAAAATGGATGTAGAGTGGATAACAATGGATGTAGAGTGGATAAAATGGATGTAGAGTTGATAAAAATGGATGTAGAGTTAATAAAAATGGATGTTGAGTGGAAATAATGGATGTAGAGAGGATAAAATGGATGTAGAGTGGATAAAATGTATGTAGAGTTCATAAAAATGGATGTAGAGTGGATAAAATTGATGTAGAGCGGATAAAATGGATGTAGAGTGGATAAAATGGATGTAGAGCGGATAAAATGGATGTAGAGTTGATAAAAATGGATGTAGAGTGGATAAAAATGGATGTAGAGTGGATAAAATGGATGTAGAGTGGATAAAACGGATGTAGAGTGGATAAAAAAGGATGTAGAGGGGATAAAATGGATGTAGAGTGGATAAAATTGATGTAGAGTGGATAAAAATGGATGTAGAGAGGATAAAAAGGATGTAGAGTGGATAAAATGGATGTAGAGTGGATGAAATGGATGTAGAGTTGATAAAAATGGATGTAGAGTGGATAAAATGAATGTAGAGTAGATAAAATGGATGTAGAGTGGATAAAATGGATGTAGAGTTGATAAAATGGATGTAAAGTGGATAAAATGGATGTAGAGTTAATAAAAATGGATGTAGAGTGGAAATAATGGATGTAGAGAGGATAAAATGGATGTAGAGTGGATAAAATGGATGTAGAGTGGATAAAAATGGATGTAGAGTATATAAAATGGATGTAGAGTATATAAAATGGATGTAGAGTTGATAAAAATGGATGTAGAGTTGATAAAAATGGATGTAGAGTGGACAAAATAGATGTAGAGTGGATAAAAATGGATGTAGAGTGGTATAAAATGGATGTAGAGTGGATAAAAATGGATGTAGAGAGGATAAAATGGATGTAGAGTGGATAAAAATGGATGTAGAGTGGATAAAATGGATGTAGAGTGGATAAAATGGATGTAGAGTGGATAAAATGGATGTAGAGTGGGTAAAATAGATGTAGAGTGGATAAAATGGATGTAGAGTTGATAAAAATGGATGTAGAGTGGACAAAATGGATGTAGAGTGGATAAAATGGATGTAGAGTTGATAAAAATGGGTGTAGAGTTAATAAAAATGGATGTAGAGTGGACAAAATAGATGTAGAGTGGATAAAATGGATGTAGAGTTGATAAAAATGGATGTAGAGTGGACAAAATAGATGTAGAGTGGATAAAAATGGATGTAGAGTGGTATAAAATGGATGTAGAGTGGATAAAAATGGATGTAGAGTGGATAAAAATGGATGTAGAGAGGATAAAATGGATGTAGAGTGGATAAAATGGATGTAGAGTGGGTAAAATAGATGTAGAGTGGATAAAATGGATGTAGAGTTGATAAAAATGGATGTAGAGTGGACAAAATGGATGTAGAGTGGATAAAGTGGATGTAGAGTTGATAAAAATGGATGTAGAGTGGACAAAATGGATGTAGAGTGGATAAAAATGGATGTAGAGAGGATAAAATTGATGTAGAGCGGATAAAATGGATGTAGAGTGGATAAAATGGATGTGGAGTGGATAACAATGGATGTAGAGTGGATAAAATGGATGTAGAGTTGATAAAAATGGATGTAGAGTGGATAAAATGGATGTAGAGTGGGTAAAATAGATGTAGAGTGGATAAAATGGATGTAGAGTTGATAAAATGGATGTAAAGTGGATAACAATGGATGTAGAGTGGATAAAATGGATGTAGAGTTGATAAAAATGGATGTAGAGTTAATAAAAATGGATGTTGAGTGGAAATAATGGATGTAGAGAGGATAAAATGGATGTAGAGTGGATAAAATGTATGTAGAGTTCATAAAAATGGATGTAGAGTGGATAAAATTGATGTAGAGCGGATAAAATGGATGTAGAGTGGATAAAATGGATGTGGAGTGGATAACAATGGATGTAGAGTGGATAAAATGGATGTAGAGTTGATAAAAATGGATGTAGAGTGGATAAAATGGATGTAGAGTTGATAAAATGGATGTAAAGTGGATAAAATGGATGTAGAGTTAATAAAAATGGATGTAGAGTGGACAAAATGGATGTAGAGTGGATAAAAATGGATGTAGAGAGGATAAAATTGATGTAGAGCGGATAAAATGGATGTAGAGTGGATAACAATGGATGTAGAGTGGATAAAATGGATGTAGAGTTGATAAAAATGGATGTAGAGTTAATAAAAATGGATGTTGAGTGGAAATAATGGATGTAGAGAGGATAAAATGGATGTAGAGTGGATAAAATATATGTAGAGTTCATAAAAATGGATGTAGAGTGGATAAAATTGATGTAGAGCGGATAAAATGGATGTAGAGTGGATAAAATGGATGTAGAGCGGATAAAATGGATGTAGAGTTGATAAAAATGGATGTAGAGTGGATAAAAATGGATGTAGAGTGGATAAAATGGATGTAGAGTGGATAAAACGGATGTAGAGTGGATAAAAAAGGATGTAGAGGGGATAAAATGGATGTAGAGTGGATAAAATGGATGTAGAGTGGATAAAATGGATGTAGAGTGGATAAAAATGGATGTAGAGTGGATAAAATGGATGTAGAGTGGGTAAAATAGATGTAGAGTGGATAAAATGGATGTAGAGTTGATAAAAATGGATGTAGAGTGGACAAAATGGATGTAGAGCGGATAAAATGGATGTAGAGTGGATAAAATAGATGTAGAGTGTATAAAATTGATGTAGAGTGGATAAAATTGATGTAGAGTGGATAAAATTGATGTAGAGTGGATAAAATGGATGTAGAGTGGATAAAAATGGATGTAGAGAGGATAAAATGGATGTAGAGTGGATAAAAATGGATGTAGAGTGGATAAAATGGATGTAGAGTGGATAAAATGGATGTAGAGTGGATAAAAATGGATGTAGAGGGGATAAAATGGATGTAGAGTGGATAAAATGGATGTAGAGTGGATGAAATGGATGTAGAGTTGATAAAAATGGATGTAGAGTGGATAAAATGAATGTAGAGTAGATAAAATGGATGTAGAGTGGATAAAATGGATGTAGAGTTGATAAAATGGATGTAAAGTGGATAAAATGGATGTAGAGTTAATAAAAATGGATGTAGAGTGGAAATAATGGATGTAGAGAGGATAAAATGGATGTAGAGTGGATAAAAATGGATGTAGAGTATATAAAATGGATGTAGAGTATATAAAATGGATGTAGAGTGGATAAAAATGGATGTAGAGTTGATAAAAATGGATGTAGAGTGGACAAAATAGATGTAGAGTGGATAAAAATGGATGTAGAGTGGTATAAAATGGATGTAGAGTGGATAAAAATGGATGTAGAGAGGATAAAATGGATGTAGAGTGGATAAAAATGGATGTAGAGTGGATAAAATGGATGTAGAGTGGATAAAATGGATGTAGAGTGGATAAAATGGATGTAGAGTGGGTAAAATAGATGTAGAGTGGATAAAATGGATGTAGAGTTGATAAAAATGGATGTAGAGTGGACAAAATGGATGTAGAGTGGATAAAATGGATGTAGAGTTGATAAAAATGGATGTAGAGTTAATAAAAATGGATGTAGAGTGGACAAAATAGATGTAGAGTGGATAAAATGGATGTAGAGTTGATAAAAATGGATGTAGAGTGGACAAAATAGATGTAGAGTGGATAAAAATGGATGTAGAGAGGATAAAATGGATGTAGAGTGGATAAAATGGATGTAGAGTGGGTAAAATAGATGTAGAGTGGATAAAATGGATGTAGAGTTGATAAAAATGGATGTAGAGTGGACAAAATGGATGGAGAGTGGATAAAGTGGATGTAGAGTTGATAAAAATGGATGTAGAGTGGACAAAATGGATGTAGAGTGGATAAAAATGGATGTAGAGAGGATAAAATTGATGTAGAGCGGATAAAATGGATGTAGAGTGGATAAAATGGATGTGGAGTGGATAACAATGGATGTAGAGTGGATAAAATGGATGTAGAGTTGATAAAAATGGATGTAGAGTTAATAAAAATGGATGTAGAGTGGACAAAATGGATGTAGAGTGGATAAAAATGGATGTAGAGTGGATAAAATGGATCTAGAGTTGATAACAATGGATGTAGAGTGGATAAAATGAATGTAGAGTAGATACAATGGATGTAGAGTGGATAAAATGGATGTAGAGTTGATAAAATGGATGTAAAGTGGATAAAATGGATGTAGAGTTAATAAAAATGGATGTTGAGTGGAAATAATGGACGTAGAGAGGATAAAATGGATGTAGAGTGGATAAAAATGGATGTAGAGTGGATAAAAATGGATGTAGAGAGGATAAAATGGATGTAGAGTGGATAAAAATGGATGTAGAGTGGATAAAATGGATGTAGAGTGGATAAAATGGATGTAGAGTGGATAAAATGGATGTAGAGTGGGTAAAATAGATGTAGAGTGGATAAAATGGATGTAGAGTGGATAAAAAAGGATGTAGAGAGGATAAAATGGATGTAGAGTGGATAACAATGGATGTAGAGTGGATAAAATAAATGTAGAGTAGATACAATGGATGTAGAGTGGATAAAATGGATGTAGAGTTGATAAAATGGATGTAAAGTGGATAAAATGGATGTAGAGTTAATAAAAATGGATGTTGAGTGGAAATAATGGATCTAGAGAGGATAAAATGGATGTAGAGTGGATAAAATGTATGTAGAGTTCATAAAAATGGATGTAGAGTGGATAAAATTGATGTAGAGCGGATAAAATGGATGTAGAGTGGTATAAAATGGATGTAGAGTGGATAAAAATGGATGTAGAGTGGATAAAAATGGATGTAGAGTGGATAAAAATGGATGTAGAGTGGATAAAAATGGATGTAGAGTTAATAAAAATGGATGTAGAGTGGACAAAATAGATGTAGAGTGGATAAAAATGGATGTAGAGTGGTATAAAATGGATGTAGAGTGGATAAAAATGGATGTAGAGTGGATAAAAATGGATGTAGAGTGGATAAAATGGATGTAGAGTGGATAAAATGGATGTAGAGTTGATAAAAATGGATGTAGAGTGGACAAAATGGATGTAGAGTGGATAAAGTGGATGTAGAGTTGATAAAAATGGATGTAGAGTGGACAAAATGGATGTAGAGTGGATAAAAATGGATGTAGAGAGGATAAAATTGATGTAGAGCGGATAAAATGGATGTAGAGTGGATAAAATGGATGTGGAGTGGATAACAATGGATGTAGAGTGGATAAAATGGATGTAGAGTATATAAAATGGATGTAGAGTGGATAAAAATGGATGTAGAGTGGATAAAATGGATGTAGAGTGGATAAAAATAGATGTAGAGAAATAGATGTGGATAAAAATGGATGTAGAGAGGATAAAATTGATGTAGAGCGGATAAAATGGATGTAGAGTGGATAAAATGGATGTGGAGTGGATAACAATGGATGTAGAGTGGATAAAATGGATGTAGAGTTGATAAAAATGGATGTAGAGTTAATAAAAATGGATGTAGAGTGGACAAAATGGATGTAGAGTGGATAAAAATGGATGTAGAGTGGATAAAATGGATGTAGAGTTGATAACAATGGATGTAGAGTGGATAAAATGAATGTAGAGTAGATACAATGGATGTAGAGTGGATAAAATGGATGTAGAGTTGATAAAATGGATGTAAAGTGGATAAAATGGATGTAGAGTTAATAAAAATGGATGTTGAGTGGAAATAATGGACGTAGAGAGGATAAAATGGATGTAGAGTGGATAAAAATGGATGTAGAGTGGATAAAAATGGATGTAGAGTGGATAAAATGGATGTAGAGTGGATAAAATGGATGTAGAGTGGATAAAATGGATGTAGAGTGGGTAAAATAGATGTAGAGTGGATAAAATGGATGTAGAGTGGATAAAAAAGGATGTAGAGGGGATAAAATGGATGTAGAGTGGATAACAATGGATGTAGAGTGGATAAAATAAATGTAGAGTAGATAAAATGGATGTAGAGTGGATAAAATGGATGTAGAGTTGATAAAATGGATGTAAAGTGGATAAAATGGATGTAGAGTTAATAAAAATGGATGTCGAGTGGAAATAATGGATCTAGAGAGGATAAAATTGATGTAGAGTGGATAAAATGTATGTAGAGTTCATAAAAATGGATGTAGAGTGGATAAAATTGATGTAGAGCGGATAAAATGGATGTAGAGTGGTATAAAATGGATGTAGAGTGGATAAAAATGGATGTAGAGTGGATAAAAATGGATGTAGAGTGGATAAAAATGGATGTAGAGTGGATAAAAATGGATGTAGAGTTAATAAAAATGGATGTAGAGTGGACAAAATAGATGTAGAGTGGATAAAAATGGATGTAGAGTGGTATAAAATGGATGTAGAGTGGATAAAAATGGATGTAGAGTGGATAAAAATGGATGTAGAGAGGATAAAATGGATGTAGAGTGGATAAAATGGATGTAGAGTTGATAAAAATGGATGTAGAGTGGACAAAATGGATGTAGAGTGGATAAAGTGGATGTAGAGTTGATAAAAATGGATGTAGAGTGGACAAAATGGATGTAGAGTGGATAAAAATGGATGTAGAGAGGATAAAATTGATGTAGAGCGGATAAAATGGATGTAGAGTGGATAAAATGGATGTGGAGTGGATAACAATGGATGTAGAGTGGATAAAATGGATGTAGAGTATATAAAATGGATGTAGAGTGGATAAAAATGGATGTAGAGTGGATAAAATGGATGTAGAGTGGATAAAAATAGATGTAGAGTGGATAAAATGGATGTAGAGTATATAAAATGGATGTAGAGTGGATAAAAATGGATGTAGAGTGGATAAAATGGATGTAGAGTGGATAAAAATAGATGTAGAGTGGATAAAATGGATGTAGAGTTGATAAAAATGGATGTAGAGTGGACAAAATAGATGTAGAGTGGATAAAAATGGATGTAGAGAGGATAAAATTGATGTAGAGCGGATAAAATGGATGTAGAGTGGATAAAAATAGATGTAGAGTGGATAAAATGGATGTAGAGTGGATAAAACGGATGTAGAGTGGATAAAAAAGGATGTAGAGTGGATAAAATGGATGTAGAGTGGATAAAATTGATGTAGAGTTAATAAAAATGGATGTAGAGTGGACAAAATGGATGTAGAGTGGATAAAAATGGATGTAGAGAGGATAAAATTGATGTAGAGCGGATAAAATGGATGTAGAGTGGATAAAAATAGATGTAGAGTGGATAAAATGGATGTAGAGTGGATAAAACGGATGTAGAGTGGATAAAAAAGGATGTAGAGGGGATAAAATGGATGTAGAGTGGATAAAATTGATGTAGAGTTAATAAAAATGGATGTAGAGTGGAAAAAATGGATGTAGAGTTGATAAAAATGGATGTAGAGTGGATAAAATGGATGTAGAGTTGATAACAATGGATGTAGAGTGGATAAAATGAATGTAGAGTAGATACAATGGATGTAGAGTGGATAAAATGGATGTAGAGTTGATAAAATGGATGTAAAGTGGATAAAATGGATGTAGATTTAATAAAAATGGATGTTGAGTGGAAATAATGGATGTAGAGAGGATAAAATGGATGTAGAGTGGATAAAATGTATGTAGAGTTCATAAAAATGGATGTAGAGTGGATAAAATTGATGTAGAGCGGATAAAATGGATGTAGAGTGGATAAAATGGATGTGGAGTGGATAACAATGGATGTAGAGTGGATAAAATGGATGTAGAGTTGATAAAAATGGATGTAGAGTGGATAAAATGGATGTAGAGTTGATAAAATGGATGTAAAGTGGATAAAATGGATGTAGAGTTAATAAAAATGGATGTAGAGTGGACAAAATGGATGTAGAGTGGATAAAAATGGATGTAGAGAGGATAAAATTGATGTAGAGCGGATAAAATGGATGTAGAGTGGATAACAATGGATGTAGAGTGGATAAAATGGATGTAGAGTTGATAAAAATGGATGTAGAGTTAATAAAAATGGATGTTGAGTGGAAATAATGGATGTAGAGAGGATAAAATGGATGTAGAGTGGATAAAATGTATGTAGAGTTCATAAAAATGGATGTAGAGTGGATAAAATTGATGTAGAGCGGATAAAATGGATGTAGAGTGGATAAAATGGATGTAGAGCGGATAAAATGGATGTAGAGTTGATAAAAATGGATGTAGAGTGGATAAAAATGGATGTAGAGTGGATAAAATGGATGTAGAGTGGATAAAACGGATGTAGAGTGGATAAAAAAGGATGTAGAGGGGATAAAATGGATGTAGAGTGGATAAAATTGATGTAGAGTGGATAAAAATGGATGTAGAGGAGATAAAAAGGATGTAGAGTGGATAAAATGGATGTAGAGTGGATGAAATGGATGTAGAGTTGATAAAAATGGATGTAGAGTGGATAAAATGAATGTAGAGTAGATAAAATGGATGTAGAGTGGATAAAATGGATGTAGAGTTGATAAAATGGATGTAAAGTGGATAAAATGGATGTAGAGTTAATAAAAATGGATGTAGAGTGGAAATAATGGATGTAGAGAGGATAAAATGGATGTAGAGTGGATAAAATGGATGTAGAGTGGATAAAAATGGATGTAGAGTATATAAAATGGATGTAGAGTATATAAAATGGATGTAGAGTGGATAAAAATGGATGTAGAGTTGATAAAAATGGATGTAGAGTGGAAAAAATAGATGTAGAGTGGATAAAAATGGATGTAGAGTGGTATAAAATGGATGTAGAGTGGATAAAAATGGATGTAGAGAGGATAAAATGGATGTAGAGTGGATAAAAATGGATGTAGAGTGGATAAAATGGATGTAGAGTGGATAAAATGGATGTAGAGTGGATAAAATGGATGTAGAGTGGGTAAAATAGATGTAGAGTGGATAAAATGGATGTAGAGTTGATAAAAATGGATGTAGAGTGGACAAAATGGATGTAGAGTGGATAAAATGGATGTAGAGTTGATAAAAATGGATGTAGAGTTAATAAGAATGGATGTAGAGTGGACAAAATAGATGTAGAGTGGATAAAATGGATGTAGAGTTGATAAAAATGGATGTAGAGTGGACAAAATAGATGTAGAGTGGATAAAAATGGATGTAGAGTGGTATAAAATGGATGTAGAGTGGATAAAAATGGATGTAGAGTGGATAAAAATGGATGTAGAGAGGATAAAATGGATGTAGAGTGGATAAAATGGATGTAGAGTGGGTAAAATAGATGTAGAGTGGATAAAATGGATGTAGAGTTGATAAAAATGGATGTAGAGTGGACAAAATGGATGTAGAGTGGATAAAGTGGATGTAGAGTTGATAAAAATGGATGTAGAGTGGACAAAATGGATGTAGAGTGGATAAAAATGGATGTAGAGAGGATAAAATTGATGTAGAGCGGATAAAATGGATGTAGAGTGGATAAAATGGATGTGGAGTGGATAACAATGGATGTAGAGTGGATAAAATGGATGTAGAGTTGATAAAAATGGATGTAGAGTTAATAAAAATGGATGTAGAGTGGACAAAATGGATGTAGAGTGGATAAAAATGGATGTAGAGTGGATAAAATGGATGTAGAGTTGATAACAATGGATGTAGAGTGGATAAAATGAATGTAGAGTAGATACAATGGATGTAGAGTGGATAAAATGGATGTAGAGTTGATAAAATGGATGTAAAGTGGATAAAATGGATGTAGAGTTAATAAAAATGGATGTTGAGTGGAAATAATGGACGTAGAGAGGATAAAATGGATGTAGAGTTGATAAAAATGGATGTAGAGTGGACAAAATGGATGTAGAGTGGATAAAGTGGATGTAGAGTTGATAAAAATGGATGTAGAGTGGACAAAATGGATGTAGAGTGGATAAAAATGGATGTAGAGAGGATAAAATTGATGTAGAGCGGATAAAATGGATGTAGAGTGGATAAAATGGATGTGGAGTGGATAACAATGGATGTAGAGTGGATAAAATGGATGTAGAGTTGATAAAAATGGATGTAGAGTTAATAAAAATGGATGTAGAGTGGACAAAATGGATGTAGAGTGGATAAAAATGGATGTAGAGTGGATAAAATGGATGTAGAGTTGATAAAAATGGATGTAGAGTGGATAAAATGAATGTAGAGTAGATACAATGGATGTAGAGTGGATAAAATGGATGTAGAGTTGATAAAATGGATGTAAAGTGGATAAAATGGATGTAGAGTTAATAAAAATGGATGTTGAGTGGAAATAATGGACGTAGAGAGGATAAAATGGATGTAGAGTGGATAAAATGGATGTAGAGTGGGTAAAATAGATGTAGAGTGGATAAAATGGATGTAGAGTTGATAAAAATGGATGTAGAGTGGACAAAATGGATGTAGAGTGGATAAAATGGATGTAGAGTTGATAAAAATGGATGTAGAGTTAATAAAAATGGATGTAGAGTGGACAAAATAGATGTAGAGTGGATAAAATGGATGTAGAGTTGATAAAAATGGATGTAGAGTGGACAAAATAGATGTAGAGTGGATAAAAATGGATGTAGAGTGGTATAAAATGGATGTAGAGTGGATAAAAATGGATGTAGAGTGGATAAAAATGGATGTAGAGAGGATAAAATGGATGTAGAGTGGATAAAATGGATGTAGAGTGGGTAAAATAGATGTAGAGTGGATAAAATGGATGTAGAGTTGATAAAAATGGATGTAGAGTGGACAAAATGGATGTAGAGTGGATAAAGTGGATGTAGAGTTGATAAAAATGGATGTAGAGTGGACAAAATGGATGTAGAGTGGATAAAAATGGATGTAGAGAGGATAAAATTGATGTAGAGCGGATAAAATGGATGTAGAGTGGATAAAATGGATGTGGAGTGGATAACAATGGATGTAGAGTGGATAAAATGAATGTAGAGTAGATACAATGGATGTAGAGTGGATAAAATGGATGTAGAGTTGATAAAATGGATGTAAAGTGGATAAAATGGATGTAGAGTTAATAAAAATGGATGTTGAGTGGAAATAATGGACGTAGAGAGGATAAAATGGATGTAGAGTGGATAAAAATGGATGTAGAGTGGATAAAAATGGATGTAGAGAGGATAAAATGGATGTAGAGTGGATAAAAATGGATGTAGAGTGGATAAAATGGATGTAGAGTGGATAAAATGGATGTAGAGTGGATAAAATGGATGTAGAGTGGGTAAAATAGATGTAGAGTGGATAAAATGGATGTAGAGTGGATAAAAAAGGATGTAGAGGGGATAAAATGGATGTAGAGTGGATAACAATGGATGTAGAGTGGATAAAATAAATGTAGAGTAGATACAATGGATGTAGAGTGGATAAAATGGATGTAGAGTTGATAAAATGGATGTAAAGTGGATAAAATGGATGTAGAGTTAATAAAAATGGATGTTGAGTGGAAATAATGGATCTAGAGAGGATAAAATGGATGTAGAGTGGATAAAATGTATGTAGAGTTCATAAAAATGGATGTAGAGTGGATAAAATTGATGTAGAGCGGATAAAATGGATGTAGAGTGGTATAAAATGGATGTAGAGTGGATAAAAATGGATGTAGAGTGGATAAAAATGGATGTAGAGTGGATAAAAATGGATGTAGAGTGGATAAAAATGGATGTAGAGTTAATAAAAATGGATGTAGAGTGGATAAAATAGATGTAGAGTGGATAAAAATGGATGTAGAGTGGTATAAAATGGATGTAGAGTGGATAAAAATGGATGTAGAGTGGATAAAAATGGATGTAGAGAGGATAAAATGGATGTAGAGTGGATAAAATGGATGTAGAGTTGATAAAAATGGATGTAGAGTGGACAAAATGGATGTAGAGTGGATAAAGTGGATGTAGAGTTGATAAAAATGGATGTAGAGTGGATAAAATGGATGTAGAGTGGATAAAAATGGATGTAGAGAGGATAAAATTGATGTAGAGCGGATAAAATGGATGTAGAGTGGATAAAATGGATGTGGAGTGGATAACAATGGATGTAGAGTGGATAAAATGGATGTAGAGTATATAAAATGGATGTAGAGTGGATAAAAATGGATGTAGAGTGGATAAAATGGATGTAGAGTGGATAAAAATAGATGTAGAGAAATAGATGTGGATAAAAATGGATGTAGAGAGGATAAAATTGATGTAGAGCGGATAAAATGGATGTAGAGTGGATAAAATGGATGTGGAGTGGATAACAATGGATGTAGAGTGGATAAAATGGATGTAGAGTTGATAAAAATGGATGTAGAGTTAATAAAAATGGATGTAGAGTGGACAAAATGGATGTAGAGTGGATAAAAATGGATGTAGAGTGGATAAAATGGATGTAGAGTTGATAACAATGGATGTAGAGTGGATAAAATGAATGTAGAGTAGATACAATGGATGTAGAGTGGATAAAATGGATGTAGAGTTGATAAAATGGATGTAAAGTGGATAAAATGGATGTAGAGTTAATAAAAATGGATGTTGAGTGGAAATAATGGACGTAGAGAGGATAAAATGGATGTAGAGTGGATAAAAATGGATGTAGAGTGGATAAAAATGGATGTAGAGTGGATAAAATGGATGTAGAGTGGATAAAATGGATGTAGAGTGGATAAAATGGATGTAGAGTGGGTAAAATAGATGTAGAGTGGATAAAATGGATGTAGAGTGGATAAAAATGGATGTAGAGGGGATAAAATGGATGTAGAGTGGATAACAATGGATGTAGAGTGGATAAAATAAATGTAGAGTAGATACAATGGATGTAGAGTGGATAAAATGGATGTAGAGTGGATAAAATGGATGTAGAGTGGATAAAATGGATGTAGAGTTAATAAAAATGGATGTCGAGTGGAAATAATGGATCTAGAGAGGATAAAATTGATGTAGAGTGGATAAAATGTATGTAGAGTTCATAAAAATGGATGTAGAGTGGATAAAATTGATGTAGAGCGGATAAAATGGATGTAGAGTGGTATAAAATGGATGTAGAGTGGATAAAAATGGATGTAGAGTGGATAAAAATGGATGTAGAGTGGATAAAAATGGATGTAGAGTGGATAAAAATGGATGTAGAGTTAATAAAAATGGATGTAGAGTGGACAAAATAGATGTAGAGTGGATAAAAATGGATGTAGAGTGGTATAAAATGGATGTAGAGTGGATAAAAATGGATGTAGAGTGGATAAAAATGGATGTAGAGAGGATAAAATGGATGTAGAGTGGATAAAATGGATGTAGAGTTGATAAAAATGGATGTAGAGTGGACAAAATGGATGTAGAGTGGATAAAGTGGATGTAGAGTTGATAAAAATGGATGTAGAGTGGACAAAATGGATGTAGAGTGGATAAAAATGGATGTAGAGAGGATAAAATTGATGTAGAGCGGATAAAATGGATGTAGAGTGGATAAAATGGATGTGGAGTGGATAACAATGGATGTAGAGTGGATAAAATGGATGTAGAGTATATAAAATGGATGTAGAGTGGATAAAAATGGATGTAGAGTGGATAAAATGGATGTAGAGTGGATAAAAATAGATGTAGAGTGGATAAAATGGATGTAGAGTATATAAAATGGATGTAGAGTGGATAAAAATGGATGTAGAGTGGATAAAATGGATGTAGAGTGGATAAAAATAGATGTAGAGTGGATAAAATGGATGTAGAGTTGATAAAAATGGATGTAGAGTGGACAAAATAGATGTAGAGTGGATAAAAATGGATGTAGAGAGGATAAAATTGATGTAGAGCGGATAAAATGGATGTAGAGTGGATAAAAATAGATGTAGAGTGGATAAAATGGATGTAGAGTGGATAAAACGGATGTAGAGTGGATAAAAAAGGATGTAGAGGGGATAAAATGGATGTAGAGTGGATAAAATTGATGTAGAGTTAATAAAAATGGATGTAGAGTGGACAAAATGGATGTAGAGTGGATAAAAATGGATGTAGAGAGGATAAAATTGATGTAGAGCGGATAAAATGGATGTAGAGTGGATAAAAATAGATGTAGAGTGGATAAAATGGATGTAGAGTGGATAAAACGGATGTAGAGTGGATAAAAAAGGATGTAGAGGGGATAAAATGGATGTAGAGTGGATAAAATTGATGTAGAGTTAATAAAAATGGATGTAGAGTGGACAAAATGGATGTAGAGTGGATAAAAATGGATGTAGAGTGGATAAAATGGATGTAGAGTTGATAAAAATGGATGTAGAGTGGATAAAATGAATGTAGAGTAGATACAATGGATGTAGAGTGGATAAAATGGATGTAGAGTTGATAAAATGGATGTAAAGTGGATAAAATGGATGTAGAGTTAATAAAAATGGATGTTGAGTGGAAATAATGGATGTAGAGAGGATAAAATGGATGTAGAGTGGATAAAATGTATGTAGAGTTCATAAAAATGGATGTAGAGTGGATAAAATTGATGTAGAGCGGATAAAATGGATGTAGAGTGGATAAAATGGATGTGGAGTGGATAACAATGGATGTAGAGTGGATAAAATGGATGTAGAGTTGATAAAAATGGATGTAGAGTGGATAAAATGGATGTAGAGTTGATAAAATGGATGTAAAGTGGATAAAATGGATGTAGAGTTAATAAAAATGGATGTAGAGTGGACAAAATGGATGTAGAGTGGATAAAAATGGATGTAGAGAGGATAAAATTGATGTAGAGCGGATAAAATGGATGTAGAGTGGATAACAATGGATGTAGAGTGGATAAAATGGATGTAGAGTTGATAAAAATGGATGTAGAGTTAATAAAAATGGATGTTGAGTGGAAATAATGGATGTAGAGAGGATAAAATGGATGTAGAGTGGATAAAATGTATGTAGAGTTCATAAAAATGGATGTAGAGTGGATAAAATTGATGTAGAGCGGATAAAATGGATGTAGAGTGGATAAAATGGATGTAGAGCGGATAAAATGGATGTAGAGTTGATAAAAATGGATGTAGAGTGGATAAAAATGGATGTAGAGTGGATAAAATGGATGTAGAGTGGATAAAACGGATGTAGAGTGGATAAAAAAGGATGTAGAGGGGATAAAATGGATGTAGAGTGGATAAAATTGATGTAGAGTGGATAAAAATGGATGTAGAGGAGATAAAAAGGATGTAGAGTGGATAAAATGGATGTAGAGTGGATAAAATGGATGTAGAGTTGATAAAAATGTATGTAGAGTGGATAAAATGAATGTAGAGTAGATAAAATGGATGTAGAGTGGATAAAATGGATGTAGAGTTGATAAAATGGATGTAAAGTGGATAAAATGGATGTAGAGTTAATAAAAATGGATGTAGAGTGGAAATAATGGATGTAGAGAGGATAAAATGGATGTAGAGTGGATAAAATGGATGTAGAGTGGATAAAAATGGATGTAGAGTATATAAAATGGATGTAGAGTATATAAAATGGATGTAGAGTGGATAAAAATGGATGTAGAGTTGATAAAAATGGATGTAGAGTGGACAAAATAGATGTAGAGTGGATAAAAATGGATGTAGAGTGGTATAAAATGGATGTAGAGTGGATAAAAATGGATGTAGAGTGGATAAAATGGATGTAGAGTGGATAAAAATGGATGTAGAGTGGATAAAATGGATGTAGAGTGGATAAAATGGATGTAGAGTGGATAAAATGGATGTAGAGTGGGTAAAATAGATGTAGAGTGGATAAAATGGATGTAGAGTTGATAAAAATGGATGTAGAGTGGACAAAATGGATGTAGAGTGGATAAAATGGATGTAGAGTTGATAAAAATGGATGTAGAGTTAATAAAAATGGATGTAGAGTGGACAAAATAGATGTAGAGTGGATAAAATGGATGTAGAGTTGATAAAAATGGATGTAGAGTGGACAAAATAGATGTAGAGTGGATAAAAATGGATGTAGAGTGGTATAAAATGGATGTAGAGTGGATAAAAATGGATGTAGAGTGGATAAAAATGGATGTAGAGAGGATAAAATGGATGTAGAGTGGATAAAATGGATGTAGAGTGGGTAAAATAGATGTAGAGTGGATAAAATGGATGTAGAGTTGATAAAAATGGATGTAGAGTGGACAAAATGGATGTAGAGTGGATAAAGTGGATGTAGAGTTGATAAAAATGGATGTAGAGTGGACAAAATGGATGTAGAGTGGATAAAAATGGATGTAGAGAGGATAAAATTGATGTAGAGCGGATAAAATGGATGTAGAGTGGATAAAATGGATGTGGAGTGGATAACAATGGATGTAGAGTGGATAAAATGGATGTAGAGTTGATAAAAATGGATGTAGAGTTAAGAAAAATGGATGTAGAGTGGACAAAATGGATGTAGAGTGGATAAAAATGGATGTAGAGTGGATAAAATGGATGTAGAGTTGATAACAATGGATGTAGAGTGGATAAAATGAATGTAGAGTAGATACAATGGATGTAGAGTGGATAAAATGGATGTAGAGTTGATAAAATGGATGTAAAGTGGATAAAATGGATGTAGAGTTAATAAAAATGGATGTTGAGTGGAAATAATGGACGTAGAGAGGATAAAATGGATGTAGAGTTGATAAAAATGGATGTAGAGTGGACAAAATGGATGTAGAGTGGATAAAGTGGATGTAGAGTTGATAAAAATGGATGTAGAGTGGACAAAATGGATGTAGAGTGGATAAAAATGGATGTAGAGTGGATAAAATTGATGTAGAGCGGATAAAATGGATGTAGAGTGGATAAAATGGATGTGGAGTGGATAACAATGGATGTAGAGTGGATAAAATGGATGTAGAGTTGATAAAAATGGATGTAGAGTTAATAAAAATGGATGTAGAGTGGACAAAATGGATGTAGAGTGGATAAAAATGGATGTAGAGTGGATAAAATGGATGTAGAGTTGATAACAATGGATGTAGAGTGGATAAAATGAATGTAGAGTAGATACAATGGATGTAGAGTGGATAAAATGGATGTAGAGTTGATAAAATGGATGTAAAGTGGATAAAATGGATGTAGAGTTAATAAAAATGGATGTTGAGTGGAAATAATGGATGTAGAGTGGATAAAATGGATGTAGAGTGGGTAAAATAGATGTAGAGTGGATAAAATGGATGTAGAGTTGATAAAAATGGATGTAGAGTGGACAAAATGGATGTAGAGTGGATAAAATGGATGTAGAGTTGATAAAAATGGATGTAGAGTTAATAAAAATGGATGTAGAGTGGACAAAATAGATGTAGAGTGGATAAAATGGATGTAGAGTTGATAAAAATGGATGTAGAGTGGACAAAATAGATGTAGAGTGGATAAAAATGGATGTAGAGTGGTATAAAATGGATGTAGAGTGGATAAAAATGGATGTAGAGTGGATAAAAATGGATGTAGAGTGGATAAAATGGATGTAGAGTGGATAAAATGGATGTAGAGTGGGTAAAATAGATGTAGAGTGGATAAAATGGATGTAGAGTTGATAAAAATGGATGTAGAGTGGACAAAATGGATGTAGAGTGGATAAAGTGGATGTAGAGTTGATAAAAATGGATGTAGAGTGGACAAAATGGATGTAGAGTGGATAAAAATGGATGTAGAGAGGATAAAATTGATGTAGAGCGGATAAAATGGATGTAGAGTGGATAAAATGGATGTGGAGTGGATAACAATGGATGTAGAGTGGATAAAATGGATGTAGAGTTGATAAAAATGGATGTAGAGTTAATAAAAATGGATGTAGAGTGGACAAAATGGATGTAGAGTGGATAAAAATGGATGTAGAGTGGATAAAATGGATGTAGAGTTGATAACAATGGATGTAGAGTGGATAAAATGAATGTAGAGTAGATACAATGGATGTAGAGTGGATAAAATGGATGTAGAGTTGATAAAATGGATGTAAAGTGGATAAAATGGATGTAGAGTTAATAAAAATGGATGTTGAGTGGAAATAATGGACGTAGAGAGGATAAAATGGATGTAGAGTTGATAAAAATGGATGTAGAGTGGACAAAATGGATGTAGAGTGGATAAAGTGGATGTAGAGTTGATAAAAATGGATGTAGAGTGGACAAAATGGATGTAGAGTGGATAAAAATGGATGTAGAGTGGATAAAATTGATGTAGAGCGGATAAAATGGATGTAGAGTGGATAAAATGGATGTGGAGTGGATAACAATGGATGTAGAGTGGATAAAATGGATGTAGAGTTGATAAAAATGGATGTAGAGTTAATAAAAATGGATGTAGAGTGGACAAAATGGATGTAGAGTGGATAAAAATGGATGTAGAGTGGATAAAATGGATGTAGAGTTGATAACAATGGATGTAGAGTGGATAAAATGAATGTAGAGTAGATACAATGGATGTAGAGTGGATAAAATGGATGTAGAGTTGATAAAATGGATGTAAAGTGGATAAAATGGATGTAGAGTTAATAAAAATGGATGTTGAGTGGAAATAATGGATGTAGAGAGGATAAAATGGATGTAGAGTGGATAAAAATGGATGTAGAGTGGATAAAAATGGATGTAGAGAGGATAAAATGGATGTAGAGTGGATAAAAATGGATGTAGAGTGGATAAAATGGATGTAGAGTGGATAAAATGGATGTAGAGTGGATAAAATGGATGTAGAGTGGGTAAAATAGATGTAGAGTGGATAAAATGGATGTAGAGTTGATAAAATGGATGTAAAGTGGATAACAATGGATGTAGAGTGGATAAAATGGATGTAGAGTTGATAAAAATGGATGTAGAGTTAATAAAAATGGATGTTGAGTGGAAATAATGGATGTAGAGAGGATAAAATGGATGTAGAGTGGATAAAATGTATGTAGAGTTCATAAAAATGGATGTAGAGTGGATAAAATTGATGTAGAGCGGATAAAATGGATGTAGAGTGGATAAAATGGATGTAGAGTGGATAACAATGGATGTAGAGTGGATAAAATGGATGTAGAGTTGATAAAAATGGATGTAGAGTGGATAAAATGGATGTAGAGTTGATAAAATGGATGTAAAGTGGATAAAATGGATGTAGAGTTAATAAAAATGGATGTAGAGTGGACAAAATGGATGTAGAGTGGATAAAAATGGATGTAGAGAGGATAAAATTGATGTAGAGCGGATAAAATGGATGTAGAGTGGATAACAATGGATGTAGAGTGGATAAAATGGATGTAGAGTTGATAAAAATGGATGTAGAGTTAATAAAAATGGATGTTGAGTGGAAATAATGGATGTAGAGAGGATAAAATGGATGTAGAGTGGATAAAATATATGTAGAGTTCATAAAAATGGATGTAGAGTGGATAAAATTGATGTAGAGCGGATAAAATGGATGTAGAGTGGATAAAATGGATGTAGAGCGGATAAAATGGATGTAGAGTTGATAAAAATGGATGTAGAGTGGATAAAAATGGATGTAGAGTGGATAAAATGGATGTAGAGTGGATAAAACGAATGTAGAGTGGATAAAAAAGGATGTAGAGGGGATAAAATGGATGTAGAGTGGATAAAATTGATGTAGAGTGGATAAAATGGATGTAGAGTGGATAAAAATGGATGTAGAGTGGATAAAATGGATGTAGAGTGGGTAAAATAGATGTAGAGTGGATAAAATGGATGTAGAGTTGATAAAAATGGATGTAGAGTGGACAAAATGGATGTAGAGCGGATAAAATGGATGTAGAGTGGATAAAATAGATGTAGAGTGTATAAAATTGATGTAGAGTGGATAAAATTGATGTAGAGTGGATAAAATTGATGTAGAGTGGATAAAATGGATGTAGAGTGGATAAAAATGGATGTAGAGAGGATAAAATGGATGTAGAGTGGATAAAAATGGATGTAGAGTGGATAAAATGGATGTAGAGTGGATAAAATGGATGTAGAGTGGATAAAAATGGATGTAGAGGGGATAAAATGGATGTAGAGTGGATAAAATGGATGTAGAGTGGATGAAATGGATGTAGAGTTGATAAAAATGGATGTAGAGTGGATAAAATGAATGTAGAGTAGATAAAATGGATGTAGAGTGGATAAAATGGATGTAGAGTTGATAAAATGGATGTAAAGTGGATAAAATGGATGTAGAGTTAATAAAAATGGATGTAGAGTGGAAATAATGGATGTAGAGAGGATAAAATGGATGTAGAGTGGATAAAAATGGATGTAGAGTATATAAAATGGATGTAGAGTATATAAAATGGATGTAGAGTGGATAAAAATGGATGTAGAGTTGATAAAAATGGATGTAGAGTGGACAAAATAGATGTAGAGTGGATAAAAATGGATGTAGAGTGGTATAAAATGGATGTAGAGTGGATAAAAATGGATGTAGAGAGGATAAAATGGATGTAGAGTGGATAAAAATGGATGTAGAGTGGATAAAATGGATGTAGAGTGGATAAAATGGATGTAGAGTGGATAAAATGGATGTAGAGTGGGTAAAATAGATGTAGAGTGGATAAAATGGATGTAGAGTTGATAAAAATGGATGTAGAGTGGACAAAATGGATGTAGAGTGGATAAAATGGATGTAGAGTTGATAAAAATGGATGTAGAGTTAATAAAAATGGATGTAGAGTGGACAAAATAGATGTAGAGTTGATAAAAATGGATGTAGAGTGGACAAAATAGATGTAGAGTGGATAAAAATGGATGTAGAGTGGTATAAAATGGATGTAGAGTGGATAAAAATGGATGTAGAGTGGATAAAAATGGATGTAGAGAGGATAAAATGGATGTAGAGTGGATAAAATGGATGTAGAGTGGGTAAAATAGATGTAGAGTGGATAAAATGGATGTAGAGTTGATAAAAATGGATGTAGAGTGGACAAAATGGATGGAGAGTGGATAAAGTGGATGTAGAGTTGATAAAAATGGATGTAGAGTGGACAAAATGGATGTAGAGTGGATAAAAATGGATGTAGAGAGGATAAAATTGATGTAGAGCGGATAAAATGGATGTAGAGTGGATAAAATGGATGTGGAGTGGATAACAATGGATGTAGAGTGGATAAAATGGATGTAGAGTTGATAAAAATGGATGTAGAGTTAATAAAAATGGATGTAGAGTGGACAAAATGGATGTAGAGTGGATAAAAATGGATGTAGAGTGGATAAAATGGATCTAGAGTTGATAACAATGGATGTAGAGTGGATAAAATGGATGTAGAGTAGATACAATGGATGTAGAGTGGATAAAATGGATGTAGAGTGGATAAAATGGATGTAAAGTGGATAAAATGGATGTAGAGTTAATAAAAATGGATGTTGAGTGGAAATAATGGACGTAGAGAGGATAAAATGGATGTAGAGTGGATAAAAATGGATGTAGAGTGGATAAAAATGGATGTAGAGAGGATAAAATGGATGTAGAGTGGATAAAAATGGATGTAGAGTGGATAAAATGGATGTAGAGTGGATAAAATGGATGTAGAGTGGATAAAATGGATGTAGAGTGGGTAAAATAGATGTAGAGTGGATAAAATGGATGTAGAGTGGATAAAAAAGGATGTAGAGGGGATAAAATGGATGTAGAGTGGATAACAATGGATGTAGAGTGGATAAAATAAATGTAGAGTAGATACAATGGATGTAGAGTGGATAAAATGGATGTAGAGTTGATAAAATGGATGTAAAGTGGATAAAATGGATGTAGAGTTAATAAAAATGGATGTTGAGTGGAAATAATGGATCTAGAGAGGATAAAATGGATGTAGAGTGGATAAAATGTATGTAGAGTTCATAAAAATGGATGTAGAGTGGATAAAATTGATGTAGAGCGGATAAAATGGATGTAGAGTGGTATAAAATGGATGTAGAGTGGATAAAAATGGATGTAGAGTGGATAAAAATGGATGTAGAGTGGATAAAAATGGATGTAGAGTGGATAAAAATGGATGTAGAGTTAATAAAAATGGATGTAGAGTGGACAAAATAGATGTAGAGTGGATAAAAATGGATGTAGAGTGGTATAAAATGGATGTAGAGTGGATAAAAATGGATGTAGAGTGGATAAAAATGGATGTAGAGAGGATAAAATGGATGTAGAGTGGATAAAATGGATGTAGAGTTGATAAAAATGGATGTAGAGTGGACAAAATGGATGTAGAGTGGATAAAGTGGATGTAGAGTTGATAAAAATGGATGTAGAGTGGACAAAATGGATGTAGAGTGGATAAAAATGGATGTAGAGAGGATAAAATTGATGTAGAGCGGATAAAATGGATGTAGAGTGGATAAAATGGATGTGGAGTGGATAACAATGGATGTAGAGTGGATAAAATGGATGTAGAGTATATAAAATGGATGTAGAGTGGATAAAAATGGATGTAGAGTGGATAAAATGGATGTAGAGTGGATAAAAATAGATGTAGAGAAATAGATGTGGATAAAAATGGATGTAGAGAGGATAAAATTGATGTAGAGCGGATAAAATGGATGTAGAGTGGATAAAATGGATGTGGAGTGGATAACAATGGATGTAGAGTGGATAAAATGGATGTAGAGTGGATAAAAATGGATGTAGAGTTAATAAAAATGGATGTAGAGTGGACAAAATGGATGTAGAGTGGATAAAAATGGATGTAGAGTGGATAAAATGGATGTAGAGTTGATAACAATGGATGTAGAGTGGATAAAATGAATGTAGAGTAGATACAATGGATGTAGAGTGGATAAAATGGATGTAGAGTTGATAAAATGGATGTAAAGTGGATAAAATGGATGTAGAGTTAATAAAAATGGATGTTGAGTGGAAATAATGGACGTAGAGAGGATAAAATGGATGTAGAGTGGATAAAAATGGATGTAGAGTGGATAAAAATGGATGTAGAGAGGATAAAATGGATGTAGAGTGGATAAAAATGGATGTAGAGTGGATAAAATGGATGTAGAGTGGATAAAATGGATGTAGAGTGGATAAAATGGATGTAGAGTGGGTAAAATAGATGTAGAGTGGATAAAATGGATGTAGAGTGGATAAAAAAGGATGTAGAGGGGATAAAATGGATGTAGAGTGGATAACAATGGATGTAGAGTGGATAAAATAAATGTAGAGTAGATACAATGGATGTAGAGTGGATAAAATGGATGTAGAGTTGATAAAATGGATGTAAAGTGGATAAAATGGATGTAGAGTTAATAAAAATGGATGTCGAGTGGAAATAATGGATCTAGAGAGGATAAAATTGATGTAGAGTGGATAAAATGTATGTAGAGTTCATAAAAATGGATGTAGAGTGGATAAAATTGATGTAGAGCGGATAAAATGGATGTAGAGTGGTATAAAATGGATGTAGAGTGGATAAAAATGGATGTAGAGTGGATAAAAATGGATGTAGAGTGGATAAAAATGGATGTAGAGTGGATAAAAATGGATGTAGAGTTAATAAAAATGGATGTAGAGTGGACAAAATAGATGTAGAGTGGATAAAAATGGATGTAGAGTGGTATAAAATGGATGTAGAGTGGATAAAAATGGATGTAGAGTGGATAAAAATGGATGTAGAGAGGATAAAATGGATGTAGAGTGGATAAAATGGATGTAGAGTTGATAAAAATGGATGTAGAGTGGACAAAATGGATGTAGAGTGGATAAAGTGGATGTAGAGTTGATAAAAATGGATGTAGAGTGGACAAAATGGATGTAGAGTGGATAAAAATGGATGTAGAGAGGATAAAATTGATGTAGAGCGGATAAAATGGATGTAGAGTGGATAAAATGGATGTAGAGTGGATAACAATGGATGTAGAGTGGATAAAATGGATGTAGAGTATATAAAATGGATGTAGAGTGGATAAAAATGGATGTAGAGTGGATAAAATGGATGTAGAGTGGATAAAAATAGATGTAGAGTGGATAAAATGGATGTAGAGTATATAAAATGGATGTAGAGTGGATAAAAATGGATGTAGAGTGGATAAAATGGATGTAGAGTGGATAAAAATAGATGTAGAGTGGATAAAATGGATGTAGAGTGGATAAAACGGATGTAGAGTGGATAAAAAAGGATGTAGAGGGGATAAAATGGATGCAGAGTGGATAAAATTGATGTAGAGCGGATAAAATGGATGTAGAGTTGATAAAAATGGATGTAGAGTGGATAAAATGGATGTAGAGTGGATAAAACGGATGTAGAGTGGATAAAAAAGGATGTAGAGGGGATAAAATGGATGTAGAGTGGATAAAATTGATGTAGAGTGGATAAAATGGATGTAGAGTGGATAAAAATGGATGTAGAGAGGATAAAATTGATGTAGAGCGGATAAAATGGATGTAGAGTGGATAAAATGGATGTGGAGTGGATAACAATGGATGTAGAGTGGATAAAATGGATGTAGAGTATATAAAATGGATGTAGAGTGGATAAAAATGGATGTAGAGTGGATAAAATGGATGTAGAGTTGATAAAAATGGATGTAGAGTGGATAAAATGGATGTAGAGTGGATAAAACGGATGTAGAGTGGATAAAAAAGGATGTAGAGGGGATAAAATGGATGTAGAGTGGATAAAATTGATGTAGAGTGGATAAAATGGATGTAGAGTGGATAAAAATGGATGTAGAGAGGATAAAATTGATGTAGAGCGGATAAAATGGATGTAGAGTGGATAAAATGGATGTGGAGTGGATAACAATGGATGTAGAGTGGATAAAATGGATGTAGAGTATATAAAATGGATGTAGAGTGGATAAAAATGGATGTAGAGTGGATAAAATGGATGTAGAGTGGATAAAAATAGATGTAGAGTGGATAAAATGGATGTAGAGTATATAAAATGGATGTAGAGTGGATAAAAACGGATGTAGAGTGGATAAAATGGATGTAGAGTGGATAAAAATAGATGTAGAGTGGATAAAATGGATGTAGAGTGGATAAAACGGATGTAGAGTGGATAAAAAAGGATGTAGAGGGGATAAAATGGATGCAGAGTGGATAAAATTGATGTAGAGCGGATAAAATGGATGTAGAGTGGGTAAAATAGATGTAGAGTGGATAAAATGGATGTAGAGTTGATAAAAATGGATGTTGAGTGGATAAAAATGGATGTAGAGTGGATAAAATGGATGTAGAGTGGGTAAAATAGATGTAGAGTGGATAAAATGGATGTAGAGTTGATAAAAATGGATGTAGAGTGGATAAAATGGATGTAGAGTGGATAAAACGGATGTAGAGTGGATAAAAAAGGATGTAGAGGGGATAAAATGGATGTAGAGTGGATAAAATTGATGTAGAGTGGATAAAATGGATGTAGAGTGGATAAAAATGGATGTAGAGAGGATAAAATTGATGTAGAGCGGATAAAATGGATGTAGAGTGGATAAAATGGATGTGGAGTGGATAACAATGGATGTAGAGTGGATAAAATGGATGTAGAGTATATAAAATGGATGTAGAGTGGATAAAAATGGATGTAGAGTGGATAAAATGGATGTAGAGTGGATAAAAATAGATGTAGAGTGGATAAAATGGATGTAGAGTATATAAAATGGATGTAGAGTGGATAAAAATGGATGTAGAGTGGATAAAATGGATGTAGAGTGGATAAAAATAGATGTAGAGTGGATAAAATGGATGTAGAGTGGATAAAACGGATGTAGAGTGGATAAAAAAGGATGTAGAGGGGATAAAATGGATGCAGAGTGGATAAAATTGATGTAGAGCGGATAAAATGGATGTAGAGTGGATAAAATGGATGTAGAGTGGATAAAATGGATGAAGAGTGGATAAAACGGATGTAGAGTGGATAAAAAAGGATGTAGAGGGGATAAAATGGATGTAGAGTGGATAAAATGGATGTAGAGTGGATAAAATGGATGTAGAGTGGATAAAAATGGATGTAGAGTGGATAAAATGGATGTAGAGTGGGTAAAATAGATGTAGAGTGGATAAAATGGATGTAGAGTTGATAAAAATGGATGTAGAGTGGACAAAATGGATGTAGAGCGGATAAAATGGATGTAGAGTGGATAAAATGGATGTAGAGTGGATAAAATTGATGTAGAGTGGATAAAATTGATGTAGAGTGGATAAAATGGATGTAGAGTGGATAAAATGGATGTAGAGTGGGTAAAATAGATGTAGAGTGGATAAAATGGATGTAGAGTTGATAAAAATGGATGTAGAGTGGACAAAATGGATGTAGAGCGGATAAAATGGATGTAGAGTGGATAAAATGGATGTAGAGTGGATAAAATTGATGTAGAGTGGATAAAATTGATGTAGAGTGGATAAAATTGATGTAGAGTGGATAAAATGGATGTAGAGTGGATAAAAATGGATGTAGAGAGGATAAAATGGATGTAGAGTGGACAAAATAGATGTAGAGTGGATAAAAATGGATGTAGAGTGGTATAAAATGGATGTAGAGTGGATAAAAATGGATGTAGAGTGGATAAAAATGGATGTAGAGAGGATAAAATGGATGTAGAGTGGATAAAAATGGATGTAGAGTGGATAAAATGGATGTAGAGTGGATAAAATGGATGTAGAGTGGATAAAATGGATGTAGAGTGGGTAAAATAGATGTAGAGTGGATAAAATGGATGTAGAGTGGATAAAAAAGGATGTAGAGGGGATAAAATGGATGTAGAGTGGATAACAATGGATGTAGAGTGGATAAAATAAATGTAGAGTAGATACAATGGATGTAGAGTGGATAAAATGGATGTAGAGTGGAGAAAATGGATGTAAAGTGGATAAAATGGATGTAGAGTTAATAAAAATGGATGTTGAGTGGAAATAATGGATCTAGAGAGGATAAAATGGATGTAGAGTGGATAAAATGTATGTAGAGTTCATAAAAATGGATGTAGAGTGGATAAAATTGATGTAGAGCGGATAAAATGGATGTAGAGTGGTATAAAATGGATGTAGAGTGGATAAAAATGGATGTAGAGTGGATAAAAATGGATGTAGAGTGGATAAAAATGGATGTAGAGTGGATAAAAATGGATGTAGAGTTAATAAAAATGGATGTAGAGTGGACAAAATAGATGTAGAGTGGATAAAAATGGATGTAGTGTGGTATAAAATGGATGTAGAGTGGATAAAAATGGATGTAGAGTGGATAAAAATGGATGTAGAGAGGATAAAATGGATGTAGAGTGGATAAAATGGATGTAGAGTTGATAAAAATGGATGTAGAGTGGACAAAATGGATGTAGAGTGGATAAAGTGGATGTAGAGTTGATAAAAATGGATGTAGAGTGGACAAAATGGATGTAGAGTGGATAAAAATGGATGTAGAGAGGATAAAATTGATGTAGAGCGGATAAAATGGATGTAGAGTGGATAAAATGGATGTGGAGTGGATAACAATGGATGTAGAGTGGATAAAATGGATGTAGAGTATATAAAATGGATGTAGAGTGGATAAAAATGGATGTAGAGTGGATAAAATGGATGTAGAGTGGATAAAAATAGATGTAGAGTGGATAAAATGGATGTAGAGTATATAAAATGGATGTAGAGTGGATAAAAATGGATGTAGAGTGGATAAAATGGATGTAGAGTGGATAAAAATAGATGTAGAGTGGATAAAATGGATGTAGAGTGGATAAAACGGATGTAGAGTGGATAAAAAAGGATGTAGAGGGGATAAAATGGATGCAGAGTGGATAAAATTGATGTAGAGCGGATAAAATGGATGTAGAGTGGATAAAATGGATGTAGAGTGGATAAAATGGATGTAGAGTGGATAAAACGGATGTAGAGTGGATAAAAAAGGATGTAGAGGGGATAAAATGGATGTAGAGTGGATAAAATTGATGTAGAGTGGATAAAATGGATGTAGAGTGGATAAAAATGGATGTAGAGAGGATAAAATTGATGTAGAGCGGATAAAATGGATGTAGAGTGGATAAAATGGATGTGGAGTGGATAACAATGGATGTAGAGTGGATATAATGGATGTAGAGTATATAAAATGGATGTAGAGTGGATAAAAATGGATGTAGAGTGGATAAAATGGATGTAGAGTGGATAAAAATAGATGTAGAGTGGATAAAATGGATGTAGAGTATATAAAATGGATGTAGAGTGGATAAAAATGGATGTAGAGTGGATAAAATGGATGTAGAGTGGATAAAAATAGATGTAGAGTGGATAAAATGGATGTAGAGTGGATAAAACGGATGTAGAGTGGATAAAAAAGGATGTAGAGGGGATAAAATGGATGCAGAGTGGATAAAATTGATGTAGAGCGGATAAAATGGATGTAGAGTGGATAAAATGGATGTAGAGTGGATAAAATGGATGAAGAGTGGATAAAACGGATGTAGAGTGGATAAAAAAGGATGTAGAGGGGATAAAATGGATGTAGAGTGGATAAAATTGATGTAGAGTGGATAAAATGGATGTAGAGTGGATAAAAATGGATGTAGAGTGGATAAAATGGATGTAGAGTGGGTAAAATAGATGTAGAGTGGATAAAATGGATGTAGAGTTGATAAAAATGGATGTAGAGTGGACAAAATGGATGTAGAGCGGATAAAATGGATGTAGAGTGGATAAAATGGATGTAGAGTGGATAAAATTGATGTAGAGTGGATAAAATTGATGTAGAGTGGATAAAATGGATGTAGAGTGGATAAAATGGATGTAGAGTGGATAAAAATGGATGTAGAGAGGATAAAATGGATGTAGAGTGGATAAAAATGGATGTAGAGTGGATAAAATGGATGTAGAGTTGATAAAAATGGATGTAGAGTGGATAAAATGAATGAAGAGTTAATAAAAATGGATGTAGAGTGGAAATAATGGATGTAGAGAGGATAAAATGGATGTAGAGTGGATAAAATGGATGTAGGGTGGATAAAAATGGATGTAGAGTATATAAAATGGATGTAGAGTATATAAAATGGATGTAGAGTGGATAAAAATGGATGTAGAGTGGATAAAATGGATGTAGAGTGGATAAAAATGGATGTAGAGTGGATAAAATGGATGTAGAGTGGATAAAACGGATGTAGAGTGGATAAAAAAGGATATAGAGTGGATAAAATGGATGTAGAGTGGATAAAATTGATGTAGAGCGGATAAAATGGATGTAGAGTGGATAAAATGGATGTAGAGTTGATAACAATGGATGTAGAGTGGATAAAATGGATGTAGAGTTGATAAAAATGGATGTAGAGTGGATAAAAATGGATGTAGAGTGGATAAAATGGATGTAGAGTGGATAAAAAGGATGTAGAGTGGATATAAAAAGATGTAGAGGGGATAAAATGGATGTAGAGTGGATAAAATTGATGTAGAGTGGATAAAATGGATGTAGAGTGGATTAAAATGGATGTAGAGTGGATAAAATGGATGTAGAGTGGGTAAAATAGATGTAGAGTGGATAAAATGAATGTAGAGTTGATAAAAATGGATGTAGAGTGGACAAAATGGATGTAGAGCGGATAAAATGGATGTAGAGTGGATAAAATGGATGTAGAGTGGATGAAATGGATGTAGAGTTGATAAAAATGGATGTAGAGTGGATAAAATGAATGTAGAGTAGATAAAATGGATGTAGAGTGGATAAAATGGATGTAGAGTTGATAAAATGGATGTAAAGTGGATAAAATGGATGTAGAGTTAATAAAAATGGATGTAGAGTGGAAATAATGGATGTAGAGAGGATAAAATGGATGTAGAGTGGATAAAATGGATGTAGAGTTCATAAAAATGGATGTAGAGTGGATAAAAATGGATGTAGATTGGATAAAATGGATGTAGATTGGATAAAATGGATGTAGAGTGGATAAAAATGGATGTAGAGTGGATAAAAATGGATGTAGAGTATATAAAATGGATGTAGAGTATATAAAATGGATGTAGAGTGGATAAAAATGGATGTAGAGTGGATAAAATGGATGTAGAGTGGATAAAAATAGATGTAGAGTGGATAAAATGGATGTAGAGTGGATAAAACGGATGTAGAGTGGATAAAAAAGGATGTAGAGGGGATAAAATGGATGTAGAGTGGATAAAATTGATGTAGAGTAGATACAATGGATGTAGAGTGGACAAAATGGATGTAGAGTGGATAAAAATGGATGTAGAGAGGATAAAATTGATGTAGAGCGGATAAAATGGATGTAGAGTGGATAAAATGGATGTGGAGTGGATAACAATGGATGTAGAGTGGATAAAATGGATGTAGAGTTGATAAAAATGGATGTAGAGTTAATAAAAATGGATGTTGAGTGGAAATAATGGATGTAGAGAGGATAAAATGGATGTAGAGTGGATAAAATGTATGTAGAGTTCATAAAAATGGATGTAGAGTGGATAAAATTGATGTAGAGCGGATAAAATGGATGTAGAGTGGATAAAATGGATGTAGAGTGGATAAAATGGATGTAGAGTTGATAAAAATGGATGTAGAGTGGATAAAAATGGATGTAGAGTGGATAAAATGGATGTAGAGTGGATAAAACGGATGTAGAGTGGATAAAAAAGGATGTAGAGGGGATAAAATGGATGTAGAGTGGATAAAATTGATGTAGAGTGGATAAAATGGATGTAGAGTGGATAAAAATGGATGTAGAGTGGATAAAATGGATGTAGAGTGGGTAAAATAGATGTAGGGTGGATAAAATGGATGTAGAGTGGATAAAAATGGATGTAGAGAGGATAAAATGGATGTAGAGTGGATAAAAATGGATGTAGAGTGGATAAAATGGATGTAGAGTATATAAAATGGATGTAGAGTGGATAAAAATGGATGTAGAGTGGATAAAATGGATGTAGAGTGGATAAAAATAGATGTAGAGAAATAGATGTGGATAAAAATGGATGTAGAGAGGATAAAATTGATGTAGAGCGGATAAAATGGATGTAGAGTGGATAAAATGGATGTGGAGTGGATAACAATGGATGTAGAGTGGATAAAATGGATGTAGAGTTGATAAAAATGGATGTAGAGATAATAAAAATGGATGTAGAGTGGACAAAATGGATGTAGAGTGGATAAAAATGGATGTAGAGTGGATAAAATGGATGTAGAGTTGATAACAATGGATGTAGAGTGGATAAAATGAATGTAGAGTAGATACAATGGATGTAGAGTGGATAAAATGGATGTAGAGTTGATAAAATGGATGTAAAGTGGATAAAATGGATGTAGAGTTAATAAAAATGGATGTTGAGTGGAAATAATGGACGTAGAGAGGATAAAATGGATGTAGAGTGGATAAAAATGGATGTAGAGTGGATAAAAATGGATGTAGAGAGGATAAAATGGATGTAGAGTGGATAAAAATGGATGTAGAGTGGATAAAATGGATGTAGAGTGGATAAAATGGATGTAGAGTGGATAAAATGGATGTAGAGTGGATAAAATAGATGTAGAGTGGATAAAATGGATGTAGAGTGGATAAAAAAGGATGTAGAGGGGATAAAATGGATGTAGAGTGGATAACAATGGATGTAGAGTGGATAAAATAAATGTAGAGTAGATACAATGGATGTAGAGTGGATAAAATGGATGTAGAGTTGATAAAATGGATGTAAAGTGGATAAAATGGATGTAGAGTTAATAAAAATGGATGTTGAGTGGAAATAATGGATCTAGAGAGGATAAAATGGATGTAGAGTGGATAAAATGTATGTAGAGTTCATAAAAATGGATGTAGAGTGGATAAAATTGATGTAGAGCGGATAAAATGGATGTAGATTGGTATAAAATGGATGTAGAGTGGATAAAAATGGATGTAGAGTGGATAAAAATGGATGTAGAGTGGATAAAAATGGATGTAGAGTGGATAAAAATGGATGTAGAGTTAATAAAAATGGATGTAGAGTGGACAAAATAGATGTAGAGTGGATAAAAATGGATGTAGAGTGGTATAAAATGGATGTAGAGTGGATAAAAATGGATGTAGAGTGGATAAAAATGGATGTAGAGAGGATAAAATGGATGTAGAGTGGATAAAATGGATGTAGAGTTGATAAAAATGGATGTAGAGTGGACAAAATGGATGTAGAGTGGATAAAGTGGATGTAGAGTTGATAAAAATGGATGTAGAGTGGACAAAATGGATGTAGAGTGGATAAAAATGGATGTAGAGAGGATAAAATTGATGTAGAGCGGATAAAATGGATGTAGAGTGGATAAAATGGATGTGGAGTGGATAACAATGGATGTAGAGTGGATAAAATGGATGTAGAGTATATAAAATGGATGTAGAGTGGATAAAAATGGATGTAGAGTGGATAAAATGGATGTAGAGTGGATAAAAATAGATGTAGAGTGGATAAAATGGATGTAGAGTATATAAAATGGATGTAGAGTGGATAAAAATGGATGTAGAGTGGATAAAATGGATGTAGAGTGGATAAAAATAGATGTAGAGTGGATAAAATGGATGTAGAGTGGATAAAACGGATGTAGAGTGGATAAAAAAGGATGTAGAGGGGATAAAATGGATGCAGAGTGGATAAAATTGATGTAGAGCGGATAAAATGGATGTAGAGTTGATAAAAATGGATGTAGAGTGGATAAAATGGATGTAGAGTGGATAAAACGGATGTAGAGTGGATAAAAAAGGATGTAGAGGGGATAAAATGGATGTAGAGTGGATAAAATTGATGTAGAGTGGATAAAATGGATGTAGAGTGGATAAAAATGGATGTAGAGAGGATAAAATTGATGTAGAGCGGATAAAATGGATGTAGAGTGGATAAAATGGATGTGGAGTGGATAACAATGGATGTAGAGTGGATAAAATGGATGTAGAGTATATAAAATGGATGTAGAGTGGATAAAAATGGATGTAGAGTGGATAAAATGGATGTAGAGTTGATAAAAATGGATGTAGAGTGGATAAAATGGATGTAGAGTGGATAAAACGGATGTAGAGTGGATAAAAAAGGATGTAGAGGGGATAAAATGGATGTAGAGTGGATAAAATTGATGTAGAGTGGATAAAATGGATGGAGAGTGGATAAAAATGGATGTGGAGTGGATAACAATGGATGTAGAGTGGATAAAATGGATGTAGAGTATATAAAATGGATGTAGAGTGGATAAAAATGGATGTAGAGTGGATAAAATGGATGTAGAGTGGATAAAAATAGATGTAGAGTGGATAAAATGGATGTAGAGTATATAAAATGGATGTAGAGTGGATAAAAATGGATGTAGAGTGGATAAAATGGATGTAGAGTGGATAAAAATAGATGTAGAGTGGATAAAATGGATGTAGAGTGGATAAAACGGATGTAGAGTGGATAAAAATGGATGTAGAGTGGTATAAAATGGATGTAGAGTGGATAAAAATGGATGTAGAGTGGATAAAAATGGATGTAGAGAGGATAAAATGGATGTAGAGTGGATAAAAATGGATGTAGAGTGGATAAAATGGATGTAGAGTGGATAAAATGGATGTAGAGTGGATAAAATGGATGTAGAGTGGGTAAAATAGATGTAGAGTGGATAAAATGGATGTAGAGTGGATAAAAAAGGATGTAGAGGGGATAAAATGGATGTAGAGTGGATAACAATGGATGTAGAGTGGATAAAATAAATGTAGAGTAGATACAATGGATGTAGAGTGGATAAAATGGATGTAGAGTTGATAAAATGGATGTAAAGTGGATAAAATGGATGTAGAGTTAATAAAAATGGATGTTGAGTGGAAATAATGGATCTAGAGAGGATAAAATGGATGTAGAGTGGATAAAATGTATGTAGAGTTCATAAAAATGGATGTAGAGTGGATAAAATTGATGTAGAGCGGATAAAATGGATGTAGAGTGGTATAAAATGGATGTAGAGTGGATAAAAATGGATGTAGAGTGGATAAAAATGGATGTAGAGTGGATAAAAATGGATGTAGAGTGGATAAAAATGGATGTAGAGTTAATAAAAATGGATGTAGAGTGGACAAAATAGATGTAGAGTGGATAAAAATGGATGTAGTGTGGTATAAAATGGATGTAGAGTGGATAAAAATGGATGTAGAGTGGATAAAAATGGATGTAGAGAGGATAAAATGGATGTAGAGTGGATAAAATGGATGTAGAGTTGATAAAAATGGATGTAGAGTGGACAAAATGGATGTAGAGTGGATAAAGTGGATGTAGAGTTGATAAAAATGGATGTAGAGTGGACAAAATGGATGTAGAGTGGATAAAAATGGATGTAGAGAGGATAAAATTGATGTAGAGCGGATAAAATGGATGTAGAGTGGATAAAATGGATGTGGAGTGGATAACAATGGATGTAGAGTGGATAAAATGGATGTAGAGTATATAAAATGGATGTAGAGTGGATAAAAATGGATGTAGAGTGGATAAAATGGATGTAGAGTGGATAAAAATAGATGTAGAGTGGATAAAATGGATGTAGAGTATATAAAATGGATGTAGTGTGGATAAAAATGGATGTAGAGTGGATAAAATGGATGTAGAGTGGATAAAAATAGATGTAGAGTGGATAAAATGGATGTAGAGTGGATAAAACGGATGTAGAGTGGATAAAAAAGGATGTAGAGGGGATAAAATGGATGCAGAGTGGATAAAATTGATGTAGAGCGGATAAAATGGATGTAGAGTGGATAAAATGGATGTAGAGTGGATAAAATGGATGTAGAGTGGATAAAACGGATGTAGAGTGGATAAAAAAGGATGTAGAGGGGATAAAATGGATGTAGAGTGGATAAAATTGATGTAGAGTGGGTAAAATGGATGTAGAGTGGATAAAAATGGATGTAGAGAGGATAAAATTGATGTAGAGCGGATAAAATGGATGTAGAGTGGATAAAATGGATGTGGAGTGGATAACAATGGATGTAGAGTGGATATAATGGATGTAGAGTATATAAAATGGATGTAGAGTGGATAAAAATGGATGTAGAGTGGATAAAATGGATGTAGAGTGGATAAAAATAGATGTAGAGTGGATAAAATGGATGTAGAGTATATAAAATGGATGTAGAGTGGATAAAAATGGATGTAGAGTGGATAAAATGGATGTAGAGTGGATAAAAATAGATGTAGAGTGGATAAAATGGATGTAGAGTGGATAAAATGGATGTAGAGTGGATAAAAAAGGATGTAGAGGGGATAAAATGGATGCAGAGTGGATAAAATTGATGTAGAGCGGATAAAATGGATGTAGAGTGGATAAAATGGATGTAGAGTGGATAAAATGGATGAAGAGTGGATAAAACGGATGTAGAGTGGATAAAAATGGATGTAGAGGGGATAAAATGGATGTAGAGTGGATAAAATTGATGTAGAGTGGATAAAATGGATGTAGAGTGGATAAAAATGGATGTAGAGTGGATAAAATGGATGTAGAGTGGGTAAAATGGATGTAGAGTGGATAAAATGGATGTAGAGTTGATAAAAATGGATGTAGAGTGGACAAAATGGATGTAGAGCGGATAAAATGGATGTAGAGTGGATAAAATGGATGTAGAGTGGATAAAATTGATGTAGAGTGGATAAAATTGATGTAGAGTGGATAAAATGGATGTAGAGTGGATAAAATGGATGTAGAGTGGATAAAAATGGATGTAGAGAGGATAAAATGGATGTAGAGTGGATAAAAATGGATGTAGAGTGGATAAAATGGATGTAGAGTTGATAAAAATGGATGTAGAGTGGATAAAATGAATGAAGAGTAAATAAAATGGATGTAGAGTGGATAAAATGGATGTAGAGTTGATAAAATGGATGTAAAGTGGATAAAATGGATGTAGAGTTAATAAAAATGGATGTAGAGTGGAAATAATGGATGTAGAGAGGATAAAATGGATGTAGAGTGGATAAAATGGATGTAGGGTGGATAAAAATGGATGTAGAGTATATAAAATGGATGTAGAGTATATAAAATGGATGTAGAGTGGATAAAAATGGATGTAGAGTGGATAAAATGGATGTAGAGTGGATAAAAATAGATGTAGAGTGGATAAAATGGATGTAGAGTGGATAAAACGGATGTAGAGTGGATAAAAAGGGATGTAGAGTCGATAAAATGGATGTAGAGTGGATAAAATTGATGTAGAGCGGATAAAATGGATGTAGAGTGGATAAAATGGATGTAGAGTTGATAACAATGGATGTAGAGTGGATAAAATGGATGTAGAGTTGATAAAAATGGATGTAGAGTGGATAAAAATGGATGTAGAGTGGATAAAATGGATGTAGAGTGGATAAAAAGGATGTAGAGTGGATATAAAAAGATGTAGAGGGGATAAAATGGATGTAGAGTGGATAAAATTGATGTAGAGTGGATAAAATGGATGTAGAGTGGATTAAAATCGATGTAGAGTGGATAAAATGGATGTAGAGTGGGTAAAATAGATGTAGAGTGAATAAAATGAATGTAGAGTTGATAAAAATGGATGTAGAGTGGACAAAATGGATGTAGAGCGGATAAAATGGATGTAGAGTGGATAAAATGGATGTAGAGTGGATGAAATGGATGTAGAGTTGATAAAAATGGATGTAGAGTGGATAAAATGAATGTAGAGTAGATAAAATGGATGTAGAGTGGATAAAATGGATGTAGAGTTGATAAAATGGATGTAAAGTGGATAAAATGGATGTAGAGTTAATAAAAATGGATGTAGAGTGGAAATAATGGATGTAGAGAGGATAAAATGGATGTAGAGTGGATAAAATGGATGTAGAGTTCATAAAAATAGATGTAGAGTGGATAAAAATGGATGTAGATTGGATAAAATGGATGTAGATTGGATAAAATGGATGTAGAGTGGATAAAAATGGATGTAGAGTGGATAAAAATGGATGTAGAGTATATAAAATGGATGTAGAGTATATAAAATGGATGTAGAGTGGATAAAAATGGATGTAGAGTGGATAAAATGGATGTAGAGTGGATAAAAATGGATGTAGATTGGATAAAATGGATGTAGATTGGATAAAATGGATGTAGAGTGGATAAAAATGGATGTAGAGTGGATAAAAATGGATGTAGAGTATATAAAATGGATGTAGAGTATATAAAATGGATGTAGAGTGGATAAAAATGGATGTAGAGTGGATAAAATGGATGTAGAGTGGATAAAAATGGATGTAGAGTGGATTAAATGGATGTAGAGTGGATAAAATGGATGTAGAGTGGATAAAATGGATGTAGAGTGGGTAAAATAGATGTAGAGTGGATAAAATGGATGTAGAGTTGATAAAAATGGATGTAGAGTGGACAAAATGGATGTAGAGTGGATAAAGTGGATGTAGAGTGGTATAAAATGGATGTAGAGTGGATAAAAATGGATGTAGAGTGGATAAAAATGGATGTAGAGTGGATAAAAATGGATGTAGAGTGGATAAAAATGGATGTAGAGTTAATAAAAATGGATGTAGAGTGGACAAAATAGATGTAGAGTGGATAAAAATGGATGTAGAGTGGTATAAAATGGATGTAGAGTGGATAAAAATGGATGTAGAGTGGATAAAAATGGATGTAGAGAGGATAAAATGGATGTAGAGTGGATAAAAATGGATGTAGAGTGGATAAAAACGATGTAGAGTGGATAACAATGGATGTAGAGTGGATAAAATGAATGTAGAGTAGATACAATGGATGTAGAGTGGATAAAATGGATGTAGAGTTGATAAAATGGATGTAAAGTGGATAAAATGGATGTAGAGTGGGTAAAATAGATGTAGAGTGGATAAAATGGATGTAGAGTTGATAAAAATGGATGTAGAGTGGACAAAATGGATGTAGAGCGGATAAAATGGATGTAGAGTGGATAAAATGGATGTAGAGAGGATAAAATTGATGTAGAGTGGATAAAATTGATGTAGAGAGGATAAAATGGATGTAGAGTGTATAAAAATGGATGTAGAGTGGATAAAATGGATGTAGAGTGGATAAAATGGATGTAGAGTTGATAAAAATGGATGTAGAGTGGATAAAATGAATGTAGAGTAGATAAAATGGATGTGGAGTGGATAACAATGGATGTAGAGTGGATAAAATGGATATAGAGTTGATAAAAATGGATGTAGAGTTAATAAAAATGGATGTTGAGTGGAAATAATGGATGTAGAGAGGATAAAATGGATGTAGAGTGGATAAAATGTATGTAGAGTTCATAAAAATGGATGTAGAGTGGATAAAATTGATGTAGAGTGGATAAAATGGATGTAGAGTTGATAAAAATGGATGTAGAGTTAATAAAAATGGATGTAGAGTGGACAAAATGGATGTAGAGTGGATAAAAATGGATGTAAAGTGGATAAAATGGATGTAGAGTTGATAACAATGGATGTAGAGTGGATAAAATGAATGTAGAGTAGATACAATGGATGTAGAGTGGATAAAATTGATGTAGAGTTGATAAAATGGATGTAAAGTGGATAAAATGGATGTAGAGTTAATAAAAATGGATGTTGAGTGGAAATAATGGATGTAGAGAGGATAAAATGGATGTAGAGTGGATAAAATGGATGTGGAGTGGATAACAATGGATGTAGAGTGGATAAAATGGATGTAGAGTTGATAAAAATGGATGTAGAGTGGATAAAATGGATGTAGAGTTGATAAAATGGATGTAAAGTGGATAGAATGGATGTAGAGTTAATAAAAATGGATGTAGAGTGGACAAAATGGATGTAGAGTGCATAAAAATGGATGTAGAGTGGTATAAAATGGATGTAGAGTGGATAAAAATGGATGTAGAGTGGATAAAAATGGATGTAGAGTGGATAAAATGGATGTAGAGTGGATAAAAATGGATGTAGAGTGGATTAAATGGATGTAGAGTGGATAAAATGGATGTAGAGTGGATAAAATGGATGTAGAGTGGATAAAATAGATGTAGAGTGGATAAAATGGATGTAGAGTGGATAAAAATGGATGTAGAGTGGACAAAATGGATGTAGAGTGGATAAAGTGGATGTAGAGTTGATAAAAATGGATGTAGAGTGGACAAAATGGATGTAGAGAGGATAAAATTGATGTAGAGCGGATAAAATGGATGTAGAGCGGATAAAATGGATGTAGAGTGGATAAAATGGATGTAGAGTGGATAAAATTGATTTAGAGAGGATAAAATGGATGTAGAGTGGATAAAAATGGATGTAGAGTGGATAAAATGGATGTAGAGTGGATAAAATGGATGTAGAGTGGATAAAATGGATGTAGAGTTGATAAAAATGGATGTAGAGTGGATAAAATGAATGTAGAGTAGATAAAATGGATGTAGAGTGGATAAAATGGATGTAGAGTTGATAAAAAGGATGTAAAGTGGATAAAATGGATGTAGAGTTAATAAAAATGGATGTAGAGTGGAAATAATGGATGTAGAGAGGATAAAATGGATGTAGACTGGATAAAATGGATGTAGAGTTCATAAAAATGGATGTAGAGTGGATAAAAATGGATGTAGATTGGATAAAATGGATGTAGATTGGATAAAATGGATGTAGAGTGGATAAAAATGGATGTAGAGTGGATAAAAATGGATGTAGAGTATATAAAATGGATGTAGAGTATATAAAATGGATGTAGAGTGGATAAAAATGGATGTAGAGTGGATAAAATGGATGTAGAGTGGATAAAAATGGATGTAGAGTGGATAAAATGGATGTAGAGTGGATAAAACGGATGTAGAGTGGATAAAAAAGGATGTAGAGGGGATAAAATGGATGTAGAGTGGATAAAATTGATGTAGAGCGGATAAAATGGACGTAGAGTGGATAAAATGGATGTAGAGTGGATAAAATGGATGTAGAGTGGATAAAACGGATGTAGAGTGGATAAAAAAGGATGTAGAGGGGATAAAATGGATGTAGAGTGGATAAAATTGATGTAGAGTGGATAAAATGGATGTAGAGTGGATAAAAATGGATGTAGAGTGGATAAAATAGATGTAGAGTGGGTAAAAATGGATGTAGAGTGGTATAAAATGGATATAGAGTGGATAAAAATGGATGTAGAGTGGATAAAATGGATGTAGAGTTGATAAAAATGGATGTAGAGTGGATAAAATGGATGTAGAGTTGATAAAATGGATGTAAAGTGGATAAAATGGATGTAGAGTTAATAAAAATGGATGTAGAGTGGACAAAATGGATGTAGAGTGGATAAAAATGGATGTAGAGTTGATAAAAATGGATGTAGAGTGGACAAAATGGATGTAGAGCGGATAAAATGGATGTAGAGTGGATAAAATGGATGTAGAGTGGATAAAATTGATGTAGAGTGGATAAAATTGATGTAGAGAGGATAAAATGGATGTAGAGTGGATAAAAATGGATGTAGAGTGGATAAAATGGATGTAGAGTGGATAAAATGGATGTAGAGTGGATGAAATTGATGTAGAGTTGATAAAAATGGATGTAGAGTGGATAAAATGAATGTAGAGTAGATAAGATGGATGTAGAGTGGATAAAATGGATGTAGAGTTGATAAAATGGATGTAGAGTGGATAAAATGGATGTAGAGTTAATAAAAATGGATGTAGAGTGGAAATAATGGATGTAGAGAGGATAAAATGGATGTAGAGTGGATAAAATGGATGTAGAGTTCATAAAAATGGATGTAGAGTGGATAAAAATGGATGTAGATTGGATAAAATGGATGTAGAGTGGATAAAATGGATGTAGAGTTAATAAAAATGGATGTAGAGTGGACAAAATAGATGTAGAGTGGATAAAAATGGATGTAGAGTGGTATAAAATGGATGTAGAGTGGATAAAAATGGATGTAGAGTGGATAAAAATGGATGTAGAGTGGATAAAATGGATGTAGAGTGGATAAAATGGATGTAGAGTGGATGAAATGGATGTAGAGTTGAGAAAAATGGATGTAGAGTGGATAAAAATGGATGTAGAGTGGATAAAATGGATGTAGAGTGGATAAAACGGATGTAGAGTGGATAAAAAAGGATGTAGAGGGGATAAAATGGATGTAGAGTGGATAAAATTGATGTAGAGTGGATAAAATGGATGTAGAGTGGATAAAAATGGATGTAGAGTGGGTAAAATAGATGTAGAGTGGATAAAATGGATGTAGAGTTGATAAAAATGGATGTAGAGTGGACAAAATGGATGTAGAGTGGATAAAATGGATGTAGAGTGGATAAAATGGATGTAGAGTGGATAAAATTGATGTAGAGTGGATAAAATTGATGTAGAGTGGATAAAATGGATGTAGAGTGGATAAAATGGATGTAGAGTGGATAAAATGTATGTAGAGTTCATAAAAATGGATGTAGAGTGGATAAAATTGATGTAGAGCGGATAAAATGGATGTAGAGTGGATAAAATGGATGTAGAGTGGATAAAACGGATGTAGAGTGGATAAAAAAGGATGTAGAGGGGATAAAATGGATGTAGAGTGGATAAAATTGATGTAGAGTGGATAAAATGGATGTAGAGTGGATAAAAATGGATGTAGTGTGGATAAAATGGATGTAGAGTGGGTAAAATAGATGTAGAGTGGATAAAATGGATGTAGAGTTGATAAAAATGGATGTAGAGTGGACAAAATGGATGTAGAGCGGATAAAATGGATGTAGAGTGGATAAAATGGATGTAGAGTGGATAAAATTGATGTAGAGTGGATAAAATTGATGTAGAGTGGATAAAATGGATGTAGAGTGGATAAAATGGATGTAGAGTTAATAAAAATGGATGTAGAGTGGACAAAATAGATGTAGAGTGGATAAAAATGGATGTAGAGTGGTATAAAATGGATGTAGAGTGGATAAAAATGGATGTAGAGTGGATAAAAATGGATGTAGAGAGGATAAAATGGATGTAGAGTGGATAAAAATGGATGTAGAGTGGATAAAATGGATGTAGAGTGGATAAAATGGATGTAGAGTGGATGAAATGGATGTAGAGTTGATAAAAATGGATGTAGAGTGGATAAAAATGGATGTAGAGTGGATAAAATGGATGTAGAGTGGATAAAACGGATGTAGAGTGGATAAAAAAGGATGTGGAGGGGATAAAATGGATGTAGAGTGGATAAAATTGATGTAGAGTGGATAAAATGGATGTAGAGTGGATAAAAATGGATGTAGAGTGGATAAAAACGATGTAGAGTGGATAACAATGGATGTAGAGTGGATAAAATGAATGTAGAGTAGATACAATGGATGTAGAGTGGATAAAATGGATGTAGAGTTGATAAAATGGATCTAAAGTGGATAAAATGGATGTAGAGTTAATAAAAATGGATGTTGAGTGGAAATAATGGATGTAGAGAGGATAAAATGGATGTAGAGTGGATAAAATGTATGTAGAGTTCATAAAAATGGATGTAGAGTGGATAAAATTGATGTAGAGCGGATAAAATGGATGTAGAGTGGATAAAATGGATGTGGAGTGGATAACAATGGATGTAGAGTGGATAAAATGGATGTACAGTTAATAAAAATGGATGTAGAGTGGATAAAAATGGATGTAGAGTGGATAAAATGGATGTAGAGTGGATAAAACGGATGTACAGTGGATAAAAAAGGATGTAGAGGGGATAAAATGGATGTAGAGTGGATAAAATTGATGTAGAGTGGATAAAATGGATGTAGAGTGGATAAAAATGGATGTAGAGTGGATAACAATGGATGTAGAGTGGATAAAATGGATGTAGAGTTGATAAAAATGGATGTAGAGTGGACAAAATAGATGTAGAGCGGATAAAATGGATGTAGAGTGGATAAAATGGATGTAGAGAGGATAAAATTGATGTAGAGTGGATAAAATTGATGTAGAGAGGATAAAATGGATGTAGAGTGGATAAAAATGGATGTAGAGTGGATAAAATGGATGTAGAGTGGATAAAAATGGATGTAGAGTGGATAAAATGGATGTAGAGTGGATAAAAATAGATGTAGAGTGGATAAAATGGATGTAGAGTGGATAAAACGGATGTAGAGTGGATAAAAAAGGATGTAGAGGGGATAAAATGGATGTAGAGTGGATAAAATGGATGTAGAGTTGATAAAAATGGATGTAGAGTTAATAAAAATGGATGTAGAGTGGACAAAATAGATGTAGAGTGGATAAAATGGATGTAGAGTTGATAAAAATGGATGTAGAGTGGACAAAATAGATGTAGAGTGGATAAAAATGGATGTAGAGTAGTATAAAATGGATGTAGAGTGGATAAAAATGGATGTAGAGTGGATAAAAATGGATGTAGAGAGGATAAAATGGATGTAGAGTGGATAAAAATTGATGTAGCGTGGATAAAATGGATGTAGAGTGGATAACAATGGATGTAGAGTGGATAAAATGGATGTAGAGTTGATAAAAATGGATGTAGAGTTAATAAAAATGGATGTAGAGTGGACAAAATGGATGTAGAGTGGATAAAAATGGATGTAGAGTGGATAAAATGGATGTAGAGTTGATAACAATGGATGTAGAGTGGATAAAATGAATGTAGAGTAGATACAATGGATGTAGAGTGGATAAAATTGATGTAGAGTTGATAAAATGGATGTAAAGTGGATAAAATGGATGTAGAGTTAATAAAAATGGATGTTGAGTGGAAATAATGGATGTAGAGAGGATAAAATGGATGTAGAGTGGATTAAATGGATGTAGAGTGGATAAAATGGATGTAGAGTTGATAAAATGGATGTAGAGTGGATAAAATGGATGTAGAGTGGGTAAAACAGATGTAGAGTGGATAAAATGGATGTAGAGTTGATAAAAATGGATGTAGAGTGGACAAAATGGATGTAGAGCGGATAAAATGGATGTAGAGTGGATAAAATGGATGTAGAGAGGATAAAATGGATGTAGAGTGGATAAAATTGATGTAGAGAGGATAAAATGGATGTAGAGTGTATAAAAATGGATGTAGAGTGGATAAAATGGATGTAGAGTGGATAAAATGGATGTAGAGTTGATAAAAATGGATGTAGAGTGGATAAAATGAATGTAGAGTAGATAAAATGGATGTGGAGTGGATAACAATGGATGTAGAGTGGATAAAATGGATGTAGAGTTGATAAAAATGGATGTAGAGTTAATAAAAATGGATGTTGAGTGGAAATAATGGATGTAGAGAGGATAAAATGGATGTAGAGTGGATAAAATGTATGTAGAGTTCATAAAAATGGATGTAGAGTGGATAAAATTGATGTAGAGCGGATAAAATGGATGTAGAGTTGATAAAAATGGATGTAGAGTTAATAAAAATGGATGTAGAGTGGACAAAATGGATGTAGAGTGGATAAAAATGGATGTAAAGTGGATAAAATGGATGTAGAGTTGATAACAATGGATGTAGAGTGGATAAAATGAATGTAGAGTAGATACAATGGATGTAGAGTGGATAAAATTGATGTAGAGTTGATAAAATGGATGTAGAGTGGATAAAATGGATGTAGAGTGGATAAAATTGATGTAGAGTGGATAAAATTGATGTAGAGTGGATAAAATTGATGTAGAGTGGATAAAATGGATGTAGAGTGGATAAAAATGGATGTAGAGAGGATAAAATGGATGTAGAGTGGATAAAAATGGATGTAGAGTGGATAAAATGGATGTAGAGTGGATAAAATGGATGTAGAGTGGATAAAAATGGATGTAGAGTGGATAAAATGGATGTAGAGTGGATAAAATGGATGTAGAGTGGATGAAATGGATGTAGAGTTGATAAAAATGGATGTAGAGTGTATAAAATGAATGTAGAGTAGATAAAATGGATGTAGAGTGGATAAAATGGATGTAGAGTTGATAAAATGGATGTAGAGTGGATAAAATGGATGTAGAGTTAATAAAAATGGATGTAGAGTGGAAATAATGGATGTAGAGAGGATAAAATGGATGTAGAGTGGATAAAATGGATGTAGAGTGGATAAAAATGGATGTAGAGTATATAAAATGGATGTAGAGTATATAAAATGGATGTAGAGTGGATAAAAATGGATGTAGAGTTGATAAAAATGGATGTAGAGTGGACAAAATAGATGTAGAGTGGATAAAAATGGATGTAAAGTGGTATAAAATGGATGTAGAGTGGATAAAAATGGATGTAGAGTGGATAAAAATGGATGTAGAGAGGATAAAATGGATGTAGAGTGGATAAAAATGGATGTAGAGTGGATAAAATGGATGTAGAGTGGATAAAATGGATGTAGAGTGGATAAAATGGATGTAGAGTGGGTAAAATAGATGTAGAGTGGATAAAATGGATGTAGAGTTAATAAAAATGGATGTAGAGTGGACAAAATTGATGTAGAGTGGATAAAATGGATGTAGAGTTGATAAAAATGGATGTAGAGTTAATAAAAATGGATGTAGAGTGGACAAAATAGATGTAGAGTGGATAAAATGGATGTAGAGTTGATAAAAATGGATGTAGAGTGGACAAAATTGATGTAGAGTGGATAAAAATGGATGTAGAGTGGTATAAAATGGATGTAGAGTGGATAAAAATGGATGTAGAGTGGATAAAAATGGATGTAGAGAGGATAAAATGGATGTAGAGTGGATAAAATGGATGTAGAGTGGGTAAAATAGATGTAGAGTGGATAAAATGGATGTAGAGTTGATAAAAATGGATGTAGAGTGGACAAAATGGATGTAGAGTGGATAAAATGGATGTAGAGTTGATAAAAATGGATGTAGAGTGGACAAAATGGATGTAGAGTGGATAAAAATGGATGTAGAGAGGATAAAATTGATGTGGAGTGGATAACAATGGATGTAGAGTGGATAAAATGGATGTAGAGTTGATAAAAATGGATGTAGAGTTAATAAAAATGGATGTAGAGTGGACAAAATGGATGTAGAGTGGATAAAAATGGATGTAGAGTGGATAAAATGGATGTAGAGAGGATAAAATGGATGTAGAGTGGATAAAATGGATGTAGAGTGGGTAAAATAGATGTAGAGTGGATAAAATGGATGTAGAGTTGATAAAAATGGATGTAGAGTGGACAAAATGGATGTAGAGTGGATAAAGTGGATGTAGAGTTGATAAAAATGGATGTAGAGTGGACAAAATGGATGTAGAGTGGATAAAAATGGATGTAGAGAGGATAAAATTGATGTGGAGTGGATAACAATGGATGTAGAGTGGATAAAATGGATGTAGAGTTGATAAAAATGGATGTAGAGTTAATAAAAATGGATGTAGAGTGGACAAAATGGATGTAGAGTGGATAAAAATGGATGTAGAGTGGATAAAATGGATGTAGAGTTGATAACAATGGATGTAGAGTGGATAAAATGAATGTAGAGTAGATACAATGGATGTAGAGTGGATAAAATGGATGTAGAGTTGATAAAATGGATGTAAAGTGGATAAAATGGATGTAGAGTTAATAAAAATGGATGTTGAGTGGAAATAATGGATGTAGAGAGGATAAAATGGATGTAGAGTGGATAAAATGTATGTAGAGTTCATAAAAATGGATGTAGAGTGGATAAAATTGATGTAGAGCGGATAAAATGGATGTAGAGTGGATAAAATGGATGTGGAGTGGATAACAATGGATGTAGAGTGGTATAAAATGGATGTAGAGTGGATAAAAATGGATGTAGAGTGGATAAAATGGATGTAGAGTGGATAAAATGGATGTAGAGTGGATAAAATGGATGTAGAGTGGGTAAAATAGATGTAGAGTGGATAAAATGGATGTAGAGTGGATAAAAAAGGATGTAGAGGGGATAAAATGGATGTAGAGTGGATAACAATGGATGTAGAGTGGATAAAATAAATGTAGAGTAGATACAATGGATGTAGAGTGGATAAAATGGATGTAGAGTTGATAAAATGGATGTAAAGTGGATAAAATGGATGTAGAGTTAATAAAAATGGATGTTGAGTGGAAATAATGGATCTAGAGAGGATAAAATGGATGTAGAGTGGATAAAATGTATGTAGAGTTCATAAAAATGGATGTAGAGTGGATAAAATTGATGTAGAGCGGATAAAATGGATGCAGAGTGGTATAAAATGGATGTAGAGTGGATAATAATGGATGTAGAGTGGATAAAAATGGATGTAGAGTGGATAAAAATGGATGTAGAGTGGATAAAAATGGATGTAGAGTTAATAAAAATGGATGTAGAGTGGACAAAATAGATGTAGAGTGGATAAAAATGGATGTAGAGTGGTATAAAATGGATGTAGAGTGGATAAAAATGGATGTAGAGTGGATAAAAATGGATGTAGAGTATATAAAATGGATGTAGAGTGGATAAAATGGATGTAGAGTTGATAAAAATGGATGTAGAGTGGACAAAATGGATGTAGAGTGGATAAAGTGGATGTAGAGTTGATAAAAATGGATGTAGAGTGGACAAAATGGATGTAGAGTGGATAAAAATGGATGTAGAGAGGATAAAATTGATGTAGAGCGGATAAAATGGATGTAGAGTGGATAAAATGGATGTGGAGTTGATAACAATGGATGTAGAGTGGATAAAATGGATGTAGAGTATATAAAATGGATGTAGAGTGGATAAAAATGGATGTAGAGTGGATAAAATGGATGTAGAGTGGATAAAAATAGATGTAGAGTGGATAAAATGGATGTAGAGTATATAAAATGGATGTAGAGTGGATAAAAATGGATGTAGAGTGGATAAAATGGATGTAGAGTGGATAAAAATAGATGTAGAGTGGATAAAATGGATAAAACGGATGTAGAGTGGATAAAAAAGGATGTAGAGGGGATAAAATGGATGCAGTGTGGATAAAATTGATGTAGAGCGGATAAAATGGATGTAGAGTGGATAAAATGGATGTAGAGTGGATAAAATGGATGTAGAGTGGATAAAACGGATGTAGAGTGGATAAAAAAGGATGTAGAGGGGATAAAATGGATGTAGAGTGGATAAAATTGATGTAGAGTGGATAAAATGGATGTAGAGTGGATAAAAATGGATGTAGAGAGGATAAAATTGATGTAGAGTGGATAAAAATAGATGTAGAGTGGATAAAATGGATGTAGAGTGGATAAAACGGATGTAGAGTGGATAAAAAAGGATGTAGAGGGGATAAAATGGATGCAGAGTGGATAAAATTGATGTAGAGCGGATAAAATGGATGTTGAGTGGATAAAATGGATGTAGAGTGGATAAAATGGATGTAGAGTGGATAAAACGGATGTAGAGTGGATAAAAAAGGATGTAGAGGGGATAAAATGGATGTAGAGTGGATAAAATTGATGTAGAGTGGATAAAATGGATGTAGAGTGGATAAAAATGGATGTAGAGTGGATAAAATGGATGTAGAGTGGGTAAAATAGATGTAGAGTGGATAAAATGGATGTAGAGTTGATAAAAATGGATGTAGAGTGGACAAAATGGATGTAGAGCGGATAAAATGGATGTAGAGTGGATAAAATGGATGTAGAGTGGATAAAATTGATGTAGAGTGGATAAAATTGATGTAGAGTGGATAAAATGGATGTAGAGTGGATAAAATGGATGTAGAGTTGATAAAATGGATGTAGAGTGGATAAAAATGGATGTAGAGTTAATAAAAATGGATGTAGAGTGGAAATAATGGATGTAGAGAGGATAAAATGGATGTAGAGTGGATAAAATGGATGTAGAGAGGATAAAATGGATGTAGAGTGGATAAAATGGATGTAGAGTGGGTAAAATAGATGTAGAGTGGATAAAATGGATGTAGAGCGGATAAAATGGATGTAGAGTGGATAAAATGGATGTAGAGAGGATAAAATTGATGTAGAGTGGATAAAATTGATGTAGAGAGGATAAAATGGATGTAGAGTGTATAAAAATGGATGTAGAGTGGATAAAATGGATGTAGAGTGGATGAAATGGATGTAGAGTTGATAAAAATGGATGTAGAGTGGATAAAATGAATGTAGAGTAGATAAAATGGATGTGGAGTGGATAACAATGGATGTAGAGTGGATAAAATGGATGTAGAGTTGATAAAAATGGATGTAGAGTTAATAAAAATGGATGTTGAGTGGAAATAATGGATGTAGAGAGGATAAAATGGATGTAGAGTGGATAAAATGTATGTAGAGTTCATAAAAATGGATGTAGAGTGGATAAAATTGATGTAGAGCGGATAAAATGGATGTAGAGTTGATAAAAATGGATGTAGAGTTAATAAAAATGGATGTAGAGTGGACAAAATGGATGTAGAGTGGATAAAAATGGATGTAAAGTGGATAAAATGGATGTAGAGTTGATAACAATGGATGTAGAGTGGATAAAATGAATGTAGAGTAGATACAATGGATGTAGAGTGGATAAAATTGATGTAGAGTTGATAAAATGGATGTAGAGTGGATAAAATGGATGTAGAGTGGATAAAATTGATGTAGAGTGGATAAAATTGATGTAGAGTGGATAAAATTGATGTAGAGTGGATAAAATGGATGTAGAGTGGATAAAAATGGATGTAGAGAGGATAAAATGGATGTAGAGTGGATAAAAATGGATGTAGAGTGGATAAAATGGATGTAGAGTGGATAAAATGGATGTAGAGTGGATAAAAATGGATGTAGAGTGGATAAAATGGATGTAGAGTGGATAAAATGGATGTAGAGTGGATGAAATGGATGTAGAGTTGATAAAAATGGATGTAGAGTGGATAAAATGAATGTAGAGTAGATAAAATGGATGTAGAGTGGATAAAATGGATGTAGAGTTGATAAAATGGATGTAAAGTGGATAAAATGGATGTAGAGTTAATAAAAATGGATGTAGAGTGGAAATAATGGATGTAGAGAGGATAAAATGGATGTAGAGTGGATAAAATGGATGTAGAGTGGATAAAAATGGATGTAGAGTATATAAAATGGATGTAGAGTATATAAAATGGATGTAGAGTGGATAAAAATGGATGTAGAGTTGATAAAAATGGATGTAGAGTGGACAAAATAGATGTAGAGTGGATAAAAATGGATGTAAAGTGGATAAAATGGATGTAGAGTGGATAAAAATGGATGTAGAGTGGATAAAAATGGATGTAGAGTGGATAAAATGGATGTAGAGTGGATAAAAATGGATGTAGAGTGGATAAAATGGATGTAGAGTGGATAAAATGGATGTAGAGTGGATAAAATGGATGTAGAGTGGGTAAAATAGATGTAGAGTGGATAAAATGGATGTAGAGTTGATAAAAATGGATGTAGAGTGGACAAAATGGATGTAGAGTGGATAAAATGGATGTAGAGTTGATAAAAATGGATGTAGAGTTAATAAAAATGGATGTAGAGTGGACAAAATAGATGTAGAGTGGATAAAATGGATGTAGAGTTGATAAAAATGGATGTAGAGTGGACAAAATAGATGTAGAGTGGATAAAAATGGATGTAGAGTGGTATAAAATGGATGTAGAGTGGATAAAAATGGATGTAGAGTGGATAAAAATGGATGTAGAGAGGATAAAATGGATGTAGAGTGGATAAAATGGATGTAGAGTGGGTAAAATAGATGTAGAGTGGATAAAATGGATGTAGAGTTGATAAAAATGGATGTAGAGTGGATAAAATGGATGTAGAGTGGATAAAATGGATGTAGAGTTGATAAAAATGGATGTAGAGTGGACAAAATGGATGTAGAGTGGATAAAAATGGATGTAGAGAGGATAAAATTGATGTGGAGTGGATAACAATGGATGTAGAGTGGATAAAATGGATGTAGAGTTGATAAAAATGGATGTAGAGTTAATAAAAATGGATGTAGAGTGGACAAAATGGATGTAGAGTGGATAAAAATGGATGTAGAGTGGATAAAATGGATGTAGAGAGGATAAAATGGATGTAGAGTGGATAAAATGGATGTAGAGTGGGTAAAATAGATGTAGAGTGGATAAAATGGATGTAGAGTTGATAAAAATGGATGTAGAGTGGACAAAATGGATGTAGAGTGGATAAAGTGGATGTAGAGTTGATAAAAATGGATGTAGAGTGGACAAAATGGATGTAGAGTGGATAAAAATGGATGTAGAGAGGATAAAATTGATGTGGAGTGGATAACAATGGATGTAGAGTGGATAAAATGGATGTAGAGTTGATAAAAATGGATGTAGAGTTAATAAAAATGGATGTAGAGTGGACAAAATGGATGTAGAGTGGATAAAAATGGATGTAGAGTGGATAAAATGGATGTAGAGTTGATAACAATGGATGTAGAGTGGATAAAATGAATGTAGAGTAGATACAATGGATGTAGAGTGGATAAAATGGATGTAGAGTGGATAAAATGGATGTAAAGTGGATAAAATGGATGTAGAGTTAATAAAAATGGATGTTGAGTGGAAATAATGGATGTAGAGAGGATAAAATGGATGTAGAGTGGATAAAATGTATGTAGAGTTCATAAAAATGGATGTAGAGTGGATAAAATTGATGTAGAGCGGATAAAATGGATGTAGAGTGGATAAAATGGATGTGGAGTGGATAACAATGGATGTAGAGTGGATAAAAATGGATGTAGAGTGGATAAAAACGATGTAGAGTGGATAACAATGGATGTAGAGTGGATAAAATGAATGTAGAGTAGATACAATGGATGTAGAGTGGATAAAATGGATGTAGAGTTGATAAAATGGATGTAGAGTGGATAAAATGGATGTAGAGTTAATAAAAATGGATGTTGAGTGGAAATAATGGATGTAGAGAGGATAAAATGGATGTAGAGTGGATAAAATGTATGTAGAGTTCATAAAAATGGATGTAGAGTGGATAAAATTGATGTAGAGCGGATAAAATGGATGTAGAGTGGATAAAATGGATGTGGAGTGGATAACAATGGATGTAGAGTGGATAAAATGGATGTAGAGTTGATAAAAATGGATGTAGAGTGGATAAAAATGGATGTAGAGTGGATAAAATGGATGTAGAGTGGATAAAAATGGATGTAGAGTGGATAAAATGGATGTAGAGTTGATAACAATGGATGTAGAGTGGATAAAATGAATGTAGAGTAGATACAATGGATGTAGAGTGGATAAAATGGATGTAGAGTTGATAAAATGGATGTAAAGTGGATAAAATGGATGTAGAGTTAATAAAAATGGATGTTGAGTGGAAATAATGGATGTAGAGAGGATAAAATGGATGTAGAGTGGATAAAATGTATGTAGAGTTCATAAAAATGGATGTAGAGTGGATAAAATTGATGTAGAGCGGATAAAATGGATGTAGAGTGGATAAAATGGATGTGGAGTGGATAACAATGGATGTAGAGTGGATAAAAATGGATGTAGAGTTAATAAAAATGGATGTAGAGTGGACAAAATAGATGTAGAGTGGATAAAAATGGATGTAGAGTGGTATAAAATGGATGTAGAGTGGATAAAAATGGATGTAGAGTGGATAAAATGGATGTAGAGTGGATAAAATGGATGTAGAGTGGATAAAATGGATGTAGAGTGGGTAAAATAGATGTAGAGTGGATAAAATGGATGTAGAGTGGATAAAAAAGGATGTAGAGGGGATAAAATGGATGTAGAGTGGATAACAATGGATGTAGAGTGGATAAAATAAATGTAGAGTAGATACAATGGATGTAGAGTGGATAAAATGGATGTAGAGTGGATAAAATGGATGTAAAGTGGATAAAATGGATGTAGAGTTAATAAAAATGGATGTTGAGTGGAAATAATGGATCTAGAGAGGATAAAATGGATGTAGAGTGGATAAAATGGATGTAGAGTTGATAAAAATGGATGTAGAGTGGATAAAATTGATGTAGAGCGGATAAAATGGATGCAGAGTGGTATAAAATGGATGTAGAGTGGATAATAATGGATGTAGAGTGGATAAAAATGGATGTAGAGTGGATAAAAATGGATGTAGAGTGGATAAAAATGGATGTAGAGTTAATAAAAATGGATGTAGAGTGGACAAAATAGATGTAGAGTGGATAAAAATGGATGTAGAGTGGTATAAAATGGATGTAGAGTGGATAAAAATGGATGTAGAGTGGATAAAAATGGATGTAGAGAGGATAAAATGGATGTAGAGTGGATAAAATGGATGTAGAGTTGATAAAAATGGATGTAGAGTGGACAAAATGGATGTAGAGTGGATAAAGTGGATGTAGAGTTGATAAAAATGGATGTAGAGTGGACAAAATGGATGTAGAGTGGATAAAAATGGATGTAGAGAGGATAAAATTGATGTAGAGCGGATAAAATGGATGTAGAGTGGATAAAATGGATGTGGAGTTGATAACAATGGATGTAGAGTGGATAAAATGGATGTAGAGTATATAAAATGGATGTAGAGTGGATAAAAATGGATGTAGAGTGGATAAAATGGATGTAGAGTGGATAAAAATAGATGTAGAGTGGATAAAATGGATGTGGAGTATATAAAATGGATGTAGAGTGGATAAAAATGGATGTAGAGTGGATAAAATGGATGTAGAGTGGATAAAAATAGATGTAGAGTGGATAAAATGGATAAAACGGATGTAGAGTGGATAAAAAAGGATGTAGAGGGGATAAAATGGATGCAGTGTGGATAAAATTGATGTAGAGCGGATAAAATGGATGTAGAGTGGATAAAATGGATGTAGAGTGGATAAAATGGATGTAGAGTGGATAAAACGGATGTAGAGTGGATAAAAAAGGATGTAGAGGGGATAAAATGGATGTAGAGTGGATAAAATTGATGTAGAGTGGATAAAATGGATGTAGAGTGGATAAAAATGGATGTAGAGAGGATAAAATTGATGTAGAGTGGATAAAAATAGATGTAGAGTGGATAAAATGGATGTAGAGTGGATAAAACGGATGTAGAGTGGATAAAAAAGGATGTAGAGGGGATAAAATGGATGCAGAGTGGATAAAATTGATGTAGAGCGGATAAAATGGATGTTGAGTGGATAAAATGGATGTAGAGTGGATAAAATGGATGTAGAGTGGATAAAACGGATGTAGAGTGGATAAAAAAGGATGTAGAGGGGATAAAATGGATGTAGAGTGGATAAAATTGATGTAGAGTGGATAAAATGGATGTAGAGTGGATAAAAATGGATGTAGAGTGGATAAAATGGATGTAGAGTGGGTAAAATAGATGTAGAGTGGATAAAATGGATGTAGAGTTGATAAAAATGGATGTAGAGTGGACAAAATGGATGTAGAGCGGATAAAATGGATGTAGAGTGGATAAAATGGATGTAGAGTGGATAAAATTGATGTAGAGTGGATAAAATTGATGTAGAGTGGATAAAATGGATGTAGAGTGGATAAAATGGATGTAGAGTGGATAAAAATGGATGTAGAGAGGATAAAATGGATGTAGAGTGGATAAAAATGGATGTAGAGTGGATAAAATGGATGTAGAGTTGATAAAAATGGATGTAGAGTGGATAAAATGAATGAAGAGTAAATAAAATGGATGTAGAGTGGATAAAATGGATGTAGAGTGGATAAAATGGATGTAGAGTGGATAAAATGGATGTAGAGTGGATAAAATTGATGTAGAGTGGATAAAATTGATGTAGAGTGGATAAAATGGATGTAGAGTGGATAAAATGGATGTAGAGTGGATAAAAATGGATGTAGAGAGGATAAAATGGATGTAGAGTGGACAAAATGGATGTAGAGCGGATAAAATGGATGTAGAGTGGATAAAATGGATGTAGAGTGGATAAAATTGATGTAGAGTGGATAAAATTGATGTAGAGTGGATAAAATGGATGTAGACTGGATAAAATGGATGTAGAGTTCATAAAAATGGATGTAGAGTGGATAAAAATGGATGTAGATTGGATAAAATGGATGTAGATTGGATAAAATGGATGTAGAGTGGATAAAAATGGATGTAGAGTGGATAAAAATGGATGTAGAGTATATAAAATGGATGTAGAGTATATAAAATGGATGTAGAGTGGATAAAAATGGATGTAGAGTGGATAAAATGGATGTAGAGTGGATAAAAATAGATGTAGAGTGGATAAAATGGATGTAGAGTGGATAAAACGGATGTAGAGTGGATAAAAAAGGATGTAGAGGGGATAAAATGGATGTAGAGTGGATAAAATTGATGTAGAGCGGATAAAATGGACGTAGAGTGGATAAAATGGATGTAGAGTGGATAAAATGGATGTAGAGTGGATAAAACGGATGTAGAGTGGATAAAAAAGGATGTAGAGGGGATAAAATGGATGTAGAGTGGATAAAATTGATGTAGAGTGGATAAAATGGATGTAGAGTGGATAAAAATGGATGTAGAGTGGATAAAATAGATGTAGAGTGGGTAAAAATGGATGTAGAGTGGTATAAAATGGATGTAGAGTGGATAAAAATGGATGTAGAGTGGATAAAATGGATGTAGAGTTGATAAAAATGGATGTAGAGTGGATAAAATGGATGTAGAGTTGATAAAATGGATGTAAAGTGGATAAAATGGATGTAGAGTTAATAAAAATGGATGTAGAGTGGACAAAATGGATGTAGAGTGGATAAAAATGGATGTAGAGTTGATAAAAATGGATGTAGAGTGGACAAAATGGATGTAGAGCGGATAAAATGGATGTAGAGTGGATAAAATGGATGTAGAGTGGATAAAATTGATGTAGAGTGGATAAAATTGATGTAGAGAGGATAAAATGGATGTAGAGTGGATAAAAATGGATGTAGAGTGGATAAAATGGATGTAGAGTGGATAAAATGGATGTAGAGTAGATAAGATGGATGTAGAGTGGATAAAATGGATGTAGAGTTGATAAAATGGATGTAGAGTGGATAAAATGGATGTAGAGTTAATAAAAATGGATGTAGAGTGGAAATAATGGATGTAGAGAGGATAAAATGGATGTAGAGTGGATAAAATGGATGTAGAGTTCATAAAAATGGATGTAGAGTGAATAAAAATGGATGTAGATTGGATAAAATGGATGTAGAGTGGATAAAATGGATGTAGAGTTAATAAAAATGGATGTAGAGTGGACAAAATAGATGTAGAGTGGATAAAAATGGATGTAGAGTGGATAAAGTGGATGTAGAGTTGATAAAAATGGATGTAGAGTGGACAAAATGGATGTAGAGAGGATAAAATTGATGTAGAGCGGATAAAATGGATGTAGAGCGGATAAAATGGATGTAGAGTGGATAAAATGGATGTAGAGTGGATAAAATTGATTTAGAGAGGATAAAATGGATGTAGAGTGGATAAAAATGGATGTAGAGTGGATAAAATGGATGTAGAGTGGATAAAATGGATGTAGAGTGGATGAAATGGATGTAGAGTTGATAAAAATGGATGTAGAGTGGATAAAATGAATGTAGAGTAGATAAAATGGATGTAGAGTGGATAAAATGGATGTAGAGTTGATAAAAAGGATGTAAAGTGGATAAAATGGATGTAGAGTTAATAAAAATGGATGTAGAGTGGAAATAATGGATGTAGAGAGGATAAAATGGATGTAGACTGGATAAAATGGATGTAGAGTTCATAAAAATGGATGTAGAGTGGATAAAAATGGATGTAGATTGGATAAAATGGATGTAGATTGGATAAAATGGATGTAGAGTGGATAAAAATGGATGTAGAGTGGATAAAAATGGATGTAGAGTATATAAAATGGATGTAGAGTATATAAAATGGATGTAGAGTGGATAAAAATGGATGTAGAGTGGATAAAATGGATGTAGAGTGGATAAAAATAGATGTAGAGTGGATAAAATGGATGTAGAGTGGATAAAACGGATGTAGAGTGGATAAAAAAGGATGTAGAGGGGATAAAATGGATGTAGAGTGGATAAAATTGATGTAGAGCGGATAAAATGGACGTAGAGTGGATAAAATGGATGTAGAGTGGATAAAATGGATGTAGAGTGGATAAAACGGATGTAGAGTGGATAAAAAAGGATGTAGAGGGGATAAAATGGATGTAGAGTGGATAAAATTGATGTAGAGTGGATAAAATGGATGTAGAGTGGATAAAAATGGATGTAGAGTGGATAAAATGGATGTAGAGTTGATAAAATGGATGTAAAGTGGATAAAATGGATGTAGAGTTAATAAAAATGGATGTTGAGTGGAAATAATGGATGTAGAGAGGATAAAATGGATGGAGAGTGGATAAAATGTATGTAGAGTTCATAAAAATGGATGTAGAGTGGATAAAATTGATGTAGAGCGGATAAAATGGATGTAGAGTGGTATAAAATGGATGTAGAGTGGATAAAAATGGATGTAGAGTGGATAAAAATGGATGTAGAGTGGATAAAAATGGATGTAGAGTGGATAAAAATGGATGTAGAGTTAATAAAAATGGATGTAGAGTGGACAAAATAGATGTAGAGTGGATAAAAATGGATGTAGAGTGGTATAAAATGGATGTAGAGTGGATAAAAATGGATGTAGAGTGGATAAAAATGGATGTAGAGAGGATAAAATGGATGTAGAGTGGATAAAAATGGATGTAGAGTGGATAAAAACGATGTAGAGTGGATAACAATGGATGTAGAGTGGATAAAATGAATGTAGAGTTGATAAAAAGGATGTAAAGTGGATAAAATGGATGTAGAGTTAATAAAAATGGATGTAGAGTGGAAATAATGGATGTAGAGAGGATAAAATGGATGTAGACTGGATAAAATGGATGTAGAGTTCATAAAAATGGATGTAGAGTGGATAAAAATGGATGTAGATTGGATAAAATGGATGTAGATTGGATAAAATGGATGTAGAGTGGATAAAAATGGATGTAGAGTGGATAAAAATGGATGTAGAGTATATAAATTGGATGTAGAGTATATAAAATGGATGTAGAGTGGATAAAAATGGATGTAGAGTGGATAAAATGGATGTAGAGTGGATAAAAATAGATGTAGAGTGGATAAAATGGATGTAGAGTGGATAAAACGGATGTAGAGTGGATAAAAATGGATGTAGAGGGGATAAAATGGATGTAGAGTGGATAAAATTGATGTAGAGCGGATAAAATGGACGTAGAGTGGATAAAATGGATGTAGAGTGGATAAAATGGATGTAGAGTGGATAAAACGGATGTAGAGTGGATAAAAAAGGATGTAGAGGGGATAAAATGGATGTAGAGTGGATAAAATTGATGTAGAGTGGATAAAATGGATGTAGAGTGGATAAAAATGGATGTAGAGTGGATAAAATAGATGTAGAGTGGGTAAAAATGGATGTAGAGTGGTATAAAATGGATGTAGAGTGGATAAAAATGGATGTAGAGTGGATAAAATGGATGTAGAGTTGATAAAAATGGATGTAGAGTGGATAAAATGGATGTAGAGTTGATAAAATGGATGTAAAGTGGATAAAATGGATGTAGAGTTAATAAAAATGGATGTAGAGTGGACAAAATGGATGTAGAGTGGATAAAAATGGATGTAGAGTTGATAAAAATGGATGTAGAGTGGACAAAATGGATGTAGAGCGGATAAAATGGATGTAGAGTGGATAAAATGGATGTAGAGTGGATAAAATTGATGTAGAGTGGATAAAATTGATGTAGAGAGGATAAAATGGATGTAGAGTGGATAAAAATGGATGTAGAGTGGATAAAATGGATGTAGAGTGGATAAAATGGATGTAGAGTAGATAAGATGGATGTAGAGTGGATAAAATGGATGTAGAGTTGATAAAATGGATGTAGAGTGGATAAAATGGATGTAGAGTTAATAAAAATGGATGTAGAGTGGAAATAATGGATGTAGAGAGGATAAAATGGATGTAGAGTGGATAAAATGGATGTAGAGTTCATAAAAATGGATGTAGAGTGGATAAAAATGGATGTAGAGCGGATAAAATGGACGTAGAGTGGATAAAATGGATGTAGAGTGGATAAAATGGATGTAGAGTGGATAAAACGGATGTAGAGTGGATAAAAAAGGATGTAGAGGGGATAAAATGGATGTAGAGTGGATAAAATTGATGTAGAGTGGATAAAATGGATGTAGAGTGGATAAAAATGGATGTAGAGTGGATAAAATAGATGTAGAGTGGGTAAAAATGGATGTAGAGTGGTATAAAATGGATGTAGAGTGGATAAAAATGGATGTAGAGTGGATAAAATGGATGTAGAGTTGATAAAAATGGATGTAGAGTGGATAAAATGGATGTAGAGTTGATAAAATGGATGTAAAGTGGATAAAATGGATGTAGAGTTAATAAAAATGGATGTAGAGTGGACAAAATGGATGTAGAGTGGATAAAAATGGATGTAGAGTTGATAAAAATGGATGTAGAGTGGACAAAATGGATGTAGAGCGGATAAAATGGATGTAGAGTGGATAAAATGGATGTAGAGTGGATAAAATTGATGTAGAGTGGATAAAATTGATGTAGAGAGGATAAAATGGATGTAGAGTGGATAAAAATGGATGTAGAGTGGATAAAATGGATGTAGAGTGGATAAAATGGATGTAGAGTAGATAAGATGGATGTAGAGTGGATAAAATGGATGTAGAGTTGATAAAATGGATGTAGAGTGGATAAAATGGATGTAGAGTTAATAAAAATGGATGTAGAGTGGAAATAATGGATGTAGAGAGGATAAAATGGATGTAGAGTGGATAAAATGGATGTAGAGTTCATAAAAATGGATGTAGAGTGGATAAAAATGGATGTAGATTGGATAAAATGGATGTAGAGTGGATAAAATGGATGTAGAGTTAATAAAAATGGATGTAGAGTGGACAAAATAGATGTAGAGTGGATAAAAATGGATGTAGAGTGGATAAAGTGGATGTAGAGTTGATAAAAATGGATGTAGAGTGGACAAAATGGATGTAGAGAGGATAAAATTGATGTAGAGCGGATAAAATGGATGTAGAGCGGATAAAATGGATGTAGAGTGGATAAAATGGATGTAGAGTGGATAAAATTGATTTAGAGAGGATAAAATGGATGTAGAGTGGATAAAAATGGATGTAGAGTGGATAAAATGGATGTAGAGTGGATAAAATGGATGTAGAGTGGATGAAATGGATGTAGAGTTGATAAAAATGGATGTAGAGTGGATAAAATGAATGTAGAGTAGATAAAATGGATGTAGAGTGGATAAAATGGATGTAGAGTTGATAAAAAGGATGTAAAGTGGATAAAATGGATGTAGAGTTAATAAAAATGGATGTAGAGTGGAAATAATGGATGTAGAGAGGATAAAATGGATGTAGACTGGATAAAATGGATGTAGAGTTCATAAAAATGGATGTAGAGTGGATAAAAATGGATGTAGATTGGATAAAATGGATGTAGATTGGATAAAATGGATGTAGAGTGGATAAAAATGGATGTAGAGTGGATAAAAATGGATGTAGAGTATATAAAATGGATGTAGAGTATATAAAATGGATGTAGAGTGGATAAAAATGGATGTAGAGTGGATAAAATGGATGTAGAGTGGATAAAAATAGATGTAGAGTGGATAAAATGGATGTAGAGTGGATAAAATGGATGTAGAGTGGATAAAATGGATGTAGAGGGGATAAAATGGATGTAGAGTGGATAAAATTGATGTAGAGCGGATAAAATGGACGTAGAGTGGATAAAATGGATGTAGAGTGGATAAAATGGATGTAGAGTGGATAAAACGGATGTAGAGTGGATAAAAAAGGATGTAGAGGGGATAAAATGGATGTAGAGTGGATAAAATTGATGTAGAGTGGATAAAATGGATGTAGAGTGGATAAAAATGGATGTAGAGTGGATAAAATAGATGTAGAGTGGGTAAAAATGGATGTAGAGTGGTATAAAATGGATGTAGAGTGGATAAAAATGGATGTAGAGTGGATAAAATGGATGTAGAGTTGATAAAAATGGATGTAGAGTGGATAAAATGGATGTAGAGTTGATAAAATGGATGTAAAGTGGATAAAATGGATGTAGAGTTAATAAAAATGGATGTAGAGTGGACAAAATGGATGTAGAGTGGATAAAAATGGATGTAGAGTTGATAAAAATGGATGTAGAGTGGACAAAATGGATGTAGAGCGGATAAAATGGATGTAGAGTGGATAAAATGGATGTAGAGTGGATAAAATTGATGTAGAGTGGATAAAATTGATGTAGAGAGGATAAAATGGATGTAGAGTGGATAAAAATGGATGTAGAGTGGATAAAATGGATGTAGAGTGGATAAAATGGATGTAGAGTAGATAAGATGGATGTAGAGTGGATAAAATGGATGTAGAGTTGATAAAATGGATGTAGAGTTAATAAAAATGGATGTAGAGTGGAAATAATGGATGTAGAGAGGATAAAATGGATGTAGAGTGGATAAAATGGATGTAGAGTTCATAAAAATGGATGTAGAGTGGATAAAAATGGATGTAGATTGGATAAAATGGATGTAGAGTGGATAAAATGGATGTAGAGTTAATAAAAATGGATGTAGAGTGGACAAAATAGATGTAGAGTGGATAAAAATGGATGTAGAGTGGTATAAAATGGATGTAGAGTGGATAAAAATGGATGTAGAGTGGATAAAAATGGATGTAGAGTGGATAAAATGGATGTAGAGTGGATAAAATGGATGTAGAGTGGATGAAATGGATGTAGAGTTGAGAAAAATGGATGTAGAGTGGATAAAAATGGATGTAGAGTGGATAAAATGGATGTAGAGTGGATAAAACGGATGTAGAGTGGATAAAAAAGGATGTAGAGGGGATAAAATGGATGTAGAGTGGATAAAATTGATGTAGAGTGGATAAAATGGATGTAGAGTGGATAAAAATGGATGTAGAGTGGGTAAAATAGATGTAGAGTGGATAAAATGGATGTAGAGTTGATAAAAATGGATGTAGAGTGGACAAAATGGATGTAGAGCGGATAAAATGGATGTAGAGTGGATAAAATGGATGTAGAGTGGATAAAATTGATGTAGAGTGGATAAAATTGATGTAGAGTGGATAAAATGGATGTAGAGTGGATAAAATGGATGTAGAGTGGATAAAATGTATGTAGAGTTCATAAAAATGGATGTAGAGTGGATAAAATTGATGTAGAGCGGATAAAATGGATGTAGAGTGGATAAAATGGATGTAGAGTGGATAAAACGGATGTAGAGTGGATAAAAAAGGATGTAGAGGGGATAAAATGGATGTAGAGTGGATAAAATGGATGTAGAGTGGATAAAATGGATGTAGAGTGGATAAAAATGGATGTAGAGTGGATAAAATGGATGTAGAGTGGGTAAAATAGATGTAGAGTGGATAAAATGGATGTAGAGTTGATAAAAATGGATGTAGAGTGGACAAAATGGATGTAGAGCGGATAAAATGGATGTAGAGTGGATAAAATGGATGTAGAGTGGATAAAATTGATGTAGAGTGGATAAAATTGATGTAGAGTGGATAAAATGGATGTAGAGTGGATAAAATGGATGTAGAGTTAATAAAAATGGATGTAGAGTGGACAAAATAGATGTAGAGTGGATAAAAATGGATGTAGAGTGGTATAAAATGGATGTAGAGTGGATAAAAATGGATGTAGAGTGGATAAAAATGGATGTAGAGAGGATAAAATGGATGTAGAGTGGATAAAAATGGATGTAGAGTGGATAAAATGGATGTAGAGTGGATAAAATGGATGTAGAGTGGATGAAATGGATGTAGAGTTGATAAAAATGGATGTAGAGTGGATAAAAATGGATGTAGAGTGGATAAAATGGATGTAGAGTGGATAAAACGGATGTAGAGTGGATAAAAAAGGATGTGGAGGGGATAAAATGGATGTAGAGTGGATAAAATTGATGTAGAGTGGATAAAATGGATGTAGAGTGGATAAAAATGGATGTAGAGTGGATAAAAACGATGTAGAGTGGATAACAATGGATGTAGAGTGGATAAAATGAATGTAGAGTAGATACAATGGATGTAGAGTGGATAAAATGGATGTAGAGTTGATAAAATGGATGTAAAGTGGATAAAATGGATGTAGAGTTAATAAAAATGGATGTTGAGTGGAAATAATGGATGTAGAGAGGATAAAATGGATGTAGAGTGGATAAAATGGATGTAGAGTTGATAAAAATGGATGTAGAGTGGACAAAATGGATGTAGAGCGGATAAAATGGATGTAGAGTGGATAAAATGGATGTAGAGAGGATAAAATTGATGTAGAGTGGATAAAATGGATGTAGAGTGGATAAAAATGGATGTAGAGTGGATAAAAACGATGTAGAGTGGATAAAATGGATGTAGAGTGGATAAAATGGATGTAGAGTGGATAAAATGTATGTAGAGTTCATAAAAATGGATGTAGAGTGGATAAAATTGATGTAGAGCGGATAAAATGGATGTAGAGTGGATAAAATGGATGTAGAGTGGATAAAACGGATGTAGAGTGGATAAAAAAGGATGTAGAGGGGATAAAATGGATGTAGAGTGGATAAAATTGATGTAGAGTGGATAAAATGGATGTAGAGTGGATAAAAATGGATGTAGAGTGGATAAAATGGATGTAGAGTGGGTAAAATAGATGTAGAGTGGATAAAATGGATGTAGAGTTGATAAAAATGGATGTAGAGTGGACAAAATGGATGTAGAGCGGATAAAATGGATGTAGAGTGGATAAAATGGATGTAGAGTGGATAAAATTGATGTAGAGTGGATAAAATTGATGTAGAGTGGATAAAATGGATGTAGAGTGGATAAAATGGATGTAGAGTTAATAAAAATGGATGTAGAGTGGACAAAATAGATGTAGAGTGGATAAAAATGGATGTAGAGTGGTATAAAATGGATGTAGAGTGGATAAAAATGGATGTAGAGTGGATAAAAATGGATGTAGAGAGGATAAAATGGATGTAGAGTGGATAAAAATGGATGTAGAGTGGATAAAATGGATGTAGAGTGGATAAAATGGATGTAGAGTGGATGAAATGGATGTAGAGTTGATAAAAATGGATGTAGAGTGGATAAAAATGGATGTAGAGTGGATAAAATGGATGTAGAGTGGATAAAACGGATGTAGAGTGGATAAAAAAGGATGTGGAGGGGATAAAATGGATGTAGAGTGGATAAAATTGATGTAGAGTGGATAAAATGGATGTAGAGTGGATAAAAATGGATGTAGAGTGGATAAAAATGGATGTAGAGTGGATAAAAATGGATGTAGAGTGGATAAAATGAATGTAGAGTAGATACAATGGATGTAGAGTGGATAAAATGGATGTAGAGTTGATAAAATGGATGTAAAGTGGATAAAATGGATGTAGAGTTAATAAAAATGGATGTTGAGTGGAAATAATGGATGTAGAGAGGATAAAATGGATGTAGAGTGGATAAAATGGATGTAGAGTTGATAAAAATGGATGTAGAGTGGACAAAATGGATGTAGAGCGGATAAAATGGATGTAGAGTGGATAAAATGGATGTAGAGAGGATAAAATTGATGTAGAGTGGATAAAATTGATGTAGAGAGGATAAAATGGATGTAGAGTGGATAAAAATGGATGTAGAGTGGATAAAATGGATGTAGAGTGGATAAAAATGGATGTAGAGTGGATAAAATGGATGTAGAGTGGATAAAAATAGATGTAGAGTGGATAAAATGGATGTAGAGTGGATAAAACGGATGTAGAGTGGATAAAAAAGGATGTAGAGGGGATAAAATGGATGTAGAGTGGATAAAATGGATGTAGAGTTGATAAAAATGGATGTAGAGTTAATAAAAATGGATGTAGAGTGGACAAAATAGATGTAGAGTGGATAAAATGGATGTAGAGTTGATAAAAATGGATGTAGAGTGGACAAAATAGATGTAGAGTGGATAAAAATGGATGTAGAGTAGTATAAAATGGATGTAGAGTGGATAAAAATGGATGTAGAGTGGATAAAAATGGATGTAGTGGTGGATAACAATGGATGTAGAGTGGATAAAATGGATGTAGAGTTGATAAAAATGGATGTAGAGTTAATAAAAATGGATGTAGAGTGGACAAAATGGATGTAGAGTGGATAAAAATGGATGTAAAGTGGATAAAATGGATGTAGAGTTGATAACAATGGATGTAGAGTGGATAAAATGAATGTAGAGTAGATACAATGGATGTAGAGTGGATAAAATTGATGTAGAGTTGATAAAATGGATGTAAAGTGGATAAAATGGATGTAGAGTTAATAAAAATGGATGTTGAGTGGAAATAATGGATGTAGAGAGGATAAAATGGATGTAGAGTGGATTAAATGGATGTAGAGTGGATAAAATGGATGTAGAGTGGATAAAATGAATGTAGAGTAGATACAATGGATGTAGAGTGGATAAAATGGATGTAGAGTTGATAAAATGGATGTAAAGTGGATAAAATGGATGTAGAGTGGGTAAAATAGATGTAGAGTGGATAAAATGGATGTAGAGTTGATAAAAATGGATGTAGAGTGGACAAAATGGATGTAGAGCGGATAAAATGGATGTAGAGTGGATAAAATGGATGTAGAGTGGATAAAATTGATGTAGAGTGGATAAAATTGATGTAGAGAGGATAAAATGGATGTAGAGTGTATAAAAATGGATGTAGAGTGGATAAAATGGATGTAGAGTGGATGAAATGGATGTAGAGTTGATAAAAATGGATGTAGAGTGGATAAAATGAATGTAGAGTAGATAAAATGGATGTGGAGTGGATAACAATGGATGTAGAGTGGATAAAATGGATGTAGAGTTGATAAAAATGGATGTAGAGTTAATAAAAATGGATGTTGAGTGGAAATAATGGATGTAGAGAGGATAAAATGGATGTAGAGTGGATAAAATGTATGTAGAGTTCATAAAAATGGATGTAGAGTGGATAAAATTGATGTAGAGCGGATAAAATGGATGTAGAGTTGATAAAAATGGATGTAGAGTTAATAAAAATGGATGTAGAGTGGACAAAATGGATGTAGAGTGGATAAAAATGGATGTAAAGTGGATAAAATGGATGTAGAGTTGATAACAATGGATGTAGAGTGGATAAAATGAATGTAGAGTAGATACAATGGATGTAGAGTGGATAAAATTGATGTAGTGTTGATAAAATGGATGTAGAGTGGATAAAATGGATGTAGAGTGGATAAAATTGATGTAGAGTGGATAAAATTGATGTAGAGTGGATAAAATTGATGTAGAGTGGATAAAATGGATGTAGAGTGGATAAAAATGGATGTAGAGAGTATAAAATGGATGTAGAGTGGATAAAAATGGATGTAGAGTGGATAAAATGGATGTAGAGTGGATAAAATGGATGTAGAGTGGATAAAAATGGATGTAGAGTGGATAAAATGGATGTAGAGTGGATAAAATGGATGTAGAGTGGATGAAATGGATGTAGAGTTGATAAAAATGGATGTAGAGTGGATAAAATGAATGTAGAGTAGATAAAATGGATGTAGAGTGGATAAAATGGATGTAGAGTTGATAAAATGGATGTAAAGTGGATAAAATGGATGTAGAGTTAATAAAAATGGATGTAGAGTGGAAATAATGGATGTAGAGAGGATAAAATGGATGTAGAGTGGATAAAATGGATGTAGAGTGGATAAAAATGGATGTAGAGTATATAAATTGGATGTAGAGTATATAAAATGGATGTAGAGTGGATAAAAATGGATGTAGAGTTGATAAAAATGGATGTAGAGTGGACAAAATAGATGTAGAGTGGATAAAAATGGATGTAAAGTGGTATAAAATGGATGTAGAGTGGATAAAAATGGATGTAGAGTGGATAAAAATGGATGTAGAGAGGATAAAATGGATGTAGAGTGGATAAAAATGGATGTAGAGTGGATAAAATGGATGTAGAGTGGATAAAATGGATGTAGAGTGGATAAAATGGATGTAGAGTGGGTAAAATAGATGTAGAGTGGATAAAATGGATGTAGAGTTGATAAAAATGGATGTAGAGTGGACAAAATGGATGTAGAGTGGATAAAATGGATGTAGAGTTGATAAAAATGGATGTAGAGTTAATAAAAATGGATGTAGAGTGGACAAAATAGATGTAGAGTGGATAAAATGGATGTAGAGTTGATAAAAATGGATGTAGAGTGGACAAAATAGATGTAGAGTGGATAAAAATGGATGTAAAGTGGTATAAAATGGATGTAGAGTGGATAAAAATGGATGTAGAGTGGATAAAAATGGATGTAGAGTGGATAAAATGGATGTAGAGTGGATAAAATGGATGTAGAGTGGGTAAAATAGATGTAGAGTGGATAAAATGGATGTAGAGTTGATAAAAATGGATGTAGAGTGGACAAAATGGATGTAGAGTGGATAAAGTGGATGTAGAGTTGATAAAAATGAATGTAGAGTGGACAAAATGGATGTAGAGTGGATAAAAATGGATGTAGAGAGGATAAAATTGATGTGGAGTGGATAACAATGGATGTAGAGTGGATAAAATGGATGTAGAGTTGATAAAAATGGATGTAGAGTTAATAAAAATGGATGTAGAGTGGACAAAATGGATGTAGAGTGGATAAAAATGGATGTAGAGTGGATAAAATGGATGTAGAGTTGATAACAATGGATGTAGAGTGGATAAAATGAATGTAGAGTAGATACAATGGATGTAGAGTGGATAAAATGGATGTAGAGTTGATAAAATGGATGTAAAGTGGATAAAATGGATGTAGAGTTAATAAAAATGGATGTTGAGTGGAAATAATGGATGTAGAGAGGATAAAATGGATGTAGAGTGGATAAAATGTATGTAGAGTTCATAAAAATGGATGTAGAGTGGATAAAATTGATGTAGAGCGGATAAAATGGATGTAGAGTGGATAAAATGGATGTGGAGTGGATAACAATGGATGTAGAGTGGATAAAAATGGATGTAGAGTTAATAAAAATGGATGTAGAGTGGACAAAATAGATGTAGAGTGGATAAAAATGGATGTAGAGTGGTATAAAATGGATGTAGAGTGGATAAAAATGGATGTAGAGTGGATAAAATGGATGTAGAGTGGATAAAATGGATGTAGAGTGGATAAAATGGATGTAGAGTGGGTAAAATAGATGTAGAGTGGATAAAATGGATGTAGAGTGGATAAAAAAGGATGTAGAGGGGATAAAATGGATGTAGAGTGGATAACAATGGATGTAGAGTGGATAAAATAAATGTAGAGTAGATACAATGGATGTAGAGTGGATAAAATGGATGTAGAGTTGATAAAATGGATGTAAAGTGGATAAAATGGATGTAGAGTTAATAAAAATGGATGTTGAGTGGAAATAATGGATCTAGAGAGGATAAAATGGATGTAGAGTGGATAAAATGTATGTAGAGTTCATAAAAATGGATGTAGAGTGGATAAAATTGATGTAGAGCGGATAAAATGGATGCAGAGTGGTATAAAATGGATGTAGAGTGGATAAAAATGGATGTAGAGTGGATAAAAATGGATGTAGAGTGGATAAAAATGGATGTAGAGTGGATAAAAATGGATGTAGAGTTAATAAAAATGGATGTAGAGTGGACAAAATAGATGTAGAGTGGATAAAAATGGATGTAGAGTGGTATAAAATGGATGTAGAGTGGATAAAAATGGATGTAGAGTGGATAAAAATGGATGTAGAGAGGATAAAATGGATGTAGAGTGGATAAAATGGATGTAGAGTTCATAAAAATGGATGTAGAGTGGATAAAATGGATGTAGAGTGGATAAAGTGGATGTAGAGTTGATAAAAATGGATGTAGAGTGGACAAAATGGATGTAGAGTGGATAAAAATGGATGTAGAGAGGATAAAATTGATGTAGAGCGGATAAAATGGATGTAGAGTGGATAAAATGGATGTGGAGTTGATAACAATGGATGTAGAGTGGATAAAATGGATGTAGAGTATATAAAATGGATGTAGAGTGGATAAAAATGGATGTAGAGTGGATAAAATGGATGTAGAGTGGATAAAAATAGATGTAGAGTGGATAAAATGGATGTAGAGTATATAAAATGGATGTAGAGTGGATAAAAATGGATGTAGAGTGGATAAAATGGATGTAGAGTGGATAAAAATAGATGTAGAGTGGATAAAATGGATGTAGAGTGGATAAAACGGATGTAGAGTGGATAAAAAAGGATGTAGAGGGGATAAAATGGATGCAGTGTGGATAAAATTGATGTAGAGCGGATAAAAGGGATGTAGAGTGGATAAAATGGATGTAGAGTGGATAAAATGGATGTAGAGTGGATAAAACGGATGTAGAGTGGATAAAATAGGATGTAGAGGGGATAAAATGGATGTAGAGTGGATAAAATTGATGTAGAGTGGATAAAATGGATGTAGAGTGGATAAAAATGGATGTAGAGAGGATAAAATTGATGTAGAGTGGATAAAAATAGATGTAGAGTGGATAAAATGGATGTAGAGTGGATAAAACGGATGTAGAGTGGATAAAAAAGGATGTAGAGGGGATAAAATGGATGCAGAGTGGATAAAATTGATGTAGAGCGGATAAAATGGATGTTGAGTGGATAAAATGGATGTAGAGTGGATAAAATGGATGTAGAGTGGATAAAACGGATGTAGAGTGGATAAAAAAGGATGTAGAGGGGATAAAATGGATGTAGAGTGGATAAAATTGATGTACAGTGGATAAAATGGATGTAGAGTGGATAAAAATGGATGTAGAGTGGATAAAATGGATGTAGAGTGGGTAAAATAGATGTAGAGTGGATAAAATGGATGTAGAGTTGATAAAAATGGATGTAGAGTGGACAAAATGGATGTAGAGCGGATAAAATGGATGTAGAGTGGATAAAATGGATGTAGAGTGGATAAAATTGATGTAGAGTGGATAAAATTGATGTAGAGTGGATAAAATGGATGTAGAGTGGATAAAATGGATGTAGAGGGGATAAAAATGGATGTAGAGAGGATAAAATGGATGTAGAGTGGATAAAAATGGATGTAGAGTGGATAAAATGGATGTAGAGTTGATAAAAATGGATGTAGAGTGGATAAAATGAATGAAGAGTAAATAAAATGGATGTAGAGTGGATAAAATGGATGTAGAGTGGATAAAATGGATGTAGAGTGGATAAAATGGATGTAGAGTGGATAAAATTGATGTAGAGTGGATAAAATTGATGTAGAGTGGATAAAATGGATGTAGAGTGGATAAAATGGATGTAGAGTGGATAAAAATGGATGTAGAGAGGATAAAATGGATGTAGAGTGGACAAAATGGATGTAGAGCGGATAAAATGGATGTAGAGTGGATAAAATGGATGTAGAGTGGATAAAATTGATGTAGAGTGGAAAAAATTGATGTAGAGTGGATAAAATGGATGTAGAGTGGATAAAATGGATGTAGAGTGGATAAAAATGGATGTAAAGTGGATAAAATGGATGTAGAGTTAATAAAAATGGATGTAGAGTGGAAATAATGGATGTAGAGAGGATAAAATGGATGTAGAGTGGATAAAATGGATGTAGAGTGGATAAAAATGGATGTAGAGTATATAAAATGGATGTAGAGTATATAAAATGGATGTAGAGTGGATAAAAATGGATGTAGAGTGGATAAAATGGATGTAGTGTGGATAAAAATAGATGTAGAGTGGATAAAATGGATGTAGAGTGGATAAAACGGATGTAGAGTGGATAAAAAAGGATGTAGAGGGGATAAAATGGATGTAGAGTGGATAAAATTGATGTAGAGCGGATAAAATGGATGTAGAGTGGATAAAATGGATGTAGAGTTGATAACAATGGATGTAGAGTGGATAAAATGGATGTAGAGTTGATAAAAATGGATGTAGAGTGGATAAAAATGGATGTAGAGTGGATAAAATGGATGTAGAGTGGATAAAACGGATGTAGAGTGTATATAAAAAGATGTAGAGGGGATAAAATGGATGTAGAGTGGATAAAATTGATGTAGAGTGGATAAAATGGATGTAGAGTGGATAAAAATGGATGTAGAGTGGATAAAATGGATGTAGAGTGGGTAAAATAGATGTAGAGTGAATAAAATGGATGTAGAGTTGATAAAAATGGATGTAGAGTGGACAAAATGGATGTAGAGCGGATAAAATGGATGTAGAGTGGATAAAATGGATGTAGAGTGGATAAAATTGATGTAGAGTGGATAAAATTGATGTAGAGTGGATAAAATGGATGTAGAGTGGATAAAATGGATGTAGAGTGGATAAAAATGGATGTAGAGAGGATAAAATGGATGTAGAGTGGATAAAAATGGATGTAGAGTGGATAAAATGGATGTAGAGTTGATAAAAATGGATGTAGAGTGGATAAAATGAATGAAGAGTAAATAAAATGGATGTAGAGTGGATAAAATGAATGAAGAGTAAATAAAATGGATGTAGAGTGGATAAAATGGATGTAGAGTGGATAAAATGGATGTAGAGTGGATAAAATTGATGTAGAGCGGATAAAATGGATGTAGAGTGGATAAAATGGATGTGGAGTGGATAACAATGGATGTAGAGTGGATAAAAATGGATGTAGAGTTAATAAAAATGGATGTAGAGTGGACAAAATAGATGTAGAGTGGATAAAAATGGATGTAGAGTGGTATAAAATGGATGTAGAGTGGATAAAAATGGATGTAGAGTGGATAAAATGGATGTAGAGTGGATAAAATGGATGTAGAGTGGATAAAATGGATGTAGAGTGGGTAAAATAGATGTAGAGTGGATAAAATGGATGTAGAGTGGATAAAAAAGGATGTAGAGGGGATAAAATGGATGTAGAGTGGATAACAATGGATGTAGAGTGGATAAAATAAATGTAGAGTAGATACAATAGATGTAGAGTGGATAAAATGGATGTAGAGTTGATAAAATGGATGTAAAGTGGATAAAATGGATGTAGAGTTAATAAAAATGGATGTTGAGTGGAAATAATGGATCTAGAGAGGATAAAATGGATGTAGAGTGGATAAAATGTATGTAGAGTTCATAAAAATGGATGTAGAGTGGATAAAATTGATGTAGAGCGGATAAAATGGATGCAGAGTGGTATAAAATGGATGTAGAGTGGATAAAAATGGATGTAGAGTGGATAAAAATGGATGTAGAGTGGATAAAAATGGATGTAGAGTGGATAAAAATGGATGTAGAGTTAATAAAAATGGATGTAGAGTGGACAAAATAGATGTAGAGTGGATAAAAATGGATGTAGAGTGGTATAAAATGGATGTAGAGTGGATAAAAATGGATGTAGAGTGGATAAAAATGGATGTAGAGAGGATAAAATGGATGTAGAGTGGATAAAATGGATGTAGAGTTGATAAAAATGGATGTAGAGTGGACAAAATGGATGTAGAGTGGATAAAGTGGATGTAGAGTTGATAAAAATGGATGTAGAGTGGACAAAATGGATGTAGAGTGGATAAAAATGGATGTAGAGAGGATAAAATTGATGTAGAGCGGATAAAATGGATGTAGAGTGGATAAAATGGATGTGGAGTTGATAACAATGGATGTAGAGTGGATAAAATGGATGTAGAGTATATAAAATGGATGTAGAGTGGATAAAAATGGATGTAGAGTGGATAAAATGGATGTAGAGTGGATAAAAATAGATGTAGAGTGGATAAAATGGATGTAGAGTATATAAAATGGATGTAGAGTGGATAAAAATGGATGTAGAGTGGATAAAATGGATGTAGAGTGGATAAAAATAGATGTAGAGTGGATAAAATGGATGTAGAGTGGATAAAACGGATGTAGAGTGGATAAAAAAGGATGTAGAGGGGATAAAATGGATGCAGTGTGGATAAAATTGATGTAGAGCGGATAAAAGGGATGTAGAGTGGATAAAATGGATGTAGAGTGGATAAAATGGATGTAGAGTGGATAAAACGGATGTAGAGTGGATAAAATAGGATGTAGAGGGGATAAAATGGATGTAGAGTGGATAAAATTGATGTAGAGTGGATAAAATGGATGTAGAGTGGATAAAAATGGATGTAGAGAGGATAAAATTGATGTAGAGTGGATAAAAATAGATGTAGAGTGGATAAAATGGATGTAGAGTGGATAAAACGGATGTAGAGTGGATAAAAAAGGATGTAGAGGGGATAAAATGGATGCAGAGTGGATAAAATTGATGTAGAGCGGATAAAATGGATGTTGAGTGGATAAAATGGATGTAGAGTGGATAAAATGGATGTAGAGTGGATAAAACGGATGTAGAGTGGATAAAAAAGGATGTAGAGGGGATAAAATGGATGTAGAGTGGATAAAATTGATGTACAGTGGATAAAATGGATGTAGAGTGGATAAAAATGGATGTAGAGTGGATAAAATGGATGTAGAGTGGGTAAAATAGATGTAGAGTGGATAAAATGGATGTAGAGTTGATAAAAATGGATGTAGAGTGGACAAAATGGATGTAGAGCGGATAAAATGGATGTAGAGTGGATAAAATGGATGTAGAGTGGATAAAATTGATGTAGAGTGGATAAAATTGATGTAGAGTGGATAAAATGGATGTAGAGTGGATAAAATGGATGTAGAGGGGATAAAAATGGATGTAGAGAGGATAAAATGGATGTAGAGTGGATAAAAATGGATGTAGAGTGGATAAAATGGATGTAGAGTTGATAAAAATGGATGTAGAGTGGATAAAATGAATGAAGAGTAAATAAAATGGATGTAGAGTGGATAAAATGGATGTAGAGTGGATAAAATGGATGTAGAGTGGATAAAATGGATGTAGAGTGGATAAAATGGATGTAGAGTGGATAAAATTGATGTAGAGTGGATAAAATTGATGTAGAGTGGATAAAATGGATGTAGAGTGGATAAAATGGATGTAGAGTGGATAAAAATGGATGTAGAGAGGATAAAATGGATGTAGAGTGGACAAAATGGATGTAGAGCGGATAAAATGGATGTAGAGTGGATAAAATGGATGTAGAGTGGATAAAATTGATGTAGAGTGGATAAAATTGATGTAGAGTGGATAAAATGGATGTAGAGTGGATAAAATGGATGTAGAGTGGATAAAAATGGATGTAAAGTGGATAAAATGGATGTAGAGTTAATAAAAATGGATGTAGAGTGGAAATAATGGATGTAGAGAGGATAAAATGGATGTAGAGTGGATAAAATGGATGTAGAGTGGATAAAAATGGATGTAGAGTATATAAAATGGATGTAGAGTATATAAAATGGATGTAGAGTGGATAAAAATGGATGTAGAGTGGATAAAATGGATGTAGTGTGGATAAAAATAGATGTAGAGTGGATAAAATGGATGTAGAGTGGATAAAACGGATGTAGAGTGGATAAAAAAGGATGTAGAGGGGATAAAATGGATGTAGAGTGGATAAAATTGATGTAGAGCGGATAAAATGGATGTAGAGTGGATAAAATGGATGTAGAGTTGATAACAATGGATGTAGAGTGGATAAAATGGATGTAGAGTTGATAAAAATGGATGTAGAGTGGATAAAAATGGATGTAGAGTGGATAAAATGGATGTAGAGTGGATAAAACGGATGTAGAGTGTATATAAAAAGATGTAGAGGGGATAAAATGGATGTAGAGTGGATAAAATTGATGTAGAGTGGATAAAATGGATGTAGAGTGGATAAAAATGGATGTAGAGTGGATAAAATGGATGTAGAGTGGGTAAAATAGATGTAGAGTGAATAAAATGGATGTAGAGTTGATAAAAATGGATGTAGAGTGGACAAAATGGATGTAGAGCGGATAAAATGGATGTAGAGTGGATAAAATGGATGTAGAGTGGATAAAATTGATGTAGAGTGGATAAAATTGATGTAGAGTGGATAAAATGGATGTAGAGTGGATAAAATGGATGTAGAGTGGATAAAAATGGATGTAGAGAGGATAAAATGGATGTAGAGTGGATAAAAATGGATGTAGAGTGGATAAAATGGATGTAGAGTTGATAAAAATGGATGTAGAGTGGATAAAATGAATGAAGAGTAAATAAAATGGATGTAGAGTGGATAAAATGGATGTAGAGTGGATAAAATGGATGTAGAGTGGATAAAATGGATGTAGAGTGGATAAAATTGATGTAGAGTGGATAAAATTGATGTAGAGTGGATAAAATGGATGTAGAGTGGATAAAATGGATGTAGAGTGGATAAAAATGGATGTAGAGAGGATAAAATGGATGTAGAGTGGACAAAATGGATGTAGAGCGGATAAAATGGATGTAGAGTGGATAAAATGGATGTAGAGTGGATAAAATTGATGTAGAGTGGATAAAATTGATGTAGAGTGGATAAAATGGATGTAGAGTGGATAAAATGGATGTAGAGTGGATAAAAATGGATGTAAAGTGGATAAAATGGATGTAGAGTTAATAAAAATGGATGTAGAGTGGAAATAATGGATGTAGAGAGGATAAAATGGATGTAGAGTGGATAAAATGGATGTAGAGTGGATAAAAATGGATGTAGAGTATATAAAATGGATGTAGAGTATATAAAATGGATGTAGAGTGGATAAAAATGGATGTAGAGTGGATAAAATGGATGTAGTGTGGATAAAAATAGATGTAGAGTGGATAAAATGGATGTAGAGTGGATAAAACGGATGTAGAGTGGATAAAAAAGGATGTAGAGGGGATAAAATGGATGTAGAGTGGATAAAAATGGATGTAGAGTGGATAAAATGGATGTAGAGTGGGTAAAATAGATGTAGAGTGAATAAAATGGATGTAGAGTTGATAAAAATGGATGTAGAGTGGACAAAATGGATGTAGAGCGGATAAAATGGATGTAGAGTGGATAAAATGGATGTAGAGTGGATAAAATTGATGTAGAGTGGATAAAATTGATGTAGAGAGGATAAAATGGATGTAGAGTGGATAAAAATGGATGTAGAGTGGATAAAATGGATGTAGAGTGGATAAAATGGATGTAGAGTGGATGAAATGGATGTAGAGTTGATAAAAATGGATGTAGAGTGGATAAAATGAATGTAGAGTAGATAAAATGGATGTAGAGTGGATAAAATGGATGTAGAGTTGATAAAATGGATGTAAAGTGGATAAAATGGATGTAGAGTTAATAAAAATGGATGTAGAGTGGATAAAATGGATGTAGAGTTCATAAAAATGGATGTAGAGTGGATAAAATTGATGTAGAGCGGATAAAATGGATGTAGAGTGGATAAAATGGATGTAGAGTGGATAAAATGGATGTAGAGTTGATAAAAATGGATGTAGAGTGGATAAAAATGGATGTAGAGTGGATAAAATGGATGTAGAGTGGATAAAACGGATGTAGAGTGGATAAAAAAGGATGTAGAGGGGATAAAATGGATGTAGAGTGGATAAAATTGATGTAGAGTGGATAAAATGGATGTAGAGTGGATAAAAATGGATGTAGAGTGGATAAAATGGATGTAGAGTGGGTAAAATAGATGTAGAGTGGATAAAATGGATGTAGAGTTGATAAAAATGGATGTAGAGTGGACAAAATGGATGTAGAGCGGATAAAATGGATGTAGAGTGGATAAAATGGATGTAGAGTGGATAAAATTGATGTAGAGTGGATAAAATTGATGTAGAGTGGATAAAATTGATGTAGAGTGGATAAAATGGATGTAGAGTTGATAAAAATGGATGTAGAGTGGACAAAATAGATGTAGAGTGGATAAAAATGGATGTAGAGAGGATAAAATTGATGTAGAGCGGATAAAATGGATGTAGAGTGGATAAAAATAGATGTAGAGTGGATAAAATGGATGTAGAGTGGATAAAACGGATGTAGAGTGGATAAAAAAGGATGTAGAGGGGATAAAATGGATGTAGAGTGGATAAAATTGATGTAGAGTTAATAAAAATGGATGTAGAGTGGACAAAATGGATGTAGAGTGGATAAAAATGGATGTAGAGAGGATAAAATTGATGTAGAGCGGATAAAATGGATGTAGAGTGGATAAAAATAGATGTAGAGTGGATAAAATGGATGTAGAGTGGATAAAACGGATGTAGAGTGGATAAAAAAGGATGTAGAGGGGATAAAATGGATGTAGAGTGGATAAAATTGATGTAGAGTTAATAAAAATGGATGTAGAGTGGACAAAATGGATGTAGAGTGGATAAAAATGGATGTAGAGTGGATAAAATGGATGTAGAGTTGATAACAATGGATGTAGAGTGGATAAAATGAATGTAGAGTAGATACAATGGATGTAGAGTGGATAAAATGGATGTAGAGTTGATAAAATGGATGTAAAGTGGATAAAATGGATGTAGAGTTAATAAAAATGGATGTTGAGTGGAAATAATGGATGTAGAGAGGATAAAATGGATGTAGAGTGGATAAAATGTATGTAGAGTTCATAAAAATGGATGTAGAGTGGATAAAATTGATGTAGAGCGGATAAAATGGATGTAGAGTGGATAAAATGGATGTGGAGTGGATAACAATGGATGTAGAGTGGATAAAATGGATGTAGAGTTGATAAAAATGGATGTAGAGTGGATAAAATGGATGTAGAGTTGATAAAATGGATGTAAAGTGGATAAAATGGATGTAGAGTTAATAAAAATGGATGTAGAGTGGACAAAATGGATGTAGAGTGGATAAAAATGGATGTAGAGAGGATAAAATTGATGTAGAGCGGATAAAATGGATGTAGAGTGGATAACAATGGATGTAGAGTGGATAAAATGGATGTAGAGTAGATAAAAATGGATGTAGAGTTAATAAAAATGGATGTTGAGTGGAAATAATGGATGTAGAGAGGATAAAATGGATGTAGAGTGGATAAAATGTATGTAGAGTTCATAAAAATGGATGTAGAGTGGATAAAATTGATGTAGAGCGGATAAAATGGATGTAGAGTGGATAAAATGGATGTAGAGCGGATAAAATGGATGTAGAGTTGATAAAAATGGATGTAGAGTGGATAAAAATGGATGTAGAGTGGATAAAATGGATGTAGAGTGGATAAAACGGATGTAGAGTGGATAAAAAAGGATGTAGAGGTGATAAAATGGATGTAGAGTGGATAAAATTGATGTAGAGTGGATAAAAATGGATGTAGAGGGGATAAAATGGATGTAGAGTGGATAAAATGGATGTAGAGTGGATGAAATGGATGTAGAGTTGATAAAAATGGATGTAGAGTGGATAAAATGAATGTAGAGTAGATAAAATGGATGTAGAGTGGATAAAATGGATGTAGAGTTGATAAAATGGATGTAAAGTGGATAAAATGGATGTAGAGTTAATAAAAATGGATGTAGAGTGGAAATAATGGATGTAGAGAGGATAAAATGGATGTAGAGTGGATAAAATGGATGTAGAGTGGATAAAAATGGATGTAGAGTATATAAAATGGATGTAGAGTATATAAAATGGATGTAGAGTGGATAAAAATGGATGTAGAGTTGATAAAAATGGATGTAGAGTGGACAAAATAGATGTTGTTATCCGGCCGGGGTGTTAGGTGCAATTTTGAGATATTGCTCCGGTCAGGATAAGCTTGTCCAGGATATTCTTGGATATGTTGTAGGGATCGTTGCCAATTAAGAGTTGGAACTCCGCGTACAAGTAAATGAAGTAACTTTATTTAAAATACTTATTCTATCACTCCTTCAAACGGCACTCAATCGTTCACTCCCGATCGCGATTCCAAGAGCCTGCTCAAAAGCTGACAACTCTCGCTCCGTGTAAAATACAGAAAAGCTAGGGCGTCCGATTTGTACTTCGCTAACTATTAGCTGACCGTTTCTCTAATGATATTCTTACTATGAGTATTTCTGCCTGAATCTGGCGCGCGGGCCGGCGTCGCGTGTTTTATGCACGCGACGTTTTTCAGAAAATCGGAGTGGGGTTTTGGCCTAGCAACCGCCCAACTTTTGTTTACCTATGCAGTTTTTGTAAATCGTCCGAGGACCGTTCCCACGCGCTCTTCGCGCACGTGCCGTGGGCTCAGCGGTTTTCAGCGTCGCGCACGGCACGACCGGATGGTATACTCTTACAGATAAGGTGATTTCGAAGAAGCGCGAGAAATAGTATGAAATAATAAATGTTAGAGGATAATCTTAATTGTGCGTTACGCGCGTATAACATCCCTCCCCCCTTAAAAAGAAAAATTAGTTCGCGAATTTTTCGACCAGCCACACACTCACCCATACATGCATTCCGATACAAATTTTTCCGGTACAATCTGTGTATAATCGTGTTCTTACTTGCTATGTATGTTCGCTACATTTGTTATACGCTCGCGTGATGTACTGCTGCTGCAGTGGTCGGGAGGTGGGGTATGTTTATAGTGGTTACGTGGTTATCCGGGTCCCTTTTGGGATTTTTGGACTTGTGGTAAATTACATAGGCCATGGTAAGTATGTATTTTTGTATTTTATTTGATTAATTAATTAACTAATTAATGGATTAAATTTGAATTTGTTTCTTTATTTCTTTATTTCTTTATTTATTTGTTTATTTATTTATTTAATTTTCCACGAAGTGTTTGAGCCGGTTCACGTGTACGCGTTGGGATCTCCGTCCCTTCTTTATTGTCGCGTTTACATCGGAGTGCATCGTGATTATGGTATACGGCCCTATCCATTGCGCTGACAGTTTTTTCGATCGGCCGCGTCTAACGGTTTCGTCGTTCATTAATACTTTATCACCGACGCGGAATTGTATCGTTTTCGCGTCGTGATCGTAATATTTTTTCGCCCTTTCTTTCGCTTCGCGTAGGTTTTCTTTAGCTATCTGGTGGGAGGTCCGGAGTCGTATTTTCAGTTCGTCTGCGTAATCGTCGTAATTATAGGAGGGTTTCGGCGGAAGGGTAAGCGCGGTAGGCAATTCGGCTCTTTTCCCGTAGACAAGTTCGAAAGGAGAGTAACCGGTGGAGGTGTGCGGGGTGGTATTGTAAGTGAACATAGCGTACGGAATCCATTCATCCCAATTATTCTGTTCGTCGTTTATATAATGCCGTAAATATTCTGCTAAAGTGCGATGTGATCTTTCCAATGCTCCGTTTGTTTGGGGATGGTATGCCGTGGTTTGGAGTTTAGTTATCTTGAGTAATTTACATATGTGTTTAAACGTTTCACTCAGAAAGTTGGTGCCTTGGTCAGTGAGTAATTTTAAGGGAATCCCGTATTCACAGATTATTTTGGTGGTAAATTCTTTCGCGATTGTCTCGGCTTCTTGGTTCGGGAGTGGTATGGCTTTGCTAAATTTAGTTAATCCGTCTTGAAATGTTAGTAAATATTTATTTCCGTTATTAGTTTCGGGTAATGGCCCCACAATGTCCAGCGCGCATTTTTCGAAGGGTTGTTCCGGCGTGTCGGTGATTACTAGTGGCATTTTCACTTTTCGACTTAACTTATTTTTTTGACACAGCGCGCATGACTTTATATATTCCTCCACGTCTCGTGTTATCCCTTTCCAATTGTGCCGTTCCCGAATGCGCTTGAGAGTGACATCTACTCCGCGGTGTTCTCCCAGGGGCGTGTCGTGAAATTCGTGCATTATTGTTTTCTTTTCGTCCGTAGTAAGAATTCGTTCGTCAGTATCCGTAATGCATGAGTCATCGATCGCGGGGGCTATCTGATATGCTATCCTACTTAACGCATCGGCATTCGCGTTGCATTTGCCGGATTTATGGATTATCTCGTAGTTATATTCTTCCAATTTTATTCTCCACCTAATTAATCGCGAGCCGGGGTCTTTAACATTAAATAACCAAACGAGTGCTTTATGATCTGTTACGATTTTAAATTTTGTGCCGTACAAGTACGGTCGGAAGTGGTTTACTGCCCAAACTATTGCTAACAGTTCCTTCTCGGTGGTAGTGTAATTTCTCTCGGCCGGGTTTAGGGACCTACTCGCGTACGCGATTGGTTGGTCGTCGCCCGGGGTTCCTTGCGACAGCACTGCTCCGAGTGCAAGGTCGGATGCATCCGTCGTCACTATGAATTCTTTAGAGAAATCGGGGTAGATTAGCAGAGGGGCGGTAATTAGCTTTTCTTTTAGTGTTTCGAAAGCAGATTGTTGGTCATGAGTCCATTTGAATTCGGTTCCTTTAGTTAGCAGGGTTGTCATTGGTTTAGCGATTTTTGAAAAATGTTTTATAAATTTCCGGTAATATCCTGCAAGTCCTAAAAATGATTGGATATGTTTAGCTTTCGTGGGGGTCGGGAAATTTTTTACCGCGTCTAATTTAGAAGGGTCTGGTTTTATGCCCTCGTCGGTTATTTTATGCCCTAGGTATGTGGCTTCCTTTCTTAAAAATTCACATTTATCTGGTTGTAATTTCAGATTATGGTCCCTAAGCCGTTGAAATACCTCTACTAGTCTTTGATTGTGTTGGGTTAACGTGTTCCCGTGTATGACAATATCGTCTAAATAAACAAAACATTTTATTCCTTGTAAGCCGGCTAGGACAGAATTCATTAACCGTTGAAAAGTCGCGGGGGCGTTTTTCAGACCGAACGGCATCCGGTTGTATTCATAATGCCCATAGGGTGTGGAAAAAGCTGTTTTTTCCTTTTCGGATTCCCCCATGGGTATTTGGTGGTACCCTGAAGCGAGATCTAAGGTCGTAAAATATTTCGCGTTCCCTAATTGATCCAATATCTCCGTTATGTTTGGAATAGGGAAGGAATCGCCGATAGTAATGTCATTTAATTTTCGGAAGTCTACTACGACGCGTAGTTTGGGTTTTCCGGAAACGTCACCCTTTTTGGGTACTACCAGTAGTGGAGCGTTCCACTGGCTCTTACTTGTGCGAATAACCCCATCGTGAAGCATTTCTTTGACTTGTCTGTCAACCTCCTTTTTATGTACTTCTGGTAATCGGTAAGGCCGGACGTTAATGGGTGAGCTATCTGTTTTTATCGGTATCTTGTGGGTCGTTGTTTGCGTACAGGTTAATGGTTCGTTTTCTAATTTGAATATGTCGCAAAATCGTTCGCAGTGCTCGAAAAGGCTTTGTTTTTCTTCCGTGTTTAGGTGTTCGGTGCGTAACAATTGTTTTACACGTCGCGCGCGCTGTGGTATCGCGTTGTAACTCGCGTGTGTCGATAAGGAGTGCAAACGTAGTTCTGAGTCATCTTCGCGGGACGGAATGGGTGTTACGCTGACTATTGGAATTTTTATCGAACGTTCGCGTTCCGTGGTGTTCAGAATGCTTAGGGTGCATTCAAAATTTTGTGGCCTTACCAGGCAATTTCCTATAAAAAGTCCGGGTTCCAGTTCGTGTTTTTCGACAATGCCTTCTGCGTTAGTATTTGTCCTAGCCATGATTATTGTTTCGGACCGGGGTGGTAAATTTATTTTTTTGTGTGATTCTTTAGCGGGGAACGTTTTCCATACGGTGGTTCCTAGTACGATTTCGTGTTTTAGGCAATCTATTCTAGCCCCATACTTAGTAAGAAAATCTATTCCTAATAATCCCTCGTATCGGATCGGAAATTCGTTGGGTATGACGTACAAGATGTGTTTGACCCTGTCGTTACCGATTTGGATGTGTCCCTCTAATTTCCCTATAGTTTTTAGTTGCGTACCCGTGGCTCCTGTGATGGGAGTTTCGTCCGGGTGAATGAATACGTTTTCCTGTATATTTCGCCGTTTGATTAAACAGATTGACGCGCCCGTATCTACTAGCATCCTAACGTTACCAGTTCGCGTCTCCCGTAGTGGTAGGTTAGTTACCCGGAGGCTATCGTTCCCGGAGTGCGAGAGACTTATCTCGATAACGCGGCGCTCTCGCTCCGTCGCGTCTCGTCCTCGTTTTCCGAATTGCTGGTGCTTTTTACTGGAATAATTGCTACATGACGTAGGGGCTCGCTCTGCGGAGGTGTGTTGCTTCGCATAAACGGGGTCGGGCTCGGATTCGAGGTGCACGCGGTGGGGGGTGGGAGTGCGCGGAGCACCGGCGTAGTGTAACCGCATTCGGTTTTGTCGTGGCCCTCCACTTTACAGACAAAGCAGTATTTTTCCATAAGGTTTATGGGCCTTTCTCGCGGCGGGGGAGGTAGTGAGAATCGATTTGCGTAACGGCTCACGCGGCAGGCATCTCCCGTATGCCCTGACCTCCCGCATTTTCGGCAGATAGGCGGTCGTGCCGGTGGAATATTCCTCCCATTTACCGCGGGGTAGGTTCGCGGATAGCTACGGGGTGGCGGCCCGGAAGGATTTTGTACGGGGGGCCTAGGAGTAGGGTACCGCCGGGCTTCCTCTTTGGAGGCCTCGGAAATCGCTTCTCGGAGGGACTGACCCGTTTTCCAACGAACGTAACCACTGATGTGCTGATCCCGTAAACCTAACACAAAAACTTCATGCGCCTGTTGCAGAAAAAGCTGTTCTCGTGCGGCGTTGTCCGTGGGGGTAAGGAAGGGGTCCGTAATCGCTGCGACTAGCTCCGATACTAAACTTTGGACCCTATTTCCGAATTCTCTTGCGGTTTCTCCCGGTCTCTGTCGGGCGCATGCTAACTCTCCTTGCAGATGAATGACCGATTTTCTATCCCCGACCCGGTCTTCTAAGTCTAGCCGAAATTCCTCGAAGGAATTATAATGTCGGTTTTCGAAAGCATCTAGGGCTTCTCCGTCTAATTTTGTTTTTAGAACGGCGTGTAATAGGTATATACGCTGGTCGGGTGCAACACCGTCAAAAGCATACGTGCAGACAGTTAGGAATCGCTTTATGGGTCGCCTGGTGAGTTGCGTCAAGGTAGGAATGGTTTGGAGCGCGTCCTTGGGGTTAACGAACCCGTCGGCGGGATTGTGATAGGTTCGTTCAAATGGGTGACTTTCGCGAGGTGCGTTGTAGTCGGGGGTAATTTGGAATCCGTGTGACCGATCGTGTTCCTCTCGACGATCGCCGTAGGTGGGCGCGGGGTTGGGTCGCGGTACTTGTGGGGTGTCGCGTTCGCGATATGCCGCGAATTCAGTTTGTAGCCTGGCTAATTGTGCGCGTAGGGACTCGATTTCTCGATCGACTTCGCTAGGTGTAGGGTTTCGCGAAGTTTGACCTTGAGCGTGGTCCATGTTACCTCGGGAGGCGTAATATTCTTCGGGGTCGAATACGCTACTGTCGTATGACGTAAGGGAGAAGGTTCTTCTCTCGGAAAGTCGACTAGGGGTCCGTGAGTTGACGGGGCTATCGATAAGGTCTTCCTGGTCGTTGACGTCTGGTAGGTCGGGGAATGAATTATCGTCTAATGGGGAGCGGTTTACAACGGTGTTAGTGTCAGAGTCGGGCGAGAAAATAGATGCTAGGTTTCGCCTTGCGCTCTCGCTTATATCTCTTAACGCGCGTTCGGCGATGTCGACAGAGCTTCCTGGAAGCGGTTGTCGAAGGGCTTCGATACTAAGACGCGCGGGAGGGGAGTGTAACCAACTAACGTTAGGGGTTCGGCCCGGTACGTTCCTCCCTTCTGACATTAACGATTTTCACGAGGGAAAACACGGCGTTTGGTTATTTTTGATGCGCTCGCTCGAGTATGTTGTGACTTACAGTATCGCTCGCATTGTTGTCGTCGTCGTCTGTCGCTGTGGTCCTTATCGCCGTACGAGTTGTCGTAGGTCAGTCTACCTCTCCGGGTGCTGATAGCGGCGTCAGGGAAGTATCCACTGGACTGGTTCGAATAGGGGCCCCGTTGCTCTGTCGCTTATTCGTTCCTGGAGGCGTCTTCTTCTCCTTTTCTTCCCTTTTTCTGGGTTGTTTTTGGTTTTGCCGACTGCGTGGCTTATTATTTATTCTTCTTATCTATTTCCTTGTTTATTTGTACCTTTTGCCGACTGCGTGGCTTATTATATATTCTTCTTATTTAACCAATACTTTCTTGACAGTATTGTTGAATTTCAGGCGTTTGAGTATTCAGGCGTCCTTCACTGTTGTACGTTGGCAGATCCCACCGCTGCCACCAATTTGTTATCCGGCCGGGGTGTTAGGTGCAATTTTGAGATATTGCTCCGGTCAGGATAAGCTTGTCCAGGATATTCTTGGATATGTTGTAGGGATCGTTGCCATTTAAGAGTTGGAACTCCGCGTACAAGTAAATGAAGTAACTTTATTTAAAATACTTATTCTATCACTCCTTCAAACGGCACTCAATCGTTCACTCCCGATCGCGATTCCAAGAGCCTGCTCAAAAGCTGACAACTCTCGCTCCGTGTAAAATACAGAAAAGCTAGGGCGTCCGATTTGTACTTCGCTAACTATTAGCTGACCGTTTCTCTAATGATATTCTTACTATGAGTATTTCTGCCTGAATCTGGCGCGCGGGCCGGCGTCGCGTGTTTTATGCACGCGACGTTTTTCAGAAAATCGGAGTGGGGTTTTGGCCTAGCAACCGCCCAACTTTTGTTTACCTATGCAGTTTTTGTAAATCGTCCGAGGACCGTTCCCACGCGCTCTTCGCGCACGTGCCGTGGGCTCAGCGGTTTTCAGCGTCGCGCACGGCACGACCGGATGGTATACTCTTACAGATAAGGTGATTTCGAAGAAGCGCGAGAAATAGTATGAAATAATAAATGTTAGAGGATAATCTTAATTGTGCGTTACGCGCGTATAACAATGTAGAGTGGATAAAAATGGATGTAGAGTGGTATAAAATGGATGTAGAGTGGATAAAAATGGATGTAGAGAGGATAAAATGGATGTAGAGTGGATAAAAATGGATGTAGAGTGGATAAAATGGATGTAGAGTGGATAAAATGGATGTAGAGTGGATAAAATGGATGTAGAGTGGATAAAATGGATGTAGAGTGGATAAAACGGATGTAGAGTGTATATAAAAAGATGTAGAGGGGATAAAATGGATGTAGAGTGGATAAAATTGATGTAGAGTGGATAAAATGGATGTAGAGTGGATAAAAATGGATGTAGAGTGGATAAAATGGATGTAGAGTGGGTAAAATAGATGTAGAGTGAATAAAATGGATGTAGAGTTGATAAAAATGGATGTAGAGTGGACAAAATGGATGTAGAGCGGATAAAATGGATGTAGAGTGGATAAAATGGATGTAGAGTGGATAAAATTGATGTAGAGTGGATAAAATTGATGTAGAGAGGATAAAATGGATGTAGAGTGGATAAAAATGGATGTAGAGTGGATAAAATGGATGTAGAGTGGATAAAATGGATGTAGAGTGGATGAAATTGATGTAGAGTTGATAAAAATGGATGTAGAGTGGATAAAATGAATGTAGAGTAGATAAAATGGATGTAGAGTGGATAAAATGGATGTAGAGTTGATAAAATGGATGTAAAGTGGATAAAATGGATGTAGAGTTAATAAAAATGGATGTAGAGTGGATAAAATGGATGTAGAGTTCATAAAAATGGATGTAGAGTGGATAAAATTGATGTAGAGCGGATAAAATGGATGTAGAGTGGATAAAATGGATGTAGAGTGGATAAAATGGATGTAGAGTTGATAAAAATGGATGTAGAGTGGATAAAAATGGATGTAGAGTGGATAAAATGGATGTAGAGTGGATAAAACGGATGTAGAGTGGATAAAAAAGGATGTAGAGGGGATAAAATGGATGTAGAGTGGATAAAATTGATGTAGAGTGGATAAAATGGATGTAGAGTGGATAAAAATGGATGTAGAGTGGATAAAATGGATGTAGAGTGGGTAAAATAGATGTAGAGTGGATAAAATGGATGTAGAGTTGATAAAAATGGATGTAGAGTGGACAAAATGGATGTAGAGCGGATAAAATGGATGTAGAGTGGATAAAATGGATGTAGAGTGGATAAAATTGATGTAGAGTGGATAAAATTGATGTAGAGTGGATAAAATTGATGTAGAGTGGATAAAATGGATGTAGAGTTGATAAAAATGGATGTAGAGTGGACAAAATAGATGTAGAGTGGATAAAAATGGATGTAGAGAGGATAAAATTGATGTAGAGCGGATAAAATGGATGTAGAGTGGATAAAAATAGATGTAGAGTGGATAAAATGGATGTAGAGTGGATAAAACGGATGTAGAGTGGATAAAAAAGGATGTAGAGGGGATAAAATGGATGTAGAGTGGATAAAATTGATGTAGAGTTAATAAAAATGGATGTAGAGTGGACAAAATGGATGTAGAGTGGATAAAAATGGATGTAGAGAGGATAAAATTGATGTAGAGCGGATAAAATGGATGTAGAGTGGATAAAAATGGATGTAGAGTGGATAAAATGGATGTAGAGTGGATAAAATGGATGTAGAGTGGATAAAAAAGGATGTAGAGTGGATAAAATGGATGTAGAGTGGATAAAATTGATGTAGAGTTAATAAAAATGGATGTAGAGTGGACAAAATGGATGTAGAGTGGATAAAAATGGATGTAGAGTGGATAAAATGGATGTAGAGTTGATAACAATGGATGTAGAGTGGATAAAATGAATGTAGAGTAGATACAATGGATGTAGAGTGGATAAAATGGATGTAGAGTTGATAAAATGGATGTAAAGTGGATAAAATGGATGTAGAGTTAATAAAAATGGATGTTGAGTGGAAATAATGGATGTAGAGAGGATAAAATGGATGTAGAGTGGATAAAATGTATGTAGAGTTCATAAAAATGGATGTAGAGTGGATAAAATTGATGTAGAGCGGATAAAATGGATGTAGAGTGGATAAAATGGATGTGGAGTGGATAACAATGGATGTAGAGTGGATAAAATGGATGTAGAGTTGATAAAAATGGATGTAGAGTGGATAAAATGGATGTAGAGTTGATAAAATGGATGTAAAGTGGATAAAATGGATGTAGAGTTAATAAAAATGGATGTAGAGTGGACAAAATGGATGTAGAGTGGATAAAAATGGATGTAGAGAGGATAAAATTGATGTAGAGCGGATAAAATGGATGTAGAGTGGATAACAATGGATGTAGAGTGGATAAAATGGATGTAGAGTTGATAAAAATGGATGTAGAGTTAATAAAAATGGATGTTGAGTGGAAATAATGGATGTAGAGAGGATAAAATGGATGTAGAGTGGATAAAATGTATGTAGAGTTCATAAAAATGGATGTAGAGTGGATAAAATTGATGTAGAGCGGATAAAATGGATGTAGAGTGGATAAAATGGATGTAGAGCGGATAAAATGGATGTAGAGTTGATAAAAATGGATGTAGAGTGGATAAAAATGGATGTAGAGTGGATAAAATGGATGTAGAGTGGATAAAACGGATGTAGAGTGGATAAAAAAGGATGTAGAGGGGATAAAATGGATGTAGAGTGGATAAAATTGATGTAGAGTGGATAAAAATGGATGTAGAGGAGATAAAAAGGATGTAGAGTGGATAAAATGGATGTAGAGTGGATGAAATGGATGTAGAGTTGATAAAAATGGATGTAGAGTGGATAAAATGGATGTAGAGTAGATAAAATGGATGTAGAGTGGATAAAATGGATGTAGAGTTGATAAAATGGATGTAAAGTGGATAAAATGGATGTAGAGTTAATAAAAATGGATGTAGAGTGGAAATAATGGATGTAGAGAGGATAAAATGGATGTAGAGTGGATAAAATGGATGTAGAGTGGATAAAAATGGATGTAGAGTATATAAAATGGATGTAGAGTATATAAAATGGATGTAGAGTGGATAAAAATGGATGTAGAGTTGATAAAAATGGATGTAGAGTGGACAAAATAGATGTAGAGTGGATAAAAATGGATGTAGAGTGGTATAAAATGGATGTAGAGTGGATAAAAATGGATGTAGAGAGGATAAAATGGATGTAGAGTGGATAAAAATGGATGTAGAGTGGATAAAATGGATGTAGAGTGGATAAAATGGATGTAGAGTGGATAAAATGGATGTAGAGTGGATAAAATAGATGTAGAGTGGATAAAATGGATGTAGAGTTGATAAAAATGGATGTAGAGTGGACAAAATGGATGTAGAGTGGATAAAATGGATGTAGAGTTGATAAAAATGGATGTAGAGTTAATAAAAATGGATGTAGAGTGGACAAAATAGATGTAGAGTGGATAAAATGGATGTAGAGTTGATAAAAATGGATGTAGAGTGGACAAAATAGATGTAGAGTGGATAAAAATGGATGTAGAGTGGTATAAAATGGATGTAGAGTGGATAAAAATGGATGTAGAGTGGATAAAAATGGATGTAGAGAGGATAAAATGGATGTAGAGTGGATAAAATGGATGTAGAGTGGGTAAAATAGATGTAGAGTGGATAAAATGGATGTAGAGTTGATAAAAATGGATGTAGGGTGGACAAAATGGATGTAGAGTGGATAAAGTGGATGTAGAGTTGATAAAAATGGATGTAGAGTGGACAAAATGGATGTAGAGTGGATAAAAATGGATGTAGAGAGGATAAAATTGATGTAGAGCGGATAAAATGGATGTAGAGTGGATAAAATGGATGTGGAGTGGATAACAATGGATGTAGAGTGGATAAAATGGATGTAGAGTTGATAAAAATGGATGTAGAGTTAATAAAAATGGATGTAGAGTGGACAAAATGGATGTAGAGTGGATAAAAATGGATGTAGAGTGGATAAAATGGATGTAGAGTTGATAACAATGGATGTAGAGTGGATAAAATGAATGTAGAGTAGATACAATGGATGTAGAGTGGATAAAATGGATGTAGAGTTGATAAAATGGATGTAAAGTGGATAAAATGGATGTAGAGTTAATAAAAATGGATGTAGAGTGGAAATAATGGACGTAGAGAGGATAAAATGGATGTAGAGTGGATAAAAATGGATGTAGAGTGGATAAAAATGGATGTAGAGAGGATAAAATGGATGTAGAGTGGATAAAAATGGATGTAGAGTGGATAAAATGGATGTAGAGTGGATAAAATGGATGTAGAGTGGATAAAATGGATGTAGAGTGGGTAAAATAGATGTAGAGTGGATAAAATGGATGTAGAGTTGATAAAATGGATGTAAAGTGGATAACAATGGATGTAGAGTGGATAAAATGGATGTAGAGTTGATAAAAATGGATGTAGAGTTAATAAAAATGGATGTTGAGTGGAAATAATGGATGTAGAGAGGATAAAATGGATGTAGAGTGGATAAAATGTATGTAGAGTTCATAAAAATGGATGTAGAGTGGATAAAATTGATGTAGAGCGGATAAAATGGATGTAGAGTGGATAAAATGGATGTGGAGTGGATAACAATGGATGTAGAGTGGATAAAATGGATGTAGAGTTGATAAAAATGGATGTAGAGTGGATAAAATGGATGTAGAGTTGATAAAATGGATGTAAAGTGGATAAAATGGATGTAGAGTTAATAAAAATGGATGTAGAGTGGACAAAATGGATGTAGAGTGGATAAAAATGGATGTAGAGAGGATAAAATTGATGTAGAGCGGATAAAATGGATGTAGAGTGGATAACAATGGATGTAGAGTGGATAAAATGGATGTAGAGTTGATAAAAATGGATGTAGAGTTAATAAAAATGGATGTTGAGTGGAAATAATGGATGTAGAGAGGATAAAATGGATGTAGAGTGGATAAAATATATGTAGAGTTCATAAAAATGGATGTAGAGTGGATAAAATTGATGTAGAGCGGATAAAATGGATGTAGAGTGGATAAAATGGATGTAGAGCGGATAAAATGGATGTAGAGTTGATAAAAATGGATGTAGAGTGGATAAAAATGGATGTAGAGTGGATAAAATGGATGTAGAGTGGATAAAACGGATGTAGAGTGGATAAAAAAGGATGTAGAGGGGATAAAATGGATGTAGAGTGGATAAAATTGATGTAGAGTGGATAAAATGGATGTAGAGTGGATAAAAATGGATGTAGAGTGGATAAAATGGATGTAGAGTGGGTAAAATAGATGTAGAGTGGATAAAATGGATGTAGAGTTGATAAAAATGGATGTAGAGTGGACAAAATGGATGTAGAGCGGATAAAATGGATGTAGAGTGGATAAAATAGATGTAGAGTGTATAAAATTGATGTAGAGTGGATAAAATTGATGTAGAGTGGATAAAATTGATGTAGAGTGGATAAAATGGATGTAGAGTGGATAAAAATGGATGTAGAGAGGATAAAATGGATGTAGAGTGGATAAAAATGGATGTAGAGTGGATAAAATGGATGTAGAGTGGATAAAATGGATGTAGAGTGGATAAAAATGGATGTAGAGGGGATAAAATGGATGTAGAGTGGATAAAATGGATGTAGAGTGGATGAAATGGATGTAGAGTTGATAAAAATGGATGTAGAGTGGATAAAATGAATGTAGAGTAGATAAAATGGATGTAGAGTGGATAAAATGGATGTAGAGTTGATAAAATGGATGTAAAGTGGATAAAATGGATGTAGAGTTAATAAAAATGGATGTAGAGTGGAAATAATGGATGTAGAGAGGATAAAATGGATGTAGAGTGGATAAAAATGGATGTAGAGTATATAAAATGGATGTAGAGTATATAAAATGGATGTAGAGTGGATAAAAATGGATGTAGAGTTGATAAAAATGGATGTAGAGTGGACAAAATAGATGTAGAGTGGATAAAAATGGATGTAGAGTGGTATTAAATGGATGTAGAGTGGATAAAAATGGATGTAGAGAGGATAAAATGGATGTAGAGTGGATAAAAATGGATGTAGAGTGGATAAAATGGATGTAGAGTGGATAAAATGGATGTAGAGTGGATAAAATGGATGTAGAGTGGGTAAAATAGATGTAGAGTGGATAAAATGGATGTAGAGTTGATAAAAATGGATGTAGAGTGGACAAAATGGATGTAGAGTGGATAAAATGGATGTAGAGTTGATAAAAATGGATGTAGAGTTAATAAAAATGGATGTAGAGTGGACAAAATAGATGTAGAGTGGATAAAATGGATGTAGAGTTGATAAAAATGGATGTAGAGTGGACAAAATAGATGTAGAGTGGATAAAAATGGATGTAGAGTGGTATAAAATGGATGTAGAGTGGATAAAAATGGATGTAGAGTGGATAAAAATGGATGTAGAGAGGATAAAATGGATGTAGAGTGGATAAAATGGATGTAGAGTGGGTAAAATAGATGTAGAGTGGATAAAATGGATGTAGAGTTGATAAAAATGGATGTAGAGTGGACAAAATGGATGGAGAGTGGATAAAGTGGATGTAGAGTTGATAAAAATGGATGTAGAGTGGACAAAATGGATGTAGAGTGGATAAAAATGGATGTAGAGAGGATAAAATTGATGTAGAGCGGATAAAATGGATGTAGAGTGGATAAAATGGATGTGGAGTGGATAACAATGGATGTAGAGTGGATAAAATGGATGTAGAGTTGATAAAAATGGATGTAGAGTTAATAAAAATGGATGTAGAGTGGACAAAATGGATGTAGAGTGGATAAAAATGGATGTAGAGTGGATAAAATGGATCTAGAGTTGATAACAATGGATGTAGAGTGGATAAAATGAATGTAGAGTAGATACAATGGATGTAGAGTGGATAAAATGGATGTAGAGTTGATAAAATGGATGTAAAGTGGATAAAATGGATGTAGAGTTAATAAAAATGGATGTTGAGTGGAAATAATGGACGTAGAGAGGATAAAATGGATGTAGAGTGGATAAAAATGGATGTAGAGTGGATAAAAATGGATGTAGAGAGGATAAAATGGATGTAGAGTGGATAAAAATGGATGTAGAGTGGATAAAATGGATGTAGAGTGGATAAAATGGATGTAGAGTGGATAAAATGGATGTAGAGTGGGTAAAATAGATGTAGAGTGGATAAAATGGATGTAGAGTGGATAAAAAAGGATGTAGAGGGGATAAAATGGATGTAGAGTGGATAACAATGGATGTAGAGTGGATAAAATAAATGTAGAGTAGATACAATGGATGTAGAGTGGATAAAATGGATGTAGAGTTGATAAAATGGATGTAAAGTGGATAAAATGGATGTAGAGTTAATAAAAATGGATGTTGAGTGGAAATAATGGATCTAGAGAGGATAAAATGGATGTAGAGTGGATAAAATGTATGTAGAGTTCATAAAAATGGATGTAGAGTGGATAAAATTGATGTAGAGTGGATAAAATGGATGTAGAGTGGTATAAAATGGATGTAGAGTGGATAAAAATGGATGTAGAGTGGATAAAAATGGATGTAGAGTGGATAAAAATGGATGTAGAGTGGATAAAAATGGATGTAGAGTTAATAAAAATGGATGTAGAGTGGACAAAATAGATGTAGAGTGGATAAAAATGGATGTAGAGTGGTATAAAATGGATGTAGAGTGGATAAAAATGGATGTAGAGTGGATAAAAATGGATGTAGAGAGGATAAAATGGATGTAGAGTGGATAAAATGGATGTAGAGTTGATAAAAATGGATGTAGAGTGGACAAAATGGATGTAGAGTGGATAAAGTGGATGTAGAGTTGATAAAAATGGATGTAGAGTGGACAAAATGGATGTAGAGTGGATAAAAATGGATGTAGAGAGGATAAAATTGATGTAGAGCGGATAAAATGGATGTAGAGTGGATAAAATGGATGTGGAGTGGATAACAATGGATGTAGAGTGGATAAAATGGATGTAGAGTATATAAAATGGATGTAGAGTGGATAAAAATGGATGTAGAGTGGATAAAATGGATGTAGAGTGGATAAAAATGGATGTAGAGAAATAGATGTGGATAAAAATGGATGTAGAGAGGATAAAATTGATGTAGAGCGGATAAAATGGATGTAGAGTGGATAAAATGGATGTGGAGTGGATAACAATGGATGTAGAGTGGATAAAATGGATGTAGAGTTGATAAAAATGGATGTAGAGTTAATAAAAATGGATGTAGAGTGGACAAAATGGATGTAGAGTGGATAAAAATGGATGTAGAGTGGATAAAATGGATGTAGAGTTGATAACAATGGATGTAGAGTGGATAAAATGAATGTAGAGTAGATACAATGGATGTAGAGTGGATAAAATGGATGTAGAGTTGATAAAATGGATGTAAAGTGGATAAAATGGATGTAGAGTTAATAAAAATGGATGTTGAGTGGAAATAATGGACGTAGAGAGGATAAAATGGATGTAGAGTGGATAAAAATGGATGTAGAGTGGATAAAAATGGATGTAGAGTGGATAAAATGGATGTAGAGTGGATAAAATGGATGTAGAGTGGATAAAATGGATGTAGAGTGGGTAAAATAGATGTAGAGTGGATAAAATGGATGTAGAGTGGATAAAAAAGGATGTAGAGGGGATAAAATGGATGTAGAGTGGATAACAATGGATGTAGAGTGGATAAAATAAATGTAGAGTAGATACAATGGATGTAGAGTGGATAAAATGGATGTAGAGTTGATAAAATGGATGTAAAGTGGATAAAATGGATGTAGAGTTAATAAAAATGGATGTCGAGTGGAAATAATGGATCTAGAGAGGATAAAATTGATGTAGAGTGGATAAAATGTATGTAGAGTTCATAAAAATGGATGTAGAGTGGATAAAATTGATGTAGAGCGGATAAAATGGATGTAGAGTGGTATAAAATGGATGTAGAGTGGATAAAAATGGATGTAGAGTGGATAAAAATGGATGTAGAGTGGATAAAAATGGATGTAGAGTGGATAAAAATGGATGTAGAGTTAATAAAAATGGATGTAGAGTGGACAAAATAGATGTAGAGTGGATAAAAATGGATGTAGAGTGGTATAAAATGGATGTAGAGTGGATAAAAATGGATGTAGAGTGGATAAAAATGGATGTAGAGAGGATAAAATGGATGTAGAGTGGATAAAATGGATGTAGAGTTGATAAAAATGGATGTAGAGTGGACAAAATGGATGTAGAGTGGATAAAGTGGATGTAGAGTTGATAAAAATGGATGTAGAGTGGACAAAATGGATGTAGAGTGGATAAAAATGGATGTAGAGAGGATAAAATTGATGTAGAGCGGATAAAATGGATGTAGAGTGGATAAAATGGATGTGGAGTGGATAACAATGGATGTAGAGTGGATAAAATGGATGTAGAGTATATAAAATGGATGTAGAGTGGATAAAAATGGATGTAGAGTGGATAAAATGGATGTAGAGTGGATAAAAATAGATGTAGAGTGGATAAAATGGATGTAGAGTATATAAAATGGATGTAGAGTGGATAAAAATGGATGTAGAGTGGATAAAATGGATGTAGAGTGGATAAAAATAGATGTAGAGTGGATAAAATGGATGTAGAGTTGATAAAAATGGATGTAGAGTGGACAAAATAGATGTAGAGTGGATAAAAATGGATGTAGAGAGGATAAAATTGATGTAGAGCGGATAAAATGGATGTAGAGTGGATAAAAATAGATGTAGAGTGGATAAAATGGATGTAGAGTGGATAAAACGGATGTAGAGTGGATAAAAAAGGATGTAGAGGGGATAAAATGGATGTAGAGTGGATAAAATTGATGTAGAGTTAATAAAAATGGATGTAGAGTGGACAAAATGGATGTAGAGTGGATAAAAATGGATGTAGAGAGGATAAAATTGATGTAGAGCGGATAAAATGGATGTAGAGTGGATAAAAATAGATGTAGAGTGGATAAAATGGATGTAGAGTGGATAAAACGGATGTAGAGTGGATAAAAAAGGATGTAGAGGGGATAAAATGGATGTAGAGTGGATAAAATTGATGTAGAGTTAATAAAAATGGATGTAGAGTGGACAAAATGGATGTAGAGTGGATAAAAATGGATGTAGAGTGGATAAAATGGATGTAGAGTTGATAACAATGGATGTAGAGTGGATAAAATGAATGTAGAGTAGATACAATGGATGTAGAGTGGATAAAATGGATGTAGAGTTGATAAAATGGATGTAAAGTGGATAAAATGGATGTAGAGTTAATAAAAATGGATGTTGAGTGGAAATAATGGATGTAGAGAGGATAAAATGGATGTAGAGTGGATAAAATGTATGTAGAGTTCATAAAAATGGATGTAGAGTGGATAAAATTGATGTAGAGCGGATAAAATGGATGTAGAGTGGATAAAATGGATGTGGAGTGGATAACAATGGATGTAGAGTGGATAAAATGGATGTAGAGTTGATAAAAATGGATGTAGAGTGGATAAAATGGATGTAGAGTTGATAAAATGGATGTAAAGTGGATAAAATGGATGTAGAGTTAATAAAAATGGATGTAGAGTGGACAAAATGGATGTAGAGTGGATAAAAATGGATGTAGAGAGGATAAAATTGATGTAGAGCGGATAAAATGGATGTAGAGTGGATAACAATGGATGTAGAGTGGATAAAATGGATGTAGAGTTGATAAAAATGGATGTAGAGTTAATAAAAATGGATGTTGAGTGGAAATAATGGATGTAGAGAGGATAAAATGGATGTAGAGTGGATAAAATGGATGTAGAGTTCATAAAAATGGATGTAGAGTGGATAAAATGGATGTAGAGCGGATAAAATGGATGTAGAGTGGATAAAATGGATGTAGAGCGGATAAAATGGATGTAGAGTTGATAAAAATGGATGTAGAGTGGATAAAAATGGATGTAGAGTGGATAAAATGGATGTAGAGTGGATAAAACGGATGTAGAGTGGATAAAAAAGGATGTAGAGGGGATAAAATGGATGTAGAGTGGATAAAATTGATGTAGAGTGGATAAAAATGGATGTAGAGGAGATAAAAAGGATGTAGAGTGGATAAAATGGATGTAGAGTGGATGAAATGGATGTAGAGTTGATAAAAATGGATGTAGAGTGGATAAAATGGATGTAGAGTAGATAAAATGGATGTAGAGTGGATAAAATGGATGTAGAGTTGATAAAATGGATGTAAAGTGGATAAAATGGATGTAGAGTTAATAAAAATGGATGTAGAGTGGAAATAATGGATGTAGAGAGGATAAAATGGATGTAGAGTGGATAAAATGGATGTAGAGTGGATAAAAATGGATGTAGAGTATATAAAATGGATGTAGAGTATATAAAATGGATGTAGAGTGGATAAAAATGGATGTAGAGTTGATAAAAATGGATGTAGAGTGGACAAAATAGATGTAGAGTGGATAAAAATGGATGTAGAGTGGTATAAAATGGATGTAGAGTGGATAAAAATGGATGTAGAGAGGATAAAATGGATGTAGAGTGGATAAAAATGGATGTAGAGTGGATAAAATGGATGTAGAGTGGATAAAATGGATGTAGAGTGGATAAAATGGATGTAGAGTGGGTAAAATAGATGTAGAGTGGATAAAATGGATGTAGAGTTGATAAAAATGGATGTAGAGTGGACAAAATGGATGTAGAGTGGATAAAATGGATGTAGAGTTGATAAAAATGGATGTAGAGTTAATAAAAATGGATGTAGAGTGGACAAAATAGATGTAGAGTGGATAAAATGGATGTAGAGTTGATAAAAATGGATGTAGAGTGGACAAAATAGATGTAGAGTGGATAAAAATGGATGTAGAGTGGTATAAAATGGATGTAGAGTGGATAAAAATGGATGTAGAGTGGATAAAAATGGATGTAGAGAGGATAAAATGGATGTAGAGTGGATAAAATTGATGTAGAGTGGGTAAAATAGATGTAGAGTGGATAAAATGGATGTAGAGTTGATAAAAATGGATGTAGAGTGGACAAAATGGATGTAGAGTGGATAAAGTGGATGTAGAGTTGATAAAAATGGATGTAGAGTGGACAAAATGGATGTAGAGTGGATAAAAATGGATGTAGAGAGGATAAAATTGATGTAGAGCGGATAAAATGGATGTAGAGTGGATAAAATGGATGTGGAGTGGATAACAATGGATGTAGAGTGGATAAAATGGATGTAGAGTTGATAAAAATGGATGTAGAGTTAATAAAAATGGATGTAGAGTGGACAAAATGGATGTAGAGTGGATAAAAATGGATGTAGAGTGGATAAAATGGATGTAGAGTTGATAACAATGGATGTAGAGTGGATAAAATGAATGTAGAGTAGATACAATGGATGTAGAGTGGATAAAATGGATGTAGAGTTGATAAAATGGATGTAAAGTGGATAAAATGGATGTAGAGTTAATAAAAATGGATGTTGAGTGGAAATAATGGATGTAGAGAGGATAAAATGGATGTAGAGTTGATAAAAATGGATGTAGAGTGGACAAAATGGATGTAGAGTGGATAAAGTGGATGTAGAGTTGATAAAAATGGATGTAGAGTGGACAAAATGGATGTAGAGTGGATAAAAATGGATGTAGAGAGGATAAAATTGATGTAGAGCGGATAAAATGGATGTAGAGTGGATAAAATGGATGTGGAGTGGATAACAATGGATGTAGAGTGGATAAAATGGATGTAGAGTTGATAAAAATGGATGTAGAGTTAATAAAAATGGATGTAGAGTGGACAAAATGGATGTAGAGTGGATAAAAATGGATGTAGAGTGGATAAAATGGATGTAGAGTTGATAACAATGGATGTAGAGTGGATAAAATGAATGTAGAGTAGATACAATGGATGTAGAGTGGATAAAATGGATGTAGAGTTGATAAAATGGATGTAAAGTGGATAAAATGGATGTAGAGTTAATAAAAATGGATGTTGAGTGGAAATAATGGATGTAGAGTGGATAAAATGGATGTAGAGTGGGTAAAATAGATGTAGAGTGGATAAAATGGATGTAGAGTTGATAAAAATGGATGTAGAGTGGACAAAATGGATGTAGAGTGGATAAAATGGATGTAGAGTTGATAAAAATGGATGTAGAGTTAATAAAAATGGATGTAGAGTGGACAAAATAGATGTAGAGTGGATAAAATGGATGTAGAGTTGATAAAAATGGATGTAGAGTGGACAAAATAGATGTAGAGTGGATAAAAATGGATGTAGAGTGGTATAAAATGGATGTAGAGTGGATAAAAATGGATGTAGAGTGGATAAAAATGGATGTAGAGAGGATAAAATGGATGTAGAGTGGATAAAATGGATGTAGAGTGGGTAAAATAGATGTAGAGTGGATAAAATGGATGTAGAGTTGATAAAAATGGATGTAGAGTGGACAAAATGGATGTAGAGTGGATAAAGTGGATGTAGAGTTGATAAAAATGGATGTAGAGTGGACAAAATGGATGTAGAGTGGATAAAAATGGATGTAGAGAGGATAAAATTGATGTAGAGCGGATAAAATGGATGTAGAGTGGATAAAATGGATGTGGAGTGGATAACAATGGATGTAGAGTGGATAAAATGGATGTAGAGTTGATAAAAATGGATGTAGAGTTAATAAAAATGGATGTAGAGTGGACAAAATGGATGTAGAGTGGATAACAATGGATGTAGAGTGGATAAAATGGATGTAGAGTTGATAGTTGATAACAATGGATGTAGAGTGGATAAAATGAATGTAGAGTAGATACAATGGATGTAGAGTGGATAAAATGGATGTAGAGTTGATAAAATGGATGTAAAGTGGATAAAATGGATGTAGAGTTAATAAAAATGGATGTTGAGTGGAAATAATGGACGTAGAGAGGATAAAATGGATGTAGAGTTGATAAAAATGGATGTAGAGTGGACAAAATGGATGTAGAGTGGATAAAGTGGATGTAGAGTTGATAAAAATGGATGTAGAGTGGACAAAATGGATGTAGAGTGGATAAAAATGGATGTAGAGAGGATAAAATTGATGTAGAGCGGATAAAATGGATGTAGAGTGGATAAAATGGATGTGGAGTGGATAACAATGGATGTAGAGTGGATAAAATGGATGTAGAGTTGATAAAAATGGATGTAGAGTTAATAAAAATGGATGTAGAGTGGACAAAATGGATGTAGAGTGGATAAAAATGGATGTAGAGTGGATAAAATGGATGTAGAGTTGATAACAATGGATGTAGAGTGGATAAAATGAATGTAGAGTAGATACAATGGATGTAGAGTGGATAAAATGGATGTAGAGTTGATAAAATGGATGTAAAGTGGATAAAATGGATGTAGAGTTAATAAAAATGGATGTTGAGTGGAAATAATGGACGTAGAGAGGATAAAATGGATGTAGAGTGGATAAAAATGGATGTAGAGTGGATAAAAATGGATGTAGAGAGGATAAAATGGATGTAGAGTGGATAAAAATGGATGTACAGTGGATAAAATGGATGTAGAGTGGATAAAATGGATGTAGAGTGGATAAAATGGATGTAGAGTGGGTAAAATAGATGTAGAGTGGATAAAATGGATGTAGAGTTGATAAAATGGATGTAAAGTGGATAACAATGGATGTAGAGTGGATAAAATGGATGTAGAGTTGATAAAAATGGATGTAGAGTTAATAAAAATGGATGTTGAGTGGAAATAATGGATGTAGAGAGGATAAAATGGATGTAGAGTGGATAAAATGTATGTAGAGTTCATAAAAATGGATGTAGAGTGGATAAAATTGATGTAGAGCGGATAAAATGGATGTAGAGTGGATAAAATGGATGTGGAGTGGATAACAATGGATGTAGAGTGGATAAAATGGATGTAGAGTTGATAAAAATGGATGTAGAGTGGATAAAATGGATGTAGAGTGGATAAAAATGGATGTAGAGAGGATAAAATTGATGTAGAGTGGATAAAATGGATGTAGAGTTGATAAAATGGATGTAAAGTGGATAACAATGGATGTAGAGTGGATAAAATGGATGTAGAGTTGATAAAAATGGATGTAGAGTTAATAAAAATGGATGTTGAGTGGAAATAATGGATGTAGAGAGGATAAAATGGATGTAGAGTGGATAAAATGTATGTAGAGTTCATAAAAATGGATGTAGAGTGGATAAAATTGATGTAGAGCGGATAAAATGGATGTAGAGTGGATAAAATGGATGTGGAGTGGATAACAATGGATGTAGAGTGGATAAAATGGATGTAGAGTTGATAAAAATGGATGTAGAGTTGATAAAATGGATGTAAAGTGGATAAAATGGATGTAGAGTTAATAAAAATGGATGTAGAGTGGACAAAATGGATGTAGAGTGGATAAAAATGGATGTAGAGAGGATAAAATTGATGTAGAGCGGATAAAATGGATGTAGAGTGGATAACAATGGATGTAGAGTGGATAAAATGGATGTAGAGTTGATAAAAATGGATGTAGAGTTAATAAAAATGGATGTTGAGTGGAAATAATGGATGTAGAGAGGATAAAATGGATGTAGAGTGGATAAAATATATGTAGAGTTCATAAAAATGGATGTAGAGTGGATAAAATTGATGTAGAGCGGATAAAATGGATGTAGAGTGGATAAAATGGATGTAGAGCGGATAAAATGGATGTAGAGTTGATAAAAATGGATGTAGAGTGGATAAAAATGGATGTAGAGTGGATAAAATGGATGTAGAGTGGATAAAACGGATGTAGAGTGGATAAAAAAGGATGTAGAGGGGATAAAATGGATGTAGAGTGGATAAAATTGATGTAGAGTGGATAAAATGGATGTAGAGTGGATAAAAATGGATGTAGAGTGGATAAAATGGATGTAGAGTGGGTAAAATAGATGTAGAGTGGATAAAATGGATGTAGAGTTGATAAAAATGGATGTAGAGTGGACAAAATGGATGTAGAGCGGATAAAATGGATGTAGAGTGGATAAAATAGATGTAGAGTGTATAAAATTGATGTAGAGTGGATAAAATTGATGTAGAGTGGATAAAATTGATGTAGAGTGGATAAAATGGATGTAGAGTGGATAAAAATGGATGTAGAGAGGATAAAATGGATGTAGAGTGGATAAAAATGGATGTAGAGTGGATAAAATGGATGTAGAGTGGATAAAATGGATGTAGAGTGGATAAAAATGGATGTAGAGGGGATAAAATGGATGTAGAGTGGATAAAATGGATGTAGAGTGGATGAAATGGATGTAGAGTTGATAAAAATGGATGTAGAGTGGATAAAATGAATGTAGAGTAGATAAAATGGATGTAGAGTGGATAAAATGGATGTAGAGTTGATAAAATGGATGTAAAGTGGATAAAATGGATGTAGAGTTAATAAAAATGGATGTAGAGTGGAAATAATGGATGTAGAGAGGATAAAATGGATGTAGAGTGGATAAAAATGGATGTAGAGTATATAAAATGGATGTAGAGTATATAAAATGGATGTAGAGTGGATAAAAATGGATGTAGAGTTGATAAAAATGGATGTAGAGTGGACAAAATAGATGTAGAGTGGATAAAAATGGATGTAGAGTGGTATAAAATGGATGTAGAGTGGATAAAAATGGATGTAGAGAGGATAAAATGGATGTAGAGTGGATAAAAATGGATGTAGAGTGGATAAAATGGATGTAGAGTGGATAAAATGGATGTAGAGTGGATAAAATGGATGTAGAGTGGGTAAAATAGATGTAGAGTGGATAAAATGGATGTAGAGTTGATAAAAATGGATGTAGAGTGGACAAAATGGATGTAGAGTGGATAAAATGGATGTAGAGTTGATAAAAATGGATGTAGAGTTAATAAAAATGGATGTAGAGTGGACAAAATAGATGTAGAGTTGATAAAAATGGATGTAGAGTGGACAAAATAGATGTAGAGTGGATAAAAATGGATGTAGAGTGGTATAAAATGGATGTAGAGTGGATAAAAATGGATGTAGAGTGGATAAAAATGGATGTAGAGAGGATAAAATGGATGTAGAGTGGATAAAATGGATGTAGAGTGGGTAAAATAGATGTAGAGTGGATAAAATGGATGTAGAGTTGATAAAAATGGATGTAGAGTGGACAAAATGGATGGAGAGTGGATAAAGTGGATGTAGAGTTGATAAAAATGGATGTAGAGTGGACAAAATGGATGTAGAGTGGATAAAAATGGATGTAGAGAGGATAAAATTGATGTAGAGCGGATAAAATGGATGTAGAGTGGATAAAATGGATGTGGAGTGGATAACAATGGATGTAGAGTGGATAAAATGGATGTAGAGTTGATAAAAATGGATGTAGAGTTAATAAAAATGGATGTAGAGTGGACAAAATGGATGTAGAGTGGATAAAAATGGATGTAGAGTGGATAAAATGGATCTAGAGTTGATAACAATGGATGTAGAGTGGATAAAATGAATGTAGAGTAGATACAATGGATGTAGAGTGGATAAAATGGATGTAGAGTTGATAAAATGGATGTAAAGTGGATAAAATGGATGTAGAGTTAATAAAAATGGATGTTGAGTGGAAATAATGGACGTAGAGAGGATAAAATGGATGTAGAGTGGATAAAAATGGATGTAGAGTGGATAAAAATGGATGTAGAGAGGATAAAATGGATGTAGAGTGGATAAAAATGGATGTAGAGTGGATAAAATGGATGTAGAGTGGATAAAATGGATGTAGAGTGGATAAAATGGATGTAGAGTGGGTAAAATAGATGTAGAGTGGATAAAATGGATGTAGAGTGGATAAAAAAGGATGTAGAGGGGATAAAATGGATGTAGAGTGGATAACAATGGATGTAGAGTGGATAAAATAAATGTAGAGTAGATACAATGGATGTAGAGTGGATAAAATGGATGTAGAGTTAATAAAAATGGATGTTGAGTGGAAATAATGGATCTAGAGAGGATAAAATGGATGTAGAGTGGATAAAATGTATGTAGAGTTCATAAAAATGGATGTAGAGTGGATAAAATTGATGTAGAGCGGATAAAATGGATGTAGAGTGGTATAAAATGGATGTAGAGTGGATAAAAATGGATGTAGAGTGGATAAAAATGGATGTAGAGTGGATAAAAATGGATGTAGAGTGGATAAAAATGGATGTAGAGTTAATAAAAATGGATGTAGAGTGGACAAAATAGATGTAGAGTGGATAAAAATGGATGTAGAGTGGTATAAAATGGATGTAGAGTGGATAAAAATGGATGTAGAGTGGATAAAAATGGATGTAGAGAGGATAAAATGGATGTAGAGTGGATAAAATGGATGTAGAGTTGATAAAAATGGATGTAGAGTGGACAAAATGGATGTAGAGTGGATAAAGTGGATGTAGAGTTGATAAAAATGGATGTAGAGTGGACAAAATGGATGTAGAGTGGATAAAAATGGATGTAGAGAGGATAAAATTGATGTAGAGCGGATAAAATGGATGTAGAGTGGATAAAATGGATGTGGAGTGGATAACAATGGATGTAGAGTGGATAAAATGGATGTAGAGTATATAAAATGGATGTAGAGTGGATAAAAATGGATGTAGAGTGGATAAAATGGATGTAGAGTGGATAAAAATAGATTTAGAGAAATAGATGTGGATAAAAATGGATGTAGAGTGGATAAAATTGATGTAGAGCGGATAAAATGGATGTAGAGTGGATAAAATGGATGTGGAGTGGATAACAATGGATGTAGAGTGGATAAAATGGATGTAGAGTTGATAAAAATGGATGTAGAGTTAATAAAAATGGATGTAGAGTGGACAAAATGGATGTAGAGTGGATAAAAATGGATGTAGAGTGGATAAAATGGATGTAGAGTTGATAACAATGGATGTAGAGTGGATAAAATGAATGTAGAGTAGATACAATGGATGTAGAGTGGATAAAATGGATGTAGAGTTGATAAAATGGATGTAAAGTGGATAAAATGGATGTAGAGTTAATAAAAATGGATGTTGAGTGGAAATAATGGACGTAGAGAGGATAAAATGGATGTAGAGTGGATAAAAATGGATGTAGAGTGGATAAAAATGGATGTAGAGAGGATAAAATGGATGTAGAGTGGATAAAAATGGATGTAGAGTGGATAAAATGGATGTAGAGTGGATAAAATGGATGTAGAGTGGATAAAATGGATGTAGAGTGGGTAAAATAGATGTAGAGTGGATAAAATGGATGTAGAGTGGATAAAAAAGGATGTAGAGGGGATAAAATGGATGTAGAGTGGATAACAATGGATGTAGAGTGGATAAAATAAATGTAGAGTAGATACAATGGATGTAGAGTGGATAAAATGGATGTAGAGTGGATAAAAATGGATGTAGAGTGGATAAAATGGATGTAGAGTTAATAAAAATGGATGTCGAGTGGAAATAATGGATCTAGAGAGGATAAAATTGATGTAGAGTGGATAAAATGTATGTAGAGTTCATAAAAATGGATGTAGAGTGGATAAAATTGATGTAGAGCGGATAAAATGGATGTAGAGTGGTATAAAATGGATGTAGAGTGGATAAAAATGGATGTAGAGTGGATAAAAATGGATGTAGAGTGGATAAAAATGGATGTAGAGTGGATAAAAATGGATGTAGAGTTAATAAAAATGGATGTAGAGTGGACAAAATAGATGTAGAGTGGATAAAAATGGATGTAGAGTGGTATAAAATGGATGTAGAGTGGATAAAAATGGATGTAGAGTGGATAAAAATGGATGTAGAGAGGATAAAATGGATGTAGAGTGGATAAAATGGATGTAGAGTTGATAAAAATGGATGTAGAGTGGACAAAATGGATGTAGAGTGGATAAAGTGGATGTAGAGTTGATAAAAATGGATGTAGAGTGGACAAAATGGATGTAGAGTGGATAAAAATGGATGTAGAGAGGATAAAATTGATGTAGAGCGGATAAAATGGATGTAGAGTGGATAAAATGGATGTGGAGTGGATAACAATGGATGTAGAGTGGATAAAATGGATGTAGAGTATATAAAATGGATGTAGAGTGGATAAAAATGGATGTAGAGTGGATAAAATGGATGTAGAGTGGATAAAAATAGATGTAGAGTGGATAAAATGGATGTAGAGTATATAAAATGGATGTAGAGTGGATAAAAATGGATGTAGAGTGGATAAAATGGATGTAGAGTGGATAAAAATAGATGTAGAGTGGATAAAATGGATGTAGAGTGGATAAAACGGATGTAGAGTGGATAAAAAAGGATGTAGAGGGGATAAAATGGATGCAGAGTGGATAAAATTGATGTAGAGCGGATAAAATGGATGTAGAGTTGATAAAAATGGATGTAGAGTGGATAAAATGGATGTAGAGTGGATAAAACGGATGTAGAGTGGATAAAAAAGGATGTAGAGGGGATAAAATGGATGTAGAGTGGATAAAATTGATGTAGAGTGGATAAAATGGATGTAGAGTGGATAAAAATGGATGTAGAGAGGATAAAATTGATGTAGAGCGGATAAAATGGATGTAGAGTGGATAAAATGGATGTGGAGTGGATAACAATGGATGTAGAGTGGATAAAATGGATGTAGAGTATATAAAATGGATGTAGAGTGGATAAAAATGGATGTAGAGTGGATAAAATGGATGTAGAGTTGATAAAAATGGATGTAGAGTGGATAAAATGGATGTAGAGTGGATAAAACGGATGTAGAGTGGATAAAAAAGGATGTAGAGGGGATAAAATGGATGTAGAGTGGATAAAATTGATGTAGAGTGGATAAAATGGATGTAGAGTGGATAAAAATGGATGTAGAGAGGATAAAATTGATGTAGAGCGGATAAAATGGATGTAGAGTGGATAAAATGGATGTGGAGTGGATAACAATGGATGTAGAGTGGATAAAATGGATGTAGAGTATATAAAATGGATGTAGAGTGGATAAAAATGGATGTAGAGTGGATAAAATGGATGTAGAGTGGATAAAAATAGATGTAGAGTGGATAAAATGGATGTAGAGTATATAAAATGGATGTAGAGTGGATAAAAACGGATGTAGAGTGGATAAAATGGATGTAGAGTGGATAAAAATAGATGTAGAGTGGATAAAATGGATGTAGAGTGGATAAAATGGATGTAGAGTGGATAAAAAAGGATGTAGAGGGGATAAAATGGATGCAGAGTGGATAAAATTGATGTAGAGCGGATAAAATGGATGTAGAGTGGGTAAAATAGATGTAGAGTGGATAAAATGGATGTAGAGTTGATAAAAATGGATGTAGAGTGGATAAAAATGGATGTAGAGTGGATAAAATGGATGTAGAGTGGGTAAAATAGATGTAGAGTGGATAAAATGGATGTAGAGTTGATAAAAATGGATGTAGAGTGGATAAAATGGATGTAGAGTGGATAAAACGGATGTAGAGTGGATAAAAAAGGATGTAGAGGGGATAAAATGGATGTAGAGTGGATAAAATTGATGTAGAGTGGATAAAATGGATGTAGAGTGGATAAAAATGGATGTAGAGAGGATAAAATTGATGTAGAGCGGATAAAATGGATGTAGAGTGGATAAAATGGATGTGGAGTGGATAACAATGGATGTAGAGTGGATAAAATGGATGTAGAGTATATAAAATGGATGTAGAGTGGATAAAAATGGATGTAGAGTGGATAAAATGGATGTAGAGTGGATAAAAATAGATGTAGAGTGGATAAAATGGATGTAGAGTATATAAAATGGATGTAGAGTGGATAAAAATGGATGTAGAGTGGATAAAATGGATGTAGAGTGGATAAAAATAGATGTAGAGTGGATAAAATGGATGTAGAGTGGATAAAACGGATGTAGAGTGGATAAAAAAGGATGTAGAGGGGATAAAATGGATGCAGAGTGGATAAAATTGATGTAGAGCGGATAAAATGGATGTAGAGTGGATAAAATGGATGTAGAGTGGATAAAATGGATGAAGAGTGGATAAAACGGATGTAGAGTGGATAAAAAAGGATGTAGAGGGGATAAAATGGATGTAGAGTGGATAAAATTGATGTAGAGTGGATAAAATGGATGTAGAGTGGATAAAAATGGATGTAGAGTGGATAAAATGGATGTAGAGTGGGTAAAATAGATGTAGAGTGGATAAAATGGATGTAGAGTTGATAAAAATGGATGTAGAGTGGACAAAATGGATGTAGAGCGGATAAAATGGATGTAGAGTGGATAAAATGGATGTAGAGTGGATAAAATTGATGTAGAGTGGATAAAATTGATGTAGAGTGGATAAAATGGATGTAGAGTGGATAAAATGGATGTAGAGTGGGTAAAATAGATGTAGAGTGGATAAAATGGATGTAGAGTTGATAAAAATGGATGTAGAGTGGACAAAATGGATGTAGAGCGGATAAAATGGATGTAGAGTGGATAAAATGGATGTAGAGTGGATAAAATTGATGTAGAGTGGATAAAATTGATGTAGAGTGGATAAAATTGATGTAGAGTGGATAAAATGGATGTAGAGTGGATAAAAATGGATGTAGAGAGGATAAAATGGATGTAGAGTGGACAAAATAGATGTAGAGTGGATAAAAATGGATGTAGAGTGGTATAAAATGGATGTAGAGTGGATAAAAATGGATGTAGAGTGGATAAAAATGGATGTAGAGAGGATAAAATGGATGTAGAGTGGATAAAAATGGATGTAGAGTGGATAAAATGGATGTAGAGTGGATAAAATGGATGTAGAGTGGATAAAATGGATGTAGAGTGGGTAAAATAGATGTAGAGTGGATAAAATGGATGTAGAGTGGATAAAAAAGGATGTAGAGGGGATAAAATGGATGTAGAGTGGATAACAATGGATGTAGAGTGGATAAAATAAATGTAGAGTAGATACAATGGATGTAGAGTGGATAAAATGGATGTAGAGTTGATAAAATGGATGTAAAGTGGATAAAATGGATGTAGAGTTAATAAAAATGGATGTTGAGTGGAAATAATGGATCTAGAGAGGATAAAATGGATGTAGAGTGGATAAAATGTATGTAGAGTTCATAAAAATGGATGTAGAGTGGATAAAATTGATGTAGAGCGGATAAAATGGATGTAGAGTGGTATAAAATGGATGTAGAGTGGATAAAAATGGATGTAGAGTGGATAAAAATGGATGTAGAGTGGATAAAAATGGATGTAGAGTGGATAAAAATGGATGTAGAGTTAATAAAAATGGATGTAGAGTGGACAAAATAGATGTAGAGTGGATAAAAATGGATGTAGTGTGGTATAAAATGGATGTAGAGTGGATAAAAATGGATGTAGAGTGGATAAAAATGGATGTAGAGAGGATAAAATGGATGTAGAGTGGATAAAATGGATGTAGAGTTGATAAAAATGGATGTAGAGTGGACAAAATGGATGTAGAGTGGATAAAGTGGATGTAGAGTTGATAAAAATGGATGTAGAGTGGACAAAATGGATGTAGAGTGGATAAAAATGGATGTAGAGTGGATAAAATTGATGTAGAGCGGATAAAATGGATGTAGAGTGGATAAAATGGATGTGGAGTGGATAACAATGGATGTAGAGTGGATAAAATGGATGTAGAGTATATAAAATGGATGTAGAGTGGATAAAAATGGATGTAGAGTGGATAAAATGGATGTAGAGTGGATAAAAATAGATGTAGAGTGGATAAAATGGATGTAGAGTATATAAAATGGATGTAGAGTGGATAAAAATGGATGTAGAGTGGATAAAATGGATGTAGAGTGGATAAAAATAGATGTAGAGTGGATAAAATGGATGTAGAGTGGATAAAACGGATGTAGAGTGGATAAAAAAGGATGTAGAGGGGATAAAATGGATGCAGAGTGGATAAAATTGATGTAGAGCGGATAAAATGGATGTAGAGTGGATAAAATGGATGTAGAGTGGATAAAATGGATGTAGAGTGGATAAAACGGATGTAGAGTGGATAAAAAAGGATGTAGAGGGGATAAAATGGATGTAGAGTGGATAAAATTGATGTAGAGTGGATAAAATGGATGTAGAGTGGATAAAAATGGATGTAGAGAGGATAAAATTGATGTAGAGCGGATAAAATGGATGTAGAGTGGATAAAATGGATGTGGAGTGGATAACAATGGATGTAGAGTGGATATAATGGATGTAGAGTATATAAAATGGATGTAGAGTGGATAAAAATGGATGTAGAGTGGATAAAATGGATGTAGAGTGGATAAAAATAGATGTAGAGTGGATAAAATGGATGTAGAGTATATAAAATGGATGTAGAGTGGATAAAAATGGATGTAGAGTGGATAAAATGGATGTAGAGTGGATAAAAATAGATGTAGAGTGGATAAAATGGATGTAGAGTGGATAAAACGGATGTAGAGTGGATAAAATGGATGTAGAGTGGATAAAATGGATGTAGAGTGGGTAAAATAGATGTAGAGTGGATAAAATGGATGTAGAGTGGATAAAAAAGGATGTAGAGGGGATAAAATGGATGTAGAGTGGATAACAATGGATGTAGAGTGGATAAAATAAATGTAGAGTAGATACAATGGATGTAGAGTGGATAAAATGGATGTAGAGTTGATAAAATGGATGTAAAGTGGATAAAATGGATGTAGAGTTAATAAAAATGGATGTTGAGTGGAAATAATGGATCTAGAGAGGATAAAATGGATGTAGAGTGGATAAAATGTATGTAGAGTTCATAAAAATGGATGTAGAGTGGATAAAATTGATGTAGAGTGGATAAAATGGATGTAGATTGGTATAAAATGGATGTAGAGTGGATAAAAATGGATGTAGAGTGGATAAAAATGGATGTAGAGTGGATAAAAATGGATGTAGAGTGGATAAAAATGGATGTAGAGTTAATAAAAATGGATGTAGAGTGGACAAAATAGATGTAGAGTGGATAAAAATGGATGTAGAGTGGTATAAAATGGATGTAGAGTGGATAAAAATGGATGTAGAGTGGATAAAAATGGATGTAGAGAGGATAAAATGGATGTAGAGTGGATAAAATGGATGTAGAGTTGATAAAAATGGATGTAGAGTGGACAAAATGGATGTAGAGTGGATAAAGTGGATGTAGAGTTGATAAAAATGGATGTAGAGTGGACAAAATGGATGTAGAGTGGATAAAAATGGATGTAGAGAGGATAAAATTGATGTAGAGCGGATAAAATGGATGTAGAGTGGATAAAATGGATGTGGAGTGGATAACAATGGATGTAGAGTGGATAAAATGGATGTAGAGTATATAAAATGGATGTAGAGTGGATAAAAATGGATGTAGAGTGGATAAAATGGATGTAGAGTGGATAAAAATAGATGTAGAGTGGATAAAAATGGATGTAGAGAGGATAAAATTGATGTAGAGTGGATAAAAATGGATGTAGAGTGGATAAAATGGATGTAGAGTGGATAAAAATAGATGTAGAGTGGATAAAATGGATGTAGAGTGGATAAAACGGATGTAGAGTGGATAAAAAAGGATGTAGAGGGGATAAAATGGATGCAGAGTGGATAAAATTGATGTAGAGCGGATAAAATGGATGTAGAGTTGATAAAAATGGATGTAGAGTGGATAAAATGGATGTAGAGTGGATAAAACGGATGTAGAGTGGATAAAAAAGGATGTAGAGGGGATAAAATGGATGTAGAGTGGATAAAATTGATGTAGAGTGGATAAAATGGATGTAGAGTGGATAAAAATGGATGTAGAGAGGATAAAATTGATGTAGAGCGGATAAAATGGATGTAGAGTGGATAAAATGGATGTGGAGTGGATAACAATGGATGTAGAGTGGATAAAATGGATGTAGAGTATATAAAATGGATGTAGAGTGGATAAAAATGGATGTAGAGTGGATAAAATGGATGTAGAGTTGATAAAAATGGATGTAGAGTGGATAAAATGGATGTAGAGTGGATAAAACGGATGTAGAGTGGATAAAAAAGGATGTAGAGGGGATAAAATGGATGTAGAGTGGATAAAATTGATGTAGAGTGGATAAAATGGATGGAGAGTGGATAAAAATGGATGTGGAGTGGATAACAATGGATGTAGAGTGGATAAAATGGATGTAGAGTATATAAAATGGATGTAGAGTGGATAAAAATGGATGTAGAGTGGATAAAATGGATGTAGAGTGGATAAAAATAGATGTAGAGTGGATAAAATGGATGTAGAGTATATAAAATGGATGTAGAGTGGATAAAAATGGATGTAGAGTGGATAAAATGGATGTAGAGTGGATAAAAATAGATGTAGAGTGGATAAAATGGATGTAGAGTGGATAAAACGGATGTAGAGTGGATAAAAATGGATGTAGAGTGGTATAAAATGGATGTAGAGTGGATAAAAATGGATGTAGAGTGGATAAAAATGGATGTAGAGAGGATAAAATGGATGTAGAGTGGATAAAAATGGATGTAGAGTGGATAAAATGGATGTAGAGTGGATAAAATGGATGTAGAGTGGATAAAATGGATGTAGAGTGGGTAAAATAGATGTAGAGTGGATAAAATGGATGTAGAGTGGATAAAAAAGGATGTAGAGGGGATAAAATGGATGTAGAGTGGATAACAATGGATGTAGAGTGGATAAAATAAATGTAGAGTAGATACAATGGATGTAGAGTGGATAAAATGGATGTAGAGTTGATAAAATGGATGTAAAGTGGATAAAATGGATGTAGAGTTAATAAAAATGGATGTTGAGTGGAAATAATGGATCTAGAGAGGATAAAATGGATGTAGAGTGGATAAAATGTATGTAGAGTTCATAAAAATGGATGTAGAGTGGATAAAATTGATGTAGAGCGGATAAAATGGATGTAGAGTGGTATAAAATGGATGTAGAGTGGATAAAAATGGATGTAGAGTGGATAAAAATGGATGTAGAGTGGATAAAAATGGATGTAGAGTGGATAAAAATGGATGTAGAGTTAATAAAAATGGATGTAGAGTGGACAAAATAGATGTAGAGTGGATAAAAATGGATGTAGTGTGGTATAAAATGGATGTAGAGTGGATAAAAATGGATGTAGAGTGGATAAAAATGGATGTAGAGAGGATAAAATGGATGTAGAGTGGATAAAATGGATGTAGAGTTGATAAAAATGGATGTAGAGTGGACAAAATGGATGTAGAGTGGATAAAGTGGATGTAGAGTTGATAAAAATGGATGTAGAGTGGACAAAATGGATGTAGAGTGGATAAAAATGGATGTAGAGAGGATAAAATTGATGTAGAGCGGATAAAATGGATGTAGAGTGGATAAAATGGATGTGGAGTGGATAACAATGGATGTAGAGTGGATAAAATGGATGTAGAGTATATAAAATGGATGTAGAGTGGATAAAAATGGATGTAGAGTGGATAAAATGGATGTAGAGTGGATAAAAATAGATGTAGAGTGGATAAAATGGATGTAGAGTATATAAAATGGATGTAGTGTGGATAAAAATGGATGTAGAGTGGATAAAATGGATGTAGAGTGGATAAAAATAGATGTAGAGTGGATAAAATGGATGTAGAGTGGATAAAACGGATGTAGAGTGGATAAAAAAGGATGTAGAGGGGATAAAATGGATGCAGAGTGGATAAAATTGATGTAGAGCGGATAAAATGGATGTAGAGTGGATAAAATGGATGTAGAGTGGATAAAATGGATGTAGAGTGGATAAAACGGATGTAGAGTGGATAAAAAAGGATGTAGAGGGGATAAAATGGATGTAGAGTGGATAAAATTGATGTAGAGTGGGTAAAATGGATGTAGAGTGGATAAAAATGGATGTAGAGAGGATAAAATTGATGTAGAGCGGATAAAATGGATGTAGAGTGGATAAAATGGATGTGGAGTGGATAACAATGGATGTAGAGTGGATATAATGGATGTAGAGTATATAAAATGGATGTAGAGTGGATAAAAATGGATGTAGAGTGGATAAAATGGATGTAGAGTGGATAAAAATAGATGTAGAGTGGATAAAATGGATGTAGAGTGGATAAAAATGGATGTAGAGTATATAAAATGGATGTAGAGTATATAAAATGGATGTAGAGTGGATAAAAATGGATGTAGAGTTGATAAAAATGGATGTAGAGTGGACAAAATAGATGTAGAGTGGATAAAAATGGATGTAGAGTGGTATAAAATGGATGTAGAGTGGATAAAAATGGATGTAGAGTGGATAAAAATGGATGTAGAGAGGATAAAATGGATGTAGAGTGGATAAAAATCGATGTAGAGTGGATAAAATGGATTTAGAGTGGATAAAATGGATGTAGAGTGGATAAAATGGATGTAGAGTGGGTAAAATAGATGTAGAGTGGATAAAATGGATGTAGAGTTGATAAAAATGGATGTAGAGTGGACAAAATGGATGTAGAGTGGATAAAATGGATGTAGAGTTGATAAAAATGGATGTAGAGTTAATAAAAATGGATGTAGAGTGGACAAAATAGATGTAGAGTGGATAAAATGGATGTAGAGTTGATAAAAATGGATGTAGAGTGGACAAAATAGATGTAGAGTGGATAAAAATGGATGTAGAGTGGTATAAAATGGATGTAGAGTGGATAAAAATGGATGTAGAGTGGATAAAAATGGATGTAGAGTGGATAAAATGGATGTAGAGTGGATAAAATGGATGTAGAGTGGGTAAAATAGATGTAGAGTGGATAAAATGGATGAAGAGTTGATAAAAATGGATGTAGAGTGGACAAAATGGATGTAGAGTGGATAAAGTGGATGTAGAGTTGATAAAAATGGATGTAGAGTGGACAAAATGGATGTAGAGTGGATAAAAATGGATGTAGAGAGGATAAAATTGATGTAGAGCGGATAAAATGGATGTAGAGTGGATAAAATGGATGTGGAGTGGATAACAATGGATGTAGAGTGCATAAAATGGATGTAGAGTTGATAAAAATGGATGTAGAGTTAATAAAAATGGATGTTGAGTGGAAATAATGGATGTAGAGAGGATAAAATGGATGTAGAGTGGATAAAATGTATGTAGAGTTCATAAAAATGGATGTAGAGTGGATAAAATGGATGTAGAGTGGATAAAATGGATGTAGAGTGGATAAAATGGATGTGGAGTGGATAACAATGGATGTAGAGTGGATAAAAATGGATGTAGAGTTAATAAAAATGGATGTAGAGTGGACAAAATAGATGTAGAGTGGATAAAAATGGATGTAGAGTGGTATAAAATGGATGTAGAGTGGATAAAAATGGATGTAGAGTGGATAAAAATGGATGTAGAGAGGATAAAATGGATGTAGAGTGGATAAAAATGGATGTAGAGTGGATAAAATGGATGTAGAGTGGATAAAATGGATGTAGAGTGGATAAAATAGATGTAGAGTGGGTAAAATAGATGTAGAGTGGATAAAATGGATGTAGAGTGGATAAAAAAGGATGTAGAGGGGATAAAATGGATGTAGAGTGGATAACAATGGATGTAGAGTGGATAAAATGAATGTAGAGTAGATACAATGGATGTAGAGTGGATAAAATGGATGTAGAGTTGATAAAATGGATGTAAAGTGGATAAAATGGATGTAGAGTGGATAAAATGGATGTGGAGTGGATAACAATGGATGTAGAGTGGATAAAATGGATGTAGAGTTGATAAAAATGGATGTAGAGTTAATAAAAATGGATGTTGAGTGGAAATAATGGATGTAGAGAGGATAAAATGGATGTAGAGTGGATAAAATGTATGTAGAGTTCATAAAAATGGATGTAGAGTGGATAAAATTGATGTAGAGCGGATAAAATGGATGTAGAGTGGATAAAATGGATGTGGAGTGGATAACAATGGATGTAGAGTGGATAAAAATGGATGTAGAGTGGATAAAAATGGATGTAGAGAGGATAAAATGGATGTAGAGTGGATAAAAATGGATGTAGAGTGGATAAAATGGATGTAGAGTGGATAAAATGGATGTAGAGTGGATAAAATGGATGTAGAGTGGGTAAAATAGATGTAGAGTGGATAAAATGGATGTAGAGTGGATAAAAAAGGATGTAGAGGGGATAAAATGGATGTAGAGTGGATAACAATGGATGTAGAGTGGATAAAATGAATGTAGAGTAGATACAATGGATGTAGAGTGGATAAAATGGATGTGGAGTGGATAACAATGGATGTAGAGTGGATAAAATGGATGTAGAGTTGATAAAAATGGATGTAGAGTTAATAAAAATGGATGTTGAGTGGAAATAATGGATGTAGAGTGGATAAAATGGATGTAGAGTGGATAAAATGTATGTAGAGTTCATAAAAATGGATGTAGAGTGGATAAAATTGATGTAGAGCGGATAAAATGGATGTAGAGTGGATAAAATGGATGTGGAGTGGATAACAATGGATGTAGAGTGGATAAAAATGGATGTAGAGTTAATAAAAATGGATGTAGAGTGGACAAAATAGATGTAGAGTGGATAAAAATGGATGTAGAGTGGTATAAAATGGATGTAGAGTGGATAAAAATGGATGTAGAGTGGATAAAAATGGATGTAGAGAGGATAAAATGGATGTAGAGTGGATAAAAATGGATGTAGAGTGGATAAAATGGATGTAGAGTGGATAAAATGGATGTAGAGTGGATAAAATGGATGTAGAGTGGGTAAAATAGATGTAGAGTGGATAAAATGGATGTAGAGTGGATAAAAAAGGATGTAGAGGGGATAAAATGGATGTAGAGTGGATAACAATGGATGTAGAGTGGATAAAATGAATGTAGAGTAGATACAATGGATGTAGAGTGGATAAAATGGATGTAGAGTGGATAAAATGGATGTGGAGTGGATAACAATGGATGTAGAGTTAATAAAAATGGATGTAGAGTGGAAATAATGGATGTAGAGAGGATAAAATGGATGTAGAGTGGATAAAATGTATGTAGAGTTCATAAAAATGGATGTAGAGTGGATAAAATTGATGTAGAGCGGATAAAATGGATGTAGAGTGGTATAAAATGGATGTAGAGTGGATAAAAATGGATGTAGAGTGGATAAAAATGGATGTAGAGTGGATAAAAATGGATGTAGAGTGGATAAAAATGGATGTAGAGTTAATAAAAATGGATGTAGAGTGGACAAAATAGATGTAGAGTGGATAAAAATGGATGTAGAGTGGTATAAAATGGATGTAGAGTGGATAAAAATGGATGTAGAGTGGATAAAAATGGATGTAGAGAGGATAAAATGGATGTAGAGTGGATAAAAATGGATGTAGAGTGGATAAAAACGATGTAGAGTGGATAACAATGGATGTAGAGTGGATAAAATGAATGTAGAGTAGATACAATGGATGTAGAGTGGATAAAATGGATGTAGAGTTGATAAAATGGATGTAAAGTGGATAAAATGGATGTAGAGTTAATAAAAATGGATGTTGAGTGGAAATAATGGATGTAGAGAGGATAAAATGGATGTAGAGTGGATAAAATGTATGTAGAGTTCATAAAAATGGATGTAGAGTGGATAAAATTGATGTAGAGCGGATAAAATGGATGTAGAGTGGATAAAATGGATGTGGAGTGGATAACAATGGATGTAGAGTGGATAAAATGGATGTAGAGTTGATAAAAATGGATGTAGAGTAGTTAAAAATGGATGTAGAGTGGATAAAATGGATGTAGAGTGGATAAAACGGATGTAGAGTGGATAAAAAAGGATGTAGAGGGGATAAAATGGATGTAGAGTGGATAAAATTGATGTAGAGTGGATAAAATGGATGTAGAGTGGATAAAAATGGATGTAGAGTGGATAAAATGGATGTAGAGTGGGTAAAATAGATGTACAGTGGATAAAATGGATGTAGAGTTGATAAAAATGGATGTAGAGAGGATAAAATGGATGTAGAGCGGATAAAATGGATGTAGAGTGGATAAAATGGATGTAGAGAGGATAAAATTGATGTAGAGTGGATAAAATTGATGTAGAGAGGATAAAATGGATGTAGAGTGGATAAAAATGGATGTAGAGTGGATAAAATGGATGTAGAGTGGATAAAATGGATGTAGAGTGGATGAAATGGATGTAGAGTTGATAAAAATGGATGTAGAGTGGATAAAATGAATGTAGAGTAGATAAAATGGATGTGGAGTGGATAACAATGGATGTAGAGTGGATAAAATGGATGTAGAGTTGATAAAAATGGATGTAGAGTTAATAAAAATGGATGTTGAGTGGAAATAATGGATGTAGAGAGGATAAAATGGATGTAGAGTGGATAAAATGTATGTAGAGTTCATAAAAATGGATGTAGAGTGGATAAAATTGATGTAGAGCGGATAAAATGGATGTAGAGTGGATAAAATGGATTTAGAGTGGATAAAATGGATGTAGAGTTGATAAAAATGGATGTAGAGTGGATAAAAATGGATGTAGAGTGGATAAAATGGATGTAGAGTGGATAAAACGGATGTAGAGTGGATAAAAAAGGATGTAGAGGGGATAAAATGGATGTAGAGTGGATAAAATTGATGTAGAGTGGATAAAATGGATGTAGAGTGGATAAAAATGGATGTAGAGTGGATAAAATGGATGTAGAGTGGGTAAAATAGATGTAGAGTGGATAAAATGGATGTAGAGTTGATAAAAATGGATGTAGAGTGGACAAAATGGATGTAGAGCGGATAAAATGGATGTAGAGTGGATAAAATGGATGTAGAGTGGATAAAATTGATGTAGAGTGGATAAAATTGATGTAGAGTGGATAAAATAGATGTAGAGTGGATAAAAATGGATGTAGAGAGGATAAAATGGATGTAGAGTGGATAAAAATGGATGTAGAGTGGATAAAATGGATGTAGAGTGGATAAAATGGATGTAGAGTGGATGAAATGGATGTAGAGTTGATAAAAATGGATGTAGAGTGGATAAAATGAATGTAGAGTAGATAAAATGGATGTAGAGTGGATAAAATGGATGTAGAGTTGATAAAATGGATGTAAAGTGGATAAAATGGATGTAGAGTTAATAAAAATGGATGTAGAGTGGAAATAATGGATGTAGAGAGGATAAAATGGATGTAGAGCGGATAAAATGGATGTAGAGTGGATAAAAATGGATGTAGAGTATATAAAATGGATGTGGAGTGGATAACAATGGATGTAGAGTGGATAAAATGGATGTAGAGTGGACAAAAAAGATGTAGAGTGGATAAAAATGGATGTAGAGTGGTATAAAATGGATGTAGAGTGGATAAAAATGGATGTAGAGTGGATAAAAATGGATGTAGAGAGGATAAAATGGATGTAGAGTGGATAAAAATGGATGTAGAGTGGATAAAATGGATGTAGAGTGGATAAAATGGATGTAGAGTGGATTAAATGGATGTAGAGTGGGTAAAATAGATGTAGAGTGGATAAAATGGATGTAGAGTTGATAAAAATGGATGTAGAGTGGACAAAATGGATGTAGAGTGGATAAAATGGATGTAGAGTTGATAAAAATGGATGTAGAGTTAATAAAAATGGATGTAGAGTGGACAAAATAGATGTAGAGTGGATAAAATGGATGTAGAGTTGATAAAAATGGATGTAGAGTGGACAAAATAGATGTAGAGTGGATAAAAATGGATGTAGAGTGGTATAAAATGGATGTAGAGTGGATAAAAATGGATGTAGAGTGGATAAAAATGGATGTAGAGAGGATAAAATGGATGTAGAGTGGATAAAATGGATGTAGAGTGGGTAAAATAGATGTAGAGTGGATAAAATGGATGTAGAGTTGATAAAAATGGATGTAGAGTGGACAAAATGGATGTAGAGTGGATAAAGTGGATGTAGAGTTGATAAAAATGGATGTAGAGTGGACAAAATGGATGTAGAGTGGATAAAAATGGATGTAGAGAGGATAAAATTGATGTAGAGCGGATAAAATGGATGTAGAGTGGATAAAATGGATGTGGAGTGGATAACAATGGATGTAGAGTGGATAAAATGGATGTAGAGTTGATAAAAATGGATGTAGAGTTAATAAAAATGGATGTAGAGTGGACAAAATGGATGTAGAGTGGATAAAAATGGATGTAGAGTGGATAAAATGGATGTAGAGTTGATAACAATGGATGTAGAGTGGATAAAATGAATGTAGAGTAGATACAATGGATGTAGAGTGGATAAAATGGATGTAGAGTTGATAAAATGGATGTAAAGTGGATAAAATGGATGTAGAGTTAATAAAAATGGATGTTGAGTGGAAATAATGGATGTAGAGAGGATAAAATGGATGTAGAGTGGATAAAATGTATGTAGAGTTCATAAAAATGGATGTAGAGTGGATAAAATTGATGTAGAGCGGATAAAATGGATGTAGAGTGGATAAAATGGATGTGGAGTGGATAACAATGGATGTAGAGTGGATAAAATGGATGTAGAGTTGATAAAACGGATGTAGAGTGGATAAAAAAGGATGTAGAGGGGATAAAATGGATGTAGAGTGGATAAAATTGATGTAGAGCGGATAAAATGGATGTAGAGTGGCTAAAATGGATGTGGAGTGGATAACAATGGATGTAGAGTGGATAAAATGGATGTAGAGTTGATAAAAATGGATGTAGAGTTAATAAAAATGGATGTAGAGTGGACAAAATAGATGTAGAATGGATAAAATGGATGTAGAGTTGATAAAAATGGATGTAGAGTGGACAAAATAGATGTAGAGTGGATAAAAATGGATGTAGAGTGGTATAAAATGGATGTAGAGTGGATAAAAATGGATGTAGAGTGGATAAAAATGGATGTAGAGAGGATAAAATGGATGTAGAGTGGATAAAAATGGATGTAGAGTGGATAAAATGGATGTAGAGTGGATAAAATGGATGTAGAGTGGATAAAATGGATGTAGAGTGGGTAAAATAGATGTAGAGTGGATAAAATGGATGTAGAGTGGATAAAAAAGGATGTAGAGGGGATAAAATGGATGTAGAGTGGATAACAATGGATGTAGAGTAGATAAAATGAATGTAGAGTAGATACAATGGATGTAGAGTGGATAAAATGGATGTAGAGTTGATAAAATGGATGTAAAGTGGATAAAATGGATGTAGAGTTAATAAAAATGGATGTTGAGTGGAAATAATGGATGTAGAGAGGATAAAATGGATGTAGAGTGGATAAAATGTATGTAGAGTTCATAAAAATGGATGTAGAGTGGATAAAATTGATGTAGAGCGGATAAAATGGATGTAGAGTGGTATAAAATGGATGTAGAGTGGATAAAAATGGATGTAGAGTGGATAAAAATGGATGTAGAGTGGATAAAAATGGATGTAGAGTGGATAAAAATGGATGTAGAGTGGATAAAAATGGATGTAGAGTTAATAAAAATGGATGTAGAGTGGACAAAATAGATGTAGAGTGGATAAAAATGGATGTAGAGTGGTATAAAATGGATGTAGAGTGGATAAAAATGGATGTAGAGTGGATAAAAATGGATGTAGAGAGGATAAAATGGATGTAGAGTGGATAAAAATGGATGTAGAGTGGATAAAAACGATGTAGAGTGGATAACAATGGATGTAGAGAGGATAAAATGAATGTAGAGTAGATACAATGGATGTAGAGTGGATAAAATGGATGTAGAGTTGATAAAATGGATGTAAAGTGGATAAAATGGATGTAGAGTGGGTAAAATAGATGTAGAGTGGATAAAATGGATGTAGAGTTGATAAAAATGGATGTAGAGTGGACAAAATGGATGTAGAGCGGATAAAATGGATGTAGAGTGGATAAAATGGATGTAGAGAGGATAAAATTGATGTAGAGTGGATAAAGTTGATGTAGAGAGGATAAAATGGATGTAGAGTGTATAAAAATGGATGTAGAGTGGATAAAATGGATGTAGAGTGGATGAAATGGATGTAGAGTTGATAAAAATGGATGTAGAGTGGATAAAATGAATGTAGAGTAGATAAAATGGATGTGGAGTGGATAACAATGGATGTAGAGTGGATAAAATGGATGTAGAGTTGATAAAAATGGATGTAGAGTTAATAAAAATGGATGTTGAGTGGAAATAATGGATGTAGAGAGGATAAAATGGATGTAGAGTGGATAAAATGTATGTAGAGTTCATAAAAATGGATGTAGAGTGGATAAAATTGATGTAGAGCGGATAAAATGGATGTAGAGTTGATAAAAATGGATGTAGAGTTAATAAAAATGGATGTAGAGTGGACAAAATGGATGTAGAGTGGATAAAAATGGATGTAAAGTGGATAAAATGGATGTAGAGTTGATAACAATGGATGTAGAGTGGATAAAATGAATGTAGAGTAGATACAATGGATGTAGAGTGGATAAAATTGATGTAGAGTTGATAAAATGGATGTAAAGTGGATAAAATGGATGTAGAGTTAATAAAAATGGATGTTGAGTGGAAATAATGGATGTAGAGAGGATAAAATGGATGTAGAGTGGATAAAATGGATGTGGAGTGGATAACAATGGATGTAGAGTGGATAAAATGGATGTAGAGTTGATAAAAATGGATGTAGAGTGGATAAAATGGATGTAGAGTTGATAAAATGGATGTAAAGTGGATAGAATGGATGTAGAGTTAATAAAAATGGATGTAGAGTGGACAAAATGGATGTAGAGTGCATAAAAATGGATGTAGAGTGGTATAAAATGGATGTAGAGTGGATAAAAATGAATGTAGAGTGGATAAAAATGGATGTAGAGAGGATAAAATGGATGTAGAGTGGATAAAAATGGATGTAGAGTGGATTAAATGGATGTAGAGTGGATAAAATGGATGTAGAGTGGATAAAATGGATGTAGAGTGGGTAAAATAGATGTAGAGTGGATAAAATGGATGTAGAGTTGATAAAAATGGATGTAGAGTGGACAAAATGGATGTAGAGTGGATAAAGTGGATGTAGAGTTGATAAAAATGGATGTAGAGTGGACAAAATGGATGTAGAGAGGATAAAATTGATGTAGAGCGGATAAAATGGATGTAGAGCGGATAAAATGGATGTAGAGTGGATAAAATGGATGTAGAGTGGATAAAATTGATTTAGAGAGGATAAAATGGATGTAGAGTGGATAAAAATGGATGTAGAGTGGATAAAATGGATGTAGAGTGGATAAAATGGATGTAGAGTGGATGAAATGGATGTAGAGTTGATAAAAATGGATGTAGAGTGGATAAAATGAATGTAGAGTAGATAAAATGGATGTAGAGTGGATAAAATGGATGTAGAGTTGATAAAAAGGATGTAAAGTGGATAAAATGGATGTAGAGTGGAAATAATGGATGTAGAGAGGATAAAATGGATGTAGAGTGGATAAAATGGATGTAGAGTTCATAAAAATGGATGTAGAGTGGATAAAAATGGATGTAGATTGGATAAAATGGATGTAGATTGGATAAAATGGATGTAGAGTGGATAAAAATGGATGTAGAGTGGATAAAAATGGATGTAGAGTATATAAAATGGATGTAGAGTATATAAAATGGATGTAGAGTGGATAAAAATGGATGTAGAGTGGATAAAATGGATGTAGAGTGGATAAAAATAGATGTAGAGTGGATAAAATGGATGCAGAGTGGATAAAACGGATGTAGAGTGGATAAAAAAGGATGTAGAGGGGATAAAATGGATGTAGAGTGGATAAAATTGATGTAGAGCGGATAAAATGGACGTAGAGTGGATAAAATGGATGTAGAGTGGATAAAATGGATGTAGAGTGGATAAAACGGATGTAGAGTGGATAAAAAAGGATGTAGAGGGGATAAAATGGATGTAGAGTGGATAAAATTGATGTAGAGTGGATAAAATGGATGTAGAGTGGATAAAAATGGATGTAGAGTGGATAAAATAGATGTAGAGTGGGTAAAAATGGATGTAGAGTGGTATAAAATGGATGTAGAGTGGATAAAAATGGATGTAGAGTGGATAAAATGGATGTAGAGTTGATAAAAATGGATGTAGAGTGGATAAAATGGATGTAGAGTTGATAAAATGGATGTAAAGTGGATAAAATGGATGTAGAGTTAATAAAAATGGATGTAGAGTGGACAAAATGGATGTAGAGTGGATAGAAATGGATGTAGAGTTGATAAAAATGGATGTAGAGTGGACAAAATGGATGTAGAGCGGATAAAATGGATGTAGAGTGGATAAAATGGATGTAGAGTGGATAAAATTGATGTAGAGTGGATAAAATTGATGTAGAGAGGATAAAATGGATGTAGAGTGGATAAAAATGGATGTAGAGTGGATAAAATGGATGTAGAGTGGATAAAATGAATGTAGAGTTGATAAAATGGATGTAGAGTGGATAAAATGGATGTAGAGTTAATAAAAATGGATGTAGAGTGGAAATAATGGATGTAGAGAGGATAAAATGGATGTAGAGTGGATAAAATGGATGTAGAGTTCATAAAAATGGATGTAGAGTGGATAAAAATGGATGTAGATTGGATAAAATGGATGTAGAGTGGATAAAATGGATGTAGAGTTAATAAAAATGGATGTAGAGTGGACAAAATAGATGTAGAGTGGATAAAAATGGATGTAGAGTGGTATAAAATGGATGTAGAGTGGATAAAAATGGATGTAGAGTGGATAAAAATGGATGTAGAGTGGATAAAATGGATGTAGAGTGGATAAAATGGATGTAGAGTGGATGAAATGGATGTAGAGTGGATAAAATGGATGTAGAGTGGATAAAATGGATGTAGAGTGGATGAAATGGATGTAGAGTTGATAAAAATGGATGTAGAGTGGATAAAATGAATGTAGAGTAGATAAAATGGATGTGGAGTGGATAACAATGGATGTAGAGTGGATAAAATGGATGTAGAGTTGATAAAAATGGATGTAGAGTTAATAAAAATGGATGTTGAGTGGAAATAATGGATGTAGAGAGGATAAAATGGATGTAGAGTGGATAAAATGTATGTAGAGTTCATAAAAATGGATGTAGAGTGGATAAAATTGATGTAGAGCGGATAAAATGGATGTAGAGTGGATAAAATGGATGTAGAGTGGATAAAATGGATGTAGAGTTGATAAAAATGGATGTAGAGTGGATAAAAATGGATGTAGAGTGGATAAAATGGATGTAGAGTGGATAAAACGGATGTAGAGTGGATAAAAAAGGATGTAGAGGGGATAAAATGGATGTAGAGTGGATAAAATTGATGTAGAGTGGATAAAATGGATGTAGAGTGGATAAAAATGGATGTAGAGTGGATAAAATGGATGTAGAGTGGGTAAAATAGATGTAGAGTGGATAAAATGGATGTAGAGTTGATAAAAATGGATGTAGAGTGGACAAAATGGATGTAGAGCGGATAAAATGGATGTAGAGTGGATAAAATGGATGTAGAGTGGATAAAATGGATGCAGAGTGGATAAAATGGATGTGGAGTGGATAACAATGGATGTAGAGTGGATAAAATGGATGTAGAGTATATAAAATGGATGTAGAGTGGATAAAAATGGATGTAGAGTGGATAAAATGGATGTAGAGTTGATAAAAATGGATGTAGAGTGGATAAAATGGATGTAGAGTGGATAAAACGGATGTAGAGTGGATAAAAAAGGATGTAGAGGGGATAAAATGGATGTAGAGTGGATAAAATTGATGTAGAGTGGATAAAATGGATGTAGAGTGGATAAAAATGGATGTAGAGAGGATAAAATTGATGTAGAGCGGATAAAATGGATGTAGAGTGGATAAAATGGATGTGGAGTGGATAACAATGGATGTAGAGTGGATAAAATGGATGTAGAGTATATAAAATGGATGTAGAGTGGATAAAAATGGATGTAGAGTGGATAAAATGGATGTAGAGTGGATAAAATGGATGTAGAGTATATAAAATGGATGTAGAGTGGATAAAAATGGATGTAGAGTGGATAAAATGGATGTAGAGTGGATAAAAATAGATGTAGAGTGGATAAAATGGATGTAGAGTATATAAAATGGATGTAGAGTGGATAAAAATGGATGTAGAGTGGATAAAATGGATGTAGAGTGGATAAAAATAGATGTAGAGTGGATAAAATGGATGTAGAGTGGATAAAACGGATGTAGAGTGGATAAAAAAGGATGTAGAGGGGATAAAATGGATGCAGAGTGGATAAAATTGATGTAGAGCGGATAAAATGGATGTAGAGTGGGTAAAATAGATGTAGAGTGGATAAAATGGATGTAGAGTTGATAAAAATGGATGTAGAGTGGATAAAAATGGATGTAGAGTGGATAAAATGGATGTAGAGTGGGTAAAATAGATGTAGAGTGGATAAAATGGATGTAGAGTTGATAAAAATGGATGTAGAGTGGATAAAATGGATGTAGAGTGGATAAAACGGATGTAGAGTGGATAAAAAAGGATGTAGAGGGGATAAAATGGATGTAGAGTGGATAAAATTGATGTAGAGTGGATAAAATGGATGTAGAGTGGATAAAAATGGATGTAGAGAGGATAAAATTGATGTAGAGCGGATAAAATGGATGTAGAGTGGATAAAATGGATGTGGAGTGGATAACAATGGATGTAGAGTGGATAAAATGGATGTAGAGTATATAAAATGGATGTAGAGTGGATAAAAATGGATGTAGAGTGGATAAAATGGATGTAGAGTGGATAAAATGGATGTAGAGTGGATAAAACGGATGTAGAGTGGATAAAAAAGGATGTAGAGGGGATAAAATGGATGTAGAGTGGATAAAATTGATGTAGAGTGGATAAAATGGATGTAAAGTGGATAAAAATGGATGTAGAGTGGATAAAATGGATGTAGAGTGGGTAAAATAGATGTAGAGTGGATAAAATGGATGTAGAGTTGATAAAAATGGATGTAGAGTGGACAAAATGGATGTAGAGCGGATAAAATGGATGTAGAGTGGATAAAATGGATGTAGAGTGGATAAAATTGATGTAGAGTGGATAAAATTGATGTAGAGTGGATAAAATAGATGTAGAGTGGATAAAAATGGATGTAGAGAGGATAAAATGGATGTAGAGTGGATAAAAATGGATGTAGAGTGGATAAAATGGATGTAGAGTGGATAAAATGGATGTAGAGTGGATGAAATGGATGTAGAGTTGATAAAAATGGATGTAGAGTGGATAAAATGAATGTAGAGTAGATAAAATGGATGTAGAGTGGATAAAATGGATGTAGAGTTGATAAAATGGATGTAAAGTGGATAAAATGGATGTAGAGTTAATAAAAATGGATGTAGAGTGGAAATAATGGATGTAGAGAGGATAAAATGGATGTAGAGCGGATAAAATGGATGTAGAGTGGATAAAAATGGATGTAGAGTATATAAAATGGATGTGGAGTGGATAACAATGGATGTAGAGTGGATAAAATGGATGTAGAGTGGACAAAATAGATGTAGAGTGGATAAAAATGGATGTAGAGTGGTATAAAATGGATGTAGAGTGGATAAAAATGGATGTAGAGTGGATAAAAATGGATGTAGAGAGGATAAAATGGATGTAGAGTGGATAAAAATGGATGTAGAGTGGATAAAATGGATGTAGAGTGGATAAAATGGATGTAGAGTGGATTAAATGGATGTAGAGTGGGTAAAATAGATGTAGAGTGGATAAAATGGATGTAGAGTTGATAAAAATGGATGTAGAGTGGACAAAATGGATGTAGAGTGGATAAAATGGATGTAGAGTTGATAAAAATGGATGTAGAGTTAATAAAAATGGATGTAGAGTGGACAAAATAGATGTAGAGTGGATAAAATGGATGTAGAGTTGATAAAAATGGATGTAGAGTGGACAAAATAGATGTAGAGTGGATAAAAATGGATGTAGAGTGGTATAAAATGGATGTAGAGTGGATAAAAATGGATGTAGAGTGGATAAAAATGGATGTAGAGAGGATAAAATGGATGTAGAGTGGATAAAATGGATGTAGAGTGGGTAAAATAGATGTAGAGTGGATAAAATGGATGTAGAGTTGATAAAAATGGATGTAGAGTGGACAAAATGGATGTAGAGTGGATAAAGTGGATGTAGAGTTGATAAAAATGGATGTAGAGTGGACAAAATGGATGTAGAGTGGATAAAAATGGATGTAGAGAGGATAAAATTGATGTAGAGCGGATAAAATGGATGTAGAGTGGATAAAATGGATGTGGAGTGGATAACAATGGATGTAGAGTGGATAAAATGGATGTAGAGTTGATAAAAATGGATGTAGAGTTAATAAAAATGGATGTAGAGTGGACAAAATGGATGTAGAGTGGATAAAAATGGATGTAGAGTGGATAAAATGGATGTAGAGTTGATAACAATGGATGTAGAGTGGATAAAATGAATGTAGAGTAGATACAATGGATGTAGAGTGGATAAAATGGATGTAGAGTTGATAAAATGGATGTAAAGTGGATAAAATGGATGTAGAGTTAATAAAAATGGATGTTGAGTGGAAATAATGGATGTAGAGAGGATAAAATGGATGTAGAGTGGATAAAATGGATGTAGAGTTCATAAAAATGGATGTAGAGTGGATAAAATTGATGTAGAGCGGATAAAATGGATGTGGAGTGGATAACAATGGATGTAGAGTGGATAAAATGGATGTAGAGTTGATAAAACGGATGTAGAGTGGATAAAAAAGGATGTAGAGGGGATAAAATGGATGTAGAGTGAATAAAATTGATGTAGAGCGGATAAAATGGATGTAGAGTGGCTAAAATGGATGTGGAGTGGATAACAATGGATGTAGAGTGGATAAAATGGATGTAGAGTTGATAAAAATGGATGTAGAGTTAATAAAAATGGATGTAGAGTGGACAAAATAGATGTAGAATGGATAAAATGGATGTAGAGTTGATAAAAATGGATGTAGAGTGGACAAAATGGATGTAGAGTGGATAAAAATGGATGTAGAGTGGTATAAAATGGATGTAGAGTGGATAAAAATGGATGTAGAGTGGATAAAAATGGATGTAGAGAGGATAAAATGGATGTAGAGTGGATAAAAATGGATGTAGAGTGGATAAAATGGATGTAGAGTGGATAAAATGGATGTAGAGTGGATAAAATGGATGTAGAGTGGGTAAAATAGATGTAGAGTGGATAAAATGGATGTAGAGTGGATAAAAAAGGATGTAGAGGGGATAAAATGGATGTAGAGTGGATAACAATGGATGTAGAGTGGATAAAATGAATGTAGAGTAGATACAATGGATGTAGAGTGGATAAAATGGATGTAGAGTTGATAAAATGGATGTAAAGTGGATAAAATGGATGTAGAGTTAATAAAAATGGATGTTGAGTGGAAATAATGGATGTAGAGAGGATAAAATGGATGTAGAGTGGATAAAATGTATGTAGAGTTCATAAAAATGGATGTAGAGTGGATAAAATTGATGTAGAGCGGATAAAATGGATGTAGAGTGGTATAAAATGGATGTAGAGTGGATAAAAATGGATGTAGAGTGGATAAAAATGGATGTAGAGTGGATAAAAATGGATGTAGAGTGGATAAAAATGGATGTAGAGTGGATAAAAATGGATGTAGAGTTAATAAAAATGGATGTAGAGTGGACAAAATAGATGTAGAGTGGATAAAAATGGATGTAGAGTGGTATAAAATGGATGTAGAGTGGATAAAAATGGATGTAGAGTGGATAAAAATGGATGTAGAGAGGATAAAATGGATGTAGAGTGGATAAAAATGGATGTAGAGTGGATAAAAACGATGTAGAGTGGATAACAATGGATGTAGAGAGGATAAAATGAATGTAGAGTAGATACAATGGATGTAGAGTGGATAAAATGGATGTAGAGTTGATAAAATGGATGTAAAGTGGATAAAATGGATGTAGAGTGGGTAAAATAGATGTAGAGTGGATAAAATGGATGTAGAGTTGATAAAAATGGATGTAGAGTGGACAAAATGGATGTAGAGCGGATAAAATGGATGTAGAGTGGATAAAATGGATGTAGAGAGGATAAAATTGATGTAGAGTGGATAAAGTTGATGTAGAGAGGATAAAATGGATGTAGAGTGTATAAAAATGGATGTAGAGTGGATAAAATGGATGTAGAGTGGATAAAATGGATGTAGAGTTGATAAAAATGGATGTAGAGTGGATAAAATGAATGTAGAGTAGATAAAATGGATGTGGAGTGGATAACAATGGATGTAGAGTGGATAAAATGGATGTAGAGTTGATAAAAATGGATGTAGAGTTAATAAAAATGGATGTTGAGTGGAAATAATGGATGTAGAGAGGATAAAATGGATGTAGAGTGGATAAAATGTATGTAGAGTTCATAAAAATGGATGTAGAGTGGATAAAATTGATGTAGAGCGGATAAAATGGATGTAGAGTTGATAAAAATGGATGTAGAGTTAATAAAAATGGATGTAGAGTGGACAAAATGGATGTAGAGTGGATAAAAATGGATGTAAAGTGGATAAAATGGATGTAGAGTTGATAACAATGGATGTAGAGTGGATAAAATGAATGTAGAGTAGATACAATGGATGTAGAGTGGATAAAATTGATGTAGAGTTGATAAAATGGATGTAAAGTGGATAAAATGGATGTAGAGTTAATAAAAATGGATGTTGAGTGGAAATAATGGATGTAGAGAGGATAAAATGGATGTAGAGTGGATAAAATGGATGTGGAGTGGATAACAATGGATGTAGAGTGGATAAAATGGATGTAGAGTTGATAAAAATGGATGTAGAGTGGATAAAATGGATGTAGAGTTGATAAAATGGATGTAAAGTGGATAGAATGGATGTAGAGTTAATAAAAATGGATGTAGAGTGGACAAAATGGATGTAGAGTGCATAAAAATGGATGTAGAGTGGTATAAAATGGATGTAGAGTGGATAAAAATGAATGTAGAGTGGATAAAAATGGATGTAGAGAGGATAAAATGGATGTAGAGTGGATAAAAATGGATGTAGAGTGGATTAAATGGATGTAGAGTGGATAAAATGGATGTAGAGTGGATAAAATGGATGTAGAGTGGGTAAAATAGATGTAGAGTGGATAAAATGGATGTAGAGTTGATAAAAATGGATGTAGAGTGGACAAAATGGATGTAGAGTTGATAAAATGGATGTAAAGTGGATAGAATGGATGTAGAGTTAATAAAAATGGATGTAGAGTGGACAAAATGGATGTAGAGTGCATAAAAATGGATGTAGAGTGGTATAAAATGGATGTAGAGTGGATAAAAATGAATGTAGAGTGGATAAAAATGGATGTAGAGAGGATAAAATGGATGTAGAGTGGATAAAAATGGATGTAGAGTGGATTAAATGGATGTAGAGTGGATAAAATGGATGTAGAGTGGATAAAATGGATGTAGAGTGGGTAAAATAGATGTAGAGTGGATAAAATGGATGTAGAGTTGATAAAAATGGATGTAGAGTGGACAAAATGGATGTAGAGTGGATAAAGTGGATGTAGAGTTGATAAAAATGGATGTAGAGTGGACAAAATGGATGTAGAGAGGATAAAATTGATGTAGAGCGGATAAAATGGATGTAGAGCGGATAAAATGGATGTAGAGTGGACAAAATGGATGTAGAGTGGATAAAAATGGATGTAGAGAGGATAAAATTGATGTAGAGCGGATAAAATGGATGTAGAGTGGATAAAATGGATGTGGAGTGGATAACAATGGATGTAGAGTGGATAAAATGGATGTAGAGTTGATAAAAATGGATGTAGAGTTAATAAAAATGGATGTAGAGTGGACAAAATGGATGTAGAGTGGATAAAAATGGATGTAGAGTGGATAAAATGGATGTAGAGTTGATAACAATGGATGTAGAGTGGATAAAATGAATGTAGAGTAGATACAATGGATGTAGAGTGGATAAAATGGATGTAGAGTTGATAAAATGGATGTAAAGTGGATAAAATGGATGTAGAGTTAATAAAAATGGATGTTGAGTGGAAATAATGGATGTAGAGAGGATAAAATGGATGTAGAGTGGATAAAATGTATGTAGAGTTCATAAAAATGGATGTAGAGTGGATAAAATTGATGTAGAGCGGATAAAATGGATGTGGAGTGGATAACAATGGATGTAGAGTGGATAAAATGGATGTAGAGTTGATAAAACGGATGTAGAGTGGATAAAAAAGGATGTAGAGGGGATAAAATGGATGTAGAGTGAATAAAATTGATGTAGAGCGGATAAAATGGATGTAGAGTGGCTAAAATGGATGTGGAGTGGATAACAATGGATGTAGAGTGGATAAAATGGATGTAGAGTTGATAAAAATGGATGTAGAGTTAATAAAAATGGATGTAGAGTGGACAAAATAGATGTAGAATGGATAAAATGGATGTAGAGTTGATAAAAATGGATGTAGAGTGGATAAAATAGATGTAGAGTGGATAAAAATGGATGTAGAGTGGTATAAAATGGATGTAGAGTGGATAAAAATGGATGTAGAGTGGATAAAAATGGATGTAGAGAGGATAAAATGGATGTAGAGTGGATAAAAATGGATGTAGAGTGGATAAAATGGATGTAGAGTGGATAAAATGGATGTAGAGTGGATAAAATGGATGTAGAGTGGGTAAAATAGATGTAGAGTGGATAAAATGGATGTAGAGTGGATAAAAAAGGATGTAGAGGGGATAAAATGGATGTAGAGTGGATAAAAATGGATGTAGAGTGGATAAAATGAATGTAGAGTAGATACAATGGATGTAGAGTGGATAAAATGGATGTAGAGTTGATAAAATGGATGTAAAGTGGATAAAATGGATGTAGAGTTAATAAAAATGGATGTTGAGTGGAAATAATGGATGTAGAGAGGATAAAATGGATGTAGAGTGGATAAAATGGATGTAGAGTTCATAAAAATGGATGTAGAGTGGATAAAATTGATGTAGAGCGGATAAAATGGATGTAGAGTGGTATAAAATGGATGTAGAGTGGATAAAAATGGATGTAGAGTGGATAAAAATGGATGTAGAGTGGATAAAAATGGATGTAGAGTGGATAAAAATGGATGTAGAGTGGATAAAAATGGATGTAGAGTTAATAAAAATGGATGTAGAGTGGACAAAATAGATGTAGAGTGGATAAAAATGGATGTAGAGTGGTATAAAATGGATGTAGAGTGGATAAAAATGGATGTAGAGTGGATAAAAATGGATGTAGAGAGGATAAAATGGATGTAGAGTGGATAAAAATGGATGTAGAGTGGATAAAAACGATGTAGAGTGGATAACAATGGATGTAGAGAGGATAAAATGAATGTAGAGTAGATACAATGGATGTAGAGTGGATAAAATGGATGTAGAGTTGATAAAATGGATGTAAAGTGGATAAAATGGATGTAGAGTGGGTAAAATAGATGTAGAGTGGATAAAATGGATGTAGAGTTGATAAAAATGGATGTAGAGTGGACAAAATGGATGTAGAGCGGATAAAATGGATGTAGAGTGGATAAAATGGATGTAGAGAGGATAAAATTGATGTAGAGTGGATAAAGTTGATGTAGAGAGGATAAAATGGATGTAGAGTGTATAAAAATGGATGTAGAGTGGATAAAATGGATGTAGAGTGGATGAAATGGATGTAGAGTTGATAAAAATGGATGTAGAGTGGATAAAATGAATGTAGAGTAGATAAAATGGATGTGGAGTGGATAACAATGGATGTAGAGTGGATAAAATGGATGTAGAGTTGATAAAAATGGATGTAGAGTTAATAAAAATGGATGTTGAGTGGAAATAATGGATGTAGAGAGGATAAAATGGATGTAGAGTGGATAAAATGTATGTAGAGTTCATAAAAATGGATGTAGAGTGGATAAAATTGATGTAGAGCGGATAAAATGGATGTAGAGTTGATAAAAATGGATGTAGAGTTAATAAAAATGGATGTAGAGTGGACAAAATGGATGTAGAGTGGATAAAAATGGATGTAAAGTGGATAAAATGGATGTAGAGTTGATAACAATGGATGTAGAGTGGATAAAATGAATGTAGAGTAGATACAATGGATGTAGAGTGGATAAAATTGATGTAGAGTTGATAAAATGGATGTAAAGTGGATAAAATGGATGTAGAGTTAATAAAAATGGATGTTGAGTGGAAATAATGGATGTAGAGAGGATAAAATGGATGTAGAGTGGATAAAATGGATGTGGAGTGGATAACAATGGATGTAGAGTGGATAAAATGGATGTAGAGTTGATAAAAATGGATGTAGAGTGGATAAAATGGATGTAGAGTTGATAAAATGGATGTAAAGTGGATAGAATGGATGTAGAGTTAATAAAAATGGATGTAGAGTGGACAAAATGGATGTAGAGTGCATAAAAATGGATGTAGAGTGGTATAAAATGGATGTAGAGTGGATAAAAATGAATGTAGAGTGGATAAAAATGGATGTAGAGAGGATAAAATGGATGTAGAGTGGATAAAAATGGATGTAGAGTGGATAAAATGGATGTAGAGTGGATAAAATGGATGTAGAGTGGATAAAATGGATGTAGAGTGGGTAAAATAGATGTAGAGTGGATAAAATGGATGTAGAGTTGATAAAAATGGATGTAGAGTGGACAAAATGGATGTAGAGTGGATAAAGTGGATGTAGAGTGGATAAAAATGGATGTAGAGTGGACAAAATGGATGTAGAGAGGATAAAATTGATGTAGAGCGGATAAAATGGATGTAGAGCGGATAAAATGGATGTAGAGTGGATAAAATGGATGTAGAGTGGATAAAATTGATTTAGAGAGGATAAAATGGATGTAGAGTGGATAAAAATGGATGTAGAGTGGATAAAATGGATGTAGAGTGGATAAAATGGATGTAGAGTGGATGAAATGGATGTAGAGTTGATAAAAATGGATGTAGAGTGGATAAAATGAATGTAGAGTAGATAAAATGGATGTAGAGTGGATAAAATGGATGTAGAGTTGATAAAAAGGATGTAAAGTGGATAAAATGGATGTAGAGTTAATAAAAATGGATGTAGAGTGGAAATAATGGATGTAGAGAGGATAAAATGGATGTAGAGTGGATAAAATGGATGTAGAGTTCATAAAAATGGATGTAGAGTGGATAAAAATGGATGTAGATTGGATAAAATGGATGTAGATTGGATAAAATGGATGTAGAGTGGATAAAAATGGATGTAGAGTGGATAAAAATGGATGTAGAGTATATAAAATGGATGTAGAGTATATAAAATGGATGTAGAGTGGATAAAAATGGATGTAGAGTGGATAAAATGGATGTAGAGTGGATAAAAATAGATGTAGAGTGGATAAAATGGATGCAGAGTGGATAAAACGGATGTAGAGTGGATAAAAAAGGATGTAGAGGGGATAAAATGGATGTAGAGTGGATAAAATTGATGTAGAGCGGATAAAATGGACGTAGAGTGGATAAAATGGATGTAGAGTGGATAAAATGGATGTAGAGTGGATAAAACGGATGTAGAGTGGATAAAAAAGGATGTAGAGGGGATAAAATGGATGTAGAGTGGATAAAATGGATGTAGAGTGGATAAAATGGATGTAGAGTGGATAAAAATGGATGTAGAGTGGATAAAATAGATGTAGAGTGGGTAAAAATGGATGTAGAGTGGTATAAAATGGATGTAGAGTGGATAAAAATGGATGTAGAGTGGATAAAATGGATGTAGAGTTGATAAAAATGGATGTAGAGTGGATAAAATGGATGTAGAGTTGATAAAATGGATGTAAAGTGGATAAAATGGATGTAGAGTTAATAAAAATGGATGTAGAGTGGACAAAATGGATGTAGAGTGGATAAAAATGGATGTAGAGTTGATAAAAATGGATGTAGAGTGGACAAAATGGATGTAGAGCGGATAAAATGGATGTAGAGTGGATAAAATGGATGTAGAGTGGATAAAATTGATGTAGAGTGGATAAAATTGATGTAGAGAGGATAAAATGGATGTAGAGTGGATAAAAATGGATGTAGAGTGGATAAAATGGATGTAGAGTGGATAAAATGAATGTAGAGTTGATAAAATGGATGTAGAGTGGATAAAATGGATGTAGAGTTAATAAAAATGGATGTAGAGTGGAAATAATGGATGTAGAGAGGATAAAATGGATGTAGAGTGGATAAAATGGATGTAGAGTTCATAAAAATGGATGTAGAGTGGATAAAAATGGATGTAGATTGGATAAAATGGATGTAGAGTGGATAAAATGGATGTAGAGTTAATAAAAATGGATGTAGAGTGGACAAAATAGATGTAGAGTGGATAAAAATGGATGTAGAGTGGTATAAAATGGATGTAGAGTGGATAAAAATGGATGTAGAGTGGATAAAAATGGATGTAGAGTGGATAAAATGGATGTAGAGTGGATAAAATGGATGTAGAGTGGATGAAATGGATGTAGAGTGGATAAAATGGATGTAGAGTGGATAAAATGGATGTAGAGTGGATGAAATGGATGTAGAGTTGATAAAAATGGATGTAGAGTGGACAAAATGGATGTAGAGTGGATAAAGTGGATGTAGAGTTGATAAAAATGGATGTAGAGTGGACAAAATGGATGTAGAGAGGATAAAATTGATGTAGAGCGGATAAAATGGATGTAGAGCGGATAAAATGGATGTAGAGTGGATAAAATGGATGTAGAGTGGATAAAATTGATTTAGAGAGGATAAAATGGATGTAGAGTGGATAAAAATGGATGTAGAGTGGATAAAATGGATGTAGAGTGGATAAAATGGATGTAGAGTGGATGAAATGGATGTAGAGTTGATAAAAATGGATGTAGAGTGGATAAAATGAATGTAGAGTAGATAAAATGGATGTAGAGTGGATAAAATGGATGTAGAGTTGATAAAAAGGATGTAAAGTGGATAAAATGGATGTAGAGTTAATAAAAATGGATGTAGAGTGGAAATAATGGATGTAGAGAGGATAAAATGGATGTAGAGTGGATAAAATGGATGTAGAGTTCATAAAAATGGATGTAGAGTGGATAAAAATGGATGTAGATTGGATAAAATGGATGTAGATTGGATAAAATGGATGTAGAGTGGATAAAAATGGATGTAGAGTGGATAAAAATGGATGTAGAGTATATAAAATGGATGTAGAGTATATAAAATGGATGTAGAGTGGATAAAAATGGATGTAGAGTGGATAAAATGGATGTAGAGTGGATAAAAATAGATGTAGAGTGGATAAAATGGATGCAGAGTGGATAAAACGGATGTAGAGTGGATAAAAAAGGATGTAGAGGGGATAAAATGGATGTAGAGTGGATAAAATTGATGTAGAGCGGATAAAATGGACGTAGAGTGGATAAAATGGATGTAGAGTGGATAAAATGGATGTAGAGTGGATAAAACGGATGTAGAGTGGATAAAAATGGATGTAGAGGGGATAAAATGGATGTAGAGTGGATAAAATTGATGTAGAGTGGATAAAATGGATGTAGAGTGGATAAAAATGGATGTAGAGTGGATAAAATAGATGTAGAGTGGGTAAAAATGGATGTAGAGTGGTATAAAATGGATGTAGAGTGGATAAAAATGGATGTAGAGTGGATAAAATGGATGTAGAGTTGATAAAAATGGATGTAGAGTGGATAAAATGGATGTAGAGTTGATAAAATGGATGTAAAGTGGATAAAATGGATGTAGAGTTAATAAAAATGGATGTAGAGTGGACAAAATGGATGTAGAGTGGATAAAAATGGATGTAGAGTTGATAAAAATGGATGTAGAGTGGACAAAATGGATGTAGAGCGGATAAAATGGATGTAGAGTGGATAAAATGGATGTAGAGTGGATAAAATTGATGTAGAGTGGATAAAATTGATGTAGAGAGGATAAAATGGATGTAGAGTGGATAAAAATGGATGTAGAGTGGATAAAATGGATGTAGAGTGGATAAAATGAATGTAGAGTTGATAAAATGGATGTAGAGTGGATAAAATGGATGTAGAGTTAATAAAAATGGATGTAGAGTGGAAATAATGGATGTAGAGAGGATAAAATGGATGTAGAGTGGATAAAATGGATGTAGAGTTCATAAAAATGGATGTAGAGTGGATAAAAATGGATGTAGATTGGATAAAATGGATGTAGAGTGGATAAAATGGATGTAGAGTTAATAAAAATGGATGTAGAGTGGACAAAATAGATGTAGAGTGGATAAAAATGGATGTAGAGTGGTATAAAATGGATGTAGAGTGGATAAAAATGGATGTAGAGTGGATAAAAATGGATGTAGAGTGGATAAAATGGATGTAGAGTGGATAAAATGGATGTAGAGTGGATGAAATGGATGTAGAGTGGATAAAATGGATGTAGAGTGGATAAAATGGATGTAGAGTGGATGAAATGGATGTAGAGTTGATAAAAATGGATGTAGAGTGGATAAAATGAATGTAGAGTAGATAAAATGGATGTGGAGTGGATAACAATGGATGTAGAGTGGATAAAATGGATGTAGAGTTGATAAAAATGGATGTAGAGTTAATAAAAATGGATGTTGAGTGGAAATAATGGATGTAGAGAGGATAAAATGGATGTAGAGTGGATAAAATGTATGTAGAGTTCATAAAAATGGATGTAGAGTGGATAAAATTGATGTAGAGCGGATAAAATGGATGTAGAGTGGATAAAATGGATGTAGAGTGGATAAAATGGATGTAGAGTTGATAAAAATGGATGTAGAGTGGATAAAAATGGATGTAGAGTGGATAAAATGGATGTAGAGTGGATAAAACGGATGTAGAGTGGATAAAAAAGGATGTAGAGGGGATAAAATGGATGTAGAGTGGATAAAATTGATGTAGAGTGGATAAAATGGATGTAGAGTGGATAAAAATGGATGTAGAGTGGATAAAATGGATGTAGAGTGGGTAAAATAGATGTAGAGTGGATAAAATGGATGTAGAGTTGATAAAAATGGATGTAGAGTGGACAAAATGGATGTAGAGCGGATAAAATGGATGTAGAGTGGATAAAATGGATGTAGAGTGGATAAAATTGATGTAGAGTGGATAAAATTGATGTAGAGTGGATAAAATAGATGTAGAGTGGATAAAAATGGATGTAGAGAGGATAAAATGGATGTAGAGTGGATAAAAATGGATGTAGAGTGGATAAAATGGATGTAGAGTGGATAAAATGGATGTAGAGTGGATGAAATGGATGTAGAGTTGATAAAAATGGATGTAGAGTGGATAAAATGAATGTAGAGTAGATAAAATGGATGTAGAGTGGATAAAATGGATGTAGAGTTGATAAAATGGATGTAAAGTGGATAAAATGGATGTAGAGTTAATAAAAATGGATGTAGAGTGGAAATAATGGATGTAGAGAGGATAAAATGGATGTAGAGCGGATAAAATGGATGTAGAGTGGATAAAAATGGATGTAGAGTATATAAAATGGATGTAGAGTATATAAAATGGATGTGGAGTGGATAACAATGGATGTAGAGTGGATAAAATGGATGTAGAGTGGACAAAATAGATGTAGAGTGGATAAAAATGGATGTAGAGTGGTATAAAATGGATGTAGAGTGGATAAAAATGGATGTAGAGTGGATAAAAATGGATGTAGAGAGGATAAAATGGATGTAGAGTGGATAAAAATGGATGTAGAGTGGATAAAATGGATGTAGAGTGGATAAAATGGATGTAGAGTGGATTAAATGGATGTAGAGTGGGTAAAATAGATGTAGAGTGGATAAAATGGATGTAGAGTTGATAAAAATGGATGTAGAGTGGACAAAATGGATGTAGAGTGGATAAAATGGATGTAGAGTTGATAAAAATGGATGTAGAGTTAATAAAAATGGATGTAGAGTGGACAAAATAGATGTAGAGTGGATAAAATGGATGTAGAGTTGATAAAAATGGATGTAGAGTGGACAAAATAGATGTAGAGTGGATAAAAATGGATGTAGAGTGGTATAAAATGGATGTAGAGTGGATAAAAATGGATGTAGAGTGGATAAAAATGGATGTAGAGAGGATAAAATGGATGTAGAGTGGATAAAATGGATGTAGAGTGGGTAAAATAGATGTAGAGTGGATAAAATGGATGTAGAGTTGATAAAAATGGATGTAGAGTGGACAAAATGGATGTAGAGTGGATAAAGTGGATGTAGAGTTGATAAAAATGGATGTAGAGTGGACAAAATGGATGTAGAGTGGATAAAAATGGATGTAGAGAGGATAAAATTGACGTAGAGCGGATAAAATGGATGTAGAGTGGATAAAATGGATGTGGAGTGGATAACAATGGATGTAGAGTGGATAAAATGGATGTAGAGTTGATAAAAATGGATGTAGAGTTAATAAAAATGGATGTAGAGTGGACAAAATGGATGTAGAGTGGATAAAAATGGATGTAGAGTGGATAAAATGGATGTAGAGTTGATAAAAATGGATGTAGAGTGGATAAAATGAATGTAGAGTAGATACAATGGATGTAGAGTGGATAAAATGGATGTAGAGTTGATAAAATGGATGTAAAGTGGATAAAATGGATGTAGAGTTAATAAAAATGGATGTTGAGTGGAAATAATGGATGTAGAGAGGATAAAATGGATGTAGAGTGGATAAAATGTATGTAGAGTTCATAAAAATGGATGTAGAGTGGATAAAATTGATGTAGAGCGGATAAAATGGATGTAGAGTGGATAAAATGGATGTGGAGTGGATAACAATGGATGTAGAGTGGATAAAATGGATGTAGAGTTGATAAAACGGATGTAGAGTGGATAAAAAAGGATGTAGAGGGGATAAAATGGATGTAGAGTGGATAAAATTGATGTAGAGCGGATAAAATGGATGTAGAGTGGCTAAAATGGATGTGGAGTGGATAACAATGGATGTAGAGTGGATAAAATGGATGTAGAGTTGATAAAAATGGATGTAGAGTTAATAAAAATGGATGTAGAGTGGACAAAATAGATGTAGAATGGATAAAATGGATGTAGAGTTGATAAAAATGGATGTAGAGTGGACAAAATGGATGTAGAGTGGATAAAAATGGATGTAGAGTGGTATAAAATGGATGTAGAGTGGATAAAAATGGATGTAGAGTGGATAAAAATGGATGTAGAGAGGATAAAATGGATGTAGAGTGGATAAAAATGGATGTAGAGTGGATAAAATGGATGTAGAGTGGATAAAATGGATGTAGAGTGGATAAAATGGATGTAGAGTGGGTAAAATAGATGTAGAGTGGATAAAATGGATGTAGAGTGGATAAAAAAGGATGTAGAGGGGATAAAATGGATGTAGAGTGGATAACAATGGATGTAGAGTGGATAAAATGAATGTAGAGTAGATACAATGGATGTAGAGTGGATAAAATGGATGTAGAGTTGATAAAATGGATGTAAAGTGGATAAAATGGATGTAGAGTTAATTAAAATGGATGTTGAGTGGAAATAATGGATGTAGAGAGGATAAAATGGATGTAGAGTGGATAAAAGTATGTAGAGTTCATAAAAATGGATGTAGAGTGGATAAAATTGATGTAGAGCGGATAAAATGGATGTAGAGTGGTATAAAATGGATGTAGAGTGGATAAAAATGGATGTAGAGTGGATAAAAATGGATGTAGAGTGGATAAAAATGGATGTAGAGTGGATAAAAATGGATGTAGAGTTAATAAAAATGGATGTAGAGTGGAGAAAATAGATGTAGAGTGGATAAAAATGGATGTAGAGTGGTATAAAATGGATGTAGAGTGGATAAAAATGGATGTAGAGTGGATAAAAATGGATGTAGAGAGGATAAAATGGATGTAGAGTGGATAAAAATGGATGTAGAGTGGATAAAAACGATGTAGAGTGGATAACAATGGATGTAGAGAGGATAAAATGAATGTAGAGTAGATACAATGGATGTAGAGTGGATAAAATGGATGTAGAGTTGATAAAATGGATGTAAAGTGGATAAAATGGATGTAGAGTGGGTAAAATAGATGTAGAGTGGATAAAATGGATGTAGAGTTGATAAAAATGGATGTAGAGTGGACGAAATGGATGTAGAGCGGATAAAATGGATGTAGAGTGGATAAAATGGATGTAGAGAGGATAAAATTGATGTAGAGTGGATAAAGTTGATGTAGAGAGGATAAAATGGATGTAGAGTGTATAAAAATGGATGTAGAGTGGATAAAATGGATGTAGAGTGGATGAAATGGATGTAGAGTTGATAAAAATGGATGTAGAGTGGATAAAATGAATGTAGAGTAGATAAAATGGATGTGGAGTGGATAACAATGGATGTAGAGTGGATAAAATGGATGTAGAGTTGATAAAAATGGATGTAGAGTTAATAAAAATGGATGTTGAGTGGAAATAATGGATGTAGAGAGGATAAAATGGATGTAGAGTGGATAAAATGTATGTAGAGTTCATAAAAATGGATGTAAAGTGGATAAAATGGATGTAGAGTTGATAACAATGGATGTAGAGTGGATAAAATGAATGTAGAGTAGATACAATGGATGTAGAGTGGATAAAATTGATGTAGAGTTGATAAAATGGATGTAAAGTGGATAAAATGGATGTAGAGTTAATAAAAATGGATGTTGAGTGGAAATAATGGATGTAGAGAGGATAAAATGGATGTAGAGTGGATAAAATGGATGTGGAGTGGATAACAATGGATGTAGAGTGGATAAAATGGATGTAGAGTTGATAAAAATGGATGTAGAGTGGATAAAATGGATGTAGAGTTGATAAAATGGATGTAAAGTGGATAGAATGGATGTAGAGTTAATAAAAATGGATGTAGAGTGGACAAAATGGATGTAGAGTGCATAAAAATGGATGTAGAGTGGTATAAAATGGATGTAGAGTGGATAAAAATGAATGTAGAGTGGATAAAAATGGATGTAGAGAGGATAAAATGGATGTAGAGTGGATAAAAATGGATGTAGAGTGGATTAAATGGATGTAGAGTGGATAAAATGGATGTAGAGTGGATAAAATGGATGTAGAGTGGGTAAAATAGATGTAGAGTGGATAAAATGGATGTAGAGTTGATAAAAATGGATGTAGAGTGGACAAAATGGATGTAGAGTGGATAAAGTGGATGTAGAGTTGATAAAAATGGATGTAGAGTGGACAAAATGGATGTAGAGAGGATAAAATTGATGTAGAGCGGATAAAATGGATGTAGAGCGGATAAAATGGATGTAGAGTGGATAAAATGGATGTAGAGTGGATAAAATTGATTTAGAGAGGATAAAATGGATGTAGAGTGGATAAAAATGGATGTAGAGTGGATAAAATGGATGTAGAGTGGATAAAATGGATGTAGAGTGGATGAAATGGATGTAGAGTTGATAAAAATGGATGTAGAGTGGATAAAATGAATGTAGAGTAGATAAAATGGATGTAGAGTGGATAAAATGGATGTAGAGTTGATAAAAAGGATGTAAAGTGGATAAAATGGATGTAGAGTTAATAAAAATGGATGTAGAGTGGAAATAATGGATGTAGAGAGGATAAAATGGATGTAGAGTGGATAAAATGGATGTAGAGTTCATAAAAATGGATGTAGAGTGGATAAAAATGGATGTAGATTGGATAAAATGGATGTAGATTGGATAAAATGGATGTAGAGTGGATAAAAATGGATGTAGAGTGGATAAAAATGGATGTAGAGTGGATAAAATGGATGTAGAGTGGATAAAAATGGATGTAGAGTGGATAAAATAGATGTAGAGTGGGTAAAAATGGATGTAGAGTGGTATAAAATGGATGTAGAGTGGATAAAAATGGATGTAGAGTGGATAAAATGGATGTAGAGTTGATAAAAATGGATGTAGAGTGGATCAAATGGATGTAGAGTTGATAAAATGGATGTAAAGTGGATAAAATGGATGTAGAGTTAATAAAAATGGATGTAGAGTGGACAAAATGGATGTAGAGTGGATAAAAATGGATGTAGAGTTGATAAAAATGGATGTAGAGTGGACAAAATGGATGTAGAGCGGATAAAATGGATGTAGAGTGGATAAAATGGATGTAGAGTGGATAAAATTGATGTAGAGTGGATAAAATTGATGTAGAGAGGATAAAATGGATGTAGAGTGGATAAAAATGGATGTAGAGTGGATAAAATGGATGTAGAGTGGATAAAATGGATGTAGAGTGGATGAAATTGATGTAGAGTTGATAAAAATGGATGTAGAGTGGATAAAATGAATGTAGAGTAGATAAGATGGATGTAGAGTGGATAAAATGGATGTAGAGTTGATAAAATGGATGTAGAGTGGATAAAATGGATGTAGAGTTAATAAAAATGGATGTAGAGTGGAAATAATGGATGTAGAGAGGATAAAATGGATGTAGAGTGGATAAAATGGATGTAGAGTTCATAAAAATGGATGTAGAGTGGATAAAAATGGATGTAGATTGGATAAAATGGATGTAGAGTGGATAAAATGGATGTAGAGTTAATAAAAATGGATGTAGAGTGGACAAAATAGATGTAGAGTGGATAAAAATGGATGTAGAGTGGTATAAAATGGATGTAGAGTGGATAAAAATGGATGTAGAGTGGATAAAAATGGATGTAGAGTGGATAAAATGGATGTAGAGTGGATAAAATGGATGTAGAGTGGATGAAATGGATGTAGAGTTGAGAAAAATGGATGTAGAGTGGATAAAAATGGATGTAGAGTTAATAAAAATGGATGTAGAGTGGACAAAATAGATGTAGAGTGGATAAAAATGGATGTAGAGTGGTATAAAATGGATGTAGAGTGGATAAAAATGGATGTAGAGTGGATAAAAATGGATGTAGAGAGGATAAAATGGATGTAGAGTGGATAAAAATGGATGTAGAGTGGATAAAAACGATGTAGAGTGGATAACAATGGATGTAGAGTGGATAAAATGAATGTAGAGTAGATACAATGGATGTAGAGTGGATAAAATGGATGTAGAGTTGATAAAATGGATGTAAAGTGGATAAAATGGATGTAGAGTGGGTAAAATAGATGTAGAGTGGATAAAATGGATGTAGAGTTGATAAAAATGGATGTAGAGTGGACAAAATGGATGTAGAGCGGATAAAATGGATGTAGAGTGGATAAAATGGATGTAGAGAGGATAAAATTGATGTAGAGTGGATAAAATTGATGTAGAGAGGATAAAATGGATGTAGAGTGTATAAAAATGGATGTAGAGTGGATAAAATGGATGTAGAGTGGATGAAATGGATGTAGAGTGGATAAAGTGGATGTAGAGTTGATAAAAATGGATGTAGAGTGGACAAAATGGATGTAGAGTGGATAAAAATGGATGTAGAGAGGATAAAATTGATGTAGAGCGGATAAAATGGATGTAGAGTGGATAAAATGGATGTGGAGTGGATAACAATGGATGTAGAGTGGATAAAATGGATGTAGAGTTGATAAAAATGCATGTAGAGTTAATAAAAATGGATGTAGAGTGGACAAAATGGATGTAGAGTGGATAAAAATGGATGTAGAGTGGATAAAATGGATGTAGAGTTGATAACAATGGATGTAGAGTGGATAAAATGAATGTAGAGGAGATACAATGGATGTAGAGTGGATAAAATGGATGTAGAGTTGATAAAATGGATGTAAAGTGGATAAAATGGATGTAGAGTTAATAAAAATGGATGTTGAGTGGAAATAATGGATGTAGAGAGGATAAAATGGATGTAGAGTGGATAAAATGTATGTAGAGTTAATAAAAATGGATGTAGAGTGGACAAAATAGATGTAGAGTGGATAAAAATGGATGTAGAGTGGTATAAAATGGATGTAGAGTGGATAAAAATGGATGTAGAGTGGATAAAAATGGATGTAGAGAGGATAAAATGGATGTAGAGTGGATAAAAATGGATGTAGAGTGGATAAAAACGATGTAGAGTGGATAACAATGGATGTAGAGTGGATAAAATGAATGTAGAGTAGATACAATGGATGTAGAGTGGATAAAATGGATGTAGAGTTGATAAAATGGATGTAAAGTGGATAAAATGGATGTAGAGTGGGTAAAATAGATGTAGAGTGGATAAAATGGATGTAGAGTTGATAAAAATGGATGTAGAGTGGACAAAATGGATGTAGAGCGGATAAAATGGATGTAGAGTGGATAAAATGGATGTAGAGAGGATAAAATTGATGTAGAGTGGATAAAATTGATGTAGAGAGGATAAAATGGATGTAGAGTGTATAAAAATGGATGTAGAGTGGATAAAATGGATGTAGAGTGGATGAAATGGATGTAGAGTGGATAAAGTGGATGTAGAGTTGATAAAAATGGATGTAGAGTGGACAAAATGGATGTAGAGTGGATAAAAATGGATGTAGAGAGGATAAAATTGATGTAGAGCGGATAAAATGGATGTAGAGTGGATAAAATGGATGTGGAGTGGATAACAATGGATGTAGAGTGGATAAAATGGATGTAGAGTTGATAAAAATGCATGTAGAGTTAATAAAAATGGATGTAGAGTGGACAAAATGGATGTAGAGTGGATAAAAATGGATGTAGAGTGGATAAAATGGATGTAGAGTTGATAACAATGGATGTAGAGTGGATAAAATGAATGTAGAGGAGATACAATGGATGTAGAGTGGATAAAATGGATGTAGAGTTGATAAAATGGATGTAAAGTGGATAAAATGGATGTAGAGTTAATAAAAATGGATGTTGAGTGGAAATAATGGATGTAGAGAGGATAAAATGGATGTAGAGTGGATAAAATGTATGTAGAGTTCATAAAAATGGATGTAGAGTGGATAAAATTGATGTAGAGCGGATAAAATGGATGTAGAGTGGATAAAATGGATGTGGAGTGGATAACAATGGATGTAGAGTGGATAAAATGGATGTAGAGTTGATAAAACGGATGTAGAGTGGATAAAAATGGATGTAGAGGGGATAAAATGGATGTAGAGTGGATAAAATTGATGTAGAGCGGATAAAATGGATGTAGAGTGGCTAAAATGGATGTGGAGTGGATAACAATGGATGTAGAGTGGATAAAATGGATGTAGAGTTGATAAAAATGGATGTAGAGTTAATAAAAATGGATGTAGAGTGGACAAAATAGATGTAGAATGGATAAAATGGATGTAGAGTTGATAAAAATGGATGGAGAGTGGACAAAATAGATGTAGAGTGGATAAAAATGGATGTAGAGTGGTATAAAATGGATGTAGAGTGGATAAAAATGGATGTAGAGTGGATAAAAATGGATGTAGAGAGGATAAAATGGATGTAGAGTGGATAAAAATGGATGTAGAGTGGATAAAATGGATGTAGAGTGGATAAAATGGATGTAGAGTGGATAAAATGGATGTAGAGTGGGTAAAATAGATGTAGAGTGGATAAAATGGATGTAGAGTGGATAAAAAAGGATGTAGAGGGGATAAAATGGACGTAGAGTGGATAACAATGGATGTAGAGTGGATAAAATGAATGTAGAGTAGATACAATGGATGTAGAGTGGATAAAATGGATGTAGAGTTGATAAAATGGATGTAAAGTGGATAAAATGGATGTAGAGTTAATAAAAATGGATGTTGAGTGGAAATAATGGATGTAGAGAGGATAAAATGGATGTAGAGTGGATAAAATGTATGTAGAGTTCATAAAAATGGATGTAGAGTGGATAAAATTGATGTAGAGCGGATAAAATGGATGTAGAGTGGTATAAAATGGATGTAGAGTGGATAAAAATGGATGTAGAGTGGATAAAAATGGATGTAGAGTGGATAAAAATGGATGTAGAGTGGATAAAAATGGATGTAGAGTTAATAAAAATGGATGTAGAGTGGACAAAATAGATGTAGAGTGGATAAAAATGGATGTAGAGTGGTATAAAATGGATGTAGAGTGGATAAAAATGGATGTAGAGTGGATAAAAATGGATGTAGAGTGGCTAAAATGGATGTGGAGTGGATAACAATGGATGTAGAGTGGATAAAATGGATGTAGAGTTGATAAAAATGGATGTAGAGTTAATAAAAATGGATGTAGAGTGGACAAAATAGATGTAGAATGGATAAAATGGATGTAGAGTTGATAAAAATGGATGTAGAGTGGACAAAATAGATGTAGAGTGGATAAAAATGGATGTAGAGTGGTATAAAATGGATGTAGAGTGGATAAAAATGGATGTAGAGTGGATAAAATGGATGTAGAGAGGATAAAATGGATGTAGAGTGGATAAAATGGATGTAGAGTTAATAAAAATGGATGTAGAGTGGACAAAATAGATGTAGAGTGGATAAAAATGGATGTAGAGTGGTATAAAATGGATGTAGAGTGGATAAAAATGGATGTAGAGTGGATAAAAATGGATGTAGAGTGGATAAAATGGATGTAGAGTGGATAAAATGGATGTAGAGTGGATGAAATGGATGTAGAGTTGAGAAAAATGGATGTAGAGTGGATAAAAATGGATGTAGAGTTAATAAAAATGGATGTAGAGTGGACAAAATAGATGTAGAGTGGATAAAAATGGATGTAGAGTGGTATAAAATGGATGTAGAGTGGATAAAAATGGATGTAGAGTGGATAAAAATGGATGTAGAGAGGATAAAATGGATGTAGAGTGGATAAAAATGGATGTAGAGTGGATAAAAACGATGTAGAGTGGATGAAATGGATGTAGAGTTGAGAAAAATGGATGTAGAGTGGATAAAAATGGATGTAGAGTTAATAAAAATGGATGTAGAGTGGACAAAATAGATGTAGAGTGGATAAAAATGGATGTAGAGTGGTATAAAATGGATGTAGAGTGGATAAAAATGGATGTAGAGTGTATAAAAATGGATGTAGAGTGGACAAAATGGATGTAGAGTGGATAAAAATGGATGTAGAGAGGATAAAATTGATGTAGAGCGGATAAAATGGATGTAGAGTGGATAAAATGGATGTGGAGTGGATAACAATGGATGTAGAGTGGATAAAATGGATGTAGAGTTGATAAAAATGCATGTAGAGTTAATAAAAATGGATGTAGAGTGGACAAAATGGATGTAGAGTGGATAAAAATGGATGTAGAGTGGATAAAATGGATGTAGAGTTGATAACAATGGATGTAGAGTGGATAAAATGAATGTAGAGGAGATACAATGGATGTAGAGTGGATAAAATGGATGTAGAGTTGATAAAATGGATGTAAAGTGGATAAAATGGATGTAGAGTTAATAAAAATGGATGTTGAGTGGAAATAATGGATGTAGAGAGGATAAAATGGATGTAGAGTGGATAAAATGTATGTAGAGTTCATAAAAATGGATGTAGAGTGGATAAAATTGATGTAGAGCGGATAAAATGGATGTAGAGTGGATAAAATGGATGTGGAGTGGATAACAATGGATGTAGAGTGGATAAAATGGATGTAGAGTTGATAAAACGGATGTAGAGTGGATAAAAAAGGATGTAGAGGGGATAAAATGGATGTAGAGTGGATAAAATTGATGTAGAGCGGATAAAATGGATGTAGAGTGGCTAAAATGGATGTGGAGTGGATAACAATGGATGTAGAGTGGATAAAATGGATGTAGAGTTGATAAAAATGGATGTAGAGTTAATAAAAATGGATGTAGAGTGGACAAAATAGATGTAGAATGGATAAAATGGATGTAGAGTTGATAAAAATGGATGTAGAGTGGACAAAATAGATGTAGAGTGGATAAAAATGGATGTAGAGTGGTATAAAATGGATGTAGAGTGGATAAAAATGGATGTAGAGTGGATAAAAATGGATGTAGAGAGGATAAAATGGATGTAGAGTGGATAAAAATGGATGTAGAGTGGATAAAATGGATGTAGAGTGGATAAAATGGATGTAGAGTGGATAAAATGGATGTAGAGTGGGTAAAATAGATGTAGAGTGGATAAAATGGATGTAGAGTGGATAAAAAAGGATGTAGAGGGGATAAAATGGACGTAGAGTGGATAACAATGGATGTAGAGTGGATAAAATGAATGTAGAGTAGATACAATGGATGTAGAGTGGATAAAATGGATGTAGAGTTGATAAAATGGATGTAAAGTGGATAAAATGGATGTAGAGTTAATAAAAATGGATGTTGAGTGGAAATAATGGATGTAGAGAGGATAAAATGGATGTAGAGTGGATAAAATGTATGTAGAGTTCATAAAAATGGATGTAGAGTGGATAAAATTGATGTAGAGCGGATAAAATGGATGTAGAGTGGATAAAATGGATGTGGAGTGGATAACAATGGATGTAGAGTGGATAAAATGGATGTAGAGTTGATAAAACGGATGTAGAGTGGATAAAAAAGGATGTAGAGGGGATAAAATGGATGTAGAGTGGATAAAATTGATGTAGAGTGGATAAAATGGATGTAGAGTGGCTAAAATGGATGTGGAGTGGATAACAATGGATGTAGAGTGGATAAAATGGATGTAGAGTTGATAAAAATGGATGTAGAGTTAATAAAAATGGATGTAGAGTGGACAAAATAGATGTAGAATGGATAAAATGGATGTAGAGTTGATAAAAATGGATGTAGAGTGGACAAAATAGATGTAGAGTGGATAAAAATGGATGTAGAGTGGTATAAAATGGATGTAGAGTGGATAAAAATGGATGTAGAGTGGATAAAAATGGATGTAGAGAGGATAAAATGGATGTAGAGTGGATAAAAATGGATGTAGAGTGGATAAAATGGATGTAGAGTGGATAAAATGGATGTAGAGTGGATAAAATGGATGTAGAGTGGATAAAATGGATGTAGAGTGGATAAAATGGATGTAGAGTGGATAAAAAAGGATGTAGAGGGGATAAAATGGACGTAGAGTGGATAACAATGGATGTAGAGTGGATAAAATGAATGTAGAGTAGATACAATGGATGTAGAGTGGATAAAATGGATGTAGAGTTGATAAAATGGATGTAAAGTGGATAAAATGGATGTAGAGTTAATAAAAATGGATGTTGAGTGGAAATAATGGATGTAGAGAGGATAAAATGGATGTAGAGTGGATAAAATGTATGTAGAGTTCATAAAAATGGATGTAGAGTGGATAAAATTGATGTAGAGCGGATAAAATGGATGTAGAGTGGTATAAAATGGATGTAGAGTGGATAAAAATGGATGTAGAGTGGATAAAAATGGATGTAGAGTGGATAAAAATGGATGTAGAGTGGATAAAAATGGATGTAGAGTTAATAAAAATGGATGTAGAGTGGACAAAATAGATGTAGAGTGGATAAAAATGGATGTAGAGTGGTATAAAATGGATGTAGAGTGGATAAAAATGGATGTAGAGTGGATAAAAATGGATGTAGAGTGGCTAAAATGGATGTGGAGTGGATAACAATGGATGTAGAGTGGATAAAATGGATGTAGAGTTGATAAAAATGGATGTAGAGTTAATAAAAATGGATGTAGAGTGGACAAAATAGATGTAGAATGGATAAAATGGATGTAGAGTTGATAAAAATGGATGTAGAGTGGACAAAATAGATGTAGAGTGGATAAAAATGGATGTAGAGTGGTATAAAATGGATGTAGAGTGGATAAAAATGGATGTAGAGTGGATAAAATGGATGTAGAGTGGATAAAATGGATGTAGAGTTCATAAAAATGGATGTAGAGTGGATAAAAATGGATGTAGATTGGATAAAATGGATGTAGAGTGGATAAAATGGATGTAGAGTTAATAAAAATGGATGTAGAGTGGACAAAATAGATGTAGAGTGGATAAAAATGGATGTAGAGTGGTATAAAATGGATGTAGAGTGGATAAAAATGGATGTAGAGTGGATAAAAATGGATGTAGAGTGGATAAAATGGATGTAGAGTGGATAAAATGGATGTAGAGTGGATGAAATGGATGTAGAGTTGAGAAAAATGGATGTAGAGTGGATAAAAATGGATGTAGAGTTAATAAAAATGGATGTAGAGTGGACAAAATAGATGTAGAGTGGATAAAAATGGATGTAGAGTGGTATAAAATGGATGTAGAGTGGATAAAAATGGATGTAGAGTGGATAAAAATGGATGTAGAGAGGATAAAATGGATGTAGAGTGGATAAAAATGGATGTAGAGTGGATAAAAACGATGTAGAGTGGATAACAATGGATGTAGAGTGGATAAAATGAATGTAGAGTAGATACAATGGATGTAGAGTGGATAAAATGGATGTAGAGTGGATAAAATGGATGTAGAGTGGATAAAATGGATGTAGAGTGGGTAAAATAGATGTAGAGTGGATAAAATGGATGTAGAGTGGATAAAAAAGGATGTAGAGGGGATAAAATGGACGTAGAGTGGATAACAATGGATGTAGAGTGGATAAAATGAATGTAGAGTAGATACAATGGATGTAGAGTGGATAAAATGGATGTAGAGTTGATAAAATGGATGTAAAGTGGATAAAATGGATGTAGAGTTAATAAAAATGGATGTTGAGTGGAAATAATGGATGTAGAGAGGATAAAATGGATGTAGAGTGGATAAAATGTATGTAGAGTTCATAAAAATGGATGTAGAGTGGATAAAATTGATGTAGAGCGGATAAAATGGATGTAGAGTGGATAAAATGGATGTGGAGTGGATAACAATGGATGTAGAGTGGATAAAATGGATGTAGAGTTGATAAAACGGATGTAGAGTGGATAAAAAAGGATGTAGAGGGGATAAAATGGATGTAGAGTGGATAAAATTGATGTAGAGCGGATAAAATGGATGTAGAGTGGCTAAAATGGATGTGGAGTGGATAACAATGGATGTAGAGTGGATAAAATGGATGTAGAGTTGATAAAAATGGATGTAGAGTTAATAAAAATGGATGTAGAGTGGACAAAATAGATGTAGAATGGATAAAATGGATGTAGAGTTGATAAAAATGGATGTAGAGTGGACAAAATAGATGTAGAGTGGATAAAAATGGATGTAGAGTGGTATAAAATGGATGTAGAGTGGATAAAAATGGATGTAGAGTGGATAAAAATGGATGTAGAGAGGATAAAATGGATGTAGAGTGGATAAAAATGGATGTAGAGTGGATAAAATGGATGTAGAGTGGATAAAATGGATGTAGAGTGGATAAAATGGATGTAGAGTGGGTAAAATAGATGTAGAGTGGATAAAATGGATGTAGAGTGGATAAAAAAGGATGTAGAGGGGATAAAATGGACGTAGAGTGGATAACAATGGATGTAGAGTGGATAAAATGAATGTAGAGTAGATACAATGGATGTAGAGTGGATAAAATGGATGTAGAGTTGATAAAATGGATGTAGAGTGGATAAAATGGATGTAGAGTTAATAAAAATGGATGTTGAGTGGAAATAATGGATGTAGAGAGGATAAAATGGATGTAGAGTGGATAAAATGTATGTAGAGTTCATAAAAATGGATGTAGAGTGGATAAAATTGATGTAGAGCGGATAAAATGGATGTAGAGTGGATAAAATGGATGTGGAGTGGATAACAATGGATGTAGAGTGGATAAAATGGATGTAGAGTTGATAAAACGGATGTAGAGTGGATAAAAAAGGATGTAGAGGGGATAAAATGGATGTAGAGTGGATAAAATTGATGTAGAGCGGATAAAATGGATGTAGAGTGGCTAAAATGGATGTGGAGTGGATAACAATGGATGTAGAGTGGATAAAATGGATGTAGAGTTGATAAAAATGGATGTAGAGTTAATAAAAATGGATGTAGAGTGGACAAAATAGATGTAGAATGGATAAAATGGATGTAGAGTTGATAAAAATGGATGTAGAGTGGACAAAATAGATGTAGAGTGGATAAAAATGGATGTAGAGTGGTATAAAATGGATGTAGAGTGGATAAAAATGGATGTAGAGTGGATAAAAATGGATGTAGAGAGGATAAAATGGATGTAGAGTGGATAAAAATGGATGTAGAGTGGATAAAATGGATGTAGAGTGGATAAAATGGATGTAGAGTGGATAAAATGGATGTAGAGTGGATAAAATAGATGTAGAGTGGATAAAATGGATGTAGAGTGGATAAAAAAGGATGTAGAGGGGATAAAATGGACGTAGAGTGGATAACAATGGATGTAGAGTGGATAAAATGAATGTAGAGTAGATACAATGGATGTAGAGTGGATAAAATGGATGTAGAGTTGATAAAATGGATGTAAAGTGGATAAAATGGATGTAGAGTTAATAAAAATGGATGTTGAGTGGAAATAATGGATGTAGAGAGGATAAAATGGATGTAGAGTGGATAAAATGTATGTAGAGTTCATAAAAATGGATGTAGAGTGGATAAAATTGATGTAGAGCGGATAAAATGGATGTAGAGTGGTATAAAATGGATGTAGAGTGGATAAAAATGGATGTAGAGTGGATAAAAATGGATGTAGAGTGGATAAAAATGGATGTAGAGTGGATAAAAATGGATGTAGAGTTAATAAAAATGGATGTAGAGTGGACAAAATAGATGTAGAGTGGATAAAAATGGATGTAGAGTGGTATAAAATGGATGTAGAGTGGATAAAAATGGATGTAGAGTGGATAAAAATGGATGTAGAGTGGATAAAATGGATGTGGAGTGGATAACAATGGATGTAGAGTGGATAAAATGGATGTAGAGTTGATAAAAATGGATGTAGAGTTAATAAAAATGGATGTAGAGTGGACAAAATAGATGTAGAATGGATAAAATGGATGTAGAGTTGATAAAAATGGATGTAGAGTGGACAAAATAGATGTAGAGTGGATAAAAATGGATGTAGAGTGGTATAAAATGGATGTAGAGTGGATAAAAATGGATGTAGAGTGGATAAAATGGATGTAGAGTGGATAAAATGGATGTAGAGTTCATAAAAATGGATGTAGAGTGGATAAAAATGGATGTAGATTGGATAAAATGGATGTAGAGTGGATAAAATGGATGTAGAGTTAATAAAAATGGATGTAGAGTGGACAAAATAGATGTAGAGTGGATAAAAATGGATGTAGAGTGGTATAAAATGGATGTAGAGTGGATAAAAATGGATGTAGAGTGGATAAAAATGGATGTAGAGTGGATAAAATGGATGTAGAGTGGATAAAATGGATGTAGAGTGGATAAAATGGATGTAGAGTTGAGAAAAATGGATGTAGAGTGGATAAAAATGGATGTAGAGTTAATAAAAATGGATGTAGAGTGGACAAAATAGATGTAGAGTGGATAAAAATGGATGTAGAGTGGTATAAAATGGATGTAGAGTGGATAAAAATGGATGTAGAGTGGATAAAAATGGATGTAGAGAGGATAAAATGGATGTAGAGTGGATAAAAATGGATGTAGAGTGGATAAAAACGATGTAGAGTGGATAACAATGGATGTAGAGTGGATAAAATGAATGTAGAGTAGATACAATGGATGTAGAGTGGATAAAATGGATGTAGAGTTGATAAAATGGATGTAAAGTGGATAAAATGGATGTAGAGTGGGTAAAATAGATGTAGAGTGGATAAAATGGATGTAGAGTTGATAAAAATGGATGTAGAGTGGACAAAATGGATGTAGAGTGGATAAAATGGATGTAGAGTGGATAAAATGGATGTAGAGAGGATAAAATTGATGTAGAGTGGATAAAATTGATGTAGAGAGGATAAAATGGATGTAGAGTGTATAAAAATGGATGTAGAGTGGATAAAATGGATGTAGAGTGGATAAAATGGATGTAGAGTGGATAAAGTGGATGTAGAGTTGATAAAAATGGATGTAGAGTGGACAAAATGGATGTAGAGTGGATAAAAATGGATGTAGAGAGGATAAAATTGATGTAGAGCGGATAAAATGGATGTAGAGTGGATAAAATGGATGTGGAGTGGATAACAATGGATGTAGAGTGGATAAAATGGATGTAGAGTTGATAAAAATGCATGTAGAGTTAATAAAAATGGATGTAGAGTGGACAAAATGGATGTAGAGTGGATAAAAATGGATGTAGAGTGGATAAAATGGATGTAGAGTTGATAACAATGGATGTAGATTGGATAAAATGAATGTAGAGGAGATACAATGGATGTAGAGTGGATAAAATGGATGTAGAGTTGATAAAATGGATGTAAAGTGGATAAAATGGATGTAGAGTTAATAAAAATGGATGTTGAGTGGAAATAATGGATGTAGAGAGGATAAAATGGATGTAGAGTGGATAAAATGTATGTAGAGTTCATAAAAATGGATGTAGAGTGGATAAAATTGATGTAGAGCGGATAAAATGGATGTAGAGTGGATAAAATGGATGTGGAGTGGATAACAATGGATGTAGAGTGGATAAAATGGATGTAGAATTGATAAAACGGATGTAGAGTGGATAAAAAAGGATGTAGAGGGGATAAAATGGATGTAGAGTGGATAAAATTGATGTAGAGCGGATAAAATGGATGTAGAGTGGCTAAAATGGATGTGGAGTGGATAACAATGGATGTAGAGTGGATAAAATGGATGTAGAGTTGATAAAAATGGATGTAGAGTTAATAAAAATGGATGTAGAGTGGACAAAATAGATGTAGAGTGGATAAAAATGGATGTAGAGTGGTATAAAATGGATGTAGAGTGGATAAAAATGGATGTAGAGTGGATAAAAATGGATGTAGAGAGGATAAAATGGATGTAGAGTGGATAAAAATGGATGTAGAGTGGATAAAAACGATGTAGAGTGGATAACAATGGATGTAGAGTGGATAAAATGAATGTAGAGTAGATACAATGGATGTAGAGTGGATAAAATGGATGTAGAGTTGATAAAATGGATGTAAAGTGGATAAAATGGATGTAGAGTGGGTAAAATAGATGTAGAGTGGATAAAATGGATGTAGAGTTGATAAAAATGGATGTAGAGTGGACAAAATGGATGTAGAGCGGATAAAATGGATGTAGAGTGGATAAAATGGATGTAGAGAGGATAAAATTGATGTAGAGTGGATAAAATTGATGTAGAGAGGATAAAATGGATGTAGAGTGTATAAAAATGGATGTAGAGTGGATAAAATGGATGTAGAGTGGATGAAATGGATGTAGAGTGGATAAAGTGGATGTAGAGTTGATAAAAATGGATGTAGAGTGGACAAAATGGATGTAGAGTGGATAAAAATGGATGTAGAGAGGATAAAATTGATGTAGAGCGGATAAAATGGATGTAGAGTGGATAAAATGGATGTGGAGTGGATAAAAATGGATGTAGAGTGGATAAAATGGATGTAGAGTTGATAAAAATGCATGTAGAGTTAATAAAAATGGATGTAGAGTGGACAAAATGGATGTAGAGTGGATAAAAATGGATGTAGAGTGGATAAAATGGATGTAGAGTTGATAACAATGGATGTAGATTGGATAAAATGAATGTAGAGGAGATACAATGGATGTAGAGTGGATAAAATGGATGTAGAGTTGATAAAATGGATGTAAAGTGGATAAAATGGATGTAGAGTTAATAAAAATGGATGTTGAGTGGAAATAATGGATGTAGAGAGGATAAAATGGATGTAGAGTGGATAAAATGTATGTAGAGTTCATAAAAATGGATGTAGAGTGGATAAAATTGATGTAGAGCGGATAAAATGGATGTAGAGTGGATAAAATGGATGTGGAGTGGATAACAATGGATGTAGAGTGGATAAAATGGATGTAGAGTTGATAAAACGGATGTAGAGTGGATAAAAAAGGATGTAGAGGGGATAAAATGGATGTAGAGTGGATAAAATTGATGTAGAGCGGATAAAATGGATGTAGAGTGGCTAAAATGGATGTGGAGTGGATAACAATGGATGTAGAGTGGATAAAATGGATGTAGAGTTGATAAAAATGGATGTAGAGTTAATAAAAATGGATGTAGAGTGGACAAAATAGATGTAGAATGGATAAAATGGATGTAGAGTTGATAAAAATGGATGTAGAGTGGACAAAATAGATGTAGAGTGGATAAAAATGGATGTAGAGTGGTATAAAATGGATGTAGAGTGGATAAAAATGGATGTAGAGTGGATAAAAATGGATGTAGAGAGGATAAAATGGATGTAGAGTGGATAAAAATGGATGTAGAGTGGATAAAATGGATGTAGAGTGGATAAAATGGATGTAGAGTGGATAAAATGGATGTAGAGTGGGTAAAATAGATGTAGAGTGGATAAAATGGATGTAGAGTGGATAAAAAAGGATGTAGAGGGGATAAAATGGACGTAGAGTGGATAACAATGGATGTAGAGTGGATAAAATGAATGTAGAGTAGATACAATGGATGTAGAGTGGATAAAATGGATGTAGAGTTGATAAAATGGATGTAAAGTGGATAAAATGGATGTAGAGTTAATAAAAATGGATGTTGAGTGGAAATAATGGATGTAGAGAGGATAAAATGGATGTAGAGTGGATAAAATGTATGTAGAGTTCATAAAAATGGATGTAGAGTGGATAAAATTGATGTAGAGCGGATAAAATGGATGTAGAGTGGTATAAAATGGATGTAGAGTGGATAAAAATGGATGTAGAGTGGATAAAAATGGATGTAGAGTGGATAAAAATGGATGTAGAGTGGATAAAAATGGATGTAGAGTTAATAAAAATGGATGTAGAGTGGACAAAATAGATGTAGAGTGGATAAAAATCGATGTAGAGTGGTATAAAATGGATGTAGAGTGGATAAAAATGGATGTAGAGTGGATAAAAATGGATGTAGAGAGGATAAAATGGATGTAGAGTGGATAAAAATGGATGTAGAGTGGATAAAAACGATGTAGAGTGGATAACAATGGATGTAGAGTGGATAAAATGAATGTAGAGTAGATACAATGGATGTAGAGTGGATAAAATGAATGTAGAGTAGATAAAATGGATGTGGAGTGGATAACAATGGATGTAGAGTGGATAAAATGGATGTAGAGTTGATAAAAATGGATGTAGAGTTAATAAAAATGGATGTTGAGTGGAAATAATGGATGTAGAGAGGATAAAATGGATGTAGAGTGGATAAAATGTATGTAGAGTTCATAAAAATGGATGTAGAGTGGATAAAATTGATGTAGAGCGGATAAAATGGATGTAGAGTTGATAAAAATGGATGTAGAGTTAATAAAAATGGATGTAGAGTGGACAAAATGGATGTAGAGTGGATAAAAATGGATGTAAAGTGGATAAAATGGATGTAGAGTTGATAACAATGGATGTAGAGTGGATAAAATGAATGTAGAGTAGATACAATGGATGTAGAGTGGATAAAATTGATGTAGAGTTGATAAAATGGATGTAAAGTGGATAAAATGGATGTAGAGTTAATAAAAATGGATGTTGAGTGGAAATAATGGATGTAGAGAGGATAAAATGGATGTAGAGTGGATAAAATGGATGTGGAGTGGATAACAATGGATGTAGAGTGGATAAAATGGATGTAGAGTTGATAAAAATGGATGTAGAGTGGATAAAATGGATGTAGAGTTGATAAAATGGATGTAAAGTGGATAGAATGGATGTAGAGTTAATAAAAATGGATGTAGAGTGGACAAAATGGATGTAGAGTGCATAAAAATGGATGTAGAGTGGTATAAAATGGATGTAGAGTGGATAAAAATGGATGTAGAGTGGATAAAAATGGATGTAGAGTGGATAAAAATGGATGTAGAGTGGATAAAAATGGATGTAGAGAGGATAAAATGGATGTAGAGTGGATAAAAATGGATGTAGAGTGGATTAAATTGATGTAGAGTGGATAAAATGGATGTAGAGTGGATAAAATGGATGTAGAGTGGGTAAAATAGATGTAGAGTGGATAAAATGGATGTAGAGTTGATAAAAATGGATGTAGAGTGGACAAAATGGATGTAGAGTGGATAAAGTGGATGTAGAGTTGATAAAAATGGATGTAGAGTGGACAAAATGGATGTAGAGAGGATAAAATTGATGTAGAGCGGATAAAATGGATGTAGAGCGGATAAAATGGATGTAGAGTGGATAAAATGGATGTAGAGTTGATAAAAATGGATGTAGAGTGGATAAAATGAATGTAGAGTAGATAAAATGGATGTGGAGTGGATAACAATGGATGTAGAGTGGATAAAATGGATGTAGAGTTGATAAAAATGGATGTAGAGTTAATAAAAATGGATGTTGAGTGGAAATAATGGATGTAGAGAGGATAAAATGGATGTAGAGTGGATAAAATGTATGTAGAGTTCATAAAAATGGATGTAGAGTGGATAAAATTGATGTAGAGCGGATAAAATGGATGTAGAGTTGATAAAAATGGATGTAGAGTTAATAAAAATGGATGTAGAGTGGACAAAATGGATGTAGAGTGGATAAAAATGGATGTAAAGTGGATAAAATGGATGTAGAGTTGATAACAATGGATGTAGAGTGGATAAAATGAATGTAGAGTAGATACAATGGATGTAGAGTGGATAAAATTGATGTAGAGTTGATAAAATGGATGTAAAGTGGATAAAATGGATGTAGAGTTAATAAAAATGGATGTTGAGTGGAAATAATGGATGTAGAGAGGATAAAATGGATGTAGAGTGGATAAAATGGATGTGGAGTGGATAACAATGGATGTAGAGTGGATAAAATGGATGTAGAGTTGATAAAAATGGATGTAGAGTGGATAAAATGGATGTAGAGTTGATAAAATGGATGTAAAGTGGATAGAATGGATGTAGAGTTAATAAAAATGGATGTAGAGTGGACAAAATGGATGTAGAGTGCATAAAAATGGATGTAGAGTGGTATAAAATGGATGTAGAGTGGATAAAAATGGATGTAGAGTGGATAAAAATGGATGTAGAGAGGATAAAATGGATGTAGAGTGGATAAAAATGGATGTAGAGTGGATTAAATTGATGTAGAGTGGATAAAATGGATGTAGAGTGGATAAAATGGATGTAGAGTGGGTAAAATAGATGTAGAGTGGATAAAATGGATGTAGAGTTGATAAAAATGGATGTAGAGTGGACAAAATGGATGTAGAGTGGATAAAGTGGATGTAGAGTTGATAAAAATGGATGTAGAGTGGACAAAATGGATGTAGAGAGGATAAAATTGATGTAGAGCGGATAAAATGGATGTAGAGCGGATAAAATGGATGTAGAGTGGATAAAATGGATGTAGAGTGGATAAAATTGATTTAGAGAGGATAAAATGGATGTAGAGTGGATAAAAATGGATGTAGAGTGGATAAAATGGATGTAGAGTGGATAAAATGGATGTAGAGTGGATGAAATGGATGTAGAGTTGATAAAAATGGATGTAGAGTGGATAAAATGAATGTAGAGTAGATAAAATGGATGTAGAGTGGATAAAATGGATGTAGAGTTGATAAAAAGGATGTAAAGTGGATAAAATGGATGTAGAGTTAATAAAAATGGATGTAGAGTGGAAATAATGGATGTAGAGAGGATAAAATGGATGTAGAGTGGATAAAATGGATGTAGAGTTCATAAAAATGGATGTAGAGTGGATAAAAATGGATGTAGAGTTCATAAAAATGGATGTAGAGTGGATAAAAATGGATGTAGATTGGATAAAATGGATGTAGATTGGATAAAATGGATGTAGAGTGGATAAAAATGGATGTAGAGTGGATAAAAATGGATGTAGAGTATATAAAATGGATGTAGAGTGGATAAAATGGATGTAGAGTGGATAAAATTGATTTAGAGAGGATAAAACGGATGTAGAGTGGATAAAAAAGGATGTAGAGGGGATAAAATGGATGTAGAGTGGATAAAATTGATGTAGAGTGGATAAAATGGATGTAGAGTGGATAAAAATGGATGTAGAGTGGATAAAATAGATGTAGAGTGGGTAAAAATGGATGTAGAGTGGTATAAAATGGATGTAGAGTGGATAAAAATGGATGTAGTGTGGATAAAATGGATGTAGAGTTGATAAAAATGGATGTAGAGTGGATAAAATGGATGTAGAGTTGATAAAATGGATGTAAAGTGGATAAAATGGATGTAGAGTTAATAAAAATGGATGTAGAGTGGACAAAATGGATGTAGAGTGGATAAAAATGGATGTAGAGTTGATAAAAATGGATGTAGAGTGGACAAAATGGATGTAGAGCGGATAAAATGGATGTAGAGTGGATAAAATGGATGTAGAGTGGATAAAATTGATGTAGAGTGGATAAAATTGATGTAGAGAGGATAAAATGGATGTAGAGTGGATAAAAATGGATGTAGAGTGGATAAAATGGATGTAGAGTGGATAAAATGGATGTAGAGTGGATGAAATTGATGTAGAGTTGATAAAAATGGATGTAGAGTGGATAAAATGAATGTAGAGTAGATAAGATGGATGTAGAGTGGATAAAATGGATGTAGAGTTGATAAAATGGATGTAGAGTGGATAAAATGGATGTAGAGTTAATAAAAATGGATGTAGAGTGGAAATAATGGATGTAGAGAGGATAAAATGGATGTAGAGTGGATAAAATGGATGTAGAGTTCATAAAAATGGATGTAGAGTGGATAAAAATGGATGTAGATTGGATAAAATGGATGTAGAGTGGATAAAATGGATGTAGAGTTAATAAAAATGGATGTAGAGTGGACAAAATAGATGTAGAGTGGATAAAAATGGATGTAGAGTGGTATAAAATGGATGTAGAGTGGATAAAAATGGATGTAGAGTGGATAAAAATGGATGTAGAGTGGATAAAATGGATGTAGAGTGGATAAAATGGATGTAGAGTGGATGAAATGGATGTAGAGTTGAGAAAAATGGATGTAGAGTGGATAAAAATGGATGTAGAGTGGATAAAATGGATGTAGAGTGGATAAAACGGATGTAGAGTGGATAAAAAAGGATGTAGAGGGGATAAAATGGATGTAGAGTGGATAAAATTGATGTAGAGTGGATAAAATGGATGTAGAGTGGATAAAAATGGATGTAGAATGGGTAAAATAGATGTAGAGTGGATAAAATGGATGTAGAGTTGATAAAAATGGATGTAGAGTGGACAAAATGGATGTAGAGCGGATAAAATGGATGTAGAGTGGATAAAATGGATGTAGAGTGGATAAAATTGATGTAGAGTGGATAAAATTGATGTAGAGTGGATAAAATGGATGTAGAGTGGATAAAATGGATGTAGAGTGGATAAAATGTATGTAGAGTTCATAAAAATGGATGTAGAGTGGATAAAATTGATGTAGAGCGGATAAAATGGATGTAGAGTGGATAAAATGGATGTAGAGTGGATAAAACGGATGTAGAGTGGATAAAAAAGGATGTAGAGGGGATAAAATGGATGTAGAGTGGATAAAATTGATGTAGAGTGGATAAAATGGATGTAGAGTGGATAAAAATGGATGTAGAGTGGATAAAATGGATGTAGAGTGGGTAAAATAGATGTAGAGTGGATAAAATGGATGTAGAGTTGATAAAAATGGATGTAGAGTGGACAAAATGGATGTAGAGCGGATAAAATGGATGTAGAGTGGATAAAATGGATGTAGAGTGGATAAAATTGATGTAGAGTGGATAAAATTGATGTAGAGTGGATAAAATGGATGTAGAGTGGATAAAATGGATGTAGAGTTAATAAAAATGGATGTAGAGTGGACAAAATAGATGTAGAGTGGATAAAAATGGATGTAGAGTGGTATAAAATGGATGTAGAGTGGATAAAATGGATGTAGAGTGGATAAAAATGGATGTAGAGAGGATAAAATGGATGTAGAGTGGATAAAAATGGATGTAGAGTGGATAAAATGGATGTAGAGTGGATAAAATGGATGTAGAGTGGATGAAATGGATGTAGAGTTGATAAAAATGGATGTAGAGTGGATAAAAATGGATGTAGAGTGGATAAAATGGATGTAGAGTGGATAAAACGGATGTAGAGTGGATAAAAAAGGATGTAGAGTGGATAAAAATGGATGTAGAGTGGATAAAAACGATGTAGAGTGGATAACAATGGATGTAGAGTGGATAAAATGAATGTAGAGTAGATACAATGGATGTAGAGTGGATAAAATGGATGTAGAGTTGATAAAATGGATGTAAAGTGGATAAAATGGATGTAGAGTTAATAAAAATGGATGTTGAGTGGAAATAATGGATGTAGAGAGGATAAAATGGATGTAGAGTGGATAAAATGTATGTAGAGTTCATAAAAATGGATGTAGAGTGGATAAAATTGATGTAGAGCGGATAAAATGGATGTAGAGTGGATAAAATGGATGTGGAGTGGATAACAATGGATGTAGAGTGGATAAAATGGATGTAGAGTTGATAAAATGGATGTAAAGTGGATAAAATGGATGTAGAGTTAATAAAAATGGATGTAGAGTGGACAAAATGGATGTAGAGTGGATAAAAATGGATGTAGAGTTGATAAAAATGGATGTAGAGTGGACAAAATGGATGTAGAGCGGATAAAATGGATGTAGAGTGGATAAAATGGATGTAGAGTGGATAAAATTGATGTAGAGTGGATAAAATTGATGTAGAGTTGATAAAAATGGATGTAGAGTGGACAAAATGGATGTAGAGCGGATAAAATGGATGTAGAGTGGATAAAATGGATGTAGAGAGGATAAAATTGATGTAGAGTGGATAAAATTGATGTAGAGAGGATAAAATGGATGTAGAGTGGATAAAAATGGATGTAGAGTGGATAAAATGGATGTAGAGTGGATAAAAATGGATGTAGAGTGGATAAAATGGATGTAGAGTGGATAAAAATAGATGTAGAGTGGATAAAATGGATGTAGAGTGGATAAAACGGATGTAGAGTGGATAAAAAAGGATGTAGAGGGGATAAAATGGATGTAGAGTGGATAAAATGGATGTAGAGTTGATAAAAATGGATGTAGAGTTAATAAAAATGGATGTAGAGTGGACAAAATAGATGTAGAGTGGATAAAATGGATGTAGAGTTGATAAAAATGGATGTAGAGTGGACAAAATAGATGTAGAGTGGATAAAAATGGATGTAGAGTAGTATAAAATGGATGTAGAGTGGATAAAAATGGATGTAGAGTGGATAAAAATGGATGTAGAGTGGATAAAATGGATGTAGAGTGGATAAAAATTGATGTAGCGTGGATAAAATGGATGTAGAGTGGATAACAATGGATGTAGAGTGGATAAAATGGATGTAGAGTTGATAAAAATGGATGTAGAGTTAATAAAAATGGATGTAGAGTGGACAAAATGGATGTAGAGTGGATAAAAATGGATGTAAAGTGGATAAAATGGATGTAGAGTTGATAACAATGGATGTAGAGTGGATAAAATGAATGTAGAGTAGATACAATGGATGTAGAGTGGATAAAATGGATGTAGAGTTGATAAAATGGATGTAAAGTGGATAAAATGGATGTAGAGTGGGTAAAATAGATGTAGAGTGGATAAAATGGATGTAGAGTTGATAAAAATGGATGTAGAGTGGACAAAATGGATGTAGAGCGGATAAAATGGATGTAGAGTGGATAAAATGGATGTAGAGAGGATAAAATTGATGTAGAGTGGATAAAATTGATGTAGAGAGGATAAAATGGATGTAGAGTGTATAAAAATGGATGTAGAGTGGATAAAATGGATGTAGAGTGGATAAAATGGATGTAGAGTTAATAAAAATGGATGTAGAGTGGATAAAATGAATGTAGAGTAGATAAAATGGATGTGGAGTGGATAACAATGGATGTAGAGTGGATAAAATGGATGTAGAGTTGATAAAAATGGATGTAGAGTTAATAAAAATGGATGTTGAGTGGAAATAATGGATGTAGAGAGGATAAAATGGATGTAGAGTGGATAAAATGTATGTAGAGTTCATAAAAATGGATGTAGAGTGGATAAAATTGATGTAGAGCGGATAAAATGGATGTAGAGTTGATAAAAATGGATGTAGAGTTAATAAAAATGGATGTAGAGTGGACAAAATGGATGTAGAGTGGATAAAAATGGATGTAAAGTGGATAAAATGGATGTAGAGTTGATAACAATGGATGTAGAGTGGATAAAATGAATGTAGAGTAGATACAATGGATGTAGAGTGGATAAAATTGATGTAGAGTTGATAAAATGGATGTAAAGTGGATAAAATGGATGTAGATTGGATAAAATGGATGTAGGGTGGATAAAAATGGATGTAGAGTGGATAAAAATGGATGTAGAGTATATAAAATGGATGTAGAGTATATAAAATGGATGTAGAGTGGATAAAAATGGATGTAGAGTGGATAAAATGGATGTAGAGTGGATAAAAATAGATGTAGAGTGGATAAAATGGATGTAGAGTGGATAAAACGGATGTAGAGTGGATAAAAAAGGATGTAGAGTGGATAAAATTGATGTAGAGTGGATAAAATGGATGTAGAGTGGATAAAAATGGATGTAGAGTGGATAAAATGGATGTAGAGTGGGTAAAATAGATGTAGAGTGGATAAAATGGATGTAGAGTTGATAAAAATGGATGTAGAGTGGACAAAATGGATGTAGAGCGGATAAAATGGATGTAGAGTGGATAAAATGGATGTAGAGTGGATAAAATTGATGTAGAGTGGATAAAATTGATGTAGAGTGGATAAAATGGATGTAGAGTGGATAAAATGGATGTAGAGTTAATAAAAATGGATGTAGAGTGGACAAAATAGATGTAGAGTGGATAAAAATGGATGTAGAGTGGTATAAAATGGATGTAGAGTGGATAAAAATGGATGTAGAGTGGATAAAAATGGATGTAGAGAGGATAAAATGGATGTAGAGTGGATAAAAATGGATGTAGAGTGGATAAAATGGATGTAGAGTGGATAAAATGGATGTAGAGTGGATGAAATGGATGTAGAGTTGATAAAAATGGATGTAGAGTGGATAAAAATGGATGTAGAGTGGATAAAATGGATGTAGAGTGGATAAAACGGATGTAGAGTGGATAAAAAAGGATGTGGAGGGGATAAAATGGATGTAGAGTGGATAAAATTGATGTAGAGTGGATAAAATGGATGTAGAGTGGATAAAAATGGATGTAGAGTGGATAAAAACGATGTAGAGTGGATAACAATGGATGTAGAGTGGATAAAATGAATGTAGAGTAGATACAATGGATGTAGAGTGGATAAAATGGATGTAGAGTTGATAAAATGGATGTAGAGTGGATAAAATGGATGTAGAGTTAATAAAAATGGATGTTGAGTGGAAATAATGGATGTAGAGAGGATAAAATGGATGTAGAGTGGATAAAATGTATGTAGAGTTCATAAAAATGGATGTAGAGTGGATAAAATTGATGTAGAGCGGATAAAATGGATGTAGAGTGGATAAAATGGATGTACAGTGGATAAAAAAGGATGTAGAGGGGATAAAATGGATGTAGAGTGGATAAAATTGATGTAGAGTGGATAAAATGGATGTAGAGTGGATAAAAATGGATGTAGAGTGGATAACAATGGATGTAGAGTGGATAAAATGGATGTAGAGTTGATAAAAATGGATGTAGAGTGGACAAAATGGATGTAGAGCGGATAAAATGGATGTAGAGTGGATAAAATGGATGTAGAGAGGATAAAATTGATGTAGAGTGGATAAAATTGATGTAGAGAGGATAAAATGGATGTAGAGTGGATAAAAATGGATGTAGAGTGGATAAAATGGATGTAGAGTGGATAAAAATGGATGTAGAGTGGATAAAATGGATGTAGAGTGGATAAAAATAGATGTAGAGTGGATAAAATGGATGTAGAGTGGATAAAACGGATGTAGAGTGGATAAAAAAGGATGTAGAGGGGATAAAATGGATGTAGAGTGGATAAAATGGATGTAGAGTTGATAAAAATTGATGTAGAGTTAATAAAAATGGATGTAGAGTGGACAAAATAGATGTAGAGTGGATAAAATGGATGTAGAGTTGATAAAAATGGATGTAGAGTGGACAAAATAGATGTAGAGTGGATAAAAATGGATGTAGAGTAGTATAAAATGGATGTAGAGTGGATAAAAATGGATGTAGAGTGGATAAAAATGGATGTAGAGAGGATAAAATGGATGTAGAGTGGATAAAAATTGATGTAGCGTGGATAAAATGGATGTAGAGTGGATAACAATGGATGTAGAGTGGATAAAATGGATGTAGAGTTGATAAAAATGGATGTAGAGTTAATAAAAATGGATGTAGAGTGGAAAAAATGGATGTAGAGTGGATAAAAATGGATGTAAAGTGGATAAAATGGATGTAGAGTTGATAACAATGGATGTAGAGTGGATAAAATGAATGTAGAGTAGATACAATGGATGTAGAGTGGATAAAATTGATGTAGAGTTGATAAAATGGATGTAAAGTGGATAAAATGGATGTAGAGTTAATAAAAATGGATGTTGAGTGGAAATAATGGATGTAGAGAGGATAAAATGGATGTAGAGTGGATTAAATGGATGTAGAGTGGATAAAATGGATGTAGAGTGGATAAAATGGATGTAGAGTGGGTAAAATAGATGTAGAGTGGATAAAATGGATGTAGAGTTGATAAAAATGGATGTAGAGTGGACAAAATGGATGTAGAGTGGATAAAGTGGATGTAGAGTTGATAAAAATGGATGTAGAGTGGACAAAATGGATGTAGAGAGGATAAAATTGATGTAGAGCGGATAAAATGGATGTAGAGCGGATAAAATGGATGTAGAGTGGATAAAATGGATGTAGAGTGGATAAAATTGATGTAGAGTGGATAAAATTGATGTAGAGAGGATAAAATGGATGTAGAGTGGATAAAAATGGATGTAGAGTGGATAAAATGGATGTAGAGTGGATAAAATGGATGTAGAGTGGATGAAATGGATGTAGAGTTGATAAAAATGGATGTAGAGTGGATAAAATGAATGTAGAGTTCATAAAAATGGATGTAGAGTGGATAAAATGGATGTAGAGTTGATAAAATGGATGTAAAGTGGATAAAATGGATGTAGAGTTAATAAAAATGGATGTAGAGTGGAAATAATGGATGTAGAGAGGATAAAATGGATGTAGAGTGGATAAAATGGATGTAGAGTTCATAAAAATGGATGTAGAGTGGATAAAAATGGATGTAGATTGGATAAAATGGATGTAGATTGGATAAAATGGATGTAGAGTGGATAAAAATGGATGTAGAGTGGATAAAAATGGATGTAGAGTATATAAAATGGATGTAGAGTATATAAAATGGATGTAGAGTGGATAAAAATGGATGTAGAGTGGATAAAATGGATGTAGAGTGGATAAAAATAGATGTAGAGTGGATAAAATGGATGTAGAGTGGATAAAACGGATGTAGAGTGGATAAAAAAGGATGTAGAGGGGATAAAATGGATGTAGAGTGGATAAAATTGATGTAGAGCGGATAAAATGGATGTAGAGTGGATAAAATGGATGTAGAGTGGATAAAATGGATGTAGAGTGGATAAAATGGATGTAGAGTGGGTAAAATAGATGTAGAGTGGATAAAATGGATGTAGAGTTGATAAAAATGGATGTAGAGTGGACAAAATGGATGTAGAGTGGATAAAGTGGATGTAGAGTTGATAAAAATGGATGTAGAGTGGACAAAATGGATGTAGAGAGGATAAAATGGATGTAGAGCGGATAAAATGGATGTAGAGCGGATAAAATGGATGTAGAGTGGATAAAATGGATGTAGAGTGGATAAAATTGATGTAGAGTGGATAAAATTGATGTAGAGAGGATAAAATGGATGTAGAGTGGATAAAAATGGATGTAGAGTGGATAAAATGGATGTAGAGTGGATAAAATGGATGTAGAGTGGATGAAATGGATGTAGAGTTGATAAAAATGGATGTAGAGTGGATAAAATGAATGTAGAGTTCATAAAAATGGATGTAGAGTGGATAAAATGGATGTAGAGTTGATAAAATGGATGTAAAGTGGATAAAATGGATGTAGAGTGGATAAAATGGATGTAGAGTGGATGAAATGGATGTAGAGTTGATAAAAATGGATGTAGAGTGGATAAAAATGGATGTAGAGTGGATAAAATGGATGTAGAGTGGATAAAACGGATGTAGAGTGGATAAAAAAGGATGTAGAGTGGATAAAAATGGATGTAGAGTGGATAAAAACGATGTAGAGTGGATAACAATGGATGTAGAGTGGATAAAATGAATGTAGAGTAGATACAATGGATGTAGAGTGGATAAAATGGATGTAGAGTTGATAAAATGGATGTAAAGTGGATAAAATGGATGTAGAGTTAATAAAAATGGATGTTGAGTGGAAATAATGGATGTAGAGAGGATAAAATGGATGTAGAGTGGATAAAATGTATGTAGAGTTCATAAAAATGGATGTAGAGTGGATAAAATTGATGTAGAGCGGATAAAATGGATGTAGAGTGGATAAAATGGATGTGGAGTGGATAACAATGGATGTAGAGTGGATAAAATGGATGTAGAGTTGATAAAATGGATGTAAAGTGGATAAAATGGATGTAGAGTTAATAAAAATGGATGTAGAGTGGACAAAATGGATGTAGAGTGGATAAAAATGGATGTAGAGTTGATAAAAATGGATGTAGAGTGGACAAAATGGATGTAGAGCGGATAAAATGGATGTAGAGTGGATAAAATGGATGTAGAGTGGATAAAATTGATGTAGAGTGGATAAAATTGATGTAGAGTTGATAAAAATGGATGTAGAGTGGACAAAATGGATGTAGAGCGGATAAAATGGATGTAGAGTGGATAAAATGGATGTAGAGAGGATAAAATTGATGTAGAGTGGATAAAATTGATGTAGAGAGGATAAAATGGATGTAGAGTGGATAAAAATGGATGTAGAGTGGATAAAATGGATGTAGAGTGGATAAAAATGGATGTAGAGTGGATAAAATGGATGTAGAGTGGATAAAAATAGATGTAGAGTGGATAAAATGGATGTAGAGTGGATAAAACGGATGTAGAGTGGATAAAAAAGGATGTAGAGGGGATAAAATGGATGTAGAGTGGATAAAATGGATGTAGAGTTGATAAAAATGGATGTAGAGTTAATAAAAATGGATGTAGAGTGGACAAAATAGATGTAGAGTGGATAAAATGGATGTAGAGTTGATAAAAATGGATGTAGAGTGGACAAAATAGATGTAGAGTGGATAAAAATGGATGTAGAGTAGTATAAAATGGATGTAGAGTGGATAAAAATGGATGTAGAGTGGATAAAAATGGATGTAGAGAGGATAAAATGGATGTAGAGTGGATAAAAATTGATGTAGCGTGGATAAAATGGATGTAGAGTGGGTAAAATAGATGTAGAGTGGATAAAATGGATGTAGAGTTGATAAAAATGGATGTAGAGTGGACAAAATGGATGTAGAGTGGATAAAAATGGATGTAGAGAGGATAAAATGGATGTAGAGTGGATAAAAATTGATGTAGCGTGGATAAAATGGATGTAGAGTGGATAAAATGGATGTAGAGTTGATAAAAATGGATGTAGAGTTAATAAAAATGGATGTAGAGTGGACAAAATGGATGTAGAGTGGATAAAAATGGATGTAAAGTGGATAAAATGGATGTAGAGTTGATAACAATGGATGTAGAGTGGATAAAATGAATGTAGAGTAGATACAATGGATGTAGAGTGGATAAAATGGATGTAGAGTTGATAAAATGGATGTAAAGTGGATAAAATGGATGTAGAGTGGGTAAAATAGATGTAGAGTGGATAAAATGGATGTAGAGTTGATAAAAATGGATGTAGAGTGGACAAAATGGATGTAGAGCGGATAAAATGGATGTAGAGTGGATAAAATGGATGTAGAGAGGATAAAATTGATGTAGAGTGGATAAAATTGATGTAGAGAGGATAAAATGGATGTAGAGTGTATAAAAATGGATGTAGAGTGGATAAAATGGATGTAGAGTGGATGAAATGGATGTAGAGTTAATAAAAATGGATGTAGAGTGGATAAAATGAATGTAGAGTAGATAAAATGGATGTGGAGTGGATAACAATGGATGTAGAGTGGATAAAATGGATGTAGAGTTGATAAAAATGGATGTAGAGTTAATAAAAATGGATGTTGAGTGGAAATAATGGATGTAGAGAGGATAAAATGGATGTAGAGTGGATAAAATGTATGTACAGTTCATAAAAATGGATGTAGAGTGGATAAAATTGATGTAGAGCGGATAAAATGGATGTAGAGTTGATAAAAATGGATGTAGAGTTAATAAAAATGGATGTAGAGTGGACAAAATGGATGTAGAGTGGATAAAAATGGATGTAAAGTGGATAAAATGGATGTAGAGTTGATAACAATGGATGTAGAGTGGATAAAATGAATGTAGAGTAGATACAATGGATGTAGAGTGGATAAAATTGATGTAGAGTTGATAAAATGGATGTAAAGTGGATAAAATGGATGTAGATTGGATAAAATGGATGTAGGGTGGATAAAAATGGATGTAGAGTGGATAAAAATGGATGTAGAGTATATAAAATGGATGTAGAGTATATAAAATGGATGTAGAGTGGATAAAAATGGATGTAGAGTGGATAAAATGGATGTAGAGTGGATAAAAATAGATGTAGAGTGGATAAAATGGATGTAGAGTGGATAAAACGGATGTAGAGTGGATAAAAAAGGATGTAGAGTGGATAAAATTGATGTAGAGTGGATAAAATGGATGTAGAGTGGATAAAAATGGATGTAGAGTGGATAAAATGGATGTAGAGTGGGTAAAATAGATGTAGAGTGGATAAAATGGATGTAGAGTTGATAAAAATGGATGTAGAGTGGACAAAATGGATGTAGAGCGGATAAAATGGATGTAGAGTGGATAAAATGGATGTAGAGTGGATAAAATTGATGTAGAGTGGATAAAATTGATGTAGAGTGGATAAAATGGATGTAGAGTGGATAAAATGGATGTAGAGTTAATAAAAATGGATGTAGAGTGGACAAAATAGATGTAGAGTGGATAAAAATGGATGTAGAGTGGTATAAAATGGATGTAGAGTGGATAAAAATGGATGTAGAGTGGATAAAAATGGATGTAGAGAGGATAAAATTGATGTAGAGTGGATAAAAATGGATGTAGAGTGGATAAAATGGATGTAGAGTGGATAAAATGCATGTAGAGTGGATGAAATGGATGTAGAGTTGATAAAAATGGATGTAGAGTGGATAAAAATGGATGTAGAGTGGATAAAATGGATGTAGAGTGGATAAAACGGATGTAGAGTGGATAAAAAAGGATGTGGAGGGGATAAAATGGATGTAGAGTGGATAAAATTGATGTAGAGTGGATAAAATGGATGTAGAGTGTATAAAAATGGATGTAGAGTGGATAAAAACGATGTAGAGTGGATAACAATGGATGTAGAGTGGATAAAATGAATGTAGAGTGGATAAAATGGATGTAGAGTGGATAAAAATAGATGTAGAGTGGATAAAATGGATGTAGAGTGGATAAAACGGATGTAGAGTGGATAAAAAAGGATGTAGAGGGGATAAAATGGATGTAGAGTGGATAAAATGGATGTAGAGTTGATAAAAATGGATGTAGAGTTAATAAAAATGGATGTAGAGTGGACAAAATAGATGTAGAGTGGATAAAATGGATGTAGAGTTGATAAAAATGGATGTAGAGTGGACAAAATAGATGTAGAGTGGATAAAAATGGATGTAGAGTAGTATAAAATGGATGTAGAGTGGATAAAAATGGATGTAGAGTGGATAAAAATGGATGTAGAGAGGATAAAATGGATGTAGAGTGGATAAAAATTGATGTAGCGTGGATAAAATGGATGTAGAGTGGATAACAATGGATGTAGAGTGGATAAAATGGATGTAGAGTTGATAAAAATGGATGTAGAGTTAATAAAAATGGATGTAGAGTGGACAAAATGGATGTAGAGTGGATAAAAATGGATGTAAAGTGGATAAAATGGATGTAGAGTTGATAACAATGGATGTAGAGTGGATAAAATGAATGTAGAGTAGATACAATGGATGTAGAGTGGATAAAATTGATGTAGAGTTGATAAAATGGATGTAAAGTGGATAAAATGGATGTAGAGTTAATAAAAATGGATGTTGAGTAGAAATAATGGATGTAGAGAGGATAAAATGGATGTAGAGTGGATTAAATGGATGTAGAGTGGATAAAATGGATGTAGAGTGGATAAAATGGATGTAGAGTGGGTAAAATAGATGTAGAGTGGATAAAATGGATGTAGAGTTGATAAAAATGGATGTAGAGTGGACAAAATGGATGTAGAGTGGATAAAGTGGATGTAGAGTTGATAAAAATGGATGTAGAGTGGACAAAATGGATGTAGAGAGGATAAAATTGATGTAGAGCGGATAAAATGGATGTAGAGCGGATAAAATGGATGTAGAGTGGATAAAATGGATGTAGAGTGGATAAAATTGATGTAGAGTGGATAAAATTGATGTAGAGAGGATAAAATGGATGTAGAGTGGATAAAAATGGATGTAGAGTGGATAAAATGGATGTAGAGTGGATAAAATGGATGTAGAGTGGATGAAATGGATGTAGAGTTGATAAAAATGGATGTAGAGTGGATAAAATGAATGTAGAGTTCATAAAAATGGATGTAGAGTGGATAAAATGGATGTAGAGTTGATAAAATGGATGTAAAGTGGATAAAATGGATGTAGAGTTAATAAAAATGGATGTAGAGTGGAAATAATGGATGTAGAGAGGATAAAATGGATGTAGAGTGGATAAAATGGATGTAGAGTTCATAAAAATGGATGTAGAGTGGATAAAAATGGATGTAGATTGGATAAAATGGATGTAGATTGGATAAAATGGATGTAGAGTGGATAAAAATGGATGTAGAGTGGATAAAAATGGATGTAGAGTATATAAAATGGATGTAGAGTATATAAAATGGATGTAGAGTGGATAAAAATGGATGTAGAGTGGATAAAATGGATGTAGAGTGGATAAAAATAGATGTAGAGTGGATAAAATGGATGTAGAGTGGATAAAACGGATGTAGAGTGGATAAAAAAGGATGTAGAGGGGATAAAATGGATGTAGAGTGGATAAAATTGATGTAGAGCGGATAAAATGGATGTAGAGTGGATAAAATGGATGTAGAGTGGATAAAATGGATGTAGAGTGGATAAAATGGATGTAGAGTGGGTAAAATAGATGTAGAGTGGATAAAATGGATGTAGAGTTGATAAAAATGGATGTAGAGTGGACAAAATGGATGTAGAGTGGATAAAGTGGATGTAGAGTTGATAAAAATGGATGTAGAGTGGACAAAATGGATGTAGAGAGGATAAAATTGATGTAGAGCGGATAAAATGGATGTAGAGCGGATAAAATGGATGTAGAGTGGATAAAATGGATGTAGAGTGGATAAAATTGATGTAGAGTGGATAAAATTGATGTAGAGAGGATAAAATGGATGTAGAGTGGATAAAAATGGATGTAGAGTGGATAAAATGGATGTAGAGTGGATAAAATGGATGTAGAGTGGATGAAATGGATGTAGAGTTGATAAAAATGGATGTAGAGTGGATAAAATGAATGTAGAGTTCATAAAAATGGATGTAGAGTGGATAAAATGGATGTAGAGTTGATAAAATGGATGTAAAGTGGATAAAATGGATGTAGAGTTAATAAAAATGGATGTAGAGTGGAAATAATGGATGTAGAGAGGATAAAATGGATGTAGAGTGGATAAAATGGATGTAGAGTTCATAAAAATGGATGTAGAGTGGATAAAAATGGATGTAGATTGGATAAAATGGATGTAGATTGGATAAAATGGATGTAGAGTGGATAAAAATGGATGTAGAGTGGATAAAAATGGATGTAGAGTATATAAAATGGATGTAGAGTATATAAAATGGATGTAGAGTGGATAAAAATGGATGTAGAGTGGATAAAATGGATGTAGAGTGGATAAAAATAGATGTAGAGTGGATAAAATGGATGTAGAGTGGATAAAACGGATGTAGAGTGGATAAAAAAGGATGTAGAGGGGATAAAATGGATGTAGAGTGGATAAAATTGATGTAGAGCGGATAAAATGGATGTAGAGTGGATAAAATGGATGTAGAGTGGATAAAATGGATGTAGAGTGGATAAAACGGATGTAGAGTGGATAAAAAAGGATGTAGAGGGGATAAAATGGATGTAGAGTGGATAAAATTGATGTAGAGTGGATAAAATGGATGTAGAGTGGATAAAAATGGATGTAGAGTGGATAAAATGGATGTAGAGTGGATAAAATTGATGTAGAGAGGATAAAATGGATGTAGAGTGGATAAAAATGGATGTAGAGTGGATAAAATGGATGTAGAGTTGATAAAAATGGATGTAGAGTGGATACAATGGATGTAGAGTTGATAAAATGGATGTAAAGTGGATAAAATGGATGTAGAGTTAATAAAAATGGATGTAGAGTGGACAAAATGGATGTAGAGTGGATAAAAATGGATGTAGAGTTGATAAAAATGGATGTAGAGTGGACAAAATGGATGTAGAGCGGATAAAATGGATGTAGAGTGGATAAAATGGATGTAGAGTGGATAAAATTGATGTAGAGTGGATAAAATTGATGTAGAGAGGATAAAATGGATGTAGAGTGGATAAAAATGGATGTAGAGTGGATAAAATGGATGTAGAGTGGATAAAATGGATGTAGAGTGGATGAAATGGATGTAGAGTTGATAAAAATGGATGTAGAGTGGATAAAATGAATGTAGAGTAGATAAGATGGATGTAGAGTGGATAAAATGGATGTAGAGTTGATAAAATGGATGTAAAGTGGATAAAATGGATGTAGAGTTAATAAAAATGGATGTAGAGTGGAAATAATGGATGTAGAGAGGATAAAATGGATGTAGAGTGGATAAAATGGATGTAGAGTTCATAAAAATGGATGTAGAGTGGATAAAAATGGATGTAGATTGGATAAAATGGATGTAGATTGGATAAAATGGATGTAGAGTGGATAAAAATGGATGTAGATTGGATAAAATGGATGTAGAGCGGATAAAATGGATGTAGAGTGGATAAAATGGATGTAGAGTGGATAAAATGGATGTAGAGTGGATAAAATTGATGTAGAGTGGATAAAATGGATGTAGAGTGGATGAAATGGATGTAGAGTTGATAAAAATGGATGTAGAGTGGATAAAATGAATGTAGAGTAGATAAAATGGATGTAGAGTGGATAAAATGGATGTAGAGTTGATAAAATGGATGTAAAGTGGATAAAATGGATGTAGAGTTAATAAAAATGGATGTAGAGTGGAAATAATGGATCTAGAGAGGATAAAATGGATGTAGAGTGGATAAAATGGATGTAGAGTTCATAAAAATGGATGTAGAGTGGATAAAAATGGATGTAGATTGGATAAAATGGATGTAGATTGGATAAAATGGATGTAGAGTGGATAAAAATGGATGTAGAGCGGATAAAAATGGATGTAGAGTATATAAAATGGATGTAGAGTATATAAAATGGATGTAGAGTGGATAAAAATGGATGTAGAGTGGATAAAATTTATGTAGAGTGGATAAAAATAGATGTAGAGTGGATAAAATGGATGTAGAGTGGATAAAACGGATGTAGAGTGGATAAAAAAGGATGTAGAGGGGATAAAATGGATGTAGAGTGGATAAAATTGATGTAGAGTAGATACAATGGATGTAGAGTGGACAAAATGGATGTAGAGTGGATAAAAATGGATGTAGAGAGGATAAAATTGATGTAGAGCGGATAAAATGGATGTAGAGTGGATAAAATGGATGTGGAGTGGATAACAATGGATGTAGAGTGGATAAAATGGATGTAGAGTTGATAAAAATGGATGTAGAGTTAATAAAAATGGATGTTGAGTGGAAATAATGGATGTAGAGAGGATAAAATGGATGTAGAGTGGATAAAATGTATGTAGAGTTCATAAAAATGGATGTAGAGTGGATAAAATTGATGTAGAGCGGATAAAATGGATGTAGAGTGGATAAAATGGATGTAGAGTGGATAAAATGGATGTAGAGTTGATAAAAATGGATGTAGAGTGGATAAAAATGGATGTAGAGTGGATAAAATGGATGTAGAGTGGATAAAACGGATGTAGAGTGGATAAAAAAGGATGTAGAGGGGATAAAATGGATGTAGAGTGGATAAAATTGATGTAGAGTGGATAAAATGGATGTAGAGTGGATAAAAATGGATGTAGAGTGGATAAAATGGATGTAGAGTGGGTAAAATAGATGTAGAGTGGATAAAATGGATGTAGAGTTGATAAAAATGGATGTAGAGTGGACAAAATGGATGTAGAGCGGATAAAATGGATGTAGAGTGGATAAAATGGATGTAGAGTGGATAAAAATGGATGTAGAGAGGATAAAATGGATGTAGAGTGGATAAAAATGGATGTAGAGTGGATATAATGGATGTAGAGTGGATAAAATGGATGTAGAGTGGATAAAAATGGATGTAGAGTGGATAAAATGGATGTAGAGTGGATAAAATGGATGTAGAGTGGATGAAATGGATGTAGAGTTGATAAAAATGGATGTAGAGTGGATAAAATGAATGTAGAGTAGATAAAATGGATGTAGAGTGGATAAAATGGATGTAGAGTTGATAAAATGGATGTAAAGTGGATAAAATGGATGTAGAGTTAATAAAAATGGATGTAGAGTGGAAATAATGGATGTAGAGAGGATAAAATGGATGTAGAGTGGATAAAATGGATGTAGAGTGGATAAAAATGGATGTAGAGTATATAAAATGGATGTAGAGTATATAAAATGGATGTAGAGTGGATAAAAATGGATGTAGAGTTGATAAAAATGGATGTAGAGTGGACAAAATAGATGTAGAGTGGATAAAAATGGATGTAGAGTGGTATAAAATGGATGTAGAGTGGATAAAAATGGATGTAGAGTGGATAAAAATGGATGTAGAGAGGATAAAATGGATGTAGAGTGGATAAAAATCGATGTAGAGTGGATAAAATGGATTTAGAGTGGATAAAATGGATGTAGAGTGGATAAAATGGATGTAGAGTGGGTAAAATAGATGTAGAGTGGATAAAATGGATGTAGAGTTGATAAAAATGGATGTAGAGTGGACAAAATGGATGTAGAGTGGATAAAATGGATGTAGAGTTGATAAAAATGGATGTAGAGTTAATAAAAATGGATGTAGAGTGGACAAAATAGATGTAGAGTGGATAAAATGGATGTAGAGTTGATAAAAATGGATGTAGAGTGGACAAAATAGATGTAGAGTGGATAAAAATGGATGTAGAGTGGTATAAAATGGATTTAGAGTGGATAAAAATGGATGTAGAGTGGATAAAAATGGATGTAGAGAGGATAAAATGGATGTAGAGTGGATAAAATGGATGTAGAGTGGGTAAAATAGATGTAGAGTGGATAAAATGGATGTAGAGTTGATAAAAATGGATGTAGAGTGGACAAAATGGATGTAGAGTGGATAAAGTGGATGTAGAGTTGATAAAAATGGATGTAGAGTGGACAAAATGGATGTAGAGTGGATAAAAATGGATGTAGAGAGGATAAAATTGATGTAGAGCGGATAAAATGGATGTAGAGTGGATAAAATGGATGTGGAGTGGATAACAATGGATGTAGAGTGGATAAAATGGATGTAGAGTTGATAAAAATGGATGTAGAGTTAATAAAAATGGATGTTGAGTGGAAATAATGGATGTAGAGAGGATAAAATGGATGTAGAGTGGATAAAATGTATGTAGAGTTCATAAAAATGGATGTAGAGTGGATAAAATTGATGTAGAGCGGATAAAATGGATGTAGAGTGGATAAAATGGATGTGGAGTGGATAACAATGGATGTAGAGTGGATAAAAATGGATGTAGAGTTAATAAAAATGGATGTAGAGTGGACAAAATAGATGTAGAGTGGATAAAAATGGATGTAGAGTGGTATAAAATGGATGTAGAGTGGATAAAAATGGATGTAGAGTGGATAAAAATGGATGTAGAGAGGATAAAATGGATGTAGAGTGGATAAAAATGGATGTAGAGTGGATAAAATGGATGTAGAGTGGATAAAATGGATGTAGAGTGGATAAAATGGATGTAGAGTGGATAACAATGGATGTAGAGTGGATAAAATGAATGTAGAGTAGATACAATGGATGTAGAGTGGATAAAATGGATGTAGAGTTGATAAAATGGATGTAAAGTGGATAAAATGGATGTAGAGTTAATAAAAATGGATGTTGAGTGGAAATAATGGATGTAGAGAGGATAAAATGGATGTAGAGTGGATAAAATGTATGTAGAGTTCATAAAAATGGATGTAGAGTGGATAAAATTGATGTAGAGCGGATAAAATGGATGTAGAGTGGTATAAAATGGATGTAGAGTGGATAAAAATGGATGTAGAGTGGATAAAAATGGATGTAGAGTGGATAAAAATGGATGTAGAGTGGATAAAAATGGATGTAGAGTTAATAAAAATGGATGTAGAGTGGACAAAATAGATGTAGAGTGGATAAAAATGGATGTAGAGTGGTATAAAATGGATGTAGAGTGGATAAAAATGGATGTAGAGTGGATAAAAATGGATGTAGAGAGGATAAAATGGATGTAGAGTGGATAAAAATGGATGTAGAGTGGATAAAATGGATGTAGAGTGGATAAAAATGGATGTAGAGAGGATAAAATTGATGTAGAGCGGATAAAATGGATGTAGAGTGGATAAAATGGATGTGGAGTGGATAACAATGGATGTAGAGTGGATAAAATGGATGTAGAGTTGATAAAAATGGATGTAGAGTTAATAAAAATGGATGTTGAGTGGAAATAATGGATGTAGAGAGGATAAAATGGATGTAGAGTGGATAAAATGTATGTAGAGTTCATAAAAATGGATGTAGAGTGGATAAAATTGATGTAGAGCGGATAAAATGGATGTAGAGTGGATAAAATGGATGTAGAGTGGATAACAATGGATGTAGAGTGGATAAAATGAATGTAGAGTAGATACAATGGATGTAGAGTGGATAAAATGGATGTAGAGTTGATAAAATGGATGTAAAGTGGATAAAATGGATGTAGAGTTAATAAAAATGGATGTTGAGTGGAAATAATGGATGTAGAGAGGATAAAATGGATGTAGAGTGGATAAAATGTATGTAGAGTTCATAAAAATGGATGTAGAGTGGATAAAATTGATGTAGAGCGGATAAAATGGATGTAGAGTGGATAAAATGGATGTGGAGTGGATAACAATGGATGTAGAGTGGATAAAATGGATGTAGAGTTGATAAAAATGGATGTTGAGTAGATAAAAATGGATGTAGAGTGGATAAAATGGATGTAGAGTGGATAAAACGGATGTAGAGTGGATAAAAAAGGATGTAGAGGGGATAAAATGGATGTAGAGTGGATAAAATTGATGTAGAGTGGATAAAATGGATGTAGAGTGGATAAAAATGGATGTAGAGTGGATAAAATGGATGTAGAGTGGGTAAAATAGATGTACAGTGGATAAAATGGATGTAGAGTTGATAAAAATGGATGTAGAGTGGACAAAATGGATGTAGAGCGGATAAAATGGATGTAGAGTGGATAAAATGGATGTAGAGAGGATAAAATTGATGTAGAGTGGATAAAATTGATGTAGAGAGGATAAAATGGATGTAGAGTGGATAAAAATGGATGTAGAGTGGATAAAATGGATGTAGAGTGGATAAAATGGATGTAGAGTGGATGAAATGGATGTAGAGTTGATAAAAATGGATGTAGAGTGGATAAAATGAATGTAGAGTAGATAAAATGGATGTGGAGTGGATAACAATGGATGTAGAGTGGATAAAATGGATGTAGAGTTGATAAAAATGGATGTAGAGTTAATAAAAATGGATGTTGAGTGGAAATAATGGATGTAGAGAGGATAAAATGGATGTAGAGTGGATAAAATGTATGTAGAGTTCATAAAAATGGATGTAGAGTGGATAAAATTGATGTAGAGCGGATAAAATGGATGTAGAGTGGATAAAATGGATGTAGAGTGGATAAAATGGATGTAGAGTTGATAAAAATGGATGTAGAGTGGATAAAAATGGATGTAGAGTGGACAAAATAGATGTAGAGTGGATAAAAATGGATGTAGAGTGGTATAAAATGGATGTAGAGTGGATAAAAATGGATGTAGAGTGGATAAAAATGGATGTAGAGAGGATAAAATGGATGTAGAGTGGATAAAAATGGATGTAGAGTGGATAAAATGGATGTAGAGTGGATAAAAATGGATGTAGAGAGGATAAAATTGATGTAGAGCGGATAAAATGGATGTAGAGTGGATAAAATGGATGTGGAGTGGATAACAATGGATGTAGAGTGGATAAAATGGATGTAGAGTGGAAATAATGGATGTAGAGAGGATAAAATGGATGTAGAGTGGATAAAATGTATGTAGAGTTCATAAAAATGGATGTAGAGTGGATAAAATTGATGTAGAGCGGATAAAATGGATGTAGAGTGGATAAAATGGATGTGGAGTGGATAACAATGGATGTAGAGTATATAAAAATGGATGTAGAGTTAATAAAAATGGATGTAGAGTGGACAAAATAGATGTAGAGTGGATAAAAATGGATGTAGAGTGGTATAAAATGGATGTAGAGTGGATAAAAATGGATGTAGAGTGGATAAAAATGGATGTAGAGAGGATAAAATGGATGTAGAGTGGATAAAAATGGATGTAGAGTGGATAAAATGGATGTAGAGTGGATAAAATGGATGTAGAGTGGATAAAATGGATGTAGAGTGGATAACAATGGATGTAGAGTGGATAAAATGAATGTAGAGTAGATACAATGGATGTAGAGTGGATAAAATGGATGTAGAGTTGATAAAATGGATGTAAAGTGGATAAAATGGATGTAGAGTTAATAAAAATGGATGTTGAGTGGAAATAATGGATGTAGAGAGGATAAAATGGATGTAGAGTGGATAAAATGTATGTAGAGTTCATAAAAATGGATGTAGAGTGGATAAAATTGATGTAGAGCGGATAAAATGGATGTAGAGTGGTATAAAATGGATGTAGAGTGGATAAAAATGGATGTAGAGTGGATAAAAATGGATGTAGAGTGGATAAAAATGGATGTAGAGTGGATAAAAATGGATGTAGAGTTAATAAAAATGGATGTAGAGTGGACAAAATAGATGTAGAGTGGATAAAAATGGATGTAGAGTGGTATAAAATGGATGTAGAGTGGATAAAAATGGATGTAGAGTGGATAAAAATGGATGTAGAGAGGATAAAATGGATGTAGAGTGGATTAAAATGGATGTAGAGTGGATAAAATGGATGTAGAGTGGATAAAAATGGATGTAGAGAGGATAAAATTGATGTAGAGCGGATAAAATGGATGTAGAGTGGATAAAATGGATGTGGAGTGGATAACAATGGATGTAGAGTGGATAAAATGGATGTAGAGTTGATAAAAATGGATGTAGAGTTAATAAAAATGGATGTTGAGTGGAAATAATGGATGTAGAGAGGATAAAATGGATGTAGAGTGGATAAAATGTATGTAGAGTTCATAAAAATGGATGTAGAGTGGATAAAATTGATGTAGAGCGGATAAAATGGATGTAGAGTGGATAAAATGGATGTAGAGTGGATAACAATGGATGTAGAGTGGATAAAATGAATGTAGAGTAGATACAATGGATGTAGAGTGGATAAAATGGATGTAGAGTTGATAAAATGGATGTAAAGTGGTTAAAATGGATGTAGAGTTAATAAAAATGGATGTTGAGTGGAAATAATGGATGTAGAGAGGATAAAATGGATGTAGAGTGGATAAAATGTATGTAGAGTTCATAAAAATGGATGTAGAGTGGATAAAATTGATGTAGAGCGGATAAAATGGATGTAGAGTGGATAAAATGGATGTGGAGTGGATAACAATGGATGTAGAGTGGATAAAATGGATGTAGAGTTGATAAAAATGGATGTAGAGTAGATAAAAATGGATGTAGAGTGGATAAAATGGATGTAGAGTGGATAAAACGGATGTAGAGTGGATAAAAAAGGATGTAGAGGGGATAAAATGGATGTAGAGTGGATAAAATTGATGTAGAGTGGATAAAATGGATGTAGAGTGGATAAAAATGGATGTAGAGTGGATAAAATGGATGTAGAGTGGGTAAAATAGATGTACAGTGGATAAAATGGATGTAGAGTTGATAAAAATGGATGTAGAGTGGACAAAATGGATGTAGAGCGGATAAAATGGATGTAGAGTGGATAAAATGGATGTAGAGAGGATAAAATTGATGTAGAGTGGATAAAATTGATGTAGAGAGGATAAAATGGATGTAGAGTGGATAAAAATGGATGTAGAGTGGATAAAATGGATGTAGAGTGGATAAAATGGATGTAGAGTGGATGAAATGGATGTAGAGTTGATAAAAATGGATGTAGAGTGGATAAAATGAATGTAGAGTAGATAAAATGGATGTGGAGTGGATAACAATGGATGTAGAGTGGATAAAATGGATGTAGAGTTGATAAAAATGGATGTAGAGTTAATAAAAATGGATGTTGAGTGGAAATAATGGATGTAGAGAGGATAAAATGGATGTAGAGTGGATAAAATGTATGTAGAGTTCATAAAAATGGATGTAGAGTGGATAAAATTGATGTAGAGCGGATAAAATGGATGTAGAGTGGATAAAATGGATGTAGAGTGGATAAAATGGATGTAGAGTTGATAAAAATGGATGTAGAGTGGATAAAAATGGATGTAGAGTGGACAAAATAGATGTAGAGTGGATAAAAATGGATGTAGAGTGGTATAAAATGGATGTAGAGTGGATAAAAATGGATGTAGAGTGGATAAAAATGGATGTAGAGAGGATAAAATGGATGTAGAGTGGATAAAAATGGATGTAGAGTGGATAAAATGGATGTAGAGTGGATAAAAATGGATGTAGAGAGGATAAAATTGATGTAGAGCGGATAAAATGGATGTAGAGTGGATAAAATGGATGTGGAGTGGATAACAATGGATGTAGAGTGGATAAAATGGATGTAGAGTTGATAAAAATGGATGTAGAGTTAATAAAAATGGATGTTGAGTGGAAATAATGGATGTAGAGAGGATAAAATGGATGTAGAGTGGATAAAATGTATGTAGAGTTCATAAAAATGGATGTAGAGTGGATAAAATTGATGTAGAGCGGATAAAATGGATGTAGAGTGGATAAAATGGATGTAGAGTGGATAACAATGGATGTAGAGTGGATAAAATGAATGTAGAGTAGATACAATGGATGTAGAGTGGATAAAATGGATGTAGAGTTGATAAAATGGATGTAAAGTGGATAAAATGGATGTAGAGTTAATAAAAATGGATGTTGAGTGGAAATAATGGATGTAGAGAGGATAAAATGGATGTAGAGTGGATAAAATGTATGTAGAGTTCATAAAAATGGATGTTGAGTGGAAAAAATTGATGTAGAGTGGATAAAATGGATGTAGAGTGGATAAAATGGATGTAGAGTGGATAACAATGGATGTAGAGTGGATAAAATGGATGTAGAGTTGATAAAAATGGATGTAGAGTAGATAAAAATGGATGTAGAGTGGATAAAATGGATGTAGAGTGGATAAAACGGATGTAGAGTGGATAAAAAAGGATGTAGAGGGGATAAAATGGATGTAGAGTGGATAAAATTGATGTAGAGTGGATAAAATGGATGTAGAGTGGATAAAAATGGATGTAGAGTGGATAAAATGGATGTAGAGTGGGTAAAATAGATGTACAGTGGATAAAATGGATGTAGAGTTGATAAAAATGGATGTAGAGTGGACAAAATGGATGTAGAGCGGATAAAATGGATGTAGAGTGGATAAAATGGATGTAGAGAGGATAAAATTGATGTAGAGTGGATAAAATTGATGTAGAGAGGATAAAATGGATGTAGAGTGGATAAAAATGGATGTAGAGTGGATAAAATGGATGTAGAGTGGATAAAATGGATGTAGAGTGGATGAAATGGATGTAGAGTTGATAAAAATGGATGTAGAGTGGATAAAATGAATGTAGAGTAGATAAAATGGATGTGGAGTGGATAACAATGGATGTAGAGTGGATAAAATGGATGTAGAGTTGATAAAAATGGATGTAGAGTTAATAAAAATGGATGTTGAGTGGAAATAATGGATGTAGAGAGGATAAAATGGATGTAGAGTGGATAAAATGTATGTAGAGTTCATAAAAATGGATGTAGAGTGGATAAAATTGATGTAGAGCGGATAAAATGGATGTAGAGTGGATAAAATGGATGTAGAGTGGATAAAATGGATGTAGAGTTGATAAAAATGGATGTAGAGTGGATAAAAATGGATGTAGAGTGGATAAAATGGATGTAGAGTGGATAAAATGGATGTAGAGTGGATAAAAAAGGATGTAGAGGGGATAAAATGGATGTAGAGTGGATAAAATTGATGTAGAGTGGATAAAATGGATGTAGAGTGGATAAAAATGGATGTAGAGTGGATAAAATGGATGTAGAGTGGGTAAAATAGATGTAGAGTGGATAAAATGGATGTAGAGTTGATAAAAATGGATGTAGAGTGGACAAAATGGATGTAGAGCGGATAAAATGGATGTAGAGTGGATAAAATGGATGTAGAGTGGATAAAATTGATGTAGAGTGGATAAAATTGATGTAGAGTGGATAAAATTGATGTAGAGTGGATAAAATAGATGTAGAGTGGATAAAAATGGATGTAGAGAGGATAAAATGGATGTAGAGTGGATAAAAATGGATGTAGAGTGGATAAAATGGATGTAGAGTGGATAAAATGGATGTAGAGTGGATGAAATGGATGTAGAGTTGATAAAAATGGATGTAGAGTGGATAAAATGAATGTAGAGTAGATAAAATGGATGTAGAGTGGATAAAATGGATGTAGAGTTGATAAAATGGATGTAAAGTGGATAAAATGGATGTAGAGTTAATAAAAATGGATGTAGAGTGGAAATAATGGATGTAGGGAGGATAAAATGGATGTAGAGCGGATAAAATGGATGTAGAGTGGATAAAAATGGATGTAGAGTATATAAAATGGATGTGGAGTGGATAACAATGGATGTAGAGTGGATAAAATGGATGTAGAGTGGACAAAATAGATGTAGAGTGGATAAAAATGGATGTAGAGTGGATAAAAATGGATGTAGAGAGGATAAAATGGATGTAGAGTGGATAAAAATGGATGTAGAGTGGATAAAATGGATGTAGAGTGGATAAAATGGATGTAGAGTGGATAAAATGGATGTAGAGTGGGTAAAATAGATGTAGAGTGGATAAAATGGATGTAGAGTTGATAAAAATGGATGTAGAGTGGACAAAATGGATGTAGAGTGGATAAAATGGATGTAGAGTTGATAAAAATGGATGTAGAGTTAATAAAAATGGATGTAGAGTGGACAAAATGGATGTAGAGTGGATAAAATGGATGTAGAGTTGATAAAAATGGATGTAGAGTGGACAAAATAGATGTAGAGTGGATAAAAATGGATGTAGAGTGGTATAAAATGGATGTAGAGTGGATAAAAATGGATGTAGAGTGGATAAAAATGGATGTAGAGAGGATAAAATGGATGTAGAGTGGATAAAATGGATGTAGAGTGGGTAAAATAGATGTAGAGTGGATAAAATTGATGTAGAGAGGATAAAATGGATGTAGAGTGGATAAAAATGGATGTAGAGTGGATAAAATGGATGTAGAGTGGATAAAATGGATGTAGAGTGGATGAAATGGATGTAGAGTTGATAAAAATGGATGTAGAGTGGATAAAATGAATGTAGAGTAGATAAAATGGATGTGGAGTGGATAACAATGGATGTAGAGTGGATAAAATGGATGTAGAGTTGATAAAAATGGATGTAGAGTTAATAAAAATGGATGTTGAGTGGAAATAATGGATGTAGAGAGGATAAAATGGATGTAGAGTGGATAAAATGTATGTAGAGTTCATAAAAAAGGATGTAGAGTGGATAAAATTGATGTAGAGCGGATAAAATGGATGTAGAGTGGATAAAATGGATGTAGAGTGGATAAAATGGATGTAGAGTTGATAAAAATGGATGTAGAGTGGATAAAAATGGATGTAGAGTGGACAAAATAGATGTAGAGTGGATAAAAATGGATGTAGAGTGGTATAAAATGGATGTAGAGTGGATAAAAATGGATGTAGAGTGGATAAAAATGGATGTAGAGAGGATAAAATGGATGTAGAGTGGATAAAAATGGATGTAGAGTGGATAAAATGGATGTAGAGTGGATAAAAATGGATGTAGAGAGGATAAAATTGATGTAGAGCGGATAAAATGGATGTAGAGTGGATAAAATGGATGTGGAGTGGATAACAATGGATGTAGAGTGGATAAAATGGATGTAGAGTTGATAAAAATGGATGTAGAGTTAATAAAAATGGATGTTGAGTGGAAATAATGGATGTAGAGAGGATAAAATGGATGTAGAGTGGATAAAATGTATGTAGAGTTCATAAAAATGGATGTAGAGTGGATAAAATTGATGTAGAGCGGATAAAATGGATGTAGAGTGGATAAAATGGATGTAGAGTGGATAACAATGGATGTAGAGTGGATAAAATGAATGTAGAGTAGATACAATGGATGTAGAGTGGATAAAATGGATGTAGAGTTGATAAAATGGATGTAAAGTGGATAAAATGGATGTAGAGTTAATAAAAATGGATGTTGAGTGGAAATAATGGATGTAGAGAGGATAAAATGGATGTAGAGTGGATAAAATGTATGTAGAGTTCATAAAAATGGATGTAGAGTGGATAAAATTGATGTAGAGCGGATAAAATGGATGTAGAGTGGATAAAATGGATGTGGAGTGGATAACAATGGATGTAGAGTGGATAAAATGGATGTAGAGTTGATAAAAATGGATGTAGAGTAGATAAAAATGGATGTAGAGTGGATAAAATGGATGTAGAGTGGATAAAACGGATGTAGAGTGGATAAAAAAGGATGTAGAGGGGATAAAATGGATGTAGAGTGGATAAAATTGATGTAGAGTGGATAAAATGGATGTAGAGTGGATAAAAATGGATGTAGAGTGGATAAAATGGATGTAGAGTGGGTAAAATAGATGTACAGTGGATAAAATGGATGTAGAGTTGATAAAAATGGATGTAGAGTGGACAAAATGGATGTAGAGCGGATAAAATGGATGTAGAGTGGATAAAATGGATGTAGAGAGGATAAAATTGATGTAGAGTGGATAAAATTGATGTAGAGAGGATAAAATGGATGTAGAGTGGATAAAAATGGATGTAGAGTGGATAAAATGGATGTAGAGTGGATAAAATGGATGTAGAGTGGATGAAATGGATGTAGAGTTGATAAAAATGGATGTAGAGTGGATAAAATGAATGTAGAGTAGATAAAATGGATGTGGAGTGGATAACAATGGATGTAGAGTGGATAAAATGGATGTAGAGTTGATAAAAATGGATGTAGAGTTAATAAAAATGGATGTTGAGTGGAAATAATGGATGTAGAGAGGATAAAATGGATGTAGAGTGGATAAAATGTATGTAGAGTTCATAAAAATGGATGTAGAGTGGATAAAATTGATGTAGAGCGGATAAAATGGATGTAGAGTGGATAAAATGGATGTAGAGTGGATAAAATGGATGTAGAGTTGATAAAAATGGATGTAGAGTGGATAAAAATGGATGTAGAGTGGATAAAATGGATGTAGAGTGGATAAAACGGATGTAGAGTGGATAAAAAAGGATGTAGAGGGGATAAAATGGATGTAGAGTGGATAAAATTGATGTAGAGTGGATAAAATGGATGTAGAGTGGATAAAAATGGATGTAGAGTGGATAAAATGGATGTAGAGTGGATAAAATTGATGTAGAGTGGATAAAATGGATGTAGAGTTGATAAAAATGGATGTAGAGTGGACAAAATGGATGTAGAGTTGATAAAATGGATGTAGAGTGGATAAAATGGATGTAGAGTGGATAAAATTGATGTAGAGTGGATAAAATTGATGTAGAGTGGATAAAATTGATGTAGAGTGGATAAAATAGATGTAGAGTGGATAAAAATGGATGTAGAGAGGATAAAATGGATGTAGAGTGGATAAAAATGGATGTAGAGTGGATAAAATGGATGTAGAGTGGATAAAATGGATGTAGAGTGGATGAAATGGATGTAGAGTTGATAAAAATGGATGTAGAGTGGATAAAATGAATGTAGAGTAGATAAAATGGATGTAGAGTGGATAAAATGGATGTAGAGTTGATAAAATGGATGTAAAGTGGATAAAATGGATGTAGAGTTAATAAAAATGGATGTAGAGTGGAAATAATGGATGTAGAGAGGATAAAATGGATGTAGAGCGGATAAAATGGATGTAGAGTGGATAAAAATGGATGTAGAGTATATAAAATGGATGTGGAGTGGATAACAATGGATGTAGAGTGGATAAAATGGATGTAGAGTGGACAAAATAGATGTAGAGTGGATAAAAATGGATGTAGAGTGGATAAAAATGGATGTAGAGAGGATAAAATGGATGTAGAGTGGATAAAAATGGATGTAGAGTGGATAAAATGGATGTAGAGTGGATAAAATGGATGTAGAGTGGATAAAATGGATGTAGAGTGGGTAAAATAGATGTAGAGTGGATAAAATGGATGTAGAGTTGATAAAAATGGATGTAGAGTGGACAAAATGGATGTAGAGTGGATAAAATGGATGTAGAGTTGATAAAAATGGATGTAGAGTTAATAAAAATGGATGTAGAGTGGACAAAATAGATGTAGAGTGGATAAAATGGATGTAGAGTTGATAAAAATGGATGTAGAGTGGACAAAATGGATGTAGAGTGGATAAAAATGGATGTAGAGTGGTATAAAATGGATGTAGAGTGGATAAAAATGGATGTAGAGTGGATAAAAATGGATGTAGAGAGGATAAAATGGATGTAGAGTGGATAAAATGGATGTAGAGTGGGTAAAATAGATGTAGAGTGGATAAAATGGATGTAGAGTTGATAAAAATGGATGTAGAGTGGACAAAATGGATGTAGAGTGGATAAAGTGGATGTAGAGTTGATAAAAATGGATGTAGAGTGGACAAAATGGATGTAGAGTGGATAAAAATGGATGTAGAGAGGATAAAATTGATGTAGAGCGGATAAAATGGATGTAGAGTGGATAAAATGGATGTGGAGTGGATAACAATGGATGTAGAGTGGATAAAATGGATGTAGAGTTGATAAAAATGGATGTAGAGTTAATAAAAATGGATGTAGAGTGGACAAAATGGATGTAGAGTGGATAAAAATGGATGTAGAGTGGATAAAATGGATGTAGAGTTGATAACAATGGATGTAGAGTGGATAAAATGAATGTAGAGTAGATACAATGGATGTAGAGTGGATAAAATGGATGTAGAGTTGATAAAATGGATGTAAAGTGGATAAAATGGATGTAGAGTTAATAAAAATGGATGTTGAGTGGAAATAATGGATGTAGAGAGGATAAAATGGATGTAGAGTGGATAAAATGTATGTAGAGTTCATAAAAATGGATGTAGAGTGGATAAAATGGATGTAGAGTGGGTAAAATAGATGTAGAGTGGGTAAAATAGATGTAGAGTGGATAAAATGGATGTAGAGTGGATAAAAAAGGATGTAGAGGGGATAAAATGGATGTAGAGTGTATAAAAATGGATGTAGAGTGGATAAAATGGATGTAGAGTGGATGAAATGGATGTAGAGTTGATAAAAATGGATGTAGAGTGGATAAAATGAATGTAGAGTAGATAAAATGGATGTGGAGTGGATAACAATGGATGTAGAGTGGATAAAATGGATGTAGAGTTGATAAAAATGGATGTAGAGTTAATAAAAATGGATGTTGAGTGGAAATAATGGATGTAGAGAGGATAAAATGGATGTAGAGTGGATAAAATGTATGTAGAGTTCATAAAAATGGATGTAGAGTGGATAAAATTGATGTAGAGCGGATAAAATGGATGTAGAGTTGATAAAAATGGATGTAGAGTTAATAAAAATGGATGTAGAGTGGACAAAATGGATGTAGAGTGGATAAAAATGGATGTAAAGTGGATAAAATGGATGTAGAGTTGATAACAATGGATGTAGAGTGGATAAAATGAATGTAGAGTAGATACAATGGATGTAGAGTGGATAAAATTGATGTAGAGCGGATAAAATGGATGTAGAGTTAATAAAAATGGATGTTGAGTGGAAATAATGGATGTAGAGAGGATAAAATGGATGTAGAGTGGATAAAATGGATGTGGAGTGGATAACAATGGATGTAGAGTGGATAAAATGGATGTAGAGTTGATAAAAATGGATGTAGAGTGGATAAAATGGATGTAGAGTTGATAAAATGGATGTAAAGTGGATAGAATGGATGTAGAGTTAATAAAAATGGATGTAGAGTGGACAAAATGGATGTAGAGTGCATAAAAATGGATGTAGAGTGGTATAAAATGGATGTAGAGTGGATAAAAATGGATGTAGAGTGGATAAAAATGGATGTAGAGAGGATAAAATGGATGTAGAGTGGATAAAAATGGATGTAGAGTGGATTAAATGGATGTAGAGTGGATAAAATGGATGTAGAGTGGATAAAATGGATGTAGAGTGGGTAAAATAGATGTAGAGTGGATAAAATGGATGTAGAGTTGATAAAAATGGATGTAGAGTGGACAAAATGGATGTAGAGTGGATAAAGTGGATGTAGAGTTGATAAAAATGGATGTAGAGTGGACAAAATGGATGTAGAGAGGATAAAATTGATGTAGAGCGGATAAAATGGATGTAGAGCGGATAAAATGGATGTAGAGTGGATAAAATGGATGTAGAGTGGATAAAATTGATTTAGAGAGGATAAAATGGATGTAGAGTGGATAAAAATGGATGTAGAGTGGACAAAATGGATGTAGAGTGGATAAAATGGATGTAGAGTGGATGAAATGGATGTAGAGTTGATAAAAATGGATGTAGAGTGGATAAAATGAATGTAGAGTAGATAAAATGGATGTAGAGTGGATAAAATGGATGTAGAGTTGATAAAAAGGATGTAAAGTGGATAAAATGGATGTAGAGTTAATAAAAATGGATGTAGAGTGGAAATAATGGATGTAGAGAGGATAAAATGAATGTAGAGTAGATAAAATGGATGTAGAGTGGATAAAATGGATGTAGAGTTGATAAAATGGATGTAGAGTGGATAAAAATGGATGTAGAGTGGATAAAAATGGATGTAGAGAGGATAAAATGGATGTAGAGTGGATAAAAATGGATGTAGAGTGGATAAAAACGATGTAGAGTGGATAACAATGGATGTAGAGTGGATAAAATGAATGTAGAGTAGATACAATGGATGTAGAGTGGATAAAATGGATGTAGAGTTGATAAAATGGATGTAAAGTGGATAAAATGGATGTAGAGTGGGTAAAATAGATGTAGAGTGGATAAAATGGATGTAGAGTTGATAAAAATGGATGTAGAGTGGACAAAATGGATGTAGAGCGGATAAAATGGATGTAGAGTGGATAAAATGGATGTAGAGAGGATAAAATTGATGTAGAGTGGATAAAATTGATGTAGAGAGGATAAAATGGATGTAGAGTGTATAAAAATGGATGTAGAGTGGATAAAATGGATGTAGAGTGGATGAAATGGATGTAGAGTTGATAAAAATGGATGTAGAGTGGATAAAATGAATGTAGAGTAGATAAAATGGATGTGGAGTGGATAACAATGGATGTAGAGTGGATAAAATGGATGTAGAGTTGATAAAAATGGATGTAGAGTTAATAAAAATGGATGTTGAGTGGAAATAATGGATGTAGAGAGGATAAAATGGATGTAGAGTGGATAAAATGGATGTAGAGTTGATAAAATGGATGTAAAGTGGATAAAATGGATGTAGAGTTAATAAAAATGGATGTTGAGTGGAAATAATGGATGTAGAGAGGATAAAATGGATGTAGAGTGGATAAAATGTATGTAAAGTGGATAAAATGGATGTAGAGTGGGTAAAATAGATGTAGAGTGGATAAAATGGATGTAGAGTTGATAAAAATGGATGTAGAGTGGACAAAATGGATGTAGAGTGGATAAAAATGGATGTAGAGTGGATTAAATGGATGTAGAGTGGATAAAATGGATGTAGAGTGGATAAAATGGATGTAGAGTGGGTAAAATAGATGTAGAGTGGATAAAATGGATGTAGAGTTGATAAAAATGGATGTAGAGTGGACAAAATGGATGTAGAGTGGATAAAGTGGATGTAGAGTTGATAAAAATGGATGTAGAGTGGACAAAATGGATGTAGAGAGGATAAAATTGATGTAGAGCGGATAAAATGGATGTAGAGCGGATAAAATGGATGTAGAGTGGATAAAATGGATGTAGAGTGGATCAAATTGATTTAGAGAGGATAAAATGGATGTAGAGTGGATAAAAATGGATGTAGAGTGGATAAAATGGATGTAGAGTGGATAAAATGGATGTAGAGTGGATGAAATGGATGTAGAGTTGATAAAAATGGATGTAGAGTGGATAAAATGAATGTAGAGTAGATAAAATGGATGTAGAGTGGATAAAATGGATGTAGAGTTGATAAAAAGGATGTAAAGTGGATAAAATGGATGTAGAGTTAATAAAAATGGATGTAGAGTGGAAATAATGGATGTAGAGAGGATAAAATGAATGTAGAGTAGATAAAATGGATGTAGAGTGGATAAAATGGATGTAGAGTTGATAAAATGGATGTAGAGTGGATAAAAATGGATGTAGAGTGGATAAAAATGGATGTAGAGAGGATAAAATGGATGTAGAGTGGATAAAAATGGATGTAGAGTGGATAAAAACGGTGTAGAGTGGATAACAATGGATGTAGAGTGGATAAAATGAATGTAGAGTAGATACAATGGATGTAGAGTGGATAAAATGGATGTAGAGTTGATAAAATGGATGTAAAGTGGATAAAATGGATGTAGAGTGGGTAAAATAGATGTAGAGTGGATAAAATGGATGTAGAGTTGATAAAAATGGATGTAGAGTGGACAAAATGGATGTAGAGCGGATAAAATGGATGTAGAGTGGATAAAATGGATGTAGAGAGGATAAAATGGATGTAAAGTGGATAAAATGGATGTAGAGTGGGTAAAATAGATGTAGAGTGGATAAAATGGATGTAGAGTTGATAAAAATGGATGTAGAGTGGACAAAATGGATGTAGAGCGGATAAAATGGATGTAGAGTGGATAAAATGGATGTAGAGAGGATAAAATTGATGTAGAGTGGATAAAATTGATGTAGAGAGGATAAAATGGATGTAGAGTGTATAAAAATGGATGTAGAGTGGATAAAATGGATGTAGAGTGGATGAAATGGATGTAGAGTTGATAAAAATGGATGTAGAGTGGATAAAAAAGGATGTAGAGGGGATAAAATGGATGTAGAGTGTATAAAAATGGATGTAGAGTGGATAAAATGGATGTAGAGTGGATGAAATGGATGTAGAGTTGATAAAAATGGATGTAGAGTGGATAAAATGAATGTAGAGTAGATAAAATGGATGTGGAGTGGATAACAATGGATGTAGAGTGGATAAAATGGATGTAGAGTTGATAAAAATGGATGTAGAGTTAATAAAAATGGATGTTGAGTGGAAATAATGGATGTAGAGAGGATAAAATGGATGTAGAGTGGATAAAATGTATGTAGAGTTCATAAAAATGGATGTAGAGTGGATAAAATTGATGTAGAGCGGATAAAATGGATGTAGAGTTGATAAAAATGGATGTAGAGTTAATAAAAATGGATGTAGAGTGGACAAAATGGATGTAGAGTGGATAAAAATGGATGTAAAGTGGATAAAATGGATGTAGAGTTGATAACAATGGATGTAGAGTGGATAAAATGAATGTAGAGTAGATACAATGGATGTAGAGTGGATAAAATTGATGTAGAGCGGATAAAATGGATGTAGAGTTAATAAAAATGGATGTTGAGTGGAAATAATGGATGTAGAGAGGATAAAATGGATGTAGAGTGGATAAAATGGATGTGGAGTGGATAACAATGGATGTAGAGTGGATAAAATGGATGTAGAGTTGATAAAAATGGATGTAGAGTGGATAAAATGGATGTAGAGTTGATAAAATGGATGTAAAGTGGATAGAATGGATGTAGAGTTAATAAAAATGGATGTAGAGTGGACAAAATGGATGTAGAGTGCATAAAAATGGATGTAGAGTGGTATAAAATGGATGTAGAGTGGATAAAAATGGATGTAGAGTGGATAAAAATGGATGTAGAGAGGATAAAATGGATGTAGAGTGGATAAAAATGGATGTAGAGTGGATTAAATGGATGTAGAGTGGATAAAATGGATGTAGAGTGGATAAAATGGATGTAGAGTGGGTAAAATAGATGTAGAGTGGATAAAATGGATGTAGAGTTGATAAAAATGGATGTAGAGTGGACAAAATGGATGTAGAGTGGATAAAGTGGATGTAGAGTTGATAAAAATGGATGTAGAGTGGACAAAATGGATGTAGAGAGGATAAAATTGATGTAGAGCGGATAAAATGGATGTAGAGCGGATAAAATGGATGTAGAGTGGATAAAATGGATGTAGAGTGGATAAAATTGATTTAGAGAGGATAAAATGGATGTAGAGTGGATAAAAATGGATGTAGAGTGGATAAAATGGATGTAGAGTGGATAAAATGGATGTAGAGTGGATGAAATGGATGTAGAGTTGATAAAAATGGATGTAGAGTGGATAAAATGAATGTAGAGTAGATAAAATGGATGTAGAGTGGATAAAATGGATGTAGAGTTGATAAAAAGGATGTAAAGTGGATAAAATGGATGTAGAGTTAATAAAAATGGATGTAGAGTGGAAATAATGGATGTAGAGAGGATAAAATGAATGTAGAGTAGATAAAATGGATGTAGAGTGGATAAAATGGATGTAGAGTTGATAAAATGGATGTAGAGTGGATAAAAATGGATGTAGAGTGGATAAAAATGGATGTAGAGAGGATAAAATGGATGTAGAGTGGATAAAAATGGATGTAGAGTGGATAAAAACGATGTAGAGTGGATAACAATGGATGTAGAGTGGATAAAATGAATGTAGAGTAGATACAATGGATGTAGAGTGGATAAAATGGATGTAGAGTTGATAAAATGGATGTAAAGTGGATAAAATGGATGTAGAGTGGGTAAAATAGATGTAGAGTGGATAAAATGGATGTAGAGTTGATAAAAATGGATGTAGAGTGGACAAAATGGATGTAGAGCGGATAAAATGGATGTAGAGTGGATAAAATGGATGTAGAGAGGATAAAATTGATGTAGAGTGGATAAAATTGATGTAGAGAGGATAAAATGGATGTAGAGTGTATAAAAATGGATGTAGAGTGGATAAAATGGATGTAGAGTGGATGAAATGGATGTAGAGTTGATAAAAATGGATGTAGAGTGGATAAAATGAATGTAGAGTAGATAAAATGGATGTGGAGTGGATAACAATGGATGTAGAGTGGATAAAATGGATGTAGAGTTGATAAAAATGGATGTAGAGTTAATAAAAATGGATGTTGAGTGGAAATAATGGATGTAGAGAGGATAAAATGGATGTAGAGTGGATAAAATGGATGTAGAGTTGATAAAATGGATGTAAAGTGGATAAAATGGATGTAGAGTTAATAAAAATGGATGTTGAGTGGAAATAATGGATGTAGAGAGGATAAAATGGATGTAGAGTGGATAAAATGTATGTAAAGTGGATAAAATGGATGTAGAGTGGGTAAAATAGATGTAGAGTGGATAAAATGGATGTAGAGTTGATAAAAATGGATGTAGAGTGGACAAAATGGATGTAGAGTGGATAAAAATGGATGTAGAGTGGATTAAATGGATGTAGAGTGGATAAAATGGATGTAGAGTGGATAAAATGGATGTAGAGTGGGTAAAATAGATGTAGAGTGGATAAAATGGATGTAGAGTTGATAAAAATGGATGTAGAGTGGACAAAATGGATGTAGAGTGGATAAAGTGGATGTAGAGTTGATAAAAATGGATGTAGAGTGGACAAAATGGATGTAGAGAGGATAAAATTGATGTAGAGCGGATAAAATGGATGTAGAGCGGATAAAATGGATGTAGAGTGGATAAAATGGATGTAGAGTGGATAAAATTGATTTAGAGAGGATAAAATGGATGTAGAGTGGATAAAAATGGATGTAGAGTGGATAAAATGGATGTAGAGTGGATAAAATGGATGTAGAGTGGATGAAATGGATGTAGAGTTGATAAAAATGGATGTAGAGTGGATAAAATGAATGTAGAGTAGATAAAATGGATGTAGAGTGGATAAAATGGATGTAGAGTTGATAAAAAGGATGTAAAGTGGATAAAATGGATGTAGAGTTAATAAAAATGGATGTAGAGTGGAAATAATGGATGTAGAGAGGATAAAATGAATGTAGAGTAGATAAAATGGATGTAGAGTGGATAAAATGGATGTAGAGTTGATAAAATGGATGTAGAGTGGATAAAAATGGATGTAGAGTGGATAAAAATGGATGTAGAGAGGATAAAATGGATGTAGAGTGGATAAAAATGGATGTAGAGTGGATAAAAACGATGTAGAGTGGATAACAATGGATGTAGAGTGGATAAAATGAATGTAGAGTAGATACAATGGATGTAGAGTGGATAAAATGGATGTAGAGTTGATAAAATGGATGTAAAGTGGATAAAATGGATGTAGAGTGGGTAAAATAGATGTAGAGTGGATAAAATGGATGTAGAGTTGATAAAAATGGATGTAGAGTGGACAAAATGTATGTAGAGCGGATAAAATGGATGTAGAGTGGATAAAATGGATGTAGAGAGGATAAAATTGATGTAGAGTGGATAAAATTGATGTAGAGAGGATAAAATGGATGTAGAGTGTATAAAAATGGATGTAGAGTGGATAAAATGGATGTAGAGTGGATGAAATGGATGTAGAGTTGATAAAAATGGATGTAGAGTGGATAAAATGAATGTAGAGTAGATAAAATGGATGTGGAGTGGATAACAATGGATGTAGAGTGGATAAAATGGATGTAGAGTTGATAAAAATGGATGTAGAGTTAATAAAAATGGATGTTGAGTGGAAATAATGGATGTAGAGAGGATAAAATGGATGTAGAGTGGATAAAATGTATGTAGAGTTCATAAAAATGGATGTAGAGTGGATAAAATTGATGTAGAGCGGATAAAATGGATGTAGAGTTGATAAAAATGGATGTAGAGTTAATAAAAATGGATGTAGAGTGGACAAAATGGATGTAGAGTGGATAAAAATGGATGTAAAGTGGATAAAATGGATGTAGAGTTGATAACAATGGATGTAGAGTGGATAAAATGTATGTAGAGTAGATACAATGGATGTAGAGTGGATAAAATTGATGTAGAGTTGATAAAATGGATGTAAAGTGGATAAAATGGATGTAGAGTTAATAAAAATGGATGTTGAGTGGAAATAATGGATGTAGAGAGGATAAAATGGATGTAGAGTGGATAAAATGGATGTGGAGTGGATAACAATGGATGTAGAGTGGATAAAATGGATGTAGAGTTGATAAAAATGGATGTAGAGTGGATAAAATGGATGTAGAGTTGATAAAATGGATGTAAAGTGGATAGAATGGATGTAGAGTTAATAAAAATGGATGTAGAGTGGACAAAATGGATGTAGAGTGCATAAAAATGGATGTAGAGTGGTATAAAATGGATGTAGAGTGGATAAAAATGGATGTAGAGTGGATAAAAATGGATGTAGAGAGGATAAAATGGATGTAGAGTGGATAAAAATGGATGTAGAGTGGATTAAATGGATGTAGAGTGGATAAAATGGATGTAGAGTGGATAAAATGGATGTAGAGTGGGTAAAATAGATGTAGAGTGGATAAAATGGATGTAGAGTTGATAAAAATGGATGTAGAGTGGACAAAATGGATGTAGAGTGGATAAACTGGATGTAGAGTTGATAAAAATGGATGTAGAGTGGACAAAATGGATGTAGAGAGGATAAAATTGATGTAGAGCGGATAAAATGGATGTAGAGCGGATAAAATGGATGTAGAGTGGATAAAATGGATGTAGAGTGGATAAAATTGATTTAGAGAGGATAAAATGGATGTAGAGTGGATAAAAATGGATGTAGAGTGGATAAAATGGATGTAGAGTGGATAAAATGGATGTAGAGTGGATGAAATGGATGTAGAGTTGATAAAAATGGATGTAGAGTGGATAAAATGAATGTAGAGTAGATAAAATGGATGTAGAGTGGATAAAATGGATGTAGAGTTGATAAAAAGGATGTAAAGTGGATAAAATGGATGTAGAGTTAATAAAAATGGATGTAGAGTGGAAATAATGGATGTAGAGAGGATAAAATGGATGTAGAGTGGATAAAATGGATGTAGAGTTCATAAAAATGGATGTAGAGTGGATAAAAATGGATGTAGATTGGATAAAATGGATGTAGATTGGATAAAATGGATGTAGAGTGGATAAAAATGGATGTAGAGTGGATAAAAATGGATGTAGAGTATATAAAATGGATGTAGAGTATATAAAATGGATGTAGAGTGGATAAAAATGGATGTAGAGTGGATAAAATGGATGTAGAGTGGATAAAAATAGATGTAGAGTGGATAAAATGGATGTAGAGTGGATAAAACGGATGTAGAGTGGATAAAAATGGATGTAGAGGGGATAAAATGGATGTAGAGTGGATAAAATTGATGTAGAGCGGATAAAATGGACGTAGAGTGGATAAAATGGATGTAGAGTGGATAAAATGGATGTAGAGTGGATAAAACGGATGTAGAGTGGATAAAAAAGGATGTAGAGGGGATAAAATGGATGTAGAGTGGATAAAATTGATGTAGAGTGGATAAAATGGATGTAGAGTGGATAAAAATGGATGTAGAGTGGATAAAATAGATGTAGAGTGGGTAAAAATGGATGTAGAGTGGTATAAAATGGATGTAGAGTGGATAAAAATGGATGTAGAGTGGATAAAATGGATGTAGAGTTGATAAAAATGGATGTAGAGTGGATAAAATGGATGTAGAGTTGATAAAATGGATGTAAAGTGGATAAAATGGATGTAGAGTTAATAAAAATGGATGTAGAGTGGACAAAATGGATGTAGAGTGGATAAAAATGGATGTAGAGTTGATAAAAATGGATGTAGAGTGGACAAAATGGATGTAGAGTGGATAAAATGGATGTAGAGTGGATAAAATGGATGTAGAGTGGATAAAATTGATGTAGAGTGGATAAAATTGATGTAGAGAGGATAAAATGGATGTAGAGTGGATAAAAATGGATGTAGAGTGGATAAAATGGATGTAGAGTGGATAAAATGGATGTAGAGTGGATGAAATTGATGTAGAGTTGATAAAAATGGATGTAGAGTGGATAAAATGAATGTAGAGTAGATAAGATGGATGTAGAGTGGATAAAATGGATGTAGAGTTGATAAAATGGATGTAGAGTGGATAAAATGGATGTAGAGTTAATAAAAATGGATGTAGAGTGGAAATAATGGATGTAGAGAGGATAAAATGGATGTAGAGTGGATAAAATGGATGTAGAGTTCATAAAAATGGATGTAGAGTGGATAAAAATGGATGTAGATTGGATAAAATGGATGTAGAGTGGATAAAATGGATGTAGAGTTAATAAAAATGGATGTAGAGTGGACAAAATAGATGTAGAGTGGATAAAAATGGATGTAGAGTGGTATAAAATGGATGTAGAGTGGATAAAAATGGATGTAGAGTGGATAAAAATGGATGTAGAGTGGATAAAATGGATGTAGAGTGGATAAAATGGATGTAGAGTGGATGAAATGGATGTAGAGTTGAGAAAAATGGATGTAGAGTGGATAAAAATGGATGTAGAGTGGATAAAATGGATGTAGAGTGGATAAAACGGATGTAGAGTGGATAAAAAAGGATGTAGAGGGGATAAAATGGATGTAGAGTGGATAAAATTGATGTAGAGTGGATAAAATGGATGTAGAGTGGATAAAAATGGATGTAGAGTGGGTAAAATAGATGTAGAGTGGATAAAATGGATGTAGAGTTGATAAAAATGGATGTAGAGTGGACAAAATGGATGTAGAGCGGATAAAATGGATGTAGAGTGGATAAAATGGATGTAGAGTGGGTAAAATAGATGTAGAGTGGATAAAATGGATGTAGAGTTGATAAAAATGGATGTAGAGTGGACAAAATGGATGTAGAGCGGATAAAATGGATGTAGAGTGGATAAAATGGATGTAGAGTGGATAAAATTGATGTAGAGTGGATAAAATTGATGTAGAGTGGATAAAATGGATGTAGAGTGGATAAAATGGATGTAGAGTGGATAAAATGTATGTAGAGTTCATAAAAATGGATGTAGAGTGGATAAAATTGATGTAGAGCGGATAAAATGGATGTAGAGTGGATAAAATGGATGTAGAGTGGATAAAACGGATGTAGAGTGGATAAAAAAGGATGTAGAGGGGATAAAATGGATGTAGAGTGGATAAAATTGATGTAGAGTGGATAAAATGGATGTAGAGTGGATAAAAATGGATGTAGAGTGGATAAAATGGATGTAGAGTGGGTAAAATAGATGTAGAGTGGATAAAATGGATGTAGAGTTGATAAAAATGGATGTAGAGTGGACAAAATGGATGTAGAGCGGATAAAATGGATGTAGAGTGGATAAAATGGATGTAGAGTGGATAAAATTGATGTAGAGTGGATAAAATTGATGTAGAGTGGATAAAATGGATGTAGAGTGGATAAAATGGATGTAGAGTTAATAAAAATGGATGTAGAGTGGAGAAAATAGATGTAGAGTGGATAAAAATGGATGTAGAGTGGTATAAAATGGATGTAGAGTGGATAAAAATGGATGTAGAGTGGATAAAAATGGATGTAGAGAGGATAAAATGGATGTAGAGTGGATAAAAATGGATGTAGAGTGGATAAAATGGATGTAGAGTGGATAAAATGGATGTAGAGTGGATGAAATGGATGTAGAGTTGATAAAAATGGATGTAGAGTGGATAAAAATGGATGTAGAGTGGATAAAATGGATGTAGAGTGGATAAAACGGATGTAGAGTGGATAAAAAAGGATGTGGAGGGGATAAAATGGATGTAGAGTGGATAAAATTGATGTAGAGTGGATGAAATTGATGTAGAGTTGATAAAAATGGATGTAGAGTGGATAAAATGAATGTAGAGTAGATAAGATGGATGTAGAGTGGATAAAATGGATGTAGAGTTGATAAAATGGATGTAGAGTGGATAAAATGGATGTAGAGTTAATAAAAATGGATGTAGAGTGGAAATAATGGATGTAGAGAGGATAAAATGGATGTAGAGTGGATAAAATGGATGTAGAGTTCATAAAAATGGATGTAGAGTGGATAAAAATGGATGTAGATTGGATAAAATGGATGTAGAGTGGATAAAATGGATGTAGAGTTAATAAAAATGGATGTAGAGTGGACAAAATAGATGTAGAGTGGATAAAAATGGATGTAGAGTGGTATAAAATGGATGTAGAGTGGATAAAAATGGATGTAGAGTGGATAAAAATGGATGTAGAGTGGATAAAATGGATGTAGAGTGGATAAAATGGATGTAGAGTGGATGAAATGGATGTAGAGTTGAGAAAAATGGATGTAGAGTGGATAAAAATGGATGTAGAGTGGATAAAATGGATGTAGAGTGGATAAAACGGATGTAGAGTGGATAAAAAAGGATGTAGAGGGGATAAAATGGATGTAGAGTGGATAAAATTGATGTAGAGTGGATAAAATGGATGTAGAGTGGATAAAAATGGATGTAGAGTGGGTAAAATAGATGTAGAGTGGATAAAATGGATGTAGAGTTGATAAAAATGGATGTAGAGTGGACAAAATGGATGTAGAGCGGATAAAATGGATGTAGAGTGGATAAAATGGATGTAGAGTGGGTAAAATAGATGTAGAGTGGATAAAATGGATGTAGAGTTGATAAAAATGGATGTAGAGTGGACAAAATGGATGTAGAGCGGATAAAATGGATGTAGAGTGGATAAAATGGATGTAGAGTGGATAAAATTGATGTAGAGTGGATAAAATTGATGTAGAGTGGATAAAATGGATGTAGAGTGGATAAAATGGATGTAGAGTGGATAAAATGTATGTAGAGTTCATAAAAATGGATGTAGAGTGGATAAAATTGATGTAGAGCGGATAAAATTGATGTAGAGAGGATAAAATGGATGTAGAGTGGATAAAAATGGATGTAGAGTGGATAAAAATGGATGTAGAGTTGATAAAAATGGATGTAGAGTGGACAAAATGGATGTAGAGCGGATAAAATGGATGTAGAGTGGATAAAATGGATGTAGAGTGGATAAAATTGATGTAGAGTGGATAAAATTGATGTAGAGAGGATAAAATGGATGTAGAGTGGATAAAAATGGATGTAGAGTGGATAAAATGGATGTAGAGTGGATAAAATGGATGTAGAGTGGATGAAATTGATGTAGAGTTGATAAAAATGGATGTAGAGTGGATAAAATGAATGTAGAGTAGATAAGATGGATGTAGAGTGGATAAAATGGATGTAGAGTTGATAAAATGGATGTAGAGTGGATAAAATGGATGTAGAGTGGATAAAATGGATGTAGAGTGGATAAAAATGGATGTAAAGTGGATAAAATGGATGTAGAGTTAATAAAAATGGATGTAGAGTGGACAAAATGGATGTAGAGTGGATAAAAATGGATGTAGAGTTGATAAAAATGGATGTAGAGTGGACAAAATGGATGTAGAGCGGATAAAATGGATGTAGAGTGGATAAAATGGATGTAGAGTGGATAAAATTGATGTAGAGTGGATAAAATTGATGTAGAGAGGATAAAATGGATGTAGAGTGGATAAAAATGGATGTAGAGTGGATAAAATGGATGTAGAGTGGATAAAATGGATGTAGAGTGGATGAAATTGATGTAGAGTTGATAAAAATGGATGTAGAGTGGATAAAATGAATGTAGAGTAGATAAGATGGATGTAGAGTGGATAAAATGGATGTAGAGTTGATAAAATGGATGTAGAGTGGATAAAATGGATGTAGAGTTAATAAAAATGGATGTAGAGTGGAAATAATGGATGTAGAGAGGATAAAATGGATGTAGAGTGGATAAAATGGATGTAGAGTTCATAAAAATGGATGTAGAGTGGATAAAAATGGATGTAGATTGGATAAAATGGATGTAGAGTGGATAAAATGGATGTAGAGTTAATAAAAATGGATGTAGAGTGGACAAAATAGATGTAGAGTGGATAAAAATGGATGTAGAGTGGTATAAAATGGATGTAGAGTGGATAAAAATGGATGTAGAGTGGATAAAAATGGATGTAGAGTGGATAAAATGGATGTAGAGTGGATAAAATGGATGTAGAGTGGATAAAATGGATGTAGAGTTGAGAAAAATGGATGTAGAGTGGATAAAAATGGATGTAGAGTGGATAAAATGGATGTAGAGTGGATAAAACGGATGTAGAGTGGATAAAAAAGGATGTAGAGGGGATAAAATGGATGTAGAGTGGATAAAATTGATGTAGAGTGGATAAAATGGATGTAGAGTGGATAAAAATGGATGTAGAGTGGGTAAAATAGATGTAGAGTGGATAAAATGGATGTAGAGTTGATAAAAATGGATGTAGAGTGGACAAAATGGATGTAGAGCGGATAAAATGGATGTAGAGTGGATAAAATGGATGTAGAGTGGGTAAAATAGATGTAGAGTGGATAAAATGGATGTAGAGTTGATAAAAATGGATGTAGAGTGGACAAAATGGATGTAGAGCGGATAAAATGGATGTAGAGTGGATAAAATGGATGTAGAGTGGATAAAATTGATGTAGAGTGGATAAAATTGATGTAGAGTGGATAAAATGGATGTAGAGTGGATAAAATGGATGTAGAGTGGATAAAATGTATGTAGAGTTCATAAAAATGGATGTAGAGTGGATAAAATTGATGTAGAGCGGATAAAATGGATGTAGAGTGGATAAAATGGATGTAGAGTGGATAAAACGGATGTAGAGTGGATAAAAAAGGATGTAGAGGGGATAAAATGGATGTAGAGTGGATAAAATTGATGTAGAGTGGATAAAATGGATGTAGAGTGGATAAAAATGGATGTAGAGTGGATAAAATGGATGTAGAGTGGGTAAAATAGATGTAGAGTGGATAAAATGGATGTAGAGTTGATAAAAATGGATGTAGAGTGGACAAAATGGATGTAGAGCGGATAAAATGGATGTAGAGTGGATAAAATGGATGTAGAGTGGATAAAATGGATGTAGAGTGGATAAAATTGATGTAGAGTGGATAAAATGGATGTAGAGTGGATAAAATGGATGTAGAGTTAATAAAAATGGATGTAGAGTGGAGAAAATAGATGTAGAGTGGATAAAAATGGATGTAGAGTGGTATAAAATGGATGTAGAGTGGATAAAAATGGATGTAGAGTGGATAAAAATGGATGTAGAGAGGATAAAATGGATGTAGAGTGGATAAAAATGGATGTAGAGTGGATAAAATGGATGTAGAGTGGATAAAATGGATGTAGAGTGGATGAAATGGATGTAGAGTTGATAAAAATGGATGTAGAGTGGATAAAAATGGATGTAGAGTGGATAAAATGGATGTAGAGTGGATAAAACGGATGTAGAGTGGATAAAAAAGGATGTGGAGGGGATAAAATGGATGTAGAGTGGATAAAATTGATGTAGAGTGGATAAAATGGATGTAGAGTGGATAAAAATGGATGTAGAGTGGATAAAATGGATGTAGAGTGGATAACAATGGATGTAGAGTGGATAAAATGAATGTAGAGTAGATACAATGGATGTAGAGTGGATAAAATGGATGTAGAGTTGATAAAATGGATGTAAAGTGGATAAAATGGATGTAGAGTTAATAAAAATGGATGTTGAGTGGAAATAATGGATGTAGAGAGGATAAAATGGATGTAGAGTGGATAAAATGTATGTAGAGTTCATAAAAATGGATGTAGAGTGGATAAAATTGATGTAGAGCGGATAAAATGGATGTAGAGTGGATAAAATGGATGTGGAGTGGATAACAATGGATGTAGAGTGGATAAAATGGATGTAGAGTTGATAAAAATGGATGTAGAGTGGATAAAAATGGATGTAGAGTGGATAAAATGGATGTAGAGTGGATAAAACGGATGTACAGTGGATAAAAAAGGATGTAGAGGGGATAAAATGGATGTAGAGTGGATAAAATTGATGTAGAGTGGATAAAATGGATGTAGAGTGGATAAAAATGGATGTAGAGTGGATAACAATGGATGTAGAGTGGATAAAATGGATGTAGAGTTGATAAAAATGGATGTAGAGTGGACAAAATGGATGTAGAGCGGATAAAATGGATGTAGAGTGGATAAAATGGATGTAGAGAGGATAAAATTGATGTAGAGTGGATAAAATTGATGTAGAGAGGATAAAATGGATGTAGAGTGGATAAAAATGGATGTAGAGTGGATAAAATGGATGTAGAGTGGATAAAAATGGATGTAGAGTGGATAAAATGGATGTAGAGTGGATAAAAATAGATGTAGAGTGGATAAAATGGATGTAGAGTGGATAAAACGGATGTAGAGTGGATAAAAAAGGATGTAGAGGGGATAAAATGGATGTAGAGTGGATAAAATGGATGTAGAGTTGATAAAAATGGATGTAGAGTTAATAAAAATGGATGTAGAGTGGACAAAATAGATGTAGAGTGGATAAAATGGATGTAGAGTTGATAAAAATGGATGTAGAGTGGACAAAATAGATGTAGAGTGGATAAAAATGGATGTAGAGTAGTATAAAATGGATGTAGAGTGGATAAAAATGGATGTAGAGTGGATAAAAATGGATGTAGAGAGGATAAAATGGATGTAGAGTGGATAAAAATTGATGTAGCGTGGATAAAATGGATGTAGAGTGGATAACAATGGATGTAGAGTGGATAAAATGGATGTAGAGTTGATAAAAATGGATGTAGAGTTAATAAAAATGGATGTAGAGTGGACAAAATGGATGTAGAGTGGATAAAAATGGATGTAGAGTGGATAAAATGGATGTAGAGTTGATAACAATGGATGTAGAGTGGATAAAATGAATGTAGAGTAGATACAATGGATGTAGAGTGGATAAAATTGATGTAGAGTTGATAAAATGGATGTAAAGTGGATAAAATGGATGTAGAGTTAATAAAAATGGATGTTGAGTGGAAATAATGGATGTAGAGAGGATAAAATGGATGTAGAGTGGATTAAATGGATGTAGAGTGGATAAAATGGATGTAGAGTGGATAAAATGAATGTAGAGTAGATACAATGGATGTAGAGTGGATAAAATGGATGTAGAGTTGATAAAATGGATGTAAAGTGGATAAAATGGATGTAGAGTGGGTAAAATAGATGTAGAGTGGATAAAATGGATGTAGAGTTGATAAAAATGGATGTAGAGTGGACAAAATGGATGTAGAGCGGATAAAATGGATGTAGAGTGGATAAAATGGATGTAGAGAGGATAAAATTGATGTAGAGTGGATAAAATTGATGTAGAGAGGATAAAATGGATGTAGAGTGTATAAAAATGGATGTAGAGTGGATAAAATGGATGTAGAGTGGATTAAATGGATGTAGAGTTGATAAAAATGGATGTAGAGTGGATAAAATGAATGTAGAGTAGATAAAATGGATGTGGAGTGGATAACAATGGATGTAGAGTGGATAAAATGGATGTAGAGTTGATAAAAATGGATGTAGAGTTAATAAAAATGGATGTTGAGTGGAAATAATGGATGTAGAGAGGATAAAATGGATGTAGAGTGGATAAAATGTATGTAGAGTTCATAAAAATGGATGTAGAGTGGATAAAATTGATGTAGAGCGGATAAAATGGATGTAGAGTTGATAAAAATGGATGTAGAGTTAATAAAAATGGATGTAGAGTGGACAAAATGGATGTAGAGTGGATAAAAATGGATGTAAAGTGGATAAAATGGATGTAGAGTTGATAACAATGGATGTAGAGTGGATAAAATGAATGTAGAGTAGATACAATGGATGTAGAGTGGATAAAATTGATGTAGAGTTGATAAAATGGATGTAAAGTGGATAAAATGGATGTAGATTGGATAAAATGGATGTAGAGTGGATAAAAATGGATGTAGAGTGGATAAAAATGGATGTAGAGTATATAAAATGGATGTAGAGTATATAAAATGGATGTAGAGTGGATAAAAATGGATGTAGAGTGGATAAAATGGATGTAGAGTGGATAAAAATAGATGTAGAGTGGATAAAATGGATGTGGAGTGGATAAAACGGATGTAGAGTGGATAAAAAAGGATGTAGAGGGGATAAAATGGATGTAGAGTGGATAAAATTGATGTAGAGCGGATAAAATGGACGTAGAGTGGATAAAATGGATGTAGAGTGGATAAAATGGATGTAGAGTGGATAAAACGGATGTAGAGTGGATAAGAATGGATGTAGAGGGGATAAAATGGATGTAGAGTGGATAAAATTGATGTAGAGTGGATAAAATGGATGTAGAGTGGATAAAAATGGATGTAGAGTGGATAAAATAGATGTAGAGTGGGTAAAAATGGATGTAGAGTGGTATAAAATGGATGTAGAGTGGATAAAAATGGATGTAGAGTGGATAAAATGGATGTAGAGTTGATAAAAATGGATGTAGAGTGGATAAAATGGATGTAGAGTTGATAAAATGGATGTAAAGTGGATAAAATGGATGTAGAGTTAATAAAAATGGATGTAGAGTGGACAAAATGGATGTAGAGTGGATAAAAATGGATGTAGAGTTGATAAAAATGGATGTAGAGTGGACAAAATGGATGTAGAGCGGATAAAATGGATGTAGAGTGGATAAAATGGATGTAGAGTGGATAAAATTGATGTAGAGTGGATAAAATTGATGTAGAGAGGATAAAATGGATGTAGAGTGGATAAAAATGGATGTAGAGTGGATAAAATGGATGTAGAGTGGATAAAATGGATGTAGAGTGGATGAAATGGATGTAGAGTTGATAAAAATGGATGTAGAGTGGATAAAATGAATGTAGAGTAGATAAGATGGATGTAGAGTGGATAAAATGGATGTAGAGTTGATAAAATGGATGTAGAGTGGATAAAATGGATGTAGAGTTAATAAAAATGGATGTAGAGTGGAAATAATGGATGTAGAGAGGATAAAATGGATGTAGAGTGGATAAAATGGATGTAGAGTTCATAAAAATGGATGTAGAGTGGATAAAAATGGATGTAGATTGGATAAAATGGATGTAGAGTGGATAAAATGGATGTAGAGTTAATAAAAATGGATGTAGAGTGGACAAAATAGATGTAGAGTGGATAAAAATGGATGTAGAGTGGTATAAAATGGATGTAGAGTGGATAAAAATGGATGTAGAGTGGATAAAAATGGATGTAGAGTGGATAAAATGGATGTAGAGTGGATAAAATGGATGTAGAGTGGATAAAATGGATGTAGAGTTGAGAAAAATGGATGTAGAGTGGATAAAAATGGATGTAGAGTGGATAAAATGGATGTAGAGTGGATAAAACGGATGTAGAGTGGATAAAAAAGGATGTAGAGGGGATAAAATGGATGTAGAGTGGATAAAATTGATGTAGAGTGGATAAAATGGATGTAGAGTGGATAAAAATGGATGTAGAGTGGGTAAAATAGATGTAGAGTGGATAAAATGGATGTAGAGTTGATAAAAATGGATGTAGAGTGGACACAATGGATGTAGAGCGGATAAAATGGATGTAGAGTGGATAAAATGGATGTAGAGTGGATAAAATTGATGTAGAGTGGATAAAATTGATGTAGAGTGGATAAAATGGATGTAGAGTGGATAAAATGGATGTAGAGTGGATAAAATGTATGTAGAGTTCATAAAAATGGATGTAGAGTGGATAAAATTGATGTAGAGCGGATAAAATGGATGTAGAGTGGATAAAATGGATGTAGAGTGGATAAAACGGATGTAGAGTGGATAAAAAAGGATGTAGAGGGGATAAAATGGATGTAGAGTGGATAAAATTGATGTAGAGTGGATAAAATGGATGTAGAGTGGATAAAAATGGATGTAGAGTGGATAAAATGGATGTAGAGTGGGTAAAATAGATGTAGAGTGGATAAAATGGATGTAGAGTTGATAAAAATGGATGTAGAGTGGACAAAATGGATGTAGAGCGGATAAAATGGATGTAGAGTGGATAAAATGGATGTAGAGTGGATAAAATGGATGTAGAGTGGATAAAATGGATGTAGAGTGGATAAAATGGATGTAGAGTGGATAAAATGGATGTAGAGTTAATAAAAATGGATGTAGAGTGGAGAAAATAGATGTAGAGTGGATAAAAATGGATGTAGAGTGGTATAAAATGGATGTAGAGTGGATAAAAATGGATGTAGAGTGGATAAAAATGGATGTAGAGAGGATAAAATGGATGTAGAGTGGATAAAAATGGATGTAGAGTGGATAAAATGGATGTAGAGTGGATAAAATGGATGTAGAGTGGATGAAATGGATGTAGAGTTGATAAAAATGGATGTAGAGTGGATAAAAATGGATGTAGAGTGGATAAAATGGATGTAGAGTGGATAAAACGGATGTAGAGTGGATAAAAAAGGATGTGGAGGGGATAAAATGGATGTAGAGTGGATAAAATTGATGTAGAGTGGATAAAATGGATGTAGAGTGGATAAAAATGGATGTAGAGTGGATAAAAACGATGTAGAGTGGATAACAATGGATGTAGAGTGGATAAAATGAATGTAGAGTAGATACAATGGATGTAGAGTGGATAAAATGGATGTAGAGTTGATAAAATGGATGTAAAGTGGATAAAATGGATGTAGAGTTAATAAAAATGGATGTTGAGTGGAAATAATGGATGTAGAGAGGATAAAATGGATGTAGAGTGGATAAAATGTATGTAGAGTTCATAAAAATGGATGTAGAGTGGATAAAATTGATGTAGAGCGGATAAAATGGATGTAGAGTGGATAAAATGGATGTGGAGTGGATAACAATGGATGTAGAGTGGATAAAATGGATGTAGAGTTGATAAAAATGGATGTAGAGTGGATAAAAATGGATGTAGAGTGGATAAAATGGATGTAGAGTGGATAAAACGGATGTACAGTGGATAAAAAAGGATGTAGAGGGGATAAAATGGATGTAGAGTGGATAAAATTGATGTAGAGTGGATAAAATGGATGTAGAGTGGATAAAAATGGATGTAGAGTGGATAACAATGGATGTAGAGTGGATAAAATGGATGTAGAGTTGATAAAAATGGATGTAGAGTGGACAAAATGGATGTAGAGCGGATAAAATGGATGTAGAGTGGATAAAATGGATGTAGAGAGGATAAAATTGATGTAGAGTGGATAAAATTGATGTAGAGAGGATAAAATGGATGTAGAGTGGATAAAAATGGATGTAGAGTGGATAAAATGGATGTAGAGTGGATAAAAATGGATGTAGAGTGGATAAAATGGATGTAGAGTGGATAAAAATAGATGTAGAGTGGATAAAATGGATGTAGAGTGGATAAAACGGATGTAGAGTGGATAAAAAAGGATGTAGAGGGGATAAAATGGATGTAGAGTGGATAAAATGGATGTAGAGTTGATAAAAATGGATGTAGAGTTAATAAAAATGGATGTAGAGTGGACAAAATAGATGTAGAGTGGATAAAATGGATGTAGAGTTGATAAAAATGGATGTAGAGTGGACAAAATAGATGTAGAGTGGATAAAAATGGATGTAGAGTAGTATAAAATGGATGTAGAGTGGATAAAAATGGATGTAGAGTGGATAAAAATGGATGTAGAGAGGATAAAATGGATGTAGAGTGGATAAAAATTGATGTAGCGTGGATAAAATGGATGTAGAGTGGATAACAATGGATGTAGAGTGGATAAAATGGATGTAGAGTTGATAAAAATGGATGTAGAGTTAATAAAAATGGATGTAGAGTGGACAAAATGGATGTAGAGTGGATAAAAATGGATGTAGAGTGGATAAAATGGATGTAGAGTTGATAACAATGGATGTAGAGTGGATAAAATGAATGTAGAGTAGATACAATGGATGTAGAGTGGATAAAATTGATGTAGAGTTGATAAAATGGATGTAAAGTGGATAAAATGGATGTAGAGTTAATAAAAATGGATGTTGAGTGGAAATAATGGATGTAGAGAGGATAAAATGGATGTAGAGTGGATTAAATGGATGTAGAGTGGATAAAATGGATGTAGAGTGGATAAAATGAATGTAGAGTAGATACAATGGATGTAGAGTGGATAAAATGGATGTAGAGTTGATAAAATGGATGTAAAGTGGATAAAATGGATGTAGAGTGGGTAAAATAGATGTAGAGTGGATAAAATGGATGTAGAGTTGATAAAAATGGATGTAGAGTGGACAAAATGGATGTAGAGCGGATAAAATGGATGTAGAGTGGATAAAATGGATGTAGAGAGGATAAAATTGATGTAGAGTGGATAAAATTGATGTAGAGTGGATAAAATGGATGTAGAGTGTATAAAAATGGATGTAGAGTGGATAAAATGGATGTAGAGTGGATTAAATGGATGTAGAGTTGATAAAAATGGATGTAGAGTGGATAAAATGAATGTAGAGTAGATAAAATGGATGTGGAGTGGATAACAATGGATGTAGAGTGGATAAAATGGATGTAGAGTTGATAAAAATGGATGTAGAGTTAATAAAAATGGATGTTGAGTGGAAATAATGGATGTAGAGAGGATAAAATGGATGTAGAGTGGATAAAATGTATGTAGAGTTCATAAAAATGGATGTAGAGTGGATAAAATTGATGTAGAGCGGATAAAATGGATGTAGAGTTGATAAAAATGGATGTAGAGTTAATAAAAATGGATGTAGAGTGGACAAAATGGATGTAGAGTGGATAAAAATGGATGTAAAGTGGATAAAATGGATGTAGAGTTGATAACAATGGATGTAGAGTGGATAAAATGAATGTAGAGTAGATACAATGGATGTAGAGTGGATAAAATTGATGTAGAGTTGATAAAATGGATGTAAAGTGGATAAAATGGATGTAGATTGGATAAAATGGATGTAGAGTGGATAAAAATGGATGTAGAGTGGATAAAAATGGATGTAGAGTATATAAAATGGATGTAGAGTATATAAAATGGATGTAGAGTGGATAAAAATGGATGTAGAGTGGATAAAATGGATGTAGAGTGGATAAAAATAGATGTAGAGTGGATAAAATGGATGTGGAGTGGATAAAACGGATGTAGAGTGGATAAAAAAGGATGTAGAGGGGATAAAATGGATGTAGAGTGGATAAAATTGATGTAGAGCGGATAAAATGGACGTAGAGTGGATAAAATGGATGTAGAGTGGATAAAATGGATGTAGAGTGGATAAAACGGATGTAGAGTGGATAAGAAAGGATGTAGAGGGGATAAAATGGATGTAGAGTGGATAAAATTGATGTAGAGTGGATAAAATGGATGTAGAGTGGATAAAAATGGATGTAGAGTGGATAAAATAGATGTAGAGTGGATAAAAATGGATGTAGAGTGGTATAAAATGGATGTAGAGTGGATAAAAATGGATGTAGAGTGGATAAAATGGATGTAGAGTTGATAAAAATGGATGTAGAGTGGATAAAATGGATGTAGAGTTGATAAAATGGATGTAAAGTGGATAAAATGGATGTAGAGTTAATAAAAATGGATGTAGAGTGGACAAAATGGATGTAGAGTGGATAAAAATGGATGTAGAGTTGATAAAAATGGATGTAGAGTGGAAAAAATGGATGTAGAGTGGATAAAATGGATGTAGAGTGGATAAAATGGATGTAGAGTGGATAAAATTGATGTAGAGTGGATAAAATTGATGTAGAGAGGATAAAATGGATGTAGAGTGGATAAAAATGGATGTAGAGTGGATAAAATGGATGTAGAGTGGATAAAATGGATGTAGAGTGGATGAAATGGATGTAGAGTTGATAAAAATGGATGTAGAGTGGATAAAATGAATGTAGAGTAGATAAGATGGATGTAGAGTGGATAAAATGGATGTAGAGTTGATAAAATGGATGTAGAGTGGATAAAATGGATGTAGAGTTAATAAAAATGGATGTAGAGTGGAAATAATGGATGTAGAGAGGATAAAATGGATGTAGAGTGGATAAAATGGATGTAGAGTTCATAAAAATGGATGTAGAGTGGATAAAAATGGATGTAGATTGGATAAAATGGATGTAGAGTGGATAAAATGGATGTAGAGTTAATAAAAATGGATGTAGAGTGGACAAAATAGATGTAGAGTGGATAAAAATGGATGTAGAGTGGTATAAAATGGATGTAGAGTGGATAAAAATGGATGTAGAGTGGATAAAAATGGATGTAGAGTGGATAAAATGGATGTAGAGTGGATAAAATGGATGTAGAGTGGATGAAATGGATGTAGAGTTGAGAAAAATGGATGTAGAGTGGATAAAAATGGATGTAGAGTGGATAAAATGGATGTAGAGTGGATAAAACGGATGTAGAGTGGATAAAAAAGGATGTAGAGGGGATAAAATGGATGTAGAGTGGATAAAATTGATGTAGAGTGGATAAAATGGATGTAGAGTGGATAAAAATGGATGTAGAGTGGGTAAAATAGATGTAGAGTGGATAAAATGGATGTAGAGTTGATAAAAATGGATGTAGAGTGGACACAATGGATGTAGAGCGGATAAAATGGATGTAGAGTGGATAAAATGGATGTAGAGTGGATAAAATTGATGTAGAGTGGATAAAATGGATGTAGAGTGGATAAAATGGATGTAGAGTGGATAAAATGTATGTAGAGTTCATAAAAATGGATGTAGAGTGGATAAAATTGATGTAGAGCGGATAAAATGGATGTAGAGTGGATAAAATGGATGTAGAGTGGATAAAACGGATGTAGAGTGGATAAAAATGGATGTAGAGTGGATAAAATGGATGTAGAGTGGATAAAAATAGATGTAGAGTGGATAAAATGGATGTAGAGTGGATAAAACGGATGTAGAGTGGATAAAAAAGGATGTAGAGTGGATAAAATGGATGTAGAGTTGATAAAAATGGATGTAGAGTTAATAAAAATGGATGTAGAGTGGAAATAATGGATGTAGAGAGGATAAAATGGATGTAGAGCGGATAAAATGGATGTAGAGTGGATAAAAATGGATGTAGAGTATATAAAATGGATGTAGAGTATATAAAATGGATGTGGAGTGGATAACAATGGATGTAGAGTGGATAAAATGGATGTAGAGTGGACAAAATAGATGTAGAGTGGATAAAAATGGATGTAGAGTGGTATAAAATGGATGTAGAGTGGATAAAAATGGATGTAGAGTGGATAAAAATGGATGTAGAGAGGATAAAATGGATGTAGAGTGGATAAAAATGGATGTAGAGTGGATAAAATGGATGTAGAGTGGATAAAATGGATGTAGAGTGGATAAAATGGATGTAGAGTGGGTAAAATAGATGTAGAGTGGATAAAATGGATGTAGAGTTGATAAAAATGGATGTAGAGTGGACAAAATGGATGTAGAGTGGATAAAATGGATGTAGAGTTGATAAAAATGGATGTAGAGTTAATAAAAATGGATGTAGAGTGGACAAAATAGATGTAGAGTGGATAAAATGGATGTAGAGTTGATAAAAATGGATGTAGAGTTAATAAAAATGGATGTAGAGTGGACAAAATGGATGTAGAGTGGATAAAAATGGATGTAAAGTGGATAAAATGGATGTAGAGTTGATAACAATGGATGTAGAGTGGATAAAATGAATGTAGAGTAGATACAATGGATGTAGAGTGGATAAAATTGATGTAGAGTTGATAAAATGGATGTAAAGTGGATAAAATGGATGTAGATTGGATAAAATGGATGTAGAGTGGATAAAAATGGATGTAGAGTGGATAAAAATGGATGTAGAGTATATAAAATGGATGTAGAGTATATAAAATGGATGTAGAGTGGATAAAAATGGATGTAGAGTGGATAAAATGAATGTAGAGTAGATACAATGGATGTAGAGTGGATAAAATTGATGTAGAGTTGATAAAATGGATGTAAAGTGGATAAAATGGATGTAGATTGGATAAAATGGATGTAGAGTGGATAAAAATGGATGTAGAGTGGATAAAAATGGATGTAGAGTATATAAAATGGATGTAGAGTATATAAAATGGATGTAGAGTGGATAAAAATGGATGTAGAGTGGATAAAATGGATGTAGAGTGGATAAAAATAGATGTAGAGTGGATAAAATGGATGTGGAGTGGATAAAACGGATGTAGAGTGGATAAAAAAGGATGTAGAGGGGATAAAATGGATGTAGAGTGGATAAAATTGATGTAGAGCGGATAAAATGGACGTAGAGTGGATAAAATGGATGTAGAGTGGATAAAATGGATGTAGAGTGGATAAAACGGATGTAGAGTGGATAAGAAAGGATGTAGAGGGGATAAAATGGATGTAGAGTGGATAAAATGGATGTAGAGTGGATAAAATGGATGTAGAGTGGATAAAAATGGATGTAGAGTGGATAAAATAGATGTAGAGTGGATAAAATGGATGTAGAGTGGTATAAAATGGATGTAGAGTGGATAAAAATGGATGTAGAGTGGATAAAATGGATGTAGAGTTGATAAAAATGGATGTAGAGTGGATAAAATGGATGTAGAGTTGATAAAATGGATGTAAAGTGGATAAAATGGATGTAGAGTTAATAAAAATGGATGTAGAGTGGACAAAATGGATGTAGAGTGGATAAAAATGGATGTAGAGTTGATAAAAATGGATGTAGAGTGGACAAAATGGATGTAGAGCGGATAAAATGGATGTAGAGTGGATAAAATGGATGTAGAGTGGATAAAATTGATGTAGAGTGGATAAAATTGATGTAGAGAGGATAAAATGGATGTAGAGTGGATAAAAATGGATGTAGAGTGGATAAAATGGATGTAGAGTGGATAAAATGGATGTAGAGTGGATGAAATGGATGTAGAGTTGATAAAAATGGATGTAGAGTGGATAAAATGAATGTAGAGTAGATAAGATGGATGTAGAGTGGATAAAATGGATGTAGAGTTGATAAAATGGATGTAGAGTGGATAAAATGGATGTAGAGTTAATAAAAATGGATGTAGAGTGGAAATAATGGATGTAGAGAGGATAAAATGGATGTAGAGTGGATAAAATGGATGTAGAGTTCATAAAAATGGATGTAGAGTGGATAAAAATGGATGTAGATTGGATAAAATGGATGTAGAGTGGATAAAATGGATGTAGAGTTAATAAAAATGGATGTAGAGTGGACAAAATAGATGTAGAGTGGATAAAAATGGATGTAGAGTGGTATAAAATGGATGTAGAGTGGATAAAAATGGATGTAGAGTGGATAAAAATGGATGTAGAGTGGATAAAATGGATGTAGAGTGGATAAAATGGATGTAGAGTGGATAAAATGGATGTAGAGTTGATAAAAATGGATGTAGAGTGGATAAAAATGGATGTAGAGTGGATAAAATGGATGTAGAGTGGATAAAACGGATGTAGAGTGGATAAAAAAGGATGTAGAGGGGATAAAATGGATGTAGAGTGGATAAAATTGATGTAGAGTGGATAAAATGGATGTAGAGTGGATAAAAATGGATGTAGAGTGGGTAAAATAGATGTAGAGTGGATAAAATGGATGTAGAGTTGATAAAAATGGATGTAGAGTGGACACAATGGATGTAGAGCGGATAAAATGGATGTAGAGTGGATAAAATGGATGTAGAGTGGATAAAATTGATGTAGAGTGGATAAAATGGATGTAGAGTGGATAAAATGGATGTAGAGTGGATAAAATGTATGTAGAGTTCATAAAAATGGATGTAGAGTGGATAAAATTGATGTAGAGCGGATAAAATGGATGTAGAGTGGATAAAATGGATGTAGAGTGGATAAAACGGATGTAGAGTGGATAAAAATGGATGTAGAGTGGATAAAATGGATGTAGAGTGGATAAAAATAGATGTAGAGTGGATAAAATGGATGTAGAGTGGATAAAACGGATGTAGAGTGGATAAAAAAGGATGTAGAGTGGATAAAATGGATGTAGAGTTGATAAAAATGGATGTAGAGTTAATAAAAATGGATGTAGAGTGGAAATAATGGATGTAGAGAGGATAAAATGGATGTAGAGCGGATAAAATGGATGTAGAGTGGATAAAAATGGATGTAGAGTATATAAAATGGATGTAGAGTATATAAAATGGATGTGGAGTGGATAACAATGGATGTAGAGTGGATAAAATGGATGTAGAGTGGACAAAATAGATGTAGAGTGGATAAAAATGGATGTAGAGTGGTATAAAATGGATGTAGAGTGGATAAAAATGGATGTAGAGTGGATAAAAATGGATGTAGAGAGGATAAAATGGATGTAGAGTGGATAAAAATGGATGTAGAGTGGATAAAATGGATGTAGAGTGGATAAAATGGATGTAGAGTGGATAAAATGGATGTAGAGTGGGTAAAATAGATGTAGAGTGGATAAAATGGATGTAGAGTTGATAAAAATGGATGTAGAGTGGACAAAATGGATGTAGAGTGGATAAAATGGATGTAGAGTTGATAAAAATGGATGTAGAGTGGATAAAATGGATGTAGAGTTGATAAAAATGGATGTAGAGTTAATAAAAATGGATGTAGAGTGGACAAAATGGATGTAGAGTGGATAAAAATGGATGTAGAGTGGATAAAATGGATGTAGAGTTGATAACAATGGATGTAGAGTGGATAAAATGAATGTAGAGTAGATACAATGGATGTAGAGTGGATAAAATGGATGTAGAGTTGATAAAATGGATGTAAAGTGGATAAAATGGATGTAGAGTTAATAAAAATGGATGTTGAGTGGAAATAATGGATGTAGAGAGGATAAAATGGATGTAGAGTGGATAAAATGTATGTAGAGTTCATAAAAATGGATGTAGAGTGGATAAAATTGATGTAGAGCGGATAAAATGGATGTAGAGTGGATAAAATGGATGTGGAGTGGATAACAATGGATGTAGAGTGGATAAAATGGATGTAGAGTTGATAAAACGGATGTAGAGTGGATAAAAAAGGATGTAGAGGGGATAAAATGGATGTAGAGTGGATAAAATTGATGTAGAGCGGATAAAATGGATGTAGAGTGGCTAAAATGGATGTGGAGTGGATAACAATGGATGTAGAGTGGATAAAATGGATGTAGAGTTGATAAAAATGGATGTAGAGTTAATAAAAATGGATGTAGAGTGGACTAAATAGATGTAGAATGGATAAAATGGATGTAGAGTTGATAAAAATGGATGTAGAGTGGACAAAATAGATGTAGAGTGGATAAAAATGGATGTAGAGTGGTATAAAATGGATGTAGAGTGGATAAAAATGGATGTAGAGTGGATAAAAATGGATGTAGAGAGGATAAAATGGATGTAGAGTGGATAAAAATGGATGTAGAGTGGATAAAATGGATGTAGAGTGGATAAAATGGATGTAGAGTGGATACAATGGATGTAGAGTGGGTAAAATAGATGTAGAGTGGATAAAATGGATGTAGAGTTGATAAAAAAGGATGTAGAGGGGATAAAATGGATGTAGAGTGGATAACAATGGATGTAGAGTGGATAAAATGAATGTAGAGTAGATACAATGGATGTAGAGTGGATAAAATGGATGTAGAGTTGATAAAATGGATGTAAAGTGGATAAAATGGATGTAGAGTTAATAAAAATGGATGTTGAGTGGAAATAATGGATGTAGAGAGGATAAAATGGATGTAGAGTGGATAAAATGTATGTAGAGTTCATAAAAATGGATGTAGAGTGGATAAAATTGATGTAGAGCGGATAAAATGGATGTAGAGTGGTATAAAATGGATGTAGAGTGGATAAAAATGGATGTAGAGTGGATAAAAATGGATGTAGAGTGGATAAAAATGGATGTAGAGTGGATAAAAATGGATGTAGAGTTAATAAAAATGGATGTAGAGTGGACAAAATAGATGTAGAGTGGATAAAAATGGATGTAGAGTGGTATAAAATGGATGTAGAGTGGATAAAAATGGATGTAGAGTGGATAAAAATGGATGTAGAGAGGATAAAATGGATGTAGAGTGGATAAAAATGGATGTAGAGTGGATAAAAACGATGTAGAGTGGATAACAATGGATGTAGAGTGGATAAAATGAATGTAGAGTAGATACAATGGATGTAGAGTGGATAAAATGGATGTAGAGTTGATAAAATGGATGTAAAGTGGATAAAATGGATGTAGAGTGGGTAAAATAGATGTAGAGTGGATAAAATGGATGTAGAGTTGATAAAAATGGATGTAGAGTGGACAAAATGGATGTAGAGCGGATAAAATGGATGTAGAGTGGATAAAATGGATGTAGAGAGGATAAAATTGATGTAGAGTGGATAAAATTGATGTAGAGAGGATAAAATGGATGTAGAGTGTATAAAAATGGATGTAGAGTGGATAAAATGGATGTAGAGTGGATGAAATGGATGTAGAGTTGATAAAAATGGATGTAGAGTGGATAAAATGAATGTAGAGTAGATAAAATGGATGTGGAGTGGATAACAATGGATGTAGAGTGGATAAAATGGATGTAGAGTTGATAAAAATGGATGTAGAGTTAATAAAAATGGATGTTGAGTGGAAATAATGGATGTAGAGAGGATAAAATGGATGTAGAGTGGATAAAATGTATGTAGAGTTCATAAAAATGGATGTAGAGTGGATAAAATTGATGTAGAGCGGATAAAATGGATGTAGAGTTGATAAAAATGGATGTAGAGTTAATAAAAATGGATGTAGAGTGGACAAAATGGATGTAGGGTGGATAAAAATGGATGTAAAGTGGATAAAATGGATGTAGAGTTGATAACAATGGATGTAGAGTGGATAAAATGAATGTAGAGTAGATACAATGGATTTAGAGTGGATAAAATTGATGTAGAGTTGATAAAATGGATGTAAAGTGGATAAAATGGATGTAGAGTTAATAAAAATGGATGTTGAGTGGAAATAATGGATGTAGAGAGGATAAAATGGATGTAGAGTGGATAAAATGGATGTGGAGTGGATAAAATGGATGTAGAGTTGATAAAAAAGGATGTAGAGGGGATAAAATGGATGTAGAGTGGATAACAATGGATGTAGAGTGGATAAAATGAATGTAGAGTAGATACAATGGATGTAGAGTGGATAAAATGGATGTAGAGTTGATAAAATGGATGTAAAGTGGATAAAATGGATGTAGAGTTAATAAAAATGGATGTTGAGTGGAAATAATGGATGTAGAGAGGATAAAATGGATGTAGAGTGGATAAAATGTATGTAGAGTTCATAAAAATGGATGTAGAGTGGATAAAATTGATGTAGAGCGGATAAAATGGATGTAGAGTGGTATAAAATGGATGTAGAGTGGATAAAAATGGATGTAGAGTGGATAAAAATGGATGTAGAGTGGATAAAAATGGATGTAGAGTGGATAAAAATGGATGTAGAGTTAATAAAAATGGATGTAGAGTGGACAAAATAGATGTAGAGTGGATAAAAATGGATGTAGAGTGGTATAAAATGGATGTAGAGTGGATAAAAATGGATGTAGAGTGGATAAAAATGGATGTAGAGAGGATAAAATGGATGTAGAGTGGATAAAAATGGATGTAGAGTGGATAAAAACGATGTAGAGTGGATAACAATGGATGTAGAGTGGATAAAATGAATGTAGAGTAGATACAATGGATGTAGAGTGGATAAAATGGATGTAGAGTTGATAAAATGGATGTAAAGTGGATAAAATGGATGTAGAGTGGGTAAAATAGATGTAGAGTGGATAAAATGGATGTAGAGTTGATAAAAATGGATGTAGAGTGGACAAAATGGATGTAGAGCGGATAAAATGGATGTAGAGTGGATAAAATGGATGTAGAGAGGATAAAATTGATGTAGAGTGGATAAAATTGATGTAGAGAGGATAAAATGGATGTAGAGTGTATAAAAATGGATGTAGAGTGGATAAAATGGATGTAGAGTGGATGAAATGGATGTAGAGTTGATAAAAATGGATGTAGAGTGGATAAAATGAATGTAGAGTAGATAAAATGGATGTGGAGTGGATAACAATGGATGTAGAGTGGATAAAATGGATGTAGAGTTGATAAAAATGGATGTAGAGTTAATAAAAATGGATGTTGAGTGGAAATAATGGATGTAGAGAGGATAAAATGGATGTAGAGTGGATAAAATGTATGTAGAGTTCATAAAAATGGATGTAGAGTGGATAAAATTGATGTAGAGCGGATAAAATGGATGTAGAGTTGATAAAAATGGATGTAGAGTTAATAAAAATGGATGTAGAGTGGACAAAATGGATGTAGGGTGGATAAAAATGGATGTAAAGTGGATAAAATGGATGTAGAGTTGATAACAATGGATGTAGAGTGGATAAAATGAATGTAGAGTAGATACAATGGATTTAGAGTGGATAAAATTGATGTAGAGTTGATAAAATGGATGTAAAGTGGATAAAATGGATGTAGAGTTAATAAAAATGGATGTAGAGTGGAAATAATGGATGTAGAGAGGATAAAATGGATGTAGAGTGGATAAAATGGATGTGGAGTGGATAACAATGGATGTAGAGTGGATAAAATGGATGTAGAGTTGATAAAAATGGATGTAGAGTGGATAAAATGGATGTAGAGTTGATAAAATGGATGTAAAGTGGATAGAATGGATGTAGAGTTAATAAAAATGGATGTAGAGTGGACAAAATGGATGTAGAGTGCATAAAAATGGATGTAGAGTGGTATAAAATGGATGTAGAGTGGATAAAAATGGATGTAGAGTGGATAAAAATGGATGTAGAGAGGATAAAATGGATGTAGAGTGGATAAAAATGGATGTAGAGTGGATTAAATGGATGTAGAGTGGATAAAATGGATGTAGAGTGGATAAAATGGATGTAGAGTGGGTAAAATAGATGTAGAGTGGATAAAATGGATGTAGAGTTGATAAAAATGGATGTAGAGTGGACAAAATGGATGTAGAGTGGATAAAGTGGATGTAGAGTTGATAAAAATGGATGTAGAGTGGACAAAATGGATGTAGAGAGGATAAAATTGATGTAGATCGGATAATATGGATGTAGAGCGGATAAAATGGATGTAGAGTGGATAAAATGGATGTAGAGTGGATAAAATTGATTTAGAGAGGATAAAATGGATGTAGAGTGGATAAAAATGGATGTAGAGTGGATAAAATGGATGTAGAGTGGATAAAATGGATGTAGAGTGGATGAAATGGATGTAGAGTTGATAAAAATGGATGTAGAGTGGATAAAATGAATGTAGAGTAGATAAAATGGATGTAGAGTGGATAAAATGGATGTAGAGTTGATAAAAAGGATGTAAAGTGGATAAAATGGATGTAGAGTTAATAAAAATGGATGTAGAGTGGAAATAATGGATGTAGAGAGGATAAAATGGATGTAGAGTGGATAAAATGGATGTAGAGTTGATAAAAATGGATGTAGAGTGGATAAAAATGGATGTAGATTGGATAAAATGGATGTAGATTGGATAAAATGGATGTAGAGTGGATAAAAATGGATGTAGAGTGGATAAAAATAGATGTAGAGTATATAAAATGGATGTAGAGTATATAAAATGGATGTAGAGTGGATAAAAATGGATGTAGAGTGGATAAAATGGATGTAGAGTGGATAAAAATAGATGTAGAGTGGATAAAATGGATGTAGAGTGGATAAAACGGATGTAGAGTGGATAAAAAAGGATGTAGAGGGGATAAAATGGATGTAGAGTGGATAAAATTGATGTAGAGCGGATAAAATGGACGTAGAGTGGATAAAATGGATGTAGAGTGGATAAAATGGATGTGGAGTGGATAAAACGGATGTAGAGTGGATAAAAAAGGATGTAGAGGGGATAAAATGGATGTAGAGTGGATAAAATTGATGTAGAGTGGATAAAATGGATGTAGAGTGGATAAAAATGGATGTAGAGTGGATAAAATAGATGTAGAGTGGGTAAAAATGGATGTAGAGTGGTATAAAATGGATGTAGAGTGGATAAAAATGGATGTAGAGTGGATAAAATGGATGTAGAGTTGATAAAAATGGATGTAGAGTGGATAAAATGGATGTAGAGTTGATAAAATGGATGTAAAGTGGATAAAATGGATGTAGAGTTAATAAAAATGGATGTAGAGTGGACAAAATGGATGTAGAGTGGATAAAAATGGATGTAGAGTTGATAAAAATGGATGTAGAGTGGACAAAATGGATGTAGAGCGGATAAAATGGATGTAGAGTGGATAAAATGGATGTAGAGTGGATAAAATTGATGTAGAGTGGATAAAATTGATGTAGAGAGGATAAAATGGATGTAGAGTGGATAAAAATGGATGTAGAGTGGATAAAATGGATGTAGAGTGGATAAAATGGATGTAGAGTGGATGAAATTGATGTAGAGTTGATAAAAATGGATGTAGAGTGGATAAAATGAATGTAGAGTAGATAAAATGGATGTAGAGTGGATAAAATGGATGTAGAGTTGATAAAATGGATGTAGAGTGGAAAAAATGGATGTAGAGTTAATAAAAATGGATGTAGAGTGGAAATAATGGATGTAGAGAGGATAAAATGGATGTAGAGTGGATAAAATGGATGTAGAGTTCATAAAAATGGATGTAGAGTGGATAAAAATGGATGTAGATTGGATAAAATGGATGTAGAGTGGATAAAATGGATGTAGAGTTAATAAAAATGGATGTAGAGTGGACAAAATAGATGTAGAGTGGATAAAAATGGATGTAGAGTGGTATAAAATGGATGTAGAGTGGATAAAAATGGATGTAGAGTGGATAAAAATGGATGTAGAGTGGATAAAATGGATGTAGAGTGGATAAAATGGATGTAGAGTGGATGAAATGGATGTAGAGTTGAGAAAAATGGATGTAGAGTGGATAAAAATGGATGTAGAGTGGATAAAATGGATGTAGAGTGGATAAAACGGATGTAGAGTGGATAAAAATGGATGTAGAGTGGATAAAAATGGATGTAGAGAGGATAAAATGGATGTAGAGTGGATAAAAATGGATGTAGAGTGGATAAAATGGATGTAGAGTTGATAAAAATGGATGTAGAGTGGACAAAATGGATGTAGAGCGGATAAAATGGATGTAGAGTGGATAAAATGGATGTAGAGAGGATAAAATTGATGTAGAGTGGATAAAATTGATGTAGAGAGGAGAAAATGGATGTAGAGTGGATAAAAATGGATGTAGAGTGGATAAAATGGATGTAGAGTGGATAAAAATGGATGTAGAGTGGATAAAATGGATGTAGAGTGGATAAAAATAGATGTAGAGTGGATAAAATGGATGTAGAGTGGATAAAACGGATGTAGAGTGGATAAAAAAGGATGTAGAGGGGATAAAATGGATGTAGAGTGGATAAAATGGATGTAGAGTGGATGAAATGGATGTAGAGTTGAGAAAAATGGATGTAGAGTGGATAAAAATGGATGTAGAGTGGATAAAATGGATGTAGAGTGGATAAAACGGATGTAGAGTGGATAAAAATGGATGTAGAGTGGATAAAAATGGATGTAGAGAGGATAAAATGGATGTAGAGTGGATAAAAATGGATGTAGAGTGGATAAAATGGATGTAGAGTTGATAAAAATGGATGTAGAGTGGACAAAATGGATGTAGAGCGGATAAAATGGATGTAGAGTGGATAAAATGGATGTAGAGAGGATAAAATTGATGTAGAGTGGATAAAATTGATGTAGAGAGGAGAAAATGGATGTAGAGTGGATAAAAATGGATGTAGAGTGGATAAAATGGATGTAGAGTGGATAAAAATGGATGTAGAGTGGATAAAATGGATGTAGAGTGGATAAAAATAGATGTAGAGTGGATAAAATGGATGTAGAGTGGATAAAACGGATGTAGAGTGGATAAAAAAGGATGTAGAGGGGATAAAATGGATGTAGAGTGGATAAAATGGATGTAGAGTTGATAAAAATGGATGTAGAGTTAATAAAAATGGATGTAGAGTGGACAAAATAGATGTAGAGTGGATAAAATGGATGTAGAGTTGATAAAAATGGATGTAGAGTGGACAAAATAGATGTAGAGTGGATAAAAATGGATGTAGAGTAGTATAAAATGGATGTAGAGTGGATAAAAATGGATGTAGAGTGGATAAAAATGGATGTAGAGAGGATAAAATGGATGTAGAGTGGATAAAAATTGATGTAGCGTGGATAAAATGGATGTAGAGTGGATAACAATGGATGTAGAGTGGATAAAATGGATGTAGAGTTGATAAAAATGGATGTAGAGTTAATAAAAATGGATGTAGAGTGGACAAAATGGATGTAGAGTGGATAAAAATGGATGTAAAGTGGATAAAATGGATGTAGAGTTGATAACAATGGATGTAGAGTGGATAAAATGAATGTAGAGTAGATACAATGGATGTAGAGTGGATAAAATTGATGTAGAGTTGATAAAATGGATGTAAAGTGGATAAAATGGATGTAGAGTTAATAAAAATGGATGTTGAGTGGAAATAATGGATGTAGAGAGGATAAAATGGATGTAGAGTGGATTAAATGGATGTAGAGTGGATAAAATAGATGTAGAGTGGATAAAATGAATGTAGAGTAGATACAATGGATGTAGAGTGGATAAAATGGATGTAAAGTGGATAAAATGGATGTAGAGTGGGTAAAATAGATGTAGAGTGGATAAAATGGATGTAGAGTTGATAAAAATGGATGTAGAGTGGACAAAATGGATGTAGAGCGGATAAAATGGATGTAGAGTGGATAAAATGGATGTAGAGAGGATAAAATTGATGTAGAGTGGATAAAATTGATGTAGAGAGGATAAAATGGATGTAGAGTGTATAAAAATGGATGTAGAGTGGATAAAATGGATGTAGAGTGGATAAAATGGATGTAGAGTGGATAAAATGGATGTAGAGTGGATGAAATGGATGTAGAGTTGAGAAAAATGGATGTAGAGTGGATAAAAATGGATGTAGAGTGGATAAAATGGATGTAGAGTGGATAAAACGGATGTAGAGTGGATAAAAAAGGATGTAGAGGGGATAAAATGGATGTAGAGTGGATAAAATTGATGTAGAGTGGATAAAATGGATGTAGAGTGGATAAAAATGGATGTAGAGTGGGTAAAATAGATGTAGAGTGGATAAAATGGATGTAGAGTTGATAAAAATGGATGTAGAGTGGACAAAATGGATGTAGAGCGGATAAAATGGATGTAGAGTGGATAAAATGGATGTAGAGTGGATAAAATTGATGTAGAGTGGATAAAATTGATGTAGAGTGGATAAAATGGATGTAGAGTGGATAAAATGGATGTAGAGTTAATAAAAATGGATGTAGAGTGGACAAAATAGATGTAGAGTGGATAAAAATGGATGTAGAGTGGTATAAAATGGATGTAGAGTGGATAAAAATGGATGTAGAGTGGATAAAAATGGATGTAGAGAGGATAAAATGGATGTAGAGTGGATAAAAATGGATGTAGAGTGGATAAAATGGATGTAGAGTGGATAAAATGGATGTAGAGTGGATGAAATGGATGTAGAGTTGATAAAAATGGATGTAGAGTGGATAAAAATGGATGTAGAGTGGATAAAATGGATGTAGAGTGGATAAAACGGATGTAGAGTTGATAAAATGGATGTAAAGTGGATAAAATGGATGTAGAGTGGGTAAAATAGATGTAGAGTGGATAAAATGGATGTAGAGTTGATAAAAATGGATGTAGAGTGGACAAAATGGATGTAGAGCGGATAAAATGGATGTAGAGTGGATAAAATGGATGTAGAGAGGATAAAATTGATGTAGAGTGGATAAAATTGATGTAGAGAGGATAAAATGGATGTAGAGTGTATAAAAATGGATGTAGAGTGGATAAAATGGATGTAGAGTGGATGAAATGGATGTAGAGTTGATAAAAATGGATGTAGAGTGGATAAAATGAATGTAGAGTAGATAAAATGGATGTGGAGTGGATAACAATGGATGTAGAGTGGATAAAATGGATGTAGAGTTGATAAAAATGGATGTAGAGTTAATAAAAATGGATGTTGAGTGGAAATAATGGATGTAGAGAGGATAAAATGGATGTAGAGTGGATAAAATGTATGTAGAGTTCATAAAAATGGATGTAGAGTGGATAAAATTGATGTAGAGCGGATAAAATGGATGTAGAGTTGATAAAAATGGATGTAGAGTTAATAAAAATGGATGTAGAGTGGACAAAATGGATGTAGAGTGGATAAAAATGGATGTAAAGTGGATAAAATGGATGTAGAGTTGATAACAATGGATGTAGAGTGGATAAAATGAATGTAGAGTAGATACAATGGATTTAGAGTGGATAAAATTGATGTAGAGTTGATAAAATGGATGTAAAGTGGATAAAATGGATGTAGAGTTAATAAAAATGGATGTTGAGTGGAAATAATGGATGTAGAGAGGATAAAATGGATGTAGAGTGGATAAAATGGATGTGGAGTGGATAACAATGGATGTAGAGTGGATAAAATGGATGTAGAGTTGATAAAAATGGATGTAGAGTGGATAAAATGGATGTAGAGTTGATAAAATGGATGTAAAGTGGATAGAATGGATGTAGAGTTAATAAAAATGGATGTAGAGTGGACAAAATGGATGTAGAGTGCATAAAAATGGATGTAGAGTGGATAAAAATGGATGTAGAGAGGATAAAATGGATGTAGAGTGGATAAAAATGGATGTAGAGTGGATTAAATGGATGTAGAGTGGATAAAATGGATGTAGAGTGGATAAAATGGATGTAGAGTGGGTAAAATAGATGTAGAGTGGATAAAATGGATGTAGAGTTGATAAAAATGGATGTAGAGTGGACAAAATGGATGTAGAGTGGATAAAGTGGATGTAGAGTTGATAAAAATGGATGTAGAGTGGACAAAATGGATGTAGAGAGGATAAAATTGATGTAGAGCGGATAATATGGATGTAGAGCGGATAAAATGGATGTAGAGTGGATAAAATGGATGTAGAGTGGATAAAATTGATTTAGAGAGGATAAAATGGATGTAGAGTGGATAAAAATGGATGTAGAGTGGATAAAATGGATGTAGAGTGGATAAAATGGATGTAGAGTGGATGAAATGGATGTAGAGTTGATAAAAATGGATGTAGAGTGGATAAAATGAATGTAGAGTAGATAAAATGGATGTAGAGTGGATAAAATGGATGTAGAGTTGATAAAAAGGATGTAAAGTGGATAAAATGGATGTAGAGTTAATAAAAATGGATGTAGAGTGGAAATAATGGATGTAGAGAGGATAAAATGGATGTAGAGTGGATAAAATGGATGTAGAGTTCATAAAAATGGATGTAGAGTGGATAAAAATGGATGTAGATTGGATAAAATGGATGTAGATTGGATAAAATGGATGTAGAGTGGATAAAAATGGATGTAGAGTGGATAAAAATAGATGTAGAGTATATAAAATGGATGTAGAGTATATAAAATGGATGTAGAGTGGATAAAAATGGATGTAGAGTGGATAAAATGGATGTAGAGTGGATAAAAATAGATGTAGAGTGGATAAAATGGATGTAGAGTGGATAAAACGGATGTAGATTGGATAAAAAAGGATGTAGAGGGGATAAAATGGATGTAGAGTGGATAAAATTGATGTAGAGCGGATAAAATGGACGTAGAGTGGATAAAATGGATGTAGAGTGGATAAAATGGATGTAGAGTGGATAAAACGGATGTAGAGTGGATAAAAAAGGATGTAGAGGGGATAAAATGGATGTAGAGTGGATAAAATTGATGTAGAGTGGATAAAATGGATGTAGAGTGGATAAAAATGGATGTAGAGTGGATAAAATAGATGTAGAGTGGGTAAAAATGGATGTAGAGTGGTATAAAATGGATGTAGAGTGGATAAAAATGGATGTAGAGTGGATAAAATGGATGTAGAGTTGATAAAAATGGATGTAGAGTGGATAAAATGGATGTAGAGTTGATAAAATGGATGTAAAGTGGATAAAATGGATGTAGAGTTAATAAAAATGGATGTAGAGTGGACAAAATGGATGTAGAGTGGATAAAAATGGATGTAGAGTTGATAAAAATGGATGTAGAGTGGACAAAATGGATGTAGAGCGGATAAAATGGATGTAGAGTGGATAAAATGGATGTAGAGTGGATAAAATTGATGTAGAGTGGATAAAATTGATGTAGAGAGGATAAAATGGATGTAGAGTGGATAAAAATGGATGTAGAGTGGATAAAATGGATGTAGAGTGGATAAAATGGATGTAGAGTGGATGAAATTGATGTAGAGTTGATAAAAATGGATGTAGAGTGGATAAAATGAATGTAGAGTAGATAAGATGGATGTAGAGTGGATAAAATGGATGTAGAGTTGATAAAATGGATGTAGAGTGGAAAAAATGGATGTAGAGTTAATAAAAATGGATGTAGAGTGGAAATAATGGATGTAGAGAGGATAAAATGGATGTAGAGTGGATAAAATTGATGTAGAGTTCATAAAAATGGATGTAGAGTGGATAAAAATGGATGTAGATTGGATAAAATGGATGTAGAGTGGATAAAATGGATGTAGAGTTAATAAAAATGGATGTAGAGTGGACAAAATAGATGTAGAGTGGATAAAAATGGATGTAGAGTGGTATAAAATGGATGTAGAGTGGATAAAAATGGATGTAGAGTGGATAAAAATGGATGTAGAGTGGATAAAATGGATGTAGAGTGGATAAAATGGATGTAGAGTGGATGAAATGGATGTAGAGTTGAGAAAAATGGATGTAGAGTGGATAAAAATGGATGTAGAGTGGATAAAATGGATGTAGAGTGGATAAAACGGATGTAGAGTGGATAAAAATGGATGTAGAGTGGATAAAAATGGATGTAGAGAGGATAAAATGGATGTAGAGTGGATAAAAATGGATGTAGAGTGGATAAAATGGATGTAGAGTTGATAAAAATGGATGTAGAGTGGACAAAATGGATGTAGAGCGGATAAAATGGATGTAGAGTGGATAAAATGGATGTAGAGAGGATAAAATTGATGTAGAGTGGATAAAATTGATGTAGAGTGGATAAAAATGGATGTAGAGTGGATAAAATGGATGTAGAGTGGATAAAAATAGATGTAGAGTGGATAAAATGGATGTAGAGTGGATAAAACGGATGTAGAGTGGATAAAAAAGGATGTAGAGGGGATAAAATGGATGTAGAGTGGATAAAATGGATGTAGAGTTGATAAAAATGGATGTAGAGTTAATAAAAATGGATGTAGAGTGGACAAAATAGATGTAGAGTGGATAAAATGGATGTAGAGTTGATAAAAATGGATGTAGAGTGGACAAAATAGATGTAGAGTGGATAAAAATGGATGTAGAGTAGTATAAAATGGATGTAGAGTGGATAAAAATGGATGTAGAGTGGATAAAAATGGATGTAGAGAGGATAAAATGGATGTAGAGTGGATAAAAATTGATGTAGCGTGGATAAAATGGATGTAGAGTGGATAACAATGGATGTAGAGTGGATAAAATGGATGTAGAGTTGATAAAAATGGATGTAGAGTTAATAAAAATGGATGTAGAGTGGACAAAATGGATGTAGAGTGGATAAAAATGGATGTAAAGTGGATAAAATGGATGTAGAGTTGATAACAATGGATGTAGAGTGGATAAAATGAATGTAGAGTAGATACAATGGATGTAGAGTGGATAAAATTGATGTAGAGTTGATAAAATGGATGTAAAGTGGATAAAATGGATGTAGAGTTAATAAAAATGGATGTTGAGTGGAAATAATGGATGTAGAGAGGATAAAATGGATGTAGAGTGGATTAAATGGATGTAGAGTGGATAAAATGGATGTAGAGTGGATAAAATGAATGTAGAGTAGATACAATGGATGTAGAGTGGATAAAATGGATGTAAAGTGGATAAAATGGATGTAGAGTGGGTAAAATAGATGTAGAGTGGATAAAATGGATGTAGAGTTGATAAAAATGGATGTAGAGTGGACAAAATGGATGTAGAGCGGATAAAATGGATGTAGAGTGGATAAAATGGATGTAGAGAGGATAAAATTGATGTAGAGTGGATAAAATTGATGTAGAGAGGATAAAATGGATGTAGAGTGTATAAAAATGGATGTAGAGTGGATAAAATGGATGTAGAGTGGATAAAATGGATGTAGAGTGGATAAAATGGATGTAGAGTGGATGAAATGGATGTAGAGTTGAGAAAAATGGATGTAGAGTGGATAAAAATGGATGTAGAGTGGATAAAATGGATGTAGAGTGGATAAAACGGATGTAGAGTGGATAAAAAAGGATGTAGAGGGGATAAAATGGATGTAGAGTGGATAAAATTGATGTAGAGTGGATAAAATGGATGTAGAGTGGATAAAAATGGATGTAGAGTGGGTAAAATAGATGTAGAGTGGATAAAATGGATGTAGAGTTGATAAAAATGGATGTAGAGTGGACAAAATGGATGTAGAGCGGATAAAATGGATGTAGAGTGGATAAAATGGATGTAGAGTGGATAAAATTGATGTAGAGTGGATAAAATTGATGTAGAGTGGATAAAATGGATGTAGAGTGGATAAAATGGATGTAGAGTTAATAAAAATGGATGTAGAGTGGACAAAATAGATGTAGAGTGGATAAAAATGGATGTAGAGTGGTATAAAATGGATGTAGAGTGGATAAAAATGGATGTAGAGTGGATAAAAATGGATGTAGAGAGGATAAAATGGATGTAGAGTGGATAAAAATGGATGTAGAGTGGATAAAATGGATGTAGAGTGGATAAAATGGATGTAGAGTGGATGAAATGGATGTAGAGTTGATAAAAATGGATGTAGAGTGGATAAAAATGGATGTAGAGTGGATAAAATGGATGTAGAGTGGATAAAACGGATGTAGAGTGGATAAAAAAGGATGTGGAGGGGATAAAATGGATGTAGAGTGGATAAAATTGATGTAGAGTGGATAAAATGGATGTAGAGTGGATAAAAATGGATGTAGAGTGGATAAAAACGATGTAGAGTGGATAACAATGGATGTAGAGTGGATAAAATGAATGTAGAGTAGATACAATGGATGTAGAGTGGATAAAATGGATGTAGAGTTGATAAAATGGATGTAAAGTGGATAAAATGGATGTAGAGTTAATAAAAATGGATGTTGAGTGGAAATAATGGATGTAGAGAGGATAAAATGGATGTAGAGTGGATAAAATGTATGTAGAGTTCATAAAAATGGATGTAGAGTGGATAAAATTGATGTAGAGCGGATAAAATGGATGTAGAGTGGATAAAATGGATGTGGAGTGGATAACAATGGATGTAGAGTGGATAAAATGGATGTAGAGTTGATAAAAATGGATGTAGAGTGGATAAAAATGGATGTAGAGTGGATAAAATGGATGTAGAGTGGATAAAACGGATGTACAGTGGATAAAAAAGGATGTAGAGGGGATAAAATGGATGTAGAGTGGATAAAATTGATGTAGAGTGGATAAAATGGATGTAGAGTGGATAAAAATGGATGTAGAGTGGATAAAATGGATGTAGAGAGGATAAAATTGATGTAGAGTGGATAAAATTGATGTAGAGAGGATAAAATGGATGTAGAGTGGATAAAAATGGATGTAGAGTGGATAAAATGGATGTAGAGTGGATAAAAATGGATGTAGAGTGGATAAAATGGATGTAGAGTGGATAAAAATAGATGTAGAGTGGATAAAATGGATGTAGAGTGGATAAAACGGATGTAGAGTGGATAAAAAAGGATGTAGAGGGGATAAAATGGATGTAGAGTGGATAAAATGGATGTAGAGTTGATAAAAATGGATGTAGAGTTAATAAAAATGGATGTAGAGTGGATAAAAATGGATGTAGAGTGGATAAAATGGATGTAGAGTGGATAAAACGGATGTACAGTGGATAGCAATGGATGTAGAGTGGATAAAATGGATGTAGAGTTGATAAAAATGGATGTAGAGTGGACAAAATGGATGTAGAGCGGATAAAATGGATGTAGAGTGGATAAAATGGATGTAGAGAGGATAAAATTGATGTAGAGTGGATAAAATTGATGTAGAGAGGATAAAATGGATGTAGAGTGGATAAAAATGGATGTAGAGTGGATAAAATGGATGTAGAGTGGATAAAAATGGATGTAGAGTGGATAAAATGGATGTAGAGTGGATAAAAATAGATGTAGAGTGGATAAAATGGATGTAGAGTGGATAAAACGGATGTAGAGTGGATAAAAAAGGATGTAGAGGGGATAAAATGGATGTAGAGTGGATAAAATGGATGTAGAGTTGATAAAAATGGATGTAGAGTTAATAAAAATGGATGTAGAGTGGACAAAATAGATGTAGAGTGGATAAAATGGATGTAGAGTTGATAAAAATGGATGTAGAGTGGACAAAATAGATGTAGAGTGGATAAAAATGGATGTAGAGTAGTATAAAATGGATGTAGAGTGGATAAAAATGGATGTAGAGTGGATAAAAATGGATGTAGAGAGGATAAAATGGATGTAGAGTGGATAAAAATTGATGTAGCGTGGATAAAATGGATGTAGAGTGGATAACAATGGATGTAGAGTGGATAAAATGGATGTAGAGTTGATAAAAATGGATGTAGAGTTAATAAAAATGGATGTAGAGTGGACAAAATGGATGTAGAGTGGATAAAAATGGATGTAAAGTGGATAAAATGGATGTAGAGTTGATAACAATGGATGTAGAGTGGATAAAATGGATGTAGAGTGGATACAATGGATGTAGAGTGGATAAAATTGATGTAGAGTTGATAAAATGGATGTAAAGTGGATAAAATGGATGTAGAGTTAATAAAAATGGATGTTGAGTGGAAATAATGGATGTAGAGAGGATAAAATGGATGTAGAGTGGATTAAATGGATGTAGAGTGGATAAAATGGATGTAGAGTGGATAAAATAAATGTAGAGTAGATACAATGGATGTAGAGTGGATAAAATGGATGTAGAGTTGATAAAATGGATGTAAAGTGGATAAAATGGATGTAGAGTGGGTAAAATAGATGTAGAGTGGATAAAATGGATGTAGAGTTGATAAAAATGGATGTAGAGTGGACAAAATGGATGTAGAGCGGATAAAATGGATGTAGAGTGGATAAAATGGATGTAGAGAGGATAAAATTGATGTAGAGTGGATAAAATTGATGTAGAGAGGATAAAATGGATGTAGAGTGTATAAAAATGGATGTAGAGTGGATAAAATGGATGTAGAGTGGATGAAATGGATGTAGAGTTGATAAAAATGGATGTAGAGTGGATAAAATGAATGTAGAGTAGATAAAATGGATGTGGAGTGGATAACAATGGATGTAGAGTGGATAAAATGGATGTAGAGTTGATAAAAATGGATGTAGAGTTAATAAAAATGGATGTTGAGTGGAAATAATGGATGTAGAGAGGATAAAATGGATGTAGAGTGGATAAAATGTATGTAGAGTTCATAAAAATGGATGTAGAGTCGATAAAATTGATGTAGAGCGGATAAAATGGATGTAGAGTTGATAAAAATGGATGTAGAGTTAATAAAAATGGATGTAGAGTGGACAAAATGGATGTAGAGTGGATAAAAATGGATGTAAAGTGGATAAAATGGATGTAGAGTTGATAACAATGGATGTAGAGTGGATAAAAATGGATGTAGAGTGGATAAAATGGATGTAGAGTGGATAAAAATGGATGTAGAGTGGATAAAATGGATGTAGAGTGGATAAAAATAGATGTAGAGTGGATAAAATGGATGTAGAGTGGATAAAACGGATGTAGAGTGGATAAAAAAGGATGTAGAGGGGATAAAATGGATGTAGAGTGGATAAAATGGATGTAGAGTTGATAAAAATGGATGTAGAGTTAATAAAAATGGATGTAGAGTGGACAAAATAGATGTAGAGTGGATAAAATGGATGTAGAGTTGATAAAAATGGATGTAGAGTGGACAAAATAGATGTAGAGTGGATAAAAATGGATGTAGAGTAGTATAAAATGGATGTAGAGTGGATAAAAATGGATGTAGAGTGGATAAAAATGGATGTAGAGAGGATAAAATGGATGTAGAGTGGATAAAAATTGATGTAGCGTGGATAAAATGGATGTAGAGTGGATAACAATGGATGTAGAGTGGATAAAATGGATGTAGAGTTGATAAAAATGGATGTAGAGTTAATAAAAATGGATGTAGAGTGGACAAAATGGATGTAGAGTGGATAAAAATGGATGTAAAGTGGATAAAATGGATGTAGAGTTGATAACAATGGATGTAGAGTGGATAAAATGAATGTAGAGTAGATACAATGGATGTAGAGTGGATAAAATTGATGTAGAGTTGATAAAATGGATGTAAAGTGGATAAAATGGATGTAGAGTTAATAAAAATGGATGTTGAGTGGAAATAATGGATGTAGAGAGGATAAAATGGATGTAGAGTGGATTAAATGGATGTAGAGTGGATAAAATGGATGTAGAGTGGATAAAATAAATGTAGAGTAGATACAATGGATGTAGAGTGGATAAAATGGATGTAGAGTTGATAAAATGGATGTAAAGTGGATAAAATGGATGTAGAGTGGGTAAAATAGATGTAGAGTGGATAAAATGGATGTAGAGTGGATAAAAATGGATGTAGAGTGGATAAAATGGATGTAGAGCGGATAAAATGGATGTAGAGTGGATAAAATGGATGTAGAGAGGATAAAATTGATGTAGAGTGGATAAAATTGATGTAGAGAGGATAAAATGGATGTAGAGTGTATAAAAATGGATGTAGAGTGGATAAAATGGATGTAGAGTGGATGAAATGGATGTAGAGTTGATAAAAATGGATGTAGAGTGGATAAAATGGATGTAGAGTAGATAAAATGGATGTGGAGTGGATAACAATGGATGTAGAGTGGATAAAATGGATGTAGAGTTGATAAAAATGGATGTAGAGTTAATAAAAATGGATGTTGAGTGGAAATAATGGATGTAGAGAGGATAAAATGGATGTAGAGTGGATAAAATGTATGTAGAGTTCATAAAAATGGATGTAGAGTCGATAAAATTGATGTAGAGCGGATAAAATGGATGTAGAGTTGATAAAAATGGATGTAGAGTTAATAAAAATGGATGTAGAGTGGACAAAATGGATGTAGAGTGGATAAAAATGGATGTAAAGTGGATAAAATGGATGTAGAGTTGATAACAATGGATGTAGAGTGGATTAAATGAATGTAGAGTAGATACAATGGATGTAGAGTGGATAAAATTGATGTAGAGTTGATAAAATGGATGTAAAGTGGATAAAATGGATGTAGATTGGATAAAATGGATGTAGAGTGGATAAAAATGGATGTAGAGTGGATAAAAATGGATGTAGAGTATATAAAATGGATGTAGAGTATATAAAATGGATGTAGAGTGGATAAAAATGGATGTAGAGTGGATAAAATGGATGTAGAGTGGATAAAAATAGATGTAGAGTGGATAAAATGGATGTAGAGTGGATAAAACGGATGTAGAGTGGATAAAAAAGGATGTAGAGGGGATAAAATGGATGTAGAGTGGATAAAATTGATGTAGAGCGGATAAAATGGACGTAGAGTGGATAAAATGGATGTAGAGTGGATAAAATGGATGTAGAGTGGATAAAACGGATGTAGAGTGGATAAAAAAGGATGTAGAGGGGATAAAATGGATGTAGAGTGGATAAAATTGATGTAGAGTGGATAAAATGGATGTAGAGTGGATAAAAATGGATGTAGAGTGGATAAAATAGATGTAGAGTGGGTAAAAATGGATGTAGAGTGGTATAAAATGGATGTAGAGTGGATAAAAATGGATGTAGAGTGGATAAAATGGATGTAGAGTTGATAAAAATGGATGTAGAGTGGATAAAATGGATGTAGAGTTGATAAAATGGATGTAAAGTGGATAAAATGGATGTAGAGTTAATAAAAATGGATGTAGAGTTGACAAAATGGATGTAGAGTGGATAAAAATGGATGTAGAGTTGATAAAAATGGATGTAGAGTGGACAAAATGGATGTAGAGCGGATAAAATGGATGTAGATTGGATAAAATGGATGTAGAGTGGATAAAATTGATGTAGAGTGGATAAAATTGATGTAGAGAGGATAAAATGGATGTAGAGTGGATAAAAATGGATGTAGAGTGGATAAAATGGATGTAGAGTGGATAAAATGGATGTAGAGTGGATGAAATGGATGTAGAGTTGATAAAAATGGATGTAGAGTGGATAAAATGGATGTAGAGTGGATAAAACGGATGTAGAGTGGATAAAAAAGGATGTGGAGGGGATAAAATGGATGTAGAGTGGATAAAATTGATGTAGAGTGGATAAAATGGATGTAGAGTGGATAAAAATGGATGTAGAGTGGATAAAAACGATGTAGAGTGGATAACAATGGATGTAGAGTGGATAAAATGAATGTAGAGTAGATACAATGGATGTAGAGTGGATAAAATGGATGTAGAGTTGATAAAATGGATGTAAAGTGGATAAAATGGATGTAGAGTTAATAAAAATGGATGTTGAGTGGAAATAATGGATGTAGAGAGGATAAAATGGATGTAGAGTGGATAAAATGTATGTAGAGTTCATAAAAATGGATGTAGAGTGGATAAAATTGATGTAGAGCGGATAAAATGGATGTAGAGTGGATAAAATGGATGTACAGTGGATAAAAAAGGATGTAGAGGGGATAAAATGGATGTAGAGTGGATAAAATTGATGTAGAGTGGATAAAATGGATGTAGAGTGGATAAAAATGGATGTAGAGTGGATAACAATGGATGTAGAGTGGATAAAATGGATGTAGAGTTGATAAAAATGGATGTAGAGTGGACAAAATGGATGTAGAGCGGATAAAATGGATGTAGAGTGGATAAAATGGATGTAGAGTTGATAACAATGGATGTAGAGTGGATAAAATGAATGTAGAGTAGATACAATGGATGTAGAGTGGATAAAATTGATGTAGAGTTGATAAAATGGATGTAAAGTGGATAAAATGGATGTAGATTGGATAAAATGGATGTAGAGTGGATAAAAATGGATGTAGAGTGGATAAAAATGGATGTAGAGTATATAAAATGGATGTAGAGTATATAAAATGGATGTAGAGTGGATAAAAATGGATGTAGAGTGGATAAAATGGATGTAGAGTGGATAAAAATAGATGTAGAGTGGATAAAATGGATGTAGAGTGGATAAAACGGATGTAGAGTGGATAAAAAAGGATGTAGAGGGGATAAAATGGATGTAGAGTGGATAAAATTGATGTAGAGCGGATAAAATGGACGTAGAGTGGATAAAATGGATGTAGAGTGGATAAAATGGATGTAGAGTGGATAAAACGGATGTAGAGTGGATAAAAAAGGATGTAGAGGGGATAAAATGGATGTAGAGTGGATAAAATTGATGTAGAGTGGATAAAATGGATGTAGAGTGGATAAAAATGGATGTAGAGTGGATAAAATAGATGTAGAGTGGGTAAAAATGGATGTAGAGTGGTATAAAATGGATGTAGAGTGGATAAAAATGGATGTAGAGTGGATAAAATGGATGTAGAGTTGATAAAAATGGATGTAGAGTGGATAAAATGGATGTAGAGTTGATAAAATGGATGTAAAGTGGATAAAATGGATGTAGAGTTAATAAAAATGGATGTAGAGTGGACAAAATGGATGTAGAGTGGATAAAAATGGATGTAGAGTTGATAAAAATGGATGTAGAGTGGACAAAATGGATGTAGAGCGGATAAAATGGATGTAGATTGGATAAAATGGATGTAGAGTGGATAAAATTGATGTAGAGTGGATAAAATTGATGTAGAGAGGATAAAATGGATGTAGAGTGGATAAAAATGGATGTAGAGTGGATAAAATGGATGTAGAGTGGATAAAATGGATGTAGAGTGGATGAAATGGATGTAGAGTTGATAAAAATGGATGTAGAGTGGATAAAAATGGATGTAGAGTGGATAAAATGGATGTAGAGTGGATAAAACGGATGTAGAGTGGATAAAAAAGGATGTGGAGGGGATAAAATGGATGTAGAGTGGATAAAATTGATGTAGAGTGGATAAAATGGATGTAGAGTGGATAAAAATGGATGTAGAGTGGATAAAAACGATGTAGAGTGGATAACAATGGATGTAGAGTGGATAAAATGAATGTAGAGTAGATACAATGGATGTAGAGTGGATAAAATGGATGTAGAGTTGATAAAATGGATGTAAAGTGGATAAAATGGATGTAGAGTTAATAAAAATGGATGTTGAGTGGAAATAATGGATGTAGAGAGGATAAAATGGATGTAGAGTGGATAAAATGTATGTAGAGTTCATAAAAATGGATGTAGAGTGGATAAAATTGATGTAGAGCGGATAAAATGGATGTAGAGTGGATAAAATGGATGTACAGTGGATAAAAAAGGATGTAGAGGGGATAAAATGGATGTAGAGTGGATAAAATTGATGTAGAGTGGATAAAATGGATGTAGAGTGGATAAAAATGGATGTAGAGTGGATAACAATGGATGTAGAGTGGATAAAATGGATGTAGAGTTGATAAAAATGGATGTAGAGTGGACAAAATGGATGTAGAGCGGATAAAATGGATGTAGAGTGGATAAAATGGATGTAGAGAGGATAAAATTGATGTAGAGTGGATAAAATTGATGTAGAGAGGATAAAATGGATGTAGAGTGGATAAAAATGGATGTAGAGTGGATAAAATGGATGTAGAGTGGATAAAAATGGATGTAGAGTGGATAAAATGGATGTAGAGTGGATAAAAATAGATGTAGAGTGGATAAAATGGATGTAGAGTGGATAAAACGGATGTAGAGTGGATAAAAAAGGATGTAGAGGGGATAAAATGGATGTAGAGTGGATAAAATGGATGTAGAGTTGATAAAAATGGATGTAGAGTTAATAAAAATGGATGTAGAGTGGACAAAATAGATGTAGAGTGGATAAAATGGATGTAGAGTTGATAAAAATGGATGTAGAGTGGACAAAATAGATGTAGAGTGGATAAAAATGGATGTAGAGTAGTATAAAATGGATGTAGAGTGGATAAAAATGGATGTAGAGTGGATAAAAATGGATGTAGAGAGGATAAAATGGATGTAGAGTGGATAAAAATTGATGTAGCGTGGATAAAATGGATGTAGAGTGGATAACAATGGATGTAGAGTGGATAAAATGGATGTAGAGTTGATAAAAATGGATGTAGAGTTAATAAAAATGGATGTAGAGTGGACAAAATGGATGTAGAGTGGATAAAAATGGATGTAAAGTGGATAAAATGGATGTAGAGTTGATAACAATGGATGTAGAGTGGATAAAATGAATGTAGAGTAGATACAATGGATGTAGAGTGGATAAAATTGATGTAGAGTTGATAAAATGGATGTAAAGTGGATAAAATGGATGTAGAGTTAATAAAAATGGATGTTGAGTGGAAATAATGGATGTAGAGAGGATAAAATGGATGTAGAGTGGATTAAATGGATGTAGAGTGGATAAAATGGATGTAGAGTGGATAAAATGGATGTAGAGTGGGTAAAATAGATGTAGAGTGGATAAAATGGATGTAGAGTTGATAAAAATGGATGTAGAGTGGACAAAATGGATGTAGAGTGGATAAAGTGGATGTAGAGTTGATAAAAATGGATGTAGAGTGGACAAAATGGATGTAGAGAGGATAAAATTGATGTAGAGCGGATAAAATGGATGTAGAGCGGATAAAATGGATGTAGAGTGGATAAAATGGATGTAGAGTGGATAAAATTGATGTAGAGTGGATAAAATTGATGTAGAGAGGATAAAATGGATGTAGAGTGGATAAAAATGGATGTAGAGTGGATAAAATGGATGTAGAGTGGATAAAATGGATGTAGAGTGGATGAAATGGATGTAGAGTTGATAAAAATGGATGTAGAGTGGATAAAATGAATGTAGAGTAGATAAAATGGATGTAGAGTGGATAAAATGGATGTAGAGTTGATAAAATGGATGTAAAGTGGATAAAATGGATGTAGAGTTAATAAAAATGGATGTAGAGTGGAAATAATGGATGTAGAGAGGATAAAATGGATGTAGAGTGGATAAAATGGATGTAGAGTTCATAAAAATGGATGTAGAGTGGATAAAAATGGATGTAGATTGGATAAAATGGATGTAGATTGGATAAAATGGATGTAGAGTGGATAAAAATGGATGTAGAGTGGATAAAAATGGATGTAGAGTATATAAAATGGATGTAGAGTGGATAAAATGGATGTAGAGTTCATAAAAATGGATGTAGAGTGGATAAAAATGGATGTAGATTGGATAAAATGGATGTAGATTGGATAAAATGGATGTAGAGTGGATAAAAATGGATGTAGAGTGGATAAAATGGATGTAGAGTGGATAAAAATAGATGTAGAGTGGATAAAATGGATGTAGAGTGGATAAAACGGATGTAGAGTGGATAAAAAAGGATGTAGAGGGGATAAAACGGATGTAGAGTGGATAAAAAAGGATGTAGAGGGGATAAAATGGATGTAGAGTGGATAAAATTGATGTAGAGCGGATAAAATGGATGTAGAGTGGATAAAATGGATGTAGAGTGGATAAAATGGATGTAGAGTGGATAAAACGGATGTAGAGTGGATAAAAAAGGATGTAGAGGGGATAAAATGGATGTAGAGTGGATAAAATTGATGTAGAGTGGATAAAATGGATGTAGAGTGGATAAAAATGGATGTAGAGTGGATAAAATGGATGTAGAGTGGATAAAATTGATGTAGAGAAGATAAAATGGATGTAGAGTGGATAAAAATGGATGTAGAGTGGATAAAATGGATGTAGAGTTGATAAAAATGGATGTAGAGTGGATAAAATGGATGTAGAGTTGATAAAATGGATGTAAAGTGGATAAAATGGATGTAGAGTTAATAAAAATGGATGTAGAGTGGACAAAATGGATGTAGAGTGGATAAAAATGGATGTAGAGTTGATAAAAATGGATGTAGAGTGGACAAAATGGATGTAGAGCGGATAAAATGGATGTAGAGTGGATAAAATTGATGTAGAGTGGATAAAATTGATGTAGAGAGGATAAAAATAGATGTAGAGTGGATAAAATGGATGTAGAGTGGATAAAACGGATGTAGAGTGGATAAAAAAGGATGTAGAGGGGATAAAATGGATGTAGAGTGGATAAAATGGATGTAGAGTTGATAAAAATGGATGTAGAGTTAATAAAAATGGATGTAGAGTGGACAAAATAGATGTAGAGTGGATAAAATGGATGTAGAGTTGATAAAAATGGATGTAGAGTGGACAAAATAGATGTAGAGTGGATAAAAATGGATGTAGAGTAGTATAAAATGGATGTAGAGTGGATAAAAATGGATGTAGAGTGGATAAAAATGGATGTAGAGAGGATAAAATGGATGTAGAGTGGATAAAAATTGATGTAGCGTGGATAAAATGGATGTAGAGTGGATAACAATGGATGTAGAGTGGATAAAATGGATGTAGAGTTGATAAAAATGGATGTAGAGTTAATAAAAATGGATGTAGAGTGGACAAAATGGATGTAGAGTGGATAAAAATGGATGTAAAGTGGATAAAATGGATGTAGAGTTGATAACAATGGATGTAGAGTGGGTAAAATAGATGTAGAGTGGATAAAATGGATGTAGAGTTGATAAAAATGGATGTAGAGTGGACAAAATGGATGTAGAGTGGATAAAGTGGATGTAGAGTTGATAAAAATGGATGTAGAGTGGACAAAATGGATGTAGAGAGGATAAAATTGATGTAGAGCGGATAAAATGGATGTAGAGCGGATAAAATGGATGTAGAGTGGATAAAAGGGATGTAGAGTGGATAAAATTGATGTAGAGTGGATAAAATTGATGTAGAGAGGATAAAATGGATGTAGAGTGGATAAAAATGGATGTAGAGTGGATAAAATGGATGTAGAGTGGATAAAATGGATGTAGAGTGGATGAAATGGATGTAGAGTTGATAAAAATGGATGTAGAGTGGATAAAATGAATGTAGAGTAGATAAAATGGATGTAGAGTGGATAAAATGGATGTAGAGTTGATAAAATGGATGTAAAGTGGATAAAATGGATGTAGAGTTAATAAAAATGGATGTAGAGTGGAAATAATGGATGTAGAGAGGATAAAATGGATGTAGAGTGGATAAAATGGATGTAGAGTTCATAAAAATGGATGTAGAGTGGATAAAAATGGATGTAGATTGGATAAAATGGATGTAGATTGGATAAAATGGATGTAGAGTGGATAAAATTGATGTAGAGTTGATAAAATGGATGTAAAGTGGATAAAATGGATGTAGAGTTAATAAAAATGGATGTTGAGTGGAAATAATGGATGTAGAGAGGATAAAATGGATGTAGAGTGGATTAAATGGATGTAGAGTGGATAAAATGGATGTAGAGTGGATAAAATGGATGTAGAGTGGGTAAAATAGATGTAGAGTGGATAAAATGGATGTAGAGTTGATAAAAATGGATGTAGAGTGGACAAAATGGATGTAGAGTGGATAAAGTGGATGTAGAGTTGATAAAAATGGATGTAGAGTGGACAAAATGGATGTAGAGAGGATAAAATTGATGTAGAGCGGATAAAATGGATGTAGAGCGGATAAAATGGATGTAGAGTGGATAAAAGGGATGTAGAGTGGATAAAATTGATGTAGAGTGGATAAAATTGATGTAGAGAGGATAAAATGGATGTAGAGTGGATAAAAATGGATGTAGAGTGGATAAAATGGATGTAGAGTGGATAAAATGGATGTAGAGTGGATGAAATGGATGTAGAGTTGATAAAAATGGATGTAGAGTGGATAAAATGAATGTAGAGTAGATAAAATGGATGTAGAGTGGATAAAATGGATGTAGAGTTGATAAAATGGATGTAAAGTGGATAAAATGGATGTAGAGTTAATAAAAATGGATGTAGAGTGGAAATAATGGATGTAGAGAGGATAAAATGGATGTAGAGTGGATAAAATGGATGTAGAGTTCATAAAAATGGATGTAGAGTGGATAAAAATGGATGTAGATTGGATAAAATGGATGTAGATTGGATAAAATGGATGTAGAGTGGATAAAAATGGATGTAGAGTGGATAAAAATGGATGTAGAGTATATAAAATGGATGTAGAGTATATAAAATGGATGTAGAGTGGATAAAAATGGATGTAGAGTGGATAAAATGGATGTAGAGTGGATAAAAATAGATGTAGAGTGGATAAAATGGATGTAGAGTGGATAAAACGGATGTAGAGTGGATAAAAAAGGATGTAGAGGGGATAAAATGGATGTAGAGTGGATAAAATTGATGTAGAGCGGATAAAATGGATGTAGAGTGGATAAAATGGATGTAGAGTGGATAAAATGGATGTAGAGTGGATAAAACGGATGTAGAGTGGATAAAAAAGGATGTAGAGGGGATAAAATGGATGTAGAGTGGATAAAATTGATGTAGAGTGGATAAAATGGATGTAGAGTGGATAAAAATGGATGTAGAGTGGATAAAATGGATGTAGAGTGGATAAAATTGATGTAGAGAAGATAAAATGGATGTAGAGTGGATAAAAATGGATGTAGAGTGGATAAAATGGATGTAGAGTTGATAAAAATGGATGTAGAGTGGATAAAATGGATGTAGAGTTGATAAAATGGATGTAAAGTGGATAAAATGGATGTAGAGTTAATAAAAATGGATGTAGAGTGGACAAAATGGATGTAGAGTGGATAAAAATGGATGTAGAGTTGATAAAAATGGATGTAGAGTGGACAAAATGGATGTAGAGCGGATAAAATGGATGTAGAGTGGATAAAATGGATGTAGAGTGGATAAAATTGATGTAGAGTGGATAAAATTGATGTAGAGAGGATAAAATGGATGTAGAGTGGATAAAAATGGATGTAGAGTGGATAAAATGGATGTAGAGTGGATAAAATGGATGTAGAGTGGATGAAATGGATGTAGAGTTGATAAAAATGGATGTAGAGTGGATAAAATGAATGTAGAGTAGATAAGATGGATGTAGAGTGGATAAAATGGATGTAGAGTTGATAAAATGGATGTAAAGTGGATAAAATGGATGTAGAGTTAATAAAAATGGATGTAGAGTGGAAATAATGGATGTAGAGAGGATAAAATGGATGTAGAGTGGATAAAATGGATGTAGAGTTCATAAAAATGGATGTAGAGTGGATAAAAATGGATGTAGATTGGATAAAATGGATGTAGATTGGATAAAATGGATGTAGAGTGGATAAAAATGGATGTAGATTGGATAAAATGGATGTAGAGCGGATAAAATGGATGTAGAGTGGATAAAATGGATGTAGAGTGGATAAAATTGATGTAGAGTGGATAAAATTGATGTAGAGTGGATAAAATGGATGTAGAGTGGATAAAATGGATGTAGAGTTAATAAAAATGGATGTAGAGTGGACAAAATAGATGTAGAGTGGATAAAAATGGATGTAGAGTGGTATAAAATGGATGTAGAGTGGATAAAAATGGATGTAGAGTGGATAAAAATGGATGTAGAGAGGATAAAATGGATGTAGAGTGGATAAAAATGGATGTAGAGTGGATAAAATGGATGTAGAGTGGATAAAATGGATGTAGAGTGGATGAAATGGATGTAGAGTGGATAAAATGGATGTAGAGTGGATAAAATGGATGTAGAGTGGATAAAACGGATGTAGAGTGGATAAAAAAGGATGTAGAGGGGATAAAATGGATGTAGAGTGGATAAAATTGATGTAGAGTGGATAAAATGGATGTAGAGTGGATAAAAATGGATGTAGAGTGGATAAAATGGATGTAGAGTGGATAAAATTGATGTAGAGAGGATAAAATGGATGTAGAGTGGATAAAAATGGATGTAGAGTGGATAAAATGGATGTAGAGTTGATAAAAATGGATGTAGAGTGGATAAAATGGATGTAGAGTTGATAAAATGGATGTAAAGTGGATAAAATGGATGTAGAGTTAATAAAAATGGATGTAGAGTGGACAAAATGGATGTAGAGTGGATAAAAATGGATGTAGAGTTGATAAAAATGGATGTAGAGTGGACAAAATGGATGTAGAGCGGATAAAATGGATGTAGAGTGGATAAAATGGATGTAGAGTGGATAAAATTGATGTAGAGTGGATAAAATTGATGTAGAGAGGATAAAATGGATGTAGAGTGGATAAAAATGGATGTAGAGTGGATAAAATGGATGTAGAGTGGATAAAATGGATGTAGAGTGGATGAAATGGATGTAGAGTTGATAAAAATGGATGTAGAGTGGATAAAATGAATGTAGAGTAGATAAGATGGATGTAGAGTGGATAAAATGGATGTAGAGTTGATAAAATGGATGTAAAGTGGATAAAATGGATGTAGAGTTAATAAAAATGGATGTAGAGTGGAAATAATGGATGTAGAGAGGATAAAATGGATGTAGAGTGGATAAAATGGATGTAGAGTTCATAAAAATGGATGTAGAGTGGATAAAAATGGATGTAGATTGGATAAAATGGATGTAGAGTGGATAAAAATGGATGTAGATTGGATAAAATGGATGTAGAGCGGATAAAATGGATGTAGAGTGGATAAAATGGATGTAGAGTGGATAAAATTGATGTAGAGTGGATAAAATTGATGTAGAGTGGATAAAATGGATGTAGAGTGGATAAAATGGATGTAGAGTTAATAAAAATGGATGTAGAGTGGACAAAATAGATGTAGAGTGGATAAAAATGGATGTAGAGTGGTATAAAATGGATGTAGAGTGGATAAAAATGGATGTAGAGTGGATAAAAATGGATGTAGAGAGGATAAAATGGATGTAGAGTGGATAAAAATGGATGTAGAGTGGATAAAATGGATGTAGAGTGGATAAAATGGATGTACAGTGGATAAAATGGATGTAGAGTGGATAAAAATGGATGTAGAGTGGGTAAAATAGATGTAGAGTGGATAAAATGGATGTAGAGTTGATAAAAATGGATGTAGAGTGGACAAAATGGATGTACAGCGGATAAAATGGATGTAGAGTGGATAAAATGGATGTAGAGTGGATAAAATTGATGTAGAGTGGATAAAATTGATGTAGAGTGGATAAAATGGATGTAGAGTGGATAAAATGGATGTAGAGTGGATAAAATGTATGTAGAGTTCATAAAAATGGATGTAGAGTGGATAAAATTGATGTAGAGCGGATAAAATGGATGTAGAGTGGATAAAATGGATGTAGAGTGGATAAAATGGATGTAGAGTGGATAAAACGGATGTAGAGTGGATAAAAAAGGATGTAGAGGGGATAAAATGGATGTAGAGTGGATAAAATTGATGTAGAGTGGATAAAATGGATGTAGAGTGGATAAAAATGGATGTAGAGTGGGTAAAATAGATGTAGAGTGGATAAAATGGATGTAGAGTTGATAAAAATGGATGTAGAGTGGACAAAATGGATGTAGAGCGGATAAAATGGATGTAGAGTGGATAAAATGGATGTAGAGTGGATAATATTGATGTAGAGTGGATAAAATTGATGTAGAGTGGATAAAATGGATGTAGAGTGGATAAAATGGATGTAGAGTGGATAAAATGTATGTAGAGTTCATAAAAATGGATGTAGAGTGGATAAAATTGATGTAGAGCGGATAAAATGGATGTAGAGTGGATAAAATGGATGTAGAGTGGATAAAATGGATGTAGAGTGGATAAAACGGATGTAGAGTGGATAAAAAAGGATGTAGAGGGGATAAAATGGATGTAGAGTGGATAAAATTGATGTAGAGTGGATAAAATGGATGTAGAGTGGATAAAAATGGATGTAGAGTGGGTAAAATAGATGTAGAGTGGATAAAATGGATGTAGAGTTGATAAAAATGGATGTAGAGTGGACAAAATGGATGTAGAGTGGATAAAATTGATGTAGAGCGGATAAAATGGATGTAGAGTGGATAAAATGGATGTAGAGTGGATAAAACGGATGTAGAGTGGATAAAAAAGGATGTAGAGGGGATAAAATGGATGTAGAGTGGATAAAATTGATGTAGAGTGGATAAAATGGATGTAGAGTGGATAAAAATGGATGTAGAGTGGATAAAATGGATGTAGAGTGGGTAAAATAGATGTAGAGTGGATAAAATTGATGTAGAGTGGATAAAATTGATGTAGAGTGGATAAAATGGATGTAGAGTGGATAAAATGGATGTAGAGTTAATAAAAATGGATGTAGAGTGGACAAAATAGATGTAGAGTGGATAAAAATGGATGTAGAGTGGTATAAAATGGATGTAGAGTGGATAAAAATGGATGTAGAGTGGATAAAAATGGATGTAGAGAGGATAAAATGGATGTAGAGTGGATAAAAATGGATGTAGAGTGGATAAAATGGATGTAGAGTTAATAAAAATGGATGTAGAGTGGACAAAATGGATGTAGAGTGGATAAAAATGGATGTAGAGTTGATAAAAATGGATGTAGAGTGGACAAAATGGATGTAGAGCGGATAAAATGGATGTAGAGTGGATAAAATGGATGTAGAGTGGATAAAATTGATGTAGAGTGGATAAAATTGATGTAGAGAGGATAAAATGGATGTAGAGTGGATAAAAATGGATGTAGAGTGGATAAAATGGATGTAGAGTGGATAAAATGGATGTAGAGTGGATGAAATGGATGTAGAGTTGATAAAAATGGATGTAGAGTGGATAAAATGAATGTAGAGTAGATAAGATGGATGTAGAGTGGATAAAATGGATGTAGAGTTGATAAAATGGATGTAAAGTGGATAAAATGGATGTAGAGTTAATAAAAATGGATGTAGAGTGGAAATAATGGATGTAGAGAGGATAAAATGTATGTAGAGTGGATAAAATGGATGTAGAGTTCATAAAAATGGATGTAGAGTGGATAAAAATGGATGTAGATTGGATAAAATGGATGTAGATTGGATAAAATGGATGTAGAGTGGATAAAAATGGATGTAGATTGGATAAAATGGATGTAGAGCGGATAAAATGGATGTAGAGTGGATAAAATGGATGTAGAGTGGATAAAATTGATGTAGAGTGGATAAAATTGATGTAGAGTGGATAAAATGGATGTAGAGTGGATAAAATGGATGTAGAGTTAATAAAAATGGATGTAGAGTGGACAAAATAGATGTAGAGTGGATAAAAATGGATGTAGAGTGGTATAAAATGGATGTAGAGTGGATAAAAATGGATGTAGAGTGGATAAAAATGGATGTAGAGAGGATAAAATGGATGTAGAGTGGATAAAAATGGATGTAGAGTGGATAAAATGGATGTAGAGTGGATAAAATGGATGTACAGTGGATAAAATGGATGTAGAGTGGATAAAAATGGATGTAGAGTGGGTAAAATAGATGTAGAGTGGATAAAATGGATGTAGAGTTGATAAAAATGGATGTAGAGTGGACAAAATGGATGTAGAGTGGATAAAATTGATGTAGAGCGGATAAAATGGATGTAGAGTGGATAAAATGGATGTAGAGTGGATAAAACGGATGTAGAGTGGATAAAAAAGGATGTAGAGGGGATAAAATGGATGTAGAGTGGATAAAATTGATGTAGAGTGGATAAAATGGATGTAGAGTGGATAAAAATGGATGTAGAGTGGATAAAATGGATGTAGAGTGGGTAAAATAGATGTAGAGTGGATAAAATTGATGTAGAGTGGATAAAATTGATGTAGAGTGGATAAAATGGATGTAGAGTGGATAAAATGGATGTAGAGTTAATAAAAATGGATGTAGAGTGGACAAAATAGATGTAGAGTGGATAAAAATGGATGTAGAGTGGTATAAAATGGATGTAGAGTGGATAAAAATGGATGTAGAGTGGATAAAAATGGATGTAGAGAGGATAAAATGGATGTAGAGTGGATAAAAATGGATGTAGAGTGGATAAAATGGATGTAGAGTTAATAAAAATGGATGTAGAGTGGACAAAATGGATGTAGAGTGGATAAAAATGGATGTAGAGTTGATAAAAATGGATGTAGAGTGGACAAAATGGATGTAGAGCGGATAAAATGGATGTAGAGTGGATAAAATGGATGTAGAGTGGATAAAATTGATGTAGAGTGGATAAAATTGATGTAGAGAGGATAAAATGGATGTAGAGTGGATAAAAATGGATGTAGAGTGGATAAAATGGATGTAGAGTGGACAAAATGGATGTAGAGTGGATGAAATGGATGTAGAGTTGATAAAAATGGATGTAGAGTGGATAAAATGAATGTAGAGTAGATAAGATGGATGTAGAGTGGATAAAATGGATGTAGAGTTGATAAAATGGATGTAAAGTGGATAAAATGGATGTAGAGTTAATAAAAATGGATGTAGAGTGGAAATAATGGATGTAGAGAGGATAAAATGGATGTAGAGTGGATAAAATGGATGTAGAGTTCATAAAAATGGATGTAGAGTGGATAAAAATGGATGTAGATTGGATAAAATGGATGTAGATTGGATAAAATGGATGTAGAGTGGATAAAAATGGATGTAGATTGGATAAAATGGATGTAGAGCGGATAAAATGGATGTAGAGTGGATAAAATGGATGTAGAGTGGATAAAATTGATGTAGAGTGGATAAAATTGATGTAGAGTGGATAAAATGGATGTAGAGTGGATAAAATGGATGTAGAGTTAATAAAAATGGATGTAGAGTGGACAAAATAGATGTAGAGTGGATAAAAATGGATGTAGAGTGGTATAAAATGGATGTAGAGTGGATAAAAATGGATGTAGAGTGGATAAAAATGGATGTAGAGAGGATAAAATGGATGTAGAGTGGATAAAAATGGATGTAGAGTGGATAAAATGGATGTAGAGTGGATAAAATGGATGTACAGTGGATAAAATGGATGTAGAGTGGATAAAAATGGATGTAGAGTGGGTAAAATAGATGTAGAGTGGATAAAATGGATGTAGAGTTGATAAAAATGGATGTAGAGTGGACAAAATGGATGTAGAGCGGATAAAATGGATGTAGAGTGGATAAAATGGATGTAGAGTGGATAAAATTGATGTAGAGTGGATAAAATTGATGTAGAGTGGATAAAATGGATGTAGAGTGGATAAAATGGATGTAGAGTGGATAAAATGTATGTAGAGTTCATAAAAATGGATGTAGAGTGGATAAAATTGATGTAGAGCGGATAAAATGGATGTAGAGTGGATAAAATGGATGTAGAGTGGATAAAATGGATGTAGAGTGGATAAAACGGATGTAGAGTGGATAAAAAAGGATGTAGAGGGGATAAAATGGATGTAGAGTGGATAAAATTGATGTAGAGTGGATAAAATGGATGTAGAGTGGATAAAAATGGATGTAGAGTGGGTAAAATAGATGTAGAGTGGATAAAATGGATGTAGAGTTGATAAAAATGGATGTAGAGTGGACAAAATGGATGTAGAGCGGATAAAATGGATGTAGAGTGGATAAAATGGATGTAGAGTGGATAAAATTGATGTAGAGTGGATAAAATTGATGTAGAGTGGATAAAATGGATGTAGAGTGGATAAAATGGATGTAGAGTGGATAAAATGTATGTAGAGTTCATAAAAATGGATGTAGAGTGGATAAAATTGATGTAGAGCGGATAAAATGGATGTAGAGTGGATAAAATGGATGTAGAGTGGATAAAACGGATGTAGAGTGGATAAAAAAGGATGTAGAGGGGATAAAATGGATGTAGAGTGGATAAAATTGATGTAGAGTGGATAAAATGGATGTAGAGTGGATAAAAATGGATGTAGAGTGGATAAAATGGATGTAGAGTGGGTAAAATAGATGTAGAGTGGATAAAATGGATGTAGAGTTGATAAAAATGGATGTAGAGTGGACAAAATGGATGTAGAGCGGATAAAATGGATGTAGAGTGGATAAAATGGATGTAGAGTGGATAAAATTGATGTAGAGTGGATAAAATTGATGTAGAGTGGATAAAATGGATGTAGAGTGGATAAAATGTATGTAGAGTTCATAAAAATGGATGTAGAGTGGATAAAATTGATGTAGAGCGGATAAAATGGATGTAGAGTGGATAAAATGGATGTAGAGTGGATAAAACGGATGTAGAGTGGATAAAAAAGGATGTAGAGGGGATAAAATGGATGTAGAGTGGATAAAATTGATGTAGAGTGGATAAAATGGATGTAGAGTGGATAAAAATGGATGTAGAGTGGATAAAATGGATGTAGAGTGGGTAAAATAGATGTAGAGTGGATAAAATGGATGTAGAGTTGATAAAAATGGATGTAGAGTGGACAAAATGGATGTAGAGCGGATAAAATGGATGTAGAGTGGATAAAATGGATGTAGAGTGGATAAAATTGATGTAGAGTGGATAAAATTGATGTAGAGTGGATAAAATGGATGTAGAGTGGGTAAAATAGATGTAGAGTGGATAAAATGGATGTAGAGTTGATAAAAATGGATGTAGAGTGGACAAAATGGATGTAGAGCGGATAAAATGGATGTAGAGCGGATAAAATGGATGTAGAGTGGATAAAATGGATGTAGAGTGGATAAAATTGATGTAGAGTGGATAAAATGGATGTAGAGTTGATAAAAATGGATGTAGAGTGGACAAAATGGATGTAGAGCGGATAAAATGGATGTAGAGTGGATAAAATGGATGTAGAGTGGATAAAATTGATGTAGAGTGGATAAAATTGATGTAGAGTGGATAAAAATGGATGTAGAGTGGATAAAATGGATGTAGAGTGGGTAAAATAGATGTAGAGTGGATAAAATGGATGTAGAGTTGATAAAAATGGATGTAGAGTGGACAAAATAGATGTAGAGTGGATAAAAATGGATGTAGAGTGGTATAAAATGGATGTAGAGTGGATAAAAATGGATGTAGAGTGGATAAAAATGGATGTAGAGAGGATAAAATGGATGTAGAGTGGATAAAAATGGATGTAGAGTGGATAAAATGGATGTAGAGTGGATAAAATGGATGTAGAGTGGATGAAATGGATGTAGAGTTGATAAAAATGGATGTAGAGTGGATAAAAATGGATGTAGAGTGGATAAAATGGATGTAGAGTGGATAAAACGGATGTAGAGTGGATAAAAAAGGATGTGGAGGGGATAAAATGGATGTAGAGTGGATAAAATTGATGTAGAGTGGATAAAATGGATGTAGAGTGGATAAAAATGGATGTAGAGTGGATAAAATGGATGTAGAGTGGGTAAAATAGATGTAGAGTGGATAAAATGGATGTAGAGTTGATAAAAATGGATGTAGAGTGGACAAAATGGATGTAGAGCGGATAAAATGGATGTAGAGTGGATAAAATGGATGTAGAGTGGATAAAATTGATGTAGAGTGGATAAAATTGATGTAGAGGGGATAAAATGGATGTAGAGTGGATAAAAATGGATGTAGAGTGGATAAAATGAATGTACAGTAGATAAAATGGATGTAGAGTGGATAAAATGGATGTAGAGTTGATAAAATGGATGTAAAGTGGATAAAATGGATGTAGAGTTAATAAAAATGGATGTAGAGTGGAAATAATGGATGTAGAGAGGATAAAATGGATGTAGAGTAGATAAAATGGATGTAGAGTGGATAAAAATGGATGTAGAGTATATAAAATGGATGTAGAGTATATAAAATGGATGTAGAGTGGATAAAAACGGATGTAGAGTTGATAAAAATGGATGTAGAGTGGACAAAATAGATGTAGAGTGGATAAAAATGGATGTAGAGTGGTATAAAATGGATGTAGAGTGGATAAAAATGGATGTAGAGTGGATAAAAATGGATGTAGAGTGGGTAAAATAGATGTAGAGTGGATAAAATGGATGTAGAGTTGATAAAAATGGATGTAGAGTGGACAAAATGGATGTAGAGTGGATAAAAATGGATGTAGAGAGGATAAAATTGATGTAGAGCGGATAAAATGGATGTAGAGTGGATAAAAATAGATGTAGAGTGGATAAAATGGATGTGGAGTGGATAAAACGGATGTAGAGTGGATAAAAAAGGATGTAGAGGGGATAAAATGGATGTAGAGTGGATAAAATTGATGTAGAGCGGATAAAATGGATGTAGAGTGGATAACATGGATGTGGAGTGGATAACAATGGATGTAGAGTGGATAAAATGGATGTAGAGTTGATAAAAATGGATGTAGAGTGGACAAAATAGATGTAGAGTGGATAAAAATGGATGTAGAGTGGTATAAAATGGATGTAGAGTGGATAAAAATGGATGTAGAGTGGATAAAAATGGATGTAGAGAGGATAAAATGGACGTAGAGTGGATAAAAATGGATGTAGAGTGGATAAAATGGATGTAGAGTGGATAAAATTGATGTAGAGTGGATAAAATTGATGTAGAGTGGATAAAATGAATGTAGAGTAGATAAAATGGATGTAGAGTGGATAAAATGGATGTAGAGTTGATAAAATGGATGTAAAGTGGATAAAATGGATTTAGAGTTAATAAAAATGGATGTAGAGTGGAAATAATGGATGTAGAGAGGATAAAATGGATGTAGAGTTAATAAAAATGGATGTAGAGTGGACAATATAGATGTAGAGTGGATAAAAATGGATGTAGAGTGGTATAAAATGGATGTAGAGTGGATAAAAATGGATGTAGAGTGGATAAAAATGGATGTAGAGAGGATAAAATGGATGTAGAGTGGATAAAAATGGATGTAGAGTGGATAAAATGGATGTAGAGTGGATAAAATGGATGTAGAGTGGATGAAATGGATGTAGAGTTGATAAAAATGGATAAAGAGTGGATAAAATGAATGTAGAGTAGATAAAATGGATGTAGAGTGGATAAAATGGATGTAGAGTTGATAAAATGGATGTAAAGTGGATAAAATGGATGTAGAGTTAATAAAAATGGATGTAGAGTGGAAATAATGGATGTAGAGAGGATAAAATGGATGTAGAGTGGATAAAATGGATGTAGAGTGGATAAAATGGATGTAGAGTGGATAAAATGGATGCAGAGTGGGTAAAATAGATGTAGAGTGGATAAAATGGATGTAGAGTGGTATAAAATGGATGTAGAGTGGATAAAAATGGATGTAGAGTGGATAAAATGGATGTAGAGTGGTATAAAATGGATGTAGAGTGGATAAAAATGGATGTAGAGTGGATAAAATGGATGTAGAGTGGATAAAATGGATGTACAGTGGATAAAATGGATGTAGAGTGGATAAAAATGGATGTAGAGTGGGTAAAATAGATGTAGAGTGGATAAAATGGATGTAGAGTTGATAAAAATGGATGTAGAGTGGACAAAATGGATGTAGAGTGGATAAAATTGATGTAGAGCGGATAAAATGGATGTAGAGTGGATAAAATGGATGTAGAGTGGATAAAACGGATGTAGAGTGGATAAAAAAGGATGTAGAGGGGATAAAATGGATGTAGAGTGGATAAAATTGATGTAGAGTGGATAAAATGGATGTAGAGTGGATAAAAATGGATGTAGAGTGGATAAAATGGATGTAGAGTGGGTAAAATAGATGTAGAGTGGATAAAATTGATGTAGAGTGGATAAAATTGATGTAGAGTGGATAAAATGGATGTAGAGTGGATAAAATGGATGTAGAGTGGATAAAAATGGATGTAGAGTTGATAAAAATGGATGTAGAGTGGACAAAATGGATGTAGAGCGGATAAAATGGATGTAGAGTGGATAAAATGGATGTAGAGTGGATAAAATTGATGTAGAGTGGATAAAATTGATGTAGAGTGGATAAAAATGGATGTAGAGTGGATAAAATGGATGTAGAGTGGGTAAAATAGATGTAGAGTGGATAAAATGGATGTAGAGTTGATAAAAATGGATGTAGAGTGGACAAAATAGATGTAGAGTGGATAAAAATGGATGTAGAGTGGTATAAAATGGATGTAGAGTGGATAAAAATGGATGTAGAGTGGATAAAAATGGATGTAGAGAGGATAAAATGGATGTAGAGTGGATAAAAATGGATGTAGAGTGGATAAAATGGATGTAGAGTGGATAAAATGGATGTAGAGTGGATGAAATGGATGTAGAGTTGATAAAAATGGATGTAGAGTGGATAAAAATGGATGTAGAGTGGATAAAATGGATGTAGAGTGGATAAAACGGATGTAGAGTGGATAAAAAAGGATGTGGAGGGGATAAAATGGATGTAGAGTGGATAAAATTGATGTAGAGTGGATAAAATGGATGTAGAGTGGATAAAAATGGATGTAGAGTGGATAAAATGGATGTAGAGTGGGTAAAATAGATGTAGAGTGGATAAAATGGATGTAGAGTTGATAAAAATGGATGTAGAGTGGACAAAATGGATGTAGAGCGGATAAAATGGATGTAGAGTGGATAAAATGGATGTAGAGTGGATAAAATTGATGTAGAGTGGATAAAATTGATGTAGAGGGGATAAAATGGATGTAGAGTGGATAAAAATGGATGTAGAGTGGATAAAATGAATGTACAGTAGATAAAATGGATGTAGAGTGGATAAAATGGATGTAGAGTTGATAAAATGGATGTAAAGTGGATAAAATGGATGTAGAGTTAATAAAAATGGATGTAGAGTGGAAATAATGGATGTAGAGAGGATAAAATGGATGTAGAGTAGATAAAATGGATGTAGAGTGGATAAAAATGGATGTAGAGTATATAAAATGGATGTAGAGTATATAAAATGGATGTAGAGTGGATAAAAACGGATGTAGAGTTGATAAAAATGGATGTAGAGTGGACAAAATAGATGTAGAGTGGATAAAAATGGATGTAGAGTGGTATAAAATGGATGTAGAGTGGATAAAAATGGATGTAGAGTGGATAAAAATGGATGTAGAGTGGGTAAAATAGATGTAGAGTGGATAAAATGGATGTAGAGTTGATAAAAATGGATGTAGAGTGGACAAAATGGATGTAGAGTGGATAAAAATGGATGTAGAGAGGATAAAATTGATGTAGAGCGGATAAAATGGATGTGGAGTGGATAAAACGGATGTAGAGTGGATAAAAAAGGATGTAGAGGGGATAAAATGGATGTAGAGTGGATAAAATTGATGTAGAGCGGATAAAATGGATGTAGAGTGGATAACATGGATGTGGAGTGGATAACAATGGATGTAGAGTGGATAAAATGGATGTAGAGTTGATAAAAATGGATGTAGAGTGGACAAAATAGATGTAGAGTGGATAAAAATGGATGTAGAGTGGTATAAAATGGATGTAGAGTGGATAAAAATGGATGTAGAGTGGATAAAAATGGATGTAGAGAGGATAAAATGGACGTAGAGTGGATAAAAATGGATGTAGAGTGGATAAAATGGATGTAGAGTGGATAAAATTGATGTAGAGTGGATAAAATTGATGTAGAGTGGATAAAATGAATGTAGAGTAGATAAAATGGATGTAGAGTGGATAAAATGGATGTAGAGTTGATAAAATGGATGTAAAGTGGATAAAATGGATTTAGAGTTAATAAAAATGGATGTAGAGTGGAAATAATGGATGTAGAGAGGATAAAATGGATGTAGAGTTAATAAAAATGGATGTAGAGTGGACAAAATAGATGTAGAGTGGATAAAATGGATGTAGAGTTGATAAAAATGGATGTAGAGTGGACAAAATAGATGTAGAGTGGATAAAAATGGATGTAGAGTGGTATAAAATGGATGTAGAGTGGATAAAAATGGATGTAGAGTGGATAAAAATGGATGTAGAGAGGATAAAATGGATGTAGAGTGGATAAAAATGGATGTAGAGTGGATAAAATGGATGTAGAGTGGATAAAATGGATGTAGAGTGGATGAAATGGATGTAGAGTTGATAAAAATGGATAAAGAGTGGATAAAATGAATGTAGAGTAGATAAAATGGATGTAGAGTGGATAAAATGGATGTAGAGTTGATAAAATGGATGTAAAGTGGATAAAATGGATGTAGAGTTAATAAAAATGGATGTAGAGTGGAAATAATGGATGTAGAGAGGATAAAATGGATGTAGAGTGGATAAAATGGATGTAGAGTGGATAAAATGGATGTAGAGTGGATAAAATGGATGCAGAGTGGGTAAAATAGATGTAGAGTGGATAAAATGGATGTAGAGTGGTATAAAATGGATGTAGAGTGGATAAAAATGGATGTAGAGTGGATAAAATGGATGTAGAGTGGTATAAAATGGATGTAGAGTGGATAAAAATGGATGTAGAGTGGATAAAATGGATGTAGAGTGGATAAAATGGATGTACAGTGGATAAAATGGATGTAGAGTGGATAAAAATGGATGTAGAGTTAATAAAAATGGATGTAGAGTGGACAAAATAGATGTAGAGTGGATAAAAATGGATGTAGAGTGGTATAAAATGGATGTAGAGTGGATAAAAATGGATGTAGAGTGGATAAAAATGGATGTAGAGAGGATAAAATGGATGTAGAGTGGATAAAAATGGATGTAGAGTGGATAAAATGGATGTAGAGTTAATAAAAATGGATGTAGAGTGGACAAAATGGATGTAGAGTGGATAAAAATGGATGTAGAGTTGATAAAAATGGATGTAGAGTGGACAAAATGGATGTAGAGCGGATAAAATGGATGTAGAGTGGATAAAATGGATGTAGAGTGGATAAAATTGATGTAGAGTGGATAAAATTGATGTAGAGAGGATAAAATGGATGTAGAGTGGATAAAAATGGATGTAGAGTGGATAAAATGGATGTAGAGTGGATAAAATGGATGTAGAGTGGATGAAATGGATGTAGAGTTGATAAAAATGGATGTAGAGTGGATAAAATGAATGTAGAGTAGATAAGATGGATGTAGAGTGGATAAAATGGATGTAGAGTTGATAAAATGGATGTAAAGTGGATAAAATGGATGTAGAGTTAATAAAAATGGATGTAGAGTGGAAATAATGGATGTAGAGAGGATAAAATGGATGTAGAGTGGATAAAATGGATGTAGAGTTCATAAAAATGGATGTAGAGTGGATAAAAATGGATGTAGATTGGATAAAATGGATGTAGATTGGATAAAATGGATGTAGAGTGGATAAAAATGGATGTAGATTGGATAAAATGGATGTAGAGCGGATAAAATGGATGTAGAGTGGATAAAATGGATGTAGAGTGGATAAAATTGATGTAGAGTGGATAAAATTGATGTAGAGTGGATAAAATGGATGTAGAGTGGATAAAATGGATGTAGAGTTAATAAAAATGGATGTAGAGTGGACAAAATAGATGTAGAGTGGATAAAAATGGATGTAGAGTGGTATAAAATGGATGTAGAGTGGATAAAAATGGATGTAGAGTGGATAAAAATGGATGTAGAGAGGATAAAATGGATGTAGAGTGGATAAAAATGGATGTAGAGTGGATAAAATGGATGTAGAGTGGATAAAATGGATGTACAGTGGATAAAATGGATGTAGAGTGGATAAAAATGGATGTAGAGTGGGTAAAATAGATGTAGAGTGGATAAAATGGATGTAGAGTTGATAAAAATGGATGTAGAGTGGACAAAATGGATGTAGAGCGGATAAAATGGATGTAGAGTGGATAAAATGGATGTAGAGTGGATAAAATTGATGTAGAGTGGATAAAATTGATGTAGAGTGGATAAAATGGATGTAGAGTGGATAAAATGGATGTAGAGTGGATAAAATGTATGTAGAGTTCATAAAAATGGATGTAGAGTGGATAAAATTGATGTAGAGCGGATAAAATGGATGTAGAGTGGATAAAATGGATGTAGAGTGGATAAAATGGATGTAGAGTGGATAAAACGGATGTAGAGTGGATAAAAAAGGATGTAGAGGGGATAAAATGGATGTAGAGTGGATAAAATTGATGTAGAGTGGATAAAATGGATGTAGAGTGGATAAAAATGGATGTAGAGTGGGTAAAATAGATGTAGAGTGGATAAAATGGATGTAGAGTTGATAAAAATGGATGTAGAGTGGACAAAATGGATGTAGAGCGGATAAAATGGATGTAGAGTGGATAAAATGGATGTAGAGTGGATAAAATTGATGTAGAGTGGATAAAATTGATGTAGAGTGGATAAAATGGATGTAGAGTGGATAAAATGGATGTAGAGTGGATAAAATGTATGTAGAGTTCATAAAAATGGATGTAGAGTGGATAAAATTGATGTAGAGCGGATAAAATGGATGTAGAGTGGATAAAATGGATGTAGAGTGGATAAAACGGATGTAGAGTGGATAAAAAAGGATGTAGAGGGGATAAAATGGATGTAGAGTGGATAAAATTGATGTAGAGTGGATAAAATGGATGTAGAGTGGATAAAAATGGATGTAGAGTGGATAAAATGGATGTAGAGTGGGTAAAATAGATGTAGAGTGGATAAAATGGATGTAGAGTTGATAAAAATGGATGTAGAGTGGACAAAATGGATGTAGAGCGGATAAAATGGATGTAGAGTGGATAAAATGGATGTAGAGTGGATAAAATTGATGTAGAGTGGATAAAATTGATGTAGAGTGGATAAAATGGATGTAGAGTGGATAAAATGGATGTAGAGTTAATAAAAATGGATGTAGAGTGGACAAAATAGATGTAGAGTGGATAAAAATGGATGTAGAGTGGTATAAAATGGATGTAGAGTGGATAAAAATGGATGTAGAGTGGATAAAAATGGATGTAGAGAGGATAAAATGGATGTAGAGTGGATAAAAATGGATGTAGAGTGGATAAAATGGATGTAGAGTGGATAAAATGGATGTAGAGTGGATGAAATGGATGTAGAGTTGATAAAAATGGATGTAGAGTGGATAAAAATGGATGTAGAGTGGATAAAATGGATGTAGAGTGGATAAAACGGATGTAGAGTGGATAAAAAAGGATGTGGAGGGGATAAAATGGATGTAGAGTGGATAAAATTGATGTAGAGTGGATAAAATGGATGTAGAGTGGATAAAAATGGATGTAGAGTGGATAAAATGGATGTAGAGTGGGTAAAATAGATGTAGAGTGGATAAAATGGATGTAGAGTTGATAAAAATGGATGTAGAGTGGACAAAATGGATGTAGAGCGGATAAAATGGATGTAGAGTGGATAAAATTGATGTAGAGTGGATAAAATTGATGTAGAGGGGATAAAATGGATGTAGAGTGGATAAAAATGGATGTAGAGTGGATAAAATGAATGTACAGTAGATAAAATGGATGTAGAGTGGATAAAATGGATGTAGAGTTGATAAAATGGATGTAAAGTGGATAAAATGGATGTAGAGTTAATAAAAATGGATGTAGAGTGGAAATAATGGATGTAGAGAGGATAAAATGGATGTAGAGTAGATAAAATGGATGTAGAGTGGATAAAAATGGATGTAGAGTATATAAAATGGATGTAGAGTATATAAAATGGATGTAGAGTGGATAAAAACGGATGTAGAGTTGATAAAAATGGATGTAGAGTGGACAAAATAGATGTAGAGTGGATAAAAATGGATGTAGAGTGGTATAAAATGGATGTAGAGTGGATAAAAATGGATGTAGAGTGGATAAAAATGGATGTAGAGTGGGTAAAATAGATGTAGAGTGGATAAAATGGATGTAGAGTTGATAAAAATGGATGTAGAGTGGACAAAATGGATGTAGAGTGGATAAAAATGGATGTAGAGAGGATAAAATTGATGTAGAGCGGATAAAATGGATGTAGAGTGGATAAAAATAGATGTAGAGTGGATAAAATGGATGTGGAGTGGATAAAACGGATGTAGAGTGGATAAAAAAGGATGTAGAGGGGATAAAATGGATGTAGAGTGGATAAAATTGATGTAGAGCGGATAAAATGGATGTAGAGTGGATAACATGGATGTGGAGTGGATAACAATGGATGTAGAGTGGATAAAATGGATGTAGAGTTGATAAAAATGGATGTAGAGTGGACAAAATAGATGTAGAGTGGATAAAAATGGATGTAGAGTGGTATAAAATGGATGTAGAGTGGATAAAAATGGATGTAGAGTGGATAAAAATGGATGTAGAGAGGATAAAATGGACGTAGAGTGGATAAAAATGGATGTAGAGTGGATAAAATGGATGTAGAGTGGATAAAATTGATGTAGAGTGGATAAAATTGATGTAGAGTGGATAAAATGAATGTAGAGTAGATAAAATGGATGTAGAGTGGATAAAATGGATGTAGAGTTGATAAAATGGATGTAAAGTGGATAAAATGGATTTAGAGTTAATAAAAATGGATGTAGAGTGGAAATAATGGATGTAGAGAGGATAAAATGGATGTAGAGTTAATAAAAATGGATGTAGAGTGGACAAAATAGATGTAGAGTGGATAAAATGGATGTAGAGTTGATAAAAATGGATGTAGAGTGGACAAAATAGATGTAGAGTGGATAAAAATGGATGTAGAGTGGTATAAAATGGATGTAGAGTGGATAAAAATGGATGTAGAGTGGATAAAAATGGATGTAGAGAGGATAAAATGGATGTAGAGTGGATAAAAATGGATGTAGAGTGGATAAAATGGATGTAGAGTGGATAAAATGGATGTAGAGTGGATGAAATGGATGTAGAGTTGATAAAAATGGATAAAGAGTGGATAAAATGAATGTAGAGTAGATAAAATGGATGTAGAGTGGATAAAATGGATGTAGAGTTGATAAAATGGATGTAAAGTGGATAAAATGGATGTAGAGTTAATAAAAATGGATGTAGAGTGGAAATAATGGATGTAGAGAGGATAAAATGGATGTAGAGTGGATAAAATGGATGTAGAGTGGATAAAATGGATGTAGAGTGGATAAAATGGATGCAGAGTGGGTAAAATAGATGTAGAGTGGATAAAATGGATGTAGAGTGGTATAAAATGGATGTAGAGTGGATAAAAATGGATGTAGAGTGGATAAAATGGATGTAGAGTGGTATAAAATGGATGTAGAGTGGATAAAAATGGATGTAGAGTGGACAAAATAGATGTAGAGTGGATAAAATGGATGTAGAGTTGATAAAAATGGATGTAGAGTGGACAAAATGGATGTAGAGTGGATAAAATGGATGTAGAGTGGATAAAATGGATGTAGAGTGGGTAAAATAGATGTAGAGTGGATAAAATGGATGTAGAGGGGTTAAAATGGATGTAGATTGGACAAAATAGATGTAGAGTGGATAAAATGGATGTAGAGTGGATAAAAATGGATGTAGAGTGGATAAAATGGATGTAGTGGATAAAATGGATGTAGAGTTGATAAAAATGGATGTAGAGAGGACAAAATGGATGTAGAGTGGATAAAATGGATGTAGAGTGGATAAAATGGATGTAGAGTGGATAATAATGGATGTAGAGTGGTATAAAATGGATGTAGAGTGGGTAAAATAGATGTAGAGTGGATAAAATGGATGTAGAGTTGATAAAAATGGATGTAGAGTGGACAAAATGGATGTAGAGTGGATAAAATGGATGTAGAGTGGATAAAATGGATGTAGAGTGGGTAAAATAGATGTAGAGTGGATAAAATGGATGTAGAGGGGTTAAAATGGATGTAGAGTGGATAAAAATGGATGTAGAGTGGATAAAATGGATGTAGTGGATAAAATGGATGTAGAGTTGATAAAAATGGATGTAGAGAGGACAAAATGGATGTAGAGTGGATAAAATGGATGTAGAGTGGATAAAATGGATGTAGAGTGGATAATAATGGATGTAGAGTGGTATAAAATGGATGTAGAGTGGGTAAAATAGATGTAGAGTGGATAAAATGGATGTAGAGTGGATAAAAATGGATGTAGAGTGGATAAAATGGATGTAGAGTGGGTAAAATAGATGTAGAGTGGATAAAATGGATGTAGAGTTGATAAAAATGGATGTAGAGTGGACAAAATGGATGTAGAGCGGATAAAATGGATGTAGAGTGGATAAAATGGATGTAGAGTGGATAAAATTGATGTAGAGTGGATAAAATTGATGTAGAGGGGATAAAATGGATGTAGAGTGGATAAAAATGGATGTAGAGTGGATAAAATGAATGTAGAGTAGATAAAATGGATGTAGAGTGGATAAAATGGATGTAGAGTTGATAAAATGGATGTAAAGTGGATAAAATGGATGTAGAGTTAATAAAAATGGATGTAGAGTGGAAATAATGGATGTAGAGAGGATAAAATGGATGTAGAGTAGATAAAATGGATGTAGAGTGGATAAAAATGGATGTAGAGTATATAAAATGGATGTAGAGTATATAAAATGGATGTAGAGTGGATAAAAACGGATGTAGAGTTGATAAAAATGGATGTAGAGTGGACAAAATAGATGTAGAGTGGATAAAAATGGATGTAGAGTGGTATAAAATGGATGTAGAGTGGATAAAAATGGATGTAGAGTGGATAAAAATGGATGTAGAGTGGGTAAAATAGATGTAGAGTGGATAAAATGGATGTAGAGTTGATAAAAATGGATGTAGAGTGGACAAAATGGATGTAGAGTGGATAAAAATGGATGTAGAGAGGATAAAATTGATGTAGAGCGGATAAAATGGATGTAGAGTGGATAAAAATAGATGTAGAGTGGATAAAATGGATGTGGAGTGGATAAAACGGATGTAGAGTGGATAAAAAAGGATGTAGAGGGGATAAAATGGATGTAGAGTGGATAAAATTGATGTAGAGCGGATAAAATGGATGTAGAGTGGATAACATGGATGTGGAGTGGATAACAATGGATGTAGAGTGGATAAAATGGATGTAGAGTTGATAAAAATGGATGTAGAGTGGACAAAATAGATGTAGAGTGGATAAAAATGGATGTAGAGTGGTATAAAATGGATGTAGAGTGGATAAAAATGGATGTAGAGTGGATAAAAATGGATGTAGAGAGGATAAAATGGACGTAGAGTGGATAAAAATGGATGTAGAGTGGATAAAATGGATGTAGAGTGGATAAAATTGATGTAGAGTGGATAAAATTGATGTAGAGTGGATAAAATGAATGTAGAGTAGATAAAATGGATGTAGAGTGGATAAAATGGATGTAGAGTTGATAAAATGGATGTAAAGTGGATAAAATGGATTTAGAGTTAATAAAAATGGATGTAGAGTGGAAATAATGGATGTAGAGAGGATAAAATGGATGTAGAGTTAATAAAAATGGATGTAGAGTGGACAAAATAGATGTAGAGTGGATAAAATGGATGTAGAGTTGATAAAAATGGATGTAGAGTGGACAAAATAGATGTAGAGTGGATAAAAATGGATGTAGAGTGGTATAAAATGGATGTAGAGTGGATAAAAATGGATGTAGAGTGGATAAAAATGGATGTAGAGAGGATAAAATGGATGTAGAGTGGATAAAAATGGATGTAGAGTGGATAAAATGGATGTAGAGTGGATAAAATGGATGTAGAGTGGATGAAATGGATGTAGAGTTGATAAAAATGGATAAAGAGTGGATAAAATGAATGTAGAGTAGATAAAATGGATGTAGAGTGGATAAAATGGATGTAGAGTTGATAAAATGGATGTAAAGTGGATAAAATGGATGTAGAGTTAATAAAAATGGATGTAGAGTGGAAATAATGGATGTAGAGAGGATAAAATGGATGTAGAGTGGATAAAATGGATGTAGAGTGGATAAAATGGATGTAGAGTGGATAAAATGGATGCAGAGTGGGTAAAATAGATGTAGAGTGGATAAAATGGATGTAGAGTGGTATAAAATGGATGTAGAGTGGATAAAAATGGATGTAGAGTGGATAAAATGGATGTAGAGTGGTATAAAATGGATGTAGAGTGGATAAAAATGGATGTAGAGTGGACAAAATAGATGTAGAGTGGATAAAATGGATGTAGAGTTGATAAAAATGGATGTAGAGTGGACAAAATGGATGTAGAGTGGATAAAATGGATGTAGAGTGGATAAAATGGATGTAGAGTGGGTAAAATAGATGTAGAGTGGATAAAATGGATGTAGAGGGGTTAAAATGGATGTAGATTGGACAAAATAGATGTAGAGTGGATAAAATGGATGTAGAGTGGATAAAAATGGATGTAGAGTGGATAAAATGGATGTAGTGGATAAAATGGATGTAGAGTTGATAAAAATGGATGTAGAGAGGACAAAATGGATGTAGAGTGGATAAAATGGATGTAGAGTGGATAAAATGGATGTAGAGTGGATAATAATGGATGTAGAGTGGTATAAAATGGATGTAGAGTGGGTAAAATAGATGTAGAGTGGATAAAATGGATGTAGAGTTGATAAAAATGGATGTAGAGTGGACAAAATGGATGTAGAGTGGATAAAATGGATGTAGAGTGGATAAAATGGATGTAGAGTGGGTAAAATAGATGTAGAGTGGATAAAATGGATGTAGAGGGGTTAAAATGGATGTAGATTGGACAAATTAGATGTAGAGTGGATAAAATGGATGTAGAGTGGAAATAATGGATGTAGAGAGGATAAAATGGATGTAGAGTGGATAAAATGGATGTAGAGTGGGTAAAATAGATGTAGAGTGGATAAAATGGATGTAGAGTGGTATAAAATGGATGTAGAGTGGATAAAAATGGATGTAGAGTGGACAAAATAGATGTAGAGTGGATAAAATGGATGTAGAGTGGATAAAATGGATGTAGAGTGGATAATAATGGATGTAGAGTGGTATAAAATGGATGTAGAGTGGGTAAAATAGATGTAGAGTGGATAAAATGGATGTAGAGTGGATAAAAATGGATGTAGAGTGGATAAAATGGATGTAGAGTGGGTAAAATAGATGTAGAGTGGATAAAATGGATGTAGAGTTGATAAAAATGGATGTAGAGTGGACAAAATGGATGTAGAGCGGATAAAATGGATGTAGAGTGGATAAAATGGATGTAGAGTGGATAAAATTGATGTAGAGTGGATAAAATTGATGTAGAGGGGATAAAATGGATGTAGAGTGGATAAAAATGGATGTAGAGTGGATAAAATGAATGTAGAGTAGATAAAATGGATGTAGAGTGGATAAAATGGATGTAGAGTTGATAAAATGGATGTAAAGTGGATAAAATGGATGTAGAGTTAATAAAAATGGATGTAGAGTGGAAATAATGGATGTAGAGAGGATAAAATGGATGTAGAGTAGATAAAATGGATGTAGAGTGGATAAAAATGGATGTAGAGTATATAAAATGGATGTAGAGTATATAAAATGGATGTAGAGTGGATAAAAACGGATGTAGAGTTGATAAAAATGGATGTAGAGTGGACAAAATAGATGTAGAGTGGATAAAAATGGATGTAGAGTGGTATAAAATGGATGTAGAGTGGATAAAAATGGATGTAGAGTGGATAAAAATGGATGTAGAGTGGGTAAAATAGATGTAGAGTGGATAAAATGGATGTAGAGTTGATAAAAATGGATGTAGAGTGGACAAAATGGATGTAGAGTGGATAAAAATGGATGTAGAGAGGATAAAATTGATGTAGAGCGGATAAAATGGATGTAGAGTGGATAAAAATAGATGTAGAGTGGATAAAATGGATGTGGAGTGGATAAAACGGATGTAGAGTGGATAAAAAAGGATGTAGAGGGGATAAAATGGATGTAGAGTGGATAAAATTGATGTAGAGCGGATAAAATGGATGTAGAGTGGATAACATGGATGTGGAGTGGATAACAATGGATGTAGAGTGGATAAAATGGATGTAGAGTTGATAAAAATGGATGTAGAGTGGACAAAATAGATGTAGAGTGGATAAAAATGGATGTAGAGTGGTATAAAATGGATGTAGAGTGGATAAAAATGGATGTAGAGTGGATAAAAATGGATGTAGAGAGGATAAAATGGACGTAGAGTGGATAAAAATGGATGTAGAGTGGATAAAATGGATGTAGAGTGGATAAAATTGATGTAGAGTGGATAAAATTGATGTAGAGTGGATAAAATGAATGTAGAGTAGATAAAATGGATGTAGAGTGGATAAAATGGATGTAGAGTTGATAAAATGGATGTAAAGTGGATAAAATGGATTTAGAGTTAATAAAAATGGATGTAGAGTGGAAATAATGGATGTAGAGAGGATAAAATGGATGTAGAGTTAATAAAAATGGATGTAGAGTGGACAAAATAGATGTAGAGTGGATAAAATGGATGTAGAGTTGATAAAAATGGATGTAGAGTGGACAAAATAGATGTAGAGTGGATAAAAATGGATGTAGAGTGGTATAAAATGGATGTAGAGTGGATAAAAATGGATGTAGAGTGGATAAAAATGGATGTAGAGAGGATAAAATGGATGTAGAGTGGATAAAAATGGATGTAGAGTGGATAAAATGGATGTAGAGTGGATAAAATGGATGTAGAGTGGATGAAATGGATGTAGAGTTGATAAAAATGGATAAAGAGTGGATAAAATGAATGTAGAGTAGATAAAATGGATGTAGAGTGGATAAAATGGATGTAGAGTTGATAAAATGGATGTAAAGTGGATAAAATGGATGTAGAGTTAATAAAAATGGATGTAGAGTGGAAATAATGGATGTAGAGAGGATAAAATGGATGTAGAGTGGATAAAATGGATGTAGAGTGGATAAAATGGATGTAGAGTGGATAAAATGGATGCAGAGTGGGTAAAATAGATGTAGAGTGGATAAAATGGATGTAGAGTGGTATAAAATGGATGTAGAGTGGATAAAAATGGATGTAGAGTGGATAAAATGGATGTAGAGTGGTATAAAATGGATGTAGAGTGGATAAAAATGGATGTAGAGTGGACAAAATAGATGTAGAGTGGATAAAATGGATGTAGAGTTGATAAAAATGGATGTAGAGTGGACAAAATGGATGTAGAGTGGATAAAATGGATGTAGAGTGGATAAAATGGATGTAGAGTGGGTAAAATAGATGTAGAGTGGATAAAATGGATGTAGAGGGGTTAAAATGGATGTAGATTGGACAAAATAGATGTAGAGTGGATAAAATGGATGTAGAGTGGATAAAAATGGATGTAGAGTGGATAAAATGGATGTAGTGGATAAAATGGATGTAGAGTTGATAAAAATGGATGTAGAGAGGACAAAATGGATGTAGAGTGGATAAAATGGATGTAGAGTGGATAAAATGGATGTAGAGTGGATAATAATGGATGTAGAGTGGTATAAAATGGATGTAGAGTGGGTAAAATAGATGTAGAGTGGATAAAATGGATGTAGAGTTGATAAAAATGGATGTAGAGTGGACAAAATGGATGTAGAGTGGATAAAATGGATGTAGAGTGGATAAAATGGATGTAGAGTGGGTAAAATAGATGTAGAGTGGATAAAATGGATGTAGAGGGGTTAAAATGGATGTAGAGTGGATAAAAATGGATGTAGAGTGGATAAAATGGATGTAGTGGATAAAATGGATGTAGAGTTGATAAAAATGGATGTAGAGAGGACAAAATGGATGTAGAGTGGATAAAATGGATGTAGAGTGGATAAAATGGATGTAGAGTGGATAATAATGGATGTAGAGTGGTATAAAATGGATGTAGAGTGGGTAAAATAGATGTAGAGTGGATAAAATGGATGTAGAGTGGATAAAAATGGATGTAGAGTGGATAAAATGGATGTAGAGTGGGTAAAATAGATGTAGAGTGGATAAAATGGATGTAGAGTTGATAAAAATGGATGTAGAGTGGACAAAATGGATGTAGAGCGGATAAAATGGATGTAGAGTGGATAAAATTGATGTAGAGTGGATAAAATTGATGTAGAGGGGATAAAATGGATGTAGAGTGGATAAAAATGGATGTAGAGTGGATAAAATGAATGTAGAGTAGATAAAATGGATGTAGAGTGGATAAAATGGATGTAGAGTTGATAAAATGGATGTAAAGTGGATAAAATGGATGTAGAGTTAATAAAAATGGATGTAGAGTGGAAATAATGGATGTAGAGAGGATAAAATGGATGTAGAGTAGATAAAATGGATGTAGAGTGGATAAAAATGGATGTAGAGTATATAAAATGGATGTAGAGTATATAAAATGGATGTAGAGTGGATAAAAACGGATGTAGAGTTGATAAAAATGGATGTAGAGTGGACAAAATAGATGTAGAGTGGATAAAAATGGATGTAGAGTGGTATAAAATGGATGTAGAGTGGATAAAAATGGATGTAGAGTGGATAAAAATGGATGTAGAGTGGGTAAAATAGATGTAGAGTGGATAAAATGGATGTAGAGTTGATAAAAATGGATGTAGAGTGGACAAAATGGATGTAGAGTGGATAAAAATGGATGTAGAGAGGATAAAATTGATGTAGAGCGGATAAAATGGATGTAGAGTGGATAAAAATAGATGTAGAGTGGATAAAATGGATGTGGAGTGGATAAAACGGATGTAGAGTGGATAAAAAAGGATGTAGAGGGGATAAAATGGATGTAGAGTGGATAAAATTGATGTAGAGCGGATAAAATGGATGTAGAGTGGATAACATGGATGTGGAGTGGATAACAATGGATGTAGAGTGGATAAAATGGATGTAGAGTTGATAAAAATGGATGTAGAGTGGACAAAATAGATGTAGAGTGGATAAAAATGGATGTAGAGTGGTATAAAATGGATGTAGAGTGGATAAAAATGGATGTAGAGTGGATAAAAATGGATGTAGAGAGGATAAAATGGACGTAGAGTGGATAAAAATGGATGTAGAGTGGATAAAATGGATGTAGAGTGGATAAAATGAATGTAGAGTAGATAAAATGGATGTAGAGTGGATAAAATGGATGTAGAGTTGATAAAATGGATGTAAAGTGGATAAAATGGATTTAGAGTTAATAAAAATGGATGTAGAGTGGAAATAATGGATGTAGAGAGGATAAAATGGATGTAGAGTTAATAAAAATGGATGTAGAGTGGACAAAATAGATGTAGAGTGGATAAAATGGATGTAGAGTTGATAAAAATGGATGTAGAGTGGACAAAATAGATGTAGAGTGGATAAAAATGGATGTAGAGTGGTATAAAATGGATGTAGAGTGGATAAAAATGGATGTAGAGTGGATAAAAATGGATGTAGAGAGGATAAAATGGATGTAGAGTGGATAAAAATGGATGTAGAGTGGATAAAATGGATGTAGAGTGGATAAAATGGATGTAGAGTGGATGAAATGGATGTAGAGTTGATAAAAATGGATAAAGAGTGGATAAAATGAATGTAGAGTAGATAAAATGGATGTAGAGTGGATAAAATGGATGTAGAGTTGATAAAATGGATGTAAAGTGGATAAAATGGATGTAGAGTTAATAAAAATGGATGTAGAGTGGAAATAATGGATGTAGAGAGGATAAAATGGATGTAGAGTGGATAAAATGGATGTAGAGTGGATAAAATGGATGTAGAGTGGATAAAATGGATGCAGAGTGGGTAAAATAGATGTAGAGTGGATAAAATGGATGTAGAGTGGTATAAAATGGATGTAGAGTGGATAAAAATGGATGTAGAGTGGATAAAATGGATGTAGAGTGGTATAAAATGGATGTAGAGTGGATAAAAATGGATGTAGAGTGGACAAAATAGATGTAGAGTGGATAAAATGGATGTAGAGTTGATAAAAATGGATGTAGAGTGGACAAAATGGATGTAGAGTGGATAAAATGGATGTAGAGTGGATAAAATGGATGTAGAGTGGGTAAAATAGATGTAGAGTGGATAAAATGGATGTAGAGGGGTTAAAATGGATGTAGATTGGACAAAATAGATGTAGAGTGGATAAAATGGATGTAGAGTGGATAAAAATGGATGTAGAGTGGATAAAATGGATGTAGTGGATAAAATGGATGTAGAGTTGATAAAAATGGATGTAGAGAGGACAAAATGGATGTAGAGTGGATAAAATGGATGTAGAGTGGATAAAATGGATGTAGAGTGGATAATAATGGATGTAGAGTGGTATAAAATGGATGTAGAGTGGGTAAAATAGATGTAGAGTGGATAAAATGGATGTAGAGTTGATAAAAATGGATGTAGAGTGGACAAAATGGATGTAGAGTGGATAAAATGGATGTAGAGTGGATAAAATGGATGTAGAGTGGGTAAAATAGATGTAGAGTGGATAAAATGGATGTAGAGGGGTTAAAATGGATGTAGATTGGACAAATTAGATGTAGAGTGGATAAAATGGATGTAGAGTGGAAATAATGGATGTAGAGAGGATAAAATGGATGTAGAGTGGATAAAATGGATGTAGAGTGGGTAAAATAGATGTAGAGTGGATAAAATGGATGTAGAGTGGTATAAAATGGATGTAGAGTGGATAAAAATGGATGTAGAGTGGACAAAATAGATGTAGAGTGGATAAAATGGATGTAGAGTTGATAAAAATGGATGTAGAGTGGACAAAATAGATGTAGAGTGGATAAAAATGGATGTAGAGTGGTATAAAATGGATGTAGAGTGGATAAAAATGGATGTAGAGTGGATAAAAATGGATGTAGAGAGGATAAAATGGATGTAGAGTGGATAAAAATGGATGTAGAGTGGATAAAATGGATGTAGAGTGGATAAAATGGATGTAGAGTGGATGAAATGGATGTAGAGTTGATAAAAATGGATAAAGAGTGGATAAAATGAATGTAGAGTAGATAAAATGGATGTAGAGTGGATAAAATGGATGTAGAGTTGATAAAATGGATGTAAAGTGGATAAAATGGATGTAGAGTTAATAAAAATGGATGTAGAGTGGAAATAATGGATGTAGAGAGGATAAAATGGATGTAGAGTTAATAAAAATGGATGTAGAGTGGACAAAATAGATGTAGAGTGGATAAAATGGATGTAGAGTTGATAAAAATGGATGTAGAGTGGACAAAATAGATGTAGAGTGGATAAAAATGGATGTAGAGTGGTATAAAATGGATGTAGAGTGGATAAAAATGGATGTAGAGTGGATAAAAATGGATGTAGAGAGGATAAAATGGATGTAGAGTGGATAAAAATGGATGTAGAGTGGATAAAATGGATGTAGAGTGGATAAAATGGATGTAGAGTGGATGAAATGGATGTAGAGTTGATAAAAATGGATAAAGAGTGGATAAAATGAATGTAGAGTAGATAAAATGGATGTAGAGTGGATAAAATGGATGTAGAGTTGATAAAATGGATGTAAAGTGGATAAAATGGATGTAGAGTTAATAAAAATGGATGTAGAGTGGAAATAATGGATGTAGAGAGGATAAAATGGATGTAGAGTGGATAAAATGGATGTAGAGTGGATAAAATGGATGTAGAGTGGATAAAATGGATGCAGAGTGGGTAAAATAGATGTAGAGTGGATAAAATGGATGTAGAGTGGTATAAAATGGATGTAGAGTGGATAAAAATGGATGTAGAGTGGATAAAATGGATGTAGAGTGGTATAAAATGGATGTAGAGTGGATAAAAATGGATGTAGAGTGGACAAAATAGATGTAGAGTGGATAAAATGGATGTAGAGTTGATAAAAATGGATGTAGAGTGGACAAAATGGATGTAGAGTGGATAAAATGGATGTAGAGTGGATAAAATGGATGTAGAGTGGGTAAAATAGATGTAGAGTGGATAAAATGGATGTAGAGGGGTTAAAATGGATGTAGATTGGACAAAATAGATGTAGAGTGGATAAAATGGATGTAGAGTGGATAAAAATGGATGTAGAGTGGATAAAATGGATGTAGTGGATAAAATGGATGTAGAGTTGATAAAAATGGATGTAGAGAGGACAAAATGGATGTAGAGTGGATAAAATGGATGTAGAGTGGATAAAATGGATGTAGAGTGGATAATAATGGATGTAGAGTGGTATAAAATGGATGTAGAGTGGGTAAAATAGATGTAGAGTGGATAAAATGGATGTAGAGTTGATAAAAATGGATGTAGAGTGGACAAAATGGATGTAGAGTGGATAAAATGGATGTAGAGTGGATAAAATGGATGTAGAGTGGGTAAAATAGATGTAGAGTGGATAAAATGGATGTAGAGGGGTTAAAATGGATGTAGATTGGACAAATTAGATGTAGAGTGGATAAAATGGATGTAGAGTGGAAATAATGGATGTAGAGAGGATAAAATGGATGTAGAGTGGATAAAATGGATGTAGAGTGGATAAAATAGATGTAGAGTGGATAAAATGGATGTAGAGTGGTATAAAATGGATGTAGAGTGGATAAAAATGGATGTAGAGTGGACAAAATAGATGTAGAGTGGATAAAATGGATGTAGAGTTGATAAAAATGGATGTAGAGTGGACAAAATAGATGTAGAGTGGATAAAAATGGATGTAGAGTGGTATAAAATGGATGTAGAGTGGGTAAAATAGATGTAGAGTGGATAAAATGGATGTAGAATTGATAAAAATAGATGTAGAGTGGACAAAATGGATGTAGAGTGGATAAAATGGATGTAGAGTGGATAAAATGGATGTAGAGTGGGTAAAATAGATGTAGAGTGGATAAAATGGATGTAGAGGGGTTAAAATGGATGTAGATTGGACAAAATAGATGTAGAGTGGATAAAATGGATGTAGAGTGGATAAAAATGGATGTAGAGAGGATAAAACGGATGTAGAGTGGATAAAAAAGGATGTAGAGGGGATAAAATGGATGTAGAGTGGATAAAAATGGATGTAGAGTGGATAAAATGGATGTAGAGTGGGTAAAATAGATGTAGAGTGGATAAAATGGATGTAGAATTGATAAAAATAAATGTAGAGTGGACAAAATGGATGTAGAGTGGATAAAATGGATGTAGAGTGGATAAAATGGATGTAGAGTGGGTAAAATAGATGTAGAGTGGATAAAATGGATGTAGAGGGGTTAAAATGGATGTAGATTGGACAAAATAGATGTAGAGTGGATAAAATGGATGTAGAGTTGATAAAAATGGATGTAGAGTGGACAAAATGGATGTAGAGTGGATAAAATGGATGTAGAGTGGGTAAAATAGATGTAGAGTGGATAAAATGGATGTAGAGGGGTTAAAATGGATGTAGATTGGACAAAATAGATGTAGAGTGGATAAAATGGATGTAGAGTGGATAAAAATGGATGTAGAGAGGATAAAACGGATGTAGAGTGGATAAAAAAGGATGTAGAGGGGATAAAATGGATGTAGAGTGGATAAAAATGGATGTAGAGTGGATAAAATGGATGTAGAGTGGGTAAAATAGATGTAGAGTGGATAAAATGGATGTAGAGTTGATAAAAATGGATGTAGAGTGGACAAAATGGATGTAGAGTGGATAAAAATGGATGTAGAGAGGATAAAATGGATGTAGAGTGGATAAAATGGATGTAGAGTGGATAAAATGGATGTAGAGTGGATAAAATGGATGTAGAGTAGGTAAAATAGATGTAGAGTGGATAAAATGGATGTAGAGTGGTATAAAATGGATGTAGAGTGGATAAAAATGGATGTAGAGTGGACAAAATAGATGTAGAGTGGATAAAATGGATGTAGAGTTGATAAAAATGGATGTAGAGTGGACAAAATAGATGTAGAGTGGATAAAAATGGATGTAGAGTGGTATAAAATGGATGTAGAGTGGGTAAAATAGATGTAGAGTGGATAAAATGGATGTAGAGTTGATAAAAATGGATGTAGAGTGGATAAAATGGATGTAGAGTGGACAAAATGGATGTATAGTGGATAAAATGGATGTAGAGTGGATAAAATGGATGTAGAGTGGGTAAAATAGATGTAGAGTGGATAAAATGGATGTAGAGTGGTATAAAATGGATGTAGAGTGGATAAAAATGGATGTAGAGTGGACAAAATAGATGTAGAGTGGATAAAATGGATGTAGAGTTGATAAAAATGGATGTAGAGTGGACAAAATAGATGTAGAGTGGATAAAAATGGATGTAGAGTGGTATAAAATGGATGTAGAGTGGGTAAAATAGATGTAGAGTGGATAAAATGGATGTAGAGTTGATAAAAATGGATGTAGAGTGGACAAAATGGATGTAGAGTGGATAAAATGGATGTAGAGTGGATAAAATGGATGTAGAGTGGGTAAAATAGATGTAGAGTGGATAAAATGGATGTAGAGGGGTTAAAATGGATGTAGATTGGACAAAATAGATGTAGAGTGGATAAAATGGATGTAGAGTGGATAAAAATGGATGTAGAGTGGATAAAATGGATGTAGTGGATAAAATGGATGTAGAGTTGATAAAAATGGATGTAGAGAGGACAAAATGGATGTAGAGTGGATAAAATGGATGTAGAGTGGATAAAATGGATGTAGAGTGGATAATAATGGATGTAGAGTGGTATAAAATGGATGTAGAGTGGGTAAAATAGATGTAGAGTGGATAAAATGGATGTAGAGTTGATAAAAATGGATGTAGAGTGGACAAAATGGATGTAGAGTGGATAAAATGGATGTAGAGTGGATAAAATGGATGTAGAGTGGGTAAAATAGATGTAGAGTGGATAAAATGGATGTAGAGGGGTTAAAATGGATGTAGATTGGACAAAATAGATGTAGAGTGGATAAAATGGATGTAGAGTGGAAATAATGGATGTAGAGAGGATAAAATGGATGTAGAGTGGATAAAATGGATGTAGAGTGGGTAAAATAGATGTAGAGTGGATAAAATGGATGTAGAGTGGTATAAAATGGATGTAGAGTGGATAAAAATGGATGTAGAGTGGACAAAATAGATGTAGAGTGGATAAAATGGATGTAGAGTTGATAAAAATGGATGTAGAGTGGACAAAATAGATGTAGAGTGGATAAAAATGGATGTAGAGTGGTATAAAATGGATGTAGATTGGGTAAAATAGATGTAGAGTGGATAAAATGGATGTAGAATTGATAAAAATAGATGTAGAGTGGACAAAATGGATGTAGAGTGGATAAAATGGATGTAGAGTGGATAAAATGGATGTAGAGTGGGTAAAATAGATGTAGAGTGGATAAAATGGATGTAGAGGGGTTAAAATGGATGTAGATTGGACAAAATAGATGTAGAGTGGATAAAATGGATGTAGAGTTGATAAAAATGGATGTAGAGTGGACAAAATGGATGTAGAGTGGATAAAATGGATGTAGAGTGGGTAAAATAGATGTAGAGTGGATAAAATGGATGTAGAGGGGTTAAAATGGATGTAGATTGGACAAAATAGATGTAGAGTGGATAAAATGGATGTAGAGTGGATAAAAATGGATGTAGAGAGGATAAAACGGATGTAGAGTGGATAAAAAAGGATGTAGAGGGGATAAAATGGATGTAGATTGGATAAAAATGGATGTAGAGTGGATAAAATGGATGTAGAGTGGGTAAAATAGATGTAGAGTGGATAAAATGGATGTAGAATTGATAAAAATAGATGTAGAGTGGACAAAATGGATGTAGAGTGGATAAAATGGATGTAGAGTGGATAAAATGGATGTAGAGTGGGTAAAATAGATGTAGAGTGGATAAAATGGATGTAGAGGGGTTAAAATGGATGTAGATTGGACAAAATAGATGTAGAGTGGATAAAATGGATGTAGAGTTGATAAAAATGGATGTAGAGTGGACAAAATGGATGTAGAGTGGATAAAATGGATGTAGAGTGGGTAAAATAGATGTAGAGTGGATAAAATGGATGTAGAGGGGTTAAAATGGATGTAGATTGGACAAAATAGATGTAGAGTGGATAAAATGGATGTAGAGTGGATAAAAATGGATGTAGAGAGGATAAAACGGATGTAGAGTGGATAAAAAAGGATGTAGAGGGGATAAAATGGATGTAGAGTGGATAAAAATGGATGTAGAGTGGATAAAATGGATGTAGAGTGGGTAAAATAGATGTAGAGTGGATAAAATGGATGTAGAGTTGATACAAATGGATGTAGAGTGGACAAAATGGATGTAGAGTGGATAAAAATGGATGTAGAGAGGATAAAATGGATGTAGAGTGGATAAAAATGGATGTAGAGTGGATATAAATGGATGTAGAGTGGATAAAATGGATGTAGAGTGGATAAAATGGATGTAGAGTGGATAAAGATGGATGTAGAGTGGTATAAAATGGATGTAGAGTGGGTAAAATAGATGTAGAGTGGATAAAATGGATGTAGAGTTGATAAAAATGGATGTAGAGTGGACAAAATGGATGTAGAGTGGATAAAATGGATGTAGAGTGGATAAAATGGATGTAGAGTGGGTAAAATAGATGTAGAGTGGATAAAATGGATGTAGAGGGGTTAAAATGGATGTAGATTGGACAAAATAGATGTAGAGTGGATGAAATAGATGTAGAGTTGATAAAAATGGATGTAGAGTGGATAAAATGAATGTAGAGTAGATAAAATGGATGTAGAGTGGATAAAATGGATGTAGAGTTGATAAAATGGATGTAAAGTGGATAAAATGGATGTAGAGTTAATAAAAATGGATGTAGAGTGGAAATAATGGATGTAGAGAGGATAAAATGGATGTAGAGTGGATAAAATGGATGTAGAGTTGATAAAAATGGATGTAGAGTGGACAAAATGGATGTAGAGTGGATAAAATGGATGTAGAGTGGGTAAAATAGATGTAGAGTGGATAAAATGGATGTAGAGGGGTTAAAATGGATGTAGATTGGACAAAATAGATGTAGAGTGGATAAAATGGATGTAGAGTGGATAAAAATGGATGTAGAGAGGATAAAACGGATGTAGAGTGGATAAAAAAGGATGTAGAGGGGATAAAATGGATGTAGATTGGATAAAAATGGATGTAGAGTGGATAAAATGGATGTAGAGTGGGTAAAATAGATGTAGAGTGGATAAAATGGATGTAGAATTGATAAAAATAGATGTAGAGTGGACAAAATGGATGTAGAGTGGATAAAATGGATGTAGAGTGGATAAAATGGATGTAGAGTGGGTAAAATAGATGTAGAGTGGATAAAATGGATGTAGAGGGGTTAAAATGGATGTAGATTGGACAAAATAGATGTAGAGTGGATAAAATGGATGTAGAGTTGATAAAAATGGATGTAGAGTGGACAAAATGGATGTAGAGTGGATAAAATGGATGTAGAGTGGGTAAAATAGATGTATAGTGGATAAAATGGATGTAGAGGGGTTAAAATGGATGTAGATTGGACAAAATAGATGTAGAGTGGATAAAATGGATGTAGAGTGGATAAAAATGGATGTAGAGAGGATAAAACGGATGTAGAGTGGATAAAAAAGGATGTAGAGGGGATAAAATGGATGTAGAGTGGATAAAAATGGATGTAGAGTGGATAAAATGGATGTAGAGTGGGTAAAATAGATGTAGAGTGGATAAAATGGATGTAGAGTTGATACAAATGGATGTAGAGTGGACAAAATGGATGTAGAGTGGATAAAAATGGATGTAGAGAGGATAAAATGGATGTAGAGTGGATAAAAATGGATGTAGAGTGGATATAAATGGATGTAGAGTGGATAAAATGGATGTAGAGTGGATAAAATGGATGTAGAGTGGATAAAGATGGATGTAGAGTGGTATAAAATGGATGTAGAGTGGGTAAAATAGATGTAGAGTGGATAAAATGGATGTAGAGTTGATAAAAATGGATGTAGAGTGGACAAAATGGATGTAGAGTGGATAAAATGGATGTAGAGTGGATAAAATGGATGTAGAGTGGGTAAAATAGATGTAGAGTGGATAAAATGGATGTAGAGGGGTTAAAATGGATGTAGATTGGACAAAATAGATGTAGAGTGGATGAAATGGATGTAGAGTTGATAAAAATGGATGTAGAGTGGATAAAATGAATGTAGAGTAGATAAAATGGATGTAGAGTGGATAAAATGGATGTAGAGTTGATAAAATGGATGTAAAGTGGATAAAATGGATGTAGAGTTAATAAAAATGGATGTAGAGTGGAAATAATGGATGTAGAGAGGATAAAATGGATGTAGAGTGGATAAAATGGATGTAGAGTGGATAAAATGGATGTAGAGTGGATAAAAATGGATGTAGAGTGGGTAAAATAGATGTAGAGTGGATAAAATGGATGTAGAGTTGATAAAATGGATGTAGAGTGGATAAAATGGATGTAGAGTGGATAAAATGTATGTAGAGTTCATAAAAATGGATGTAGAGTGGATAAAATTGATGTAGAGCGGATAAAATGGATGTAGAGTGGATAAAATGGATGTAGAGTGGATAAAACGGATGTAGAGTGGATAAAAAAGGATGTAGAGTGGATAAAATGGATGTAGAGGGGTTAAAATGGATGTAGATTGGACAAAATAGATGTAGAGTGGATAAAATGGATGTAGAGTGGATAAAAATGGATGTAGAGAGGATAAAACGGATGTAGAGTGGATAAAAAAGGATGTAGAGGGGATAAAATGGATGTAGATTGGATAAAAATGGATGTAGAGTGGATAAAATGGATGTAGAGTGGATAAAATAGATGTAGAGTGGATAAAATGGATGTAGAATTGATAAAAATAGATGTAGAGTGGACAAAATGGATGTAGAGTGGATAAAATGGATGTAGAGTGGATAAAATGGATGTAGAGTGGGTAAAATAGATGTAGAGTGGATAAAATGGATGTAGAGGGGTTAAAATGGATGTAGATTGGACAAAATAGATGTAGAGTGGATAAAATGGATGTAGAGTTGATAAAAATGGATGTAGAGTGGACAAAATGGATGTAGAGTGGATAAAATGGATGTAGAGTGGGTAAAATAGATGTAGAGTGGATAAAATGGATGTAGAGGGGTTAAAATGGATGTAGATTGGACAAAATAGATGTAGAGTGGATAAAATGGATGTAGAGTGGATAAAAATGGATGTAGAGAGGATAAAACGGATGTAGAGTGGATAAAAATGGATGTAGAGGGGATAAAATGGATGTAGAGTGGATAAAAATGGATGTAGAGTGGATAAAATGGATGTAGAGTGGGTAAAATAGATGTAGAGTGGATAAAATGGATGTAGAGTTGATACAAATGGATGTAGAGTGGACAAAATGGATGTAGAGTGGATAAAAATGGATGTAGAGAGGATAAAATGGATGTAGAGTGGATAAAAATGGATGTAGAGTGGATATAAATGGATGTAGAGTGGATAAAATGGATGTAGAGTGGATAAAATGGATGTAGAGTGGATAAAGATGGATGTAGAGTGGTATAAAATGGATGTAGAGTGGGTAAAATAGATGTAGAGTGGATAAAATGGATGTAGAGTTGATAAAAATGGATGTAGAGTGGACAAAATGGATGTAGAGTGGATAAAATGGATGTAGAGTGGATAAAATGGATGTAGAGTGGGTAAAATAGATGTAGAGTGGATAAAATGGATGTAGAGGGGTTAAAATGGATGTAGATTGGACAAAATAGATGTAGAGTGGATGAAATGGATGTAGAGTTGATAAAAATGGATGTAGAGTGGATAAAATGGATGTAGAGTAGATAAAATGGATGTAGAGTGGATAAAATGGATGTAGAGTTGATAAAATGGATGTAAAGTGGATAAAATGGATGTAGAGTTAATAAAAATGGATGTAGAGTGGAAATAATGGATGTAGAGAGGATAAAATGGATGTAGAGTGGATAAAATGGATGTAGAGTTGATAAAAATGGATGTAGAGTGGACAAAATGGATGTAGAGTGGATAAAATGGATGTAGAGTGGGTAAAATAGATGTAGAGTGGATAAAATGGATGTAGAGGGGTTAAAATGGATGTAGATTGGACAAAATAGATGTAGAGTGGATAAAATGGATGTAGAGTGGATAAAAATGGATGTAGAGAGGATAAAACGGATGTAGAGTGGATAAAAAAGGATGTAGAGGGGATAAAATGGATGTAGATTGGATAAAAATGGATGTAGAGTGGATAAAATGGATGTAGAGTGGGTAAAATAGATGTAGAGTGGATAAAATGGATGTAGAATTGATAAAAATAGATGTAGAGTGGACAAAATGGATGTAGAGTGGATAAAATGGATGTAGAGTGGATAAAATGGATGTAGAGTGGGTAAAATAGATGTAGAGTGGATAAAATGGATGTAGAGGGGTTAAAATGGATGTAGATTGGACAAAATAGATGTAGAGTGGATAAAATGGATGTAGAGTTGATAAAAATGGATGTAGAGTGGACAAAATGGATGTAGAGTGGATAAAATGGATGTAGAGTGGGTAAAATAGATGTAGAGTGGATAAAATGGATGTAGAGGGGTTAAAATGGATGTAGATTGGACAAAATAGATGTAGAGTGGATAAAATGGATGTAGAGTGGATAAAAATGGATGTAGAGAGGATAAAACGGATGTAGAGTGGATAAAAAAGGATGTAGAGGGGATAAAATGGATGTAGAGTGGGTAAAATAGATGTAGAGTGGATAAAATGGATGTAGAGGGGTTAAAATGGATGTAGATTGGACAAAATAGATGTAGAGTGGATAAAATGGATGTAGAGTTGATAAAAATGGATGTAGAGTGGACAAAATGGATGTAGAGTGGATAAAATGGATGTAGAGTGGGTAAAATAGATGTATAGTGGATAAAATGGATGTAGAGGGGTTAAAATGGATGTAGATTGGACAAAATAGATGTAGAGTGGATAAAATGGATGTAGAGTGGATAAAAATGGATGTAGAGAGGATAAAACGGATGTAGAGTGGATAAAAAAGGATGTAGAGGGGATAAAATGGATGTAGAGTGGATAAAAATGGATGTAGAGTGGATAAAATGGATGTAGAGTGGGTAAAATAGATGTAGAGTGGATAAAATGGATGTAGAGTTGATACAAATGGATGTAGAGTGGACAAAATGGATGTAGAGTGGATAAAAATGGATGTAGAGAGGATAAAATGGATGTAGAGTGGATAAAAATGGATGTAGAGTGGATATAAATGGATGTAGAGTGGATAAAATGGATGTAGAGTGGATAAAATGGATGTAGAGTGGATAAAGATGGATGTAGAGTGGTATAAAATGGATGTAGAGTGGGTAAAATAGATGTAGAGTGGATAAAATGGATGTAGAGTTGATAAAAATGGATGTAGAGTGGACAAAATGGATGTAGAGTGGATAAAATGGATGTAGAGTGGATAAAATGGATGTAGAGTGGGTAAAATAGATGTAGAGTGGATAAAATGGATGTAGAGGGGTTAAAATGGATGTAGATTGGACAAAATAGATGTAGAGTGGATGAAATGGATGTAGAGTTGATAAAAATGGATGTAGAGTGGATAAAATGAATGTAGAGTAGATAAAATGGATGTAGAGTGGATAAAATGGATGTAGAGTTGATAAAATGGATGTAAAGTGGATAAAATGGATGTAGAGTTAATAAAAATGGATGTAGAGTGGAAATAATGGATGTAGAGAGGATAAAATGGATGTAGAGTGGATAAAATGGATGTAGAGTGGATAAAATGGATGTAGAGTGGATAAAAATGGATGTAGAGTGGGTAAAATAGATGTAGAGTGGATAAAATGGATGTAGAGTTGATAAAATGGATGTAGAGTGGATAAAATGGATGTAGAGTGGATAAAATGTATGTAGAGTTCATAAAAATGGATGTAGAGTGGATAAAATTGATGTAGAGCGGATAAAATGGATGTAGAGTGGATAAAATGGATGTAGAGTGGATAAAACGGATGTAGAGTGGATAAAAAAGGATGTAGAGTGGATAAAATGGATGTAGAGGGGTTAAAATGGATGTAGATTGGACAAAATAGATGTAGAGTGGATAAAATGGATGTAGAGTGGATAAAAATGGATGTAGAGAGGATAAAACGGATGTAGAGTGGATAAAAAAGGATGTAGAGGGGATAAAATGGATGTAGATTGGATAAAAATGGATGTAGAGTGGATAAAATGGATGTAGAGTGGGTAAAATAGATGTAGAGTGGATAAAATGGATGTAGAATTGATAAAAATAGATGTAGAGTGGACAAAATGGATGTAGAGTGGATAAAATGGATGTAGAGTGGATAAAATGGATGTAGAGTGGGTAAAATAGATGTAGAGTGGATAAAATGGATGTAGAGGGGTTAAAATGGATGTAGATTGGACAAAATAGATGTAGAGTGGATAAAATGGATGTAGAGTTGATAAAAATGGATGTAGAGTGGACAAAATGGATGTAGAGTGGATAAAATGGATGTAGAGTGGGTAAAATAGATGTAGAGTGGATAAAATGGATGTAGAGGGGTTAAAATGGATGTAGATTGGACAAAATAGATGTAGAGTGGATAAAATGGATGTAGAGTGGATAAAAATGGATGTAGAGAGGATAAAACGGATGTAGAGTGGATAAAAAAGGATGTAGAGGGGATAAAATGGATGTAGAGTGGATAAAAATGGATGTAGAGTGGATAAAATGGATGTAGAGTGGGTAAAATAGATGTAGAGTGGATAAAATGGATGTAGAGTTGATACAAATGGATGTAGAGTGGACAAAATGGATGTAGAGTGGATAAAAATGGATGTAGAGAGGATAAAATGGATGTAGAGTGGATAAAAATGGATGTAGAGTGGATATAAATGGATGTAGAGTGGATAAAATGGATGTAGAGTTGATAAAATGGATGTAAAGTGGATAAAATGGATGTAGAGTTAATAAAAATGGATGTAGAGTGGAAATAATGGATGTAGAGAGGATAAAATGGATGTAGAGTGGATAAAATGGATGTAGAGTGGATAAAAAAGGATGTAGAGGGGATAAAATGGATGTAGAGTGGATAAAATTGATGTAGAGTGGATAAAATGGATGTAGAGTGGATAAAAATGGATGTAGAGTGGGTAAAATAGATGTAGAGTGGATAAAATGGATGTAGAGTTGATAAAAATGGATGTAGAGTGGACAAAATGGATGTAGAGCGGATAAAATGGATGTAGAGTGGATAAAATGGATGTAGAGTGGATAAAATTGATGTAGAGTGGATAAAATTGATGTAGAGTGGATAAAATGGATGTAGAGTGGATAAAATGGATGTAGAGTGGATAAAATGTATGTAGAGTTCATAAAAATGGATGTAGAGTGGATAAAATTGATGTAGAGCGGATAAAATGGATGTAGAGTGGATAAAATGGATGTAGAGTGGATAAAACGGATGTAGAGTGGATAAAAAAGGATGTAGAGGGGATAAAATGGATGTAGAGTGGATAAAATTGATGTAGAGTGGATAAAATGGATGTAGAGTGGATAAAATGGATGTAGAGTGGATGAAATGGATGTAGAGTTGATAAAAATGGATGTAGAGTGGATAAAAATGGATGTAGAGTGGATAAAATGGATGTAGAGTGGATAAAACGGATGTAGAGTGGATAAAAAAGGATGTGGAGGGGATAAAATGGATGTAGAGTGGATAAAATTGATGTAGAGTGGATAAAATGGATGTAGAGTGGATAAAAATGGATGTAGAGTGGATAAAATGGATGTAGAGTGGGTAAAATAGATGTAGAGTGGATAAAATGGATGTAGAGTTGATAAAAATGGATGTAGAGTGGACAAAATGGATGTAGAGCGGATAAAATGGATGTAGAGTGGATAAAATGGATGTAGAGTGGATAAAATTGATGTAGAGTGGATAAAATTGATGTAGAGGGGATAAAATGGATGTAGAGTGGATAAAAATGGATGTAGAGTGGATAAAATGAATGTAGAGTAGATAAAATGGATGTAGAGTGGATAAAATGGATGTAGAGTTGATAAAATGGATGTAAAGTGGATAAAATGGATGTAGAGTTAATAAAAATGGATGTAGAGTGGAAATAATGGATGTAGAGAGGATAAAATGGATGTAGAGTAGATAAAATGGATGTAGAGTGGATAAAAATGGATGTAGAGTATATAAAATGGATGTAGAGTATATAAAATGGATGTAGAGTGGATAAAAATGGATGTAGAGTTGATAAAAATGGATGTAGAGTGGACAAAATAGATGTAGAGTGGATAAAAATGGATGTAGAGTGGTATAAAATGGATGTAGAGTGGATAAAAATGGATGTAGAGTGGATAAAAATGGATGTAGAGTGGGTAAAATAGATGTAGAGTGGATAAAATGGATGTAGAGTTGATAAAAATGGATGTAGAGTGGACAAAATGGATGTAGAGTGGATAAAAATGGATGTAGAGAGGATAAAATTGATGTAGAGCGGATAAAATGGATGTAGAGTGGATAAAAATAGATGTAGAGTGGATAAAATGGATGTGGAGTGGATAAAACGGATGTAGAGTGGATAAAAAAGGATGTAGAGGGGATAAAATGGATGTAGAGTGGATAAAATTGATGTAGAGCGGATAAAATGGATGTAGAGTGGATAACATGGATGTGGAGTGGATAACAATGGATGTAGAGTGGATAAAATGGATGTAGAGTTGATAAAAATGGATGTAGAGTGGACAAAATAGATGTAGAGTGGATAAAAATGGATGTAGAGTGGTATAAAATGGATGTAGAGTGGATAAAAATGGATGTAGAGTGGATAAAAATGGATGTAGAGAGGATAAAATGGATGTAGAGTGGATAAAAATGGATGTAGAGGGGATAAAATGGATGTAGAGTGGATAAAATTGATGTAGAGTGGATAAAATTGATGTAGAGTGGATAAAATGAATGTAGAGTAGATAAAATGGATGTAGAGTGGATAAAATGGATGTAGAGTTGATAAAATGGATGTAGAGTGGACAAAATAGATGTAGAGTGGATAAAATGGATGTAGAGTTGATAAAAATGGATGTAGAGTGGACAAAATAGATGTAGAGTGGATAAAAATGGATGTAGAGTGGTATAAAATGGATGTAGAGTGGATAAAAATGGATGTAGAGTGGATAAAAATGGATGTAGAGAGGATAAAATGGATGTAGAGTGGATAAAAATGGATGTAGAGTGGATAAAATGGATGTAGAGTGGATAAAATGGATGTAGAGTGGATGAAATGGATGTAGAGTTGATAAAAATGGATAAAGAGTGGATAAAATGAATGTAGAGTAGATAAAATGGATGTAGAGTGGATAAAATGGATGTAGAGTTGATAAAATGGATGTAAAGTGGATAAAATGGATGTAGAGTTAATAAAAATGGATGTAGAGTGGAAATAATGGATGTAGAGAGGATAAAATGGATGTAGAGTGGATAAAATGGATGTAGAGTGGATAAAATGGATGTAGAGTGGATAAAATGGATGCAGAGTGGGTAAAATAGATGTAGAGTGGATAAAATGGATGTAGAGTGGTATAAAATGGATGTAGAGTGGATAAAAATGGATGTAGAGTGGATAAAATGGATGTAGAGTGGTATAAAATGGATGTAGAGTGGATAAAAATGGATGTAGAGTGGGTAAAATAGATGTAGAGTGGATAAAATGGATGTAGAGTTGATAAAAATGGATGTAGAGTGGACAAAATGGATGTAGAGTGGATAAAATGGATGTAGAGTGGATAAAATGGATGTAGAGTGGGTAAAATAGATGTAGAGTGGATAAAATGGATGTAGAGGGGTTAAAATGGATGTAGATTGGACAAAATAGATGTAGAGTGGATAAAATGGATGTAGAGTGGATAAAAATGGATGTAGAGTGGATAAAATGGATGTAGAGTGGATAATAATGGATGTAGAGTGGTATAAAATGGATGTAGAGTGGGTAAAATAGATGTAGAGTGGATAAAATGGATGTAGAGTTGATAAAAATGGATGTAGAGTGGACAAAATGGATGTAGAGTGGATAAAATGGATGTAGAGTGGATAAAATGGATGTAGAGTGGGTAAAATAGATGTAGAGTGGATAAAATGGATGTAGAGGGGTTAAAATGGATGTAGATTGGACAAAATAGATGTAGAGTGGATAAAATGGATGTAGAGTGGAAATAATGGATGTAGAGAGGATAAAATGGATGTAGAGTGGATAAAATGGATGTAGAGTGGGTAAAATAGATGTAGAGTGGATAAAATGGATGTAGAGTGGTATAAAATGGATGTAGAGTGGATAAAAATGGATGTAGAGTGGACAAAATAGATGTAGAGTGGATAAAATGGATGTAGAGTTGATAAAAATGGATGTAGAGTGGACAAAATAGATGTAGAGTGGATAAAAATGGATGTAGAGTGGTATAAAATGGATGTAGAGTGGGTAAAATAGATGTAGAGTGGATAAAATGGATGTAGAATTGATAAAAATAGATGTAGAGTGGACAAAATGGATGTAGAGTGGATAAAATGGATGTAGAGTGGATAAAATGGATGTAGAGTGGGTAAAATAGATGTAGAGTGGATAAAATGGATGTAGAGGGGTTAAAATGGATGTAGATTGGACAAAATAGATGTAGAGTGGATAAAATGGATGTAGAGTGGATAAAAATGGATGTAGAGAGGATAAAACGGATGTAGAGTGGATAAAAAAGGATGTAGAGGGGATAAAATGGATGTAGAGTGGATAAAAATGGATGTAGAGTGGATAAAATGGATGTAGAGTGGGTAAAATAGATGTAGAGTGGATAAAATGGATGTAGAATTGATAAAAATAAATGTAGAGTGGACAAAATGGATGTAGAGTGGATAAAATGGATGTAGAGTGGATAAAATGGATGTAGAGTGGGTAAAATAGATGTAGAGTGGATAAAATGGATGTAGAGGGGTTAAAATGGATGTAGATTGGACAAAATAGATGTAGAGTGGATAAAATGGATGTAGAGTTGATAAAAATGGATGTAGAGTGGACAAAATGGATGTAAAGTGGATAAAATGGATGTAGAGTGGGTAAAATAGATGTAGAGTGGATAAAATGGATGTAGAGGGGTTAAAATGGATGTAGATTGGACAAAATAGATGTAGAGTGGATAAAATGGATGTAGAGTGGATAAAAATGGATGTAGAGAGGATAAAACGGATGTAGAGTGGATAAAAAAGGATGTAGAGGGGATAAAATGGATGTAGAGTGGATAAAAATGGATGTAGAGTGGATAAAATGGATGTAGAGTGGGTAAAATAGATGTAGAGTGGATAAAATGGATGTAGAGTTGATACAAATGGATGTAGAGTGGACAAAATGGATGTAGAGTGGATAAAAATGGATGTAGAGAGGATAAAATGGATGTAGAGTGGATAAAAATGGATGTAGAGTGGATAAAATGGATGTAGAGTGGATAAAATGGATGTAGAGTGGTATAAAATGGATGTAGAGTGGATAAAAATGGATGTAGAGTGGACAAAATAGATGTAGAGTGGATAAAATGGATTTAGAGTGGTATAAAATGGATGTAGAGTGGGTAAAATAGATGTAGAGTGGATAAAATGGATGTAGAGTTGATAAAAATGGATGTAGAGTGGACAAAATGGATGTAGAGTGGATAAAATGGATGTAGAGTGGATAAAATGGATGTAGAGTGGGTAAAATAGATGTAGAGTGGATAAAATGGATGTAGATTGGTTAAAATGGATGTAGATTGGACAAAATAGATGTAGAGTGGATAAAATGGATGTAGAGTGGATAAAAATGGATGTAGAGTGGATAAAATGGATGTAGTGGATAAAATGGATGTAGAGTTGATAAAAATGGATGTAGAGAGGACAAAATGGATGTAGAGTGGATAAAATGGATGTAGAGTGGATAAAATGGATGTAGAGTGGATAATAATGGATGTAGAGTGGTATAAAATGGATGTAGAGTGGGTAAAATAGATGTAGAGTGCATAAAATGGATGTAGAGTTGATAAAAATGGATGTAGAGTGGACAAAATGGATGTAGAGTGGATAAAATGGATGTAGAGTGGATAAAATGGATGTAGAGTGGGTAAAATAGATGTAGAGTGGATAAAATGGATGTAGAGGGGTTAAAATGGATGTAGATTGGACAAAATAGATGTAGAGTGGATAAAATGGATGTAGAGTAGAAATAATGGATGTAGAGAGGATAAAATGGATGTAGAGTGGATAAAATGGATGTAGAGTGGGTAAAATAGATGTAGAGTGGATAAAATGGATGTAGAGTGGTATAAAATGGATGTAGAGTGGATAAAAATGGATGTAGAGTGGACAAAATAGATGTAGAGTGGATAAAATGGATGTAGAGTGGATAAAATGGATGTAGAATTGATAAAAATAGATGTAGAGTGGACAAAATGGATGTAGAGTGGATAAAATGGATGTAGAGTGGATAAAATGGATGTAGAGTGGGTAAAATAGATGTAGAGTGGATAAAATGGATGTAGAGGGGTTAAAATGGATGTAGATTGGACAAAATAGATGTAGAGTGGATAAAATGGATGTAGAGTTGATAAAAATGGATGTAGAGTGGACAAAATGGATGTAGAGTGGATAAAATGGATGTAGAGTGGGTAAAATAGATGTAGAGTGGATAAAATGTATGTAGAGGGGTTAAAATGGATGTAGATTGGACAAAATAGATGTAGAGTGGATAAAATGGATGTAGAGTGGATAAAAATGGATGTAGAGAGGATAAAACGGATGTAGAGTGGATAAAAAAGGATGTAGAGGGGATAAAATGGATGTAGATTGGATAAAAATGGATGTAGAGTGGATAAAATGGATGTAGAGTGGGTAAAATAGATGTAGAGTGGATAAAATGGATGTAGAATTGATAAAAATAGATGTAGAGTGGACAAAATGGATGTAGAGTGGATAAAATGGATGTAGAGTGGATAAAATGGATGTAGAGTGGGTAAAATAGATGTAGAGTGGATAAAATGGATGTAGAGGGGTTAAAATGGATGTAGATTGGACAAAATAGATGTAGAGTGGATAAAATGGATGTAGAGTTGATAAAAATGGATGTAGAGTGGACAAAATGGATGTAGAGTGGATAAAATGGATGTAGAGTGGGTAAAATAGATGTAGAGTGGATAAAATGGATGTAGAGGGGTTAAAATGGATGTAGATTGGACAAAATAGATGTAGAGTGGATAAAATGGATGTAGAGTGGATAAAAATGGATGTAGAGAGGATAAAACGGATGTAGAGTGGATAAAAAAGGATGTAGAGGGGATAAAATGGATGTAGAGTGGATAAAAATGGATGTAGAGTGGATAAAATGGATGTAGAGTGGGTAAAATAGATGTAGAGTGGATAAAATGGATGTAGAGTTGATAAAAATGGATGTAGAGTGGACAAAATGGATGTAGAGTGGATAAAAATGGATGTAGAGAGGATAAAACGGATGTAGAGTGGATAAAAATGGATGTAGAGTGGATATAAATGGATGTAGAGTGGATAAAATGGATGTAGAGTGGATAAAATGGATGTAGAGTGGATAAAGATGGATGTAGAGTGGTATAAAATGGATGTAGAGTGGGTAAAATAGATGTAGAGTGGATAAAATGGATGTAGATTTGATAAAAATGGATGTAGAGTGGACAAAATGGATGTAGAGTGGATAAAATGGATGTAGAGTGGATAAAATGGATGTAGAGTGGGTAAAATAGATGTAGAGTGGATAAAATGGATGTAGAGGGGTTAAAATGGATGTAGATTGGACAAAATAGATGTAGAGTGGATGAAATGGATGTAGAGTTGATAAAAATGGATGTAGAGTGGATAAAATGAATGTAGAGTAGATAAAATGGATGTAGAGTGGATAAAATGGATGTAGAGTTGATAAAATGGATGTAAAGTGGATAAAATGGATGTAGAGTTAATAAAAATGGATGTAGAGTGGAAATAATGGATGTAGAGAGGATAAAATGGATGTAGAGTGGATAAAATGGATGTAGAGTTGATAAAAATGGATGTAGAGTGGACAAAATGGATGTAGAGTGGATAAAATGGATGTAGAGTGGGTAAAATAGATGTAGAGTGGATAAAATGGATGTAGAGGGGTTAAAATGGATGTAGATTGGACAAAATAGATGTAGAGTGGATAAAATGGATGTAGAGTGGATAAAAATGGATGTAGAGAGGATAAAACGGATGTAGAGTGGGTAAAATAGATGTAGAGTGGATAAAATGGATGTAGAGGGGTTAAAATGGATGTAGATTGGACAAAATAGATGTAGAGTGGATAAAATGGATGTAGAGTGGAAATAATGGATGTAGAGAGGATAAAATGGATGTAGAGTGGATAAAATGGATGTAGAGTGGGTAAAATAGATGAAGAGTGGATAAAATGGATGTAGAGTGGTATAAAATGGATGTAGAGTGGATAAAAATGGATGTAGAGTGGACAAAATAGATGTAGAGTGGATAAAATGGATGTAGAGTTGATAAAAATGGATGTAGAGTGGACAAAATAGATGTAGAGTGGATAAAAATGGATGTAGAGTGGTATAAAATGGATGTAGAGTGGGTAAAATAGATGTAGAGTGGATAAAATGGATGTAGAATTGATAAAAATAGATGTAGAGTGGACAAAATGGATGTAGAGTGGATAAAATGGATGTAGAGTGGATAAAATGGATGTAGAGTGGGTAAAATAGATGTAGAGTGGATAAAATGGATGTAGAGGGGTTAAAATGGATGTAGATTGGACAAAATAGATGTAGAGTGGATAAAATGGATGTAGAGTTGATAAAAATGGATGTAGAGTGGACAAAATGGATGTAGAGTGGATAAAATGGATGTAGAGTGGGTAAAATAGATGTAGAGTGGATAAAATGGATGTAGAGGGGTTAAAATGGATGTAGATTGGACAAAATAGGTGTAGAGTGGATAAAATGGATGTAGAGTGGATAAAAATGGATGTAGAGAGGATAAAACGGATGTAGAGTGGATAAAAAAGGATGTAGAGGGGATAAAATGGATGTAGAGTGGATAAAAATGGATGTAGAGTGGATAAAATGGATGTAGAGTGGGTAAAATAGATGTAGAGTGGATAAAATGGATGTAGAGTTGATACAAATGGATGTAGAGTGGACAAAATGGATGTAGAGTGGATAAAAATGGATGTAGAGAGGATAAAACGGATGTAGAGTGGATAAAAATGGATGTAGAGTGGATATAAATGGATGTAGAGTGGATAAAATGGATGTAGAGTGGATAAAATGGATGTAGAGTGGATAAAGATGGATGTAGAGTGGTATAAAATGGATGTAGAGTGGGTAAAATAGATGTAGAGTGGATAAAATGGATGTAGAGTTGATAAAAATGGATGTAGAGTGGACAAAATGGATGTAGAGTGGATAAAATGGATGTAGAGTGGATAAAATGGATGTAGAGTGGGTAAAATAGATGTAGAGTGGATAAAATGGATGTAGAGGGGTTAAAATGGATGTAGATTGGACAAAATAGATGTAGAGTGGATGAAATGGATGTAGAGTTGATAAAAATGGATGTAGAGTGGATAAAATGAATGTAGAGTAGATAAAATGGATGTAGAGTGGATAAAATGGATGTAGAGTTGATAAAATGGATGTAAAGTGGATAAAATGGATGTAGAGTTAATAAAAATGGATGTAGAGTGGAAATAATGGATGTAGAGAGGATAAAATGGATGTAGAGTGGATAAAATGGATGTAGAGTTGATAAAAATGGATGTAGAGTGGACAAAATGGATGTAGAGTGGATAAAATGGATGTAGAGTGGGTAAAATAGATGTAGAGTGGATAAAATGGATGTAGAGGGGTTAAAATGGATGTAGATTGGACAAAATAGATGTAGAGTGGATAAAATGGATGTAGAGTGGATAAAATGGATGTAGAGTGGGTAAAATAGATGTAGAGTGGATAAAATGGATGTAGAGGGGTTAAAATGGATGTAGATTGGACAAAATAGATGTAGAGTGGATAAAATGGATGTAGAGTTGATAAAAATGGATGTAGAGTGGACAAAATAGATGTAGAGTGGATAAAATGGATGTAGAGTTGATAAAAATGGATGTAGAGTGGACAAAATAGATGTAGAGTGGATAAAAATGGATGTAGAGTGGTATAAAATGGATGTAGAGTGGGTAAAATAGATGTAGAGTGGATAAAATGGATGTAGAGTTGATAAAAATGGATGTAGAGTGGACAAAATAGATGTAGAGTGGATAAAAATGGATGTAGAGTGGTATAAAATGGATGTAGAGTGGGTAAAATAGATGTAGAGTGGATAAAATGGATGTAGAATTGATAAAAATAGATGTAGAGTGGACAAAATGGATGTAGAGTGGATAAAATGGATGTAGAGTGGATAAAATGGATGTAGAGTGGGTAAAATAGATGTAGAGTGGATAAAATGGATGTAGAGGGGTTAAAATGGATGTAGATTGGACAAAATAGATGTAGAGTGGATAAAATGGATGTAGAGTTGATAAAAATGGATGTAGAGTGGACAAAATGGATGTAGAGTGGAAATAATGGATGTAGAGAGGATAAAATGGATGTAGAGTGGATAAAATGGATGTAGAGTGGGTAAAATAGATGAAGAGTGGATAAAATGGATGTAGAGTGGTATAAAATGGATGTAGAGTGGATAAAAATGGATGTAGAGTGGTATAAAATGGATGTAGAGTGGGTAAAATAGATGTAGAGTGGATAAAATGGATGTAGAATTGATAAAAATAGATGTAGAGTGGACAAAATGGATGTAGAGTGGATAAAATGGATGTAGAGTGGATAAAATGGATGTAGAGTGGGTAAAATAGATGTAGAGTGGATAAAATGGATGTAGAGGGGTTAAAATGGATGTAGATTGGACAAAATAGATGTAGAGTGGATAAAATGGATGTAGAGTTGATAAAAATGGATGTAGAGTGGACAAAATGGATGTAGAGTGGATAAAATGGATGTAGAGTGGGTAAAATAGATGTAGAGTGGATAAAATGGATGTAGAGGGGTTAAAATGGATGTAGATTGGACAAAATAGGTGTAGAGTGGATAAAATGGATGTAGAGTGGATAAAAATGGATGTAGAGAGGATAAAACGGATGTAGAGTGGATAAAAAAGGATGTAGAGGGGATAAAATGGATGTAGAGTGGATAAAAATGGATGTAGAGTGGATAAAATGGATGTAGAGTGGGTAAAATAGATGTAGAGTGGATAAAATGGATGTAGAGTTGTTACAAATGGATGTAGAGTGGACAAAATGGATGTAGAGTGGATAAAAATGGATGTAGAGAGGATAAAACGGATGTAGAGTGGATAAAAATGGATGTAGAGTGGATATAAATGGATGTAGAGTGGATAAAATGGATGTAGAGTGGATAAAATGGATGTAGAGTGGATAAAGATGGATGTAGAGTGGTATAAAATGGATGTAGAGTGGGTAAAATAGATGTAGAGTGGATAAAATGGATGTAGAGTTGATAAAAATGGATGTAGAGTGGACAAAATGGATGTAGAGTGGATAAAATGGATGTAGAGTGGATAAAATGGATGTAGAGTGGGTAAAATAGATGTAGAGTGGATAAAATGGATGTAGAGGGGTTAAAATGGATGTAGATTGGACAAAATAGATGTAGAGTGGATGAAATGGATGTAGAGTTGATAAAAATGGATGTAGAGTGGATAAAATGAATGTAGAGTAGATAAAATGGATGTAGAGTGGATAAAATGGATGTAGAGTTGATAAAATGGATGTAAAGTGGATAAAATGGATGTAGAGTTAATAAAAATGGATGTAGAGTGGAAATAATGGATGTAGAGAGGATAAAATGGATGTAGAGTGGATAAAATGGATGTAGAGTGGATAAAATGGATGTAGAGTGGGTAAAATAGATGTAGAGTGGATAAAATGGATGTAGAGGGGTTAAAATGGATGTAGATTGGACAAAATAGATGTAGAGTGGATAAAATGGATGTAGAGTGGATAAAAATGGATGTAGAGAGGATAAAACGGATGTAGAGTGGATAAAAAAGGATGTAGAGGGGATAAAATGGATGTAGATTGGATAAAAATGGATGTAGAGTGGATAAAATGGATGTAGAGTGGGTAAAATAGATGTAGAGTAGATAAAATGGATGTAGAATTGATAAAAATAGATGTAGAGTGGACAAAATGGATGTAGAGTGGATAAAATGGATGTAGAGTGGATAAAATGGATGTAGAGTGGGTAAAATAGATGTAGAGTGGATAAAATGGATGTAGAGGGGTTAAAATGGATGTAGATTGGACAAAATAGATGTAGAGTGGATAAAATGGATGTAGAGTTGATAAAAATGGATGTAGAGTGGACAAAATGGATGTAGAGTGGATAAAATGGATGTAGAGTGGATAAAATGGATGTAGAGTGGGTAAAATAGATGTAGAGTGGATAAAATGGATGTAGAGGGGTTAAAATGGATGTAGATTGGACAAAATAGATGTAGAGTGGATAAAATGGATGTAGAGTGGAAATAATGGATGTAGAGAGGATAAAATGGATGTAGAGTGGATAAAATGGATGTAGAGTGGGTAAAATAGATGTAGAGTGGATAAAATGGATGTAGAGTGGTATAAAATGGATGTAGAGTGGATAAAAATGGATGTAGAGTGGACAAAATAGATGTAGAGTGGATAAAATGGATGTAGAGTTGATAAAAATGGATGTAGAGTGGACAAAATAGATGTAGAGTGGATAAAAATGGATGTAGAGTGGTATAAAATGGATGTAGAGTGGGTAAAATAGATGTAGAGTGGATAAAATGGATGTAGAATTGATAAAAATAGATGTAGAGTGGACAAAATGGATGTAGAGTGGATAAAATGGATGTAGAGTGGATAAAATGGATGTAGAATTGATAAAAATAGATGTAGAGTGGACAAAATGGATGTAGAGTGGATAAAATGGATGTAGAGTGGATAAAATGGATGTAGAGTGGGTAAAATAGATGTAGAGTGGATAAAATGGATGTAGAGGGGTTAAAATGGATGTAGATTGGACAAAATAGATGTAGAGTGGATAAAATGGATGTAGAGTGGATAAAAATGGATGTAGAGAGGATAAAACGGATGTAGAGTGGATAAAAAAGGATGTAGAGGGGATAAAATGGATGTAGATTGGATAAAAATGGATGTAGAGTGGATAAAATGGATGTAGAGTGGGTAAAATAGATGTAGAGTAGATAAAATGGATGTAGAATTGATAAAAATAGATGTAGAGTGGACAAAATGGATGTAGAGTGGATAAAATGGATGTAGAGTGGATAAAATGGATGTAGAGTGGGTAAAATAGATGTAGAGTGGATAAAATGGATGTAGAGGGGTTAAAATGGATGTAGATTGGACAAAATAGATGTAGAGTGGATAAAATGGATGTAGAGTGGATAAAAATGGATGTAGAGAGGATAAAACGGATGTAGAGTGGATAAAAAAGGATGTAGAGGGGATAAAATGGATGTAGAGTGGATAAAAATGGATGTAGAGTGGATAAAATGGATGTAGAGTGGGTAAAATAGATGTAGAGTGGATAAAATGGATGTAGAATTGATAAAAATAAATGTAGAGTGGACAAAATGGATGTAGAGTGGATAAAATGGATGTAGAGTGGATAAAATGGATGTAGAGTGGGTAAAATAGATGTAGAGTGGATAAAATGGATGTAGAGGGGTTAAAATGGATGTAGATTGGACAAAATAGATGTAGAGTGGATAAAATGGATGTAGAGTTGATAAAAATGGATGTAGAGTGGACAAAATGGATGTAGAGTGGATAAAATGGATGTAGAGTGGGTAAAATAGATGTAGAGTGGATAAAATGGATGTAGAGGGGTTAAAATGGATGTAGATTGGACAAAATAGATGTAGAGTGGATAAAATGGATGTAGAGTGGATAAAAATGGATGTAGAGAGGATAAAACGGATGTAGAGTGGATAAAAAAGGATGTAGAGGGGATAAAATGGATGTAGAGTGGATAAAAATGGATGTAGAGTGGATAAAATGGATGTAGAGTGGATAAAATGGATGTAGAGTGGGTAAAATAGATGTAGAGTGGATAAAATGGATGTAGAGGGGTTAAAATGGATGTAGATTGGACAAAATAGATGTAGAGTGGATAAAATGGATGTAGAGTTGATAAAAATGGATGTAGAGTGGACAAAATGGATGTAGAGTGGATAAAATGGATGTAGAGTGGGTAAAATAGATGTAGAGTGGATAAAATGGATGTAGAGGGGTTAAAATGGATGTAGATTGGACAAAATAGGTGTAGAGTGGATAAAATGGATGTAGAGTGGATAAAAATGGATGTAGAGAGGATAAAACGGATGTAGAGTGGATAAAAAAGGATGTAGAGGGGATAAAATGGATGTAGAGTGGATAAAAATGGATGTAGAGTGGATAAAATGGATGTAGAGTGGGTAAAATAGATGTAGAGTGGATAAAATGGATGTAGAGTTGTTACAAATGGATGTAGAGTGGACAAAATGGATGTAGAGTGGATAAAAATGGATGTAGAGAGGATAAAACGGATGTAGAGTGGATAAAAATGGATGTAGAGTGGATATAAATGGATGTAGAGTGGATAAAATGGATGTAGAGTGGATAAAATGGATGTAGAGTGGATAAAGATGGATGTAGAGTGGTATAAAATGGATGTAGAGTGGGTAAAATAGATGTAGAGTGGATAAAATGGATGTAGAGTTGATAAAAATGGATGTAGAGTGGACAAAATGGATGTAGAGTGGATAAAATGGATGTAGAGTGGATAAAATGGATGTAGAGTGGGTAAAATAGATGTAGAGTGGATAAAATGGATGTAGAGGGGTTAAAATGGATGTAGATTGGACAAAATAGATGTAGAGTGGATGAAATGGATGTAGAGTTGATAAAAATGGATGTAGAGTGGATAAAATGAATGTAGAGTAGATAAAATGGATGTAGAGTGGATAAAATGGATGTAGAGTTGATAAAATGGATGTAAAGTGGATAAAATGGATGTAGAGTTAATAAAAATGGATGTAGAGTGGAAATAATGGATGTAGAGAGGATAAAATGGATGTAGAGTGGATAAAATGGATGTAGAGTGGATAAAATGGATGTAGAGTGGGTAAAATAGATGTAGAGTGGATAAAATGGATGTAGAGGGGTTAAAATGGATGTAGATTGGACAAAATAGATGTAGAGTGGATAAAATGGATGTAGAGTGGATAAAAATGGATGTAGAGAGGATAAAACGGATGTAGAGTGGATAAAAAAGGATGTAGAGGGGATAAAATGGATGTAGATTGGATAAAAATGGATGTAGAGTGGATAAAATGGATGTAGAGTGGGTAAAATAGATGTAGAGTAGATAAAATGGATGTAGAATTGATAAAAATAGATGTAGAGTGGACAAAATGGATGTAGAGTGGATAAAATGGATGTAGAGTGGATAAAATGGATGTAGAGTGGGTAAAATAGATGTAGAGTGGATAAAATGGATGTAGAGGGGTTAAAATGGATGTAGATTGGACAAAATAGATGTAGAGTGGATAAAATGGATGTAGAGTTGATAAAAATGGATGTAGAGTGGACAAAATGGATGTAGAGTGGATAAAATGGATGTAGAGTGGATAAAATGGATGTAGAGTGGGTAAAATAGATGTAGAGTGGATAAAATGGATGTAGAGGGGTTAAAATGGATGTAGATTGGACAAAATAGATGTAGAGTGGATAAAATGGATGTAGAGTGGAAATAATGGATGTAGAGAGGATAAAATGGATGTAGAGTGGATAAAATGGATGTAGAGTGGGTAAAATAGATGTAGAGTGGATAAAATGGATGTAGAGTGGTATAAAATGGATGTAGAGTGGATAAAAATGGATGTAGAGTGGACAAAATAGATGTAGAGTGGATAAAATGGATGTAGAGTTGATAAAAATGGATGTAGAGTGGACAAAATAGATGTAGAGTGGATAAAAATGGATGTAGAGTGGTATAAAATGGATGTAGAGTGGGTAAAATAGATGTAGAGTGGATAAAATGGATGTAGAATTGATAAAAATAGATGTAGAGTGGACAAAATGGATGTAGAGTGGATAAAATGGATGTAGAGTGGATAAAATGGATGTAGAATTGATAAAAATAAATGTAGAGTGGACAAAATGGATGTAGAGTGGATAAAATGGATGTAGAGTGGATAAAATGGATGTAGAGTGGGTAAAATAGATGTAGAGTGGATAAAATGGATGTAGAGGGGTTAAAATGGATGTAGATTGGACAAAATAGATGTAGAGTGGATAAAATGGATGTAGAGTGGATAAAAATGGATGTAGAGAGGATAAAACGGATGTAGAGTGGATAAAAAAGGATGTAGAGGGGATAAAATGGATGTAGATTGGATAAAAATGGATGTAGAGTGGATAAAATGGATGTAGAGTGGGTAAAATAGATGTAGAGTAGATAAAATGGATGTAGAATTGATAAAAATAGATGTAGAGTGGACAAAATGGATGTAGAGTGGATAAAATGGATGTAGAGTGGATAAAATGGATGTAGAGTGGGTAAAATAGATGTAGAGTGGATAAAATGGATGTAGAGGGGTTAAAATGGATGTAGATTGGACAAAATAGATGTAGAGTGGATAAAATGGATGTAGAGTGGATAAAAATGGATGTAGAGAGGATAAAATGGATGTAGAGTGGATAAAATGGATGTAGAGTGGATAAAAATGGATGTAGAGAGGATAAAATGGATGTAGAGTGGGTAAAATAGATGTAGAGTGGATAAAATGGATGTAGAATTGATAAAAATAAATGTAGAGTGGACAAAATGGATGTAGAGTGGATAAAATGGATGTAGAGTGGATAAAATGGATGTAGAGTGGGTAAAATAGATGTAGAGTGGATAAAATGGATGTAGAGGGGTTAAAATGGATGTAGATTGGACAAAATAGATGTAGAGTGGATAAAATGGATGTAGAGTTGATAAAAATGGATGTAGAGTGGACAAAATGGATGTAGAGTGGATAAAATGGATGTAGAGTGGGTAAAATAGATGTAGAGTGGATAAAATGGATGTAGAGGGGTTAAAATGGATGTAGATTGGACAAAATAGATGTAGAGTGGATAAAATGGATGTAGAGTGGATAAAAATGGATGTAGAGAGGATAAAACGGATGTAGAGTGGATAAAAAAGGATGTAGAGGGGATAAAATGGATGTAGAGTGGATAAAAATGGATGTAGAGTGGATAAAATGGATGTAGAGTGGGTAAAATAGATGTAGAGTGGATAAAATGGATGTAGAGTTGATACAAATGGATGTAGAGTGGACAAAATGGATGTAGAGTGGATAAAAATGGATGTAGAGAGGATAAAATGGATGTAGAGTGGATAAAAATGGATGTAGAGTGGATAAAATGGATGTAGAGTGGATAAAATGGATGTAGAGTGGTATAAAATGGATGTAGAGTGGATAAAAATGGATGTAGAGTGGACAAAATAGATGTAGAGTGGATAAAATGGATGTAGAGTGGTATAAAATGGATGTAGAGTGGGTAAAATAGATGTAGAGTGGATAAAATGGATGTAGAGTTGATAAAAATGGATGTAGAGTGGACAAAATGGATGTAGAGTGGATAAAATGGATGTAGAGTGGATAAAATGGATGTAGAGTGGGTAAAATAGATGTAGAGTGGATAAAATGGATGTAGAGTGGATAAAATGGATGTAGATTGGACAAAATAGATGTAGAGTGGATAAAATGGATGTAGAGTGGATAAAAATGGATGTAGAGTGGATAAAATGGATGTAGTGGATAAAATGGATGTAGAGTTGATAAAAATGGATGTAGAGAGGACAAAATGGATGTAGAGTGGATAAAATGGATGTAGAGTGGATAAAATGGATGTAGAGTGGATAATAATGGATGTAGAGTGGTATAAAATGGATGTAGAGTGGGTAAAATAGATGTAGAGTGGATAAAATGGATGTAGAGTTGATAAAAATGGATGTAGAGTGGACAAAATGGATGTAGAGTGGATAAAATGGATGTAGAGTGGATAAAATGGATGTAGAGTGGGTAAAATAGATGTAGAGTGGATAAAATGGATGTAGAGGGGTTAAAATGGATGTAGATTGGACAAAATAGATGTAGAGTGGATAAAATGGATGTAGAGTGGAAATAATGGATGTAGAGAGGATAAAATGGATGTAGAGTGGATAAAATGGATGTAGAGTGGGTAAAATAGATGTAGAGTGGATAAAATGGATGTAGAGTGGTATAAAATGGATGTAGAGTGGATAAAAATGGATGTAGAGTGGACAAAATAGATGTAGAGTGGATAAAATGGATGTAGAGTTGATAAAAATGGATGTAGAGTGGACAAAATAGATGTAGAGTGGATAAAAATGGATGTAGAGTGGTATAAAATGGATGTAGAGTGGGTAAAATAGATGTAGAGTGGATAAAAAGGATGTAGAATTGATAAAAATAGATGTAGAGTGGACAAAATGGATGTAGAGTGGATAAAATGGATGTAGAGTGGATAAAATGGATGTAGAGTGGGTAAAATAGATGTAGAGTGGATAAAATGGATGTAGAGGGGTTAAAATGGATGTAGATTGGACAAAATAGATGTAGAGTGGATAAAATGGATGTAGAGTGGGTAAAATAGATGTAGAGTGGATAAAATGGATGTAGAGGGGTTAAAATGGATGTAGATTGGACAAAATAGATGTAGAGTGGATAAAATGGATGTAGAGTGGATAAAAATGGATGTAGAGAGGATAAAACGGATGTAGAGTGGATAAAAAAGGATGTAGAGGGGATAAAATGGATGTAGATTGGATAAAAATGGATGTAGAGTGGATAAAATGGATGTAGAGTGGGTAAAATAGATGTAGAGTGGATAAAATGGATGTAGAATTGATAAAAATAGATGTAGAGTGGACAAAATGGATGTAGAGTGGATAAAATGGATGTAGAGTGGATAAAATGGATGTAGAGTGGGTAAAATAGATGTAGAGTGGATAAAATGGATGTAGAGGGGTTAAAATGGATGTAGATTGGACAAAATAGATGTAGAGTGGATAAAATGGATGTAGAGTTGATAAAAATGGATGTAGAGTGGACAAAATGGATGTAGAGTGGATAAAATGGATGTAGAGTGGGTAAAATAGATGTAGAGTGGATAAAATGGATGTAGAGGGGTTAAAATGGATGTAGATTGGACAAAATAGATGTAGAGTGGATAAAATGGATGTAGAGTGGATAAAAATGGATGTAGAGAGGATAAAACGGATGTAGAGTGGATAAAAAAGGATGTAGAGGGGATAAAATGGATGTAGAGTGGATAAAAATGGATGTAGAGTGGATAAAATGGATGTAGAGTGGGTAAAATAGATGTAGAGTGGATAAAATGGATGTAGAGTTGATACAAATGGATGTAGAGTGGACAAAATGGATGTAGAGTGGATAAAAATGGATGTAGAGAGGATAAAACGGATGTAGAGTGGATAAAAATGGATGTAGAGTGGATATAAATGGATGTAGAGTGGATAAAATGGATGTAGAGTGGATAAAATGGATGTAGAGTGGATAAAGATGGATGTAGAGTGGTATAAAATGGATGTAGAGTGGGTAAAATAGATGTAGAGTGGATAAAATGGATGTAGAGTTGATAAAAATGGATGTAGAGTGGACAAAATGGATGTAGAGTGGATAAAATGGATGTAGAGTGGATAAAATGGATGTAGAGTGGGTAAAATAGATGTAGAGTGGATAAAATGGATGTAGAGGGGTTAAAATGGATGTAGATTGGACAAAATAGATGTAGAGTGGATGAAATGGATGTAGAGTTGATAAAAATGGATGTAGAGTGGATAAAATGAATGTAGAGTAGATAAAATGGATGTAGAGTGGATAAAATGGATGTAGAGTTGATAAAATGGATGTAAAGTGGATAAAATGGATGTAGAGTTAATAAAAATGGATGTAGAGTGGAAATAATGGATGTAGAGAGGATAAAATGGATGTAGAGTGGATAAAATGGATGTAGAGTTGATAAAAATGGATGTAGAGTGGACAAAATGGATGTAGAGTGGATAAAATGGATGTAGAGTGGGTAAAATAGATGTAGAGTGGATAAAATGGATGTAGAGGGGTTAAAATGGATGTAGATTGGACAAAATAGATGTAGAGTGGATAAAATGGATGTAGAGTGGATAAAAATGGATGTAGAGAGGATAAAACGGATGTAGAGTGGGTAAAATAGATGTAGAGTGGATAAAATGGATGTAGAGGGGTTAAAATGGATGTAGATTGGACAAAATAGATGTAGAGTGGATAAAATGGATGTAGAGTGGAAATAATGGATGTAGAGAGGATAAAATGGATGTAGAGTGGATAAAATGGATGTAGAGTGGGTAAAATAGATGTAGAGTGATTAAAATGGATGTAGAGTGGTATAAAATGGATGTAGAGTGGATAAAATGGATGTAGAGTGGGTAAAATAGATGTAGAGTGGATAAAATGGATGTAGAGGGGTTAAAATGGATGTAGATTGGACAAAATAGATGTAGAGTGGATAAAATGGATGTAGAGTTGATAAAAATGGATGTAGAGTGGACAAAATGGATGTAGAGTGGATAAAATGGATGTAGAGTGGGTAAAATAGATGTAGAGTGGATAAAATGGATGTAGAGGGGTTAAAATGGATGTAGATTGGACAAAATAGATGTAGAGTGGATAAAATGGATGTAGAGTGGATAAAAATGGATGTAGAGAGGATAAAACGGATGTAGAGTGGATAAAAAAGGATGTAGAGGGGATAAAATGGATGTAGAGTGGATAAAAATGGATGTAGAGTGGATAAAATGGATGTAGAGTGGGTAAAATAGATGTAGAGTGGATAAAATGGATGTAGAGGGGTTAAAATGGATGTAGATTGGACAAAATAGATGTAGAGTGGATAAAATGGATGTAGAGTGGAAATAATGGATGTAGAGAGGATAAAATGGATGTAGAGTGGATAAAATGGATGTAGAGTGGGTAAAATAGATGTAGAGTGGATAAAATGGATGTAGAGTTGATAAAAATGGATGTAGAGTGGACAAAATGGATGTAGAGTGGATAAAAATGGATGTAGAGAGGATAAAATGGATGTAGAGTGGATAAAACGGATGTAGAGTGGATAAAAAAGGATGTAGAGGGGATAAAATGGATGTAGAGTGGATAAAAATGGATGTAGAGTGGATAAAATGGATGTAGAGTGGGTAAAATAGATGTAGAGTGGATAAAATGGATGTAGAGTTGATACAAATGGATGTAGAGTGGACAAAATGGATGTAGAGTGGATAAAAATGGATGTAGAGAGGATAAAATGGATGTAGAGTGGATAAAAATGGATGTAGAGTGGATAAAATGGATGTAGAGTGGATAAAATGGATGTAGAGTGGTATAAAATGGATGTAGAGTGGATAAAAATGGATGTAGAGTGGACAAAATAGATGTAGAGTGGATAAAATGGATGTAGAGTGGTATAAAATGGATGTAGAGTGGGTAAAATAGATGTAGAGTGGATAAAATGGATGTAGAGTTGATAAAAATGGATGTAGAGTGGACAAAATGGATGTAGAGTGGATAAAATGGATGTAGAGTGGATAAAATGGATGTAGAGTGGGTAAAATAGATGTAGAGTGGATAAAATGGATGTAGATTGGTTAAAATGGATGTAGATTGGACAAAATAGATGTAGAGTGGATAAAATGGATGTAGAGTGGATAAAAATGGATGTAGAGTGGATAAAATGGATGTAGTGGATAAAATGGATGTAGAGTTGATAAAAATGGATGTAGAGAGGACAAAATGGATGTAGAGTGGATAAAATGGATGTAGAGTGGATAAAATGGATGTAGAGTGGATAATAATGGATGTAGAGTGGTATAAAATGGATGTAGAGTGGGTAAAATAGATGTAGAGTGGATAAAATGGATGTAGAGTTGATAAAAATGGATGTAGAGTGGACAAAATGGATGTAGAGTGGATAAAATGGATGTAGAGTGGATAAAATGGATGTAGAGTGGGTAAAATAGATGTAGAGTGGATAAAATGGATGTAGAGGGGTTAAAATGGATGTAGATTGGACAAAATAGATGTAGAGTGGATAAAATGGATGTAGAGTGGAAATAATGGATGTAGAGAGGATAAAATGGATGTAGAGTGGATAAAATGGATGTAGAGTGGGTAAAATAGATGTAGAGTGGATAAAATGGATGTAGAGTGGTATAAAATGGATGTAGAGTGGATAAAAATGGATGTAGAGTGGACAAAATGGATGTAGAGTGGATAAAATGGATGTAGAGTTGATAAAAATGGATGTAGAGTGGACAAAATAGATGTAGAGTGGATAAAAATGGATGTAGAGTGGTATAAAATGGATGTAGAGTGGGTAAAATAGATGTAGAGTGGATAAAATGGATGTAGAATTGATAAAAATGGATGTAGAGTGGATAAAATGGATGTAGAGTGGATAAAATGGATGTAGAGTGGATAAAATGGATGTAGAGTGGGTAAAATAGATGTAGAGTGGATAAAATGGATGTAGAGGGGTTAAAATGGATGTAGATTGGACAAAATAGATGTAGAGTGGATAAAATGGATGTAGAGTTGATAAAAATGGATGTAGAGTGGACAAAATGGATGTAGAGTGGATAAAATGGATGTAGAGTGGGTAAAATAGATGTAGAGTGGATAAAATGGATGTAGAGGGGTTAAAATGGATGTAGATTGGACAAAATAGATGTAGAGTGGATAAAATGGATGTAGAGTGGATAAAAATGGATGTAGAGAGGATAAAACGGATGTAGAGTGGATAAAAAAGGATGTAGAGGGGATAAAATGGATGTAGATTGGATAAAAATGGATGTAGAGTGGATAAAATGGATGTAGAGTGGGTAAAATAGATGTAGAGTGGATAAAATGGATGTAGAATTGATAAAAATAGATGTAGAGTGGACAAAATGGATGTAGAGTGGATAAAATGGATGTAGAGTGGATAAAATGGATGTAGAGTGGGTAAAATAGATGTAGAGTGGATAAAATGGATGTAGAGGGGTTAAAATGGATGTAGATTGGACAAAATAGATGTAGAGTGGATAAAATGGATGTAGAGTGGTATAAAATGGATGTAGAGTGGGTAAAATAGATGTAGAGTGGATAAAATGGATGTAGAGTTGATAAAAATGGATGTAGAGTGGACAAAATGGATGTAGAGTGGATAAAATGGATGTAGAGTGGATAAAATGGATGTAGAGTGGGTAAAATAGATGTAGAGTGGATAAAATGGATGTAGATTGGTTAAAATGGATGTAGATTGGACAAAATAGATGTAGAGTGGATAAAATGGATGTAGAGTGGATAAAAATGGATGTAGAGTGGATAAAATGGATGTAGTGGATAAAATGGATGTAGAGTTGATAAAAATGGATGTAGAGAGGACAAAATGGATGTAGAGTGGATAAAATGGATGTAGAGTGGATAAAATGGATGTAGAGTGGATAATAATGGATGTAGAGTGGTATAAAATGGATGTAGAGTGGGTAAAATAGATGTAGAGTGGATAAAATGGATGTAGAGTTGATAAAAATGGATGTAGAGTGGACAAAATGGATGTAGAGTGGATAAAATGGATGTAGAGTGGATAAAATGGATGTAGAGTGGGTAAAATAGATGTAGAGTGGATAAAATGGATGTAGATTGGTTAAAATGGATGTAGATTGGACAAAATAGATGTAGAGTGGATAAAATGGATGTAGAGTGGATAAAAATGGATGTAGAGTGGATAAAATGGATGTAGTGGATAAAATGGATGTAGAGTTGATAAAAATGGATGTAGAGAGGACAAAATGGATGTAGAGTGGATAAAATGGATGTAGAGTGGATAAAATGGATGTAGAGTGGATAATAATGGATGTAGAGTGGTATAAAATGGATGTAGAGTGGGTAAAATAGATGTAGAGTGGATAAAATGGATGTAGAGTTGATAAAAATGGATGTAGAGTGGACAAAATGGATGTAGAGTGGATAAAATGGATGTAGAGTGGATAAAATGGATGTAGAGTGGGTAAAATAGATGTAGAGTGGATAAAATGGATGTAGAGGGGTTAAAATGGATGTAGATTGGACAAAATAGATGTAGAGTGGATAAAATGGATGTAGAGTGGAAATAATGGATGTAGAGAGGATAAAATGGATGTAGAGTGGATAAAATGGATGTAGAGTGGGTAAAATAGATGTAGAGTGGATAAAATGGATGTAGAGTGGTATAAAATGGATGTAGAGTGGATAAAAATGGATGTAGAGTGGACAAAATAGATGTAGAGTGGATAAAATGGATGTAGAGTGGATAAAAATGGATGTAGAGAGGATAAAACGGATGTAGAGTGGATAAAAAAGGATGTAGAGGGGATAAAATGGATGTAGAGTGGATAAAAATGGATGTAGAGTGGATAAAATGGATGTAGAGTGGGTAAAATAGATGTAGAGTGGATAAAATGGATGTAGAGTTGATACAAATGGATGTAGAGTGGTATAAAATGGATGTAGAGTGGGTAAAATAGATGTAGAGTGGATAAAATGGATGTAGAGTTGATAAAAATGGATGTAGAGTGGACAAAATGGATGTAGAGTGGATAAAATGGATGTAGAGTGGATAAAATGGATGTAGAGTGGGTAAAATAGATGTAGAGTGGATAAAATGGATGTAGATTGGTTAAAATGGATGTAGATTGGACAAAATAGATGTAGAGTGGATAAAATGGATGTAGAGTGGATAAAAATGGATGTAGAGTGGATAAAATGGATGTAGTGGATAAAATGGATGTAGAGTTGATAAAAATGGATGTAGAGAGGACAAAATGGATGTAGAGTGGATAAAATGGATGTAGAGTGGATAAAATGGATGTAGAGTGGATAATAATGGATGTAGAGTGGTATAAAATGGATGTAGAGTGGGTAAAATAGATGTAGAGTGGATAAAATGGATGTAGAGTTGATAAAAATGGATGTAGAGTGGACAAAATGGATGTAGAGTGGATAAAATGGATGTAGAGTGGATAAAATGGATGTAGAGTGGGTAAAATAGATGTAGAGTGGATAAAATGGATGTAGAGGGGTTAAAATGGATGTAGATTGGACAAAATAGATGTAGAGTGGATAAAATGGATGTAGAGTGGAAATAATGGATGTAGAGAGGATAAAATGGATGTAGAGTGGATAAAATGGATGTAGAGTGGGTAAAATAGATGTAGAGTGGATAAAATGGATGTAGAGTGGTATAAAATGGATGTAGAGTGGATAAAAATGGATGTAGAGTGGACAAAATAGATGTAGAGTGGATAAAATGGATGTAGAGTTGATAAAAATGGATGTAGAGTGGACAAAATAGATGTAGAGTGGATAAAAATGGATGTAGAGTGGTATAAAATGGATGTAGAGTGGGTAAAATAGATGTAGAGTGGATAAAATGGATGTAGAATTGATAAAAATAGATGTAGAGTGGACAAAATGGATGTAGAGTGGATAAAATGGATGTAGAGTGGATAAAATGGATGTAGAGTGGGTAAAATAGATGTAGAGTGGATAAAATGGATGTAGAGGGGTTAAAATGGATGTAGATTGGACAAAATAGATGTAGAGTGGATAAAATGGATGTAGAGTTGATAAAAATGGATGTAGAGTGGACAAAATGGATGTAGAGTGGATAAAATGGATGTAGAGTGGGTAAAATAGATGTAGAGTGGATAAAATGGATGTAGAGGGGTTAAAATGGATGTAGATTGGACAAAATAGATGTAGAGTGGATAAAATGGATGTAGAGTGGATAAAAATGGATGTAGAGAGGATAAAACGGATGTAGAGTGGATAAAAAAGGATGTAGAGGGGATAAAATGGATGTAGATTGGATAAAAATGGATGTAGAGTGGATAAAATGGATGTAGAGTGGGTAAAATAGATGTAGAGTGGATAAAATGGATGTAGAATTGATAAAAATAGATGTAGAGTGGACAAAATGGATGTAGAGTGGATAAAATGGATGTAGAGTGGATAAAATGGATGTAGAGTGGGTAAAATAGATGTAGAGTGGATAAAATGGATGTAGAGGGGTTAAAATGGATGTAGATTGGACAAAATAGATGTAGAGTGGATAAAATGGATGTAGAGTTGATAAAAATGGATGTAGAGTGGACAAAATGGATGTAGAGTGGATAAAATGGATGTAGAGTGGGTAAAATAGATGTAGAGTGGATAAAATGGATGTAGAGGGGTTAAAATGGATGTAGATTGGACAAAATAGATGTAGAGTGGATAAAATGGATGTAGAGTGGATAAAAATGGATGTAGAGAGGATAAAACGGATGTAGAGTGGATAAAAAAGGATGTAGAGGGGATAAAATGGATGTAGAGTGGATAAAAATGGATGTAGAGTGGATAAAATGGATGTAGAGTGGGTAAAATAGATGTAGAGTGGATAAAATGGATGTAGAGTTGATACAAATGGATGTAGAGTGGACAAAATGGATGTAGAGTGGATAAAAATGGATGTAGAGAGGATAAAACGGATGTAGAGTGGATAAAAATGGATGTAGAGTGGATATAAATGGATGTAGAGTGGATAAAATGGATGTAGAGTGGATAAAATGGATGTAGAGTGGATAAAATGGATGTAGAGTGGGTAAAATAGATGTAGAGTGGATAAAATGGATGTAGATTGGTTAAAATGGATGTAGATTGGACAAAATAGATGTAGAGTGGATAAAATGGATGTAGAGTGGATAAAAACGGATGTAGAGTTGATAAAAATGGATGTAGAGTGGACAAAATAGATGTAGAGTGGATAAAAATGGATGTAGAGTGGTATAAAATGGATGTAGAGTGGATAAAAATGGATGTAGAGTGGATAAAAATGGATGTAGAGTGGGTAAAATAGATGTAGAGTGGATAAAATGGATGTAGAGTTGATAAAAATGGATGTAGAGTGGACAAAATGGATGTAGAGTGGATAAAAATGGATGTAGAGAGGATAAAATTGATGTAGAGCGGATAAAATGGATGTAGAGTGGATAAAAATAGATGTAGAGTGGATAAAATGGATGTGGAGTGGATAAAACGGATGTAGAGTGGATAAAAAAGGATGTAGAGGGGATAAAATGGATGTAGAGTGGATAAAATTGATGTAGAGCGGATAAAATGGATGTAGAGTGGATAACATGGATGTGGAGTGGATAACAATGGATGTAGAGTGGATAAAATGGATGTAGAGTTGATAAAAATGGATGTAGAGTGGACAAAATAGATGTAGAGTGGATAAAAATGGATGTAGAGTGGTATAAAATGGATGTAGAGTGGATAAAAATGGATGTAGAGTGGATAAAAATGGATGTAGAGAGGATAAAATGGACGTAGAGTGGATAAAAATGGATGTAGAGTGGATAAAATGGATGTAGAGTGGATAAAATTGATGTAGAGTGGATAAAATTGATGTAGAGTGGATAAAATGAATGTAGAGTAGATAAAATGGATGTAGAGTGGATAAAATGGATGTAGAGTTGATAAAATGGATGTAAAGTGGATAAAATGGATTTAGAGTTAATAAAAATGGATGTAGAGTGGAAATAATGGATGTAGAGAGGATAAAATGGATGTAGAGTTAATAAAAATGGATGTAGAGTGGACAAAATAGATGTAGAGTGGATAAAATGGATGTAGAGTTGATAAAAATGGATGTAGAGTGGACAAAATAGATGTAGAGTGGATAAAAATGGATGTAGAGTGGTATAAAATGGATGTAGAGTGGATAAAAATGGATGTAGAGTGGATAAAAATGGATGTAGAGAGGATAAAATGGATGTAGAGTGGATAAAAATGGATGTAGAGTGGATAAAATGGATGTAGAGTGGATAAAATGGATGTAGAGTGGATGAAATGGATGTAGAGTTGATAAAAATGGATAAAGAGTGGATAAAATGAATGTAGAGTAGATAAAATGGATGTAGAGTGGATAAAATGGATGTAGAGTTGATAAAATGGATGTAAAGTGGATAAAATGGATGTAGAGTTAATAAAAATGGATGTAGAGTGGAAATAATGGATGTAGAGAGGATAAAATGGATGTAGAGTGGATAAAATGGATGTAGAGTGGATAAAATGGATGTAGAGTGGATAAAATGGATGCAGAGTGGGTAAAATAGATGTAGAGTGGATAAAATGGATGTAGAGTGGTATAAAATGGATGTAGAGTGGATAAAAATGGATGTAGAGTGGATAAAATGGATGTAGAGTGGTATAAAATGGATGTAGAGTGGATAAAAATGGATGTAGAGTGGACAAAATAGATGTAGAGTGGATAAAATGGATGTAGAGTTGATAAAAATGGATGTAGAGTGGACAAAATGGATGTAGAGTGGATAAAATGGATGTAGAGTGGATAAAATGGATGTAGAGTGGGTAAAATAGATGTAGAGTGGATAAAATGGATGTAGAGGGGTTAAAATGGATGTAGATTGGACAAAATAGATGTAGAGTGGATAAAATGGATGTAGAGTGGATAAAAATGGATGTAGAGTGGATAAAATGGATGTAGTGGATAAAATGGATGTAGAGTTGATAAAAATGGATGTAGAGAGGACAAAATGGATGTAGAGTGGATAAAATGGATGTAGAGTGGATAAAATGGATGTAGAGTGGATAATAATGGATGTAGAGTGGTATAAAATGGATGTAGAGTGGGTAAAATAGATGTAGAGTGGATAAAATGGATGTAGAGTTGATAAAAATGGATGTAGAGTGGACAAAATGGATGTAGAGTGGATAAAATGGATGTAGAGTGGATAAAATGGATGTAGAGTGGGTAAAATAGATGTAGAGTGGATAAAATGGATGTAGAGGGGTTAAAATGGATGTAGATTGGACAAATTAGATGTAGAGTGGATAAAATGGATGTAGAGTGGAAATAATGGATGTAGAGAGGATAAAATGGATGTAGAGTGGATAAAATGGATGTAGAGTGGGTAAAATAGATGTAGAGTGGATAAAATGGATGTAGAGTGGTATAAAATGGATGTAGAGTGGATAAAAATGGATGTAGAGTGGACAAAATAGATGTAGAGTGGATAAAATGGATGTAGAGTTGATAAAAATGGATGTAGAGTGGACAAAATAGATGTAGAGTGGATAAAAATGGATGTAGAGTGGTATAAAATGGATGTAGAGTGGGTAAAATAGATGTAGAGTGGATAAAATGGATGTAGAATTGATAAAAATAGATGTAGAGTGGATAAAATGGATGTAGAGTGGATAAAATGGATGTAGAGTGGATAAAATGGATGTAGAGTGGGTAAAATAGATGTAGAGTGGATAAAAAGGATGTAGAGGGGTTAAAATGGATGTAGATTGGACAAAATGGATGTAGAGTGGATAAAATGGATGTAGAGTGGATAAAAATGGATGTAGAGAGGATAAAACGGATGTAGAGTGGATAAAAAAGGATGTAGAGGGGATAAAATGGATGTAGAGTGGATAAAAATGGATGTAGAGTGGATAAAATGGATGTAGAGTGGGTAAAATAGATGTAGAGTGGATAAAATGGATGTAGAATTGATAAAAATAAATGTAGAGTGGACAAAATGGATGTAGAGTGGATAAAATGGATGTAGAGTGGATAAAATGGATGTAGAGTGGGTAAAATAGATGTAGAGTGGATAAAATGGATGTAGAGGGGTTAAAATGGATGTAGATTGGACAAAATAGATGTAGAGTGGATAAAATGGATGTAGAGTTGATAAAAATGGATGTAGAGTGGACAAAATGGATGTAGAGTGGATAAAATGGATGTAGAGTGGGTAAAATAGATGTAGAGTGGATAAAATGGATGTAGAGGGGTTAAAATGGATGTAGATTGGACAAAATAGATGTAGAGTGGATAAAATGGATGTAGAGTGGATAAAAATGGATGTAGAGAGGATAAAACGGATGTAGAGTGGATAAAAAAGGATGTAGAGGGGATAAAATGGATGTAGAGTGGATAAAAATGGATGTAGAGTGGATAAAATGGATGTAGAGTGGGTAAAATAGATGTAGAGTGGATAAAATGGATGTAGAGTTGATACAAATGGATGTAGAGTGGACAAAATGGATGTAGAGTGGATAAAAATGGATGTAGAGAGGATAAAATGGATGTAGAGTGGATAAAATGGATGTAGAGTGGATAAAATGGATGTAGAGTGGATAAAATGGATGTAGAGTAGGTAAAATAGATGTAGAGTGGATAAAATGGATGTAGAGTGGTATAAAATGGATGTAGAGTGGATAAAAATGGATGTAGAGTGGACAAAATAGATGTAGAGTGGATAAAATGGATGTAGAGTTGATAAAAATGGATGTAGAGTGGACAAAATAGATGTAGAGTGGATAAAAATGGATGTAGAGTGGTATAAAATGGATGTAGAGTGGGTAAAATAGATGTAGAGTGGATAAAATGGATGTAGAGTTGATAAAAATGGATGTAGAGTGGATAAAATGGATGTAGAGTTGATAAAATGGATGTATAGTGGATAAAATGGATGTAGAGTGGATAAAATGGATGTAGAGTGGGTAAAATAGATGTAGAGTGGATAAAATGGATGTAGAGTGGTATAAAATGGATGTAGAGTGGATAAAAATGGATGTAGAGTGGACAAAATAGATGTAGAGTGGATAAAATGGATGTAGAGTTGATAAAAATGGATGTAGAGTGGACAAAATAGATGTAGAGTGGATAAAAATGGATGTAGAGTGGTATAAAATGGATGTAGAGTGGGTAAAATAGATGTAGAGTGGATAAAATGGATGTAGAGTTGATAAAAATGGATGTAGAGTGGACAAAATGGATGTAGAGTGGATAAAATGGATGTAGAGTGGATAAAATGGATGTAGAGTGGGTAAAATAGATGTAGAGTGGATAAAATGGATGTAGAGGGGTTAAAATGGATGTAGATTGGACAAAATAGATGTAGAGTGGATAAAATGGATGTAGAGTGGATAAAAATGGATGTAGAGTGGATAAAATGGATGTAGTGGATAAAATGGATGTAGAGTTGATAAAAATGGATGTAGAGAGGACAAAATGGATGTAGAGTGGATAAAATGGATGTAGAGTGGATAAAATGGATGTAGAGTGGATAATAATGGATGTAGAGTGGTATAAAATGGATGTAGAGTGGGTAAAATAGATGTAGAGTGGATAAAATGGATGTAGAGTTGATAAAAATGGATGTAGAGTGGACAAAATGGATGTAGAGTGGATAAAATGGATGTAGAGTGGATAAAATGGATGTAGAGTGGGTAAAATAGATGTAGAGTGGATAAAATGGATGTAGAGGGGTTAAAATGGATGTAGATTGGACAAAATAGATGTAGAGTGGATAAAATGGATGTAGAGTGGATAAAAATGGATGTAGAGTGGATAAAATGGATGTAGTGGATAAAATGGATGTAGAGTTGATAAAAATGGATGTAGAGAGGACAAAATGGATGTAGAGTGGATAAAATGGATGTAGAGTGGATAAAATGGATGTAGAGTGGATAATAATGGATGTAGAGTGGTATAAAATGGATGTAGAGTGGGTAAAATAGATGTAGAGTGGATAAAATGGATGTAGAGTTGATAAAAATGGATGTAGAGTGGACAAAATGGATGTAGAGTGGATAAAATGGATGTAGAGTGGATAAAATGGATGTAGAGTGGGTAAAATAGATGTAGAGTGGATAAAATGGATGTAGAGGGGTTAAAATGGATGTAGATTGGACAAATTAGATGTAGAGTGGATAAAATGGATGTAGAGTGGAAATAATGGATGTAGAGAGGATAAAATGGATGTAGAGTGGATAAAATGGATGTAGAGTGGGTAAAATAGATGTAGAGTGGATAAAATGGATGTAGAGTGGTATAAAATGGATGTAGAGTGGATAAAAATGGATGTAGAGTGGACAAAATAGATGTAGAGTGGATAAAATGGATGTAGAGTTGATAAAAATGGATGTAGAGTGGACAAAATAGATGTAGAGTGGATAAAAATGGATGTAGAGTGGTATAAAATGGATGTAGAGTGGGTAAAATAGATGTAGAGTGGATAAAATGGATGTAGAATTGATAAAAATAGATGTAGAGTGGACAAAATGGATGTAGAGTGGATAAAATGGATGTAGAGTGGATAAAATGGATGTAGAGTGGGTAAAATAGATGTAGAGTGGATAAAATGGATGTAGAGGGGTTAAAATGGATGTAGATTGGACAAAATAGATGTAGAGTGGATAAAATGGATGTAGAGTGGATAAAAATGGATGTAGAGAGGATAAAACGGATGTAGAGTGGATAAAAAAGGATGTAGAGGGGATAAAATGGATGTAGAGTGGATAAAAATGGATGTAGAGTGGATAAAATGGATGTAGAGTGGGTAAAATAGATGTAGAGTGGATAAAATGGATGTAGAATTGATAAAAATAAATGTAGAGTGGACAAAATGGATGTAGAGTGGATAAAATGGATGTAGAGTGGATAAAATGGATGTAGAGTGGATAAAATAGATGTAGAGTGGATAAAATGGATGTAGAGTGGTTAAAATGGATGTAGATTGGACAAAATAGATGTAGAGTGGATAAAATGGATGTAGAGTTGATAAAAATGGATGTAGAGTGGACAAAATGGATGTAGAGTGGATAAAATGGATGTAGAGTGGGTAAAATAGATGTAGAGTGGATAAAATGGATGTAGAGGGGTTAAAATGGATGTAGATTGGACAAAATAGATGTAGAGTGGATAAAATGGATGTAGAGTGGATAAAAATGGATGTAGAGAGGATAAAACGGATGTAGAGTGGATAAAAAAGGATGTAGAGGGGATAAAATGGATGTAGAGTGGATAAAAATGGATGTAGAGTGGATAAAATGGATGTAGAGTGGGTAAAATAGATGTAGAGTGGATAAAATGGATGTAGAGTTGATAAAAATGGATGTAGAGTGGACAAAATGGATGTAGAGTGGATAAAAATGGATGTAGAGAGGATAAAATGGATGTAGAGTGGATAAAATGGATGTAGAGTGGATAAAATGGATGTAGAGTGGATAAAATGGATGTAGAGTAGGTAAAATAGATGTAGAGTGGATAAAATGGATGTAGAGTGGTATAAAATGGATGTAGAGTGGATAAAAATGGATGTAGAGTGGACAAAATAGATGTAGAGTGGATAAAATGGATGTAGAGTTGATAAAAATGGATGTAGAGTGGACAAAATAGATGTAGAGTGGATAAAAATGGATGTAGAGTGGTATAAAATGGATGTAGAGTGGGTAAAATAGATGTAGAGTGGATAAAATGGATGTAGAGTTGATAAAAATGGATGTAGAGTGGATAAAATGGATGTAGAGTGGACAAAATGGATGTATAGTGGATAAAATGGATGTAGAGTGGATAAAATGGATGTAGAGTGGGTAAAATAGATGTAGAGTGGATAAAATGGATGTAGAGTGGTATAAAATGGATGTAGAGTGGATAAAAATGGATGTAGAGTGGACAAAATAGATGTAGAGTGGATAAAATGGATGTAGAGTTGATAAAAATGGATGTAGAGTGGACAAAATAGATGTAGAGTGGATAAAAATGGATGTAGAGTGGTATAAAATGGATGTAGAGTGGGTAAAATAGATGTAGAGTGGATAAAATGGATGTAGAGTTGATAAAAATGGATGTAGAGTGGACAAAATGGATGTAGAGTGGATAAAATGGATGTAGAGTGGATAAAATGGATGTAGAGTGGGTAAAATAGATGTAGAGTGGATAAAATGGATGTAGAGGGGTTAAAATGGATGTAGATTGGACAAAATAGATGTAGAGTGGATAAAATGGATGTAGAGTGGATAAAAATGGATTTAGAGTGGATAAAATGGATGTAGTGGATAAAATGGATGTAGAGTTGATAAAAATGGATGTAGAGTGGACAAAATGGATGTAGAGTGGATAAAATGGATGTAGAGTGGATAAAATGGATGTAGAGTGGATAATAATGGATGTAGAGTGGTATAAAATGGATGTAGAGTGGGTAAAATAGATGTAGAGTGGATAAAATGGATGTAGAGTTGATAAAAATGGATGTAGAGTGGACAAAATGGATGTAGAGTGGATAAAATGGATGTAGAGTGGATAAAATGGATGTAGAGTGGGTAAAATAGATGTAGAGTGGATAAAATGGATGTAGAGGGGTTAAAATGGATGTAGATTGGACAAAATAGATGTAGAGTGGATAAAATGGATGTAGAGTGGAAATAATGGATGTAGAGAGGATAAAATGGATGTAGAGTGGATAAAATGGATGTAGAGTGGGTAAAATAGATGTAGAGTGGATAAAATGGATGTAGAGTGGTATAAAATGGATGTAGAGTGGATAAAAATGGATGTAGAGTGGACAAAATAGATGTAGAGTGGATAAAATGGATGTAGAGTTGATAAAAATGGATGTAGAGTGGACAAAATAGATGTAGAGTGGATAAAAATGGATGTAGAGTGGTATAAAATGGATGTAGATTGGATAAAATAGATGTAGAGTGGATAAAATGGATGTAGAATTGATAAAAATAGATGTAGAGTGGAAAAAATGGATGTAGAGTGGATAAAATGGATGTAGAGTGGATAAAATGGATGTAGAGTGGGTAAAATAGATGTAGAGTGGATAAAATGGATGTAGAGGGGTTAAAATGGATGTAGATTGGACAAAATAGATGTAGAGTGGATAAAATGGATGTAGAGTTGATAAAAATGGATGTAGAGTGGACAAAATGGATGTAGAGTGGATAAAATGGATGTAGAGTGGGTAAAATAGATGTAGAGTGGATAAAATGGATGTAGAGGGGTTAAAATGGATGTAGATTGGACAAAATAGATGTAGAGTGGATAAAATGGATGTAGAGTGGATAAAAATGGATGTAGAGAGGATAAAACGGATGTAGAGTGGATAAAAAAGGATGTAGAGGGGATAAAATGGATGTAGATTGGATAAAAATGGATGTAGAGTGGATAAAATGGATGTAGAGTGGGTAAAATAGATGTAGAGTGGATAAAATGGATGTAGATTTGATAAAAATAGATGTAGAGTGGACAAAATGGATGTAGAGTGGATAAAATGGATGTAGAGTGGATAAAATGGATGTAGAGTGGGTAAAATAGATGTAGAGTGGATAAAATGGATGTAGAGGGGTTAAAATGGATGTAGATTGGACAAAATAGATGTAGAGTGGATAAAATGGATGTAGAGTTGATAAAAATGGATGTAGAGTGGACAAAATGGATGTAGAGTGGATAAAATGGATGTAGAGTGGGTAAAATAGATGTAGAGTGGATAAAATGGATGTAGAGGGGTTAAAATGGATGTAGATTGGACAAAATAGATGTAGAGTGGATAAAATGGATGTAGAGTGGATAAAAATGGATGTAGAGAGGATAAAACGGATGTAGAGTGGATAAAAAAGGATGTAGAGGGGATAAAATGGATGTAGAGTGGATAAAAATGGATGTAGAGTGGATAAAATGGATGTAGAGTGGGTAAAATAGATGTAGAGTGGATAAAATGGATGTAGAGTTGATACAAATGGATGTAGAGTGGACAAAATGGATGTAGAGTGGATAAAAATGGATGTAGAGAGGATAAAATGGATGTAGAGTGGATAAAAATGGATGTAGAGTGGATATAAATGGATGTAGAGTGGATAAAATGGATGTAGAGTGGATAAAATGGATGTAGAGTGGATAAAGATGGATGTAGAGTGGTATAAAATGGATGTAGAGTGGGTAAAATAGATGTAGAGTGGATAAAATGGATGTAGAGTTGATAAAAATGGATGTAGAGTGGATAAAATGGATGTAGAGTGGATAAAATGGATGTAGAGTGGATAAAATGGATGTAGAGTGGGTAAAATAGATGTAGAGTGGATAAAATGGATGTAGAGGGGTTAAAATGGATGTAGATTGGACAAAATAGATGTAGAGTGGATGAAATGGATGTAGAGTTGATAAAAATGGATGTAGAGTGGATAAAATGAATGTAGAGTAGATAAAATGGATGTAGAGTGGATAAAATGGATGTAGAGTTGATAAAATGGATGTAAAGTGGATAAAATGGATGTAGAGTTAATAAAAATGGATGTAGAGTGGAAATAATGGATGTAGAGAGGATAAAATGGATGTAGAGTGGATAAAATGGATGTAGAGTTGATAAAAATGGATGTAGAGTGGACAAAATGGATGTAGAGTGGATAAAATGGATGTAGAGTGGGTAAAATAGATGTAGAGTGGATAAAATGGATGTAGAGGGGTTAAAATGGATGTAGATTGGACAAAATAGATGTAGAGTGGATAAAATGGATGTAGAGTGGATAAAAATGGATGTAGAGAGGATAAAACGGATGTAGAGTGGATAAAAAAGGATGTAGAGGGGATAAAATGGATGTAGATTGGATAAAAATGGATGTAGAGTGGATAAAATGGATGTAGAGTGGGTAAAATAGATGTAGAGTGGATAAAATGGATGTAGAGTTGATAAAAATGGATGTAGAGTGGACAAAATGGATGTAGAGTGGATAAAAATGGATGTAGAGAGGATAAAATGGATGTAGAGTGGGTAAAATAGATGTAGAGTGGATAAAATGGATGTAGAGGGGTTAAAATGGATGTAGATTGGACAAAATAGATGTAGAGTGGATAAAATGGATGTAGAGTTGATAAAAATGGATGTAGAGTGGACAAAATGGATGTAGAGTGGATAAAATGGATGTAGAGTGGGTAAAATAGATGTAGAGTGGATAAAATGGATGTAGAGGGGTTAAAATGGATGTAGATTGGACAAAATAGATGTAGAGTGGATAAAATGGATGTAGAGTGGATAAAAATGGATGTAGAGTGGACAAAATAGATGTAGAGTGGATAAAATGGATGTAGAGTTGATAAAAATGGATGTAGAGTGGACAAAATAGATGTAGAGTGGATAAAAATGGATGTAGAGTGGTATAAAATGGATGTAGATTGGGTAAAATAGATGTAGAGTGGATAAAATGGATGTAGAATTGATAAAAATAGATGTAGAGTGGACAAAATGGATGTAGAGTGGATAAAATGGATGTAGAGTGGATAAAATGGATGTAGAGTGGGTAAAATAGATGTAGAGTGGATAAAATGGATGTAGAGGGGTTAAAATGGATGTAGATTGGACAAAATAGATGTAGAGTGGATAAAATGGATGTAGAGTTGATAAAAATGGATGTAGAGTGGACAAAATGGATGTAGAGTGGATAAAATGGATGTAGAGTGGGTAAAATAGATGTAGAGTGGATAAAATGGATGTAGAGGGGTTAAAATGGATGTAGATTGGACAAAATAGATGTAGAGTGGATAAAATGGATGTAGAGTGGATAAAAATGGATGTAGAGAGGATAAAACGGATGTAGAGTGGATAAAAAAGGATGTAGAGGGGATAAAATGGATGTAGATTGGATAAAAATGGATGTAGAGTGGATAAAATGGATGTAGAGTGGGTAAAATAGATGTAGAGTGGATAAAATGGATGTAGAATTGATAAAAATAGATGTAGAGTGGACAAAATGGATGTAGAGTGGATAAAATGGATGTAGAGTGGATAAAATGGATGTAGAGTGGGTAAAATAGATGTAGAGTGGATAAAATGGATGTAGAGGGGTTAAAATGGATGTAGATTGGACAAAATAGATGTAGAGTGGATAAAATGGATGTAGAGTTGATAAAAATGGATGTAGAGTGGACAAAATGGATGTAGAGTGGATAAAATGGATGTAGAGTGGGTAAAATAGATGTAGAGTGGATAAAATGGATGTAGAGGGGTTAAAATGGATGTAGATTGGACAAAATAGATGTAGAGTGGATAAAATGGATGTAGAGTGGATAAAAATGGATGTAGAGAGGATAAAACGGATGTAGAGTGGATAAAAAAGGATGTAGAGGGGATAAAATGGATGTAGAGTGGATAAAAATGGATGTAGAGTGGATAAAATGGATGTAGAGTGGGTAAAATAGATGTAGAGTGGATAAAATGGATGTAGAGTTGATACAAATGGATGTAGAGTGGACAAAATGGATGTAGAGTGGATAAAAATGGATGTAGAGAGGATAAAATGGATGTAGAGTGGATAAAAATGGATGTAGAGTGGATATAAATGGATGTAGAGTGGATAAAATGGATGTAGAGTGGATAAAATGGATGTAGAGTGGATAAAGATGGATGTAGAGTGGTATAAAATGGATGTAGAGTGGGTAAAATAGATGTAGAGTGGATAAAATGGATGTAGAGTTGATAAAAATGGATGTAGAGTGGACAAAATGGATGTAGAGTGGATAAAATGGATGTAGAGTGGATAAAATGGATGTAGAGTGGGTAAAATAGATGTAGAGTGGATAAAATGGATGTAGAGGGGTTAAAATGGATGTAGATTGGACAAAATAGATGTAGAGTGGATGAAATGGATGTAGAGTTGATAAAAATGGATGTAGAGTGGATAAAATGAATGTAGAGTAGATAAAATGGATGTAGAGTGGATAAAATGGATGTAGAGTTGATAAAATGGATGTAAAGTGGATAAAATGGATGTAGAGTTAATAAAAATGGATGTAGAGTGGAAATAATGGATGTAGAGAGGATAAAATGGATGTAGAGTGGATAAAATGGATGTAGAGTGGATAAAATGGATGTAGAGTGGATAAAAATGGATGTAGAGTGGGTAAAATAGATGTAGAGTGGATAAAATGGATGTAGAGTTGATAAAAATGGATGTAGAGTGGACAAAATGGATGTAGAGCGGATAAAATGGATGTAGAGTGGGTAAAATAGATGTAGAGTGGATAAAATGGATGTAGAGGGGTTAAAATGGATGTAGATTGGACAAAATAGATGTAGAGTGGATGAAATGGATGTAGAGTTGATAAAAATGGATGTAGAGTGGATAAAATGAATGTAGAGTAGATAAAATGGATGTAGAGTGGATAAAATGGATGTAGAGTTGATAAAATGGATGTAAAGTGGATAAAATGGATGTAGAGTTAATAAAAATGGATGTAGAGTGGAAATAATGGATGTAGAGAGGATAAAATGGATGTAGAGTGGATAAAATGGATGTAGAGTGGATAAAAATGGATGTAGAGTGGACAAAATGGATGTAGAGTGGATAAAATGGATGTAGAGTGGGTAAAATAGATGTAGAGTGGATAAAATGGATGTAGAGGGGTTAAAATGGATGTAGATTGGACAAAATAGATGTAGAGTGGATGAAATGGATGTAGAGTTGATAAAAATGGATGTAGAGTGGATAAAATGAATGTAGAGTAGATAAAATGGATGTAGAGTGGATAAAATGGATGTAGAGTTGATAAAATGGATGTAAAGTGGATAAAATGGATGTAGAGTTAATAAAAATGGATGTAGAGTGGAAATAATGGATGTAGAGAGGATAAAATGGATGTAGAGTGGATAAAATGGATGTAGAGTGGATAAAATGGATGTAGAGTGGATAAAAATGGATGTAGAGTGGGTAAAATAGATGTAGAGTGGATAAAATGGATGTAGAGTTGATAAAAATGGATGTAGAGTGGACAAAATGGATGTAGAGCGGATAAAATGGATGTAGAGTGGATAAAATGGATGTAGAGTGGATAAAATTGATGTAGAGTGGATAAAATTGATGTAGAGTGGATAAAATGGATGTAGAGTGGATAAAATGGATGTAGAGTGGATAAAATGTATGTAGAGTTCATAAAAATGGATGTAGAGAGGATAAAACGGATGTAGAGTGGATAAAAAAGGATGTAGAGGGGATAAAATGGATGTAGATTGGATAAAAATGGATGTAGAGTGGATAAAATGGATGTAGAGTGGGTAAAATAGATGTAGAGTGGATAAAATGGATGTAGAATTGATAAAAATGGATGTAGAGTGGACAAAATAGATGTAGAGTGGATAAAAATGGATGTAGAGTGGTATAAAATGGATGTAGAGTGGGTAAAATAGATGTAGAGTGGATAAAATGGATGTAGAGTTGATAAAAATGGATGTAGAGTGGATAAAATGGATGTAGAGTGGACAAAATGGATGTATAGTGGATAAAATGGATGTAGAGTGGATAAAATGGATGTAGAGTGGGTAAAATAGATGTAGAGTGGATAAAATGGATGTAGAGTGGTATAAAATGGATGTAGAGTGGATAAAAATGGATGTAGAGTGGACAAAATAGATGTAGAGTGGATAAAATGGATGTAGAGTTGATAAAAATGGATGTAGAGTGGACAAAATAGATGTAGAGTGGATAAAAATGGATGTAGAGTGGTATAAAATGGATGTAGAGTGGGTAAAATAGATGTAGAGTGGATAAAATGGATGTAGAGTTGATAAAAATGGATGTAGAGTGGACAAAATGGATGTAGAGTGGATAAAATGGATGTAGAGTGGATAAAATGGATGTAGAGTGGGTAAAATAGATGTAGAGTGGATAAAATGGATGTAGAGGGGTTAAAATGGATGTAGATTGGACAAAATAGATGTAGAGTGGATAAAATGGATGTAGAGTGGATAAAAATGGATTTAGAGTGGATAAAATGGATGTAGTGGATAAAATGGATGTAGAGTTGATAAAAATGGATGTAGAGAGGACAAAATGGATGTAGAGTGGATAAAATGGATGTAGAGTGGATAAAATGGATGTAGAGTGGATAATAATGGATGTAGAGTGGTATAAAATGGATGTAGAGTGGGTAAAATAGATGTAGAGTGGATAAAATGGATGTAGAGTTGATAAAAATGGATGTAGAGTGGACAAAATGGATGTAGAGTGGATAAAATGGATGTAGAGTGGATAAAATGGATGTAGAGTGGGTAAAATAGATGTAGAGTGGATAAAATGGATGTAGAGGGGTTAAAATGGATGTAGATTGGACAAAATAGATGTAGAGTGGATAAAATGGATGTAGAGTGGAAATAATGGATGTAGAGAGGATAAAATGGATGTAGAGTGGATAAAATGGATGTAGAGTGGGTAAAATAGATGTAGAGTGGATAAAATGGATGTAGAGTGGTATAAAATGGATGTAGAGTGGATAAAAATGGATGTAGAGTGGACAAAATAGATGTAGAGTGGATAAAATGGATGTAGAGTTGATAAAAATGGATGTAGAGTGGACAAAATAGATGTAGAGTGGATAAAAATGGATGTAGAGTGGTATAAAATGGATGTAGATTGGGTAAAATAGATGTAGAGTGGATAAAATGGATGTAGAATTGATAAAAATAGATGTAGAGTGGACAAAATGGATGTAGAGTGGATAAAATGGATGTAGAGTGGATAAAATGGATGTAGAGTGGGTAAAATAGATGTAGAGTGGATAAAATGGATGTAGAGGGGTTAAAATGGATGTAGATTGGACAAAATAGATGTAGAGTGGATAAAATGGATGTAGAGTTGATAAAAATGGATGTAGAGTGGACAAAATGGATGTAGAGTGGATAAAATGGATGTAGAGTGGGTAAAATAGATGTAGAGTGGATAAAATGGATGTAGAGGGGTTAAAATGGATGTAGATTGGACAAAATAGATGTAGAGTGGATAAAATGGATGTAGAGTGGATAAAAATGGATGTAGAGAGGATAAAACGGATGTAGAGTGGATAAAAAAGGATGTAGAGGGGATAAAATGGATGTAGATTGGATAAAAATGGATGTAGAGTGGATAAAATGGATGTAGAGTGGGTAAAATAGATGTAGAGTGGATAAAATGGATGTAGAATTGATAAAAATAGATGTAGAGTGGACAAAATGGATGTAGAGTGGATAAAATGGATGTAGAGTGGATAAAATGGATGTAGAGTGGGTAAAATAGATGTAGAGTGGATAAAATGGATGTAGAGGGGTTAAAATGGATGTAGATTGGACAAAATAGATGTAGAGTGGATAAAATGGATGTAGAGTTGATAAAAATGGATGTAGAGTGGACAAAATGGATGTAGAGTGGATAAAATGGATGTAGAGTGGGTAAAATAGATGTAGAGTGGATAAAATGGATGTAGAGGGGTTAAAATGGATGTAGATTGGACAAAATAGATGTAGAGTGGATAAAATGGATGTAGAGTGGATAAAAATGGATGTAGAGAGGATAAAACGGATGTAGAGTGGATAAAAAAGGATGTAGAGGGGATAAAATGGATGTAGAGTGGATAAAAATGGATGTAGAGTGGATAAAATGGATGTAGAGTGGGTAAAATAGATGTAGAGTGGATAAAATGGATGTAGAGTTGATACAAATGGATGTAGAGTGGACAAAATGGATGTAGAGTGGATAAAAATGGATGTAGAGAGGATAAAATGGATGTAGAGTGGATAAAAATGGATGTAGAGTGGATATAAATGGATGTAGAGTGGATAAAATGGATGTAGAGTGGATAAAATGGATGTAGAGTGGATAAAAATGGATGTAGAGTGGTATAAAATGGATGTAGAGTGGGTAAAATAGATGTAGAGTGGATAAAATGGATGTAGAGTTGATAAAAATGGATGTAGAGTGGACAAAATGGATGTAGAGTGGATAAAATGGATGTAGAGTGGATAAAATGGATGTAGAGTGGGTAAAATAGATGTAGAGTGGATAAAATGGATGTAGAGGGGTTAAAATGGATGTAGATTGGACAAAATAGATGTAGAGTGGATGAAATGGATGTAGAGTTGATAAAAATGGATGTAGAGTGGATAAAATGAATGTAGAGTAGATAAAATGGATGTAGAGTGGATAAAATGGATGTAGAGTTGATAAAATGGATGTAAAGTGGATAAAATGGATGTAGAGTTAATAAAAATGGATGTAGAGTGGAAATAATGGATGTAGAGAGGATAAAATGGATGTAGAGTGGATAAAATGGATGTAGAGTTGATAAAAATGGATGTAGAGTGGACAAAATGGATGTAGAGTGGATAAAATGGATGTAGAGTGGGTAAAATAGATGTAGAGTGGATAAAATGGATGTAGAGGGGTTAAAATGGATGTAGATTGGACAAAATAGATGTAGAGTGGATAAAATGGATGTAGAGTGGATAAAAATGGATGTAGAGAGGATAAAACGGATGTAGAGTGGATAAAAAAGGATGTAGAGGGGATAAAATGGATGTAGATTGGATAAAAATGGATGTAGAGTGGATAAAATGGATGTAGAGTGGGTAAAATAGATGTAGAGTGGATAAAATGGATGTAGAGTTGATACAAATGGATGTAGAGTGGACAAAATGGATGTAGAGTGGATAAAAATGGATGTAGAGAGGATAAAATGGATGTAGAGTGGGTAAAATAGATGTAGAGTGGATAAAATGGATGTAGAGGGGTTAAAATGGATGTAGATTGGACAAAATAGATGTAGAGTGGATAAAATGGATGTAGAGTTGATAAAAATGGATGTAGAGTGGACAAAATGGATGTAGAGTGGATAAAATGGATGTAGAGTGGGTAAAATAGATGTAGAGTGGATAAAATGGATGTAGAGGGGTTAAAATGGATGTAGATTGGACAAAATAGATGTAGAGTGGATAAAATGGATGTAGAGTGGATAAAAATGGATGTAGAGTGGACAAAATAGATGTAGAGTGGATAAAATGGATGTAGAGTTGATAAAAATGGATGTAGAGTGGACAAAATAGATGTAGAGTGGATAAAAATGGATGTAGAGTGGTATAAAATGGATGTAGATTGGGTAAAATAGATGTAGAGTGGATAAAATGGATGTAGAGTTGATAAAAATAGATGTAGAGTGGACAAAATGGATGTAGAGTGGATAAAATGGATGTAGAGTGGATAAAATGGATGTAGAGTGGGTAAAATAGATGTAGAGTGGATAAAATGGATGTAGAGGGGTTAAAATGGATGTAGATTGGACAAAATAGATGTAGAGTGGATAAAATGGATGTAGAGTTGATAAAAATGGATGTAGAGTGGACAAAATGGATGTAGAGTGGATAAAATGGATGTAGAGTGGGTAAAATAGATGTAGAGTGGATAAAATGGATGTAGAGGGGTTAAAATGGATGTAGATTGGACAAAATAGATGTAGAGTGGATAAAATGGATGTAGAGTGGATAAAAATGGATGTAGAGAGGATAAAACGGATGTAGAGTGGATAAAAAAGGATGTAGAGGGGATAAAATGGATGTAGATTGGATAAAAATGGATGTAGAGTGGATAAAATGGATGTAGAGTGGGTAAAATAGATGTAGAGTGGATAAAATGGATGTAGAATTGATAAAAATAGATGTAGAGTGGACAAAATGGATGTAGAGTGGATAAAATGGATGTAGAGTGGATAAAATGGATGTAGAGTGGGTAAAATAGATGTAGAGTGGATAAAATGGATGTAGAGGGGTTAAAATGGATGTAGATTGGACAAAATAGATGTAGAGTGGATAAAATGGATGTAGAGTTGATAAAAATGGATGTAGAGTGGACAAAATGGATGTAGAGTGGATAAAATGGATGTAGAGTGGGTAAAATAGATGTAGAGTGGATAAAATGGATGTAGAGGGGTTAAAATGGATGTAGATTGGACAAAATAGATGTAGAGTGGATAAAATGGATGTAGAGTGGATAAAAATGGATGTAGAGAGGATAAAACGGATGTAGAGTGGATAAAAAAGGATGTAGAGGGGATAAAATGGATGTAGAGTGGATAAAAATGGATGTAGAGTGGATAAAATGGATGTAGAGTGGGTAAAATAGATGTAGAGTGGATAAAATGGATGTAGAGTTGATACAAATGGATGTAGAGTGGACAAAATGGATGTAGAGTGGATAAAAATGGATGTAGAGAGGATAAAATGGATGTAGAGTGGATAAAAATGGATGTAGAGTGGATATAAATGGATGTAGAGTGGATAAAATGGATGTAGAGTGGATAAAATGGATGTAGAGTGGATAAAGATGGATGTAGAGTGGTATAAAATGGATGTAGAGTGGGTAAAATAGATGTAGAGTGGATAAAATGGATGTAGAGTTGATAAAAATGGATGTAGAGTGGACAAAATGGATGTAGAGTGGATAAAATGGATGTAGAGTGGATAAAATGGATGTAGAGTGGGTAAAATAGATGTAGAGTGGATAAAATGGATGTAGAGGGGTTAAAATGGATGTAGATTGGACAAAATAGATGTAGAGTGGATGAAATGGATGTAGAGTTGATAAAAATGGATGTAGAGTGGATAAAATGAATGTAGAGTAGATAAAATGGATGTAGAGTGGATAAAATGGATGTAGAGTTGATAAAATGGATGTAAAGTGGATAAAATGGATGTAGAGTTAATAAAAATGGATGTAGAGTGGAAATAATGGATGTAGAGAGGATAAAATGGATGTAGAGTGGATAAAATGGATGTAGAGTGGATAAAATGGATGTAGAGTGGATAAAAATGGATGTAGAGTGGGTAAAATAGATGTAGAGTGGATAAAATGGATGTAGAGTTGATAAAAATGGATGTAGAGTGGACAAAATGGATGTAGAGCGGATAAAATGGATGTAGAGTGGATAAAATGGATGTAGAGTGGATAAAATTGATGTAGAGTGGATAAAATTGATGTAGAGTGGATAAAATGGATGTAGAGTGGATAAAATGGATGTAGAGTGGATAAAATGTATGTAGAGTTCATAAAAATGGATGTAGAGTGGATAAAATTGATGTAGAGCGGATAAAATGGATGTAGAGTGGATAAAATGGATGTAGAGTGGATAAAACGGATGTAGAGTGGATAAAAAAGGATGTAGAGTGGATAAAATGGATGTAGAGGGGTTAAAATGGATGTAGATTGGACAAAATAGATGTAGAGTGGATAAAATGGATGTAGAGTGGATAAAAATGGATGTAGAGAGGATAAAACGGATGTAGAGTGGATAAAAAAGGATGTAGAGGGGATAAAATGGATGTAGATTGGATAAAAATGGATGTAGAGTGGATAAAATGGATGTAGAGTGGGTAAAATAGATGTAGAGTGGATAAAATGGATGTAGAATTGATAAAAATAGATGTAGAGTGGACAAAATGGATGTAGAGTGGATAAAATGGATGTAGAGTGGATAAAATGGATGTAGAGTGGGTAAAATAGATGTAGAGTGGATAAAATGGATGTAGAGGGGTTAAAATGGATGTAGATTGGACAAAATAGATGTAGAGTGGATAAAATGGATGTAGAGTTGATAAAAATGGATGTAGAGTGGACAAAATGGATGTAGAGTGGATAAAATGGATGTAGAGTGGGTAAAATAGATGTAGAGTGGATAAAATGGATGTAGAGGGGTTAAAATGGATGTAGATTGGACAAAATAGATGTAGAGTGGATAAAATGGATGTAGAGTGGATAAAAATGGATGTAGAGAGGATAAAACGGATGTAGAGTGGATAAAAAAGGATGTAGAGGGGATAAAATGGATGTAGAGTGGATAAAAATGGATGTAGAGTGGATAAAATGGATGTAGAGTGGGTAAAATAGATGTAGAGTGGATAAAATGGATGTAGAGTTGATACAAATGGATGTAGAGTGGACAAAATGGATGTAGAGTGGATAAAAATGGATGTAGAGAGGATAAAATGGATGTAGAGTGGATAAAAATGGATGTAGAGTGGATATAAATGGATGTAGAGTGGATAAAATGGATGTAGAGTGGATAAAATGGATGTAGAGTGGATAAAGATGGATGTAGAGTGGTATAAAATGGATGTAGAGTGGGTAAAATAGATGTAGAGTGGATAAAATGGATGTAGAGTTGATAAAAATGGATGTAGAGTGGACAAAATGGATGTAGAGTGGATAAAATGGATGTAGAGTGGATAAAATGGATGTAGAGTGGGTAAAATAGATGTAGAGTGGATAAAATGGATGTAGAGGGGTTAAAATGGATGTAGATTGGACAAAATAGATGTAGAGTGGATGAAATGGATGTAGAGTTGATAAAAATGGATGTAGAGTGGATAAAATGAATGTAGAGTAGATAAAATGGATGTAGAGTGGATAAAATGGATGTAGAGTTGATAAAATGGATGTAAAGTGGATAAAATGGATGTAGAGTTAATAAAAATGGATGTAGAGTGGAAATAATGGATGTAGAGAGGATAAAATGGATGTAGAGTGGATAAAATGGATGTAGAGTTGATAAAAATGGATGTAGAGTGGACAAAATGGATGTAGAGTGGATAAAATGGATGTAGAGTGGGTAAAATAGATGTAGAGTGGATAAAATGGATGTAGAGGGGTTAAAATGGATGTAGATTGGACAAAATAGATGTAGAGTGGATAAAATGGATGTAGAGTGGATAAAAATGGATGTAGAGAGGATAAAACGGATGTAGAGTGGATAAAAAAGGATGTAGAGGGGATAAAATGGATGTAGATTGGATAAAAATGGATGTAGAGTGGATAAAATGGATGTAGAGTGGGTAAAATAGATGTAGAGTGGATAAAATGGATGTAGAATTGATAAAAATAGATGTAGAGTGGACAAAATGGATGTAGAGTGGATAAAATGGATGTAGAGTGGATAAAATGGATGTAGAGTGGGTAAAATAGATGTAGAGTGGATAAAATGGATGTAGAGGGGTTAAAATGGATGTAGATTGGACAAAATAGATGTAGAGTGGATAAAATGGATGTAGAGTTGATAAAAATGGATGTAGAGTGGACAAAATGGATGTAGAGTGGATAAAATGGATGTAGAGTGGGTAAAATAGATGTAGAGTGGATAAAATGGATGTAGAGGGGTTAAAATGGATGTAGATTGGACAAAATAGATGTAGAGTGGATAAAATGGATGTAGAGTGGATAAAAATGGATGTAGAGAGGATAAAACGGATGTAGAGTGGATAAAAAAGGATGTAGAGTGGATAAAATGGATGTAGAGTGGGTAAAATAGATGTAGAGTGGATAAAATGGATGTAGAGTTGATACAAATGGATGTAGAGTGGACAAAATGGATGTAGAGTGGATAAAAATGGATGTAGAGAGGATAAAATGGATGTAGAGTGGATAAAAATGGATGTAGAGTGGATATAAATGGATGTAGAGTGGATAAAATGGATGTAGAGTGGATAAAATGGATGTAGAGTGGATAAAGATGGATGTAGAGTGGTATAAAATGGATGTAGAGTGGGTAAAATAGATGTAGAGTGGATAAAATGGATGTAGAGTTGATAAAAATGGATGTAGAGTGGACAAAATGGATGTAGAGTGGATAAAATGGATGTAGAGTGGATAAAATGGATGTAGAGTGGGTAAAATAGATGTAGAGTGGATAAAATGGATGTAGAGTGGATAAAATGGATGTAGAGTTGATAAAATGGATGTAAAGTGGATAAAATGGATGTAGAGTTAATAAAAATGGATGTAGAGTGGAAATAATGGATGTAGAGAGGATAAAATGGATGTAGAGTGGATAAAATGGATGTAGAGTGGATAAAAAAGGATGTAGAGGGGATAAAATGGATGTAGAGTGGATAAAATTGATGTAGAGTGGATAAAATGGATGTAGAGTGGATAAAAATGGATGTAGAGTGGGTAAAATAGATGTAGAGTGGATAAAATGGATGTAGAGTTGATAAAAATGGATGTAGAGTGGACAAAATGGATGTAGAGCGGATAAAATGGATGTAGAGTGGATAAAATGGATGTAGAGTGGATAAAATTGATGTAGAGTGGATAAAATTGATGTAGAGTGGATAAAATGGATGTAGAGTGGATAAAATGGATGTAGAGTGGATAAAATGTATGTAGAGTTCATAAAAATGGATGTAGAGTGGATAAAATGGATGTAGAGTGGATAAAACGGATGTAGAGTGGATAAAAAAGGATGTAGAGGGGATAAAATGGATGTAGAGTGGATAAAATTGATGTAGAGTGGATAAAATGGATGTAGAGTGGATAAAATGGATGTAGAGTGGATGAAATGGATGTAGAGTTGATAAAAATGGATGTAGAGTGGATAAAAATGGATGTAGAGTGGATAAAATGGATGTAGAGCGGATAAAATGGATGTAGAGTGGATAAAATGGATGTAGAGTGGATAAAATTGATGTAGAGTGGATAAAATTGATGTAGAGGGGATAAAATGGATGTAGAGTGGATAAAAATGGATGTAGAGTGGATAAAATGAATGTAGAGTAGATAAAATGGATGTAGAGTGGATAAAATGGATGTAGAGTTGATAAAATGGATGTAAAGTGGATAAAATGGATGTAGAGTTAATAAAAATGGATGTAGAGTGGAAATAATGGATGTAGAGAGGATAAAATGGATGTAGAGTAGATAAAATGGATGTAGAGTGGATAAAAATGGATGTAGAGTATATAAAATGGATGTAGAGTATATAAAATGGATGTAGAGTGGATAAAAATGGATGTAGAGTGGTATAAAATGGATGTAGAGTGGATAAAAATGGATGTAGAGTGGATAAAAATGGATGTAGAGTGGGTAAAATAGATGTAGAGTGGATAAAAATGGATGTAGAGTGGTATAAAATGGATGTAGAGTGGATAAAAATGGATGTAGAGTGGATAAAAATGGATGTAGAGTGGGTAAAATAGATGTAGAGTGGATAAAATGGATGTAGAGTTGATAAAAATGGATGTAGAGTGGACAAGATGGATGTAGAGTGGATAAAAATGGATGTAGAGAGGATAAAATTGATGTAGAGCGGATAAAATGGATGTAGAGTGGATAAAAATAGATGTAGAGTGGATAAAATGGATGTGGAGTGGATAAAACGGATGTAGAGTGGATAAAAAAGGATGTAGAGGGGATAAAATGGATGTAGAGTGGATAAAATTGATGTAGAGCGGATAAAATGGATGTAGAGTGGATAACATGGATGTGGAGTGGATAACAATGGATGTAGAGTGGATAAAATGGATGTAGAGTTTATAAAAATGGATGTAGAGTGGACAAAATAGATGTAGAGTGGATAAAAATGGATGTAGAGTGGTATAAAATGGATGTAGAGTGGATAAAAATGGATGTAGAGTGGATAAAAATGGATGTAGAGAGGATAAAATGGATGTAGAGTGGATAAAAATGGATGTAGAGGGGATAAAATGGATGTAGAGTGGATAAAATTGATGTAGAGTGGATAAAATTGATGTAGAGTGGATAAAATGAATGTAGAGTAGATAAAATGGATGTAGAGTGGATAAAATGGATGTAGAGTTGATAAAATGGATGTAGAGTGGACAAAATAGATGTAGAGTGGATAAAATGGATGTAGAGTTGATAAAAATGGATGTAGAGTGGACAAAATAGATGTAGAGTGGATAAAAATGGATGTAGAGTGGTATAAAATGGATGTAGAGTGGATAAAAATGGATGTAGAGTGGATAAAAATGGATGTAGAGAGGATAAAATGGATGTAGAGTGGATAAAAATGGATGTAGAGTGGATAAAATGGATGTAGAGTGGATAAAATGGATGTAGAGTGGATGAAATGGATGTAGAGTTGATAAAAATGGATAAAGAGTGGATAAAATGAATGTAGAGTAGATAAAATGGATGTAGAGTGGATAAAATGGATGTAGAGTTGATAAAATGGATGTAAAGTGGATAAAATGGATGTAGAGTTAATAAAAATGGATGTAGAGTGGAAATAATGGATGTAGAGAGGATAAAATGGATGTAGAGTGGATAAAATGGATGTAGAGTGGATAAAATGGATGTAGAGTGGATAAAATGGATGCAGAGTGGGTAAAATAGATGTAGAGTGGATAAAATGGATGTAGAGTGGTATAAAATGGATGTAGAGTGGATAAAAATGGATGTAGAGTGGATAAAATGGATGTAGAGTGGTATAAAATGGATGTAGAGTGGATAAAAATGGATGTAGAGTGGACAAAATAGATGTAGAGTGGATAAAATGGATGTAGAGTTGATAAAAATGGATGTAGAGTGGACAAAATAGATGTAGAGTGGATAAAAATGGATGTAGAGTGGTATAAAATGGATGTAGAGTGGGTAAAATAGATGTAGAGTGGATAAAATGGATGTAGAGTTGATAAAAATGGATGTAGAGTGGATAAAATGGATGTAGAGTGGACAAAATGGATGTATAGTGGATAAAATGGATGTAGAGTGGATAAAATGGATGTAGAGTGGGTAAAATAGATGTAGAGTGGATAAAATGGATGTAGAGTGGTATAAAATGGATGTAGAGTGGATAAAAATGGATGTAGAGTGGACAAAATAGATGTAGAGTGGATAAAATGGATGTAGAGTTGATAAAAATGGATGTAGAGTGGACAAAATAGATGTAGAGTGGATAAAAATGGATGTAGAGTGGTATAAAATGGATGTAGAGTGGGTAAAATAGATGTAGAGTGGATAAAATGGATGTAGAGTTGATAAAAATGGATGTAGAGTGGACAAAATGGATGTAGAGTGGATAAAATGGATGTAGAGTGGATAAAATGGATGTAGAGTGGGTAAAATAGATGTAGAGTGGATAAAATGGATGTAGAGGGGTTAAAATGGATGTAGATTGGACAAAATAGATGTAGAGTGGATAAAATGGATGTAGAGTGGATAAAAATGGATGTAGAGTGGATAAAATGGATGTAGAGTGGATAATAATGGATGTAGAGTGGTATAAAATGGATGTAGAGTGGGTAAAATAGATGTAGAGTGGATAAAATGGATGTAGAGTTGATAAAAATGGATGTAGAGTGGACAAAATGGATGTAGAGTGGATAAAATGGATGTAGAGTGGATAAAATGGATGTAGAGTGGGTAAAATAGATGTAGAGTGGATAAAATGGATGTAGAGGGGTTAAAATGGATGTAGATTGGACAAAATAGATGTAGAGTGGATAAAATGGATGTAGAGTGGAAATAATGGATGTAGAGAGGATAAAATGGATGTAGAGTGGATAAAATGGATGTAGAGTGGGTAAAATAGATGTAGAGTGGATAAAATGGATGTAGAGTGGTATAAAATGGATGTAGAGTGGATAAAAATGGATGTAGAGTGGACAAAATAGATGTAGAGTGGATAAAATAGATGTAGAGTTGATAAAAATGGATGTAGAGTGGACAAAATAGATGTAGAGTGGATAAAAATGGATGTAGAGTGGTATAAAATGGATGTAGAGTGGGTAAAATAGATGTAGAGTGGATAAAATGGATGTAGAATTGATAAAAATAGATGTAGAGTGGACAAAATGGATGTAGAGTGGATAAAATGGATGTAGAGTGGATAAAATGGATGTAGAGTGGGTAAAATAGATGTAGAGTGGATAAAATGGATGTAGAGGGGTTAAAATGGATGTAGATTGGACAAAATAGATGTAGAGTGGATAAAATGGATGTAGAGTGGATAAAAATGGATGTAGAGAGGATAAAACGGATGTAGAGTGGATAAAAAAGGATGTAGAGGGGATAAAATGGATGTAGAGTGGATAAAATGGATGTAGAGTGGGTAAAATAGATGTAGAGTGGATAAAATGGATGTAGAATTGATAAAAATAAATGTAGAGTGGACAAAATGGATGTAGAGTGGATAAAATGGATGTAGAGTGGATAAAATGGATGTAGAGTGGGTAAAATAGATGTAGAGTGGATAAAATGGATGTAGAGGGGTTAAAATGGATGTAGATTGGACAAAATAGATGTAGAGTGGATAAAATGGATGTAGAGTTGATAAAAATGGATGTAGAGTGGACAAAATGGATGTAGAGTGGATAAAATGGATGTAGAGTGGGTAAAATAGATGTAGAGTGGATAAAATGGATGTAGAGGGGTTAAAATGGATGTAGATTGGACAAAATAGATGTAGAGTGGATAAAATGGATGTAGAGTGGATAAAAATGGATGTAGAGAGGATAAAACGGATGTAGAGTGGATAAAAAAGGATGTAGAGGGGATAAAATGGATGTAGAGTGGATAAAAATGGATGTAGAGTGGATAAAATGGATGTAGAGTGGGTAAAATAGATGTAGAGTGGATAAAATGGATGTAGAGTTGATACAAATGGATGTAGAGTGGACAAAATGGATGTAGAGTGGATAAAAATGGATGTAGAGAGGATAAAATGGATGTAGAGTGGATAAAAATGGATGTAGAGTGGATAAAATGGATGTAGAGTGGATAAAATGGATGTAGAGTGGTATAAAATGGATGTAGAGTGGATAAAAATGGATGTAGAGTGGACAAAATAGATGTAGAGTGGATAAAATGGATTTAGAGTGGTATAAAATGGATGTAGAGTGGGTAAAATAGATGTAGAGTGGATAAAATGGATGTAGAGTTGATAAAAATGGATGTAGAGTGGACAAAATGGATGTAGAGTGGATAAAATGGATGTAGAGTGGATAAAATGGATGTAGAGTGGGTAAAATAGATGTAGAGTGGATAAAATGGATGTAGATTGGTTAAAATGGATGTAGATTGGACAAAATAGATGTAGAGTGGATAAAATGGATGTAGAGTGGATAAAAATGGATGTAGAGTGGATAAAATGGATGTAGTGGATAAAATGGATGTAGAGTTGATAAAAATGGATGTAGAGAGGACAAAATGGATGTAGAGTGGATAAAATGGATGTAGAGTGGATAAAATGGATGTAGAGTGGATAATAATGGATGTAGAGTGGTATAAAATGGATGTAGAGTGGGTAAAATAGATGTAGAGTGGATAAAATGGATGTAGAGTTGATAAAAATGGATGTAGAGTGGACAAAATGGATGTAGAGTGGATAAAATGGATGTAGAGTGGATAAAATGGATGTAGAGTGGGTAAAATAGATGTAGAGTGGATAAAATGGATGTAGAGGGGTTAAAATGGATGTAGATTGGACAAAATAGATGTAGAGTGGATAAAATGGATGTAGAGTAGAAATAATGGATGTAGAGAGGATAAAATGGATGTAGAGTGGATAAAATGGATGTAGAGTGGGTAAAATAGATGTAGAGTGGATAAAATGGATGTAGAGTGGTATAAAATGGATGTAGAGTGGATAAAAATGGATGTAGAGTGGACAAAATAGATGTAGAGTGGATAAAATGGATGTAGAGTTGATAAAAATGGATGTAGAGTGGACAAAATAGATGTAGAGTGGATAAAAATGGATGTAGAGTGGTATAAAATGGATGTAGAGTGGGTAAAATAGATGTAGAGTGGATAAAATGGATGTAGAATTGATAAAAATAGATGTAGAGTGGACAAAATGGATGTAGAGTGGATAAAATGGATGTAGAGTGGATAAAATGGATGTAGAGTGGGTAAAATGGATGTAGAGTGGATAAAATGGATGTAGAGGGGTTAAAATGGATGTAGATTGGACAAAATAGATGTAGAGTGGATAAAATGGATGTAGAGTTGATAAAAATGGATGTAGAGTGGACAAAATGGATGTAGAGTGGATAAAATGGATGTAGAGTGGGTAAAATAGATGTAGAGTGGATAAAATGTATGTAGAGGGGTTAAAATGGATGTAGATTGGACAAAATAGATGTAGAGTGGATAAAATGGATGTAGAGTGGATAAAAATGGATGTAGAGAGGATAAAACGGATGTAGAGTGGATAAAAAAGGATGTAGAGGGGATAAAATGGATGTAGATTGGATAAAAATGGATGTAGAGTGGATAAAATGGATGTAGAGTGGGTAAAATAGATGTAGAGTGGATAAAATGGATGTAGAATTGATAAAAATAGATGTAGAGTGGACAAAATGGATGTAGAGTGGATAAAATGGATGTAGAGTGGATAAAATGGATGTAGAGTGGGTAAAATAGATGTAGAGTGGATAAAATGGATGTAGAGGGGTTAAAATGGATGTAGATTGGACAAAATAGATGTAGAGTGGATAAAATGGATGTAGAGTTGATAAAAATGGATGTAGAGTGGACAAAATGGATGTAGAGTGGATAAAATGGATGTAGAGTGGATAAAATAGATGTAGAGTGGATAAAATGGATGTAGAGGGGTTAAAATGGATGTAGATTGGACAAAATAGATGTAGAGTGGATAAAATGGATGTAGAGTGGATAAAAATGGATGTAGAGAGGATAAAACGGATGTAGAGTGGATAAAAAAGGATGTAGAGGGGATAAAATGGATGTAGAGTGGATAAAAATGGATGTAGAGTGGATAAAATGGATGTAGAGTGGGTAAAATAGATGTAGAGTGGATAAAATGGATGTAGAGTTGATACAAATGGATGTAGAGTGGACAAAATGGATGTAGAGTGGATAAAAATGGATGTAGAGAGGATAAAACGGATGTAGAGTGGATAAAAATGGATGTAGAGTGGATAAAAATGGATGTAGAGTGGATAAAATGGATGTAGAGTGGATAAAATGGATGTAGAGTGGATAAAGATGGATGTAGAGTGGTATAAAATGGATGTAGAGTGGGTAAAATAGATGTAGAGTGGATAAAATGGATGTAGATTTGATAAAAATGGATGTAGAGTGGACAAAATGGATGTAGAGTGGATAAAATGGATGTAGAGTGGATAAAATGGATGTAGAGTGGGTAAAATAGATGTAGAGTGGATAAAATGGATGTAGAGGGGTTAAAATGGATGTAGATTGGACAAAATAGATGTAGAGTGGATGAAATGGATGTAGAGTTGATAAAAATGGATGTAGAGTGGATAAAATGAATGTAGAGTAGATAAAATGGATGTAGAGTGGATAAAATGGATGTAGAGTTGATAAAATGGATGTAAAGTGGATAAAATGGATGTAGAGTTAATAAAAATGGATGTAGAGTGGAAATAATGGATGTAGAGAGGATAAAATGGATGTAGAGTGGATAAAATGGATGTAGAGTTGATAAAAATGGATGTAGAGTGGACAAAATGGATGTAGAGTGGATAAAATGGATGTAGAGTGGGTAAAATAGATGTAGAGTGGATAAAATGGATGTAGAGGGGTTAAAATGGATGTAGATTGGACAAAATAGATGTAGAGTGGATAAAATGGATGTAGAGTGGATAAAAATGGATGTAGAGAGGATAAAACGGATGTAGAGTGGGTAAAATAGATGTAGAGTGGATAAAATGGATGTAGAGGGGTTAAAATGGATGTAGATTGGACAAAATAGATGTAGAGTGGATAAAATGGATGTAGAGTGGAAATAATGGATGTAGAGAGGATAAAATGGATGTAGAGTGGATAAAATGGATGTAGAGTGGGTAAAATAGATGTAGAGTGGATAAAATGGATGTAGAGTGGTATAAAATAGATGTAGAGTGGATAAAAATGGATGTAGAGTGGACAAAATAGATGTAGAGTGGATAAAATGGATGTAGAGTTGATAAAAATGGATGTAGAGTGGACAAAATAGATGTAGAGTGGATAAAAATGGATGTAGAGTGGTATAAAATGGATGTAGAGTGGGTAAAATAGATGTAGAGTGGATAAAATGGATGTAGAATTGATAAAAATAGATGTAGAGTGGACAAAATGGATGTAGAGTGGATAAAATGGATGTAGAGTGGATAAAATGGATGTAGAGTGGGTAAAATAGATGTAGAGTGGATAAAATGGATGTAGAGGGGTTAAAATGGATGTAGATTGGACAAAATAGATGTAGAGTGGATAAAATGGATGTAGAGTTGATAAAAATGGATGTAGAGTGGACAAAATGGATGTAGAGTGGATAAAATGGATGTAGAGTGGGTAAAATAGATGTAGAGTGGATAAAATGGATGTAGAGGGGTTAAAATGGATGTAGATTGGACAAAATAGGTGTAGAGTGGATAAAATGGATGTAGAGTGGATAAAAATGGATGTAGAGAGGATAAAACGGATGTAGAGTGGATAAAAAAGGATGTAGAGGGGATAAAATGGATGTAGAGTGGATAAAAATGGATGTAGAGTGGATAAAATGGATGTAGAGTGGGTAAAATAGATGTAGAGTGGATAAAATGGATGTAGAGTTGATACAAATGGATGTAGAGTGGACAAAATGGATGTAGAGTGGATAAAAATGGATGTAGAGAGGATAAAACGGATGTAGAGTGGATAAAAATGGATGTAGAGTGGATATAAATGGATGTAGAGTGGATAAAATGGATGTAGAGTGGATAAAATGGATGTAGAGTGGATAAAGATGGATGTAGAGTGGTATAAAATGGATGTAGAGTGGGTAAAATAGATGTAGAGTGGATAAAATGGATGTAGAGTTGATAAAAATGGATGTAGAGTGGACAAAATGGATGTAGAGTGGATAAAATGGATGTAGAGTGGATAAAATGGATGTAGAGTGGGTAAAATAGATGTAGAGTGGATAAAATGGATGTAGAGGGGTTAAAATGGATGTAGATTGGACAAAATAGATGTAGAGTGGATGAAATGGATGTAGAGTTGATAAAAATGGATGTAGAGTGGATAAAATGAATGTAGAGTAGATAAAATGGATGTAGAGTGGATAAAATGGATGTAGAGTTGATAAAATGGATGTAAAGTGGATAAAATGGATGTAGAGTTAATAAAAATGGATGTAGAGTGGAAATAATGGATGTAGAGAGGATAAAATGGATGTAGAGTGGATAAAATGGATGTAGAGTTGATAAAAATGGATGTAGAGTGGACAAAATGGATGTAGAGTGGATAAAATGGATGTAGAGTGGGTAAAATAGATGTAGAGTGGATAAAATGGATGTAGAGTTGATAAAAATGGATGTAGAGTGGACAAAATAGATGTAGAGTGGATAAAAATGGATGTAGAGTGGTATAAAATGGATGTAGAGTGGGTAAAATAGATGTAGAGTGGATAAAATGGATGTAGAATTGATAAAAATAGATGTAGAGTGGACAAAATGGATGTAGAGTGGATAAAATGGATGTAGAGTGGATAAAATGGATGTAGAATTGATAAAAATAAATGTAGAGTGGACAAAATGGATGTAGAGTGGATAAAATGGATGTAGAGTGGATAAAATGGATGTAGAGTGGGTAAAATAGATGTAGAGTGGATAAAATGGATGTAGAGGGGTTAAAATGGATGTAGATTGGACAAAATAGATGTAGAGTGGATAAAATGGATGTAGAGTGGATAAAAATGGATGTAGAGAGGATAAAACGGATGTAGAGTGGATAAAAAAGGATGTAGAGGGGATAAAATGGATGTAGATTGGATAAAAATGGATGTAGAGTGGATAAAATGGATGTAGAGTGGGTAAAATAGATGTAGAGTAGATAAAATGGATGTAGAATTGATAAAAATAGATGTAGAGTGGACAAAATGGATGTAGAGTGGATAAAATGGATGTAGAGTGGATAAAATGGATGTAGAGTGGGTAAAATAGATGTAGAGTGGATAAAATGGATGTAGAGGGGTTAAAATGGATGTAGATTGGACAAAATAGATGTAGAGTGGATAAAATGGATGTAGAGTGGATAAAAATGGATGTAGAGAGGATAAAACGGATGTAGAGTGGATAAAAAAGGATGTAGAGGGGATAAAATGGATGTAGAGTGGATAAAAATGGATGTAGAGTGGATAAAATGGATGTAGAGTGGGTAAAATAGATGTAGAGTGGATAAAATGGATGTAGAATTGATAAAAATAAATGTAGAGTGGACAAAATGGATGTAGAGTGGATAAAATGGATGTAGAGTGGATAAAATGGATGTAGAGTGGGTAAAATAGATGTAGAGTGGATAAAATGGATGTAGAGGGGTTAAAATGGATGTAGATTGGACAAAATAGATGTAGAGTGGATAAAATGGATGTAGAGTTGATAAAAATGGATGTAGAGTGGACAAAATGGATGTAGAGTGGATAAAATGGATGTAGAGTGGATAAAATGGATGTAGAGTGGATAAAATGGATGTAGAGGGGTTAAAATGGATGTAGATTGGACAAAATAGATGTAGAGTGGATAAAATGGATGTAGAGTGGATAAAAATGGATGTAGAGAGGATAAAACGGATGTAGAGTGGATAAAAAAGGATGTAGAGGGGATAAAATGGATGTAGAGTGGATAAAAATGGATGTAGAGTGGATAAAATGGATGTAGAGTGGGTAAAATAGATGTAGAGTGGATAAAATGGATGTAGAGTTGATACAAATGGATGTAGAGTGGACAAAATGGATGTAGAGTGGATAAAAATGGATGTAGAGAGGATAAAATGGATGTAGAGTGGATAAAAATGGATGTAGAGTGGATAAAATGGATGTAGAGTGGATAAAATGGATGTAGAGTGGTATAAAATGGATGTAGAGTGGATAAAAATGGATGTAGAGTGGACAAAATAGATGTAGAGTGGATAAAATGGATGTAGAGTGGTATAAAATGGATGTAGAGTGGGTAAAATAGATGTAGAGTGGATAAAATGGATGTAGAGTTGATAAAAATGGATGTAGAGTGGACAAAATGGATGTAGAGTGGATAAAATGGATGTAGAGTGGATAAAATGGATGTAGAGTGGGTAAAATAGATGTAGAGTGGATAAAATGGATGTAGATTGGTTAAAATGGATGTAGATTGGACAAAATAGATGTAGAGTGGATAAAATGGATGTAGAGTGGATAAAAATGGATGTAGAGTGGATAAAATGGATGTAGTGGATAAAATGGATGTAGAGTTGATAAAAATGGATGTAGAGAGGACAAAATGGATGTAGAGTGGATAAAATGGATGTAGAGTGGATAAAATGGATGTAGAGTGGATAATAATGGATGTAGAGTGGTATAAAATGGATGTAGAATGGGTAAAATAGATGTAGAGTGGATAAAATGGATGTAGAGTTGATAAAAATGGATGTAGAGTGGACAAAATGGATGTAGAGTGGATAAAATGGATGTAGAGTGGATAAAATGGATGTAGAGTGGGTAAAATAGATGTAGAGTGGATAAAATGGATGTAGAGGGGTTAAAATGGATGTAGATTGGACAAAATAGATGTAGAGTGGATAAAATGGATGTAGAGTGGAAATAATGGATGTAGAGAGGATAAAATGGATGTAGAGTGGATAAAATGGATGTAGAGTGGGTAAAATAGATGTAGAGTGGATAAAATGGATGTAGAGTGGTATAAAATGGATGTAGAGTGGATAAAAATGGATGTAGAGTGGACAAAATAGATGTAGAGTGGATAAAATGGATGTAGAGTTGATAAAAATGGATGTAGAGTGGACAAAATAGATGTAGAGTGGATAAAAATGGATGTAGAGTGGTATAAAATGGATGTAGAGTGGGTAAAATAGATGTAGAGTGGATAAAATGGATGTAGAATTGATAAAAATAGATGTAGAGTGGACAAAATGGATGTAGAGTGGATAAAATGGATGTAGAGTGGATAAAATGGATGTAGAGTGGGTAAAATAGATGTAGAGTGGATAAAATGGATGTAGAGGGGTTAAAATGGATGTAGATTGGACAAAATAGATGTAGAGTGGATAAAATGGATGTAGAGTTGATAAAAATGGATGTAGAGTGGACAAAATGGATGTAGAGTGGATAAAATGGATGTAGAGTGGGTAAAATAGATGTAGAGTGGATAAAATGGATGTAGAGGGGTTAAAATGGATGTAGATTGGACAAAATAGATGTAGAGTGGATAAAATGGATGTAGAGTGGATAAAAATGGATGTAGAGAGGATAAAACGGATGTAGAGTGGATAAAAAAGGATGTAGAGGGGATAAAATGGATGTAGATTGGATAAAAATGGATGTAGAGTGGATAAAATGGATGTAGAGTGGGTAAAATAGATGTAGAGTGGATAAAATGGATGTAGAATTGATAAAAATAGATGTAGAGTGGACAAAATGGATGTAGAGTGGATAAAATGGATGTAGAGTGGATAAAATGGATGTAGAGTGGGTAAAATAGATGTAGAGTGGATAAAATGGATGTAGAGGGGTTAAAATGGATGTAGATTGGACAAAATAGATGTAGAGTGGATAAAATGGATGTAGAGTTGATAAAAATGGATGTAGAGTGGACAAAATGGATGTAGAGTGGATAAAATGGATGTAGAGTGGGTAAAATAGATGTAGAGTGGATAAAATGGATGTAGAGGGGTTAAAATGGATGTAGATTGGACAAAATAGATGTAGAGTGGATAAAATGGATGTAGAGTGGATAAAAATGGATGTAGAGAGGATAAAACGGATGTAGAGTGGATAAAAAAGGATGTAGAGGGGATAAAATGGATGTAGAGTGGATAAAAATGGATGTAGAGTGGATAAAATGGATGTAGAGTGGGTAAAATAGATGTAGAGTGGATAAAATGGATGTAGAGTTGATACAAATGGATGTAGAGTGGACAAAATGGATGTAGAGTGGATAAAAATGGATGTAGAGAGGATAAAACGGATGTAGAGTGGATAAAAATGGATGTAGAGTGGATATAAATGGATGTAGAGTGGATAAAATGGATGTAGAGTGGATAAAATGGATGTAGAGTGGATAAAGATGGATGTAGAGTGGTATAAAATGGATGTAGAGTGGGTAAAATAGATGTAGAGTGGATAAAATGGATGTAGAGTTGATAAAAATGGATGTAGAGTGGACAAAATGGATGTAGAGTGGATAAAATGGATGTAGAGTGGATAAAATGGATGTAGAGTGGGTAAAATAGATGTAGAGTGGATAAAATGGATGTAGAGGGGTTAAAATGGATGTAGATTGGACAAAATAGATGTAGAGTGGATGAAATGGATGTAGAGTTGATAAAAATGGATGTAGAGTGGATAAAATGAATGTAGAGTAGATAAAATGGATGTAGAGTGGATAAAATGGATGTAGAGTTGATAAAATGGATGTAAAGTGGATAAAATGGATGTAGAGTTAATAAAAATGGATGTAGAGTGGAAATAATGGATGTAGAGAGGATAAAATGGATGTAGAGTGGATAAAATGGATGTAGAGTTGATAAAAATGGATGTAGAGTGGACAAAATGGATGTAGAGTGGATAAAATGGATGTAGAGTGGGTAAAATAGATGTAGAGTGGATAAAATGGATGTAGAGGGGTTAAAATGGATGTAGATTGGACAAAATAGATGTAGAGTGGATAAAATGGATGTAGAGTGGATAAAAATGGATGTAGAGAGGATAAAACGGATGTAGAGTGGGTAAAATAGATGTAGAGTGGATAAAATGGATGTAGAGGGGTTAAAATGGATGTAGATTGGACAAAATAGATGTAGAGTGGATAAAATGGATGTAGAGTGGTATAAAATGGATGTAGAGTGGATAAAATGGATGTAGAGTGGGTAAAATAGATGTAGAGTGGATAAAATGGATGTAGAGTTGATACAAATGGATGTAGAGTGGACAAAATGGATGTAGAGTGGATAAAAATGGATGTAGAGAGGATAAAATGGATGTAGAGTGGATAAAACGGATGTAGAGTGGATAAAAAAGGATGTAGAGGGGATAAAATGGATGTAGAGTGGATAAAAATGGATGTAGAGTGGATAAAATGGATGTAGAGTGGGTAAAATAGATGTAGAGTGGATAAAATGGATGTAGAGTTGATACAAATGGATGTAGAGTGGACAAAATGGATGTAGAGTGGATAAAAATGGATGTAGAGAGGATAAAATGGATGTAGAGTGGATAAAAATGGATGTAGAGTGGATAAAATGGATGTAGAGTGGATAAAATGGATGTAGAGTGGTATAAAATGGATGTAGAGTGGATAAAAATGGATGTAGAGTGGACAAAATAGATGTAGAGTGGATAAAATGGATGTAGAGTGGTATAAAATGGATGTAGAGTGGGTAAAATAGATGTAGAGTGGATAAAATGGATGTAGAGTTGATAAAAATGGATGTAGAGTGGACAAAATGGATGTAGAGTGGATAAAATGGATGTAGAGTGGATAAAATGGATGTAGAGTGGGTAAAATAGATGTAGAGTGGATAAAATGGATGTAGATTGGTTAAAATGGATGTAGATTGGACAAAATAGATGTAGAGTGGATAAAATGGATGTAGAGTGGATAAAAATGGATGTAGAGTGGATAAAATGGATGTAGTGGATAAAATGGATGTAGAGTTGATAAAAATGGATGTAGAGAGGACAAAATGGATGTAGAGTGGATAAAATGGATGTAGAGTGGATAAAATGGATGTAGAGTGGATAAAAATGGATGTAGAGTGGTATAAAATGGATGTAGAGTGGGTAAAATAGATGTAGAGTGGATAAAATGGATGTAGAGTTGATAAAAATGGATGTAGAGTGGACAAAATGGATGTAGAGTGGATAAAATGGATGTAGAGTGGATAAAATGGATGTAGAGTGGGTAAAATAGATGTAGAGTGGATAAAATGGATGTAGAGGGGTTAAAATGGATGTAGATTGGACAAAATAGATGTAGAGTGGATAAAATGGATGTAGAGTGGAAATAATGGATGTAGAGAGGATAAAATGGATGTAGAGTGGATAAAATGGATGTAGAGTGGACAAAATAGATGTAGAGTGGATAAAATGGATGTAGAGTGGTATAAAATGGATGTAGAGTGGATAAAAATGGATGTAGAGTGGACAAAATAGATGTAGAGTGGATAAAATGGATGTAGAGTTGATAAAAATGGATGTAGAGTGGACAAAATAGATGTAGAGTGGATAAAAATGGATGTAGAGTGGTATAAAATGGATGTAGAGTGGGTAAAATGGATGTAGAGTGGATAAAATGGATGTAGAATTGATAAAAATAGATGTAGAGTGGACAAAATGGATGTAGAGTGGATAAAATGGATGTAGAGTGGATAAAATGGATGTAGAGTGGGTAAAATAGATGTAGAGTGGATAAAATGGATGTAGAGGGGTTAAAATGGATGTAGATTGGACAAAATAGATGTAGAGTGGATAAAATGGATGTAGAGTTGATAAAAATGGATGTAGAGTGGACAAAATGGATGTAGAGTGGATAAAATGGATGTAGAGTGGGTAAAATAGATGTAGAGTGGATAAAATGGATGTAGAGGGGTTAAAATGGATGTAGATTGGACAAAATAGATGTAGAGTGGATAAAATGGATGTAGAGTGGATAAAAATGGATGTAGAGAGGATAAAACGGATGTAGAGTGGATAAAAAAGGATGTAGAGGGGATAAAATGGATGTAGATTGGATAAAAATGGATGTAGAGTGGATAAAATGGATGTAGAGTGGGTAAAATAGATGTAGAGTGGATAAAATGGATGTAGAATTGATAAAAATAGATGTAGAGTGGACAAAATGGATGTAGAGTGGATAAAATGGATGTAGAGTGGATAAAATGGATGTAGAGTGGGTAAAATAGATGTAGAGTGGATAAAATGGATGTAGAGGGGTTAAAATGGATGTAGATTGGACAAAATAGATGTAGAGTGGATAAAATGGATGTAGAGTGGTATAAAATGGATGTAGAGTGGGTAAAATAGATGTAGAGTGGATAAAATGGATGTAGAGTTGATAAAAATGGATGTAGAGTGGACAAAATGGATGTAGAGTGGATAAAATGGATGTAGAGTGGATAAAATGGATGTAGAGTGGGTAAAATAGATGTAGAGTGGATAAAATGGATGTAGATTGGTTAAAATGGATGTAGATTGGACAAAATAGATGTAGAGTGGATAAAATGGATGTAGAGTGGATAAAAATGGATGTAGAGTGGATAAAATGGATGTAGTGGATAAAATGGATGTAGAGTTGATAAAAATGGATGTAGAGAGGACAAAATGGATGTAGAGTGGATAAAATGGATGTAGAGTGGATAAAATGGATGTAGAGTGGATAATAATGGATGTAGAGTGGTATAAAATGGATGTAGAGTGGGTAAAATAGATGTAGAGTGGATAAAATGGATGTAGAGTTGATAAAAATGGATGTAGAGTGGACAAAATGGATGTAGAGTGGATAAAATGGATGTAGAGTGGATAAAATGGATGTAGAGTGGGTAAAATAGATGTAGAGTGGATAAAATGGATGTAGATTGGTTAAAATGGATGTAGATTGGACAAAATAGATGTAGAGTGGATAAAATGGATGTAGAGTGGATAAAAATGGATGTAGAGTGGATAAAATGGATGTAGTGGATAAAATGGATGTAGAGTTGATAAAAATGGATGTAGAGAGGACAAAATGGATGTAGAGTGGATAAAATGGATGTAGAGTGGATAAAATGGATGTAGAGTGGATAAAAATGGATGTAGAGTGGTATAAAATGGATGTAGAGTGGATAAAATAGATGTAGAGTGGATAAAATGGATGTAGAGTTGATAAAAATGGATGTAGAGTGGACAAAATGGATGTAGAGTGGATAAAATGGATGTAGAGTGGATAAAATGGATGTAGAGTGGGTAAAATAGATGTAGAGTGGATAAAATGGATGTAGAGGGGTTAAAATGGATGTAGATTGGACAAAATAGATGTAGAGTGGATAAAATGGATGTAGAGTGGAAATAATGGATGTAGAGAGGATAAAATGGATGTAGAGTGGATAAAATGGATGTAGAGTGGGTAAAATAGATGTAGAGTGGATAAAATGGATGTAGAGTGGTATAAAATGGATGTAGAGTGGATAAAAATGGATGTAGAGTGGACAAAATAGATGTAGAGTGGATAAAATGGATGTAGAGTGGATAAAAATGGATGTAGAGAGGATAAAACGGATGTAGAGTGGATAAAAAAGGATGTAGAGGGGATAAAATGGATGTAGAGTGGATAAAAATGGATGTAGAGTGGATAAAATGGATGTAGAGTGGGTAAAATAGATGTAGAGTGGATAAAATGGATGTAGAGTTGATACAAATGGATGTAGAGTGGACAAAATGGATGTAGAGTGGATAAAAATGGATGTAGAGAGGATAAAATGGATGTAGAGTGGATAAAAATGGATGTAGAGTGGATAAAATGGATGTAGAGTGGATAAAATGGATGTAGAGTGGTATAAAATGGATGTAGAGTGGATAAAAATGGATGTAGAGTGGACAAAATAGATGTAGAGTGGATAAAATGGATGTAGAGTGGTATAAAATGGATGTAGAGTGGGTAAAATAGATGTAGAGTGGATAAAATGGATGTAGAGTTGATAAAAATGGATGTAGAGTGGACAAAATGGATGTAGAGTGGATAAAATGGATGTAGAGTGGATAAAATGGATGTAGAGTGGGTAAAATAGATGTAGAGTGGATAAAATGGATGTAGATTGGTTAAAATGGATGTAGATTGGACAAAATAGATGTAGAGTGGATAAAATGGATGTAGAGTGGATAAAAATGGATGTAGAGTGGATAAAATGGATGTAGTGGATAAAATGGATGTAGAGTTGATAAAAATGGATGTAGAGAGGACAAAATGGATGTAGAGTGGATAAAATGGATGTAGAGTGGATAAAATGGATGTAGAGTGGATAATAATGGATGTAGAGTGGTATAAAATGGATGTAGAGTGGGTAAAATAGATGTAGAGTGGATAAAATGGATGTAGAGTTGATAAAAATGGATGTAGAGTGGACAAAATGGATGTAGAGTGGATAAAATGGATGTAGAGTGGATAAAATGGATGTAGAGTGGGTAAAATAGATGTAGAGTGGATAAAATGGATGTAGAGGGGTTAAAATGGATGTAGATTGGACAAAATAGATGTAGAGTGGATAAAATGGATGTAGAGTGGAAATAATGGATGTAGAGAGGATAAAATGGATGTAGAGTGGATAAAATGGATGTAGAGTGGGTAAAATAGATGTAGAGTGGATAAAATGGATGTAGAGTGGTATAAAATGGATGTAGAGTGGATAAAAATGGATGTAGAGTGGACAAAATAGATGTAGAGTGGATAAAATGGATGTAGAGTTGATAAAAATGGATGTAGAGTGGACAAAATAGATGTAGAGTGGATAAAAATGGATGTAGAGTGGTATAAAATGGATGTAGAGTGGGTAAAATAGATGTAGAGTGGATAAAATGGATGTAGAATTGATAAAAATGGATGTAGAGTGGACAAAATGGATGTAGAGTGGATAAAATGGATGTAGAGTGGATAAAATGGATGTAGAGTGGGTAAAATAGATGTAGAGTGGATAAAATGGATGTAGAGGGGTTAAAATGGATGTAGATTGGACAAAATAGATGTAGAGTGGATAAAATGGATGTAGAGTTGATAAAAATGGATGTAGAGTGGACAAAATGGATGTAGAGTGGATAAAATGGATGTAGAGTGGGTAAAATAGATGTAGAGTGGATAAAATGGATGTAGAGGGGTTAAAATGGATGTAGATTGGACAAAATAGATGTAGAGTGGATAAAATGGATGTAGAGTGGATAAAAATGGATGTAGAGAGGATAAAACGGATGTAGAGTGGATAAAAAAGGATGTAGAGGGGATAAAATGGATGTAGAGTGGGTAAAATAGATGTAGAGTGGATAAAATGGATGTAGAATTGATAAAAATAGATGTAGAGTGGACAAAATGGATGTAGAGTGGATAAAATGGATGTAGAGTGGATAAAATGGATGTAGAGTGGGTAAAATAGATGTAGAGTGGATAAAATGGATGTAGAGGGGTTAAAATGGATGTAGATTGGACAAAATAGATGTAGAGTGGATAAAATGGATGTAGAGTTGATAAAAATGGATGTAGAGTGCACAAAATGGATGTAGAGTGGATAAAATGGATGTAGAGTGGGTAAAATAGATGTAGAGTGGATAAAATGGATGTAGAGGGGTTAAAATGGATGTAGATTGGACAAAATAGATGTAGAGTGGATAAAATGGATGTAGAGTGGATAAAAATGGATGTAGAGAGGATAAAACGGATGTAGAGTGGATAAAAAAGGATGTAGAGGGGATAAAATGGATGTAGAGTGGATAAAAATGGATGTAGAGTGGATAAAATGGATGTAGAGTGGGTAAAATAGATGTAGAGTGGATAAAATGGATGTAGAGTTGATACAAATGGATGTAGAGTGGACAAAATGGATGTAGAGTGGATAAAAATGGATGTAGAGAGGATAAAACGGATGTAGAGTGGATAAAAATGGATGTAGAGTGGATATAAATGGATGTAGAGTGGATAAAATGGATGTAGAGTGGATAAAATGGATGTAGAGTGGATAAAGATGGATGTAGAGTGGTATAAAATGGATGTAGAGTGGGTAAAATAGATGTAGAGTGGATAAAATGGATGTAGAGTTGATAAAAATGGATGTAGAGTGGACAAAATGGATGTAGAGTGGATAAAATGGATGTAGAGTGGATAAAATGGATGTAGAGTGGGTAAAATAGATGTAGAGTGGATAAAATGGATGTAGAGGGGTTAAAATGGATGTAGATTGGACAAAATAGATGTAGAGTGGATGAAATGGATGTAGAGTTGATAAAAATGGATGTAGAGTGGATAAAATGAATGTAGAGTAGATAAAATGGATGTAGAGTGGATAAAATGGATGTAGAGTTGATAAAATGGATGTAAAGTGGATAAAATGGATGTAGAGTTAATAAAAATGGATGTAGAGTGGAAATAATGGATGTAGAGAGGATAAAATGGATGTAGAGTGGATAAAATGGATGTAGAGTTGATAAAAATGGATGTAGAGTGGACAAAATGGATGTAGAGTGGATAAAATGGATGTAGAGTGGGTAAAATAGATGTAGAGTGGATAAAATGGATGTAGAGGGGTTAAAATGGATGTAGATTGGACAAAATAGATGTAGAGTGGATAAAATGGATGTAGAGTGGATAAAAATGGATGTAGAGAGGATAAAACGGATGTAGAGTGGGTAAAATAGATGTAGAGTGGATAAAATGGATGTAGAGGGGTTAAAATGGATGTAGATTGGACAAAATAGATGTAGAGTGGATAAAATGGATGTAGAGTGGAAATAATGGATGTAGAGAGGATAAAATGGATGTAGAGTGGATAAAATGGATGTAGAGTGGGTAAAATAGATGTAGAGTGGATAAAATGGATGTAGAGTGGTATAAAATGGATGTAGAGTGGATAAAATGGATGTAGAGTGGGTAAAATAGATGTAGAGTGGATAAAATGGATGTAGAGGGGTTAAAATGGATGTAGATTGGACAAAATAGATGTAGAGTGGATAAAATGGATGTAGAGTTGATAAAAATGGATGTAGAGTGGACAAAATGGATGTAGAGTGGATAAAATGGATGTAGAGTGGGTAAAATAGATGTAGAGTGGATAAAATGGATGTAGAGGGGTTAAAATGGATGTAGATTGGACAAAATAGATGTAGAGTGGATAAAATGGATGTAGAGTGGATAAAAATGGATGTAGAGAGGATAAAACGGATGTAGAGTGGATAAAAAAGGATGTAGAGGGGATAAAATGGATGTAGAGTGGATAAAAATGGATGTAGAGTGGATAAAATGGATGTAGAGTGGGTAAAATAGATGTAGAGTGGATAAAATGGATGTAGAGGGGTTAAAATGGATGTAGATTGGACAAAATAGATGTAGAGTGGATAAAATGGATGTAGAGTGGAAATAATGGATGTAGAGAGGATAAAATGGATGTAGAGTGGATAAAATGGATGTAGAGTGGGTAAAATAGATGTAGAGTGGATAAAATGGATGTAGAGTTGATACAAATGGATGTAGAGTGGACAAAATGGATGTAGAGTGGATAAAAATGGATGTAGAGAGGATAAAATGGATGTAGAGTGGATAAAACGGATGTAGAGTGGATAAAAAAGGATGTAGAGGGGATAAAATGGATGTAGAGTGGATAAAAATGGATGTAGAGTGGATAAAATGGATGTAGAGTGGGTAAAATAGATGTAGAGTGGATAAAATGGATGTAGAGTTGATACAAATGGATGTAGAGTGGACAAAATGGATGTAGAGTGGATAAAAATGGATGTAGAGAGGATAAAATGGATGTAGAGTGGATAAAAATGGATGTAGAGTGGATAAAATGGATGTAGAGTGGATAAAATGGATGTAGAGTGGTATAAAATGGATGTAGAGTGGATAAAAATGGATGTAGAGTGGACAAAATAGATGTAGAGTGGATAAAATGGATGTAGAGTGGTATAAAATGGATGTAGAGTGGGTAAAATAGAAGTAGAGTGGATAAAATGGATGTAGAGTTGATAAAAATGGATGTAGAGTGGACAAAATGGATGTAGAGTGGATAAAATGGATGTAGAGTGGATAAAATGGATGTAGAGTGGGTAAAATAGATGTAGAGTGGATAAAATGGATGTAGATTGGTTAAAATGGATGTAGATTGGACAAAATAGATGTAGAGTGGATAAAATGGATGTAGAGTGGATAAAAATGGATGTAGAGTGGATAAAATGGATGTAGTGGATAAAATGGATGTAGAGTTGATAAAAATGGATGTAGAGAGGACAAAATGGATGTAGAGTGGATAAAATGGATGTAGAGTGGATAAAATGGATGTAGAGTGGATAATAATGGATGTAGAGTGGTATAAAATGGATGTAGAGTGGGTAAAATAGATGTAGAGTGGATAAAATGGATGTAGAGTTGATAAAAATGGATGTAGAGTGGACAAAATGGATGTAGAGTGGATAAAATGGATGTAGAGTGGATAAAATGGATGTAGAGTGGGTAAAATAGATGTAGAGTGGATAAAATGGATGTAGAGGGGTTAAAATGGATGTAGATTGGACAAAATGGATGTAGAGTGGATAAAATGGATGTAGAGTGGAAATAATGGATGTAGAGAGGATAAAATGGATGTAGAGTGGATAAAATGGATGTAGAGTGGGTAAAATAGATGTAGAGTGGATAAAATGGATGTAGAGTGGTATAAAATGGATGTAGAGTGGATAAAAATGGATGTAGAGTGGACAAAATAGATGTAGAGTGGATAAAATGGATGTAGAGTTGATAAAAATGGATGTAGAGTGGACAAAATAGATGTAGAGTGGATAAAAATGGATGTAGAGTGGTATAAAATGGATGTAGAGTGGGTAAAATAGATGTAGAGTGGATAAAATGGATGTAGAATTGATAAAAATAGATGTAGAGTGGACAAAATGGATGTAGAGTGGATAAAATGGATGTAGAGTGGATAAAATGGATGTAGAGTGGGTAAAATAGATGTAGAGTGGATAAAATGGATGTAGAGGGGTTAAAATGGATGTAGATTGGACAAAATAGATGTAGAGTGGATAAAATGGATGTAGAGTTGATAAAAATGGATGTAGAGTGGACAAAATGGATGTAGAGTGGATAAAATGGATGTAGAGTGGGTAAAATAGATGTAGAGTGGATAAAATGGATGTAGAGGGGTTAAAATGGATGTAGATTGGACAAAATAGATGTAGAGTGGATAAAATGGATGTAGAGTGGATAAAAATGGATGTAGAGAGGATAAAACGGATGTAGAGTGGATAAAAAAGGATGTAGAGGGGATAAAATGGATGTAGATTGGATAAAAATGGATGTAGAGTGGATAAAATGGATGTAGAGTGGGTAAAATAGATGTAGAGTGGATAAAATGGATGTAGAATTGATAAAAATAGATGTAGAGTGGACAAAATGGATGTAGAGTGGATAAAATGGATGTAGAGTGGATAAAATGGATGTAGAGTGGGTAAAATAGATGTAGAGTGGATAAAATGGATGTAGAGGGGTTAAAATGGATGTAGATTGGACAAAATAGATGTAGAGTGGATAAAATGGATGTAGAGTTGATAAAAATGGATGTAGAGTGGACAAAATGGATGTAGAGTGGATAAAATGGATGTAGAGTGGGTAAAATAGATGTAGAGTGGATAAAATGGATGTAGAGTTGATACAAATGGATGTAGAGTGGACAAAATGGATGTAGAGTGGATAAAAATGGATGTAGAGAGGATAAAACGGATGTAGAGTGGATAAAAATGGATGTAGAGTGGATATAAATGGATGTAGAGTGGATAAAATGGATGTAGAGTGGATAAAATGGATGTAGAGTGGATAAAGATGGATGTAGAGTGGTATAAAATGGATGTAGAGTGGGTAAAATAGATGTAGAGTGGATAAAATGGATGTAGAGTTGATAAAAATGGATGTAGAGTGGACAAAATGGATGTAGAGTGGATAAAATGGATGTAGAGTGGATAAAATGGATGTAGAGTGGGTAAAATAGATGTAGAGTGGATAAAATGGATGTAGAGGGGTTAAAATGGATGTAGATTGGACAAAATAGATGTAGAGTGGATGAAATGGATGTAGAGTTGATAAAAATGGATGTAGAGTGGATAAAATGAATGTAGAGTAGATAAAATGGATGTAGAGTGGATAAAATGGATGTAGAGTTGATAAAATGGATGTAAAGTGGATAAAATGGATGTAGAGTTAATAAAAATGGATGTAGAGTGGAAATAATGGATGTAGAGAGGATAAAATGGATGTAGAGTGGATAAAATGGATGTAGAGTTGATAAAAATGGATGTAGAGTGGACAAAATGGATGTAGAGTGGATAAAATGGATGTAGAGTGGGTAAAATAGATGTAGAGTGGATAAAATGGATGTAGAGGGGTTAAAATGGATGTAGATTGGACAAAATAGATGTAGAGTGGATAAAATGGATGTAGAGTGGATAAAAATGGATGTAGAGAGGATAAAACGGATGTAGAGTGGGTAAAATAGATGTAGAGTGGATAAAATGGATGTAGAGGGGTTAAAATGGATGTAGATTGGACAAAATAGATGTAGAGTGGATAAAATGGATGTAGAGTGGAAATAATGGATGTAGAGAGGATAAAATGGATGTAGAGTGGATAAAATGGATGTAGAGTGGGTAAAATAGATGTAGAGTGGATAAAATGGATGTAGAGTGGTATAAAATGGATGTAGAGTGGATAAAAATGGATGTAGAGTGGACAAAATAGATGTAGAGTGGATAAAATGGATGTAGAGTTGATAAAAATGGATGTAGAGTGGACAAAATAGATGTAGAGTGGTATAAAATGGATGTAGAGTGGGTAAAATAGATGTAGAGTGGATAAAATGGATGTAGAATTGATAAAAATAGATGTAGAGTGGACAAAATGGATGTAGAGTGGATAAAATGGATGTAGAGTGGATAAAATGGATGTAGAGTGGGTAAAATAGATGTAGAGTGGATAAAATGGATGTAGAGGGGTTAAAATGGATGTAGATTGGACAAAATAGATGTAGAGTGGATAAAATGGATGTAGAGTTGATAAAAATGGATGTAGAGTGGACAAAATGGATGTAGAGTGGATAAAATGGATGTAGAGTGGGTAAAATAGATGTAGAGTGGATAAAATGGATGTAGAGGGGTTAAAATGGATGTAGATTGGACAAAATAGATGTAGAGTGGATAAAATGGATGTAGAGTGGATAAAAATGGATGTAGAGGGGATAAAATGGATGTAGATTGGATAAAAATGGATGTAGAGTGGATAAAATGGATGTAGAGTGGGTAAAATAGATGTAGAGTGGATAAAATGGATGTAGAATTGATAAAAATAGATGTAGAGTGGACAAAATGGATGTAGAGTGGATAAAATGGATGTAGAGTGGATAAAATGGATGTAGAGTGGGTAAAATAGATGTAGAGTGGATAAAATGGATGTAGAGTGGGTAAAATAGATGTAGAGTGGATAAAATGGATGTAGAGGGGTTAAAATGGATGTAGATTGGACAAAATAGGTGTAGAGTGGATAAAATGGATGTAGAGTGGATAAAAATGGATGTAGAGAGGATAAAACGGATGTAGAGTGGATAAAAAAGGATGTAGAGGGGATAAAATGGATGTAGAGTGGATAAAAATGGATGTAGAGTGGATAAAATGGATGTAGAGTGGGTAAAATAGATGTAGAGTGGATAAAATGGATGTAGAGTTGATACAAATGGATGTAGAGTGGACAAAATGGATGTAGAGTGGATAAAAATGGATGTAGAGAGGATAAAACGGATGTAGAGTGGATAAAAATGGATGTAGAGTGGATATAAATGGATGTAGAGTGGATAAAATGGATGTAGAGTGGATAAAATGGATGTAGAGTGGATAAAGATGGATGTAGAGTGGTATAAAATGGATGTAGAGTGGGTAAAATAGATGTAGAGTGGATAAAATGGATGTAGAGTTGATAAAAATGGATGTAGAGTGGACTAAATGGATGTAGAGTGGATAAAATGGATGTAGAGGGGTTAAAATGGATGTAGATTGGACAAAATAGATGTAGAGTGGATAAAATGGATGTAGAGTTGATAAAAATGGATGTAGAGTGGACAAAATGGATGTAGAGTGGATAAAATGGATGTAGAGTGGGTAAAATAGATGTAGAGTGGATAAAATGGATGTAGAGGGGTTAAAATGGATGTAGATTGGACAAAATAGGTGTAGAGTGGATAAAATGGATGTAGAGTGGATAAAAATGGACGTAGAGAGGATAAAACGGATGTAGAGTGGATAAAAAAGGATGTAGAGGGGATAAAATGGATGTAGAGTGGATAAAAATGGATGTAGAGTGGATAAAATGGATGTAGAGTGGGTAAAATAGATGTAGAGTGGATAAAATGGATGTAGAGTTGATACAAATGGATGTAGAGTGGACAAAATGGATGTAGAGTGGATAAAAATGGATGTAGAGAGGATAAAATGGATGTAGAGTGGATAAAAATGGATGTAGAGTGGATAAAATGGATGTAGAGTGGATAAAATGGATGTAGAGTGGTATAAAATGGATGTAGAGTGGATAAAAATGGATGTAGAGTGGACAAAATAGATGTAGAGTGGATAAAATGGATGTAGAGTGGTATAAAATGGATGTAGAGTGGGTAAAATAGATGTAGAGTGGATAAAATGGATGTAGAGTTGATAAAAATGGATGTAGAGTGGACAAAATGGATGTAGAGTGGATAAAATGGATGTAGAGTGGATAAAATGGATGTAGAGTGGGTAAAATAGATGTAGAGTGGATAAAATGGATGTAGATTGGTTAAAATGGATGTAGATTGGACAAAATAGATGTAGAGTGGATAAAATGGATGTAGAGTGGATAAAAATGGATGTAGAGTGGATAAAATGGATGTAGTGGATAAAATGGATGTAGAGTTGATAAAAATGGATGTAGAGAGGACAAAATGGATGTAGAGTGGATAAAATGGATGTAGAGTGGATAAAATGGATGTAGAGTGGATAATAATGGATGTAGAGTGGTATAAAATGGATGTAGAGTGGGTAAAATAGATGTAGAGTGGATAAAATGGATGTAGAGTTGATAAAAATGGATGTAGAGTGGACAAAATGGATGTAGAGTGGATAAAATGGATGTAGAGTGGATAAAATGGATGTAGAGTGGGTAAAATAGATGTAGAGTGGATAAAATGGATGTAGAGGGGTTAAAATGGATGTAGATTGGACAAAATAGATGTAGAGTGGATAAAATGGATGTAGAGTGGAAATAATGGATGTAGAGAGGATAAAATGGATGTAGAGTGGATAAAATGGATGTAGAGTGGGTAAAATAGATGTAGAGTGGATAAAATGGATGTAGAGTGGTATAAAATGGATGTAGAGTGGATAAAAATGGATGTAGAGTGGACAAAATAGATGTAGAGTGGATAAAATGGATGTAGAGTTGATAAAAATGGATGTAGAGTGGACAAAATAGATGTAGAGTGGATAAAAATGGATGTAGAGTGGTATAAAATGGATGTAGAGTGGATAAAATAGATGTAGAGTGGATAAAATGGATGTAGAATTGATAAAAATAGATGTAGAGTGGACAAAATGGATGTAGAGTGGATAAAATGGATGTAGAGTGGATAAAATGGATGTAGAGTGGGTAAAATAGATGTAGAGTGGATAAAATGGATGTAGAGGGGTTAAAATGGATGTAGATTGGACAAAATAGATGTAGAGTGGATAAAATGGATGTAGAGTTGATAAAAATGGATGTAGAGTGGACAAAATGGATGTAGAGTGGATAAAATGGATGTAGAGTGGGTAAAATAGATGTAGAGTGGATAAAATGGATGTAGAGGGGTTAAAATGGATGTAGATTGGACAAAATAGATGTAGAGTGGATAAAATGGATGTAGAGTGGATAAAAATGGATGTAGAGAGGATAAAACGGATGTAGAGTGGATAAAAAAGGATGTAGAGGGGATAAAATGGATGTAGATTGGATAAAAATGGATGTAGAGTGGATAAAATGGATGTAGAGTGGGTAAAATAGATGTAGAGTGGATAAAATGGATGTAGAATTGATAAAAATAGATGTAGAGTGGACAAAATGGATGTAGAGTGGATAAAATGGATGTAGAGTGGATAAAATGGATGTAGAGTGGGTAAAATAGATGTAGAGTGGATAAAATGGATGTAGAGGGGTTAAAATGGATGTAGATTGGACAAAATAGATGTAGAGTGGATAAAATGGATGTAGAGTGGTATAAAATGGATGTAGAGTGGGTAAAATAGATGTAGAGTGGATAAAATGGATGTAGAGTTGATAAAAATGGATGTAGAGTGGACAAAATGGATGTAGAGTGGATAAAATGGATGTAGAGTGGATAAAATGGATGTAGAGTGGGTAAAATAGATGTAGAGTGGATAAAATGGATGTAGAGTGGATAAAATGGATGTAGATTGGACAAAATAGATGTAGAGTGGATAAAATGGATGTAGAGTGGATAAAAATGGATGTAGAGTGGATAAAATGGATGTAGTGGATAAAATGGATGTAGAGTTGATAAAAATGGATGTAGAGAGGACAAAATGGATGTAGAGTGGATAAAATGGATGTAGAGTGGATAAAATGGATGTAGAGTGGATAATAATGGATGTAGAGTGGTATAAAATGGATGTAGAGTGGGTAAAATAGATGTAGAGTGGATAAAATGGATGTAGAGTTGATAAAAATGGATGTAGAGTGGACAAAATGGATGTAGAGTGGATAAAATGGATGTAGAGTGGATAAAATGGATGTAGAGTGGGTAAAATAGATGTAGAGTGGATAAAATGGATGTAGATTGGTTAAAATGGATGTAGATTGGACAAAATAGATGTAGAGTGGATAAAATGGATGTAGAGTGGATAAAAATGGATGTAGAGTGGATAAAATGGATGTAGTGGATAAAATGGATGTAGAGTTGATAAAAATGGATGTAGAGAGGACAAAATGGATGTAGAGTGGATAAAATGGATGTAGAGTGGATAAAATGGATGTAGAGTGGATAATAATGGATGTAGAGTGGTATAAAATGGATGTAGAGTGGGTAAAATAGATGTAGAGTGGATAAAATGGATGTAGAGTTGATAAAAATGGATGTAGAGTGGACAAAATGGATGTAGAGTGGATAAAATGGATGTAGAGTGGATAAAATGGATGTAGAGTGGGTAAAATAGATGTAGAGTGGATAAAATGGATGTAGAGGGGTTAAAATGGATGTAGATTGGACAAAATAGATGTAGAGTGGATAAAATGGATGTAGAGTGGAAATAATGGATGTAGAGAGGATAAAATGGATGTAGAGTGGATAAAATGGATGTAGAGTGGGTAAAATAGATGTAGAGTGGATAAAATGGATGTAGAGTGGTATAAAATGGATGTAGAGTGGATAAAAATGGATGTAGAGTGGACAAAATAGATGTAGAGTGGATAAAATGGATGTAGAGTGGATAAAAATGGATGTAGAGAGGATAAAACGGATGTAGAGTGGATAAAAAAGGATGTAGAGGGGATAAAATGGATGTAGAGTGGATAAAAATGGATGTAGAGTGGATAAAATGGATGTAGAGTGGGTAAAATAGATGTAGAGTGGATAAAATGGATGTAGAGTTGATACAAATGGATGTAGAGTGGACAAAATGGATGTAGAGTGGATAAAAATGGATGTAGAGAGGATAAAATGGATGTAGAGTGGATAAAAATGGATGTAGAGTGGATAAAATGGATGTAGAGTGGATAAAATGGATGTAGAGTGGTATAAAATGGATGTAGAGTGGATAAAAATGGATGTAGAGTGGACAAAATAGATGTAGAGTGGATAAAATGGATGTAGAGTGGTATAAAATGGATGTAGAGTGGGTAAAATAGATGTAGAGTGGATAAAATGGATGTAGAGTTGATAAAAATGGATGTAGAGTGGACAAAATGGATGTAGAGTGGATAAAATGGATGTAGAGTGGATAAAATGGATGTAGAGTGGGTAAAATAGATGTAGAGTGGATAAAATGGATGTAGATTGGTTAAAATGGATGTAGATTGGACAAAATAGATGTAGAGTGGATAAAATGGATGTAGAGTGGATAAAAATGGATGTAGAGTGGATAAAATGGATGTAGTGGATAAAATGGATGTAGAGTTGATAAAAATGGATGTAGAGAGGACAAAATGGATGTAGAGTGGATAAAATGGATGTAGAGTGGATAAAATGGATGTAGAGTGGATAATAATGGATGTAGAGTGGTATAAAATGGATGTAGAGTGGGTAAAATAGATGTAGAGTGGATAAAATGGATGTAGAGTTGATAAAAATGGATGTAGAGTGGACAAAATGGATGTAGAGTGGATAAAATGGATGTAGAGTGGATAAAATGGATGTAGAGTGGGTAAAATAGATGTAGAGTGGATAAAATGGATGTAGAGGGGTTAAAATGGATGTAGATTGGACAAAATAGATGTAGAGTGGATAAAATGGATGTAGAGTGGAAATAATGGATGTAGAGAGGATAAAATGGATGTAGAGTGGATAAAATGGATGTAGAGTGGGTAAAATAGATGTAGAGTGGATAAAATGGATGTAGAGTGGTATAAAATGGATGTAGAGTGGATAAAAATGGATGTAGAGTGGACAAAATAGATGTAGAGTGGATAAAATGGATGTAGAGTTGATAAAAATGGATGTAGAGTGGACAAAATAGATGTAGAGTGGATAAAAATGGATGTAGAGTGGTATAAAATGGATGTAGAGTGGGTAAAATAGATGTAGAGTGGATAAAATGGATGTAGAATTGATAAAAATAGATGTAGAGTGGACAAAATGGATGTAGAGTGGATAAAATGGATGTAGAGTGGATAAAATGGATGTAGAGTGGGTAAAATAGATGTAGAGTGGATAAAATGGATGTAGAGGGGTTAAAATGGATGTAGATTGGACAAAATAGATGTAGAGTGGATAAAATGGATGTAGAGTTGATAAAAATGGATGTAGAGTGGACAAAATGGATGTAGAGTGGATAAAATGGATGTAGAGTGGGTAAAATAGATGTAGAGTGGATAAAATGGATGTAGAGGGGTTAAAATGGATGTAGATTGGACAAAATAGATGTAGAGTGGATAAAATGGATGTAGAGTGGATAAAAATGGATGTAGAGAGGATAAAACGGATGTAGAGTGGATAAAAAAGGATGTAGAGGGGATAAAATGGATGTAGAGTGGGTAAAATAGATGTAGAGTGGATAAAATGGATGTAGAATTGATAAAAATAGATGTAGAGTGGACAAAATGGATGTAGAGTGGATAAAATGGATGTAGAGTGGATAAAATGGATGTAGAGTGGGTAAAATAGATGTAGAGTGGATAAAATGGATGTAGAGGGGTTAAAATGGATGTAGATTGGACAAAATAGATGTAGAGTGGATAAAATGGATGTAGAGTTGATAAAAATGGATGTAGAGTGGACAAAATGGATGTAGAGTGGATAAAATGGATGTAGAGTGGGTAAAATAGATGTAGAGTGGATAAAATGGATGTAGAGGGGTTAAAATGGATGTAGATTGGACAAAATAGATGTAGAGTGGATAAAATGGATGTAGAGTGGATAAAAATGGATGTAGAGAGGATAAAACGGATGTAGAGTGGATAAAAAAGGATGTAGAGGGGATAAAATGGATGTAGAGTGGATAAAAATGGATGTAGAGTGGATAAAATGGATGTAGAGTGGATAAAATAGATGTAGAGTGGATAAAATGGATGTAGAGTTGATACAAATGGATGTAGAGTGGACAAAATGGATGTAGAGTGGATAAAAATGGATGTAGAGAGGATAAAACGGATGTAGAGTGGATAAAAATGGATGTAGAGTGGATATAAATGGATGTAGAGTGGATAAAATGGATGTAGAGTGGATAAAATGGATGTAGAGTGGATAAAGATGGATGTAGAGTGGTATAAAATGGATGTAGAGTGGGTAAAATAGATGTAGAGTGGATAAAATGGATGTAGAGTTGATAAAAATGGATGTAGAGTGGACAAAATGGATGTAGAGTGGATAAAATGGATGTAGAGTGGATAAAATGGATGTAGAGTGGGTAAAATAGATGTAGAGTGGATAAAATGGATGTAGAGGGGTTAAAATGGATGTAGATTGGACAAAATAGATGTAGAGTGGATAAAATGGATGTAGAGTTGATAAAAATGGATGTAGAGTGGATAAAATGAATGTAGAGTAGATAAAATGGATGTAGAGTGGATAAAATGGATGTAGAGTTGATAAAATGGATGTAAAGTGGATAAAATGGATGTAGAGTTAATAAAAATGGATGTAGAGTGGAAATAATGGATGTAGAGAGGATAAAATGGATGTAGAGTGGATAAAATGGATGTAGAGTTGATAAAAATGGATGTAGAGTGGACAAAATGGATGTAGAGTGGATAAAATGGATGTAGAGTGGGTAAAATAGATGTAGAGTGGATAAAATGGATGTAGAGGGGTTAAAATGGATGTAGATTGGACAAAATAGATGTAGAGTGGATAAAATGGATGTAGAGTGGATAAAAATGGATGTAGAGAGGATAAAACGGATGTAGAGTGGGTAAAATAGATGTAGAGTGGATAAAATGGATGTAGAGGGGTTAAAATGGATGTAGATTGGACAAAATAGATGTAGAGTGGATAAAATGGATGTAGAGTGGAAATAATGGATGTAGAGAGGATAAAATGGATGTAGAGTGGATAAAATGGATGTAGAGTGGGTAAAATAGATGTAGAGTGGATAAAATGGATGTAGAGTGGTATAAAATGGATGTAGAGTGGATAAAATGGATGTAGAGTGGGTAAAATAGATGTAGAGTGGATAAAATGGATGTAGAGGGGTTAAAATGGATGTAGATTGGACAAAATAGATGTAGAGTGGATAAAATGGATGTAGAGTTGATAAAAATGGATGTAGAGTGGACAAAATGGATGTAGAGTGGATAAAATGGATGTAGAGTGGGTAAAATAGATGTAGAGTGGATAAAATGGATGTAGAGGGGTTAAAATGGATGTAGATTGGACAAAATAGATGTAGAGTGGATAAAATGGATGTAGAGTGGATAAAAATGGATGTAGAGAGGATAAAACGGATGTAGAGTGGATAAAAAAGGATGTAGAGGGGATAAAATGGATGTAGAGTGGATAAAAATGGATGTAGAGTGGATAAAATGGATGTAGAGTGGGTAAAATAGATGTAGAGTGGATAAAATGGATGTAGAGGGGTTAAAATGGATGTAGATTGGACAAAATAGATGTAGAGTGGATAAAATGGATGTAGAGTGGAAATAATGGATGTAGAGAGGATAAAATGGATGTAGAGTGGATAAAATGGATGTAGAGTGGGTAAAATAGATGTAGAGTGGATAAAATGGATGTAGAGTTGATACAAATGGATGTAGAGTGGACAAAATGGATGTAGAGTGGATAAAAATGGATGTAGAGAGGATAAAATGGATGTAGAGTGGATAAAACGGATGTAGAGTGGATAAAAAAGGATGTAGAGGGGATAAAATGGATGTAGAGTGGATAAAAATGGATGTAGAGTGGATAAAATGGATGTAGAGTGGGTAAAATAGATGTAGAGTGGATAAAATGGATGTAGAGTTGATACAAATGGATGTAGAGTGGACAAAATGGATGTAGAGTGGATAAAAATGGATGTAGAGAGGATAAAATGGATGTAGAGTGGATAAAAATGGATGTAGAGTGGATAAAATGGATGTAGAGTGGATAAAATGGATGTAGAGTGGTATAAAATGGATGTAGAGTGGATAAAAATGGATGTAGAGTGGACAAAATAGATGTAGAGTGGATAAAATGGATGTAGAGTGGTATAAAATGGATGTAGAGTGGGTAAAATAGAAGTAGAGTGGATAAAATGGATGTAGAGTTGATAAAAATGGATGTAGAGTGGACAAAATGGATGTAGAGTGGATAAAATGGATGTAGAGTGGATAAAATGGATGTAGAGTGGGTAAAATAGATGTAGAGTGGATAAAATGGATGTAGATTGGTTAAAATGGATGTAGATTGGACAAAATAGATGTAGAGTGGATAAAATGGATGTAGAGTGGATAAAAATGGATGTAGAGTGGATAAAATGGATGTAGTGGATAAAATGGATGTAGAGTTGATAAAAATGGATGTAGAGAGGACAAAATGGATGTAGAGTGGATAAAATGGATGTAGAGTGGATAAAATGGATGTAGAGTGGATAATAATGGATGTAGAGTGGTATAAAATGGATGTAGAGTGGGTAAAATAGATGTAGAGTGGATAAAATGGATGTAGAGTTGATAAAAATGGATGTAGAGTGGACAAAATGGATGTAGAGTGGATAAAATGGATGTAGAGTGGATAAAATGGATGTAGAGTTGATAAAATAGATGTAGAGTGGATAAAATGGATGTAGAGGGGTTAAAATGGATGTAGATTGGACAAAATAGATGTAGAGTGGATAAAATGGATGTAGAGTGGAAATAATGGATGTAGAGAGGATAAAATGGATGTAGAGTGGATAAAATGGATGTAGAGTGGGTAAAATAGATGTAGAGTGGATAAAATGGATGTAGAGTGGTATAAAATGGATGTAGAGTGGATAAAAATGGATGTAGAGTGGACAAAATAGATGTAGAGTGGATAAAATGGATGTAGAGTTGATAAAAATGGATGTAGAGTGGACAAAATAGATGTAGAGTGGATAAAAATGGATGTAGAGTGGTATAAAATGGATGTAGAGTGGGTAAAATAGATGTAGAGTGGATAAAATGGATGTAGAATTGATAAAAATAGATGTAGAGTGGACAAAATGGATGTAGAGTGGATAAAATGGATGTAGAGTGGATAAAATGGATGTAGAGTGGGTAAAATAGATGTAGAGTGGATAAAATGGATGTAGAGGGGTTAAAATGGATGTAGATTGGACAAAATAGATGTAGAGTGGATAAAATGGATGTAGAGTTGATAAAAATGGATGTAGAGTGGACAAAATGGATGTAGAGTGGATAAAATGGATGTAGAGTGGGTAAAATAGATGTAGAGTGGATAAAATGGATGTAGAGGGGTTAAAATGGATGTAGATTGGACAAAATAGATGTAGAGTGGATAAAATGGATGTAGAGTGGATAAAAATGGATGTAGAGAGGATAAAACGGATGTAGAGTGGATAAAAAAGGATGTAGAGGGGATAAAATGGATGTAGATTGGATAAAAATGGATGTAGAGTGGATAAAATGGATGTAGAGTGGGTAAAATAGATGTAGAGTGGATAAAATGGATGTAGAATTGATAAAAATAGATGTAGAGTGGACAAAATGGATGTAGAGTGGATAAAATGGATGTAGAGTGGATAAAATGGATGTAGAGTGGGTAAAATAGATGTAGAGTGGATAAAATGGATGTAGAGGGGTTAAAATGGATGTAGATTGGACAAAATAGATGTAGAGTGGATAAAATGGATGTAGAGTTGATAAAAATGGATGTAGAGTGGACAAAATGGATGTAGAGTGGATAAAATGGATGTAGAGTGGGTAAAATAGATGTAGAGTGGATAAAATGGATGTAGAGGGGTTAAAATGGATGTAGATTGGACAAAATAGATGTAGAGTGGATAAAATGGATGTAGAGTGGATAAAAATGGATGTAGAGAGGATAAAACGGATGTAGAGTGGATAAAAAAGGATGTAGAGGGGATAAAATGGATGTAGAGTGGATAAAAATGGATGTAGAGTGGATAAAATGGATGTAGAGTGGGTAAAATAGATGTAGAGTGGATAAAATGGATGTAGAGTTGATACAAATGGATGTAGAGTGGACAAAATGGATGTAGAGTGGATAAAAATGGATGTAGAGAGGATAAAACGGATGTAGAGTGGATAAAAATGGATGTAGAGTGGATATAAATGGATGTAGAGTGGATAAAATGGATGTAGAGTGGATAAAATGGATGTAGAGTGGATAAAGATGGATGTAGAGTGGTATAAAATGGATGTAGAGTGGGTAAAATAGATGTAGAGTGGATAAAATGGATGTAGAGTTGATAAAAATGGATGTAGAGTGGACAAAATGGATGTAGAGTGGATAAAATGGATGTAGAGTGGATAAAATGGATGTAGAGTGGGTAAAATAGATGTAGAGTGGATAAAATGGATGTAGAGGGGTTAAAATGGATGTAGATTGGACAAAATAGATGTAGAGTGGATGAAATGGATGTAGAGTTGATAAAAATGGATGTAGAGTGGATAAAATGAATGTAGAGTAGATAAAATGGATGTAGAGTGGATAAAATGGATGTAGAGTTGATAAAATGGATGTAAAGTGGATAAAATGGATGTAGAGTTAATAAAAATGGATGTAGAGTGGAAATAATGGATGTAGAGAGGATAAAATGGATGTAGAGTGGATAAAATGGATGTAGAGTTGATAAAAATGGATGTAGAGTGGACAAAATGGATGTAGAGTGGATAAAATGGATGTAGAGTGGGTAAAATAGATGTAGAGTGGATAAAATGGATGTAGAGGGGTTAAAATGGATGTAGATTGGACAAAATAGATGTAGAGTGGATAAAATGGATGTAGAGTGGATAAAAATGGATGTAGAGAGGATAAAACGGATGTAGAGTGGGTAAAATAGATGTAGAGTGGATAAAATGGATGTAGAGGGGTTAAAATGGATGTAGATTGGACAAAATAGATGTAGAGTGGATAAAATGGATGTAGAGTGGAAATAATGGATGTAGAGAGGATAAAATGGATGTAGAGTGGATAAAATGGATGTAGAGTGGGTAAAATAGATGTAGAGTGGATAAAATGGATGTAGAGTGGTATAAAATGGATGTAGAGTGGATAAAAATGGATGTAGAGTGGACAAAATAGATGTAGAGTGGATAAAATGGATGTAGAGTTGATAAAAATGGATGTAGAGTGGACAAAATAGATGTAGAGTGGTATAAAATGGATGTAGAGTGGGTAAAATAGATGTAGAGTGGATAAAATGGATGTAGAATTGATAAAAATAGATGTAGAGTGGACAAAATGGATGTAGAGTGGATAAAATGGATGTAGAGTGGATAAAATGGATGTAGAGTGGGTAAAATAGATGTAGAGTGGATAAAATGGATGTAGAGGGGTTAAAATGGATGTAGATTGGACAAAATAGATGTAGAGTGGATAAAATGGATGTAGAGTTGATAAAAATGGATGTAGAGTGGACAAAATGGATGTAGAGTGGATAAAATGGATGTAGAGTGGGTAAAATAGATGTAGAGTGGATAAAATGGATGTAGAGGGGTTAAAATGGATGTAGATTGGACAAAATAGATGTAGAGTGGATAAAATGGATGTAGAGTGGATAAAAATGGATGTAGAGGGGATAAAATGGATGTAGATTGGATAAAAATGGATGTAGAGTGGATAAAATGGATGTAGAGTGGGTAAAATAGATGTAGAGTGGATAAAATGGATGTAGAATTGATAAAAATAGATGTAGAGTGGATAAAATGGATGTAGAGTGGATAAAATGGATGTAGAGTGGATAAAATGGATGTAGAGTGGGTAAAATAGATGTAGAGTGGATAAAATGGATGTAGAGTGGGTAAAATAGATGTAGAGTGGATAAAATGGATGTAGAGGGGTTAAAATGGATGTAGATTGGACAAAATAGATGTAGAGTGGATAAAATGGATGTAGAGTGGATAAAAATGGATGTAGAGAGGATAAAACGGATGTAGAGTGGATAAAAAAGGATGTAGAGGGGATAAAATGGATGTAGAGTGGATAAAAATGGATGTAGAGTGGATAAAATGGATGTAGAGTGGGTAAAATAGATGTAGAGTGGATAAAATGGATGTAGAGTTGATACAAATGGATGTAGAGTGGACAAAATGGATGTAGAGTGGATAAAAATGGATGTAGAGAGGATAAAACGGATGTAGAGTGGATAAAAATGGATGTAGAGTGGATATAAATGGATGTAGAGTGGATAAAATGGATGTAGAGTGGATAAAATGGATGTAGAGTGGATAAAGATGGATGTAGAGTGGTATAAAATGGATGTAGAGTGGGTAAAATAGATGTAGAGTGGATAAAATGGATGTAGAGTTGATAAAAATGGATGTAGAGTGGACTAAATGGATGTAGAGTGGATAAAATGGATGTAGAGGGGTTAAAATGGATGTAGATTGGACAAAATAGGTGTAGAGTGGATAAAATGGATGTAGAGTGGATAAAAATGGACGTAGAGAGGATAAAACGGATGTAGAGTGGATAAAAAAGGATGTAGAGGGGATAAAATGGATGTAGAGTGGATAAAAATGGATGTAGAGTGGATAAAATGGATGTAGAGTGGGTAAAATAGATGTAGAGTGGATAAAATGGATGTAGAGTTGATACAAATGGATGTAGAGTGGACAAAATGGATGTAGAGTGGATAAAAATGGATGTAGAGAGGATAAAACGGATGTAGAGTGGATAAAAATGGATGTAGAGTGGATATAAATGGATGTAGAGTGGATAAAATGGATGTAGAGTGGATAAAATGGATGTAGAGTGGATAAAGATGGATGTAGAGTGGTATAAAATGGATGTAGAGTGGGTAAAATAGATGTAGAGTGGATAAAATGGATGTAGAGTGGATAAAGATGGATGTAGAGTGGTATAAAATGGATGTATAGTGGGTAAAATAGATGTAGAGTGGATAAAATGGATGTAGAGTTGATAAAAATGGATGTAGAGTGGACTAAATGGATGTAGAGTGGATAAAATGGATGTAGAGTGGATAAAATGGATGTAGAGTGGGTAAAATAGATGTAGAGTGGATAAAATGGATGTAGAGGGGTTAAAATGGATGTAGATTGGACAAAATAGATGTAGAGTGGATGAAATGGATGTAGAGTTGATAAAAATGGATGTAGAGTGGATAAAATGAATGTAGAGTAGATAAAATGGATGTAGAGTGGATAAAATGGATGTAGAGTTGATAAAATGGATGTAAAGTGGATAAAATGGATGTAGAGTTAATAAAAATGGATGTAGAGTGGAAATAATGGATGTAGAGAGGATAAAATGGATGTAGAGTGGATAAAATGGATGTAGAGTTGATAAAAATGGATGTAGAGTGGACAAAATGGATGTAGAGTGGATAAAATGGATGTAGAGTGGGTAAAATAGATGTAGAGTGGATAAAATGGATGTAGAGGGGTTAAAATGGATGTAGATTGGACAAAATAGATGTAGAGTGGATAAAATGGATGTAGAGTGGATAAAAATGGATGTAGAGAGGATAAAACGGATGTAGAGTGGATAAAAAAGGATGTAGAGGGGATAAAATGGATGTAGATTGGATAAAAATGGATGTAGAGTGGATAAAATGGATGTAGAGTGGGTAAAATAGATGTAGAGTAGATAAAATGGATGTAGAATTGATAAAAATAGATGTAGAGTGGACAAAATGGATGTAGAGTGGATAAAATGGATGTAGAGTGGATAAAATGGATGTAGAGTGGGTAAAATAGATGTAGAGTGGATAAAATGGATGTAGAGGGGTTAAAATGGATGTAGATTGGACAAAATAGATGTAGAGTGGATAAAATGGATGTAGAGTTGATAAAAATGGATGTAGAGTGGACAAAATGGATGTAGAGTGGATAAAATGGATGTAGAGTGGGTAAAATAGATGTAGAGTGGATAAAATGGATGTAGAGGGGTTAAAATGGATGTAGATTGGACAAAATAGATGTAGAGTGGGTAAAATAGATGTAGAGTGGATAAAATGGATGTAGAGTGGGTAAAATAGATGTAGAGTGGATAAAATGGATGTAGAGGGGTTAAAATGGATGTAGATTGGACAAAATAGGTGTAGAGTGGATAAAATGGATGTAGAGTGGATAAAAATGGATGTAGAGAGGATAAAACGGATGTAGAGTGGATAAAAAAGGATGTAGAGGGGATAAAATGGATGTAGAGTGGATAAAAATGGATGTAGAGTGGATAAAATGGATGTAGAGTGGGTAAAATAGATGTAGAGTGGATAAAATGGATGTAGAGTTGATACAAATGGATGTAGAGTGGACAAAATGGATGTAGAGTGGATAAAAATGGATGTAGAGAGGATAAAACGGATGTAGAGTGGATAAAAATGGATGTAGAGTGGATATAAATGGATGTAGAGTGGATAAAATGGATGTAGAGTGGATAAAATGGATGTAGAGTGGATAAAGATGGATGTAGAGTGGTATAAAATGGATGTAGAGTGGGTAAAATAGATGTAGAGTGGATAAAATGGATGTAGAGTTGATAAAAATGGATGTAGAGTGGACTAAATGGATGTAGAGTGGATAAAATGGATGTAGAGGGGTTAAAATGGATGTAGATTGGACAAAATAGATGTAGAGTGGATAAAATGGATGTAGAGTTGATAAAAATGGATGTAGAGTGGACAAAATGGATGTAGAGTGGATAAAATGGATGTAGAGTGGGTAAAATAGATGTAGAGTGGATAAAATGGATGTAGAGGGGTTAAAATGGATGTAGATTGGACAAAATAGGTGTAGAGTGGATAAAATGGATGTAGAGTGGATAAAAATGGATGTAGAGAGGATAAAACGGATGTAGAGTGGATAAAAAAGGATGTAGAGGGGATAAAATGGATGTAGAGTGGATAAAAATGGATGTAGAGTGGATAAAATGGATGTAGAGTGGGTAAAATAGATGTAGAGTGGATAAAATGGATGTAGAGTTGATACAAATGGATGTAGAGTGGACAAAATGGATGTAGAGTGGATAAAAATGGATGTAGAGAGGATAAAACGGATGTAGAGTGGATAAAAATGGATGTAGAGTGGATATAAATGGATGTAGAGTGGATAAAATGGATGTAGAGTGGATAAAATGGATGTAGAGTGGATAAAGATGGATGTAGAGTGGTATAAAATGGATGTATAGTGGGTAAAATAGATGTAGAGTGGATAAAATGGATGTAGAGTTGATAAAAATGGATGTAGAGTGGACTAAATGGATGTAGAGTGGATAAAATGGATGTAGAGTGGATAAAATGGATGTAGAGTGGGTAAAATAGATGTAGAGTGGATAAAATGGATGTAGAGGGGTTAAAATGGATGTAGATTGGACAAAATAGATGTAGAGTGGATGAAATGGATGTAGAGTTGATAAAAATGGATGTAGAGTGGATAAAATGGATGTAGAGTAGATAAAATGGATGTAGAGTGGATAAAATGGATGTAGAGTTGATAAAATGGATGTAAAGTGGATAAAATGGATGTAGAGTTAATAAAAATGGATGTAGAGTGGAAATAATGGATGTAGAGAGGATAAAATGGATGTAGAGTGGATAAAATGGATGTAGAGTTGATAAAAATGGATGTAGAGTGGACAAAATGGATGTAGAGTGGATAAAATGGATGTAGAGTGGGTAAAATAGATGTAGAGTGGATAAAATGGATGTAGAGGGGTTAAAATGGATGTAGATTGGACAAAATAGATGTAGAGTGGATAAAATGGATGTAGAGTGGATAAAAATGGATGTAGAGAGGATAAAACGGATGTAGAGTGGATAAAAAAGGATGTAGAGGGGATAAAATGGATGTAGATTGGATAAAAATGGATGTAGAGTGGATAAAATGGATGTAGAGTGGGTAAAATAGATGTAGAGTAGATAAAATGGATGTAGAATTGATAAAAATAGATGTAGAGTGGACAAAATGGATGTAGAGTGGATAAAATGGATGTAGAGTGGATAAAATGGATGTAGAGTGGGTAAAATAGATGTAGAGTGGATAAAATGGATGTAGAGGGGTTAAAATGGATGTAGATTGGACAAAATAGATGTAGAGTGGATAAAATGGATGTAGAGTTGATAAAAATGGATGTAGAGTGGACAAAATGGATGTAGAGTGGATAAAATGGATGTAGAGTGGGTAAAATAGATGTAGAGTGGATAAAATGGATGTAGAGGGGTTAAAATGGATGTAGATTGGACAAAATAGATGTAGAGTGGATAAAATGGATGTAGAGTGGATAAAAATGGATGTAGAGAGGATAAAACGGATGTAGAGTGGATAAAAAAGGATGTAGAGGGGATAAAATGGATGTAGAGTGGATAAAAATGGATGTAGAGTGGATAAAATGGATGTAGAGTGGGTAAAATAGATGTAGAGTGGATAAAATGGATGTAGAGTTGATACAAATGGATGTAGAGTGGACAAAATGGATGTAGAGTGGATAAAAATGGATGTAGAGAGGATAAAATGGATGTAGAGTGGATAAAAATGGATGTAGAGTGGATATAAATGGATGTAGAGTGGATAAAAATGGATGTAGAGTGGACAAAATAGATGTAGAGTGGATAAAATGGATGTAGAGTGGTATAAAATGGATGTAGAGTGGGTAAAATAGAAGTAGAGTGGATAAAATGGATGTAGAGTTGATAAAAATGGATGTAGAGTGGACAAAATGGATGTAGAGTGGATAAAATGGATGTAGAGTGGATAAAATGGATGTAGAGTGGGTAAAATAGATGTAGAGTGGATAAAATGGATGTAGATTGGTTAAAATGGATGTAGATTGGACAAAATAGATGTAGAGTGGATAAAATGGATGTAGAGTGGATAAAAATGGATGTAGAGTGGATAAAATGGATGTAGTGGATAAAATGGATGTAGAGTTGATAAAAATGGATGTAGAGAGGACAAAATGGATGTAGAGTGGATAAAATGGATGTAGAGTGGATAAAATGGATGTAGAGTGGATAATAATGGATGTAGAGTGGTATAAAATGGATGTAGAGTGGGTAAAATAGATGTAGAGTGGATAAAATGGATGTAGAGTTGATAAAAATGGATGTAGAGTGGACAAAATGGATGTAGAGTGGATAAAATGGATGTAGAGTGGATAAAATGGATGTAGAGTGGGTAAAATAGATGTAGAGTGGATAAAATGGATGTAGAGGGGTTAAAATGGATGTAGATTGGACAAAATAGATGTAGAGTGGATAAAATGGATGTAGAGTGGAAATAATGGATGTAGAGAGGATAAAATGGATGTAGAGTGGATAAAATGGATGTAGAGTGGGTAAAATAGATGTAGAGTGGATAAAATGGATGTAGAGTGGTATAAAATGGATGTAGAGTGGATAAAAATGGATGTAGAGTGGACAAAATAGATGTAGAGTGGATAAAATGGATGTAGAGTTGATAAAAATGGATGTAGAGTGGACAAAATAGATGTAGAGTGGATAAAAATGGATGTAGAGTGGTATAAAATGGATGTAGAGTGGGTAAAATAGATGTAGAGTGGATAAAATGGATGTAGAATTGATAAAAATAGATGTAGAGTGGACAAAATGGATGTAGAGTGGATAAAATGGATGTAGAGTGGATAAAATGGATGTAGAGTGGATAAAATGGATGTAGAGTGGATAAAATGGATGTAGAGGGGTTAAAATGGATGTAGATTGGACAAAATAGATGTAGAGTGGATAAAATGGATGTAGAGTTGATAAAAATGGATGTAGAGTGGACAAAATGGATGTAGAGTGGATAAAATGGATGTAGAGTGGGTAAAATAGATGTAGAGTGGATAAAATGGATGTAGAGGGGTTAAAATGGATGTAGATTGGACAAAATAGATGTAGAGTGGATAAAATGGATGTAGAGTGGATAAAAATGGATGTAGAGAGGATAAAACGGATGTAGAGTGGATAAAAAAGGATGTAGAGGGGATAAAATGGATGTAGATTGGATAAAAATGGATGTAGAGTGGATAAAATGGATGTAGAGTGGGTAAAATAGATGTAGAGTGGATAAAATGGATGTAGAATTGATAAAAATAGATGTAGAGTGGACAAAATGGATGTAGAGTGGATAAAATGGATGTAGAGTGGATAAAATGGATGTAGAGTGGGTAAAATAGATGTAGAGTGGATAAAATGGATGTAGAGGGGTTAAAATGGATGTAGATTGGACAAAATAGATGTAGAGTGGATAAAATGGATGTAGAGTTGATAAAAATGGATGTAGAGTGGACAAAATGGATGTAGAGTGGATAAAATGGATGTAGAGTGGGTAAAATAGATGTAGAGTGGATAAAATGGATGTAGAGGGGTTAAAATGGATGTAGATTGGACAAAATAGATGTAGAGTGGATAAAATGGATGTAGAGTGGATAAAAATGGATGTAGAGAGGATAAAACGGATGTAGAGTGGATAAAAAAGGATGTAGAGGGGATAAAATGGATGTAGAGTGGATAAAAATGGATGTAGAGTGGATAAAATGGATGTAGAGTGGGTAAAATGGATGTAGAGTGGATAAAATGGATGTAGAGTTGATACAAATGGATGTAGAGTGGACAAAATGGATGTAGAGTGGATAAAAATGGATGTAGAGAGGATAAAACGGATGTAGAGTGGATAAAAATGGATGTAGAGTGGATATAAATGGATGTAGAGTGGATAAAATGGATGTAGAGTGGATAAAATGGATGTAGAGTGGATAAAGATGGATGTAGAGTGGTATAAAATGGATGTAGAGTGGGTAAAATAGATGTAGAGTGGATAAAATGGATGTAGAGTTGATAAAAATGGATGTAGAGTGGACAAAATGGATGTAGAGTGGATAAAATGGATGTAGAGTGGATAAAATGGATGTAGAGTGGGTAAAATAGATGTAGAGTGGATAAAATGGATGTAGAGGGGTTAAAATGGATGTAGATTGGACAAAATAGATGTAGAGTGGATGAAATGGATGTAGAGTTGATAAAAATGGATGTAGAGTGGATAAAATGAATGTAGAGTAGATAAAATGGATGTAGAGTGGATAAAATGGATGTAGAGTTGATAAAATGGATGTAAAGTGGATAAAATGGATGTAGAGTTAATAAAAATGGATGTAGAGTGGAAATAATGGATGTAGAGAGGATAAAATGGATGTAGAGTGGATAAAATGGATGTAGAGTTGATAAAAATGGATGTAGAGTGGACAAAATGGATGTAGAGTGGATAAAATGGATGTAGAGTGGGTAAAATAGATGTAGAGTGGATAAAATGGATGTAGAGGGGTTAAAATGGATGTAGATTGGACAAAATAGATGTAGAGTGGATAAAATGGATGTAGAGTGGATAAAAATGGATGTAGAGAGGATAAAACGGATGTAGAGTGGGTAAAATAGATGTAGAGTGGATAAAATGGATGTAGAGGGGTTAAAATGGATGTAGATTGGACAAAATAGATGTAGAGTGGATAAAATGGATGTAGAGTGGAAATAATGGATGTAGAGAGGATAAAATGGATGTAGAGTGGATAAAATGGATGTAGAGTGGGTAAAATAGATGTAGAGTGGATAAAATGGATGTAGAGTGGTATAAAATGGATGTAGAGTGGATAAAAATGGATGTAGAGTGGACAAAATAGATGTAGAGTGGATAAAATGGATGTAGAGTTGATAAAAATGGATGTAGAGTGGACAAAATAGATGTAGAGTGGTATAAAATGGATGTAGAGTGGGTAAAATAGATGTAGAGTGGATAAAATGGATGTAGAATTGATAAAAATAGATGTAGAGTGGACAAAATGGATGTAGAGTGGATAAAATGGATGTAGAGTGGATAAAATGGATGTAGAGTGGGTAAAATAGATGTAGAGTGGATAAAATGGATGTAGAGGGGTTAAAATGGATGTAGATTGGACAAAATAGATGTAGAGTGGATAAAATGGATGTAGAGTTGATAAAAATGGATGTAGAGTGGACAAAATGGATGTAGAGTGGATAAAATGGATGTAGAGTGGGTAAAATAGATGTAGAGTGGATAAAATGGATGTAGAGGGGTTAAAATGGATGTAGATTGGACAAAATAGATGTAGAGTGGATAAAATGGATGTAGAGTGGATAAAAATGGATGTAGAGGGGATAAAATGGATGTAGATTGGATAAAAATGGATGTAGAGTGGATAAAATGGATGTAGAGTGGGTAAAATAGATGTAGAGTGGATAAAATGGATGTAGAATTGATAAAAATAGATGTAGAGTGGACAAAATGGATGTAGAGTGGATAAAATGGATGTAGAGTGGATAAAATGGATGTAGAGTGGGTAAAATAGATGTAGAGTGGATAAAATGGATGTAGAGTGGGTAAAATAGATGTAGAGTGGATAAAATGGATGTAGAGGGGTTAAAATGGATGTAGATTGGACAAAATAGGTGTAGAGTGGATAAAATGGATGTAGAGTGGATAAAAATGGATGTAGAGAGGATAAAACGGATGTAGAGTGGATAAAAAAGGATGTAGAGGGGATAAAATGGATGTAGAGTGGATAAAAATGGATGTAGAGTGGATAAAATGGATGTAGAGTGGGTAAAATAGATGTAGAGTGGATAAAATGGATGTAGAGTTGATACAAATGGATGTAGAGTGGACAAAATGGATGTAGAGTGGATAAAAATGGATGTAGAGAGGATAAAACGGATGTAGAGTGGATAAAAATGGATGTAGAGTGGATATAAATGGATGTAGAGTGGATAAAATGGATGTAGAGTGGATAAAATGGATGTAGAGTGGATAAAGATGGATGTAGAGTGGTATAAAATGGATGTAGAGTGGGTAAAATAGATGTAGAGTGGATAAAATGGATGTAGAGTTGATAAAAATGGATGTAGAGTGGACAAAATGGATGTAGAGTGGATAAAATGGATGTAGAGGGGTTAAAATGGATGTAGATTGGACAAAATAGATGTAGAGTGGATAAAATGGATGTAGAGTTGATAAAAATGGATGTAGAGTGGACAAAATGGATGTAGAGTGGATAAAATGGATGTAGAGTGGGTAAAATAGATGTAGAGTGGATAAAATGGATGTAGAGGGGTTAAAATGGATGTAGATTGGACAAAATAGGTGTAGAGTGGATAAAATGGATGTAGAGTGGATAAAAATGGATGTAGAGAGGATAAAACGGATGTAGAGTGGATAAAAAAGGATGTAGAGGGGATAAAATGGATGTAGAGTGGATAAAAATGGATGTAGAGTGGATAAAATGGATGTAGAGTGGGTAAAATAGATGTAGAGTGGATAAAATGGATGTAGAGTTGATACAAATGGATGTAGAGTGGACAAAATGGATGTAGAGTGGATAAAAATGGATGTAGAGAGGATAAAACGGATGTAGAGTGGATAAAAATGGATGTAGAGTGGATATAAATGGATGTAGAGTGGATAAAATGGATGTAGAGTGGATAAAATGGATGTAGAGTGGATAAAGATGGATGTAGAGTGGTATAAAATGGATGTAGAGTGGGTAAAATAGATGTAGAGTGGATAAAATGGATGTAGAGTTGATAAAAATGGATGTAGAGTGGACTAAATGGATGTAGAGTGGATAAAATGGATGTAGAGTGGATAAAATGGATGTAGAGTGGGTAAAATAGATGTAGAGTGGATAAAATGGATGTAGAGGGGTTAAAATGGATGTAGATTGGACAAAATAGATGTAGAGTGGATGAAATGGATGTAGAGTTGATAAAAATGGATGTAGAGTGGATAAAATGAATGTAGAGTAGATAAAATGGATGTAGAGTGGATAAAATGGATGTAGAGTTGATAAAATGGATGTAAAGTGGATAAAATGGATGTAGAGTTAATAAAAATGGATGTAGAGTGGAAATAATGGATGTAGAGAGGATAAAATGGATGTAGAGTGGATAAAATGGATGTAGAGTTGATAAAAATGGATGTAGAGTGGACAAAATGGATGTAGAGTGGATAAAATGGATGTAGAGTGGGTAAAATAGATGTAGAGTGGATAAAATGGATGTAGAGGGGTTAAAATGGATGTAGATTGGACAAAATAGATGTAGAGTGGATAAAATGGATGTAGAGTGGATAAAAATGGATGTAGAGTGGATAAAACGGATGTAGAGTGGATAAAAAAGGATGTAGAGGGGATAAAATGGATGTAGATTGGATAAAAATGGATGTAGAGTGGATAAAATGGATGTAGAGTGGGTAAAATAGATGTAGAGTAGATAAAATGGATGTAGAATTGATAAAAATAGATGTAGAGTGGACAAAATGGATGTAGAGTGGATAAAATGGATGTAGAGTGGATAAAATGGATGTAGAGTGGGTAAAATAGATGTAGAGTGGATAAAATGGATGTAGAGGGGTTAAAATGGATGTAGATTGGACAAAATGGATGTAGAGTGGATAAAATGGATGTAGAGTTGATAAAAATGGATGTAGAGTGGACAAAATGGATGTAGAGTGGATAAAATGGATGTAGAGTGGGTAAAATAGATGTAGAGTGGATAAAATGGATGTAGAGGGGTTAAAATGGATGTAGATTGGACAAAATAGATGTAGAGTGGATAAAATGGATGTAGAGTGGATAAAAATGGATGTAGAGAGGATAAAACGGATGTAGAGTGGATAAAAAAGGATGTAGAGGGGATAAAATGGATGTAGAGTGGATAAAAATGGATGTAGAGTGGATAAAATGGATGTAGAGTGGGTAAAATAGATGTAGAGTGGATAAAATGGATGTAGAGTTGATACAAATGGATGTAGAGTGGACAAAATGGATGTAGAGTGGATAAAAATGGATGTAGAGAGGATAAAATGGATGTAGAGTGGATAAAAATGGATGTAGAGTGGATATAAATGGATGTAGAGTGGATAAAATGGATGTAGAGTGGATAAAATGGATGTAGAGTGGATAAAGATGGATGTAGAGTGGTATAAAATGGATGTAGAGTGGGTAAAATAGATGTAGAGTGGATAAAATGGATGTAGAGTTGATAAAAATGGATGTAGAGTGGACAAAATGGATGTAGAGTGGATAAAATGGATGTAGAGTGGATAAAATGGATGTAGAGTGGGTAAAATAGATGTAGAGTGGATAAAATGGATGTAGAGGGGTTAAAATGGATGTAGATTGGACAAAATAGATGTAGAGTGGATGAAATGGATGTAGAGTTGATAAAAATGGATGTAGAGTGGATAAAATGAATGTAGAGTAGATAAAATGGATGTAGAGTGGATAAAATGGATGTAGAGAGGATAAAATGGATGTAGAGTAGATAAAATGGATGTAGAGTGGATAAAAATGGATGTAGAGTATATAAAATGGATGTAGAGTATATAAAATGGATGTAGAGTGGATAAAAATGGATGTAGAGTTGATAAAAATGGATGTAGAGTGGACAAAATAGATGTAGAGTGGATAAAAATGGATGTAGAGTGGTATAAAATGGATGTAGAGTGGATAAAAATGGATGTAGAGTGGATAAAAATGGATGTAGAGTGGGTAAAATAGATGTAGAGTGGATAAAATGGATGTAGAGTGGACAAAATGGATGTAGAGTGGATAAAAATGGATGTAGAGAGGATAAAATTGATGTAGAGCGGATAAAATGGATGTAGAGTGGATAAAAATAGATGTAGAGTGGATAAAATGGATGTGGAGTGGATAAAACGGATGTAGAGTGGATAAAAAAGGATGTAGAGGGGATAAAATGGATGTAGAGTGGATAAAATTGATGTAGAGCGGATAAAATGGATGTAGAGTGGATAACATGGATGTGGAGTGGATAACAATGGATGTAGAGTGGATAAAATGGATGTAGAGTTGATAAAAATGGATGTAGAGTGGACAAAATAGATGTAGAGTGGATAAAAATGGATGTAGAGTGGTATAAAATGGATGTAGAGTGGATAAAAATGGATGTAGAGTGGATAAAAATGGATGTAGAGAGGATAAAATGGATGTAGAGTGGATAAAAATGGATGTAGAGTGGATAAAATTGATGTAGAGTGGATAAAATTGATGTAGAGTGGATAAAATGAATGTAGAGTAGATAAAATGGATGTAGAGTGGATAAAAATAGATGTAGAGTGGATAAAATGGATGTGGAGTGGATAAAACGGATGTAGAGTGGATAAAAAAGGATGTAGAGGGGATAAAATGGATGTAGAGTGGATAAAATTGATGTAGAGCGGATAAAATGGATGTAGAGTGGATAACATGGATGTGGAGTGGATAACAATGGATGTAGAGTGGATAAAATGGATGTAGAGTTGATAAAAATGGATGTAGAGTGGACAAAATAGATGTAGAGTGGATAAAAATGGATGTAGAGTGGTATAAAATGGATGTAGAGTGGATAAAAATGGATGTAGAGTGGATAAAAATGGATGTAGAGAGGATAAAATGGATGTAGAGTGGATAAAAATGGATGTAGAGTGGATAAAATTGATGTAGAGTGGATAAAATTGATGTAGAGTGGATAAAATGAATGTAGAGTAGATAAAATGGATGTAGAGTGGATAAAATGGATGTAGAGTTGATAAAATGGATGTAAAGTGGATAAAATGGATTTAGAGTTAATAAAAATGGATGTAGAGTGGAAATAATGGATGTAGAGAGGATAAAATGGATGTAGAGTTAATAAAAATGGATGTAGAGTGGACAAAATAGATGTAGAGTGGATAAAATGGATGTAGAGTTGATAAAAATGGATGTAGAGTGGACAAAATAGATGTAGAGTGGATAAAAATGGATGTAGAGTGGTATAAAATGGATGTAGAGTGGATAAAAATGGATGTAGAGTGGATAAAAATGGATGTAGAGAGGATAAAATGGATGTAGAGTGGATAAAAATGGATGTAGAGTGGATAAAATGGATGTAGAGTGGATAAAATGGATGTAGAGTGGATGAAATGGATGTAGAGTTGATAAAAATGGATAAAGAGTGGATAAAATGAATGTAGAGTAGATAAAATGGATGTAGAGTGGATAAAATGGATGTAGAGTTGATAAAATGGATGTAAAGTGGATAAAATGGATGTAGAGTTAATAAAAATGGATGTAGAGTGGAAATAATGGATGTAGAGAGGATAAAATGGATGTAGAGTGGATAAAATGGATGTTGTTGTGTAATCACTCACTCATGTGGCAGAAAGAGCCTGTGATAGAGCCTTGTAAGTAACAGAGCTATATCACATTGCGGTGAATAGGTGTAGATGAGCACAATCATTCAATACCAACGAGGAATCAGAGTGAAGCAACTATCTATTGTGAATAATCTAAGAAATGCGGTGATATTGTATAAGCGGTGAGATCTCAATTCTTGCGGAGGTTCGACAAGACGCGGCGAAGCTACAATTATTCAAACAGACAAGCATGGCGGTTACTGTTACGCGGGTATAAGAACAAAGGATTCCGATATTGAATGTTACCACATGAGTTAGATTCGCGGTGAGGAATCTGGTGTGTCTGGAATAGTCAATAACAGAGCAATTAACGAGTAACAAAAAGAGTAGATTTATTATAATAATAAGGAAACATACCTAGCGGTGAATAACCATATATATAATAGAGCTCGGCGGTTACGATAGAGACTTGATCTCTATACAAGTCCTTATAATACAATTACAAGAACTCGGTACGCCTCACTATACTTAGCGAAATTTACGCTCTTAGATCTTCGTTGCGGTAATCTAAGAATCGGCGGTGAACACAATTTAAATGAAAGATGAAACTACACGTGTGCACACGGTAACGCAAAAACCAATAATGGCGATCGATATGCCAACGGAAAATCATGAAGAACAGAGTTCATAAAGTTACAAGATTCGCCCTGCTCTCATGAAAATGCGTGCGTGCGGAGCGGGCCTGAGGTGACAGCAGGCTGATTATTGGCTAATTGGGCGATAAGCGCCCTCTGACGCTGACGGCGGTACGCGTGATCGATGCGGATAGAGAATCAATATTAGGCGGCTCGACGCCGCCTAACCTCACGCGGTGCGGTGCCCCAGAGAGGGCACTGCGATGCTAATTACCGAACAGATGTAGAGTGGATAAAATGGATGTAGAGTGGATAAAATGGATGCAGAGTGGGTAAAATAGATGTAGAGTGGATAAAATGGATGTAGAGTGGTATAAAATGGATGTAGAGTGGATAAAAATGGATGTAGAGTGGATAAAATGGATGTAGAGTGGACAAAATAGATGTAGAGTGGATAAAATGGATGTAGAGTTGATAAAAATGGATGTAGAGTGGACAAAATAGATGTAGAGTGGATAAAAATGGATGTAGAGTGGTATAAAATGGATGTAGAGTGGGTAAAATAGATGTAGAGTGGATAAAATGGATGTAGAGTTGATAAAAATGGATGTAGAGTGGATAAAATGGATGTAGAGTGGACAAAATGGATGTATAGTGGATAAAATGGATGTAGAGTGGATAAAATGGATGTAGAGTGGGTAAAATAGATGTAGAGTGGATAAAATGGATGTAGAGTGGTATAAAATGGATGTAGAGTGGATAAAAATGGATGTAGAGTGGACAAAATAGATGTAGAGTGGATAAAATGGATGTAGAGTTGATAAAAATGGATGTAGAGTGGACAAAATAGATGTAGAGTGGATAAAAATGGATGTAGAGTGGTATAAAATGGATGTAGAGTGGGTAAAATAGATGTAGAGTGGATAAAATGGATGTAGAGTTGATAAAAATGGATGTAGAGTGGACAAAATGGATGTAGAGTGGATAAAATGGATGTAGAGTGGATAAAATGGATGTAGAGTGGGTAAAATAGATGTAGAGTGGATAAAATGGATGTAGAGGGGTTAAAATGGATGTAGATTGGACAAAATAGATGTAGAGTGGATAAAATGGATGTAGAGTGGATAAAAATGGATGTAGAGTGGATAAAATGGATGTAGTGGATAAAATGGATGTAGAGTTGATAAAAATGGATGTAGAGAGGACAAAATGGATGTAGAGTGGATAAAATGGATGTAGAGTGGATAAAATGGATGTAGAGTGGTATAAAATGGATGTAGAGTGGATAAAAATGGATGTAGAGTGGACAAAATAGATGTAGAGTGGATAAAATGGATGTAGAGTTGATAAAAATGGATGTAGAGTGGACAAAATAGATGTAGAGTGGATAAAAATGGATGTAGAGTGGTATAAAATGGATGTAGAGTGGGTAAAATAGATGTAGAGTGGATAAAATGGATGTAGAGTGGATAAAATGGATGTAGAGTGGATGAAATGGATGTAGAGTTGATAAAAATGGATGTAGAGTGGATAAAATGAATGTAGAGTAGATAAAATGGATGTAGAGTGGATAAAATGGATGTAGAGTTGATAAAATGGATGTAAAGTGGATAAAATGGATGTAGAGTTAATAAAAATGGATGTAGAGTGGAAATAATGGATGTAGAGAGGATAAAATGGATGTAGAGTGGATAAAATGGATGTAGAGTTGATAAAAATGGATGTAGAGTGGACAAAATGGATGTAGAGTGGATAAAATGGATGTAGAGTGGGTAAAATAGATGTAGAGTGGATAAAATGGATGTAGAGGGGTTAAAATGGATGTAGATTGGACAAAATAGATGTAGAGTGGATAAAATGGATGTAGAGTGGATAAAAATGGATGTAGAGAGGATAAAACGGATGTAGAGTGGATAAAAAAGGATGTAGAGGGGATAAAATGGATGTAGAGTGGATAAAAATGGATGTAGAGTGGATAAAATGGATGTAGAGTGGGTAAAATAGATGTAGAGTGGATAAAATGGATGTAGAATTGATAAAAATAAATGTAGAGTGGACAAAATGGATGTAGAGTGGATAAAATGGATGTAGAGTGGATAAAATGGATGTAGAGTGGGTAAAATAGATGTAGAGTGGATAAAATGGATGTAGAGGGGTTAAAATGGATGTAGATTGGACAAAATAGATGTAGAGTGGATAAAATGGATGTAGAGTTGATAAAAATGGATGTAGAGTGGACAAAATGGATGTAGAGTGGATAAAATGGATGTAGAGTGGGTAAAATAGATGTAGAGTGGATAAAATGGATGTAGAGGGGTTAAAATGGATGTAGATTGGACAAAATAGATGTAGAGTGGATAAAATGGATGTAGAGTGGATAAAAATGGATGTAGAGAGGATAAAACGGATGTAGAGTGGATAAAAAAGGATGTAGAGGGGATAAAATGGATGTAGAGTGGATAAAAATGGATGTAGAGTGGATAAAATGGATGTAGAGTGGGTAAAATAGATGTAGAGTGGATAAAATGGATGTAGAGTTGATACAAATGGATGTAGAGTGGACAAAATGGATGTAGAGTGGATAAAAATGGATGTAGAGAGGATAAAATGGATGTAGAGTGGATAAAAATGGATGTAGAGTGGATAAAATGGATGTAGAGTGGATAAAATGGATGTAGAGTGGATAAAATGGATGTAGAGTAGGTAAAATAGATGTAGAGTGGATAAAATGGATGTAGAGTGGTATAAAATGGATGTAGAGTGGATAAAAATGAATGTAGAGTGGACAAAATAGATGTAGAGTGGATAAAAATGGATGTAGAGTGGTATAAAATGGATGTAGAGTGGGTAAAATAGATGTAGAGTGGATAAAATGGATGTAGAGTTGATAAAAATGGATGTAGAGTGGATAAAATGGATGTAGAGTGGACAAAATGGATGTATAGTGGATAAAATGGATGTAGAGTGGATAAAATGGATGTAGAGTGGGTAAAATAGATGTAGAGTGGATAAAATGGATGTAGAGTGGTATAAAATGGATGTAGAGTGGATAAAAATGGATGTAGAGTGGACAAAATAGATGTAGAGTGGATAAAATGGATGTAGAGTTGATAAAAATGGATGTAGAGTGGACAAAATAGATGTAGAGTGGATAAAAATGGATGTAGAGTGGTATAAAATGGATGTAGAGTGGGTAAAATAGATGTAGAGTGGATAAAATGGATGTAGAGTTGATAAAAATGGATGTAGAGTGGACAAAATGGATGTAGAGTGGATAAAATGGATGTAGAGTGGATAAAATGGATGTAGAGTGGGTAAAATAGATGTAGAGTGGATAAAATGGATGTAGAGGGGTTAAAATGGATGTAGATTGGACAAAATAGATGTAGAGTGGATAAAATGGATGTAGAGTGGATAAAAATGGATGTAGAGTGGATAAAATGGATGTAGTGGATAAAATGGATGTAGAGTGGATAAAAATGGATGTAGAGTGGATAAAATGGATGTAGAGTGGATAAAATGGATGTAGAGTGGATAAAATGGATGTAGAGTGGATAATAATGGATGTAGAGTGGTATAAAATGGATGTAGAGTGGGTAAAATAGATGTAGAGTGGATAAAATGGATGTAGAGTTGATAAAAATGGATGTAGAGTGGACAAAATGGATGTAGAGTGGATAAAATGGATGTAGAGTGGATAAAATGGATGTAGAGTGGGTAAAATAGATGTAGAGTGGATAAAATGGATGTAGAGGGGTTAAAATGGATGTAGATTGGACAAAATAGATGTAGAGTGGATAAAATGGATGTAGAGTGGAAATAATGGATGTAGAGAGGATAAAATGGATGTAGAGTGGATAAAATGGATGTAGAGTGGGTAAAATAGATGTAGAGTGGATAAAATGGATGTAGAGTTGTATAAAATGGATGTAGAGTGGATAAAAATGGATGTAGAGTGGACAAAATAGATGTAGAGTGGATAAAATGGATGTAGAGTTGATAAAAATGGATGTAGAGTGGACAAAATAGATGTAGAGTGGATAAAAATGGATGTAGAGTGGTATAAAATGGATGTAGAGTGGGTAAAATAGATGTAGAGTGGATAAAATGGATGTAGAATTGATAAAAATAGATGTAGAGTGGACAAAATGGATGTAGAGTGGATAAAATGGATGTAGAGTGGATAAAATGGATGTAGAGTGGGTAAAATAGATGTAGAGTGGATAAAATGGATGTAGAGTGGATAAAATGGATGTAGAGTGGATAAAAATGGATGTAGAGAGGATAAAACGGATGTAGAGTGGATAAAAAAGGATGTAGAGGGGATAAAATGGATGTAGAGTGGATAAAAATGGATGTAGAGTGGATAAAATGGATGTAGAGTGGGTAAAATAGATGTAGAGTGGATAAAATGGATGTAGAGTTGATAAAAATGGATGTAGAGTGGACAAAATGGATGTAGAGTGGATAAAAATGGATGTAGAGAGGATAAAAATGGATGTAGAGAGGATAAAATGGATGTAGAGTGGATAAAAATGGATGTAGAGTGGATATAAATGGATGTAGAGTGGATAAAATGGATGTAGAGTGGATAAAATGGATGTAGAGTGGATAAAGATGGATGTAGAGTGGTATAAAATGGATGTAGAGTGGGTAAAATAGATGTAGAGTGGATAAAATGGATGTAGAGTTGATAAAAATGGATGTAGAGTGGACAAAATGGATGTAGAGTGGATAAAATGGATGTAGAGTGGATAAAATGGATGTAGAGTGGGTAAAATAGATGTAGAGTGGATAAAATGGATGTAGAGGGGTTAAAATGGATGTAGATTGGACAAAATAGATGTAGAGTGGATGAAATGGATGTAGAGTTGATAAAAATGGATGTAGAGTGGATAAAATGAATGTAGAGTAGATAAAATGGATGTAGAGTGGATAAAATGGATGTAGAGTTGATAAAATGGATGTAAAGTGGATAAAATGGATGTAGAGTTAATAAAAATGGATGTAGAGTGGAAATAATGGATGTAGAGAGGATAAAATGGATGTAGAGTGGATAAAATGGATGTAGAGTTGATAAAAATGGATGTAGAGTGGACAAAATGGATGTAGAGCGGATAAAATGGATGTAGAGTGGGTAAAATAGATGTAGAGTGGATAAAATGGATGTAGAGGGGTTAAAATGGATGTAGATTGGACAAAATAGATGTAGAGTGCGTAAATGGATGTAGAGTGGATAAAAATGGATGTAGAGAGGATAAAACGGATGTAGAGTGGATAAAAAAGGATGTAGAGGGGATAAAATGGATGTAGATTGGATAAAAATGGATGTAGAGTGGATAAAATGGATGTAGAGTGGGTAAAATAGATGTAGAGTGGACAAAATGGATGTAGAGTGGATAAAATGGATGTAGAGTGGATAAAATGGATGTAGAGTGGGTAAAATAGATGTAGAGTGGATAAAATGGATGTAGAGGGGTTAAAATGGATGTAGATTGGACAAAATAGATGTAGAGTGGATAAAATGGATGTAGAGTGGATAAAAATGGATGTAGAGAGGATAAAACGGATGTAGAGTGGATAAAAAAGGATGTAGAGGGGATAAAATGGATGTAGAGTGGATAAAAATGGATGTAGAGTGGATAAAATGGATGTAGAGTGGGTAAAATAGATGTAGAGTGGATAAAATGGATGTAGAGTTGATACAAATGGATGTAGAGTGGACAAAATGGATGTAGAGTGGATAAAAATGGATGTAGAGAGGATAAAATGGATGTAGAGTGGATAAAAATGGATGTAGAGTGGATATAAATGGATGTAGAGTGGATAAAATGGATGTAGAGTGGATAAAATGGATGTAGAGTGGATGAAATGGATGTAGAGTTGATAAAAATGGATGTAGAGTGGATAAAATGAATGTAGAGTAGATAAAATGGATGTAGAGTGGATAAAATGGATGTAGAGTTGATAAAATGGATGTAAAGTGGATAAAATGGATGTAGAGTTAATAAAAATGGATGTAGAGTGGAAATAATGGATGTAGAGAGGATAAAATGGATGTAGAGTGGATAAAATGGATGTAGAGTTGATAAAAATGGATGTAGAGTGGACAAAATGGATGTAGAGTGGATAAAATGGATGTAGAGTGGGTAAAATAGATGTAGAGTGGATAAAATGGATGTAGAGGGGTTAAAATGGATGTAGATTGGACAAAATAGATGTAGAGTGGATAAAATGGATGTAGAGTGGATAAAAATGGATGTAGAGAGGATAAAACGGATGTAGAGTGGATAAAAAAGGATGTAGAGGGGATAAAATGGATGTAGATTGGATAAAAATGGATGTAGAGTGGATAAAATGGATGTAGAGTGGGTAAAATAGATGTAGAGTGGATAAAATGGATGTAGAATTGATAAAAATAGATGTAGAGTGGACAAAATGGATGTAGAGTGGATAAAATGGATGTAGAGTGGATAAAATGGATGTAGAGTGGATAAAATGGATGTAGAGTGGATAAAATGGATGTAGAGGGGTTAAAATGGATGTAGATTGGACAAAATAGATGTAGAGTGGATAAAATGGATGTAGAGTTGATAAAAATGGATGTAGAGTGGACAAAATGGATGTAGAGTGGATAAAATGGATGTAGAGTGGGTAAAATAGATGTAGAGTGGATAAAATGGATGTAGAGGGGTTAAAATGGATGTAGATTGGACAAAATAGATGTAGAGTGGATAAAATGGATGTAGAGTGGATAAAAATGGATGTAGAGAGGATAAAACGGATGTAGAGTGGATAAAAAAGGATGTAGAGGGGATAAAATGGATGTAGAGTGGATAAAAATGGATGTAGAGTGGATAAAATGGATGTAGAGTGGGTAAAATAGATGTAGAGTGGATAAAATGGATGTAGAGTTGATACAAATGGATGTAGAGTGGACAAAATGGATGTAGAGTGGATAAAAATGGATGTAGAGAGGATAAAATGGATGTAGAGTGGATAAAAATGGATGTAGAGTGGATATAAATGGATGTAGAGTGGATAAAATGGATGTAGAGTGGATAAAATGGATGTAGAGTGGATAAAGATGGATGTAGAGTGGTATAAAATGGATGTAGAGTGGGTAAAATAGATGTAGAGTGGATAAAATGGATGTAGAGTTGATAAAAATGGATGTAGAGTGGACAAAATGGATGTAGAGTGGATAAAATGGATGTAGAGTGGATAAAATGGATGTAGAGTGGGTAAAATAGATGTAGAGTGGATAAAATGGATGTAGAGGGGTTAAAATGGATGTAGATTGGACAAAATAGATGTAGAGTGGATAAAATGGATGTAGAGTGGATAAAAATGGATGTAGAGAGGATAAAACGGATGTAGAGTGGATAAAAAAGGATGTAGAGGGGATAAAATGGATGTAGAGTGGATAAAAATGGATGTAGAGTGGATAAAATGGATGTAGAGTGGGTAAAATAGATGTAGAGTGGATAAAATGGATGTAGAATTGATAAAAATAAATGTAGAGTGGACAAAATGGATGTAGAGTGGATAAAATGGATGTAGAGTGGATAAAAATGGATGTAGAGAGGATAAAAATGGATGTAGAGTGGACAAAATGGATGTAGAGTGGATAAAATGGATGTAGAGTGGGTAAAATAGATGTAGAGTGGATAAAATGGATGTAGAGGGGTTAAAATGGATGTAGATTGGACAAAATAGATGTAGAGTGGATAAAATGGATGTAGAGTGGATAAAAATGGATGTAGAGAGGATAAAACGGATGTAGAGTGGATAAAAAAGGATGTAGAGGGGATAAAATGGATGTAGAGTGGATAAAAATGGATGTAGAGTGGATAAAATGGATGTAGAGTGGGTAAAATAGATGTAGAGTGGATAAAATGGATGTAGAATTGATAAAAATAAATGTAGAGTGGACAAAATGGATGTAGAGTGGATAAAATGGATGTAGAGTGGATAAAATGGATGTAGAGTGGGTAAAATAGATGTAGAGTGGATAAAATGGATGTAGAGGGGTTAAAATGGATGTAGATTGGACAAAATAGATGTAGAGTGGATAAAATGGATGTAGAGTTGATAAAAATGGATGTAGAGTGGACAAAATGGATGTAGAGTGGATAAAATGGATGTAGAGTGGGTAAAATAGATGTAGAGTGGATAAAATGGATGTAGAGGGGTTAAAATGGATGTAGATTGGACAAAATAGATGTAGAGTGGATAAAATGGATGTAGAGTGGATAAAAATGGATGTAGAGAGGATAAAACGGATGTAGAGTGGATAAAAAAGGATGTAGAGGGGATAAAATGGATGTAGAGTGGATAAAAATGGATGTAGAGTGGATAAAATGGATGTAGAGTGGGTAAAATAGATGTAGAGTGGATAAAATGGATGTAGAGTTGATACAAATGGATGTAGAGTGGACAAAATGGATGTAGAGTGGATAAAAATGGATGTAGAGAGGATAAAATGGATGTAGAGTGGATAAAAATGGATGTAGAGTGGATAAAATGGATGTAGAGTGGATAAAATGGATGTAGAGTGGATAAAATGGATGTAGAGTAGGTAAAATAGATGTAGAGTGGATAAAATGGATGTAGAGTGGTATAAAATGGATGTAGAGTGGATAAAAATGAATGTAGAGTGGACAAAATAGATGTAGAGTGGATAAAAATGGATGTAGAGTGGTATAAAATGGATGTAGAGTGGGTAAAATAGATGTAGAGTGGATAAAATGGATGTAGAGTTGATAAAAATGGATGTAGAGTGGATAAAATGGATGTAGAGTGGACATAATGGATGTATAGTGGATAAAATGGATGTAGAGTGGATAAAATGGATGTAGAGTGGGTAAAATAGATGTAGAGTGGATAAAATGGATGTAGAGTGGTATAAAATGGATGTAGAGTGGATAAAAATGGATGTAGAGTGGACAAAATAGATGTAGAGTGGATAAAATGGATGTAGAGTTGATAAAAATGGATGTAGAGTGGACAAAATAGATGTAGAGTGGATAAAAATGGATGTAGAGTGGTATAAAATGGATGTAGAGTGGGTAAAATAGATGTAGAGTGGATAAAATGGATGTAGAGTTGATAAAAATGGATGTAGAGTGGACAAAATGGATGTAGAGTGGATAAAATGGATGTAGAGTGGATAAAATGGATGTAGAGTGGGTAAAATAGATGTAGAGTGGATAAAATGGATGTAGAGGGGTTAAAATGGATGTAGATTGGACAAAATAGATGTAGAGTGGATAAAATGGATGTAGAGTGGATAAAAATGGATGTAGAGTGGATAAAATGGATGTAGTGGATAAAATGGATGTAGAGTTGATAAAAATGGATGTAGAGTGGACAAAATGGATGTAGAGTGGATAAAATGGATGTAGAGTGGATAAAATGGATGTAGAGTGGATAATAATGGATGTAGAGTGGTATAAAATGGATGTAGAGTGGGTAAAATAGATGTAGAGTGGATAAAATGGATGTAGAGTTGATAAAAATGGATGTAGAGTGGACAAAATGGATGTAGAGTGGATAAAATGGATGTAGAGTGGATAAAATGGATGTAGAGTGGGTAAAATAGATGTAGAGTGGATAAAATGGATGTAGAGGGGTTAAAATGGATGTAGATTGGACAAAATAGATGTAGAGTGGATAAAATGGATGTAGAGTGGAAATAATGGATGTAGAGAGGATAAAATGGATGTAGAGTGGATAAAATGGATGTAGAGTGGGTAAAATAGATGTAGAGTGGATAAAATGGATGTAGAGTTGTATAAAATGGATGTAGAGTGGATAAAAATGGATGTAGAGTGGACAAAATAGATGTAGAGTGGATAAAATGGATGTAGAGTTGATAAAAATGGATGTAGAGTGGACAAAATAGATGTAGAGTGGATAAAAATGGATGTAGAGTGGTATAAAATGGATGTAGAGTGGGTAAAATAGATGTAGAGTGGATAAAATGGATGTAGAATTGATAAAAATAGATGTAGAGTGGACAAAATGGATGTAGAGTGGATAAAATGGATGTAGAGTGGATAAAATGGATGTAGAGTGGGTAAAATAGATGTAGAGTGGATAAAATGGATGTAGAGTGGATAAAATGGATGTAGAGTGGATAAAAATGGATGTAGAGAGGATAAAACGGATGTAGAGTGGATAAAAAAGGATGTAGAGGGGATAAAATGGATGTAGAGTGGATAAAAATGGATGTAGAGTGGATAAAATGGATGTAGAGTGGGTAAAATAGATGTAGAGTGGATAAAATGGATGTAGAGTTGATACAAATGGATGTAGAGTGGACAAAATGGATGTAGAGTGGATAAAAATGGATGTAGAGAGGATAAAAATGGATGTAGAGAGGATAAAATGGATGTAGAGTGGATAAAAATGGATGTAGAGTGGATATAAATGGATGTAGAGTGGATAAAATGGATGTAGAGTGGATAAAATGGATGTAGAGTGGATAAAGATGGATGTAGAGTGGTATAAAATGGATGTAGAGTGGGTAAAATAGATGTAGAGTGGATAAAATGGATGTAGAGTTGATAAAAATGGATGTAGAGTGGACAAAATGGATGTAGAGTGGATAAAATGGATGTAGAGTGGATAAAATGGATGTAGAGTGGGTAAAATAGATGTAGAGTGGATAAAATGGATGTAGAGGGGTTAAAATGGATGTAGATTGGACAAAATAGATGTAGAGTGGATGAAATGGATGTAGAGTTGATAAAAATGGATGTAGAGTGGATAAAATGAATGTAGAGTAGATAAAATGGATGTAGAGTGGATAAAATGGATGTAGAGTTGATAAAATGGATGTAAAGTGGATAAAATGGATGTAGAGTTAATAAAAATGGATGTAGAGTGGAAATAATGGATGTAGAGAGGATAAAATGGATGTAGAGTGGATAAAATGGATGTAGAGTTGATAAAAATGGATGTAGAGTGGACAAAATGGATGTAGAGCGGATAAAATGGATGTAGAGTGGGTAAAATAGATGTAGAGTGGATAAAATGGATGTAGAGGGGTTAAAATGGATGTAGATTGGACAAAATAGATGTAGAGTGCGTAAATGGATGTAGAGTGGATAAAAATGGATGTAGAGAGGATAAAACGGATGTAGAGTGGATAAAAAAGGATGTAGAGGGGATAAAATGGATGTAGATTGGATAAAAATGGATGTAGAGTGGATAAAATGGATGTAGAGTGGGTAAAATAGATGTAGAGTGGATAAAATGGATGTAGAATTGATAAAAATAGATGTAGAGTGGACAAAATGGATGTAGAGTGGATAAAATGGATGTAGAGTGGATAAAATGGATGTAGAGTGGGTAAAATAGATGTAGAGTGGATAAAATGGATGTAGAGGGGTTAAAATGGATGTAGATTGGACAAAATAGATGTAGAGTGGATAAAATGGATGTAGAGTGGATAAAAATGGATGTAGAGAGGATAAAACGGATGTAGAGTGGATAAAAAAGGATGTAGAGGGGATAAAATGGATGTAGAGTGGATAAAAATGGATGTAGAGTGGATAAAATGGATGTAGAGTGGGTAAAATAGATGTAGAGTGGATAAAATGGATGTAGAGTTGATACAAATGGATGTAGAGTGGACAAAATGGATGTAGAGTGGATAAAAATGGATGTAGAGAGGATAAAATGGATGTAGAGTGGATAAAAATGGATGTAGAGTGGATATAAATGGATGTAGAGTGGATAAAATGGATGTAGAGTGGATAAAATGGATGTAGAGTGGATGAAATGGATGTAGAGTTGATAAAAATGGATGTAGAGTGGATAAAATGAATGTAGAGTAGATAAAATGGATGTAGAGTGGATAAAATGGATGTAGAGTTGATAAAATGGATGTAAAGTGGATAAAATGGATGTAGAGTTAATAAAAATGGATGTAGAGTGGAAATAATGGATGTAGAGAGGATAAAATGGATGTAGAGTGGATAAAATGGATGTAGAGTTGATAAAAATGGATGTAGAGTGGACAAAATGGATGTAGAGTGGATAAAATGGATGTAGAGTGGGTAAAATAGATGTAGAGTGGATAAAATGGATGTAGAGGGGTTAAAATGGATGTAGATTGGACAAAATAGATGTAGAGTGGATAAAATGGATGTAGAGTGGATAAAAATGGATGTAGAGAGGATAAAACGGATGTAGAGTGGATAAAAAAGGATGTAGAGGGGATAAAATGGATGTAGATTGGATAAAAATGGATGTAGAGTGGATAAAATGGATGTAGAGTGGGTAAAATAGATGTAGAGTGGATAAAATGGATGTAGAATTGATAAAAATAGATGTAGAGTGGACAAAATGGATGTAGAGTGGATAAAATGGATGTAGAGTGGATAAAATGGATGTAGAGTGGATAAAATGGATGTAGAGTGGATAAAATGGATGTAGAGGGGTTAAAATGGATGTAGATTGGACAAAATAGATGTAGAGTGGATAAAATGGATGTAGAGTTGATAAAAATGGATGTAGAGTGGACAAAATGGATGTAGAGTGGATAAAATGGATGTAGAGTGGGTAAAATAGATGTAGAGTGGATAAAATGGATGTAGAGGGGTTAAAATGGATGTAGATTGGACAAAATAGATGTAGAGTGGATAAAATGGATGTAGAGTGGATAAAAATGGATGTAGAGAGGATAAAACGGATGTAGAGTGGATAAAAAAGGATGTAGAGGGGATAAAATGGATGTAGAGTGGATAAAAATGGATGTAGAGTGGATAAAATGGATGTAGAGTGGGTAAAATAGATGTAGAGTGGATAAAATGGATGTAGAGTTGATACAAATGGATGTAGAGTGGACAAAATGGATGTAGAGTGGATAAAAATGGATGTAGAGAGGATAAAATGGATGTAGAGTGGATAAAAATGGATGTAGAGTGGATATAAATGGATGTAGAGTGGATAAAATGGATGTAGAGTGGATAAAATGGATGTAGAGTGGATAAAGATGGATGTAGAGTGGTATAAAATGGATGTAGAGTGGGTAAAATAGATGTAGAGTGGATAAAATGGATGTAGAGTTGATAAAAATGGATGTAGAGTGGACAAAATGGATGTAGAGTGGATAAAATGGATGTAGAGTGGATAAAATGGATGTAGAGTGGGTAAAATAGATGTAGAGTGGATAAAATGGATGTAGAGGGGTTAAAATGGATGTAGATTGGACAAAATAGATGTAGAGTGGATGAAATGGATGTAGAGTTGATAAAAATGGATGTAGAGTGGATAAAATGAATGTAGAGTAGATAAAATGGATGTAGAGTGGATAAAATGGATGTAGAGTTGATAAAATGGATGTAAAGTGGATAAAATGGATGTAGAGTTAATAAAAATGGATGTAGAGTGGAAATAATGGATGTAGAGAGGATAAAATGGATGTAGAGTGGATAAAATGGATGTAGAGTGGATAAAAATGGATGTAGAGTTGATAAAAATGGATGTAGAGTGGACAAAATAGATGTAGAGTGGATAAAAATGGATGTAGAGTGGTATAAAATGGATGTAGAGTGGATAAAAATGGATGTAGAGTGGATAAAAATGGATGTAGAGAGGATAAAATGGATGTAGAGTGGATAAAAATGGATGTAGAGTGGATAAAATGGATGTAGAGTGGATAAAATGGATGTAGAGTGGACAAAATAGATGTAGAGTGGATAAAAATGGATGTAGAGTGGTATAAAATGGATGTAGAGTGGATAAAAATGGATGTAGAGTGGATAAAAATGGATGTAGAGAGGATAAAATGGATGTAGAGTGGATAAAAATGGATGTAGAGTGGATAAAATGGATGTAGAGTGGATAAAATGGATGTAGAGTGGATAAAATGGATGTAGAGTGGGTAAAATAGATGTAGAGTGGATAAAATGGATGTAGAGTTGATAAAAATGGATGTAGAGTGGACAAAATGGATGTAGAGTGGATAAAAATGGATGTAGAGAGGATAAAATTGATGTAGAGCGGATAAAATGGATGTAGAGTGGATAAAAATAGATGTAGAGTGGATAAAATGGATGTAGAGTGGATAAAACGGATGTAGAGTGGATAAAAAAGGATGTAGAGGGGATAAAATGGATGTAGAGTGGATAAAATTGATGTAGAGCGGATAAAATGGATGTAGAGTGGATAACATGGATGTGGAGTGGATAACAATGGATGTAGAGTGGATAAAATGGATGTAGAGTTGATAAAAATGGATGTAGAGTTAATAAAAATGGATGTAGAGTGGACAAAATATATGTAGAGTGGATAAAATGGATGTAGAGTTGATAAAAATGGATGTAGAGTGGACAAAATAGATGTAGAGTGGATAAAAATGGATGTAGAGTGGTATAAAATGGATGTAGAGTGGACAAAAATGGATGTAGAGTGGATCAAAATGGATGTAGAGAGGATAAAATGGATGTAGAGTGGATAAAAATGGATGTAGAGTGGATAAAATTGATGTAGAGTGGATAAAATGAATGTAGAGTAGATAAAATGGATGTAGAGTGGATAAAATGGATGTAGAGTTGATAAAATGGATGTAAAGTGGATAAAATGGATGTAGAGTGGATAAAATGGATGTAGAGTTGATAAAATGGATGTATAGTGGATAAAATGGATGTAGAGTTAATAAAAATGGATGTAGAGTGGAAATAATGGATGTAGAGAGGATAAAATGGATGTAGAGTGGATAAAATGGATGTAGAGTGGATAAAATGGATGTAGAGTGGATAAAATGGATGTAGAGTGGGTAAAATAGATGTAGAGTGGATAAAATGGATGTAGAGTGGTATAAAATGGATGTAGAGTGGATAAAAATGGATGTAGAGTGGATAAAATGGATGTAGAGTGGTATAAAATGGATGTAGAGTGGATAAAAATGGATGTAGAGTGGATAAAATGGATGTAGAGTTGATAAAAATGGATGTAGAGTGGACAAAATAGATGTAGAGTGGATAAAAATGGATGTAGAGTGGTATAAAATGGATGTAGAGTGGGTAAAATAGATGTAGCGTGAATAAAATGGATGTAGAGTTGATAAAAATGGATGTAGAGTGGATAAAATGGATGTAGAGTGGACAAAATGGATGTAGAGTGGATAAAATGGATGTAGAGTGGATAAAATGGATGTAGAGTGGTATAAAATGGATGTAGAGTGGGTAAAATAGATGTAGAGTGGATAAAATGGATGTAGAGTTGATAAAAATGGATGTAGAGTGGACAAAATGGATGTAGAGTGGATAAAATGGATGTAGAGTGGATAAAATGGATGTAGAGTGGGTAAAATAGATGTAGAGTGGATAAAATGGATGTAGAGGGGTTAAAATGGATGTAGATTGGACAAAATAGATGTAGAGTGGATAAAATGGATGTAGAGTGGATAAAAATGGATGTAGAGTGGATAAAATGGATGTAGTGGATAAAATGGATGTAGAGTGGATAAAAATGGATGTAGAGTGGACAAAATGGATGTAGAGTGGATAAAATGGATGTAGAGTGGATAAAATGGATGTAGAGTGGGTAAAATAGATGTAGAGTGGATAAAATGGATGTAGAGTGGTATAAAATGGATGTAGAGTGGGTAAAATAGATGTAGAGTGGATAAAATGGATGTAGAGTTGATAAAAATAGATGTAGAGTGGACAAAATGGATGTAGAGTGGATAAAATGGATGTAGAGTGGATAAAATGGATGTAGAGTGGGTAAAATAGATGTAGAGTGGATAAAATGGATGTAGAGGGGTTAAAATGGATGTAGATTGGACAAAATAGATGTAGAGTTGATAAAATGGATGTAGAGTTGATAAAAATGGATGTAGAGTGGACAAAATGGATGTAGAGTGGATAAAATGGATGTAGAGTGGATAAAATGGATGTAGAGTGGGTAAAATAGATGTAGAGTGGATAAAATGGATGTAGAGGGGTTAAAATGGATGTAGATTGGACAAAATAGATGTAGAGTGGATAAAATGGATGTAGAGTTGATAAAAATGGATGTAGAGTGGACAAAATAGATGTAGAGTGGATAAAGATGGATGTAGAGTGGTATAAAATGGATGTAGAGTGGGTAAAATAGATGTAGAGTGGATAAAATGGATGTAGAGTTGATAAAAATGGATGTAGAGTGGACAAAATGGATGTAGAGTGGATAAAATGGATGTAGAGTGGATAAAATGGATGTAGAGTGGGTAAAATAGATGTAGAGTGGATAAAATGGATGTAGAGGGGTTAAAATGGATGTAGATTGGACAAAATAGATGTAGAGTGGATAAAATGGATGTAGAGTGGATAAAAATGGATGTAGAGTGGATAAAATGGATGTAGTGGATAAAGTGGATAAAATGGATGAATGACCTCAACCTATTCTCAAACTTTATATGGGTGAGATCTCTGGCTTGCTTGAACTATGAAGCCACGAGATTTCGGATCAGAGTGCCAAGTGGGCCAATTTTGGTAAGCAGAACTGGCGCTGTGGGATGAACCAAACGCAGAGTTAAGGCGCCTAAGTCGACGCTTATGGGATACCATGAAAGGCGTTGGTTGCTTAAGACAGCAGGACGGTGGCCATGGAAGTCGGAATCCGCTAAGGAGTGTGTAACAACTCACCTGCCGAAGCAACTAGCCCTGAAAATGGATGGCGCTGAAGCGTCGCGCCTATACTCTGCCGTCAGCGGCAAGTGGGGCGGGACGTTCTCCTTTTTTGGGGAGCGTCCTCCATGAAGCCCTGACGAGTAGGAGGGTCGCGGCGGTGTGCGCAGAAGGGTCTGGGCGTGAGCCTGCCTGGAGCCGCCGTCGGTGCAGATCTTGGTGGTAGTAGCAAATACTCCAGCGAGGCCCTGGAGGACTGACGTGGAGAAGGGTTTCGTGTGAACAGCCGTTGCACACGAGTCAGTCGATCCTAAGCCCTAGGAGAAATCCTATGTCGATGAGGTGTCGTGCCATAAAAGCTGCTTCTTAATACATGCAATTGATATGAGAAAGACACACACCCGTCGGGCGAAAGGGAATCCGGTTCCTATTCCGGAACCCGGCAGCGGAACCGCTTACCATTCGGGCCCTCGTAAGAGTGTTCGTCGGGGTAACCCAAAATGACCTGGAGACGCCGTCGGGAGATCCGGGAAGAGTTTTCTTTTCTGTATAAGCGTTCGAGTTCCCTGGAAACCTCTAGCAGGGAGATAGGGTTTGGAACGCGAAGAGCACCGCAGTTGCGGCGGTGTCCGGATCTTCCCCTCGGACCTTGAAAATCCAGGAGAGGGCCACGTGGAGGTGTCGCGCCGGTTCGTACCCATATCCGCAGCAGGTCTCCAAGGTAAAGAGCCTCTAGTCGATAGACTAATGTAGGTAAGGGAAGTCGGCAAATTGGATCCGTAACTTCGGAATAAGGATTGGCTCTGAGGAGCGGGGCGTGTCGGGCTTGGGAGGGAAGCGGGTTTGGCTGACGTGCCGGGCCTGGGCGAGGTGAACTAGCTTAGGGATCCGAGCTCGGTCCCGTGCCTTGGCCTCCCGCGGATCTTCCTTGCTGCGAGGCTTCCGTGACGGCAACGTCGCGGTTGTCATCTTCGGCCGCCATTCAACGCTCAGCTCAGAACTGGCACGGACTAGGGGAATCCGACTGTCTAATTAAAACAAAGCATTGCGATGGCCCTCGCGGGTGTTGACGCAATGTGATTTCTGCCCAGTTCTCTGAATGTCAACGTGAAGAAATTCAAGTAAGCGCGGGTAAACGGCGGGAGTAACTATGACTCTCTTAAGGCGGTCGTTTGAGGTGTCGGCGTGGTGTTCCAGGCTAGTATCCGAGACCAGTTCTTCAGATGAGCGTAGTTTAGCAAGCAGTCACCTTCTCGTGGTTCCTGCCGTTAGTAGCCTTCCTCGAGGGTGAAACCGAGTACTGCCTCTGCGCATCGTGGCCTTGGGGGTTGCCAGTCCTCTCGGCTTCAAGTGTTGGCCCTAATAGTAATAATAATATGCCTCGGATGGTAAATACTGATGGTGAGCCCTCTGGCTCTGCCATTCCAACGCGTAGTAGTAGAAGAGGAGAGAATGTGGTTGCGTCGTCTAACACCGATACGAGTATGGGTCAGGTTTCCTGTAGGTTTCCTGGATGCCTCCGTATGTTCGGTAAGACTGCAGGAAGATCCATGCATGAGAAGAGAGCACATCCTGATTTTTATGACAGCGTTACGAAGAAGGAAGCGTTGAAAGCAAGATGGAATGATGAAGAAAATGCGTTACTAGCGAGGAAAGAGAGCCAGTTGTCACGACAGGGCGTACGGTTTATGAACCAGGCCTTAGCCCAATGTTTTCCGGAGCGAACGCTTGATTCTATCAAGTCGCATAGGAAGCAAGCACAATATCGCGCCCTTGTGGCACGGTATATTGCTAGTGCTGATGTGTGTAGTGAAACTACTGCTGATGCAGGCCGAGTACCCGAAGACCAGAGTACGAGTGTATATGACTACGACCTTCATATTGCCAGATATTTGAGGCTTATGCCGGCTCCCGGCACTGATGCTTTTGCCGTCAGTGAGTTGGTGAGTATTTGCGATTCTGTCGAAATGATGACGAAGCAGGAGATCCTAGAGAGAGTGGCATTATACCTGCATGATATACTCCCTAGAAAAAGGCGGGAATATGGAAGAGGGACTGTGCCTCGTGAACGGCCTATTACATCTAAGCGGAAGTTGAGAAGGCAAGAATATGCTCGCACCCAGGATTTGTGGAGGAAGAGCCCAGGTAAGTGCCTACGATCTATTCTTAAGGAACATCGAATGGTTAGTGTGCCGAATAAGGAAGATATAGTACCTTTTTGGGAGAGCCTGATGACGCACCCCTCAGTGGTTGCCCCAGTAATACAGGACCCAAGACCGGAATTGGTAGGAGTATGGGCACCAATTACGGAAAGTGAAATAAGATCTTCGTTTCCAGAACTGAGGACTGCATCTGGTCCCGATGGTCTATCAGCTAGGGTATTGAGGAAAATTCCCCTTTGTGTGCTGGTCCGAGTACTAAACCTTTTGATGTGGTGTGGTAAGCTCCCAGAACATCTTACGGAGTCGGTCATCACGTTGATTCCTAAGAAAGGAAAGCCGGAAAGTCCAGCTGATTATCGACCGATTGCTGTATCATCGGTGATGGTTCGGCTGTTTCATAAGGTATTAGCAAGAAGAATAGCACGGAAGGTGCCCTTGGATCAGAGACAGCGTGCTTTTGGTAACTCTGATGGCTGTTCGGAAAACGTCATCCTCTTAGATATGGTCCTAAGATATCATCGCAAGTATAACAAACAGTTGTTCTTGGCCTCTGTCGATGTTGCAAAAGCGTTCGACTCGGTTTCGCATGATTCCATTATGCAAACCTTGACACTTTATGGTGTGCCGCAGCCAATGGTACAGTATGTTCGGGATACCTACTCTAGGAGCACCACGAGACTAGCCTGTAGCAAGTGGATGTCTCACCTTATCCACCCCATGCGAGGAGTCAGGCAAGGTGACCCGTTGTCACCCATTATTTTTAATATGGTTATCGATAGACTCTGGAATTCGCTGCCTGAAGAAATAGGAGTAGAAGTGGGTGATGTTAAGATTAATGCGGCAGCGTTTGCGGACGATATCGTGTTATTCGCAACGACTGCTGTGGGACTCCAAACAGCTTTGGATAGAGCGTCTGAATTTCTTGGCGAGTGTGGGCTAACGGTTAATGCAGGCAAATCGATGACGGTGTCCCTGAGAACGGTCCCGCATGAGAAAAAGACCATCATAGACTCGGGTACGGTTTTCAAATGTGGCGGCAGGAGTCTACAGGCGCTGCGGCGCTCTGACGAGTGGAAATACCTGGGTATACCATTCACCCCGGAAGGTAAAGTGGTAGCTGATCCTGTTGCAAATCTTGCGGAGTCTATCGCGCGCCTTAGTAGTGCGCCTCTGAAGCCCCAACAGCGGCTTTTTGGTCTCAGAATAATGGTAATACCTGGATTGTACCACACCCTAAGTCTAGGAGCTATGAGGCTTGGGGTACTCAATAAAGTGGATCGAGTAGTTAGGAGCGCAGTAAGGAAATGGTTGTGCCTACCGCATGATACAACCACGGCCTATTTTCATGCGAATGTTGCCGATGGCGGATTGGGTATTCCTTCGGTAAGATGGGAAGTCCCGCGATTAAGATACAGGCGTCTATCGGCTCTGCCCTTGTCGATACAGGCTAGGAACACCTTCCCAGGTCAGTTTCTCTTAAATGAGGTCGCACAAGCCAAGTTAAGACTAAACGACCATGGTTGCGAGATTGAGACTACCGAAATGGCCAGGAAAAGGTGGGCAGACAGATTATATAAGTCGATAGACGGGGGTCCACTCAAAGAATCAGCGAAAACCCCCCCAACAGCATCAATGGGTGAGCGAAGGTAATCGCTTTCTATCTGGTAAGGATTACTTGAATCTGTGTCGGATGAGAATTAACGCACTGCCTACAAAGTCCAGAACAACGCGAGGACAATTGGAAACACGCAGGTGTCGTGGCGGTTGTAACGTGGCTGAGACGTTGAACCATATTTTGCAGACCTGTCACCGAACTCATAGAGAGCGGATCAAGAGGCACAACGTATTGACCGTATATGTAGGTAGAACGTTGGCACAGCAGGGATTTGCCGTAGTGGAAGAGCCCAGAATACCAACGGATGTTGGAATTCGTAAACCAGATCTTGTGGCTAAGCGAGGTAGGCAGGCGTTCGTTATAGATGGCCAGGTTGTGAGTGAGCAAACGGACCTAAATCGAGCTCACCGGAAAAAGGTAGAATATTACTCCCAGAACAAAATCCTTGTGCAAAGTGTAAAGCAGCGCTTTGCAGTAGAGAATGTCGGCTTTGGCACTATAACGGTTTCCTGCAGAGGAGTGTGGAGCTCGGAAGCGGCTGATGGATTGATCAGGTATGGTGCACTAAAAAGAAAAGAGCTGAAGGTTATTAGTACAAGAGCGCTAATAGGTGGACTTCATGCGTTTAAAGTCTTCAATGCCACGACGAGCATGGCATGGCGACGTACTGGTGTTGGATGATGCGAACGGATTCACAGTTTGTGCTGCCTGCGTATCAGGCACAATGTTAGACAGGGTGGCATAATGCCCTTGAATAGCCCCATCTAATTAAAAAAAAAAAAAAAAAAAAAAAAAAAAATAGCCAAATGCCTCGTCATCTAATTAGTGACGCGCATGAATGGATTAACGAGATTCCCTCTGTCCCTATCTACTCCCTCCCAACGGATCGGTACCTTGACGTGGTGGGAGGGCTTGCGTGCCACTCGGAGCCGGTGGTCTCCGGGTGGTCAGACTAAATCCGATCCACCCATCCACAGCATGACCACGGGAAGTTCAATGTCCCTTATGTGGTCAAACAAACCCCCTTTTTCGAACGAAACGAAGGGGTGTCCCTGAGGGTAGCGCTCGCCCAAAGGGGTCAAAGAAAGGAGCGCTCTCCCGTCCCCACCCTCCACTTCCTTTTCCTTCCCCGTGGTCCCCCAGCGCCGCCCTTCACTCGCACCTCGGTGCGTGGAAGGGGGGCGACGGCCACTTTACTCCGTCCGGGCCCTGCGTTCTGTAACTCTCGGGTTGCGGTCGCGCAGGAACCGGATGAAGATCCTTTATTTTCAGGTTATCGAAGGGTATGCCGGACGGGCTGCTATTTCCTCGCTTGGAGGCTGATGGCGGCCTTATGCCGGTAATCCTGGTCAATTAAATTTGTTTTATTTCTTTCAGGTTCTCCCCCCTAACCACCAAGTGCGCGACCACGAGAATATAATTGTCTCTTATGTGGTCAAAACAAATCCTCTGCGTGGACTACGCCGCCTCCGGGTTCTGATCATGGGCGAGGCGGGCAGATCGGAGGGATCCAGAGGTATCGTAGTGGGTGTCACCGATTCCAGAGGCGGAATCGGGCCCCGCCGTCCTCAACCCCTGCAGGAGAAGGTTCGCGAAACCTCCTGGCTGGGAAAGAAGCAGGAATGGCTCGTCCGGGCCTCCTGCAGCAGTCGTTGGGTTCCCGAAAGGTTGACCGAAACCCGGAAAGGGTTTCTTACGGGGTGCTGCCCTCGGACAGCGGAGCGGGAATTAGAGCGGGCACTTGAGCCGCGGGAGGGGACCGAGTGCCCCGCCGTCTACGCCGGCAGCTGGTCGCGGGGTCGGACATTGGAGCGGGGGGCGTCGGTCATGAGGCAGACTGCGCGGCTCTCGCCGTGTTCCTTTCTCCGCGGGGGCTGTTCGTGCGTGGCTTCGAAGCGAGGTCAGGTGTCCGTACCCGTGGTCCTGTGCTCGACGTCCTTGGCTCTGTTGTTCCCGCCAGGAGGAACTTCGATGAATCTCCTGAGAACAGGGGTTCGTGCGTACGGGAGAAGGTTCTCTAGGATTCTCCCGTGTCCCTCGGATCGCCGTATTCCCCAGAGAAAACTTGTGGTGGCGGCTGTCTTTGCCAGAGGTAGCCCTGAAGGTAACGCTCGCCTGAAGGGGCTAAAGGAAAGAGCGCTCCTACTCCCAACCCTCCTACATCCTACTCCCTCCCAGCGGTCCCCACGCCAGCCTTCCATTCACCTCGGTGGATGGAGGGAGGGCGTCGACCGTCGGACATCCCGGGCCCCTCGCTACCACGGTCCTTGGATCGTGTTGGTGCGGGAACCGGGGGTCCCCACTAATTCAATTTATTTTCTTGTGTTTTCAGGTCACTAATTATATATTACTTTTCAGGGCTCTCTCTCCCTTAAGGGATTTCAATTACAAACATGATGGCACGCCTGACATTGAAATTCTCCGGAGGTAAAATAGCTCCCCGTTCGGATCTCCGGGTGGGAGCCAGTGTCGGGCGGGTTATTACGGCGAGAAATAATGCACGTCCGGCTGATCGTTCCCAGTCGGGCGGAGCTGCCAGGGCAGGAACGTCGGACTCCTCCGTCGTTGGGCCGGGTGCCGGTTCGGCAGGTCTGGCGGGGGCTCCGGCGTCCTTCCGGAAGGCGTCTCGCCAGCCTGCGCTCAAGTGTGTCCACGGCCCAGGACGCGACGGAGAGCAGTCCCCAGGTTGCAGCCTTCGTGCTGTCGTTGTTTCTTTGACTCGGTGCGATGGGGTCAGGCCTTCTACCGCGGCACGCCCCAGGGTACTCGCGCGCGACCCTCGTTTAGATTTGGATAGCTCCGCGGTACCGCGAATCCCCACCCGTACCCCCACTCCCACAGTCTCACCGTCGGAGACAACATCGCGCGTTGCCGATACATCGCGTACCGCGTTTGCGTCCACGGGAATTAGGATGCTACAGCTGAACATGCGACGTTCGGCTGTAGTGACAGGGGAGGTGCGTTCGCTCGTCACCGCAAAGCACCTGGACGTGCTGCTCTTGCAGGAACCACACGTCCGGCGCAGCGGTGGCAGCCACACCATTGACGGTTTAGGGAATGGAATGAGGGTCGTCGCTGTACGCTCGCAACGTCCGTGGGCGGCAGTGGTGGCATGCAACCCTCAGTTCCAGGTCCTTCTTATCTCGCAGCTTAGCACGGCGCACTGTGCGTGCGCTGAAGTGCAGGCACCCGGCTTTTCTTTCTACGTTGCCTCGTGCTACTTCCAGCACTGCGACGAGATCGAGGAGCACCTCAGGCACCTCGAGACGGTGTTTCGTTCACTGAGGGGGAAGAGATTGATAGTTTCGGTAGACGCCAATGCCCGCTCGTCACTCTGGGGCCCCCAGAGGACAGACGAGGATGGAGCCAAATTCGAAGAGCTCCTAGGGTCATTCGGCATGTTTGTTGTGAATGACGCTGGCCAGGGTCCGACCTACTGGACGCCGCGAGGATCGTCATATATTGACGTCACCCTCGCGTCTCCTACCATGATCCAATTCATCGGTGAATGGAAGGTGCGGGGCGACTGGACGACCAGCGACCACAACTCCATCGATATCCGGCTGAGGGTGCCAAAGGCTCAATCCGGTGGGGGAGGTCAGGGATCCGGGACCACTCGGTTCAATGTCAAACGGGCCGATTGGGACCGGTTCGCCCGGACTTTAACTACCCTCTCTCGGGCGGGGTTGGAGGTCCTCGGCTTGATGTCGGTGGATGACGTCGAGAGGATGGCTGAGACTCTCACGCAAGTCCTCACGGACGCGTGTTCCGAGTCGATGCCTCATAAGAGATTGTTCAGGAAGTCCAACCCGTGGTGGACTGCCAGGCTCACGAGCCTGAAGAGAGCCGCCTACCGGCTTAGGCGTGCGTTCCAGAAGGAGCGTGATGGACCGACTCGCCTCGAGAAGAAGGCTGCATACCGCTCTTCCTTGCGGGTGTACAGCCGGGAGGTGAGGAGGGCCAAGACCGCGAGCTGGCGGAAATTCGTCACGTCGCACGGCAACTCGGAGCCATGGGGCTACGTTTATAAGCACCAGGCGAATAAACTCCGGGTTGAGAGAGTGCTCAGCACGATCCGGCGTGGCGAAGATTCCACGATGGATCTTAAGGAGACCGCCAGCTATCTCCTGGATGCGCACGTTCCCGACGACCGGGTTGAGGACGATTCCCCCGCTCAGCGGGAATTGAGGGAGGGTGCGCACGTAGCCCCGGACACCCCCGATGCCCCTCCCTTCACAGAGGAGGAGGTGGTTCGGGCCGTGCGCAAATTTAAGAATGGCAAGGCGCCAGGACTGGACCTCATCGAGGTCTCGGTGCTGAAGGCGGCCTGTGCCATTATTCCCGGTCAGCTGGTCCGGCTCTTCAACAGGTGCCTTCAGTGGGGCGTCTTTCCTCGCGTCTGGAAGGAGGGCTCCCTCCGAGTCCTCCTGAAGGGAGCGGATAAGGATGCGAAGGACCCAAAATCTTATAGGCCCATTTGTCTCCTCTCCGTGGTAGGAAAACTCTTCGAGAGGCTCCTCAAGGAGCGTCTCTCCATCACGTCTCTGGCCCCCGGGAAGATCTCCGATCGGCAGTTCGGCTTTGTTTCCGGAAAGTCGACGGAGGACGCGATCGTGGAGCTGCGCAGGCTGGTCGACGCTTCCCCAAGGAAGTATACCGCCGCGCTGCTGTTCGACATCTCGGGTGCCTTCGACAACGTGTGGTGGCCCTTAGTTCTTACTAGTCTTCGCGATCGAGACTGCCCGAAGAACGTTTTCGAGGTGCTAAAAAGCTACTTCGACGGTCGGAGGGTAAAGATCTGGTTTGGTTCTTCCGAGGTCTCCAAACGGCCTACCAGGGGATGCCCTCAGGGCTCTGTCCTCGGTCCGGCCTGCTGGAACCTCATGTTCGATAGTCTCCTGAGGCTACTCGAAGCCTCAGTCGAGGGAAATTTCGTCGCATACGCGGACGACCTCATCGTCCTCGTGTGCGCCGATACGCGTAGGGAACTGGAGAGCGAGGGTCAGCGAATCGTTGACCTGATCTCCAATTGGTGCTCTTGGGCAAAACTCCAGATCTCAGCGACCAAGACTGAGGGGATCATCCTCACGTCTGCTGGGTTAGGAGTGCCCCGATAGGAAGCCGGGGAGGAGCGCGTCCCGATCGTCAGCGTAAGGCGGCACGAAAGCCGAACCTTAATCTTAGGTATCCGACCATTAAGTTAGGGGAAAAATCAATTAAATTCAGTCGCAGCCTTAGGTATTTTGGCGTCCATTTTGATAGCGGCATGGGTGTCACCACCCATTGCCAACTTCTCCGCGACAAGGTCGGGTCGCTTTTCAATAAGTTAGGCAGGCTCGCGAGATGTGGATGGGGCCTGCGATTCGGGTCGCTATCCGCCGTGTACAGAGGTGTCTTCGCCCCCACGGTTGCATATGCCGCTGCTGGATGGCTGGATCTCTGCCGGTCGGGCGACTTGAAGGTCCTTGCGTCCCTGCAGCTGCGTGCGCTCATCGCGACGACCGCCGCGTACCGTACGGCGGCGCATGAGTCCTTGTGCGTGGTTGCTGGCGTGGTCCCTGTTGACATCGTCCTGCAGCAACGTAGAGCCCTCTACCATCTGAGGAGGGGCTTGGACGCCAGGATCGGGGACACCGTAGTCCCCGCTATAGATAACGACGCAGCCATTCGAAGCGTCAAGGATGAGGCGGTTACAATGTGGCAGGCCAGATGGGCCGCATCTTCTAGAGGCCGTGCCACATTCGCCTTCTTTCCGGACGTTCGGGACAGGCTTTGTGCGCGATGGGTTGTCCCATGCCGCAGCACAACTCAGGTACTCTCCGGACACGGCGATTTCCGAGTACGCCTTGCGTCCCTCGGTCTCGTGGACGGGGAGGACTGCGTGTGTGGCGAGCGGGACACAGTCGAGCACTTCCTTCTCGACTGTCCGGAGTTCTCCCCGCAGAGAGAAGCTCTGCGGGAATTCGTCGGCGAGCTGCGATGGCCGGAGGCGGCGCGCCACTTGGTGTCGTCGCCGACGGTGTTTGAAGCGTTCGCCGGCTTTTGTGTGGAATCCCTTTGGCTAAAGGGTCATTAGATTTGCTTTGCTTCGCGAAGGGCGAGCCCGCGAGCTCTCTCAGTACAGTAGAGTTAGGTAAATAAGATAAATAAGGCTTTAGATTTCCAGGTAGCTCAACCGGGGAAAGTCGGAAACCCCGGGCATGTAGCCGTGGCCCCATTCACTTCTTGGGATCACCGCGACTTCGAGCACCTAGGTAGGTGGTTGCTCCCACATCGGTGGGGGTCTTTTTAGTCCATTGCGGACCAGAGCGGGTGCTCAGGGCGGAGCACCGTGAGCGGGCCTCCAAGAGGTTCCCCGTGGGTGTGGCGTGAACGCGGCGTAGCGAAAGCTGCGCCGCTGTCACGGCATGGCGAAATCGCTCTCTCGCGTCGTCCGCGCGAGCGCACCTTGGTTTTTCCTCGACGGTCCCCTCGCAGGTGTTTCAAAGGGAGGTGGATGGATTTAGGTGGCGTATGCCTTTTCAGGCGAGTTCGCGTGGGTCAGTCATCCTCGGATGGCGACTCGATACACTAAATGTCCCTACGAAACGGCACGTCCGGGACGCGCGAAAGTGGTCTCCCACCTATCCAGATCATCACAATGCACGGAGGGCGCGTACGTCAACATGCAACGAAACGAACGCGTGAAAAGCCAACGACGCGAAATATCCGTGGCGGACAGACGGCGGGCCGTAGCGATGCGACGCGCCTATTGGCGAAGTCCTTTAATACGCGTCGGCGATGCTCGTTCGGCTTAGAGTCAGAATCCTTCTGTCCCTACGAAACGGCTGGCAGGCGGATTGTAACAGGCACTTCCTTGGTGTTTTGCGTCACCACCAGACCCATCGAAGCCGAGTCGCACGCGGTAGTTTCGGGTTGTCACGAGCGGAAGCAGAGGGTCCGACACCTCTGTGGACGCGCCCTCGAGTTCTACCAAAAGGCTGGACGACCCATACCAGTCTCTATGGCCGTTGTGATGTGCGCAGAAGCACGGTTGGTGACCCCCTCAAAGATCCCCAAGGGGGACGCCGTGTGGAGCCGTGCAACGGAATGATCATGGGTACCACGGGCTTGTACGATGAGCTTAGAGGGTTGCAGTGGAGGGTGGCCGCCGTGCCTGAATAGCCCTGTGAATTGCTGTGTTCCAAGAGCGAACGTCGTACTGTGGAAGGTCTGCTTCGGGCAGAACCCCCAAAAATGAGAAGAACCTTCTGCTGTTCGCTTGCGGGCAGTGTCGAGTTCTTCAATGATTATTGCGTTGGTGCGAATGCGCCTTCGCGGGGGAACGTGGTGGCGGTGATGAATTTCAGGCAGAATCGCTGGAGAAAAAGTGACTATCAGTATCACAGCACGAGCCGTTGCATTGGAAATCGTAGATATACCCTGAGTTTATGCCTGAATGGCGAGGAAACGAGGGGTCGAGGTTTCCGACCTCAACCCACAGGAACATTAAATGTCCCTACGAAACGGCACGTCCGGGACGCGCGAAAGTGCTCTCGCGCCTATCCAGATCATCACAATGCACGGAGGGAGCGTACGTCAACATGCAACGAAACGAACGCGGAAAAAGCCAACGACGCGAAAGGACGCATGCCGTGTGCGGCATCTATTTGAACACCCGGCGTGGCGAAGCGACACTCCCGGCCGACAGAATTCTCTCCCTTTCGCCCATCGTTGGCTCCGAAACGACGTGTTCCAGCGAGCGCGCGCACCGCACCGCGTTCCTGTTCGTCCGACGTTCCACGGATGATTTATCCACGTTAATCATTACATCGTACGCCGCTCGTAAAATTTCCAAACGTACTCGTCGGTCGAACGGCGATTCGAACCGAGGTTCCCGGTCGAACGATTCCGCTCGTCCACTCGTCGTCGGCGGTGCTCCACGGACTCTGAATATTTCTCGCCTAGTTCGCTCCGAAACGACGAATTCGAGCGACCGCGCGCACCGCACCGCGTTCGTGTTCGTCCGACGTTCCACGGATGATTTACCCACGTTAATCATTACATCGTACGCCGCTCGTAAAATTTCCAAACGTACTCGTCGGTCGAACGGCGATTCGAACCGAGGTTCCCGGTCGAACGATTCCGCTCGTCCACTCGTCGTCGGCGGTGCTCCACGGACTCTGAATATTTCTCGCCTAGTTCGCTCCGAAACGACGAATTCGAGCGACCGCGCGCACCGCACCGCGTTCGTGTTCGTCCGACGTTCCACGGATGATTTATCCACGTTAATCATTACATCGTACGCCGCTCGTAAAATTTCCAAACGTACTCGTCGGTCGAACGGCGATTCGAACCGAGGTTCCCGGTCGAACGATTCCGCTCGTCCACTCGTCGTCGGCGGTGCTTCACGGACTCTGAATATTTCTCGCCTATGTCACGTCGGGGGAGTTATCCGCCGTCAGTGCATAATTTAAGAACTTACCGGAATTCTGTATTTAAGTGATCTTAAATATTGAAGGAATTCTGGTTCGTTCTGGTGCGTTTTTGGGAGGTGTAGGAAATTAATCGTGTTGACAATGATTTAAATATATAAAAAACATTTATTATAAAATCAACACTTAATTCTACCTTACTCTAACGCTTTATAAAAATAGAAAATAAATGAAAATACAAGTCTTGAAGCTTATGCTTCGTGTCAGGTCGCAATTTGAGCTCGGCTGAGCGGCTATCCGGCTTTTGGGATGCGCCTCTGGTGATAAATAAATATTCAACACATTAATTATGTTTCGATAAGACAAAATAGGCCTTTTGGCTGCGCGTGAATCTACTTACTCTCTATCTCTTCCACAACTCAAGCTTGTCAAAACAAAGATTTTAGTTTATAGTGTGTGATGGGTAGTAGTGTGATCGGCGGAAAGAATATATAAAACACTGAATGTATATGTAAAGAAAGAAACGAAGATTTATTAAGACTTTGAGAATGAAGAGCGAGAGGCGACTGTACAGTTTGACGGTGGAATTGAGAGTGTTTCGAGAGATCTGCAGCGGGGCCGCGCAGCGGTGGGCCTCGCTGCAGGTCTTTGTCTAAAAGTCCTGGCGTCAGCATTCGGGGAATGAGTGACATCTTATAGGCGATAAGCGCCGTGGGACCGGATGTGATTCTATGAATTACAATGTTGGAAATATGTACAGGACGTTACACTCCCCCCCTTAGGAAAACGATGCTCCTGCGTCGGATTAATTCGTAAGAATTTGCAAAATGGGAACGCGTGCGAGCGATGGCTCGCTGTGGGTGTGTAGCGAATGATTTCGGGCGGTAGCTCGTGGGGTGTGTGTTGGGCGGTCAGGAGCGGTAGCTCGTGTGTTGTCATCAGTGTGGCGGGCGATCACGAGCGGTAGCTCGTGTGGTGTCATCTGTGTGGCGGGCGGGAGCCCGCTGAGTCTTCGGTCTGTCAGTTGTCTATTGCGTGTGATGGTGTGTATTTATATCCAATTTGTGACGTATCCGTATGTAGTTGCGTTGGCCTGTGTTATGGGTGAGAATTTATGTCCAAATTTCCATTTTGTTTGATTATTTTCTGTAACATCTTTTAAATTTTCGTTAGTGTGACTGTCGTTAGTAGGTGGTGGGTGGTTATGAAAGGATGTGATGTGGGTTGTTGATTTAAAAATTTCATAGTGTTGTATTGTTATACTTATTCTTGTAATTCGTTTTGTCCTTTTGATTAATTTCCTTTTCCTATTGTGTTTGTATTTTATTGCTTTTGTTCGTTCTATTATCCAGTTCTGTAGGTGTTGTACTATGTCCTCATTTATTGGATATGTCCGAATGTATTTTTTGTTATAACTTTCCTGTAACAGTCTACATCTATTGCAGAGTTGGGGTAGGATAGAAGGATGTGGGTTGCTGGTGTTTGTGGACTTTCTGTGTGTTCATTGGAAATATTTTGTGAAAGTTATGTTGCTTTGACTTAAATGTTTTTCTAAAAAGTGGTAGAGAAAGAGAAAGAGAAAAGGAGTGAGAAAAAGAAATTTGAATTGATTGTATGGTGTCGTGTGTACTACAGCGTGTGGTAGAAAAGGGTCTGAACATGTGACTTCTATTTTTCCAAATATGAGAAGTGTTGATTTAAGTGGGTGATTTTATCGATTTCTTTTGCTTTTACGGTTACTGTTTCTAATTTGACTCGTGGTTATTGGAGATTATGTACAAGTTTAAATTTATGCGTTACTGATCCTAATTCTTAACCAATAAGTTTGATTTGTTAATTGTATTTCTCGTTCTGTATTGCCATTTACGCGTTGGTCTAAATTTGCCTAATTGCAAATATATCGTGTATTTTCGACTTTGCATTCATTCAAATTTATTAAATTGAAGAAAGTCTCAAGCGTGGAATGTATTTTGAACTTTGCATTAACTTAAATTTATTACATTGAAGAAAGTCTCAAGCGTAGAATGTTTTACAGATTGACAGATGTTCGTATGGTTTGTATGGTATGTTCCATTTTTTTTTTTATATGAAAATAATTACAAACTGTATTTGGGACTGTTTTTTTTTGTTTTTGTATTAACTGGGCACTCAGTAAAACTTGTTTTGGATTTAGAATTTGTGGGTGTATCTAGCCGATTTTTGCAAAAAGAATAGCGAATATGAATTTGTTTATGTCTAATTCCAATTCTGCCAGATCTTTATTAATCGGTGTTGTATATTTTATTGTTTCCTGGTCATGCCGAAATGGGTGCGTTTGGTTTTTATGGGCAAAAGTGTTGCCTACTTTTTTTTTTCAATTGTTTTCTTCTAATAACCTGATTAATTTTTTCTTTACGAAATTTGTCTTTTAGACCGAAAAGTATGAGGAGACTTGTGGGTAGGAAGGGTTAAAGAGTATTGTTGTGAATATTGAGAGAGTGGCGTTTTGAGAGTAAAATATGAAACTTATTATGAAAGTGAGTTGTCGAAGTTTCTTTTTTTTTTTTTTTTTTTTTTTTTGTGGTCGTTCGTGGTCCTTCTGACGTGCCTGATTGAGGATCTGCTTATCATACAGGGTTGTGGTTCCTTGGACGTTCCAGGTCGTGGTTTCTGTGTATCAACTGAATTTGTAGTGTTTATTGTGTGTGTGTCGGTGATCGGAAAGTGGGCTCGATATCCGGTGGTGCATGCTTATTGCCTGGTACTCTGCTCTCATTATTTTCCGTTGTTTTGGAAGAGATTTTTAAAGTGTTATTTTCACTTAGATTTTCAAAGCTTTGTACCACTTTTGGCAATTTATTGACGTCTGCGTTTATTCTGTCCGGCGTTTCTTTACATGCACGATGTTTAGAAGGGGATCTAAAATTCGGTTCCACAGATGGTAGTGTGGTATTATCTCCGATATTTTGTGGCGTTTGTACTGATGGTGACCATTTTTTAGGCGGAGATCTGAAATTTGGTTCCACAGGTGATATTGTGGATTGATCTCCGATATTTTCTTCCGTATGTGGTGACAGTGACCATTTATGTGTGTGTATGTGTGTATTCTCGCAATTTGTATTTTTCCGATGTGTATCGCGGTCTTCTGCCGCTGCGCTGCTACTTTTGTTCTCCTGTGTGTACGTATCTCCAGGGTGAGCGTCCGGTAGATGTGTGCGTAACTGTGGAGTTGTTCTTGTAGCGTGTGCGCTGCCTTGTGACGTAGTGTTGCTAGTCGTGTTTTCCCGTGTGCGTGTATCTCCAGAGTGTGCGTTGCCGTCTGTGAGCGGATAAGTACGTCGCTGTAGGGCGTGTGCGTCTGGTAGATGTATGCATGACTGTGAGAGTGTGCTGCTAGCGTGTGTGCTGTGTTCATTTGTCGCGAGAGTGTTCTCGTTTTTCCTATATACCTTGCGTTTGGTCTGATTATCTGTTTGTGAATCCTGGTCCGTTGTGCCCTTTGTGCGTTTTCTGGTCGTTTTCCATTGTATCTGTTCGGCTTCGTCGCTTGACGATGATATGTCGCGGTTGCTCTCATCTATAGTGTGTGTAGTGTTTTGTGCCCTCTTGCTCGCTCTTGTGTTGTCGTTGTGTGGTTCCTTATTTGTGTCAGCGTCTGTTTGTGTTTTCGTTTCGATGGGGATGTGTGGTCTTTTCTGGGGTGTTGGGACAAGATTTAATTTTCCGGATTCGTGACGAATTTCGAAATCGTAGTCGTTTAATAAAATTGGTCTTTGAATAGTTTTTTGTTTTAAAACATCAAATGCATTTTGTGTTTTGTCTATCTTTTTGTCTTTTGGAATTGGACAATCTTTAATGGCATCAATTATATTTAAATCCAGTTTTACTTCGTGTTTATTAATTGTGTGGCCTAAATGCGTAATTTCTTCTTTTTTTAATTGACATTTATCAGTCTGTAAAGTCAGTCCAGCTTTAGTGGGTTCATTTTCTATATGGTGAGATTTTATCGCGTGTTCCGAAAGTGTGTTTGCGTAAATTGCAATATCGTCGAGATTTTGGTTGGGAAATTTTTGTAGCGCTTTTCGGGGTTGCTTCACGCCGCGCTTTCTCGTGAAGCGGTGGTCAAGTTTTTTAAATGTTCATTACTGTTCGGATTCGTTGGAAAATTTGTATATGATTCGTTTCCCTGTCTGTCACGTGAATTATTTCTGTTTCTGTCTGGTGGATCGTCTCTGTGTCTACTGTCATATGAATGCCTGTCGTATGAACTGTTTCTAAAACTGTCGGGTGAATTTTCTCTAAATCTGTAGCGTGAATTTCCTCTAAATCTGTCGGATGAATTGTCTCTAAATCTATCGCGTGAACTATTTCTAAACCTGTCGCGGGAATTATCTCTAGTTATTGTGTGAATTATGTGTGTACTTGTCGTATGAATAGTCGCTCGAATGTCTGTCATATGAATTTTCTCTGTATCTGTCGCGTGAATAATCGTTTGAATACCGGTCGCGTGAATTGCTTCTGAATCTGTCGTGTGAATTTTTACTGCATCTGTCGCGTGAGTTGTTTCTGTATCTGTCGCGTGAATTGTATCGGTCCAGTGAATCGTATCTATCGCGTGAATTTTGTCGATAATTATTGCTGGAATGTCTATCTCGTGAATTGTTTCTATATCTGTCGTTCGAATTGTCTCTGTATGCATTGCGTGAATTATTTCTATATTTATCGTGTGAGTCATATAGGTCCCGTGAATTATGTTGATTTTGTGAACTATATCTGTCGCGTGAATTTTGTCTATTCTGTGAATTATATTTGTTATGTGCATCTTGTCTATTCCGTGATCTGTATCTGCCGTATGAGCTGTTTCCATCATAAGAATCATTATAATGTTCGCGGTGGGAGTTGTTATATTCTTTTACATTATTAAATTTTAGTTGTCTGCACTCTAATGTTGCGTGTCCTTGTATTTGGTGAAATTCACAATAATTTTTCGGGTATTTCTGCGAAATGTACTTTTGCACGGGGGTGTTCATACGATTCCGTTTCTTTACGATGACCATGTAATAATTTACGTTTATAGACTTCATGCTCAATTGTATGGGCCTGATCGATTAAATTGTCTAGTGATTGTTCTCCGTGTGTTAAAAGGTGTATGCTAATTTCAATGGATAATCCTCTTGTGAATGATCTTTTTACTTTCTCTTCCTCCTCTTTAATTCTTGCTTCAAGAAACGGTCTTTTTTCGGGGTTGTTATACACTTCCGTTAATCTGTCTATTATTCGTTTAGATATTTCTTTTATACGTGTTGCAAATATAATTACCGATTCATTCGTAGTTTGATAAGCTAAATTTAATTCTGTTTCTAAGTCGTGTACATCTAAAATTTTTCCGAATGCTTTTTTCAGTTCTTTTAAAAGTGATTCTAAGGTTTCTGGGTTTTTATTGTCGGCTATCGAAAGTGCTGTGCCGCTGAGTTTATAAGGTATCATGTTCAAAAATTTTTGCTTGTCTTCCGGTGACAGTGCTTTATTGGCCCTATTGCAAGATGAAATAAAATTCTCTACGGGTATATTTTTCCCATCGAAAGAGGGTATCACGTTATAAACGTCGCGGAAAGTAATTGTAGAGTTAGCCATTGTTTCTATGTGCGGTGTTTCGGTTAATATGTCACTTAGTCGTATGAGCGCAATTTTAGATTATTTTAAATTAACTGTTTGGCAAGAAAAACGATAGAATCTGTCAATTTTCACGGTTCACATGTACAAACAAAATCACTTATGAGATGCAAAAATGTCTCGAATTCAATTTAGTAGTGTAAATTACTTACTGTAGTATGACGAGTAAAGTACGTGTCATGAATGTGTCTAGTTCGGTTTTCGTATGTCTGCTTTCCCTTTATGTATTCTGTCTTTTCCTGTCCTATTTGTCCGTGCGTGTCTGTCCGGTCCTGTCTTCGGATTTGCGGGACGAAAAACGCTGCCACCAATTTGGGATGGCAGAAGTGGGATGCAACGTTTGTACTTTTGTCCTCGGAGTCGTAGGACGAATACCGCTGCCACCAATTTGTGATGGGATTTGGTAGTGAGGTCGGCGATTAATGCGAAACACTGATTTGACTATTTGGTGTATTGCGGAGCGAAAGAATGTTACAAATTGGAAAGAAATACAGAGCGAGAGGCGACGTGTGAATCGTTACGGTGACTGACTGAGAGTGGCTCGAGAGATCTGCAGCGGGGCCGCGCAGCGGTGGGCCTCGCTGCAGGTCTTTGTCTAAAAGTCCTGGCGTCAGCATTCGGGGAATGAGTGACATCTTATAGGCGATAAGCGCCGTGGGACCGGATGTGATTCTATGAATTACAATGTTGGAAATATGTACAGGACGTTACAAGTGTATCCTTCTTGGATCCTTTACGTTAATATTCTTGTAATCAGGAATATCTATAGCCGTTAACTCCAATGGTTCTAATTTGTATTTGGTAGTTTCCTTAGGAGTAGGTTTCTCAAATATGCTTGGATCAAATTCACCAGCTTTAAGAAAGTTCTCTGCGACTTTCTTGAGAAAAGATCTACGTCCGTGTCTTCGTGCTTTACGCATCTATAAGAAGACTAATTTATTAAAAAGGAATTTAACTTGTTACAAAATGAATTTAAAATGAATAAATGAATCTAAACTGAATTTAAGTTACAAAGTGAGATCTCTCTAATACTTGATTCACCAACCTCGTACGAATGGTTACGCTCCAAGTGTTGGTTGGCGTGCGAATGGTTACGCTGCACCAGAATTTTGTATTTTACTAGACTTGAACCGATCTCGTGCGAGTATACACGCTTCAAGTGTCGGCTGACGTGCGAATGGTTACGCTGCATCAAAAGTCTTACAAGTAGGGTACTTGTTCGTTCCTGAAGGGAACGTGAGAGTCTGAAGTTTCTCGGCTACCCGGGGGGTAGTCATAACGTCAACGAGTCATTTTAGCTGCGAGAAAGTTAATCATAAAAATTGCCGCCTGGTGGTGATTAATAGGTATTAGCAATTTTCTACCGTGGGTGCGAGAGAGAACCCCGGTTTTCCGGAAAAACCCATGTCGTCATCGGCACGTAGCGGGTTAAACCTATGTACTAGCGCACGGCGGAATAACGGTACATTCACTTATAAACGATTATTGAGCGATACAATGGTCTTAAAAATATATCGTTTACATATTCATGTTTGTTATTTGAGCGCGCTTCGAATGATATGTAATAATGTATGTTTATCATGAATTTCGAAGATAATGCGAATATAACATGTGTAACGTCCTGTACATATTTCCAACATTGTAATTCATAGAATCACATCCGGTCCCACGGCGCTTATCGCCTATAAGATGTCACCCATTCTCCGAATGCTGACGCCAGGACTTTTAGACAAAGACCTGCAGCGAGGCCCACCGCTGCGCAGCCCCACTGCAGATCTCTGGAGAACACTCTCAGTCAGTCACCGTAACGATAGACACGTCGCCTCTCGCTCTATATTTCTTTCCAATTTGTAACATTCTTTCGCTCCGCAATACACCAAATAGTCAAATCAGTGTTTCGCATTAATCGCCGACCTCACTACCAAATCCCATCACAAATTGGTGGCAGCGGTATTCGTCCTACGACTCCGAGGACAAAAGTACAAACGTTGCATCCCACTTCTGCCATCACAAATTGGTGGCAGCGTTTTTCGTCCACACTCCGAAGACAGGACCGGACAGGCACGCACAAATAGGACAGGAAAAGACAGAATAGATAAAGGGAAAACAGGCATACGAAAACCGGACTAGACACACATTCATGACACGCACTTTTCTCATCATACTACAGTAAGTAATTTACACTATTAAAATTGAATTCGTGACATTTTTGCATCTCATAAGTGATTTTGTTTGTACATGTGAACCGTGAAAATTGACAAATTCTATCGTTTTCTTGCCAAACAGTTAATTTAAAATAATCTAAAATTGCGCTCATACGACTAACAAGGAGAGGCCGTGAAGTGCCCCCCTCCGATTTGGACGAGCTTTGGACACGTTATAGTAGACGCAAAGTTATGCATATACCCAAAAGGATTTGCTCAGATACTCAACCGTTTTTGAGAAATTTGAGTCGAAAGTTTCGATTTTGGAGGCGAAGATCCCGGGATCGAAACCCGGTATGAACTTATGTCTTCGACATCTTCGATATCTATTTTCATTTTTTTTCATTTTTTTTTTATTTTTTCAGAATATATAAATGATATTCCGCCATATTTCAGTATATTTAACACTGTTTATAATGTATTTGTGTACTTTACATAATATTCTCGAGCCCGGTATAAGCTTTGGATGAAACCTTTCCACCATAGCAATGAATGGTGTGCGGGTAGCGCGCTCGCTTACGGCCACCGAGATCCCGGGCTCGAATCTCGGTGTGCTTTTTTTTCTATTTTGTGAAGAGTAAATAATCTTACGACATACATCAACGTAGTTAATACGTTACACAACAAAATGTGAGGGGTTTTTTCAATAAACGAACGTCACTGTTAAAATATTCTGACGAAACTAACGCTGCACAAATGACCAAGAATGCGCAAGGAGTATCTTTTGTTTTTTAAGGGGAGAGATACATTACATTACGATCGACACTTCGAACATCGAAGTGTTAAATCCCCGTGTAAGTGTAGGAGAATTTTTCATTGCCAGTCGGACGACGACACAACATTGTTTCATTTCGAGAAACTGCGTTTTATATCACGAGACAAATTCTTTTCTCGGGCCAAGCACAAGTACGCGAGAATTGAACCTTGTACCTTTTCCAGAAAGAACGAGTTATTATTTATTTATTTATATTGGTATGTTATAACAAACCTAACAAACTTATTCTTGTTGCTAATCGATAAGTTTATATGACCATTTCCTGCCAAAATACAGTTTACTGTGGGTAAGAGTACACAAGTGGGTTCGTTTATTGTCAAAACCCCTCACATTTTGTTGTGTAACGCATTAACTACGTTGATTACTACGTAAGATTATTTACTCTTCACAAAATAGAAAAAAAAGCACACCGAGATTCGAGCCCGGGATCTCGGCGGCCGTAAGCGAGCGCGCTAGCCGCAAGCCATTCATTGCTATGGTGGAGAGGTTTCATCCAAAGCTTATACCGGGCTCGAGAATATTATGTAAAGTACACAAATACATTATAAACAGTGTTAAATATACTGAAATATGGCGGAATATCATTTATACATTCTGAAAAAATAAAAAAAAAATGAAAAAAGATATCGATGATGTCGAAGACATAAGTTCATACCGGGTTTCGATCCCGGGATCTTCGCCTCCAAAATCCAAACTTTCGACTCAAATTTCTCAAAAACGGTTGAGTATCTGAGCAAATCCTTTTGGGTATATGCATAACTTTGCCTCTACTATAACGTGTCCAAAGCTCGTCCAAATCGGAGGGGGGCACTTCACGGCCTCTCCTTGTAAGTGACATATTAACCGAAACACCGCACATAGAAACAATGGCTAACTCTACTATTACCTTCCGCGACGTTTATAACGTGATACCCTCTTTCGATGGGAAAAATATACCCGTGGAGAATTTTATTTCATCTTGCAATAGGGCCAATAAAGCACTGTCACCGGAAGACAAGCAAAAATTTTTGAACATGATACCTTATAAACTCAGCGGCACAGCACTTTCGATAGCCGACAATAAAAACCCAGAAACCTTAGAATCACTTTTAAAAGAACTGAAAAAAGCATTCGGAAAAATTTTAGATGTACACGACTTAGAAACAGAATTAAATTTAGCTTATCAAACTACGAATGAATCGGTAATTATATTTGCAACACGTATAAAAGAAATATCTAAACGAATAATAGACAGATTAACGGAAGTGTATAACAACCCCGAAAAAAGACCGTTTCTTGAAGCAAGAATTAAAGAGGAGGAAGAGAAAGTAAAAAGATCATTCACAAGAGGATTATCCATTGAAATTAGCATACACCTTTTAACACACGGAGAACAATCACTAGACAATTTAATCGATCAGGCCCATACAATTGAGCATGAAATCTATAAACGTAAATTATTACATGGTCATCGTAAAGAAACGGAACCGTATGAACACCCCCGTGCAAAAGTACATTTCGCAGAAATACCCGAAAAATATTGTGAATTTCACCAAATACACGGACACGCAACATTAGAGTGCAGACAACTAAAATTTAATAACGTGAAAGAATATAACAAATCACACCGCGAACATTATAATGATTCTTATGATGGAAACAGCTCATACGACAGATACAGATCACGGAATAGACAAAATTCACGCGACAGATATAGTTCACAAAATCAATATAATTCACGGAACAGATACGATTCACGCGATAGATATGATCCACGAAACCGATACGATTCATCCGACGGCTATAGAAATAATTCGCGCGACAGATATAGAGACAGCTCATACGACAGATCTAGAAACGATTTACATAATAGATATAGAAATAATTCACGTGATAGATTCCGAAATGATTCAAATGATAAATTCCGAAATAATTCAAACGATAGATCCCGAAACTATTCAAGCAACAGATTCCGAAATAATTCGAATGACAGATTTAGAAATAATTCACGCGATAGATTCAGAGAAAATTCCCGCGATAGATACAGGCAAAGCTTATACAACGGACAAAGAAACGATTCTCGCGACCGAAACTCGAGTGGCTATTTACACGACAGGCAGGCACTCGACTCACATAACAGTTACAGGGACAATTCACGAGATAGGTTTAGAAATACTTCACGCGAAAGATTTCCGAGTAATACACCCGATAGATATAAAGAAAATTCCTCCGATAGATTTAGAAACAATTCACATAATAGACGGACAAACGAACCGCACAACAATTCTGGAGCTGATCAAAATTTTAATGAACAACTAAAAAACTTGACGTTAGCTTCATGAGAAAGCGCGGCGTGAAGCAACCCGAACAAGCGCAAGAAAAATCTCTCGATCACGGTAATAATAAATATAAGCCCACTATCAAAATTAAACAAACGAACATATCACAAAATATTTCTCAAAAACGACAACCTCCGGTCATAATTTTAGAGTCACCCGATTTATATCATACAGAGACAAAATTCCTCATTGACACTGGAGCCGAAATAAATTTAATTAAAATCAGTAAAATTTCTAAATATACCAGAATTGAAAAGCACATAATTTACAAACTATCAGGAATTACAGACGGAAAAACAGAAACCCTAGGCATGTGTACAATATATTTTCACGGAATCCCAATGTAACGTCCTGTACATATTTCCAACATTATAATTCATAGAATCACATCCGGTCCCACGGCGCTTATCGCCTATAAGATGTCACTCATTCCTCGAATGCTGACGCCAGGACTTTTAGACAAAGACCTGCAGCGAGGCCCACCGCTGCGCGGCCCCGCTGCAGATCTCTGGAGAACACTCTCAGTCAGTCACCGTAACGATACACACGTCGCCTCTCGCTCTGTACTTCTTTCCAAACTTGTAACATTCTTTCGCTCCGCAATACACCAAATAGTCTAATCAGTGTTTCGCATTACTCGCCGACCACACTACCAATCCCCATCACACCAACTAAATTTCATACAGTTCAAGATAATTTTCCAATAAAGGAAGATGGTTTATTAGGTGATGCATTTTTCAAACAAACTAAATCAGATATTTTATACTCAAAAGCTTGCATTATATTCAAAAATGAAAAATTACCATTCAATCAACGCGAAACAATTTCAATTCCCCCTAGAACTAAAATTCAAACGTTCGTCCGATTAGAATCATCAAATCTTCAAGAAGGCTTCATAGAAAAAATTAAAACAACCTCTGGCATTTACATTGGAAACGCACTAGTTAAAAACGAGAACGGAATTGCTTATTTACACGTTATCAACACTAATTTGCACACAACTAATTTCGAAATTCCAACTGTAAAACTTTTACCAATTGAACAAATTTCCAAGACACCGTTAGCAACTAAAAACCAAGATTGGCAACGTATTCCACGAGAATACGAGGCAGAAATCTGCACTGCAGTAACGGAAACAAACGAAGAGCGATTTCAGCAACTGAAACCGTTCCTTCACGTGGAAAATTTAAACAATGACGAAAAGGAACATGTTTTTAAATTAGCATCCGCATATCCATACCTATTTCACATTCCAGGAGACAAATTAGGAAATACTACAGTCTTGAAACATAAAATTGCAACGACCGATAAAATTCCAGTTAATACAAAACAATATCGTTATCCCCCAGTCCATAAAAACGAAATCCAGAAACAAGTTCAAAATTTACTCGACAAAAATATTATACAACCATCAAAATCACCTTATAACTCACCCGTTTGGATTGTTCCAAAAAAATCTGATTCTCATGGTAACAAAAAATGGCGCATGGTTATCGATTATAGGAAATTAAATGAAAAAACAATTATGGACGCCTACCCTTTACCAAACATTACTGACATTCTGGACCAATTAGGCAATGCTAGATATTTTTCTGTTTTCGATTTGGCATCTGGCTTTCACCAGATCGAAATGCACCCAAATGACAAAGAAAAAACTGCTTTTTCGACTATAAACGGACATTACGAATTTAATCGAATGCCATTTGGACTCAAAAATGCACCCGCAACTTTTCAGAGAATTATGGACATCGTTTTAACAGGTCTTCAAGGAAACGATTTATTTGTGTATCTCGACGATATTGTTATTTACGCGAACACACTTTCGGAACACACAAAAAAATTTCACCGATTAGCAAACAGACTGACCAACGCTGGATTGACCTTACAGACTGACAAATGTCAATTTTTAAAAAAAGAAGTTACGTATTTAGGCCACACAATTACTGAGCACGGAGTAAAACCGAATTTAACTATACTTGACGCTATACAAAATTTTCCAATTCCAAAAGACAAAAAGAGCATTCGACAATTTTCTGGACTTACTGGCTATTATAGACGATTCATAAAAAATTACGCAAAAATTACAGCACCTTTAACTGAACTACTTCAAAAAACCGTTGAATTTAAATGGACTGATAAAACCCAAAAAGCATTTGATCTTTTAAAACAAAAAATTATCGAACGACCAATTTTACGCTACCCAGACTTCTCTAAAAAATTCACCCTTACAACAGACGCATCAGACTACGCGATCGGTGCAGTTCTCAGTCAAGAACACGAAAAATTTAACCACCCTATAGCTTTCTTCTCAAAATCACTTTCTAAACCGGAACAATTATACGACCCCATGCGTAAAGAACTTTTGGCCATGATAAAAGCAATCGAACATTTCCGACCGTACTTATATGGACACCGTTTTACTCTGATCACGGATAATAGAGCATTAACATATTTGAAAAATAAACCAAATCCACCGCAACAACTACAACGTTGGCAAGTTCTACTACACGACTATGATTTTGAAATTCTTCACCAACCCGGAAAACTGAATGTAGTCGCAGACGCGTTATCTCGGAACCCAGCGAATGTTATGCCCATCAGGCCTAGAGAAACCTCTTCAGAAAATTCAGAAACGCAGGAAACAAAAAGACTAAAAGAAGTCCACCAACCCCACACTCGAGAAAGATCCACTTCAGATGAATTATCGGGAAATCCAGCACCGCTTAAGAAACCACATGTCGATATTATATCAGAAACGGAAACAGAAACGGACAGTGACGCAAACAAGGAACCAAGTAACGAAAACATAAGAGCGAGCGAGAGGGCACAAAACACCACACACACTATAGATGAGAGCAACCGCGACACAACATCATCAAGCGATGAAGCGGAAGAACCGCCACAACGGGAAACGACCAGGAAACGCACAAAAGGTACAACGGACGAGGATTCACAAACGGAAAAACAGACCAAACGCAAAGTATACAGGAAAAACGAGAACACTCTCGCAACAAACGAACACAGCACACACGCTAGCAGCACACTCCCACAGCAATGCACACATCTACCGGACGCTCAACCTGGAGATACGCACACACGGGAAAACAAACCTAGCGACGCTACGCAGCAAGAATACAGCGCACACGCTACAAATACACCTCCTCAGCCATACACACATCTACCAGACGTACACGCCCAGCAGCGACGCACTTATCCGCTCACAGACGGCAACACACACACTGGAGATACGCACAGGCAGGAGAACACGAGTAGCAGCGCCAAAGAACAATGCCGCGACACACACCGCGAGAACACACATTGCGAACACACATACACGCAAAAACGGTCACCATCACCGAAAATGGAAAGGAAAATCGGAGATAATATTACTGCACGACCACTTGTACAGCCGAACTTCAGGTCACCTTCGAAACAACAAGACACAAAAACGCCGGACAACAAAAACAATGACGACCACGAATTGCCAAATTCAGCACAATGCATCCAAAATTTAAGCGAAAACAACACATATAAAATCTCTCCCAAATTACCGGAAGATGATAGTCTTGGAAAAATTCCAACACAACCAAGACAGGACGACATTGTACCAGGCAATCGGCATACGTCACCTGACATCGAGCCCAATTTTCGATCACCGACACGTATACAGCAAAACCCGATTGATTTACAGGAACCACGACCAGGCACATCAAAAGAAATGCAACCCAGCACATCGGAAAAATCACAACCCAGCACGCCAAAGGAAACGAATACGATTAATAAAAAACCACCGCGAGCACATAACAGACACACGACTAACATACAATCCGAACACGACACAGACAGCGACATAATCGACAACACAGACGACGAACCTTTTCAACCTTCACAATACCACAGGAAACGCATAACCTTACCAACAGAACATCCAGCAACCAGAAGCGCTACTATAATTGATGACAGAATAATTAGCAACAATATTAAAATTTCACAAACACATCTTTTGGCAAAAAAGGATAATATCGGATACTTCTTATCTGCCGACTGCAATCTAAACACAATGGTTACCGAAATTTTAACTGAAAAAAGAAAAATTAATCAAGAGTCACTTTTACAATGTGATCCACAAATTGGAGATATCCTAATTACACGCCGTGGAATAACATGCTACTTTGGCATGGTTTGTAAACAAAAATCCACAGATTCAACAAATTTGCAAACTTTGAAACAATGCATAACAACTCTAGTAGAGGTATTAAAAAGACTAGAAGTTGTATCGTGTACAATTTCCAAGGATCCAAAAATTCTCGACTCATTTCTATGGTCCAACATTAAGACTTTTATACGACTTTATACATTAGGCTCTGAAATAACAATTACATTATGCGAAGGTCTTCTTACCGTCCCTCCTTCAGAGGAAAGAAAAAGAAATATTAAAGAGCTTCACGAATCCACAATCGGCGGACATAAAGGCGTTTCAAAAACGTATAATAGAATTCAATCACAATACTATTGGAAAGGCATGAGAGATGATATCCGCAAACATATTAAACAATGTTTTAGTTGTCAGAAAAACAAACTAGTACGTGTAAAAGATAAAGCACCGATGGTTATAACAGATTCACCCGCGGAACCATTTGACAAAATTGCTATAGATATCTGCGGTCCACTCCGGAGAACAGCGCAAGGAAATGAGTACATTCTAACAGTTATGGATTTATTTAGCAAATTTGGCATCGCAATACCACTAAAACAACAAACATCAATAGACGTAGCAAAAGCACTAGCAACACATCTAATCTGTACATTTGGAGCACCACGCGCAATTTTATCTGATCAAGGCAGAAATTTTATGTCAGACACATTTAAAGAATTCGCAAACCTTTTCCAAATTAAGCAATACCGAACGTCAGCATACCACACTCAGTCGAATGGAGCTCTCGAACGTAGTCACCATGGACTCATCGAGTTCCTCAAACATTATGTTAATGAACACCATGATTGGGATGACTGGCTTTCATTTGCAACATTTTCATATAACACAAGCTTACATGAAACAATAGGCATAACACCACACGAACTTATATTTGGTAAAAAGGCACGTACACCTTCAGAATTCCCGCCACTGGAAAAATTAGTTACATACGACGAATATCTTACTAGTTTGACGAAACATTTAAAAGATACACGACAGACAGCCTATGAAAAACAGATAAAATTTAAGGAACGCACAAAACGCTATTACGACAACAGAACCAAAGTACCGAATTTCCAACCCGGACAGCTCGTATTCTTGTTACGCGAAGCAAAAACCGATAAACTTCAAAGCAATTATGTAGGACCTTTCGAAATCATGCAAGTTTTAGATAAAAATAATATTAAACTCAAAATTGCTAATAATAAAACCAAAGTAGTACATGTAGACAAAATAAAATTGGCACATGTTACAGATGCCTCGCGCATATCTTAAGCGCGCAGGATACATTCAAAGTAACACCACTCACCCGGAACCCTGGACTACACTCCGAAGTAATAGGAACATTACGATCACACCACACAACTTGGACACTCGCTATGTACGTGAACACTAACGGATTAACCGACAGAAGAATACAAATTACGGAAAACTTAAAAGCAACCAAACAATATTGTCACATAGTAGTAACAAACTGCTTAGTTTCCGGACAACTCGCAGTAATGGAATCTCGCTTAAAAACAATTCAAAACTCCGAAACTATTCTCCAAGGATTAATTCCATACGCACCAGACACCACTAATAGAATAAGACGCGCACCTCTCGACTTCATAGGAACAATTCAAAAAGCACTATTCGGCACACTAGACGCAGAAGATGGCGAACGCATATATAGACAAATACAAGCAGTATCAAACAACACACAAGAATTAGCGGAAATAGTTCAAAACCAAACACATATAATTAGATCAGGCTTCGACATCTCCCGAAAACAGATAAAAAAATTAACTGAAATACTAGTGGAAGATACAAGGAAAATAGACGTAGCACTTCTGTCTTTAAAAAATCAAATGCACGCGTTACAACATAACCAAAAAGCCATAGAGTATGCTACACAAATTGACGAAGAGCTAACAGAATTGGAATTAGATACAAATACGCTAATAGATGCCATTCTTTTTGCAAAAACAGGTCAAATTCACCCTCAAATTCTAAACCCAGAAAAAATTCTACTAAGTGCTCAATTAATACAGAAAACAATGCCAAATACAGAATTTCCGATCCCATTAGATATTAAATATATACCAAATTTAATTCATGTAGTAGATCTAACTATTTTTCATAAAAAAGAAACACTAATTTATCTATTGAAGATACCACTATTAAATTTCATGACATATAAACTCTATGAACATTTGCCAGTTCCTGTAAGGCAATCTATGCTAAACAACAATTCACAATTCGCGTTTATAAAACCATACACTCGATATACATCAATTTCAGAAGATTTTGAGACCTATTTTAACTTATTAAACTTAAACGAATGTAAAAACCAAAACAGTCAGTATATTTGCAATCAGGTCAACCCAGTACAACGCGTAAATGATAATACCGAATGCGAGATACAGCTACTAGTAAATCCTCAATTTGACAATTTGGAAACCTGTAATATCCAGATCAAAACATTGAAACAAACCTATTGGTCAAGAATCAGAAATAGTAATGCATGGTTGTATTCAGCACCTAAGAAAGAAGTTTTATACATAATTTGCAACAACCATGAATCATTTATACATACAATACAAGAAACAGGTATTATATAAATTAACCCCACATGCAAAGCAAAAACCAAAATAGTAAAGCTAATACCATCTATAGAAATAACTTCTTCTATAAAAGTTAACTTTTCGCATGCCATAGTTCTAAATATCACCAAAATGATGGAAAAAGCCATTCAATTGACAGAATATACAAACATGTCAGAAATACTAGCAGAAACCCAAACATTTACGCAAGCATTAGAATCCAGTAATACGAACAATGATTTAGATAAAACAGAGATATCATTAAAGACAGTCATTCTAAAAGCAAAAGAAATTGCAAAAATGCATCATTTAAACCACCGCTTATCATTTTTGGAAAAAGTTCTTAAATTTACAAGCTTTTCAATAGCCCCATTAGCAATAATACTCGGAATTTTGTGGAAATTCTCAATGTTCGGAAAGATATCAAGATTACTAAAAGTAATTTCATGTATAACCAATTCACGTAGAAACAATAGACGAGGATCACCCAATAATAGAAACATAGCAATTGAAATGACTGAAAATATAACACCACCTACAAGAAGACATTATAGAAATTTCGAAATTCCTCCAAGACACGCAATAGAATACGAACCTAGAATTGTTACAATGCGAGCACTTTCTTACCATGATATCGATACCATACCATGAAACACTACGACCGTAATATGTATAATACAAACAGAATGCCCATGTTCAAACAAAATCAAATGTATATAATCATGTATCATCACTACATAACATCGCTATATATCATCGCTTCACATTCATGTATAATCACATATAACCCACTGCCAACAAACTAACGCTTTCCAGCTTAAACTAAAAACACCCAAGCCGCTTAAAGGAAAAGGAAGAAAAAAGAAAAAAAAAATGAAGTCAGACAATAAATGCCCGATCTGTGAGGAGAAAATCATGAAAACAGAGGACACAATGGACCACATTATAAAATGCTACGTCATTATGACGGGGGCATGTCAGGAGATCGAGGAAGACATCCCCTGCACAATATGTGGCGAGGAAATCGCGGCGAAACAGCTGCCGCAGCACATGCCCACCTGTGCGATGGAACAAGTACGGAGACAGGCACAAGAAAATAGAAATAAAATAATCAAGACCTTATTAACAGAACTAGACGCCACGAGACAAACTAAAGACGCGTACTCACAGACATTTACAAGGACCCGAACTTCATATTCACAGACATACACGAACACCAGGGACCGATACTCACAGACGAATTCCAGACAAGCAACCACGAGTACACAAACAGATACATCCGAACCAACAACAAGTACACTGGCGCAAACAAACGTACAACACATAAAGCAGACTAAGAACGGACAAACACAACAGGAGCATTCAGAACAAATGGACATCCAGACACAAATAGAGAAGATGCACAGACAAGCAGGAGTATTTACGACGAACAACTATACACAGACGGACGCAAATGAAAACACGCCAAGAGTGAACACCCAGACACAAACGCAAAACGAAGTGGCAGACATATCAACACAAACAGAAAAGGGACACACCACAACACCAGCAAATATATTAAAAGACATTTTAAAACAAACACAAAAGATAACAATTAAAGAAATGGAAATCATGAAACACCACATCGACACGAAAGTAGACACGCATTACGAACAAAAGATATATATACCTAATTTCGACAAACCAAACAAAACTAATACAGCACATCGACAAGGAACGGCCACAACAACAACTCGATACCACACACTCAGACACATATACCATGTGACGGCTTTTCTCTCGTCCTCGACAGAGAAGCTACGCCACAACTTCGGCCGGGGGTCTATCGGTCCTTTTCGATATTAGTCGCGATAATTGCCAGATGGGCGCCAGGTACTTTTGACCCTAAAGTACCAAAGGATTCGAAATGCGCGAGACGACCGATGAACCCTCGGACGGACCGTTGGCCTACGGGCTAGCTCGCGACCCTAATGGTAGAGGGGCGGGGTGTAGCGGGCATGCGGAAGGCGGTAACGGTCAGGTAGGGTCGAGACCAGGATAAAATAAATAAATTCGGGAGCTCAGCGGGTACGGTGTAATTGATGCGATAAGACGTTTATTTTCGAACGGTACGCGATACCGGTTAACACCGAGCTGGAATCACCGCGCTCGTTGTTCTCCGCGGGAAACGCCGGATCCTTAATCTAAGTGACTTCGCCCAGGCGGTGGGCCGCACGCTCGTCATATCCCGATGACGGTTAAACGCGGTTAAACGGCAGCTTACCTTGCGAGCTTCTCTTACTGTGTCGATTACGATATCGGCCTTTGGCCCTCTATCTCGCAGGGCACTTTCGGCGGCGCAGTTACGAACAATTCATTAACAATCCATCCCGATGCGATACAACGATAATGGTCCTTTGCGACCCGAAACTACAATTCACGGTAATTCTAACAAAAGTTACGGCACGGTAGCCCAAAACACTCGCACGCTACGGCGGCCCTAGGCGAAGTGAGGAGCGGTCCTACTTCCGCATCCTCGCTCCCTCACTTCTAGCGGAACGTCGCCTAATTGGTCGTGGGACCAGCGGCGCATCTTGCGGGCGCCCCGGCTGGTCCCCGCGAATTTTCACCGGCATTTTCGAATTTTCCCCCCGACTGCCCCTTGCTATCCCCCGGATAGTGGCTGGTGGTCCCGCAGCAGGCGTCCTCCGGAAATCGGAATCTCCAGGCCTCCCCCGCAGGTATACGGCCGCATCCCCCCGGGATGCGCCTGCCCGCCGCTAAAGGGAGCCTGGACGATCCCCCCTCGAGTCTTCCTGCTTCCTTCGGGATGGCATCTGCCCGGCGTGGCGGCCCCTGGCCGCGAAATCGTGGAGGGCACGGCGAGTCTCCCCCGGAGGTGGGTCCCTGACCCCTCGCCGTCCCTCCGATCCACGCCGGTGGATGCGTGGGTGCCCGCGATGTCTCCCCTCCATGTGGCGCCTCGCCGCGAGGTTGCGCGGCACCCCTGGTGCCGTGCGTTCTCCGAGGGCTCGTCGGGTCTTCACGGAGCAGTTCGGGGGTCCTCGCGTCTGCCGGTGCGCGCCGTACCTCGGCGCATCTCCTCGCTGCTCGACACAGCTCGAGCAGCGGTCGCCATCGTAGAAATTATCGGCGACGTCCGCCTAAGCTCGTGGCCGCTCGGTATCGGCTGTCTTGCCGTCTGACTGCGGCGCGATCGGTAATATTCGCGCGAGTTCGGAGCCGCTCGCTAGCGGCTCCCCTACTCTTTCCCTACTCTGAATTTCGGTAAGCTGCCGATCCCCGCGGTAACTTATTCTCTTCGTGCCCCGCGCGAGGTTCCCATCCCGGTCCCTGCGTCGATCGCTATCGCGATCTGTGCCCTACCTATTCGCGGTGGAAATCCTGCCATTCTACGCGATGTGGTTCTCGGAAGCGCGTTGAATCTTACAGTCGCGGTATCGCGGCTATTCCTAATACGGTATCGCGATTATAATAAGAACTGTACGATTCTCCTAACGGTATCGCGGTGAATATGTTGACGGTATCGCGGTAAATATGATGACGGTATCGCGGTAACTCTAATGACGGTATCGCGGTAATTCCTCGCGGTATCGCGCGGATTCTACTTATTTCCCCATGCTTCCCCTCCCTTATTCGCCTTCCGGCCGTTTTGAGACGTGCAGAAAAGCTGCAACGTCACAACTCCTCCCCCCCCGGAAAAGACCGTCCCGGTCGTCGCTGTCCGTCGTGGTCGCGTACTCTTCTGTGGGTGTGGTAGACCGACCTTCCTCGGCCGTATAATATTCGGTGGGGGATGCGGCGCGACTGGCGTCTTCTGTCGTCTCGTATCCGCCCCCCGATTCCTCCTCCCCCCTATGGCTGACCTGCTCCATCCTCGGGGTGGTCGGTATCGCTGGGAGATGCGGCGGTATCGTATGTATCCGTGTCCTCGGTATCGCGAGAACCTACTGGGGTCGCGGTATCGCGTCGTATCCCGGCAGCGAGCCTGGTGCTATTTCCTTTTAGGATCCGGGGAGAAACACAGAGAAAAAGAAAGGTCCTGGTGAATGACATGCGGGAGAAATGAATTACGCAAGCGAGAGGTGTTCATGCGTGTCGTGTATCGGTGGTGTAATAGGGTTTTAACTCCTTTACGTGCGCTTTCCCTAGGCTTCGGCCCGTAGGGTCGGCGAGCTCGTATACTACCGATGATAATCTACGCGTGACTCTAAACGGCCCGTGAAAGCGTGGCGCCAATTTCGCGGCGATATTCTGGGCGGCGGAGGACAGAACGTGGTGCCGCTTGAGTACGAGGTCGTTAACCTCGAAGGTACGGGCGCGACGCTTCTTATTGTAATACTTCGCCTGTTTGTCGAACGCGGCATCTACATTTTCCGATACCCAATCGTGCAAGGCCGCTAGGTGGGTCATGCGCTCCCTCCACCGGGCGGGGTTCTGTCGCTCTATCTCGCTCTCGCCCTCGACCTTTCGCCGGTTGCAATTTACGGGGACTGGTTCTCGCCCGAAATTTAGGAACGCGGGGGTCGCTTGGAGCGAGGTATGAAATGCGGTATTATACGCGAAACGTAACTCCGGGAGGTGGACGTCCCAGTCGCGGTGGTCATTTTCGATGAACGATACTATCATGGTTTTTAGTACGCGATTAACCCGTTCCACCGGGTTCGCCTGCGGGTGGTACGGAGGTACGGTCGTGTGACGGATGTTATACTCCGCGGCGAGATCCTGCATCGTGCGATTAATAAATTCGGTACCGTTATCCGTGAGAAGAACTTGGGGCGCTCCCCAACGGAATATTATCAGATTTTCAATCGCGGCCCTAATCTGTTTTCCGTTCGCGGCTCGGAGGGGAATACACTCCACCCACTTCGTAAATAGATCTTGGATTACCAGTAGGTACTGGTATCCGGCTCTACTTCGCGGGAACGGTCCCATAATATCTGCGGCGACAACGGACCACGGCGTCTCAATTACACGCTGCCCCATGAGCCCGGCGGGTGGAGCCTGCTCGACCTTGGTACGTTGGCACACCTCGCAGTACCTTACGTGACGTACGACGTCGCGGAACATTCGCGGCCAATAATAACGGATTGTGAGGCGGCGATGAGTCTTCTCGACTCCCAGGTGCCCGGCCGACGGATGGTCGTGACACTCCATAAGCGCGTCCCTACGTTTTTCGCGCGGTAATACCAATTTAAACTGGTTTTGATCGTCTATTACGTCTCCGGTAATCGGATCGGGCCGACGATGATATAATTGCCCGTCGGTGACGACCCATAACTTTTCTTTATCCGGGTTTCCCTCGGCCTCGCGATATTTACTACGGTACCACCCGTCCTGGGTGTCGAGTACGGTATGAACGGGTTCGCTCGGGAGATCAGATTCGTATAACCGCGACAGTGCATCGGGCACATGGTGTAACGCGCCTTTCCGGTGTATTATCTCGTAGTCGTATTCGAGCAACGATAACCCCCAACGCGCTAATCGGCCGGTGGGATTCTGTAAATTATGCAGCCACCGGAGGCTGCTGTGATCGGTGATCACGGTGAAATGGTAGCCCTCCAAATACGCGCGGTGTTTCTGTACGGCCCATACGACCGCGAGGCACTCCTTCTCGGTCGTAGAATATTTCTTTTCCGCGTCCGAGAGTGCGCGACTCGCGTACGCGATGACGTGCTCCGCCCCGTCTATTTCCTGGGTTAATACGGCTCCTAACCCTACGTCGCTCGCATCCGTCTGTAAGACGAACGGGAGCGAAAAATCAGGGCAGGTTAGTGTGGGAGCTTTCGTGAGGTGAGAGAGCACCGAGCGGAAGGCTTCTTCTTGCTCCTCCCCCCACTCCCAGGACTGCTTCTTCTTTAATAGACGGGTGAGGGGCTCGGTAAGTGTCGCGAATCCCGGTATAAAACGACGGTACCACGACGTCATTCCCATCAAGCGGCGGATCTGCTTGATATTTTTCGGCCGCGGATATTCGAGAATCGGCGCGATCTTTTCCGGGTCGATACTCAACCCGTCCCTTTGGACGAGAAAACCGAGATACCTGACTTGCGAACAACAAAACTCGCATTTTTCCGGATTGATGGTTAAGCCCGCATCGTAAATCCGGTTTAAGATCTTGGACAGCCATTCGAGGTGTTCGTCGAAGGTCTTGGTGACGATAACGATATCGTCCAAATACGCGAACGCGTGGGGTTCCATTTCGGGGCCGATTAATTTATCTAACAAGCGTTGGAAGGTCGCCGGCGCTCCCGTGAGCCCGTATGGCATACGCGTGAAATGGAATAACCCCTTTCCCGGAGCGGTAAACGCGGTAATTTCTCGGCTGTCTTTCGCGAGGGGAACTTGAAAATAAGCCTGGCTAAGATCGATCGTCGATATGTAATGGGCCGAGCGTAATTTTTCTAAAATCCCGTTCATATACGGGAGTGGGTATGCGTCGCGTCGCGATACTCCGTTGACTTTCCGGAAGTCTAAACAGAAACGGTATTTTCCCGACGGTTTGTTGACCATAACGATAGGGCTCGACCACTCGCTATGGGAAGGTTCGATAATACCCCCCTCGAGCATCTTATCCACCTCCGCGTGGATTGCCTCCTGAACTTTCGGCGAAACTAAATAATATCGCTGTTTAATCGGCGCGCTATTCCCTACGTCGATACGGTGCTCCGTCAATGTCGTAATACCGGGGGCGCCGTCCGCCTGCCGTATTTCCCGTTTTAAGCACTCTGCGAGTCGCTTCTGCTCGATTTCCGAGAGTTCCGTAAGTCCGTTACACACGGGACTCGATAGTTCGTCGCGTATAAAGGAGTGACGGACCGTGGGGTCGTCGCGATACGCCCACGTCGCGTCTGCGAAATCGATAACGAATCTCCACGCGCTCAAGAAATCCACTCCGAGGATACACGGTACCGATAACGCGGGTAAAACGCGCGCGTCCAACGTTCCTTCGCGTCCCTCTATTTCGATCGGGATTTCCGCGCGTTCCCTTATCTCGCGCTCTTGCCCTGTCGCGGTGCGAACTCGGCCGAAATGCCCTTTCTCGAATTTCACGCCGGCTTTCCGGAGCCGGGTAGCTACGTCCGCGTCTACTAACGTCCGATGTGACCCGGAATCCACTAGGGCGGTTATTTCCTGCCCCGCGATCGTCAGATTCAGGGTACACATCACGGGTCGATCCGTATGAACGCTATACGATGGCTCGATCACGGTCGCTCGTTCGACGCGCGGGGCCGACTTCGGCGCGGGGGGAGTCGCGGTAGGCCCTCTTAGCGACTCCCATTCGCGTTTCCCGAACAAGTCGGGCATTCGCGAACGCTTACTCCGTTTCTGCCGCAACGGTAACAGTGTTTACGCGGCGCGGCGCGGCAATCCGCGGATCTATGTCCTGGCTCTCCGCAGTTCCAGCAACTCGCGCGGGTTCGCGGGTTTTCCGCGGGTTCTCGCAGCCCTTCGATCCGGGCTGGGCGGCGTTCGGTTGGTATCGGGGCAACGGCGGCACGAGGGTAGCTCGGGGGCCCCCTCTCGTCTCGCGGCGGTCTCATCGTCTCGAACCGCGGCTCTATCGGTCGCGTTGTTCGTCCACCTGTCGCTTGTTCCCGGTTTCGCGTGGAATATCGCGGTTCGCGGCTCGATTCGGTAGGTCCCTGGTACGCGAGGCTCGGGATTAACGCCCGTTCCGGTGCAGGGGGTTCGCGGTACGCGAGCTGGTCGTTGTAGCAACGTTCCGCCCTCACGGCCGCGTCTACTAACGAGGGGAAGTCGAGCGCGGCATCGCGGCACACTGCGGCTTGCAACCCGGGCCGCATGTTTCGGAGAATTCGCGAAATCTGATCCCTTAGGGGGCGCGGGGTGTCCAAACGCGCGAATAAGGCGCGCATCACGGTAATGTACCTCGTCACGGGTTCGTGGCGCCCCTGGGTACGTTGACGAATTTCGTCCTCGAGCGTCTCCTGAAATTCGTAACTCAGGAACTGTCGACGGAAAGCGTCCCTGGCTTCGCGCCAATCGAACCACGAGGCCCGCTCCTGGATAAACCAGGTTAACGCGAGGCCATCTAACGCGAACGATAGATATCGCAGGAGCTCGGCATCCGGGACCTGGGTCGCGTACCGGATCTCCTCGATACCGACGAGAAACCTTTCGGGGTCTTCTCCGATATCTCCCGAAAATTTTAATTTCCACTGTCGGAAATAATCTGTGATCGCGAGGGGTCGCGGGGGCACGTACGCGGGAGCTTCGCGCTCAGCGACGGGTCTCTGCGCGCCTGTTACGGTGGGCCACCCGGGAGAAATTCTCCCGGAGAGCCCGTCGATATCGGGGTTCGGGAGATGGCTCCCGATCTGTAGCGCGGATAGCGGTTGCGTTTCCCTGTGTCGCGGCTCGGTAGGGATCGTAGATTCGCGGTCCCTCACGGGTCTCCCGATACGGTACTCGTGTTCGATACTTGGCGATGGGGGGGTTAGTCGCGGGTGGTCGTGGGGTTCTCCCACTTCTGGGTGAGGGGAGTGAGGGGCTTGCGGGGACGAGTCCCTCCTCGCGAGAAAACTCACTTGCACCGACCCTATGGGTCGGCTGAGTGCCGTAATTAGCCGCTCGCGCAGCAACAAAACATCGCCCTCTGTATCGATACCTCGCCCCGCGAGCTCCTCCACGATTTCTTCGTCCTTCATGGACGCGACCCATGCCTCGAGACGGCGTGTTCGCGACATACCCGATAACCAAAATTCGAGACTCTCCCGGTGAGTGGACTGTACCTCGCGCTCTAGTTCTACCACTCGTGTACGGTGTTTATGTTCGCGGCCCTACGTCGTGTCTCTCAAGTGACCTATAGCTCGATCGCGTAAACACGAGTTTCGAATTGCTAACGGTAACGGTTACGCGAGGGAACGAACCACGTACGCTTCGAACGGGATGACGTCACGCTTTTTTGGTCAGGCCAACAAAAACTATCCGGTTCGAACGTGTAACGCCGAACTGACTCTCTAAGAACTAGGCGACGAAGAGAAAGAAAATCTACGCAGTACTTCTCGCGTGTTCTTCCGACTTTCCTTTTTCTAAAGGCCCCACGTTGGGCGCCAATTTATGACGTCTTTTCTCTCGCCCGCGGCAGAAAAGCTACGCCACTACTTCGTCCGGGGGTCTATCGGTCCTTGACGGTGCTCGTCGCGAAAAATGCCAGATGGGCGCCAGGTACTTTTCACCCTAAAGTACCAAAGGATACGGGACAGGACGATATGACCGATGAACCCTCGGACGGACCGATGGCCTACGGGCTAGCTCGCGACCCGATGGTAGAGGGGCGGGGGACTAGAGGAAAGTCGGAGCGGTATTAACGGTCGGGTCGGCCGTAATTCGGGGTTACACGTTCGTTTTCGTTAATTATTCTTTATTCGCTACGGTACAAATCTTGGGACTTCGCTTTCGGGCACGCACGCAAAGGAGTTCTTAATGCACGCGGTATTGGTCTATGACCCCCTCTCTCCGCAGTGGGAACCTGCGGGTGCTCGCACGACAAAACGCGATAGCTCGACAAATAGATTATCGCCGAAGAGTTTTCAGCGGAGATTACATATTTAGGAGGGCAGCTTACCTTTCGACGATAACGGCCGGTGGCCTTGGGTCCTACGGGACACTCGCGGTACTAGTATTTTCCAAACTACAAAAACGATACTGGTCCTCTGACCTAACGATATTGAACTTCTCTTTTCTCTCTGCGGCGATACAAAAGTTCGAAAAAGGCTCGAGACGGTAAACGCTCTTACTTGAGTCGCGGCCCTAGGCGAAGTGAGGAGCGGTCCTACTTCCGCATCCTCGCTCCCCCACTTCTAGCGGAACGTCGCCTAATTGGTCGTGGGACCAGCGGCGCATTTTACGGGCGCCCCGGCTGGTCCCCGCGAATTTCCACCGGCATCTTCGAATTTTCCCCCCGACTGCCCCTTGCTATCCCCCGGATAGTGGCTGGTGGTCCCGCAGCAGGCGTCCTCCGGAAATCGGAATCTCCAGGCCTCCCCCGCAGGTATACGGCCGCATCCCCCCGGGATGCGCCTGCCCGCCGCTAAAGGGAGCCTGGACGATCCCCCCTCGAGTCTTCCTGCTTCCTTCGGGATGGCATCTGCCCGGCGTGGCGGCCCCTGGCCGCGAAATCGTGGAGGGCACGGCGAGTCTCCCCCGGAGGTGGGTCCCTGACCCCTCGCCGTCCCTCCGATCCACGCCGGTGGATGCGTGGGTGCCCGCGATGTCTCCCCTCCATGTGGCGCCTCGCCGCGAGGTTGCGCGGCACCCCTGGTGCCGTGCGTTCTCCGAGGGCTCGTCGGGTCTTCACGGAGCAGTTCGGGGGTCCTCGCGTCTGCCGGTGCGCGCCGTACCTCGGCGCATCTCCTCGCTGCTCGACACAGCTCGAGCAGCGGTCGCCATCGTAGAAATTATCGGCGACGTCCGCCTAAGCTCGTGGCCGCTCGGTATCGGCTGTCTTGCCGTCTGACTGCGGCGCGATCGGTAATATTCGCGCGAGTTCGGAGCCGCTCGCTAGCGGCTCCCCTACTCTTTCCCTACTCTGAGTTTCGGTAAGCTGCCGATCCCCGCGGTAACTTATTCTCTTCGTGCTCCGCGCGAGGGTCCCATCGCGGTCCCTGCGTCGGTCGCTATCGCGATCTGTGCCCTACCTATTCGCGGTGGAAATCCTGCCATTCTACGCGATGTGGTTCTCGGAAGCGCGTTGAATCTTACAGTCGCGGTATCGCGGCTATTCCTAATACGGTATCGCGATTATAATAAGAACTGTACGATTCTCCTGACGGTATCGCGGTGAATATGATGACGGTATCGCGGTAAATATGATGACGGTATCGCGGTAACTCTAATGACGGTATCGCGGTAATTCCTCGCGGTATCGCGCGGTTTCTACTTATTTCCCCATGCTTCCCCTCCCTTATTCGCCTTCCGGCCGTTTTGAGACGTGCAGAAAAGCTGCAACGTCACAACCAACAAAACAGGAAGTAAACGCATTCATCAATCCCCACACACCAAACTAACATGACGCTAACGCTATACATACACGACGTTTCTCATATATTCATATTTTGTTATCATTCTTTCTATATATATATACCTTTTATAATTATATTTTTTTTCACATATCTTTTTGCACACATTTTATATACATATACCTACATACCCTCTTTTATAATAAAATATATAACCAACATAAGACGCTTTCAATTATCGCTCAAGGAAAACCAACAGATATTTCATCAACCACATCCTTCTATCCTACCCCAACCCTACAATAGATGTAGACTGTTACAGGAAAGTTATAACAGAAGAAACATTCGGACATATCCAATAAATGAGGACGTAGTACAACACCTACAGAACTGGATAATAGAACGAACAAAAGCAATAAAATACAAACACAATAGGAAAAGGAAATTAATCAAAAGGACAAACCGAATTACGAAAATAAGTATAACAATACAACACTATGAAATTTTTAAATCAATAACCCACATCACATCCTTTCATAACCACCCACCACCTACTAACAACAATCACACTAACAAAAATTTAAAAGATGTTACAGAAAATAATCAAACAAAATGGAAATTTGGACATAAATTCTCACCCATAACACAGGCCAACGCAACTACATACGGATACGTCACAAATTGAATATAAATACACACCATCATACGGAATAGACAACTGACAGACCGAAGACTCAGCGGGCTCCCGCCCGCCACACAGATGACACCACACGAGCTACCGCTCGTGATCGCCCGCCACACTGATGACAACACACGAGCTACCGCTCCTGACCGCCCAACACACACCCCACGAGCTACCGCCCGAAATCATTCGCTACACACCCACAGCGAGCCATCGCTCGCACCCGTTCCCATTTTGCAAATTCTTACGAATTAATCCGACGCAGGAGCATCGTTTTCCTAAGGGGGGGAGTGTAACGTCCTGTACATATTTCCAACATTGTAATTCATAGAATCACATCCGGTCCCACGGCGCTTATCGCCTATAAGATGTCACCCATTCCCCGAATGCTGACGCCAGGACTTTTAGACAAAGACCTGCAGCGAGGCCCACCGCTGCGCGGCCCCACTGCAGATCTCTGGAGAACACTCTCAGTCAGTCACCGTAACGATACACACGTCGCCTCTCGCTCTATATTTCTTTCCAATTTGTAACATTCTTTCGCTCCGCAATACACCAAATAGTCAAATCAGTGTTTCGCATTAATCGCCGACCTCACTACCAAATCCCATCACACATGAAAAGGTCAAAGTCATGCTAGGACTTCAATTAAAAGAGTTATTCCAAGTGTAAACATACATTAAAACTGTTTGCAATACTTATTGACTCGATAAAGTTATTAACGAACAAGTTTAAACAATATTTAGTTGAACGAGGTAGAGTTACCTGAAGGCTCTACCTGAGTCGTAAAAAGGTCGGCCGGTCCGCCTCGCTGCCGGTTGACCGTTGTAGTCGGAATACAATAGCTCCATTATGTCTTAGTTAATGAATGATAATTATTTAACTAAGCGTTTAAATATAATATTAAATATACTATCATATTCCTTATAGAAAGACGAATCCAACGATATGAAACAACATATAGATATCGTGGATTTAAGATTAATAGTAAATATAAAATATTATAAAATATATACACTAGTATCATATGCAGTATTAGGAAAAAGCAATCGACAGTGAATTAGTGGCACAAATGTCAAAGTACGCACGTAATACAATTAAGAGCTCAAGTGAAGCTTGACGCTCGAGTGGTGGGGGTAGACAGTCGGTTCCGCTAGACCGCGCGTCTCCGCTTGACTAAGTCGTAGCGTAGAAATAGTTATAAGCATATAACTCTTGTAACACCCTATATATTTCCGCCACATTGTAACAAAATAATATACATCCGGTCTCACGCTATTAATCACTCGAATGCTTTGCTAAGCACATAGATCCTAAGAATGCTGACGCCTAAGTCTGCAGCGAGGCCCACCGTTGCTACGCGGTCCCGCTGCAGCCACACTCTCAATTCTACCATAGTTCGAGTCACACCTCCAATAGTACTCTCAACTCAACCTTCAATCAGTACACTTGTCTCTCGCTCCTCTAAATCTTAAAGTTATAATAAATCTCTGTTCATTATAAATTCAGTGCACATATTATTCATCGCCGACCACGACTACCAATCCCCATCACACTCTTGATAGCTACGTTCTAAAAATATGTTATTTGGATATTCGTGATCGTTGTCGAAAGGCGAATCCAATGATATATAATAACATATAGTTACGACAAAGTTTAATTATTATGTTAATAATAATTATATAAAGTTAAATAAAACTGTCGAGTTTACATCGTCAAAAGATAGCTTTAGTGACTGCGATACTGTGCACTACGTATATGTTATGCATAGTCGTGAGAAATACGCAAGGAGAGCTCGAAAAAATACACGGAAAAGTATTGTCCAAATACTGGGACGTTACACCTCCCTCTTTAAATAAAAAAGTTTTTACACCTATGTAACGTCTTAGTGCGTTACTGGGTTATTCTTATGAATACGGGGAAGAAGTCCGCCGTTTAAGGATATTCAATGAAGTCGCCCAATTAATTCGGAGTAATTCCGGTTTATTCTAAGGCGTTTTAAGGAGATGATGGATAGAAAATCGTGTTGACACAGATTTTAAAATATATAAACAATGTTTATTAAAAGTCAACACTTAATCTAATCTTAATCTAACGCTTAGTATAAAAATATGATATAAAAATGAATCGTGAGACTAATTCGTCTCGTGTCGGTGCTATTCGAGCTCGGATGAGCGGCTATCCGGCTTTTGGGTGCACCGGCTGGTGATATTGAAACAACAACAAATTTATTAGTTATGAGCAATTATACAATGAGTCTTATGGCTGCGTGTGACTTCAACTTACTCTCTCTTTCCACAACTCAAGCCGTAGGATTGAGTTTAATCAAATAATGATTTTAACTTATAGAAAGCCCTTCTTGGATCTTTCTTGTCGATAGTTTTATAATTTGGAATCTCGGGAGTCGAGATTTCCAATGTTACAATTTTGTAATTTGACTGCTTTGTGGATACCGTAGTATTGAAAATACTGGGATCGAATTCTCCAGCTTTATAATAGTTTTCTGCTGCTTTCTTTAAATATGTCTTACGACCGTGTCTGCGTAATTTGCGCATCTACAAAAGAAATGAGAATTTAATAAGTTACAAGTTACGTTACTTAGATTCAGATGGAATCTTGCAAATGACTCTAAGTTGAAAAAGGTGAGAACTCTCGAGTACTGATTCCTCAATGACGTGCGGGGGTACGCTTCATCCTTTGAGTGACGTGCGAATGGTTACGCTGCATCCGAATCGTGTACTCTAGACTTATACTAACCTCGTGCGGATGGTACGCTTCAAGTGCTAGTTGACTATGCCGAAGCTATGTCAAAGTCTTCAAGTGCAGAAGGCTACTTGTTCGTTCAACGAGTGAACGTGAGAGTCTGAGGTTTCTTGGATTCCTCAGGGGTAGTCAAGAAGTTAGTAAGCGTTTTTGCTAGCGAGAAAGTCAATCATGGTAATTGCCACCTAGGGGCGATTAACTGGTATTAATGGATTTTCTATGTGGGTGCGAGAGAGAACGTTGCTCGTTCGGAAAAACCCACATTGTAGTCAGCGTAAACCAGGTAAAACCCATAGTAAGCGTATGGCGGAATAACGGTAGAATCACTTATAAGCGATTATCGGACTAATCCTAAGTCTTAAAAATACATCGCTTACATATTCGTAATCGTTATTCAAGCGCGCTTCGATTGATACCCGATATCATATGTTTATCATGGAATTTGAATATTATAATATATAATATAAGAAAAGTCGAAATTGCACTAGAGCAATGATTCAAAAAGTTATTCCATGTGTAAACATATGTTTAAAACGAATGCAATGCTTGTTAACTTCATAAAATTAATATTAAACGTTTTATAATAATATTTAAGGTAACGGGTGTAGAGGTACTCGGAGCCCTACCTTAGGTCATAAAACGTTCGGCGCTCGGCGACGTTGCCGGTCGACCGTCATAAAACAATACAATGGCTTAAACACGATTTAGTTAAACATGAATAATTAATTAACTAAGTGTTTAAGTGAAATATAAATAATACTATCATATTGCTTATGAAAGGACGAATCCAACGATACTAAATAATATATAGGTATCGTGGATAAAAGATATTATATAAGAATAAAAGTTCAATCAAAAATATCTATAATATGTACATCAATATCGCATGCTATGTTAATAATAAGCTTGACAACAAAATAGTTACGGTACAACGACTAAGTGCGCGTAGCGTAGACTCTGAGCGTGAGAGAAGTTCGAACGCTCGAGTGGAGGGGGTAGACGGTCGGTTCCGCTAGACCGTGCGTCTCCGCTTGACTGGCGTAGCGTAACAGTTAGTTTTATGTAAATAAATCTTTGTAGCTACGTTGTAAAAATATAACGACTAGATAATCGTAATGCTTGTCAAAGCGCGAATTCAACGATACCAAATAACGTATAGTTATGTTGAAGTTGAATTATTATCATTAATAACAATAAGCGAAAAATAATATAAAAGTTGTCAGCTTGATCGTATGGAAGCTACGAGTAGTTACGATAATATGCGATAATGATATAAGGCGAAAAATTGCAAGGAAAGCGCGAAAAAATCAAACGGAAAAAGTGTTGTCCAAACACTGCGACGTTACACCTATGTAACGTCCCAGTATTTGGACAATACTTTTCCGTGTATTTTTTCGAGCTCTCCTTGCGTATTTCTCACGACTATGCATAACATATTCGTAGTGCACAGTATCGCAGTCACTAAAGATATCTTTTGACGAAGTAAACTCGACAGTTTTATTTAACTTTATATAATTATTATTAACATAATAATTGAACTTTGTCGTAACTATATGTTATTATATATCATTGGATTCGCCTTTCGACAATGATCACGAATATCCAAATAACATATTTTTAGAACGTAGCTATCAAGAGTTATATGCTTATAACTATTTCTACGCTACGACTTAGTCAAGCGGAGACGCGCGGTCTAGCGGAACCGACTGTCTACCCCCACCACTCGAGCGTCAAGCTTCACTTGAGCTCTTAATCGTATTACGTGCGTACTTTGACATTTGTGCCACTAATTCACTGTCGATTGCTTTTTCCTAATACTGCATATGATACTAGTGTATATATTTTATAATATTTTATATTTACTATTAATCTTAAATCCACGATATCTATATGTTGTTTCATATCGTTGGATTCGTCTTTCTATAAGGAATATGATAGTATATTTAATATTATAGTTAAACGCTTAGTTAAATAATTATCATTCATTAACTAAGACATAATGGAGCTATTGTATTCCGACTACAACGGTCAACCGGCAGCGAGGCCGGCCGGCCGACCTTTTTACGACTCAGGTAGAGCCTTCGAGTAACTCTACCCCGTTCAACTAAATATTGTTTAAACTTGTTCGTTAATAACTTTATCGAGTCAATAAGTATTGCAAACAATTTTAATGTATGTTTACACTTGGAATAACTCTTTTAATTGAAGTCCTAGCATGACTTTGACTTTTCCATGTTATATTCGCACTATCTTCGAACTTCATGATAAACATACATTATTACATATCATTCGAAGCGCGCTTGTTCACGACCTGTATTTGTATATATTTTTTCCTCTTACGACAGCACTGTTCGGCTGGTCCTTGCTCAGCTCGTTCTTGGGCACCTATGTCCCGCTGGAAAGGAAAACTGAAAAGGGGGCAGAATTAAATCAAACGCGCACTTTGCACCGGAACTATAATTTATTGGTGCGTGAGGTGGAAAAGCCTCGAAGGCATAAAAACCACCTCAAAGTTCTCAAATCGTGAAATACAAGGGAGCGGAAGCATTCGTACTTCCGACCACGCGTTTGAAGACTAACTAACTTTTAATTTAACGCTAGCGACGCTGGGTACCCATCGCTTGGTCATATTATGTACAGAATAATGGTTTTATTACACTAGTGCTTCGCGGTCTACAGTCGCGCGTTACAAAAGTTTCTAGGACGGTTCCGAGAAACAATATCGCACGATCGACAAGAACAAGGACATACCTACGGAGTTTATGGTTTTTCCCGTTTTCTCCGCTCACGGTGAGCGGAAACTATTTATTTACTAATCTCGCAGCTTCGCGCAGCGGCGACACTAAACATGTTTTAACCTTCATAAGGAAACAAACAAAATTCCAACAGTCTTAATATTAGGCGCGAAATACAAACTATAAGCTGTAACATACCGCCCGCCTCGCTATACGCAGATAGCGAAATATAACTCAACATAACTAAACTTTTGTCCATTTTACAGCAATGGGACAACCATAATTAACTACGCTTTCGGGAAAACTATCTTTAATTTGGGGGGTTTTTACTATCATCCAGAAACACCGCCCGCCATGACATGTCACTTTATGACACCCACACTTCATTCTCTCAGTTCACATTCCATTCTCATTCAAACTCTTCGGCGGAGCTTCGGGAGCGCAATGGCAGAAAACAAAGCTTATTAACTGTTCTGGTAAAGGAGGACTTTGCCGTCTTGACTCTTACCACGCGGACAAGACCGTCCTTGCCCGGAAAGCATTCGACAACTCGCCCCAATTCCCATTTACAAGGTGGTAAAGTATCGTTTCGTAAGAGAACGATATCACCAATAACCAGATTAGGGGACGACTTGGTCCATTTGCGTCTCTGTTGGAGTTGCAACAAATAATCAGTGCGCCAAATGCGCCAAAATTGATCTCGCATCTGCCGTACTCTCTGCCATCGAGAGAGACGGTTTTCGCCAACATCAGAAAGATCAAGCTCCGGGACGGCCACCAATGGTCCGTCGCACAGAAAATGACCGGGTGTGAGATACGAGAAGTCATGGGCATCCTCACTCAACATGGCAATAGGGCGGGAATTCAGGCAAGCTCCAATTTGAGCGAGAAGAGTAGCCATTTCTTCAAAAGTGAGAATTTGGTTGTTCACTACTCGTCGCAGATGGTGTTTTGCACTTTTAACACCAGCCTCCCAAATCCCGCCGAAGTGAGGTGCATGGGGTGGAATGAATTGCCATTCCACCCGCTCATTAGCGAACCAAGAAGCCAAGTTTTTGTCTTTCCTGATTCGCTCAAAACATTTTCTTAACTCGCGTTCCGCACCCTGAAACGTGGTTCCGTTATCACTCATCACCAGAGCGGGCAACCCACGCCTAGAGGCAAAACGGCGAAAAGCGGCGAGGAACGCCTCGGATGTGTAATCCGACACAAGTTCTAAGTCGATAGCGCGTGTGGAGAGGCATACGAAGACTGCTACGTAACCCTTTCGCGCCGGCCTACCGCGACCCGGCAGCGCGCGAATGAAGAATGGACCCGCATAATCAATCCCTACTTTAGAGAACGCCCGCGCGGGAATCACTCGCTCTGGGGGCAAATCGCCCATCTTTTGGGGTATCATTTCCGCGCGATGTCTTATGCAATCATGACATGTGCCAATACACGCTCTTATTAAATCGCGCGCTCGTATAATCCAATATTTTTCGCGAAGCATGCGACGCATTAGTTGCATACCCCCGTGCAACGTTGTCTTATGCATAGATTCGATTATTAGTCGCGTTACCGGATGCCGCCCCAGAATTATGGGACACCGCACTGAAAATTGCAATTCCGAGTTCCCAAGTCGCCCCCCGACTCGAATCAGCCCCTTCTTATCAAGGAAAGGATCAAGCGATACCAATGGCCCTTTCTTTATCACACCACCCCCCTTTAATATCCTTAATTCACCGGAAAAGAGGTTCTGTTGTATCCGCGCGACCCAAAATTCCGAGGCCGATTGAATCGCCGAACACGCAGTCGGTAAGGGGCTTGTCCCTCTTAATAACGCTACGCGACGCTTTACCCTTGCCGTGGCCGACAACAACCGCTTCCACGTCGAAAATTCGACAGCCAAAGATTCCGGACCGTCGGCTTGCTTGCCAAACTGGGCCACCAAGGACGTCGTCCTTATTCTCTGTTCAAGAGAAGTCTCGTCGACCTTAGTGCCGCTTAGTGACGGCCAGCTTCCGCAAGGCGCGGAAAGCCATGAAGGGCCGTACCACCATAAGTCAAGCGACGGCAGAACCCCGGCTGAGACTCCGCGGGAAGCGAGGTCAGCGGGATTGTGATCTGTCGGGACATGTCTCCATTCTACCCCGGCATGTTTTCATGAATTTGTGAGACTCGATTCGCAACAAACATTTTCCATTTAGTCGGGTAAGCATCGAGCCAGGCAAGAACTATGGAAGAATCGGACCAGCAATAACATCGGGAATTGCTCATTTCAAGTGTGTCGCGCACACGGGACATTAACCGTGAAAGAAGAACAGCCGCGCTTAGTTCGAGCCTTGGTACCGTCATCTCTTTCACCGGAGCAACACGAGTCTTTGACACGAGCAACCTTATCTGAACGTTGCTATTATCTGCTGTTTTTAAATAAACAACGGCCGCGTATGCCCGAATAGATGCATCCGCAAATCCATGCAATTCCCACTCGCGCGTCGCGACAATTGTGCCCAACCAACGGGGAATTGAAATTTCTGAGAGGTTAATCAAATCCTCCCTGAACGCGAGCCATTCCAATTTAAGAGAATCAGGGAGTTCAGTGTCCCAATCAATCTGGTGCTTCCAGAGTTTTTGCAACAAGATTTTTGCTATGACCACGGTAGGTGCCACCCATCCCAATGGATCGAAAATACTCGCGATGTAAGAAAGAACCGCGCGCTTCGTTACCCGCCTGTCATCGCCAAGCTTGACATTAATTTAAATGTAAATGAATCAATTTGGTTATTCCATTGAATGCCTAGAACTTTAGTGTATGATCTTTCCTCAAATACCTTCCCGGATTTTCGCGCTCGTAGCGAGTCCGGTAGATCGAAAAGTAGATGCTCCGAATTCGACTCCCACTTATGTAAGGGGAATCCACCCGCACGAAGCAATTTTACCAGCTCATCTCTAAGTTGCCTACATTGCTCGATTGAATCAGTACCAAACAGGACGTCATCGACGTAAATATTTTGGTGCAATACCGCCGATGCATTGGGAAAGGTATTACGTTCATCCTCCGCTAATTGTTTTAAGACGCGCATTGAAAGAAACGGGGCAGCTGCGGTGCCGTAGGTGACCGTGTTTAGTCGGAAGGTTCGCGTCCCCTCGGCGCCCGGAGGTTTCCAAAGAATGCACTGAAACGCTGTGTGCGTGGGAGCGATATTAATCTGCCGAAACATCTTCTCAATGTCCGCGATGCAAACATACTTAAAGGTTCGCCAGCGGAGCAAAATGTCGAATAATTCACCGTGCAATTTGGGCCCGACATACATACAATCATTTAGCGAATTACCGTTTGAACTACGTGCACTAGCGTTAAATACAACGCGAAGTTTTGTCGTTAAATTAGATTCCCGGATCACCGGATGGTGTGGCAAATAGTATCGCAGTTTCGGATCGTCCTCGAATGTCTCATCGAGTGCCATGTGCCCAAGATCGCGATACTCCGTTAAAAAATCGTGATAAAGTTTCGCGATGTCCGGGTCCCGCCGTAATCGTGATTCTAACTTTTCATAACATTCGCACGCCCTCCGACGCGAATCACCTAATTCCGGGCATTCGGATTTAAACGGAATCTGTACCACATAACGCCCGTCGTCACGACGCGAGGTTGTTTCGCGAAATATGTCTTTGGCCTTGCACTCATCCGGAGACAAAGTGGAACTCGAAGGCTCGATTTCCCAAAAGGCGCGCAAATCCTTATCAAGCTTTTCAACACAAGCCACATGCAAAGAGGAAGCCGATTCTCGGATGTCGCCTCTCCGATTTACTTCAGGAACGCGGCCCGATAACACCCAACCAAGCGTCGTCTCCTGCGCGATTGGTTCGGTCTCTTTTCCGATTCGAACGCCGCTTCTCAAAATTGAGCTAAATGCCTCAGCCCCAAGGATCAAATCAATTGGATCATCTCCCGTCGGATCGTCGTCCGCCAATTCTAGGTTCCTTAAATGAGGAAGCCACTTAATGTTGACACAAACGCGCGGATTATGGTTAGTCAACGTTTTCAATACCAAAGCTCTGATCTGAAAAACAGGCGATCTTGCGCCTAATCCGTAAATGTAAAGCGAAACAGAAGTATGCACGCGTTCGGATACATTTCCGCCAATGCCCATCACTACCACGTTCGCGGGCTCTCGTTTTACGTGCAGCAAACGCGCTGCCCTTTCTGAAACGAACGACGATTCAGAACCCTGATCGATCAAGGCTCTGAAAGTCATTTGACGACCATCCGACGAAGCAATTCGAACTTTTGCGGTCGCGAGCAAAACTCTAGTAGTCTCACCCGCTCGAGAGACATGCAGCGCGGTCGCGCGTCCTTCTACGGGCGGTGCGTCCGACAAGGATAATTGTTTGCAAACCGATCTTTGGTCCTCATTCGGACGCTTGCGTGAATCTAACTGCGGACGATGCAACAGTGAATGATGCCTTTTATGACACAAAGTGCATGATCGCTTACTCGGGCAAGAGCTAACTACATGGCCGGAGCTTAAACAATTGAAACATACGCGGTGCTTCTTGATCGCCTCGAAACGGCGATTTGATTCCATCGCCTTAATCTTTGGACAATTATACAGGGTGTGCGAATTTCCACATTCCGGACAAGCAAGGATGTTTGACGCGTGAGTTCTCGTTATTCTTTTCCGGGATCGATTTGGTCGCGCTTTTTAAAGAAATTTGAGTCGCAGTGAGGCCCCAGACAAACTTCTTAAAATCTGTATAAGTGACGTCAAATAATTTAACGGAAACCGCCCTCTCCCATTCGTTCACGAGCGCGCTATCGAACTTAGATTTCACAATACCCAGAAGCAGATCACCCCACGCCTCAATGTCTGCTCCGAGACTTTTGAGGGACATGAGATGACCGTGAATTTGGTTCAAAACTCTTTCGTAGTCAACCAGATCGTGAGCTCGCGCCACTGGAGTCACGACCAGCAATGCATCCACATGTGCCTGTTTTAAGAGGCGAACATTGTCATAGCGGTCTGTCAATTCAGACCAGGCGATGTCGAAGCTTTCGTTCGAAACGGGCAAGCCACTTACAATATTCTGAGCTACACCCTTTAAGCTATTTTTAAGATAGTTAAATTTATCAACCTTGGACATATTACTACTTACGACCATTGAAGCAAAAGAATTACGAAAATTCAGCCATTGCGCTCTCTCCCCACCGAAGGTCGGAACATCAAGACGGATTAACTTAGCCGCAGAATGACCAGGACGAGCTTCATCCTCTGCCTCCAATCCACTCTAAAGCCTAGTAGAAGATCGCAATGGATTACCCTCGGGCGGAAGTAGGCGGCGTAAAGCCACTTTTGCGCTACGAAACTCTTTCTTCTTAACATCAAACTGCTTTTCCTCGAAAAACTGGTGTTGCTGCCGTTGCTCCGCAGGAAAATTGGTACAGATGTCGTAATAGACATCCGCACACGTGGTCCAGTTACTGGTGAGCTCCTCTAGGCGGACCTCCACTTCATCCGTAGGAAGATTACGTAAATCATCCCCCTGAGTTTCCTCGAAGATGCCCGATATTTCGGCGAAACGTTCCACGAGGCCCGCGACTGCTGCGTCGAGCGTCACTTTTCGCGGTGGAGCCATTTTCAGAAGCTCGCGACTTCCACTCGTTGACAATCGACAAGTCGTCAATTTGTGCACGAACGATGTCTGTTTGGTCGAACAAAGTTCGTTACAATTGAACTTGCACGCTTGTTACTTCTAACACTTGACACGAGGCGAAGTGTTCGTGGCCCGAAGCCGCACTTGTCACGTTTTTTCTCGTGCCGCGACACCACTGCCAATACTCCGTTAAGGAATATCCAAATCACCTCTTTCAGCACTTTCCTACGGTTACCGAGCAAGAGAAAACACTGTGATATTTCTCACTTTCCGAGAGAAGAGCTCCGATGGATAAGCGAGTTGCAAGAGCAATGAGATCTCTGCCTGTCTTAGCCGAGGTGCGAAACGGCGCCCCTCTCTCCCTTGCGAGATAATCCGGCTCGAAGGACCATAATGTTCACGACCTGTATTTGTATATATTTTTTCCTCTTACGACAGCACTGTTCGGCTGGTCCTTGCTCAGCTCGTTCTTGGGCACCTATGTCCCGCTGGAAAGGAAAACTGAAAAGGGGGCAGAATTAAATCAAACGCGCACTTTGCACCGGAACTATAATTTATTGGTGCGTGAGGTGGAAAAGCCTCGAAGGCATAAAAACCACCTCAAAGTTCTCAAATCGTGAAATACAAGGGAGCGGAAGCATTCGTACTTCCGACCACGCGTTTGAAGACTAACTAACTTTTAATTTAACGCTAGCGACGCTGGGTACCCATCGCTTGGTCATATTATGTACAGAATAATGGTTTTATTACACTAGTGCTTCGCGGTCTACAGTCGCGCGTTACAAAAGTTTCTAGGACGGTTCCGAGATACAATATCGCACGATCGACAAGAACAAGGACATACCTACGGAGTTTATGGTTTTTCCCGTTTTCTCCGCTCACGGTGAGCGGAAACTATTTATTTACTAATCTCGCAGCTTCGCGCAGCGGCGACACTAAACATGTTTTAACCTTCATAAGGAAACAAACAAAATTCCAACAGTCTTAATATTAGGCGCGAAATACAAACTATAAGCTGTAACAGCGCTCAAATAACTAACATGAATGTGTAAACGATATATTTTTAAGACCATTGTATCGCTCAATAATCGTTTATAAGTGAATGTACCGTTATTCCGCCGTGCGCTAGTACATAGGTTTAACCCGCTACGTGCCGATGACGACATGGGTTTTTCCGGAAAACCGGGGTTCTCTCTCGCACCCACGGTAGAAAATTGCTAATACCTATTAATCACCACCAGGCGGCAATTTTTATGATTAACTTTCTCGCAGCTAAAATGACTCGTTGACGTTATGACTACCCCCCGGGTAGCCGAGAAACTTCAGACTCTCACGTTCCCTTCAGGAACGAACAAGTACCTTACTTGTAAGACTTTTGATGCAGCGTAACCATTCGCACGTCAGCCGACACTTGAAGCGTGTATACTCGCACGAGATCGGTACAAGTCTAGTAAAATACAAGATTCTGGTGCAGCGTAACCATTCGCACGCCAACCAACACTTGGAGCGTAACCATTCGTACGAGGTTGGTGAATCAAGTATTGGAGAGATCTCACTTTGTAACTTAAATTCAGTTTAGATTCATTTATTCATTTTAAATTCATTTTGTAACAAGTTAAATTCCTTTTTATTAAATTGGTCTTCTTATAGATGCGTAAAGCACGAAGACACGGACGTAGATCTTTTCTCAAGAAAGTCGCAGAGAACTTTCTTAAAGCTGGTGAATTTGATCCGAGTATATTTGAGAAAGCTACTCCCAAGGAAATTACTAACTACAAATTAAAGCCATTAGAACTAACGGCTACAGATATTCCGGATTACAAGAATATTAACGTAAAAGATCCAAGAATCCAAGCTTGAGTTGTGGAAGAGAGAGAGAGTAAGTAGATTCACGCGCAGCCAAAAGGCCTATTTTGTCTCATCGAAACATAACTAATGTGTTGAATATTTATTTATCACCAGAGGCGCATCCCAAAAGCCGGATAGCCGCTCATCCGAGCTCAAATTGCGACCTGACACGAAGCATAAGCTTCAAGACTTGTATGTACTACTATGTATCGTTTATTGTTCCCCTTGGGGTTACAAATTCTTTACAACCTTAACACTAAGCGCCTTATCCCTATCTTACTACTAACTTATCACTACTCGCCCGGTGTCTCTGTCTCTTATCTCTCGCTTCGCTCTCCCTTTTCTTTTCGCTCGCTCGCTACCCTCTCCCGCTCTCGACCTCTTACGCTCTTTCCGCTCTTTCTTTCTCCTCTCTTTACTTTCGCTCTCTTCCCTCCTCCCACCTCCCCCTTCCTAACCTCCTCCCTCCTTACCCTCTCCCTCCACTCCTCCCTCTCCTCTCCCCGGACTTCCGTTTCCCATTCTCACTCCCTTTCTTTCTCCCTCTCCTTTACCTCTTTCATTCTCACTCTCGCTCCCTCCTCTCTTCATTCACCCCTCTCCTCCTTTCCAACTCCCTCATCCATTCCTCCCCTTGCCCCTCCCCTCCCAATATTTCTTTTACCTTTTGCTGCCACCCCTCTTTCTCACCCTCCCCATCCCTACTGCATCCCTCCCATACATGTTCCCATGTCTCCTCCTCTCCCCCACATATCCTACATGCCCTCTTCTCCTCTTCCTCCCAATACCTGCCCTCCCTTACCTCATTTCCCAATCTGAACCTAGCCACCCTTCTCCACCTACTCTCCCCCCATCCCTTTTTCAGATATCCCGGTATTTCCTCCTCCCTCACCTCTCTGTACCATCTATTATATTTCGATTCCTCTATCTTTTCGCCCCTTTCCTCCCTTTGCATTTCCCTATCTCTTTCCGCCATCTCCTCGTACTGTATGTCCCCGCTCTCCCTTCTTTCCTGCACTTCTTGTTCCTCAAACCCTCTCTTCTCCAAGAACCTTTTCCTCCCCTCTTCCCAGCCCGATCCCCTCTTTTTCCTCCTTATCCTTTCCTTCATCTCTTCCCAGCATCCCCTCGCTATTTCACTTCCCTTTCCCTCCTCTAGTCTTCTCTCGTACTCCCACGCCCTCCTCCCTGCCCTCACTCTCAGTTTATCTCTCTTCATCTCTTCCCTTACCATGTAGCCTGGTGTCCTCCAGTCCGCCCCTAGCACCCACCTTAGGTATCGCTCCTGCACTGCCTCTATCTCCTTCCACTCTTTCCATCCCCATATCTCCGCCCCATATTCCATCACCGTCCATACCAACCTGTCAAACATCCAGACCCGCCTTTCCCACTCTTTCCCCCATCTTCTCTTCCCTATTCCCCATACTTGCCTCATTACCCACCCCGCCTTCCTCACCCTGTCCCTCACGTGCTCCTCCATACCCCCGTTTCTTTTCATCACACTAAGTACCTGAATACTTTTACCTCCTCTACCTCTTTCCCCTTCCACCTCCAATCCCCTTTCTTCTACCTTCCTCCTCCTTTTCTAAATCTCATTACCTTTGTCTTCTCGACATTTAACTGCAACCCCTTCCTCTCCATGTACCCCTCCATCCTCCTCATCATCGTCCTCAACTCCCACTCGTTCCCCGCCAGCCACACCATGTCGTCCGCATACGCCAGTGAGTAGACTTTTTTCCCTTTTACCTTTACCCCTCCTATTCCTTCCCCTTTTCCCAGCTCCTCTTCCATATCCGCAATCAGTAGGTTGAAAAGTATTGGACTCAGCGGGCACCCCTGCCTTACCCCCTTCGCAGTCCAAAACTTTTCCCCTACCTTTCCCCCTATCCTCACCCTGCTTGTTGTCTCCCCATACACATCTTCCACTCTTGCCCTCAGCCCTTTCCTAACTCCCCGCTCTTCCAACGCCTCCATCAACACCCTCCTGTCCACCGAATCAAAAGCCGCCTTCAGGTCTACAAAAACTGCCACCACCTTTCCCCCTTTCCTCGCTATCTCCCTTCCTACCACATAATTCACCACATACACATTATCCACCGTTCCCATACCCTTCCTGAAGCCCGTCTGGTTATGCGGTACCATCCCCTTCTCTTCCACCTCTACCCTTATCCTCTCCGCCAGTACTGCCGTATACACTTTGTATAGCGTCTGCATCAGCGTAACCCCTCTATACTGCTCAACTTTGCTCCCATCCCCTGCCTTTAAGATCGGTACCACCCACCCAGAGGGATCTCTTTCCACTCCTCCGGCCATCCTTCCCCCCTCCACACCCTCTCACACATCCCCCAAGCCCACTCTATTACTTCCTCTCCCCCGTACCTCCACACCTCTCCCGGTACTCCATCCCCTCCCGCCGCCTTCCCATCTTTCAGCCTGGCTATCGCCCACCTTATCTCTTCCTTCCTTATTCCCCCTTCATCGTCTCTTTCCCTTTTCCCTTCTACCCCTCTCCTTACCCTCACTTCCACCCCGCCCAGTAATCTCATAAAATGTTCTCTCCATTCCTCCATCTCTATGTCCGCCCCCGTCCCCCTTCTCTTCCTCCTTTCCCTGTTAATTATTTCCCATAACTTCCCCTCCGTCCTTGCCTCCTCCGCTTCCTTCGCGAAGCGCTCATTTTCCTCCTCCCTCTTTCTCTCACACAACTTTTTGTACTCCCTTTTTTTCCTCTTATATTCCTCTCCCCGCTCCTCTCTTCTTTTTCTTCTCATCTCCCTTCTCACCTCCCTTTTCTTTTCCTCGCACTCTTCATCCCACCATCCCCTCCTGCCCCCTTTTCTCCCCTTACCTTCCTCTAACTTCAGAACTCTCCCTATTTCCTGTATGACTTCCCTTAATTCCTCGTTGACCCCTAAGCCCCTCCTGTCCTTCCACTTTATTTCTCTTCTAAATCTTTCTCTTCCCTCTCCTGACCAGTCCCCTCTTCCTCCCCATCCCTTCCCTCCTGTCCTCTTTTCCTTTCCTTTTCCTTCCCTCACCCCTCCTACCCATATGCTCACCGATTGGTGATCTGAGTCTACCTCTTCCCCCACTTCTATTCTCCTAATCCTTTCCCTTGTCCTTTCATTCCCCAACACATAATCTATTACTGTGTCCCCCCTCCCTCCCGTAAATGTATATTCTCTCTCCTCATCCCCTTCCATATCTCCATTTAAAATGCTCCATCCCCTTTCCCCTATATACTGTACTAATACCTTTCCTTGGCCGTTCATTATCTTGTCCTTTGACCTTCTCCCCCCCTCCACCCCTTCTTCTCCCCGCACCGCGCCTCCCTCCTCTCCCGTTCTTGCGTTAAAGTCCCCCCCCCCCAATTATCGTCCTTCCCTTATCCTCTCCTTCCTCCACCCATTCCTGTATTTCCTTCAGCTTCTCTTTCATGTCCCCGTTAACGTACATTCCTATCACCCTCCACTTTTCTCCGCCTAACTTCACCTTTACCTGAACCAGCCCCTCCGACCCTTTGTTCTCCTCCTGTCCTTCCTCGTCGACCAATTCCTTTTTCACCCCTGCTACCATCCCCCCTACTGCCCTTCCCTTCTTATTCCTTCTTTTTGCTGGTTTCACCACCCATTTGTATCCCTCTGGTACCTTGCTCCTCACTTTCTCCCATCCTTTCTCATCTACCCACGTCTCCTCCATCACTATGACATCCCATTCCCCCAGTCCCCGCCAGAACTCCTTGTCCTTATTCCCTAGTCCTGCCACGTTCCAGAACCCTATCTTCCATCCCTCCTCCTCTCCTTCCTTCCACCTTCCTCCCACTCTTTCTCTTCCCTCTCCTATTTCCTCCCTGTTTCTTCTTCTCGCTTCCCTTCCCCCGATGCCGTTTCCCTCCCTTCTCCATCCCCTAACAACCATCCCCTTTCTAACGTCAGTTCCTCCCTTTCCTCGTCCCATCTCCACATCACTCCATCTAGCCATATCCTACCATATCCCGTCCTTACCCTCCTCCCCCTGCCTCCCTCTTCCTTTGCTATCTTTCCTATCCTCCACTGCATTTTCCTTTCCGCCCATGTCCAGTCCTCCTCTATCCTCTCTTCCCTCCCCTTTAGCTTTGTCTTCCTCTCTATTACATTCCTTTACTGTTCCTTGCTCCCCAGCTTCACTACCACCATCCTTCCTTTTCCCTCTCTCTCTCCTCCCACCCTTCTTACTTCCTCTATCTCTACCTCCGCCCCTATCTCCTTCATGATCTCCTCCACCCTCTCTTTCACTTTCTCCTTCTCTGCTTTAATTCCTCTTATCAATATATTTCTTTTTCTCTCCTCCCTTTCCCTCGCCTCTATCTTCCTCTCCATTTCCTTTATCTTCCCCTCTACCCTCTCATTCCCCTCTCTTCTTAACCCCCTTTCCCCCCCTCCTTCCTTCCCTCCGCTCCTTTCCTCTGTCTCCGTCCCTTCATTCGTCCCCCCCACCGTTCTGTCTCTTTTCTCTACCTTTCCCTCTATCTCCTTTAGTTTTTCCCATATCTCCCTTTTCTCCGTTTCCCACTTTTCCTCTCTCTCCCTACTCTCCTCCTGCACCTTCCTCACTTCATCCCTATGCTCCCTTACCATCCCTCTCATCTCCTCCATTGCTTTCCTGATCTCCTTTTTCATTTCCTCCATCATCTTCTTCATCTCCTCCCCCATCATCTGCCTAATCTGTTCCCACTTCGTTTCCGCCTCCCCCCCCTGCTCCCTTCTTCTGCTTTTTCCCCCATTCTCTTCTCCCTCGGCGACCTCTCCAGCTTCTTGCTTTTTGCAAAAACCCTCTCCCCTTCCTCTTCCTCCTCCCGCCCTTCCCCGTCCCTTTTCCTTTTCACGTACTCCTCCACCGACGAGCTGCTAGAGCACCTCTCTCTCCCTAACCTTTCCGCATTTGTCGGCCTACCCACTTTCCTCTCTTCCCTTGCCCCTCCTTTCCCTCCCCTTTCACCGCTCATTGCCCCTGTATCCTCCTTTTCTCTCTTCCTGCCTTCTCTCCTTACCTTCCCTCGATTCCTTCCTTACCGACTACTTCTTTACCCTCGCCTCCTTCCCGCTCTTTATCTGCCTGCCCGCTTTCCACGCCACCTTTCTCCGCGCTCTACTCTCGCTCCCTAACCTCAAAGAACTTTCTCTCTCCCTTCCCTTTCCTGTCCCTTTTCCTACTCCCTTTTCGTCCTCCCCTTTATCCCTTTCACCTCACCCCTCCTTCCACTCTTCCTCACACCTCTTCACTCTCACAGCTCCCTTCTTTCTCCCTTTTACACCTCTTCTTCTCGCACACTTTCTCCGCACTCTTTCATCTATCCACACCGGAAACGGAAGTCCCGCTTCAAGACTTTCCTACACCTCCTACACCTCCCAAAAACGCACCAGAACGAACCAGAATTCCTTCAATATTTAAGATCACTTAAATACAGAATTCCGGTAAGTTCTTAAATTATGCACTGACGGCGGATAACTCCCCCGACGTGACATAAAACTGGTGACAGCGGTGGGATAACGAGGTGATAAATTCATTAAATTCATTCAAATCTCTTTTTCAATTCAACACTTTTATCAAATCTGTTTCGATATGCCTGAAACACGAGCAAAAACCTCTGCAGAAGCAGAAAACACAACGCTTTTAAAAGAAATTAGCCTTCGTGATAAACAAATCGCAGAACAAGCGAAAATTCTAAAAGAAAAATCTACTCATTCTCTCCAACTCGAAAAGCTTATTAAGGATCTAAACTCAAGGTTACAAATTATTGAGAATGCTCAAATAGCATCCTCATCAAGCATTCTAAATTCTACGGTTATTGATTCCGATCAAAAAGTAAATATTACCGAAAATCAAAGGGATAATGTTAACGCGCAGAATTATAGCACAATATTAAAAGACGTTATCGAACTGATACCGCGTTTCGATGGTCATTGCATTCCATTGCAACAGTTTACTAGAGCTTGCCGTCGTGCTAAAGAATCTATTCCAAAAGAAGCGGAACCGCAACTATGTAGATTGATACGAAATCGTCTCCAGGGACACGCGTATATCGCAGTAGAAGACGAGAAGTTCGTTAGAGTAGAACATTTAATCGACGTTCTTCAAAGAATATTTGATTACGATAAACCTTCGAGTCATTATCGTGGTCAACTCACTGGCATATTTAAAAAGACCGGCGAACATATTCTCGACTATATCAATCGTGTAAAAGACATACAAACTTCTATAGTTGACGCGGAACGACGCGAGGGATATCACGACGAGTTTCTAGAGCAATTCATACTCGAATATTTTATCGAGGGATTGCCGACCAATCATAAAATCTTGCTTAAATTCGAAAAATGCGAAACGTTAGCAGAAGCATTCTCTAAATCTATATCGATAGCGAATAGATTGAAGCGGGAATATGATAGGAATAAACCGGAGATTAGAAATCGCGAAGTTAAAAGCCAGAATTTTATTCATACAGGGCATACGCGCGATAAAAATTCTAAAGTACCAGATCGGAAAGATTTTCCTAAATCACCGAATTCTCAACGGACCGTTAAAACGTGTAATTTTTGCAAAAAGACGGGTCACATTAGAGAACAGTGCTGGCAACTTAGAAATAATAGTAGGAAGGAGTCGGGAAACGGTTCCATTCTTCCGAAAAGCGGCGCTCATGGGGAGAATCCAAAAACGGAGCGTCAAGCAAACGTTGTCAAAACGACAAAGGAGAGCGAGGAACTCGTATCGCCTCCATCAAATTAAACAGGAACTCTGTTCCATCCGTGATTATAGAGTCACGCGATTTAAAGAGATCTAGTACTCTTATGATTGACACAGGAGCCGATCCTAACATTATAAAATTAAATTCAATTCGTTGCTACAACAGCATAAATAAAAATGACATTAGCAAGCTTAGCGGCATTACTAAGCAACATGTCAAAACGTTAGGATCCGTGCTAGTTAATATTCTTAATAACAATATTACATTCCATGTCGTATCGAACGACTTTCCAAGTAGTCAATCAGGGATATTAGGATCCGAGTTTTTCAATACTACTAAAGCTAGTATAGATTTCGATGGACAACAATTAGTAGTCCAAGAGGATATTATTCCTTTTTTAGATCGCGAGGTGGTTTGCATACCAGCCAGATCTGTAACCCCGTTTCACGTAAAAATAATAAACGCGGAAATAACGGAGGGTTTTATTCCGAAACTTTCGGTAAAGACAGGCGTTTACTTAGGTAATTGCGTAGTCAGGAATATTAACGGAAAAGCATACTTACGTATTTTTAATACAACCGAGGAAGAATTTGACCTCGTTGTACCTTCGGTAAGGTTAGAAGAGTTTTCTTCATCGAGTGGCGTCGATGACGATAACACGGTTAAAATCTCTGTTGATGAGAGTCTCAAAGCCAAAGAGAATAAAACCAGCTCCCTAGGGCACGTTGGAAATTCGACAGGAGTGCGAGACACCGTAAATTCGGAGACCAAAATCGAGGATGAGAACTTAGTCGGACAGAAGTCAAGCTTTTGTAAAACTTTTAAAACTGTGCCAGGACCCCTTGTTTTAGAAAGGAGCATGACTCACTTTGAGAAGGACGCCAGTCAGTTAATTAATAATAAGACTATCTGCAACGGTATAGCTAATGTAAACTCATCTCTCAAAGATTTACCATCGGGTGTAAATTCCCATTTTGATGCACGTAAGAATATTGCTAATCCATTAGTATATAGTAACAACACCGTGGTTCATACCATTAACAAAAGCGACAAAGAGCGTATTAAAAAGTTAAAAGGGTTGTTACGACTCGATCATTTAAATAATGACGAGCGAGTGAATATTGAAACTTTAGTATCGAAGCATCACGATATATTTCATATTCCGGGCGAAATTTTAGGTCATTCTGACATTAGTTCGCATAAAATTAAATTGACGGACGACCATCCTGTCAATATTAAGCAGTATCGCTATCCACCTATACACAGAGAGGAGATTAATAGGCAAGTTTCAGAACTATTAGATAACAATATCATTACGCCTTCAGCGTCTCCTTACAACTCACCTCTGTGGATAGTTCCGAAAAAACCGGATTCGTCAGGAAATAAACGCTGGCGAATGGTGATCGATTTTCGACAGTTGAATGAGAAGACAATAGGCGATGCCTATCCTCTTCCTAATATTACAGAAATATTAGATCAACTGGGTGGAGCTAAATACTTTAGTATTTTTGATTTAGCTTCAGGGTTCCATCAGATCCCTATGGATAAAAAAGATGCTGAGAAAACTGCATTCTCAACACCTTATGGGCATTACCATTTTCTAAGAATGCCATTCGGGTTAAAAAATGCTCCAGCAACCTTCCAAAAAGTAATGGATATTGTATTAACAGGGTTGCAAGGGACTGAATTGTTTGTTTACATTGACGATATTGTCATTTACGCTAGTTCCTTACGAGAACACGAAATCAAGTTTGGAAAATTAATGTCACGTTTACGAAACGCTAACTTACGTCTACAACCAGACAAATGTGAATTGTTAAGGAAAGAGGTTACTTATCTTGGTCACATCATAAGTGAAAACGGAGTAAAGCCTGACCCAGGAAAAATTGTAGCTGTACAGAATTTTCCGAGACCTAAAACTGCAAAGAATATCAAGCAATTTATTGGACTTGCAGGTTACTACCGTCGATTCATACCTCAGTTTTCAAAATTAGCGAAACCTTTAACAACTTTATTAAAGCAAAAAGAACCATTCAAGTGGGATAAACCACAAGAAACGGCATTCGTGACTATTCGTGAACTTCTATGTAAACAACCAATCTTACAGTTTCCTGATTTTACAAAACAATTTATTATTACGACCGACGCATCTAATTATGCAATCGGAGGAGTTCTAAGTCAAGGTGAAATCGGAAAAGACCAGCCTATAGCTTTCGCGTCTAGATTACTAAGTAAAGCAGAAATTAACTACTCAACCATCGAGAAAGAATTACTAGCCATTGCTTATTGCGTTAATCATTTTAGACCATATGTTTACGGGCACCGATTTCTTCTTTTCACGGATCATCAACCATTAGCATGGCTACATCGTGTGAAAGACCCGACCTCACGACTCGTGAGATGGCGTCTTAAGTTAGCCGAGTACGAATATCAAATTGTTTATAAACCGGGCAAGAGCAATTATATTGCAGACGCTTTATAGCGTAACCCGCCGGAACGAGTGATGATGTTCCAACCAGCCGACAACGTTCCGGAATCCAGCATACTTCAACCTGAGACGGATGATGACTGGATGAGGTTGGAAGAATTTTTTAATTCTCCGCCTACACACCACAACGACGTTCAAGCAGAACGAACTGCTAATCAAGCGACGGACGACTTCGAGAATCCAACCGAAGACTTCGAGGAAAACGATCCGCAAGGCTTACCAGCAGGCAACGACTACGTTCCGGACGAACGAGCCGTTAATCCGAGCGAGGATATTTCCGAAACTCCAATCGAGAATTTCGACGAAAGGAGCAATGAAGCGGAAATAATCCCGGATAATGAGGGAAGACCACTTTCACCACCAATGGACATTTCCGACGAAAATGCCATCGAGGAGCCATTGAGTAAGGACGAGGACAACCAGTCTTCCGATGAAGAAGAGTCCGAACGCGACGATCCAACCATTGACGAGGAATCAACGCACGGAAATCTCAAATTCCAAGTAAGCAGGGATTGCTTAACGATGAGGAAAGACAACTACGTGTACTTTGTTACCACGGACGGTCAACCGTACGACGAGGGTGCACGGCAGGTAGCCGAGCTAGGCGGTCTTTCAAGGATGACGAATCTTACCATCGGGCAACCGCGCTTAAAACGTAGGAATCGAAAATTGTTTTTCGCATGTCCTATCGGGAATAATAAACTCGAGCCTATACGTAAAGAGGACCTCGAGAAGTGCTTACGGAATTTATCAATGACAGTGAAAGACATTGCTTTAGAGTCATTTTCTTTATGCAAATCTAAAGAAATTGGTCATATTCCGTGGGAATTTGTTGAAAACAAATTAAAAACATTACTTAAAAATACTTATACGGTTATAACAGTGTGTAAAAACCTAGTGAAAGTGCCACCGGAAAATATTCGCGAAGACATTATCCGTGAATATCACGCGTCCGCGAGTGGAGGACACAAGGGTGTTACTAAAACATTCAACCGTATTAGACAACGATACTTTTGGAGTAACTTAAAAAGAGACATTCAGACTTACATCCAACTGTGCATCGATTGTCAACGAAAGAAATTGGTTCGTCTTAAAACCAAACAGCCAATGGTACTTACAGACACACCGGGGAAAGCTTTCGATAAGATTGCTCTCGATATAGTAGGACCATTACCGACAACGAGGAAAGGCAACACGTATATTCTGACTATGCAGGATCTGTTGACAAAATATTGCGTCGCAGTTCCATTGGAATCACAGACAGCGCAGAACATCGCAGATGCTTTCGTAAAGCATTTCATATGCAGATTTGGTGCTCCGAAATATATTTTAACGGATCAGGCACAAAATCTGACTGGCAACATTATGAAGGCGCTGGCGAAGAAATTCCGGATCAAGCAAGTCGTGACGTCAGCCTATCGACCTCAATCGAACGGATCTTTAGAGAGATCACACCAAGTACTTGCTGAGTACATTAAGCAGTACATTAACAAGAGATCTCAGTGGGACGAATATATCGATTTGGCGATGTTTTCATATAATACGAGCGTCCACGAGAGTACTCATTTCTCGCCACATCAACTGGTGTTCGGAGAAATTGCGAGGTGTCCAAGCAGCCAAGAGTTCGTCGAAGAATACCACGACGAGACGTATTACTCGTTTTTGGAGCAGCTGTTCACTCAACTCCGCGAAACACAGGCGTTGGCACGAGAAAACTTAAGGAATTCCAAGGAGCGAAACAAACATTACTACGACTTGAGACTGAATCCACAAAATTTCAACGTCGGAGACGCAGTATTCGTGCTCATCTCAGGGAAGGAGAACAAACTCCAGGACCAATACAGAGGACCGTACGAGATTTTGGAAATCAAGGAAAAAAATAACATCCTAGTCAATCTTCCACCGAGACCGAAGCTCATCCATGCGAATCGCCTGCGACTCTCCCGGATTCCAGTAAAGTAAGCCCCCTTAAGTTAGGTACTTACCGAAAAAAGTTTTTCATTAAAAAACTTTTTTATTTAAAGAGGGAGGTGTAACGTCCCAGTATTTGAACAATACTTTTCCGTGTATTTTTTCGAGCTCTCCTTGCGTATTTCTCACGACTATGCATAACATATTCGTAGTGCACAGTATCGCAGTCACTAAAGCTATCTTTTGACGAAGTAAACTCGACAGTTTTATTTAACTTTATATAATTATTATTAACATAATAATAGAACTTTGTCGTAACTATATGTTATTATATATCATTGGATTCGCCTTTCGACAATGATCACGAATATCCAAATAACATATTTTTAGAACGTAGCTATCAAGAGTTATATGCTTATAACTATTTCTACGCTACGACTTAGTCAAGCGGAGACGCGCGGTCTAGCGGAACCGACTGTCTACCCCCACCACTCGAGCGTCAAGCTTCACTTGAGCTCTTAATCGTATTACGTGCGTACTTTGACATTTGTGCCACTAATTCACTGTCGATTGCTTTTTCCTAATACTGCATATGATACTAGTGTATATATTTTATAATATTTTATATTTACTATTAATCTTAAATCCACGATATCTATATGTTGTTTCATATCGTTGGATTCGTCTTTCTATAAGGAATATGATAGTATATTTAATATTATATTTAAACGCTTAGTTAAATAATTATCATTCATTAACTAAGACATAATGGAGCTATTGTATTCCGACTACAACGGTCAACCGGCAGCGAGGCCGACCGGCCGACCTTTTTACGACTCAGGTAGAGCCTTCGAGTAACTCTACCCCGTTCAACTAAATATTGTTTAAACTTGTTCGTTAATAACTTTATCGAGTCAATAAGTATTGCAAACAGTTTTAATGTATGTTTACACTTGGAATAACTCTTTTAATTGAAGTCCTAGCATGACTTTGACTTTTCCATGTTATATTCGCACTATCTTCGAACTTCATGATAAACATACATTATTACATATCATTCGAAGCGCGCTCAAATAACTAACATGAATGTGTAAATGATATATTTTTAAGACCATTGTATCGCTCAATAATCGTTTATAAGTGAATGTACCGTTATTCCGCCGTGCGCTAGTACATAGGTTTAACCCGCTACGTGCCGATGACGACATGGGTTTTTCCGGAAAACCGGGGTTCTCTCTCGCACCCACGGTAGAAAATTGCTAATACCTATTAATCACCACCAGGCGGCAATTTGTATGATTAACTTTCTCGCAGCTAAAATGACTCGTTGACGTTATGACTACCCCCCGGGTAGCCGAGAAACGTCAGACTCTCACGTTCCCTTCAGGAACTAACAAGTACCTTACTTGTAAGACTTTTGATGCAGCGTAACCATTCGCACGTCAGCCGACACTTGAAGCGTGTATACTCGCACGAGATCGGTACAAGTCTAGTAAAATACAAGATTCTGGTGCAGCGTAACCATTCGCACGCCAACCAACACTTGGAGCGTAACCATTCGTACGAGGTTGGTGAATCAAGTATTAGAGAGATCTCACTTTGTAACTTAAATTCAGTTTAGATTCATTTATTCATTTTAAATTCATTTTGTAACAAGTTAAATTCCTTTTTAATAAATTGGTCTTCTTATAGATGCGTAAAGCACGAAGACACGGACGTAGATCTTTTCTCAAGAAAGTCGCAGAGAACTTTCTTAAAGCTGGTGAATTTGATCCGAGTATATTTGAGAAAGCTACTCCCAAGGAAATTACTAACTACAAATTAAAGCCATTAGAACTAACGGCTACAGATATTCCGGATTACAAGAATATTAACGTAAAGGATCCAAGAAGGATACACTATAAACTAAAATCTTTGTTTTGACAAGCTTGAGTTGTGGAAGAGAGAGAGAGTAAGTAGATTCACGCGCAGCCAAAAGGCCTATTTTGTCTCATCGAAACATAACTAATGTGTTGAATATTTATTTATCACCAGAGGCGCATCCCAAAAGCCGGATAGCCGCTCATCCGAGCTCAAATTACGACCTGACACGAAGCATAAGCTTCAAGACTTGTATTTTCATTTATTTTCTATTTTTATAAAGCGTTAGAGTAAGGTAGAATTAAGTGTTGATTTTATAATAAATGTTTTTTATATATTTAAATCATTGTCAACACGATTAATTTCCTACACCTCCCAAAAACGCACCAGAACGAACCAGAATTCCTTCAATATTTAAGATCACTTAAATACAGAATTCCGGTAAGTTCTTAAATTATGCACTGACGGCGGATAACTCCCCCGACGTGACACCTAGTTCGCTCCGAAACGACGAATTCGAGCGACCGCGCGCACCGCACCGCGTTCGTGTTCGTCCGACGTTCCACGGATGATTTACCCACGTTAATCATTACATCGTACGCCGCTCGTAAAATTTCCAAACGTACTCGTCGGTCGAACGGCGATTCGAACCGAGGTTCCCGGTCGAACGATTCCGCTCGTCCACTCGTCGTCGGCGGTGCTCCACGGACTCTGAATATTTCTCGCCTAGTTCGCTCCGAAACGACGAATTCGAGCGACCGCGCGCACCGCACCGCGTTCGTGTTCGTCCGACGTTCCACGGATGATTTATCCACGTTAATCATTACATCGTACGCCGCTCGTAAAATTTCCAAACGTACTCGTCGGTCGAACGGCGATTCGAACCGAGGTTCCCGGTCGAACGATTCCGCTCGTCCACTCGGCGTCGGCGGTGCTCCACGGACTCTGAATATTTCGCGCCTAGTTCGCTCCGAAACGACGAATTCGAGCGACCGCGCGCACCGCACCGCGTTCGTGTTCGTCCGACGTTCCACGGATGATTTACCCACGTTAATCATTACATCGTACGCCGCTCGTAAAATTTCCAAACGTACTCGTCGGTCGAACGGCGATTCGAACCAAGGTTCCCGGTCGAACGATTCCGCTCGTCCACTCGTCGTCGGCGGTGCTCCACGGACTCTGAACATTTCTCGCCTAGTTCGCTCCGAAACGACGAATTCGAGCGACCGCGCGCACCGCACCGCGTTCGTGTTCGTCCGACGTTCCACGGATGATTTACCCACGTTAATCATTACATCGTACGCCGCTCGTAAAATTTCCAAACGTACTCGTCGGTCGAACGGCGATTCGAACCGAGGTTCCCGGTCGAACGATTCCGCTCGTCCACTCGTCGTCGGCGGTGCTCCACGGACTCTGAATATTTCTCGCCTAGTTCGCTCCGAAACGACGAATTCGAGCGACCGCGCGCACCGCACCGCGTTCGTGTTCGTCCGACGTTCCACGGATGATTTACCCACGTTAATCATTACATCGTACGCCGCTCGTAAAATTTCCAAACGTACTCGTCGGTCGAACGGCGATTCGAACCGAGGTTCCCGGTCGAACGATTCCGCTCGTCCACTCGTCGTCGGCGGTGCTCCACGGACTCTGAATATTTCTCGCCTAGTTCGCTCCGAAACGACGAATTCGAGCGACCGCGCGCACCGCACCGCGTTCGTGTTCGTCCGACGTTCCACGGATGATTTATCCACGTTAATCATTACATCGTACGCCGCTCGTAAAATTTCCAAACGTACTCGTCGGTCGAACGGCGATTCGAACCGAGGTTCCCGGTCGAACGATTCCGCTCGTCCACTCGTCGTCGGCGGTGCTCCACGGACTCTGAATATTTCTCGCCTAGTTCGCTCCGAAACGACGAATTCGAGCGACCGCGCGCACCGCACCGCGTTCCTGTTCGTCCGACGTTCCACGGATGATTTATCCACGTTAATCATTACATCGTACGCCGCTCGTAAAATTTCCAAACGTACTCGTCGGTCGAACGGCGATTCGAACCGAGGTTCCCGGTCGAACGATTCCGCTCGTCCACTCGTCGTCGGCGGTGCTCCACGGACTCTGAATATTTCTCGCCTAGTTCGCTCCGAAACGACGAATTCGAGCGACCGCGCGCACCGCACCGCGTTCGTGTTCGTCCGACGTTCCACGGATGATTTACCCACGTTAATCATTACATCGTACGCCGCTCGTAAAATTTCCAAACGTACTCGTCGGTCGAACGGCGATTCGAACCGAGGTTCCCGGTCGAACGATTCCGCTCGTCCACTCGTCGTCGGCGGTGCTCCACGGACTCTGAATATTTCTCGCCTAGTTCGCTCCGAAACGACGAATTCGAGCGACCGCGCGCACCGCACCGCGTTCGTGTTCGTCCGACGTTCCACGGATGATTTATCCACGTTAATCATTACATCGTACGCCGCTCGTAAAATTTCCATACGTACTCGTCGGTCGAACGGCGATTCGAACCGAGGTTCCCGGTCGAACGATTCCGCTCGTCCACTCGGCGTCGGCGGTGCTCCACGGACTCTGAATATTTCGCGCCTAGTTCGCTCCGAAACGACGAATTCGAGCGACCGCGCGCACCGCACCGCGTTCGTGTTCGTCCGACGTTCCACGGATGATTTACCCACGTTAATCATTACATCGTACGCCGCTCGTAAAATTTCCAAACGTACTCGTCGGTCGAACGGCGATTCGAACCGAGGTTCCCGGTCGAACGATTCCGCTCGTCCACTCGTCGTCGGCGGTGCTCCACGGACTCTGAACATTTCTCGCCTAGTTCGCTCCGAAACGACGAATTCGAGCGACCGCGCGCACCGCACCGCGTTCGTGTTCGTCCGACGTTCCACGGATGATTTACCCACGTTAATCATTACATCGTACGCCGCTCGTAAAATTTCCAAACGTACTCGTCGGTCGAACGGCGATTCGAACCGGGGTTCCCGGTCGAACGATTCCGCTCGTCCACTCGTCGTCGGCGGTGCTCCACGGACTCTGAATATTTCTCGCCTAGTTCGCTCCGAAACGACGAATTCGAGCGACCGCGCGCACCGCACCGCGTTCGTGTTCGTCCGACGTTCCACGGATGATTTACCCACGTTAATCATTACATCGTACGCCGCTCGTAAAATTTCCAAACGTACTCGTCGGTCGAACGGCGATTCGAACCGAGGTTCCCGGTCGAACGATTCCGCTCGTCCACTCGTCGTCGGCGGTGCTCCACGGACTCTGAATATTTCTCGCCTAGTTCGCTCCGAAACGACGAATTCGAGCGACCGCGCGCACCGCACCGCGTTCGTGTTCGTCCGACGTTCCACGGATGATTTATCCACGTTAATCATTACATCGTACGCCGCTCGTAAAATTTCCAAACGTACTCGTCGGTCGAACGGCGATTCGAACCGAGGTTCCCGGTCGAACGATTCCGCTCGTCCACTCGGCGTCGGCGGTGCTCCACGGACTCTGAATATTTCGCGCCTAGTTCGCTCCGAAACGACGAATTCGAGCGACCGCGCGCACCGCACCGCGTTCGTGTTCGTCCGACGTTCCACGGATGATTTACCCACGTTAATCATTACATCGTACGCCGCTCGTAAAATTTCCAAACGTACTCGTCGGTCGAACGGCGATTCGAACCGAGGTTCCCGGTCGAACGATTCCGCTCGTCCACTCGGCGTCGGCGGTGCTCCACGGACTCTGAATATTTCGCGCCTAGTTCGCTCCGAAACGACGAATTCGAGCGACCGCGCGCACCGCACCGCGTTCGTGTTCTTCCGACGTTCCACGGATGATTTACCCACGTTAATCATTACATCGTACGCCGCTCGTAAAATTTCCAAACGTACTCGTCGGTCGAACGGCGATTCGAACCGAGGTTCCCGGTCGAACGATTCCGCTCGTCCACTCGTCGTCGGCGGTGCTCCACGGACTTTGAATATTTCTCGCCTAGTTCGCTCCGAAACGACGAATTCGAGCGACCGCGCGCACCGCACCGCGTTCGTGTTCGTCCGACGTTCCACGGATGATTTACCCACGTTAATCATTACATCGTACGCCGCTCGTAAAATTTCCAAACGTACTCGTCGGTCGAACGGCGATTCGAACCGAGGTTCCCGGTCGAACGATTCCGCTCGTCCACTCGTCGTCGGCGGTGCTCCACGGACTTTGAATATTTCTCGCCTAGTTCGCTCCGAAACGACGAATTCGAGCGACCGCGCGCACCGCACCGCGTTCGTGTTCGTCCGACGTTCCACGGATGATTTACCCACGTTAATCATTACATCGTACGCCGCTCGTAAAATTTCCAAACGTACTCGTCGGTCGAACGGCGATTCGAACCGGGGTTCCCGGTCGAACGATTCCGCTCGTCCACTCGTCGTCGGCGGTGCTCCACGGACTCTGAATATTTCTCGCCTAGTTCGCTCCGAAACGACGAATTCGAGCGACCGCGCGCACCGCACCGCGTTCGTGTTCGTCCGACGTTCCACGGATGATTTACCCACGTTAATCATTACATCGTACGCCGCTCGTAAAATTTCCAAACGTACTCGTCGGTCGAACGGCGATTCGAACCGAGGTTCCCGGTCGAACGATTCCGCTCGTCCACTCGTCGTCGGCGGTGCTCCACGGACTCTGAATATTTCTCGCCTAGTTCGCTCCGAAACGACGAATTCGAGCGACCGCGCGCACCGCACCGCGTTCGTGTTCGTCCGACGTTCCACGGATGATTTATCCACGTTAATCATTACATCGTACGCCGCTCGTAAAATTTCCAAACGTACTCGTCGGTCGAACGGCGATTCGAACCGAGGTTCCCGGTCGAACGATTCCGCTCGTCCACTCGGCGTCGGCGGTGCTCCACGGACTCTGAATATTTCGCGCCTAGTTCGCTCCGAAACGACGAATTCGAGCGACCGCGCGCACCGCACCGCGTTCGTGTTCGTCCGACGTTCCACGGATGATTTACCCACGTTAATCATTACATCGTACGCCGCTCGTAAAATTTCCAAACGTACTCGTCGGTCGAACGGCGATTCGAACCGAGGTTCCCGGTCGAACGATTCCGCTCGTCCACTCGGCGTCGGCGGTGCTCCACGGACTCTGAATATTTCTCGCCTAGTTCGCTCCGAAACGACGAATTCGAGCGACCGCGCGCACCGCACCGCGTTCGTGTTCTTCCGACGTTCCACGGATGATTTACCCACGTTAATCATTACATCGTACGCCGCTCGTAAAATTTCCAAACGTACTCGTCGGTCGAACGGCGATTCGAACCGAGGTTCCCGGTCGAACGATTCCGCTCGTCCACTCGTCGTCGGCGGTGCTCCACGGACTTTGAATATTTCTCGCCTAGTTCGCTCCGAAACGACGAATTCGAGCGACCGCGCGCACCGCACCGCGTTCGTGTTCGTCCGACGTTCCACGGATGATTTACCCACGTTAATCATTACATCGTACGCCGCTCGTAAAATTTCCAAACGTACTCGTCGGTCGAACGGCGATTCGAACCGAGGTTCCCGGTCGAACGATTCCGCTCGTCCACTCGTCGTCGGCGGTGCTCCACGGACTTTGAATATTTCTCGCCTAGTTCGCTCCGAAACGACGAATTCGAGCGACCGCGCGCACCGCACCGCGTTCGTGTTCGTCCGACGTTCCACGGATGATTTATCCACGTTAATCATTACATCGTACGCCGCTCGTAAAATTTCCAAACGTACTCGTCGGTCGAACGGCGATTCGAACCGAGGTTCCCGGTCGAACGATTCCGCTCGTCCACTCGTCGTCGGCGGTGCTCCACGGACTCTGAATATTTCTCGCCTAGTTCGCTCCGAAACGACGAATTCGAGCGACCGCGCGCACCGCACCGCGTTCCTGTTCGTCCGACGTTCCACGGATGATTTATCCACGTTAATCATTACATCGTACGCCGCTCGTAAAATTTCCAAACGTACTTGTCGGTCGAACGGCGATTCGAACCGAGGTTCCCGGTCGAACGATCCCGCTCGTCCACTCGTCGTCGGCGGTGCTCCACGGACTTTGAATATTTCTCGCCTAGTTCGCTCCGAAACGACGAATTCGAGCGACCGCGCGCACCGCACCGCGTTCGTGTTCGTCCGACGTTCCACGGATGATTTATCCACGTTAATCATTACATCGTACGCCGCTCGTAAAATTGTCAAACGTACTCGTCGGTCGAACGGCGATTCGAACCGAGGTTCCCGGTCGAACGATTCCGCTCGTCCACTCGTCGTCGGCGGTGCTCCACGGACTCTGAATATTTCTCGCCTAGTTCGCTCCGAAACGACGAATTCGAGCGACCGCGCGCACCGCACCGCGTTCGTGTTCGTCCGACGTTCCACGGATGATTTATCCACGTTAATCATTACATCGTACGCCGCTCGTAAAATTGTCAAACGTACTCGTCGGTCGAACGGCGATTCGAACCGAGGTTCCCGGTCGAACGATTCCGCTCATCCACTCGTCGTCGGCGGTGCTCCACGGACTCTGAATATTTCTCGCCTAGTTCGCTCCGAAACGACGAATTCGAGCGACCGCGCGCACCGCACCGCGTTCGTGTTCGTCCGACGTTCCACGGATGATTTATCCACGTTAAGCATTACATCGTACGCCGCTCGTAAAATTTCCAAACGTACTCGTCGGTCGAACGGCGATTCGAACCGAGGTTCCCGGTCGAACGATTCCGCTCGTCCACTCGTCGTCGGCGGTGCTCCACGGACTTTGAATATTTCGCGCCTAGTTCGCTCCGAAACGACGAATTCGAGCGACCGCGCGCACCGCACCGCGTTCGTGTTCGTCCGACGTTCCACGGATGATTTACCCACGTTAATCATTACATCGTACGCCGCTCGTAAAATTTCCAAACGTACTCGTCGGTCGAACGGCGATTCGAACCGAGGTTCCCGGTCGAACGATTCCGCTCGTCCACTCGTCGTCGGCGGTGCTCCACGGACTCTGAACATTTCTCGCCTAGTTCGCTCCGAAACGACGAATTCGAGCGACCGCGCTCACCGCACCGCGTTCGTGTTCGTCCGACGTTCCACGGATGATTTACCCACGTTAATCATTACATCGTACGCCGCTCGTAAAATTTCCAAACGTACTCGTCGGTCGAACGGCGATTCGAACCGAGGTTCCCGGTCGAACGATTCCGCTCGTCCACTCGTCGTCGGCGGTGCTCCACGGACTCTGAATATTTCTCGCCTAGTTCGCTCCGAAACGACGAATTCGAGCGACCGCGCGCACCGCACCGCGTTCGTGTTCGTCCGACGTTCCACGGATGATTTACCCACGTTAATCATTACATCGTACGCCGCTCGTAAAATTTCCAAACGTACTCGTCGGTCGAACGGCGATTCGAACCGAGGTTCCCGGTCGAACGATTCCGCTCGTCCACTCGTCGTCGGCGGTGCTCCACGGACTTTGAATATTTCTCGCCTAGTTCGCTCCGAAACGACGAATTCGAGCGACCGCGCGCACCGCACCGCGTTCGTGTTCGTCCGACGTTCCACGGATGATTTATCCACGTTAATCATTATGTAACGTCTTAGTGCGTTACTGGGTTATTCTTATGAATACGGGGAAGAAGTCCGCCGTTTAAGGATATTCAATGAAGTCGCCCAATTTTACTATTTAATTCGGAGTAATTCCGGTTTATTCTAAGGCGTTTTTAAGGAGATGAAGGATAGAAAACTTGTGTTGACACTGATTTTGAAATATATAAACAATGTTTATTAAAGTCAACACTTAATCTAATCTTAATCTAACGCTTAGACTAATAACGTGAGACTAATTCGTCTCGTGTCGGTGCTATTCGAGCTCGGATGAGCGGCTATCCGGCTTTTGGGTGCACCGGCTGGTGATATTGAAACAACAACAATTTTATTAGTTATGAGCAATTATACAATGAGTCTTATGGCTGCGTGTGACTTCAACTTACTCTCTCTTTCCACAACTCAAGCCGTAGGATTGAGTTTAATCAAATAATGATTTTAACTTATAGAAGGCCCTTCTTGGATCTTTCTTGTCGATAGTTTTATAATTTGGAATCTCGGGAGTCGAGATTTCCAATGTTACAATTTTGTAATTTGACTGCTTTGTGGATACCGTAGTATTGAAAATACTGGGATCGAATTCTCCAGCTTTATAATAGTTTTCTGCTGCTTTCTTTAAATATGTCTTACGACCGTGTCTGCGTAATTTGCGCATCTACAAAAGAAATGAGAATTTAATAAGTTACAAGTTACGTTACTTAGATTCAGATGGAATCTTGCAAATGACTCTAAGTTGAAAAAGGTGAGAACTCTCGAGTACTGATTCCTCAATGACGTGCGGGGGTACGCTTCATCCTTTGAGTGACGTGCGAATGGTTACGCTGCATCCGAATCGTGTACTCTAGACTTATACTAACCTCGTGCGGATGGTACGCTTCAAGTGCTAGTTGACTATGCCGAAGCTATGTCAAAGTCTTCAAGTGCAGAAGGCTACTTGTTCGTTCAACGAGTGAACGTGAGAGTCTGAGGTTTCTTGGATTCCTCAGGGGTAGTCAAGAAGTTAGTAAGCGTTTTTGCTAGCGAGAAAGTCAATCATGGTAATTGCCACCTAGGGGCGATTAACTGGTATTAATGGATTTTCTATGTGGGTGCGAGAGAGAACGTTGCTCGTTCGGAAAAACCCACATTGTAGTCAGCGTAAACCAGGTAAAACCCATAGTAAGCGTACGGCGGAATAACGGTAGAATCACTTATAAGCGATTATCGGACTAATCCTAAGTCTTAAAAATACATCGCTTACATATTCGTAATCGTTATTCAAGCGCGCTTCGATTGATACCCGATATCATATGTTTATCATGGAATTTGAATATTATAATATATGATATATGAAAAGTCAAAATTGCACTAGAGCAATGATTCAAAAGGTTATTCCATGTGTAAACATATGTTTAAAACGAATGCAATGCTTGTTAACTTCATGAAATTAATATTAAACGTTTTATAATAATATTTAAGGTAACGGGTGTAGAGGTACTCGGAGCCCTACCTTAGGTCATAAAACGTTCGGCGCTCGGCGACGCTGCCGGTCGACCGTCATAAAACAATACAATGGCTTAAACACGATTTAGTTAAACATGAATAATTAATTAACTAAGTGTTTAAGTGAAATATAAATAATACTATCATATTGCTTATGAAAGGACGAATCCAACGATACTAAATAATATATAGGTATCGTGGATAAAAGATATTATATAAGAATAAAAGTTCAATCAAAAATATCTATAATATGTACATCAGTATCGCACGCTATGTTAATAATAAGCTTGACAACAAAATAGTTACGGTACAACGACTAAGTGCGCGTAGCGTAGACTCTGAGCGTGAGAGAAGTTCGAACGCTCGAGTGGAGGGGGTAGACGGTCGGTTCCGCTAGACCGTGCGTCTCCGCTTGACTGGCGTAGCGTAACAGTTAGTTTTATGTAAATAAATCTTTGTAGCTACGTTGTAAAAATATAACGACTAGATAATCGTAATGCTTGTCAAAGCGCGAATTCAACGATACCAAATAACGTATAGTTATGTTGAAGTTGAATTATTGTAGTTAATAACAATAAGCGAAAAATAATATAAAAGTTGTCAGCTTGATCATATGGAAGCTATATAGTAGTTATGATAATATGCGATAATGATATAAGGCGAAAAATTGCAAGGAAAGCGCGAAAAAATCAAACGGAAAAAGTGTTGTCCAAACACTGCGACGTTACACCTCCCCTTTTATATAAAAAAGTTTTTTTATGAAAAACTTTTTCAGTTATCACTAAAAATTACGATCGTTTACTTAGTTGGAATTTTGGAAAGTCGCAGACGGTTCGCGTGAATCATCTTTGGCCTCGGTGGTGCGTTGACAAGGATGTTGTTCTGGTCACCGATCTCCAAAATTTCGTAAGGTCCTTTATATTGATCCCTGAATTTGCCTTCCTTCCCTGGGATGAGTATGAAGACGTCATCTCCAACGTTGAAGTTCTGCGGGTTCAGCTTCAGATCGTAGTAATATTTATTCTTTTCCTTGGAATTCCTCAGGTTTTCTCTAGCCAGCGCTTGAGTTTCTCGGAGTTGCGTGAAAAGCTGTTCCAGGAACGAGAAGTATGATTCGTCGTTATGTTCTTCGATGAATTCCTGGCTGCTGGGACATCTCGCGATTTCTCCAAAAACCAATTGGTGCGGTGAGAAATGTGTGCTCTCGTGGACGCTCGTATTATACGAAAACATGGCAAGCTCGATGTGTTCGTCCCACTGAGATTGTTTACTTATGTATTGCTTAATATATTCGGCAAGTACATGATGAGATCTTTCAAGAGATCCATTTGACTGTGGTCGATATGCAGATGTGACGACATGCTTGATGCGGAATTTTCTTGCTAGTTCCTTCATCATATTTCCAGTGAAATTCTGTGCTTGGTCCGTTAAGATGTATTTTGGAGCACCGAATCTGCATATGAAGTTCTTTACGAAAGCGTTTGCGATATTCTGTGCTGTTTGGGTTTCTAACGGCACTGCAACGCAATACTTCGTAAGCAAGTCCTGCATGGTCAGTATGCATGTATTTCCCTTTCTTGTTGTTGGTAATGGTCCTACGACGTCGAGAGCGATTTTGTCGAATGCTCTTCCCGGTGTGTCGGTAAGCACCATCGGTTGCCTAGTTTTTAGACGTACCAACTTTTTACGTTGACATGCGATGCACAATTGGATAAACGTTTGTATGTCTCGTTTTAAATTGTTCCAATAGTAACGCTGTCGAACACGGTGAAACGTTTTCGTGACACCCTTGTGACCTCCACTCGCGGACGCGTGATACTCGCGTATAATGTTCTCGCGAATGTTTTCCGGTGGCACTTTCACTAAGTTTCTGCACACGGTGATCACAATATAACTATTTTTAAATAGTGTTTTTAAATTGTCTTCAATGAACTCCCACGGTATGTGTCCGAGTTCTTTATTTTTACACAACGAAAATGAACCTAACGCGATATCATTCACTGTTGTCCTGAGCTTTCTTAAACATTCCACTACGTCCTCCTTACGGATGGGCTCGAGTGAGTTTCTCGCGATTGGACACGCGAAAAATATTTTTCGGTTCCTCTTCGCTAAGCGCGGTTGTCCGATGTCAAGGTCCTTAACTCGCGGAAGCATTCCGCTGGCGGCAAGCTGCTTTGCACCTTCGTCATAAGGCTGTCCATCAGTGGTGGTAAAGTAGACGAAATTATCCTTGCGCATCGTCAAACAATCCCGGCTTTGTTGGAGTTTAAGTCTTCCGTGCGTTGATTCCTCATCGATGGTAGGATCTTCGCAATCGGAGTCGTCATTCTCCGAAGATTGCTCGTTCTCGTTGTCCATCAATGGTCCATTGTCCATCGGTGGTGAAGGTAAGCTACCTCCGTAATCTGGGATTATTTCCGGATCATCGATTTCCTCGAAGGTCTCGATTGTGTTGTCGGGAACATCCTCTGCTACCTCGATTCGTTCTTCCGGAACGGAATCGTCGATCGGCGGAAAGTTTTCCGGATCGTTGTTTCTTTCCTCGAAGGTTTCGAAAGGAATTTCGAAATTTTCCTCCGGTGGGCTGGCGGCTCGTTCTGCAGGAACGTCGTTGCTGCCTCGTTGTGGTGGAGAAGAGTTGAAAAACTCGTCCAACCTCATCCAGTCGTCGTCTGTTTCCGGTGGAAATCTGCTTTTTCCAGGAATTTCGTCGGCTGGTCGGAACACCATTACTTGTTCCGTCGGGTTACGCGATAATGCGTCGGCAATAAAATTAGTTTTTCCCGGTTTGTAAACAATTTTATACTCGTATTCGGCTAGCTTAAGACGCCATCTCACGAGACGTGAAGTCGGGTCTTTTACACGGTGTAGCCATGCTAGGGGTTGGTGATCCGTGAAAAGAAGAAATCGGTGCCCGTAAACATATGGTCTAAAATGATTAACGCAGTATACAATAGCAAGTAATTCTTTTTCAATAGTTGAATAATTAATTTCTACTTTGTTGAGTAATCTTGACGCGAAAGCTATAGGCTGGTCTTTTCCGATTTCACCTTGACTCAGAACTCCTCCGATTGCATAATTTGATGCGTCGGTTGTTATTATAAATTGTTTAGTAAAGTCGGGGAACTGCAGAATTGGTTGTTTACACAATAAGTCTCGAATAGTCACAAATGCATTTTCCTGTGGTTTATCCCACTTAAACGGTTCCTTTAATTTTAACAAGTTTGTTAAAGGTTTAGCGAGCTTTGAAAATTGAGGTATAAAACGACGATAATAACCTGCGAGTCCTATGAACTGTTTAATGTTCTTAGCGTTTTTCGGTCTCGGAAAGTTTTGTACAGCGTCAATTTTCTTTGGGTCAGGTTTAACACCATTTTCACTAATAATGTGACCAAGATATGTGACCTCTTTTCTAAGTAATTCGCATTTGTCTGGTTGAAGACGTAAATTTGCATTTCTTAAACGTGACATTAGTTTTTCGAATTTAATTTCGTGTTCGCGTAATGAACTGGCATATATAACTATGTCGTCAATGTAAACAAATAATTCTGTTCCTTGTAATCCCGTTAATACAATGTCCATTGCTTTTTGAAATGTTGCAGGAGCATTTTTTAAACCAAATGGCATTCTAAGGAAATGGTAATGCCCGTAAGGTGTGGAGAATGCAGTTTTCTCCGCATCTTCGTTTTTCATGGGTATCTGATGGAACCCAGAAGATAAGTCGAAAATACTAAAGTATTTCGCTCCTCCCAATTGATCTAATATTTCATTTATATTAGGAAGAGGATAAGCATCGCCTATCGTCTTCTCATTCAATTGTCTGAAATCTATAACCATACGCCAACGCTTATTGCCTAACGTTTCTGGTTTTTTCGGTACTATCCATAGGGGTGAATTATATGGAGATGCAGAAGGCGTTATGATATTACTATCTAACAATTCTGTCACTTGTCTATTTATCTCCTCCCTATGTATCGGTGGATAGCGGTATTGTTTTATATTGACTGGATGGTCGTCCGTCAATTTAATTTGGTGTGAAATGATGTCAGAATGACTTAGTTTTTCACCCGGAATATGAAAAATATCATGATGCTTTGATACAAGATTTTCAATATTCAATTTCTCGTCACCATTTAAATGATCGAGTCTTAACAACCCTTTTAATACTTTGATACGATCTTTATCGCTCTGATTAATGGTAAAAACCTCGGTGTTGTTTTTAAATAATGTAGATTTTGCAATACTTTTACGTGTATTTAAATTTAAATTTTTACGCGAAGGTAAATTTTTACGATTAGAGTTTATATTAGCTTTACCGTTGCAGATAGCCTTAAAAATTAACTGACTGGCGTCCTCCTCAAAGTGAGTCTTGCTCCTTTCCAAAACAAGGGGTCCTGGTACAGTGTTAAAAGTTTTACATAACTTTGACTTCTGTCCGACTAAATACTCTTTTTCATCGTTTTTGGTCTCCGAATTTACGGTGTCTCTCAATCCAGTTGAATTTCCAACGTGCCCTAGGGAGCTGGTTTTATTCGTTTCGGTTTTGAGACTCTCCTCAGTAGAGATTTTAACCGTTGAATCGTCATCGACGCCACTCGATGATGAAAATTCTTCTAACCTTACTGTAGGTACAACGAGGTCGAATTCCTCTTCTGTTGTATTAAAAATACGTAAGTATGCTCTACCATTATTATTTTTGACTACGCAATTACCTAAGTAAACGCCTGTCATAACCGATAACTTCGGTATGAAACCCTCCGTTAGTTCCGTGTTAATAATTTTAACGTGTAACGGGGAAATAGATCGCGCTGGTACGAAAATTACTTCGCGGTCTATAAATGGAATATTTTCCTTTTGGATCTGCAAATGCTGTCCATCAAAATCAATGCTTGCTTTCGTAGCATTAAAGAATTCAGATCCAAGTATCCCGGATTGATCGATAGGAAAATTATTTGATACGACATGAAATTTAATGTCATTATCTAAGATGTTAATTTGTACTGATCCTAAAGTTTTAACGTGCTGCTTGGTAATGCCGCTAAGTTTAATAATATCGTTTGTGTTTATACTGTTATAACAACGAACTGCTTTTAACTTTATGATATTTGGATCGGCACCCGTATCAATCATGAGAGTACTTGCTCTTTTTAAGTCGCGTGAATTTATTTCCACGGACGGTACCGAATTTTTATTCAGTTTGATGGAGGCGATTCTAATTTTTCGATCTCCATCGTTGCTTTTGCAACTTTTACGTGACGCTCCGTTTTTAAATTCTCCCGAAGAGCGCCCGGTTTCGGAAGAATAGGGTCGTTTCCCGATTCCTTCCTATTGCTATTTCTAAGCGAATAACACTGATCTCTAACGTGACCTGTCTTTTTACAGAAACTACAAGTTTTCAAGGTCCGTTGTGGATTTAATGGCTTAGAATAATCCTTCCGGTCAGGATTTTTATTAATTTTATCGCGCGTGTGCCCTGTTTGAATAAAGTTCTGGCTTTTAACCTCGCGACTTTTATTTTCCGGCTTGTTCCGATCATACTCGCGTTTTAATCGATTCGCGATTAAGATTGATTTTGTAAAAGCTTCCGATAGCTTTTCACAATTATCGAATTTAAGCAGAATCTTGTGATTGGTCGGCAATCCTTCTATAAAATGTTCAAGAATGAATTGTTCAAGAGTCTCGTCTGAATAACCTTCACGACGTTCAGCGTCAATTATTGATGTTTGTAAATCTTTAACTCTATTAATGTAATCAAGAATATGTTCACCAGGTTTCTTAAATATGCTCGTCATTTGTCCTCGATAATAACTGGACGGCTTATCATAGTCGAATATTCTCTGAAGAATATCTACTAAATGTTCTACCCGACTGAATTTTTCATCTTCTATCGCGATATACGCGTGTCCTTCAAGACGATTACGTATGAGTCTACATAATTGAGGTTCTGCATCACTAGGAATAGATTCCTTGGCTCTACGACAAGATCTAATGAATTGTTGTATTGGAATACAACGACCATCGAATCGCGGTATTAATTCGATAACATCTTTTAAGATCGTATTATAATTCGGAACATTTTGCGAAATATTAAGTTTTTGTTCAGTTTCCATAACTGTGGAACTTAGTAAACCGGATGCGGATGCATTTTGTGCATTTTCAACCGCTTGCAGTCTTAAATTCAAATCCTTTACTAGCTTTTCGAGTTGGAGAGAGTGAGTTGACTTCTGTTCTAACAATTTTGCTTGTTCTAAAATTTGTTTTTCACGAACATTAATTTGTTTAAGAAGTGTCGCATTTTCTGTTTCAGCAGAAGTTTTTGCTCTTGTTTCAGGCATTTTGAAACAGTTTGTTAAAAATGTTGTGTTTTTAAGAAAGAAATGATTTTACTTTAGAATATCACCTTCGTTATCCCACCACGCTGTCACCAATTTTTTGTAACGTCTTAGTGCGTTACTGGGTTATTCTTATGAATACGGGGAAGAAGTCCGCCGTTTAAGGATATTCAATGAAGTCGCCCAATTTTACTATTTAATTCGGAGTAATTCCGGTTTATTCTAAGGCGTTTTTAAGGAGATGAAGGATAGTGTTCAGGAATCTGCGTTTTCGACTTTGGGAAAACTCAGATTCCTTAACCTCTTTTCAAATCGCGCTCGCTTCCACCGGAAGCAATTTAGAATCACGCGAACATTCCAGGGCGTTCGAGAACACTCTAGAACGTTCTGGAATGCCCGAAAATGTCATGTGACTTCCGGCCTGTCCATGCCGTGGGCACGCCGCGATGCCATACTTCCGCATTCACTTCCTATCGATTAGTCATTGAGTGTAGATCGTGTCGGCTGAGCGGCCATCTCTCTTGTCTAATTAAATAGTTTGAGTTTATTGTACCACATCATCTCAATTCATATTCACTTCGCTTCATCGTTAACATCAGTGTTTGTGCTTCATTACATAAAAGAACTACATCAGACGCACGGACGACAAGCTACTTCACGCACATAGAAAACTTCTACTGACGCCACGTGCAAAACATCCAACGGTAAAATCCTTTGTACTTACTCTCACTCGCACATAGCACACACACTGAAGCGAAATATCTAATAATGTACATACGCTTGTAAATATTCACACCATGCAATTTCATTGTAAATACGTTCATTCTTTCGTTCACCCACATTCATTCTCTTGAATAAATTCACATTGTAAACTTCTCCTCAATTCACGCGTCTCGATAATTTTTCTACCAACTTCATTCCACCATCCCTGGCAATTAAAATACAGTCCACTAAAACCTCGGAATAAATTCACGGTTTAAATTCTTGTTAATTTCAAACATTTTTGGTCCTTCGAGCCGGATGGTGGATATTATACGCGACCGCGTGGTCGGTTAGTTCGACCTCAGTGAACTTGAGAACCGTTGCGCCGCGTTTGTAAACATCAGTGTCGCTCAACGTACTTTTCGCCGCGCAGCGTTTAAATTTCAATGTGTGAGCGTATGTGACATTTTTGGGTTTTGTGAACAATTTCTTCATCCGGATGCATACCAACAGGATTAATACATCGACAACATCACCATGTCGGATGAGGAGGGGCCGGGAAAACCTCAAGAGGAGTCTTCAGGAAAACTTCCAGAAAAACCTCAAGAGAAATCCTTGAAAACTTCAATTGGTAAAATTATCCGGAAAACTCCCACGGTTACCTTGGAGACAACATCAAAGGAGACAACATCACGAGAAACCAGGAGCAAGTCACCAGCGCGACTCCCATCTGAGTTTGTGCTTAAATACCAAACTCAGATGGATCGCCTGGCTGAGCTTAACGCTATCCTTGACGAGGTGCCGCTCGACCCTGAAGACACATCAGTGGACGAGGTAGATCTCCTGAAGGAGCAGGCAGAGGAGATACACGTCAAATTTGCCGAACAACATCAATACCTCGAGTTGCACTGGCCGGCAACATTTTTAGAACACTCCTACTTCAAGGACAGCGTTCACCGTCAGGAAAGCAAGACCTTCCGGGTGTTGAAGTTGTCTCTGGGAAGATTGAGGCGGACTCTTCAAGAATCTGCTCCAACAACATCACCGTCGTCAACTTCAGAGTCGAGGTTCCAATCCAAACTCCCGGACATCAGCTTGCCAACTTTCAAGGGGGACTACGCATCGTGGCCAGCGTTCCGGGATCTCTTTGATCAACTCATCCTCAACAATCAGAGGTTGAGTAACATAGAGAGACTTCACTACCTCAGGGGGTGCCTCAAGGATGAGGCACTGAAGATCATCGCCAACCTCCCCCTGCTGGGTACATCACTTAAGGAGTCCTGGGAGCTGCTGGAGAAACGGTACGAGAATCGCAGGTACCACATTCAATCACAACTGGACTACCTCACCGCGATTCCACCGGATCATCAGACCACATCAACGGGGTTCGCCAAGGTGCTGACTCAATGCTCGGAGGCTTACCGGGCATTGAAATCCCTCAACATCGAGGATCTCGCGGACTGCATGATGGTGCACCACGTCACCCGCCATCTGGACAGCACCACATCAGAATTGTGGGAAACGTCACTCGGCAATAGGTCCGAGTATCCGCGGTACGAGGAACTGGAGGAGTTCCTCAGCTCAAGGGCCCGAGCATTAGAGCGAGCCGGGACAACGTCAACCTCCAAGGACACGTATGCCCAGATGGCCACCGGGGGAAAAACGTCCACCTCCTCTCCGAAAACGTCAGCACCCACGAAGAAAGTGGCGTTTCAGGCAACGACATCAGGAACAACGTCCCAAAGTGCACATGTGCCGGCACCATCCGACAAATATACGTGCGACTGCTGTGGGGAGTCGCACTTCATCGTGAGGTGCACGAAGTTCAGGGGTCTCAACGTCACCGAGAGACGCAGGCTGGTTGAGCAGAAGAAGGTCTGCTACAACTGTATGGGACGTCACAGTGTTGCGGCATGCCGCAACACTGAAAATTGCACATCGTGTGGACGCAGACACCACACGATGTTGCATGATGCGAAACTCCACAGCGCACCCAAGCCAACATCAGCCTCCACCACCACTACTTCAGCCAAAACCACATCATCCAGCAAGACTTCAAAGTGAAGTGTCGGAGCAGCCGTCAATCCCATAGTAAACATCCTGAACAATAGTCCTGAAAACTTCCAGTGCAACCTTCCATACAACCTCAAGAACAACCTCCCGTACAGCCAGAACAACGTCAAGAAAGAAGAAAACATCAAGAAAAGTGTAAATAGTGTATATAGTGACCATAACCTCAAAAATTCAGATAACCTCAAAAGCCAACATAACCCTACCTGTCAAATGTCAACTCTCCTTGCCACAGCAATAGTAAACATCCACAACCAGATAACTTCCATACAAGCACGCCTATTAATAGATTCTGGTTCCGAGCTGACATTTATATCTGAAAACCTCTTCCGCCAAGTAAATGTCCAACGTCAACCCTCTGCCATTACCATCCTTGGCATTGGGGGCAGCAGATCAACTCAGACGCGTGGTGTGATACCATTAACTCTCCATTCCATCCACACCTCAGCATCTGTCACTGTACAAGCTCACATTCTGAAAAATGTGACTACGATACTGCCAACTTTTCAGTCTCCGGTTAAGACATGGCCACATCTTAAGAACTTGAAGCTGGCCGACCCGGAGTTTACTACGCCTAGAACAATTGACATCATTCTAGGAGCAGATTCGTATGGACAAGTGATAAAGCCCAACATCATTAAAGATTCACCTACGCTGCCCATCGCCCAACTGTCAATTTTTGGATGGCTCGTACTGGGCCCTGTGTCAACTTCCCAAGTGTCAACATCTTCTTCTTTACATGCATCAGTGCAACAACAAGATGCACAACTTCAAGAATTGTTAACAAAGTTCTGGGTACAAGAAGAAGTGAAAAGTGACATTTCCAGTGCGCTGTCACCAGACGAAGAGGAGTGTGAAAAACATTTCAAACAAACACACTCCAGAGATTCTTCAGGGAGATACATCGTTCGACTTCCACTGAAGTCGCCGCCAACTCTACTTGGCTCATCACGCACTGCAGCGCTTCATTGCCTGCAGCACATGCAGCGAAAATTCAGCCGAGACGACAACTTCAGAGCGATGTACTCCACATTCATGAGAGAATACGAGGACCTCGGGCATATGGCACAAACTTCAGGTAAGATAATAGGAAAGACTAATAATGTTGAATCAAATGCTGGTGTCGTAGCTGGGATGACCTTGGCACATGAAGCTTCGGCTTCAGGAGGGTTGAGGGTCCCGCAAGGTTGCACATCAGCTACGATTCACTCACCAGTCTACTATTATTTACCTCATCATGGTGTGCTTAAACCCGATAGTACTACTACTAAATTAAGAGTGGTTTTTAATGGTTCTCGCAAAACTTCCACAGGAAAGTCATTGAATGACATTATGTATACTGGGGCGAATCTAATGTTGGACATTTCAGATGTATTATTGTGGATTAGACATCATCGTCACATATTCTCTACAGACATCACCAAGATGTATCGTCAAATCATTGTACACAAAGACGATAGAGATTTACAGAGAATATTGTGGATCGACAAGGAAGGCAACGTCGTTCCATATCATCTGACAACTGTCACTTATGGAACAAGGGCAGCTCCATTTTTGGCAGTGAGAACACTACTTCAATTGGCGGAAGATGAGGGTCACAGATTTCCACTGGCTGTACCATCAATTACCAAGGGAAGATACGTGGATGACATCTTTGGCGGTGCTGACTCAGCACATCAGCTAAAAAAAGTGGCCACACAATTAATGGGGTTGTGTGATGCGGGCGGATTTCCACTCGCAAAATGGCATTCCACTAGTCACGATCTTCTCAAGGTAATAAATTCAAAAGAAGCATCAAATTCTATAACGTTTGACGACTGCTCTACCAAAATACTCGGAGTAATATGGCTTCCAAAAGCCGACAAGTTTACGTTCTTTTCCAGAATTCACGACCATACGGGAGCTTTTTCAAAAAGAACTGTTTTGTCTGAAGTGGCTCAGATATTTGATCCACTAGGTTTTATTTCACCAGTGGTAATTAGAGCAAAGATGCTTCTCCAGGAGCTCTGGTTACACAACATCAGCTGGGACGACCCATTACCAGCCCAGATGTCAAAGAAATGGATGGACATCAGAGAAGACTTCAAAAAACTGGCCAGTTTAACCATACCACGATGGTTCAACACGTACGTAAATTCAACTGTTGAGCTTCATGGCTTCTCTGATGCCTCGCAACTTGCTATGTCAGCAGTGATATACATCGTTACGACTTCACCGTCCACGGGCGCCCAATCAACACTGGTTTGTTCGAAAACAAAAGTAGCTCCCATTAAAACTATCACAATCCCGAGATTGGAATTATCTGCAGCGCTGCTACTTTCAAAATTGATGAAAAGCACTGTAGCCACTTTACAGGTAAAAATTTCATCAATTCATATGTGGACGGACTCTAAAGTCACTTTAACGTGGATCAAGACACACCCATCACGCTGGAAAGACTTCGTAAGAAACAGAGTGACGCAAATTCAAGAGCTCACTCCAACTGGTCATTGGAGACATGTGCCGGGAACCTCGAATCCGGCAGATTGCGCATCAAGGGGCGTAACCACAGAGCAACTACACGATCACCCTCTATGGTGGACGGGACCGCCATGGATACGTCAACCGATGGACTCGTGGCCGCAACAGTCGTCGGAACCGGACGACTTGAGTGCACAAGAAGCTCGTCCTGGGGTTGCATTCACGGCAGCGGCACCCAAAATAGAATATCACTGGGACCTCGTACACAGGTATTCGTCACTCTATAAACTGTTACGAGTAACTGCAATTTGTTTTAGAACAATTTCACGTCTCAAACGTGCCCTTGAAACGTCTCCTGTGATGTCAATTCCATATGCCGACATGGAAAAGGCTCGCCTATTTTGGGTTAAATCTACGCAAGCAGCATATTTTGCGTACGAATTGAGGACGCTCAATTCACATCGAAAACTTCCAGAAAACCATGCCTTTACTCGACTTACGGCGTTCATCGATGCGCAGGGAGTAATTCGAGTAGGGGGTCGACTTCATCAGTCGGCTCTCAATTTTGAAGAAAAACATCCCGCAATTTTACCTCGTCATTCGAAATTTTCAACACTTGTTATTTCCCAGGCACACCTCTCTACTTTACATGGTGGTACGCAGCTTACTCTTGCCAACGTCAGGCAAGCCTACTGGATCATCGGAGGCAGGGCTCCGGTGAAAGCGCACATACTCCGGTGCGTTTCATGTGCTCGACAGCGAGGAATTCGAGCACAACAACTTATGGGTCAACTTCCAACATCTCGGGTCACACCATCAAGACCATTCACCGACACAGGAGTAGATTACGCTGGACCTCTTACCATAAAAACCTGGAAGGGTAGAGGAGCGAAAACGTCAAAAGGTTGGATCTGTGTTTTTGTCTGTTTTACAACTTCAGCAGTCCACCTTGAGACGGTCAGCGACTACTCCACGGACGGATTTATTGCTGCGTATCGAAGGTTTACGTCCAGACGAGGCATACCACTCACAATCCATTCAGATTGTGGGACCAATTTCATCGGGGCGGATGTAGCTCTTCAAAAATTATTTAAACAATCAACGAGGGAACATCAAGATATAGCCGCCATTCTACTAAGAGACCGTACTCAGTGGCAATTCAACCCACCTGCTGCACCACACATGGGTGGAAAATGGGAAGCTGCGGTGAAATCAATAAAATTTCACCTCAGACGCACTGTGGGAGAAACAGTGCTGACATTTGAGGAGCTTGCGACACTGCTCACTCAAATTGAAGCCATATTAAATTCAAGACCACTCGAGCCACTGAGTGAAGATCCAGATGACGTCACAGCGTTAACACCAGGCCACTTTCTGACCGGCAGCGGGCTTACAACCCTGCCAGAACCAACGTTAGAAGACGTGGCAGTGAATCGGCTGTCAAGGTGGCAGCTGATTCAACAAAAAATTCAACAATTTTGGTCTCAATGGTCGGCACACTATCTTCAGCGGCACCAGTCTATTTCGAAGTGGCACCATCCCTCTCTGGAGCTCAAGGAGGGTTCACTCGTGCTCATCACCGATGAGAGACTCCCTCCAACCAAGTGGCCCTTGGCCAGGGTCGTTTCACTACATCCAGGGAAGGACGGACATTCCAGGGTCGTCACTGTCAAGACGGCTACCTCAACATTCAAGAGACCTGTCACGAAACTGGCACCGCTTCCTATTCAACATCAGGGATGACCAACTTACAACTGGGCATCAACATCATCAGCATGGTTGCTGATGGCGGGCGGAAATGTTCAGGAATCTGCGTTTTCGACTTTGGGAAAACTCAGATTCCTTAACCTCTTTTCAAATCGCGCTCGCTTCCACCGGAAGCAATTTAGAATCACGCGAACATTCCAGGGCGTTCGAGAACACTCTAGAACGTTCTGGAATGCCCGAAAATGTCATGTGACTTCCGGCCTGTCCATGCCGTGGGCACGCCGCGATGCCATACTTCCGCATTCACTTCCTATCGATTAGTCATTGAGTGTAGATCGTGTCGGCTGAGCGGCCATCTCTCTTGTCTAATTAAATAGTTTGAGTTTATTGTACCACATCATCTCAATTCATATTCACTTCGCTTCATCGTTAACATCAGTGTTTGTGCTTCATTACATAAAAGAACTACATCAGACGCACGGACGACAAGCTACTTCACGCACATAGAAAACTTCTACTGACGCCACGTGCAAAACATCCAACGGTAAAATCCTTTGTACTTACTCTCACTCGCACATAGCACACACACTGAAGCGAAATATCTAATAATGTACATACGCTTGTAAATATTCACACCATGCAATTTCATTGTAAATACGTTCATTCTTTCGTTCACCCACATTCATTCTCTTGAATAAATTCACATTGTAAACTTCTCCTCAATTCACGCGTCTCGATAATTTTTCTACCAACTTCATTCCACCATCCCTGGCAATTAAAATACAGTCCACTAAAACCTCGGAATAAATTCACGGTTTAAATTCTTGTTAATTTCAAACAGATAGAAAACTTGTGTTGACACTGATTTTGAAATATATAAACAATGTTTATTAAAGTCAACACTTAATCTAATCTTAATCTAACGCTTAGTATAAAAATGTGATAAAAATGAATCGTGAGACTAATTCGTCTCGTGTCGGTGCTATTCGAGCTCGGATGAGCGGCTATCCGGCTTTTGGGTGCACCGGCTGGTGATATTGAAACAACAACAATTTTATTAGTTATGAGCAATTATACAATGAGTCTTATGGCTGCGTGTGACTTCAACTTACTCTCTCTTTCCACAACTCAAGCCGTAGGATTGAGTTTAATCAAATAATGATTTTAACTTATAGAATGCCCTTCTTGGATCTTTCTTGTCGATAGTTTTATAATTTGGAATCTCGGGAGTCGAGATTTCCAATGTTACAATTTTGTAATTTGACTGCTTTGTGGATACCGTAGTATTGAAAATACTGGGATCGAATTCTCCAGCTTTATAATAGTTTTCTGCTGCTTTCTTTAAATATGTCTTACGACCGTGTCTGCGTAATTTGCGCATCTACAAAAGAAATGAGAATTTAATAAGTTACAAGTTACGTTACTTAGATTCAGATGGAATCTTGCAAATGACTCTAAGTTGAAAAAGGTGAGAACTCTCGAGTACTGATTCCTCAATGACGTGCGGGGGTACGCTTCATCCTTTGAGTGACGTGCGAATGGTTACGCTGCATCCGAATCGTGTACTCTAGACTTATACTAACCTCGTGCGGATGGTACGCTTCAAGTGCTAGTTGACTATGCCGAAGCTATGTCAAAGTCTTCAAGTGCAGAAGGCTACTTGTTCGTTCAACGAGTGAACGTGAGAGTCTGAGGTTTCTTGGATTCCTCAGGGGTAGTCAAGAAGTTAGTAAGCGTTTTTGCTAGCGAGAAAGTCAATCATGGTAATTGCCACCTAGGGGCGATTAACTGGTATTAATGGATTTTCTATGTGGGTGCGAGAGAGAACGTTGCTCGTTCGGAAAAACCCACATTGTAGTCAGCGTAAACCAGGTAAAACCCATAGTAAGCGTACGGCGGAATAACGGTAGAATCACTTATAAGCGATTATCGGACTAATCCTAAGTCTTAAAAATACATTGCTTACATATTCGTAATCGTTATTCAAGCGCGCTTCGATTGATACCCGATATCATATGTTTATCATGGAATTTGAATATTATAATATATGATATATGAAAAGTCAAAATTGCACTAGAGCAATGATTCAAAAGGTTATTCCATGTGTAAACATATGTTTAAAACGAATGCAATGCTTGTTAACTTCATGAAATTAATATTAAACGTTTTATAATAATATTTAAGGTAACGGGTGTAGAGGTACTCGGAGCCCTACCTTAGGTCATAAAACGTTCGGCGCTCGGCGACGCTGCCGGTCGACCGTCATAAAACAATACAATGGCTTAAACACGATTTAGTTAAACATGAATAATTAATTAACTAAGTGTTTAAGTGAAATATAAATAATACTATCATATTGCTTATGAAAGGACGAATCCAACGATACTAAATAATATATAGGTATCGTGGATAAAAGATATTATATAAGAATAAAAGTTCAATCAAAAATATCTATAATATGTACATCAGTATCGCACGCTATGTTAATAATAAGCTTGACAACAAAATAGTTACGGTACAACGACTAAGTGCGCGTAGCGTAGACTCTGAGCGTGAGAGAAGTTCGAACGCTCGAGTGGAGGGGGTAGACGGTCGGTTCCGCTAGACCGTGCGTCTCCGCTTGACTGGCGTAGCGTAACAGTTAGTTTTATGTAAATAAATCTTTGTAGCTACGTTGTAAAAATATAACGACTAGATAATCGTAATGCTTGTCAAAGCGCGAATTCAACGATACCAAATAACGTATAGTTATGTTGAAGTTGAATTATTGTAGTTAATAACAATAAGCGAAAAATAATATAAAAGTTGTCAGCTTGATCATATGGAAGCTATATAGTAGTTATGATAATATGCGATAATGATATAAGGCGAAAAATTGCAAGGAAAGCGCGAAAAAATCAAACGGGAAAAGTGTTGTCCAAACACTGCGACGTTACACCTCCCCTTTTATATAAAAAAGTTTACATAATTGTAACGTCGCAGTGTTTGGACAACACTTTTTCCGTTTGATTTTTTCGCGCTTTCCTTGCTATTTTTCGCCTTATATCATTATCGCATATTATCGTAACTACTATGTAGCTTCCATACGATCAAGCTGACAACTTTTATATTATTTTTCGCTTATTGTTATTAATGATAATAATTCAACTTCAACATAACTATACGTTATTTGGTATCGTTGAATTCGCGCTTTGACAAGCATTACGATTATCTAGTCGTTATATTTTTACAACGTAGCTACAAAGATTTATTTACATAAAACTAACTGTTACGCTACGCCAGTCAAGCGGAGACGCACGGTCTAGCGGAACCGACCGTCTACCCCCTCCACTCGAGCGTTCGAACTTCTCTCACGCTCAGAGTCTACGCTACGCGCACTTAGTCGTTGTACCGTAACTATTTTGTTGTCAAGCTTATTATTAACATAGCGTGCGATATTGATGTACATATTATAGATATTTTTGATTGAACTTTTATTCTTATATAATATCTTTTATCCACGATATCTATATGTTATTTAGTATCGTTGGATTCGTCCTTTCATAAGCAATATGATAGTATTATTTATATTTCACTTAAACACTTAGTTAATTAATTATTCATGTTTAACTAAATCGTGTTTAAGCCATTGTATTGTTTTATGACGGTCGACCGGCAGCGTCGCCGAGCGCCGAACGTTTTATGACCTAAGGTAGGGCTCCGAGTACCTCTACACCCGTTACCTTAAATATTATTATAAAACGTTTAATATTAATTTTATGAAGTTAACAAGCATTGCATTCGTTTTAAACATATGTTTACACATGGAATAACTTTTTGAATCATTGCTCTAGTGCAATTTCGACTTTTCTTATATTATATATTATAATATTCAAATTCCATGATAAACATATGATATCGGGTATCAATCGAAGCGCGCTTGAATAACGATTACGAATATGTAAGCGATGTATTTTTAAGACTTAGGATTAGTCCGATAATCGCTTATAAGTGATTCTACCGTTATTCCGCCGTACGCTTACTATGGGTTTTACCTGGTTTACGCTGACTACAATGTGGGTTTTTCCGAACGAGCAACGTTCTCTCTCGCACCCACATAGAAAATCCATTAATACCAGTTAATCGCCCCTAGGTGGCAATTACCATGATTGACTTTCTCGTTAGCAAAAACGCTTACTAACTTCTTGACTACCCCTGAGGAATCCAAGAAACCTCAGACTCTCACGTTCACTCGTTGAACGAACAAGTAGCCTTCTGCACTTGAAGACTTTGACATAGCTTCGGCATAGTCAGCTAGCACTTGAAGCGTACCATCCGCACGAGGTTAGTATAAGTCTAGAGTACACGATTCGGATGCAGCGTAACCATTCGCACGTCACTCAAAGGATGAAGCGTACCCCCGCACGTCATTGAGGAATCAGTACTCGAGAGTTCTCACCTTTTTCAACTTAGAGTCATTTGCAAGATTCCATCTGAATCTAAGTAACGTAACTTTTAACATAAGTTAAAATCGTTGTTCAATTAAAACTCAATCCTACGGCTTGAGTTGTGGAAAGAGAGAGTAAGTTGAAGTCACACGCAGCCATAAGACTCATTGTATAATTGCTCATAACTAATAAATTTGTTGTTGTTTCAATATCACCAGCCGGTGCACCCAAAAGCCGGATAGCCGCTCATCCGAGCTCGAATAGCACCGACACGAGACGAATTAGTCTCACGATTCATTTTTATATCATATTTTTATACTAAGCGTTAGATTAAGATTAGATTAAGTGTTGACTTTTAATAAACATTGTTTATATATTTTAAAATCTGTGTCAACACGATTTTCTATCCATCATCTCCTTAAAACGCCTTAGAATAAACCGGAATTACTCCGAATTAATTGGGCGACTTCATTGAATATCCTTAAACGGCGGACTTCTTCCCCGTATTCATAAGAATAACCCAGTAACGCACTAAGACGTTACAAAAAATTGGTGACAGCGGTGGGATACGAAGGTGATATTCTAAAGTAAAATCATTTCTTTCTTAAAAACATAACATTTTTAACAAACTGTTTCAAAATGGCTGAAACAAGAGCAAAAACTTCTGCTGAAACAGAAAATGCAACACTTCTTAAACAACTTAACGTTCGTGAAAAACAAGTTTTAGAACAAAAAAAGTTATTAGAACAGAAGTCAACTCACTCTCTCCAACTCGAAAAGCTAGTAAAGGATTTGAATTTAAGACTGCAAGCGGTTGAAAATGCACAAAATGCATCCGCATCCGGTTTATTAAGTTCCACAGTTATGGAAACTGAACAAAAACTTAATATTTCGCGAAATGTTCCGAATTATAATACGATCTTAAAAGATGTTATCGAATTAATACCGCGATTCGATGGTCGTTGTATTCCAATACAACAATTCATTAGATCTTGTCGTAGAGCCAAGGAATCTATTCCTAGTGATGCAGAACCTCAATTATGTAGACTCATACGTAATCGTCTTGAAGGACACGCGTATATCGCGATAGAAGATGAAAAATTCAGTCGGGTAGAACATTTAGTAGATATTCTTCAGAGAATATTCGACTATGATAAGCCGTCCAGTTACTATCGAGGACAAATGACGAGCATATTTAAGAAACCTGGTGAACATATTCTGGATTACATTAATAGAGTTAAAGATTTACAAACATCAATAATTGACGCTGAACGTCGTGAAGGTTATTCAGACGAGACTCTTGAACAATTCATTCTTGAACATTTTATAGAAGGATTGCCGACCAATCACAAGATTCTGCTTAAATTCGATAATTGTGAAAAGCTATCGGAAGCTTTTACAAAATCAATCTTAATCGCGAATCGATTAAAACGCGAGTATGATCGGAACAAGCCGGAAAATAAAAATCGCGAGGTTAAAAGCCAGAACTTTATTCAAGCAGGGCACACGCGCGATAAAATTAATAAAAATCCTGACCGGAAGGATTATTCTAAGCCATTAAATCCACAACGGACCTTGAAAACTTGTAGTTTCTGTAAAAAGACAGGTCACGTTAGAGATCAGTGTTATTCGCTTAGAAATAGCAATAGGAAGGAATCGGGAAACGACCCTATTCTTCCGAAACCGGGCGCTCTTCGGGAGAATTTAAAAACGGAGCGTCACGTAAAAGTTGCAAAAGCAACGATGGAGATCGAAAATTTAGAATCGCCTCCATCAAACTGAATAAAAATTCGGTACCGTCCGTGGAAATAAATTCACGCGACTTAAAAAGAGCAAGTACTCTCATGATTGATACGGGTGCCGATCCAAATATCATAAAGTTAAAAGCAGTTCGTTGTTATAACAGTATAAACACAAACGATATTATTAAACTTAGCGGCATTACCAAGCAGCACGTTAAAACTTTAGGATCAGTACAAATTAACATCTTAGATAATGACATTAAATTTCATGTCGTATCAAATAATTTTCCTATCGATCAATCCGGGATACTTGGATCTGAATTCTTTAATGCTACGAAAGCAAGCATTGATTTTGATGGACAGCATTTGCAGATCCAAAAGGAAAAAATTCCATTTATAGACCGCGAAGTAATTTTCGTACCAGCGCGATCTATTTCCCCGTTACACGTTAAAATCATTAACACGGAACTAACGGAGGGTTTCATACCGAAGTTATCGGTTATGACAGGCGTTTACTTAGGTAATTGCGTAGTCAAAAATAATAATGGTAGAGCATACTTACGTATTTTTAATACAACAGAAGAGGAATTCGACCTCGTTGTACCTACAGTAAGGTTAGAAGAATTTTCATCATCGAGTGGCGTCGATGACGATTCAACGGTTAAAATCTCTACTGAGGAGAGTCTCAAAACCGAAACGAATAAAACCAGCTCCCTAGGGCACGTTGGAAATTCAACTGGATTGAGAGACACCGTAAATTCGGAGACCAAAAACGATGAAAAAGAGTATTTAGTCGGACAGAAGTCAAAGTTATGTAAAACTTTTAACACTGTACCAGGACCCCTTGTTTTGGAAAGGAGCAAGACTCACTTTGAGGAGGACGCCAGTCAGTTAAATTTTAAGGCTATCTGCAACGGTAAAGCTAATATAAACTCTAATCGTAAAAATTTACCTTCGCGTAAAAATTTAAATTTAAATACACGTAAAAGTATTGCAAAATCTACATTATTTAAAAACAACACCGAGGTTTTTACCATTAATCAGAGCGATAAAGATCGTATCAAAGTATTAAAAGGGTTGTTAAGACTCGATCATTTAAATGATGACGAGAAATTGAATATTGAAAATCTTGTATCAAAGCATCATGGTATTTTTCATATTCCGGGTGAAAAACTAAGTCATTCTGACATCATTTCACACCAAATTAAATTGACGGACGACCATCCAGTCAATATAAAACAATACCGCTATCCACCGATACATAGGGAGGAGATAAATAGACAAGTGACAGAATTGTTAGATAGTAATATCATAACGCCTTCTGCATCTCCATATAATTCACCCCTATGGATAGTACCGAAAAAACCAGATACGTTAGGCAATAAGCGTTGGCGTATGGTTATAGATTTCAGACAATTGAATGAGAAGACGATAGGCGATGCTTATCCTCTTCCTAATATAAATGAAATATTAGATCAATTGGGAGGAGCGAAATACTTTAGTATTTTCGACTTATCTTCTGGGTTCCATCAGATACCCATGAAAAACGAAGATGCGGAGAAAACTGCATTCTCCACACCTTACGGGCATTACCATTTCCTTAGAATGCCATTTGGTTTAAAAAATGCTCCTGCAACATTTCAAAAAGCAATGGACATTGTATTAACGGGATTACAAGGAACAGAATTATTTGTTTACATTGACGACATAGTTATATATGCCAGTTCATTACGCGAACACGAAATTAAATTCGAAAAACTAATGTCACGTTTAAGAAATGCAAATTTACGTCTTCAACCAGACAAATGCGAATTACTTAGAAAAGAGGTCACATATCTTGGTCACATTATTAGTGAAAATGGTGTTAAACCTGACCCAAAGAAAATTGACGCTGTACAAAACTTTCCGAGACCGAAAAACGCTAAGAACATTAAACAGTTCATAGGACTCGCAGGTTATTATCGTCGTTTTATACCTCAATTTTCAAAGCTCGCTAAACCTTTAACAAACTTGTTAAAATTAAAGGAACCGTTTAAGTGGGATAAACCACAGGAAAATGCATTTGTGACTATTCGAGACTTATTGTGTAAACAACCAATTCTGCAGTTCCCCGACTTTACTAAACAATTTATAATAACAACCGACGCATCAAATTATGCAATCGGAGGAGTTCTGAGTCAAGGTGAAATCGGAAAAGACCAGCCTATAGCTTTCGCGTCAAGATTACTCAACAAAGCAGAAATTAATTATTCAACTATTGAAAAAGAATTACTTGCTATTGTATACTGCGTTAATCATTTTAGACCATATGTTTACGGGCACCGATTTCTTCTTTTCACGGATCACCAACCCCTAGCATGGCTACACCGTGTAAAAGACCCGACTTCACGTCTCGTGAGATGGCGTCTTAAGCTAGCCGAATATGAGTATAAAATTGTTTACAAACCGGGAAAAACTAATTTTATTGCCGACGCATTATCGCGTAACCCGACGGAACAAGTAATGGTGTTCCGACCAGCCGACGAAATTCCTGGAAAAAGCAGATTTCCACCGGAAACAGACGACGACTGGATGAGGTTGGACGAGTTTTTCAACTCTTCTCCACCACAACGAGGCAGCAACGACGTTCCTGCAGAACGAGCCGCCAGCCCACCGGAGGAAAATTTCGAAATTCCTTTCGAAACCTTCGAGGAAAGAAGCAACGATCCGGAAAACTTTCCACCGATCGACGATTCCGTTCCGGAAGAACGAATCGAGGTAGCAGAGGATGTTCCCGACAACACAATCGAGACCTTCGAGGAAATCGATGATCCGGAAATAATCCCAGATTACGGAGGTAGCTTACCTTCACCACCGATGGACAATGGACCATTGATGGACAACGAGAACGAGCAATCTTCGGAGAATGACGACTCCGATTGCGAAGATCCTACCATCGATGAGGAATCAACGCACGGAAGACTTAAACTCCAACAAAGCCGGGATTGTTTGACGATGCGCAAGGATAATTTCGTCTACTTTACCACCACTGATGGACAGCCTTATGACGAAGGTGCAAAGCAGCTTGCCGCCAGCGGAATGCTTCCGCGAGTTAAGGACCTTGACATCGGACAACCGCGCTTAGCGAAGAGGAACCGAAAAATATTTTTCGCGTGTCCAATCGCGAGAAACTCACTCGAGCCCATCCGTAAGGAGGACGTAGTGGAATGTTTAAGAAAGCTCAGGACAACAGTGAATGATATCGCGTTAGGTTCATTTTCGTTGTGTAAAAATAAAGAACTCGGACACATACCGTGGGAGTTCATTGAAGACAATTTAAAAACACTATTTAAAAATAGTTATATTGTGATCACCGTGTGCAGAAACTTAGTGAAAGTGCCACCGGAAAACATTCGCGAGAACATTATACGCGAGTATCACGCGTCCGCGAGTGGAGGTCACAAGGGTGTCACGAAAACGTTTCATCGTGTTCGACAGCGTTACTATTGGAACAATTTAAAACGAGACATACAAACGTTTATCCAATTGTGCATCGCATGTCAACGTAAAAAGTTGGTACGTCTAAAAACTAGGCAACCGATGGTGCTTACCGACACACCGGGAAGAGCATTCGACAAAATCGCTCTCGACGTCGTAGGACCATTACCAACAACAAGAAAGGGAAATACATGCATACTGACCATGCAGGACTTGCTTACGAAGTATTGCGTTGCAGTGCCGTTAGAAACCCAAACAGCACAGAATATCGCAAACGCTTTCGTCAAGAACTTCATATGCAGATTCGGTGCTCCAAAATACATCTTAACGGACCAAGCACAGAATTTCACTGGAAATATGATGAAGGAACTAGCAAGAAAATTCCGCATCAAGCATGTCGTCACATCTGCATATCGACCACAGTCAAATGGATCTCTTGAAAGATCTCATCATGTACTTGCCGAATATATTAAGCAATACATAAGTAAACAATCTCAGTGGGACGAACACATCGAGCTTGCCATGTTTTCGTATAATACGAGCGTCCACGAGAGCACACATTTCTCACCGCATCAATTGGTTTTTGGAGAAATCGCGAGATGTCCCAGCAGCCAGGAATTCATCGAAGAACATAACGACGAATCATACTTCTCGTTCCTGGAACAGCTTTTCACGCAACTCCGAGAAACTCAAGCGCTGGCTAGAGAAAACCTGAAAAATTCCAAGGAAAGGAATAAATATTACTACGATCTGAAGCTGAACCCGCAGAACTTCAACGTTGGAGATGACGTCTTCATACTCATCCCAGGGAAGGAAGGCAAATTCAGGGATCAATATAAAGGACCTTACGAAATTTTGGAGATCGGTGACCAGAACAACATCCTTGTCAACGCACCACCGAGGCCAAAGATGATTCACGCGAACCGTCTGCGACTTTCCAAAATTCCAACTAAGTAAGCGATCGTAATTTTTAGTGATAACTGAAAAAGTTTTTCATTAAAAAACTTTTTTATATAAAAGGGGAGGTGTAACGTCGCAGTGTTTGGACAACACTTTTCCCGTTTGATTTTTTCGCGCTTTCCTTGCTATTTTTCGCCTTATATCATTATCGCATATTATCGTAACTACTATGTAGCTTCCATACGATCAAGCTGACAACTTTTATATTATTTTTCGCTTATTGTTATTAATGATAATAATTCAACTTCAACATAACTATACGTTATTTGGTATCGTTGAATTCGCGCTTTGACAAGCATTACGATTATCTAGTCGTTATATTTTTACAACGTAGCTACAAAGATTTATTTACATAAAACTAACTGTTACGCTACGCCAGTCAAGCGGAGACGCACGGTCTAGCGGAACCGACCGTCTACCCCCTCCACTCGAGCGTTCGAACTTCTCTCACGCTCAGAGTCTACGCTACGCGCACTTAGTCGTTGTACCGTAACTATTTTGTTGTCAAGCTTATTATTAACATAGCGTGCGATATTGATGTACATATTATAGATATTTTTGATTGAACTTTTATTCTTATATAATATCTTTTATCCACGATATCTATATGTTATTTAGTATCGTTGGATTCGTCCTTTCATAAGCAATATGATAGTATTATTTATATTTCACTTAAACACTTAGTTAATTAATTATTCATGTTTAACTAAATCGTGTTTAAGCCATTGTATTGTTTTATGACGGTCGACCGGCAGCGTCGCCGAGCGCCGAACGTTTTATGACCTAAGGTAGGGCTCCGAGTACCTCTACACCCGTTACCTTAAATATTATTATAAAACGTTTAATATTAATTTTATGAAGTTAACAAGCATTGCATTCGTTTTAAACATATGTTTACACATGGAATAACTTTTTGAATCATTGCTCTAGTGCAATTTCGACTTTTCTTATATTATATATTATAATATTCAAATTCCATGATAAACATATGATATCGGGTATCAATCGAAGCGCGCTTGAATAACGATTACGAATATGTAAGCGATGTATTTTTAAGACTTAGGATTAGTCCGATAATCGCTTATAAGTGATTCTACCGTTATTCCGCCGTACGCTTACTATGGGTTTTACCTGGTTTACGCTGACTACAATGTGGGTTTTTCCGAACGAGCAACGTTCTCTCTCGCACCCACATAGAAAATCCATTAATACCAGTTAATCGCCCCTAGGTGGCAATTACCATGATTGACTTTCTCGCTAGCAAAAACGCTTACTAACTTCTTGACTACCCCTGAGGAATCCAAGAAACCTCAGACTCTCACGTTCACTCGTTGAACGAACAAGTAGCCTTCTGCACTTGAAGACTTTGACATAGCTTCGGCATAGTCAGCTAGCACTTGAAGCGTACCATCCGCACGAGGTTAGTATAAGTCTAGAGTACACGATTCGGATGCAGCGTAACCATTCGCACGTCACTCAAAGGATGAAGCGTACCCCCGCACGTCATTGAGGAATCAGTACTAGAGAGTTCTCACCTTTTTCAACTTAGAGTCATTTGCAAGATTCCATCTGAATCTAAGTAACGTAACTTTTAACATAAGTTAAAATCGTTGTTCAATTAAAACTCAATCCTACGGCTTGAGTTGTGGAAAGAGAGAGTAAGTTGAAGTCACACGCAGCCATAAGACTCATTGTATAATTGCTCATAACTAATAAATTTGTTGTTGTTTCAATATCACCAGCCGGTGCACCCAAAAGCCGGATAGCCGCTCATCCGAGCTCGAATAGCACCGACACGAGACGAATTAGTCTCACGATTCATTTTTATATCATATTTTTATACTAAGCGTTAGATTAAGATTAGATTAAGTGTTGACTTTTAATAAACATTGTTTATATATTTTAAAATCTGTGTCAACACGATTTTCTATCCATCATCTCCTTAAAACGCCTTAGAATAAACCGGAATTACTCCGAATTAATTGGGCGACTTCATTGAATATCCTTAAACGGCGGACTTCTTCCCCGTATTCATAAGAATAACCCAGTAACGCACTAAGACGTTACAATTACATCGTACGCCGCTCGTAAAATTTCCAAACGTACTCGTGGGTCGAACGGCGATTCGAACCGAGGTTCCCGGTCGAACGATTCCGCTCGTCCACTCGTCGTCGGCGGTGCTCCACGGACTTTGAATATTTCTCGCCCAGTTCGCTCCGAAACGACGAATTCGAGCGACCGCGCGCACCGCACCGCGTTCGTGTTCGTCCGACGTTCCACGGATGATTTACCCACGTTAATCATTACATCGTACGCCGCTCGTAAAATTTCCAAACGTACTCGTCGGTCGAACGGCGCTTCGAACCGAGGTTCCCGGTCGAACGATTCCGCTCGTCCACTCGTCGTCGGCGGTGCTCCACGGACTCTGAATATTTCTCGCCTAGTTCGCTCCGAAACGACGAATTCGAGCGACCGCGCGCACCGCACCGCGTTCGTGTTCGTCCGACGTTCCACGGATGATTTACCCACGTTAATCATTACATCGTACGCCGCTCGTAAAATTTCCAAACGTACTCGTCGGTCGAACGGCGATTCGAACCGAGGTTCCCGGTCGAACGATTCCGCTCGTCCACTCGTCGTCGGCGGTGCTCCACGGACTCTGAATATTTCTCGCCTAGTTCGCTCCGAAACGACGAATTCGAGCGACCGCGCGCACCGCACCGCGTTCGTGTTCGTCCGACGTTCCACGGATGATTTACCCACGTTAATCATTACATCGTACGCCGCTCGTAAAATTTCCAAACGTACTCGTGGGTCGAACGGCGATTCGAACCGAGGTTCCCGGTCGAACGATTCCGCTCGTCCACTCGTCGTCGGCGGTGCTCCACGGACTCTGAATATTTCTCGCCCAGTTCGCTCCGAAACGACGAATTCGAGCGACCGCGCGCACCGCACCGCGTTCGTGTTCGTCCGACGTTCCACGGATGATTTACCCACGTTAATCATTACATCGTACGCCGCTCGTAAAATTTCCAAACGTACTCGTCGGTCGAACGGCGATTCGAACCGAGGTTCCCGGTCGAACGATTCCGCTCGTCCACTCGTCGTCGGCGGTGCTCCACGGACTCTGAATATTTCTCGCCTAGTTCGCTCCGAAACGACGAATTCGAGCGACCGCGCGCACCGCACCGCGTTCGTGTTCGTCCGACGTTCCACGGATGATTTAACCACGTTAATCATTACATCGTACGCCGCTCGTAAAATTTCCAAACGTACTCGTCGGTCGAACGGCGATTCGAACCGAGGTTCCCGGTCGAACGATTCCGCTCGTCCACTCGGCGTCGGCGGTGCTCCACGGACTCTGAATATTTCGCGCCTAGTTCGCTCCGAAACGACGAATTCGAGCGACCGCGCGCACCGCACCGCGTTCGTGTTCGTCCGACGTTCCACGGATGATTTACCCACGTTAATCATTACATCGTACGCCGCTCGTAAAATTTCCAAACGTACTCGTCGGTCGAACGCCGATTCGAACCGAGGTTCCCGGTCGAACGATTCCGCTCGTCCACTCGTCGTCGGCGGTGCTCCACGGACTCTGAACATTTCTCGCCTAGTTCGCTCCGAAACGACGAATTCGAGCGACCGCGCGCACCGCACCGCGTTCGTGTTCGTCCGACGTTCCACGGATGATTTACCCACGTTAATCATTACATCGTACGCCGCTCGTAAAATTTCCAAACGTACTCGTCGGTCGAACGGCGATTCGAACCGAGGTTCCCGGTCGAACGATTCCGCTCGTCCACTCGTCGTCGGCGGTGCTCCACGGACTCTGAATATTTCTCGCCTAGTTCGCTCCGAAACGACGAATTCGAGCGACCGCGCGCACCGCACCGCGTTCGTGTTCGTCCGACGTTCCACGGATGATTTACCCACGTTAATCATTACATCGTACGCCGCTCGTAAAATTTCCAAACGTACTCGTCGGTCGAACGGCGATTCGAACCGAGGTTCCCGGTCGAACGATTCCGCTCGTCCACTCGTCGTCGGCGGTGCTCCACGGACTCTGAATATTTCTCGCCTAGTTCGCTCCGAAACGACGAATTCGAGCGACCGCGCGCACCGCACCGCGTTCGTGTTCGTCCGACGTTCCACGGATGATTTATCCACGTTAATCATTACATCGTACGCCGCTCGTAAAATTTCCAAACGTACTCGTCGGTCGAACGGCGATTCGAACCGAGGTTCCCGGTCGAACGATTCCGCTCGTCCACTCGGCGTCGGCGGTGCTCCACGGACTCTGAATATTTCGCGCCTAGTTCGCTCCGAAACGACGAATTCGAGCGACCGCGCGCACCGCACCGCGTTCGTGTTCGTCCGACGTTCCACGGATGATTTACCCACGTTAATCATTACATCGTACGCCGCTCGTAAAATTTCCAAACGTACTCGTCGGTTGAACGGCGATTCGAACCGAGGTTCCCGGTCGAACGATTCCGCTCGTCCACTCGTCGTCGGCGGTGCTCCACGGACTTTGAATATTTCGCGCCTAGTTCGCTCCGAAACGACGAATTCGAGCGACCGCGCGCACCGCACCGCGTTCGTGTTCGTCCGACGTTCCACGGATGATTTATCCACGTTAATCATTACATCGTACGCCGCTCGTAAAATTGTCAAACGTACTCGTCGGTCGAACGGCGATTCGAACCGAGGTTCCCGGTCGAACGATTCCGCTCGTCCACTCGTCGTCGGCGGTGCTCCACGGACTCTGAATATTTCTCGCCTAGTTCGCTCCGAAACGACGAATTCGAGCGACCGCGCGCACCGCACCGCGTTCGTGTTCGTCCGACGTTCCACGGATGATTTATCCACGTTAATCATTACATCGTACGCCGCTCGTAAAATTGTCAAACGTACTCGTCGGTCGAACGGCGATTCGAACCGAGGTTCCCGGTCGAACGATTCCGCTCGTCCACTCGTCGTCGGCGGTGCTCCACGGACTCTGAATATTTCTCGCCTAGTTCGCTCCGAAACGACGAATTCGAGCGACCGCGCGCACCGCACCGCGTTCGTGTTCGTCCGACGTTCCACGGATGATTTATCCACGTTAATCATTACATCGTACGCCGCTCGTAAAATTTCCAAACGTACTCGTCGGTCGATCGGCGATTCGAACCGAGGTTCCCGGTCGAACGATTCCGCTCGTCCACTCGGCGTCGGCGGTGCTCCACGGACTCTGAATATTTCGCGCCTAGTTCGCTCCGAAACGACGAATTCGAGCGACCGCGCGCACCGCACCGCGTTCGTGTTCGTCCGACGTTCCACGGATGATTTACCCACGTTAATCATTACATCGTACGCCGCTCGTAAAATTTCCAAACGTACTCGTCGGTCGAACGGCGATTCGAACCGAGGTTCCCGGTCGAACGATTCCGCTCGTCCACTCGGCGTCGGCGGTGCTCCACGGACTCTGAATATTTCTCGCCTAGTTCGCTCCGAAACGACGAATTCGAGCGACCGCGCGCACCGCACCGCGTTCGTGTTCGTCCGACGTTCCACGGATGATTTACCCACGTTAATCATTACATCGTACGCCGCTCGTAAAATTTCCAAACGTACTCGTAGGTCGAACGGCGATTCGAACCGAGGTTCCCGGTCGAACGATTCCGCTCGTCCACTCGTCGTCGGCGGTGCTCCACGGACTCTGAACATTTCTCGCCTAGTTCGCTCCGAAACGACGAATTCGAGCGACCGCGCGCACCGCACCGCGTTCGTGTTCGTCCGACGTTCCACGGATGATTTACCCACGTTAATCATTACATCGTACGCCGCTCGTAAAATTTCCAAACGTACTCGTCGGTCGAACGGCGATTCGAACCGAGGTTCCCGGTCGAACGATTCCGCTCGTCCACTCGTCGTCGGCGGTGCTCCACGGACTCTGAACATTTCTCGCCTAGTTCGCTCCGAAACGACGAATTCGAGCGACCGCGCGCACCGCACCGCGTTCGTGTTCGTCCGACGTTCCACGGATGATTTACCCACGTTAATCATTACATCGTACGCCGCTCGTAAAATTTCCAAACGTACTCGTCGGTCGAACGGCGATTCGAACCGAGGTTCCCGGTCGAACGATTCCGCTCGTCCACTCGTCGTCGGCGGTGCTCCACGGACTCTGAATATTTCTCGCCTAGTTCGCTCCGAAACGACGAATTCGAGCGACCGCGCGCACCGCACCGCGTTCGTGTTCGTCCGACGTTCCACGGATGATTTATCCACGTTAATCATTACATCGTACGCCGCTCGTAAAATTTCCAAACGTACTCGTCGGTCGAACGGCGATTCGAACCGAGGTTCCCGGTCGAACGATTCCGCTCGTCCACTCGGCGTCGGCGGTGCTCCACGGACTCTGAATATTTCGCGCCTAGTTCGCTCCGAAACGACGAATTCGAGCGACCGCGCGCACCGCACCGCGTTCGTGTTCGTCCGACGTTCCACGGATGATTTACCCACGTTAATCATTACATCGTACGCCGCTCGTAAAATTTCCAAACGTACTCGTCGGTCGAACGGCGATTCGAACCGAGGTTCCCGGTCGAACGATTCCGCTCGTCCACTCGTCGTCGGCGGTGCTCCACGGACTTTGAATATTTCTCGCCTAGTTCCCTCCGAAACGACGAATTCGAGCGACCGCGCGCACCGCACCGCGTTCGTGTTCGTCCGACGTTCCACGGATGATTTATCCACGTTAATCATTACATCGTACGCCGCTCGTAAAATTTCCAAACGTACTCGTCGGTCGAACGGCGATTCGAACCGAGGTTCCCGGTCGAACGATTCCGCTCGTCCACTCGTCGTCGGCGGTGCTCCACGGACTCTGAATATTTCTCGCCTAGTTCGCTCCGAAACGACGAATTCGAGCGACCGCGCGCACCGCACCGCGTTCGTGTTCGTCCGACGTTCCACGGATGATTTATCCACGTTAATCATTACATCGTACGCCGCTCGTAAAATTTCCAAACGTACTCGTCGGTCGAACGGCGATTCGAACCGAGGTTCCCGGTCGAACGATCCCGCTCGTCCACTCGTCGTCGGCGGTGCTCCACGGACTTTGAATATTTCTCGCCTAGTTCGCTCCGAAACGACGAATTCGAGCGACCGCGCGCACCGCACCGCGTTCGTGTTCGTCCGACGTTCCACGGATGATTTATCCACGTTAATCATTACATCGTACGCCGCTCGTAAAATTGTCAAACGTACTCGTCGGTCGAACGGCGATTCGAACCGAGGTTCCCGGTCGAACGATTCCGCTCGTCCACTCGTCGTCGGCGGTGCTCCACGGACTCTGAATATTTCTCGCCTAGTTCGCTCCGAAACGACGAATTCGAGCGACCGCGCGCACCGCACCGCGTTCGTGTTCGTCCGACGTTCCACGGATGATTTATCCACGTTAATCATTACATCTTACGCCGCTCGTAAAATTTCCAAACGTACTCGTCGGTCGAACGGCGATTCGAACCGAGGTTCCCGGTCGAACGATTCCGCTCGTCCACTCGGCGTCGGCGGTGCTCCACGGACTCTGAATATTTCGCGCCTAGTTCGCTCCGAAACGACGAATTCGAGCGACCGCGCGCACCGCACCGCGTTCGTGTTCGTCCGACGTTCCACGGATGATTTACCCACGTTAATCATTACATCGTACGCCGCTCGTAAAATTTCCAAACGTACTCGTCGGTCGAACGGCGATTCGAACCGAGGTTCCCGGTCGAACGATTCCGCTCGTCCACTCGTCGTCGGCGGTGCTCCACGGACTCTGAACATTTCTCGCCCAGTTCGCTCCGAAACGACGAATTCGAGCGACCGCGCGCACCGCACCGCGTTCGTGTTCGTCCGACGTTCCACGGATGATTTACCCACGTTAATCATTACATCGTACGCCGCTCGTAAAATTTCCAAACGTACTCGTCGGTCGAACGGCGATTCGAACCGAGGTTCCCGGTCGAACGATTCCGCTCGTCCACTCGTCGTCGGCGGTGCTCCACGGACTCTGAATATTTCTCGCCTAGTTCGCTCCGAAACGACGAATTCGAGCGACCGCGCGCACCGCACCGCGTTCGTGTTCGTCCGACGTTCCACGGATGATTTACCCACGTTAATCATTACATCGTACGCCGCTCGTAAAATTTCCAAACGTACTCGTCGGTCGAACGGCGATTCGAACCGAGGTTCCCGGTCGAACGATTCCGCTCGTCCACTCGTCGTCGGCGGTGCTCCACGGACTCTGAATATTTCTCGCCTAGTTCGCTCCGAAACGACGAATTCGAGCGACCGCGCGCACCGCACCGCGTTCGTGTTCGTCCGACGTTCCACGGATGATTTATCCACGTTAATCATTACATCGTACGCCGCTCGTAAAATTTCCAAACGTACTCGTCGGTCGAACGGCGATTCGAACCGAGGTTCCCGGTCGAACGATTCCGCTCGTCCACTCGGCGTCGGCGGTGCTCCACGGACTTTGAATATTTCTCGCCTAGTTCGCTCCGAAACGACGAATTCGAGCGACCGCGCGCACCGCACCGCGTTCGTGTTCGTCCGACGTTCCACGGATGATTTACCCACGTTAATCATTACATCGTACGCCGCTCGTAAAATTTCCAAACGTACTCGTCGGTCGAACGGCGATTCGAACCGAGGTTCCCGGTCGAACGATTCCGCTCGTCCACTCGTCGTCGGCGGTGCTCCACGGACTTTGAATATTTCTCGCCTAGTTCGCTCCGAAACGACGAATTCGAGCGACCGCGCGCACCGCACCGCGTTCGTGTTCGTCCGACGTTCCACGGATGATTTATCCACGTTAATCATTACATCGTACGCCGCTCGTAAAATTGTCAAACGTACTCGTCGGTCGAACGGCGATTCGAACCGAGGTTCCCGGTCGAACGATTCCGCTCGTCCACTCGTCGTCGGCGGTGCTCCACGGACTCTGAATATTTCTCGCCCAGTTCGCTCCGAAACGACGAATTCGAGCGACCGCGCGCACCGCACCGCGTTCGTGTTCGTCCGACGTTCCACGGATGATTTATCCACGTTAATCATTACATCTTACGCCGCTCGTAAAATTTCCAAACGTACTCGTCGGTCGAACGGCGATTCGAACCGAGGTTCCCGGTCGAACGATTCCGCTCGTCCACTCGGCGTCGGCGGTGCTCCACGGACTCTGAATATTTCGCGCCTAGTTCGCTCCGAAACGACGAATTCGAGCGACCGCGCGCACCGCACCGCGTTCGTGTTCGTCCGACGTTCCACGGATGATTTACCCACGTTAATCATTACATCGTACGCCGCTCGTAAAATTTCCAAACGTACTCGTCGGTCGAACGGCGATTCGAACCGAGGTTCCCGGTCGAACGATTCCGCTCGTCCACTCGTCGTCGGCGGTGCTCCACGGACTCTGAAAATTTCTCGCCTAGTTCGCTCCGAAACGACGAATTCGAGCGACCGCGCGCACCGCACCGCGTTCGTGTTCGTCCGACGTTCCACGGATGATTTACCCACGTTAATCATTACATCGTACGCCGCTCGTAAAATTTCCAAACGTACTCGTCGGTCGAACGGCGATTCGAACCGAGGTTCCCGGTCGAACGATTCCGCTCGTCCACTCGTCGTCGGCGGTGCTCCACGGACTCTGAATATTTCTCGCCTAGTTCGCTCCGAAACGACGAATTCGAGCGACCGCGCGCACCGCACCGCGTTCGTGTTCGTCCGACGTTCCACGGATGATTTACCCACGTTAATCATTACATCGTACGCCGCTCGTAAAATTTCCAAACGTACTCGTCGGTCGAACGGCGATTCGAACCGAGGTTCCCGGTCGAACGATTCCGCTCGTCCACTCGTCGTCGGCGGTGCTCCACGGACTCTGAATATTTCTCGCCTAGTTCACTCCGAAACGACGAATTCGAGCGACCGCGCGCACCGCACCGCGTTCGTGTTCGTCCGACGTTCCACGGATGATTTATCCACGTTAATCATTACATCGTACGCCGCTCGTAAAATTTCCAAACGTACTCGTCGGTCGAACGGCGATTCGAACCGAGGTTCCCGGTCGAACGATTCCGCTCGTCCACTCGGCGTCGGCGGTGCTCCACGGACTTTGAATATTTCTCGCCTAGTTCGCTCCGAAACGACGAATTCGAGCGACCGCGCGCACCGCACCGCGTTCGTGTTCGTCCGACGTTCCACGGATGATTTACCCACGTTAATCATTACATCGTACGCCGCTCGTAAAATTTCCAAACGTACTCGTCGGTCGAACGGCGATTCGAACCGAGGTTCCCGGTCGAACGATTCCGCTCGTCCACTCGTCGTCGGCGGTGCTCCACGGACTTTGAATATTTCTCGCCTAGTTCCCTCCGAAACGACGAATTCGAGCGACCGCGCGCACCGCACCGCGTTCGTGTTCGTCCGACGTTCCACGGATGATTTATCCACGTTAATCATTACATCGTACGCCGCTCGTAAAATTTCCAAACGTACTCGTCGGTCGAACGGCGATTCGAACCGAGGTTCCCGGTCGAACGATTCCGCTCGTCCACTCGTCGTCGGCGGTGCTCCACGGACTCTGAATATTTCTCGCCTAGTTCGCTCCGAAACGACGAATTCGAGCGACCGCGCGCACCGCACCGCGTTCCTGTTCGTCCGACGTTCCACGGATGATTTATCCACGTTAATCATTACATCGTACGCCGCTCGTAAAATTTCCAAACGTACTCGTCGGTCGAACGGCGATTCGAACCGAGGTTCCCGGTCGAACGATCCCGCTCGTCCACTCGTCGTCGGCGGTGCTCCACGGACTTTGAATATTTCTCGCCTAGTTCCCTCCGAAACGACGAATTCGAGCGACCGCGCGCACCGCACCGCGTTCGTGTTCGTCCGACGTTCCACGGATGATTTATCCACGTTAATCATTACATCGTACGCCGCTCGTAAAATTTCCAAACGTACTCGTCGGTCGAACGGCGATTCGAACCGAGGTTCCCGGTCGAACGATTCCGCTCGTCCACTCGGCGTCGGCGGTGCTCCACGGACTCTGAATATTTCGCGCCTAGTTCGCTCCGAAACGACGAATTCGAGCGACCGCGCGCACCGCACCGCGTTCGTGTTCGTCCGACGTTCCACGGATGATTTACCCACGTTAATCATTACATCGTACGCCGCTCGTAAAATTTCCAAACGTACTCGTCGGTCGAACGGCGATTCGAACCGAGGTTCCCGGTCGAACGATTCCGCTCGTCCACTCGGCGTCGGCGGTGCTCCACGGACTCTGAATATTTCGCGCCTAGTTCGCTCCGAAACGACGAATTCGAGCGACCGCGCGCACCGCACCGCGTTCGTGTTCGTCCGACGTTCCACGGATGATTTACCCACGTTAATCATTACATCGTACGCCGCTCGTAAAATTTCCAAACGTACTCGTCGGTCGAACGCCGATTCGAACCGAGGTTCCCGGTCGAACGATTCCGCTCGTCCACTCGTCGTCGGCGGTGCTCCACGGACTCTGAACATTTCTCGCCTAGTTCGCTCCGAAACGACGAATTCGAGCGACCGCGCGCACCGCACCGCGTTCGTGTTCGTCCGACGTTCCACGGATGATTTACCCACGTTAATCATTACATCGTACGCCGCTCGTAAAATTTCCAAACGTACTCGTCGGTCGAACGGCGATTCGAACCGAGGTTCCCGGTCGAACGATTCCGCTCGTCCACTCGTCGTCGGCGGTGCTCCACGGACTCTGAATATTTCTCGCCTAGTTCGCTCCGAAACGACGAATTCGAGCGACCGCGCGCACCGCACCGCGTTCGTGTTCGTCCGACGTTCCACGGATGATTTACCCACGTTAATCATTACATCGTACGCCGCTCGTAAAATTTCCAAACGTACTCGTCGGTCGAACGGCGATTCGAACCGAGGTTCCCGGTCGAACGATTCCGCTCGTCCACTCGTCGTCGGCGGTGCTCCACGGACTCTGAATATTTCTCGCCTAGTTCGCTCCGAAACGACGAATTCGAGCGACCGCGCGCACCGCACCGCGTTCGTGTTCGTCCGACGTTCCACGGATGATTTATCCACGTTAATCATTACATCGTACGCCGCTCGTAAAATTTCCAAACGTACTCGTCGGTCGAACGGCGATTCGAACCGAGGTTCCCGGTCGAACGATTCCGCTCGTCCACTCGGCGTCGGCGGTGCTCCACGGACTCTGAATATTTCGCGCCCAGTTCGCTCCGAAACGACGAATTCGAGCGACCGCGCGCACCGCACCGCGTTCGTGTTCGTCCGACGTTCCACGGATGATTTACCCACGTTAATCATTACATCGTACGCCGCTCGTAAAATTTCCAAACGTACTCGTCGGTCGAACGGCGATTCGAACCGAGGTTCCCGGTCGAACGATTCCGCTCGTCCACTCGGCGTCGGCGGTGCTCCACGGACTCTGAATATTTCGCGCCTAGTTCGCTCCGAAACGACGAATTCGAGCGACCGCGCGCACCGCACCGCGTTCGTGTTCGTCCGACGTTCCACGGATGATTTACCCACGTTAATCATTACATCGTACGCCGCTCGTAAAATTTCCAAACGTACTCGTCGGTCGAACGGCGATTCGAACCGAGGTTCCCGGTCGAACGATTCCGCTCGTCCACTCGTCGTCGGCGGTGCTCCACGGACTTTGAATATTTCTCGCCTAGTTCGCTCCGAAACGACGAATTCGAGCGACCGCGCGCACCGCACCGCGTTCGTGTTCGTCCGACGTTCCACGGATGATTTACCCACGTTAATCATTACATCGTACGCCGCTCGTAAAATTTCCAAACGTACTCGTCGGTCGAACGGCGATTCGAACCGAGGTTCCCGGTCGAACGATTCCGCTCGTCCACACGTCGTCGGCGGTGCTCCACGGACTTTGAATATTTCTCGCCTAGTTCGCTCCGAAACGACGAATTCGAGCGACCGCGCGCACCGCACCGCGTTCGTGTTCGTCCGACGTTCCACGGATGATTTATCCACGTTAATCATTACATCGTACGCCGCTCGTAAAATTGTCAAACGTACTCGTCGGTCGAACGGCGATTCGAACCGAGGTTCCCGGTCGAACGATTCCGCTCGTCCACTCGTCGTCGGCGGTGCTCCACGGACTCTGAATATTTCTCGCCTAGTTCGCTCCGAAACGACGAATTCGAGCGACCGCGCGCACCGCACCGCGTTCGTGTTCGTCCGACGTTCCACGGATGATTTATCCACGTTAATCATTACATCGTACGCCGCTCGTAAAATTGTCAAACGTACTCGTCGGTCGAACGGCGATTCGAACCGAGGTTCCCGGTCGAACGATTCCGCTCGTCCACTCGTCGTCGGCGGTGCTCCACGGACTCTGAATATTTCTCGCCTAGTTCGCTCCGAAACGACGAATTCGAGCGACCGCGCGCACCGCACCGCGTTCGTGTTCGTCCGACGTTCCACGGATGATTTATCCACGTTAATCATTACATCGTACGCCGCTCGTAAAATTTCCAAACGTACTCGTCGGTCGAACGGCGATTCGAACCAAGGTTCCCGGTCGAACGATTCCGCTCGTCCACTCGGCGTCGGCGGTGCTCCACGGACTCTGAATATTTCGCGCCTAGTTCGCTCCGAAACGACGAATTCGAGCGACCGCGCGCACCGCACCGCGTTCGTGTTCGTCCGACGTTCCACGGATGATTTACCCACGTTAATCATTACATCGTACGCCGCTCGTAAAATTTCCAAACGTACTCGTCGGTCGAACGGCGATTCGAACCGAGGTTCCCGGTCGAACGATTCCGCTCGTCCACTCGGCGTCGGCGGTGCTCCACGGACTCTGAATATTTCGCGCCTAGTTCGCTCCGAAACGACGAATTCGAGCGACCGCGCGCACCGCACCGCGTTCGTGTTCGTCCGACGTTCCACGGATGATTTACCCACGTTAATCATTACATCGTACGCCGCTCGTAAAATTTCCAAACGTACTCGTAGGTCGAACGGCGATTCGAACCGAGGTTCCCGGTCGAACGATTCCGCTCGTCCACTCGTCGTCGGCGGTGCTCCACGGACTCTGAACATTTCTCGCCTAGTTCGCTCCGAAACGACGAATTCGAGCGACCGCGCGCACCGCACCGCGTTCGTGTTCGTCCGACGTTCCACGGATGATTTACCCACGTTAATCATTACATCGTACGCCGCTCGTAAAATTTCCAAACGTACTCGTCGGTCGAACGGCGATTCGAACCGAGGTTCCCGGTCGAACGATTCCGCTCGTCCACTCGTCGTCGGCGGTGCTCCACGGACTCTGAAAATTTCTCGCCTAGTTCGCTCCGAAACGACGAATTCGAGCGACCGCGCGCACCGCACCGCGTTCGTGTTCGTCCGACGTTCCACGGATGATTTACCCACGTTAATCATTACATCGTACGCCGCTCGTAAAATTTCCAAACGTACTCGTCGGTCGAACGGCGATTCGAACCGAGGTTCCCGGTCGAACGATTCCGCTCGTCCACTCGTCGTCGGCGGTGCTCCACGGACTCTGAATATTTCTCGCCTAGTTCGCTCCGAAACGACGAATTCGAGCGACCGCGCGCACCGCACCGCGTTCGTGTTCGTCCGACGTTCCACGGATGATTTATCCACGTTAATCATTACATCGTACGCCGCTCGTAAAATTTCCAAACGTACTCGTCGGTCGAACGGCGATTCGAACCGAGGTTCCCGGTCGAACGATTCCGCTCGTCCACTCGGCGTCGGCGGTGCTCCACGGACTCTGAATATTTCGCGCCCAGTTCGCTCCGAAACGACGAATTCGAGCGACCGCGCGCACCGCACCGCGTTCGTGTTCGTCCGACGTTCCACGGATGATTTACCCACGTTAATCATTACATCGTACGCCGCTCGTAAAATTTCCAAACGTACTCGTCGGTCGAACGGCGATTCGAACCGAGGTTCCCGGTCGAACGATTCCGCTCGTCCACTCGGCGTCGGCGGTGCTCCACGGACTCTGAATATTTCGCGCCTAGTTCGCTCCGAAACGACGAATTCGAGCGACCGCGCGCACCGCACCGCGTTCGTGTTCGTCCGACGTTCCACGGATGATTTACCCACGTTAATCATTACATCGTACGCCGCTCGTAAAATTTCCAAACGTACTCGTCGGTCGAACGGCGATTCGAACCGAGGTTCCCGGTCGAACGATTCCGCTCGTCCACTCGTCGTCGGCGGTGCTCCACGGACTTTGAATATTTCTCGCCTAGTTCGCTCCGAAACGACGAATTCGAGCGACCGCGCGCACCGCACCGCGTTCGTGTTCGTCCGACGTTCCACGGATGATTTACCCACGTTAATCATTACATCGTACGCCGCTCGTAAAATTTCCAAACGTACTCGTCGGTCGAACGGCGATTCGAACCGAGGTTCCCGGTCGAACGATTCCGCTCGTCCACTCGTCGTCGGCGGTGCTCCACGGACTTTGAATATTTCTCGCCTAGTTCCCTCCGAAACGACGAATTCGAGCGACCGCGCGCACCGCACCGCGTTCGTGTTCGTCCGACGTTCCACGGATGATTTATCCACGTTAATCATTACATCGTACGCCGCTCGTAAAATTTCCAAACGTACTCGTCGGTCGAACGGCGATTCGAACCGAGGTTCCCGGTCGAACGATTCCGCTCGTCCACTCGTCGTCGGCGGTGCTCCACGGACTCTGAATATTTCTCGCCTAGTTCGCTCCGAAACGACGAATTCGAGCGACCGCGCGCACCGCACCGCGTTCCTGTTCGTCCGACGTTCCACGGATGATTTATCCACGTTAATCATTACATCGTACGCCGCTCGTAAAATTTCCAAACGTACTCGTCGGTCGAACGGCGATTCGAACCGAGGTTCCCGGTCGAACGATCCCGCTCGTCCACTCGTCGTCGGCGGTGCTCCACGGACTTTGAATATTTCTCGCCTAGTTCGCTCCGAAACGACGAATTCGAGCGACCGCGCGCACCGCACCGCGTTCGTGTTCGTCCGACGTTCCACGGATGATTTATCCACGTTAATCATTACATCGTACGCCGCTCGTAAAATTGTCAAACGTACTCGTCGGTCGAACGGCGATTCGATCCGAGGTTCCCGGTCGAACGATTCCGCTCGTCCACTCGTCGTCGGCGGTGCTCCACGGACTCTGAATATTTCTCGCCTAGTTCGCTCCGAAACGACGAATTCGAGCGACCGCGCGCACCGCACCGCGTTCGTGTTCGTCCGACGTTCCACGGATGATTTACCCACGTTAATCATTACATCGTACGCCGCTCGTAAAATTTCCAAACGTACTCGTCGGTCGAACGGCGATTCGAACCGAGGTTCCCGGTCGAACGATTCCGCTCGTCCACTCGTCGTCGGCGGTGCTCCACGGACTCTGAATATTTCTCGCCTAGTTCGCTCCGAAACGACGAATTCGAGCGACCGCGCGCACCGCACCGCGTTCGTGTTCGTCCGACGTTCCACGGATGATTTATCCACGTTAATCATTACATCTTACGCCGCTCGTAAAATTTCCAAACGTACTCGTCGGTCGAACGGCGATTCGAACCGAGGTTCCCGGTCGAACGATTCCGCTCGTCCACTCGGCGTCGGCGGTGCTCCACGGACTCTGAATATTTCGCGCCTAGTTCGCTCCGAAACGACGAATTCGAGCGACCGCGCGCACCGCACCGCGTTCGTGTTCGTCCGACGTTCCACGGATGATTTACCCACGTTAATCATTACATCGTACGCCGCTCGTAAAATTTCCAAACGTACTCGTCGGTCGAACGGCGATTCGAACCGAGGTTCCCGGTCGAACGATTCCGCTCGTCCACTCGTCGTCGGCGGTGCTCCACGGACTCTGAACATTTCTCGCCTAGTTCGCTCCGAAACGACGAATTCGAGCGACCGCGCGCACCGCACCGCGTTCGTGTTCGTCCGACGTTCCACGGATGATTTACCCACGTTAATCATTACATCGTACGCCGCTCGTAAAATTTCCAAACGTACTCGTCGGTCGAACGGCGATTCGAACCGAGGTTCCCGGTCGAACGATTCCGCTCGTCCACTCGTCGTCGGCGGTGCTCCACGGACTCTGAATATTTCTCGCCTAGTTCGCTCCGAAACGACGAATTCGAGCGACCGCGCGCACCGCACCGCGTTCGTGTTCGTCCGACGTTCCACGGATGATTTACCCACGTTAATCATTACATCGTACGCCGCTCGTAAAATTTCCAAACGTACTCGTCGGTCGAACGGCGATTCGAACCGAGGTTCCCGGTCGAACGATTCCGCTCGTCCACTCGTCGTCGGCGGTGCTCCACGGACTCTGAATATTTCTCGCCTAGTTCGCTCCGAAACGACGAATTCGAGCGACCGCGCGCACCGCACCGCGTTCGTGTTCGTCCGACGTTCCACGGATGATTTATCCACGTTAATCATTACATCGTACGCCGCTCGTAAAATTTCCAAACGTACTCGTCGGTCGAACGGCGATTCGAACCGAGGTTCCCGGTCGAACGATTACGCTCGTCCACTCGGCGTCGGCGGTGCTCCACGGACTCTGAATATTTCGCGCCTAGTTCGCTCCGAAACGACGAATTCGAGCGACCGCGCGCACCGCACCGCGTTCGTGTTCGTCCGACGTTCCACGGATGATTTACCCACGTTAATCATTACATCGTACGCCGCTCGTAAAATTTCCAAACGTACTCGTTGGTCGAACGGCGATTCGAACCGAGGTTCCCGGTCGAACGATTCCGCTCGTCCACTCGGCGTCGGCGGTGCTCCACGGACTCTGAATATTTCTCGCCTAGTTCGCTCCGAAACGACGAATTCGAGCGACCGCGCGCACCGCACCGCGTTCGTGTTCGTCCGACGTTCCACGGATGATTTACCCACGTTAATCATTACATCGTACGCCGCTCGTAAAATTTCCAAACGTACTCGTCGGTCGAACGGCGATTCGAACCGAGGTTCCCGGTCGAACGATTCCGCTCGTCCACTCGGCGTCGGCGGTGCTCCACGGACTCTGAATATTTCGCGCCTAGTTCGCTCCGAAACGACGAATTCGAGCGACCGCGCGCACCGCACCGCGTTCGTGTTCGTCCGACGTTCCACGGATGATTTACCCACGTTAATCATTACATCGTACGCCGCTCGTAAAATTTCCAAACGTACTCGTCGGTCGAACGGCGATTCGAACCGAGGTTCCCGGTCGAACGATTCCGCTCGTCCACTCGGCGTCGGCGGTGCTCCACGGACTCTGAATATTTCGCGCCTAGTTCGCTCCGAAACGACGAATTCGAGCGACCGCGCGCACCGCACCGCGTTCGTGTTCGTCCGACGTTCCACGGATGATTTACCCACGTTAATCATTACATCGTACGCCGCTCGTAAAATTTCCAAACGTACTCGTCGGTCGAACGGCGATTCGAACCGAGGTTCCCGGTCGAACGATTCCGCTCGTCCACTCGGCGTCGGCGGTGCTCCACGGACTCTGAATATTTCGCGCCTAGTTCGCTCCGAAACGACGAATTCGAGCGACCGCGCGCACCGCACCGCGTTCGTGTTCGTCCGACGTTCCACGGATGATTTACCCACGTTAATCATTACATCGTACGCCGCTCGTAAAATTTCCAAACGTACTCGTCGGTCGAACGGCGATTCGAACCGAGGTTCCCGGTCGAACGATTCCGCTCGTCCACTCGTCGTCGGCGGTGCTCCACGGACTCTGAACATTTCTCGCCCAGTTCGCTCCGAAACGACGAATTCGAGCGACCGCGCGCACCGCACCGCGTTCGTGTTCGTCCGACGTTCCACGGATGATTTACCCACGTTAATCATTACATCGTACGCCGCTCGTAAAATTTCCAAACGTACTCGTCGGTCGAACGGCGATTCGAACCGAGGTTCCCGGTCGAACGATTCCGCTCGTCCACTCGTCGTCGGCGGTGCTCCACGGACTCTGAATATTTCTCGCCTAGTTCGCTCCGAAACGACGAATTCGAGCGACCGCGCGCACCGCACCGCGTTCGTGTTCGTCCGACGTTCCACGGATGATTTACCCACGTTAATCATTACATCGTACGCCGCTCGCAAAATTTCCAAACGTACTCGTCGGTCGAACGGCGATTCGAACCGAGGTTCCCGGTCGAACGATTCCGCTCGTCCACTCGTCGTCGGCGGTGCTCCACGGACTCTGAATATTTCTCGCCTAGTTCGCTCCGAAACGACGAATTCGAGCGACCGCGCGCACCGCACCGCGTTCGTGTTCGTCCGACGTTCCACGGATGATTTATCCACGTTAATCATTACATCGTACGCCGCTCGTAAAATTTCCAAACGTACTCGTCGGTCGAACGGCGATTCGAACCGAGGTTCCCGGTCGAACGATTCCGCTCGTCCACTCGGCGTCGGCGGTGCTCCACGGACTCTGAATATTTCGCGCCTAGTTCGCTCCGAAAGGACGAATTCGAGCGACCGCGCGCACCGCACCGCGTTCGTGTTCGTCCGACGTTCCACGGATGATTTACCCACGTTAATCATTACATCGTACGCCGCTCGTAAAATTTCCAAACGTACTCGTCGGTCGAACGGCGATTCGAACCGAGGTTCCCGGTCGAACGATTCCGCTCGTCCACTCGGCGTCGGCGGTGCTCCACGGACTCTGAATATTTCGCGCCTAGTTCGCTCCGAAACGACGAATTCGAGCGACCGCGCGCACCGCACCGCGTTCGTGTTCGTCCGACGTTCCACGGATGATTTACCCACGTTAATCATTACATCGTACGCCGCTCGTAAAATTTCCAAACGTACTCGTCGGTCGAACGGCGATTCGAACCGAGGTTCCCGGTCGAACGATTCCGCTCGTCCACTCGTCGTCGGCGGTGCTCCACGGACTTTGAATATTTCTCGCCTAGTTCGCTCCGAAACGACGAATTCGAGCGACCGCGCGCACCGCACCGCGTTCGTGTTCGTCCGACGTTCCACGGATGATTTACCCACGTTAATCATTACATCGTACGCCGCTCGTAAAATTTCCAAACGTACTCGTCGGTCGAACGGCGATTCGAACCGAGGTTTCCGGTCGAACGATTCCGCTCGTCCACTCGTCGTCGGCGGTGCTCCACGGACTTTGAATATTTCTCGCCTAGTTCCCTCCGAAACGACGAATTCGAGCGACCGCGCGCACCGCACCGCGTTCGTGTTCGTCCGACGTTCCACGGATGATTTATCCACGTTAATCATTACATCGTACGCCGCTCGTAAAATTTCCAAACGTACTCGTCGGTCGAACGGCGATTCGAACCGAGGTTCCCGGTCGAACGATTCCGCTCGTCCACTCGTCGTCGGCGGTGCTCCACGGACTCTGAATATTTCTCGCCTAGTTCGCTCCGAAACGACGAATTCGAGCGACCGCGCGCACCGCACCGCGTTCCTGTTCGTCCGACGTTCCACGGATGATTTATCCACGTTAATCATTACATCGTACGCCGCTCGTAAAATTTCCAAACGTACTCGTCGGTCGAACGGCGATTCGAACCGAGGTTCCCGGTCGAACGATCCCGCTCGTCCACTCGTCGTCGGCGGTGCTCCACGGACTTTGAATATTTCTCGCCTAGTTCGCTCCGAAACGACGAATTCGAGCGACCGCGCGCACCGCACCGCGTTCGTGTTCGTCCGACGTTCCACGGATGATTTATCCACGTTAATCATTACATCGTACGCCGCTCGTAAAATTGTCAAACGTACTCGTCGGTCGAAAGGCGATTCGAACCGAGGTTCCCGGTCGAACGATTCCGCTCGTCCACTCGTCGTCGGCGGTGCTCCACGGACTCTGAATATTTCTCGCCTAGTTCGCTCCGAAACGACGAATTCGAGCGACCGCGCGCACCGCACCGCGTTCGTGTTCGTCCGACGTTCCACGGATGATTTATCCACGTTAATCATTACATCGTACGCCGCTCGTAAAATTTCCAAACGTACTCGTCGGTCGAACGGCGATTCGAACCGAGGTTCCCGGTCGAACGATTCCGCTCGTCCACTCGGCGTCGGCGGTGCTCCACGGACTCTGAATATTTCGCGCCTAGTTCGCTCCGAAACGACGAATTCGAGCGACCGCGCGCACCGCACCGCGTTCGTGTTCGTCCGACGTTCCACGGATGATTTACCCACGTTAATCATTACATCGTACGCCGCTCGTAAAATTTCCAAACGTACTCGTCGGTCGAACGGCGATTCGAACCGAGGTTCCCGGTCGAACGATTCCGCTCGTCCACTCGTCGTCGGCGGTGCTCCACGGACTCTGAACATTTCTCGCCTAGTTCGCTCCGAAACGACGAATTCGAGCGACCGCGCGCACCGCACCGCGTTCGTGTTCGTCCGACGTTCCACGGATGATTTACCCACGTTAATCATTACATCGTACGCCGCTCGTAAAATTTCCAAACGTACTCGTCGGTCGAACGGCGATTCGAACCGAGGTTCCCGGTCGAACGATTCCGCTCGTCCACTCGTCGTCGGCGGTGCTCCACGGACTCTGAATATTTCTCGCCTAGTTCCCTCCGAAACGACGAATTCGAGCGACCGCGCGCACCGCACCGCGTTCGTGTTCGTCCGACGTTCCACGGATGATTTATCCACGTTAATCATTACATCGTACGCCGCTCGTAAAATTTCCAAACGTACTCGTCGGTCGAACGGCGATTCGAACCGAGGTTCCCGGTCGAACGATTCCGCTCGTCCACTCGTCGTCGGCGGTGCTCCACGGACTCTGAATATTTCTCGCCTAGTTCGCTCCGAAACGACGAATTCGAGCGACCGCGCGCACCGCACCGCGTTCCTGTTCGTCCGACGTTCCACGGATGATTTATCCACGTTAATCATTACATCGTACGCCGCTCGTAAAATTTCCAAACGTACTCGTCGGTCGAACGGCGATTCGAACCGAGGTTCCCGGTCGAACGATCCCGCTCGTCCACTCGTCGTCGGCGGTGCTCCACGGACTTTGAATATTTCTCGCCTAGTTCGCTCCGAAACGACGAATTCGAGCGACCGCGCGCACCGCACCGCGTTCGTGTTCGTCCGACGTTCCACGGATGATTTATCCACGTTAATCATTACATCGTACGCCGCTCGTAAAATTGTCAAACGTACTCGTCGGTCGAACGGCGATTCGAACCGAGGTTCCCGGTCGAACGATTCCGCTCGTCCACTCGTCGTCGGCGGTGCTCCACGGACTCTGAATATTTCTCGCCTAGTTCGCTCCGAAACGACGAATTCGAGCGACCGCGCGCACCGCACCGCGTTCGTGTTCGTCCGACGTTCCACGGATGATTTATCCACGTTAATCATTACATCGTACGCCGCTCGTAAAATTTCCAAACGTACTCGTCGGTCGAACGGCGATTCAAACCGAGGTTCCCGGTCGAACGATTCCGCTCGTCCACTCGGCGTCGGCGGTGCTCCACGGACTCTGAATATTTCGCGCCTAGTTCGCTCCGAAACGACGAATTCGAGCGACCGCGCGCACCGCACCGCGTTCGTGTTCGTCCGACGTTCCACGGATGATTTACCCACGTTAATCATTACATCGTACGCCGCTCGTAAAATTTCCAAACGTACTCGTCGGTCGAACGGCGATTCGAACCGAGGTTCCCGGTCGAACGATTCCGCTCGTCCACTCGTCGTCGGCGGTGCTCCACGGACTCTGAACATTTCTCGCCTAGTTCGCTCCGAAACGACGAATTCGAGCGACCGCGCGCACCGCACCGCGTTCGTGTTCGTCCGACGTTCCACGGATGATTTATCCACGTTAATCATTACATCGTACGCCGCTCGTAAAATTTCCAAACGTACTCGTCGGTCGAACGGCGATTCGAACCGAGGTTCCCGGTCGAACGATTCCGCTCGTCCACTCGGCGTCGGCGGTGCTCCACGGACTCTGAATATTTCGCGCCTAGTTCGCTCCGAAACGACGAATTCGAGCGACCGCGCGCACCGCACCGCGTTCGTGTTCGTCCGACGTTCCACGGATGATTTACCCACGTTAATCATTACATCGTACGCCGCTCGTAAAATTTCCAAACGTACTCGTCGGTCGAACGGCGATTCGAACCGAGGTTCCCGGTCGAACGATTCCGCTCGTCCACTCGTCGTCGGCGGTGCTCCACGGACTCTGAACATTTCTCGCCTAGTTCGCTCCGAAACGACGAATTCGAGCGACCGCGCGCACCGCACCGCGTTCGTGTTCGTCCGACGTTCCACGGATGATTTACCCACGTTAATCATTACATCGTACGCCGCTCGTAAAATTTCCAAACGTACTCGTCGGTCGAACGGCGATTCGAACCGAGGTTCCCGGTCGAACGATTCCGCTCGTCCACTCGTCGTCGGCGGTGCTCCACGGACTCTGAATATTTCTCGCCTAGTTCGCTCCGAAACGACGAATTCGAGCGACCGCGCGCACCGCACCGCGTTCGTGTTCGTCCGACGTTCCACGGATGATTTACCCACGTTAATCATTAAATCGTACGCCGCTCGTAAAATTTCCAAACGTACTCGTCGATCGAACGGCGATTCGAACCGAGGTTCCCGGTCGAACGATTCCGCTCGTCCACTCGTCGTCGGCGGTGCTCCACGGACTCTGAATATTTCTCGCCCAGTTCGCTCCGAAACGACGAATTCGAGCGACCGCGCGCACCGCACCGCGTTCGTGTTCGTCCGACGTTCCACGGATGATTTATCCACGTTAATCATTACATCGTACGCCGCTCGTAAAATTTCCAAACGTACTCGTCGGTCGAACGGCGATTCGAACCGAGGTTCCCGGTCGAACGATTCCGCTCGTCCACTCGGCGTCGGCGGTGCTCCACGGACTCTGAATATTTCGCGCCTAGTTCGCTCCGAAACGACGAATTCGAGCGACCGCGCGCACCGCACCGCGTTCGTGTTCGTCCGACGTTCCACGGATGATTTACCCACGTTAATCATTACATCGTACGCCGCTCGTAAAATTTCCAAACGTACTCGTTGGTCGAACGGCGATTCGAACCGAGGTTCCCGGTCGAACGATTCCGCTCGTCCACTCGGCGTCGGCGGTGCTCCACGGACTCTGAATATTTCGCGCCTAGTTCGCTCCGAAACGACGAATTCGAGCGACCGCGCGCACCGCACCGCGTTCGTGTTCGTCCGACGTTCCACGGATGATTTACCCACGTTAATCATTACATCGTACGCCGTTCGTAAAATTTCCAAACGTACTCGTCGGTCGAACGGCGATTCGAACCGAGGTTCCCGGTCGAACGATTCCGCTCGTCCACTCGGCGTCGGCGGTGCTCCACGGACTCTGAATATTTCGCGCCTAGTTCGCTCCGAAACGACGAATTCGAGCGACCGCGCGCACCGCACCGCGTTCGTGTTCGTCCGACGTTCCACGGATGATTTACCCACGTTAATCATTACATCGTACGCCGCTCGTAAAATTTCCAAACGTACTCGTCGGTCGAACGGCGATTCGAACCGAGGTTCCCGGTCGAACGATTCCGCTCGTCCACTCGGCGTCGGCGGTGCTCCACGGACTCTGAATATTTCGCGCCTAGTTCGCTCCGAAACGACGAATTCGAGCGACCGCGCGCACCGCACCGCGTTCGTGTTCGTCCGACGTTCCACGGATGATTTACCCACGGTAATCATTACATCGTACGCCGCTCGTAAAATTTCCAAACGTACTCGTCGGTCGAACGGCGATTCGAACCGAGGTTCCCGGTCGAACGATTCCGCTCGTCCACTCGTCGTCGGCGGTGCTCCACGGACTCTGAAAATTTCTCGCCTAGTTCGCTCCGAAACGACGAATTCGAGCGACCGCGCGCACCGCACCGCGTTCGTGTTCGTCCGACGTTCCACGGATGATTTACCCACGTTAATCATTACATCGTACGCCGCTCGTAAAATTTCCAAACGTACTCGTCGGTCGAACGGCGATTCGAACCGAGGTTCCCGGTCGAACGATTCCGCTCGTCCACTCGTCGTCGGCGGTGCTCCACGGACTCTGAACATTTCTCGCCTAGTTCGCTCCGAAACGACGAATTCGAGCGACCGCGCGCACCGCACCGCGTTCGTGTTCGTCCGACGTTCCACGGATGATTTACCCACGTTAATCATTACATCGTACGCCGCTCGCAAAATTTCCAAACGTACTCGTCGGTCGAACGGCGATTCGAACCGAGGTTCCCGGTCGAACGATTCCGCTCGTCCACTCGTCGTCGGCGGTGCTCCACGGACTCTGAATATTTCTCGCCTAGTTCGCTCCGAAACGACGAATTCGAGCGACCGCGCGCACCGCACCGCGTTCGTGTTCGTCCGACGTTCCACGGATGATTTATCCACGTTAATCATTACATCGTACGCCGCTCGTAAAATTTCCAAACGTACTCGTCGGTCGAACGGCGATTCGAACCGAGGTTCCCGGTCGAACGATTCCGCTCGTCCACTCGGCGTCGGCGGTGCTCCACGGACTCTGAATATTTCGCGCCTAGTTCGCTCCGAAAGGACGAATTCGAGCGACCGCGCGCACCGCACCGCGTTCGTGTTCGTCCGACGTTCCACGGATGATTTACCCACGTTAATCATTACATCGTACGCCGCTCGTAAAATTTCCAAACGTACTCGTCGGTCGAACGGCGATTCGAACCGAGGTTCCCGGTCGAACGATTCCGCTCGTCCACTCGTCGTCGGCGGTGCTCCACGGACTTTGAATATTTCTCGCCTAGTTCGCTCCGAAACGACGAATTCGAGCGACCGCGCGCACCGCACCGCGTTCGTGTTCGTCCGACGTTCCACGGATGATTTACCCACGTTAATCATTACATCGTACGCCGCTCGTAAAATTTCCAAACGTACTCGTCGGTCGAACGGCGATTCGAACCGAGGTTCCCGGTCGAACGATTCCGCTCGTCCACTCGTCGTCGGCGGTGCTCCACGGACTTTGAATATTTCTCGCCTAGTTCCCTCCGAAACGACGAATTCGAGCGACCGCGCGCACCGCACCGCGTTCGTGTTCGTCCGACGTTCCACGGATGATTTATCCACGTTAATCATTACATCGTACGCCGCTCGTAAAATTTCCAAACGTACTCGTCGGTCGAACGGCGATTCGAACCGAGGTTCCCGGTCGAACGATTCCGCTCGTCCACTCGTCGTCGGCGGTGCTCCACGGACTCTGAATATTTCTCGCCCAGTTCGCTCCGAAACGACGAATTCGAGCGACCGCGCGCACCGCACCGCGTTCGTGTTCGTCCGACGTTCCACGGATGATTTATCCACGTTAATCATTACATCTTACGCCGCTCGTAAAATTTCCAAACGTACTCGTCGGTCGAACGGCGATTCGAACCGAGGTTCCCGGTCGAACGATCCCGCTCGTCCACTCGTCGTCGGCGGTGCTCCACGGACTTTGAATATTTCTCGCCTAGTTCGCTCCGAAACGACGAATTCGAGCGACCGCGCGCACCGCACCGCGTTCGTGTTCGTCCGACGTTCCACGGATGATTTATCCACGTTAATCATTACATCGTACGCCGCTCGTAAAATTGTCAAACGTACTCGTCGGTCGAACGGCGATTCGAACCGAGGTTCCCGGTCGAACGATTCCGCTCGTCCACTCGTCGTCGGCGGTGCTCCACGGACTCTGAACATTTCTCGCCTAGTTCGCTCCGAAACGACGAATTCGAGCGACCGCGCGCACCGCACCGCGTTCGTGTTCGTCCGACGTTCCACGGATGATTTACCCACGTTAATCATTACATCGTACGCCGCTCGTAAAATTTCCAAACGTACTCGTCGGTCGAACGGCGATTCGAACCGAGGTTCCCGGTCGAACGATTCCGCTCGTCCACTCGTCGTCGGCGGTGCTCCACGGACTCTGAATATTTCTCGCCTAGTTCGCTCCGAAACGACGAATTCGAGCGACCGCGCGCACCGCACCGCGTTCGTGTTCGTCCGACGTTCCACGGATGATTTACCCACGTTAATCATTACATCGTACGCCGCTCGTAAAATTTCCAAACGTACTCGTTGGTCGAACGGCGATTCGAACCGAGGTTCCCGGTCGAACGATTCCGCTCGTCCACTCGGCGTCGGCGGTGCTCCACGGACTCTGAATATTTCGCGCCTAGTTCGCTCCGAAACGACGAATTCGAGCGACCGCGCGCACCGCACCGCGTTCGTGTTCGTCCGACGTTCCACGGATGATTTACCCACGTTAATCATTACATCGTACGCCGCTCGTAAAATTTCCAAACGTACTCGTCGGTCGAACGGCGATTCGAACCGAGGTTCCCGGTCGAACGATACCGCTCGTCCACTCGGCGTCGGCGGTGCTCCACGGACTCTGAATATTTCGCGCCTAGTTCGCTCCGAAACGACGAATTCGAGCGAGCGCGCGCACCGCACCGCGTTCGTGTTCGTCCGACGTTCCACGGATGATTTACCCACGTTAATCATTACATCGTACGCCGCTCGTAAAATTTCCAAACGTACTCGTCGGTCGAACGGCGATTCGAACCGAGGTTCCCGGTCGAACGATTCCGCTCTTCCACTCGGCGTCGGCGGTGCTCCACGGACTCTGAATATTTCGCGCCTAGTTCGCTCCGAAACGACGAATTCGAGCGACCGCGCGCACCGCACCGCGTTCGTGTTCGTCCGACGTTCCACGGATGATTTACCCACGTTAATCATTACATCGTACGCCGCTCGTAAAATTTCCAAACGTACTCGTCGGTCGAACGGCGATTCGAACCGAGGTTCCCGGTCGAACGATTCCGCTCGTCCACTCGGCGTCGGCGGTGCTCCACGGACTCTCAATATTTCGCGCCTAGTTCGCTCCGAAACGACGAATTCGAGCGACCGCGCGCACCGCACCGCGTTCGTGTTCGTCCGACGTTCCACGGATGATTTACCCACGTTAATCATTACATCGTACGCCGCTCGTAAAATTTCCAAACGTACTCGTCGGTCGAACGGCGATTCGAACCGAGGTTCCCGGTCGAACGATTCCGCTCGTCCACTCGTCGTCGGCGGTGCTCCACGGACTCTGAACATTTCTCGCCTAGTTCGCTCCGAAACGACGAATTCGAGCGACCGCGCGCACCGCACCGCGTTCGTGTTCGTCCGACGTTCCACGGATGATTTACCCACGTTAATCATTACATCGTACGCCGCTCGTAAAATTTCCAAACGTACTCGTCGGTCGAACGGCGATTCGAACCGAGGTTCCCGGTCGAACGATTCCGCTCGTCCACTCGTCGTCGGCGGTGCTCCACGGACTCTGAAAATTTCTCGCCTAGTTCGCTCCGAAACGACGAATTCGAGCGACCGCGCGCACCGCACCGCGTTCGTGTTCGTCCGACGTTCCACGGATGATTTATCCACGTTAATCATTACATCGTACGCCGCTCGCAAAATTTCCAAACGTACTCGTCGGTCGAACGGCGATTCGAACCGAGGTTCCCGGTCGAACGATTCCGCTCGTCCACTCGTCGTCGGCGGTGCTCCACGGACTCTGAATATTTCTCGCCTAGTTCGCTCCGAAACGACGAATTCGAGCGACCGCGCGCACCGCACCGCGTTCGTGTTCGTCCGACGTTCCACGGATGATTTATCCACGTTAATCATTACATCGTACGCCGCTCGTAAAATTTCCAAACGTACTCGTCGGTCGAACGGCGATTCGAACCGAGGTTCCCGGTCGAACGATTCCGCTCGTCCACTCGGCGTCGGCGGTGCTCCACGGACTCTGAATATTTCGCGCCTAGTTCGCTCCGAAAGGACGAATTCGAGCGACCGCGCGCACCGCACCGCGTTCGTGTTCGTCCGACGTTCCACGGATGATTTACCCACGTTAATCATTACATCGTACGCCGCTCGTAAAATTTCCAAACGTACTCGTCGGTCGAACGGCGATTCGAACCGAGGTTCCCGGTCGAACGATTCCGCTCGTCCACTCGTCGTCGGCGGTGCTCCACGGACTTTGAATATTTCTCGCCTTGTTCGCTCCGAAACGACGAATTCGAGCGACCGCGCGCACCGCACCGCGTTCGTGTTCGTCCGACGTTCCACGGATGATTTACCCACGTTAATCATTACATCGTACGCCGCTCGTAAAATTTCCAAACGTACTCGTCGGTCGAACGGCGATTCGAACCGAGGTTCCCGGTCGAACGATTCCGCTCGTCCACTCGTCGTCGGCGGTGCTCCACGGACTTTGAATATTTCTCGCCTAGTTCCCTCCGAAACGACGAATTCGAGCGACCGCGCGCACCGCACCGCGTTCGTGTTCGTCCGACGTTCCACGGATGATTTATCCACGTTAATCATTACATCGTACGCCGCTCGTAAAATTTCCAAACGTACTCGTCGGTCGAACGGCGATTCGAACCGAGGTTCCCGGTCGAACGATTCCGCTCGTCCACTCGTCGTCGGCGGTGCTCCACGGACTCTGAATATTTCTCGCCTAGTTCGCTCCGAAACGACGAATTCGAGCGACCGCGCGCACCGCACCGCGTTCGTGTTCGTCCGACGTTCCACGGATGATTTATCCACGTTAATCATTACATCTTACGCCGCTCGTAAAATTTCCAAACGTACTCGTCGGTCGAACGGCGATTCGAACCGAGGTTCCCGGTCGAACGATCCCGCTCGTCCACTCGTCGTCGGCGGTGCTCCACGGACTCTGAATATTTCTCGCCTAGTTCGCTCCGAAACGACGAATTCGAGCGACCGCGCGCACCGCACCGCGTTCGTGTTCGTCCGACGTTCCACGGATGATTTATCCACGTTAATCATTACATCGTACGCCGCTCGTAAAATTGACAAACGTACTCGTCGGTCGAACGGCGATTCGAACCGAGGTTCCCGGTCGAACGATTCCGCTCGTCCACTCGTCGTCGGCGGTGCTCCACGGACTCTGAACATTTCTCGCCTAGTTCGCTCCGAAACGACGAATTCGAGCGACCGCGCGCACCGCACCGCGTTCGTGTTCGTCCGACGTTCCACGGATGATTTACCCACGTTAATCATTACATCGTACGCCGCTCGTAAAATTTCCAAACGTACTCGTCGGTCGAACGGCGATTCGAACCGAGGTTCCCGGTCGAACGATTCCGCTCGTCCACTCGTCGTCGGCGGTGCTCCACGGACTCTGAATATTTCTCGCCTAGTTCGCTCCGAAACGACGAATTCGAGCGACCGCGCGCACCGCACCGCGTTCGTGTTCGTCCGACGTTCCACGGATGATTTACCCACGTTAATCATTAAATCGTACGCCGCTCGTAAAATTTCCAAACGTACTCGTCGATCGAACGGCGATTCGAACCGAGGTTCCCGGTCGAACGATTCCGCTCGTCCACTCGTCGTCGGCGGTGCTCCACGGACTCTGAATATTTCTCGCCTAGTTCGCTCCGAAACGACGAATTCGAGCGACCGCGCGCACCGCACCGCGTTCGTGTTCGTCCGACGTTCCACGGATGATTTATCCACGTTAATCATTACATCGTACGCCGCTCGTAAAATTTCCAAACGTACTCGTCGGTCGAACGGCGATTCGAACCGAGGTTCCCGTTCGAACGATTCCGCTCGTCCACTCGGCGTCGGCGGTGCTCCACGGACTCTGAATATTTCGCGCCTAGTTCGCTCCGAAACGACGAATTCGAGCGACCGCGCGCACCGCACCGCGTTCGTGTTCGTCCGACGTTCCACGGATGATTTACCCACGTTAATCATTACATCGTACGCCGCTCGTAAAATTTCCAAACGTACTCGTTGGTCGAACGGCGATTCGAACCGAGGTTCCCGGTCGAACGATTCCGCTCGTCCACTCGGCGTCGGCGGTGCTCCACGGACTCTGAATATTTCGCGCCTAGTTCGCTCCGAAACGACGAATTCGAGCGACCGCGCGCACCGCACCGCGTTCGTGTTCGTCCGACGTTCCACGGATGATTTACCCACGTTAATCATTACATCGTACGCCGCTCGTAAAATTTCCAAACGTACTCGTCGGTCGAACGGCGATTCGAACCGAGGTTCCCGGTCGAACGATTCCGCTCGTCCACTCGGCGTCGGCGGTGCTCCACGGACTCTGAATATTTCGCGCCTAGTTCGCTCCGAAACGACGAATTCGAGCGACCGCGCGCACCGCACCGCGTTCGTGTTCGTCCGACGTTCCACGGATGATTTACCCACGTTAATCATTACATCGTACGCCGCTCGTAAAATTTCCAAACGTACTCGTCGGTCGAACGGCGATTCGAACCGAGGTTCCCGGTCGAACGATTCCGCTCGTCCACTCGGCGTCGGCGGTGCTCCACGGACTCTGAATATTTCTCGCCTAGTTCGCTCCGAAACGACGAATTCGAGCGACCGCGCGCACCGCACCGCGTTCGTGTTCGTCCGACGTTCCACGGATGATTTATCCACGTTAATCATTACATCTTACGCCGCTCGTAAAATTTCCAAACGTACTCGTCGGTCGAACGGCGATTCGAACCGAGGTTCCCGGTCGAACGATCCCGCTCGTCCACTCGTCGTCGGCGGTGCTCCACGGACTTTGAATATTTCTCGCCTAGTTCGCTCCGAAACGACGAATTCGAGCGACCGCGCGCACCGCACCGCGTTCGTGTTCGTCCGACGTTCCACGGATGATTTATCCACGTTAATCATTACATCGTACGCCGCTCGTAAAATTGTCAAACGTACTCGTCGGTCGAACGGCGATTCGAACCGAGGTTCCCGGTCGAACGATTCCGCTCGTCCACTCGTCGTCGGCGGTGCTCCACGGACTCTGAACATTTCTCGCCTAGTTCGCTCCGAAACGACGAATTCGAGCGACCGCGCGCACCGCACCGCGTTCGTGTTCGTCCGACGTTCCACGGATGATTTACCCACGTTAATCATTACATCGTACGCCGCTCGTAAAATTTCCAAACGTACTCGTCGGTCGAACGGCGATTCGAACCGAGGTTCCCGGTCGAACGATTCCGCTCGTCCACTCGTCGTCGGCGGTGCTCCACGGACTCTGAATATTTCTCGCCTAGTTCGCTCCGAAACGACGAATTCGAGCGACCGCGCGCACCGCACCGCGTTCGTGTTCGTCCGACGTTCCACGGATGATTTACCCACGTTAATCATTAAATCGTACGCCGCTCGTAAAATTTCCAAACGTACTCGTCGATCGAACGGCGATTCGAACCGAGGTTCCCGGTCGAACGATTCCGCTCGTCCACTCGTCGTCGGCGGTGCTCCACGGACTCTGAATATTTCTCGCCTAGTTCGCTCCGAAACGACGAATTCGAGCGACCGCGCGCACCGCACCGCGTTCGTGTTCGTCCGACGTTCCACGGATGATTTATCCACGTTAATCATTACATCGTACGCCGCTCGTAAAATTTCCAAACGTACTCGTCGGTCGAACGGCGATTCGAACCGAGGTTCCCGGTCGAACGATTCCGCTCGTCCACTCGGCGTCGGCTGTGCTCCACGGACTCTGAATATTTCGCGCCTAGTTCGCTCCGAAACGACGAATTCGAGCGACCGCGCGCACCGCACCGCGTTCGTGTTCGTCCGACGTTCCACGGATGATTTACCCACGTTAATCATTACATCGTACGCCGCTCGTAAAATTTCCAAACGTACTCGTTGGTCGAACGGCGATTCGAACCGAGGTTCCCGGTCGAACGATTCCGCTCGTCCACTCGGCGTCGGCGGTGCTCCACGGACTCTGAATATTTCGCGCCTAGTTCGCTCCGAAACGACGAATTCGAGCGACCGCGCGCACCGCACCGCGTTCGTGTTCGTCCGACGTTCCACGGATGATTTACCCACGTTAATCATTACATCGTACGCCGCTCGTAAAATTTCCAAACGTACTCGTCGGTCGAACGGCGATTCGAACCGAGGTTCCCGGTCGAACGATTCCGCACGTCCACTCGGCGTCGGCGGTGCTCCACGGACTCTGAATATTTCGCGCCTAGTTCGCTCCGAAACGACGAATTCGAGCGACCGCGCGCACCGCACCGCGTTCGTGTTCGTCCGACGTTCCACGGATGATTTACCCACGTTAATCATTACATCGTACGCCGCTCGTAAAATTTCCAAACGTACTCGTCGGTCGAACGGCGATTCGAACCGAGGTTCCCGGTCGAACGATTCCGCTCGTCCACTCGGCGTCGGCGGTGCTCCACGGACTCTGAATATTTCGCGCCTAGTTCGCTCCGAAACGACGAATTCGAGCGACCGCGCGCACCGCACCGCGTTCGTGTTCGTCCGACGTTCCACGGATGATTTACCCACGTTAATCATTACATCGTACGCCGCTCGTAAAATTTCCAAACGTACTCGTCGGTCGAACGGCGATTCGAACCGAGGTTCCCGGTCGAACGATTCCGCTCGTCCACTCGGCGTCGTCGGTGCTCCACGGACTCTGAATATTTCGCGCCTAGTTCGCTCCGAAACGACGAATTCGAGCGACCGCGCGCACCGCACCGCGTTCGTGTTCGTCCGACGTTCCACGGATGATTTACCCACGTTAATCATTACATCGTACGCCGCTCGTAAAATATCCAAACGTACTCGTCGGTCGAACGGCGATTCGAACCGAGGTTCCCGGTCGAACGATTCCGCTCGTCCACTCGGCGTCGGCGGTGCTCCACGGACTCTGAATATTTCGCGCCTAGTTCGCTCCGAAACGACGAATTCGAGCGACCGCGCGCACCGCACCGCGTTCGTGTTCGTCCGACGTTCCACGGATGATTTACCCACGTTAATCATTACATCGTACGCCGCTCGTAAAATTTCCAAACGTACTCGTCGGTCGAACGGCGATTCGAACCGAGGTTCCCGGTCGAACGATTCCGCTCGTCCACTCGTCGTCGGCGGTGCTCCACGGACTCTGAACATTTCTCGCCTAGTTCGCTCCGAAACGACGAATTCGAGCGACCGCGCGCACCGCACCGCGTTCGTGTTCGTCCGACGTTCCACGGATGATTTACCCACGTTAATCATTACATCGTACGCCGCTCGTAAAATTTCCAAACGTACTCGTCGGTCGAACGGCGATTCGAACCGAGGTTCCCGGTCGAACGATTCCGCTCGTCCACTCGTCGTCGGCGGTGCTCCACGGACTCTGAAAATTTCTCGCCAAGTTCGCTCCGAAACGACGAATTCGAGCGACCGCGCGCACCGCACCGCGTTCGTGTTCGTCCGACGTTCCACGGATGATTTACCCACGTTAATCATTACATCGTACGCCGCTCGCAAAATTTCCAAACGTACTCGTCGGTCGAACGGCGATTCGAACCGAGGTTCCCGGTCGAACGATTCCGCTCGTCCACTCGTCGTCGGCGGTGCTCCACGGACTCTGAATATTTCTCGCCTAGTTCGCTCCGAAACGACGAATTCGAGCGACCGCGCGCACCGCACCGCGTTCGTGTTCGTCCGACGTTCCACGGATGATTTATCCACGTTAATCATTACATCGTACGCCGCTCGTAAAATTTCCAAACGTACTCGTCGGTCGAACGGCGATTCGAACCGAGGTTCCCGGTCGAACGATTCCGCTCGTCCACTCGGCGTCGGCGGTGCTCCACGGACTCTGAATATTTCGCGCCTAGTTCGCTCCGAAAGGACGAATTCGAGCGACCGCGCGCACCGCACCGCGTTCGTGTTCGTCCGACGTTCCACGGATGATTTACCCACGTTAATCATTACATCGTACGCCGCTCGTAAAATTTCCAAACGTACTCGTCGGTCGAACGGCGATTCGAACCGAGGTTCCCGGTCGAACGATTCCGCTCGTCCACTCGGCGTCGGCGGTGCTCCACGGACTCTGAATATTTCGCGCCTAGTTCGCTCCGAAACGACGAATTCGAGCGACCGCGCGCACCGCACCGCGTTCGTGTTCGTCCGACGTTCCACGGATGATTTACCCACGTTAATCATTACATCGTACGCCGCTCGTAAAATTTCCAAACGTACTCGTCGGTCGAACGGCGATTCGAACCGAGGTTCCCGGTCGAACGATTCCGCTCGTCCACTCGTCGTCGGCGGTGCTCCACGGACTCTGAATATTTCGCGCCTAGTTCGCTCCGAAACGACGAATTCGAGCGACCGCGCGCACCGCACCGCGTTCGTGTTCGTCCGACGTTCCACGGATGATTTACCCACGTTAATCATTACATCGTACGCCGCTCGTAAAATTTCCAAACGTACTCGTCGGTCGAACGGCGATTCGAACCGAGGTTCCCGGTCGAACGATTCCGCTCGTCCACTCGGCGTCGGCGGTGCTCCACGGACTCTGAATATTTCGCGCCTAGTTCGCTCCGAAACGACGAATTCGAGCGACCGCGCGCACCGCACCGCGTTCGTGTTCGTCCGACGTTCCACGGATGATTTACCCACGTTAATCATTACATCGTACGCCGCTCGTAAAATTTCCAAACGTACTCGTCGGTCGAACGGCGATTCGAACCGAGGTTCCCGGTCGAACGATTCCGCTCGTCCACTCGGCGTCGGCGGTGCTCCACGGACTCTGAATATTTCGCGCCTAGTTCGCTCCGAAACGACGAATTCGAGCGACCGCGCGCACCGCACCGCGTTCGTGTTCGTCCGACGTTCCACGGATGATTTACCCACGTTAATCATTACATCGTACGCCGCTCGTAAAATTTCCAAACGTACTCGTCGGTCGAACGGCGATTCGAACCGAGGTTCCCGGTCGAACGATTCCGCTCGTCCACTCGTCGTCGGCGGTGCTCCACGGACTCTGAACATTTCTCGCCTAGTTCGCTCCGAAACGACGAATTCGAGCGACCGCGCGCACCGCACCGCGTTCGTGTTCGTCCGACGTTCCACGGATGATTTACCCACGTTAATCATTACATCGTACGCCGCTCGTAAAATTTCCAAACGTACTCGTCGGTCGAACGGCGATTCGAACCGAGGTTCCCGGTCGAACGATTCCGCTCGTCCACTCGTCGTCGGCGGTGCTCCACGGACTCTGAAAATTTCTCGCCTAGTTCGCTCCGAAACGACGAATTCGAGCGACCGCGCGCACCGCACCGCGTTCGTGTTCGTCCGACGTTCCACGGATGATTTACCCACGTTAATCATTACATCGTACGCCGCTCGTAAAATTTCCAAACGTACTCGTCGGTCGAACGGCGATTCGAACCGAGGTTCCCGGTCGAACGATTCCGCTCGTCCACTCGTCGTCGGCGGTGCTCCACGGACTTTGAATATTTCTCGCCTAGTTCGCTCCGAAACGACGAATTCGAGCGACCGCGCGCACCGCACCGCGTTCGTGTTCGTCCGACGTTCCACGGATGATTTACCCACGTTAATCATTACATCGTACGCCGCTCGTAAAATTTCCAAACGTACTCGTCGGTCGAACGGCGATTCGAACCGAGGTTCCCGGTCGAACGATTCCGCTCGTCCACTCGTCGTCGGCGGTGCTCCACGGACTTTGAATATTTCTCGCCTAGTTCCCTCCGAAACGACGAATTCGAGCGACCGCGCGCACCGCACCGCGTTCGTGTTCGTCCGACGTTCCACGGATGATTTATCCACGTTAATCATTACATCGTACGCCGCTCGTAAAATTTCCAAACGTACTCGTCGGTCGAACGGCGATTCGAACCGAGGTTCCCGGTCGAACGATTCCGCTCGTCCACTCGTCGTCGGCGGTGCTCCACGGACTCTGAATATTTCTCGCCTAGTTCGCTCCGAAACGACGAATTCGAGCGACCGCGCGCACCGCACCGCGTTCGTGTTCGTCCGACGTTCCACGGATGATTTATCCACGTTAATCATTACATCTTACGCCGCTCGTAAAATTTCCAAACGTACTCGTCGGTCGAACGGCGATTCGAACCGAGGTTCCCGGTCGAACGATCCCGCTCGTCCACTCGTCGTCGGCGGTGCTCCACGGACTTTGAATATTTCTCGCCTAGTTCGCTCCGAAACGACGAATTCGAGCGACCGCGCGCACCGCACCGCGTTCGTGTTCGTCCGACGTTCCACGGATGATTTATCCACGTTAATCATTACATCGTACGCCGCTCGTAAAATTTCCAAACGTACTCGTCGGTCGAACGGCGATTCGAACCGAGGTTCCCGGTCGAACGATTCCGCTCGTCCACTCGTCGTCGGCGGTGCTCCACGGACTCTGAACATTTCTCGCCTAGTTCGCTCCGAAACGACGAATTCGAGCGACCGCGCGCACCGCACCGCGTTCGTGTTCGTCCGACGTTCCACGGATGATTTACCCACGTTAATCATTACATCGTACGCCGCTCGCAAAATTTCCAAACGTACTCGTCGGTCGAACGGCGATTCGAACCGAGGTTCCCGGTCGAACGATTCCGCTCGTCCACTCGTCGTCGGCGGTGCTCCACGGACTCTGAATATTTCTCGCCTAGTTCGCTCCGAAACGACGAATTCGAGCGACCGCGCGCACCGCACCGCGTTCGTGTTCGTCCGACGTTCCACGGATGATTTATCCACGTTAATCATTACATCGTACGCCGCTCGTAAAATTTCCAAACGTACTCGTCGGTCGAACGGCGATTCGAACCGAGGTTCCCGGTCGAACGATTCCGCTCGTCCACTCGGCGTCGGCGGTGCTCCACGGACTCTGAATATTTCGCGCCTAGTTCGCTCCGAAAGGACGAATTCGAGCGACCGCGCGCACCGCACCGCGTTCGTGTTCGTCCGACGTTCCACGGATGATTTACCCACGTTAATCATTACATCGTACGCCGCTCGTAAAATTTCCAAACGTACTCGTCGGTCGAACGGCGATTCGAACCGAGGTTCCCGGTCGAACGATTCCGCTCGTCCACTCGGCGTCGGCGGTGCTCCACGGACTCTGAATATTTCGCGCCTAGTTCGCTCCGAAACGACGAATTCGAGCGACCGCGCGCACCGCACCGCGTTCGTGTTCGTCCGACGTTCCACGGATGATTTACCCACGTTAATCATTACATCGTACGCCGCTCGTAAAATTTCCAAACGTACTCGTCGGTCGAACGGCGATTCGAACCGAGGTTCCCGGTCGAACGATTCCGCTCGTCCACTCGTCGTCGGCGGTGCTCCACGGACTCTGAATATTTCTCGCCTAGTTCGCTCCGAAACGACGAATTCGAGCGACCGCGCGCACCGCACCGCGTTCCTGTTCGTCCGACGTTCCACGGATGATTTATCCACGTTAATCATTACATCGTACGCCGCTCGTAAAATTTCCAAACGTACTCGTCGGTCGAACGGCGATTCGAACCGAGGTTCCCGGTCGAACGATCCCGCTCGTCCACTCGTCGTCGGCGGTGCTCCACGGACTTTGAATATTTCTCGCCTAGTTCGCTCCGAAACGACGAATTCGAGCGACCGCGCGCACCGCACCGCGTTCGTGTTCGTCCGACGTTCCACGGATGATTTATCCACGTTAATCATTACATCGTACGCCGCTCGTAAAATTGTCAAACGTACTCGTCGGTCGAACGGCGATTCGAACCGAGGTTCCCGGTCGAACGATTCCGCTCGTCCACTCGTCGTCGGCGGTGCTCCACGGACTCTGAATATTTCTCGCCTAGTTCGCTCCGAAACGACGAATTCGAGCGACCGCGCGCACCGCACCGCGTTCGTGTTCGTCCGACGTTCCACGGATGATTTATCCACGTTAATCATTACATCGTACGCCGCTCGTAAAATTTCCAAACGTACTCGTCGGTCGAACGGCGATTCGAACCGAGGTTCCCGGTCGAACGATTCCGCTCGTCCACTCGGCGTCGGCGGTGCTCCACGGACTCTGAATATTTCGCGCCTAGTTCGCTCCGAAACGACGAATTCGAGCGACCGCGCGCACCGCACCGCGTTCGTGTTCGTCCGACGTTCCACGGATGATTTACCCACGTTAATCATTACATCGTACGCCGCTCGTAAAATTTCCAAACGTACTCGTCGGTCGAACGGCGATTCGAACCGAGGTTCCCGGTCGAACGATTCCGCTCGTCCACTCGTCGTCGGCGGTGCTCCACGGACTCTGAACATTTCTCGCCTAGTTCGCTCCGAAACGACGAATTCGAGCGACCGCGCGCACCGCACCGCGTTCGTGTTCGTCCGACGTTCCACGGATGATTTACCCACGTTAATCATTACATCGTACGCCGCTCGTAAAATTTCCAAACGTACTCGTCGGTCGAACGGCGATTCGAACCGAGGTTCCCGGTCGAACGATTCCGCTCGTCCACTCGTCGTCGGCGGTGCTCCACGGACTCTGAATATTTCTCGCCTAGTTCGCTCCGAAACGACGAATTCGAGCGACCGCGCGCACCGCACCGCGTTCGTGTTCGTCCGACGTTCCACGGATGATTTACCCACGTTAATCATTACATCGTACGCCGCTCGTAAAATTTCCAAACGTACTCGTCGGTCGAACGGCGATTCGAACCGAGGTTCCCGGTCGAACGATTCCGCTCGTCCACTCGTCGTCGGCGGTGCTCCACGGACTCTGAATATTTCTCGCCTAGTTCGCTCCGAAACGACGTATTCGAGCGACCGCGCGCACCGCACCGCGTTCGTGTTCGTCCGACGTTCCACGGATGATTTATCCACGTTAATCATTACATCGTACGCCGCTCGTAAAATTTCCAAACGTACTCGTCGGTCGAACGGCGATTCGAACCGAGGTTCCCGGTCGAACGATTCCGCTCGTCCACTCGGCGTCGGCGGTGCTCCACGGACTCTGAATATTTCGCGCCTAGTTCGCTCCGAAACGACGAATTCGAGCGACCGCGCGCACCGCACCGCGTTCGTGTTCGTCCGACGTTCCACGGATGATTTACCCACGTTAATCATTACATCGTACGCCGCTCGTAAAATTTCCAAACGTACTCGTCGGTCGAACGGCGATTCGAACCGAGGTTCCCGGTCGAACGATTCCGCTCGTCCACTCGTCGTCGGCGGTGCTCCACGGACTCTGAACATTTCTCGCCTAGTTCGCTCCGAAACGACGAATTCGAGCGACCGCGCGCACCGCACCGCGTTCGTGTTCGTCCGACGTTCCACGGATGATTTACCCACGTTAATCATTACATCGTACGCCGCTCGTAAAATTTCCAAACGTACTCGTCGGTCGAACGGCGATTCGAACCGAGGTTCCGGGTCGAACGATTCCGCTCGTCCACTCGTCGTCGGCGGTGCTCCACGGACTCTGAATATTTCTCGCCTAGTTCGCTCCGAAACGACGAATTCGAGCGACCGCGCGCACCGCACCGCGTTCGTGTTCGTCCGACGTTCCACGGATGATTTACCCACGTTAATCATTACATCGTACGCCGCTCGTAAAATTTCCAAACGTACTCGTCGGTCGAACGGCGATTCGAACCGAGGTTCCCGGTCGAACGATTCCGCTCGTCCACTCGTCGTCGGCGGTGCTCCACGGACTTTGAATATTTCTCGCCTAGTTCGCTCCGAAACGACGAATTCGAGCGACCGCGCGCACCGCACCGCGTTCGTGTTCGTCCGACGTTCCACGGATGATTTATCCACGTTAATCATTACATCGTACGCCGCTCGTAAAATTTCCAAACGTACTCGTCGGTCGAACGGCGATTCGAACCGAGGTTCCCGGTCGAACGATTCCGCTCGTCCACTCGGCGTCGGCGGTGCTCCACGGACTCTGAATATTTCGCGCCTAGTTCGCTCCGAAACGACGAATTCGAGCGACCGCGCGCACCGCACCGCGTTCGTGTTCGTCCGACGTTCCACGGATGATTTACCCACGTTAATCATTACATCGTACGCCGCTCGTAAAATTTCCAAACGTACTCGTCGGTCGAACGGCGATTCGAACCGAGGTTCCCGGTCGAACGATTCCGCTCGTCCACTCGGCGTCGGCGGTGCTCCACGGACTTTGAATATTTCTCGCCTAGTTCGCTCCGAAACGACGAATTCGAGCGACCGCGCGCACCGCACCGCGTTCGTGTTCGTCCGACGTTCCACGGATGATTTATCCACGTTAATCATTACATCGTACGCCGCTCGTAAAATTTCCAAACGTACTCGTCGGTCGAACGGCGATTCGAACCGAGGTTCCCGGTCGAACGATTCCGCTCGTCCACTCGTCGTCGGCGGTGCTCCACGGACTCTGAATATTTCTCGCCTAGTTCGCTCCGAAACGACGAATTCGAGCGACCGCGCGCACCGCACCGCGTTCGTGTTCGTCCGACGTTCCACGGATGATTTATCCACGTTAATCATTACATCGTACGCCGCTCGTAAAATTGTCAAACGTACTCGTCGGTCGAACGGCGATTCGAACCGAGGTTCCCGGTCGAACGATTCCGCTCGTCCACTCGTCGTCGGCGGTGCTCCACGGACTCTGAACATTTCTCGCCTAGTTCGCTCCGAAACGACGAATTCGAGCGACCGCGCGCACCGCACTGCGTTCGTGTTCGTCCGACGATCCACGGATGATTTATCCACGTTAATCATTACATCGTACGCCGCTCGTAAAATTTCCAAACGTACTCGTCGGTCGAACGGCGATTCGAACCGAGGTTCCCGGTCGAACGATTCCGCTCGTCCACTCGTCGTCGGCGGTGCTCCACGGACTTTGAATATTTCTCGCCTAGTTCGCTCCGAAACGACGAATTCGAGCGACCGCGCGCACCGCACCGCGTTCGTGTTCGTCCGACGTTCCACGGATGATTTATCCACGTTAATCATTACATCGTACGCCGCTCGTAAAATTGTCAAACGTACTCGTCGGTCGAACGGCGATTCGAACCGAGGTTCCCGGTCGAACGATTCCGCTCGTCCACTCGTCGTCGGCGGTGCTCCACGGACTCTGAATATTTCTCGCCTAGTTCGCTCCGAAACGACGAATTCGAGCGACCGCGCGCACCGCACCGCGTTCGTGTTCGTCCGACGTTCCACGGATGATTTATCCACGTTAATCATTACATCGTACGCCGCTCGTAAAATTTCCAAACGTACTCGTCGGTCGAACGGCGATTCGAACCGAGGTTCCCGGTCGAACGATTCCGCTCGTCCACTCGGCGTCGGCGGTGCTCCACGGACTCTGAATATTACGCGCCTAGTTCGCTCCGAAACGACGAATTCGAGCGACCGCGCGCACCGCACCGCGTTCGTGTTCGTCCGACGTTCCACGGATGATTTACCCACGTTAATCATTACATCGTACGCCGCTCGTAAAATTTCCAAACGTACTCGTCGGTCGAACGGCGATTCGAACCGAGGTTCCCGGTCGAACGATTCCGCTCGTCCACTCGTCGTCGGCGGTGCTCCACGGACTCTGAACATTTCTCGCCTAGTTCGCTCCGAAACGACGAATTCGAGCGACCGCGCGCACCGCACCGCGTTCGTGTTCGTCCGACGTTCCACGGATGATTTACCCACGTTAATCATTACATCGTACGCCGCTCGTAAAATTTCCAAACGTACTCGTCGGTCGAACGGCGATTCGAACCGAGGTTCCCGGTCGAACGATTCCGCTCGTCCACTCGTCGTCGGCGGTGCTCCACGGACTCTGAATATTTCTCGCCCATTTCGCTCCGAAACGACGAATTCGAGCGACCGCGCGCACCGCACCGCGTTCGTGTTCGTCCGACGTTCCACGGATGATTTACCCACGTTAATCATTACATCGTACGCCGCTCGTAAAATTTCCAAACGTACTCGTCGGTCGAACGGCGATTCGAACCGAGGTTCCCGGTCGAACGATTCCGCTCGTCCACTCGTCGTCGGCGGTGCTCCACGGACTTTGAATATTTCTCGCCTAGTTCGCTCCGAAACGACGAATTCGAGCGACCGCGCGCACCGCACCGCGTTCGTGTTCGTCCGACGTTCCACGGATGATTTATCCACGTTAATCATTACATCGTACGCCGCTCGTAAAATTTCCAAACGTACTCGTCGGTCGAACGGCGATTCGAACCGAGGTTCCCGGTCGAACGATTCCGCTCGTCCACGCGGCGTCGGCGGTGCTCCACGGACTCTGAATATTTCGCGCCTAGTTCGCTCCGAAACGACGAATTCGAGCGACCGCGCGCACCGCACCGCGTTCGTGTTCGTCCGACGTTCCACGGATGATTTACCCACGTTAATCATTACATCGTACGCCGCTCGTAAAATTTCCAAACGTACTCGTCGGTCGAACGGCGATTCGAACCGAGGTTCCCGGTCGAACGATTCCGCTCGTCCACTCGGCGTCGGCGGTGCTCCACGGACTTTGAATATTTCTCGCCTAGTTCGCTCCGAAACGACGAATTCGAGCGACCGCGCGCACCGCACCGCGTTCGTGTTCGTCCGACGTTCCACGGATGATTTATCCACGTTAATCATTACATCGTACGCCGCTCGTAAAATTTCCAAACGTACTCGTCGGTCGAACGGCGATTCGAACCGAGGTTCCCGGTCGAACGATTCCGCTCGTCCACTCGTCGTCGGCGGTGCTCCACGGACTCTGAATATTTCTCGCCTAGTTCGCTCCGAAACGACGAATTCGAGCGACCGCGCGCACCGCACCGCGTTCGTGTTCGTCCGACGTTCCACGGATGATTTATCCACGTTAATCATTACATCGTACGCCGCTCGTAAAATTGTCAAACGTACTCGTCGGTCGAACGGCGATTCGAACCGAGGTTCCCGGTCGAACGATTCCGCTCGTCCACTCGTCGTCGGCGGTGCTCCACGGACTCTGAACATTTCTCGCCTAGTTCGCTCCGAAACGACGAATTCGAGCGACCGCGCGCACCGCACTGCGTTCGTGTTCGTCCGACGATCCACGGATGATTTATCCACGTTAATCATTACATCGTACGCCGCTCGTAAAATTTCCAAACGTACTCGTCGGTCGAACGGCGATTCGAACCGAGGTTCCCGGTCGAACGATTCCGCTCGTCCACTCGTCGTCGGCGGTGCTCCACGGACTTTGAATATTTCTCGCCTAGTTCGCTCCGAAACGACGAATTCGAGCGACCGCGCGCACCGCACCGCGTTCGTGTTCGTCCGACGTTCCACGGATGATTTATCCACGTTAATCATTACATCGTACGCCGCTCGTAAAATTTCCAAACGTACTCGTCGGTCGAACGGCGATTCGAACCGAGGTTCCCGGTCGAACGATTCCGCTCGTCCACACGGCGTCGGCGGTGCTCCACGGACTCTGAATATTTCGCGCCTAGTTCGCTCCGAAACGACGAATTCGAGCGACCGCGCGCACCGCACCGCGTTCGTGTTCGTCCGACGTTCCTCGGATGATTTACCCACGTTAATCATTACATCGTACGCCGCTCGTAAAATTTCCAAACGTACTCGTCGGTCGAACGGCGATTCGAACCGAGGTTCCCGGTCGAACGATTCCGCTCGTCCACTCGGCGTCGGCGGTGCTCCACGGACTTTGAATATTTCTCGCCTAGTTCGCTCCGAAACGACGAATTCGAGCGACCGCGCGCACCGCACCGCGTTCGTGTTCGTCCGACGTTCCACGGATGATTTATCCACGTTAATCATTACATCGTACGCCGCTCGTAAAATTTCCAAACGTACTCGTCGGTCGAACGGCGATTCGAACCGAGGTTCCCGGTCGAACGATTCCGCTCGTCCACTCGTCGTCGGCGGTGCTCCACGGACTCTGAATATTTCTCGCCTAGTTCGCTCCGAAACGACGAATTCGAGCGACCGCGCGCACCGCACCGCGTTCGTGTTCGTCCGACGTTCCACGGATGATTTATCCACGTTAATCATTACATCGTACGCCGCTCGTAAAATTGTCAAACGTACTCGTCGGTCGAACGGCGATTCGAACCGAGGTTCCCGGTCGAACGATTCCGCTCGTCCACTCGTCGTCGGCGGTGCTCCACGGACTCTGAACATTTCTCGCCTAGTTCGCTCCGAAACGACGAATTCGAGCGACCGCGCGCACCGCACTGCGTTCGTGTTCGTCCGACGATCCACGGATGATTTATCCACGTTAATCATTACATCGTACGCCGCTCGTAAAATTTCCAAACGTACTCGTCGGTCGAACGGCGATTCGAACCGAGGTTCCCGGTCGAACGATTCCGCTCGTCCACTCGTCGTCGGCGGTGCTCCACGGACTTTGAATATTTCTCGCCTAGTTCGCTCCGAAACGACGAATTCGAGCGACCGCGCGCACCGCACCGCGTTCGTGTTCGTCCGACGTTCCACGGATGATTTATCCACGTTAATCATTACATCGTACGCCGCTCGTAAAATTTCCAAACGTACTCGTCGGTCGAACGGCGATTCGAACCGAGGTTCCCGGTCGAACGATTCCGCTCGTCCACTCGGCGTCGGCGGTGCTCCACGGACTCTGAATATTTCGCGCCTAGTTCGCTCCGAAACGACGAATTCGAGCGACCGCGCGCACCGCACCGCGTTCGTGTTCGTCCGACGTTCCACGGATGATTTACCCACGTTAATCATTACATCGTACGCCGCTCGTAAAATTTCCAAACGTACTCGTCGGTCGAACGGCGATTCGAACCGAGGTTCCCGGTCGAACGATTCCGCTCGTCCACTCGGCGTCGGCGGTGCTCCACGGACTTTGAATATTTCTCGCCTAGTTCGCTCCGAAACGACGAATTCGAGCGACCGCGCGCACCGCACCGCGTTCGTGTTCGTCCGACGTTCCACGGATGATTTATCCACGTTAATCATTACATCGTACGCCGCTCGTAAAATTTCCAAACGTACTCGTCGGTCGAACGGCGATTCGAACCGAGGTTCCCGGTCGAACGATTCCGCTCGTCCACTCGGCGTCGGCGGTGCTCCACGGACTCTGAATATTTCGCGCCTATGTAACGTCGGGAGACGTTACGGGGTTATTTTGGTGCGTTGATTGGGAGAAGTCCCAACGAAGCTACCAATTTATAATGTCAGAAGGACTTTAATTGTGTCGGAGGGAAGAAGTCCCACCGTAAACACGATTTAATACGTCAGGAGACGTTTTTATTTATATTTAATATTTAATTCCTTATATTTATTGGAATTTAAGGAGGTTTTCAAAGAATTGTGAAAATGATATTTTAACAATAACAATATTTATTATAAAAATCATTAAATCTAACAATACAAAGAAAAATGTGCAAGTATTTCCTTGCGTTCGGCGCTAATTGGAGTTTCGGATGAGCGGCTATCCGACTCTTGGGATGCGCCGTAGGTGATTATTACAGCTTTAAAATTATATCGCTTTGGAAAAATAGGCTACGTGATATAATGCTCTGGTCATACTCTATATACAGTTCTAAGGCTAAGACATTAAAATAACGCTTGAATTTTGTAGTGTGTCCGGCGAGGATCACACTTTAACAGTTTCTTGTAATCTGGGATTCCACTCGGGGATATCTCCAGTTTATTTAACTTGTATGTTAAATCTTCCTCTGATGGAGGTTTCTCGGATATGCTAGGTTTTTCTGGCACTCTATAATTCTCAAATATGCTCGGGTCGAACGTTCCCGTTTTATCTAACTTGTTAATTAACTTCCGTAGATACTCCTTGCGACCATGTCGTCGTGTCTTACGCATCTACAATTTAAAGAATGAATTAGTTACTGTTCTTAAGATTGGAAATTAACTTGACTTGAGTTGAAACTTGACTTTACTTGAAAATGACTCTAAATATGAGAAAATGATTCTAAGTTTCAACTAGTGAGAACTCTCAAGAATAAGTGTGATTCCCAACCTCGTACGAGTTACCGCTGCAAGTGTTGTTGACGTGCGAGTTACCGCTGCATCAGAATCCTTATTCGATGTTTAGACTTATGCTCTACCTCGTACGAGTTACCGCTGCAAAGGTAGAGTAGGCGTACGAGTTACCGCTGCACCAAAAGTCTTTCAAGGTCCGTATGTGTTCGAAGGCACCTTGACTCGTTCTTGAAGAGAACGGTGAGAGTCTGACGATTTGGTGTTTCTCCGGGGGTAGTATTAACGAGACTAACCAATTTTAGAAGCGAGGGTAGAATCATAAAAATTGCCACCTAGATTTATTTTTGAGAATTACCAGAAATTACTGTACGGGTGCGAGTGAGAGGTAAGCTCGATGCTCGCGAATCTGGAAAGACCCATCCGCCATCGCTGCAGGGTTGGAGAAACCCAGTCGTCGCTACGACTTCGTATAACGGCATAATTCTTATAAGCGGATTACAGTTTAACGCTAAGCCTTAAAATTATGTCGTTTACATATTCGGATTCGTTGTAAAAGAGCGCATCTAGAGATATGTCATAGTATAAGGTTATAATGTGTTTTACGCAATGTGAGTAATTACATATTGAATATCGAAACTATTGAGTAAAACAATGATTCAAAGACTTTCTAGAACGCAAATATGTGATTTGAATACGTTGGAGTTAATTAGAATTACATGAATTCAATATTAAAGTATTTATAATAACTTTTTAGTTTCAAGAGTTTTATGACCGGAGCGAGTGAAAGGTTCACCGCGCAGGTACTAAGGGTCGGCGTTCGGCCACGCTGGTAGCCGTGCATTACCGGTAGGCTATTGTTAAGCAATACGATCTTTTAAATGAGTATAACTATTTGAATTTATCGTTAATAATTATATGCTTAACATATTCGTATTCGCTGTCTCAGAGCGTATCCAACGGTACCAAATAACATATATGTTATGTAAAATAAAATACTATTACTTAGAGCGAGAGTGAAGCTCGAAGCTCAGGTAGTGGGGTAGACGGTCGGTTCACCGCTAGCGAGGGTAAGACCGCGCGTCGCCGCTTGATTCAATTAGTTATTAGCAAATAACTATTTATATATTGATTGTAAAAATATTCTGATTATAGATTCCTGATCGTTACTCTAGTCCGCATCCAACGATACTAAACAATCTATGTCTAATCCGAAGTTGGATATCGTCAATAATTAAGTTTAAGCGATTTTAATAATAATAGATCTAAAGTAATTCTAACTTGATCATAGATAAGCTTAAACTGAGTATGATACAATACTATAATACTATATGTGCGAAAACGTAAGGAGAAGCTCGAAAAAATGAGACGGAAAAGTGTTGTCCAAGCACACGGACGTTACACCTATGTAACGTCCCAGTATTTGGACAATACTTTTCCGTACATTTTTTCGAGCTCTCCTTGCGTATTTTTGACGACTATGCATAACATATTCGTAGTGCACAGTATCGCAGTCATTAAAGCTATCTTTTAACGTAGTAAACTCGACAGTTTTATTTAACTTTATATAATTATTATTAACATAATAATCAAACTTTGTCGTAACTATATGTTATTATATATCATTGGATTCGCCTTTCGACAACGATCACGAATATCCAAATAACATATTTTTAGAACGTAGCTATCAAGAGTTATATGCTTATAACTATTTCTACGCTACGACTTAGTCAAGCGGAGACGCGCGGTCTAGCGGAACCTACCGTCTACCCCCACTACTCGAGCGTCAAGCTTCACTTGAGCTCTTAATCGTATTAAGTGCGTACTTTAACATTTGTGCCACTAATTCACTGTCGATTGCTTCTTACTAATACTGCATATGATACTAGTGTATATATTTTATAATATTTTATATTTACTATTAATCTTAAATCCACGATATCTATATGTTGTTTTATATCGTTGGATTCGTCTTTTTATAAAGAATACGATAGTATATTTAATATTATATTTAAACGCTTAGTTAAATAATTATCATTCATTAACTAAGACATAATGGAGCTATTGTATTCCGACTACAACGGTCAACCGGCAGCGAGGCCGACCGGCCGACCTTTTTACGACTCAGGTAGAGCCTTCGAGTAACTCTACCCCGTTCAACTAAATATTGTTTAAACTTGTTCGTTAATAACTTTATCGAGTCAATAAGTATTGCAAACAGTTTTAATGTATGTTTACACTTGGAATAACTCTTTTAATTGAAGTCCTAGCATGACTTTGACTTTTCCATGTTATATTCGCATTATCTTCGAACTTCATGATAAACATACATTATTACATATCATTCGAAGCGCGCTCAAATAACAAACATGAATATGTAAACGATATATTTTTAAGACCATTGTATCGCTCAATAATCGTTTATAAGTGAATGTACCGTTATTCCGCCGTGCGCTAGTACATAGGTTTAACCCGCTACGTGCCGATGACGACATGGGTTTTTCCGGAAAACCGGGGTTCTCTCTCGCACCCACGGTAGAAAATTGCTAATACCTGTTAATCACCACCAGGCGGCAATTTTTATGATTAACTTTCTCGCAGCTAAAATGACTCGTTGACGTTATGACTACCCCCCGGGTAGCCGAGAAACTTCAGACTCTCACGTTCCCTTCAGGAACGAACAAGTACCCTACTTGTAAGACTTTGATGCAGCGTAACCATTCGCACGTCAGCCGACACTTGAAGCGTGTATACTCGCACGAGATCGGTATAAGTCGTATTAATATACAAGATTCTGGTGCAGCGTAACCATTCGTACGCCAGCCAACACTTGGAGCGTAACCATTCGTACGAGGTTGGTGAATCGAGTATAAGAGAGATCTCACTTTGTTTTTGTAACTTAAATTCAGTTTAGATTCATTTATTCATTTTTGTAACTTCTTTGTAACTTTTTTGTAACAAGTTAAATTCCTTTTTAATTAATTAGTCTTCTTATAGATGCGTAAGGCACGAAGACACGGACGTAGATCCTTTCTCAAGAAAGTCGCAGAGAACTTTCTTAAAGCTGGTGAATTTGATCCAAGCATATTTGAGAAACCTACTCCTAAGGAAACCACTGAGTACAAACTAGAGCCATTAGAATTAACGGCTACAGAGATTCCCGATTACAAGAGAATTAACGTAAAGGATCCTAGAAGGATACACTACAAATTAAAATCATTATTTTAAAAGCTTGAGTTGTGGAACAGAGAGAGAGAGAGTAAGTAGATTCACGCGCAGCCAAAAGGGCCTATTTTGTCTTAACGAAACATAACTAATGTGTTGAATATTTATTTATCACCAAAGGCGCATCCCAAAAGCCGGATAGCCGCTCATCCGAGCTCAAATTGCGACCTGACACGAAGCATAAGCTTCAAGACTTGTATTTTATCTATTTTTCTATTTTTATAAAGCGTTAGAGTAAGGTAGAATTAAGTGTTGATTTTATAATAAATGTTTTTTATATATTTAAATCATTGTCAACACGATTAATTTCCTACACCTCCCAAAAACGCACCAGAACGAACCAGAATTCCTTTAATATTTAAGATCACTTAAATACAGAATTCCGGCAAGTTCTTAAATTATGCACTGACGGCGGATAACTCCCCCGACGTGACACCTATGTAACGTCCCAGTATTTGGACAATACTTTTCCGTATATTTTTTCGAGCTCTCCTTGCGTATTTCTCACGACTATGTATATCATATTCGTAATGCACAGTATCGCAGTTATTAAAGCTATCTTTTAACGAGGTAAACTCGACAGTTTTATTTAACTTTATATAATTATTATTAACATAATAATCAAACTTTGTCGTAACTATATGTTATTATATATCATTGGATTCGCCTTTCGACAACGATCACGAATATCCAAATAACATATTTTTAGAACGTAGCTATCAAGAGTTATATGCTTATAACTATTTCTACGCTACGACTTAGTCAAGCGGAGACGCGCGGTCTAGCGGAACCGACCGTGTACCCCCACCACTCGAGCGTCAAGCTTCACTTGAGCTCTTAATCGTATTACGTGCGTACTTTGACATTTGTGCCACTAATTCACTGTCGATTGTTTTTTCCTAATACTGCATATGATACTAGTGTATATATTTTATAATATTTTATATTTACTATTAATCTTAAATCCACGATACCTATATGTTGTTTTATATCGTTGGATTCGTCTTTTTATAAAGAATACGATAGTATAATTAATATTATATTTAAACGCTTAGTTAAATAATTATCATTCGTTAACTAAGACATAATGGAGCTATTGTACTCCGACTACGACGGTCAACCGGCAGCGAGGCCGACCGGCCGACCTTTTTACGACTCAGGTAGAGCCTTCGAGTAACTCTACCCCGTTCAACTAAATATTGTTTAAACTTGTTCGTTAATAACTTTATCGAGTCAATAAGCATTGCAAACAGTTTTAATGTATGTTTACACTTGGAATAACTCTTTTAATTGAAGTCCTAGCATGACTTTGACTTTTCCATGTTATATTCGCATTATCTTCGAACTTCATGATAAACATACATTATTACATATCATTCGAAGCGCGCTCAAATAACAAACATGAATATGTAAACGATATATTTTTAAGACCATTGTATCGCTCAATAATCGTTTATAAGTGAATGTACCGTTATTCCGCCGTGCGCTAGTACATAGGTTTAACCCGCTACGTGCCGATGACGACATGGGTTTTTCCGGAAAACCGGGGTTCTCTCTCGCACCCACGGTAGAAAATTGCTAATACCTGTTAATCACCACCAGGCGGCAATTTTTATGATTAACTTTCTCGCAGCTAAAATGACTCGTTGACGTTATGACTACCCCCCGGGTAGCCGAGAAACTTCAGACTCTCACGTTCCCTTCAGGAACGAACAAGTACCCTACTTGTAAGACTTTGATGCAGCGTAACCATTCGCACGTCAGCCGACACTTGAAGCGTGTATACTCGCACGAGATCGGTATAAGTCGTATTAATATACAAGATTCTGGTGCAGCGTAACCATTCGTACGCCAGCCAACACTTGGAGCGTAACCATTCGTACGAGGTTGGTGAATCGAGTATAAGAGAGATCTCACTTTGTTTTTGTAACTTAAATTCAGTTTAGATTCATTTATTCATTTTTGTAACTTCTTTGTAACTTTTTTGTAACAAGTTAAATTCCTTTTTAATTAATTAGTCTTCTTATAGATGCGTAAGGCACGAAGACACGGACGTAGATCCTTTCTCAAGAAAGTCGCAGAGAACTTTCTTAAAGCTGGTGAATTTGATCCAAGCATATTTGAGAAACCTACTCCTAAGGAAACCACTGAGTACAAACTAGAGCCATTAGAATTAACGGCTACAGAGATTCCCGATTACAAGAGAATTAACGTAAAGGATCCTAGAAGGATACACTACAAATTAAAATCATTATTTTAAAAGCTTGAGTTGTGGAACAGAGAGAGAGAGAGTAAGTAGATTCACGCGCAGCCAAAAGGGCCTATTTTGTCTTAACGAAACATAACTAATGTGTTGAATATTTATTTATCACCAAAGGCGCATCCCAAAAGCCGGATAGCCGCTCATCCGAGCTCAAATTGCGACCTGACACGAAGCATAAGCTTCAAGACTTGTATTTTATCTATTTTTCTATTTTTATAAAGCGTTAGAGTAAGGTAGAATTAAGTGTTGATTTTATAATAAATGTTTTTTATATATTTAAATCATTGTCAACACGATTAATTTCCTACACCTCCCAAAAACGCACCAGAACGAACCAGAATTCCTTTAATATTTAAGATCACTTAAATACAGAATTCCGGCAAGTTCTTAAATTATGCACTGACGGCGGATAACTCCCCCGACGTGACACCTATGTAACGTCCCAGTATTTGGACAATACTTTTCCGTATATTTTTTCGAGCTCTCCTTGCGTATTTCTCACGACTATGTATATCATATTCGTAATGCACAGTATCGCAGTTATTAAAGCTATCTTTTAACGAGGTAAACTCGACAGTTTTATTTAACTTTATATAATTATTATTAACATAATAATCAAACTTTGTCGTAACTATATGTTATTATATATCATTGGATTCGCCTTTCGACAACGATCACGAATATCCAAATAACATATTTTTAGAACGTAGCTATCAAGAGTTATATGCTTATAACTATTTCTACGCTACGACTTAGTCAAGCGGAGACGCGCGGTCTAGCGGAACCGACCGTGTACCCCCACCACTCGAGCGTCAAGCTTCACTTGAGCTCTTAATCGTATTACGTGCGTACTTTGACATTTGTGCCACTAATTCACTGTCGATTGTTTTTTCCTAATACTGCATATGATACTAGTGTATATATTTTATAATATTTTATATTTACTATTAATCTTAAATCCACGATACCTATATGTTGTTTTATATCGTTGGATTCGTCTTTTTATAAAGAATACGATAGTATAATTAATATTATATTTAAACGCTTAGTTAAATAATTATCATTCGTTAACTAAGACATAATGGAGCTATTGTACTCCGACTACGACGGTCAACCGGCAGCGAGGCCGACCGGCCGACCTTTTTACGACTCAGGTAGAGCCTTCGAGTAACTCTACCCCGTTCAACTAAATATTGTTTAAACTTGTTCGTTAATAACTTTATCGAGTCAATAAGCATTGCAAACAGTTTTAATGTATGTTTACACTTGGAATAACTCTTTTAATTGAAGTCCTAGCATGACTTTGACTTTTCCATGTTATATTCGCATTATCTTCGAACTTCATGATAAACATACATTATTACATATCATTCGAAGCGCGCTCAAATAACAAACATGAATATGTAAACGATATATTTTTAAGACCATTGTATCGCTCAATAATCGTTTATAAGTGAATGTACCGTTATTCCGCCGTGCGCTAGTACATAGGTTTAACCCGCTACGTGCCGATGACGACATGGGTTTTTCCGGAAAACCGGGGTTCTCTCTCGCACCCACGGTAGAAAATTGCTAATACCTATTAATGACCACCAGGCGGCAATTTTTATGATTAACTTTCTCGCAGCTAAAATGACTCGTTGACGTTATGACTACCCCCCGGGTAGCCGAGAAACTTCAGACTCTCACGTTCCCTTCAGGAACGAACAAGTACCTTACTTGTAAGACTTTGATGTAGCGTAACCATTCGCACGTCAGCCGACACTTGAAGCGTGTATACTCGCACGAGATCGGTATAAGTCGTATTAATATACAAGATTCTGGTGCAGCGTAACCATTCGTACGCCAGCCAACACTTGGAGCGTAACCATTCGTACGAGGTTGGTGAATCAAGTATAAGAGAGATCTCACTTTGTAACTTAAATTCAGTTTAGATTCATTTATTCATTTTTGTAACTTCTTTGTAACTTTTTTGTAACAAGTTAAATTCCTTTTTAATTAATTAGTCTTCTTATAGATGCGTAAGGCACGAAGACACGGACGTAGATCCTTTCTCAAGAAAGTCGCAGAGAACTTTCTTAAAGCTGGTGAATTTGATCCAAGCATATTTGAGAAACCTACTCCTAAGGAAACCACTGAGTACAAACTAGAGCCATTAGAATTAACGGCTACAGAGATTCCCGATTACAAGAGAATTAACGTAAAGGATCCTAGAAGGATACACTACAAATTAAAATCATTATTTTAAAAGCTTGAGTTGTGAAACAGAGAGAGAGAGTAAGTAGATTCACGCGCAGCCAAAAGGCCTATTTTGTCTTAACGAAACATAACTAATGTGTTGAATATTTATTTATCACCAGAGGCGCATCCCAAAAGCCGGATAGCCGCTCATCCGAGCTCAAATTGCGACCTGACACGAAGCATAAGCTTCAAGACTTGTATTTTATCTATTTTTCTATTTTTATAAAGCGTTAGAGTAAGGTAGAATTAAGTGTTGATTTTATAATAAATGTTTTTTATATATTTAAATCATTGTCAACACGATTAATTTCCTACACCTCCCAAAAACGCACCAGAACGAACCAAAATTCCTTTAATATTTAAGATCACTTAAATACAGAATTCCGGCAAGTTCTTAAATTATGCACTGACGGCGGATAATTCCCCCGACGTGACACCTAGTTCGCTCCGAAACGACGAATTCGAGCGACCGCGCGCACCGCACCGCGTTCGTGTTCGTCCGACGTTCCACGGATGATTTACCCACGTTAATCATTACATCGTACGCCGCTCGTAAAATTTCCAAACGTACTCGTCGGTCGAACGGCGATTCGAACCGAGGTTCCCGGTCGAACGATTCCGCTCGTCCACTCGTCGTCGGCGGTGCTCCACGGACTCTGAATATTTCTCGCCTAGTTCGCTCCGAAACGACGAATTCGAGCGACCGCGCGCACCGCACCGCGTTCGTGTTCGTCCGACGTTCCACGGATGATTTACCCACGTTAATCATTACATCGTACGCCGCTCGTAAAATTTCCAAACGTACTCGTCGGTCGAACGGCGATTCGAACCGAGGTTCCCGGTCGAACGATTCCGCTCGTCCACTCGGCGTCGGCGGTGCTCCACGGACTCTGAATATTTCGAGCCTAGTTCGCTCCGAAACGACGAATTCGAGCGACCGCGCGCACCGCACCGCGTTCGTGTTCGTCCGACGTTCCACGGATGATTTACCCACGTTAATCATTACATCGTACGCCGCTCGTAAAATTTCCAAACGTACTCGTCGGTCGAACGGCGATTCGAACCGAGGTTCCCGGTCGAACGATTCCGCTCGTCCACTCGTCGTCGGCGGTGCTCCACGGACTTTGAATATTTCTCGCCTAGTTCGCTCCGAAACGACGAATTCGAGCGACCGCGCGCACCGCACCGCGTTCGTGTTCGTCCGACGTTCCACGGATGATTTATCCACGTTAATCATTACATCGTACGCCGCTCGTAAAATTTCCAAACGTACTCGTCGGTCGAACGGAGATTCGAACCGAGGTTCCCGGTCGAACGATTCCGCTCGTCCACTCGTCGTCGGCGGTGCTCCACGGACTTTGAATATTTCTCGCCTAGTTCGCTCCGAAACGACGAATTCGAGCGACCGCGCGCACCGCACCGCGTTCGTGTTCGTCCGACGTTCCACGGATGATTTACCCACGTTAATCATTACATCGTACGCCGCTCGTAAAATTTCCAAACGTACTCGTCGGTCGAACGGCGATTCGAACCGAGGTTCCCGGTCGAACGATTCCGCTCGTCCACTCTTCGTCGGCGGTGCTCCACGGACTCTGAATATTTCTCGCCTAGTTCGCTCCGAAACGACGAATTCGAGCGACCGCGCGCACCGCACCGCGTTCGTGTTCGTCCGACGTTCCACGGATGATTTATCCACGTTAATCATTACATCGTACGCCGCTCGTAAAATTTCCAAACGTACTCGTCGGTCGAACGGCGATTCGAACCGAGGTTCCCGGTCGAACGATTCCGCTCGTCCACTCGGCGTCGGCGGTGCTCCACGGACTCTGAATATTTCGCGCCTAGTTCGCTCCGAAACGACGAATTCGAGCGACCGCGCGCACCGCACCGCGTTCGTGTTCGTCCGACGTTCCACGGATGATTTACCCACGTTAATCATTACATCGTACGCCGCTCGTAAAATTTCCAAACGTACTCGTCGGTCGAACGGCGATTCGAACCGAGGTTCCCGGTCGAACGATTCCGCTCGTCCACTCGGCGTCGGCGGTGCTCCACGGACTTTGAATATTTCTCGCCTAGTTCGCTCCGAAACGACGAATTCGAGCGACCGCGCGCACCGCACCGCGTTCGTGTTCGTCCGACGTTCCACGGATGATTTATCCACGTTAATCATTACATCGTACGCCGCTCGTAAAATTTCCAAACGTACTCGTCGGTCGAACGGCGATTCGAACCGAGGTTCCCGGTCGAACGATTCCGCTCGTCCACTCGTCGTCGGCGGTGCTCCACGGACTCTGAATATTTCTCGCCTAGTTCGCTCCGAAACGACGAATTCGAGCGACCGCGCGCACCGCACCGCGTTCGTGTTCGTCCGACGTTCCACGGATGATTTATCCACGTTAATCATTACATCGTACGCCGCTCGTAAAATTTCCAAACGTACTCGTCGGTCGAACGGCGATTCGAACCGAGGTTCCCGGTCGAACGATTCCGCTCGTCCACTCGGCGTCGGCGGTGCTCCACGGACTCTGAATATTTCGCGCCTAGTTCGCTCCGAAACGACGAATTCGAGCGACCGCGCGCACCGCACCGCGTTCGTGTTCGTCCGACGTTCCACGGATGATTTACCCACGTTAATCATTACATCGTACGCCGCTCGTAAAATTTCCAAACGTACTCGTCGGTCGAACGGCGATTCGAACCGAGGTTCCCGGTCGAACGATTCCGCTCGTCCACTCGGCGTCGGCGGTGCTCCACGGACTCTGAATATTTCGCGCCTAGTTCGCTCCGAAACGACGAATTCGAGCGACCGCGCGCACCGCACCGCGTTCGTGTTCGTCCGACGTTCCACGGATGATTTACCCACGTTAATCATTACATCGTACGCCGCTCGTAAAATTTCCAAACGTACTCGTCGGTCGAACGGCGATTCGAACCGAGGTTCCCGGTCGAACGATTCCGCTCGTCCACTCGTCGTCGGCGGTGCTCCACGGACTCTGAACATTTCTCGCCTAGTTCGCTCCGAAACGACGAATTCGAGCGACCGCGCGCACCGCACCGCGTTCGTGTTCGTCCGACGTTCCACGGATGATTTACCCACGTTAATCATTACATCGTACGCCGCTCGTAAAATTTCCAAACGTACTCGTCGGTCGAACGGCGATTCGAACCGAGGTTCCCGGTCGAACGATTCCGCTCGTCCACTCGTCGTCGGCGGTGCTCCACGGACTCTGAATATTTCTCGCCTAGTTCGCTCCGAAACGACGAATTCGAGCGACCGCGCGCACCGCACCGCGTTCGTGTTCGTCCGACGTTCCACGGATGATTTACCCACGTTAATCATTACATCGTACGCCGCTCGTAAAATTTCCAAACGTACTCGTCGGTCGAACGGCGATTCGAACCGAGGTTCCCGGTCGAACGATTCCGCTCGTCCACTCGTCGTCGGCGGTGCTCCACGGACTCTGAACATTTCTCGCCTAGTTCGCTCCGAAACGACGAATTCGAGCGACCGCGCGCACCGCACCGCGTTCGTGTTCGTCCGACGTTCCACGGATGATTTACCCACGTTAATCATTACATCGTACGCCGCTCGTAAAATTTCCAAACGTACTCGTCGGTCGAACGGCGATTCGAACCGAGGTTCCCGGTCGAACGATTCCGCTCGTCCACTCGTCGTCGGCGGTGCTCCACGGACTCTGAATATTTCTCGCCTAGTTCGCTCCGAAACGACGAATTCGAGCGACCGCGCGCACCGCACCGCGTTCGTGTTCGTCCGACGTTCCACGGATGATTTACCCACGTTAATCATTACATCGTACGCCGCTCGTAAAATTTCCAAACGTACTCGTCGGTCGAACGGCGATTCGAACCGAGGTTCCCGGTCGAACGATTCCGCTCGTCCACTCGTCGTCGGCGGTGCTCCACGGACTCTGAATATTTCTCGCCTAGTTCGCTCCGAAACGACGAATTCGAGCGACCGCGCGCACCGCACCGCGTTCGTGTTCGTCCGACGTTCCACGGATGATTTATCCACGTTAATCATTACATCGTACGCCGCTCGTAAAATTGTCAAACGTACTCGTCGGTCGAACGGCGATTCGAACCGAGGTTCCCGGTCGAACGATTCCGCTCGTCCACTCGTCGTCGGCGGTGCTCCACGGACTCTGAATATTTCTCGCCTAGGTCGCTCCGAAACGACGAATTCGAGCGACCGCGCGCACCGCACCGCGTTCGTGTTCGTCCGACGTTCCACGGATGATTTATCCACGTTAATCATTACATCGTACGCCGCTCGTAAAATTTCCAAACGTACTCGTAGGTCGAACGGCGATTCGAACCGAGGTTCCCGGTCGAACGATTCCGCTCGTCCACTCGTCGTCGGCGGTGCTCCACGGACTCTGAATATTTCGCGCCTAGTTCGCTCCGAAACGACGAATTCGAGCGACCGCGCGCACCGCACCGCGTTCGTGTTCGTCCGACGTTCCACGGATGATTTACCCACGTTAATCATTACATCGTACGCCGCTCGTAAAATTTCCAAACGTACTCGTCGGTCGAACGGCGATTCGAACCGAGGTTCCCGGTCGAACGATCCCGCTCGTCCACTCGTCGTCGGCGGTGCTCCACGGACTCTGAATATTTCTCGCCTAGTTCGCTCCGAAACGACGAATTCGAGCGACCGCGCGCACCGCACCGCGTTCGTGTTCGTCCGACGTTCCACGGATGATTTACCCACGTTAATCATTACATCGTACGCCGCTCGTAAAATTTCCAAACGTACTCGTCGGTCGAACGGCGATTCGAACCGAGGTTCCCGGTCGAACGATTCCGCTCGTCCACTCGTCGTCGGCGGTGCTCCACGGACTTTGAATATTTCTCGCCTAGTTCGCTCCGAAACGACGAATTCGAGCGACCGCGCGCACCGCACCGCGTTCGTGTTCGTCCGACGTTCCACGGATGATTTACCCACGTTAATCATTACATCGTACGCCGCTCGTAAAATTTCCAAACGTACTCGTCGGTCGAACGGCGATTCGAACCGAGGTTCCCGGTCGAACGATTCCGCTCGTCCACTCGGCGTCGGCGGTGCTCCACGGACTTTGAATATTTCTCGCCTAGTTCGCTCCGAAACGACGAATTCGAGCGACCGCGCGCACCGCACCGCGTTCGTGTTCGTCCGACGTTCCACGGATGATTTATCCACGTTAATCATTACATCGTACGCCGCTCGTAAAATTTCCAAACGTACTCGTCGGTCGAACGGCGATTCGAACCGAGGTTCCCGGTCGAACGATTCCGCTCGTCCACTCGTCGTCGGCGGTGCTCCACGGACTCTGAATATTTCTCGCCTAGTTCGCTCCGAAACGACGAATTCGAGCGACCGCGCGCACCGCACCGCGTTCGTGTTCGTCCGACGTTCCACGGATGATTTACCCACGTTAATCATTACATCGTACGCCGCTCGTAAAATTTCCAAACGTACTCGTCGGTCGAACGGCGATTCGAACCGAGGTTCCCGGTCGAACGATTCCGCTCGTCCACTCGTCGTCGGCGGTGCTCCACGGACTCTGAATATTTCTCGCCTAGTTCGCTCCGAAACGACGAATTCGAGCGACCGCGCGCACCGCACCGCGTTCGTGTTCGTCCGACGTTCCACGGATGATTTACCCACGTTAATCATTACATCGTACGCCGCTCGTAAAATTTCCAAACGTACTCGTCGGTCGAACGGCGATTCGAACCGAGGTTCCCGGTCGAACGATTCCGCTCGTCCACTCGGCGTCGGCGGTGCTCCACGGACTCTGAATATTTCGCGCCTAGTTCGCTCCGAAACGACGAATTCGAGCGACCGCGCGCACCGCACCGCGTTCGTGTTCGTCCGACGTTCCACGGATGATTTACCCACGTTAATCATTACATCGTACGCCGCTCGTAAAATTTCCAAACGTACTCGTCGGTCGAACGGCGATTCGAACCGAGGTTCCCGGTCGAACGATTCCGCTCGTCCACTCGTCGTCGGCGGTGCTCCACGGACTCTGAATATTTCTCGCCGAGTTCGCTCCGAAACGACGAATTCGAGCGACCGCGCGCACCGCACCGCGTTCGTGTTCGTCCGACGTTCCACGGATGATTTACCCACGTTAATCATTACATCGTACGCCGCTCGTAAAATTTCCAAACGTACTCGTCGGTCGAACGGCGATTCGAACCGAGGTTCCCGGTCGAACGATTCCGCTCGTCCACTCGTCGTCGGCGGTGCTCCACGGACTCTGAACATTTCTCGCCTAGTTCGCTCCGAAACGACGAATTCGAGCGACCGCGCGCACCGCACCGCGTTCGTGTTCGTCCGACGTTCCACGGATGATTTACCCACGTTAATCATTACATCGTACGCCGCTCGTAAAATTTCCAAACGTACTCGTCGGTCGAACGGCGATTCGAACCGAGGTTCCCGGTCGAACGATTCCGCTCGTCCACTCGTCGTCGGCGGTGCTCCACGGACTCTGAATATTTCTCGCCTAGTTCGCTCCGAAACGACGAATTCGAGCGACCGCGCGCACCGCACCGCGTTCGTGTTCGTCCGACGTTCCACGGATGATTTACCCACGTTAATCATTACATCGTACGCCGCTCGTAAAATTTCCAAACGTACTCGTCGGTCGAACGGCGATTCGAACCGAGGTTCCCGGTCGAACGATTCCGCTCGTCCACTCGTCGTCGGCGGTGCTCCACGGACTTTGAATATTTCTCGCCTAGTTCGCTCCGAAACGACGAATTCGAGCGACCGCGCGCACCGCACCGCGTTCGTGTTCGTCCGACGTTCCACGGATGATTTACCCACGTTAATCATTACATCGTACGCCGCTCGTAAAATTTCCAAACGTACTCGTCGGTCGAACGGCGATTCGAACCGAGGTTCCCGGTCGAACGATTCCGCTCGTCCACTCGGCGTCGGCGGTGCTCCACGGACTCTGAATATTTCTCGCCTAGGTCGCTCCGAAACGACGAATTCGAGCGACCGCGCGCACCGCACCGCGTTCGTGTTCGTCCGACGTTCCACGGATGATTTATCCACGTTAATCATTACATCGTACGCCGCTCGTAAAATTTCCAAACGTACTCGTCGGTCGAACGGCGATTCGAACCGAGGTTCCCGGTCGAACGATTCCGCTCGTCCACTCGTCGTCGGCGGTGCTCCACGGACTCTGAATATTTCGCGCCTAGTTCGCTCCGAAACGACGAATTCGAGCGACCGCGCGCACCGCACCGCGTTCGTGTTCGTCCGACGTTCCACGGATGATTTACCCACGTTAATCATTACATCGTACGCCGCTCGTAAAATTTCCAAACGTACTCGTCGGTCGAACGGCGATTCGAACCGAGGTTCCCGGTCGAACGATCCCGCTCGTCCACTCGTCGTCGGCGGTGCTCCACGGACTCTGAATATTTCTCGCCTAGTTCGCTCCGAAACGACGAATTCGAGCGACCGCGCGCACCGCACCGCGTTCGTGTTCGTCCGACGTTCCACGGATGATTTACCCACGTTAATCATTACATCGTACGCCGCTCGTAAAATTTCCAAACGTACTCGTCGGTCGAACGGCGATTCGAACCGAGGTTCCCGGTCGAACGATTCCGCTCGTCCACTCGTCGTCGGCGGTGCTCCACGGACTTTGAATATTTCTCGCCTAGTTCGCTCCGAAACGACGAATTCGAGCGACCGCGCGCACCGCACCGCGTTCGTGTTCGTCCGACGTTCCACGGATGATTTACCCACGTTAATCATTACATCGTACGCCGCTCGTAAAATTTCCAAACGTACTCGTCGGTCGAACGGCGATTCGAACCGAGGTTCCCGGTCGAACGATTCCGCTCGTCCACTCGGCGTCGGCGGTGCTCCACGGACTCTGAATATTTCGCGCCTAGTTCGCTCCGAAACGACGAATTCGAGCGACCGCGCGCACCGCACCGCGTTCGTGTTCGTCCGACGTTCCACGGATGATTTACCCACGTTAATCATTACATCGTACGCCGCTCGTAAAATTTCCAAACGTACTCGTCGGTCGAACGGCGATTCGAACCGAGGTTCCCGGTCGAACGATTCCGCTCGTCCACTCGTCGTCGGCGGTGCTCCACGGACTCTGAACATTTCTCGCCTAGTTCGCTCCGAAACGACGAATTCGAGCGACCGCGCGCACCGCACCGCGTTCGTGTTCGTCCGACGTTCCACGGATGATTTACCCACGTTAATCATTACATCGTACGCCGCTCGTAAAATTTCCAAACGTACTCGTCGGTCGGACGGCGATTCGAACCGAGGTTCCCGGTCGAACGATTCCGCTCGTCCACTCGTCGTCGGCGGTGCTCCACGGACTCTGAATATTTCTCGCCTAGTTCGCTCCGAAACGACGAATTCGAGCGACCGCGCGCACCGCACCGCGTTCGTGTTCGTCCGACGTTCCACGGATGATTTACCCACGTTAATCATTACATCGTACGCCGCTCGTAAAATTTCCAAACGTACTCGTCGGTCGAACGGCGATTCGAACCGAGGTTCCCGGTCGAACGATTCCGCTCGTCCACTCGTCGTCGGCGGTGCTCCACGGACTTTGAATATTTCTCGCCTAGTTCGCTCCGAAACGACGAATTCGAGCGACCGCGCGCACCGCACCGCGTTCGTGTTCGTCCGACGTTCCACGGATGATTTATCCACGTTAATCATTACATCGTACGCCGCTCGTAAAATTGTCAAACGTACTCGTCGGTCGAACGGCGATTCGAACCGAGGTTCCCGGTCGAACGATTCCGCTCGTCCACTCGTCGTCGGCGGTGCTCCACGGACTCTGAACATTTCTCGCCTAGTTCGCTCCGAAACGACGAATTCGAGCGACCGCGCGCACCGCACCGCGTTCGTGTTCGTCCGACGTTCCACGGATGATTTATCCACGTTAATCATTACATCGTACGCCGCTCGTAAAATTTCCAAACGTACTCGTCGGTCGAACGGCGATTCGAACCGAGGTTCCCGGTCGAACGATTCCGCTCGTCCACTCGGCGTCGGCGGTGCTCCACGGACTCTGAATATTTCGCGCCTAGTTCGCTCCGAAACGACGAATTCGAGCGACCGCGCGCACCGCACCGCGTTCGTGTTCGTCCGACGTTCCACGGATGATTTACCCACGTTAATCATTACATCGTACGCCGCTCGTAAAATTTCCAAACGTACTCGTCGGTCGAACGGCGATTCGAACCGAGGTTCCCGGTCGAACGATTCCGCTCGTCCACTCGTCGTCGGCGGTGCTCCACGGACTCTGAACATTTCTCGCCTAGTTCGCTCCGAAACGACGAATTCGAGCGACCGCGCGCACCGCACCGCGTTCGTGTTCGTCCGACGTTCCACGGATGATTTACCCACGTTAATCATTACATCGTACGCCGCTCGTAAAATTTCCAAACGTACTCGTCGGTCGAACGGCGATTCGAACCGAGGTTCCCGGTCGAACGATTCCGCTCGTCCACTCGTCGTCGGCGGTGCTCCACGGACTCTGAATATTTCTCGCCTAGTTCGCTCCGAAACGACGAATTCGAGCGACCGCGCGCACCGCACCGCGTTCGTGTTCGTCCGACGTTCCACGGATGATTTACCCACGTTAATCATTACATCGTACGCCGCTCGTAAAATTTCCAAACGTACTCGTCGGTCGAACGGCGATTCGAACCGAGGTTCCCGGTCGAACGATTCCGCTCGTCCACTCGTCGTCGGCGGTGCTCCACGGACTCTGAATATTTCTCGCCTAGTTCGCTCCGAAACGACGAATTCGAGCGACCGCGCGCACCGCACCGCGTTCGTGTTCGTCCGACGTTCCACGGATGATTTATCCACGTTAATCATTACATCGTACGCCGCTCGTAAAATTGTCAAACGTACTCGTCGGTCGAACGGCGATTCGAACCGAGGTTCCCGGTCGAACGATTCCGCTCGTCCACTCGTCGTCGGCGGTGCTCCACGGACTCTGAATATTTCTCGCCTAGGTCGCTCCGAAACGACGAATTCGAGCGACCGCGCGCACCGCACCGCGTTCGTGTTCGTCCGACGTTCCACGGATGATTTACCCACGTTAATCATTACATCGTACGCCGCTCGTAAAATTTCCAAACGTACTCGTCGGTCGAACGGCGATTCGAACCGAGGTTCCCGGTCGAACGATTCCGCTCGTCCACTCGTCGTCGGCGGTGCTCCACGGACTCTGAATATTTCTCGCCTAGTTCGCTCCGAAACGACGAATTCGAGCGACCGCGCGCACCGCACCGCGTTCGTGTTCGTCCGACGTTCCACGGATGATTTACCCACGTTAATCATTACATCGTACGCCGCTCGTAAAATTTCCAAACGTACTCGTCGGTCGAACGGCGATTCGAACCGAGGTTCCCGGTCGAACGATTCCGCTCGACCACTCGTCGTCGGCGGTGCTCCACGGACTCTGAATATTTCTCGCCTAGTTCGCTCCGAAACGACGAATTCGAGCGACCGCGCGCACCGCACCGCGTTCGTGTTCGTCCGACGTTCCACGGATGATTTACCCACGTTAATCATTACATCGTACGCCGCTCGTAAAATTTCCAAACGTACTCGTCGGTCGAACGGCGATTCGAACCGAGGTTCCCGGTCGAACGATTCCGCTCGTCCACTCGTCGTCGGCGGTGCTCCACGGACTCTGAATATTTCTCGCCTAGTTCGCTCCGAAACGACGAATTCGAGCGACCGCGCGCACCGCACCGCGTTCGTGTTCGTCCGACGTTCCACGGATGATTTACCCACGTTAATCATTACATCGTACGCCGCTCGTAAAATTTCCAAACGTACTCGTCGGTCGAACGGCGATTCGAACCGAGGTTCCCGGTCGAACGATTCCGCTCGTCCACTCGTCGTCGGCGGTGCTCCACGGACTCTGAATATTTCTCGCCTAGTTCGCTCCGAAACGACGAATTCGAGCGACCGCGCGCACCGCACCGCGTTCGTGTTCGTCCGACGTTCCACGGATGATTTACCCACGTTAATCATTACATCGTACGCCGCTCGTAAAATTTCCAAACGTACTCGTCGGTCGAACGGCGATTCGAACCGAGGTTCCCGGTCGAACGATTCCGCTCGTCCACTCGTCGTCGGCGGTGCTCCACGGACTCTGAATATTTCGCGCCTAGTTCGCTCCGAAACGACGAATTCGAGCGACCGCGCGCACCGCACCGCGTTCGTGTTCGTCCGACGTTCCACGGATGGTTTACCCACGTTAATCATTACATCGTACGCCGCTCGTAAAATTTCCAAACGTACTCGTCGGTCGAACGGCGATTCGAACCGAGGTTCCCGGTCGAACGATTCCGCTCGTCCACTCGTCTTCGGCGGTGCTCCACGGACTCTGAATATTTCTCGCCTAGTTCGCTCCGAAACGACGAATTCGAGCGACCGCGCGCACCGCACCGCGTTCGTGTTCGTCCGACGTTCCACGGATGATTTACCCACGTTAATCATTACATCGTACGCCGCTCGTAAAATTTCCAAACGTACTCGTCGGTCGAACGGCGATTCGAACCGAGGTTCCCGGTCGAACGATTCCGCTCGTCCACTCGTCGTCGGCGGTGCTCCACGGACTCTGAATATTTCGCGCCTAGTTCGCTCCGAAACGACGAATTCGAGCGACCGCGCGCACCGCACCGCGTTCGTGTTCGTCCGACGTTCCACGGATGGTTTACCCACGTTAATCATTACATCGTACGCCGCTCGTAAAATTTCCAAACGTACTCGTCGGTCGAACGGCGATTCGAACCGAGGTTCCCGGTCGAACGATTCCGCTCGTCCACTCGTCGTCGGCGGTGCTCCACGGACTCTGAAAATTTCTCGCCTAGTTCGCTCCGAAACGACGAATTCGAGCGACCGCGCGCACCGCACCGCGTTCGTGTTCGTCCGACGTTCCACGGATGATTTACCCACGTTAATCATTACATCGTACGCCGCTCGTAAAATTTCCAAACGTACTCGTCGGTCGAACGGCGATTCGAACCGAGGTTCCCGGTCGAACGATTCCGCTCGTCCACTCGTCGTCGGCGGTGCTCCACGGACTCTGAACATTTCTCGCCTAGTTCGCTCCGAAACGACGAATTCGAGCGACCGCGCGCACCGCACCGCGTTCGTGTTCGTCCGACGTTCCACGGATGATTTACCCACGTTAATCATTACATCGTACGCCGCTCGTAAAATTTCCAAACGTACTCGTCGGTCGAACGGCGATTCGAACCGAGGTTCCCGGTCGAACGATTCCGCTCGTCCACTCGTCGTCGGCGGTGCTCCACGGACTCTGAATATTTCTCGCCTAGTTCGCTCCGAAACGACGAATTCGAGCGACCGCGCGCACCGCACCGCGTTCGTGTTCGTCCGACGTTCCACGGATGATTTACCCACGTTAATCATTACATCGTACGCCGCTCGTAAAATTTCCAAACGTACTCGTCGGTCGAACGGCGATTCGAACCGAGGTTCCCGGTCGAACGATTCCGCTCGTCCACTCGTCGTCGGCGGTGCTCCACGGACTCTGAATATTTCGCGCCTAGTTCGCTCCGAAACGACGAATTCGAGCGACCGCGCGCACCGCACCGCGTTCGTGTTCGTCCGACGTTCCACGGATGGTTTACCCACGTTAATCATTACATCGTACGCCGCTCGTAAAATTTCCAAACGTACTCGTCGGTCGAACGGCGATTCGAACCGAGGTTCCCGGTCGAACGATTCCGCTCGTCCACTCGTCGTCGGCGGTGCTCCACGGACTCTGAAAATTTCTCGCCTAGTTCGCTCCGAAACGACGAATTCGAGCGACCGCGCGCACCGCACCGCGTTCGTGTTCGTCCGACGTTCCACGGATGATTTACCCACGTTAATCATTACATCGTACGCCGCTCGTAAAATTTCCAAACGTACTCGTCGGTCGAACGGCGATTCGAACCGAGGTTCCCGGTCGAACGATTCCGCTCGTCCACTCGTCGTCGGCGGTGCTCCACGGACTCTGAATATTTCTCGCCTAGTTCGCTCCGAAACGACGAATTCGAGCGACCGCGCGCACCGCACCGCGTTCGTGTTCGTCCGACGTTCCACGGATGATTTACCCACGTTAATCATTACATCGTACGCCGCTCGTAAAATTTCCAAACGTACTCGTCGGTCGAACGGCGATTCGAACCGAGGTTCCCGGTCGAACGATTCCGCTCGACCACTCGTCGTCGGCGGTGCTCCACGGACTTTGAATATTTCTCGCCTAGTTCGCTCCGAAACGACGAATTCGAGCGACCGCGCGCACCGCACCGCGTTCGTGTTCGTCCGACGTTCCACGGTTGATTTACCCACGTTAATCATTACATCGTACGCCGCTCGTAAAATTTCCAAACGTACTCGTCGGTCGAACGGCGATTCGAACCGAGGTTCCCGGTCGAACGATTCCGCTCGTCCACTCGTCGTCGGCGGTGCTCCACGGACTCTGAATATTTCTCGCCTAGTTCGCTCCGAAACGACGAATTCGAGCGACCGCGCGCACCGCACCGCGTTCGTGTTCGTCCGACGTTCCACGGATGATTTACCCACGTTAATCATTACATCGTACGCCGCTCGTAAAATTTCCAAACGTACTCGTCGGTCGAACGGCGATTCGAACCGAGGTTCCCGGTCGAACGATTCCGCTCGACCACTCGTCGTCGGCGGTGCTCCACGGACTTTGAATATTTCTCGCCTAGTTCGCTCCGAAACGACGAATTCGAGCGACCGCGCGCACCGCACCGCGTTCGTGTTCGTCCGACGTTCCACGGATGATTTACCCACGTTAATCATTACATCGTACGCCGCTCGTAAAATTTCCAAACGTACTCGTCGGTCGAACGGCGATTCGAACCGAGGTTCCCGGTCGAACGATTCCGCTCGTCCACTCGTCGTCGGCGGTGCTCCACGGACTCTGAATATTTCTCGCCTAGGTCGCTCCGAAACGACGAATTCGAGCGACCGCGCGCACCGCACCGCGTTCGTGTTCGTCCGACGTTCCACGGATGATTTATCCACGTTAATTATTACATCGTACGCCGCTCGTAAAATTTCCAAACGTACTCGTCGGTCGAACGGCGATTCGAACCGAGGTTCCCGGTCGAACGATTCCGCTCGTCCACTCGTCGTCGGCGGTGCTCCACGGACTCTGAATATTTCGCGCCTAGTTCGCTCCGAAACGACGAATTCGAGCGACCGCGCGCACCGCACCGCGTTCGTGTTCGTCCGACGTTCCACGGATGATTTACCCACGTTAATCATTACATCGTACGCCGCTCGTAAAATTTCCAAACGTACTCGTCGGTCGAACGGCGATTCGAACCGAGGTTCCCGGTCGAACGATTCCGCTCGTCCACTCGTCGTCGGCGGTGCTCCACGGACTCTGAACATTTCTCGCCTAGTTCGCTCCGAAACGACGAATTCGAGCGACCGCGCGCACCGCACCGCGTTCGTGTTCGTCCGACGTTCCACGGATGATTTACCCACGTTAATCATTACATCGTACGCCGCTCGTAAAATTTCCAAACGTACTCGTCGGTCGAACGGCGATTCGAACCGAGGTTCCCGGTCGAACGATTCCGCTCGTCCACTCGTCGTCGGCGGTGCTCCACGGACTCTGAACATTTCTCGCCTAGTTCGCTCCGAAACGACGAATTCGAGCGACCGCGCGCACCGCACCGCGTTCGTGTTCGTCCGACGTTCCACGGATGGTTTACCCACGTTAATCATTACATCGTACGCCGCTCGTAAAATTTCCAAACGTACTCGTCGGTCGAACGGCGATTCGAACCGAGGTTCCCGGTCGAACGATTCCGCTCGTCCACTCGTCGTCGGCGGTGCTCCACGGACTCTGAATATTTCGCGCCTAGTTCGCTCCGAAACGACGAATTCGAGCGACCGCGCGCACCGCACCGCGTTCGTGTTCGTCCGACGTTCCACGGATGGTTTACCCACGTTAATCATTACATCGTACGCCGCTCGTAAAATTTCCAAACGTACTCGTCGGTCGAACGGCGATTCGAACCGAGGTTCCCGGTCGAACGATTCCGCTCGTCCACTCGTCGTCGGCGGTGCTCCACGGACTCTGAACATTTCTCGCCTAGTTCGCTCCGAAACGACGAATTCGAGCGACCGCGCGCACCGCACCGCGTTCGTGTTCGTCCGACGTTCCACGGATGATTTACCCACGTTAATCATTACATCGTACGCCGCTCGTAAAATTTCCAAACGTACTCGTCGGTCGAACGGCGATTCGAACCGAGGTTCCCGGTCGAACGATTCCGCTCGACCACTCGTCGTCGGCGGTGCTCCACGGACTCTGAATATTTCTCGCCTAGTTCGCTCCGAAACGACGAATTCGAGCGACCGCGCGCACCGCACCGCGTTCGTGTTCGTCCGACGTTCCACGGATGATTTACCCACGTTAATCATTACATCGTACGCCGCTCGTAAAATTTCCAAACGTACTCGTCGGTCGAACGGCGATTCGAACCGAGGTTCCCGGTCGAACGATTCCGCTCGTCCACTCGTCGTCGGCGGTGCTCCACGGACTCTGAATATTTCTCGCCTAGTTCGCTCCGAAACGACGAATTCGAGCGACCGCGCGCACCGCACCGCGTTCGTGTTCGTCCGACGTTCCACGGATGATTTACCCACGTTAATCATTACATCGTACGCCGCTCGTAAAATTTCCAAACGTACTCGTCGGTCGAACGGCGATTCGAACCGAGGTTCCCGGTCGAACGATTCCGCTCGACCACTCGTCGTCGGCGGTGCTCCACGGACTTTGAATATTTCTCGCCTAGTTCGCTCCGAAACGACGAATTCGAGCGACCGCGCGCACCGCACCGCGTTCGTGTTCGTCCGACGTTCCACGGATGATTTACCCACGTTAATCATTACATCGTACGCCGCTCGTAAAATTTCCAAACGTACTCGTCGGTCGAACGGCGATTCGAACCGAGGTTCCCGGTCGAACGATTCCGCTCGTCCACTCGGCGTCGGCGGTGCTCCACGGACTCTGAATATTTCGCGCCTAGTTCGCTCCGAAACGACGAATTCGAGCGACCGCGCGCACCGCACCGCGTTCGTGTTCGTCCGACGTTCCACGGATGATTTATCCACGTTAATCATTACATCGTACGCCGCTCGTAAAATTTCCAAACGTACTCGTCGGTCGAACGGCGATTCGAACCGAGGTTCCCGGTCGAACGATTCCGCTCGTCCACTCGTCGTCGGCGGTGCTCCACGGACTTTGAATATTTCTCGCCTAGTTCGCTCCGAAACGACGAATTCGAGCGACCGCGCGCACCGCACCGCGTTCGTGTTCGTCCGACGTTCCACGGATGATTTATCCACGTTAATCATTACATCGTACGCCGCTCGTAAAATTTCCAAACGTACTCGTCGGTCGAACGGCGATTCGAACCGAGGTTCCCGGTCGAACGATTCCGCTCGTCCACTCGTCGTCGGCGGTGCTCCACGGACTCTGAATATTTCTCGCCTAGTTCGCTCCGAAACGACGAATTCGAGCGACCGCGCGCACCGCACCGCGTTCGTGTTCGTCCGACGTTCCACGGATGATTTATCCACGTTAATCATTACATCGTACGCCGCTCGTAAAATTGTCAAACGTACTCGTCGGTCGAACGGCGATTCGAACCGTGGTTCCCGGTCGAACGATTCCGCTCGTCCACTCGTCGTCGGCGGTGCTCCACGGACTCTGAATATTTCTCGCCTAGTTCGCTCCGAAACGACGAATTCGAGCGACCGCGCGCACCGCACCGCGTTCGTGTTCGTCCGACGATCCACGGATGATTTATCCACGTTAATCATTACATCGTACGCCGCTCGTAAAATTTCCAAACGTACTCGTCGGTCGAACGGCGATTCGAACCGAGGTTCCCGGTCGAACGATTCCGCTCGTCCACTCGTCGTCGGCGGTGCTCCACGGACTCTGAATATTTCTCGCCTAGTTCGCTCCGAAACGACGAATTCGAGCGACCGCGCGCACCGCACCGCGTTCGTGTTCGTCCGACGTTCCACGGATGATTTACCCACGTTAATCATTACATCGTACGCCGCTCGTAAAATTTCCAAACGTACTCGTCGGTCGAACGGCGATTCGAACCGAGGTTCCCGGTCGAACGATTCCGCTCGTCCACTCGTCGTCGGCGGTGCTCCACGGACTCTGAATATTTCTCGCCTAGTTCGCTCCGAAACGACGAATTCGAGCGACCGCGCGCACCGCACCGCGTTCGTGTTCGTCCGACGTTCCACGGATGATTTACCCACGTTAATCATTACATCGTACGCCGCTCGTAAAATTTCCAAACGTACTCGTCGGTCGAACGGCGATTCGAACCGAGGTTCCCGGTCGAACGATTCCGCTCGTCCACTCGTCGTCGGCGGTGCTCCACGGACTCTGAACATTTCTCGCCTAGTTCGCTCCGAAACGACGAATTCGAGCGACCGCGCGCACCGCACCGCGTTCGTGTTCGTCCGACGTTCCACGGATGATTTACCCACGTTAATCATTACATCGTACGCCGCTCGTAAAATTTCCAAACGTACTCGTCGGTCGAACGGCGATTCGAACCGAGGTTCCCGGTCGAACGATTCCGCTCGTCCACTCGTCGTCGGCGGTGCTCCACGGACTCTGAATATTTCTCGCCTAGTTCGCTCCGAAACGACGAATTCGAGCGACCGCGCGCACCGCACCGCGTTCGTGTTCGTCCGACGTTCCACGGATGATTTACCCACGTTAATCATTACATCGTACGCCGCTCGTAAAATTTCCAAACGTACTCGTCGGTCGAACGGCGATTCGAACCGAGGTTCCCGGTCGAACGATTCCGCTCGTCCACTCGGCGTCGGCGGTGCTCCACGGACTCTGAATATTTCGCGCCTAGTTCGCTCCGAAACGACGAATTCGAGCGACCGCGCGCACCGCACCGCGTTCGTGTTCGTCCGACGTTCCACGGATGATTTATCCACGTTAATCATTACATCGTACGCCGCTCGTAAAATTTCCAAACGTACTCGTCGGTCGAACGGCGATTCGAACCGAGGTTCCCGGTCGAACGATTCCGCTCGTCCACTCGTCGTCGGCGGTGCTCCACGGACTCTGAACATTTCTCGCCTAGTTCGCTCCGAAACGACGAATTCGAGCGACCGCGCGCACCGCACCGCGTTCGTGTTCGTCCGACGTTCCACGGATGATTTACCCACGTTAATCATTACATCGTACGCCGCTCGTAAAATTTCCAAACGTACTCGTCGGTCGAACGGCGATTCGAACCGAGGTTCCCGGTCGAACGATTCCGCTCGTCCACTCGTCGTCGGCGGTGCTCCACGGACTTTGAATATTTCTCGCCTAGTTCGCTCCGAAACGACGAATTCGAGCGACCGCGCGCACCGCACCGCGTTCGTGTTCGTCCGACGTTCCACGGATGATTTATCCACGTTAATCATTACATCGTACGCCGCTCGTAAAATTTCCAAACGTACTCGTCGGTCGAACGGCGATTCGAACCGAGGTTCCCGGTCGAACGATTCCGCTCGTCCACTCGTCGTCGGCGGTGCTCCACGGACTCTGAAAATTTCTCGCCAAGTTCGCTCCGAAACGACGAATTCGAGCGACCGCGCGCACCGCACCGCGTTCGTGTTCGTCCGACGTTCCACGGATGATTTATCCACGTTAATCATTACAACTTACGCCGCTCGTAAAATTGTCAAACGTACTCGTCGGTCGAACGGCGATTCGAACCGAGGTTCCCGGTCGAACGATTCCGCTCGTCCACTCGTCGTCGGCGGTGCTCCACGGACTCTGAATATTTCTCGCCTAGTTCGCTCCGAAACGACGAATTCGAGCGACCGCGCGCACCGCACCGCGTTCGTGTTCGTCCGACGATCCACGGATGATTTATCCACGTTAATCATTACATCGTACGCCGCTCGTAAAATTTCCAAACGTACTCGTCGGTCGAACGGCGATTCGAACCGAGGTTCCCGGTCGAACGATTCCGCTCGTCCACTCGTCGTCGGCGGTGCTCCACGGACTCTGAATATTTCTCGCCTAGTTCGCTCCGAAACGACGAATTCGAGCGACCGCGCGCACCGCACCGCGTTCGTGTTCGTCCGACGTTCCACGGATGATTTACCCACGTTAATCATTACATCGTACGCCGCTCGTAAAATTTCCAAACGTACTCGTCGGTCGAACGGCGATTCGAACCGAGGTTCCCGGTCGAACGATTCCGCTCGTCCACTCGTCGTCGGCGGTGCTCCACGGACTCTGAATATTTCTCGCCTAGTTCGCTCCGAAACGACGAATTCGAGCGACCGCGCGCACCGCACCGCGTTCGTGTTCGTCCGACGTTCCACGGATGATTTACCCACGTTAATCATTACATCGTACGCCGCTCGTAAAATTTCCAAACGTACTCGTCGGTCGAACGGCGATTCGAACCGAGGTTCCCGGTCGAACGATTCCGCTCGTCCACTCGTCGTCGGCGGTGCTCCACGGACTCTGAACATTTCTCGCCTAGTTCGCTCCGAAACGACGAATTCGAGCGACCGCGCGCACCTCACCGCGTTCGTGTTCGTCCGACGTTCCACGGATGATTTACCCACGTTAATCATTACATCGTACGCCGCTCGTAAAATTTCCAAACGTACTCGTCGGTCGAACGGCGATTCGAACCGAGGTTCCCGGTCGAACGATCCCGCTCGTCCACTCGTCGTCGGCGGTGCTCCACGGACTTTGAATATTTCTCGCCTAGTTCGCTCCGAAACGACGAATTCGAGCGACCGCGCGCACCGCACCGCGTTCGTGTTCGTCCGACGTTCCACGGATGATTTATCCACGTTAATCATTACATCGTACGCCGCTCGTAAAATTGACAAACGTACTCGTCGGTCGAACGGCGATTCGAACCGAGGTTCCCGGTCGAACGATTCCGCTCGTCCACTCGTCGTCGGCGGTGCTCCACGGACTCTGAATATTTCTCGCCCAGTTCGCTCCGAAACGACGAATTCGAGCGACCGCGCGCACCGCACCGCGTTCGTGTTCGTCCGACGTTCCACGGATGATTTACCCACGTTAATCATTACATCGTACGCCGCCCGTAAAATTTCCAAACGTACTCGTCGGTCGAACGGCGATTCGAACCGAGGTTCCCGGTCGAACGATTCCGCTCGTCCACTCGTCGTCGGCGGTGCTCCACGGACTCTGAAAATTTCTCGCCAAGTTCGCTCCGAAACGACGAATTCGAGCGACCGCGCGCACCGCACCGCGTTCGTGTTCGTCCGACGTTCCACGGATGATTTACCCACGTTAATCATTACATCGTACGCCGCTCGTAAAATTTCCAAACGTACTCGTCGGTCGAACGGCGATTCGAACCGAGGTTCCCGGTCGAACGATTCCGCTCGTCCACTCGTCGTCGGCGGTGCTCCACGGACTCTGAATATTTCTCGCCCAGTTCGCTCCGAAACGACGAATTCGAGCGACCGCGCGCACCGCACCGCGTTCGTGTTCGTCCGACGTTCCACGGATGATTTACCCACGTTAATCATTACATCGTACGCCGCTCGTAAAATTTCCAAACGTACTCGTCGGTCGAACGGCGATTCGAACCGAGGTTCCCGGTCGAACGATTCCGCTCGTCCACTCGTCGTCGGCGGTGCTCCACGGACTTTGAATATTTCTCGCCTAGTTCGCTCCGAAACGACGAATTCGAGCGACCGCGCGCACCGCACCGCGTTCGTGTTCGTCCGACGTTCCACGGATGATTTATCCACGTTAATCATTACATCGTACGCCGCTCGTAAAATTGTCAAACGTACTCGTCGGTCGAACGGCGATTCGAACCGAGGTTCCCGGTCGAACGATTCCGCTCGTCCACTCGTCGTCGGTGGTGCTCCACGGACTCTGAATATTTCTCGCCTAGTTCGCTCCGAAACGACGAATTCGAGCGACCGCGCGCACCGCACCGCGTTCGTGTTCGTCCGACGTTCCACGGATGATTTACCCACGTTAATCATTACATCGTACGCCGCTCGTAAAATTTCCAAACGTACTCGTCGGTCGAACGGCGATTCGAACCGAGGTTCCCGGTCGAACGATTCCGCTCGTCCACTCGTCGTCGGCGGTGCTCCACGGACTCTGAATATTTCTCGCCCAGTTCGCTCCGAAACGACGAATTCGAGCGACCGCGCGCACCGCACCGCGTTCGTGTTCGTCCGACGTTCCACGGATGATTTACCCACGTTAATCATTACATCGTACGCCGCCCGTAAAATTTCCAAACGTACTCGTCGGTCGAACGGCGATTCGAACCGAGGTTCCCGGTCGAACGATTCCGCTCGTCCACTCGTCGTCGGCGGTGCTCCACGGACTCTGAACATTTCTCGCCTAGTTCGCTCCGAAACGACGAATTCGAGCGACCGCGCGCACCGCACCGCGTTCGTGTTCGTCCGACGTTCCACGGATGATTTACCCACGTTAATCATTACATCGTACGCCGCTCGTAAAATTTCCAAACGTACTCGTCGGTCGAACGGCGATTCGAACCGAGGTTCCCGGTCGAACGATTCCGCTCGTCCACTCGTCGTCGGCGGTGCTCCACGGACTCTGAATATTTCTCGCCTAGTTCGCTCCGAAACGACGAATTCGAGCGACCGCGCGCACCGCACCGCGTTCGTGTTCGTCCGACGTTCCACGGATGATTTACCCACGTTAATCATTACATCGTACGCCGCTCGTAAAATTTCCAAACGTACTCGTCGGTCGAACGGCGATTCGAACCGAGGTTCCCGGTCGAACGATTCCGCTCGTCCACTCGTCGTCGGCGGTGCTCCACGGACTTTGAATATTTCTCGCCTAGTTCGCTCCGAAACGACGAATTCGAGCGACCGCGCGCACCGCACCGCGTTCGTGTTCGTCCGACGTTCCACGGATGATTTATCCACGTTAATCATTACATCGTACGCCGCTCGTAAAATTTCCAAACGTACTCGTCGGTCGAACGGCGATTCGAACCGAGGTTCCCGGTCGAACGATTCCGCTCGTCCACTCGTCGTCGGAGGTGCTCCACGGACTCTGAATATTTCTCGCCTAGTTCGCTCCGAAACGACGAATTCGAGCGACCGCGCGCACCGCACCGCGTTCGTGTTCGTCCGACGTTCCACGGATGATTTATCCACGTTAATCATTACATCGTACGCCGCTCGTAAAATTGTCAAACGTACTCGTCGGTCGAACGGCGATTCGAACCGAGGTTCCCGGTCGAACGATTCCGCTCGTCCACTCGTCGTCGGTGGTGCTCCACGGACTCTGAATATTTCTCGCCCAGTTCGCTCCGAAACGACGAATTCGAGCGACCGCGCGCACCGCACCGCGTTCGTGTTCGTCCGACGTTCCACGGATGATTTATCCACGTTAATCATTACATCGTACGCCGCTCGTAAAATTTCCAAACGTACTCGTCGGTCGAACGGCGATTCGAACCGAGGTTCCCGGTCGAACGATTCCGCTCGTCCACTCGTCGTCGGCGGTGCTCCACGGACTCTGAATATTTCTCGCCTAGTTCGCTCCGAAACGACGAATTCGAGCGACCGCGCGCACCGCACCGCGTTCGTGTTCGTCCGACGTTCCACGGATGATTTATCCACGTTAATCATTACATCGTACGCCGCTCGTAAAATTTCCAAACGTACTCGTCGGTCGAACGGCGATTCGAACCGAGGTTCCCGGTCGAACGATTCCGCTCGTCCACTCGGCGTCGGCGGTGCTCCACGGACTCTGAATATTTCGCGCCTAGTTCGCTCCGAAACGACGAATTCGAGCGACCGCGCGCACCGCACCGCGTTCGTGTTCGTCCGACGTTCCACGGATGATTTACCCACGTTAATCATTACATCGTACGCCGCTCGTAAAATTTCCAAACGTACTCGTCGGTCGACCGGCGATTCGAACCGAGGTTCCCGGTCGAACGATTCCGCTCGTCCACTCGTCGTCGGCGGTGCTCCACGGACTCTGAACATTTCTCGCCTAGTTCGCTCCGAAACGACGAATTCGAGCGACCGCGCGCACCGCACCGCGTTCGTGTTCGTCCGACGTTCCACGGATGATTTACCCACGTTAATCATTACATCGTACGCCGCTCGTAAAATTTCCAAACGTACTCGTCGGTCGAACGGCGATTCGAACCGAGGTTCCCGGTCGAACGATTCCGCTCGTCCACTCGTCGTCGGCGGTGCTCCACGGACTCTGAATATTTCTCGCCTAGTTCGCTCCGAAACGACGAATTCGAGCGACCGCGCGCACCGCACCGCGTTCGTGTTCGTCCGACGTTCCACGGATGATTTACCCACGTTAATCATTACATCGTACGCCGCTCGTAAAATTTCCAAACGTACTCGTCGGTCGAACGGCGATTCGAACCGAGGTTCCCGGTCGAACGATTCCGCTCGTCCACTCGGCGTCGGCGGTGCTCCACGGACTCTGAATATTTCGCGCCTAGTTCGTTCCGAAACGACGAATTCGAGCGACCGCGTGCACCGCACCGCGTTCGTGTTCGTCCGACGTTCCACGGATGATTTATCCACGTTAATCATTACATCGTACGCCGCTCGTAAAATTTCCAAACGTACTCGTCGGTCGAACGGCGATTCGAACCGAGGTTCCCGGTCGAACGATTCCGCTCGTCCACTCGTCGTCGGCGGTGCTCCACGGACTCTGAACATTTCTCGCCTAGTTCGCTCCGAAACGACGAATTCGAGCGACCGCGCGCACCGCACCGCGTTCGTGTTCGTCCGACGTTCCACGGATGATTTACCCACGTTAATCATTACATCGTACGCCGCTCGTAAAATTTCCAAACGTACTCGTCGGTCGAACGGCGATTCGAACCGAGGTTCCCGGTCGAACGATTCCGCTCGTCCACTCGTCGTCGGCGGTGCTCCACGGACTTTGAATATTTCTCGCCTAGTTCGCTCCGAAACGACGAATTCGAGCGACCGCGCGCACCGCACCGCGTTCGTGTTCGTCCGACGTTCCACGGATGATTTATCCACGTTAATCATTACATCGTACGCCGCTCGTAAAATTTCCAAACGTACTCGTCGGTCGAACGGCGATTCGAACCGAGGTTCCCGGTCGAACGATTCCGCTCGTCCACTCGTCGTCGGCGGTGCTCCACGGACTCTGAATATTTCTCGCCTAGTTCGCTCCGAAACGACGAATTCGAGCGACCGCGCGCACCGCACCGCGTTCGTGTTCGTCCGACGTTCCACGGATGATTTACCCACGTTAATCATTACATCGTACGCCGCTCGTAAAATTTCCAAACGTACTCGTCGGTCGAACGGCGATTCGAACCGAGGTTCCCGGTCGAACGATTCCGCTCGTCCACTCGTCGTCGGCGGTGCTCCACGGACTCTGAATATTTCTCGCCTAGTTCGCTCCGAAACGACGAATTCGAGCGACCGCGCGCACCGCACCGCGTTCGTGTTCGTCCGACGTTCCACGGATGATTTACCCACGTTAATCATTACATCGTACGCCGCTCGTAAAATTTCCAAACGTACTCGTCGGTCGAACGGCGATTCGAACCGAGGTTCCCGGTCGAACGATTCCGCTCGTCCACTCGTCGTCGGCGGTGCTCCACGAACTCTGAATATTTCTCGCCTAGTTCGCTCCGAAACGACGAATTCGAGCGACCGCGCGCACCGCACCGCGTTCGTGTTCGTCCGACGTTCCACGGATGATTTACCCACGTTAATCATTACATCGTACGCCGCTCGTAAAATTTCCAAACGTACTCGTCGGTCGAACGGCGATTCGAACCGAGGTTCCCGGTCGAACGATTCCGCTCGTCCACTCGTCGTCGGCGGTGCTCCACGGACTCTGAACATTTCTCGCCTAGTTCGCTCCGAAACGACGAATTCGAGCGACCGCGCGCACCTCACCGCGTTCGTGTTCGTCCGACGTTCCACGGATGATTTACCCACGTTAATCATTACATCGTACGCCGCTCGTAAAATTTCCAAACGTACTCGTCGGTCGAACGGCGATTCGAACCGAGGTTCCCGGTCGAACGATCCCGCTCGTCCACTCGTCGTCGGCGGTGCTCCACGGACTTTGAATATTTCTCGCCTAGTTCGCTCCGAAACGACGAATTCGAGCGACCGCGCGCACCGCACCGCGTTCGTGTTCGTCCGACGTTCCACGGATGATTTATCCACGTTAATCATTACATCGTACGCCGCTCGTAAAATTGTCAAACGTACTCGTCGGTCGAACGGCGATTCGAACCGAGGTTCCCGGTCGAACGATTCCGCTCGTCCACTCGTCGTCGGCGGTGCTCCACGGACTCTGAATATTTCTCGCCTAGTTCGCTCCGAAACGACGAATTCGAGCGACCGCGCGCACCGCACCGCGTTCGTGTTCGTCCGACGTTCCACGGATGATTTACCCACGTTAATCATTACATCGTACGCCGCCCGTAAAATTTCCAAACGTACTCGTCGGTCGAACGGCGATTCGAACCGAGGTTCCCGGTCGAACGATTCCGCTCGTCCACTCGTCGTCGGCGGTGCTCCACGGACTCTGAATATTTCTCGCCTAGTTCGCTCCGAAACGACGAATTCGAGCGACCGCGCGCACCGCACCGCGTTCGTGTTCGTCCGACGTTCCACGGATGATTTACCCACGTTAATCATTACATCGTACGCCGCTCGTAAAATTTCCAAACGTACTCGTCGGTCGAACGGCGATTCGAACCGAGGTTCCCGGTCGAACGATTCCGCTCGTCCACTCGTCGTCGGCGGTGCTCCACGGACTCTGAATATTTCTCGCCTAGTTCGCTCCGAAACGACGAATTCGAGCGACCGCGCGCACCGCACCGCGTTCGTGTTCGTCCGACGTTCCACGGATGATTTACCCACGTTAATCATTACATCGTACGCCGCTCGTAAAATTTCCAAACGTACTCGTCGGTCGAACGGCGATTCGAACCGAGGTTCCCGGTCGAACGATTCCGCTCGTCCACTCGTCGTCGGCGGTGCTCCACGGACTTTGAATATTTCTCGCCTAGTTCGCTCCGAAACGACGAATTCGAGCGACCGCGCGCACCGCACCGCGTTCGTGTTCGTCCGACGTTCCACGGATGATTTACCCACGTTAATCATTACATCGTACGCCGCTCGTAAAATTTCCAAACGTACTCGTCGGTCGAACGGCGATTCGAACCGAGGTTCCCGGTCGAACGATTCCGCTCGTCCACTCGTCGTCGGCGGTGCTCCACGGACTCTGAAAATTTCTCGCCTAGTTCGCTCCGAAACGACGAATTCGAGCGACCGCGCGCACCGCACCGCGTTCGTGTTCGTCCGACGTTCCACGGATGATTTACCCACGTTAATCATTACATCGTACGCCGCTCGTAAAATTTCCAAACGTACTCGTCGGTCGAACGGCGATTCGAACCGAGGTTCCCGGTCGAACGATTCCGCTCGTCCACTCGTCGTCGGCGGTGCTCCACGGACTCTGAATATTTCTCGCCTAGTTCGCTCCGAAACGACGAATTCGAGCGACCGCGCGCACCGCACCGCGTTCGTGTTCGTCCGACGTTCCACGGATGATTTACCCACGTTAATCATTACATCGTACGCCGCCCGTAAAATTTCCAAACGTACTCGTCGGTCGAACGGCGATTCGAACCGAGGTTCCCGGTCGAACGATTCCGCTCGTCCACTCGTCGTCGGCGGTGCTCCACGGACTCTGAACATTTCTCGCCTAGTTCGCTCCGAAACGACGAATTCGAGCGACCGCGCGCACCGCACCGCGTTCGTGTTCGTCCGACGTTCCACGGATGATTTACCCACGTTAATCATTACATCGTACGCCGCTCGTAAAATTTCCAAACGTACTCGTCGGTCGAACGGCGATTCGAACCGAGGTTCCCGGTCGAACGATTCCGCTCGTCCACTCGTCGTCGGCGGTGCTCCACGGACTCTGAATATTTCTCGCCTAGTTCGCTCCGAAACGACGAATTCGAGCGACCGCGCGCACCGCACCGCGTTCGTGTTCGTCCGACGTTCCACGGATGATTTACCCACGTTAATCATTACATCGTACGCCGCTCGTAAAATTTCCAAACGTACTCGTCGGTCGAACGGCGATTCGAACCGAGGTTCCCGGTCGAACGATTCCGCTCGTCCACTCGTCGTCGGCGGTGCTCCACGGACTTTGAATATTTCTCGCCTAGTTCGCTCCGAAACGACGAATTCGAGCGACCGCGCGCACCGCACCGCGTTCGTGTTCGTCCGACGTTCCACGGATGATTTATCCACGTTAATCATTACATCGTACGCCGCTCGTAAAATTTCCAAACGTACTCGTCGGTCGAACGGCGATTCGAACCGAGGTTCCCGGTCGAACGATTCCGCTCGTCCACTCGTCGTCGGCGGTGCTCCACGGACTCTGAATATTTCTCGCCTAGTTCGCTCCGAAACGACGAATTCGAGCGACCGCGCGCACCGCACCGCGTTCGTGTTCGTCCGACGTTCCACGGATGATTTATCCACGTTAATCATTACATCGTACGCCGCTCGTAAAATTGTCAAACGTACTCGTCGGTCGAACGGCGATTCGAACCGAGGTTCCCGGTCGAACGATTCCGCTCGTCCACTCGTCGTCGGTGGTGCTCCACGGACTCTGAATATTTCTCGCCTAGTTCGCTCCGAAACGACGAATTCGAGCGACCGCGCGCACCGCACCGCGTTCGTGTTCGTCCGACGTTCCACGGATGATTTATCCACGTTAATCATTACATCGTACGCCGCTCGTAAAATTTGCAAACGTACTCGTCGGTCGAACGGCGATTCGAACCGAGGTTCCCGGTCGAACGATTCCGCTCGTCCACTCGTCGTCGGCGGTGCTCCACGGACTCTGAATATTTCTCGCCTAGTTCGCTCCGAAACGACGAATTCGAGCGACCGCGCGCACCGCACCGCGTTCGTGTTCGTCCGACGTTCCACGGATGATTTATCCACGTTAATCATTACATCGTACGCCGCTCGTAAAATTTCCAAACGTACTCGTCGGTCGAACGGCGATTCGAACCGAGGTTCCCGGTCGAACGATTCCGCTCGTCCACTCGGCGTCGGCGGTGCTCCACGGACTCTGAATATTTCGCGCCTAGTTCGCTCCGAAACGACGAATTCGAGCGACCGCGCGCACCGCACCGCGTTCGTGTTCGTCCGACGTTCCACGGATGATTTACCCACGTTAATCATTACATCGTACGCCGCTCGTAAAATTTCCAAACGTACTCGTCGGTCGACCGGCGATTCGAACCGAGGTTCCCGGTCGAACGATTCCGCTCGTCCACTCGTCGTCGGCGGTGCTCCACGGACTCTGAACATTTCTCGCCTAGTTCGCTCCGAAACGACGAATTCGAGCGACCGCGCGCACCGCACCGCGTTCGTGTTCGTCCGACGTTCCACGGATGATTTATCCACGTTAATCATTACATCGTACGCCGCTCGTAAAATTGTCAAACGTACTCGTCGGTCGAACGGCGATTCGAACCGAGGTTCCCGGTCGAACGATTCCGCTCGTCCACTCGTCGTCGGTGGTGCTCCACGGACTCTGAATATTTCTCGCCTAGTTCGCTCCGAAACGACGAATTCGAGCGACCGCGCGCACCGCACCGCGTTCGTGTTCGTCCGACGTTCCACGGATGATTTATCCACGTTAATCATTACATCGTACGCCGCTCGTAAAATTTGCAAACGTACTCAACGGTCGAACGGCGATTCGAACCGAGGTTCCCGGTCGAACGATTCCGCTCGTCCACTCGTCGTCGGTGGTGCTCCACGGACTCTGAATATTTCTCGCCTAGTTCGCTCCGAAACGACGAATTCGAGCGACCGCGCGCACCGCACCGCGTTCGTGTTCGTCCGACGTTCCACGGATGATTTATCCACGTTAATCATTACATCGTACGCCGCTCGTAAAATTTCCAAACGTACTCGTCGGTCGAACGGCGATTCGAACCGAGGTTCCCGGTCGAACGATTCCGCTCGTCCACTCGTCGTCGGCGGTGCTCCACGGACTCTGAATATTTCTCGCCTAGTTCGCTCCGAAACGACGAATTCGAGCGACCGCGCGCACCGCACCGCGTTCGTGTTCGTCCGACGTTCCACGGATGATTTATCCACGTTAATCATTACATCGTACGCCGCTCGTAAAATTTCCAAACGTACTCGTCGGTCGAACGGCGATTCGAACCGAGGTTCCCGGTCGAACGATTCCGCTCGTCCACTCGGCGTCGGCGGTGCTCCACGGACTCTGAATATTTCGCGCCTAGTTCGCTCCGAAACGACGAATTCGAGCGACCGCGCGCACCGCACCGCGTTCGTGTTCGTCCGACGTTCCACGGATGATTTACCCACGTTAATCATTACATCGTACGCCGCTCGTAAAATTTCCAAACGTACTCGTCGGTCGACCGGCGATTCGAACCGAGGTTCCCGGTCGAACGATTCCGCTCGTCCACTCGTCGTCGGCGGTGCTCCACGGACTCTGAACATTTCTCGCCTAGTTCGCTCCGAAACGACGAATTCGAGCGACCGCGCGCACCGCACCGCGTTCGTGTTCGTCCGACGTTCCACGGATGATTTACCCACGTTAATCATTACATCGTACGCCGCTCGTAAAATTTCCAAACGTACTCGTCGGTCGAACGGCGATTCGAACCGAGGTTCCCGGTCGAACGATTCCGCTCGTCCACTCGTCGTCGGCGGTGCTCCACGGACTCTGAATATTTCTCGCCTAGTTCGCTCCGAAACGACGAATTCGAGCGACCGCGCGCACCGCACCGCGTTCGTGTTCGTCCGACGTTCCACGGATGATTTACCCACGTTAATCATTACATCGTACGCCGCTCGTAAAATTTCCAAACGTACTCGTCGGTCGAACGGCGATTCGAACCGAGGTTCCCGGTCGAACGATTCCGCTCGTCCACTCGGCGTCGGCGGTGCTCCACGGACTCTGAATATTTCGCGCCTAGTTCGCTCCGAAACGACGAATTCGAGCGACCGCGTGCACCGCACCGCGTTCGTGTTCGTCCGACGTTCCACGGATGATTTATCCACGTTAATCATTACATCGTACGCCGCTCGTAAAATTTCCAAACGTACTCGTCGGTCGAACGGCGATTCGAACCGAGGTTCCCGGTCGAACGATTCCGCTCGTCCACTCGTCGTCGGCGGTGCTCCACGGACTCTGAACATTTCTCGCCTAGTTCGCTCCGAAACGACGAATTCGAGCGACCGCGCGCACCGCACCGCGTTCGTGTTCGTCCGACGTTCCACGGATGATTTACCCACGTTAATCATTACATCGTACGCCGCTCGTAAAATTTCCAAACGTACTCGTCGGTCGAACGGCGATTCGAACCGAGGTTCCCGGTCGAACGATTCCGCTCGTCCACTCGTCGTCGGCGGTGCTCCACGGACTTTGAATATTTCTCGCCTAGTTCGCTCCGAAACGACGAATTCGAGCGACCGCGCGCACCGCACCGCGTTCGTGTTCGTCCGACGTTCCACGGATGATTTATCCACGTTAATCATTACATCGTACGCCGCTCGTAAAATTTCCAAACGTACTCGTCGGTCGAACGGCGATTCGAACCGAGGTTCCCGGTCGAACGATTCCGCTCGTCCACTCGTCGTCGGCGGTGCTCCACGGACTCTGAATATTTCTCGCCTAGTTCGCTCCGAAACGACGAATTCGAGCGACCGCGCGCACCGCACCGCGTTCGTGTTCGTCCGACGTTCCACGGATGATTTACCCACGTTAATCATTACATCGTACGCCGCTCGTAAAATTTCCAAACGTACTCGTCGGTCGAACGGCGATTCGAACCGAGGTTCCCGGTCGAACGATTCCGCTCGTCCACTCGTCGTCGGCGGTGCTCCACGGACTCTGAACATTTCTCGCCTAGTTCGCTCCGAAACGACGAATTCGAGCGACCGCGCGCACCTCACCGCGTTCGTGTTCGTCCGACGTTCCACGGATGATTTACCCACGTTAATCATTACATCGTACGCCGCTCGTAAAATTTCCAAACGTACTCGTCGGTCGAACGGCGATTCGAACCGAGGTTCCCGGTCGAACGATCCCGCTCGTCCACTCGTCGTCGGCGGTGCTCCACGGACTTTGAATATTTCTCGCCTAGTTCGCTCCGAAACGACGAATTCGAGCGACCGCGCGCACCGCACCGCGTTCGTGTTCGTCCGACGTTCCACGGATGATTTATCCACGTTAATCATTACATCGTACGCCGCTCGTAAAATTGTCAAACGTACTCGTCGGTCGAACGGCGATTCGAACCGAGGTTCCCGGTCGAACGATTCCGCTCGTCCACTCGTCGTCGGCGGTGCTCCACGGACTCTGAATATTTCTCGCCTAGTTCGCTCCGAAACGACGAATTCGAGCGACCGCGCGCACCGCACCGCGTTCGTGTTCGTCCGACGTTCCACGGATGATTTACCCACGTTAATCATTACATCGTACGCCGCCCGTAAAATTTCCAAACGTACTCGTCGGTCGAACGGCGATTCGAACCGAGGTTCCCGGTCGAACGATTCCGCTCGTCCACTCGTCGTCGGCGGTGCTCCACGGACTCTGAACATTTCTCGCCTAGTTCGCTCCGAAACGACGAATTCGAGCGACCGCGCGCACCGCACCGCGTTCGTGTTCGTCCGACGTTCCACGGATGATTTACCCACGTTAATCATTACATCGTACGCCGCTCGTAAAATTTCCAAACGTACTCGTCGGTCGAACGGCGATTCGAACCGAGGTTCCCGGTCGAACGATTCCGCTCGTCCACTCGTCGTCGGCGGTGCTCCACGGACTCTGAATATTTCTCGCCTAGTTCGCTCCGAAACGACGAATTCGAGCGACCGCGCGCACCGCACCGCGTTCGTGTTCGTCCGACGTTCCACGGATGATTTACCCACGTTAATCATTACATCGTACGCCGCTCGTAAAATTTCCAAACGTACTCGTCGGTCGAACGGCGATTCGAACCGAGGTTCCCGGTCGAACGATTCCGCTCGTCCACTCGTCGTCGGCGGTGCTCCACGGACTTTGAATATTTCTCGCCTAGTTCGCTCCGAAACGACGAATTCGAGCGACCGCGCGCACCGCACCGCGTTCGTGTTCGTCCGACGTTCCACGGATGATTTACCCACGTTAATCATTACATCGTACGCCGCTCGTAAAATTTCCAAACGTACTCGTCGGTCGAACGGCGATTCGAACCGAGGTTCCCGGTCGAACGATTCCGCTCGTCCACTCGTCGTCGGCGGTGCTCCACGGACTCTGAATATTTCTCGCCTAGTTCGCTCCGAAACGACGAATTCGAGCGACCGCGCGCACCGCACCGCGTTCGTGTTCGTCCGACGTTCCACGGATGATTTACCCACGTTAATCATTACATCGTACGCCGCTCGTAAAATTTCCAAACGTACTCGTCGGTCGAACGGCGATTCGAACCGAGGTTCCCGGTCGAACGATTCCGCTCGTCCACTCGTCGTCGGCGGTGCTCCACGGACTCTGAATATTTCTCGCCTAGTTCGCTCCGAAACGACGAATTCGAGCGACCGCGCGCACCGCACCGCGTTCGTGTTCGTCCGACGTTCCACGGATGATTTACCCACGTTAATCATTACATCGTACGCCGCCCGTAAAATTTCCAAACGTACTCGTCGGTCGAACGGCGATTCGAACCGAGGTTCCCGGTCGAACGATTCCGCTCGTCCACTCGTCGTCGGCGGTGCTCCACGGACTCTGAACATTTCTCGCCTAGTTCGCTCCGAAACGACGAATTCGAGCGACCGCGCGCACCGCACCGCGTTCGTGTTCGTCCGACGTTCCACGGATGATTTATCCACGTTAATCATTACATCGTACGCCGCTCGTAAAATTTCCAAACGTACTCGTCGGTCGAACGGCGATTCGAACCGAGGTTCCCGGTCGAACGATTCCGCTCGTCCACTCGTCGTCGGCGGTGCTCCACGGACTCTGAATATTTCTCGCCTAGTTCGCTCCGAAACGACGAATTCGAGCGACCGCGCGCACCGCACCGCGTTCGTGTTCGTCCGACGTTCCACGGATGATTTATCCACGTTAATCATTACATCGTACGCCGCTCGTAAAATTGTCAAACGTACTCGTCGGTCGAACGGCGATTCGAACCGAGGTTCCCGGTCGAACGATTCCGCTCGTCCACTCGTCGTCGGTGGTGCTCCACGGACTCTGAATATTTCTCGCCTAGTTCGCTCCGAAACGACGAATTCGAGCGACCGCGCGCACCGCACCGCGTTCGTGTTCGTCCGACGTTCCACGGATGATTTATCCACGTTAATCATTACATCGTACGCCGCTCGTAAAATTTGCAAACGTACTCGTCGGTCGAACGGCGATTCGAACCGAGGTTCCCGGTCGAACGATTCCGCTCGTCCACTCGTCGTCGGCGGTGCTCCACGGACTCTGAATATTTCTCGCCTAGTTCGCTCCGAAACGACGAATTCGAGCGACCGCGCGCACCGCACCGCGTTCGTGTTCGTCCGACGTTCCACGGATGATTTATCCACGTTAATCATTACATCGTACGCCGCTCGTAAAATTTCCAAACGTACTCGTCGGTCGAACGGCGATTCGAACCGAGGTTCCCGGTCGAACGATTCCGCTCGTCCACTCGGCGTCGGCGGTGCTCCACGGACTCTGAATATTTCGCGCCTAGTTCGCTCCGAAACGACGAATTCGAGCGACCGCGCGCACCGCACCGCGTTCGTGTTCGTCCGACGTTCCACGGATGATTTACCCACGTTAATCATTACATCGTACGCCGCTCGTAAAATTTCCAAACGTACTCGTCGGTCGACCGGCGATTCGAACCGAGGTTCCCGGTCGAACGATTCCGCTCGTCCACTCGTCGTCGGCGGTGCTCCACGGACTCTGAACATTTCTCGCCTAGTTCGCTCCGAAACGACGAATTCGAGCGACCGCGCGCACCGCACCGCGTTCGTGTTCGTCCGACGTTCCACGGATGATTTACCCACGTTAATCATTACATCGTACGCCGCTCGTAAAATTTCCAAACGTACTCGTCGGTCGAACGGCGATTCGAACCGAGGTTCCCGGTCGAACGATTCCGCTCGTCCACTCGTCGTCGGCGGTGCTCCACGGACTCTGAATATTTCTCGCCTAGTTCGCTCCGAAACGACGAATTCGAGCGACCGCGCGCACCGCACCGCGTTCGTGTTCGTCCGACGTTCCACGGATGATTTACCCACGTTAATCATTACATCGTACGCCGCTCGTAAAATTTCCAAACGTACTCGTCGGTCGAACGGCGATTCGAACCGAGGTTCCCGGTCGAACGATTCCGCTCGTCCACTCGGCGTCGGCGGTGCTCCACGGACTCTGAATATTTCGCGCCTAGTTCGCTCCGAAACGACGAATTCGAGCGACCGCGTGCACCGCACCGCGTTCGTGTTCGTCCGACGTTCCACGGATGATTTATCCACGTTAATCATTACATCGTACGCCGCTCGTAAAATTGTCAAACGTACTCGTCGGTCGAACGGCGATTCGAACCGAGGTTCCCGGTCGAACGATTCCGCTCGTCCACTCGTCGTCAGCGGTGCTCCACGGACTCTGAATATTTCTCGCCTAGTTCGCTCCGAAACGACGAATTCGAGCGACCGCGCGCACCGCACCGCGTTCGTGTTCGTCCGACGATCCACGGATGATTTATCCACGTTAATCATTACATCGTACGCCGCTCGTAAAATTTCCAAACGTACTCGTCGGTCGAACGGCGATTCGAACCGAGGTTCCCGGTCGAACGATTCCGCTCGTCCACTCGTCGTCGGCGGTGCTCCACGGACTCTGAATATTTCTCGCCTAGTTCGCTCCGAAACGACGAATTCGAGCGACCGCGCGCACCGCACCGCGTTCGTGTTCGTCCGACGTTCCACGGATGATTTACCCACGTTAATCATTACATCGTACGCCGCTCGTAAAATTTCCAAACGTACTCGTCGGTCGAACGGCGATTCGAACCGAGGTTCCCGGTCGAACGATTCCGCTCGTCCACTCGTCGTCGGCGGTGCTCCACGGACTCTGAATATTTCTCGCCTAGTTCGCTCCGAAACGACGAATTCGAGCGACCGCGCGCACCGCACCGCGTTCGTGTTCGTCCGACGTTCCACGGATGATTTACCCACGTTAATCATTACATCGTACGCCGCTCGTAAAATTTCCAAACGTACTCGTCGGTCGAACGGCGATTCGAACCGAGGTTCCCGGTCGAACGATTCCGCTCGTCCACTCGTCGTCGGCGGTGCTCCACGGACTCTGAACATTTCTCGCCTAGTTCGCTCCGAAACGACGAATTCGAGCGACCGCGCGCACCTCACCGCGTTCGTGTTCGTCCGACGTTCCACGGATGATTTACCCACGTTAATCATTACATCGTACGCCGCTCGTAAAATTTCCAAACGTACTCGTCGGTCGAACGGCGATTCGAACCGAGGTTCCCGGTCGAACGATCCCGCTCGTCCACTCGTCGTCGGCGGTGCTCCACGGACTTTGAATATTTCTCGCCTAGTTCGCTCCGAAACGACGAATTCGAGCGACCGCGCGCACCGCACCGCGTTCGTGTTCGTCCGACGTTCCACGGATGATTTATCCACGTTAATCATTACATCGTACGCCGCTCGTAAAATTGTCAAACGTACTCGTCGGTCGAACGGCGATTCGAACCGAGGTTCCCGGTCGAACGATTCCGCTCGTCCACTCGTCGTCGGCGGTGCTCCACGGACTCTGAATATTTCTCGCCTAGTTCGCTCCGAAACGACGAATTCGAGCGACCGCGCGCACCGCACCGCGTTCGTGTTCGTCCGACGTTCCACGGATGATTTACCCACGTTAATCATTACATCGTACGCCGCCCGTAAAATTTCCAAACGTACTCGTCGGTCGAACGGCGATTCGAACCGAGGTTCCCGGTCGAACGATTCCGCTCGTCCACTCGTCGTCGGCGGTGCTCCACGGACTCTGAACATTTCTCGCCTAGTTCGCTCCGAAACGACGAATTCGAGCGACCGCGCGCACCGCACCGCGTTCGTGTTCGTCCGACGTTCCACGGATGATTTACCCACGTTAATCATTACATCGTACGCCGCTCGTAAAATTTCCAAACGTACTCGTCGGTCGAACGGCGATTCGAACCGAGGTTCCCGGTCGAACGATTCCGCTCGTCCACTCGTCGTCGGCGGTGCTCCACGGACTCTGAATATTTCTCGCCTAGTTCGCTCCGAAACGACGAATTCGAGCGACCGCGCGCACCGCACCGCGTTCGTGTTCGTCCGACGTTCCACGGATGATTTATCCACGTTAATCATTACATCGTACGCCGCTCGTAAAATTTCCAAACGTACTCGTCGGTCGAACGGCGATTCGAACCGAGGTTCCCGGTCGAACGATTCCGCTCGTCCACTCGGCGTCGGCGGTGCTCCACGGACTCTGAATATTTCGCGCCCAGTTCGCTCCGAAACGACGAATTCGAGCGACCGCGCGCACCGCACCGCGTTCGTGTTCGTCCGACGTTCCACGGATGATTTACCCACGTTAATCATTACATCGTACGCCGCTCGTAAAATTTCCAAACGTACTCGTCGGTCGACCGGCGATTCGAACCGAGGTTCCCGGTCGAACGATTCCGCTCGTCCACTCGTCGTCGGCGGTGCTCCACGGACTCTGAACATTTCTCGCCTAGTTCGCTCCGAAACGACGAATTCGAGCGACCGCGCGCACCGCACCGCGTTCGTGTTCGTCCGACGTTCCACGGATGATTTACCCACGTTAATCATTACATCGTACGCCGCTCGTAAAATTTCCAAACGTACTCGTCGGTCGAACGGCGATTCGAACCGAGGTTCCCGGTCGAACGATTCCGCTCGTCCACTCGGCGTCGGCGGTGCTCCACGGACTCTGAATATTTCGCGCCCAGTTCGCTCCGAAACGACGAATTCGAGCGACCGCGCGCACCGCACCGCGTTCGTGTTCGTCCGACGTTCCACGGATGATTTATCCACGTTAATCATTACATCGTACGCCGCTCGTAAAATTTCCAAACGTACTCGTCGGTCGAACGGCGATTCGAACCGAGGTTCCCGGTCGAACGATTCCGCTCGTCCACTCGTCGTCGGCGGTGCTCCACGGACTCTGAACATTTCTCGCCCAGTTCGCTCCGAAACGACGAATTCGAGCGACCGCGCGCACCGCACCGCGTTCGTGTTCGTCCGACGTTCCACGGATGATTTACCCACGTTAATCATTACATCGTACGCCGCTCGTAAAATTTCCAAACGTACTCGTCGGTCGAACGGCGATTCGAACCGAGGTTCCCGGTCGAACGATTCCGCTCGTCCACTCGTCGTCGGCGGTGCTCCACGGACTTTGAATATTTCTCGCCTAGTTCGCTCCGAAACGACGAATTCGAGCGACCGCGCGCACCGCACCGCGTTCGTGTTCGTCCGACGTTCCACGGATGATTTATCCACGTTAATCATTACATCGTACGCCGCTCGTAAAATTTCCAAACGTACTCGTCGGTCGAACGGCGATTCGAACCGAGGTTCCCGGTCGAACGATTCCGCTCGTCCACTCGTCGTCGGCGGTGCTCCACGGACTCTGAATATTTCTCGCCTAGTTCGCTCCGAAACGACGAATTCGAGCGACCGCGCGCACCGCACCGCGTTCGTGTTCGTCCGACGTTCCACGGATGATTTAACCACGTTAATCATTACATCGTACGCCGCTCGTAAAATTGTCAAACGTACTCGTCGGTCGAACGGCGATTCGAACCGAGGTTCCCGGTCGAACGATTCCGCTCGTCCACTCGTCGTCGGCGGTGCTCCACGGACTCTGAATATTTCTCGCCTAGTTCGCTCCGAAACGACGAATTCGAGCGACCGCGCGCACCGCACCGCGTTCGTGTTCGTCCGACGATCCACGGATGATTTATCCACGTTAATCATTACATCGTACGCCGCTCGTAAAATTTCCAAACGTACTCGTCGGTCGAACGGCGATTCGAACCGAGGTTCCCGGTCGAACGATTCCGCTCGTCCACTCGTCGTCGGCGGTGCTCCACGGACTCTGAATATTTCTCGCCTAGTTCGCTCCGAAACGACGAATTCGAGCGACCGCGCGCACCGCACCGCGTTCGTGTTCGTCCGACGTTCCACGGATGATTTACCCACGTTAATCATTACATCGTACGCCGCTCGTAAAATTTTCAAACGTACTCGTCGGTCGAACGGCGATTCGAACCGAGGTTCCCGGTCGAACGATTCCGCTCGTCCACTCGTCGTCGGCGGTGCTCCACGGACTCTGAATATTTCTCGCCTAGTTCGCTCCGAAACGACGAATTCGAGCGACCGCGCGCACCGCACCGCGTTCGTGTTCGTCCGACGTTCCACGGATGATTTATCCACGTTAATCATTACATCGTACGCCGCTCGTAAAATTGTCAAACGTACTCGTCGGTCGAACGGCGATTCGAACCGAGGTTCCCGGTCGAACGATTCCGCTCGTCCACTCGTCGTCGGCGGTGCTCCACGGACTCTGAATATTTCTCGCCTAGTTCGCTCCGAAACGACGAATTCGAGCGACCGCGCGCACCGCACCGCGTTCGTGTTCGTCCGACGTTCCACGGATGATTTACCCACGTTAATCATTACATCGTACGCCGCCCGTAAAATTTCCAAACGTACTCGTCGGTCGAACGGCGATTCGAACCGAGGTTCCCGGTCGAACGATTCCGCTCGTCCACTCGTCGTCGGCGGTGCTCCACGGACTCTGAACATTTCTCGCCTAGTTCGCTCCGAAACGACGAATTCGAGCGACCGCGCGCACCGCACCGCGTTCGTGTTCGTCCGACGTTCCACGGATGATTTACCCACGTTAATCATTACATCGTACGCCGCTCGTAAAATTTCCAAACGTACTCGTCGGTCGAACGGCGATTCGAACCGAGGTTCCCGGTCGAACGATTCCGCTCGTCCACTCGTCGTCGGCGGTGCTCCACGGACTCTGAATATTTCTCGCCCAGTTCGCTCCGAAACGACGAATTCGAGCGACCGCGCGCACCGCACCGCGTTCGTGTTCGTCCGACGTTCCACGGATGATTTATCCACGTTAATCATTACATCGTACGCCGCTCGTAAAATTTCCAAACGTACTCGTCGGTCGAACGGCGATTCGAACCGAGGTTCCCGGTCGAACGATTCCGCTCGTCCACTCGGCGTCGGCGGTGCTCCACGGACTCTGAATATTTCGCGCCTAGTTCGCTCCGAAACGACGAATTCGAGCGACCGCGCGCACCGCACCGCGTTCGTGTTCGTCCGACGTTCCACGGATGATTTACCCACGTTAATCATTACATCGTACGCCGCTCGTAAAATTTCCAAACGTACTCGTCGGTCGACCGGCGATTCGAACCGAGGTTCCCGGTCGAACGATTCCGCTCGTCCACTCGTCGTCGGCGGTGCTCCACGGACTCTGAACATTTCTCGCCTAGTTCGCTCCGAAACGACGAATTCGAGCGACCGCGCGCACCGCACCGCCTTCGTGTTCGTCCGACGTTCCACGGATGATTTACCCACGTTAATCATTACATCGTACGCCGCTCGTAAAATTTCCAAACGTACTCGTCGGTCGAACGGCGATTCGAACCGAGGTTCCCGGTCGAACGATTCCGCTCGTCCACTCGGCGTCGGCGGTGCTCCACGGACTCTGAATATTTCGCGCCTAGTTCGCTCCGAAACGACGAATTCGAGCGACCGCGCGCACCGCACCGCGTTCGTGTTCGTCCGACGTTCCACGGATGATTTATCCACGTTAATCATTACATCGTACGCCGCTCGTAAAATTTCCAAACGTACTCGTCGGTCGAACGGCGATTCGAACCGAGGTTCCCGGTCGAACGATTCCGCTCGTCCACTCGTCGTCGGCGGTGCTCCACGGACTCTGAACATTTCTCGCCTAGTTCGCTCCGAAACGACGAATTCGAGCGACCGCGCGCACCGCACCGCGTTCGTGTTCGTCCGACGTTCCACGGATGATTTACCCACGTTAATCATTACATCGTACGCCGCTCGTAAAATTTCCAAACGTACTCGTCGGTCGAACGGCGATTCGAACCGAGGTTCCCGGTCGAACGATTCCGCTCGTCCACTCGTCGTCGGCGGTGCTCCACGGACTTTGAATATTTCTCGCCTAGTTCGCTCCGAAACGACGAATTCGAGCGACCGCGCGCACCGCACCGCGTTCGTGTTCGTCCGACGTTCCACGGATGATTTATCCACGTTAATCATTACATCGTACGCCGCTCGTAAAATTTCCAAACGTACTCGTCGGTCGAACGGCGATTCGAACCGAGGTTCCCGGTCGAACGATTCCGCTCGTCCACTCGTCGTCGGCGGTGCTCCACGGACTCTGAATATTTCTCGCCTAGTTCGCTCCGAAACGACGAATTCGAGCGACCGCGCGCACCGCACCGCGTTCGTGTTCGTCCGACGTTCCACGGATGATTTAACCACGTTAATCATTACATCGTACGCCGCTCGTAAAATTGTCAAACGTACTCGTCGGTCGAACGGCGATTCGAACCGAGGTTCCCGGTCGAACGATTCCGCTCGTCCACTCGTCGTCGGCGGTGCTCCACGGACTCTGAATATTTCTCGCCTAGTTCGCTCCGAAACGACGAATTCGAGCGACCGCGCGCACCGCACCGCGTTCGTGTTCGTCCGACGATCCACGGATGATTTATCCACGTTAATCATTACATCGTACGCCGCTCGTAAAATTTCCAAACGTACTCGTCGGTCGAACGGCGATTCGAACCGAGGTTCCCGGTCGAACGATTCCGCTCGTCCACTCGTCGTCGGCGGTGCTCCACGGACTCTGAATATTTCTCGCCTAGTTCGCTCCGAAACGACGAATTCGAGCGACCGCGCGCACCGCACCGCGTTCGTGTTCGTCCGACGTTCCACGGATGATTTACCCACGTTAATCATTACATCGTACGCCGCTCGTAAAATTTCCAAACGTACTCGTCGGTCGAACGGCGATTCGAACCGAGGTTCCCGGTCGAACGATTCCGCTCGTCCACTCGTCGTCGGCGGTGCTCCACGGACTCTGAATATTTCTCGCCTAGTTCGCTCCGAAACGACGAATTCGAGCGACCGCGCGCACCGCACCGCGTTCGTGTTCGTCCGACGTTCCACGGATGATTTACCCACGTTAATCATTACATCGTACGCCGCTCGTAAAATTGTCAAACGTACTCGTCGGTCGAACGGCGATTCGAACCGAGGTTCCCGGTCGAACGATTCCGCTCGTCCACTCGTCGTCGGCGGTGCTCCACGGACTCTGAATATTTCTCGCCTAGTTCGCTCCGAAACGACGAATTCGAGCGACCGCGCGCACCGCACCGCGTTCGTGTTCGTCCGACGTTCCACGGATGATTTATCCACGTTAATCATTACATCGTACGCCGCTCGTAAAATTTCCAAACGTACTCGTCGGTCGAACGGCGATTCGAACCGAGGTTCCCGGTCGAACGATTCCGCTCGTCCACTCGTCGTCGGCGGTGCTCCACGGACTCTGAATATTTCTCGCCTAGTTCGCTCCGAAACGACGAATTCGAGCGACCGCGCGCACCGCACCGCGTTCGTGTTCGTCCGACGTTCCACGGATGATTTACCCACGTTAATCATTACATCGTACGCCGCTCGTAAAATTTCCAAACGTACTCGTCGGTCGAACGGCGATTCGAACCGAGGTTCCCGGTCGAACGATTCCGCTCGTCCACTCGGCGTCGGCGGTGCTCCACGGACTCTGAATATTTCTCGCCTAGTTCGCTCCGAAACGACGAATTCGAGCGACCGCGCGCACCGCACCGCGTTCGTGTTCGTCCGACGTTCCACGGATGATTTACCCACGTTAATCATTACATCGTACGCCGCTCGTAAAATTTCCAAACGTACTCGTCGGTCGACCGGCGATTCGAACCGAGGTTCCCGGTCGAACGATTCCGCTCGTCCACTCGTCGTCGGCGGTGCTCCACGGACTCTGAACATTTCTCGCCTAGTTCGCTCCGAAACGACGAATTCGAGCGACCGCGCGCACCGCACCGCGTTCGTGTTCGTCCGACGTTCCACGGATGATTTACCCACGTTAATCATTACATCGTACGCCGCTCGTAAAATTTCCAAACGTACTCGTCGGTCGAACGGCGATTCGAACCGAGGTTCCCGGTCGAACGATTCCGCTCGTCCACTCGTCGTCGGCGGTGCTCCACGGACTCTGAATATTTCTCGCCTAGTTCGCTCCGAAACGACGAATTCGAGCGACCGCGCGCACCGCACCGCGTTCGTGTTCGTCCGACGTTCCACGGATGATTTATCCACGTTAATCATTACATCGTACGCCGCTCGTAACATTGTCAAACGTACTCGTCGGTCGAACGGCGATTCGAACCGAGGTTCCCGGTCGAACGATTCCGCTCGTCCACTCGTCGTCGGCGGTGCTCCACGGACTCTGAATATTTCTCGCCTAGTTCGCTCCGAAACGACGAATTCGAGCGACCGCGCGCACCGCACCGCGTTCGTGTTCGTCCGACGATCCACGGATGATTTATCCACGTTAATCATTACATCGTACGCCGCTCGTAAAATTTCCAAACGTACTCGTCGGTCGAACGGCGATTCGAACCGAGGTTCCCGGTCGAACGATTCCGCTCGTCCACTCGTCGTCGGCGGTGCTCCACGGACTCTGAATATTTCTCGCCCAGTTCGCTCCGAAACGACGAATTCGAGCGACCGCGCGCACCGCACCGCGTTCGTGTTCGTCCGACGTTCCACGGATGATTTACCCACGTTAATCATTACATCGTACGCCGCTCGTAAAATTTCCAAACGTACTCGTCGGTCGAACGGCGATTCGAACCGAGGTTCCCGGTCGAACGATTCCGCTCGTCCACTCGTCGTCGGCGGTGCTCCACGGACTCTGAATATTTCTCGCCTAGTTCGCTCCGAAACGACGAATTCGAGCGACCGCGCGCACCGCACCGCGTTCGTGTTCGTCCGACGTTCCACGGATGATTTACCCACGTTAATCATTACATCGTACGCCGCTCGTAAAATTGTCAAACGTACTCGTCGGTCGAACGGCGATTCGAACCGAGGTTCCAGGTCGAACGATTCCGCTCGTCCACTCGTCGTCGGCGGTGCTCCACGGACTCTGAATATTTCTCGCCTAGTTCGCTCCGAAACGACGAATTCGAGCGACCGCGCGCACCGCACCGCGTTCGTGTTCGTCCGACGTTCCACGGATGATTTATCCACGTTAATCATTACATCGTACGCCGCTCGTAAAATTTCCAAACGTACTCGTCGGTCGAACGGCGATTCGAACCGAGGTTCCCGGTCGAACGATTCCGCTCGTCCACTCGTCGTCGGCGGTGCTCCACGGACTCTGAATATTTCTCGCCTAGTTCGCTCCGAAACGACGAATTCGAGCGACCGCGCGCACCGCACCGCGTTCGTGTTCGTCCGACGTTCCACGGATGATTTATCCACGTTAATCATTACATCGTACGCCGCTCGTAAAATTTCCAAACGTACTCGTCGGTCGAACGGCGATTCGAACCGAGGTTCCCGGTCGAACGATTCCGCTCGTCCACTCGGCGTCGGCGGTGCTCCACGGACTCTGAATATTTCGCGCCTAGTTCGCTCCGAAACGACGAATTCGAGCGACCGCGCGCACCGCACCGCGTTCGTGTTCGTCCGACGTTCCACGGATGATTTACCCACGTTAATCATTACATCGTACGCCGCTCGTAAAATTTCCAAACGTACTCGTCGGTCGACCGGCGATTCGAACCGAGGTTCCCGGTCGAACGATTCCGCTCGTCCACTCGTCGTCGGCGGTGCTCCACGGACTCTGAACATTTCTCGCCTAGTTCGCTCCGAAACGACGAATTCGAGCGACCGCGCGCACCGCACCGCGTTCGTGTTCGTCCGACGTTCCACGGATGATTTACCCACGTTAATCATTACATCGTACGCCGCTCGTAAAATTTCCAAACGTACTCGTCGGTCGAACGGCGATTCGAACCGAGGTTCCCGGTCGAACGATTCCGCTCGTCCACTCGTCGTCGGCGGTGCTCCACGGACTTTGAATATTTCTCGCCTAGTTCGCTCCGAAACGACGAATTCGAGCGACCGCGCGCACCGCACCGCGTTCGTGTTCGTCCGACGTTCCACGGATGATTTATCCACGTTAATCATTACATCGTACGCCGCTCGTAAAATTTCCAAACGTACTCGTCGGTCGAACGGCGATTCGAACCGAGGTTCCCGGTCGAACGATTCCGCTCGTCCACTCGTCGTCGGCGGTGCTCCACGGACTCTGAATATTTCTCGCCCAGTTCGCTCCGAAACGACGAATTCGAGCGACCGCGCGCACCGCACCGCGTTCGTGTTCGTCCGACGTTCCACGGATGATTTATCCACGTTAATCATTACATCGTACGCCGCTCGTAAAATTTCCAAACGTACTCGTCGGTCGAACGGCGATTCGAACCGAGGTTCCCGGTCGAACGATTCCGCTCGTCCACTCGTCGTCGGCGGTGCTCCACGGACTCTGAATATTTCTCGCCTAGTTCGCTCCGAAACGACGAATTCGAGCGACCGCGCGCACCGCACCGCGTTCGTGTTCGTCCGACGTTCCACGGATGATTTATCCACGTTAATCATTACATCGTACGCCGCTCGTAAAATTTCCAAACGTACTCGTCGGTCGAACGGCGATTCGAACCGAGGTTCCCGGTCGAACGATTCCGCTCGTCCACTCGGCGTCGGCGGTGCTCCACGGACTCTGAATATTTCGCGCCTAGTTCGCTCCGAAACGACGAATTCGAGCGACCGCGCGCACCGCACCGCGTTCGTGTTCGTCCGACGTTCCACGGATGATTTACCCACGTTAATCATTACATCGTACGCCGCTCGTAAAATTTCCAAACGTACTCGTCGGTCGACCGGCGATTCGAACCGAGGTTCCCGGTCGAACGATTCCGCTCGTCCACTCGTCGTCGGCGGTGCTCCACGGACTCTGAACATTTCTCGCCTAGTTCGCTCCGAAACGACGAATTCGAGCGACCGCGCGCACCGCACCGCGTTCGTGTTCGTCCGACGTTCCACGGATGATTTACCCACGTTAATCATTACATCGTACGCCGCTCGTAAAATTTCCAAACGTACTCGTCGGTCGAACGGCGATTCGAACCGAGGTTCCCGGTCGAACGATTCCGCTCGTCCACTCGTCGTCGGCGGTGCTCCACGGACTCTGAATATTTCTCGCCTAGTTCGCTCCGACACGACGAATTCGAGCGACCGCGCGCACCGCACCGCGTTCGTGTTCGTCCGACGTTCCACGGATGATTTACCCACGTTAATCATTACATCGTACGCCGCCCGTAAAATTTCCAAACGTACTCGTCGGTCGAACGGCGATTCGAACCGAGGTTCCCGGTCGAACGATTCCGCTCGTCCACTCGTCGTCGGCGGTGCTCCACGGACTCTGAACATTTCTCGCCTAGTTCGCTCCGAAACGACGAATTCGAGCGACCGCGCGCACCGCACCGCGTTCGTGTTCGTCCGACGTTCCACGGATGATTTACCCACGTTAATCATTACATCGTACGCCGCTCGTAAAATTTCCAAACGTACTCGTCGGTCGAACGGCGATTCGAACCGAGGTTCCCGGTCGAACGATTCCGCTCGTCCACTCGTCGTCGGCGGTGCTCCACGGACTCTGAATATTTCTCGCCTAGTTCGCTCCGAAACGACGAATTCGAGCGACCGCGCGCACCGCACCGCGTTCGTGTTCGTCCGACGTTCCACGGATGATTTACCCACGTTAATCATTACATCGTACGCCGCTCGTAAAATTTCCAAACGTACTCGTCGGTCGAACGGCGATTCGAACCGAGGTTCCCGGTCGAACGATTCCGCTCGTCCACTCGTCGTCGGCGGTGCTCCACGGACTCTGAATATTTCTCGCCTAGTTCGCTCCGAAACGACGAATTCGAGCGACCGCGCGCACCGCACCGCGTTCGTGTTCGTCCGACGTTCCACGGATGATTTACCCACGTTAATCATTACATCGTACGCCGCTCGTAAAATTTCCAAACGTACTCGTCGGTCGAACGGCGATTCGAACCGAGGTTCCCGGTCGAACGATTCCGCTCGTCCACTCGTCGTCGGCGGTGCTCCACGGACTCTGAATATTTCTCGCCTAGTTCGCTCCGAAACGACGAATTCGAGCGACCGCGCGCACCGCACCGCGTTCGTGTTCGTCCGACGTTCCACGGATGATTTACCCACGTTAATCAATACATCGTACGCCGCTCGTAAAATTTCCAAACGTACTCGTCGGTCGAACGGCGATTCGAACCGAGGTTCCCGGTCGAACGATTCCGCTCGTCCACTCGTCGTCGGCGGTGCACCACGGACTTTGAATATTTCTCGCCTAGTTCGCTCCGAAACGACGAATTCGAGCGACCGCGCGCATCGCACCGCGTTCGTGTTCGTCCGACGTTCCACGGATGATTTATCCACGTTAATCATTACATCGTACGCCGCTCGTAAAATTTCCAAACGTACTCGTCGGTCGAACGGCGATTCGAACCGAGGTTCCCGGTCGAACGATTCCGCTCGTCCACTCGTCGTCGGCGGTGCTCCACGGACTCTGAATATTTCTCGCCTAGTTCGCTCCGAAACGACGAATTCGAGCGACCGCGCGCACCGCACCGCGTTCGTGTTCGTCCGACGTTCCACGGATGATTTATCCACGTTAATCATTACATCGTACGCCGCTCGTAAAATTGTCAAACGTACTCGTCGGTCGAACGGCGATTCGAACCGAGGTTCCCGGTCGAACGATTCCGCTCGTCCACTCGTCGTCGGCGGTGCTCCACGGACTCTGAATATTTCTCGCCTAGTTCGCTCCGAAACGACGAATTCGAGCGACCGCGCGCACCGCACCGCGTTCGTGTTCGTCCGACGTTCCACGGATGATTTATCCACGTTAATCATTACATCGTACGCCGCTCGTAAAATTTCCAAACGTACTCGTCGGTCGAACGGCGATTCGAACCGAGGTTCCCGGTCGAACGATTCCGCTCGTCCACTCGTCGTCGGCGGTGCTCCACGGACTCTGAATATTTCTCGCCTAGTTCGCTCCGAAACGACGAATTCGAGCGACCGCGCGCACCGCACCGCGTTCGTGTTCGTCCGACGTTCCACGGATGATTTATCCACGTTAATCATTACATCGTACGCCGCTCGTAAAATTTCCAAACGTACTCGTCGGTCGAACGGCGATTCGAACCGAGGTTCCCGGTCGAACGATTCCGCTCGTCCACTCGGCGTCGGCGGTGCTCCACGGACTCTGAATATTTCGCGCCTAGTTCGCTCCGAAACGACGAATTCGAGCGACCGCGCGCACCGCACCGCGTTCGTGTTCGTCCGACGTTCCACGGATGATTTACCCACGTTAATCATTACATCGTACGCCGCTCGTAAAATTTCCAAACGTACTCGTCGGTCGACCGGCGATTCGAACCGAGGTTCCCGGTCGAACGATTCCGCTCGTCCACTCGTCGTCGGCGGTGCTCCACGGACTCTGAACATTTCTCGCCTAGTTCGCTCCGAAACGACGAATTCGAGCGACCGCGCGCACCGCACCGCGTTCGTGTTCGTCCGACGTTCCACGGATGATTTACCCACGTTAATCATTACATCGTACGCCGCTCGTAAAATTTCCAAACGTACTCGTCGGTCGAACGGCGATTCGAACCGAGGTTCCCGGTCGAACGATTCCGCTCGTCCACTCGTCGTCGGCGGTGCTCCACGGACTCTGAACATTTCTCGCCTAGTTCGCTCCGAAACGACGAATTCGAGCGACCGCGCGCACCGCACCGCGTTCGTGTTCGTCCGACGTTCCACGGATGATTTACCCACGTTAATCATTACATCGTACGCCGCTCGTAAAATTTCCAAACGTACTCGTCGTTCGAACGGCGATTCGAACCGAGGTTCCCGGTCGAACGATTCCGCTCGTCCACTCGTCGTCGGCGGTGCTCCACGGACTCTGAATATTTCTCGCCTAGTTCGCTCCGAAACGACGAATTCGAGCGACCGCGCGCACCGCACCGCGTTCGTGTTCGTCCGACGTTCCACGGATGATTTATCCACGTTAATCATTACATCGTACGCCGCTCGTAAAATTTCCAAACGTACTCGTCGGTCGAACGGCGATTCGAACCGAGGTTCCCGGTCGAACGATTCCGCTCGTCCACTCGTCGTCGGCGGTGCTCCACGGACTCTGAATATTTCTCGCCTAGTTCGCTCCGAAACGACGAATTCGAGCGACCGCGCGCACCGCACCGCGTTCGTGTTCGTCCGACGTTCCACGGATGATTTATCCACGTTAATCATTACATCGTACGCCGCTCGTAAAATTGTCAAACGTACTCGTCGGTCGAACGGCGATTCGAACCGAGGTTCCCGGTCGAACGATTCCGCTCGTCCACTCGTCGTCGGCGGTGCTCCACGGACTCTGAACATTTCTCGCCTAGTTCGCTCCGAAACGACGAATTCGAGCGACCGCGCGCACCGCACCGCGTTCGTGTTCGTCCGACGTTCCACGGATGATTTATCCACGTTAATCATTACATCGTACGCCGCTCGTAAAATTTCCAAACGTACTCGTCGGTCGAACGGCGATTCGAACCGAGGTTCCCGGTCGAACGATTCCGCTCGTCCACTCGTCGTCGGCGGTGCTCCACGGACTCTGAATATTTCTCGCCTAGTTCGCTCCGAAACGACGAATTCGAGCGACCGCGCGCACCGCACCGCGTTCGTGTTCGTCCGACGTTCCACGGATGATTTACCCACGTTAATCATTACATCGTACGCCGCTCGTAAAATTTCCAAACGTACTCGTCGGTCGAAAGGCGATTCGAACCGAGGTTCCCGGTCGAACGATTCCGCTCGTCCACTCGTCGTCGGCGGTGCTCCACGGACTTTGAATATTTCTCGCCTAGTTCGCTCCGAAACGACGAATTCGAGCGACCGCGCGCACCGCACCGCGTTCGTGTTCGTCCGACGATCCACGGATGATTTATCCACGTTAATCATTACATCGTACGCCGCTCGTAAAATTTCCAAACGTACTCGTCGGTCGAACGGCGATTCGAACCGAGGTTCCCGGTCGAACGATTCCGCTCGTCCACTCGTCGTCGGCGGTGCTCCACGGACTCTGAATATTTCTCGCCTAGTTCGCTCCGAAACGACGAATTCGAGCGACCGCGCGCACCGCACCGCGTTCGTGTTCGTCCGACGTTCCACGGATGATTTATCCACGTTAATCATTACATCGTACGCCGCTCGTAAAATTGTCAAACGTACTCGTCGGTCGAACGGCGATTCGAACCGAGGTTCCCGGTCGAACGATTCCGCTCGTCCACTCGTCGTCGGCGGTGCTCCACGGACTCTGAATATTTCTCGCCTAGTTCGCTCCGAAACGACGAATTCGAGCGACCGCGCGCACCGCACCGCGTTCGTGTTCGTCCGACGTTCCACGGATGATTTACCCACGTTAATCATTACATCGTACGCCGCTCGTAAAATTTCCAAACGTACTCGTCGGTCGAACGGCGATTCGAACCGAGGTTCCCGGTCGAACGATTCCGCTCGTCCACTCGTCGTCGGCGGTGCTCCACGGACTCTGAATATTTCTCGCCTAGTTCGCTCCGAAACGACGAATTCGAGCGACCGCGCGCACCGCACCGCGTTCGTGTTCGTCCGACGTTCCACGGATGATTTACCCACGTTAATCATTACATCGTACGCCGCTCGTAAAATTTCCAAACGTACTCGTCGGTCGAACGGCGATTCGAACCGAGGTTCCCGGTCGAACGATTCCGCTCGTCCACTCGTCGTCGGCGGTGCTCCACGGACTCTGAACATTTCGCGCCTAGTTCGCTCCGAAACGACGAATTCGAGCGACCGCGCGCACCGCACCGCGTTCGTGTTCGTCCGACGTTCCACGGATGATTTATCCACGTTAATCATTACATCGTACGCCGCTCGTAAAATTTCCAAACGTACTCGTCGGTCGAACGGCGATTCGAACCGAGGTTCCCGGTCGAACGATTCCGCTCGTCCACTCGTCGTCGGCGGTGCTCCACGGACTCTGAACATTTCTCGCCTAGTTCGCTCCGAAACGACGAATTCGAGCGACCGCGCGCACCGCACCGCGTTCGTGTTCGTCCGACGTTCCACGGATGATTTACCCACGTTAATCATTACATCGTACGCCGCTCGTAAAATTTCCAAACGTACTCGTCGGTCGAACGGCGATTCGAACCGAGGTTCCCGGTCGATCGATTCCGCTCGTCCACTCGTCGTCGGCGGTGCTCCACGGACTTTGAATATTTCTCGCCTAGTTCGCTCCGAAACGACGAATTCGAGCGACCGCGCGCACCGCACCGCGTTCGTGTTCGTCCGACGTTCCACGGATGATTTATCCACGTTAATCATTACATCGTACGCCGCTCGTAAAATTTCCAAACGTACTCGTCGGTCGAACGGCGATTCGAACCGAGGTTCCCGGTCGAACGATTCCGCTCGTCCACTCGTCGTCGGCGGTGCTCCACGGACTCTGAATATTTCTCGCCTAGTTCGCTCCGAAACGACGAATTCGAGCGACCGCGCGCACCGCACCGCATTCGTGTTCGTCCGACGTTCCACGGATGATTTACCCACGTTAATCATTACATCGTACGCCGCTCGTAAAATTTCCAAACGTACTCGTCGGTCGAACGGCGATTCGAACCGAGGTTCCCGGTCGAACGATTCCGCTCGTCCACTCGTCGTCGGCGGTGCTCCACGGACTCTGAACATTTCGCGCCTAGTTCGCTCCGAAACGACGAATTCGAGCGACCGCGCGCACCGCACCGCGTTCGTGTTCGTCCGACGTTCCACGGATGATTTATCCACGTTAATCATTACATCGTACGCCGCTCGTAAAATTTCCAAACGTACTCGTCGGTCGAACGGCGATTCGAACCGAGGTTCCCGGTCGAACGATTCCGCTCGTCCACTCGTCGTCGGCGGTGCTCCACGGACTCTGAACATTTCTCGCCTAGTTCGCTCCGAAACGACGAATTCGAGCGACCGCGCGCACCGCACCGCGTTCGTGTTCGTCCGACGTTCCACGGATGATTTATCCACGTTAATCATTACATCGTACGCCGCTCGTAAAATTGTCAAACGTACTCGTCGGTCGAACGGCGATTCGAACCGAGGTTCCCGGTCGAACGATTCCGCTCGTCCACTCGTCGTCGGCGGTGCTCCACGGACTCTGAATATTTCGCGCCTAGTTCGCTCCGAAACGACGAATTCGAGCGACCGCGCGCACCGCACCGCGTTCGTGTTCGTCCGACGTTCCACGGATGATTTATCCACGTTAATCATTACATCGTACGCCGCTCGTAAAATTTCCAAACGTACTCGTCGGTCGAACGGCGATTCGAACCGAGGTTCCCGGTCGAACGATTCCGCTCGTCCACTCGTCGTCGGCGGTGCTCCACGGACTCTGAACATTTCTCGCCTAGTTCGCTCCGAAACGACGAATTCGAGCGACCGCGCGCACCGCACCGCGTTCGTGTTCGTCCGACGTTCCACGGATGATTTACCCACGTTAATCATTACATCGTACGCCGCTCGTAAAATTTCCAAACGTACTCGTCGGTCGAACGGCGATTCGAACCGAGGTTCCCGGTCGAACGATTCCGCTCGTCCACTCGTCGTCGGCGGTGCTCCACGGACTCTGAACATTTCTCGCCTAGTTCGCTCCGAAACGACGAATTCGAGCGACCGCGCGCACCGCACCGCGTTCGTGTTCGTCCGACGTTCCACGGATGATTTACCCACGTTAATCATTACATCGTACGCCGCTCGTAAAATTTCCAAACGTACTCGTCGGTCGAACGGCGATTCGAACCGAGGTTCCCGGTCGAACGATTCCGCTCGTCCACTCGTCGTCGGCGGTGCTCCACGGACTCTGAATATTTCTCGCCTAGTTCGCTCCGAAACGACGAATTCGAGCGACCGCGCGCACCGCACCGCGTTCGTGTTCGTCCGACGTTCCACGGATGATTTATCCACGTTAATCATTACATCGTACGCCGCTCGTAAAATTTCCAAACGTACTCGTCGGTCGAACGGCGATTCGAACCGAGGTTCCCGGTCGAACGATTCCGCTCGTCCACTCGTCGTCGGCGGTGCTCCACGGACTCTGAATATTTCTCGCCTAGTTCGCTCCGAAACGACGAATTCGAGCGACCGCGCGCACCGCACCGCGTTCGTGTTCGTCCGACGTTCCACGGATGATTTACCCACGTTAATCATTACATCGTACGCCGCTCGTAAAATTTCCAAACGTACTCGTCGGTCGAACGGCGATTCGAACCGAGGTTCCCGGTCGATCGATTCCGCTCGTCCACTCGTCGTCGGCGGTGCTCCACGGACTCTGAACATTTCTCGCCTAGTTCGCTCCGAAACGACGAATTCGAGCGACCGCGCGCACCGCACCGCGTTCGTGTTCGTCCGACGTTCCACGGATGATTTACCCACGTTAATCATTACATCGTACGCCGCTCGTAAAATTTCCAAACGTACTCGTCGGTCGAACGGCGATTCGAACCGAGGTTCCCGGTCGAACGATTCCGCTCGTCCACTCGTCGTCGGCGGTGCTCCACGGACTCTGAATATTTCTCGCCCAGTTCGCTCCGAAACGACGAATTCGAGCGACCGCGCGCACCGCACCGCGTTCGTGTTCGTCCGACGTTCCACGGATGATTTATCCACGTTAATCATTACATCGTACGCCGCTCGTAAAATTTCCAAACGTACTCGTCGGTCGAACGGCGATTCGAACCGAGGTTCCCGGTCGAACGATTCCGCTCGTCCACTCGTCGTCGGCGGTGCTCCACGGACTCTGAATATTTCTCGCCTAGTTCGCTCCGAAACGACGAATTCGAGCGACCGCGCGCACCGCACCGCGTTCGTGTTCGTCCGACGTTCCACGGATGATTTACCCACGTTAATCATTACATCGTACGCCGCTCGTAAAATTTCCAAACGTACTCGTCGGTCGAACGGCGATTCGAACCGAGGTTCCCGGTCGATCGATTCCGCTCGTCCACTCGTCGTCGGCGGTGCTCCACGGACTTTGAATATTTCTCGCCTAGTTCGCTCCGAAACGACGAATTCGAGCGACCGCGCGCACCGCACCGCGTTCGTGTTCGTCCGACGTTCCACGGATGATTTATCCACGTTAATCATTACATCGTACGCCGCTCGTAAAATTTCCAAACGTACTCGTCGGTCGAACGGCGATTCGAACCGAGGTTCCCGGTCGAACGATTCCGCTCGTCCACTCGTCGTCGGCGGTGCTCCACGGACTCTGAATATTTCTCGCCTAGTTCGCTCCGAAACGACGAATTCGAGCGACCGCGCGCACCGCACCGCGTTCGTGTTCGTCCGACGTTCCACGGATGTGTTGCACCCGGCCCACATGCTGACGGTACATTCCTAAGGCCGGATGGCAACAGCGTCCGCCGACCGTTCCGTCGCTCGGCCTTGGTATCGTGCAAAACGCTGACGGCCGAATTCCTAAGACCACACGGCAACAAAGTTCATTGGCAGGTTGGAAGCCTTACCTCGGTATCGCGCAAAAGCGCTGACAACCCCAGGACCGGTCAATCACCGGACCAGCCAATGAACCCCCCGTCAACCGCACCGCCCCAAGCGTCAGGGTCAATTCTGCGACCATCGCAAAACCCCCGATAAAAGCAGGGGCACGGTCCTCGCGGGCGAGTCTTGAAAGATTGTAGTGTCAACGTGCACGACCGCCGAGTCCAGATTAGATTTTCCCCCTTCAGTACCACGGGAGTTAGACATCCGAATAGGGTAGTTCGCTCGTAAGAAGCACACCTAGTATCGCGACGAGTGAGTGAGTGAGTGAAGGATAGTATATCTGCATCCACGCGCTGAAGGAAATAAACCAAGTTTTAAATTGTACGTGAGTTCCAACTCTTCATTGGTGAAACCCGAACAACCCTTCATACATCCCAACCGAAATCCTGTCCGAACGGGACAACAATTGGTGGCAGCGGTGGGATTCACCAAGGTACAACTTTAGAAGACCTCATCATACCCACAGCCAAGCAGACATCCATCGACGCCGCAATCTACATCGAAACCGACCTACGACAACGGTGCTTTGAACCAGTAACCCATCGCACTACCGGGACGATGACACCACTGCGAGCGTTAATGTAAGTCGACACGCCTAGTCAGCGCCTGCTATCTAATAAGCGCCGTACAACCGCTCTCTCGAATACCAACACAAAAAACGGTCACGAAAATCTCCCGCGAGTAGCTGAACCGAATGTCCGAAGAGAAACCCGGTCCAAGACCTACCCCTAACGTTAGCTGGCTACATTCTCCCCCTGCGCGCTTAAGCATCGAAGCCCTACGACACCCGCGCCCGGAAAACTCCGTAGATATAGCCGAACGGGCATTACGGGACATAAGCGAAAGCGTAAAACGAAACTTAGCCTTAACGTATTCACCCGACTCCGACACAAACACCGTTGTTAACCGATCTCCGGTAGACACCGACCCTCAACGGGACATATTAGACGGTAGTTTATTCCCTGACCCACCCGACGTCAACGAACCCAAGGACTGTATCGATAGCCCCGTCAGCTCGAGAACCCCTAGTCGGCTTTCCGGAAGAAGAACTTTTTCTCTGACGTCGTACGATAGTAGTGTATTTGACCCCGAGGAATTCCACGAACCACAAGAAGAAATGGCAAACACACAACCTCAACCCCCGCGCGTTCCCACACCCGTTGAAGTAGATCGGGAAATCGAGTCGCTGCGCGCACAAGTAGCCAGGCTACAAACGGAAAATGCGAGTCAACGCAAGGCTCTGCAAAAACCACGACCTAACCTTCCGCACACCTATGACGATCACCACGACGAAAACGATCACCCCCCCGGACTCCGACTCACCCCCGACTACCACGCGGCCCCGGAGGACTACGGGTTAGAACGGACCTATCATGACCCCTCCGACGGGTTCATGCCCCTTAAAGACGCCCTCCAATCTGTTCCGCCCTTGATTCACCTCTCCTCGATACCCGTACAACGATTTCTCAATAGCTGCACTTACGCCTTCGACGGTGTCGCCCCTGCTAAACACTCCTATCTCCTACAAGCCATATTAAAAACAAAATTAGACGGAGAGGCTTTGGCTACCTTCGGGCGCCGGTATTTCGGTTCCTTCGCAGAACTCCGGTCAGAGTTAGAAGACAGAGCCGTTGAGCGAAAATCTCTTTCTCGATGTCAAGGAGACTTATTGCTCGCTCGACAAAAACCGCACGAAACTGCTAGAGAATTCGGTGATCGGATCCAACACCTAGTATCCGAATTAGTCGAGGCATCAGCAGGACCTTTCGTTTCCCCCACGGAGACCGTCGCCTATAAACGTCTGTTCCACCGACAAGCGCTCGAAGTTTTCGCGAAAGGATTACGGGACTCACACGTTCGCAGCTACGTCCGGCTAAAGGCACATCATTCACTTCCCGACGCGATCGCCGAAGCCTCCAACGAGGAAGTCTTCTACCACGCCGCTATACCATCTGCACCCAGCCCTTCCTGGGCGCCGCCCCGAAATTACCCACGTTCCTACCCCACGCAACCCGATAGGAATATCCCGCGGGCCAGGCCACCGACCTGTCCAAAATGCGGACGGATGGGACATACTGGAAGAGACTGCCGGATTAGCCGCTATGCCAACAGATTCGAGCCCCCTGCACACCCCAGAGGACCCCGTTTGCACCTCATGGAAGAGGTATCCGACTATCCCACGGGACCTTTTTCGTTTAATGAGGACGACGACCGACTCCGCGAAACACGGACTCGCCACACAAACCTCGCCCTCTCGGGACCCATAACCACTCCCGAATTCTTGGAGGATAACGCGGGACATCGGTATCGGTACACCGCATCCAGTAGTACGGGTAGATTAAAACCCCCCACTACGCAAGATGCACCATACCCGCCGGGAAACGAGGAAGAGACGCGACACCGCGAGAGTGCCGCGTCATCGAAATAAACCTCTCGCACGCGTACAGTGATTGTCTGCAGGTGACGAACGTTCCGATCCGGGAAACTCGCTCGGGAAACGTGGAAATGCTGGTGGACACGGGAGCCGAGATAAGCCTCATAAAACGTCGAAACCTTCAGGACAACGCACGCATTTCCCCCGCTAAAATCTCCATTACGGGAGCTACGGGCTGTCGTCTCTCCACCCTGGGAAACCTACAGGGGCACATTCTACTCGGCGACCAACTTGTGACCCTATTGCTCCACGTGGTGCCCGACGATTTCCCCATAAGATACGAGGGCCTCCTAGGAATGGACTTCCTAAAGACCCAAGGCGCGAACGTCGACTGCGCTCGACAGCGACTCATCATCAACAACATAGTATGGAAAACTACCCCCGCCAAACGACAATTTAAGCTACCCCCGAGATCGGAAACCATCATCCTCGCCACCACCAATGTAAATAACGAAGGCATAATCGAAGGTCAAGAAATTAAAGGGGGAGTTCGAATAGGAAATTGCTTAGTACAGGCAGAAAACTTTGAATGCGCCGTAAGTGTGCTGAACACCACTGAAGAGGAACACCTGATCGACATTCCCCACGTAAAACTACTCCCCGTTCCCCGTCCTACTAAAACCGCTGACGTTCACTCCTTGACCGCCACCGCGAGTAAAAAAACAATACCTGAACGCGCGCGCCTCGTAAAATCCCTCCTCCGAACCGACCACCTAAATAACGAAGAAAAACAAGTCCTATTCGAACACTGTGAAAATTTCTGCGATATATTCCATTTAACAGATGACCCCCTAACCTATACCCACACGACGACCCACCGAATCCGATTAGAAACGAATACCCCTCCCATAAACGTTCGCCCCTACCGCCTACCCGAGATTCATAAACAGGAAGTAAACAAGCAAGTCAAGGATATGCTACAGACAGGAATTATTCGGACCAGTAACAGCCAATGGAACGCACCTCTACTAGTCGTGCCCAAAAAAAGCGACGCATCAGGAAAACCCAAGCTTCGCGTAGTAGTCGATTTCCGGAAGTTAAATAATATCACCATCGGCGACTCCTTTCCCCTACCGAACATAACGGAAATACTAGATCAACTAGGTCACGCCAAGTACTTCTCCACCCTGGATCTGGCCTCCGGTTATCATCAGGTACCCATGGCCGAAGAGGAAAAATGTAAAACCGCTTTTTCCACCCCTTACGGTCACTATGAATATAATCGGATGCCCTTCGGACTAAAAACCGCACCAGCCACTTTCCAACGGTTAATGAACTCCGCGTTAGCCGGACTTCAAGGACTAAAATGTTTCGTATACCTGGACGACATCGTGGTCCACGGAGGCAGTCTGGATGAGCATAACCAACGGCTCACCGAGGTTTTCTTACGACTACGGGAACATAACTTGAAACTACAACCGGACAAATGTGAATTTCTGCGAAAGGAAGTAAACTATTTAGGTCATGTGATCACCGAGCACGGAATAAAACCCGATCCCTCCAAACTCGATGCCGTAAAAAACTTTCCGGTTCCCCTGAAGGAAAAGGATATACAATCCTTTATAGGACTAGCAGGATATTACCGCCGTTTTATTCCGCACTTTTCAAAAATCGCAAAGCCCCTCACAATTTTGCTCACTAAGGGAACAAAATTTACCTGGAACCACGACCAACAAGCTGCATTCGAGACACTAAAAGACAAACTTACCACAGCTCCCGTACTCATATACCCCGACTTCTCGAAGGAATTTATTTTGACCACGGACGCATCAAACCTCGCGGTAGGAGCGGTATTATCCCAGGGCCCCATCGGACAGGACCGACCCATTGCATACGCTAGTAGGGCTCTAAATCGCCCGGAAAGAAACTACAGTACGACCGAAAAGGAGTTATTGGCCATCGTCTGGGCAGTTAAACATTTTAGGCCATACTTATTTGGAACAAAATTTAAAATCATCACGGACCACAAGGCACTAATTTGGCTACTCAACGTTAAGGACCCCGGTTCCCGATTGATCCGATGGAGAATTAAGCTAGAAGAATACGATTACGAAATTATTCACAAACCCGGGAAATACAATGCTAACGCCGACGCGCTCAGCAGAATTTTATACCACGTAAACTCGGAAAACCCTAACGTTCCCGCATCTCCCATTAACTCTGTCGAATACTCCTCGGATAAAAAACAGAAAATTATCTTCGAATTCCACAACACTACTCTTGGAGGCCATCAAGGAATCGATCGAACTATCAGAAGGATTAGGGAACACCACAACTGGAAGGGACTCACAAGGGACGTGGAAAATTACATAAACTCGTGTGACCTCTGCCAAAAAAATAAACTAAGCAAAAGGACGAAGATGCCCCTAGTAATCACGGATACCCCCAGCGCACCCTTCGAGAAATGTGCATTAGACATAGTCGGACCCCTACCCGAAACCCCCTCCGGAAATAAATACTTGCTAACCTTTCAAGACGAGTTAACCAAATTAAGCAATGCTATACCCCTCCCGAATCAAGAGGCCGAGACCGTCGCCAAGGCCTTTACCACCAATATTATATGCCATTACGGAATTCCTGAAAAACTATTAACGGACCAGGGGACCAATTTTCTCAGCGACATTTTCAAGAACGTTTGCAAACTACTAAAAATTACAAAAATCCAGACTACGGCGTACCATCCCCAGACTAACGGAGCCCTCGAACGTTCCCACCGAACCTTGGCCGAATATTTACGACACTACATCAACGACGAACAAACCGACTGGGACGAATGGGTGCCCTACGCCATGTTTACCTACAACACTACCCCTCACACCGCTACCGGATACTCCCCTTATGAATTAGTTTTCGGAAGGAAAGCCGAACTCCCTACCTCCTTGAAAATACCTCCCACGCCCGCATATAGCTACGACAACTATGCCGAAGAATTGAAATTACGGTTACGCACTTCCCACAAAATTGCGAACGAAAACCTCCGCGAGGCCAAGGAACGAGCAAAGCTGACTTACGACAAAACCGCGAAAACAATCGAATTCCGCGTCGGCGATAAGGTCCTCTTACACGACGAAACCGTGCGACGCGGGAGGTCCCATAAGTTATCTAGCCCTTGGATAGGACCCTACGAAATCTGCGCAAAACACTCCGATGTAACATTCTCGATAAAAAAGGGACGAAAAACCCAGACGACACACGCTAACCGGCTAAAACACTTCATTGAACACTAAATTCACGCCGAGGAAGGTAAAAACACATCACAAAACATATTTAACCCTTTTATTTCGCCTCTTTTATCACCACACCTCCTCCTCCGCCCAAGGCTCCCATCCAAACAATGCCCTCAGGCTATACATGTCCTCTTCCGGCTCCCAATCCAGCCACCCGCTGAAACTAAGCAGGTTCATCACCCTGCTGAACCGTCGCCATGCCGCTATCCTCCCCTTCTTTTCGATACTGATCATTCCCGGAATATCCGGAAAAGCTCGCGTCTAAAACAAAATCCCACCAATGCACTAAATTAACCCCACACATTCCGTTCCACCACGCAAATAAAAAAAAAAAAAAAAAAAAAAAATTTTATACCCGATCACTCATACTAACCAAATACCCAAACTGAGCCTCCTTCTTCAATCATAAATTCCTTCGTCCCATTTCTAATACTTCACTTTTAAACGTATCAGACGAAATAATCAAAGGGGCGCTCTGACCTCCTTAAATAACCTAGTAAAGATACGGAGAGGGGCAAATCGCTACGCTATCATTCCCACACATAAATCCTCTCTACCCACAGGTACACACTCTTCACCGTCGGACTAGCACCCATCTTGCCAGCGGGTGCAACTCGACACCACCTGCTACAACCGTTCCAACACCAATCGGGCATCCACTACGAAAGCATAGGTAGAGTAAAATACGTCCAAGGCACTTGGAAGCTCATTATAGCACTAAATTTACAGCCTACCATATTTAGAATAAAACAACTCGAAAAATACCACGACGAAACAATGATCCTAAAAAACCTATTACACCTCAGTCGCAGCGAGAAACAAACCCTCCAAAATTTTGAAATGATAAACCAACGACAAATTAGAAAAATACACACCCAATTAACTTATCTAAACTCCTTCAATGCTCCCGACAGACGTAGAGGACTGGTAAATGCAATAGGATCTGTAGCTAAAACCCTGTTCGGCACCATGGACGCTGACGACGAAAAACACATTCACCACGAATTAAACCAAATACAGTCTTCACAACACCGATTAACCAAAGTTCTACAGGGACAAATACACATCATTAACTCCACACTAATACACTTACACGACGTAGAAGAAACCCTAGAACGAAACAATAAACTCCTAACCCACACCCTATCCACCCTCACCTCCGCCCTCCTTGGCATCGACACCCGCGAAAAATTAAACGAGCACTTAACCATACTAACCACACTAACTACCGAACTAACCTTTGACCTCAACGACCTAACCGACTTCATCACTAAATTACACCTAGGAATCCTTCAACCCCACGTCCTCACCAGCTCTGAAATAACCACCCTACTTCGCGACGCCACCCCTCACCTCCCCACCGGTACAAGATTTCCTTTCACTGTTACCGAAACAAATATACACCTAATACAAGCCATAAGCCAACTGACCGCTTACGGGACCGCCGACAACATCATCACCATCCTCAAAATACCCTTAATAAACGCCGAAACGGCTGAACTGTACAAGATAACCGCGGTACCCACCAGAAACCACCAAAATTTGTTCTCCGCCATAGAAGTTGAGTATGACAAGATCATAATTTCCAAAACCAGTCGCAGCTACTCCTTCGTCACCCAAGACGAAAAAATGAAACACCTTAACGACTACTACCTTCACGAACCTACCACCCCCATCTATCACGTAACACACTCCTCCCCTTGCGAAATCCAATTATACTTCAACCCAGATAACCTACACTCAAATTGCAAAATCCGGCAACTCAACCTGCACAACACCCTCTGGATACAGATGCACCACCCTTCCACCTTTATATATGTCACCAACAACCCTGAAACACTCACCATAGCCTGCAAGGAACAACCCACCTATCGGGAAACCTTGCAGCATTCCGGCATTCTAACATTACGACCTAAGTGCACCCTCATCACCCCAGAACTCACCTTAACATCCCCCGACATCCTTATACAACATTACCATACCAACTTCGCACCAACATTTAACCTAACTTACGATACCCCCAACGAAACGACCCCCTTCATCAAATTCCCCCCTACACTCACCAAACTGATACAACACCCGCGAGAAATCAGCCGCATCAGTAAAAATATAGAAGAATTAAATAAAGAGCTAAACAGTATAGATACATCTAACTTCGATTATCATCTCACCCTACACCCAATAACGATCACTACCTACATAATAATACTAGCCATAATCACCATCCTTATTTTTATCATCCACACACGACGCGCAAAGAATAAAAACAACCCTAACACTAGGATAACCCTTCCTCGTATACCAAACCCTAATTCTAAAAGGAACCCACGCGTACCCAAGCCTAGACCTTAGGAAAACCATTATGTATTTATCTGTTCGAAATATATCTACTACTTAGACATAAGCCTAGATCCTAGGAAAACGATTATAAATTTATTGTTTCGGGTATAAGTATTGTAACCAATGTATGCAGGAGTGAGCGAGAGTGTGTGTGACAAAAATTCGCGTACTTCCGTCGCTCATTTTCCCCCAAGGGGGGAGGGATGTTGCACCCGGCCCACATGCTGACGGTACATTCCTAAGGCCGGATGGCAACAGCGTCCGCCGACCGTTCCGTCGCTCGGCCTTGGTATCGTGCAAAACGCTGACGGCCGAATTCCTAAGACCACACGGCAACAAAGTTCATTGGCAGGTTGGAAGCCTTACCTCGGTATCGCGCAAAAGCGCTGACAACCCCAGGACCGGTCAATCACCGGACCAGCCAATGAACCCCCCGTCAACCGCACCGCCCCAAGCGTCAGGGTCAATCCTGCGACCATCGCAAAACCCCCGATAAAAGCAGGGGCACGGTCCTCGCGGGCGAGTCTTGAAAGATTGTAGTGTCAACGTGCACGACCGCCGAGTCCAGATTAGATTTTCCCCCTTCAGTACCACGGGAGTTAGACATCCGAATAGGGTAGTTCGCTCGTAAGAAGCACACCTAGTATCGCGACGAGTGAGTGAGTGAGTGAAGGATAGTATATCTGCATCCACGCGCTGAAGGAAATAAACCAAGTTTTAAGTTGTACGTGAGTTCCAACTCTTCATTGGTGAAACCCGAACAACCCTTCATACATCCCAACCGAAATCCTGTCCGAACGGGACAACAGATGATTTATCCACGTTAATCATTACATCGTACGCCGCTCGTAAAATTTCCAAACGTACTCGTCGGTCGAACGGCGATTCGAACCGAGGTTCCCGGTCGAACGATTCCGCTCGTCCACTCGTCGTCGGCGGTGCTCCACGGACTCTGAATATTTCTCGCCTAGTTCGCTCCGAAACGACGAATTCGAGCGACCGCGCGCACCGCACCGCGTTCGTGTTCGTCCGACGTTCCACGGATGATTTACCCACGTTAATCATTACATCGTACGCCGCTCGTAAAATTTCCAAACGTACTCGTCGGTCGAACGGCGATTCGAACCGAGGTTCCCGGTCGACCGATTCCGCTCGTCCACTCGTCGTCGGCGGTGCTCCACGGACTCTGAATATTTCTCGCCTAGTTCGCTCCGAAACGACGAATTCGAGCGACCGCGCGCACCGCACCGCGTTCGTGTTCGTCCGACGTTCCACGGATGATTTACCCACGTTAATCATTACATCGTACGCCGCTCGTAAAATTTCCAAACGTACTCGTCGGTCGAACGGCGATTCGAACCGAGGTTCCCGGTCGAACGATTCCGCTCGTCCACTCGTCGTCGGCGGTGCTCCACGGACTTTGAATATTTCTCGCCTAGTTCGCTCCGAAACGACGAATTCGAGCGACCGCGCGCACCGCACCGCGTTCGTGTTCGTCCGACGTTCCACGGATGATTTATCCACGTTAATCATTACATCGTACGCCGCTCGTAAAATTTCCAAACGTACTCGTCGGTCGAACGGCGATTCGAACCGAGGTTCCCGGTCGAACGATTCCGCTCGTCCACTCGTCGTCGGCGGTGCTCCACGGACTCTGAATATTTCTCGCCTATGTCACGTCGGGGGAATTATCCGCCGTCAGTGCATAATTTGAGAACTTACCGGAATTCTGTATTTAAGTGATCTTAAATATTAAAGGAATTCTGGTTCGTTCTGGTGCGTTTTTGGGAGGTGTAGGAAATTAATCGTGTTGACAATGATTTAAATATATATAAAAACATTTATTATAAAATCAACACTTAATTCTACCTTACTCTAACGCTTTATAAAAATAGAAAATAAATGAAAATACAAGTCTTGAAGCTTATGCTTCGTGTCAGGTCGCAATTTGAGCTCGGATGAGCGGCTATCCGGCTTTTGGGATGCGCCTCTGGTGATAAATAAATATTCAACACATTAATTATGTTTCGTTAAGACAAAATAGGCCTTTTGGCTGCGCGAGAATCTACTTACTCTCTCTCTTTTCCACAACTCTAGCTTGTTAAAACAAAGATTTTAGTTTATAATGGATTCTTCTTGGATCCTTTGCATCGATCTCCTTATAATTAGGAAGCTCTTGAGTCGTTATCTCTAATGGCTCGAGTTTATATTTAGAGCTTTCTTTCGGTGTAGTCTTCTCGAATATACTTGGATCAAAGTCTCCAGTTTTAAGAAAGTTCTCTGCGACTTTCTTGAGAAATGTTCTACGACCGTGTCTACGTGCTTTACGCATCTAGAAGAAGACCAAGTTATGAGAAAAGGAATTTACTTGTTACAAAGAAGTTACAAAAATGAATTTAAAAATGAATCTAAGTTACAAAAACAAAGTGAGATCTCTCTTATACTCGATTCACCAACCTCGTACGAATGGTTACGCTCCAAGTGTTGGCTGGCGTACGAATGGTTACGCTGCACCAGAATCTTGTATATTAATACGACTTATACCGATCTCGTGCGAGTATACACGCTTCAAGTGTCGGCTGACGTGCGAATGGTTACGCTACATCAAAGTCTTACAAGTAAGGTACTTGTTCGTTCCTGAAGGGAACGTGAGAGTCTGAAGTTTCTTGGCTACCCGGGGGGTAGTCATAACGTCAACGAGTCATTTTAGCTGCGAGAAAGTTAATCATAAAAATTGCCGCCTGGTGGTCATTAATAGGTATTAGCAATTTTCTACCGTGGGTGCGAGAGAGAACCCCGATTTTCCGGAAAAACCCATGTCGTCATCGGTACGTAGCGGGTTAAACCTATGTACTAGCGCACGGCGGAATAACGGTACATTCACTTATAAACGATTATTGAGCGATACGATGGTCTTAAAAATATATCGTTTACATATTCATGTTAGTTATTTGAGCGCGCTTCGAATGATATGTAATAATGTATGTTTATCATGAAGTTCGAAGATAATGCGAATATAACATGGAAAAGTCAAAGTCATGCTAGGACTTCAATTAAAAGAGTTATTCCAAGTGTAAACATACATTAAAACTGTTTGCAATGCTTATTGACTCGATAAAGTTATTAACGAACAAGTTTAAACAATATTTAGTTGAACGGGGTAGAGTTACTCGAAGGCTCTACCTGAGTCGTAAAAAGGTCGGCCGGTCGGCCTCGCTGCCGGTTGACCGTCGTAGTCGGAGTACAATAGCTCCATTATGTCTTAGTTAACGAATGATAATTATTTAACTAAGCGTTTAAATATAATATTAATTATACTATCGTATTCTTTATAAAAAGACGAATCCAACGATATGAAACAGTATATAGATATCGTGGATTTAAAATTAATAGTAAATATAAAATATTATAAAATATATACACTAGTATCATATGCAGTATTAGTAAGAAGCAATCGACAGTGAATTAGTGGCACAAATGTTAAAGTACGCACGTAATACGATTAAGAGCTCAAGTGAAGCTTGACGCTCGAGTGGTGGGGGTAGACGGTCGGTTCCGCTAGACCGCGCGTCTCCGCTTGACTAAGTCGTAGCGTAGAAATAGTTATAAGCATATAACTCTTGATAGCTACGTTCTAAAAATATGTTATTTGGATATTCGTGATCGTTGTCGAAAGGCGAATCCAATGATATATAATAACATATAGTTACGACAAAGTTTGATTATTATGTTAATAATAATTATATAAAGTTAAATAAAACTGTCGAGTTTACCTCGTTAAAAGATAGTTTTAATGACTGCGATACTGTGCATTACGAATATGATATGCATAGTCGTCAAAAATACGCAAGGAGAGCTCGAAAAAATATACGGAAAAGTATTGTCCAAATACTGGGACGTTACACCTATGTAACGTCCCAGTATTTGGACAATACTTTTCCGTATATTTTTTCGAGCTCTCCTTGCGTATTTTTCACGATTATGCATAACATATTCGTAGTGCACAGTATCGCAGTCATTAAAGCTATCTTTTAACGTAGTAAACTCGACAGTTTTATTTAACTTTATATAATTATTATTAACATAATAATCAAACTTTGTCGTAACTATATGTTATTATATATCATTGGATTCGCCTTTCGACAACGATCACGAATATCCAAATAACATATTTTTAGAACGTAGCTATCAAGAGTTATATGCTTATAACTATTTCTACGCTACGACTTAGTCAAGCGGAGACGCGCGGTCTAGCGGAACCGACCGTCTACCCCCACCACTCGAGCGTCAAGCTTCACTTGAGCTCTTAATCGTATTACGTGCGTACTTTAACATTTGTGCCACTAATTCACTGTCGATTGCTTCTTACTAATACTGCATATGATACTAGTGTATATATTTTATAATATTTTATATTTACTATTAATTTTAAATCCACGATATCTATATACTGTTTCATATCGTTGGATTCGTCTTTTTATAAAGAATACGATAGTATAATTAATATTATATTTAAACGCTTAGTTAAATAATTATCATTCGTTAACTAAGACATAATGGAGCTATTGTACTCCGACTACGACGGTCAACCGGCAGCGAGGCCGACCGGCCGACCTTTTTACGACTCAGGTAGAGCCTTCGAGTAACTCTACCCCGTTCAACTAAATATTGTTTAAACTTGTTCGTTAATAACTTTATCGAGTCAATAAGCATTGCAAACAGTTTTAATGTATGTTTACACTTGGAATAACTCTTTTAATTGAAGTCCTAGCATGACTTTGACTTTTCCATGTTATATTCGCATTATCTTCGAACTTCATGATAAACATACATTATTACATATCATTCGAAGCGCGCTCAAATAACAAACATGAATATGTAAACGATATATTTTTAAGACCATTGTATCGCTCAATAATCGTTTATAAGTGAATGTACCGTTATTCCGCCGTGCGCTAGTACATAGGTTTAACCCGCTACGTGCCGATGACGACATGGGTTTTTCCGGAAAACCGGGGTTCTCTCTCGCACCCACGGTAGAAAATTGCTAATACCTATTAATGACCACCAGGCGGCAATTTTTATGATTAACTTTCTCGCAGCTAAAATGACTCGTTGACGTTATGACTACCCCCCGGGTAGCCGAGAAACTTCAGACTCTCACGTTCCCTTCAGGAACGAACAAGTACCCTACTTGTAAGACTTTGATGCAGCGTAACCATTCGCACGTCAGCCGACACTTGAAGCGTGTATACTCGCACGAGATCGGTATAAGTCGTATTAATATACAAGATTCTGGTGCAGCGTAACCATTCGTACGCCAGCCAACACTTGGAGCGTAACCATTCGTACGAGGTTGGTGAATCAAGTATAAGAGAGATCTCACTTTGTAACTTAAATTCAGTTTAGATTCATTTATTCATTTTTGTAACTTCTTTGTAACTTTTTTGTAACAAGTTAAATTCCTTTTTAATTAATTAGTCTTCTTATAGATGCGTAAGGCACGAAGACACGGACGTAGATCCTTTCTCAAGAAAGTCGCAGAGAACTTTCTTAAAGCTGGTGAATTTGATCCAAGCATATTTGAGAAACCTACTCCTAAGGAAACCACTAAGTACAAACTAGAGCCATTAGAATTAACGGCTACAGAGATTCCCGATTACAAGAGAATTAACGTAAAGGATCCTAGAAGGATACACTACAAATTAAAATCATTATTTTAAAAGCTTGAGTTGTGGAACAGAGAGAGAGAGTAAGTAGATTCACGCGCAGCCAAAAGGCCTATTTTGTCTTAACGAAACATAATTAATGTGTTGAATATTTATTTATCACCAGAGGCGCATCCCAAAAGCCGGATAGCCGCTCATCCGAGCTCAAATTGCGACCTGACACGAAGCATAAGCTTCAAGACTTGTATTTTCATTCATTTTCTATTTTTATAAAGCGTTAGAGTAAGGTAGAATTAAGTGTTGATTTTATAATAAATGTTTTTATATATATTTAAATCATTGTCAACACAATTAATTTCCTACACCTCCCAAAAACGCACCAGAACGAACCAGAATTCCTTTAATATTTAAGATCACTTAAATACAGAATTCCGGCAAGTTCTTAAATTATGCACTGACGGCGGATAATTCCCCCGACGTGACACCTAGTTCGCTCCGAAACGACGAATTCGAGCGACCGCGCGCACCGCACCGCGTTCGTGTTCGTGCGACGTTCCACGGATGATTTATCCACGATAATCATTACATCGTACGCCGCTCGTAAAATTTCCAAACGTACTCGTCGGTCGAACGGCGATTCGAACCGAGGTTCCCGGTCGAACGATTCCGCTCGTCCACTCGTCGTCGGCGGTGCTCCACGGACTCTGAATATTTCTCGCCTAGTTCGCTCCGAAACGACGAATTCGAGCGACCGCGCGCACCGCACCGCGTTCGTGTTCGTCCGACGTTCCACGGATGATTTACCCACGTTAATCGTTACATCGTACGCCGCTCGTAAAATTTCCAAACGTACTCGTCGGTCGAACGGCGATTCGAACCGAGGTTCCCGGTCGAACGATTCCGCTCGTCCACTCGGCGTCGGCGGTGCTCCATGGACTCTGAATATTTCTCGCCTAGTTCGCTCCGAAACGACGAATTCGAGCGACCGCGCGCACCGCACCGCGTTCGTGTTCGTCCGACGTTCCACGGATGATTTACCCACGTTAATCATTACATCGTACGCCGCTCGTAAAATTTCCAATCGTACTCGTCGGTCGAACGGCGATTCGAACCGAGGTTCCCGGTCGAACGATTCCGCTCGTCCACTCGTCGTCGGCGGTGCTCCACGGACTCTGAATATTTCTCGCCTAGTTCGCTCCGAAACGACGAATTCGAGCGACCGCGCGCACCGCACCGCGTTCGTGTTCGTCCGACGTTCCACGGATGATTTACCCACGTTAATCGTTACATCGTACGCCGCTCGTAAAATTTCCAAACGTACTCGTCGGTCGAACGGCGATTCGAACCGAGGTTCCCGGTCGAACGATTCCGCTCGTCCACTCGGCGTCGGCGGTGCTCCATGGACTCTGAATATTTCTCGCCTAGTTCGCTCCGAAACGACGAATTCGAGCGACCGCGCGCACCGCACCGCGTTCGTGTTCGTCCGACGTTCCACGGATGATTTATCCACGTTAATCATTACATCGTACGCCGCTCGTAAAATTTCCAAACGTACTCGTCGGTCGAACGGCGATTCGAACCGAGGTTCCCGGTCGAACGATTCCGCTCGTCCACTCGTCGTCGGCGGTGCTCCACGGACTCTGAATATTTCTCGCCTAGTTCGCTCCGAAACGACGAATTCGAGCGACCGCGCGCACCGCACCGCGTTCGTGTTCGTCCGACGTTCCACGGATGATTTATCCACGTTAATCATTACATCGTACGCCGCTCGTAAAATTTCCAAACGTACTCGTCGGTCGAACGGCGATTTGAACCGAGGTTCCCGGTCGAACGATTCCGCTCGTCCACTCGTCGTCGGCGGTGCTCCACGGACTCTGAATATTTCTCGCCTAGTTCGCTCCGAAACGACGAATTCGAGCGACCGCGCGCACCGCACCGCGTTCGTGTTCGTCCGACGTTCCACGGATGATTTATCCACGTTAATCATTACATCGTACGCCGCTCGTAAAATTTCCAAACGTACTCGTCGGTCGAACGGCGATTCGAACCGAGGTTCCCGGTCGAACGATTCCGCTCGTCCACTCGTCGTCGGAGGTGCTCCACGGACTCTGAATATTTCTCGCCTAGTTCGCTCCGAAACGACGAATTCGAGCGACCGCGCGCACCGCACCGCGTTCGTGTTCGTCCGACGTTCCACGGATGATTTATCCACGTTAATCATTACATCGTACGCCGCTCGTAAAATTTCCAAACGTACTCGTCGGTCGAACGGCGATTCGAACCGAGGTTCCCGGTCGAACGATTCCGCTCGTCCACTCGTCGTCGGCGGTGCTCCACGGACTCTGAACATTTCTCGCCTAGTTCGCTCCGAAACGACGAATTCGAGCGACCGCGCGCACCGCACCGCGTTCGTGTTCGTCCGACGTTCCACGGATGATTTACCCACGTTAATCATTACATCGTACGCCGCTCGTAAAATTTCCAAACGTACTCGTCGGTCGAACGGCGATTCGAACCGAGGTTCCCGGTCGAACGATTCCGCTCGTCCACTCGTCGTCGGCGGTGCTCCACGGACTCTGAATATTTCTCGCCCAGTTCGCTCCGAAACGACGAATTCGAGCGACCGCGCGCACCGCACCGCGTTCGTGTTCGTCCGACGTTCCACGGATGATTTATCCACGTTAATCATTACATCGTACGCCGCTCGTAAAATTTCCAAACGTACTCGTCGGTCGAACGGCGATTCGAACCGAGGTTCCCGGTCGAACGATTCCGCTCGTCCACTCGTCGTCGGAGGTGCTCCACGGACTCTGAATATTTCTCGCCTAGTTCGCTCCGAAACGACGAATTCGAGCGACCGCGCGCACCGCACCGCGTTCGTGTTCGTCCGACGTTCCACGGATGATTTATCCACGTTAATCATTACATCGTACGCCGCTCGTAAAATTTCCAAACGTACTCGTCGGTCGAACGGCGATTCGAACCGAGGTTCCCGGTCGAACGATTCCGCTCGTCCACTCGTCGTCGGCGGTGCTCCACGGACTCTGAATATTTCTCGCCTAGTTCGCTCCGAAACGACGAATTCGAGCGACCGCGCGCACCGCACCGCGTTCGTGTTCGTCCGACGTTCCACGGATGATTTATCCACGTTAATCATTACATCGTACGCCGCTCGTAAAATTTCCAAACGTACTCGTCGGTCGAACGGCGATTCGAACCGAGGTTCCCGGTCGAACGATTCCGCTCGTCCACTCGGCGTCGGCGGTGCTCCACGGACTCTGAATATTTCTCGCCCAGTTCGCTCCGAAACGACGAATTCGAGCGACCGCGCGCACCGCACCGCGTTCGTGTTCGTCCGACGTTCCACGGATGATTTACCCACGTTAATCATTACATCGTACGCCGCTCGTAAAATTTCCAAACGTACTCGTCGGTCGAACGGCGATTCGAACCGAGGTTCCCGGTCGAACGATTCCGCTCGTCCACTCGTCGTCGGCGGTGCTCCACGGACTCTGAATATTTCTCGCCCAGTTCGCTCCGAAACGACGAATTCGAGCGACCGCGCGCACCGCACCGCGTTCGTGTTCGTCCGACGTTCCACGGATGATTTATCCACGTTAATCATTACATCGTACGCCGCTCGTAAAATTTCCAAACGTACTCGTCGGTCGAACGGCGATTCGAACCGAGGTTCCCGGTCGAACGATTCCGCTCGTCCACTCGTCGTCGGCGGTGCTCCACGGACTCTGAATATTTCTAGCCCAGTTCGCTCCGAAACGACGAATTCGAGCGACCGCGCGCACCGCACCGCGTTCGTGTTCGTCCGACGTTCCACGGATGATTTACCCACGTTAATCATTACATCGTACGCCGCTCGTAAAATTTCCAAACGTACTCGTCGGTCGAACGGCGATTCGAACCGAGGTTCCCGGTCGAACGATTCCGCTCGTCCACTCGGCGTCGGCGGTGCTCCACGGACTCTGAATATTTCTCGCCCAGTTCGCTCCGAAACGACGAATTCGAGCGACCGCGCGCACCGCACCGCGTTCGTGTTCGTCCGACGTTCCACGGATGATTTACCCACGTTAATCATTACATCGTACGCCGCTCGTAAAATTTCCAAACGTACTCGTCGGTCGAACGGCGATTCGAACCGAGGTTCCCGGTCGAACGATTCCGCTCGTCCACTCGTCGTCGGCGGTGCTCCACGGACTCTGAATATTTCTCGCCCAGTTCGCTCCGAAACGACGAATTCGAGCGACCGCGCGCACCGCACCGCGTTCGTGTTCGTCCGACGTTCCACGGATGATTTGTCCACGTTAATCATTACATCGTACGCCGCTCGTAAAATTTCCAAACGTACTCGTCGGTCGAACAGCGATTCGAACCGAGGTTCCCGGTCGAACGATTCCGCTCGTCCACTCGTCGTCGGCGGTGCTCCACGGACTCTGAATATTTCTCGCCCAGTTCGCTCCGAAACGACGAATTCGAGCGACCGCGCGCACCGCACCGCGTTCGTGTTCGTCCGACGTTCCACGGATGATTTACCCACGTTAATCATTACATCGTACGCCGCTCGTAAAATTTCCAAACGTACTCGTCGGTCGAACGGCGATTCGAACCGAGGTTCCCGGTCGAACGATTCCGCTCGTCCACTCGTCGTCGGCGGTGCTCCATGGACTCTGAATATTTCTCGCCTAGTTCGCTCCGAAACGACGAATTCGAGCGACCGCGCGCACCGCACCGCGTTCGTGTTCGTCCGACGTTCCACGGATGATTTATCCACGTTAATCATTACATCGTACGCCGCTCGTAAAATTTCCAAACGTACTCGTCGGTCGAACGGCGATTCGAACCGAGGTTCCCGGTCGAACGATTCCGCTCGTCCACTCGGCGTCGGCGGTGCTCCACGGACTCTGAATATTTCTCGCCCAGTTCGCTCCGAAACGACGAATTCGAGCGACCGCGCGCACCGCACCGCGTTCGTGTTCGTCCGACGTTCCACGGATGATTTACCCACGTTAATCATTACATCGTACGCCGCTCGTAAAATTTCCAAACGTACTCGTCGGTCGAACGGCGATTCGAACCGAGGTTCCCGGTCGAACGATTCCGCTCGTCCACTCGTCGTCGGCGGTGCTCCACGGACTCTGAATATTTCTCGCCCAGTTCGCTCCGAAACGACGAATTCGAGCGACCGCGCGCACCGCACCGCGTTCGTGTTCGTCCGACGTTCCACGGATGATTTATCCACGTTAATCATTACATCGTACGCCGCTCGTAAAATTTCCAAACGTACTCGTCGGTCGAACGGCGATTCGAACCGAGGTTCCCGGTCGAACGATTCCGCTCGTCCACTCGTCGTCGGCGGTGCTCCACGGACTCTGAATATTTCTCGCCCAGTTCGCTCCGAAACGACGAATTCGAGCGACCGCGCGCACCGCACCGCGTTCGTGTTCGTCCGACGTTCCACGGATGATTTACCCACGTTAATCATTACATCGTACGCCGCTCGTAAAATTTCCAAACGTACTCGTCGGTCGAACGGCGATTCGAACCGAGGTTCCCGGTCGAACGATTCCGCTCGTCCACTCGTCGTCGGCGGTGCTCCATGGACTCTGAATATTTCTCGCCTAGTTCGCTCCGAAACGACGAATTCGAGCGACCGCGCGCACCGCACCGCGTTCGTGTTCGTCCGACGTTCCACGGATGATTTATCCACGTTAATCATTACATCGTACGCCGCTCTTAAAATTTCCAAACGTACTCGTCGGTCGAACGGCGATTCGAACCGAGGTTCCCGGTCGAACAATTCCGCTCGTCCACTCGTCGTCGGCGGTGCTCCACGGACTCTGAATATTTCTCGCCCAGTTCGCTCCGAAACGACGAATTCGAGCGACCGCGCGCACCGCACCGCGTTCGTGTTCGTCCGACGTTCCACGGATGATTTACCCACGTTAATCATTACATCGTACGCCGCTCGTAAAATTTCCAAACGTACTCGTCGGTCGAACGGCGATTCGAACCGAGGTTCCCGGTCGAACGATTCCGCTCGTCCACTCGTCGTCGGCGGTGCTCCACGGACTCTGAATATTTCTCGCCTAGTTCGCTCCGAAACGACGAATTCGAGCGACCGCGCGCACCGCACCGCGTTCGTGTTCGTCCGACGTTCCACGGATGATTTATCCACGTTAATCATTACATCGTACGCCGCTCGTAAAATTTCCAAACGTACTCGTCGGTCGAACGGCGATTCGAACCGAGGTTCCCGGTCGAACGATTCCGCTCGTCCACTCGTCGTCGGCGGTGCTCCACGGACTCTGAATATTTCTCGCCTAGTTCGCTCCGAAACGACGAATTCGAGCGACCGCGCGCACCGCACCGCGTTCGTGTTCGTCCGACGTTCCACGGATGATTTATCCACGTTAATCATTACATCGTACGCCGCTCGTAAAATTGTCAAACGTACTCGTCGGTCGAACGGCGATTCGAACCGAGGTTCCCGGTCGAACGATTCCGCTCGTCCACTCGTCGTCGGCGGTGCTCCACGGACTCTGAATATTTCTCGCCTAGTTCGCTCCGAAACGACGAATTCGAGCGACCGCGCGCACCGCACCGCGTTCGTGTTCGTCCGACGTTCCACGGATGATTTATCCACGTTAATCATTACATCGTACGCCGCTCGTAAAATTTCCAAACGTACTCGTCGGTCGAACGGCGATTCGAACCGAGGTTCCCGGTCGAACGATTCCGCTCGTCCACTCGTCGTCGGCGGTGCTCCACGGACTCTGAACATTTCTCGCCTAGTTCGCTCCGAAACGACGAATTCGAGCGACCGCGCGCACCGCACCGCGTTCGTGTTCGTCCGACGTTCCACGGATGATTTACCCACGTTAATCATTACATCGTACGCCGCTCGTAAAATTTCCAAACGTACTCGTCGGTCGAACGGCGATTCGAACCGAGGTTCCCGGTCGAACGATTCCGCTCGTCCACTCGTCGTCGGCGGTGCTCCACGGACTCTGAATATTTCTCGCCTAGTTCGCTCCGAAACGACGAATTCGAGCGACCGCGCGCACCGCACCGCGTTCGTGTTCGTCCGACGTTCCACGGATGATTTATCCACGTTAATCATTACATCGTACGCCGCTCGTAAAATTTCCAAACGTACTCGTCGGTCGAACGGCGATTCGAACCGAGGTTCCCGGTCGAACGATTCCGCTCGTCCACTCGTCGTCGGCGGTGCTCCACGGACTCTGAATATTTCTCGCCTAGTTCGCTCCGAAACGACGAATTCGAGCGACCGCGCGCACCGCACCGCGTTCGTGTTCGTCCGACGTTCCACGGATGATTTACCCACGTTAATCATTACATCGTACGCCGCTCGTAAAATTTCCAAACGTACTCGTCGGTCGAACGGCGATTCGAACCGAGGTTCCCGGTCGAACGATTCCGCTCGTCCACTCGTCGTCGGCGGTGCTCCACGGACTCTGAACATTTCTCGCCTAGTTCGCTCCGAAACGACGAATTCGAGCGACCGCGCGCACCGCACCGCGTTCGTGTTCGTCCGACGTTCCACGGATGATTTACCCACGTTAATCATTACATCGTACGCCGCTCGTAAAATTTCCAAACGTACTCGTCGGTCGAACGGCGATTCGAACCGAGGTTCCCGGTCGAACGATTCCGCTCGTCCACTCGTCGTCGGCGGTGCTCCACGGACTTTGAATATTTCTCGCCTAGTTCGCTCCGAAACGACGAATTCGAGCGACCGCGCGCACCGCACCGCGTTCGTGTTCGTCCGACGTTCCACGGATGATTTATCCACGTTAATCATTACATCGTACGCCGCTCGTAAAATTGTCAAACGTACTCGTCGATCGAACGGCGATTCGAACCGAGGTTCCCGGTCGAACGATTCCGCTCGTCCACTCGTCGTCGGCGGTGCTCCACGGACTCTGAATATTTCTCGCCTAGTTCGCTCCGAAACGACGAATTCGAGCGACCGCGCGCACCGCACCGCGTTCGTGTTCGTCCGACGTTCCACGGATGATTTACCCACGTTAATCATTACATCGTACGCCGCTCGTAAAATTTCCAAACGTACTCGTCGGTCGAACGGCGATTCGAACCGAGGTTCCCGGTCGAACGATTCCGCTCGTCCACTCGTCGTCGGCGGTGCTCCACGGACTCTGAATATTTCTCGCCTAGTTCGCTCCGAAACGACGAATTCGAGCGACCGCGCGCACCGCACCGCGTTCGTGTTCGTCCGACGTTCCACGGATGATTTACCCACGTTAATCATTACATCGTACGCCGCTCGTAAAATTTCCAAACGTACTCGTCGGTCGAACGACGATTCGAACCGAGGTTCCCGGTCGAACGATTCCGCTCGTCCACTCGTCGTCGGCGGTGCTCCACGGACTCTGAACATTTCTCGCCTAGTTCGCTCCGAAACGGCGAATTCGAGCGACCGCGCGCACCGCACCGCGTTCGTGTTCGTCCGACGTTCCACGGATGATTTATCCACGTTAATCATTACATCGTACGCCGCTCGTAAAATTTCCAAACGTACTCGTCGGTCGAACGGCGATTCGAACCGAGGTTCCCGGTCGAACGATTCCGCTCGTCCACTCGGCGTCGGCGGTGCTCCACGGACTCTGAATATTTCTCGCCCAGTTCGCTCCGAAACGACGAATTCGAGCGACCGCGCGCACCGCACCGCGTTCGTGTTCGTCCGACGTTCCACGGATGATTTACCCACGTTAATCATTACATCGTACGCCGCTCGTAAAATTTCCAAACGTACTCGTCGGTCGAACGGCGATTCGAACCGAGGTTCCCGGTCGAACGATTCCGCTCGTCCACTCGTCGTCGGCGGTGCTCCACGGACTCTGAATATTTCTCGCCCAGTTCGCTCCGAAACGACGAATTCGAGCGACCGCGCGCACCGCACCGCGTTCGTGTTCGTCCGACGTTCCACGGATGATTTACCCACGTTAATCATTACATCGTACGCCGCTCGTAAAATTTCCAAACGTACTCGTCGGTCGAACGGCGATTCGAACCGAGGTTCCCGGTCGAACGATTCCGCTCGTCCACTCGTCGTCGGCGGTGCTCCATGGACTCTGAATATTTCTCGCCTAGTTCGCTCCGAAACGACGAATTCGAGCGACCGCGCGCACCGCACCGCGTTCGTGTTCGTCCGACGTTCCACGGATGATTTATCCACGTTAATCATTACATCGTACGCCGCTCTTAAAATTTCCAAACGTACTCGTCGGTCGAACGGCGATTCGAACCGAGGTTCCCGGTCGAACAATTCCGCTCGTCCACTCGTCGTCGGCGGTGCTCCACGGACTCTGAATATTTCTCGCCCAGTTCGCTCCGAAACGACGAATTCGAGCGACCGCGCGCACCGCACCGCGTTCGTGTTCGTCCGACGTTCCACGGATGATTTACCCACGTTAATCATTACATCGTACGCCGCTCGTAAAATTTCCAAACGTACTCGTCGGTCGAACGGCGATTCGAACCGAGGTTCCCGGTCGAACGATTCCGCTCGTCCACTCGTCGTCGGCGGTGCTCCACGGACTCTGAATATTTCTCGCCTAGTTCGCTCCGAAACGACGAATTCGAGCGACCGCGCGCACCGCACCGCGTTCGTGTTCGTCCGACGTTCCACGGATGATTTTTCCACGTTAATCATTACATCGTACGCCGCTCGTAATATTTCCAAACGTACTCGTCGGTCGAACGGCGATTCGAACCGAGGTTCCCGGTCGAACGATTCCGCTCGTCCACTCGTCGTCGGCGGTGCTCCACGGACTCTGAATATTTCTCGCCTAGTTCGCTCCGAAACGACGAATTCGAGCGACCGCGCGCACCGCACCGCGTTCGTGTTCGTCCGACGTTCCACGGATGATTTATCCACGTTAATCATTACATCGTACGCCGCTCGTAAAATTGTCAAACGTACTCGTCGGTCGAACGGCGATTCGAACCGAGGTTCCCGGTCGAACGATTCCGCTCGTCCACTCGTCGTCGGCGGTGCTCCACGGACTCTGAATATTTCTCGCCTAGTTCGCTCCGAAACGACGAATTCGAGCGACCGCGCGCACCGCACCGCGTTCGTGTTCGTCCGACGTTCCACGGATGATTTATCCACGTTAATCATTACATCGTACGCCGCTCGTAAAATTTCCAAACGTACTCGTCGGTCGAACGGCGATTCGAACCGAGGTTCCCGGTCGAACGATTCCGCTCGTCCACTCGTCGTCGGCGGTGCTCCACGGACTCTGAACATTTCTCGCCTAGTTCGCTCCGAAACGACGAATTCGAGCGACCGCGCGCACCGCACCGCGTTCGTGTTCGTCCGACGTTCCACGGATGATTTACCCACGTTAATCATTACATCGTACGCCGCTCGTAAAATTTCCAAACGTACTCGTCGGTCGAACGACGATTCGAACCGAGGTTCCCGGTCGAACGATTCCGCTCGTCCACTCGTCGTCGGCGGTGCTCCACGGACTCTGAACATTTCTCGCCTAGTTCGCTCCGAAACGACGAATTCGAGCGACCGCGCGCACCGCACCGCGTTCGTGTTCGTCCGACGTTCCACGGATGATTTACCCACGTTAATCATTACATCGTACGCCGCTCGTAAAATTTCCAAACGTACTCGTCGGTCGAACGGCGATTCGAACCGAGGTTCCCGGTCGAACGATTCCGCTCGTCCACTCGTCGTTGGCGGTGCTCCACGGACTCTGAATATTTCTCGCCTAGTTCGCTCCGAAACGACGAATTCGAGCGACCGCGCGCACCGCACCGCATTCGTGTTCGTCCGACGTTCCACGGATGATTTACCCACGTTAATCATTACATCGTACGCCGCTCGTAAAATTTCCAAACGTACTCGTCGGTCGAACGGCGATTCGAACCGAGGTTCCCGGTCGAACGATCCCGCTCGTCCACTCGTCGTCGGCGGTGCTCCACGGACTCTGAATATTTCGCGCCTAGTTCGCTCCGAAACGACGAATTCGAGCGACCGCGCGCACCGCACCGCGTTCGTGTTCGTCCGACGTTCCACGGATGATTTATCCACGTTAATCATTACATCGTACGCCGCTCGTAAAATTTCCAAACGTACTCGTCGGTCGAACGGCGATTCGAACCGAGGTTCCCGGTCGAACGATTCCGCTCGTCCACTCGTCGTCGGCGGTGCTCCACGGACTTTGAATATTTCTCGCCTTGTAACGTCCGTACGCTTGGACAACACTTTTCCATCTTATTTTTTTCGAGCTTCTCCTTACGTTTCGCTCATGTATCATTATGGTATCATGTTATATACAGTTTAAGCTTATTAACGATCAAGTTATATATACTTTAGATCTATTATTTTAATATTGTTTAAACTTCGATTATTCATATTATCCAACTTTAAGTTAGACATATAGTGTTTAGTGTCGTTGGATGCGGACTGGAATAACGATCTCAAATCTGTTATCAGAATATTTTTAAGATCAATTCATAAATAGTTATTTGCTTATAACTAATCAAATCAAGCGGCGACGCGCGGTCTTACCCTCGCTAGCGGTGAACCGACCGTCTACCCCCACTACCTGAGCATCGAGCTTCACTCTCGCTCTAAGTATAAGTACGTCAGATTATTTAATATCTTATTTTGACATTTGTATCCCTAATTCTTTAACGGAGATATTAAGCATCATTTCTAACGTACATCACATGAATATAAATTCATGTTTTTCTATATTATACTATTATTCAATTTCATATAAACCATATGTTATTTGGTACCGTTGGATGCGCTCTGAGACAGCGAATATGAATATGTTAAGCACATAATTATTAACTATAAATTCAAATAGTTATTCTCGGTTAAAATATCGTATTGCTTAACAATAGCCTACCGGTGACGCACGGCTACCAGCGTGGCCGAACGCCGACCCTTAGTACCTGCGCGGTGAACCTTTCACTCGCTCCGGTCATAAAACTCATGAAACTAAAAAGTTATTATAAATGCTTTAATATTAAATTCATGTGATCCTAATTAACTCCAACGTATTCAAATCACATATTTGCGTTCTAGAAAGTCTTTGAATTATTGTTTTACTCAATAGTTTCGTTATTCAGTATATATTTACTCACATTGCGTAAAACACATTTTTAACCTATACTATGACATATCTCTAGATGCGCTCTTTCATAACGAATCCGAATATGTTAACGACATAATTTTAAGACTTAGCGTTAATTTGTAATTCGCTTATAAGTAATATGCCGTTATACGTGATCGCAATGGCGACGGGGTTTTTCCGACACTCCGGCGACGACGGAGGGGTTTCTCCTATACTACAGCGATGGCGGATGGGTTTTTCCAAATTTGCGAGCATCGAGCTTACCTCTCACTCGCACTCCCACAGTAATTTTTAGTAATTCGCCAAAGTCAATCTAGGTGGCAATTTTTATGATTCAACCCTCGCTTCTAAAGTTGGTTAGTCTCGTCAATACTACCCTTGGAGAAACACGGAATCCTCAGACTCTCACCGTTCTCTTCAAGAACGAGTCAAGGAACCATCGAACATATACGGTCCTTGAAAGACTTTTGGTGCAGCGGTAACTCGTACGCCTACTCTACCTTTGCAGCGGTAACTCGTACGAGGTAGAGAACAAGTCTACAAACATCGAATAAAGGATTCAGATGCAGCGGTAACTCGCACGTCACCAACACTTGCAGCGGTAACTCGTACGAGGTTGGGAATCTTATTTATTCTTGAGAGATCTCACTTTTTTGGAACTTAGAATCATTTTCATACTTAGAATCATTTTTTCACTTAGAATCAAGTTTCAATTAGAATCAAGTCAAGAAGTCAATTTCCAATCTTAGAGTCATTTAATAAACTCTGTTCTTAAATTATAGATGCGTAAGACACGACGACACGGTCGAAAGCAGTATCTACGGAAGTTGATCCAGACATTAGATAAAACGGGAACATTTGACCCTTCTATATTTGAAAAGCCTAGAGTACAAGAGAAACCTAGCGTACCAGCGAAACCTCCTTCAGAGGATAATTTAACTTATAAATTAGAAAAGCTAGAGTTATCCCCGTGTGAAACTCCAGCATACAAAACATTGTTAAAGTGTGATCCTCGTAGGACACATTATAAGTTAAAAGCGTTATTTTAAGTCTTAGCCATATTTTAAACTGTAAGAAGAGTATGAACAGACAGAACGTAATTCACGTAGCCAAGTAAACTAAGCGATTTCTACCTTCATAATAAATAATCACCTACGGCGCATCCCAAGAGTCGGATAGCCGCTCATCCGAAACTCCAATTAGCGCCGAAAGCAAGAAATACTTGCAGAACTTTTGTATTGTTTAGAGTTAATGATTTTTATAATAAACATATTGTTATTGTTAAATATCAAATTCTCACTTTTCTCTAAACCTCCTTATCCAAATAGTGATAAATAAATATAACTTACCTTGAAAGTACCGTCTCCTGACGATACATTTATTATAAAACGGTGGGACTTCTTCCCATCGTCCTTAAATAAACTCGGTAACGTCTCCTGACGTTACAAAATTAGTGACATCGGTGGGATTTCTCCCAACCGACGCACAAAAATACCCAGTAACGTCTCCCGACGTTACAAAATTGGTGACAGCGGTGGGATACGAAGGTGATTATTTAAAAATTTTGAGTTAAATTCATTTGATATTTTCTTAAAAATTATTCAAAATGCCAGAAACAAGGTCAAGTGCTTCTGCTGAAGCTACACATGAAAATCTTGTTAAGAAAATTGTAGCTCAAGAAAAATATATCGCTGATCAAGCAAAAGCTTTAAAGGAAAAATCTGCTCATACTCTACAGTTAGACAAAACAATTAAAGATTTAATGGCAAGACTACAAAATCTAGAAAGCGCAAATACTACATCTAATACGAGTATTTTAAACTCAACAGTTATAGATGGAGATAAACAAAGTATTCCTTTGGTTTCAAATAGCATTCCGAATTTTAATACAATTTTAAAAGACGTGATTGAACTAATCCCGCGATTCGATGGTCATAATATACCATTACAACAATTTACTCGTGCTTGTCGGAGAGCCAAAGAATCAATTCCACACGACGCAGAACCTCAGTTATGTAGATTAATACGTAATCGTCTACAAGGACACGCTTACATCGCGATTGAAGACGAACAAATAAATCGAGTCGATCATCTCATAGATATTTTACAAAGGATTTTTGATTTTGACAAACCATCAAGTCATTATCGTGGACAAATTACAGCAATCTTTAAAAAATCCGGAGAACACATTCTTGATTATATAAATCGTATTAAAGATTTACAAACTTCGATAGTCGATGCGGAACGTCGTGAAGGATTTTGTGACGAATTTCTTGATCAATTCATCTTAGAATATTTTATAGAAGGCCTCCCGACAAATCACAAAATATTATTAAAATTCGAGAATTGCAAAACGCTTTCAGATGCATTCTCAAAGTCTATTTCCATAGCGAATAGATTAAAAAGAGAAAACGACCGAATTAGGCCGGAAGTTAAAATTCGCGAAAATAAATGCCAAATCTGTCAACGAACAGGGCATTCGCGCGAGAATTGTTATAAAAATCCAAATCGCAAAGATAATCCTAGAAAACCAACGTCTCTCGAGAAGACGACCGTAAAAACATGCAGTTTTTGTAATAAAACGGGTCATATTAGAGAGAATTGCTGGCGGTTAAATCCGGTTAGGAAAAGCGGTTCGGGAAACGCATCAATTCTTCCGAAATCCGACGCTCACCGGGAGAATTTGAAGCAAGAGCGTCAATTAAAAGTGATCGAAGCAAAGGAGAACGTGAACTCCGAGTTGCCTCAATCAAATTAAATGGAAATTCAGTTCCATCAGTGATCATAGAATCACAAGATTTAAAAGAATCCAGTATTTTAATGATTGATACGGGTGCAGATCCTAATATTATTAAATTAAACGCAGTTCGCTGTTATAATAGCATCAATAGAACCGAAATTATTAAACTCAGTGGCATCACTAAGCAAAACGTAAAAACATTAGGATCGGTAAACATCAATATTTTAAACAATGACATTAAATTTCACGTAGTGTCAGATAAATTCCCGATAAAACAGTCAGGAATACTAGGTTCAGAATTCTTTAGTGCTACAAAAGCGAGCATAAATTTTAGCGGACAAAATTTACAAGTCCAGAAGGAAACAATTCCATTTTTAAATCGTGAACTAGTTTACATACCAGCACGATCAGTAACACCGTTCTACGTAAACGTAATAAACGCAGATATAACGGAAGGTTTTATGCCGAATTTTTCGGTAATGGCAGGCGTTTTCTTAGGAAATTGCGTTGTTAAAAATATCAATGGTAAAGCTTATCTACGCATTTTTAATACGACAGAGGAAGATTTCAACCTTGTTGTACCTTCGGTCAAATTACAAGAATTTACGTCAACGACAGGCGTCAATGACGAAAAAACGGTTAAAATCTCTGATATTGAGAGTCTCAAAGCCAAAGAGAATAAAACCAGCTCCCTAGGGCACGTTGGAAATTCGACAGGAGTGCGAGACACCGTAAATTCGGAGACCACAGTCGAGAAAGAAATTTTAGTCGGACAGAAGTCAAGTTCCTTAAAGTTTAAAACTGAGCGAGGACCCCTCAAGTTTATTAAGAGTATTGCTCATTTAGAGGAGGCAGCCAGCCAGTCAATTGACAAAAATAGTAGGACTATCTGCAACGATCAAGCTAAAAATAATTCTTATCTCAATAATTGTGTTTTGAGTAGTAGTTCTCAAAATTTTTCGCGTAAAGATATTGCTCATCCAAAAAAGGATAAACGTAACGCCAAAATATTAGCCATAGATAAAAGCGACAACGAACGCATTAAAAAGCTAAAGAGCTTATTAAGGCTCGATCATCTAAATGATGACGAGAAATTAAATATTGAAACGTTGATTAAAAAGCATCACGATAGGTTTCATATTCCAGGAGAGAAATTGAGTCATTCTGACATCCTCTCACATAAAATTAAACTGACTGACGATCAGCCAGTAAATATTAAGCAATATCGCTATCCACCTATTCACAGGGAAGAAATTAATAAGCAAATTTCAGAATTATTAGACAATAATATTATAACGCCTTCAGCGTCCCCTTATAATTCTCCCTTATGGATTGTACCTAAGAAGCCAGATTCAAAAGGTAATAAGCGATGGCGTATGGTAATTGATTTTCGTCAATTAAACGAAAAAACGATAGGCGATGCTTACCCGCTTCCTAACATTAGCGAAATTTTAGATCAGTTAGGCGGAGCTAAGTATTTTAGTATATTTGATCTATCGTCCGGGTTTCATCAGATACCGATGAACGAAGGAGACGCGGAAAAAACAGCGTTTTCCACACCTTATGGACATTACCATTTCTTAAGAATGCCATTTGGACTTAAAAATGCACCAGCTACTTTTCAAAAGGCGATGGACATCGTTCTTACTGGTTTGCAAGGAATAGAATTATTCGTTTACATCGATGATATTGTTATATACGCGAGTTCACTACGCGAACATGAAATCAAATTTGAAAAGTTAATGACACGTTTACGGGAAGCAAATTTAATACTTCAACCGGATAAATGCGAGTTATTAAGAAAAGAAGTCTCTTACTTAGGTCATATTATTAGCGAATCAGGAGTAAAACCTGACCCTAAGAAGATAGATTCAGTTAAGAATTTTCCAAGACCTAAAAATGCCAAAAATATTAAACAATTTATCGGTCTTGCAGGGTATTATCGTAGGTTTATTCCACAATTTTCCAAAATCGCGAAACCTTTGACAAATTTGTTAAAAAAGAATGAAGTATTTAAATGGGAAACTTCACAAGAGACAGCATTTTTAGACATTCGAGATCGATTATGTAAACAACCGATTCTACAATTCCCAGACTTTACGAAGCAATTTATAATTACTACGGATGCATCAAATTATGCAATCGGCGGCGTATTAAGCCAAGGTGAAATTGGAAAAGACCAACCTATAGCATTTGCTTCTAGACTTTTAAACAAAGCAGAAATTAATTATTCTACGATTGAGAAAGAACTTCTTGCTATCATTTATTGTGTAAACCATTTTAGACCGTATGTTTACGGGCACCAATTTCTCCTTGTGACTGATCATCAACCGTTAGTATGGCTTCACCGTGTAAAGGACCCGACTTCACGACTCGTGAGGTGGCGTCTTAAATTAGCCGAGTATGAATACAAAATCATGTATAAACCGGGAAAAAGCAACTATATTGCAGACGCATTATCGCGCAACCCACCAGAGCAGGTGATGATGTTCTCACCATCCGACGAGTTTCCAGACAAAGATATATTTCTACCAGAAACCGACGAGGATTGGATGCGACTCGATGAGTTTTTCAACTCGACACCACCAGCCAGAAACGACTCCGTTCCAGACGAGCGAGCCGTTACTCCAAACGAGGAGATTACCAGAACTCCGATCGAACCCTTCGAGGAAACCAACGATCCGGAGATAATTCCAAATTCCGAAGGAAGACCTTCGACACCGCCTTTGGAAATCTTCGAGGAAATTGCTATGGAGCAGAACGAAGATAATCCACCGAGTGATAATGAGGACAGACAGTCTTCTAGTGAAAACGACTCCGATTGCGAAGATCCCACAATAGACGAGGAACATACGCACGGAAACCTTCGTTTTCAAATAAGCCGTGATTGTCTCACGATGCGGAAGGACAACTACGTCTACTTCGTAACAGCCGACGGTCAACCGTTCGACGAAGGAGCAAGACAGGTTGCGGAAGCAGGGGCTTATCCGAAAGTGACCGACCTTACCATCGGGCAACCGCGAATTTCAAAAAGGAACCGAAAATTATACTTCGCGTGTCCTATCGGAAACAGTGTACTCGAACCTCTACGGAAAGAGGATATCGAAGAGTGTTTACATAATTTGTTAGTGACAATGAACGATATCGCGCTAGAGTCATTTTCAATGTGTATAACCAAAAGACTAGGCCACATACCGTGGGAATACATAGAAAATAAGTTAAAGACTATGTTTAAAAATTCACATATAGTGATAACAGTTTGTCGTAATCTAGTGACAGTTCCAGACATAAACATTCGCGAGAACATTATTAGTGAATATCACGCGTCCGCGAATGGTGGTCATAAAGGAGTTACGAAGACATTTAATCGAATTCGACAACGATACTTTTGGACAAATTTAAAACGAGATATCCAAACTCACATCCAATTATGTATCGCGTGTCAAAGGAAAAAGTTGGTTCGCCTGAAAACCAAGCAGCCAATGGTTCTTACTGATACACCAGGAAAGGCTTTCGACAAGATTGCTCTTGACATCGTAGGACCACTTCCAACAACGAGGAAAGGCAATTCCTACATCTTGACAATGCAGGATCTGCTCACCAAATACTGTGTCGCTGTTCCTTTGGAAACGCAGTCAGCACAGAACATCGCAGATGCCTTTGTGAAGAATTTCGTATGTAGATTCGGTGCTCCGAAATACGTTCTTACGGATCAAGCACAGAATTTTACCGGCAATCTTATGAAAAAATTGGCCAGGAAATTCCACATCAAACAAGTTGTGACATCAGCCTACCGACCTCAATCTAATGGATCACTGGAACGATCGCATCAGGTACTCGCTGAATATTTGAAGCAGTACATTAATAAACATTCACAATGGGACGATCACATCGAACTAGCGATGTTTTCCTACAATACGAGTGTGCACGAAAGTACGCATTTCTCGCCACACCAGTTAGTGTTTGGAGAAATTGCCAGAAGTCCGAGCAGCCACGAATACATCGAGGAAAACAACGACGAAACTTACCATTCGTACCTCGAGCAGCTGTTCGTACAACTCCGGGAAACACAGGCGTTGGCACGGGAATACTTGAAAAATTCCAAGGAGAAGAACAAGTATTATTACGACTTGAAGCTGAATCCTCAGAATTTCAACATTGGAGACAACGTTTTCGTACTCATCCCAGGGAAAGATGGAAAATTCCACGACCAATACAAGGGACCATACAGGATTTTGGAAGTTGGAGAACAGAATAACATCTTGGTTAATGCTCCACCACGACCAAAGTACATCCATGCGAATCGTCTACGACTCTCCAGGATTGCAGCACCGTAAGTACCTTGCGATTAGGGTACTTCCGAAAAAAGTTTTTATAAACAAAAACTTTTTTATTTAAAGGGGGAGGTGTAACGTCCGTACGCTTGGACAACACTTTTCCATCTTATTTTTTTCGAGCTTCTCCTTACGTTTCGCTCATGTATCATTATGGTATCATGTTATATACAGTTTAAGCTTATTAACGATCAAGTTATATATACTTTAGATCTATTATTTTAATATTGTTTAAACTTCGATTATTCATATTATCCAACTTTAAGTTAGACATATAGTGTTTAGTGTCGTTGGATGCGGACTGGAATAACGATCTCAAATCTGTTATCAGAATATTTTTAAGATCAATTCATAAATAGTTATTTGCTTATAACTAATCAAATCAAGCGGCGACGCGCGGTCTTACCCTCGCTAGCGGTGAACCGACCGTCTACCCCCACTACCTGAGCATCGAGCTTCACTCTCGCTCTAAGTATAAGTACGTCAGATTATTTAATATCTTATTTTGACATTTGTATCCCTAATTCTTTAACGGAGATATTAAGCATCATTTCTAACGTACATCACATGAATATAAATTCATGTTTTTCTATATTATACTATTATTCAATTTCATATAAACCATATGTTATTTGGTACCGTTGGATGCGCTCTGAGACAGCGAATATGAATATGTTAAGCACATAATTATTAACTATAAATTCAAATAGTTATTCTCGGTTAAAATATCGTATTGCTTAACAATAGCCTACCGGTGACGCACGGCTACCAGCGTGGCCGAACGCCGACCCTTAGTACCTGCGCGGTGAACCTTTCACTCGCTCCGGTCATAAAACTCATGAAACTAAAAAGTTATTATAAATGCTTTAATATTAAATTCATGTGATCCTAATTAACTCCAACGTATTCAAATCACATATTTGCGTTCTAGAAAGTCTTTGAATTATTGTTTTACTCAATAGTTTCGTTATTCAGTATATATTTACTCACATTGCGTAAAACACATTTTTAACCTATACTATGACATATCTCTAGATGCGCTCTTTCATAACGAATCCGAATATGTTAACGACATAATTTTAAGACTTAGCGTTAATTTGTAATTCGCTTATAAGTAATATGCCGTTATACGTGATCGCAATGGCGACGGGGTTTTTCCGACACTCCGGCGACGACGGAGGGGTTTCTCCTATACTACAGCGATGGCGGATGGGTTTTTCCAAATTTGCGAGCATCGAGCTTACCTCTCACTCGCACTCCCACAGTAATTTTTAGTAATTCGCCAAAGTCAATCTAGGTGGCAATTTTTATGATTCAACCCTCGCTTCTAAAGTTGGTTAGTCTCGTCAATACTACCCTTGGAGAAACACGGAATCCTCAGACTCTCACCGTTCTCTTCAAGAACGAGTCAAGGAACCATCGAACATATACGGTCCTTGAAAGACTTTTGGTGCAGCGGTAACTCGTACGCCTACTCTACCTTTGCAGCGGTAACTCGTACGAGGTAGAGAACAAGTCTACAAACATCGAATAAAGGATTCAGATGCAGCGGTAACTCGCACGTCACCAACACTTGCAGCGGTAACTCGTACGAGGTTGGGAATCTTATTTATTCTTGAGAGATCTCACTTTTTTGGAACTTAGAATCATTTTCATACTTAGAATCATTTTTTCACTTAGAATCAAGTTTCAATTAGAATCAAGTCAAGAAGTCAATTTCCAATCTTAGAGTCATTTAATAAACTCTGTTCTTAAATTATAGATGCGTAAGACACGACGACACGGTCGAAAGCAGTATCTACGGAAGTTGATCCAGACATTAGATAAAACGGGAACATTTGACCCTTCTATATTTGAAAAGCCTAGAGTACAAGAGAAACCTAGCGTACCAGCGAAACCTCCTTCAGAGGATAATTTAACTTATAAATTAGAAAAGCTAGAGTTATCCCCGTGTGAAACTCCAGCATACAAAACATTGTTAAAGTGTGATCCTCGTAGGACACATTATAAGTTAAAAGCGTTATTTTAAGTCTTAGCCATATTTTAAACTGTAAGAAGAGTATGAACAGACAGAACGTAATTCACGTAGCCAAGTAAACTAAGCGATTTCTACCTTCATAATAAATAATCACCTACGGCGCATCCCAAGAGTCGGATAGCCGCTCATCCGAAACTCCAATTAGCGCCGAAAGCAAGAAATACTTGCAGAACTTTTGTATTGTTTAGAGTTAATGATTTTTATAATAAACATATTGTTATTGTTAAATATCAAATTCTCACTTTTCTCTAAACCTCCTTATCCAAATAGTGATAAATAAATATAACTTACCTTGAAAGTACCGTCTCCTGACGATACATTTATTATAAAACGGTGGGACTTCTTCCCATCGTCCTTAAATAAACTCGGTAACGTCTCCTGACGTTACAAAATTAGTGACATCGGTGGGATTTCTCCCAACCGACGCACAAAAATACCCAGTAACGTCTCCCGACGTTACAGCCTAGTTCGCTCCGAAACGACGAATTCGAGCGACCGCGCGCACCGCACCGCGTTCGTGTTCGTCCGACGTTCCACGGATGATTTATCCACGTTAATCATTACATCGTACGCCGCTCGTAAAATTTCCAAACGTACTCGTCGGTCGAACGGCGATTCGAACCGAGGTTCCCGGTCGAACGATTCCGCTCGTCCACTCGTCGTCGGCGGTGCTCCACGGACTCTGAATATTTCTCGCCTAGTTCGCTCCGAAACGACGAATTCGAGCGACCGCGCGCACCGCACCGCGTTCGTGTTCGTCCGACGTTCCACGGATGATTTATCCACGTTAATCATTACATCGTACGCCGCTCGTAAAATTGTCAAACGTACTCGTCGATCGAACGGCGATTCGAACCGAGGTTCCCGGTCGAACGATTCCGCTCGTCCACTCGTCGTCGGCGGTGCTCCACGGACTCTGAATATTTCTCGCCTAGTTCGCTCCGAAACGACGAATTCGAGCGACCGCGCGCACCGCACCGCGTTCGTGTTCGTCCGACGTTCCACGGATGATTTACCCACGTTAATCATTACATCGTACGCCGCTCGTAAAATTTCCAAACGTACTCGTCGGTCGAACGGCGATTCGAACCGAGGTTCCCGGTCGAACGATTCCGCTCGTCCACTCGTCGTCGGCGGTGCTCCACGGACTCTGAATATTTCTCGCCTAGTTCGCTCCGAAACGACGAATTCGAGCGACCGCGCGCACCGCACCGCGTTCGTGTTCGTCCGACGTTCCACGGATGATTTACCCACGTTAATCATTACATCGTACGCCGCTCGTAAAATTTCCAAACGTACTCGTCGGTCGAACGACGATTCGAACCGAGGTTCCCGGTCGAACGATTCCGCTCGTCCACTCGTCGTCGGCGGTGCTCCACGGACTCTGAACATTTCTCGCCTAGTTCGCTCCGAAACGACGAATTCGAGCGACCGCGCGCACCGCACCGCGTTCGTGTTCGTCCGACGTTCCACGGATGATTTACCCACGTTAATCATTACATCGTACGCCGCTCGTAAAATTTCCAAACGTACTCGTCGGTCGAACGGCGATTCGAACCGAGGTTCCCGGTCGAACGATTCCGCTCGTCCACTTGTCGTTGGCGGTGCTCCACGGACTCTGAATATTTCTCGCCTAGTTCGCTCCGAAACGACGAATTCGAGCGACCGCGCGCACCGCACCGCATTCGTGTTCGTCCGACGTTCCACGGATGATTTACCCACGTTAATCATTACATCGTACGCCGCTCGTAAAATTTCCAAACGTACTCGTCGGTCGAACGGCGATTCGAACCGAGGTTCCCGGTCGAACGATTCCGCTCGTCCACTCGGCGTCGGCGGTGCTCCACGGACTCTGAATATTTCGCGCCTAGTTCGCTCCGAAACGACGAATTCGAGCGACCGCGCGCACCGCACCGCGTTCGTGTTCGTCCGACGTTCCACGGATGATTTATCCACGTTAATCATTACATCGTACGCCGCTCGTAAAATTTCCAAACGTACTCGTCGGTCGAACGGCGATTCGAACCGAGGTTCCCGGTCGAACGATTCCGCTCGTCCACTCGTCGTCGGCGGTGCTCCACGGACTCTGAACATTTCTCGCCTAGTTCGCTCCGAAACGACGAATTCGAGCGACCGCGCGCACCGCACCGCGTTCGTGTTCGTCCGACGTTCCACGGATGATTTACCCACGTTAATCATTACATCGTACGCCGCTCGTAAAATTTCCAAACGTACTCGTCGGTCGAACGGCGATTCGAACCGAGGTTCCCGGTCGAACGATTCCGCTCGTCCACTCGTCGTCGGCGGTGCTCCACGGACTCTGAACATTTCTCGCCTAGTTCGCTCCGAAACGACGAATTCGAGCGACCGCGCGCACCGCACCGCGTTCGTGTTCGTCCGACGTTCCACGGATGATTTACCCACGTTAATCATTACATCGTACGCCGCTCGTAAAATTTCCAAACGTACTCGTCGGTCGAACGGCGATTCGAACCGAGGTTCCCGGTCGAACGATTCCGCTCGTCCACTCGTCGTCGGCGGTGCTCCACGGACTCTGAAAATTTCTCGCCTAGTTCGCTCCGAAACGACGAATTCGAGCGACCGCGCGCACCGCACCGCGTTCGTGTTCGTCCGACGTTCCACGGATGATTTACCCACGTTAATCATTACATCGTACGCCGCTCGTAAAATTTCCAAACGTACTCGTCGGTCGAACGGCGATTCGAACCGAGGTTCCCGGTCGAACGATTCCGCTCGTCCACTCGTCGTCGGCGGTGCTCCACGGACTCTGAACATTTCTCGCCTAGTTCGCTCCGAAACGACGAATTCGAGCGACCGCGCGCACCGCACCGCGTTCGTGTTCGTCCGACGTTCCACGGATGATTTACCCACGTTAATCATTACATCGTACGCCGCTCGTAAAATTTCCAAACGTACTCGTCGGTCGAACGGCGATTCGAACCGAGGTTCCCGGTCGAACGATTCCGCTCGTCCACTCGTCGTCGGCGGTGCTCCACGGACTCTGAACATTTCTCGCCTAGTTCGCTCCGAAACGACGAATTCGAGCGACCGCGCGCACCGCACCGCGTTCGTGTTCGTCCGACGTTCCACGGATGATTTACCCACGTTAATCATTACATCGTACGCCGCTCGTAAAATTTCCAAACGTACTCGTCGGTCCAACGGCGATTCGAACCGAGGTTCCCGGTCGAACGATTCCGCTCGTCCACTCGTCGTCGGCGGTGCTCCACGGACTTTGAATATTTCTCGCCTAGTTCGCTCCGAAACGACGAATTCGAGCGACCGCGCGCACCGCACCGCGTTCGTGTTCGTCCGACGTTCCACGGATGATTTATCCACGTTAATCATTACATCGTACGCCGCTCGTAAAATTTCCAAACGTACTCGTCGGTCGAACAGCGATTCGAACCGAGGTTCCCGGTCGAACGATTCCGCTCGTCCACTCGTCGTCGGCGGTGCTCCACGGACTCTGAATATTTCTCGCCTAGTTCGCTCCGAAACGACGAATTCGAGCGACCGCGCGCACCGCACCGCGTTCGTGTTCGTCCGACGTTCCACGGATGATTTATCCACGTTAATCATTACATCGTACGCCGCTCGTAAAATTTCCAAACGTACTCGTCGGTCGAACGGCGATTCGAACCGAGGTTCCCGGTCGAACGATTCCGCTCGTCCACTCGTCGTCGGCGGTGCTCCACGGACTCTGAATATTTCTCGCCTAGTTCGCTCCGAAACGACGAATTCGAGCGACCGCGCGCACCGCACCGCGTTCGTGTTCGTCCGACGTTCCACGGATGATTTACCCACGTTAATCATTACATCGTACGCCGCTCGTAAAATTTCCAAACGTACTCGTCGGTCGAACGGCGATTCGAACCGAGGTTCCCGGTCGAACGATTCCGCTCGTCCACTCGTCGTTGGCGGTGCTCCACGGACTCTGAATATTTCGCGCCTAGTTCGCTCCGAAACGACGAATTCGAGCGACCGCGCGCACCGCACCGCGTTCGTGTTCGTCCGACGTTCCACGGATGATTTACCCACGTTAATCATTACATCGTACGCCGCTCGTAAAATTTCCAAACGTACTAGTCGGTCGAACGGCGATTCGAACCGAGGTTCCCGGTCGAACGATTCCGCTCGTCCACTCGTCGTCGGCGGTGCTCCACGGACTCTGAACATTTCTCGCCTAGTTCGCTCCGAAACGACGAATTCGAGCGACCGCGCGCACCGCACCGCGTTCGTGTTCGTCCGACGTTCCACGGATGATTTAGCCACGTTAATCATTACATCGTACGCCGCTCGTAAAATTTCCAAACGTACTCGTCGGTCGAACGGCGATTCGATCCGAGGTTCCCGGTCGAACGATTCCGCTCGTCCACTCGTCGTCGGCGGTGCTCCACGGACTCTGAATATTTCTCGCCTAGTTCGCTCCGAAACGACGAATTCGAGCGACCGCGCGCACCGCACCGCGTTCGTGTTCGTCCGACGTTCCACGGATGATTTATCCACGTTAATCATTACATCGTACGCCGCTCGTAAAATTTCCAAACGTACTCGTCGGTCGAACGGCGATTCGAACCGAGGTTCCCGGTCGAACGATTCCGCTCGTCCACTCGTCGTCGGCGGTGCTCCACGGACTCTGAACATTTGTCGCCTAGTTCGCTCCGAAACGACGAATTCGAGCGACCGCGCGCACCGCACCGCGTTCGTGTTCGTCCGACGTTCCACGGATGATTTACCCACGTTAATCATTACATCGTACGCCGCTCGTAAAATTTCCAAACGTACTCGTCGGTCGAACGGCGATTCGAACCGAGGTTCCCGGTCGAACGATTCCGCTCGTCCACTCGTCGTCGGCGGTGCTCCACGGACTCTGAATATTTCTCGCCTAGTTCGCTCCGAAACGACGAATTCGAGCGACCGCGCGCACCGCACCGCGTTCGTGTTCGTCCGACGTTCCACGGATGATTTATCCACGTTAATCATTACATCGTACGCCGCTCGTAAAATTTCCAAACGTACTCGTCGGTCGAACGGCGATTCGAACCGAGGTTCCCGGTCGAACGATTCCGCTCGTCCACTCGTCGTCGGCGGTGCTCCACGGACTCTGAATATTTCTCGCCTAGTTCGCTCCGAAACGACGAATTCGAGCGACCGCGCGCACCGCACCGCGTTCGTGTTCGTCCGACGTTCCACGGATGATTTACCCACGTTAATCATTACATCGTACGCCGCTCGTAAAATTTCCAAACGTACTCGTCGGTCGAACGGCGATTCGAACCGAGGTTCCCGGTCGAACGATTCCGCTCGTCCACTCGTCGTCGGCGGTGCTCCACGGACTCTGAACATTTCTCGCCTAGTTTGCTCCGAAACGACGAATTCGAGCGACCGCGCGCACCGCACCGCGTTCGTGTTCGTCCGACGTTCCACGGATGATTTACCCACGTTAATCATTACATCGTACGCCGCTCGTAAAATTTCCAAACGTACTCGTCGGTCGAACGGCGATTCGAACCGAGGTTCCCGGTCGAACGATTCCGCTCGTCCACTCGTCGTCGGCGGTGCTCCACGGACTTTGAATATTTCTCGCCTAGTTCGCTCCGAAACGACGAATTCGAGCGACCGCGCGCACCGCACCGCGTTCGTGTTCGTCCGACGTTCCACGGATGATTTATCCACGTTAATCATTACATCGTACGCCGCTCGTAAAATTTCCAAACGTACTCGTCGGTCGAACGGCGATTCGAACCGAGGTTCCCGGTCGAACGATTCCGCTCGTCCACTCGTCGTCGGCGGTGCTCCACGGACTCTGAATATTTCTCGCCTAGTTCGCTCCGAAACGACGAATTCGAGCGACCGCGCGCACCGCACCGCGTTCGTGTTCGTCCGACGTTCCACGGATGATTTATCCACGTTAATCATTACATCGTACGCCGCTCGTAAAATTGTCAAACGTACTCGTCGATCGAACGGCGATTCGAACCGAGGTTCCCGGTCGAACGATTCCGCTCGTCCACTCGTCGTCGGCGGTGCTCCACGGACTCTGAATATTTCTCGCCTAGTTCGCTCCGAAACGACGAATTCGAGCGACCGCGCGCACCGCACCGCGTTCGTGTTCGTCCGACGTTCCACGGATGATTTACCCACGTTAATCATTACATCGTACGCCGCTCGTAAAATTTCCAAACGTACTCGTCGGTCGAACGGCGATTCGAACCGAGGTTCCCGGTCGAACGATTCCGCTCGTCCACTCGTCGTCGGCGGTGCTCCACGGACTCTGAAAATTTCTCGCCTAGTTCGCTCCGAAACGACGAATTCGAGCGACCGCGCGCACCGCACCGCGTTCGTGTTCGTCCGACGTTCCACGGATGATTTACCCACGTTAATCATTACATCGTACGCCGCTCGTAAAATTTCCAAACGTACTCGTCGGTCGAACGACGATTCGAACCGAGGTTCCCGGTCGAACGATTCCGCTCGTCCACTCGTCGTCGGCGGTGCTCCACGGACTCTGAACATTTCTCGCCTAGTTCGCTCCGAAACGACGAATTCGAGCGACCGCGCGCACCGCACCGCGTTCGTGTTCGTCCGACGTTCCACGGATGATTTACCCACGTTAATCATTACATCGTACGCCGCTCGTAAAATTTCCAAACGTACTCGTCGGTCGAACGGCGATTCGAACCGAGGTTCCCGGTCGAACGATTCCGCTCGTCCACTCGTCGTTGGCGGTGCTCCACGGACTCTGAATATTTCTCGCTAGTTCGCTCCGAAACGACGAATTCGAGCGACCGCGCGCACCGCACCGCATTCGTGTTCGTCCGACGTTCCACGGATGATTTACCCACGTTAATCATTACATCGTACGCCGCTCGTAAAATTTCCAAACGTACTCGTCGGTCGAACGGCGATTCGAACCGAGGTTCCCGGTCGAACGATTCCGCTCGTCCACTCGGCGTCGGCGGTGCTCCACGGACTCTGAATATTTCGCGCCTAGTTCGCTCCGAAACGACGAATTCGAGCGACCGCGCGCACCGCACCGCGTTCGTGTTCGTCCGACGTTCCACGGATGATTTATCCACGTTAATCATTACATCGTACGCCGCTCGTAAAATTTCCAAACGTACTCGTCGGTCGAACGGCGATTCGAACCGAGGTTCCCGGTCGAACGATTCCGCTCGTCCACTCGTCGTCGGCGGTGCTCCACGGACTTTGAATATTTCTCGCCTAGTTCGCTCCGAAACGACGAATTCGAGCGACCGCGCGCACCGCACCGCGTTCGTGTTCGTCCGACGTTCCACGGATGATTTATCCACGTTAATCATTACATCGTACGCCGCTCGTAAAATTGTCAAACGTACTCGTCGGTCGACCGGCGATTCGAACCGAGGTTCCCGGTCGAACGATTCCGCTCGTCCACTCGACGTCGGCGGTGCTCCACGGACTCTGAATATTTCTCGCCTAGTTCGCTCCGAAACGACGAATTCGAGCGACCGCGCGCACCGCACCGCGTTCGTGTTCGTCCGACGTTCCACGGATGATTTATCCACGTTAATCATTACATCGTACGCCGCTCGTAAAATTTCCAAACGTACTCGTCGGTCGAACGGCGATTCGAACCGAGGTTCCCGGTCGAACGATTCCGCTCGTCCACTCGTCGTCGGCGGTGCTCCACGGACTCTGAATATTTCTCGCCTAGTTCGCTCCGAAACGACGAATTCGAGCGACCGCGCGCACCGCACCGCGTTCGTGTTCGTCCGACGTTCCACGGATGATTTATCCACGTTAATCATTACATCGTACGCCGCTCGTAAAATTTCCAAACGTACTCGTCGGTCGAACGGCGATTCGAACCGAGGTTCCCGGTCGAACGATTCCGCTCGTCCACTCGTCGTCGGCGGTGCTCCACGGACTCTGAATATTTCTCGCCTAGTTCGCTCCGAAACGACGAATTCGAGCGACCGCGCGCACCGCACCGCGTTCGTGTTCGTCCGACGTTCCACGGATGATTTACCCACGTTAATCATTACATCGTACGCCGCTCGTAAAATTTCCAAACGTACTCGTCGGTCGAACGGCGATTCGAACCGAGGTTCCCGGTCGAACGATTCCGCTCGTCCACTCGTCGTCGGCGGTGCTCCACGGACTCTGAACATTTCTCGCCTAGTTCGCTCCGAAACGACGAATTCGAGCGACCGCGCGCACCGCACCGCGTTCGTGTTCGTCCGACGTTCCACGGATGATTTACCCACGTTAATCATTACATCGTACGCCGCTCGTAAAATTTCCAAACGTACTCGTCGGTCGAACGGCGATTCGAACCGAGGTTCCCGGTCGAACGATTCCGCTCGTCCACTCGTCGTCGGCGGTGCTCCACGGACTTTGAATATTTCTCGCCTAGTTCGCTCCGAAACGACGAATTCGAGCGACCGCGCGCACCGCACCGCGTTCGTGTTCGTCCGACGTTCCACGGATGATTTATCCACGTTAATCATTACATCGTACGCCGCTCGTAAAATTTCCAAACGTACTCGTCGGTCGAACGGCGATTCGAACCGAGGTTCCCGGTCGAACGATTCCGCTCGTCCACTCGTCGTCGGCGGTGCTCCACGGACTCTGAATATTTCTCGCCTAGTTCGCTCCGAAACGACGAATTCGAGCGACCGCGCGCACCGCACCGCGTTCGTGTTCGTCCGACGTTCCACGGATGATTTATCCACGTTAATCATTACATCGTACGCCGCTCGTAAAATTGTCAAACGTACTCGTCGATCGAACGGCGATTCGAACCGAGGTTCCCGGTCGAACGATTCCGCTCGTCCACTCGTCGTCGGCGGTGCTCCACGGACTCTGAATATTTCTCGCCTAGTTCGCTCCGAAACGACGAATTCGAGCGACCGCGCGCAACCGCACCGCGTTCGTGTTCGTCCGACGTTCCACGGATGATTTACCCACGTTAATCATTACATCGTACGCCGCTCGTAAAATTTCCAAACGTACTCGTCGGTCGAACGGCGATTCGAACCGAGGTTCCCGGTCGAACGATTCCGCTCGTCCACTCGTCGTCGGCGGTGCTCCACGGACTCTGAATATTTCTCGCCTAGTTCGCTCCGAAACGACGAATTCGAGCGACCGCGCGCACCGCACCGCGTTCGTGTTCGTCCGACGTTCCACGGATGATTTACCCACGTTAATCATTACATCGTACGCCGCTCGTAAAATTTCCAAACGTACTCGTCGGTCGAACGACGATTCGAACCGAGGTTCCCGGTCGAACGATTCCGCTCGTCCACTCGTCGTCGGCGGTGCTCCACGGACTCTGAACATTTCTCGCCTAGTTCGCTCCGAAACGACGAATTCGAGCGACCGCGCGCACCGCACCGCGTTCGTGTTCGTCCGACGTTCCACGGATGATTTACCCACGTTAATCATTACATCGTACGCCGCTCGTAAAATTTCCAAACGTACTCGTCGGTCGAACGGCGATTCGAACCGAGGTTCCCGGTCGAACGATTCCGCTCGTCCACTCGTCGTTGGCGGTGCTCCACGGACTCTGAATATTTCGCGCCTAGTTCGCTCCGAAACGACGAATTCGAGCGACCGCGCGCACCGCACCGCGTTCGTGTTCGTCCGACGTTCCACGGATGATTTATCCACGTTAATCATTACATCGTACGCCGCTCGTAAAATTTCCAAACGTACTCGTCGGTCGAACGGCGATTCGAACCGAGGTTCCCGGTCGAACGATTCCGCTCGTCCACTCGTCGTCGGCGGTGCTCCACGGACTTTGAATATTTCTCGCCTAGTTCGCTCCGAAACGACGAATTCGAGCGACCGCGCGCACCGCACCGCGTTCGTGTTCGTCCGACGTTCCACGGATGATTTATCCACGTTAATCATTACATCGTACGCCGCTCGTAAAATTTCCAAACGTACTCGTCGGTCGAACGGCGATTCGAACCGAGGTTCCCGGTCGAACGATTCCGCTCGTCCACTCGTCGTCGGCGGTGCTCCACGGACTCTGAATATTTCTCGCCTAGTTCGCTCCGAAACGACGAATTCGAGCGACCGCGCGCACCGCACCGCGTTCGTGTTCGTCCGACGTTCCACGGATGATTTATCCACGTTAATCATTACATCGTACGCCGCTCGTAAAATTGTCAAACGTACTCGTCGATCGAACGGCGATTCGAACCGAGGTTCCCGGTCGAACGATTCCGCTCGTCCACTCGTCGTCGGCGGTGCTCCACGGACTCTGAATATTTCTCGCCTAGTTCGCTCCGAAACGACGAATTCGAGCGACCGCGCGCACCGCACCGCGTTCGTGTTCGTCCGACGTTCCACGGATGATTTACCCACGTTAATCATTACATCGTACGCCGCTCGTAAAATTTCCAAACGTACTCGTCGGTCGAACGGCGATTCGAACCGAGGTTCCCGGTCGAACGATTCCGCTCGTCCACTCGTCGTCGGCGGTGCTCCACGGACTCTGAATATTTCTCGCCTAGTTCGCTCCGAAACGACGAATTCGAGCGACCGCGCGCACCGCACCGCGTTCGTGTTCGTCCGACGTTCCACGGATGATTTACCCACGTTAATCATTACATCGTACGCCGCTCGTAAAATTTCCAAACGTACTCGTCGGTCGAACGACGATTCGAACCGAGGTTCCCGGTCGAACGATTCCGCTCGTCCACTCGTCGTCGGCGGTGCTCCACGGACTCTGAACATTTCTCGCCTAGTTCGCTCCGAAACGACGAATTCGAGCGACCGCGCGCACCGCACCGCGTTCGTGTTCGTCCGACGTTCCACGGATGATTTACCCACGTTAATCATTACATCGTACGCCGCTCGTAAAATTTCCAAACGTACTCGTCGGTCGAACGGCGATTCGAACCGAGGTTCCCGGTCGAACGATTCCGCTCGTCCACTCGTCGTTGGCGGTGCTCCACGGACTCTGAATATTTCTCGCCTAGTTCGCTCCGAAACGACGAATTCGAGCGACCGCGCGCACCGCACCGCGTTCGTGTTCGTCCGACGTTCCACGGATGATTTACCCACGTTAATCATTACATCGTACGCCGCTCGTTAAATTTCCAAACGTACTCGTCGGTCGAACGGCGATTCGAACCGAGGTTCCCGGTCGAACGATTCCGCTCGTCCACTCGGCGTCGGCGGTGCTCCACGGACTCTGAATATTTCGCGCCTAGTTCGCTCCGAAACGACGAATTCGAGCGACCGCGCGCACCGCACCGCGTTCGTGTTCGTCCGACGTTCCACGGATGATTTATCCACGTTAATCATTACATCGTACGCCGCTCGTAAAATTTCCAAACGTACTCGTCGGTCGAACGGCGATTCGAACCGAGGTTCCCGGTCGAACGATTCCGCTCGTCCACTCGTCGTCGGCGGTGCTCCACGGACTCTGAACATTTCTCGCCTAGTTCGCTCCGAAACGACGAATTCGAGCGACCGCGCGCACCGCACCGCGTTCGTGTTCGTCCGACGTTCCACGGATGATTTATCCACGTTAATCATTACATCGTACGCCGCTCGTAAAATTTCCAAACGTACTCGTCGGTCGAACGGCGATTCGAACCGAGGTTCCCGGTCGAACGATTCCGCTCGTCCACTCGTCGTCGGCGGTGCTCCACGGACTCTGAACATTTCTCGCCTAGTTCGCTCCGAAACGACGAATTCGAGCGACCGCGCGCACCGCACCGCGTTCGTGTTCGTCCGACGTTCCACGGATGATTTACCCACGTTAATCATTACATCGTACGCCGCTCGTAAAATTTCCAAACGTACTCGTCGGTCGAACGGCGATTCGAACCGAGGTTCCCGGTCGAACGATTCCGCTCGTCCACTCGTCGTCGGCGGTGCTCCACGGACTTTGAATATTTCTCGCCTAGTTCGCTCCGAAACGACGAATTCGAGCGACCGCGCGCACCGCACCGCGTTCGTGTTCGTCCGACGTTCCACGGATGATTTATCCACGTTAATCATTACATCGTACGCCGCTCGTAAAATTTCCAAACGTACTCGTCGGTCGAACGGCGATTCGAACCGAGGTTCCCGGTCGAACGATTCCGCTCGTCCACTCGTCGTCGGCGGTGCTCCACGGACTCTGAATATTTCTCGCCTAGTTCGCTCCGAAACGACGAATTCGAGCGACCGCGCGCACCGCACCGCGTTCGTGTTCGTCCGACGTTCCACGGATGATTTATCCACGTTAATCATTACATCGTACGCCGCTCGTAAAATTTCCAAACGTACTCGTCGGTCGAACGGCGATTCGAACCGAGGTTCCCGGTCGAACGATTCCGCTCGTCCACTCGTCGTCGGCGGTGCTCCACGGACTCTGAATATTTCTCGCCCAGTTCGCTCCGAAACGACGAATTCGAGCGACCGCGCGCACCGCACCGCGTTCGTGTTCGTCCGACGTTCCACGGATGATTTACCCACGTTAATCATTACATCGTACGCCGCTCGTAAAATTTCCAAACGTACTCGTCGGTCGAACGGCGATTCGAACCGAGGTTCCCGGTCGAACGATTCCGCTCGTCCACTCGTCGTCGGCGGTGCTCCACGGACTCTGAATATTTCTCGCCTAGTTCGCTCCGAAACGACGAATTCGAGCGCCCGCGCGCACCGCACCGCGTTCGTGTTCGTCCGACGTTCCACGGATGATTTACCCACGTTAATCATTACATCGTACGCCGCTCGTAAAATTTCCAAACGTACTCGTCGGTCGAACGGCGATTCGAACCGAGGTTCCCGGTCGAACGATTCCGCTCGTCCACTCGGCGTCGGCGGTGCTCCACGGACTCTGAATATTTCGCGCCTAGTTCGCTCCGAAACGACGAATTCGAGCGACCGCGCGCACCGCACCGCGTTCGTGTTCGTCCGACGTTCCACGGATGATTTACCCACGTTAATCATTACATCGTACGCCGCTCGTAAAATTTCCAAACGTACTCGTCGGTCGAACGGCGATTCGAACCGAGGTTCCCGGTCGAACGATTCCGCTCGTCCACTCGTCGTCGGCGGTGCTCCACGGACTCTGAACATTTCTCGCCTAGTTCGCTCCGAAACGACGAATTCGAGCGACCGCGCGCACCGCACCGCGTTCGTGTTCGTCCGACGTTCCACGGATGATTTAGTCACGTTAATCATTACATCGTACGCCGCTCGTAAAATTTCCAAACGTACTCGTCGGTCGAACGGCGATTCGAACCGAGGTTCCCGGTCGAACGATTCCGCTCGTCCACTCGTCGTCGGCGGTGCTCCACGGACTCTGAACATTTCTCGCCTAGTTCGCTCCGAAACGACGAATTCGAGCGACCGCGCGCACCGCACCGCGTTCGTGTTCGTCCGACGTTCCACGGATGATTTACCCACGTTAATCATTACATCGTACGCCGCTCGTAAAATTTCCAAACGTACTCGTCGGTCGAACGGCGATTCGAACCGAGGTTCCCGGTCGAACGATTCCGCTCGTCCACTCGTCGTCGGCGGTGCTCCACGGACTCTGAACATTTCTCGCCTAGTTCGCTCCGAAACGACGAATTCGAGCGACCGCGCGCACCGCACCGCGTTCGTGTTCGTCCGACGTTCCACGGATGATTTACCCACGTTAATCATTACATCGTACGCCGCTCGTAAAATTTCCAAACGTACTCGTCGGTCGAACGGCGATTCGAACCGAGGTTCCCGGTCGAACGATTCCGCTCGTCCACTCGTCGTCGACGGTGCTCCACGGACTCTGAACATTTCTCGCCTAGTTCGCTCCGAAACGACGAATTCGAGCGACCGCGCGCACCGCACCGCGTTCGTGTTCGTCCGACGTTCCACGGATGATTTACCCACGTTAATCATTACATCGTACGCCGCTCGTAAAATTTCCAAACGTACTCGTCGGTCGAACGGCGATTCGAACCGAGGTTCCCGGTCGAACGATTCCGCTCGTCCACTCGTCGTCGGCGGTGCTCCACGGACTTTGAATATTTCTCGCCTAGTTCGCTCCGAAACGACGAATTCGAGCGACCGCGCGCACCGCACCGCGTTCGTGTTCGTCCGACGTTCCACGGATGATTTATCCACGTTAATCATTACATCGTACGCCGCTCGTAAAATTTCCAAACGTACTCGTCGGTCGAACGGCGATTCGAACCGAGGTTCCCGGTCGAACGATTCCGCTCGTCCACTCGTCGTCGGCGGTGCTCCACGGACTCTGAATATTTCTCGCCTAGTTCGCTCCGAAACGACGAATTCGAGCGACCGCGCGCACCGCACCGCGTTCGTGTTCGTCCGACGTTCCACGGATGATTTATCCACGTTAATCATTACATCGTACGCCGCTCGTAAAATTTCCAAACGTACTCGTCGGTCGAACGGCGATTCGAACCGAGGTTCCCGGTCGAACGATTCCGCTCGTCCACTCGTCGTCGGCGGTGCTCCACGGACTCTGAATATTTCTCGCCTAGTTCGCTCCGAAACGACGAATTCGAGCGACCGCGCGCACCGCACCGCGTTCGTGTTCGTCCGACGTTCCACGGATGATTTACCCACGTTAATCATTACATCGTACGCCGCTCGTAAAATTTCCAAACGTACTCGTCGGTCGAACGGCGATTCGAACCGAGGTTCCCGGTCGAACGATTCCGCTCGTCCACTCGTCGTTGGCGGTGCTCCACGGACTCTGAATATTTCTCGCCTAGTTCGCTCCGAAACGACGAATTCGAGCGCCCGCGCGCACCGCACCGCGTTCGTGTTCGTCCGACGTTCCACGGATGATTTACCCACGTTAATCATTACATCGTACGCCGCTCGTAAAATTTCCAAACGTACTCGTCGGTCGAACGGCGATTCGAACCGAGGTTTCCGGTCGAACGATTCCGCTCGTCCACTCGGCGTCGGCGGTGCTCCACGGACTCTGAATATTTCGCGCCTAGTTCGCTCCGAAACGACGAATTCGAGCGACCGCGCGCACCGCACCGCGTTCGTGTTCGTCCGACGTTCCACGGATGATTTACCCACGTTAATCATTACATCGTACGCCGCTCGTAAAATTTCCAAACGTACTCGTCGGTCGAACGGCGATTCGAACCGAGGTTCCCGGTCGAACGATTCCGCTCGTCCACTCGTCGTCGGCGGTGCTCCACGGACTCTGAACATTTCTCGCCTAGTTCGCTCCGAAACGACGAATTCGAGCGACCGCGCGCACCGCACCGCGTTCGTGTTCGTCCGACGTTCCACGGATGATTTAGCCACGTTAATCATTACATCGTACGCCGCTCGTAAAATTTCCAAACGTACTCGTCGGTCGAACGGCGATTCGAACCGAGGTTCCCGGTCGAACGATTCCGCTCGTCCACTCGTCGTCGGCGGTGCTCCACGGACTCTGAATATTTCTCGCCCAGTTCGCTCCGAAACGACGAATTCGAGCGACCGCGCGCACCGCACCGCGTTCGTGTTCGTCCGACGTTCCACGGATGATTTACCCACGTTAATCATTACATCGTACGCCGCTCGTAAAATTTCCAAACGTACTCGTCGGTCGAACGGCGATTCGAACCGAGGTTCCCGGTCGAACGATTCCGCTCGTCCACTCGTCGTCGGCGGTGCTCCACGGACTCTGAATATTTCGCGCCTAGTTCGCTCCGAAACGACGAATTCGAGCGACCGCGCGCACCGCACCGCGTTCGTGTTCGTCCGACGTTCCACGGATGATTTACCCACGTTAATCATTACATCGTACGCCGCTCGTAAAATTTCCAAACGTACTCGTCGGTCGAACGGCGATTCGAACCGAGGTTCCCGGTCGAACGATTCCGCTCGTCCACTCGTCGTCGGCGGTGCTCCACGGACTCTGAACATTTCTCGCCTAGTTCGCTCCGAAACGACGAATTCGAGCGACCGCGCGCACCGCACCGCGTTCGTGTTCGTCCGACGTTCCACGGATGATTTAGCCACGTTAATCATTACATCGTACGCCGCTCGTAAAATTTCCAAACGTACTCGTCGGTCGAACGGCGATTCGAACCGAGGTTCCCGGTCGAACGATTCCGCTCGTCCACTCGTCGTCGGCGGTGCTCCACGGACTCTGAATATTTCTCGCCTAGTTCGCTCCGAAACGACGAATTCGAACGACCGCGCGCACCGCACCGCGTTCGTGTTCGTCCGACGTTCCACGGATGATTTACCCACGTTAATCATTACATCGTACGCCGCTCGTAAAATTTCCAAACGTACTCGTCGGTCGAACGGCGATTCGAACCGAGGTTCCCGGTCGAACGATTCCGCTCGTCCACTCGTCGTCGGCGGTGCTCCACGGACTTTGAATATTTCTCGCCTAGTTCGCTCCGAAACGACGAATTCGAGCGACCGCGCGCACCGCACCGCGTTCGTGTTCGTCCGACGTTCCACGGATGATTTATCCACGTTAATCATTACATCGTACGCCGCTCGTAAAATTTCCAAACGTACTCGTCGGTCGAACGGCGATTCGAACCGAGGTTCCCGGTCGAACGATTCCGCTCGTCCACTCGTCGTCGGCGGTGCTCCACGGACTCTGAACATTTCTCGCCTAGTTCGCTCCGAAACGACGAATTCGAGCGACCGCGCGCACCGCACCGCGTTCGTGTTCGTCCGACGTTCCACGGATGATTTATCCACGTTAATCATTACATCGTACGCCGCTCGTAAAATTTCCAAACGTACTCGTCGGTCGAACGGCGATTCGAACCGAGGTTCCCGGTCGAACGATTCCGCTCGTCCACTCGTCGTCGGCGGTGCTCCACGGACTCTGAATATTTCTCGCCTAGTTCGCTCCGAAACGACGAATTCGAGCGACCGCGCGCACCGCACCGCGTTCGTGTTCGTCCGACGTTCCACGGATGATTTATCCACGTTAATCATTACATCGTACGCCGCTCGTAAAATTTCCAAACGTACTCGTCGGTCGAACGGCGATTCGAACCGAGGTTCCCGGTCGAACGATTCCGCTCGTCCACTCGTCGTCGGCGGTGCTCCACGGACTCTGAATATTTCTCGCCTAGTTCGCTCCGAAACGACGAATTCGAGCGACCGCGCGCACCGCACCGCGTTCGTGTTCGTCCGACGTTCCACGGATGATTTATCCACGTTAATCATTACATCGTACGCCGCTCGTAAAATTTCCAAACGTACTCGTCGGTCGAACGGCGATTCGAACCGAGGTTCCCGGTCGAACGATTCCGCTCGTCCACTCGGCGTCGGCGGTGCTCCACGGACTCTGAATATTTCTCGCCCAGTTCGCTCCGAAACGACGAATTCGAGCGACCGCGCGCACCGCACCGCGTTCGTGTTCGTCCGACGTTCCACGGATGATTTACCCACGTTAATCATTACATCGTACGCCGCTCGTAAAATTTCCAAACGTACTCGTCGGTCGAACGGCGATTCGAACCGAGGTTCCCGGTCGAACGATTCCGCTCGTCCACTCGTCGTCGGCGGTGCTCCACGGACTCTGAATATTTCTCGCCCAGTTCGCTCCGAAACGACGAATTCGAGCGACCGCGCGCACCGCACCGCGTTCGTGTTCGTCCGACGTTCCACGGATGATTTATCCACGTTAATCATTACATCGTACGCCGCTCGTAAAATTTCCAAACGTACTCGTCGGTCGAACGGCGATTCGAACCGAGGTTCCCGGTCGAACGATTCCGCTCGTCCACTCGTCGTCGGCGGTGCTCCACGGACTCTGAATATTTCTCGCCCAGTTCGCTCCGAAACGACGAATTCGAGCGACCGCGCGCACCGCACCGCGTTCGTGTTCGTCCGACGTTCCACGGATGATTTACCCACGTTAATCATTACATCGTACGCCGCTCGTAAAATTTCCAAACGTACTCGTCGGTCGAACGGCGATTCGAACCGAGGTTCCCGGTCGAACGATTCCGCTCGTCCACTCGGCGTCGGCGGTGCTCCACGGACTCTGAATATTTCTCGCCCAGTTCGCTCCGAAACGACGAATTCGAGCGACCGCGCGCACCGCACCGCGTTCGTGTTCGTCCGACGTTCCACGGATGATTTACCCACGTTAATCATTACATCGTACGCCGCTCGTAAAATTTCCAAACGTACTCGTCGGTCGAACGGCGATTCGAACCGAGGTTCCCGGTCGAACGATTCCGCTCGTCCACTCGTCGTCGGCGGTGCTCCACGGACTCTGAATATTTCTCGCCCAGTTCGCTCCGAAACGACGAATTCGAGCGACCGCGCGCACCGCACCGCGTTCGTGTTCGTCCGACGTTCCACGGATGATTTATCCACGTTAATCATTACATCGTACGCCGCTCGTAAAATTTCCAAACGTACTCGTCGGTCGAACGGCGATTCGAACCGAGGTTCCCGGTCGAACGATTCCGCTCGTCCACTCGTCGTCGGCGGTGCTCCACGGACTCTGAATATTTCTCGCCCAGTTCGCTCCGAAACGACGAATTCGAGCGACCGCGCGCACCGCACCGCGTTCGTGTTCGTCCGACGTTCCACGGATGATTTACCCACGTTAATCATTACATCGTACGCCGCTCGTAAAATTTCCAAACGTACTCGTCGGTCGAACGGCGATTCGAACCGAGGTTCCCGGTCGAACGATTCCGCTCGTCCACTCGGCGTCGGCGGTGCTCCACGGACTCTGAATATTTCTCGCCCAGTTCGCTCCGAAACGACGAATTCGAGCGACCGCGCGCACCGCACCGCGTTCGTGTTCGTCCGACGTTCCACGGATGATTTACCCACGTTAATCATTACATCGTACGCCGCTCGTAAAATTTCCAAACGTACTCGTCGGTCGAACGGCGATTCGAACCGAGGTTCCCGGTCGAACGATTCCGCTCGTCCACTCGTCGTCGGCGGTGCTCCACGGACTCTGAATATTTCTCGCCCAGTTCGCTCCGAAACGACGAATTCGAGCGACCGCGCGCACCGCACCGCGTTCGTGTTCGTCCGACGTTCCACGGATGATTTATCCACGTTAATCATTACATCGTACGCCGCTCGTAAAATTTCCAAACGTACTCGTCGGTCGAACGGCGATTCGAACCGAGGTTCCCGGTCGAACGATTCCGCTCGTCCACTCGTCGTCGGCGGTGCTCCACGGACTCTGAATATTTCTCGCCCAGTTCGCTCCGAAACGACGAATTCGAGCGACCGCGCGCACCGCACCGCGTTCGTGTTCGTCCGACGTTCCACGGATGATTTACCCACGTTAATCATTACATCGTACGCCGCTCGTAAAATTTCCAAACGTACTCGTCGGTCGAACGGCGATTCGAACCGAGGTTCCCGGTCGAACGATTCCGCTCGTCCACTCGTCGTCGGCGGTGCTCCATGGACTCTGAATATTTCTCGCCTAGTTCGCTCCGAAACGACGAATTCGAGCGACCGCGCGCACCGCACCGCGTTCGTGTTCGTCCGACGTTCCACGGATGATTTATCCACGTTAATCATTACATCGTACGCCGCTCTTAAAATTTCCAAACGTACTCGTCGGTCGAACGGCGATTCGAACCGAGGTTCCCGGTCGAACAATTCCGCTCGTCCACTCGTCGTCGGCGGTGCTCCACGGACTCTGAATATTTCTCGCCCATGTAACGTCCCAGTATTTGGACAATACTTTTCCGTATATTTTTTCGAGCTCTCCTTGCGTATTTCTCACGACTATGTATATCATATTCGTAATGCACAGTATCGCAGTTATTAAAGCTATCTTTTAACGAGGTAAACTCGACAGTTTTATTTAACTTTATATAATTATTATTAACATAATAATCAAACTTTGTCGTAATTATATGTTATTATATATCATTGGATTCGCCTTTCGACAACGATCACGAATATCCAAATAACATATTTTTAGAACGTAGCTATCAAGAGTTATATGCTTATAACTATTTCTACGCTACGACTTAGTCAAGCGGAGACGCGCGGTCTAGCGGAACCGACCGTCTACCCCCACCACTCGAGCGTCAAGCTTCACTTGAGCTCTTAATCGTATTACGTGCGTACTTTGACATTTGTGCCACTAATTCACTGTCGATTGTTTTTCCTAATACTGCATATGATACTAGTGTATATATTTTATAATATTTTATATTTACTATTAATCTTAAATCCACGATACCTATATGTTGTTTTATATCGTTGGATTCGTCTTTTTATAAAGAATACGATAGTATAATTAATATTATATTTAAACGCTTAGTTAAATAATTATCATTCGTTAACTAAGACATAATGGAGCTATTGTACTCCGACTACGACGGTCAACCGGCAGCGAGGCCGACCGGCCGACCTTTTTACGACTCAGGTAGAGCCTTCGAGTAACTCTACCCCGTTCAACTAAATATTGTTTAAACTTGTTCGTTAATAACTTTATCGAGTCAATAAGTATTGCAAACCGTTTTAATGTATGTTTACACTTGGAATAACTCTTTTAATTGAAGTCCTAGCATGACTTTGACTTTTCCATGTTATATTCGCATTATCTTCGAACTTCATGATAAACATACATTATTACATATCATTCGAAGCGCGCTCAAATAACAAACATGAATATGTAAACGATATATTTTTAAGACCATTGTATCGCTCAATAATCGTTTATAAGTGAATGTACCGTTATTCCGCCGTGCGCTAGTACATAGGTTTAACCCGCTACGTGCCGATGACGACATGGGTTTTTCCGGAAAACCGGGGTTCTCTCTCGCACCCACGGTAGAAAATTGCTAATACCTATTAATGACCACCAGGCGGCAATTTTTATGATTAACTTTCTCGCAGCTAAAATGACTCGTTGACGTTATGACTACCCCCCGGGTAGCCAAGAAACTTCAGACTCTCACGTTCCCTTCAGGAACGAACAAGTACCTTACTTGTAAGACTTTGATGTAGCGTAACCATTCGCACGTCAGCCGACACTTGAAGCGTGTATACTCGCACGAGATCGGTATAAGTCGTACTAATATACAAGATTCTGGTGCAGCGTAACCATTCGTACGCCAGCCAACACTTGGAGCGTAACCATTCGTACGAGGTTGGTGAATCGAGTATAAGAGAGATCTCACTTTGTTTTTGTAACTTAGATTCATTTTTAAATTCATTTTTGTAACTTCTTTGTAACAAGTAAATTCCTTTTCTCATAACTTGGTCTTCTTCTAGATGCGTAAAGCACGTAGACACGGTCGTAGAACATTTCTCAAGAAAGTCGCAGAGAACTTTCTTAAAACTGGAGACTTTGATCCAAGTATATTCGAGAAGACTACACCGAAAGAAAGCTCTAAATATAAACTCGAGCCATTAGAGATAACGACTCAAGAGCTTCCTAATTATAAGGAGATCGATGCAAAGGGTCCAAGAAGAATCCATTATAAACTAAAATCTTTGTTTTAACAAGCTAGAGTTGTGGAAAAGAGAGAGAGTAAGTAGATTCTCGCGCAGCCAAAAGGCCTATTTTGTCTTAACGAAACATAATTAATGTGTTGAATATTTATTTATCACCAGAGGCGCATCCCAAAAGCCGGATAGCCGCTCATCCGAGCTCAAATTGCGACCTGACACGAAGCATAAGCTTCAAGACTTGTATTTTCATTTATTTTCTATTTTTATAAAGCGTTAGAGTAAGGTAGAATTAAGTGTTGATTTTATAATAAATGTTTTTATATATATTTAAATCATTGTCAACACGATTAATTTCCTACACCTCCCAAAAACGCACCAGAACGAACCAGAATTCCTTTAATATTTAAGATCACTTAAATACAGAATTCCGGTAAGTTCTCAAATTATGCACTGACGGCGGATAATTCCCCCGACGTGACACCCAGTTCGCTCCGAAACGACGAATTCGAGCGACCGCGCGCACCGCACCGCGTTCGTGTTCGTCCGACGTTCCACGGATGATTTACCCACGTTAATCATTACATCGTACGCCGCTCGTAAAATTTCCAAACGTACTCGTCGGTCGAACGGCGATTCGAACCGAGGTTCCCGGTCGAACGATTCCGCTCGTCCACTCGTCGTCGGCGGTGCTCCACGGACTCTGAACATTTCTCGCCTAGTTCGCTCCGAAACGACGAATTCGAGCGACCGCGCGCACCGCACCGCGTTCGTGTTCGTCCGACGTTCCGCGGATGATTTACCCACGTTAATCATTACATCGTACGCCGCTCGTAAAATTTCCAAACGTACTCGTCGGTCGAACGGCGATTCGAACCGAGGTTCCCGGTCGAACGATTCCGCTCGTCCACTCGTCGTCGGCGGTGCTCCACGGACTCTGAATATTTCTCGCCCAGTTCGCTCCGAAACGACGAATTCGAGCGACCGCGCGCACCGCACCGCGTTCGTGTTCGTCCGACGTTCCACGGATGATTTATCCACGTTAATCATTACATCGTACGCCGCTCGTAAAATTTCCAAACGTACTCGTCGGTCGAACGGCGATTCGAACCGAGGTTCCCGGTCGAACGATTCCGCTCGTCCACTCGTCGTCGGCGGTGCTCCACGGACTCTGAATATTTCTCGCCTAGTTCGCTCCGAAACGACGAATTCGAGCGACCGCGCGCACCGCACCGCGTTCGTGTTCGTCCGACGTTCCACGGATGATTTATCCACGTTAATCATTACATCGTACGCCGCTCGTAAAATTGTCAAACGTACTCGTCGGTCGAACGGCGATTCGAACCGAGGTTCCCGGTCGAACGATTCCGCTCGTCCACTCGTCGTCGGCGGTGCTCCACGGACTCTGAATATTTCTCGCCCAGTTCGCTCCGAAACGACGAATTCGAGCGACCGCGCGCACCGCACCGCGTTCGTGTTCGTCCGACGTTCCACGGATGATTTATCCACGTTAATCATTACATCGTACGCCGCTCGTAAAATTTCCAAACGTACTCGTCGGTCGAACGGCGATTCGAACCGAGGTTCCCGGTCGAACGATTCCGCTCGTCCACTCGTCGTCGGCGGTGCTCCACGGACTCTGAACATTTCTCGCCTAGTTCGCTCCGAAACGACGAATTCGAGCGACCGCGCGCACCGCACCGAGTTCGTGTTCGTCCGACGTTCCACGGATGATTTACCCACGTTAATCATTACATCGTACGCCGCTCGTAAAATTTCCAAACGTACTCGTCGGTCGAACGGCGATTCGAACCGAGGTTCCCGGTCGAACGATTCCGCTCGTCCACTCGTCGTCGGCGGTGCTCCACGGACTCTGAATATTTCTCGCCTAGTTCGCTCCGAAACGACGAATTCGAGCGACCGCGCGCACCGCACCGCGTTCGTGTTCGTCCGACGTTCCACGGATGATTTATCCACGTTAATCATTACATCGTACGCCGCTCGTAAAATTTCCAAACGTACTCGTCGGTCGAACGGCGATTCGAACCGAGGTTCCCGGTCGAACGATTCCGCTCGTCCACTCGTCGTCGGCGGTGCTCCACGGACTCTGAATATTTCTCGCCTAGTTCGCTCCGAAACGACGAATTCGAGCGACCGCGCGCACCGCACCGCGTTCGTGTTCGTCCGACGTTCCACGGATGATTTATCCACGTTAATCATTCCAACGCACGCCGCTCGTAAAATTGTCAAACGTACTCGTCGGTCGAACGGCGATTCGAACCGAGGTTCCCGGTCGAACGATTCCGCTCGTCCACTCGTCGTCGGCGGTGCTCCACGGACTCTGAATATTTCTCGCCTAGTTCGCTCCGAAACGACGAATTCGAGCGACCGCGCGCACCGCACCGCGTTCGTGTTCGTCCGACGTTCCACGGATGATTTATCCACGTTAATCATTACATCGTACGCCGCTCGTAAAATTTCCAAACGTACTCGTCGGTCGAACGGCGATTCGAACCGAGGTTCCCGGTCGAACGATTCCGCTCGTCCACTCGTCGTCGGCGGTGCTCCACGGACTCTGAACATTTCTCGCCTAGTTCGCTCCGAAACGACGAATTCGAGCGACCGCGCGCACCGCACCGCGTTCGTGTTCGTCCGACGTTCCACGGATGATTTACCCACGTTAATCATTACATCGTACGCCGCTCGTAAAATTTCCAAACGTACTCGTCGGTCGAACGGCGATTCGAACCGAGGTTCCCGGTCGAACGATTCCGCTCGTCCACTCGTCGTCGGCGGTGCTCCACGGACTCTGAATATTTCTCGCCTAGTTCGCTCCGAAACGACGAATTCGAGCGACCGCGCGCACCGCACCGCGTTCGTGTTCGTCCGACGTTCCACGGATGATTTATCCACGTTAATCATTACATCGTACGCCGCTCGTAAAATTTCCAAACGTACTCGTCGGTCGAACGGCGATTCGAACCGAGGTTCCCGGTCGAACGATTCCGCTCGTCCACTCGTCGTCGGCGGTGCTCCACGGACTCTGAATATTTCTCGCCTAGTTCGCTCCGAAACGACGAATTCGAGCGACCGCGCGCACCGCACCGCGTTCGTGTTCGTCCGACGTTCCACGGATGATTTACCCACGTTAATCATTACATCGTACGCCGCTCGTAAAATTTCCAAACGTACTCGTCGGTCGAACGGCGATTCGAACCGAGGTTCCCGGTCGAACGATTCCGCTCGTCCACTCGTCGTCGGCGGTGCTCCACGGACTCTGAACATTTCTCGCCTAGTTCGCTCCGAAACGACGAATTCGAGCGACCGCGCGCACCGCACCGCATTCGTGTTCGTCCGACGTTCCACGGATGATTTACCCACGTTAATCATTACATCGTACGCCGCTCGTAAAATTTCCAAACGTACTCGTCGGTCGAACGGCGATTCGAACCGAGGTTCCCGGTCGAACGATTCCGCTCGTCCACTCGTCGTCGGCGGTGCTCCACGGACTCTGAATATTTCTCGCCTAGTTCGCTCCGAAACGACGAATTCGAGCGACCGCGCGCACCGCACCGCGTTCGTGTTCGTCCGACGTTCCACGGATGATTTATCCACGTTAATCATTACATCGTACGCCGCTCGTAAAATTTCCAAACGTACTCGTCGGTCGAACGGCGATTCGAACCGAGGTTCCCGGTCGAACGATTCCGCTCGTCCACTCGTCGTCGGCGGTGCTCCACGGACTCTGAATATTTCTCGCCTAGTTCGCTCCGAAACGACGAATTCGAGCGACCGCGCGCACCGCACCGCGTTCGTGTTCGTCCGACGTTCCACGGATGATTTACCCACGTTAATCATTACATCGTACGCCGCTCGTAAAATTTCCAAACGTACTCGTCGGTCGAACGGCGATTCGAACCGAGGTTCCCGGTCGAACGATTCCGCTCGTCCACTCGTCGTCGGCGGTGCTCCACGGACTCTGAACATTTCTCGCCTAGTTCGCTCCGAAACGACGAATTCGAGCGACCGCGCGCACCGCACCGCGTTCGTGTTCGTCCGACGTTCCACGGATGATTTACCCACGTTAATCATTACATCGTACGCCGCTCGTAAAATTTCCAAACGTACTCGTCGGTCGAACGGCGATTCGAACCGAGGTTCCCGGTCGAACGATTCCGCTCGTCCACTCGTCGTCGGCGGTGCTCCACGGACTTAGAATATTTCTCGCCTAGTTCGCTCCGAAACGACGAATTCGAGCGACCGCGCGCACCGCACCGCGTTCGTGTTCGTCCGACGTTCCACGGATGATTTATCCACGTTAATCATTACATCGTACGCCGCTCGTAAAATTTCCAAACGTACTCGTCGGTCGAACGGCGATTCGAACCGAGGTTCCCGGTCGAACGATTCCGCTCGTCCACTCGTCGTCGGCGGTGCTCCACGGACTCTGAATATTTCTCGCCTAGTTCGCTCCGAAACGACGAATTCGAGCGACCGCGCGCAACCGCACCGCGTTCGTGTTCGTCCGACGTTCCACGGATGATTTACCCACGTTAATCATTACATCGTACGCCGCTCGTAAAATTTCCAAACGTACTCGTCGGTCGAACGGCGATTCGAACCGAGGTTCCCGGTCGAACGATTCCGCTCGTCCACTCGTCGTCGGCGGTGCTCCACGGACTCTGAATATTTCTCGCCTAGTTCGCTCCGAAACGACGAATTCGAGCGACCGCGCGCACCGCACCGCGTTCGTGTTCGTCCGACGTTCCACGGATGATTTACCCACGTTAATCATTACATCGTACGCCGCTCGTAAAATTTCCAAACGTACTCGTCGGTCGAACGACGATTCGAACCGAGGTTCCCGGTCGAACGATTCCGCTCGTCCACTCGTCGTCGGCGGTGCTCCACGGACTCTGAACATTTCTCGCCTAGTTCGCTCCGAAACGACGAATTCGAGCGACCGCGCGCACCGCACCGCGTTCGTGTTCGTCCGACGTTCCACGGATGATTTACCCACGTTAATCATTACATCGTACGCCGCTCGTAAAATTTCCAAACGTACTCGTCGGTCGAACGGCGATTCGAACCGAGGTTCCCGGTCGAACGATTCCGCTCGTCCACTCGTCGTTGGCGGTGCTCCACGGACTCTGAATATTTCGCGCCTAGTTCGCTCCGAAACGACGAATTCGAGCGACCGCGCGCACCGCACCGCGTTCGTGTTCGTCCGACGTTCCACGGATGATTTATCCACGTTAATCATTACATCGTACGCCGCTCGTAAAATTTCCAAACGTACTCGTCGGTCGAACGGCGATTCGAACCGAGGTTCCCGGTCGAACGATTCCGCTCGTCCACTCGTCGTCGGCGGTGCTCCACGGACTTTGAATATTTCTCGCCTAGTTCGCTCCGAAACGACGAATTCGAGCGACCGCGCGCACCGCACCGCGTTCGTGTTCGTCCGACGTTCCACGGATGATTTATCCACGTTAATCATTACATCGTACGCCGCTCGTAAAATTTCCAAACGTACTCGTCGGTCGAACGGCGATTCGAACCGAGGTTCCCGGTCGAACGATTCCGCTCGTCCACTCGTCGTCGGCGGTGCTCCACGGACTCTGAATATTTCTCGCCTAGTTCGCTCCGAAACGACGAATTCGAGCGACCGCGCGCACCGCACCGCGTTCGTGTTCGTCCGACGTTCCACGGATGATTTATCCACGTTAATCATTACATCGTACGCCGCTCGTAAAATTGTCAAACGTACTCGTCGATCGAACGGCGATTCGAACCGAGGTTCCCGGTCGAACGATTCCGCTCGTCCACTCGTCGTCGGCGGTGCTCCACGGACTCTGAATATTTCTCGCCTAGTTCGCTCCGAAACGACGAATTCGAGCGACCGCGCGCACCGCACCGCGTTCGTGTTCGTCCGACGTTCCACGGATGATTTACCCACGTTAATCATTACATCGTACGCCGCTCGTAAAATTTCCAAACGTACTCGTCGGTCGAACGGCGATTCGAACCGAGGTTCCCGGTCGAACGATTCCGCTCGTCCACTCGTCGTCGGCGGTGCTCCACGGACTCTGAATATTTCTCGCCTAGTTCGCTCCGAAACGACGAATTCGAGCGACCGCGCGCACCGCACCGCGTTCGTGTTCGTCCGACGTTCCACGGATGATTTACCCACGTTAATCATTACATCGTACGCCGCTCGTAAAATTTCCAAACGTACTCGTCGGTCGAACGACGATTCGAACCGAGGTTCCCGGTCGAACGATTCCGCTCGTCCACTCGTCGTCGGCGGTGCTCCACGGACTCTGAACATTTCTCGCCTAGTTCGCTCCGAAACGACGAATTCGAGCGACCGCGCGCACCGCACCGCGTTCGTGTTCGTCCGACGTTCCACGGATGATTTACCCACGTTAATCATTACATCGTACGCCGCTCGTAAAATTTCCAAACGTACTCGTCGGTCGAACGGCGATTCGAACCGAGGTTCCCGGTCGAACGATTCCGCTCGTCCACTCGTCGATGGCGGTGCTCCACGGACTCTGAATATTTCTCGCCTAGTTCGCTCCGAAACGACGAATTCGAGCGACCGCGCGCACCGCACCGCGTTCGTGTTCGTCCGACGTTCCACGGATGATTTACCCACGTTAATCATTACATCGTACGCCGCTCGTTAAATTTCCAAACGTACTCGTCGGTCGAACGGCGATTCGAACCGAGGTTCCCGGTCGAACGATTCCGCTCGTCCACTCGGCGTCGGCGGTGCTCCACGGACTCTGAATATTTCGCGCCTAGTTCGCTCCGAAACGACGAATTCGAGCGACCGCGCGCACCGCACCGCGTTCGTGTTCGTCCGACGTTCCACGGATGATTTATCCACGTTAATCATTACATCGTACGCCGCTCGTAAAATTTCCAAACGTACTCGTCGGTCGAACGGCGATTCGAACCGAGGTTCCCGGTCGAACGATTCCGCTCGTCCACTCGTCGTCGGCGGTGCTCCACGGACTCTGAACATTTCTCGCCTAGTTCGCTCCGAAACGACGAATTCGAGCGACCGCGCGCACCGCACCGCGTTCGTGTTCGTCCGACGTTCCACGGATGATTTACCCACGTTAATCATTACATCGTACGCCGCTCGTAAAATTTCCAAACGTACTCGTCGGTCGAACGGCGATTCGAACCGAGGTTCCCGGTCGAACGATTCCGCTCGTCCACTCGTCGTCGGCGGTGCTCCACGGACTCTGAACATTTCTCGCCTAGTTCGCTCCGAAACGACGAATTCGAGCGACCGCGCGCACCGCACCGCGTTCGTGTTCGTCCGACGTTCCACGGATGATTTACCCACGTTAATCATTACATCGTACGCCGCTCGTAAAATTTCCAAACGTACTCGTCGGTCGAACGGCGATTCGAACCGAGGTTCCCGGTCGAACGATTCCGCTCGTCCACTCGTCGTCGGCGGTGCTCCACGGACTTTGAATATTTCTCGCCTAGTTCGCTCCGAAACGACGAATTCGAGCGACCGCGCGCACCGCACCGCGTTCGTGTTCGTCCGACGTTCCACGGATGATTTATCCACGTTAATCATTACATCGTACGCCGCTCGTAAAATTTCCAAACGTACTCGTCGGTCGAACGGCGATTCGAACCGAGGTTCCCGGTCGAACGATTCCGCTCGTCCACTCGTCGTCGGCGGTGCTCCACGGACTCTGAATATTTCTCGCCTAGTTCGCTCCGAAACGACGAATTCGAGCGACCGCGCGCACCGCACCGCGTTCGTGTTCGTCCGACGTTCCACGGATGATTTATCCACGTTAATCATTACATCGTACGCCGCTCGTAAAATTTCCAAACGTACTCGTCGGTCGAACGGCGATTCGAACCGAGGTTCCCGGTCGAACGATTCCGCTCGTCCACTCGTCGTCGGCGGTGCTCCACGGACTCTGAATATTTCTCGCCTAGTTCGCTCCGAAACGACGAATTCGAGCGACCGCGCGCACCGCACCGCGTTCGTGTTCGTCCGACGTTCCACGGATGATTTACCCACGTTAATCATTACATCGTACGCCGCTCGTAAAATTTCCAAACGTACTCGTCGGTCGAACGGCGATTCGAACCGAGGTTCCCGGTCGAACGATTCCGCTCGTCCACTCGTCGTTGGCGGTGCTCCACGGACTCTGAATATTTCTCGCCTAGTTCGCTCCGAAACGACGAATTCGAGCGCCCGCGCGCACCGCACCGCGTTCGTGTTCGTCCGACGTTCCACGGATGATTTACCCACGTTAATCATTACATCGTACGCCGCTCGTAAAATTTCCAAACGTACTCGTCGGTCGAACGGCGATTCGAACCGAGGTTCCCGGTCGAACGATTCCGCTCGTCCACTCGGCGTCGGCGGTGCTCCACGGACTCTGAATATTTCGCGCCTAGTTCGCTCCGAAACGACGAATTCGAGCGACCGCGCGCACCGCACCGCGTTCGTGTTCGTCCGACGTTCCACGGATGATTTACCCACGTTAATCATTACATCGTACGCCGCTCGTAAAATTTCCAAACGTACTCGTCGGTCGAACGGCGATTCGAACCGAGGTTCCCGGTCGAACGATTCCGCTCGTCCACTCGTCGTCGGCGGTGCTCCACGGACTCTGAACATTTCTCGCCTAGTTCGCTCCGAAACGACGAATTCGAGCGACCGCGCGCACCGCACCGCGTTCGTGTTCGTCCGACGTTCCACGGATGATTTAGTCACGTTAATCATTACATCGTACGCCGCTCGTAAAATTTCCAAACGTACTCGTCGGTCGAACGGCGATTCGAACCGAGGTTCCCGGTCGAACGATTCCGCTCGTCCACTCGTCGTCGGCGGTGCTCCACGGACTCTGAACATTTCTCGCCTAGTTCGCTCCGAAACGACGAATTCGAGCGACCGCGCGCACCGCACCGCGTTCGTGTTCGTCCGACGTTCCACGGATGATTTACCCACGTTAATCATTACATCGTACGCCGCTCGTAAAATTTCCAAACGTACTCGTCGGTCGAACGGCGATTCGAACCGAGGTTCCCGGTCGAACGATTCCGCTCGTCCACTCGTCGTCGGCGGTGCTCCACGGACTCTGAACATTTCTCGCCTAGTTCGCTCCGAAACGACGAATTCGAGCGACCGCGCGCACCGCACCGCGTTCGTGTTCGTCCGACGTTCCACGGATGATTTACCCACGTTAATCATTACATCGTACGCCGCTCGTAAAATTTCCAAACGTACTCGTCGGTCGAACGGCGATTCGAACCGAGGTTCCCGGTCGAACGATTCCGCTCGTCCACTCGTCGTCGACGGTGCTCCACGGACTCTGAACATTTCTCGCCTAGTTCGCTCCGAAACGACGAATTCGAGCGACCGCGCGCACCGCACCGCGTTCGTGTTCGTCCGACGTTCCACGGATGATTTACCCACGTTAATCATTACATCGTACGCCGCTCGTAAAATTTCCAAACGTACTCGTCGGTCGAACGGCGATTCGAACCGAGGTTCCCGGTCGAACGATTCCGCTCGTCCACTCGTCGTCGGCGGTGCTCCACGGACTTTGAATATTTCTCGCCTAGTTCGCTCCGAAACGACGAATTCGAGCGACCGCGCGCACCGCACCGCGTTCGTGTTCGTCCGACGTTCCACGGATGATTTATCCACGTTAATCATTACATCGTACGCCGCTCGTAAAATTTCCAAACGTACTCGTCGGTCGAACGGCGATTCGAACCGAGGTTCCCGGTCGAACGATTCCGCTCGTCCACTCGTCGTCGGCGGTGCTCCACGGACTCTGAATATTTCTCGCCTAGTTCGCTCCGAAACGACGAATTCGAGCGACCGCGCGCACCGCACCGCGTTCGTGTTCGTCCGACGTTCCACGGATGATTTATCCACGTTAATCATTACATCGTACGCCGCTCGTAAAATTTCCAAACGTACTCGTCGGTCGAACGGCGATTCGAACCGAGGTTCCCGGTCGAACGATTCCGCTCGTCCACTCGTCGTCGGCGGTGCTCCACGGACTCTGAATATTTCTCGCCTAGTTCGCTCCGAAACGACGAATTCGAGCGACCGCGCGCACCGCACCGCGTTCGTGTTCGTCCGACGTTCCACGGATGATTTACCCACGTTAATCATTACATCGTACGCCGCTCGTAAAATTTCCAAACGTACTCGTCGGTCGAACGGCGATTCGAACCGAGGTTCCCGGTCGAACGATTCCGCTCGTCCACTCGTCGTTGGCGGTGCTCCACGGACTCTGAATATTTCTCGCCTAGTTCGCTCCGAAACGACGAATTCGAGCGCCCGCGCGCACCGCACCGCGTTCGTGTTCGTCCGACGTTCCACGGATGATTTACCCACGTTAATCATTACATCGTACGCCGCTCGTAAAATTTCCAAACGTACTCGTCGGTCGAACGGCGATTCGAACCGAGGTTCCCGGTCGAACGATTCCGCTCGTCCACTCGTCGTCGGCGGTGCTCCACGGACTCTGAATATTTCTCGCCTAGTTCGCTCCGAAACGACGAATTCGAGCGACCGCGCGCACCGCACCGCGTTCGTGTTCGTCCGACGTTCCACGGATGATTTACCCACGTTAATCATTACATCGTACGCCGCTCGTAAAATTTCCAAACGTACTCGTCGGTCGAACGGCGATTCGAACCGAGGTTCCCGGTCGAACGATTCCGCTCGTCCACTCGTCGTCGGCGGTGCTCCACGGACTCTGAATATTTCGCGCCTAGTTCGCTCCGAAACGACGAATTCGAGCGACCGCGCGCACCGCACCGCGTTCGTGTTCGTCCGACGTTCCACGGATGATTTATCCACGTTAATCATTACATCGTACGCCGCTCGTAAAATTTCCAAACGTACTCGTCGGTCGAACGGCGATTCGAACCGAGGTTCCCGGTCGAACGATTCCGCTCGTCCACTCGTCGTCGGCGGTGCTCCACGGACTCTGAACATTTCTCGCCTAGTTCGCTCCGAAACGACGAATTCGAGCGACCGCGCGCACCGCACCGCGTTCGTGTTCGTCCGACGTTCCACGGATGATTTATCCACGTTAATCATTACATCGTACGCCGCTCGTAAAATTTCCAAACGTACTCGTCGGTCGAACGGCGATTCGAACCGAGGTTCCCGGTCGAACGATTCCGCTCGTCCACTCGTCGTCGGCGGTGCTCCACGGACTCTGAATATTTCTCGCCTAGTTCGCTCCGAAACGACGAATTCGAGCGACCGCGCGCACCGCACCGCGTTCGTGTTCGTCCGACGTTCCACGGATGATTTATCCACGTTAATCATTACATCGTACGCCGCTCGTAAAATTTCCAAACGTACTCGTCGGTCGAACGGCGATTCGAACCGAGGTTCCCGGTCGAACGATTCCGCTCGTCCACTCGTCGTCGGCGGTGCTCCACGGACTCTGAATATTTCTCGCCTAGTTCGCTCCGAAACGACGAATTCGAGCGACCGCGCGCACCGCACCGCGTTCGTGTTCGTCCGACGTTCCACGGATGATTTATCCACGTTAATCATTACATCGTACGCCGCTCGTAAAATTTCCAAACGTACTCGTCGGTCGAACGGCGATTCGAACCGAGGTTCCCGGTCGAACGATTCCGCTCGTCCACTCGGCGTCGGCGGTGCTCCACGGACTCTGAATATTTCTCGCCCAGTTCGCTCCGAAACGACGAATTCGAGCGACCGCGCGCACCGCACCGCGTTCGTGTTCGTCCGACGTTCCACGGATGATTTACCCACGTTAATCATTACATCGTACGCCGCTCGTAAAATTTCCAAACGTACTCGTCGGTCGAACGGCGATTCGAACCGAGGTTCCCGGTCGAACGATTCCGCTCGTCCACTCGTCGTCGGCGGTGCTCCACGGACTCTGAATATTTCTCGCCCAGTTCGCTCCGAAACGACGAATTCGAGCGACCGCGCGCACCGCACCGCGTTCGTGTTCGTCCGACGTTCCACGGATGATTTATCCACGTTAATCATTACATCGTACGCCGCTCGTAAAATTTCCAAACGTACTCGTCGGTCGAACGGCGATTCGAACCGAGGTTCCCGGTCGAACGATTCCGCTCGTCCACTCGTCGTCGGCGGTGCTCCACGGACTCTGAATATTTCTCGCCCAGTTCGCTCCGAAACGACGAATTCGAGCGACCGCGCGCACCGCACCGCGTTCGTGTTCGTCCGACGTTCCACGGATGATTTACCCACGTTAATCATTACATCGTACGCCGCTCGTAAAATTTCCAAACGTACTCGTCGGTCGAACGGCGATTCGAACCGAGGTTCCCGGTCGAACGATTCCGCTCGTCCACTCGGCGTCGGCGGTGCTCCACGGACTCTGAATATTTCTCGCCCAGTTCGCTCCGAAACGACGAATTCGAGCGACCGCGCGCACCGCACCGCGTTCGTGTTCGTCCGACGTTCCACGGATGATTTACCCACGTTAATCATTACATCGTACGCCGCTCGTAAAATTTCCAAACGTACTCGTCGGTCGAACGGCGATTCGAACCGAGGTTCCCGGTCGAACGATTCCGCTCGTCCACTCGTCGTCGGCGGTGCTCCACGGACTCTGAATATTTCTCGCCCAGTTCGCTCCGAAACGACGAATTCGAGCGACCGCGCGCACCGCACCGCGTTCGTGTTCGTCCGACGTTCCACGGATGATTTATCCACGTTAATCATTACATCGTACGCCGCTCGTAAAATTTCCAAACGTACTCGTCGGTCGAACGGCGATTCGAACCGAGGTTCCCGGTCGAACGATTCCGCTCGTCCACTCGTCGTCGGCGGTGCTCCACGGACTCTGAATATTTCTCGCCCAGTTCGCTCCGAAACGACGAATTCGAGCGACCGCGCGCACCGCACCGCGTTCGTGTTCGTCCGACGTTCCACGGATGATTTACCCACGTTAATCATTACATCGTACGCCGCTCGTAAAATTTCCAAACGTACTCGTCGGTCGAACGGCGATTCGAACCGAGGTTCCCGGTCGAACGATTCCGCTCGTCCACTCGGCGTCGGCGGTGCTCCACGGACTCTGAATATTTCTCGCCCAGTTCGCTCCGAAACGACGAATTCGAGCGACCGCGCGCACCGCACCGCGTTCGTGTTCGTCCGACGTTCCACGGATGATTTACCCACGTTAATCATTACATCGTACGCCGCTCGTAAAATTTCCAAACGTACTCGTCGGTCGAACGGCGATTCGAACCGAGGTTCCCGGTCGAACGATTCCGCTCGTCCACTCGTCGTCGGCGGTGCTCCACGGACTCTGAATATTTCTCGCCCAGTTCGCTCCGAAACGACGAATTCGAGCGACCGCGCGCACCGCACCGCGTTCGTGTTCGTCCGACGTTCCACGGATGATTTATCCACGTTAATCATTACATCGTACGCCGCTCGTAAAATTTCCAAACGTACTCGTCGGTCGAACGGCGATTCGAACCGAGGTTCCCGGTCGAACGATTCCGCTCGTCCACTCGGCGTCGGCGGTGCTCCACGGACTCTGAATATTTCTCGCCCAGTTCGCTCCGAAACGACGAATTCGAGCGACCGCGCGCACCGCACCGCGTTCGTGTTCGTCCGACGTTCCACGGATGATTTATCCACGTTAATCATTACATCGTACGCCGCTCGTAAAATTTCCAAACGTACTCGTCGGTCGAACGGCGATTCGAACCGAGGTTCCCGGTCGAACGATTCCGCTCGTCCACTCGTCGTCGGCGGTGCTCCACGGACTCTGAATATTTCTCGCCCAGTTCGCTCCGAAACGACGAATTCGAGCGACCGCGCGCACCGCACCGCGTTCGTGTTCGTCCGACGTTCCACGGATGATTTACCCACGTTAATCATTACATCGTACGCCGCTCGTAAAATTTCCAAACGTACTCGTCGGTCGAACGGCGATTCGAACCGAGGTTCCCGGTCGAACGATTCCGCTCGTCCACTCGTCGTCGGCGGTGCTCCATGGACTCTGAATATTTCTCGCCTAGTTCGCTCCGAAACGACGAATTCGAGCGACCGCGCGCACCGCACCGCGTTCGTGTTCGTCCGACGTTCCACGGATGATTTATCCACGTTAATCATTACATCGTACGCCGCTCTTAAAATTTCCAAACGTACTCGTCGGTCGAACGGCGATTCGAACCGAGGTTCCCGGTCGAACAATTCCGCTCGTCCACTCGTCGTCGGCGGTGCTCCACGGACTCTGAATATTTCTCGCCCATGTAACGTCCCAGTATTTGGACAATACTTTTCCGTATATTTTTTCGAGCTCTCCTTGCGTATTTCTCACGACTATGTATATCATATTCGTAATGCACAGTATCGCAGTTATTAAAGCTATCTTTTAACGAGGTAAACTCGACAGTTTTATTTAACTTTATATAATTATTATTAACATAATAATCAAACTTTGTCGTAATTATATGTTATTATATATCATTGGATTCGCCTTTCGACAACGATCACGAATATCCAAATAACATATTTTTAGAACGTAGCTATCAAGAGTTATATGCTTATAACTATTTCTACGCTACGACTTAGTCAAGCGGAGACGCGCGGTCTAGCGGAACCGACCGTCTACCCCCACCACTCGAGCGTCAAGCTTCACTTGAGCTCTTAATCGTATTACGTGCGTACTTTGACATTTGTGCCACTAATTCACTGTCGATTGTTTTTCCTAATACTGCATATGATACTAGTGTATATATTTTATAATATTTTATATTTACTATTAATCTTAAATCCACGATACCTATATGTTGTTTTATATCGTTGGATTCGTCTTTTTATAAAGAATACGATAGTATAATTAATATTATATTTAAACGCTTAGTTAAATAATTATCATTCGTTAACTAAGACATAATGGAGCTATTGTACTCCGACTACGACGGTCAACCGGCAGCGAGGCCGACCGGCCGACCTTTTTACGACTCAGGTAGAGCCTTCGAGTAACTCTACCCCGTTCAACTAAATATTGTTTAAACTTGTTCGTTAATAACTTTATCGAGTCAATAAGTATTGCAAACCGTTTTAATGTATGTTTACACTTGGAATAACTCTTTTAATTGAAGTCCTAGCATGACTTTGACTTTTCCATGTTATATTCGCATTATCTTCGAACTTCATGATAAACATACATTATTACATATCATTCGAAGCGCGCTCAAATAACAAACATGAATATGTAAACGATATATTTTTAAGACCATTGTATCGCTCAATAATCGTTTATAAGTGAATGTACCGTTATTCCGCCGTGCGCTAGTACATAGGTTTAACCCGCTACGTGCCGATGACGACATGGGTTTTTCCGGAAAACCGGGGTTCTCTCTCGCACCCACGGTAGAAAATTGCTAATACCTATTAATGACCACCAGGCGGCAATTTTTATGATTAACTTTCTCGCAGCTAAAATGACTCGTTGACGTTATGACTACCCCCCGGGTAGCCAAGAAACTTCAGACTCTCACGTTCCCTTCAGGAACGAACAAGTACCTTACTTGTAAGACTTTGATGTAGCGTAACCATTCGCACGTCAGCCGACACTTGAAGCGTGTATACTCGCACGAGATCGGTATAAGTCGTACTAATATACAAGATTCTGGTGCAGCGTAACCATTCGTACGCCAGCCAACACTTGGAGCGTAACCATTCGTACGAGGTTGGTGAATCGAGTATAAGAGAGATCTCACTTTGTTTTTGTAACTTAGATTCATTTTTAAATTCATTTTTGTAACTTCTTTGTAACAAGTAAATTCCTTTTCTCATAACTTGGTCTTCTTCTAGATGCGTAAAGCACGTAGACACGGTCGTAGAACATTTCTCAAGAAAGTCGCAGAGAACTTTCTTAAAACTGGAGACTTTGATCCAAGTATATTCGAGAAGACTACACCGAAAGAAAGCTCTAAATATAAACTCGAGCCATTAGAGATAACGACTCAAGAGCTTCCTAATTATAAGGAGATCGATGCAAAGGGTCCAAGAAGAATCCATTATAAACTAAAATCTTTGTTTTAACAAGCTAGAGTTGTGGAAAAGAGAGAGAGTAAGTAGATTCTCGCGCAGCCAAAAGGCCTATTTTGTCTTAACGAAACATAATTAATGTGTTGAATATTTATTTATCACCAGAGGCGCATCCCAAAAGCCGGATAGCCGCTCATCCGAGCTCAAATTGCGACCTGACACGAAGCATAAGCTTCAAGACTTGTATTTTCATTTATTTTCTATTTTTATAAAGCGTTAGAGTAAGGTAGAATTAAGTGTTGATTTTATAATAAATGTTTTTATATATATTTAAATCATTGTCAACACGATTAATTTCCTACACCTCCCAAAAACGCACCAGAACGAACCAGAATTCCTTTAATATTTAAGATCACTTAAATACAGAATTCCGGTAAGTTCTCAAATTATGCACTGACGGCGGATAATTCCCCCGACGTGACATAAAACTGGTGACAGCGTGGTGGGATAACGAGGTGATAAATTCATTAAATTCATTAAAATCTCTTTTTCAATTCAACACTTTTATCAAATCTGTTTCGATATGCCTGAAACACGAGCAAAAACCTCTGCAGAAGCAGAAAACGCAACGCTTTTAAAAGAAATTAGCCTTCGTGATAAACAAATCGCAGAACAAGCGAAAGTACTAAAAGAAAAATCTACTCATTCTCTCCAACTCGAAAAGCTTATTAAGGATCTAAACTCAAGGTTACAAATTATTGAGAATGCTCAAATAGCATCCTCATCAAGTATTCTAAATTCTACGGTTATTGATTCCGATCAAAAAGTAAATGTTACCGAAATTCAAAGGGACAATGTTAACGCGCAGAATTATAGCACAATATTAAAAGACGTTATCGAACTGATACCGCGTTTCGATGGTCATTGCATTCCATTGCAACAGTTTACTAGAGCTTGCCGTCGTGCTAAAGAATCTACTCCAAAAGAAGCGGAACCGCAACTATGTAGATTGATACGAAATCGTCTCCAGGGACACGCGTACATCGCAGTAGAAGACGAGAAGTTCGTTAGAGTAGAACATTTAATCGACGTTCTTCAAAGAATATTTGATTACGATAAATCTTCGAGTCATTATCGTGGTCAGCTCACGGGTATATTTAAAAAGACCGGCGAACATATTCTCGACTATATCAATCGCGTAAAGGATATACAAACTTCCATAGTTGACGCGGAACGTCGCGAGGGATATCACGACGAGTTTCTAGAGCAATTCATACTTGAATATTTTATCGAGGGATTGCCGACCAATCATAAAATATTGCTTAAATTCGAAAAATGCAAAACGTTAGCAGAAGCATTCTCTAAATCTATATCGATAGCGAATAGATTGAAGCGGGAATATGATAGGAATAAACCGGAGATTAGAAATCGCGAAGTTAAAAGCCAGAATTTTATTCATACAGGGCATACGCGCGATAAAAATTCTAAAGTTCCAGATCGGAAAGATTTTCCTAAATCACCGAATTCTCAACGGACCGTTAAAACGTGTAGTTTTTGCAAAAAGACGGGTCACACTAGAGAACAGTGCTGGCAACTTAGAAATAATAGTAGGAAGGAGTCGGGAAACGGTTCCATTCTTCCGAAAAGCGGCGCTCATCGGGAGAATCCAAAAACGGAGCGTCAAGCAAACGTTGTCAAAACGGCAAAGGAGAGCGAGGAACTCGTATCGCCTCCATCAAATTAAACAGGAACTCTGTTCCATCCGTGATTATAGAGTCACGCGATTTAAAGAGATCTAGTACTCTTATGATTGACACAGGAGCCGATCCTAACATTATAAAATTAAATTCAATTCGTTGCTACAACAGCATAAATAAAAGTGACATTATCAAGCTTAGCGGCATTACTAAGCAACATGTCAAAACGTTAGGATCCGTGCTAGTTAATATTCTTAACAATAATATTAAATTCCATGTCGTATCGAACGACTTTCCAATTAGTCAATCAGGGATATTAGGATCCGAGTTTTTCAATACTACTAAAGCTAGTATAGATTTCGATGGACAACAATTAGTAGTCCACGAGGATATTATTCCTTTTTTAGATCGCGAGGTGGTTTGTATACCAGCCAGATCTGTAACCCCGTTTCACGTAAAAATAATAAACGCGGAAATAACGGAGGGTTTTATTCCGAAACTTTCGGTAAAGACAGGCGTTTACTTAGGTAATTGCGTAGTCAGGAATATTAACGGAAAAGCATACTTACGTATTTTTAATACAACTGAGGAAGAATTTGACCTCGTTGTACCTTCGGTAAGGTTAGAAGAGTTTTCTTCATCGAGTGGCGTCGATGACGATAACACGGTTAAAATCTCTGTTGATGAGAGTCTCAAAGCCAAAGAGAATAAAACCAGCTCCCTAGGGCACGTTGGAAATTCGACAGGAGTGCGAGACACCGTAAATTCGGAGACCAAAATCGAGGATGAGAACTTAGTCGGACAGAAGTCAAGTTTTTGTAAAACTTTTAAAACTGTGCCAGGACCCCTTGTTTTAGAAAGGAGCATGACTCACTTTGAGGAGGACGCCAGTCAGTTAATTAATAATAAGACTATCTGCAACGGTATAGCTAATGTAAACTCATCTCTCAAAGATTTACCATTGGGTGTAAATTCCCATTTTGATGCACGTAAAAGTATTGCTAATCCATTAGTATATAATAACAACACCGTGGTTCATACCATTAACAAAAGCGACAAAGAGCGTATTAAAAAGTTAAAAGGGTTGTTACGACTCGATCATTTAAATAATGACGAGCGAGTGAATATTGAAACTTTAGTATCGAAGCATCACGATATATTTCATATTCCGGGCGAAATTTTAGGTCATTCTGACATTAGTTCGCATAAAATTAAATTGACGGACGACCATCCTGTCAATATTAAGCAGTATCGCTATCCACCTATACACAGAGAGGAGATTAATAGGCAAGTCTCAGAACTATTAGATAACAATATCATTACGCCTTCAGCGTCTCCTTACAACTCACCTCTGTGGATAGTTCCGAAAAAACCGGATTCGTCAGGAAATAAACGCTGGCGAATGGTAATAGATTTTCGACAGTTGAATGAGAAGACAATAGGCGATGCCTATCCTCTTCCTAATATTACAGAAATATTAGATCAACTGGGTGGAGCTAAATACTTTAGTATTTTTGATTTAGCTTCAGGGTTCCATCAGATCCCTATGGATAAAAAAGATGCTGAGAAAACTGCATTCTCAACACCTTATGGGCATTACCATTTTCAAAGAATGCCATTCGGGTTAAAAAATGCTCCAGCAACCTTCCAAAAAGTAATGGATATTGTATTAACAGGGTTGCAAGGGACTGAATTGTTTGTTTACATTGACGATATTGTCATTTACGCTAGTTCGTTACGAGAACACGAAATCAAGTTCGAAAAATTAATGTCACGTTTACGAAACGCTAACTTACGTCTACAACCAGACAAATGTGAATTGTTAAGGAAAGAGGTTACTTATCTTGGTCACATCATAAGTGAAAACGGAGTAAAGCCTGACCCAGGAAAAATTGTAGCTGTACAGAATTTTCCGAGACCTAAAACTGCAAAGAATATCAAGCAATTTATTGGACTTGCAGGTTACTACCGTCGATTCATACCTCAGTTTTCAAAATTAGCGAAACCTTTAACAAATTTATTAAAACAGAAAGAACCATTCAAGTGGGATAAACCACAAGAAACGGCATTCGTGACTATTCGTGAACTTCTATGTAAACAACCAATCTTACAGTTTCCTGATTTTACAAAACAATTTATTATTACGACCGACGCATCTAATTATGCAATCGGAGGAGTTCTAAGTCAAGGTGAAATCGGAAAAGACCAGCCTATAGCTTTCGCGTCTAGATTACTAAATAAAGCAGAAATTAACTACTCAACCATCGAGAAAGAATTACTAGCCATTGTTTATTGCGTTAATCATTTTAGACCATATGTTTACGGGCACCGATTTCTTCTTTTCACGGATCACCAACCATTAGCATGGCTACATCGTGTGAAAGACCCGACCTCACGACTCGTGAGATGGCGTCTTAAGTTAGCCGAGTACGAATATCAAATTGTTTATAAACCGGGCAAGAGCAATTATATTGCAGACGCTTTATCGCGTAACCCGCCGGAACGAGTGATGATGTTCCAACCAGCCGACAACGTTCCGGAATCCAGCATACTTCAACCTGAGACGGATGATGACTGGATGAGGTTGGAAGAATTTTTTAATTCTCCGCCTACACACCACAACAACGTTCAAGCAGAACGAACTGCTAATCAAGCGACGGATGACTTCGAGAATCCAACCGAAGATTTCGAGGACAACGATCCACAAGACTTAACAGCAGGCAACGACTACGTTCCGGACGAACGAGCCGTTAATCCGAGCGAGGATATTTCCGAAACTCCAAACGAGAATTTCGACGAAAGGAGCAACGAAGCGGAAATAATCCCGGATAATGAGGGAAGACCACTTTCACCACCAATGGACATTTCCGACGAAAATGCCATCGAGGACAACAATGAGCCATTGAGTGAGGACGAGGACGACCAGTCTTCCGATGAAGAAGATTCCGAACGCGACGATCCAACCATTGACGAGGAATCAACGCACGGAAATCTCAAATTCCAAGTAAGCAGGGATTGCTTAACGATGAGGAAAGACAACTACGTGTACTTTGTTACCACGGACGGTCAACCGTACGACGAGGGTGCACGGCAGGTAGCTGAGCTAGGCGGTCTTTCGAGGATGACGAATCTTACCATCGGGCAACCGCGCTTAAAACGTAGGAATCGAAAATTGTTTTTCGCATGTCCTATCGGGAATAATAAACTCGAGCCTATACGTAAAGAGGACCTCGAGAAGTGCTTACGGAATTTATCAATGACAGTGAAAGACATTGCTTTAGAGTCATTTTCTTTATGCAAATCTAAAGAAATTGGTCATATTCCGTGGGAATTTGTTGAAAACAAATTAAAGACATTACTTAAAAATACTTATACGGTTATAACAGTGTGTAAAAACCTAGTGAAAGTGCCACCGGAAAATATTCGCGAAGACATTATCCGTGAATATCACGCGTCCGCGAGTGGAGGACACAAAGGTGTTACTAAAACATTTTACCGTATTAGACAACGATACTTTTGGAGTAACTTAAAAAGAGACATTCAAACTTACATCCAACTGTGCATCGATTGTCAACGAAAGAAATTGGTTCGTCTTAAAACCAAACAGCCAATGGTACTTACAGACACACCGGGGAAAGCTTTCGATAAGATTGCTCTCGATATAGTAGGACCATTGCCGACAACGAGGAAAGGCAACACGTACATTCTGACTATGCAGGATCTGTTGACAAAATATTGCGTCGCAGTTCCATTGGAGTCACAGACAGCGCAGAACATCGCAGATGCTTTCGTAAAGCATTTCATATGCAGATTCGGTGCTCCGAAATATATTTTAACGGATCAGGCACAAAATCTGACAGGCAACATTATGAAGGCGCTGGCGAAGAAATTCCGGATCAAGCAAGTCGTGACGTCAGCTTATCGACCTCAATCGAACGGATCTTTAGAGAGATCACACCAAGTACTTGCTGAGTACATTAAGCAGTACATTAACAAGAGATCTCAGTGGGACGAATATATCGATTTGGCGATGTTTTCGTATAATACGAGCGTCCACGAGAGTACTCATTTCTCGCCACATCAACTGGTGTTCGGAGAAATTGCGAGGTGTCCAAGCAGCCAAGAGTTCGTCGAAGAATACCACGACGAAACGTATTACTCGTTTTTGGAGCAGCTGTTCACGCAACTCCGTGAAACACAGGCGTTGGCACGAGAGAACTTAAAAAATTCCAAGGAGCGAAATAAACATTATTACGACTTGAGACTGAATCCACAAAATTTCAACGTCGGAGACGCAGTATTCGTGCTCATCTCAGGGAAGGATAACAAACTCCAGGACCAATACAGAGGACCGTACGAGATTTTGGAAATCAAGGAAAAGAATAACATCCTAGTCAATCTTCCACCGAGACCGAAGCTCATCCATGCGAATCGCCTGCGACTCTCCCGGATTCCAGTAAAGTAAGCCCCCTTAAGTTAGGTACTTACCGAAAAAAGTTTTTCATTAAAAAACTTTTTTATTTAAAGAGGGAGGTGTAACGTCCCAGTATTTGGACAATACTTTTCCGTATATTTTTTCGAGCTCTCCTTGCGTATTTCTCACGACTATGTATATCATATTCGTAATGCACAGTATCGCAGTTATTAAAGCTATCTTTTAACGAGGTAAACTCGACAGTTTTATTTAACTTTATATAATTATTATTAACATAATAATCAAACTTTGTCGTAATTATATGTTATTATATATCATTGGATTCGCCTTTCGACAACGATCACGAATATCCAAATAACATATTTTTAGAACGTAGCTATCAAGAGTTATATGCTTATAACTATTTCTACGCTACGACTTAGTCAAGCGGAGACGCGCGGTCTAGCGGAACCGACCGTCTACCCCCACCACTCGAGCGTCAAGCTTCACTTGAGCTCTTAATCGTATTACGTGCGTACTTTGACATTTGTGCCACTAATTCACTGTCGATTGTTTTTCCTAATACTGCATATGATACTAGTGTATATATTTTATAATATTTTATATTTACTATTAATCTTAAATCCACGATACCTATATGTTGTTTTATATCGTTGGATTCGTCTTTTTATAAAGAATACGATAGTATAATTAATATTATATTTAAACGCTTAGTTAAATAATTATCATTCGTTAACTAAGACATAATGGAGCTATTGTACTCCGACTACGACGGTCAACCGGCAGCGAGGCCGACCGGCCGACCTTTTTACGACTCAGGTAGAGCCTTCGAGTAACTCTACCCCGTTCAACTAAATATTGTTTAAACTTGTTCGTTAATAACTTTATCGAGTCAATAAGTATTGCAAACCGTTTTAATGTATGTTTACACTTGGAATAACTCTTTTAATTGAAGTCCTAGCATGACTTTGACTTTTCCATGTTATATTCGCATTATCTTCGAACTTCATGATAAACATACATTATTACATATCATTCGAAGCGCGCTCAAATAACAAACATGAATATGTAAACGATATATTTTTAAGACCATTGTATCGCTCAATAATCGTTTATAAGTGAATGTACCGTTATTCCGCCGTGCGCTAGTACATAGGTTTAACCCGCTACGTGCCGATGACGACATGGGTTTTTCCGGAAAACCGGGGTTCTCTCTCGCACCCACGGTAGAAAATTGCTAATACCTATTAATGACCACCAGGCGGCAATTTTTATGATTAACTTTCTCGCAGCTAAAATGACTCGTTGACGTTATGACTACCCCCCGGGTAGCCAAGAAACTTCAGACTCTCACGTTCCCTTCAGGAACGAACAAGTACCTTACTTGTAAGACTTTGATGTAGCGTAACCATTCGCACGTCAGCCGACACTTGAAGCGTGTATACTCGCACGAGATCGGTATAAGTCGTACTAATATACAAGATTCTGGTGCAGCGTAACCATTCGTACGCCAGCCAACACTTGGAGCGTAACCATTCGTACGAGGTTGGTGAATCGAGTATAAGAGAGATCTCACTTTGTTTTTGTAACTTAGATTCATTTTTAAATTCATTTTTGTAACTTCTTTGTAACAAGTAAATTCCTTTTCTCATAACTTGGTCTTCTTCTAGATGCGTAAAGCACGTAGACACGGTCGTAGAACATTTCTCAAGAAAGTCGCAGAGAACTTTCTTAAAACTGGAGACTTTGATCCAAGTATATTCGAGAAGACTACACCGAAAGAAAGCTCTAAATATAAACTCGAGCCATTAGAGATAACGACTCAAGAGCTTCCTAATTATAAGGAGATCGATGCAAAGGGTCCAAGAAGAATCCATTATAAACTAAAATCTTTGTTTTAACAAGCTAGAGTTGTGGAAAAGAGAGAGAGTAAGTAGATTCTCGCGCAGCCAAAAGGCCTATTTTGTCTTAACGAAACATAATTAATGTGTTGAATATTTATTTATCACCAGAGGCGCATCCCAAAAGCCGGATAGCCGCTCATCCGAGCTCAAATTGCGACCTGACACGAAGCATAAGCTTCAAGACTTGTATTTTCATTTATTTTCTATTTTTATAAAGCGTTAGAGTAAGGTAGAATTAAGTGTTGATTTTATAATAAATGTTTTTATATATATTTAAATCATTGTCAACACGATTAATTTCCTACACCTCCCAAAAACGCACCAGAACGAACCAGAATTCCTTTAATATTTAAGATCACTTAAATACAGAATTCCGGTAAGTTCTCAAATTATGCACTGACGGCGGATAATTCCCCCGACGTGACACCCAGTTCGCTCCGAAACGACGAATTCGAGCGACCGCGCGCACCGCACCGCGTTCGTGTTCGTCCGACGTTCCACGGATGATTTACCCACGTTAATCATTACATCGTACGCCGCTCGTAAAATTTCCAAACGTACTCGTCGGTCGAACGGCGATTCGAACCGAGGTTCCCGGTCGAACGATTCCGCTCGTCCACTCGTCGTCGGCGGTGCTCCACGGACTCTGAACATTTCTCGCCTAGTTCGCTCCGAAACGACGAATTCGAGCGACCGCGCGCACCGCACCGCGTTCGTGTTCGTCCGACGTTCCGCGGATGATTTACCCACGTTAATCATTACATCGTACGCCGCTCGTAAAATTTCCAAACGTACTCGTCGGTCGAACGGCGATTCGAACCGAGGTTCCCGGTCGAACGATTCCGCTCGTCCACTCGTCGTCGGCGGTGCTCCACGGACTCTGAATATTTCTCGCCCAGTTCGCTCCGAAACGACGAATTCGAGCGACCGCGCGCACCGCACCGCGTTCGTGTTCGTCCGACGTTCCACGGATGATTTATCCACGTTAATCATTACATCGTACGCCGCTCGTAAAATTTCCAAACGTACTCGTCGGTCGAACGGCGATTCGAACCGAGGTTCCCGGTCGAACGATTCCGCTCGTCCACTCGTCGTCGGCGGTGCTCCACGGACTCTGAATATTTCTCGCCTAGTTCGCTCCGAAACGACGAATTCGAGCGACCGCGCGCACCGCACCGCGTTCGTGTTCGTCCGACGTTCCACGGATGATTTATCCACGTTAATCATTACATCGTACGCCGCTCGTAAAATTGTCAAACGTACTCGTCGGTCGAACGGCGATTCGAACCGAGGTTCCCGGTCGAACGATTCCGCTCGTCCACTCGTCGTCGGCGGTGCTCCACGGACTCTGAATATTTCTCGCCTAGTTCGCTCCGAAACGACGAATTCGAGCGACCGCGCGCACCGCACCGCGTTCGTGTTCGTCCGACGTTCCACGGATGATTTATCCACGTTAATCATTACATCGTACGCCGCTCGTAAAATTTCCAAACGTACTCGTCGGTCGAACGGCGATTCGAACCGAGGTTCCCGGTCGAACGATTCCGCTCGTCCACTCGTCGTCGGCGGTGCTCCACGGACTCTGAACATTTCTCGCCTAGTTCGCTCCGAAACGACGAATTCGAGCGACCGCGCGCACCGCACCGCGTTCGTGTTCGTCCGACGTTCCACGGATGATTTACCCACGTTAATCATTACATCGTACGCCGCTCGTAAAATTTCCAAACGTACTCGTCGGTCGAACGGCGATTCGAACCGAGGTTCCCGGTCGAACGATTCCGCTCGTCCACTCGTCGTCGGCGGTGCTCCACGGACTCTGAATATTTCTCGCCTAGTTCGCTCCGAAACGACGAATTCGAGCGACCGCGCGCACCGCACCGCGTTCGTGTTCGTCCGACGTTCCACGGATGATTTATCCACGTTAATCATTACATCGTACGCCGCTCGTAAAATTTCCAAACGTACTCGTCGGTCGAACGGCGATTCGAACCGAGGTTCCCGGTCGAACGATTCCGCTCGTCCACTCGTCGTCGGCGGTGCTCCACGGACTCTGAATATTTCTCGCCAAGTTCGCTCCGAAACGACGAATTCGAGCGACCGCGCGCACCGCACCGCGTTCGTGTTCGTCCGACGTTCCACGGATGATTTATCCACGTTAATCATTACTTCGTACGCCGCTCGTAAAATTGTCAAACGTACTCGTCGGTCGAACGGCGATTCGAACCGAGGTTCCCGGTCGAACGATTCCGCTCGTCCACTCGTCGTCGGCGGTGCTCCACGGACTCTGAATATTTCTCGCCTAGTTCGCTCCGAAACGACGAATTCGAGCGACCGCGCGCACCGCACCGCGTTCGTGTTCGTCCGACGTTCCACGGATGATTTATCCACGTTAATCATTACATCGTACGCCGCTCGTAAAATTTCCAAACGTACTCGTCGGTCGAACGGCGATTCGAACCGAGGTTCCCGGTCGAACGATTCCGCTCGTCCACTCGTCGTCGGCGGTGCTCCACGGACTCTGAACATTTCTCGCCTAGTTCGCTCCGAAACGACGAATTCGAGCGACCGCGCGCACCGCACCGCGTTCGTGTTCGTCCGACGTTCCACGGATGATTTACCCACGTTAATCATTACATCGTACGCCGCTCGTAAAATTTCCAAACGTACTCGTCGGTCGAACGGCGATTCGAACCGAGGTTCCCGGTCGAACGATTCCGCTCGTCCACTCGTCGTCGGCGGTGCTCCACGGACTCTGAATATTTCTCGCCTAGTTCGCTCCGAAACGACGAATTCGAGCGACCGCGCGCACCGCACCGCGTTCGTGTTCGTCCGACGTTCCACGGATGATTTATCCACGTTAATCATTACATCGTACGCCGCTCGTAAAATTTCCAAACGTACTCGTCGGTCGAACGGCGATTCGAACCGAGGTTCCCGGTCGAACGATTCCGCTCGTCCACTCGTCGTCGGCGGTGCTCCACGGACTCTGAATATTTCTCGCCTAGTTCGCTCCGAAACGACGAATTCGAGCGACCGCGCGCACCGCACCGCATTCGTGTTCGTCCGACGTTCCACGGATGATTTACCCACGTTAATCATTACATCGTACGCCGCTCGTAAAATTTCCAAACGTACTCGTCGGTCGAACGGCGATTCGAACCGAGGTTCCCGGTCGAACGATTCCGCTCGTCCACTCGGCGTCGGCGGTGCTCCACGGACTCTGAATATTTTGCGCCTAGTTCGCTCCGAAACGACGAATTCGAGCGACCGCGCGCACCGCACCGCGTTCGTGTTCGTCCGACGTTCCACGGATGATTTATCCACGTTAATCATTACATCGTACGCCGCTCGTAAAATTTCCAAACGTACTCGTCGGTCGAACGGCGATTCGAACCGAGGTTCCCGGTCGAACGATTCCGCTCGTCCACTCGTCGTCGGCGGTGCTCCACGGACTTTGAATATTTCTCGCCTAGTTCGCTCCGAAACGACGAATTCGAGCGACCGCGCGCACCGCACCGCGTTCGTGTTCGTCCGACGTTCCACGGATGATTTATCCACGTTAATCATTACATCGTACGCCGCTCGTAAAATTTCCAAACGTACTCGTCGGTCGAACGGCGATTCGAACCGAGGTTCCCGGTCGAACGATTCCGCTCGTCCACTCGTCGTCGGCGGTGCTCCACGCACTCTGAATATTTCTCGCCTAGTTCGCTCCGAAACGACGAATTCGAGCGACCGCGCGCACCGCACCGCGTTCGTGTTCGTCCGACGTTCCACGGATGATTTATCCACGTTAATCATTACATCGTACGCCGCTCGTAAAATTGTCAAACGTACTCGTCGATCGAACGGCGATTCGAACCGAGGTTCCCGGTCGAACGATTCCGCTCGTCCACTCGTCGTCGGCGGTGCTCCACGGACTCTGAATATTTCTCGCCTAGTTCGCTCCGAAACGACGAATTCGAGCGACCGCGCGCACCGCACCGCGTTCGTGTTCGTCCGACGTTCCACGGATGATTTACCCACGTTAATCATTACATCGTACGCCGCTCGTAAAATTTCCAAACGTACTCGTCGGTCGAACGGCGATTCGAACCGAGGTTCCCGGTCGAACGATTCCGCTCGTCCACTCGTCGTCGGCGGTGCTCCACGGACTCTGAATATTTCTCGCCTAGTTCGCTCCGAAACGACGAATTCGAGCGACCGCGCGCACCGCACCGCGTTCGTGTTCGTCCGACGTTCCACGGATGATTTACCCACGTTAATCATTACATCGTACGCCGCTCGTAAAATTTCCAAACGTACTCGTCGGTCGAACGACGATTCGAACCGAGGTTCCCGGTCGAACGATTCCGCTCGTCCACTCGTCGTCGGCGGTGCTCCACGGACTCTGAACATTTCTCGCCTAGTTCGCTCCGAAACGACGAATTCGAGCGACCGCGCGCACCGCACCGCGTTCGTGTTCGTCCGACGTTCCACGGATGATTTACCCACGTTAATCATTACATCGTACGCCGCTCGTAAAATTTCCAAACGTACTCGTCGGTCGAACGGCGATTCGAACCGAGGTTCCCGGTCGAACGATTCCGCTCGTCCACTCGTCGTTGGCGGTGCTCCACGGACTCTGAATATTTCTCGCCTAGTTCGCTCCGAAACGACGAATTCGAGCGACCGCGCGCACCGCACCGCATTCGTGTTCGTCCGACGTTCCACGGATGATTTACCCACGTTAATCATTACATCGTACGCCGCTCGTAAAATTTCCAAACGTACTCGTCGGTCGAACGGCGATTCGAACCGAGGTTCCCGGTCGAACGATTCCGCTCGTCCACTCGGCGTCGGCGGTGCTCCACGGACTCTGAATATTTCGCGCCTAGTTCGCTCCGAAACGACGAATTCGAGCGACCGCGCGCACCGCACCGCGTTCGTGTTCGTCCGACGTTCCACGGATGATTTATCCACGTTAATCATTACATCGTACGCCGCTCGTAAAATTTCCAAACGTACTCGTCGGTCGAACGGCGATTCGAACCGAGGTTCCCGGTCGAACGATTCCGCTCGTCCACTCGTCGTCGGCGGTGCTCCACGGACTCTGAACATTTCTCGCCTAGTTCGCTCCGAAACGACGAATTCGAGCGACCGCGCGCACCGCACCGCGTTCGTGTTCGTCCGACGTTCCACGGATGATTTACCCACGTTAATCATTACATCGTACGCCGCTCGTAAAATTTCCAAACGTACTCGTCGGTCGAACGGCGATTCGAACCGAGGTTCCCGGTCGAACGATTCCGCTCGTCCACTCGTCGTCGGCGGTGCTCCACGGACTATGAACATTTCTCGCCTAGTTCGCTCCGAAACGACGAATTCGAGCGACCGCGCGCACCGCACCGCGTTCGTGTTCGTCCGACGTTCCACGGATGATTTACCCACGTTAATCATTACATCGTACGCCGCTCGTAAAATTTCCAAACGTACTCGTCGGTCGAACGGCGATTCGAACCGAGGTTCCCGGTCGAACGATTCCGCTCGTCCACTCGTCGTCGGCGGTGCTCCACGGACTTTGAATATTTCTCGCCTAGTTCGCTCCGAAACGACGAATTCGAGCGACCGCGCGCACCGCACCGCGTTCGTGTTCGTCCGACGTTCCACGGATGATTTATCCACGTTAATCATTACATCGTACGCCGCTCGTAAAATTTCCAAACGTACTCGTCGGTCGAACGGCGATTCGAACCGAGGTTCCCGGTCGAACGATTCCGCTCGTCCACTCGTCGTCGGCGGTGCTCCACGGACTCTGAATATTTCTCGCCTAGTTCGCTCCGAAACGACGAATTCGAGCGACCGCGCGCACCGCACCGCGTTCGTGTTCGTCCGACGTTCCACGGATGATTTATCCACGTTAATCATTACATCGTACGCCGCTCGTAAAATTGTCAAACGTACTCGTCGGTCGAACGGCGATTCGAACCGAGGTTCCCGGTCGAACGATTCCGCTCGTCCACTCGTCGTCGGCGGTGCTCCACGGACTCTGAATATTTCTCGCCTAGTTCGCTCCGAAACGACGAATTCGAGCGACCGCGCGCACCGCACCGCGTTCGTGTTCGTCCGACGTTCCACGGATGATTTACCCACGTTAATCATTACATCGTACGCCGCTCGTAAAATTTCCAAACGTACTCGTCGGTCGAACGGCGATTCGAACCGTGGTTCCCGGTCGAACGATTCCGCTCGTCCACTCGGCGTCGGCGGTGCTCCATGGACTCTGAATATTTCTCGCCTAGTTCGCTCCGAAACGACGAATTCGAGCGTCCGCGCGCACCGCACCGCGTTCGTGTTCGTCCGACGTTCCACGGATGATTTATCCACGTTAATCATTACATCGTACGCCGCTCGTAAAATTTCCAAACGTACTCGTCGGTCGAACGGCGATTCGAACCGAGGTTCCCGGTCGAACGATTCCGCTCGTCCACTCGTCGTCGGCGGTGCTCCACGGACTCTGAATATTTCTCGCCTAGTTCGCTCCGAAACGACGAATTCGAGCGACCGCGCGCACCGCACCGCGTTCGTGTTCGTCCGACGTTCCACGGATGATTTATCCACGTTAATCATTACATCGTACGCCGCTCGTAAAATTTCCAAACGTACTCGTCGGTCGAACGGCGATTCGAACCGAGGTTCCCGGTCGAACGATTCCGCTCGTCCACTCGTCGTCGGCGGTGCTCCACGGACTCTGAATATTTCTCGCCTAGTTCGCTCCGAAACGACGAATTCGAGCGACCGCGCGCACCGCACCGCGTTCGTGTTCGTCCGACGTTCCACGGATGATTTACCCACGTTAATCATTACATCGTACGCCGCTCGTAAAATTTCCAAACGTACTCGTCGGTCGAACGGCGATTCGAACCGAGGTTCCCGGTCGAACGATTCCGCTCGTCCACTCGTCGTCGGCGGTGCTCCACGGACTCTGAATATTTCTCGCCCAGTTCGCTCCGAAACGACGAATTCGAGCGACCGCGCGCACCGCACCGCGTTCGTGTTCGTCCGACGTTCCACGGATGATTTACCCACGTTAATCATTACATCGTACGCCGCTCGTAAAATTTCCAAACGTACTCGTCGGTCGAACGGCGATTCGAACCGAGGTTCCCGGTCGAACGATTCCGCTCGTCCACTCGTCGTCGGCGGTGCTCCACGGACTCTGAACATTTCTCGCCCAGTTCGCTCCGAAACGACGAATTCGAGCGACCGCGCGCACCGCACCGCGTTCGTGTTCGTCCGACGTTCCACGGATGATTTAGCCACGTTAATCATTACATCGTACGCCGCTCGTAAAATTTCCAAACGTACTCGTCGGTCGAACGGCGATTCGAACCGAGGTTCCCGGTCGAACGATTCCGCTCGTCCACTCGTCGTCGGCGGTGCTCCACGGACTCTGAATATTTCGCGCCTAGTTCGCTCCGAAACGACGAATTCGAGCGACCGCGCGCACCGCACCGCGTTCGTGTTCGTCCGACGTTCCACGGATGATTTACCCACGTTAATCATTACATCGTACGCCGCTCGTAAAATTTCCAAACGTACTCGTCGGTCGAACGGCGATTCGAACCGAGGTTCCCGGTCGAACGATTCCGCTCGTCCACTCGTCGTCGGCGGTGCTCCACGGACTCTGAACATTTCTCGCCTAGTTCGCTCCGAAACGACGAATTCGAGCGACCGCGCGCACCGCACCGCGTTCGTGTTCGTCCGACGTTCCACGGATGATTTAGCCACGTTAATCATTACATCGTACGCCGCTCGTAAAATTTCCAAACGTACTCGTCGGTCGAACGGCGATTCGAACCGAGGTTCCCGGTCGAACGATTCCGCTCGTCCACTCGTCGTCGGCGGTGCTCCACGGACTCTGAACATTTCTCGCCTAGTTCGCTCCGAAACGACGAATTCGAGCGACCGCGCGCACCGCACCGCGTTCGTGTTCGTCCGACGTTCCACGGATGATTTAGCCACGTTAATCATTACATCGTACGCCGCTCGTAAAATTTCCAAACGTACTCGTCGGTCGAACGGCGATTCGAACCGAGGTTCCCGGTCGAACGATTCCGCTCGTCCACTCGTCGTCGGCGGTGCTCCACGGACTCTGAATATTTCTCGCCTAGTTCGCTCCGAAACGACGAATTCGAGCGACCGCGCGCACCGCACCGCGTTCGTGTTCGTCCGACGTTCCACGGATGATTTACCCACGTTAATCATTACATCGTACGCCGCTCGTAAAATTTCCAAACGTACTCGTCGGTCGAACGGCGATTCGAACCGAGGTTCCCGGTCGAACGATTCCGCTCGTCCACTCGTCGTCGGCGGTGCTCCACGGACTCTGAATATTTCGCGCCTAGTTCGCTCCGAAACGACGAATTCGAGCGACCGCGCGCACCGCACCGCGTTCGTGTTCGTCCGACGTTCCACGGATGATTTACCCACGTTAATCATTACATCGTACGCCGCTCGTAAAATTTCCAAACGTACTCGTCGGTCGAACGGCGATTCGAACCGAGGTTCCCGGTCGAACGATTCCGCTCGTCCACTCGTCGTCGGCGGTGCTCCACGGACTCTGAACATTTCTCGCCCAGTTCGCTCCGAAACGACGAATTCGAGCGACCGCGCGCACCGCACCGCGTTCGTGTTCGTCCGACGTTCCACGGATGATTTAGCCACGTTAATCATTACATCGTACGCCGCTCGTAAAATTTCCAAACGTACTCGTCGGTCGAACGGCGATTCGAACCGAGGTTCCCGGTCGAACGATTCCGCTCGTCCACTCGTCGTCGGCGGTGCTCCACGGACTCTGAATATTTCTCGCCTAGTTCGCTCCGAAACGACGAATTCGAGCGACCGCGCGCACCGCACCGCGTTCGTGTTCGTCCGACGTTCCACGGATGATTTACCCACGGTAATCATTACATCGTACGCCGCTCGTAAAATTTCCAAACGTACTCGTCGGTCGAACGGCGATTCGAACCGAGGTTCCCGGTCGAACGATTCCGCTCGTCCACTCGTCGTCGGCGGTGCTCCACGGACTTTGAATATTTCTCGCCTAGTTCGCTCCGAAACGACGAATTCGAGCGACCGCGCGCACCGCACCGCGTTCGTGTTCGTCCGACGTTCCACGGATGATTTATCCACGTTAATCATTACATCGTACGCCGCTCGTAAAATTTCCAAACGTACTCGTCGGTCGAACGGCGATTCGAACCGAGGTTCCCGGTCGAACGATTCCGCTCGTCCACTCGTCGTCGGCGGTGCTCCACGGACTCTGAATATTTCTCGCCTAGTTCGCTCCGAAACGACGAATTCGAGCGACCGCGCGCACCGCACCGCGGTCGTGTTCGTCCGACGTTCCACGGATGATTTATCCACGTTAATCATTACATCGTACGCCGCTCGTAAAATTTCCAAACGTACTCGTCGGTCGAACGGCGATTCGAACCGAGGTTCCCGGTCGAACGATTCCGCTCGTCCACTCGTCGTCGGCGGTGCTCCACGGACTCTGAATATTTCTCGCCTAGTTCGCTCCGAAACGACGAATTCGAGCGACCGCGCGCACCGCACCGCGTTCGTGTTCGTCCGACGTTCCACGGATGATTTATCCACGTTAATCATTACATCGTACGCCGCTCGTAAAATTGCCAAACGTACTCGTCGGTCGAACGGCGATTCGAACCGAGGTTCCCGGTCGAACGATTCCGCTCGTCCACTCGTCGTCGGCGGTGCTCCACGGACTCTGAACATTTCTCGCCTAGTTCGCTCCGAAACGACGAATTCGAGCGACCGCGCGCACCGCACCGCGTTCGTGTTCGTCCGACGTTCCACGGATGATTTACCCACGTTAATCATTACATCGTACGCCGCTCGTAAAATTTCCAAACGTACTCGTCGGTCAAACGGCGATTCGAACCGAGGTTCCCGGTCGAACGATTCCGCTCGTCCACTCGTCGTCGGCGGTGCTCCACGGACTCTGAATATTTCTCGCCTAGTTCGCTCCGAAACGACGAATTCGAGCGACCGCGCGCACCGCACCGCGTTCGTGTTCGTCCGACGTTCCACGGATGATTTATCCACGTTAATCATTACATCGTACGCCGCTCGTAAAATTTCCAAACGTACTCGTCGGTCGAACGGCGATTCGAACCGAGGTTCCCGGTCGAACGATTCCGCTCGTCCACTCGTCGTCGGCGGTGCTCCACGGACTCTGAATATTTCGCGCCTAGTTCGCTCCGAAACGACGAATTCGAGCGACCGCGCGCACCGCACCGCGTTCGTGTTCGTCCGACGTTCCACGGATGATTTACCCACGTTAATCATTACATCGTACGCCGCTCGTAAAATTTCCAAACGTACTCATCGGTCGAACGGCGATTCGAACCGAGGTTCCCGGTCGAACGATTCCGCTCGTCCACTCGGCGTCGGCGGTGCTCCACGGACTCTGAATATTTAGTGCCTAGTTCGCTCCGAATCGACGAATTCGAGCGACCGCGCGCACCGCACCGCGTTCGTGTTCGTCCGACGTTCCACGGATGATTTACCCACGTTAATCATTACATCGTACGCCGCTCGTAAAATTTCCAAACGTACTCGTCGGTCGAACGGCGATTCGAACCGAGGTTCCCGGTCGAACGATTCCGCTCGTCCACTCGTCGTCGGCGGTGCTCCACGGACTCTGAATATTTCTCGCCTAGTTCGCTCCGAAACGACGAATTCGAGCGACCGCGCGCACCGCACCGCGTTCGTGTTCGTCCGACGTTCCACGGATGATTTACCCACGTTAATCATTACATCGTACGCCGCTCGTAAAATTTCCAAACGTACTCGTCGGTCGAACGGCGATTCGAACCGAGGTTCCCGGTCGAACGATTCCGCTCGTCCACTCGTCGTCGGCGGTGCTCCACGGACTCTGAACATTTCTCGCCTAGTTCGCTCCGAAACGACGAATTCGAGCGACCGCCCGCACCGCACTGCGTTCGTGTTCGACCGACGTTCCACGGATGATTTACCCACGTTAATCATTACATCGTACGCCGCTCGTAAAATTTCCAAACGTACTCGTCGGTCGAACGGCGATTCGAACCGAGGTTCCCGGTCGAACGATTCCGCTCGTCCACTCGTCGTCGGCGGTGCTCCACGGACTCTGAATATTTCTCGCCTAGTTCGCTCCGAAACGACGAATTCGAGCGACCGCGCGCACCACCGCGTTCGTGTTCGTCCGACGTTCCACGGATGATTTACCCACGTTAATCATTACATCGTACGCCGCTCGTAAAATTTCCAAACGTACTCGTCGGTCGAACGGCGATTCGAACCGAGGTTCCCGGTCGAACGATTCCGCTCGTCCACTCGGCGTCGGCGGTGCTCCATGGACTCTGAATATTTCTCGCCTAGTTCGCTCCGAAACGACGAATTCGAGCGACCGCGCGAACCGCACCGCGTTCGTGTTCGTCCGACGTTCCACGGATGATTTATCCACGTTAATCATTACATCGTACGCCGCTCGTAAAATTTCCAAACGTACTCGTCGGTCGAACGGCGATTCGAACCGAGGTTCCCGGTCGAACGATTCCGCTCGTCCACTCGTCGTCGGCGGTGCTCCACGGACTCTGAATATTTCTCGCCTAGTTCGCTCCGAAACGACGAATTCGAGCGACCGCGCGCACCGCCGCGTTCGTGTTCGTCCGACGTTCCACGGATGATTTACCCACGTTAATCATTACATCGTACGCCGCTCGTAAAATTTCCAAACGTACTCGTCGGTCGAACGGCGATTCGAACCGAGGTTCCCGGTCGAACGATTCCGCTCGTCCACTCGGCGTCGGCGGTGCTCCATGGACTCTGAATATTTCGCGCCTAGTTCGCTCCGAAACGACGAATTCGAGCGACCGCGCGCACCGCACCGCGTTCGTGTTCGTCCGACGTTCCACGGATGATTTACCCACGTTAATCATTACATCGTACGCCGCTCGTAAAATTTCCAAACGTACTCGTCGGTCGAACGGCGATTCGAACCGTGGTTCCCGGTCGAACGATTCCGCTCGTCCACTCGTCGTCGGCGGTGCTCCACGGACTCTGAACATTTCTCGCCTAGTTCGCTCCGAAACGACGAATTCGAGCGACCGCCCGCACCGCACCGCGTTCGTGTTCGTCCGACGTTCCACGGATGATTTACCCACGTTAATCATTACATGGTACGCCGCTCGTAAAATTTCCAAACGTACTCGTCGGTCGAACGGCGATTCGAACCGAGGTTCCCGGTCGAACGATTCCGCTCGTACACTCGTCGTCGGCGGTGCTCCACGGACTCTTAATATTTCTCGCCTAGTTCGCTCCGAAACGACGAATTCGAGCGACCGCGCGCACCACCGCGTTCGTGTTCGTCCGACGTTCCACGGATGATTTACCCACGTTAATCATTACATCGTACGCCGCTCGTAAAATTTCCAAACGTACTCGTCGGTCGAACGGCGATTCGAACCGAGGTTCCCGGTCGAACGATTCCGCTCGTCCACTCGGCGTCGGCGGTGCTCCACGGACTCTGAATATTTCGCGCCTAGTTCGCTCCGAAACGACGAATTCGAGCGACCGCGCGCACCGCACCGCGTTCGTGTTCGTCCGACGTTCCACGGATGATTTACCCACGTTAATCATTACATCGTACGCCGCTCGTAAAATTTCCAAACGTACTCGTCGGTCGAACGGCGATTCGAACCGAGGTTCCCGGTCGAACGATTCCGCTCGTCCACTCGTCGTCGGCGGTGCTCCACGGACTCTGAATATTTCTCGCCTAGTTCGCTCCGAAACGACGAATTCGAGCGACCGCGCGCACCGCACCGCGTTCGTGTTCGTCCGACGTTTCACGGATGATTTACCCACGTTAATCATTACATCGTACGCCGCTCGTAAAATTTCCAAACGTACTCGTCGGTCGAACGGCGATTCGAACCGAGGTTCCCGGTCGAACGATTCCGCTCGTCCACTCGGCGTCGGCGGTGCTCCACGGACTCTGAATATTTCTCGCCTAGTTCGCTCCGAAACGACGAATTCGAGCGACCGCGCGCACCGCACCGCGTTCGTGTTCGTCCGACGTTCCACGGATGATTTATCCACGTTAATCATTACATCGTACGCCGCTCGTAAAATTTCCAAACGTACTCGTCGGTCGAACGGCGATTCGAACCGAGGTTCCCGGTCGAACGATTCCGCTCGTCCACTCGTCGTCGGCGGTGCTCCACGGACTCTGAATATTTCTCGCCTAGTTCGCTCCGAAACAACGAATTCGAGCGACCGCGCGCACCGCACCGCGTTCGTGTTCGTCCGACGTTCCACGGATGATTTACCCACGTTAATCATTACATCGTACGCCGCTCGTAAAATTTCCAAACGTACTCGTCAGTCGAACGGCGATTCGAACCGAGGTTCCCGGTCGAACGATTCCGCTCGTCCACTCGTCGTCGGCGGTGCTCCACGGACTCTGAATATTTCTCGCCTAGTTCGCTCCGAAACGACGAATTCGAGCGACCGCGCGCACCGCACCGCGTTCGTGTTCGTCCAACGTTCCACGGATGATTTATCCACGTTAATCATTACATCGTACGCCGCTCGTAAAATTTCCAAACGTACTCGTCGGTCGAACGGCGATTCGAACCGAGGTTCCCGGTCGAACGATTCCGCTCGTCCACTCGGCGTCGGCGGTGCTCCACGGACTCTGAATATTTCGCGCCTAGTTCGCTCCGAAACGACGAATTCGAGCGACCGCGCGCACCGCACCGCGTTCGTGTTCGTCCGACATTCCACGGATGATTTACCCACGTTAATCATTACATCGTACGCCGCTCGTAAAATTTCCAAACGTACTCGTCGGTCGAACGGCGATTCGAACCGAGGTTCCCGGTCGAACGATTCCGCTCGTCCACTCGTCGTCGGCGGTGCTCCACGGACTCTGAATATTTCTCGCCTAGTTCGCTCCGAAACGACGAATTCGAGCGACCGCGCGCACCGCACCGCGTTCGTGTTCGTCCGACGTTCCACGGATGATTTACCCACGTTAATCATTACATCGTACGCCGCTCGTAAAATTTCGAAAACGTACTCGTCGGTCGAACGGCGATTCGAACCGAGGTTCCCGGTCGAACGATTCCGCTCGTCCACTCGTCGTCGGCGGTGCTCCACGGACTCTGAATATTTCTCGCCTAGTTCGCTCCGAAACGACGAATTCGAGCGACCGCGCGCACCGCACCGCGTTCCTGTTCGTCCGACGTTCCACGGATGATTTATCCACGTTAATCATTACATCGTACGCCGCTCGTAAAATTTCCAAACGTACTCGTCGGTCGAACGGCGATTCGAACCGAGGTTCCCGGTCGAACGATTCCGCTCGTCCACTCGTCGTCGGCGGTGCTCCACGGACTCTGAATATTTCGCGCCTAGTTCGCTCCGAAACGACGAATTCGAGCGACCGCGCGCACCGCACCGCGTTCGTGTTCGTCCGACGTTCCACGGATGATTTATCCACGTTAATCATTACATCGTACGCCGCTCGTAAAATTTCCAAACGTACTCGTCGGTCGAACGGCGATTCGAACCGAGGTTCCCGGTCGAACGATTCCGCTCGTCCACTCGTCGTCGGCGGTGCTCCACGGACTCTGAATATTTCGCGCCTAGTTCGCTCCGAAACGACGAATTCGAGCGACCGCGCGCACCGCACCGCGTTCGTGTTCGTCCGACGTTCCACGGATGATTTACCCACGTTAATCATTACATCGTACGCCGCTCGTAAAATTTCCAAACGTACTCATCGGTCGAACGGCGATTCGAACCGAGGTTCCCGGTCGAACGATTCCGCTCGTCCACTCGGCGTCGGCGGTGCTCCACGGACTCTGAATATTTAGTGCCTAGTTCGCTCCGAATCGACGAATTCGAGCGACCGCGCGCACCGCACCGCGTTCGTGTTCGTCCGACGTTCCACGGATGATTTACCCACGTTAATCATTACATCGTACGCCGCTCGTAAAATTTCCAAACGTACTCGTCGGTCGAACGGCGATTCGAACCGAGGTTCCCGGTCGAACGATTCCGCTCGTCCACTCGTCGTCGGCGGTGCTCCACGGACTCTGAATATTTCTCGCCTAGTTCGCTCCGAAACGACGAATTCGAGCGACCGCGCGCACCGCACCGCGTTCGTGTTCGTCCGACGTTCCACGGATGATTTACCCACGTTAATCATTACATCGTACGCCGCTCGTAAAATTTCCAAACGTACTCGTCGGTCGAACGGCGATTCGAACCGAGGTTCCCGGTCGAACGATTCCGCTCGTCCACTCGTCGTCGGCGGTGCTCCACGGACTCTGAACATTTCTCGCCTAGTTCGCTCCGAAACGACGAATTCGAGCGACCGCCCGCACCGCACTGCGTTCGTGTTCGACCGACGTTCCACGGATGATTTACCCACGTTAATCATTACATCGTACGCCGCTCGTAAAATTTCCAAACGTACTCGTCGGTCGAACGGCGATTCGAACCGAGGTTCCCGGTCGAACGATTCCGCTCGTCCACTCGTCGTCGGCGGTGCTCCACGGACTCTGAATATTTCTCGCCTAGTTCGCTCCGAAACGACGAATTCGAGCGACCGCGCGCACCACCGCGTTCGTGTTCGTCCGACGTTCCACGGATGATTTACCCACGTTAATCATTACATCGTACGCCGCTCGTAAAATTTCCAAACGTACTCGTCGGTCGAACGGCGATTCGAACCGAGGTTCCCGGTCGAACGATTCCGCTCGTCCACTCGGCGTCGGCGGTGCTCCATGGACTCTGAATATTTCTCGCCTAGTTCGCTCCGAAACGACGAATTCGAGCGACCGCGCGAACCGCACCGCGTTCGTGTTCGTCCGACGTTCCACGGATGATTTATCCACGTTAATCATTACATCGTACGCCGCTCGTAAAATTTCCAAACGTACTCGTCGGTCGAACGGCGATTCGAACCGAGGTTCCCGGTCGAACGATTCCGCTCGTCCACTCGTCGTCGGCGGTGCTCCACGGACTCTGAATATTTCTCGCCTAGTTCGCTCCGAAACGACGAATTCGAGCGACCGCGCGCACCACCGCGTTCGTGTTCGTCCGACGTTCCACGGATGATTTACCCACGTTAATCATTACATCGTACGCCGCTCGTAAAATTTCCAAACGTACTCGTCGGTCGAACGGCGATTCGAACCGAGGTTCCCGGTCGAACGATTCCGCTCGTCCACTCGGCGTCGGCGGTGCTCCATGGACTCTGAATATTTCGCGCCTAGTTCGCTCCGAAACGACGAATTCGAGCGACCGCGCGCACCGCACCGCGTTCGTGTTCGTCCGACGTTCCACGGATGATTTACCCACGTTAATCATTACATCGTACGCCGCTCGTAAAATTTCCAAACGTACTCGTCGGTCGAACGGCGATTCGAACCGTGGTTCCCGGTCGAACGATTCCGCTCGTCCACTCGTCGTCGGCGGTGCTCCACGGACTCTGAACATTTCTCGCCTAGTTCGCTCCGAAACGACGAATTCGAGCGACCGCCCGCACCGCACCGCGTTCGTGTTCGTCCGACGTTCCACGGATGATTTACCCACGTTAATCATTACATGGTACGCCGCTCGTAAAATTTCCAAACGTACTCGTCGGTCGAACGGCGATTCGAACCGAGGTTCCCGGTCGAACGATTCCGCTCGTACACTCGTCGTCGGCGGTGCTCCACGGACTCTTAATATTTCTCGCCTAGTTCGCTCCGAAACGACGAATTCGAGCGACCGCGCGCACCACCGCGTTCGTGTTCGTCCGACGTTCCACGGATGATTTACCCACGTTAATCATTACATCGTACGCCGCTCGTAAAATTTCCAAACGTACTCGTCGGTCGAACGGCGATTCGAACCGAGGTTCCCGGTCGAACGATTCCGCTCGTCCACTCGGCGTCGGCGGTGCTCCACGGACTCTGAATATTTCGCGCCTAGTTCGCTCCGAAACGACGAATTCGAGCGACCGCGCGCACCGCACCGCGTTCGTGTTCGTCCGACGTTCCACGGATGATTTACCCACGTTAATCATTACATCGTACGCCGCTCGTAAAATTTCCAAACGTACTCGTCGGTCGAACGGCGATTCGAACCGAGGTTCCCGGTCGAACGATTCCGCTCGTCCACTCGTCGTCGGCGGTGCTCCACGGACTCTGAATATTTCTCGCCTAGTTCGCTCCGAAACGACGAATTCGAGCGACCGCGCGCACCGCACCGCGTTCGTGTTCGTCCGACGTTTCACGGATGATTTACCCACGTTAATCATTACATCGTACGCCGCTCGTAAAATTTCCAAACGTACTCGTCGGTCGAACGGCGATTCGAACCGAGGTTCCCGGTCGAACGATTCCGCTCGTCCACTCGGCGTCGGCGGTGCTCCACGGACTCTGAATATTTCTCGCCTAGTTCGCTCCGAAACGACGAATTCGAGCGACCGCGCGCACCGCACCGCGTTCGTGTTCGTCCGACGTTCCACGGATGATTTATCCACGTTAATCATTACATCGTACGCCGCTCGTAAAATTTCCAAACGTACTCGTCGGTCGAACGGCGATTCGAACCGAGGTTCCCGGTCGAACGATTCCGCTCGTCCACTCGTCGTCGGCGGTGCTCCACGGACTCTGAATATTTCTCGCCTAGTTCGCTCCGAAACAACGAATTCGAGCGACCGCGCGCACCGCACCGCGTTCGTGTTCGTCCGACGTTCCACGGATGATTTACCCACGTTAATCATTACATCGTACGCCGCTCGTAAAATTTCCAAACGTACTCGTCAGTCGAACGGCGATTCGAACCGAGGTTCCCGGTCGAACGATTCCGCTCGTCCACTCGTCGTCGGCGGTGCTCCACGGACTCTGAATATTTCTCGCCTAGTTCGCTCCGAAACGACGAATTCGAGCGACCGCGCGCACCGCACCGCGTTCGTGTTCGTCCAACGTTCCACGGATGATTTATCCACGTTAATCATTACATCGTACGCCGCTCGTAAAATTTCCAAACGTACTCGTCGGTCGAACGGCGATTCGAACCGAGGTTCCCGGTCGAACGATTCCGCTCGTCCACTCGGCGTCGGCGGTGCTCCACGGACTCTGAATATTTCGCGCCTAGTTCGCTCCGAAACGACGAATTCGAGCGACCGCGCGCACCGCACCGCGTTCGTGTTCGTCCGACATTCCACGGATGATTTACCCACGTTAATCATTACATCGTACGCCGCTCGTAAAATTTCCAAACGTACTCGTCGGTCGAACGGCGATTCGAACCGAGGTTCCCGGTCGAACGATTCCGCTCGTCCACTCGTCGTCGGCGGTGCTCCACGGACTCTGAATATTTCTCGCCTAGTTCGCTCCGAAACGACGAATTCGAGCGACCGCGCGCACCGCACCGCGTTCGTGTTCGTCCGACGTTCCACGGATGATTTACCCACGTTAATCATTACATCGTACGCCGCTCGTAAAATTTCGAAAACGTACTCGTCGGTCGAACGGCGATTCGAACCGAGGTTCCCGGTCGAACGATTCCGCTCGTCCACTCGTCGTCGGCGGTGCTCCACGGACTCTGAATATTTCTCGCCTAGTTCGCTCCGAAACGACGAATTCGAGCGACCGCGCGCACCGCACCGCGTTCCTGTTCGTCCGACGTTCCACGGATGATTTATCCACGTTAATCATTACATCGTACGCCGCTCGTAAAATTTCCAAACGTACTCGTCGGTCGAACGGCGATTCGAACCGAGGTTCCCGGTCGAACGATCCCGCTCATCCACTCGTCGTCGGCGGTGCTCCACGGACTCTGAATATTTCTCGCCTAGTTCGCTCCGAAACGACGAATTCGAGCGACCGCGCGCACCGCACCGCGTTCGTGTTCGTCCGACGTTCCACGGATGATTTACCCACGTTAATCATTACATCGTACGCCGCTCGTAAAATTTCCAAACGTACACGTCGGTCGAACGGCGATTCGAACCGAGGTTCCCGGTCGAACGATTCCGCTCGTCCACTCGTCGTCGGCGGTGCTCCACGGACTCTGAATATTTCTCGCCTAGTTCGCTCCGAAACGACGAATTCGAGCGACCGCGCGCACCGCACCGCGTTCCTGTTCGTCCGACGTTCCACGGATGATTTATCCACGTTAATCATTACATCGTACGCCGCTCGTAAAATTTCCAAACGTACTCGTCGGTCGAACGGCGATTCGAACCGAGGTTCCCGGTCGAACGATCCCGCTCGTCCACTCGTCGTCGGCGGTGCTCCACGGACTCTGAATATTTCTCGCCTAGTTCGCTCCGAAACGACGAATTCGAGCGACCGCGCGCACCGCACCGCGTTCGTGTTCGTCCGACGTTCCACGGATGATTTACCCACGTTAATCATTACATCGTACGCCGCTCGTAAAATTTCCAAACGTACACGTCGGTCGAACGGCGATTCGAACCGAGGTTCCCCGTCGAACGATTCCGCTCGTCCACTCGTCGTCGGCGGTGCTCCACGGACTCTGAACATTTCTCGCCTAGTTCGCTCCGAAACGACGAATTCGAGCGACCGCGCGCACCGCACCGCGTTCGTGTTCGTCCGACGTTCCACGGATGATTTACCCACGTTAATCATTACATCGTACGCCGCTCGTAAAATTTCCAAACGTACTCGTCGGTCGAACGGCGATTCGAACCGAGGTTCCCGGTCGAACGATTCCGCTCGTCCACTCGTCGTCGGCGGTGCTCCACGGACTCTGAATATTTCGCGCCTAGTTCGCTCCGAAACGACGAATTCGAGCGACCGCGCGCACCGCACCGCGTTCGTGTTCGTCCGACGTTCCACGGATGATTTACCCACGTTAATCATTACATCGTACGCCGCTCGTAAAATTTCCAAACGTACTCGTCGGTCGAACGGCGATTCGAACCGAGGTTCCCGGTCGAACGATTCCGCTCGTCCACTCGTCGTCGGCGGTGCTCCACGGACTCTGAACATTTCTCGCCTAGTTCGCTCCGAAACGACGAATTCGAGCGACCGCCCGCACCGCACTGCGTTCGTGTTCGACCGACGTTCCACGGATGATTTACCCACGTTAATCATTACATCGTACGCCGCTCGTAAAATTTCCAAACGTACTCGTCGGTCGAACGGCGATTCGAACCGAGGTTCCCGGTCGAACGATTCCGCTCGTCCACTCGTCGTCGGCGGTGCTCCACGGACTCTGAATATTTCTCGCCTAGTTCGCTCCGAAACGACGAATTCGAGCGACCGCGCGCACCACCGCGTTCGTGTTCGTCCGACGTTCCACGGATGATTTACCCACGTTAATCATTACATCGTACGCCGCTCGTAAAATTTCCAAACGTACTCGTCGGTCGAACGGCGATTCGAACCGAGGTTCCCGGTCGAACGATTCCGCTCGTCCACTCGGCGTCGGCGGTGCTCCATGGACTCTGAATATTTCTCGCCTAGTTCGCTCCGAAACGACGAATTCGAGCGACCGCGCGAACCGCACCGCGTTCGTGTTCGTCCGACGTTCCACGGATGATTTATCCACGTTAATCATTACATCGTACGCCGCTCGTAAAATTTCCAAACGTACTCGTCGGTCGAACGGCGATTCGAACCGAGGTTCCCGGTCGAACGATTCCGCTCGTCCACTCGTCGTCGGCGGTGCTCCACGGACTCTGAATATTTCTCGCTCAGTTCGCTCCGAAACGACGAATTCGAGCGACCGCGCGCACCGCACCGCGTTCGTGTTCGTCCGACGTTCCACGGATGATTTATCCACGTTAATCATTACATCGTACGCCGCTCGTAAAATTTCCAAACGTACTCGTCGGTCGAACGGCGATTCGAACCGAGGTTCCCGGTCGAACGATTCCGCTCGTCCACTCGTCGTCGGCGGTGCTCCACGGACTCTGAATATTTCGCGCCTAGTTCGCTCCGAAACGACGAATTCGAGCGACCGCGCGCACCGCACCGCGTTCGTGTTCGTCCGACGTTCCACGGATGATTTACCCACGTTAATCATTACATCGTACGCCGCTCGTAAAATTTCCAAACGTACTCGTCGGTCGAACGGCGATTCGAACCGAGGTCCCCGGTCGAACGATTCCGCTCGTCCACTCGTCGTCGGCGGTGCTCCACGGACTCTGAATATTTCTCGTCTAGTTCGCTCCGAAACGACGAATTCGAGCGACCGCGCGCACCGCACCGCGTTCGTGTTCGTCCGACGTTCCACGGATGATTTATCCACGTTAATCATTACATCGTACGCCGCTTGTAAAATTTCCAAACGTACTCGTCGGTCGAACGGCGATTCGAACCGAGGTTCCCGGTCGAACGATTCCGCTCGTCCACTCGTCGTCGGCGGTGCTCCACGGACTCTGAATATTTCGCGCCTAGTTCGCTCCGAAACGACGAATTCGAGCGACCGCGCGCACCGCACCGCGTTCGTGTTCGTCCGACGTTCCACGGATGATTTATCCACGTTAATCATTACATCGTACGCCGCTCGTAAAATTTCCAAACGTACTCGTCGGTCGAACGGCGATTCGAACCGAGGTTCCCGGTCGAACGATTCCGCTCGTCCACTCGTCGTCGGCGGTGCTCCACGGACTCTGAATATTTCGCGCCTAGTTCGCTCCGAAACGACGAATTCGAGCGACCGCGCGCACCGCACCGCGTTCGTGTTCGTCCGACGTTCCACGGATGATTTACCCACGTTAATCATTACATCGTACGCCGCTCGTAAAATTTCCAAACGTACTCGTCGGTCGAACGGCGATTCGAACCGAGGTCCCCGGTCGAACGATTCCGCTCGTCCACTCGTCGTCGGCGGTGCTCCACGGACTCTGAATATTTCTCGCCTAGTTCGCTCCGAAACGACGAATTCGAGCGACCGCGCGCACCGCACCGCGTTCGTGTTCGTCCGACGTTCCACGGATGATTTACCCACGTTTATCATTACATCGTACGCCGCTCGTAAAATTTCCAAACGTACTCGTCGGTCGAACGGCGATTCGAACCGAGGTTCCCGGTCGAACGATTCCGCTCGTCCACTCGTCGTCGGCGGTGCTCCACGGACTCTGAACATTTCTCGCCTAGTTCGCTCCGAAACGACGAATTCGAGCGACCGCCCGCACCGCACCGCGTTCGTGTTCGTCCGACGTTCCACGGATGATTTACCCACGTTAATCATTACATCGTACGCCGCTCGTAAAATTTCCAAACGTACTCGTCGGTCGAACGGCGATTCGAACCGAGGTTCCCGGTCGAACGATTCCGCTCGTACACTCGTCGTCGGCGGTGCTCCACGGACTCTGAATATTTCTCGCCTAGTTCGCTCCGAAACGACGAATTCGAGCGACCGCGCGCACCACCGCGTTCGTGTTCGTCCGACGTTCCACGGATGATTTACCCACGTTAATCATTACATCGTACGCCGCTCGTAAAATTTCCAAACGTACTCGTCGGTCGAACGGCGATTCGAACCGAGGTTCCCGGTCGAACGATTCCGCTCGTCCACTCGGCGTCGGCGGTGCTCCACGGACTCTAAATATTTCGCGCCTAGTTCGCTCCGAAACGACGAATTCGAGCGACCGCGCGCACCGCACCGCGTTCGTGTTCGTCCGACGTTCCACGGATGATTTACCCACGTTAATCATTACATCGTACGCCGCTCGTAAAATTTCCAAACGTACTCGTCGGTCGAACGGCGATTCGAACCGAGGTTCCCGGTCGAACGATTCCGCTCGTCCACTCGTCGTCGGCGGTGCTCCACGGACTCTGAATATTTCTCGCCTAGTTCGCTCCGAAACGACGAATTCGAGCGACCGCGCGCACCGCACCGCGTTCGTGTTCGTCCGACGTTCCACGGATGATTTACCCACGTTAATCATTACATCGTACGCCGCTCGTAAAATTTCCAAACGTACTCGTCGGTCGAACGGCGATTCGAACCGAGGTTCCCGGTCGAACGATTCCGCTCGTCCACTCGTCGTCGGCGGTGCTCCACGGACTCTGAACATTTCTCGCCTAGTTCGCTCCGAAACGACGAATTCGAGCGACCGCCCGCACCGCACTGCGTTCGTGTTCGACCGACGTTCCACGGATGATTTACCCACGTTAATCATTACATCGTACGCCGCTCGTAAAATTTCCAAACGTACTCGTCGGTCGAACGGCGATTCGAACCGAGGTTCCCGGTCGAACGATTCCGCTCGTCCACTCGTCGTCGGCGGTGCTCCACGGACTCTGAATATTTCTCGCCTAGTTCGCTCCGAAACGACGAATTCGAGCGACCGCGCGCACCGCACCGCGTTCGTGTTCGTCCGACGTTCCACGGATGATTTACCCACGTTAATCATTACATCGTACGCCGCTCGTAAAATTTCCAAACGTACTCGTCGGTCGAACGGCGATTCGAACCGAGGTTCCCGGTCGAACGATTCCGCTCGTCCACTCGTCGTCGGCGGTGCTCCACGGACTCTGAACATTTCTCGCCTAGTTCGCTCCGAAACGACGAATTCGAGCGACCGCCCGCACCGCACTGCGTTCGTGTTCGACCGACGTTCCACGGATGATTTACCCACGTTAATCATTACATCGTACGCCGCTCGTAAAATTTCCAAACGTACTCGTCGGTCGAACGGCGATTCGAACCGAGGTTCCCGGTCGAACGATTCCGCTCGTCCACTCGTCGTCGGCGGTGCTCCACGGACTCTGAATATTTCTCGCCTAGTTCGCTCCGAAACGACGAATTCGAGCGACCGCGCGCACCACCGCGTTCGTGTTCGTCCGACGTTCCACGGATGATTTACCCACGTTAATCATTACATCGTACGCCGCTCGTAAAATTTCCAAACGTACTCGTCGGTCGAACGGCGATTCGAACCGAGGTTCCCGGTCGAACGATTCCGCTCGTCCACTCGGCGTCGGCGGTGCTCCATGGACTCTGAATATTTCTCGCCTAGTTCGCTCCGAAACGACGAATTCGAGCGACCGCGCGAACCGCACCGCGTTCGTGTTCGTCCGACGTTCCACGGATGATTTATCCACGTTAATCATTACATCGTACGCCGCTCGTAAAATTTCCAAACGTACTCGTCGGTCGAACGGCGATTCGAACCGAGGTTCCCGGTCGAACGATTCCGCTCGTCCACTCGTCGTCGGCGGTGCTCCACGGACTCTGAATATTTCGCGCCTAGTTCGCTCCGAAACGACGAATTCGAGCGACCGCGCGCACCGCACCGCGTTCGTGTTCGTCCGACGTTCCACGGATGATTTACCCACGTTAATCATTACATCGTACGCCGCTCGTAAAATTTCCAAACGTACTCGTCGGTCGAACGGCGATTCGAACCGAGGTTCCCGGTCGAACGATTCCGCTCGTCCACTCGGCGTCGGCGGTGCTCCACGGACTCTGAATATTTCGCGCCTAGTTCGCTCCGAAACGACGAATTCGAGCGACCGCGCGCACCGCACCGCGTTCGTGTTCGTCCGACGTTCCACGGATGATTTACCCACGTTAATCATTACATCGTACGCCGCTCGTAAAATTTCCAAACGTACTCGTCGGTCGAACGGCGATTCGAACCGAGGTTCCCGGTCGAACGATTCCGCTCGTCCACTCGTCGTCGGCGGTGCTCCACGGACTCTGAATATTTCTCGCCTAGTTCGCTCCGAAACGACGAATTCGAGCGACCGCGCGCACCGCACCGCGTTCGTGTTCGTCCGACGTTCCACGGATGATTTACCCACGTTAATCATTACATCGTACGCCGCTCGTAAAATTTCCAAACGTACTCGTCGGTCGAACGGCGATTCGAACCGAGGTTCCCGGTCGAACGATTCCGCTCGTCCACTCGTCGTCGGCGGTGCTCCACGGACTCTGAACATTTCTCGCCTAGTTCGCTCCGAAACGACGAATTCGAGCAACCGCGCGAACCGCACCGCGTTCGTGTTCGTCCGACGTTCCACGGATGATTTATCCACGTTAATCATTACATCGTACGCCGCTCGTAAAATTTCCAAACGTACTCGTCGGTCGAACGGCGATTCGAACCGAGGTTCCCGGTCGAACGATTCCGCTCGTCCACTCGTCGTCGGCGGTGCTCCACGGACTCTGAATATTTCGCGCCTAGTTCGCTCCGAAACGACGAATTCGAGCGACCGCGCGCACCGCACCGCGTTCGTGTTCGTCCGACGTTCCACGGATGATTTACCCACGTTAATCATTACATCGTACGCCGCTCGTAAAATTTCCAAACGTACTCATCGGTCGAACGGCGATTCGAACCGAGGTTCCCGGTCGAACGATTCCGCTCGTCCACTCGGCGTCGGCGGTGCTCCACGGACTCTGAATATTTCGCGCCTAGTTCGCTCCGAAACGACGAATTCGAGCGACCGCGCGCACCGCACCGCGTTCGTGTTCGTCCGACGTTCCACGGATGATTTACCCACGTTAATCATTACATCGTACGCCGCTCGTAAAATTTCCAAACGTACTCGTCGGTCGAACGGCGATTCGAACCAAGGTTCCCGGTCGAACGATTCCGCTCGTCCACTCGTCGTCGGCGGTGCTCCACGGACTCTGAATATTTCTCGCCTAGTTCGCTCCGAAACGACGAATTCGAGCGACCGCGCGCACCGCACCGCGTTCGTGTTCGTCCGACGTTCCACGGATGATTTACCCACGTTAATCATTACATCGTACGCCGCTCGTAAAATTTCCAAACGTACTCGTCGGTCGAACGGCGATTCGAACCGAGGTTCCCGGTCGAACGATTCCGCTCGTCCACTCGTCGTCGGCGGTGCTCCACGGACTCTGAACATTTCTCGCCTAGTTCGCTCCGAAACGACGAATTCGAGCGACCGCCCGCACCGCACTGCGTTCGTGTTCGACCGACGTTCCACGGATGATTTACCCACGTTAATCATTACATCGTACGCCGCTCGTAAAATTTCCAAACGTACTCGTCGGTCGAACGGCGATTCGAATCGAGGTTCCCGGTCGAACGATTCCGCTCGTCCACTCGTCGTCGGCGGTGCTCCACGGACTCTGAATATTTCTCGCCTAGTTCGCTCCGAAACGACGAATTCGAGCGACCGCGCGCACCACCGCGTTCGTGTTCGTCCGACGTTCCACGGATGATTTACCCACGTTAATCATTACATCGTACGCCGCTCGTAAAATTTCCAAACGTACTCGTCGGTCGAACGGCGATTCGAACCGAGGTTCCCGGTCGAACGATTCCGCTCGTCCACTCGGCGTCGGCGGTGCTCCATGGACTCTGAATATTTCGCGCCTAGTTCGCTCCGAAACGACGAATTCGAGCGACCGCGCGCACCGCACCGCGTTCGTGTTCGTCCGACGTTCCACGGATGATTTACCCACGTTAATCATTACATCGTACGCCGCTCGTAAAATTTCCAAACGTACTCGTCGGTCGAACGGCGATTCGAACCGAGGTTCCCGGTCGAACGATTCCGCTCGTCCACTCGGCGTCGGCGGTGCTCCATGGACTCTGAATATTTCTCGCCTAGTTCGCTCCGAAACGACGAATTCGAGCGACCGCGCGCACCGCACCGCGTTCGTGTTCGTCCGACGTTCCACGGATGATTTACCCACGTTAATCATTACATCGTACGCCGCTCGTAAAATTTCCAAACGTACTCGTCGGTCGAACGGCGGTTCGAACCGTGGTTCCCGGTCGAACGATTCCGCTCGTCCACTCGTCGTCGGCGGTGCTCCACGGACTCTGAACATTTCTCGCCTAGTTCGCTCCGAAACGACGAATTCGAGCGACCGCCCGCACCGCACCGCGTTCGTGTTCGTCCGACGTTCCACGGATGATTTACCCACGTTAATCATTACATCGTACGCCGCTCGTAAAATTTCCAAACGTACTCGTCGGTCGAACGGCGATTCGAACCGAGGTTCCCGGTCGAACGATTCCGCTCGTCCACTCGTCGTCGGCGGTGCTCCACGGACTCTGAATATTTCGCGCCTAGTTCGCTCCGAAACGACGAATTCGAGCGACCGCGCGCACCGCACCGCGTTCGTGTTCGTCCGACGTTCCACGGATGATTTATCCACGTTAATCATTACATCGTACGCCGCTCGTAAAATTTCCAAACGTACTCGTCGGTCGAACGGCGATTCGAACCGAGGTTCCCGGTCGAACGATTCCGCTCGTCCACTCGTCGTCGGCGGTGCTCCACGGACTCTGAATATTTCGCGCCTAGTTCGCTCCGAAACGACGAATTCGAGCGACCGCGCGCACCGCACCGCGTTCGTGTTCGTCCGACGTTCCACGGATGATTTACCCACGTTAATCATTACATCGTACGCCGCTCGTAAAATTTCCAAACGTACTCGTCGGTCGAACGGCGATTCGAACCGAGGTCCCCGGTCGAACGATTCCGCTCGTCCACTCGTCGTCGGCGGTGCTCCACGGACTCTGAATATTTCTCGCCTAGTTCGCTCCGAAACGACGAATTCGAGCGACCGCGCGCACCGCACCGCGTTCGTGTTCGTCCGACGTTCCACGGATGATTTACCCACGTTTATCATTACATCGTACGCCGCTCGTAAAATTTCCAAACGTACTCGTCGGTCGAACGGCGATTCGAACCGAGGTTCCCGGTCGAACGATTCCGCTCGTCCACTCGTCGTCGGCGGTGCTCCACGGACTCTGAACATTTCTCGCCTAGTTCGCTCCGAAACGACGAATTCGAGCGACCGCCCGCACCGCACCGCGTTCGTGTTCGTCCGACGTTCCACGGATGATTTACCCACGTTAATCATTACATCGTACGCCGCTCGTAAAATTTCCAAACGTACTCGTCGGTCGAACGGCGATTCGAACCGAGGTTCCCGGTCGAACGATTCCGCTCGTACACTCGTCGTCGGCGGTGCTCCACGGACTCTGAATATTTCTCGCCTAGTTCGCTCCGAAACGACGAATTCGAGCGACCGCGCGCACCACCGCGTTCGTGTTCGTCCGACGTTCCACGGATGATTTACCCACGTTAATCATTACATCGTACGCCGCTCGTAAAATTTCCAAACGTACTCGTCGGTCGAACGGCGATTCGAACCGAGGTTCCCGGTCGAACGATTCCGCTCGTCCACTCGGCGTCGGCGGTGCTCCACGGACTCTAAATATTTCGCGCCTAGTTCGCTCCGAAACGACGAATTCGAGCGACCGCGCGCACCGCACCGCGTTCGTGTTCGTCCGACGTTCCACGGATGATTTACCCACGTTAATCATTACATCGTACGCCGCTCGTAAAATTTCCAAACGTACTCGTCGGTCGAACGGCGATTCGAACCGAGGTTCCCGGTCGAACGATTCCGCTCGTCCACTCGTCGTCGGCGGTGCTCCACGGACTCTGAATATTTCTCGCCTAGTTCGCTCCGAATCGACGAATTCGAGCGACCGCGCGCACCGCACCGCGTTCGTGTTCGTCCGACGTTCCACGGATGATTTACCCACGTTAATCATTACATCGTACGCCGCTCGTAAAATTTCCAAACGTACTCGTCGGTCGAACGGCGATTCGAACCGAGGTTCCCGGTCGAACGATTCCGCTCGTCCACTCGTCGTCGGCGGTGCTCCACGGACTCTGAACATTTCTCGCCTAGTTCGCTCCGAAACGACGAATTCGAGCGACCGCCCGCACCGCACTGCGTTCGTGTTCGACCGACGTTCCACGGATGATTTACCCACGTTAATCATTACATCGTACGCCGCTCGTAAAATTTCCAAACGTACTCGTCGGTCGAACGGCGATTCGAACCGAGGTTCCCGGTCGAACGATTCCGCTCGTCCACTCGTCGTCGGCGGTGCTCCACGGACTCTGAATATTTCTCGCCTAGTTCGCTCCGAAACGACGAATTCGAGCGACCGCGCGCACCACCGCGTTCGTGTTCGTCCGACGTTCCACGGATGATTTACCCTCGTTAATCATTACATCGTACGCCGCTCGTAAAATTTCCAAACGTACTCGTCGGTCGAACGGCGATTCGAACCGAGGTTCCCGGTCGAACGATTCCGCTCGTCCACTCGGCGTCGGCGGTGCTCCATGGACTCTGAATATTTCTCGCCTAGTTCGCTCCGAAACGACGAATTCGAGCGACCGCGCGAACCGCACCGCGTTCGTGTTCGTCCGACGTTCCACGGATGATTTATCCACGTTAATCATTACATCGTACGCCGCTCGTAAAATTTCCAAACGTACTCGTCGGTCGAACGGCGATTCGAACCGAGGTTCCCGGTCGAACGATTCCGCTCGTCCACTCGTCGTCGGCGGTGCTCCACGGACTCTGAATATTTCGCGCCTAGTTCGCTCCGAAACGACGAATTCGAGCGACCGCGCGCACCGCACCGCGTTCGTGTTCGTCCGACGTTCCACGGATGATTTACCCACGTTAATCATTACATCGTACGCCGCTCGTAAAATTTCCAAACGTACTCGTCGGTCGAACGGCGATTCGAACCGAGGTTCCCGGTCGAACGATTCCGCTCGTCCACTCGGCGTCGGCGGTGCTCCACGGACTCTGAATATTTCGCGCCTAGTTCGCTCCGAAACGACGAATTCGAGCGACCGCGCGCACCGCACCGCGTTCGTGTTCGTCCGACGTTCCACGGATGATTTACCCACGTTAATCATTACATCGTACGCCGCTCGTAAAATTTCCAAACGTACTCGTCGGTCGAACGGCGATTCGAACCGAGGTTCCCGGTCGAACGATTCCGCTCGTCCACTCGTCGTCGGCGGTGCTCCACGGACTCTGAATATTTCTCGCCTAGTTCGCTCCGAAACGACGAATTCGAGCGACCGCGCGCACCGCACCGCGTTCGTGTTCGTCCGACGTTCCACGGATGATTTACCCACGTTAATCATTACATCGTACGCCGCTCGTAAAATTTCCAAACGTACTCGTCGGTCGAACGGCGATTCGAACCGAGGTTCCCGGTCGAACGATTCCGCTCGTCCACTCGTCGTCGGCGGTGCTCCACGGACTCTGAACATTTCTCGCCTAGTTCGCTCCGAAACGACGAATTCGAGCAACCGCGCGAACCGCACCGCGTTCGTGTTCGTCCGACGTTCCACGGATGATTTATCCACGTTAATCATTACATCGTACGCCGCTCGTAAAATTTCCAAACGTACTCGTCGGTCGAACGGCGATTCGAACCGAGGTTCCCGGTCGAACGATTCCGCTCGTCCACTCGTCGTCGGCGGTGCTCCACGGACTCTGAATATTTCGCGCCTAGTTCGCTCCGAAACGACGAATTCGAGCGACCGCGCGCACCGCACCGCGTTCGTGTTCGTCCGACGTTCCACGGATGATTTACCCACGTTAATCATTACATCGTACGCCGCTCGTAAAATTTCCAAACGTACTCATCGGTCGAACGGCGATTCGAACCGAGGTTCCCGGTCGAACGATTCCGCTCGTCCACTCGGCGTCGGCGGTGCTCCACGGACTCTGAATATTTCGCGCCTAGTTCGCTCCGAAACGACGAATTCGAGCGACCGCGCGCACCGCACCGCGTTCGTGTTCGTCCGACGTTCCACGGATGATTTACCCACGTTAATCATTACATCGTACGCCGCTCGTAAAATTTCCAAACGTACTCGTCGGTCGAACGGCGATTCGAACCGAGGTTCCCGGTCGAACGATTCCGCTCGTCCACTCGTCGTCGGCGGTGCTCCACGGACTCTGAATATTTCTCGCCTAGTTCGCTCCGAAACGACGAATTCGAGCGACCGCGCGCACCGCACCGCGTTCGTGTTCGTCCGACGTTCCACGGATGATTTACCCACGTTAATCATTACATCGTACGCCGCTCGTAAAATTTCCAAACGTACTCGTCGGTCGAACGGCGATTCGAACCGAGGTTCCCGGTCGAACGATTCCGCTCGTCCACTCGTCGTCGGCGGTGCTCCACGGACTCTGAACATTTCTCGCCTAGTTCGCTCCGAAACGACGAATTCGAGCGACCGCCCGCACCGCACTGCGTTCGTGTTCGACCGACGTTCCACGGATGATTTACCCACGTTAATCATTACATCGTACGCCGCTCGTAAAATTTCCAAACGTACTCGTCGGTCGAACGGCGATTCGAATCGAGGTTCCCGGTCGAACGATTCCGCTCGTCCACTCGTCGTCGGCGGTGCTCCACGGACTCTGAATATTTCTCGCCTAGTTCGCTCCGAAACGACGAATTCGAGCGACCGCGCGCACCACCGCGTTCGTGTTCGTCCGACGTTCCACGGATGATTTACCCACGTTAATCATTACATCGTACGCCGCTCGTAAAATTTCCAAACGTACTCGTCGGTCGAACGGCGATTCGAACCGAGGTTCCCGGTCGAACGATTCCGCTCGTCCACTCGGCGTCGGCGGTGCTCCATGGACTCTGAATATTTCGCGCCTAGTTCGCTCCGAAACGACGAATTCGAGCGACCGCGCGCACCGCACCGCGTTCGTGTTCGTCCGACGTTCCACGGATGATTTACCCACGTTAATCATTACATCGTACGCCGCTCGTAAAATTTCCAAACGTACTCGTCGGTCGAACGGCGATTCGAACCGAGGTTCCCGGTCGAACGATTCCGCTCGTCCACTCGGCGTCGGCGGTGCTCCATGGACTCTGAATATTTCTCGCCTAGTTCGCTCCGAAACGACGAATTCGAGCGACCGCGCGCACCGCACCGCGTTCGTGTTCGTCCGACGTTCCACGGATGATTTACCCACGTTAATCATTACATCGTACGCCGCTCGTAAAATTTCCAAACGTACTCGTCGGTCGAACGGCGGTTCGAACCGTGGTTCCCGGTCGAACGATTCCGCTCGTCCACTCGTCGTCGGCGGTGCTCCACGGACTCTGAACATTTCTCGCCTAGTTCGCTCCGAAACGACGAATTCGAGCGACCGCCCGCACCGCACCGCGTTCGTGTTCGTCCGACGTTCCACGGATGATTTACCCACGTTAATCATTACATCGTACGCCGCTCGTAAAATTTCCAAACGTACTCGTCGGTCGAACGGCGATTCGAACCGAGGTTCCCGGTCGAACGATTCCGCTCGTACACTCGTCGTCGGCGGTGCTCCACGGACTCTTAATATTTCTCGCCTAGTTCGCTCCGAAACGACGAATTCGAGCGACCGCGCGCACCACCGCGTTCGTGTTCGTCCGACGTTCCACGGATGATTTACCCACGTTAATCATTACATCGTACGCCGCTCGTAAAATTTCCAAACGTACTCGTCGGTCGAACGGCGATTCGAACCGAGGTTCCCGGTCGAACGATTCCGCTCGTCCACTCGGCGTCGGCGGTGCTCCACGGACTCTGAATATTTCGCGCCTAGTTCGCTCCGAAACGACGAATTCGAGCGACCGCGCGCACCGCACCGCGTTCGTGTTCGTCCGACGTTCCACGGATGATTTACCCACGTTAATCATTACATCGTACGCCGCTCGTAAAATTTCCAAACGTACTCGTCGGTCGAACGGCGATTCGAACCGAGGTTCCCGGTCGAACGATTCCGCTCGTCCACTCGTCGTCGGCGGTGCTCCACGGACTCTGAATATTTCTCGCCTAGTTCGCTCCGAAACGACGAATTCGAGCGACCGCGCGCACCGCACCGCGTTCGTGTTCGTCCGACGTTCCACGGATGATTTACCCACGTTAATCATTACATCGTACGCCGCTCGTAAAATTTCCAAACGTACTCGTCGGTCGAACGGCGATTCGAACCGAGGTTCCCGGTCGAACGATTCCGCTCGTCCACTCGGCGTCGGCGGTGCTCCACGGACTCTGAATATTTCTCGCCTAGTTCGCTCCGAAACGACGAATTCGAGCGACCGCGCGCACCGCACCGCGTTCGTGTTCGTCCGACGTTCCACGGATGATTTATCCACGTTAATCATTACATCGTACGCCGCTCGTAAAATTTCCAAACGTACTCGTCGGTCGAACGGCGATTCGAACCGAGGTTCCCGGTCGAACGATTCCGCTCGTCCACTCGTCGTCGGCGGTGCTCCACGGACTCTGAATATTTCTCGCCTAGTTCGCTCCGAAACGACGAATTCGAGCGACCGCGCGCACCGCACCGCGTTCGTGTTCGTCCGACGTTCCACGGATGATTTACCCACGTTAATCATTACATCGTACGCCGCTCGTAAAATTTCCAAACGTACTCGTCAGTCGAACGGCGATTCGAACCGAGGTTCCCGGTCGAACGATTCCGCTCGTCCACTCGTCGTCGGCGGTGCTCCACGGACTCTGAATATTTCTCGCCTAGTTCGCTCCGAAACGACGAATTCGAGCGACCGCGCGCACCGCACCGCGTTCGTGTTCGTCCAACGTTCCTCGGATGATTTATCCACGTTAATCATTACATCGTACGCCGCTCGTAAAATTTCCAAACGTACTCGTCGGTCGAACGGCGATTCGAACCGAGGTTCCCGGTCGAACGATTCCGCTCGTCCACTCGGCGTCGGCGGTGCTCCACGGACTCTGAATATTTCGCGCCTAGTTCGCTCCGAAACGACGAATTCGAGCGACCGCGCGCACCGCACCGCGTTCGTGTTCGTCCGACATTCCACGGATGATTTACCCACGTTAATCATTACATCGTACGCCGCTCGTAAAATTTCCAAACGTACTCGTCGGTCGAACGGCGATTCGAACCGAGGTTCCCGGTCGAACGATTCCGCTCGTCCACTCGTCGTCGGCGGTGCTCCACGGACTCTGAATATTTCTCGCCTAGTTCGCTCCGAAACGACGAATTCGAGCGACCGCGCGCACCGCACCGCGTTCGTGTTCGTCCGACGTTCCACGGATGATTTACCCACGTTAATCATTACATCGTACGCCGCTCGTAAAATTTCAAAAACGTACTCGTCGGTCGAACGGCGATTCGAACCGAGGTTCCCGGTCGAACGATTCCGCTCGTCCACTCGTCGTCGGCGGTGCTCCACGGACTCTGAATATTTCTCGCCTAGTTCGCTCCGAAACGACGAATTCGAGCGACCGCGCGCACCGCACCGCGTTCCTGTTCGTCCGACGTTCCACGGATGATTTATCCACGTTAATCATTACATCGTACGCCGCTCGTAAAATTTCCAAACGTACTCGTCGGTCGAACGGCGATTCGAACCGAGGTTCCCGGTCGAACGATCCCGCTCATCCACTCGTCGTCGGCGGTGCTCCACGGACTCTGAATATTTCTCGCCTAGTTCGCTCCGAAACGACGAATTCGAGCGACCGCGCGCACCGCACCGCGTTCGTGTTCGTCCGACGTTCCACGGATGATTTACCCACGTTAATCATTACATCGTACGCCGCTCGTAAAATTTCCAAACGTACACGTCGGTCGAACGGCGATTCGAACCGAGGTTCCCCGTCGAACGATTCCGCTCGTCCACTCGTCGTCGGCGGTGCTCCACGGACTCTGAACATTTCTCGCCTAGTTCGCTCCGAAACGACGAATACGAGCGACCGCGCGCACCGCACCGCGTTCGTGTTCGTCCGACGTTCCACGGATGATTTATCCACGTTAATCATTACATCGTACGCCGCTCGTAAAATTTCCAAACGTACTCGTCGGTCGAACGGCGATTCGAACCGAGGTTCCCGGTCGAACGATTCCGCTCGTCCACTCGTCGTCGGCGGTGCTCCACGGACTCTGAATATTTCTCGCCTAGTTCGCTCCGAAACGACGAATTCGAGCGACCGCGCGCACCGCACCGCGTTCGTGTTCGTCCGACGTTCCACGGATGATTTACCCACGTTAATCATTACATCGTACGCCGCTCGTAAAATTTCCAAACGTACACGTCGGTCGAACGGCGATTCGAACCGAGGTTCCCGGTCGAACGATTCCGCTCGGCCACTCGTCGTCGGCGGTGCTCCACGGACTCTGAATATTTCTCGCCTAGTTCGCTCCGAAACGACGAATTCGAGCGACCGCGCGCACCGCACCGCGTTCGTGTTCGTCCGACATTCCACGGATGATTTATCCACGTTAATCATTACATCGTACGCCGCTCGTAAAATTTCCAAACGTACTCGTCGGTCGAACGGCGATTCGAACCGAGGTTCCCGGTCTAACGATTCCGCTCGTCCACTCGTCGTCGGCGGTGCTCCACGGACTCTGAATATTTCTCGCCTAGTTCGCTCCGAAACGACGAATTCGAGCGACCGCGCGCACCGCACCGCGTTCCTGTTCGTCCGACGTTCCACGGATGATTTATCCACGTTAATCATTACATCGTACGCCGCTCGTAAAATTTCCAAACGTACTCGTCGGTCGAACGGCGATTCGAACCGAGGTTCCCGGTCGAACGATCCCGCTCGTCCACTCGTCGTCGGCGGTGCTCCACGGACTCTGAATATTTCTCGCCTATGTAACGTCGGGAGACGTTACTGGGTATTTTTGTGCGTCGGTTGGGAGAAATCCCACCGATGTCACTAATTTTGTAACGTCAGGAGACGTTACCGAGTTTATTTACGGACGATGGGAAGAAGTCCCACCGTTTTATAATAAATGTATCGTCAGGAGACGGTACTTTCAAGGTAAGTTATATTTAATTATCACTATTTGGATAAGGAGGTTTAGAGAAAAGTGAGAATTTGATATTTAACAATAACAATATGTTTATTATAAAATCATTAACTCTAAACAATATAAAAGTTCTGCAAGTATTCCTTGCTTTCGGCGCTAATTGGAGTTTCGGATGAGCGGCTATCCGACTCTTGGGATGCGCCGTAGGTGATTATTTATTACAAAGGTAAAGAATCGCTTAGTTTACTTGGCTACGTGAATTACGTTCTGTCTGTTCATACTCTTCTTACAGTTTTAAAATATGGCTAAGACTTAAAATAACGCTTTTAACTTATAATGTGTCCTACGAGGATCACACTTTAACATAGTTTTATATATCGGAGTTTCACACGGGGATAACTCTAGTTTCTCTAATTTATAAGTTAAGTCGTCCTCTAAAGGAGGTTTCGCTGATACGCTAGGTTTCTCTTGAACTCTAGGCTTTTCAAATATAGAAGGGTCAAATGTTCCCGTTTTATCTAATGTCTGGATCAACTTCCGTAGATACTGCTTTCGACCGTGTCGTCGTGTCTTACGCATCTATAATTTAAGAACAGAGTTTATTAAATGACTCTAAGATTGGAAATTGACTTCTTGACTTGATTCTAATTGAAACTTGATTCTAAGTGAAAAATGATTCTAAATATGAAAATGATTCTAAGTTCCAAAAAAGTGAGATCTCTCAAGAATAAATAAGATTCCCAACCTCGTACGAGTTACCGCTGCAAGTGTTGGTGACGTGCGAGTTACCGCTGCATCTGAATCCTTTATTCGATGTTTGTAGACTTGTTCTCTACCTCGTACGAGTTACCGCTGCAAAGGTAGAGTAGGCGTACGAGTTACCGCTGCACCAAAAGTCTTTCAAGGACCGTATATGTTCGATGGTTCCTTGACTCGTTCTTGAAGAGAACGGTGAGAGTCTGAGGATTCCGTGTTTCTCCAAGGGTAGTATTGACGAGACTAACCAACTTTAGAAGCGAGGGTTGAATCATAAAAATTGCCACCTAGATTGACTTTGGCGAATTACTAAAAATTACTGTGGGAGTGCGAGTGAGAGGTAAGCTCGATGCTCGCAAATTTGGAAAAACCCATCCGCCATCGCTGTAGTATAGGAGAAACCCCTCCGTCGTCGCCGGAGTGTCGGAAAAACCCCGTCGCCATTGCGATCACGTATAACGGCATATTACTTATAAGCGAATTACAAATTAACGCTAAGTCTTAAAATTATGTCGTTAACATATTCGGATTCGTTATGAAAGAGCGCATCTAGAGATATGTCATAGTATAGGTTTAAACTGTGTTTTACGCAATGTGAGTAAATGTATACTGAATAACGAAACTATTGAGTAAAACAATAATTCAAAGACTTTCTAGAACGCTAATATATGATTTGGATACGTTGGAGTTAATTAGAATCACATGAATTTAATATTAAAGCATTTATAATAACTTTTTAGTTTCATGAGTTTTATGACCGGAGCGAGTGAGAGGTTCACCGCGCAGGTACTAAGGGTCGGCGTTCGGCCACGCTGGTAGCCGTGCGTCACCGGTAGGCTATTGTTAAGCAATACGATATTTTAATTGAGAATAACTGTTTGAATTTATCGTTAAATATTATGTGCTTAACATATTCATATTCGCTGTCTCAGCGCGCATCCAACGGTACCAAATAACATATGTTTTATATGAAATTGAATAATGGTATAATATAGAAAAACATGAATTTATATTCATGTGATATACGTTAGAAGTGATGCTTAATATCTCAGTTAAAGAATTAGGGATACAAATGTCAAAATAAGATATTAAATAATCTGACGTACTTATACTTAGAGCGAGAGTGAAGCTCGACGCTCAGGTAGTGGGGGTAGACGGTCGGTTCACCGCTAGCGAGGGTAAGACCGCGCGTCGCCGCTTGATTTGATTAGTTATAAGCAAATAACTATTTATGAATTGATCTTAAAAATATTCTGATAACAGATTTGAGATCATTATTCCAGTCCGCATCCAACGACACTAAACACTATATGTCTAACTTAAAGTTGGATAATATGAATAATCGAAGTTTAAACAATATTAAAATAATAGATCTAAAGTATATATAACTTGATCGTTAATAAGCTTAAACTGTATATAACATGATACCATAATGATACATGAGCGAAAACGTAAGGAGAAGCTCGAAAAAAATAAGATGGAAAAGTGTTGTCCAAGCGTACGGACGTTACACCTCCCCCTTTAAATAAAAAGTTTTTGTTTATAAAAACTTTTTTCGGAAGTACCCTAATCGCAAGGTACTTACGGTGCTGCAATCCTGGAGAGTCGTAGACGATTCGCATGGATGTACTTTGGTCGTGGTGGAGCATTAACCAAGATGTTATTCTGTTCTCCAACTTCCAAAATCCTGTATGGTCCCTTGTATTGGTCGTGGAATTTTCCATCTTTCCCTGGGATGAGTACGAAAACGTTGTCTCCAATGTTGAAATTCTGAGGATTCAGCTTCAAGTCGTAATAATACTTGTTCTTCTCCTTGGAATTTTTCAAGTATTCCCGTGCCAACGCCTGTGTTTCCCGGAGTTGTACGAACAGCTGCTCGAGGTACGAATGGTAAGTTTCGTCGTTGTTTTCCTCGATGTATTCGTGGCTGCTCGGACTTCTGGCAATTTCTCCAAACACTAACTGGTGTGGCGAGAAATGCGTACTTTCGTGCACACTCGTATTGTAGGAAAACATCGCTAGTTCGATGTGATCGTCCCATTGTGAATGTTTATTAATGTACTGCTTCAAATATTCAGCGAGTACCTGATGCGATCGTTCCAGTGATCCATTAGATTGAGGTCGGTAGGCTGATGTCACAACTTGTTTGATGTGGAATTTCCTGGCCAATTTTTTCATAAGATTGCCGGTAAAATTCTGTGCTTGATCCGTAAGAACGTATTTCGGAGCACCGAATCTACATACGAAATTCTTCACAAAGGCATCTGCGATGTTCTGTGCTGACTGCGTTTCCAAAGGAACAGCGACACAGTATTTGGTGAGCAGATCCTGCATAGTCAAGATGTAGGAATTGCCTTTCCTCGTTGTTGGAAGTGGTCCTACGATGTCAAGAGCAATCTTGTCGAAAGCCTTTCCTGGTGTATCAGTAAGAACCATTGGTTGCTTGGTTTTCAGGCGAACCAACTTTTTCCTTTGACACGCGATACATAATTGGATGTGAGTTTGGATATCTCGTTTTAAATTTGTCCAAAAGTATCGTTGTCGAATTCGATTAAATGTCTTCGTAACTCCTTTATGACCACCATTCGCGGACGCGTGATATTCACTAATAATGTTCTCGCGAATGTTTATGTCTGGAACTGTCACTAGATTACGACAAACTGTTATCACTATATGTGAATTTTTAAACATAGTCTTTAACTTATTTTCTATGAATTCCCACGGTATGTGGCCTAGTCTTTTGGTTATACACATTGAAAATGACTCTAGCGCGATATCGTTCATTGTCACTAACAAATTATGTAAACACTCTTCGATATCCTCTTTCCGTAGAGGTTCGAGTACACTGTTTCCGATAGGACACGCGAAGTATAATTTTCGGTTCCTTTTTGAAATTCGCGGTTGCCCGATGGTAAGGTCGGTCACTTTCGGATAAGCCCCTGCTTCCGCAACCTGTCTTGCTCCTTCGTCGAACGGTTGACCGTCGGCTGTTACGAAGTAGACGTAGTTGTCCTTCCGCATCGTGAGACAATCACGGCTTATTTGAAAACGAAGGTTTCCGTGCGTATGTTCCTCGTCTATTGTGGGATCTTCGCAATCGGAGTCGTTTTCACTAGAAGACTGTCTGTCCTCATTATCACTCGGTGGATTATCTTCGTTCTGCTCCATAGCAATTTCCTCGAAGATTTCCAAAGGCGGTGTCGAAGGTCTTCCTTCGGAATTTGGAATTATCTCCGGATCGTTGGTTTCCTCGAAGGTTTCGATCGGAGTTCTGGTAATCTCCTCGTTTGGAGTAACGGCTCGCTCGTCTGGAACGGAGTCGTTTCTGGCTGGTGGTGTCGAGTTGAAAAACTCATCGAGTCGCATCCAATCCTCGTCGGTTTCTGGTAGAAATGTATCCTTTTCTGGAAACTCGTCGGATGGTGAGAACATCATCACCTGCTCTGGTGGGTTGCGCGATAATGCGTCTGCAATATAGTTGCTTTTTCCCGGTTTATACATGATTTTGTATTCATACTCGGCTAATTTAAGACGCCACCTCACGAGTCGTGAAGTCGGGTCCTTTACACGGTGAAGCCATACTAACGGTTGATGATCAGTCACAAGGAGAAATTGGTGCCCGTAAACATACGGTCTAAAATGGTTTACACAATAAATGATAGCAAGAAGTTCTTTCTCAATCGTAGAATAATTAATTTCTGCTTTGTTTAAGAGTCTAGAAGCAAATGCTATAGGTTGGTCTTTTCCAATTTCACCTTGGCTTAATACGCCGCCGATTGCATAATTTGATGCATCCGTAGTAATTATAAATTGCTTCGTAAAGTCTGGGAATTGTAGAATCGGTTGTTTACATAATCGATCTCGAATGTCTAAAAATGCTGTCTCTTGTGAAGTTTCCCATTTAAATACTTCATTCTTTTTTAACAAATTTGTCAAAGGTTTCGCGATTTTGGAAAATTGTGGAATAAACCTACGATAATACCCTGCAAGACCGATAAATTGTTTAATATTTTTAGCATTTTTAGGTCTTGGAAAATTCTTAACTGAATCTATCTTCTTAGGGTCAGGTTTTACTCCTGATTCGCTAATAATATGACCTAAGTAAGAGACTTCCTTTCTTAATAACTCGCATTTATCCGGTTGAAGTATTAAATTTGCTTCCCGTAAACGTGTCATTAACTTTTCAAATTTGATTTCATGTTCGCGTAGTGAACTCGCGTATATAACAATATCATCGATGTAAACGAATAATTCTATTCCTTGCAAACCAGTAAGAACGATGTCCATCGCCTTTTGAAAAGTAGCTGGTGCATTTTTAAGTCCAAATGGCATTCTTAAGAAATGGTAATGTCCATAAGGTGTGGAAAACGCTGTTTTTTCCGCGTCTCCTTCGTTCATCGGTATCTGATGAAACCCGGACGATAGATCAAATATACTAAAATACTTAGCTCCGCCTAACTGATCTAAAATTTCGCTAATATTAGGAAGCGGGTAAGCATCGCCTATCGTTTTTTCATTTAATTGACGAAAATCAATTACCATACGCCATCGCTTATTACCTTTTGAATCTGGCTTCTTAGGTACAATCCATAAGGGAGAATTATAAGGGGACGCTGAAGGCGTTATAATATTATTGTCTAATAATTCTGAAATTTGCTTATTAATTTCTTCCCTGTGAATAGGTGGATAGCGATATTGCTTAATATTTACTGGCTGATCGTCAGTCAGTTTGATTTTATGAGAGAGGATGTCAGAATGACTTAATTTCTCTCCTGGAATATGAAACCTATCGTGATGCTTTTTAATCAACGTTTCAATATTTAATTTCTCGTCATCATTTAGATGATCGAGCCTTAATAAGCTCTTTAGCTTTTTAATGCGTTCGTTGTCGCTTTTACCTATGGCTAATATTTTGGCGTTACGTTTATCCTTTTTTGGATGAGCAATATCTTTACGCGAAAAATTTTGAGAACTACTACTCAAAACACAATTATTGAGATAAGAATTATTTTTAGCTTGATCGTTGCAGATAGTCCTACTATTTTTGTCAATTGACTGGCTGGCTGCCTCCTCTAAATGAGCAATACTCTTAATAAACTTGAGGGGTCCTCGCTCAGTTTTAAACTTTAAGGAACTTGACTTCTGTCCGACTAAAATTTCTTTCTCGACTGTGGTCTCCGAATTTACGGTGTCTCGCACTCCTGTCGAATTTCCAACGTGCCCTAGGGAGCTGGTTTTATTCTCTTTGGCTTTGAGACTCTCAATATCAGAGATTTTAACCGTCTTTTCGTCATTGACGCCTGTCGTTGACGTAAATTCTTGTAATTTGACCGAAGGTACAACAAGGTTGAAATCTTCCTCTGTCGTATTAAAAATGCGTAGATAAGCTTTACCATTGATATTTTTAACAACGCAATTTCCTAAGAAAACGCCTGCCATTACCGAAAAATTCGGCATAAAACCTTCCGTTATATCTGCGTTTATTACGTTTACGTAGAACGGTGTTACTGATCGTGCTGGTATGTAAACTAGTTCACGATTTAAAAATGGAATTGTTTCCTTCTGGACTTGTAAATTTTGTCCGCTAAAATTTATGCTCGCTTTTGTAGCACTAAAGAATTCTGAACCTAGTATTCCTGACTGTTTTATCGGGAATTTATCTGACACTACGTGAAATTTAATGTCATTGTTTAAAATATTGATGTTTACCGATCCTAATGTTTTTACGTTTTGCTTAGTGATGCCACTGAGTTTAATAATTTCGGTTCTATTGATGCTATTATAACAGCGAACTGCGTTTAATTTAATAATATTAGGATCTGCACCCGTATCAATCATTAAAATACTGGATTCTTTTAAATCTTGTGATTCTATGATCACTGATGGAACTGAATTTCCATTTAATTTGATTGAGGCAACTCGGAGTTCACGTTCTCCTTTGCTTCGATCACTTTTAATTGACGCTCTTGCTTCAAATTCTCCCGGTGAGCGTCGGATTTCGGAAGAATTGATGCGTTTCCCGAACCGCTTTTCCTAACCGGATTTAACCGCCAGCAATTCTCTCTAATATGACCCGTTTTATTACAAAAACTGCATGTTTTTACGTTTGTTTTCTCGAGAGACGTTGGTTTTCTAGGATTATCTTTGCGATTTGGATTTTTATAACAATTTTCGCGCGAATGCCCTGTTCGTTGACAGATTTGGCATTTATTTTCGCGAATTTTAACTTCCGGCCTAATTCGGTCGTTTTCTCTTTTTAATCTATTCGCTATGGAAATAGACTTTGAGAACGCATCTGAAAGCGTTTTGCAATTCTCGAATTTTAATAATATTTTGTGATTTGTCGGGAGGCCTTCTATAAAATATTCTAAAATGAATTGATCAAGGAATTCGTCACAATATCCTTCACGACGTTCCGCATCGACTATCGAAGTTTGTAAATCTTTAATACGATTTATATAATCAAGAATGTGTTCTCCGGATTTTTTAAAGATTCCTGTAATCTGTCCACGATAATGACTTGATGGTTTGTCAAAATCAAAAATCCTTTGTAAAATATCTATGAGATGATCAACTCGATTTATTTGTTCGTCTTCAATCGCGATGTAAGCGTGTCCTTGTAGACGATTACGTATTAATCTACATAACTGAGGTTCTGCGTCGTGTGGAATTGATTCTTTGGCTCTCCGACAAGCACGAGTAAATTGTTGTAATGGTATATTATGACCATCGAATCGCGGGATTAGTTCAATCACGTCTTTTAAAATTGTATTAAAATTCGGAATGCTATTTGAAACCAAAGGAATACTTTGTTTATCTCCATCTATAACTGTTGAGTTTAAAATACTCGTATTAGATGTAGTATTTGCGCTTTCTAAATTTTGTAGTCTTGCCATTAAATCTTTAATTGTTTTGTCTAACTGTAGAGTATGAGCAGATTTTTCCTTTAAAGCTTTTGCTTGATCAGCGATATATTTTTCTTGAGCTACAATTTTCTTAACAAGATTTTCATGTGTTGCTTCAGCAGAAGTACTTGACCTTGTTTCTGGCATTTTGAATAATTTTTAAGATAATATCAAATGAATTTAACTCAAAATTTTTAAATAATCACCTTCGTATCCCACCACGCTGTCACCAATTTTGTAACGTCGGGAGACGTTACTGGGTATTTTTGTGCGTCGGTTGGGAGAAATCCCACCGATGTCACTAATTTTGTAACGTCAGGAGACGTTACCGAGTTTATTTACGGACGATGGGAAGAAGTCCCACCGTTTTATAATAAATGTATCGTCAGGAGACGGTACTTTCAAGGTAAGTTATATTTAATTATCACTATTTGGATAAGGAGGTTTAGAGAAAAGTGAGAATTTGATATTTAACAATAACAATATGTTTATTATAAAATCATTAACTCTAAACAATATAAAAGTTCTGCAAGTATTCCTTGCTTTCGGCGCTAATTGGAGTTTCGGATGAGCGGCTATCCGACTCTTGGGATGCGCCGTAGGTGATTATTTATTACAAAGGTAAAGAATCGCTTAGTTTACTTGGCTACGTGAATTACGTTCTGTCTGTTCATACTCTTCTTACAGTTTTAAAATATGGCTAAGACTTAAAATAACGCTTTTAACTTATAATGTGTCCTACGAGGATCACACTTTAACATAGTTTTATATATCGGAGTTTCACACGGGGATAACTCTAGTTTCTCTAATTTATAAGTTAAGTCGTCCTCTAAAGGAGGTTTCGCTGATACGCTAGGTTTCTCTTGAACTCTAGGCTTTTCAAATATAGAAGGGTCAAATGTTCCCGTTTTATCTAATGTCTGGATCAACTTCCGTAGATACTGCTTTCGACCGTGTCGTCGTGTCTTACGCATCTATAATTTAAGAACAGAGTTTATTAAATGACTCTAAGATTGGAAATTGACTTCTTGACTTGATTCTAATTGAAACTTGATTCTAAGTGAAAAATGATTCTAAATATGAAAATGATTCTAAGTTCCAAAAAAGTGAGATCTCTCAAGAATAAATAAGATTCCCAACCTCGTACGAGTTACCGCTGCAAGTGTTGGTGACGTGCGAGTTACCGCTGCATCTGAATCCTTTATTCGATGTTTGTAGACTTGTTCTCTACCTCGTACGAGTTACCGCTGCAAAGGTAGAGTAGGCGTACGAGTTACCGCTGCACCAAAAGTCTTTCAAGGACCGTATATGTTCGATGGTTCCTTGACTCGTTCTTGAAGAGAACGGTGAGAGTCTGAGGATTCCGTGTTTCTCCAAGGGTAGTATTGACGAGACTAACCAACTTTAGAAGCGAGGGTTGAATCATAAAAATTGCCACCTAGATTGACTTTGGCGAATTACTAAAAATTACTGTGGGAGTGCGAGTGAGAGGTAAGCTCGATGCTCGCAAATTTGGAAAAACCCATCCGCCATCGCTGTAGTATAGGAGAAACCCCTCCGTCGTCGCCGGAGTGTCGGAAAAACCCCGTCGCCATTGCGATCACGTATAACGGCATATTACTTATAAGCGAATTACAAATTAACGCTAAGTCTTAAAATTATGTCGTTAACATATTCGGATTCGTTATGAAAGAGCGCATCTAGAGATATGTCATAGTATAGGTTTAAACTGTGTTTTACGCAATGTGAGTAAATGTATACTGAATAACGAAACTATTGAGTAAAACAATAATTCAAAGACTTTCTAGAACGCTAATATATGATTTGGATACGTTGGAGTTAATTAGAATCACATGAATTTAATATTAAAGCATTTATAATAACTTTTTAGTTTCATGAGTTTTATGACCGGAGCGAGTGAGAGGTTCACCGCGCAGGTACTAAGGGTCGGCGTTCGGCCACGCTGGTAGCCGTGCGTCACCGGTAGGCTATTGTTAAGCAATACGATATTTTAATTGAGAATAACTGTTTGAATTTATCGTTAAATATTATGTGCTTAACATATTCATATTCGCTGTCTCAGCGCGCATCCAACGGTACCAAATAACATATGTTTTATATGAAATTGAATAATGGTATAATATAGAAAAACATGAATTTATATTCATGTGATATACGTTAGAAGTGATGCTTAATATCTCAGTTAAAGAATTAGGGATACAAATGTCAAAATAAGATATTAAATAATCTGACGTACTTATACTTAGAGCGAGAGTGAAGCTCGACGCTCAGGTAGTGGGGGTAGACGGTCGGTTCACCGCTAGCGAGGGTAAGACCGCGCGTCGCCGCTTGATTTGATTAGTTATAAGCAAATAACTATTTATGAATTGATCTTAAAAATATTCTGATAACAGATTTGAGATCATTATTCCAGTCCGCATCCAACGACACTAAACACTATATGTCTAACTTAAAGTTGGATAATATGAATAATCGAAGTTTAAACAATATTAAAATAATAGATCTAAAGTATATATAACTTGATCGTTAATAAGCTTAAACTGTATATAACATGATACCATAATGATACATGAGCGAAAACGTAAGGAGAAGCTCGAAAAAAATAAGATGGAAAAGTGTTGTCCAAGCGTACGGACGTTACACCTAGTTCGCTCCGAAACGACGAATTCGAGCGACCGCGCGCACCGCACCGCGTTCGTGTTCGTCCGACGTTCCACGGATGATTTACCCACGTTAATCATTACATCGTACGCCGCTCGTAAAATTTCCAAACGTACACGTCGGTCGAACGGCGATTCGAACCGAGGTTCCCCGTCGAACGATTCCGCTCGTCCACTCGTCGTCGGCGGTGCTCCACGGACTCTGAACATTTCTCGCCTAGTTCGCTCCGAAACGACGAATTCGAGCGACCGCGCGCACCGCACCGCGTTCGTGTTCGTCCGACGTTCCACGGATGATTTACCCACGTTAATCATTAAATCGTACGCCGCTCGTAAAATTTCCAAACGTACTCGTCGGTCGAACGGCGATTCGAACCGAGGTTCCCGGTCGAACGATTCCGCTCGTCCACTCGTCGTTGGCGGTGCTCCACGGACTCTGAATATTTCTCGCCTAGTTCGCTCCGAAACGACGAATTCGAGCGACCGCGCGCACCGCACCGCGTTCGTGTTCGTCCGACGTTCCACGGATGATTTATCCACGTTAATCATTACATCGTACGCCGCTCGTAAAATTTCCAAACGTACTCGTCGGTCGAACGGCGATTCGAACCGAGGTTCCCGGTCGAACGATTCCGCTCGTCCACTCGGCGTCGGCGGTGCTCCACGGACTCTGAATATTTCTCGCCTAGTTCGCTCCGAAACGACGAATTCGAGCGACCGTGCGCACCGCACCGCGTTCGTGTTCGTCCGACGTTCCACGGATGATTTATCCACGTTAATCATTACATCGTACGCCGCTCGTAAAATTTCCAAACGTACTCGTCGGTCGAACGGCGATTCGAACCGAGGTTCCCGGTCGAACGATTCCGCTCGTCCACTCGTCGTCGGCGGTGCTCCACGGACTCTGAATATTTCTCGCCTAGTTCGCTCCGAAACGACGAATTCGAGCGACCGCGCGCACCGCACCGCGTTCGTGTTCGTCCGACGTTCCACGGATGATTTACCCACGTTAATCATTACATCGTACGCCGCTCGTAAAATTTCCAAACGTACACGTCGGTCGAACGGCGATTCGAACCGAGGTTCCCCGTCGAACGATTCCGCTCGTCCACTCGTCGTCGGCGGTGCTCCACGGACTCTGAACATTTCTCGCCTAGTTCGCTCCGAAACGACGAATTCGAGCGACCGCGCGCACCGCACCGCGTTCGTGTTCGTCCGACATTCCACGGATGATTTATCCACGTTAATCATTACATCGTACGCCGCTCGTAAAATTTCCAAACGTACTCGTCGGTCGAACGGCGATTCGAACCGAGGTTCCCGGTCTAACGATTCCGCTCGTCCACTCGTCGTCGGCGGTGCTCCACGGACTCTGAATATTTCTCGCCTAGTTCGCTCCGAAACGACGAATTCGAGCGACCGCGCGCACCGCACCGCGTTCCTGTTCGTCCGACGTTCCACGGATGATTTATCCACGTTAATCATTACATCGTACGCCGCTCGTAAAATTTCCAAACGTACTCGTCGGTCGAACGGCGATTCGAACCGAGGTTCCCGGTCGAACGATCCCGCTCGTCCACTCGTCGTCGGCGGTGCTCCACGGACTCTGAATATTTCTCGCCTAGTTCGCTCCGAAACGACGAATTCGAGCGACCGCGCGCACCGCACCGCGTTCGTGTTCGTCCGACGTTCCACGGATGATTTATCCACGTTAATCATTACATCGTACGCCGCTCGTAAAATTTCCAAACGTACTCGTCGGTCGAACGGCGATTCGAACCGAGGTTCCCGGTCGAACGATTCCGCTCGTCCACTCGGCGTCGGCGGTGCTCCACGGACTCTGAATATTTCTCGCCTAGTTCGCTCCGAAACGACGAATTCGAGCGACCGTGCGCACCGCACCGCGTTCGTGTTCGTCCGACGTTCCACGGATGATTTATCCACGTTAATCATTACATCGTACGCCGCTCGTAAAATTTCCAAACGTACTCGTCGGTCGAACGGCGATTCGAACCGAGGTTCCCGGTCGAACGATTCCGCTCGTCCACTCGTCGTCGGCGGTGCTCCACGGACTCTGAATATTTCTCGCCTAGTTCGCTCCGAAACGACGAATTCGAGCGACCGCGCGCACCGCACCGCGTTCGTGTTCGTCCGACGTTCCACGGATGATTTACCCACGTTAATCATTACATCGTACGCCGCTCGTAAAATTTCCAAACGTACACGTCGGTCGAACGGCGATTCGAACCGAGGTTCCCCGTCGAACGATTCCGCTCGTCCACTCGTCGTCGGCGGTGCTCCACGGACTCTGAACATTTCTCGCCTAGTTCGCTCCGAAACGACGAATTCGAGCGACCGCGCGCACCGCACCGCGTTCGTGTTCGTCCGACATTCCACGGATGATTTATCCACGTTAATCATTACATCGTACGCCGCTCGTAAAATTTCCAAACGTACTCGTCGGTCGAACGGCGATTCGAACCGAGGTTCCCGGTCTAACGATTCCGCTCGTCCACTCGTCGTCGGCGGTGCTCCACGGACTCTGAATATTTCTCGCCTAGTTCGCTCCGAAACGACGAATTCGAGCGACCGCGCGCACCGCACCGCGTTCCTGTTCGTCCGACGTTCCACGGATGATTTATCCACGTTAATCATTACATCGTACGCCGCTCGTAAAATTTCCAAACGTACTCGTCGGTCGAACGGCGATTCGAACCGAGGTTCCCGGTCGAACGATCCCGCTCGTCCACTCGTCGTCGGCGGTGCTCCACGGACTCTGAATATTTCTCGCCTAGTTCGCTCCGAAACGACGAATTCGAGCGACCGCGCGCACCGCACCGCGTTCGTGTTCGTCCGACGTTCCACGGATGATTTACCCACGTTAATCATTACATCGTACGCCGCTCGTAAAATTTCCAAACGTACACGTCGGTCGAACGGCGATTCGAACCGAGGTTCCCCGTCGAACGATTCCGCTCGTCCACTCGTCGTCGGCGGTGCTCCACGGACTCTGAACATTTCTCGCCTAGTTCGCTCCGAAACGACGAATTCGAGCGACCGCGCGCACCGCACCGCGTTCGTGTTCGTCCGACGTTCCACGGATGATTTACCCACGTTAATCATTAAATCGTACGCCGCTCGTAAAATTTCCAAACGTACTCGTCGGTCGAACGGCGATTCGAACCGAGGTTCCCGGTCGAACGATTCCGCTCGTCCACTCGTCGTTGGCGGTGCTCCACGGACTCTGAATATTTCTCGCCTAGTTCGCTCCGAAACGACGAATTCGAGCGACCGCGCGCACCGCACCGCGTTCGTGTTCGTCCGACGTTCCACGGATGATTTATCCACGTTAATCATTACATCGTACGCCGCTCGTAAAATTTCCAAACGTACTCGTCGGTCGAACGGCGATTCGAACCGAGGTTCCCGGTCGAACGATTCCGCTCGTCCACTCGGCGTCGGCGGTGCTCCACGGACTCTGAATATTTCTCGCCTAGTTCGCTCCGAAACGACGAATTCGAGCGACCGTGCGCACCGCACCGCGTTCGTGTTCGTCCGACGTTCCACGGATGATTTATCCACGTTAATCATTACATCGTACGCCGCTCGTAAAATTTCCAAACGTACTCGTCGGTCGAACGGCGATTCGAACCGAGGTTCCCGGTCGAACGATTCCGCTCGTCCACTCGTCGTCGGCGGTGCTCCACGGACTCTGAATATTTCTCGCCTAGTTCGCTCCGAAACGACGAATTCGAGCGACCGCGCGCACCGCACCGCGTTCGTGTTCGTCCGACGTTCCACGGATGATTTACCCACGTTAATCATTACATCGTACGCCGCTCGTAAAATTTCCAAACGTACACGTCGGTCGAACGGCGATTCGAACCGAGGTTCCCCGTCGAACGATTCCGCTCGTCCACTCGTCGTCGGCGGTGCTCCACGGACTCTGAACATTTCTCGCCTAGTTCGCTCCGAAACGACGAATTCGAGCGACCGCGCGCACCGCACCGCGTTCGTGTTCGTCCGACATTCCACGGATGATTTATCCACGTTAATCATTACATCGTACGCCGCTCGTAAAATTTCCAAACGTACTCGTCGGTCGAACGGCGATTCGAACCGAGGTTCCCGGTCTAACGATTCCGCTCGTCCACTCGTCGTCGGCGGTGCTCCACGGACTCTGAATATTTCTCGCCTAGTTCGCTCCGAAACGACGAATTCGAGCGACCGCGCGCACCGCACCGCGTTCGTGTTCGTCCGACGTTCCACGGATGATTTATCCACGTTAATCATTACATCGTACGCCGCTCGTAAAATTTCCAAACGTACTCGTCGGTCGAACGGCGATTCGAACCGAGGTTCCCGGTCGAACGATCCCGCTCGTCCACTCGTCGTCGGCGGTGCTCCACGGACTCTGAATATTTCTCGCCTAGTTCGCTCCGAAACGACGAATTCGAGCGACCGCGCGCACCGCACCGCGTTCGTGTTCGTCCGACGTTCCACGGATGATTTATCCACGTTAATCATTACATCGTACGCCGCTCGTAAAATTTCCAAACGTACTCGTCGGTCGAACGGCGATTCGAACCGAGGTTCCCGGTCGAACGATTCCGCTCGTCCACTCGGCGTCGGCGGTGCTCCACGGACTCTGAATATTTCTCGCCTAGTTCGCTCCGAAACGACGAATTCGAGCGACCGTGCGCACCGCACCGCGTTCGTGTTCGTCCGACGTTCCACGGATGATTTATCCACGTTAATCATTACATCGTACGCCGCTCGTAAAATTTCCAAACGTACTCGTCGGTCGAACGGCGATTCGAACCGAGGTTCCCGGTCGAACGATTCCGCTCGTCCACTCGTCGTCGGCGGTGCTCCACGGACTCTGAATATTTCTCGCCTAGTTCGCTCCGAAACGACGAATTCGAGCGACCGCGCGCACCGCACCGCGTTCGTGTTCGTCCGACGTTCCACGGATGATTTACCCACGTTAATCATTACATCGTACGCCGCTCGTAAAATTTCCAAACGTACACGTCGGTCGAACGGCGATTCGAACCGAGGTTCCCCGTCGAACGATTCCGCTCGTCCACTCGTCGTCGGCGGTGCTCCACGGACTCTGAACATTTCTCGCCTAGTTCGCTCCGAAACGACGAATTCGAGCGACCGCGCGCACCGCACCGCGTTCGTGTTCGTCCGACATTCCACGGATGATTTATCCACGTTAATCATTACATCGTACGCCGCTCGTAAAATTTCCAAACGTACTCGTCGGTCGAACGGCGATTCGAACCGAGGTTCCCGGTCTAACGATTCCGCTCGTCCACTCGTCGTCGGCGGTGCTCCACGGACTCTGAATATTTCTCGCCTAGTTCGCTCCGAAACGACGAATTCGAGCGACCGCGCGCACCGCACCGCGTTCCTGTTCGTCCGACGTTCCACGGATGATTTATCCACGTTAATCATTACATCGTACGCCGCTCGTAAAATTTCCAAACGTACTCGTCGGTCGAACGGCGATTCGAACCGAGGTTCCCGGTCGAACGATCCCGCTCGTCCACTCGTCGTCGGCGGTGCTCCACGGACTCTGAATATTTCTCGCCTAGTTCGCTCCGAAACGACGAATTCGAGCGACCGCGCGCACCGCACCGCGTTCGTGTTCGTCCGACGTTCCACGGATGATTTACCCACGTTAATCATTACATCGTACGCCGCTCGTAAAATTTCCAAACGTACACGTCGGTCGAACGGCGATTCGAACCGAGGTTCCCCGTCGAACGATTCCGCTCGTCCACTCGTCGTCGGCGGTGCTCCACGGACTCTGAACATTTCTCGCCTAGTTCGCTCCGAAACGACGAATTCGAGCGACCGCGCGCACCGCACCGCGTTCGTGTTCGTCCGACGTTCCACGGATGATTTACCCACGTTAATCATTAAATCGTACGCCGCTCGTAAAATTTCCAAACGTACTCGTCGGTCGAACGGCGATTCGAACCGAGGTTCCCGGTCGAACGATTCCGCTCGTCCACTCGTCGTCGGCGGTGCTCCACGGACTCTGAATATTTCTCGCCTAGTTCGCTCCGAAACGACGAATTCGAGCGACCGCGCGCACCGCACCGCGTTCGTGTTCGTCCGACGTTCCACGGATGATTTATCCACGTTAATCATTACATCGTACGCCGCTCGTAAAATTTCCAAACGTACTCGTCGGTCGAACGGCGATTCGAACCGAGGTTCCCGGTCGAACGATTCCGCTCGTCCACTCGGCGTCGGCGGTGCTCCACGGACTCTGAATATTTCTCGCCTAGTTCGCTCCGAAACGACGAATTCGAGCGACCGTGCGCACCGCACCGCGTTCGTGTTCGTCCGACGTTCCACGGATGATTTATCCACGTTAATCATTACATCGTACGCCGCTCGTAAAATTTCCAAACGTACTCGTCGGTCGAACGGCGATTCGAACCGAGGTTCCCGGTCGAACGATTCCGCTCGTCCACTCGTCGTCGGCGGTGCTCCACGGACTCTGAATATTTCTCGCCTAGTTCGCTCCGAAACGACGAATTCGAGCGACCGCGCGCACCGCACCGCGTTCGTGTTCGTCCGACGTTCCACGGATGATTTACCCACGTTAATCATTACATCGTACGCCGCTCGTAAAATTTCCAAACGTACTCGTCGGTCGAACGGCGATTCGAACCGAGGTTCCCGGTCGAACGATTCCGCTCGTCCACTCGTCGTCGGCGGTGCTCCACGGACTCTGAATATTTCTCGCCTAGTTCGCTCCGAAACGACGAATTCGAGCGACCGCGCGCACCGCACCGCGTTCGTGTTCGTCCGACGTTCCACGGATGATTTATCCACGTTAATCATTACATCGTACGCCGCTCGTAAAATTTCCAAACGTACTCGTCGGTCGAACGGCGATTCGAACCGAGGTTCCCGGTCGAACGATTCCGCTCGTCCACTCGGCGTCGGCGGTGCTCCACGGACTCTGAATATTTCGCGCCTAGTTCGCTCCGAAACGACGAATTCGAGCGACCGCGCGCACCGCACCGCGTTCGTGTTCGTCCGACGTTCCACGGATGATTTACCCACGTTAATCATTACATCGTACGCCGCTCGTAAAATTTCCAAACGTACTCGTCGGTCGAACGGCGATTCGAACCGAGGTTCCCGGTCGAACGATTCCGCTCGTCCACTCGTCGTCGGCGGTGCTCCACGGACTCTGAATATTTCTCGCCTAGTTCGCTCCGAAACGACGAATTCGAGCGACCGCGCGCACCGCACCGCGTTCGTGTTCGTCCGACGTTCCACGGATGATTTACCCACGTTAATCATTACATCGTACGCCGCTCGTAAAATTTCCAAACGTACTCGTCGGTCGAACGGCGATTCGAACCGAGGTTCCCGGTCGAACGATTCCGCTCGTCCACTCGTCGTCGGCGGTGCTCCACGGACTCTGAACATTTCTCGCCCAGTTCGCTCCGAAACGACGAATTCGAGCGACCGCGCGCACCGCACCGCGTTCGTGTTCGTCCGACGTTCCACGGATGATTTACCCACGTTAATCATTACATCGTACGCCGCTCGTAAAATTTCCAAACGTACTCGTCGGTCGAACGGCGATTCGAACCGAGGTTCCCGGTCGAACGATTCCGCTCGTCCACTCGTCGTCGGCGGTGCTCCACGGACTCTGAATATTTCGCGCCTAGTTCGCTCCGAAACGACGAATTCGAGCGACCGCGCGCACCGCACCGCGTTCGTGTTCGTCCGACGTTCCACGGATGATTTACCCACGTTAATCATTACATCGTACGCCGCTCGTAAAATTTCCAAACGTACTCGTCGGTCGAACGGCGATTCGAACCGAGGTTCCCGGTCGAACGATTCCGCTCGTCCACTCGTCGTCGGCGGTGCTCCACGGACTCTGAATATTTCTCGCCTAGTTCGCTCCGAAACGACGAATTCGAGCGACCGCGCGCACCGCACCGCGTTCGTGTTCGTCCGACGTTCCACGGATGATTTACCCACGTTAATCATTACATCGTACGCCGCTCGTAAAATTTCCAAACGTTTTCGTCGGTCGAACGGCGATTCGAACCGAGGTTCCCGGTCGAACGATTCCGCTCGTCCACTCGGCGTCGGCGGTGCTCCACGGACTCTGAATATTTCTCGCCTAGTTCGCTCCGAAACGACGAATTCGAGCGACCGCGCGCACCGCACCGCGTTCGTGTTCGTCCGACGTTCCACGGATGATTTATCCACGTTAATCATTACATCGTACGCCGCTCGTAAAATTTCCAAACGTACTCGTCGGTCGAACGGCGATTCGAACCGAGGTTCCCGGTCGAACGATTCCGCTCGTCCACTCGTCGTCGGCGGTGCTCCACGGACTCTGAATATTTCTCGCCTAGTTCGCTCCGAAACGACGAATTCGAGCGACCGCGCGCACCGCACCGCGTTCGTGTTCGTCCGACGTTCCACGGATGATTTATCCACGTTAATCATTACATCGTACGCCGCTCGTAAAATTTCCAAACGTACTCGTCGGTCGAACAGCGATTCGAACCGAGGTTCCCGGTCGAACGATTCCGCTCGTCCACTCGTCGTCGGCGGTGCTCCACGGACTCTGAATATTTCGCGCCTAGTTCGCTCCGAAACGACGAATTCGAGCGACCGCGCGCACCGCACCGCGTTCGTGTTCGTCCGACGTTCCACGGATGATTTACCCACGTTAATCATTACATCGTACGCCGCTCGTAAAATTTCCAAACGTACTCGTCGGTCGAACGGCGATTCGAACCGAGGTTCCCGGTCGAACGATTCCGCTCGTCCACTCGTCGTCGGCGGTGCTCCACGGACTCTGAACATTTCTCGCCTAGTTCGCTCCGAAACGACGAATTCGAGCGACCGCCCGCACCGCACTGCGTTCGTGTTCGACCGACGTTCCACGGATGATTTACCCACGTTAATCATTACATCGTACGCCGCTCGTAAAATTTCCAAACGTACTCGTCGGTCGAACGGCGATTCGAACCGAGGTTCCCGGTCGAACGATTCCGCTCGTCCACTCGTCGTCGGCGGTGCTCCACGGACTCTGAATATTTCGCGCCTAGTTCGCTCCGAAACGACGAATTCGAGCGACCGCGCGCACCGCACCGCGTTCGTGTTCGTCCGACGTTCCACGGATGATTTACCCACGTTAATCATTACATCGTACGCCGCTCGTAAAATTTCCAAACGTACTCGTCGGTCGAACGGCGATTCGAACCGAGGTTCCCGGTCGAACGATTCCGCTCGTCCACTCGGCGTCGGCGGTGCTCCACGGACTCTGAATATTTCGCGCCTAGTTCGCTCCGAAACGACGAATTCGAGCGACCGCGCGCACCGCACCGCGTTCGTGTTCGTCCGACGTTCCACGGATGATTTACCCACGTTAATCATTACATCGTACGCCGCTCGTAAAATTTCCAAACGTACTCGTCGGTCGAACGGCGATTCGAACCGAGGTTCCCGGTCGAACGATTCCGCTCGTCCACTCGTCGTCGGCGGTGCTCCACGGACTCTGAATATTTCTCGCCTAGTTCGCTCCGAAACGACGAATTCGAGCGACCGCGCGCACCGCACCGCGTTCGTGTTCGTCCGACGTTCCACGGATGATTTACCCACGTTAATCATTACATCGTACGCCGCTCGTAAAATTTCCAAACGTACTCGTCGGTCGAACGGCGATTCGAACCGAGGTTCCCGGTCGAACGATTCCGCTCGTCCACTCGTCGTCGGCGGTGCTCCACGGACTCTGAACATTTCTCGCCTAGTTCGCTCCGAAACGACGAATTCGAGCAACCGCGCGAACCGCACCGCGTTCGTGTTCGTCCGACGTTCCACGGATGATTTATCCACGTTAATCATTACATCGTACGCCGCTCGTAAAATTTCCAAACGTACTCGTCGGTCGAACGGCGATTCGAACCGAGGTTCCCGGTCGAACGATTCCGCTCGTCCACTCGTCGTCGGCGGTGCTCCACGGACTCTGAATATTTCGCGCCTAGTTCGCTCCGAAACGACGAATTCGAGCGACCGCGCGCACCGCACCGCGTTCGTGTTCGTCCGACGTTCCACGGATGATTTACCCACGTTAATCATTACATCGTACGCCGCTCGTAAAATTTCCAAACGTACTCATTGGTCGAACGGCGATTCGAACCGAGGTTCCCGGTCGAACGATTCCGCTCGTCCACTCGGCGTCGGCGGTGCTCCACGGACTCTGAATATTTCGCGCCTAGTTCGTTCCGAAACGACGAATTCGAGCGACCGCGCGCACCGCACCGCGTTCGTGTTCGTCCGACGTTCCACGGATGATTTACCCACGGTAATCATTACATCGTACGCCGCTCGTAAAATTTCCAAACGTACTCGTCGGTCGAACGGCGATTCGAACCGAGGTTCCCGGTCGAACGATTCCGCTCGTCCACTCGTCGTCGGCGGTGCTCCACGGACTCTGAATATTTCTCGCCTAGTTCGCTCCGAAACGACGAATTCGAGCGACCGCGCGCACCGCACCGCGTTCGTGTTCGTCCGACGTTCCACGGATGATTTACCCACGTTAATCATTACATCGTACGCCGCTCGTAAAATTTCCAAACGTACTCGTCGGTCGAACGGCGATTCGAACCGAGGTTCCCGGTCGAACGATTCCGCTCGTCCACTCGTCGTCGGCGGTGCTCCACGGACTCTGAACATTTCTCGCCTAGTTCGCTCCGAAACGACGAATTCGAGCGACCGCCCGCACCGCACTGCGTTCGTGTTCGACCGACGTTCCACGGATGATTTACCCACGTTAATCATTACATCGTACGCCGCTCGTAAAATTTCCAAACGTACTCGTCGGTCGAACGGCGATTCGAACCGAGGTTACCGGTCGAACGATTCCGCTCGTCCACTCGTCGTCGGCGGTGCTCCACGGACTCTGAATATTTCTCGCCTAGTTCGCTCCGAAACGACGAATTCGAGCGACCGCGCGCACCACCGCGTTCGTGTTCGTCCGACGTTCCACGGATGATTTACCCACGTTAATCATTACATCGTACGCCGCTCGTAAAATTTCCAAACGTACTCGTCGGTCGAACGGCGATTCGAACCGAGGTTCCCGGTCGAACGATTCCGCTCGTCCACTCGGCGTCGGCGGTGCTCCATGGACTCTGAATATTTCGCGCCTAGTTCGCTCCGAAACGACGAATTCGAGCGACCGCGCGCACCGCACCGCGTTCGTGTTCGTCCGACGTTCCACGGATGATTTACCCACGTTAATCATTACATCGTACGCCGCTCGTAAAATTTCCAAACGTACTCGTCGGTCGAACGGCGATTCGAACCGAGGTTCCCGGTCGAACGATTCGGCTCGTCCACTCGGCGTCGGCGGTGCTCCATGGACTCTGAATATTTCTCGCCTAGTTCGCTCCGAAACGACGAATTCGAGCGACCGCGCGCACCGCACCGCGTTCGTGTTCGTCCGACGTTCCACGGATGATTTACCCACGTTAATCATTACATCGTACGCCGCTCGTAAAATTTCCAAACGTACTCGTCGGTCGAACGGCGGTTCGAACCGTGGTTCCCGGTCGAACGATTCCGCTCGTCCACTCGTCGTCGGCGGTGCTCCACGGACTCTGAACATTTCTCGCCTAGTTCGCTCCGAAACGACGAATTCGAGCGACCGCCCGCACCGCACCGCGTTCGTGTTCGTCCGACGTTCCACGGATGATTTACCCACGTTAATCATTACATCGTACGCCGCTCGTAAAATTTCCAAACGTACTCGTCGGTCGAACGGCGATTCGAACCGAGGTTCCCGGTCGAACGATTCCGCTCGTACACTCGTCGTCGGCGGTGCTCCACGGACTCTTAATATTTCTCGCCTAGTTCGCTCCGAAACGACGAATTCGAGCGACCGCGCGCACCACCGCGTTCGTGTTCGTCCGACGTTCCACGGATGATTTACCCACGTTAATCATTACATCGTACGCCGCTCGTAAAATTTCCAAACGTACTCGTCGGTCGAACGGCGATTCGAACCGAGGTTCCCGGTCGAACGATTCCGCTCGTCCACTCGGCGTCGGCGGTGCTCCACGGACTCTGAATATTTCGCGCCTAGTTCGCTCCGAAACGACGAATTCGAGCGACCGCGCGCACCGCACCGCGTTCGTGTTCGTCCGACGTTCCACGGATGATTTACCCACGTTAATCATTACATCGTACGCCGCTCGTAAAATTTCCAAACGTACTCGTCGGTCGAACGGCGATTCGAACCGAGGTTCCCGGTCGAACGATTCCGCTCGTCCACTCGTCGTCGGCGGTGCTCCACGGACTCTGAATATTTCTCGCCTAGTTCGCTCCGAAACGACGAATTCGAGCGACCGCCCGCACCGCACTGCGTTCGTGTTCGACCGACGTTCCACGGATGATTTACCCACGTTAATCATTACATCGTACGCCGCTCGTAAAATTTCCAAACGTACTCGTCGGTCGAACGGCGATTCGAACCGAGGTTCCCGGTCGAACGATTCCGCTCGTCCACTCGTCGTCGGCGGTGCTCCACGGACTCTGAATATTTCTCGCCTAGTTCGCTCCGAAACGACGAATTCGAGCGACCGCGCGCACCACCGCGTTCGTGTTCGTCCGACGTTCCACGGATGATTTACCCACGTTAATCATTACATCGTACGCCGCTCGTAAAATTTCCAAACGTACTCGTCGGTCGAACGGCGATTCGAACCGAGGTTCCCGGTCGAACGATTCCGCTCGTCCACTCGGCGTCGGCGGTGCTCCATGGACTCTGAATATTTCGCGCCTAGTTCGCTCCGAAACGACGAATTCGAGCGACCGCGCGCACCGCACCGCGTTCGTGTTCGTCCGACGTTCCACGGATGATTTACCCACGTTAATCATTACATCGTACGCCGCTCGTAAAATTTCCAAACGTACTCGTCGGTCGAACGGCGATTCGAACCGAGGTTCCCGGTCGAACGATTCCGCTCGTCCACTCGGCGTCGGCGGTGCTCCATGGACTCTGAATATTTCTCGCCTAGTTCGCTCCGAAACGACGAATTCGAGCGACCGCGCGCACCGCACCGCGTTCGTGTTCGTCCGACGTTCCACGGATGATTTACCCACGTTAATCATTACATCGTACGCCGCTCGTAAAATTTCCAAACGTACTCGTCGGTCGAACGGCGATTCGAACCGAGGTTCCCGGTCGAACGATTCCGCTCGTACACTCGTCGTCGGCGGTGCTCCACGGACTCTTAATATTTCTCGCCTAGTTCGCTCCGAAACGACGAATTCGAGCGACCGCGCGCACCACCGCGTTCGTGTTCGTCCGACGTTCCACGGATGATTTACCCACGTTAATCATTACATCGTACGCCGCTCGTAAAATTTCCAAACGTACTCGTCGGTCGAACGGCGATTCGAACCGAGGTTCCCGGTCGAACGATTCCGCTCGTCCACTCGTCGTCGGCGGTGCTCCACGGACTCTGAATATTTCTCGCCTAGTTCGCTCCGAAACGACGAATTCGAGCGACCGCGCGCACCGCACCGCGTTCGTGTTCGTCCGACGTTCCACGGATGATTTACCCACGTTAATCATTACATCGTACGCCGCTCGTAAAATTTCCAAATGTACTCGTCGGTCGAACGGCGATTCGAACCGAGGTTCCCGGTCGAACGATTCCGCTCGTCCACTCGGCGTCGGCGGTGCTCCACGGACTCTGAATATTTCTCGCCTAGTTCGCTCCGAAACGACGAATTCGAGCGACCGCGCGCACCGCACCGCGTTCGTGTTCGTCCGACGTTCCACGGATGATTTATCCACGTTAATCATTACATCGTACGCCGCTCGTAAAATTTCCAAACGTACTCGTCGGTCGAACGGCGATTCGAACCGAGGTTCCCGGTCGAACGATTCCGCTCGTCCACTCGTCGTCGGCGGTGCTCCACGGACTCTGAATATTTCTCGCCTAGTTCGCTCCGAAACGACGAATTCGAGCGACCGCGCGCACCGCACCGCGTTCGTGTTCGTCCGACGTTCCACGGATGATTTACCCACGTTAATCATTACATCGTACGCCGCTCGTAAAATTTCCAAACGTACTCGTCAGTCGAACGGCGATTCGAACCGAGGTTCCCGGTCGAACGATTCCGCTCGTCCACTCGTCGTCGGCGGTGCTCCACGGACTCTGAATATTTCTCGCCTAGTTCGCTCCGAAACGACGAATTCGAGCGACCGCGCGCACCGCACCGCGTTCGTGTTCGTCCAACGTTCCACGGATGATTTATCCACGTTAATCATTACATCGTACGCCGCTCGTAAAATTTCCAAACGTACTCGTCGGTCGAACGGCGATTCGAACCGAGGTTCCCGGTCGAACGATTCCGCTCGTCCACTCGGCGTCGGCGGTGCTCCACGGACTCTGAATATTTCGCGCCTAGTTCGCTCCGAAACGACGAATTCGAGCGACCGCGCGCACCGCACCGCGTTCGTGTTCGTCCGACATTCCACGGATGATTTACCCACGTTAATCATTACATCGTACGCCGCTCGTAAAATTTCCAAACGTACTCGTCGGTCGAACGGCGATTCGAACCGAGGTTCCCGGTCGAACGATTCCGCTCGTCCACTCGTCGTCGGCGGTGCTCCACGGACTCTGAATATTTCTCGCCTAGTTCGCTCCGAAACGACGAATTCGAGCGACCGCGCGCACCGCACCGCGTTCGTGTTCGTCCGACGTTCCACGGATGATTTACCCACGTTAATCATTACATCGTACGCCGCTCGTAAAATTTCAAAAACGTACTCGTCGGTCGAACGGCGATTCGAACCGAGGTTCCCGGTCGAACGATTCCGCTCGTCCACTCGTCGTCGGCGGTGCTCCACGGACTCTGAATATTTCTCGCCTAGTTCGCTCCGAAACGACGAATTCGAGCGACCGCGCGCACCGCACCGCGTTCCTGTTCGTCCGACGTTCCACGGATGATTTATCCACGTTAATCATTACATCGTACGCCGCTCGTAAAATTTCCAAACGTACTCGTCGGTCGAACGGCGATTCGAACCGAGGTTCCCGGTCGAACGATCCCGCTCATCCACTCGTCGTCGGCGGTGCTCCACGGACTCTGAATATTTCTCGCCTAGTTCGCCCCGAAACGACGAATTCGAGCGACCGCGCGCACCGCACCGCGTTCGTGTTCGTCCGACGTTCCACGGATGATTTACCCACGTTAATCATTACATCGTACGCCGCTCGTAAAATTTCCAAACGTACACGTCGGTCGAACGGCGATTCGAACCGAGGTTCCCCGTCGAACGATTCCGCTCGTCCACTCGTCGTCGGCGGTGCTCCACGGACTCTGAACATTTCTCGCCTAGTTCGCTCCGAAACGACGAATTCGAGCGACCGCGCGCACCGCACCGCGTTCGTGTTCGTCCGACGTTCCACGGATGATTTATCCACGTTAATCATTACATCGTACGCCGCTCGTAAAATTTCCAAACGTACTCGTCGGTCGAACGGCGATTCGAACCGAGGTTCCCGGTCGAACGATTCCGCTCGTCCACTCGTCGTCGGCGGTGCTCCACGGACTCTGAATATTTCTCGCCTAGTTCGCTCCGAAACGACGAATTCGAGCGACCGCGCGCACCGCACCGCGTTCGTGTTCGTCCGACGTTCCACGGATGATTTACCCACGTTAATCATTACATCGTACGCCGCTCGTAAAATTTCCAAACGTACACGTCGGTCGAACGGCGATTCGAACCGAGGTTCCCGGTCGAACGATTCCGCTCGGCCACTCGTCGTCGGCGGTGCTCCACGGACTCTGAATATTTCTCGCCTAGTTCGCTCCGAAACGACGAATTCGAGCGACCGCGCGCACCGCACCGCGTTCGTGTTCGTCCGACATTCCACGGATGATTTATCCACGTTAATCATTACATCGTACGCCGCTCGTAAAATTTCCAAACGTACTCGTCGGTCGAACGGCGATTCGAACCGAGGTTCCCGGTCTAACGATTCCGCTCGTCCACTCGTCGTCGGCGGTGCTCCACGGACTCTGAATATTTCTCGCCTAGTTCGCTCCGAAACGACGAATTCGAGCGACCGCGCGCACCGCACCGCGTTCCTGTTCGTCCGACGTTCCACGGATGATTTATCCACGTTAATCATTACATCGTACGCCGCTCGTAAAATTTCCAAACGTACTCGTCGGTCGAACGGCGATTCGAACCGAGGTTCCCGGTCGAACGATCCCGCTCGTCCACTCGTCGTCGGCGGTGCTCCACGGACTCTGAATATTTCTCGCCCAGTTCGCTCCGAAACGACGAATTCGAGCGACCGCGCGCACCGCACCGCGTTCGTGTTCGTCCGACGTTCCACGGATGATTTACCCACGTTAATCATTACATCGTACGCCACTCGTAAAATTTCCAAACGTACTCGTCGGTCGAACGGCGATTCGATCCGAGGTTCCCGGTCGAACGATTCCGCTCGTCCACTCGTCGTCGGCGGTGCTCCACGGACTCTGAATATTTCTCGCCCAGTTCGCTCCGAAACGACGAATTCGAGCGACCGCGCGCACCGCACCGCGTTCGTGTTCGTCCGACGTTCCACGGATGATTTACCCACGTTAATCATTACATCGTACGCCGCTCGTAAAATTTCCAAACGTACTCGTCGGTCGAACGGCGATTCGAACCGAGGTTCCCGGTCGAACGATTCCGCTCGTCCACTCGTCGTCGGCGGTGCTCCACGGACTCTGAATATTTCTCGCCTAGTTCGCTCCGAAACGACGAATTCGAGCGACCGCGCGCACCGCACCGCGTTCGTGTTCGTCCGACGTTCCACGGATGATTTACCCACGTTAATCATTACATCGTACGCCGCTCGTAAAATTTCCAAACGTACTCGTCGGTCGAACGGCGATTCGAACCGAGGTTCCCGGTCGAACGATTCCGCTCGTCCACTCGTCGTCGGCGGTGCTCCACGGACTCTGAATATTTCTCGCCCAGTTCGCTCCGAAACGACGAATTCGAGCGACCGCGCGCACCGCACCGCGTTCGTGTTCGTCCGACGTTCCACGGATGATTTATCCACGTTAATCATTACATCGTACGCCGCTCGTAAAATTTCCAAACGTACTCGTCGGTCGAACGGCGATTCGAACCGAGGTTCCCGGTCGAACGATTCCGCTCGTCCACTCGTCGTCGGCGGTGCTCCACGGACTCTGAATATTTCTCGCCCAGTTAGCTCCGAAACGACGAATTCGAGCGACCGCGCGCACCGCACCGCGTTCGTGTTCGTCCGACGTTCCACGGATGATTTACCCACGTTAATCATTACATCGTACGCCGCTCGTAAAATTTCCAAACGTACTCGTCGGTCGAACGGCGATTCGAACCGAGGTTCCCGGTCGAACGATTCCGCTCGTCCACTCGTCGTCGGCGGTGCTCCACGGACTCTGAATATTTCTCGCCCAGTTCGCTCCGAAACGACGAATTCGAGCGACCGCGCGCACCGCACCGCGTTCGTGTTCGTCCGACGTTCCACGGATGATTTACCCACGTTAATCATTACATCGTACGCCGCTCGTAAAATTTCCAAACGTACTCGTCGGTCGAACGGCGATTCGAACCGAGGTTCCCGGTCGAACGATTCCGCTCGTCCACTCGGCGTCGGCGGTGCTCCACGGACTCTGAATATTTCTCGCCCATGTAACGTCGGGAGACGTTACGGGGTTATTTTGGTGCGTCGATTGGGAGAAGTCCCAACGAAGCTACCAATTTATAATGTCAGAAGGACTTTATTTGTGTCGGAGGGAAGAAGTCCCACCGTAAACAAGATTTAATACGTCAGGAGACGTTTTATTTATATATTTAATATTTAATTCCTTATATTTATTGGAATTGAAGGAGGTTTTCAAAGAATTGTGAAAAATGATATTTTAACAATAACAATATTTATTATAAAAATCATTAAATCTAACAATACAAAAGAAAAATGTGCAAGTATTTCCTTGCGTTCGGCGCTAATTGGAGTTTCGGATGAGCGGCTATCCGACTCTTGGGATGCGCCGTAGGTGATTATTACAGCTTTAAAGTTATATCGCTTTGGAAAAATAGGCTACGTGATACAATGCTCTGGTCATACTCTATATACAGTTCTAAGGCTAAGACATTAAAATAACGCTTGAATTTTGTAGTGTGTCCGGCGAGGATCACACTTTAACAGATTTTTATAGTCTGGGATTCCACTCGGGGATATCTCCAGTTTATTTAACTTGTATGTTAAATCTTCCTCTGATGGAGGTTTCTCGGATATGCTAGGTTTTTCTGGCACTCTATAATTCTCAAATATGCTCGGGTCGAACGTTCCCGTTTTATCTAACTTGTTAATTAATTTCCGTAGATACTCCTTGCGACCGTGTCGTCGTGTCTTACGCATCTACAATTTAAAGAATGAATTAGTTACTGTTCTTAAGATTGGAAATTAACTTGACTTGAGTTGAAACTTGACTTTACTTGAAAATGACTCTAAATATGAGAAAATGATTCTAAGTTTCAACTAGTGAGAACTCTCAAGAATAAGTGTGATTCCCAACCTCGTACGAGTTACCGCTGCAAGTGTTGTTGACGTGCGAGTTACCGCTGCATCAGAATCCTTATTCGATGTTTTAGACTTATGCTCTACCTCGTACGAGTTACCGCTGCAAAGGTAGAGTAGGCGTACGAGTTACCGCTGCACCAAAAGTCTTTCAAGGTCCGTATGTGTTCGAAGGCACCTTGACTCGTTCTTGAAGAGAACGGTGAGAGTCTGACGATTTGGTGTTTCTCCGGGGGTAGTATTAACGAGACTAACCAATTTTAGAAGCGAGGATAGAATCATAAAAATTGCCACCTAGATTGACTTTTGAGAATTACCAGAAATTACTGTACGGGTGCGAGTGAGAGGTAAGCTCGATGCTCGCGAATCTGGAAAAACCCATCCGCCATCGCTGCAGGGTTGGAGAAACCCAGTCGTCGCTACGACTTCGTATAACGGCATAATTCTTATAAGCGGATTACAGTTTAACGCTAAGCCTTAAAATTATGTCGTTTACATATTCGGATTCGTTATAAAAGAGCGCATCTAGAGATATGTCATAGTATAAGGTTATAATGTGTTTTACGCAATGTGAGTAATTACATATTGAATATCGAAACTATTGAGTAAAACAATGATTAAAAGACTTTCTAGAACGCAAATATGTGATTTGAATACGTTGGAGTTAATTAGAATTACATGAATTCAATATTAAAGTATTTATATTAACTTTTTAGTTTCAAGAGTTTTATGACCGGAGCGAGTGAAAGGTTCACCGCGCAGGTACTAAGGGTCGGCGTTCGGCCACGCTGGTAGCCGTGCATTACCGGTAGGCTATTGTTAAGCAATACGATCTTTTAAATGAGTATAACTATTTGAATTTATCGTTAATAATTATATGCTTAACATATTCGTATTCGCTGTCTCAGAGCGTATCCAACGGTACCAAATAACATATATGTTATGTAAAAAGGTATAGTGTTATTATATTGGAAACATGAATTTATATTCATATGATATACGTTAGAAATGTTACTTAATATCTCCGTTAAAGAATTAGGGGAACAAATGTCAAAATAGATATTAATTAATCTAACGTACTTATACTTAGAGCGAGAGTGAAGCTCGAAGCTCAGGTAGTGGGGTAGACGGTCGGTTCACCGCTAGCGAGGGTAAGACCGCGCGTCGCCGCTTGATTCAATTAGTTATTAGCAAATAACTATTTATATATTGATTGTAAAAATATTCTAATTATAGATTCATGATCGTTACTCTAGTCCGCATCCAACGATACTAAACAATCTATGTCTAATCCAAAGTTGGATATCGTCAATAATTAAGTTTAAGCAATTTTAATAATAATAGATCTAAAGTAATTCTAACTTGATCATAGATAAGCTTAAACTGAGTATGATACAATACTATAATACTATATGTGCGAAAACGTAAGGAGAAGCTCGAAAAAATGAGACGGAAAAGTGTTGTCCAAGCGTACGGACGTTACACCTCCCCCTTTAAATAAAAAAGTTTTTGTTTAAAACTTTTTTCGGAAGTACCCTAATCGCAAGGTACTTACGGTGCTGCAATCCTGGAGAGTCGTAGACGATTCGCATGGATGTACTTTGGTCGTGGTGGAGCATTAACCAAAATGTTGTTTTGTTCTCCAATTTCCAAAATCCTGTACGGTCCTTTATACTGATCGTTGAACTTTCCATCTTTCCCTGGGATGAGAACGAAAACGTTGTCTCCAATGTTGAAGTTTTGAGGATTCAGCTTCAGGTCATAGTAGTATTTGTTCCTCTCCTTGGAATTCTTCAGGTATTCCCTTGCCAATGCCTGTGTTTCTCGGAGTTGTACAAACAGCTGTTCGAGGTACGAGTGATACGTTTCATCGTTGTTCTCCTCGATGTATTCATGGCTGCTCGGACTTCTAGCAATTTCTCCGAACACTAGCTGGTGTGGCGAGAAATGTGTGCTTTCATGTACACTCGTGTTGTAAGAAAACATCGCTAGTTCGATATGATCGTCCCATTGCGAGTATTTATTTATGTACTGCTTTAGATATTCCGCTAGTACTTGATGCGATCGTTCCAGTGATCCATTGGATTGAGGTCGGTAGGCTGATGTCACTACTTGTTTAATATGGAATTTCCTAGCCAATTTCTTCATGAGATTGCCGGTAAAATTCTGCGCTTGATCCGTGAGAATGTATTTCGGAGCACCGAATCTGCATACAAAATTCCTTACGAAGGCATCTGCGATGTTTTGTGCCGATTGTGTTTCTAAAGGTACTGCGACACAATATTTAGTAAGTAGATCCTGCATAGTTAGGATGTATGAATTGCCTTTCCTCGTTACTGGAAGTGGTCCTACGATGTCAAGAGCAATCTTATCGAAAGCCTTTCCTGGTGTATCGGTAAGAACCATTGGTTGCTTGGTTTTTAGGCGAACCAATTTCTTTCTCTGACACGCGATACATAACTGGATATGTGTTTGGATGTCCCGTTTTAGATTTATCCAAAAGTATCGTTGTCGAATTCTATTAAATGTCTTTGTAACTCCTTTATGACCACCATTCGCGGACGCGTGATATTCACTTATAATGTTCTCGCGAATGTTTATATCTGGAACTGTCACTAAGTTACGACACACAGTTATCACAATATGTGAATTCTTAAACTTTGTTTTTAATTTGTTCTCTATGAACTCCCACGGTATGTGGCCTAGTCTTTTAGTTATGCACATTGAAAATGACTCTAGCGCGATGTCATTCACTGTCACTAGCAAATTATGCAAACACTGTTCGATGTCCTCTTTCCGTAGAGGTTCGAGAATATTATTTCCGATAGGACACGCGAAGTATAGCTTTCGGTTCCTTTTCGAAATGCGCGGTTGCCCGATGGTAAGGTCGGTCACTTTTGGAAAAGCCCCTGCTTCCGCAACCTGTCTAGCTCCTTCGTCGAACGGTTGACCGTCGGTTGTTACGAAGTAGACGTAGTTGTCCTTCCGCATCGTGAGACAATCACGGCTTACTTGAAAACGTAGATTTCCGTGCGTATGTTCCTCGTCTATTGTAGGATCTTCACAATCGGAGTCGTTTCCACTTGAAGACTGTCCATCTTCATTGTCGTTCGGTGGATTATCCTCGGTCTGCTCCATGGCAATTTCTTCGAAGATTTCCGTAGGTGGTGTCGAAGGTCTTCCTTCGGAATTCAGAATTATCTCCGGATCGTTGACTTCCTCGAAAGGTTCGATCGGAGTTCTGCTAATCTCCTCGGTTGGAGTAACGGCTCGTTCGTCCGGAACGGAGTCGTCTCTGGCTGGTGGTGTCGAGTTGAAAAACTCATCGAGTCGCATCCAATCTTCGTCAGTTTCTGGTAGAAATATATCCTTTTCTGGAAACTCGTCGGATGGTGAGAACATCATCACCTGCTCTGGTGGGTTGCGCGATAATGCGTCTGCAATGTAATTGCTTTTTCCCGGTTTATACATTATTTTATATTCATACTCGGCTAGTTTAAGGCGCCACCTCACGAGTCGTGAAGTCGGGTCTTTTACACGATGAAGCCATACTAACGGTTGATGATCAGTGACAAGGAGAAATTGGTGCCCGTAAACATACGGTCTAAAATGATTTACGCAATAAATAATGGCAAGAAGTTCTTTTTCGATCGTTGAATAATTAATTTCTGCCTTATTTAAAAGTCTGGAAGCAAATGCTATAGGTTGGTCTTTTCCAATTTCACCTTGGCTTAATACGCCGCCGATTGCATAGTTTGATGCATCCGTTGTAATTATAAACTGCTTCGTAAAATCTGGGAATTGTAGAATTGGTTGTCTACATAATCGATCTCGAATATCTGAGAATGCCGTTTCTTGTGAAATATCCCATTTAAATATTTCGTTCTTTTTCAACAAATTAGTCAAAGGTTTCGCTATTTTAGAGAATTGTGGAATAAACCTACGATAATACCCTGCAAGACCGATAAACTGTTTGATGTTTTTCGCATTTTTAGGTCTCGGAAAATTTTTAACAGAGTCTATTTTCTTAGGGTCAGGTTTTACTCCTGATTCACTAATAATATGTCCTAAGTACGAGACTTCCTTTCTTAACAACTCGCATTTATCCGGTTGAAGTACTAAATTTGCTTTTCGTAAACGTGTCATTAATTTCTCAAATTTAATTTCATGTTCGCGTAGTGAACTCGCGTATATGACAATATCATCGATGTAAACGAATAATTCTATCCCTTGCAAACCAGTAAGAACGATATCCATCGCCTTTTGAAAAGTAGCTGGTGCATTTTTAAGTCCAAATGGCATTCTTAAAAAATGATAATGTCCATAAGGGGTGGAAAACGCTGTCTTTTCCGCGTCTCCTTCGTTCATAGGTATCTGATGAAACCCGGACGATAGATCAAATATACTAAAATACTTAGCTCCGCCTAACTGATCTAAAATTTCACTAATGTTAGGAAGCGGGTAAGCATCGCCTATCGTTTTTTCATTTAATTGACGAAAATCAATTACCATACGCCATCGCTTATTACCTTTTGAATCTGGCTTCTTAGGTACAATCCATAAGGGAGAATTATAAGGGGACGCTGAAGGCGTTATAATATTATTGTCTAATAATTCTGAAATTTGCTTATTAATTTCTTCCCTGTGAATAGGTGGATAGCGATATTGCTTAATATTTACTGGCTGATCGTCAGTCAGTTTGATTTTATGTGAGAGGATGTCAGAATGACTCAATTTCTCTCCTGGAATATGAAACCTATCGTGATGTTTTTTAATCAACGTTTCAATATTTAATTTCTCGTCATCATTTAGATGATCGAGCCTTAATAAGCTCTTTAGCTTTTTAATGCGTTCGTTGTCGCTTTTATTTATGGCTAATATTTTGGCGTTACGTTTATCCTTTTTTGGATGAGCAATATCTTTACGCGAAAAATTTTGAGAACTACTACTCAAAACACAATTATTGAGATAAGAATTATTTTTAGCTTGATCGTTGCAGATAGTCCTACTATTTTTGTCAATTGACTGGCTGGCTGCCTCCTCTAAATGAGCAATACTCTTAATAAACTTGAGGGGTCCTCGCTCAGTTTTAAACTTTAAGGAACTTGACTTCTGTCCGACTAAAATTTCTTTCTCGACTGTGGTCTCCGAATTTACGGTGTCTCGCACTCCTGTCGAATTTCCAACGTGCCCTAGGGAGCTGGTTTTATTCTCTTTGGCTTTGAGACTCTCAATATCAGAGATTTTAACCGTTTTTTCGTCATTGACGCCTGTCGTTGACGTAAATTCTTGTAATTTGACCGAAGGTACAACAAGGTTGAAATCTTCCTCTGTCGTATTAAAAATGCGTAGATAAGCTTTACCATTGATATTTTTAACAACGCAATTTCCTAAGAAAACGCCTGCCATTACCGAAAAATTCGGCATAAAACCTTCCGTTATATCTGCGTTTATTACGTTTACGTAGAACGGTGTTACTGATCGTGCTGGTATGTAAACTAGTTCACGATTTAAAAATGGAATTGTTTCCTGCTGGACTTTTAAATTCTGTCCGCTAAAATTAATGCTCGCTTTTGTAGCACTAAAAAATTCTGATCCTAGTATTCCTGACTGTTTAATCGGGAATTTATCTGACACTACATGGAATTTAATGTCGTTGTTCAAAATATTGATATTTACTGATCCTAATGTTTTTACATTTTGTTTAGTGATGCCACTGAGTTTAATAATTTCGTTTCTATTTATACTATTGTAACAGCGAACTGCGTTTAATTTAATAATATTAGGATCTGCACCCGTATCAATCATTAAAATACTGGATTCTTTTAAATCTTGTGATTCTATGATCACTGATGGAACTGAATTTCCATTTAATTTGATTGAGGCAACTCGGAGTTCACGTTCTCCTTTGCTTCGATCACTTTTAATTGACGCTCTTGCTTCAAATTCTCCCGGTGAGCGTCGGATTTCGGAAGAATTGATGCGTTTCCCGAACCGCTTTTCCTAACCGGATTTAACCGCCAGCAATTCTCTCTAACGTGACCCGTTTTATTACAAAAACTGCATGTTTTCACGGTCGTCTTCTCGAGAGACGTTGGTTTTCTAGGATTATCTTTGCGATTTGGATTTTTATAGCAATTTTCACGCGAATGTCCTGTTCTTTGACAGATCTGACATTTATTTTCACGAATTTTAACTTCCGGCCTAATTCGGTCGTTTTCACGTTTTAATCTATTCGCAATAGAAATAGATTTTGAGAACGCTTCTGAAAGCGTTTTGCAATTCTCGAATTTTAATAATATTTTGTGATTTGTCGGGAGGCCTTCTATAAAATATTCTAAGATGAATTGATCAAGAAATTCGTCACAATATCCTTCACGACGTTCCGCATCGACTATTGAAGTCTGTAGATCTTTGATTCGATTTATATAATCAAGAATATGTTCTCCGGATTTTTTAAATATTCCTGTAATTTGTCCACGATAATGACTTGATGGTTTGTCAAAATCAAAAATCCTTTGAAGAATATCTATAAGTTGATCTACTTGATTAATTTGTTCGTCCTCGATTGCAATATAAGCATGTCCTTGTAGACGATTACGTATTAATCTACATAACTGAGATTCTGCGTCGCGTGGAATTGATTCTTTGGCTCTCCGACAAGCACGAGTAAATTGTTGTAATGGTATATTATGACCATCGAATCGCGGGATTAGTTCAATCACGTCTTTTAAAATTGTATTAAAATTCGGAATGCTACTTGTATTCATAGGAATACTATGTTTATCTCCATCTATTACTGTAGAGTTTAAAATACTCGAATTAGATGCAGTATTTGCGCTTTCTAAATTTTGAAGTCTTGCCGTTAAATCTTTAATTGTTTTGTCTAACTGTAGAGTATGAGCAGATTTTTCCTTTAACATTCTTGTTTGTTCAGCGATATATTTCTCTTGAGCTACAACTTTCTTAACAAGATTTTCATGTGTTGCATCAGCAGAAGCACTTGACCTAGTTTCTGGCATTTTGAATAATTTTTAAGAAAATATTAAATAAATTTAACTCAAATTTTTAATAATCACCTTCGTATCCCACCACGCTGTCACCAATTTTGTAACGTCGGGAGACGTTACGGGGTTATTTTGGTGCGTCGATTGGGAGAAGTCCCAACGAAGCTACCAATTTATAATGTCAGAAGGACTTTATTTGTGTCGGAGGGAAGAAGTCCCACCGTAAACAAGATTTAATACGTCAGGAGACGTTTTATTTATATATTTAATATTTAATTCCTTATATTTATTGGAATTGAAGGAGGTTTTCAAAGAATTGTGAAAAATGATATTTTAACAATAACAATATTTATTATAAAAATCATTAAATCTAACAATACAAAAGAAAAATGTGCAAGTATTTCCTTGCGTTCGGCGCTAATTGGAGTTTCGGATGAGCGGCTATCCGACTCTTGGGATGCGCCGTAGGTGATTATTACAGCTTTAAAGTTATATCGCTTTGGAAAAATAGGCTACGTGATACAATGCTCTGGTCATACTCTATATACAGTTCTAAGGCTAAGACATTAAAATAACGCTTGAATTTTGTAGTGTGTCCGGCGAGGATCACACTTTAACAGATTTTTATAGTCTGGGATTCCACTCGGGGATATCTCCAGTTTATTTAACTTGTATGTTAAATCTTCCTCTGATGGAGGTTTCTCGGATATGCTAGGTTTTTCTGGCACTCTATAATTCTCAAATATGCTCGGGTCGAACGTTCCCGTTTTATCTAACTTGTTAATTAATTTCCGTAGATACTCCTTGCGACCGTGTCGTCGTGTCTTACGCATCTACAATTTAAAGAATGAATTAGTTACTGTTCTTAAGATTGGAAATTAACTTGACTTGAGTTGAAACTTGACTTTACTTGAAAATGACTCTAAATATGAGAAAATGATTCTAAGTTTCAACTAGTGAGAACTCTCAAGAATAAGTGTGATTCCCAACCTCGTACGAGTTACCGCTGCAAGTGTTGTTGACGTGCGAGTTACCGCTGCATCAGAATCCTTATTCGATGTTTTAGACTTATGCTCTACCTCGTACGAGTTACCGCTGCAAAGGTAGAGTAGGCGTACGAGTTACCGCTGCACCAAAAGTCTTTCAAGGTCCGTATGTGTTCGAAGGCACCTTGACTCGTTCTTGAAGAGAACGGTGAGAGTCTGACGATTTGGTGTTTCTCCGGGGGTAGTATTAACGAGACTAACCAATTTTAGAAGCGAGGATAGAATCATAAAAATTGCCACCTAGATTGACTTTTGAGAATTACCAGAAATTACTGTACGGGTGCGAGTGAGAGGTAAGCTCGATGCTCGCGAATCTGGAAAAACCCATCCGCCATCGCTGCAGGGTTGGAGAAACCCAGTCGTCGCTACGACTTCGTATAACGGCATAATTCTTATAAGCGGATTACAGTTTAACGCTAAGCCTTAAAATTATGTCGTTTACATATTCGGATTCGTTATAAAAGAGCGCATCTAGAGATATGTCATAGTATAAGGTTATAATGTGTTTTACGCAATGTGAGTAATTACATATTGAATATCGAAACTATTGAGTAAAACAATGATTAAAAGACTTTCTAGAACGCAAATATGTGATTTGAATACGTTGGAGTTAATTAGAATTACATGAATTCAATATTAAAGTATTTATATTAACTTTTTAGTTTCAAGAGTTTTATGACCGGAGCGAGTGAAAGGTTCACCGCGCAGGTACTAAGGGTCGGCGTTCGGCCACGCTGGTAGCCGTGCATTACCGGTAGGCTATTGTTAAGCAATACGATCTTTTAAATGAGTATAACTATTTGAATTTATCGTTAATAATTATATGCTTAACATATTCGTATTCGCTGTCTCAGAGCGTATCCAACGGTACCAAATAACATATATGTTATGTAAAAAGGTATAGTGTTATTATATTGGAAACATGAATTTATATTCATATGATATACGTTAGAAATGTTACTTAATATCTCCGTTAAAGAATTAGGGGAACAAATGTCAAAATAGATATTAATTAATCTAACGTACTTATACTTAGAGCGAGAGTGAAGCTCGAAGCTCAGGTAGTGGGGTAGACGGTCGGTTCACCGCTAGCGAGGGTAAGACCGCGCGTCGCCGCTTGATTCAATTAGTTATTAGCAAATAACTATTTATATATTGATTGTAAAAATATTCTAATTATAGATTCATGATCGTTACTCTAGTCCGCATCCAACGATACTAAACAATCTATGTCTAATCCAAAGTTGGATATCGTCAATAATTAAGTTTAAGCAATTTTAATAATAATAGATCTAAAGTAATTCTAACTTGATCATAGATAAGCTTAAACTGAGTATGATACAATACTATAATACTATATGTGCGAAAACGTAAGGAGAAGCTCGAAAAAATGAGACGGAAAAGTGTTGTCCAAGCGTACGGACGTTACACCCATGTAACGTCCCAGTATTTGGACAATACTTTTCCGTATATTTTTTCGAGCTCTCCTTGCGTATTTTTCACGATTATGCATAACATATTCGTAGTGCACAGTATCGCAGTCATTAAAGCTATCTTTTAACGTAGTAAACTCGACAGTTTTATTTAACTTTATATAATTATTATTAACATAATAATCAAACTTTGTCGTAATTATATGTTATTATATATCATTGGATTCGCCTTTCGACAACGATCACGAATATCCAAATAACATATTTTTAGAACGTAGCTATCAAGAGTTATATGCTTATAACTATTTCTACGCTACGACTTAGTCAAGCGGAGACGCGCGGTCTAGCGGAACCGACCGTCTACCCCCACCACTCGAGCGTCAAGCTTCACTTGAGCTCTTAATCGTATTACGTGCGTACTTTAACATTTGTGCCACTAATTCACTGTCGATTGCTTCTTACTAATACTGCATATGATACTAGTGTATATATTTTATAATATTTTATATTTACTATTAATCTTAAATCCACGATATCTATATGTTGTTTTATATCGTTGGATTCGTCTTTTTATAAAGAATACGATAGTATATTTAATATTATATTTAAACGCTTAGTTAAATAATTATCATTCATTAACTAAGACATAATGGAGCTATTGTATTCCGACTACAACGGTCAACCGGCAGCGAGGCCGACCGGCCGACCTTTTTACGACTCAGGTAGAGCCTTCGAGTAACTCTACCCCGTTCAACTAAATATTGTTTAAACTTGTTCGTTAATAACTTTATCGAGTCAATAAGCATTGCAAACAGTTTTAATGTATGTTTACACTTGGAATAACTCTTTTAATTGAAGTCCTAGCATGACTTTGACTTTTCCATGTTATATTCGCATTATCTTCGAACTTCATGATAAACATACATTATTACATATCATTCGAAGCGCGCTCAAATAACAAACATGAATATGTAAACGATATATTTTTAAGACCATTGTATCGCTCAATAATCGTTTATAAGTGAATGTACCGTTATTCCGCCGTGCGCTAGTACATAGGTTTAACCCGCTACGTGCCGATGACGACATGGGTTTTTCCGGAAAACCGGGGTTCTCTCTCGCACCCACGGTAGAAAATTGCTAATACCTATTAATGACCACCAGGCGGCAATTTTTATGATTAACTTTCTCGCAGCTAAAATGACTCGTTGACGTTATGACTACCCCCCGGGTAGCCGAGAAACTTCAGACTCTCACGTTCCCTTCAGGAACGAACAAGTACCCTACTTGTAAGACTTTGATGCAGCGTAACCATTCGCACGTCAGCCGACACTTGAAGCGTGTATACTCGCACGAGATCGGTATAAGTCGTATTAATATACAAGATTCTGGTGCAGCGTAACCATTCGTACGCCAGCCAACACTTGGAGCGTAACCATTCGTACGAGGTTGGTGAATCAAGTATAAGAGAGATCTCACTTTGTAACTTAAATTCAGTTTAGATTCATTTATTCATTTTTGTAACTTCTTTGTAACTTTTTTGTAACAAGTTAAATTCCTTTTTAATTAATTAGTCTTCTTATAGATGCGTAAGGCACGAAGACACGGACGTAGATCCTTTCTCAAGAAAGTCGCAGAGAACTTTCTTAAAGCTGGTGAATTTGATCCAAGCATATTTGAGAAACCTACTCCTAAGGAAACCACTAAGTACAAACTAGAGCCATTAGAATTAACGGCTACAGAGATTCCCGATTACAAGAGAATTAACGTAAAGGATCCTAGAAGGATACACTACAAATTAAAATCATTATTTTAAAAGCTTGAGTTGTGGAACAGAGAGAGAGAGTAAGTAGATTCACGCGCAGCCAAAAGGCCTATTTTGTCTTAACGAAACATAACTAATGTGTTGAATATTTATTTATCACCAGAGGCGCATCCCAAAAGCCGGATAGCCGCTCATCCGAGCTCAAATTGCGACCTGACACGAAGCATAAGCTTCAAGACTTGTATTTTATCTATTTTTCTATTTTTATAAAGCGTTAGAGTAAGGTAGAATTAAGTGTTGATTTTATAATAAATGTTTTTTATATATTTAAATCATTGTCAACACGATTAATTTCCTACACCTCCCAAAAACGCACCAGAACGAACCAGAATTCCTTTAATATTTAAGATCACTTAAATACAGAATTCCGGCAAGTTCTTAAATTATGCACTGACGGCGGATAATTCCCCCGACGTGACACCCAGTTCGCTCCGAAACGACGAATTCGAGCGACCGCGCGCACCGCACCGCGTTCGTGTTCGTCCGACGTTCCACGGATGATTTACCCACGTTAATCATTACATCGTACGCCGCTCGTAAAATTTCCAAACGTACTCGTCGGTCGAACGGCGATTCGAACCGAGGTTCCCGGTCGAACGATTCCGCTCGTCCACTCGTCGTCGGCGGTGCTCCACGGACTCTGAATATTTCTCGCCCAGTTCGCTCCGAAACGACGAATTCGAGCGACCGCGCGCACCGCACCGCGTTCGTGTTCGTCCGACGTTCCACGGATGATTTATCCACGTTAATCATTACATCGTACGCCGCTCGTAAAATTTCCAAACGTACTCGTCGGTCGAACGGCGATTCGAACCGAGGTTCCCGGTCGAACGATTCCGCTCGTCCACTCGTCGTCGGCGGTGCTCCACGGACTCTGAATATTTCTCGCCCAGTTCGCTCCGAAACGACGAATTCGAGCGACCGCGCGCACCGCACCGCGTTCGTGTTCGTCCGACGTTCCACGGATGATTTACCCACGTTAATCATTACATCGTACGCCGCTCGTAAAATTTCCAAACGTACTCGTCGGTCGAACGGCGGTTCGAACCGAGGTTCCCGGTCGAACGATTCCGCTCGTCCACTCGTCGTCGGCGGTGCTCCACGGACTCTGAATATTTCTCGCCCAGTTCGCTCCGAAACGACGAATTAGAGCGACCGCGCGCACCGCACCGCGTTCGTGTTCGTCCGACGTTCCACGGATGATTTACCCACGTTAATCATTACATCGTACGCCGCTCGTAAAATTTCCAAACGTACTCGTCGGTCGAACGGCGATTCGATCCGAGGTTCCCGGTCGAACGATTCCGCTCGTCCACTCGTCGTCGGCGGTGCTCCACGGACTCTGAATATTTCTCGCCCAGTTCGCTCCGAAACGACGAATTCGAGCGACCGCGCGCACCGCACCGCGTTCGTGTTCGTCCGACGTTCCACGGATGATTTACCCACGTTAATCATTACATCGTACGCAGCTCGTAAAATTTCCAAACGTACTCGTCGGTCGAACGGCGATTCGAACCGAGGTTCCCGGTCGAACGATTCCGCTCGTCCACTCGTCGTCGGCGGTGCTCCACGGACTCTGAATATTTCTCGCCTAGTTCGCTCCGAAACGACGAATTCGAGCGACCGCGCGCACCGCACCGCGTTCGTGTTCGTCCGACGTTCCACGGATGATTTACCCACGTTAATCATTACATCGTACGCCGCTCGTAAAATTTCCAAACGTACTCGTCGGTCGAACGGCGATTCGAACCGAGGTTCCCGGTCGAACGATTCCGCTCGTCCACTCGTCGTCGGCGGTGCTCCATGGACTCTGAATATTTCTCGCCTAGTTCGCCCCGAAACGACGAATTCGAGCGACCGCGCGCACCGCACCGCGTTCGTGTTCGTCCGACGTTCCACGGATGATTTATCCACGTTAATCATTACATCGTACGCCGCTCGTAAAATTTCCAAACGTACTCGTCGGTCGAACGGCGATTCGAACCGAGGTTCCCGGTCGAACGATTCCGCTCGTCCACTCGTCGTCGGCGGTGCTCCACGGACTCTGAATATTTCTCGCCTAGTTCGCTCCGAAACGACGAATTCGAGCGACCGCGCACACCGCACCGCGTTCGTGTTCGTCCGACGTTCCACGGATGATTTACCCACGTTAATCATTACATCGTACGCCGCTCGTAAAATTTCCAAACGTACTCGTCGGTCGAACGGCGGTTCGAACCGAGGTTCCCGGTCGAACGATTCCGCTCGTCCACTCGTCGTCGGCGGTGCTCCACGGACTCTGAATATTTCTCGCCCAGTTCGCTCCGAAACGACGAATTCGAGCGACCGCGCGCACCGCACCGCGTTCGTGTTCGTCCGACGTTCCACGGATGATTTACCGACGTTAATCATTACATCGTACGCCGCTCGTAAAATTTCCAAACGTACTCGTCGGTCGAACGGCGATTCGAACCGAGGTTCCCGGTCGAACGATTCCGCTCGTCCACTCGGCGTCGGCGGTGCTCCACGGACTCTGAATATTTCTCGCCCAGTTCGCTCCGAAACGACGAATTCGAGCGACCGCGCGCACCGCACCGCGTTCGTGTTCGTCCGACGTTCCACGGATGATTTACCCACGTTAATCATTACATCGTACGCCGCTCGTAAAATTTCCAAACGTACTCGTCGGTCGAACGGCGATTCGAACCGAGGTTCCCGGTCGAACGATTCCGCTCGTCCACTCGTCGTCGGCGGTGCTCCACGGACTCTGAATATTTCTCGCCCAGTTCGCTCCGAAACGACGAATTCGAGCGACCGCGCGCACCGCACCGCGTTCGTGTTCGTCCGACGTTCCACGGATGATTTACCCACGTTAATCATTACATCGTACGCCGCTCGTAAAATTTCCAAACGTACTCGTCGGTCGAACGGCGGTTCGAACCGAGGTTCCCGGTCGAACGATTCCGCTCGTCCACTCGTCGTCGGCGGTGCTCCACGGACTCTGAATATTTCTCGCCCAGTTCGCTCCGAAACGACGAATTAGAGCGACCGCGCGCACCGCACCGCGTTCGTGTTCGTCCGACGTTCCACGGATGATTTACCCACGTTAATCATTACATCGTACGCCGCTCGTAAAATTTCCAAACGTACTCGTCGGTCGAACGGCGATTCGATCCGAGGTTCCCGGTCGAACGATTCCGCTCGTCCACTCGTCGTCGGCGGTGCTCCACGGACTCTGAATATTTCTCGCCCAGTTCGCTCCGAAACGACGAATTCGAGCGACCGCGCGCACCGCACCGCGTTCGTGTTCGTCCGACGTTCCACGGATGATTTACCCACGTTAATCATTACATCGTACGCCGCTCGTAAAATTTCCAAACGTACTCGTCGGTCGAACGGCGATTCGAACCGAGGTTCCCGGTCGAACGATTCCGCTCGTCCACTCGGCGTCGGCGGTGCTCCACGGACTCTGAATATTTCTCGCCCAGTTCGCTCCGAAACGACGAATTCGAGCGACCGCGCGCACCGCACCGCGTTCGTGTTCGTCCGACGTTCCACGGATGATTTACCCACGTTAATCATTACATCGTACGCCGCTCGTAAAATTTCCAAACGTACTCGTCGGTCGAACGGCGATTCGAACCGAGGTTCCCGGTCGAACGATTCCGCTCGTCCACTCGTCGTCGGCGGTGCTCCACGGACTCTGAATATTTCTCGCCCAGTTCGCTCCGAAACGACGAATTCGAGCGACCGCGCGCACCGCACCGCGTTCGTGTTCGTCCGACGTTCCACGGATGATTTACCCACGTTAATCATTACATCGTACGCCGCTCGTAAAATTTCCAAACGTACTCGTCGGTCGAACGGCGGTTCGAACCGAGGTTCCCGGTCGAACGATTCCGCTCGTCCACTCGTCGTCGGCGGTGCTCCACGGACTCTGAATATTTCTCGCCCAGTTCGCTCCGAAACGACGAATTAGAGCGACCGCGCGCACCGCACCGCGTTCGTGTTCGTCCGACGTTCCACGGATGATTTACCCACGTTAATCATTACATCGTACGCCGCTCGTAAAATTTCCAAACGTACTCGTCGGTCGAACGGCGATTCGATCCGAGGTTCCCGGTCGAACGATTCCGCTCGTCCACTCGTCGTCGGCGGTGCTCCACGGACTCTGAATATTTCTCGCCCAGTTCGCTCCGAAACGACGAATTCGAGCGACCGCGCGCACCGCACCGCGTTCGTGTTCGTCCGACGTTCCACGGATGATTTACCCACGTTAATCATTACATCGTACGCCGCTCGTAAAATTTCCAAACGTACTCGTCGGTCGAACGGCGATTCGAACCGAGGTTCCCGGTCGAACGATTCCGCTCGTCCACTCGGCGTCGGCGGTGCTCCACGGACTCTGAATATTTCTCGCCCAGTTCGCTCCGAAACGACGAATTCGAGCGACCGCGCGCACCGCACCGCGTTCGTGTTCGTCCGACGTTCCACGGATGATTTACCCACGTTAATCATTACATCGTACGCCGCTCGTAAAATTTCCAAACGTACTCGTCGGTCGAACGGCGATTCGAACCGAGGTTCCCGGTCGAACGATTCCGCTCGTCCACTCGTCGTCGGCGGTGCTCCACGGACTCTGAATATTTCTCGCCCAGTTCGCTCCGAAACGACGAATTCGAGCGACCGCGCGCACCGCACCGCGTTCGTGTTCGTCCGACGTTCCACGGATGATTTACCCACGTTAATCATTACATCGTACGCCGCTCGTAAAATTTCCAAACGTACTCGTCGGTCGAACGGCGGTTCGAACCGAGGTTCCCGGTCGAACGATTCCGCTCGTCCACTCGTCGTCGGCGGTGCTCCACGGACTCTGAATATTTCTCGCCCAGTTCGCTCCGAAACGACGAATTCGAGCGACCGCGCGCACCGCACCGCGTTCGTGTTCGTCCGACGTTCCACGGATGATTTACCCACGTTAATCATTACATCGTACGCCGCTCGTAAAATTTCCAAACGTACTCGTCGGTCGAACGGCGATTCGAACCGAGGTTCCCGGTCGAACGATTCCGCTCGTCCACTCGTCGTCGGCGGTGCTCCACGGACTCTGAATATTTCTCGCCCAGTTCGCTCCGAAACGACGAATTCGAGCGACCGCGCGCACCGCACCGCGTTCGTGTTCGTCCGACGTTCCACGGATGATTTACCCACGTTAATCATTACATCGTACGCCGCTCGTAAAATTTCCAAACGTACTCGTCGGTCGAACGGCGATTCGAACCGAGGTTCCCGGTCGAACGATTCCGCTCGTCCACTCGTCGTCGGCGGTGCTCCACGGACTCTGAATATTTCTCGCCCAGTTCGCTCCGAAACGACGAATTCGAGCGACCGCGCGCACCGCACCGCGTTCGTGTTCGTCCGACGTTCCACGGATGATTTACCGACGTTAATCATTACATCGTACGCCGCTCGTAAAATTTCCAAACGTACTCGTCGGTCGAACGGCGATTCGAACCGAGGTTCCCGGTCGAACGATTCCGCTCGTCCACTCGGCGTCGGCGGTGCTCCACGGACTCTGAATATTTCTCGCCCAGTTCGCTCCGAAACGACGAATTCGAGCGACCGCGCGCACCGCACCGCGTTCGTGTTCGTCCGACGTTCCACGGATGATTTACCCACGTTAATCATTACATCGTACGCCGCTCGTAAAATTTCCAAACGTACTCGTCGGTCGAACGGCGATTCGAACCGAGGTTCCCGGTCGAACGATTCCGCTCGTCCACTCGTCGTCGGCGGTGCTCCACGGACTCTGAATATTTCTCGCCCAGTTCGCTCCGAAACGACGAATTCGAGCGACCGCGCGCACCGCACCGCGTTCGTGTTCGTCCGACGTTCCACGGATGATTTACCCACGTTAATCATTACATCGTACGCCGCTCGTAAAATTTCCAAACGTACTCGTCGGTCGAACGGCGGTTCGAACCGAGGTTCCCGGTCGAACGATTCCGCTCGTCCACTCGTCGTCGGCGGTGCTCCACGGACTCTGAATATTTCTCGCCCAGTTCGCTCCGAAACGACGAATTAGAGCGACCGCGCGCACCGCACCGCGTTCGTGTTCGTCCGACGTTCCACGGATGATTTACCCACGTTAATCATTACATCGTACGCCGCTCGTAAAATTTCCAAACGTACTCGTCGGTCGAACGGCGATTCGATCCGAGGTTCCCGGTCGAACGATTCCGCTCGTCCACTCGTCGTCGGCGGTGCTCCACGGACTCTGAATATTTCTCGCCCAGTTCGCTCCGAAACGACGAATTCGAGCGACCGCGCGCACCGCACCGCGTTCGTGTTCGTCCGACGTTCCACGGATGATTTACCCACGTTAATCATTACATCGTACGCCGCTCGTAAAATTTCCAAACGTACTCGTCGGTCGAACGGCGATTCGAACCGAGGTTCCCGGTCGAACGATTCCGCTCGTCCACTCGTCGTCGGCGGTGCTCCACGGACTCTGAATATTTCTCGCCTAGTTCGCTCCGAAACGACGAATTCGAGCGACCGCGCGCACCGCACCGCGTTCGTGTTCGTCCGACGTTCCACGGATGATTTACCCACGTTAATCATTACATCGTACGCCGCTCGTAAAATTTCCAAACGTACTCGTCGGTCGAACGGCGATACGAACCGAGGTTCCCGGTCGAACGATTCCGCTCGTCCACTCGTCGTCGGCGGTGCTCCATGGACTCTGAATATTTCTCGCCTAGTTCGCCCCGAAACGACGAATTCGAGCGACCGCGCGCACCGCACCGCGTTCGTGTTCGTCCGACGTTCCACGGATGATTTATCCACGTTAATCATTACATCGTACGCCGCTCGTAAAATTTCCAAACGTACTCGTCGGTCGAACGGCGATTCGAACCGAGGTTCCCGGTCGAACGATTCCGCTCGTCCACTCGTCGTCGGCGGTGCTCCACGGACTCTGAATATTTCTCGCCTAGTTCGCTCCGAAACGACGAATTCGAGCGACCGCGCGCACCGCACCGCGTTCGTGTTCGTCCGACGTTCCACGGATGATTTATCCACGTTAATCATTACATCGTACGCCGCTCGTAAAATTTCCAAACGTACTCGTCGGTCGAACGGCGATTCGAACCGAGGTTCCCGGTCGAACGATTCCGCTCGTCCACTCGTCGTCGGCGGTGCTCCACGGACTCTGAATATTTCTCGCCCAGTTCGCTCCGAAACGACGAATTCGAGCGACCGCGCGCACCGCACCGCGTTCGTGTTCGTCCGACGTTCCACTGATGATTTACCCACGTTAATCATTACATCGTACGCCGCTCGTCAAATTTCCAAACGTACTCGTCGGTCGAACGGCGATTCGAACCGAGGTTCCCGGTCGAACGATTCCGCTCGTCCACTCGGCGTCGGCGGTGCTCCACGGACTCTGAATATTTCTCGCCCAGTTCGCTCCGAAACGACGAATTCGAGCGACCGCGCGCACCGCACCGCGTTCGTGTTCGTCCGACGTTCCACGGATGATTTACCCACGTTAATCATTACATCGTACGCCGCTCGTAAAATTTCCAAACGTACTCGTCGGTCGAACGGCGATTCGAACCGAGGTTCCCGGTCGAACGATTCCGCTCGTCCACTCGTCGTCGGCGGTGCTCCATGGACTCTGAATATTTCTCGCCCAGTTAGCTCCGAAACGACGAATTCGAGCGACCGCGCGCACCGCACCGCGTTCGTGTTCGTCCGACGTTCCACGGATGATTTACCCACGTTAATCATTACATCGTACGCCGCTCGTAAAATTTCCAAACGTACTCGTCGGTCGAACGGCGATTCGAACCGAGGTTCCCGGTCGAACGATTCCGCTCGTCCACTCGTCGTCGGCGGTGCTCCATGGACTCTGAATATTTCTCGCCTAGTTCGCCCCGAAACGACGAATTCGAGCGACCGCGCGCACCGCACCGCGTTCGTGTTCGTCCGACGTTCCACGGATGATTTATCCACGTTAATCATTACATCGTACGCCGCTCGTAAAATTTCCAAACGTACTCGTCGGTCGAACGGCGATTCGAACCGAGGTTCCCGGTCGAACGATTCCGCTCGTCCACTCGTCGTCGGCGGTGCTCCACGGACTCTGAATATTTCTCGCCTAGTTCGCTCCGAAACGACGAATTCGAGCGACCGCGCGCACCGCACCGCGTTCGTGTTCGTCCGACGTTCCACGGATGATTTATCCACGTTAATCATTACATCGTACGCCGCTCGTAAAATTTCCAAACGTACTCGTCGGTCGAACGGCGATTCGAACCGAGGTTCCCGGTCGAACGATTCCGCTCGTCCACTCGTCGTCGGCGATGCTCCACGGACTCTGAATATTTCTCGCCCAGTTCGCTCCGAAACGACGAATTCGAGCGACCGCGCGCACCGCACCGCGTTCGTGTTCGTCCGACGTTCCACTGATGATTTACCCACGTTAATCATTACATCGTACGCCGCTCGTCAAATTTCCAAACGTACTCGTCGGTCGAACGGCGATTCGAACCGAGGTTCCCGGTCGAACGATTCCGCTCGTCCACTCGGCGTCGGCGGTGCTCCACGGACTCTGAATATTTCTCGCCCAGTTCGCTCCGAAACGACGAATTCGAGCGACCGCGCGCACCGCACCGCGTTCGTGTTCGTCCGACGTTCCACGGATGATTTACCCACGTTAATCATTACATCGTACGCCGCTCGTAAAATTTCCAAACGTACTCGTCGGTCGAACGGCGATTCGAACCGAGGTTCCCGGTCGAACGATTCCGCTCGTCCACTCGTCGTCGGCGGTGCTCCATGGACTCTGAATATTTCTCGCCCAGTTAGCTCCGAAACGACGAATTCGAGCGACCGCGCGCACCGCACCGCGTTCGTGTTCGTCCGACGTTCCACGGATGATTTACCCACGTTAATCATTACATCGTACGCCGCTCGTAAAATTTCCAAACGTACTCGTCGGTCGAACAGCGATTCGAACCGAGGTTCCCGGTCGAACGATTCCGCTCGTCCACTCGTCGTCGGCGGTGCTCCACGGACTCTGAATATTTCTCGCCTAGTTCGCTCCGAAACGACGAATTCGAGCGACCGCGCGCACCGCACCGCGTTCGTGTTCGTCCCACGTTCCACGGATGATTTACCCACGTTAATCATTACATCGTACGCCGCTCGTAAAATTTCCAAACGTACTCGTCGGTCGAACGGCGATTCGAACCGAGGTTCCCGGTCGAACGATTCCGCTCGTCCACTCATCGTCGGCGGTGCTCCATGGACTCTGAATATTTCTCGCCTAGTTCGCCCCGAAACGACGAATTCGAGCGACCGCGCGCACCGCACCGCGTTCGTGTTCGTCCGACGTTCCACGGATGATTTATCCACGTTAATCATTACATCGTACGCCGCTCGTAAAATTTCCAAACGTACTCGTCGGTCGAACGGCGATTCGAACCGAGGTTCCCGGTCGAACGATTCCGCTCGTCCACTCGTCGTCGGCGGTGCTCCATGGACTCTGAATATTTCTCGCCTAGTTCGCTCCGAAACGACGAATTCGAGCGACCGCGCGCACCGCACCGCGTTCGTGTTCGTCCGACGTTCCACGGATGATTTACCCACGTTAATCATTACATCGTACGCCGCTCGTAAAATTTCCAAACGTACTCGTCGGTCGAACGGCGATTCGAACCGAGGTTCCCGGTCGAACGATTCCGCTCGTCCACTCGTCGTCGGCGGTGCTCCATGGACTCTGAATATTTCTCGCCTAGTTCGCCCCGAAACGACGAATTCGAGCGACCGCGCGCACCGCACCGCGTTCGTGTTCGTCCGACGTTCCACGGATGATTTATCCACGTTAATCATTACATCGTACGCCGCTCGTAAAATTTCCAAACGTACTCGTCGGTCGAACGGCGATTCGAACCGAGGTTCCCGGTCGAACGATTCCGCTCGTCCACTCGTCGTCGGCGGTGCTCCATGGACTCTGAATATTTCTCGCCCAGTTAGCTCCGAAACGACGAATTCGAGCGACCGCGCGCACCGCACCGCGTTCGTGTTCGTCCGACGTTGCACGGATGATTTACCCACGTTAATCATTACATCGTACGCCGCTCGTAAAATTTCCAAACGTACTCGTCGGTCGAACGGCGATTCGAACCGAGGTTCCCGGTCGAACGATTCCGCTCGTCCACTCGTCGTCGGCGGTGCTCCACGGACTCTGAATATTTCTCGCCTAGTTCGCTCCGAAACGACGAATTCGAGCGACCGCGCGCACCGCACCGCGTTCGTGTTCGTCCGACGTTCCACGGATGATTTACCCACGTTAATCATTACATCGTACGCCGCTCGTAAAATTTCCAAACGTACTCGTCGGTCGAACGGCGATTCGAACCGAGGTTCCCGGTCGAACGATTCCGCTCGTTCACTCGTCGTCGGCGGTGCTCCATGGACTCTGAATATTTCTCGCCTAGTTCGCCCCGAAACGACGAATTCGAGCGACCGCGCGCACCGCACCGCGTTCGTGTTCGTCCGACGTTCCATGGATGATTTATCCACGTTAATCATTACATCGTACGCCGCTCGTAAAATTTCCAAACGTACTCGTCGGTCGAACGGCGATTCGAACCGAGGTTCCCGGTCGAACGATTCCGCTCGTCCACTCGTCGTCGGCGGTGCTCCATGGACTCTGAATATTTCTCGCCTAGTTCGCTCCGAAACGACGAATTCGAGCGACCGCGCGCACCGCACCGCGTTCGTGTTCGTCCGACGTTCCACGGATGATTTACCCACGTTAATCATTACATCGTACGCCGCTCGTAAAATTTCCAAACGTACTCGTCGGTCGAACGGCGATTCGAACCGAGGTTCCCGGTCGAACGATTCCGCTCGTCCACTCGTCGTCGGCGGTGCTCCACGGACTCTGAATATTTCTCGCCTAGTTCGCTCCGAAACGACGAATTCGAGCGACCGCGCGCACCGCACCGCGTTCGTGTTCGTCCGACGTTCCACGGATGATTTACCCACGTTAATCATTACATCGTACGCCGCTCGTAAAATTTCCAAACGTACTCGTCGGTCGAACGGCGATTCGAACCGAGGTTCCCGGTCGAACGATTCCGCTCGTCCACTCGTCGTCGGCGGTGCTCCATGGACTCTGAATATTTCTCGCCTAGTTCGCCCCGAAACGACGAATTCGAGCGACCGCGCGCACCGCACCGCGTTCGTGTTCGTCCGACGTTCCACGGATGATTTATCCACGTTAATCATTACATCGTACGCCGTTCGTAAAATTTCCAAACGTACTCGTCGGTCGAACGGCGATTCGAACCGAGGTTCCCGGTCGAACGATTCCGCTCGTCCACTCGTCGTCGGCGGTGCTCCACGGACTCTGAATATTTCTCGCCTAGTTCGCTCCGAAACGACGAATTCGAGCGACCGCGCGCACCGCACCGCGTTCGTGTTCGTCCGACGTTCCACGGATGATTTATCCACGTTAATCATTACATCGTACGCCGCTCGTAAAATTTCCAAACGTACTCGTCGGTCGAACGGCGATTCGAACCGAGGTTCCCGGTCGAACGATTCCGCTCGTCCACTCGTCGTCGGCGGTGCTCCACGGACTCTGAATATTTCTCGCCCAGTTCGCTCCGAAACGACGAATTCGAGCGACCGCGCGCACCGCACCGCGTTCGTGTTCGTCCGACGTTCCACTGATGATTTACCCACGTTAATCATTACATCGTACGCCGCTCGTAAAATTTCCAAACGTACTCGTCGGTCGAACGGCGATTCGAACCGAGGTTCCCGGTCGAACGATTCCGCTCGTCCACTCGGCGTCGGCGGTGCTCCACGGACTCTGAATATTTCTCGCCCAGTTCGCTCCGAAACGACGAATTCGAGCGACCGCGCGCACCGCACCGCGTTCGTGTTCGTCCGACGTTCCACTGATGATTTACCCACGTTAATCATTACATCGTACGCCGCTCGTAAAATTTCCAAACGTACTCGTCGGTCGAACGGCGATTCGAACCGAGGTTCCCGGTCGAACGATTCCGCTCGTCCACTCGGCGTCGGCGGTGCTCCACGGACTCTGAATATTTCTCGCCCAGTTCGCTCCGAAACGACGAATTCGTTCGACCGCGCGCACCGCACCGCGTTCGTGTTCGTCCGACGTTCCACGGATGATTTACCCACGTTAATCATTACATCGTACGCCGCTCGTAAAATTTCCAAACGTACTCGTCGGTCGAACGGCGATTCGAACCGAGGTTCCCGGTCGAACGATTCCGCTCGTCCACTCGTCGTCGGCGGTGCTCCACGGACTCTGAATATTTCTCGCCCAGTTCGCTCCGAAACGACGAATTCGAGCGACCGCGCGCACCGCACCGCGTTCGTGTTCGTCCGACGTTCCACGGATGATTTATCCACGTTAATCATTACATCGTACGCCGCTCGTAAAATTTCCAAACGTACTCGTCGGTCGAACGGCGATTCGAACCGAGGTTCCCGGTCGAACGATTCCGCTCGTCCACTCGTCGTCGGCGGTGCTCCACGGACTCTGAATATTTCTCGCCCAGTTAGCTCCGAAACGACGAATTCGAGCGACCGCGCGCACCGCACCGCGTTCGTGTTCGTCCGACGTTCCACGGATGATTTACCCACGTTAATCATTACATCGTACGCCGCTCGTAAAATTTCCAAACGTACTCGTCGGTCGAACGGCGATTCGAACCGAGGTTCCCGGTCGAACGATTCCGCTCGTCCACTCGTCGTCGGCGGTGCTCCACGGACTCTGAATATTTCTCGCCTAGTTCGCTCCGAAACGACGAATTCGTGCGACCGCGCGCACCGCACCGCGTTCGTGTTCGTCCGACGTTCCACGGATGATTTATCCACGTTAATCATTACATCGTACGCCGCTCGTAAAATTTCCAAACGTACTCGTCGGTCGAACGGCGATTCGAACCGAGGTTCCCGGTCGAACGATTCCGCTCGTCCACTCGTCGTCGGCGGTGCTCCACGGACTCTGAATATTTCTCGCCCAGTTCGCTCCGAAACGACGAATTCGAGCGACCGCGCGCACCGCACCGCGTTCGTGTTCGTCCGACGTTCCACTGATGATTTACCCACGTTAATCATTACATCGTACGCCGCTCATAAAATTTCCAAACGTACTCGTCGGTCGAACGGCGATTCGAACCGAGGTTCCCGGTCGAACGATTCCGCTCGTCCACTCGGCGTCGGCGGTGCTCCACGGACTCTGAATATTTCTCGCCCAGTTCGCTCCGAAACGACGAATTCGAGCGACCGCGCGCACCGCACCGCGTTCGTGTTCGTCCGACGTTCCACGGATGATTTACCCACGTTAATCATTACATCGTACGCCGCTCGTAAAATTTCCAAACGTACTCGTCGGTCGAACGGCGATTCGAACCGAGGTTCCCGGTCGAACGATTCCGCTCGTCCACTCGTCGTCGGCGGTGCTCCACGGACTCTGAATATTTCTCGCCTAGTTCGCTCCGAAACGACGAATTCGAGCGACCGCGCGCTCCGCACCGCGTTCGTGTTCGTCCGACGTTCCACGGATGATTTACCCACGTTAATCATTACATCGTACGCCGCTCGTAAAATTTCCAAACGTACTCGTCGGTCGAACGGCGATTCGAACCGGGGTTCCCGGTCGAACGATTCCGCTCGTCCACTCGTCGTCGGCGGTGCTCCACGGACTCTGAACATTTCTCGCCTAGTTCGCTCCGAAACGACGAATTCGAGCGACCGCGCGCACCGCACCGCGTTCGTGTTCGTCCGACGTTCCACGGATGATTTACCCACGTTAATCATTAGATCGTACGCCGCTCGTAAAATTTCCAAACGTACTCGTCGGTCGAACGGCGATTCGAACCGAGGTTCCCGGTCGATCGATTCCGCTCGTCCACTCGTCGTCGGCGGTGCTCCACGGACTCTGAATATTTCTCGCCCAGTTCGCTCCGAAACGACGAATTCGAGCGACCGCGCGTACCGCACCGCGTTCGTGTTCGTCCGACGTTCCACGGATGATTTACCCACGTTAATCATTACATCGTACGCCGCTCGTAAAATTTCCAAACGTACTCGTCGGTCGAACGGCGATTCGAACCGAGGTTCCCGGTCGAACGATTCCGCTCGTCCACTCGTCGTCGGCGGTGCTCCACGGACTCTGAATATTTCTCGCCTAGTTCGCTCCGAAACGACGAATTCGAGCGACCGCGCGAACCGCACCGCGTTCGTGTTCGTCCGACGTTCCACGGATGATTTACCCACGTTAATCATTACATCGTACGCGGCTCGTAAAATTTCCAAACGTACTCGTCGGTCGAACGGCGATTCGAACCGAGGTTCCCGGTCGAACGATTCCGCTCGTCCACTCGTCGTCGGCGGTGCTCCATGGACTCTGAATATTTCTCGCCTAGTTCGCCCCGAAACGACGAATTCGAGCGACCGCGCGCACCGCACCGCGTTCGTGTTCGTCCGACGTTCCACGGATGATTTATCCACGTTAATCATTACATCGTACGCCGCTCGTAAAATTTCCAAACGTACTCGTCGGTCGAACGGCGATTCGAACCGAGGTTCCCGGTCGAACGATTCCGCTCGTCCACTCGTCGTCGGCGGTGCTCCATGGACTCTGAATATTTCTCGCCTAGTTCGCTCCGAAACGACGAATTCGAGCGACCGCGCGCACCGCACCGCGTTCGTGTTCGTCCGACGTTCCACGGATGATTTACCCACGTTAATCATTACATCGTACGCCGCTCGTAAAATTTCCAAACGTACTCGTCGGTCGAACGGCGATTCGAACCGAGGTTCCCGGTCGAACGATTCCGCTCGTCCACTCGTCGTCGGCGGTGCTCCACGGACTCTGAATATTTCTCGCCTAGTTCGCTCCGAAACGACGAATTCGAGCGACCGCGCGCACCGCACCGCGTTCGTGTTCGTCCGACGTTCCACGGATGATTTACCCACGTTAATCATTACATCGTACGCCGCTCGTAAAATTTCAAAACGTACTCGTCGGTCGAACGGCGATTCGAACCGAGGTTCCCGGTCGAACGATTCCGCTCGTCCACTCGTCGTCGGCGGTGCTCCACGGACTCTGAATATTTCTCGCCTAGTTCGCTCCGAAACGACGAATTCGTGCGACCGCGCGCACCGCACCGCGTTCGTGTTCGTCCGACGTTCCACGGATGATTTATCCACGTTAATCATTACATCGTACGCCGCTCGTAAAATTTCCAAACGTACTCGTCGGTCGAACGGCGATTCGAACCGAGGTTCCCGGTCGAACGATTCCGCTCGTCCACTCGTCGTCGGCGGTGCTCCACGGACTCTGAATATTTCTCGCCCAGTTCGCTCCGAAACGACGAATTCGAGCGACCGCGCGCACCGCACCGCGTTCGTGTTCGTCCGACGTTCCACTGATGATTTACCCACGTTAATCATTACATCGTACGCCGCTCATAAAATTTCCAAACGTACTCGTCGGTCGAACGGCGATTCGAACCGAGGTTCCCGGTCGAACGATTCCGCTCGTCCACTCGATGTCGGCGGTGCTCCACGGACTCTGAATATTTCTCGCCCAGTTCGCTCCGAAACGACGAATTCGAGCGACCGCGCGCACCGCACCGCGTTCGTGTTCGTCCGACGTTCCACGGATGATTTACCCACGTTAATCATTACATCGTACGCCGCTCGTAAAATTTCCAAACGTACTCGTCGGTCGAACGGCGATTCGAACCGAGGTTCCCGGTCGAACGATTCCGCTCGTCCACTCGTCGTCGGCGGTGCTCCACGGACTCTGAATATTTCTCGCCCAGTTCGCTCCGAAACGACGAATTCGAGCGACCGCGCGCTCCGCACCGCGTTCGTGTTCGTCCGACGTTCCACGGATGATTTACCCACGTTAATCATTACATCGTACGCCGCTCGTAAAATTTCCAAACGTACTCGTCGGTCGAACGGCGATTCGAACCGAGGTTCCCGGTCGAACGATTCCGCTCGTCCACTCGTCGTCGGCGGTGCTCCACGGACTCTGAACATTTCTCGCCTAGTTCGCTCCGAAACGACGAATTCGAGCGACCGCGCGCACCGCACCGCGTTCGTGTTCGTCCGACGTTCCACGGATGATTTACCCACGTTAATCATTACATCGTACGCCGCTCGTAAAATTTCCAAACGTACTCGTCGGTCGAACGGCGATTCGAACCGAGGTTCCCGGTCGATCGATTCCGCTCGTCCACTCGTCGTCGGCGGTGCTCCACGGACTCTGAATATTTCTCGCCCAGTTCGCTCCGAAACGACGAATTCGAGCGACCGCGCGTACCGCACCGCGTTCGTGTTCGTCCGACGTTCCACGGATGATTTACCCACGTTAATCATTACATCGTACGCCGCTCGTAAAATTTCCAAACGTACTCGTCGGTCGAACGGCGATTCGAACCGAGGTTCCCGGTCGAACGATTCCGCTCGTCCACTCGTCGTCGGCGGTGCTCCACGGACTCTGAATATTTCTCGCCTAGTTCGCTCCGAAACGACGAATTCGAGCGACCGCGCGAACCGCACCGCGTTCGTGTTCGTCCGACGTTCCACGGATGATTTACCCACGTTAATCATTACATCGTACGCGGCTCGTAAAATTTCCAAACGTACTCGTCGGTCGAACGGCGATTCGAACCGAGGTTCCCGGTCGAACGATTCCGCTCGTCCACTCGTCGTCGGCGGTGCTCCATGGACTCTGAATATTTCTCGCCTAGTTCGCCCCGAAACGACGAATTCGAGCGACCGCGCGCACCGCACCGCGTTCGTGTTCGTCCGACGTTCCACGGATGATTTATCCACGTTAATCATTACATCGTACGCCGCTCGTAAAATTTCCAAACGTACTCGTCGGTCGAACGGCGATTCGAACCGAGGTTCCCGGTCGAACGATTCCGCTCGTCCACTCGTCGTCGGCGGTGCTCCACGGACTCTGAATATTTCTCGCCCAGTTCGCTCCGAAACGACGAATTCGAGCGACCGCGCGCACCGCACCGCGTTCGTGTTCGTCCGACGTTCCACTGATGATTTACCCACGTTAATCATTACATCGTACGCCGCTCATAAAATTTCCAAACGTACTCGTCGGTCGAACGGCGATTCGAACCGAGGTTCCCGGTCGAACGATTCCGCTCGTCCACTCGGCGTCGGCGGTGCTCCACGGACTCTGAATATTTCTCGCCCAGTTCGCTCCGAAACGACGAATTCGAGCGACCGCGCGCACCGCACCGCGTTCGTGTTCGTCCGACGTTCCACGGATGATTTACCCACGTTAATCATTACATCGTACGCCGCTCGTAAAATTTCCAAACGTACTCGTCGGTCGAACGGCGATTCGAACCGAGGTTCCCGGTCGAACGATTCCGCTCGTCCACTCGTCGTCGGCGGTGCTCCACGGACTCTGAATATTTCTCGCCCAGTTCGCTCCGAAACGACGAATTCGAGCGACCGCGCGCTCCGCACCGCGTTCGTGTTCGTCCGACGTTCCACGGATGATTTACCCACGTTAATCATTACATCGTACGCCGCTCGTAAAATTTCCAAACGTACTCGTCGGTCGAACGGCGATTCGAACCGAGGTTCCCGGTCGAACGATTCCGCTCGTCCACTCGTCGTCGGCGGTGCTCCACGGACTCTGAATATTTCTCGCCCAGTTCGCTCCGAAACGACGAATTCGAGCGACCGCGCGCACCGCACCGCGTTCGTGTTCGTCCGACGTTCCACTGATGATTTACCCACGTTAATCATTACATCGTACGCCGCTCATAAAATTTCCAAACGTACTCGTCGGTCGAACGGCGATTCGAACCGAGGTTCCCGGTCGAACGATTCCGCTCGTCCACTCGGCGTCGGCGGTGCTCCACGGACTCTGAATATTTCTCGCCCAGTTCGCTCCGAAACGACGAATTCGAGCGACCGCGCGCACCGCACCGCGTTCGTGTTCGTCCGACGTTCCACGGATGATTTACCCACGTTAATCATTACATCGTACGCGGCTCGTAAAATTTCCAAACGTACTCGTCGGTCGAACGGCGATTCGAACCGAGGTTCCCGGTCGAACGATTCCGCTCGTCCACTCGTCGTCGGCGGTGCTCCATGGACTCTGAATATTTCTCGCCTAGTTCGCCCCGAAACGACGAATTCGAGCGACCGCGCGCACCGCACCGCGTTCGTGTTCGTCCGACGTTCCACGGATGATTTATCCACGTTAATCATTACATCGTACGCCGCTCGTAAAATTTCCAAACGTACTCGTCGGTCGAACGGCGATTCGAACCGAGGTTCCCGGTCGAACGATTCCGCTCGTCCACTCGTCGTCGGCGGTGCTCCACGGACTCTGAATATTTCTCGCCCAGTTCGCTCCGAAACGACGAATTCGAGCGACCGCGCGCACCGCACCGCGTTCGTGTTCGTCCGACGTTCCACTGATGATTTACCCACGTTAATCATTACATCGTACGCCGCTCGTAAAATTTCCAAACGTACTCGTCGGTCGAACGGCGATTCGAACCGAGGTTCCCGGTCGAACGATTCCGCTCGTCCACTCGGCGTCGGCGGTGCTCCACGGACTCTGAATATTTCTCGCCTAGTTCGCCCCGAAACGACGAATTCGAGCGACCGCGCGCACCGCACCGCGTTCGTGTTCGTCCGACGTTCCACGGATGATTTATCCACGTTAATCATTACATCGTACGCCGCTCGTAAAATTTCCAAACGTACTCGTCGGTCGAACGGCGATTCGAACCGAGGTTCCCGGTCGAACGATTCCGCTCGTCCACTCGTCGTCGGCGGTGCTCCACGGACTCTGAATATTTCTCGCCCAGTTCGCTCCGAAACGACGAATTCGAGCGACCGCGCGCACCGCACCGCGTTCGTGTTCGTCCGACGTTCCACGGATGATTTACCCACGTTAATCATTACATCGTACGCCGCTCGTAAAATTTCCAAACGTACTCGTCGGTCGAACGGCGATTCGAACCGAGGTTCCCGGTCGAACGATTCCGCTCGTCCACTCGTCGTCGGCGGTGCTCCACGGACTCTGAATATTTCTCGCCTAGTTCGCTCCGAAACGACGAATTCGAGCGACCGCGCGCACCGCACCGCGTTCGTGTTCGTCCGACGTTCCACGGATGATTTACCCACGTTAATCATTACATCGTACGCCGCTCGTAAAATTTCCAAACGTACTCGTCGGTCGAACGGCGATTCGAACCGAGGTTCCCGGTCGAACGATTCCGCTCGTCCACTCGTCGTCGGCGGTGCTCCACGGACTCTGAATATTTCTCGCCCAGTTCGCTCCGAAACGACGAATTCGAGCGACCGCGCGCACCGCACCGCGTTCGTGTTCGTCCGACGTTCCACTGATGATTTACCCACGTTAATCATTACATCGTACGCCGCTCATAAAATTTCCAAACGTACTCGTCGGTCGAACGGCGATTCGAACCGAGGTTCCCGGTCGAACGATTCCGCTCGTCCACTCGGCGTCGGCGGTGCTCCACGGACTCTGAATATTTCTCGCCCAGTTCGCTCCGAAACGACGAATTCGAGCGACCGCGCGCACCGCACCGCGTTCGTGTTCGTCCGACGTTCCACGGATGATTTACCCACGTTAATCATTACATCGTACGCCGCTCGTAAAATTTCCAAACGTACTCGTCGGTCGAACGGCGATTCGAACCGAGGTTCCCGGTCGAACGATTCCGCTCGTCCACTCGTCGTCGGCGGTGCTCCACGGACTCTGAATATTTCTCGCCCAGTTCGCTCCGAAACGACGAATTCGAGCGACCGCGCGCTCCGCACCGCGTTCGTGTTCGTCCGACGTTCCACGGATGATTTACCCACGTTAATCATTACATCGTACGCCGCTCGTAAAATTTCCAAACGTACTCGTCGGTCGAACGGCGATTCGAACCGAGGTTCCCGGTCGAACGATTCCGCTCGTCCACTCGTCGTCGGCGGTGCTCCACGGACTCTGAATATTTCTCGCCCAGTTCGCTCCGAAACGACGAATTCGAGCGACCGCGCGCACCGCACCGCGTTCGTGTTCGTCCGACGTTCCACTGATGATTTACCCACGTTAATCATTACATCGTACGCCGCTCATAAAATTTCCAAACGTACTCGTCGGTCGAACGGCGATTCGAACCGAGGTTCCCGGTCGAACGATTCCGCTCGTCCACTCGGCGTCGGCGGTGCTCCACGGACTCTGAATATTTCTCGCCCAGTTCGCTCCGAAACGACGAATTCGAGCGACCGCGCGCACCGCACCGCGTTCGTGTTCGTCCGACGTTCCACGGATGATTTACCCACGTTAATCATTACATCGTACGCCGCTCGTAAAATTTCCAAACGTACTCGTCGGTCGAACGGCGATTCGAACCGAGGTTCCCGGTCGAACGATTCCGCTCGTCCACTCGTCGTCGGCGGTGCTCCACGGACTCTGAATATTTCTCGCCCAGTTCGCTCCGAAACGACGAATTCGAGCGACCGCGCGCACCGCACCGCGTTCGTGTTCGTCCGACGTTCCACGGATGATTTACCCACGTTAATCATTACATCGTACGCCGCTCGTAAAATTTCCAAACGTACTCGTCGGTCGAACGGCGATTCGAACCGAGGTTCCCGGTCGATCGATTCCGCTCGTCCACTCGTCGTCGGCGGTGCTCCACGGACTCTGAATATTTCTCGCCCAGTTCGCTCCGAAACGACGAATTCGAGCGACCGCGCGTACCGCACCGCGTTCGTGTTCGTCCGACGTTCCACGGATGATTTACCCACGTTAATCATTACATCGTACGCCGCTCGTAAAATTTCCAAACGTACTCGTCGGTCGAACGGCGATTCGAACCGAGGTTCCCGGTCGAACGATTCCGCTCGTCCACTCGTCGTCGGCGGTGCTCCACGGACTCTGAATATTTCTCGCCTAGTTCGCTCCGAAACGACGAATTCGAGCGACCGCGCGCACCGCACCGCGTTCGTGTTCGTCCGACGTTCCACGGATGATTTACCCACGTTAATCATTACATCGTACGCCGCTCGTAAAATTTCCAAACGTACTCGTCGGTCGAACGGCGATTCGAACCGAGGTTCCCGGTCGAACGATTCCGCTCGTCCACTCGTCGTCGGCGGTGCTCCACGGACTCTGAATATTTCTCGCCTAGTTCGCTCCGAAACGACGAATTCGAGCGACCGCGCGCACCGCACCGCGTTCGTGTTCGTCCGACGTTCCACGGATGATTTATCCACGTTAATCATTACATCGTACGCCGCTCGTAAAATTTCCAAACGTACTCGTCGGTCGAACGGCAATTCGAACCGAGGTTCCCGGTCGAACGATTCCGCTCGTCCACTCGTCGTCGGCGGTGCTCCACGGACTCTGAATATTTCTCGCCCAGTTCGCTCCGAAACGACGAATTCGAGCGACCGCGCGCACCGCACCGCGTTCGTGTTCGTCCGACGTTCCACGGATGATTTACCCACGTTAATCATTACATCGTACGCCGCTCGTAAAATTTCCAAACGTACTCGTCGGTCGAACGGCGATTCGAACCGAGGTTCCCGGTCGAACGATTCCGCTCGTCCACTCGTCGTCGGCGGTGCTCCACGGACTCTGAATATTTCTCGCCTAGTTCGCTCCGAAACGACGAATTCGAGCGACCGCGCGCACCGCACCGCGTTCGTGTTCGTCCGACGTTCCACGGATGATTTACCCACGTTAATCATTACATCGTACGCCGCTCGTAAAATTTCCAAACGTACTCGTCGGTCGAACGGCGATTCGAACCGAGGTTCCCGGTCGAACGATTCCGCTCGTCCACTCGTCGTCGGCGGTGCTCCACGGACTCTGAATATTTCTCGCCTAGTTCGCTCCGAAACGACGAATTCGTGCGACCGCGCGCACCGCACCGCGTTCGTGTTCGTCCGACGTTCCACGGATGATTTATCCACGTTAATCATTACATCGTACGCCGCTCGTGAAATTTCCAAACGTACTCGTCGGTCGAACGGCGATTCGAACCGAGGTTCCCGGTCGAACGATTCCGCTCGTCCACTCGTCGTCGGCGGTGCTCCACGGACTCTGAATATTTCTCGCCCAGTTCGCTCCGAAACGACGAATTCGAGCGACCGCGCGCACCGCACCGCGTTCGTGTTCGTCCGACGTTCCACTAATGATTTACCCACGTTAATCATTACATCGTACGCCGCTCATAAAATTTCCAAACGTACTCGTCGGTCGAACGGCGATTCGAACCGAGGTTCCCGGTCGAACGATTCCGCTCGTCCACTCGGCGTCGGCGGTGCTCCACGGACTCTGAATATTTCTCGCCCAGTTCGCTCCGAAACGACGAATTCGAGCGACCGCGCGCACCGCACCGCGTTCGTGTTCGTCCGACGTTCCACGGATGATTTACCCACGTTAATCATTACATCGTACGCCGCTCGTAAAATTTCCAAACGTACTCGTCGGTCGAACGGCGATTCGAACCGAGGTTCCCGGTCGAACGATTCCGCTCGTCCACTCGTCGTCGGCGGTGCTCCACGGACTCTGAATATTTCTCGCCCAGTTCGCTCCGAAACGACGAATTCGAGCGACCGCGCGCTCCGCACCGCGTTCGTGTTCGTCCGACGTTCCACGGATGATTTACCCACGTTAATCATTACATCGTACGCCGCTCGTAAAATTTCCAAACGTACTCGTCGGTCGAACGGCGATTCGAACCGAGGTTCCCGGTCGAACGATTCCGCTCGTCCACTCGTCGTCGGCGGTGCTCCACGGACTCTGAACATTTCTCGCCTAGTTCGCTCCGAAACGACGAATTCGAGCGTCCGCGCGCACCGCACCGCGTTCGTGTTCGTCCGACGTTCCACGGATGATTTACCCACGTTAATCATTACATCGTACGCCGCTCGTAAAATTTCCAAACGTACTCGTCGGTCGAACGGCGATTCGAACCGAGGTTCCCGGTCGATCGATTCCGCTCGTCCACTCGTCGTCGGCGGTGCTCCACGGACTCTGAATATTTCTCGCCCAGTTCGCTCCGAAACGACGAATTCGAGCGACCGCGCGTACCGCACCGCGTTCGTGTTCGTCCGACGTTCCACGGATGATTTACCCACGTTAATCATTACATCGTACGCCGCTCGTAAAATTTCCAAACGTACTCGTCGGTCGAACGGCGATTCGAACCGAGGTTCCCGGTCGAACGATTCCGCTCGTCCACTCGTCGTCGGCGGTGCTCCACGGACTCTGAATATTTCTCGCCTAGTTCGCTCCGAAACGACGAATTCGTGCGACCGCGCGCACCGCACCGCGTTCGTGTTCGTCCGACGTTCCACGGATGATTTATCCACGTTAATCATTACATCGTACGCCGCTCGTAAAATTTCCAAACGTACTCGTCGGTCGAACGGCGATTCGAACCGAGGTTCCCGGTCGAACGATTCCGCTCGTCCACTCGTCGTCGGCGGTGCTCCACGGACTCTGAATATTTCTCGCCCAGTTCGCTCCGAAACGACGAATTCGAGCGACCGCGCGCACCGCACCGCGTTCGTGTTCGTCCGACGTTCCACTGATGATTTACCCACGTTAATCATTACATCGTACGCCGCTCATAAAATTTCCAAACGTACTCGTCGGTCGAACGGCGATTCGAACCGAGGTTCCCGGTCGAACGATTCCGCTCGTCCACTCGGCGTCGGCGGTGCTCCACGGACTCTGAATATTTCTCGCCCAGTTCGCTCCGAAACGACGAATTCGAGCGACCGCGCGCACCGCACCGCGTTCGTGTTCGTCCGACGTTCCACGGATGATTTACCCACGTTAATCATTACATCGTACGCCGCTCGTAAAATTTCCAAACGTACTCGTCGGTCGAACGGCGATTCGAACCGAGGTTCCCGGTCGAACGATTCCGCTCGTCCACTCGTCGTCGGCGGTGCTCCACGGACTCTGAATATTTCTCGCCCAGTTCGCTCCGAAACGACGAATTCGAGCGACCGCGCGCTCCGCACCGCGTTCGTGTTCGTCCGACGTTCCACGGATGATTTACCCACGTTAATCATTACATCGTACGCCGCTCGTAAAATTTCCAAACGTACTCGTCGGTCGAACGGCGATTCGAACCGAGGTTCCCGGTCGAACGATTCCGCTCGTCCACTCGTCGTCGGCGGTGCTCCACGGACTCTGAATATTTCTCGCCCAGTTCGCTCCGAAACAACGAATTCGAGCGACCGCGCGCACCGCACCGCGTTCGTGTTCGTCCGACGTTCCACTGATGATTTACCCACGTTAATCATTACATCGTACGCCGCTCGTAAAATTTCCAAACGTACTCGTCGGTCGAACGGCGATTCGAACCGAGGTTCCCGGTCGAACGATTCCGCTCGTCCACTCGGCGTCGGCGGTGCTCCACGGACTCTGAATATTTCTCGCCTAGTTCGCCCCGAAACGACGAATTCGAGCGACCGCGCGCACCGCACCGCGTTCGTGTTCGTCCGACGTTCCACGGATGATTTATCCACGTTAATCATTACATCGTACGCCGCTCGTAAAATTTCCAAACGTACTCGTCGGTCGAACGGCGATTCGAACCGAGGTTCCCGGTCGAACGATTCCGCTCGTCCACTCGTCGTCGGCGGTGCTCCACGGACTCTGAATATTTCTCGCCCAGTTCGCTCCGAAACGACGAATTCGAGCGACCGTGCGCACCGCACCGCGTTCGTGTTCGTCCGACGTTCCACGGATGATTTACCCACGTTAATCATTACATCGTACGCCGCTCGTAAAATTTCCAAACGTACTCGTCGGTCGAACGGCGATTCGAACCGAGGTTCCCGGTCGAACGATTCCGCTCGTCCACTCGTCGTCGGCGGTGCTCCACGGACTCTGAATATTTCTCGCCCAGTTCGCTCCGAAACGACGAATTCGAGCGACCGCGCGCACCGCACCGCGTTCGTGTTCGTCCGACGTTCCACGGATGATTTATCCACGTTAATCATTACATCGTACGCCGCTCGTAAAATTTCCAAACGTACTCGTCGGTCGAACGGCGATTCGAACCGAGGTTCCCGGTCGAACGATTCCGCTCGTCCACTCGTCGTCGGCGGTGCTCCACGGACTTTGAATATTTCTCGCCTAGTTCGCTCCGAAACGACGAATTCGAGCGACCGCGCGCTCCGCACCGCGTTCGTGTTCGTCCGACGTTCCACGGATGATTTACCCACGTTAATCATTACATCGTACGCCGCTCGTAAATTTTCCAAACGTACTCGTCGGTCGAACGGCGATTCGAACCGAGGTTCCCGGTCGAACGATTCCGCTCGTCCACTCGTCGTCGGCGGTGCTCCACGGACTCTGAACATTTCTCGCCTAGTTCGCTCCGAAACGACGAATTCGAGCGACCGCGCGCACCGCACCGCGTTCGTGTTCGTCCGACGTTCCACGGATGATTTACCCACGTTAATCATTACATCGTACGCCGCTCGTAAAATTTCCAAACGTACTCGTCGGTCGAACGGCGATTCGAACCGAGGTTCCCGGTCGATCGATTCCGCTCGTCCACTCGTCGTCGGCGGTGCTCCACGGACTCTGAATATTTCTCGCCCAGTTCGCTCCGAAACGACGAATTCGAGCGACCGCGCGTACCGCACCGCGTTCGTGTTCGTCCGACGTTCCACGGATGATTTACCCACGTTAATCATTACATCGTACGCCGCTCGTAAAATTTCCAAACGTACTCGTCGGTCGAACGGCGATTCGAACCGAGGTTCCCGGTCGAACGATTCCGCTCGTCCACTCGTCGTCGGCGGTGCTCCACGGACTCTGAATATTTCTCGCCTAGTTCGCTCCGAAACGACGAATTCGAGCGACCGCGCGAACCGCACCGCGTTCGTGTTCGTCCGACGTTCCACGGATGATTTACCCACGTTAATCATTACATCGTACGCGGCTCGTAAAATTTCCAAACGTACTCGTCGGTCGAACGGCGATTCGAACCGAGGTTCCCGGTCGAACGATTCCGCTCGTCCACTCGTCGTCGGCGGTGCTCCATGGACTCTGAATATTTCTCGCCTAGTTCGCCCCGAAACGACGAATTCGAGCGACCGCGCGCACCGCACCGCGTTCGTGTTCGTCCGACGTTCCACGGATGATTTACCCACGTTAATCATTACATCGTACGCCGCTCGTAAAATTTCCAAACGTACTCGTCGGTCGAACGGCGATTCGAACCGAGGTTCCCGGTCGAACGATTCCGCTCGTCCACTCGTCGTCGGCGGTGCTCCACGGACTCTGAACATTTCTCGCCTAGTTCGCTCCGAAACGACGAATTCGAGCGACCGCGCGCACCGCACCGCGTTCGTGTTCGTCCGACGTTCCACGGATGATTTACCCACGTTAATCATTACATCGTACGCCGCTCGTAAAATTTCCAAACGTACTCGTCGGTCGAACGGCGATTCGAACCGAGGTTCCCGGTCGATCGATTCCGCTCGTCCACTCGTCGTCGGCGGTGCTCCACGGACTCTGAATATTTCTCGCCCAGTTCGCTCCGAAACGACGAATTCGAGCGACCGCGCGTACCGCACCGCGTTCGTGTTCGTCCGACGTTCCACGGATGATTTACCCACGTTAATCATTACATCGTACGCCGCTCGTAAAATTTCCAAACGTACTCGTCGGTCGAACGGCGATTCGAACCGAGGTTCCCGGTCGAACGATTCCGCTCGTCCACTCGTCGTCGGCGGTGCTCCACGGACTCTGAATATTTCTCGCCTAGTTCGCTCCGAAACGACGAATTCGAGCGACCGCGCGAACCGCACCGCGTTCGTGTTCGTCCGACGTTCCACGGATGATTTACCCACGTTAATCATTACATCGTACGCGGCTCGTAAAATTTCCAAACGTACTCGTCGGTCGAACGGCGATTCGAACCGAGGTTCCCGGTCGAACGATTCCGCTCGTCCACTCGTCGTCGGCGGTGCTCCATGGACTCTGAATATTTCTCGCCTAGTTCGCCCCGAAACGACGAATTCGAGCGACCGCGCGCACCGCACCGCGTTCGTGTTCGTCTGACGTTCCACGGATGATTTATCCACGTTAATCATTACATCGTACGCCGCTCGTAAAATTTCCAAACGTACTCGTCGGTCGAACGGCGATTCGAACCGAGGTTCCCGGTCGAACGATTCCGCTCGTCCACTCGTCGTCGGCGGTGCTCCACGGACTCTGAATATTTCTCGCCCAGTTCGCTCCGAAACGACGAATTCGAGCGACCGCGCGCACCGCACCGCGTTCGTGTTCGTCCGACGTTCCACTGATGATTTACCCACGTTAATCATTACATCGTACGCCGCTCGTAAAATTTCCAAACGTACTCGTCGGTCGAACGGCGATTCGAACCGAGGTTCCCGGTCGAACGATTCCGCTCGTCCACTCGGCGTCGGCGGTGCTCCACGGACTCTGAATATTTCTCGCCTAGTTCGCCCCGAAACGACGAATTCGAGCGACCGCGCGCACCGCACCGCATTCGTGTTCGTCCGACGTTCCACGGATGATTTATCCACGTTAATCATTACATCGTACGCCGCTCGTAAAATTTCCAAACGTACTCGTCGGTCGAACGGCGATTCGAACCGAGGTTCCCGGTCGAACGATTCCGCTCGTCCACTCGTCGTCGGCGGTGCTCCACGGACTCTGAATATTTCTCGCCCAGTTCGCTCCGAAACGACGAATTCGAGCGACCGCGCGCACCGCACCGCGTTCGTGTTCGTCCGACGTTCCACGGATGATTTATCCACGTTAATCATTACATCGTACGCCGCTCGTAAAATTTCCAAACGTACTCGTCGGTCGAACGGCGATTCGAACCGAGGTTCCCGGTCGAACGATTCCGCTCGTCCACTCGTCGTCGGCGGTGCTCCACGGACTCTGAATATTTCTCGCCCAGTTCGCTCCGAAACGACGAATTCGAGCGACCGCGCGCACCGCACCGCGTTCGTGTTCGTCCGACGTTCCACGGATGATTTATCCACGTTAATCATTACATCGTACGCCGCTCGTAAAATTTCAGAACGTACTCGTCGGTCGAACGGCGATTCGAACCGAGGTTCCCGGTCGAACGATTCCGCTCGTCCACTCGTCGTCGGCGGTGCTCCACGGACTCTGAACATTTCTCGCCTAGTTCGCTCCGAAACGACGAATTCGAGCGACCGCGCGCACCGCACCGCGTTCGTGTTCGTCCGACGTTCCACGGATGATTTACCCACGTTAATCATTACATCGTACGCCGCTCGTAAAATTTCCAAACGTACTCGTCGGTCGAACGGCGATTCGAACCGAGGTTCCCGGTCGAACGATTCCGCTCGTCCACTCGTCGTCGGCGGTGCTCCACGGACTCTGAATATTTCTCGCCCAGTTCGCTCCGAAACGACGAATTCGAGCGACCGCGCGCACCGCACCGCGTTCGTGTTCGTCCGACGTTCCACGGATGATTTACCCACGTTAATCATTACATCGTACGCCGCTCGTAAAATTTCCAAACGTACTCGTCGGTCGAACGGCGATTCGAACCGAGGTTCCCGGTCGAACGATTCCGCTCGTCCACTCGTCGTCGGCGGTGCTCCATGGACTCTGAATATTTCTCGCCTAGTTCGCTCCGAAACGACGAATTCGAGCGACCGCGCGTACCGCACCGCGTTCGTGTTCGTCCGACGTTCCACGGATGATTTACCCACGTTAATCATTACATCGTACGCCGCTCGTAAAATTTCCAAACGTACTCGTCGGTCGAACGGCGATTCGAACCGAGGTTCCCGGTCGAACGATTCCGCTCGTCCACTCGTCGTCGGCGGTGCTCCACGGACTCTGAATATTTCTCGCCTATGTAACGTCCGTACGCTTGGACAACACTTTTCCATCTTATTTTTTTCGAGCTTCTCCTTACTTTTCGCTCATGTATCATTATAGTATCATGTTATATACAGTTTAAGCTTATTAACGATCAAGTTATATACACTTTAGATCTATTATTTTAATATTGTTTAAACTTTGATTATTATCCAACTTTAAGTTAGACATATAGTGTTTAGTGTCGTTGGATGCGGACTGGAATAACGATCTCAAATCTGTTATCAGAATATTTTTAAGATCGATTCATAAATAGTTATTTGCTTATAACTAATCAAATCAAGCGGCGACGCGCGGTCTTACCCTCGCTAGCGGTGAACCGACCGTCTACCCCCACTACCTGAGCGTCGAGCTTCACTCTCGCTCTAAGTATAAGTACGTCAGATTAATTAATATCTTACTTTGACATTTGTATCCCTAATTCTTTAACGGAGATATTAAGCATCATTTCTAACGTACATCACATGAATATAAATTCATGTTTTTCTATATTATATTATTATTCAATTTCATATAAACCATATGTTATTTGGTACCGTTGGATGCGCTCTGAGACAGCGAATATGAATATGTTAAGCACATAATTATTAACTATAAATCCGAATAGTTATTCTCAGTTAAAATATCGTATTGCTTAACAATAGCCTACCGGTGACGCACGGCTACCAGCGTGGCCGAACGCCGACCCTTAGTACCTGCGCGGTGAACCTCTCACTCGCTCCGGTCATAAAACTCATGAAACTAAAAAGTTATTATAAATACTTTAATATTAAATTCATGTGATTCTAATTAACTCCAACGTATCCAAATCATATATTAGCGTTCTAGAAAGTCTTTGAATTATTGTTTTACTCAATAGTTTCGTTATTCAGTATATATTTACTCACATTGCGTAAAACACATTTTAAACCTATACTATGACATATCTCTAGATGCGCTCTTTCATAAGGAATCCGAATATGTTAACGACATAATTTTAAGACTTAGCGTTAATTTGTAATTCGCTTATAAGTAATATGCCGTTATACGTGATCGCAATGGCGACGGGGTTTTTCCGACACTCCGGCGACGACGGATGGGTTTCTCCTATACTACAGCGATGGCGGATGGGTTTTTCCAAATTTGCGAGCATCGAGCTTACCTCTCACTCGCACTCCCACAGTAATTTTTAGTAATTCGCCAAAGTCAATCTAGGTGGCAATTTTTATGATTCAACCCTCGCTTCTAAAGTTGGTTAGTCTCGTCAATACTACCCTTGGAGAAACACGGAATCCTCAGACTCTCACCGTTCTCTTCAAGAACGAGTCAAGGAACCATCGAACATATACGGTCCTTGAAAGACTTTTGGTGCAGCGGTAACTCGTACGCCTACTCTACAGATGCAGCGGTAACTCGTACGAGGTAGAGAACAAGTCTACAAACATCGAATAAAGGATTCAGATGCAGCGGTAACTCGCACGTCACCAACACTTGCAGCGGTAACTCGTACGAGGTTGGGAATCTTATTTATTCTTGAGAGATCTCACTTTTTTGGAACTTAGAATCATTTTCATATTTAGAATCATTTTTCACTTAGAATCAAGTTTCAATTAGAATCAAGTCAAGAAGTCAATTTCCAATCTTAGAGTCATTTAATAAACTCTGTTCTTAAATTATAGATGCGTAAGACACGACGACACGGTCGAAAGCAGTATCTACGGAAGTTGATCCAGACATTAGATAAAACGGGAACATTTGACCCTTCTATATTTGAAAAGCCTAGAGTACAAGAGAAACCTAGCGTACCAGCAAAACCTCCTTTAGAGGATAACTTAACTTATAAATTAGAGAAACTAGAGTTATCCCCGTGTGAAACTCCGATATATAAAACTATGTTAAAGTGTGATCCTCGTAGGACACATTATAAGTTAAAAGCGTTATTTTAAGTCTTAGCCATATTTTAAACTGTAAGAAGAGTATGAACAGACAGAACGTAATTCACGTAGCCAAGTAAACTAAGCGATTTTTACCTTCATAATAAATAATCACCTACGGCGCATCCCAAGAGTCGGATAGCCGCTCATCCGAAACTCCAATTAGCGCCGAAAGCAAGAAATACTTGCAGAACTTTTGTATTGTTTAGAGTTAATGATTTTTATAATAAACATATTGTTATTGTTAAATATCAAATTCTCACTTTTCTCTAAACCTCCTTATCCAAATAGTGATAAATAAATATAACTTACCTTGAAAGTACCGTCTCCTGACGATACATTTATTATAAAACGGTGGGACTTCTTCCCATCGTCCTTAAATAAACTCGGTAACGTCTCCTGACGTTACAAAATTAGTGACATCGGTGGGATTTCTCCCAACCGACGCACAAAAATACCCAGTAACGTCTCCCGACGTTACAAAATTGGTGACAGCGGTGGGATACGAAGGTGATTATTTAAAAAATTTTGAGTTAAATTCATTTGATATTTTCTTAAAAATTATTCAAAATGCCAGAAACAAGGTCAAGTGCTTCTGCTGAAGCTACACATGAAAATCTTGTTAAGAAAATTGTAGCTCAAGAAAAATATATCGCTGATCAAGCAAAAGCTTTAAAGGAAAAATCTGCTCATACTCTACAGTTAGACAAAACAATTAAAGATTTAATGGCAAGACTACAAAATCTAGAAAGCGCAAATACTACATCTAATTCGAGTATTTTAAACTCAACAGTTATAGATGGAGATAAACAAAGTATTCCTTTGGTTTCAAATAGCATTCCGAATTTTAATACAATTTTAAAAGACGTGATTGAACTAATCCCGCGATTCGATGGTCATAATATACCATTACAACAATTTACTCGTGCTTGTCGGAGAGCCAAAGAATCAATTCCACACGACGCAGAACCTCAGTTATGTAGATTAATACGTAATCGTCTACAAGGACACGCTTACATCGCGATTGAAGACGAACAAATAAATCGAGTCGATCATCTCATAGATATTTTACAAAGGATTTTTGATTTTGACAAACCATCAAGTCATTATCGTGGACAGATTACAGGAATCTTTAAAAAATCCGGAGAACACATTCTTGATTATATAAATCGTATTAAAGATTTACAAACTTCGATAGTCGATGCGGAACGTCGTGAAGGATATTGTGACGAATTCCTTGATCAATTCATTTTAGAATATTTTATAGAAGGCCTCCCGACAAATCACAAAATATTATTAAAATTCGAGAATTGCAAAACGCTTTCAGATGCGTTCTCAAAGTCTATTTCCATAGCGAATAGATTAAAAAGAGAAAACGACCGAATTAGGCCGGAAGTTAAAATTCGGGAAAATAAATGCCAAATCTGTCAACGAACAGGACATTCGCGCGAAAATTGTTATAAAAATCCAAATCGCAAAGATAATCCTAGAAAACCAACGTCTCTCGAGAAAACAAACGTAAAAACATGCAGTTTTTGTAATAAAACGGGTCATATTAGAGAGAATTGCTGGCGGTTAAATCCGGTTAGGAAAAGCGGTTCGGGAAACGCATCAATTCTTCCGAAATCCGACGCTCACCGGGAGAATTTGAAGCAAGAGCGTCAATTAAAAGTGATCGAAGCAAAGGAGAACGTGAACTCCGAGTTGCCTCAATCAAATTAAATGGAAATTCAGTTCCATCAGTGATCATAGAATCACAAGATTTAAAAGAATCCAGTATTTTAATGATTGATACGGGTGCAGATCCTAATATTATTAAATTAAACGCAGTTCGCTGTTATAATAGCATCAATAGAACCGAAATTATTAAACTCAGTGGCATCACTAAGCAAAATGTAAAAACATTAGGATCGGTAAACATCAATATTTTAAACAATGACATTAAATTTCACGTAGTGTCAGATAAATTCCCGATAAAACAATCAGGAATACTAGGTTCAGAATTCTTTAGTGCTACAAAAGCGAGCATAAATTTTAGCGGACAAAATTTACAAGTCCAGAAGGAAACAATTCCATTTTTAAATCGTGAACTAGTTTACATACCAGCACGATCAGTAACACCGTTCTACGTAAACGTAATAAACGCAGATATAACGGAAGGTTTTATGCCGAATTTTTCGGTAATGGCAGGCGTTTTCTTAGGAAATTGCGTTGTTAAAAATATCAATGGTAAAGCTTATCTACGCATTTTTAATACGACAGAGGAAGATTTCAACCTTGTTGTACCTTCGGTCAAATTACAAGAATTTACGTCAACGACAGGCGTCAATGACGAAAAAACGGTTAAAATCTCTGATATTGAGAGTCTCAAAGCCAAAGAGAATAAAACCAGCTCCCTAGGGCACGTTGGAAATTCGACAGGAGTGCGAGACACCGTAAATTCGGAGACCACAGTCGAGAAAGAAATTTTAGTCGGACAGAAGTCAAGTTCCTTAAAGTTTAAAACTGAGCGAGGACCCCTCAAGTTTATTAAGAGTATTGCTCATTTAGAGGAGGCAGCCAGCCAGTCAATTGACAAAAATAATAGGACTATCTGCAACGATCAAGCTAAAAATAATTCTTATCTCAATAATTGTGTTTTGAGTAGTAGTTCTCAAAATTTTTCGCGTAAAGATATTGCTCATCCAAAAAAGGATAAACGTAACGCCAAAATATTTGCCATAGGTAAAAGCGACAACGAACGCATTAAAAAGCTAAAGAGCTTATTAAGGCTCGATCATCTAAATGATGACGAGAAATTTAATATTGAAACGTTGATTAAAAAACATCACGATAGGTTTCATATTCCAGGAGAGAAATTAAGTCATTCTGACATCCTCTCACATAAGATCAAACTGACTGACGATCAGCCAGTAAATATTAAGCAATTTATAATTACTACGGATGCATCAAATTATGCAATCGGCGGCGTATTAAGCCAAGGTGAAATTGGAAAAGACCAACCTATAGCATTTGCTTCTAGACTCTTAAACAAAGCAGAAATTAATTATTCTACGATTGAGAAAGAACTTCTTGCTATCATCTATTGTGTAAACCATTTTAGACCGTATGTTTACGGGCACCAATTTCTCCTTGTGACTGATCATCAACCGTTAGTATGGCTTCATCGTGTAAAGGACCCGACTTCACGACTCGTGAGGTGGCGTCTTAAATTAGCCGAGTATGAATACAAAATCATGTATAAACCGGGAAAAAGCAACTATATTGCAGACGCATTATCGCGCAACCCACCAGAGCAGGTGATGATGTTCTCACCATCCGACGAGTTTCCAGAAAAGGATACATTTCTACCAGAAACCGACGAGGATTGGATGCGACTCGATGAGTTTTTCAACTCGACACCACCAGCCAGAAACGACTCCGTTCCAGACGAGCGAGCCGTTACTCCAAACGAGGAGATTACCAGAACTCCGATCGAACCCTTCGAGGAAACCAACGATCCGGAGATAATTCCAAATTCCGAAGGAAGACCTTCGACACCGCCTTTGGAAATCTTCGAGGAAACTGCTATGGAGCAGAACGAAGATAATCCACCGAGTGATAATGAGGACAGACAGTCTTCTAGTGAAAACGACTCCGATTGCGAAGATCCCACAATAGACGAGGAACATACGCACGGAAACCTCCGTTTTCAAATAAGCCGTGATTGTCTCACGATGCGGAAGGACAACTACGTTTACTTCGTAACAGCCGACGGTCAACCGTTCGACGAAGGAGCAAGACAGGTTGCAGAAGCAGGGGCTTATCCGAAAGTGACCGACCTTACCATCGGGCAACCGCGAATTTCAAAAAGGAACCGAAAATTATACTTCGCGTGTCCTATCGGAAACAGTGTACTCGAACCTCTACGGAAAGAGGATATCGAAGAGTGTTTACATAATTTGTTAGTGACAATGAACGATATCGCGCTAGAGTCATTTTCAATGTGTATAACCAAAAGACTAGGCCACATACCGTGGGAATACATAGAAAATAAGTTAAAGACTATGTTTAAAAATTCACATATAGTGATAACAGTTTGTCGTAATCTAGTGACAGTTCCAGACATAAACATTCGCGAGAACATTATTAGTGAATATCACGCGTCCGCGAATGGTGGTCATAAAGGAGTTACGAAGACATTTAATCGAATTCGACAACGATACTTTTGGACAAATTTAAAACGAGATATCCAAACTCACATCCAATTATGTATCGCGTGTCAAAGGAAAAAGTTGGTTCGCCTGAAAACCAAGCAGCCAATGGTTCTTACTGATACACCAGGAAAGGCTTTCGACAAGATTGCTCTTGACATCGTAGGACCACTTCCAACAACGAGGAAAGGCAATTCCTACATCTTGACTATGCAGGATCTGCTCACTAAATACTGTGTCGCTGTTCCTTTGGAAACGCAGTCAGCACAGAACATCGCAGATGCCTTTGTGAAGAATTTCGTATGTAGATTCGGTGCTCCGAAATACGTTCTTACGGATCAAGCACAGAATTTTACCGGCAATCTTATGAAAAAATTGGCCAGGAAATTCCACATCAAACAAGTTGTGACATCAGCCTACCGACCTCAATCTAATGGATCACTGGAACGATCGCATCAGGTACTCGCTGAATATTTGAAGCAGTACATTAATAAACATTCACAATGGGACGATCACATCGAACTAGCGATGTTTTCCTACAATACGAGTGTGCACGAAAGTACGCATTTCTCGCCACACCAGTTAGTGTTTGGAGAAATTGCCAGAAGTCCGAGCAGCCACGAATTCATCGAGGAAAACAACGACGAAACTTACCATTCGTACCTCGAGCAGCTGTTCGTACAACTCCGGGAAACACAGGCGTTGGCACGGGAATACTTGAAAAATTCCAAGGAGAAGAACAAGTATTATTACGACTTGAAGCTGAATCCTCAGAATTTCAACATTGGAGACAACGTTTTCGTACTCATCCCAGGGAAAGATGGAAAATTCCACGACCAATACAAGGGACCATACAGGATTTTGGAAGTTGGAGAACAGAATAACATCTTGGTTAATGCTCCACCACGACCAAAGTACATCCATGCGAATCGTCTACGACTCTCCAGGATTGCAGCACCGTAAGTACCTTGCGATTAGGGTACTTCCGAAAAAAAGTTTTTATAAACAAAAACTTTTTTATTTAAAGGGGGAGGTGTAACGTCCGTACGCTTGGACAACACTTTTCCATCTTATTTTTTTCGAGCTTCTCCTTACTTTTCGCTCATGTATCATTATAGTATCATGTTATATACAGTTTAAGCTTATTAACGATCAAGTTATATACACTTTAGATCTATTATTTTAATATTGTTTAAACTTTGATTATTATCCAACTTTAAGTTAGACATATAGTGTTTAGTGTCGTTGGATGCGGACTGGAATAACGATCTCAAATCTGTTATCAGAATATTTTTAAGATCGATTCATAAATAGTTATTTGCTTATAACTAATCAAATCAAGCGGCGACGCGCGGTCTTACCCTCGCTAGCGGTGAACCGACCGTCTACCCCCACTACCTGAGCGTCGAGCTTCACTCTCGCTCTAAGTATAAGTACGTCAGATTAATTAATATCTTACTTTGACATTTGTATCCCTAATTCTTTAACGGAGATATTAAGCATCATTTCTAACGTACATCACATGAATATAAATTCATGTTTTTCTATATTATATTATTATTCAATTTCATATAAACCATATGTTATTTGGTACCGTTGGATGCGCTCTGAGACAGCGAATATGAATATGTTAAGCACATAATTATTAACTATAAATCCGAATAGTTATTCTCAGTTAAAATATCGTATTGCTTAACAATAGCCTACCGGTGACGCACGGCTACCAGCGTGGCCGAACGCCGACCCTTAGTACCTGCGCGGTGAACCTCTCACTCGCTCCGGTCATAAAACTCATGAAACTAAAAAGTTATTATAAATACTTTAATATTAAATTCATGTGATTCTAATTAACTCCAACGTATCCAAATCATATATTAGCGTTCTAGAAAGTCTTTGAATTATTGTTTTACTCAATAGTTTCGTTATTCAGTATATATTTACTCACATTGCGTAAAACACATTTTAAACCTATACTATGACATATCTCTAGATGCGCTCTTTCATAAGGAATCCGAATATGTTAACGACATAATTTTAAGACTTAGCGTTAATTTGTAATTCGCTTATAAGTAATATGCCGTTATACGTGATCGCAATGGCGACGGGGTTTTTCCGACACTCCGGCGACGACGGATGGGTTTCTCCTATACTACAGCGATGGCGGATGGGTTTTTCCAAATTTGCGAGCATCGAGCTTACCTCTCACTCGCACTCCCACAGTAATTTTTAGTAATTCGCCAAAGTCAATCTAGGTGGCAATTTTTATGATTCAACCCTCGCTTCTAAAGTTGGTTAGTCTCGTCAATACTACCCTTGGAGAAACACGGAATCCTCAGACTCTCACCGTTCTCTTCAAGAACGAGTCAAGGAACCATCGAACATATACGGTCCTTGAAAGACTTTTGGTGCAGCGGTAACTCGTACGCCTACTCTACAGATGCAGCGGTAACTCGTACGAGGTAGAGAACAAGTCTACAAACATCGAATAAAGGATTCAGATGCAGCGGTAACTCGCACGTCACCAACACTTGCAGCGGTAACTCGTACGAGGTTGGGAATCTTATTTATTCTTGAGAGATCTCACTTTTTTGGAACTTAGAATCATTTTCATATTTAGAATCATTTTTCACTTAGAATCAAGTTTCAATTAGAATCAAGTCAAGAAGTCAATTTCCAATCTTAGAGTCATTTAATAAACTCTGTTCTTAAATTATAGATGCGTAAGACACGACGACACGGTCGAAAGCAGTATCTACGGAAGTTGATCCAGACATTAGATAAAACGGGAACATTTGACCCTTCTATATTTGAAAAGCCTAGAGTACAAGAGAAACCTAGCGTACCAGCAAAACCTCCTTTAGAGGATAACTTAACTTATAAATTAGAGAAACTAGAGTTATCCCCGTGTGAAACTCCGATATATAAAACTATGTTAAAGTGTGATCCTCGTAGGACACATTATAAGTTAAAAGCGTTATTTTAAGTCTTAGCCATATTTTAAACTGTAAGAAGAGTATGAACAGACAGAACGTAATTCACGTAGCCAAGTAAACTAAGCGATTTTTACCTTCATAATAAATAATCACCTACGGCGCATCCCAAGAGTCGGATAGCCGCTCATCCGAAACTCCAATTAGCGCCGAAAGCAAGAAATACTTGCAGAACTTTTGTATTGTTTAGAGTTAATGATTTTTATAATAAACATATTGTTATTGTTAAATATCAAATTCTCACTTTTCTCTAAACCTCCTTATCCAAATAGTGATAAATAAATATAACTTACCTTGAAAGTACCGTCTCCTGACGATACATTTATTATAAAACGGTGGGACTTCTTCCCATCGTCCTTAAATAAACTCGGTAACGTCTCCTGACGTTACAAAATTAGTGACATCGGTGGGATTTCTCCCAACCGACGCACAAAAATACCCAGTAACGTCTCCCGACGTTACACCTAGTTCGCTCCGAAACGACGAATTCGAGCGACCGCGCGAACCGCACCGCGTTCGTGTTCGTCCGACGTTCCACGGATGATTTACCCACGTTAATCATTACATCGTACGCGGCTCGTAAAATTTCCAAACGTACTCGTCGGTCGAACGGCGATTCGAACCGAGGTTCCCGGTCGAACGATTCCGCTCGTCCACTCGTCGTCGGCGGTGCTCCATGGACTCTGAATATTTCTCGCCTAGTTCGCCCCGAAACGACGAATTCGAGCGACCGCGCGCACCGCACCGCGTTCGTGTTCGTCCGACGTTCCACGGATGATTTATCCACGTTAATCATTACATCGTACGCCGCTCGTAAAATTTCCAAACGTACTCGTCGGTCGAACGGCGATTCGAACCGAGGTTCCCGGTCGAACGATTCCGCTCGTCCACTCGTCGTCGGCGGTGCTCCACGGACTCTGAATATTTCTCGCCCAGTTCGCTCCGAAACGACGAATTCGAGCGACCGCGCGCACCGCACCGCGTTCGTGTTCGTCCGACGTTCCACTGATGATTTACCCACGTTAATCATTACATCGTACGCCGCTCGTAAAATTTCCAAACGTACTCGTCGGTCGAACGGCGATTCGAACCGAGGTTCCCGGTCGAACGATTCCGCTCGTCCACTCGGCGTCGGCGGTGCTCCACGGACTCTGAATATTTCTCGCCTAGTTCGCCCCGAAACGACGAATTCGAGCGACCGCGCGCACCGCACCGCGTTCGTGTTCGTCCGACGTTCCACGGATGATTTATCCACGTTAATCATTACATCGTACGCCGCTCGTAAAATTTCCAAACGTACTCGTCGGTCGAACGGCGATTCGAACCGAGGTTCCCGGTCGAACGATTCCGCTCGTCCACTCGTCGTCGGCGGTGCTCCACGGACTCTGAATATTTCTCGCCCAGTTCGCTCCGAAACGACGAATTCGAGCGACCGCGCGCACCGCACCGCGTTCGTGTTCGTCCGACGTTCCACGGATGATTTATCCACGTTAATCATTACATCGTACGCCGCTCGTAAAATTTCCAAACGTACTCGTCGGTCGAACGGCGATTCGAACCGAGGTTCCCGGTCGAACGATTCCGCTCGTCCACTCGTCGTCGGCGGTGCTCCACGGACTCTGAATATTTCTCGCCCAGTTCGCTCCGAAACGACGAATTCGAGCGACCGCGCGCACCGCACCGCGTTCGTGTTCGTCCGACGTTCCACTGATGATTTACCCACGTTAATCATTACATCGTACGCCGCTCGTAAAATTTCCAAACGTACTCGTCGGTCGAACGGCGATTCGAACCGAGGTTCCCGGTCGAACGATTCCGCTCGTCCACTCGGCGTCGGCGGTGCTCCACGGACTCTGAATATTTCTCGCCTAGTTCGCCCCGAAACGACGAATTCGAGCGACCGCGCGCACCGCACCGCGTTCGTGTTCGTCCGACGTTCCACGGATGATTTATCCACGTTAATCATTACATCGTACGCCGCTCGTAAAATTTCCAAACGTACTCGTCGGTCGAACGGCGATTCGAACCGAGGTTCCCGGTCGAACGATTCCGCTCGTCCACTCGTCGTCGGCGGTGCTCCACGGACTCTGAATATTTCTCGCCCAGTTCGCTCCGAAACGACGAATTCGAGCGACCGCGCGCACCGCACCGCGTTCGTGTTCGTCCGACGTTCCACGGATGATTTATCCACGTTAATCATTACATCGTACGCCGCTCGTAAAATTTCCAAACGTACTCGTCGGTCGAACGGCGATTCGAACCGAGGTTCCCGGTCGAACGATTCCGCTCGTCCACTCGTCGTCGGCGGTGCTCCACGGACTCTGAATATTTCTCGCCCAGTTCGCTCCGAAACGACGAATTCGAGCGACCGCGCGCACCGCACCGCGTTCGTGTTCGTCCGACGTTCCACGGATGATTTATCCACGTTAATCATTACATCGTACGCCGCTCGTAAAATTTCCAAACGTACTCGTCGGTCGAACGGCGATTCGAACCGAGGTTCCCGGTCGAACGATTCCGCTCGTCCACTCGTCGTCGGCGGTGCTCCACGGACTCTGAACATTTCTCGCCTAGTTCGCTCCGAAACGACGAATTCGAGCGACCGCGCGCACCGCACCGCGTTCGTGTTCGTCCGACGTTCCACGGATGATTTACCCACGTTAATCATTACATCGTACGCCGCTCGTAAAATTTCCAAACGTACTCGTCGGTCGAACGGCGATTCGAACCGAGGTTCCCGGTCGAACGATTCCGCTCGTCCACTCGTCGTCGGCGGTGCTCCACGGACTCTGAATATTTCTCGCCCAGTTCGCTCCGAAACGACGAATTCGAGCGACCGCGCGCACCGCACCGCGTTCGTGTTCGTCCGACGTTCCACGGATGATTTACCCACGTTAATCATTACATCGTACGCCGCTCGTAAAATTTCCAAACGTACTCGTCGGTCGAACGGCGATTCGAACCGAGGTTCCCGGTCGAACGATTCCGCTCGTCCACTCGTCGTCGGCGGTGCTCCACGGACTCTGAATATTTCTCGCCTAGTTCGCTCCGAAACGACGAATTCGAGCGACCGCGCGCACCGCACCGCGTTCGTGTTCGTCCGACGTTCCACGGATGATTTATCCACGTTAATCATTACATCGTACGCCGCTCGTAAAATTTCCAAACGTACTCGTCGGTCGAACGGCGATTCGAACCGAGGTTCCCGGTCGAACGATTCCGCTCGTCCACTCGTCGTCGGCGGTGCTCCACGGACTCTGAACATTTCTCGCCTAGTTCGCTCCGAAACGACGAATTCGAGCGACCGCGCGCACCGCACCGCGTTCGTGTTCGTCCGACGTTCCACGGATGATTTACCCACGTTAATCATTACATCGTACGCCGCTCGTAAAATTTCCAAACGTACTCGTCGGTCGAACGGCGATTCGAACCGAGGTTCCCGGTCGAACGATTCCGCTCGTCCACTCGTCGTCGGCGGTGCTCCACGGACTCTGAATATTTCTCGCCTAGTTCGCTCCGAAACGACGAATTCGAGCGACCGCGCGAACCGCACCGCGTTCGTGTTCGTCCGACGTTCCACGGATGATTTACCCACGTTAATCATTACATCGTACGCGGCTCGTAAAATTTCCAAACGTACTCGTCGGTCGAACGGCGATTCGAACCGAGGTTCCCGGTCGAACGATTCCGCTCGTCCACTCGTCGTCGGCGGTGCTCCATGGACTCTGAATATTTCTCGCCTAGTTCGCCCCGAAACGACGAATTCGAGCGACCGCGCGCACCGCACCGCGTTCGTGTTCGTCCGACGTTCCACGGATGATTTACCCACGTTAATCATTACATCGTACGCCGCTCGTAAAATTTCCAAACGTACTCGTCGGTCGAACGGCGATTCGAACCGAGGTTCCCGGTCGAACGATTCCGCTCGTCCACTCGTCGTCGGCGGTGCTCCACGGACTCTGAACATTTCTCGCCTAGTTCGCTCCGAAACGACGAATTCGAGCGACCGCGCGCACCGCACCGCGTTCGTGTTCGTCCGACGTTCCACGGATGATTTACCCACGTTAATCATTACATCGTACGCCGCTCGTAAAATTTCCAAACGTACTCGTCGGTCGAACGGCGATTCGAACCGAGGTTCCCGGTCGATCGATTCCGCTCGTCCACTCGTCGTCGGCGGTGCTCCACGGACTCTGAATATTTCTCGCCCAGTTCGCTCCGAAACGACGAATTCGAGCGACCGCGCGTACCGCACCGCGTTCGTGTTCGTCCGACGTTCCACGGATGATTTACCCACGTTAATCATTACATCGTACGCCGCTCGTAAAATTTCCAAACGTACTCGTCGGTCGAACGGCGATTCGAACCGAGGTTCCCGGTCGAACGATTCCGCTCGTCCACTCGTCGTCGGCGGTGCTCCACGGACTCTGAATATTTCTCGCCTAGTTCGCTCCGAAACGACGAATTCGAGCGACCGCGCGAACCGCACCGCGTTCGTGTTCGTCCGACGTTCCACGGATGATTTACCCACGTTAATCATTACATCGTACGCGGCTCGTAAAATTTCCAAACGTACTCGTCGGTCGAACGGCGATTCGAACCGAGGTTCCCGGTCGAACGATTCCGCTCGTCCACTCGTCGTCGGCGGTGCTCCATGGACTCTGAATATTTCTCGCCTAGTTCGCCCCGAAACGACGAATTCGAGCGACCGCGCGCACCGCACCGCGTTCGTGTTCGTCCGACGTTCCACGGATGATTTATCCACGTTAATCATTACATCGTACGCCGCTCGTAAAATTTCCAAACGTACTCGTCGGTCGAACGGCGATTCGAACCGAGGTTCCCGGTCGAACGATTCCGCTCGTCCACTCGTCGTCGGCGGTGCTCCACGGACTCTGAATATTTCTCGCCCAGTTCGCTCCGAAACGACGAATTCGAGCGACCGCGCGCACCGCACCGCGTTCGTGTTCGTCCGACGTTCCACGGATGATTTATCCACGTTAATCATTACATCGTACGCCGCTCGTAAAATTTCCAAACGTACTCGTCGGTCGAACGGCGATTCGAACCGAGGTTCCCGGTCGAACGATTCCGCTCGTCCACTCGTCGTCGGCGGTGCTCCACGGACTCTGAATATTTCTCGCCCAGTTCGCTCCGAAACGACGAATTCGAGCGACCGCGCGCACCGCACCGCGTTCGTGTTCGTCCGACGTTCCACGGATGATTTATCCACGTTAATCATTACATCGTACGCCGCTCGTAAAATTTCCAAACGTACTCGTCGGTCGAACGGCGATTCGAACCGAGGTTCCCGGTCGAACGATTCCGCTCGTCCACTCGTCGTCGGCGGTGCTCCACGGACTCTGAATATTTCTCGCCCAGTTCGCTCCGAAACGACGAATTCGAGCGACCGCGCGCACCGCACCGCGTTCGTGTTCGTCCGACGTTCCACGGATGATTTATCCACGTTAATCATTACATCGTACGCCGCTCGTAAAATTTCAGAACGTACTCGTCGGTCGAACGGCGATTCGAACCGAGGTTCCCGGTCGAACGATTCCGCTCGTCCACTCGTCGTCGGCGGTGCTCCACGGACTCTGAACATTTCTCGCCTAGTTCGCTCCGAAACGACGAATTCGAGCGACCGCGCGCACCGCACCGCGTTCGTGTTCGTCCGACGTTCCACGGATGATTTACCCACGTTAATCATTACATCGTACGCCGCTCGTAAAATTTCCAAACGTACTCGTCGGTCGAACGGCGATTCGAACCGAGGTTCCCGGTCGAACGATTCCGCTCGTCCACTCGTCGTCGGCGGTGCTCCACGGACTCTGAATATTTCTCGCCCAGTTCGCTCCGAAACGACGAATTCGAGCGACCGCGCGCACCGCACCGCGTTCGTGTTCGTCCGACGTTCCACGGATGATTTACCCACGTTAATCATTACATCGTACGCCGCTCGTAAAATTTCCAAACGTACTCGTCGGTCGAACGGCGATTCGAACCGAGGTTCCCGGTCGAACGATTCCGCTCGTCCACTCGTCGTCGGCGGTGCTCCATGGACTCTGAATATTTCTCGCCTAGTTCGCTCCGAAACGACGAATTCGAGCGACCGCGCGTACCGCACCGCGTTCGTGTTCGTCCGACGTTCCACGGATGATTTACCCACGTTAATCATTACATCGTACGCCGCTCGTAAAATTTCCAAACGTACTCGTCGGTCGAACGGCGATTCGAACCGAGGTTCCCGGTCGAACGATTCCGCTCGTCCACTCGTCGTCGGCGGTGCTCCACGGACTCTGAATATTTCTCGCCTAGTTCGCTCCGAAACGACGAATTCGAGCGACCGCGCGAACCGCACCGCGTTCGTGTTCGTCCGACGTTCCACGGATGATTTACCCACGTTAATCATTACATCGTACGCGGCTCGTAAAATTTCCAAACGTACTCGTCGGTCGAACGGCGATTCGAACCGAGGTTCCCGGTCGAACGATTCCGCTCGTCCACTCGTCGTCGGCGGTGCTCCATGGACTCTGAATATTTCTCGCCTAGTTCGCCCCGAAACGACGAATTCGAGCGACCGCGCGCACCGCACCGCGTTCGTGTTCGTCCGACGTTCCACGGATGATTTATCCACGTTAATCATTACATCGTACGCCGCTCGTAAAATTTCCAAACGTACTCGTCGGTCGAACGGCGATTCGAACCGAGGTTCCCGGTCGAACGATTCCGCTCGTCCACTCGTCGTCGGCGGTGCTCCACGGACTCTGAATATTTCTCGCCCAGTTCGCTCCGAAACGACGAATTCGAGCGACCGCGCGCACCGCACCGCGTTCGTGTTCGTCCGACGTTCCACTGATGATTTACCCACGTTAATCATTACATCGTACGCCGCTCGTAAAATTTCCAAACGTACTCGTCGGTCGAACGGCGATTCGAACCGAGGTTCCCGGTCGAACGATTCCGCTCGTCCACTCGGCGTCGGCGGTGCTCCACGGACTCTGAATATTTCTCGCCTAGTTCGCCCCGAAACGACGAATTCGAGCGACCGCGCGCACCGCACCGCGTTCGTGTTCGTCCGACGTTCCACGGATGATTTATCCACGTTAATCATTACATCGTACGCCGCTCGTAAAATTTCCAAACGTACTCGTCGGTCGAACGGCGATTCGAACCGAGGTTCCCGGTCGAACGATTCCGCTCGTCCACTCGTCGTCGGCGGTGCTCCACGGACTCTGAATATTTCTCGCCCAGTTCGCTCCGAAACGACGAATTCGAGCGACCGCGCGCACCGCACCGCGTTCGTGTTCGTCCGACGTTCCACGGATGATTTATCCACGTTAATCATTACATCGTACGCCGCTCGTAAAATTTCCAAACGTACTCGTCGGTCGAACGGCGATTCGAACCGAGGTTCCCGGTCGAACGATTCCGCTCGTCCACTCGTCGTCGGCGGTGCTCCACGGACTCTGAATATTTCTCGCCCAGTTCGCTCCGAAACGACGAATTCGAGCGACCGCGCGCACCGCACCGCGTTCGTGTTCGTCCGACGTTCCACTGATGATTTACCCACGTTAATCATTACATCGTACGCCGCTCGTAAAATTTCCAAACGTACTCGTCGGTCGAACGGCGATTCGAACCGAGGTTCCCGGTCGAACGATTCCGCTCGTCCACTCGGCGTCGGCGGTGCTCCACGGACTCTGAATATTTCTCGCCTAGTTCGCCCCGAAACGACGAATTCGAGCGACCGCGCGCACCGCACCGCGTTCGTGTTCGTCCGACGTTCCACGGATGATTTATCCACGTTAATCATTACATCGTACGCCGCTCGTAAAATTTCCAAACGTACTCGTCGGTCGAACGGCGATTCGAACCGAGGTTCCCGGTCGAACGATTCCGCTCGTCCACTCGTCGTCGGCGGTGCTCCACGGACTCTGAATATTTCTCGCCCAGTTCGCTCCGAAACGACGAATTCGAGCGACCGCGCGCACCGCACCGCGTTCGTGTTCGTCCGACGTTCCACGGATGATTTATCCACGTTAATCATTACATCGTACGCCGCTCGTAAAATTTCCAAACGTACTCGTCGGTCGAACGGCGATTCGAACCGAGGTTCCCGGTCGAACGATTCCGCTCGTCCACTCGTCGTCGGCGGTGCTCCACGGACTCTGAATATTTCTCGCCCAGTTCGCTCCGAAACGACGAATTCGAGCGACCGCGCGCACCGCACCGCGTTCGTGTTCGTCCGACGTTCCACGGATGATTTATCCACGTTAATCATTACATCGTACGCCGCTCGTAAAATTTCCAAACGTACTCGTCGGTCGAACGGCGATTCGAACCGAGGTTCCCGGTCGAACGATTCCGCTCGTCCACTCGTCGTCGGCGGTGCTCCACGGACTCTGAACATTTCTCGCCTAGTTCGCTCCGAAACGACGAATTCGAGCGACCGCGCGCACCGCACCGCGTTCGTGTTCGTCCGACGTTCCACGGATGATTTACCCACGTTAATCATTACATCGTACGCCGCTCGTAAAATTTCCAAACGTACTCGTCGGTCGAACGGCGATTCGAACCGAGGTTCCCGGTCGAACGATTCCGCTCGTCCACTCGTCGTCGGCGGTGCTCCACGGACTCTGAATATTTCTCGCCCAGTTCGCTCCGAAACGACGAATTCGAGCGACCGCGCGCACCGCACCGCGTTCGTGTTCGTCCGACGTTCCACGGATGATTTACCCACGTTAATCATTACATCGTACGCCGCTCGTAAAATTTCCAAACGTACTCGTCGGTCGAACGGCGATTCGAACCGAGGTTCCCGGTCGAACGATTCCGCTCGTCCACTCGTCGTCGGCGGTGCTCCACGGACTCTGAATATTTCTCGCCTAGTTCGCTCCGAAACGACGAATTCGAGCGACCGCGCGCACCGCACCGCGTTCGTGTTCGTCCGACGTTCCACGGATGATTTATCCACGTTAATCATTACATCGTACGCCGCTCGTAAAATTTCCAAACGTACTCGTCGGTCGAACGGCGATTCGAACCGAGGTTCCCGGTCGAACGATTCCGCTCGTCCACTCGTCGTCGGCGGTGCTCCACGGACTCTGAACATTTCTCGCCTAGTTCGCTCCGAAACGACGAATTCGAGCGACCGCGCGCACCGCACCGCGTTCGTGTTCGTCCGACGTTCCACGGATGATTTACCCACGTTAATCATTACATCGTACGCCGCTCGTAAAATTTCCAAACGTACTCGTCGGTCGAACGGCGATTCGAACCGAGGTTCCCGGTCGAACGATTCCGCTCGTCCACTCGTCGTCGGCGGTGCTCCACGGACTCTGAATATTTCTCGCCTAGTTCGCTCCGAAACGACGAATTCGAGCGACCGCGCGAACCGCACCGCGTTCGTGTTCGTCCGACGTTCCACGGATGATTTACCCACGTTAATCATTACATCGTACGCGGCTCGTAAAATTTCCAAACGTACTCGTCGGTCGAACGGCGATTCGAACCGAGGTTCCCGGTCGAACGATTCCGCTCGTCCACTCGTCGTCGGCGGTGCTCCATGGACTCTGAATATTTCTCGCCTAGTTCGCCCCGAAACGACGAATTCGAGCGACCGCGCGCACCGCACCGCGTTCGTGTTCGTCCGACGTTCCACGGATGATTTACCCACGTTAATCATTACATCGTACGCCGCTCGTAAAATTTCCAAACGTACTCGTCGGTCGAACGGCGATTCGAACCGAGGTTCCCGGTCGAACGATTCCGCTCGTCCACTCGTCGTCGGCGGTGCTCCACGGACTCTGAACATTTCTCGCCTAGTTCGCTCCGAAACGACGAATTCGAGCGACCGCGCGCACCGCACCGCGTTCGTGTTCGTCCGACGTTCCACGGATGATTTACCCACGTTAATCATTACATCGTACGCCGCTCGTAAAATTTCCAAACGTACTCGTCGGTCGAACGGCGATTCGAACCGAGGTTCCCGGTCGATCGATTCCGCTCGTCCACTCGTCGTCGGCGGTGCTCCACGGACTCTGAATATTTCTCGCCTAGTTCGCTCCGAAACGACGAATTCGAGCGACCGCGCGTACCGCACCGCGTTCGTGTTCGTCCGACGTTCCACGGATGATTTACCCACGTTAATCATTACATCGTAAGCCGCTCGTAAAATTTCCAAACGTACTCGTCGGTCGAACGGCGATTCGAACCGAGGTTCCCGGTCGAACGATTCCGCTCGTCCACTCGTCGTCGGCGGTGCTCCACGGACTCTGAATATTTCTCGCCTAGTTCGCTCCGAAACGACGAATTCGAGCGACCGCGCGCACCGCACCGCGTTCGTGTTCGTCCGACGTTCCACGGATGATTTACCCACGTTAATCATTACATCGTACGCCGCTCGTAAAATTTCCAAACGTACTCGTCGGTCGAACGGCGATTCGAACCGAGGTTCCCGGTCGAACGATTCCGCTCGTCCACTCGTCGTCGGCGGTGCTCCACGGACTCTGAATATTTCTCGCCCAGTTCGCTCCGAAACGACGAATTCGAGCGACCGCGCGAACCGCACCGCGTTCGTGTTCGTCCGACGTTCCACGGATGATTTACCCACGTTAATCATTACATCGTACGCCGCTCGTAAAATTTCCAAACGTACTCGTCGGTCGAACGGCGATTCGAACCGAGGTTCCCGGTCGAACGATTCCGCTCGTCCACTCGTCGTCGGCGGTGCTCCACGGACTCTGAATATTTCTCGCCCAGTTCGCTCCGAAACGACGAATTCGAGCGACCGCGCGCACCGCACCGCGTTCGTGTTCGTCCGACGTTCCACGGATGATTTACCCACGTTAATCATTACATCGTACGCCGCTCGTAAAATTTCCAAACGTACTCGTCGGTCGAACGGCGATTCGAACCGAGGTTCCCGGTCGAACGATTCCGCTCGTCCACTCGTCGTCGGCGGTGCTCCACGGACTCTGAATATTTCTCGCCTAGTTCGCTCCGAAACGACGAATTCGAGCGACCGCGCGCACCGCACCGCGTTCGTGTTCGTCCGACGTTCCACGGATGATTTACCCACGTTAATCATTACATCGTACGCCGCTCGTAAAATTTCCAAACGTACTCGTCGGTCGAACGGCGATTCGAACCGAGGTTCCCGGTCGAACGATTCCGCTCGTCCACTCGTCGTCGGCGGTGCTCCACGGACTCTGAATATTTCTCGCCCAGTTCGCTCCGAAACGACGAATTCGAGCGACCGCGCGAACCGTACCGCGTTCGTGTTCGTCCGACGTTCCACGGATGATTTACCCACGTTAATCATTACATCGTACGCCGCTCGTAAAATTTCCAAACGTACTCGTCGGTCGAACGGCGATTCGAACCGAGGTTCCCGGTCGAACGATTCCGCTCGTCCACTCGTCGTCGGCGGTGCTCCACGGACTCTGAATATTTCCCGCCTAGTTCGCTCCGAAACGACGAATTCGAGCGACCGCGCGCACCGCACCGCGTTCGTGTTCGTCCGACGTTCCACGGATGATTTACCCACGTTAATCATTACATCGTACGCCGCTCGTAAAATTTCCAAACGTACTCGTCGGTCGAACGGCGATTCGAACCGAGGTTCCCGGTCGAACGATTCCGCTCGTCCACTCGTCGTCGGCGGTGCTCCACGGACTCTGAATATTTCTCGCCTAGTTCGCTCCGAAACGACGAATTCGAGCGACCGCGCGCACCGCACCGCGTTCGTGTTCGTCCGACGTTCCACGGATGATTTACCCACGTTAATCATTACATCGTACGCCGCTCGTAAAATTTCCAAACGTACTCGTCGGTCGAACGGCGATTCGAACCGAGGTTCCCGGTCGAACGATTCCGCTCGTCCACTCGTCGTCGGCGGTGCTCCACGGACTCTGAATATTTCTCGCCTAGTTCGCTCCGAAACGACGAATTCGAGCGACCGCGCGCACCGCACCGCGTTCGTGTTCGTCCGACGTTCCACGGATGATTTACCCACGTTAATCATTACTTCGTACGCCGCTCGTAAAATTTCCAAACGTACTCGTCGGTCGAACGGCGATTCGAACCGAGGTTCCCGGTCGAACGATTCCGCTCGTCCACTCGTCGTCGGCGGTGCTCCACGGACTCTGAATATTTCTCGCCTAGTTCGCTCCGAAACGACGAATTCGAGCGACCGCGCGCACCGCACCGCGTTCGTGTTCGTCCGACGTTCCACGGATGATTTATCCACGTTAATCATTACATCGTACGCCGCTCGTAAAATTTCCAAACGTACTCGTCGGTCGAACGGCGATTCGAACCGAGGTTCCCGGTCGAACGATTCCGCTCGTCCACTCGTCGTCGGCGGTGCTCCACGGACTCTGAATATTTCTCGCCTAGTTCGCTCCGAAACGACGAATTCGAGCGACCGCGCGCACCGCACCGCGTTCGTGTTCGTCCGACGTTCCACGGATGATTTACCCACGTTAATCATTACATCGTACGCCGCTCGTAAAATTTCCAAACGTACTCGTCGGTCGAACGGCGATTCGAACCGAGGTTCCCGGTCGAACGATTCCGCTCGTCCACTCGTCGTCGGCGGTGCTCCACGGACTCTGAATATTTCTCGCCTAGTTCGCTCCGAAACGACGAATTCGAGCGACCGCGCGCACCGCACCGCGTTCGTGTTCGTCCGACGTTCCACGGATGATTTACCCACGTTAATCATTACTTCGTACGCCGCTCGTAAAATTTCCAAACGTACTCGTCGGTCGAACGGCGATTCGAACCGAGGTTCCCGGTCGAACGATTCCGCTCGTCCACTCGTCGTCGGCGGTGCTCCACGGACTCTGAATATTTCTCGCCTAGTTCGCTCCGAAACGACGAATTCGAGCGACCGCGCGCACCGCACCGCGTTCGTGTTCGTCCGACGTTCCACGGATGATTTATCCACGTTAATCATTACATCGTACGCCGCTCGTAAAATTTCCAAACGTACTCGTCGGTCGAACGGCGATTCGAACCGAGGTTCCCGGTCGAACGATTCCGCTCGTCCACTCGTCGTCGGCGGTGCTCCACGGACTCTGAAAATTTCTCGCCTAGTTCGCTCCGAAACGACGAATTCGAGCGACCGCGCGCACCGCACCGCGTTCGTGTTCGTCCGACGTTCCACGGATGATTTACCCACGTTAATCATTACATCGTACGCCGCTCGTAAAATTTCCAAACGTACTCGTCGGTCGAACGGCGATTCGAACCGAGGTTCCCGGTCGAACGATTCCGCTCGTCCACTCGTCGTCGGCGGTGCTCCACGGACTCTGAATATTTCTCGCCCAGTTCGCTCCGAAACGACGAATTCGAGCGACCGCGCGCACCGCACCGCGTTCGTGTTCGTCCGACGTTCCACGGATGATTTACCCACGTTAATCATTACATCGTACGCCGCTCGTAAAATTTCCAAACGTACTCGTCGGTCGAACGGCGATTCGAACCGAGGTTCCCGGTCGAACGATTCCGCTCGTCCACTCGTCGTCGGCGGTGCTCCACGGACTCTGAATATTTCTCGCCTAGTTCGCTCCGAAACGACGAATTCGAGCGACCGCGCGCACCGCACCGCGTTCGTGTTCGTCCGACGTTCCACGGATGATTTACCCACGTTAATCATTACATCGTACGCCGCTCGTAAAATTTCCAAACGTACTCGTCGGTCGAACGGCGATTCGAACCGAGGTTCCCGGTCGAACGATTCCGCTCGTCCACTCGTCGTCGGCGGTGCTCCACGGACTCTGAATATTTCCCGCCTAGTTCGCTCCGAAACGACGAATTCGAGCGACCGCGCGCACCGCACCGCGTTCGTGTTCGTCCGACGTTCCACGGATGATTTACCCACGTTAATCATTACATCGTACGCCGCTCGTAAAATTTCCAAACGTACTCGTCGGTCGAACGGCGATTCGAACCGAGGTTCCCGGTCGAACGATTCCGCTCGTCCACTCGTCGTCGGCGGTGCTCCACGGACTCTGAATATTTCTCGCCTAGTTCGCTCCGAAACGACGAATTCGAGCGACCGCGCGCACCGCACCGCGTTCGTGTTCGTCCGACGTTCCACGGATGATTTACCCACGTTAATCATTACATCGTACGCCGCTCGTAAAATTTCCAAACGTACTCGTCGGTCGAACTGCGATTCGAACCGAGGTTCCCGGTCGAACGATTCCGCTCGTCCACTCGTCGTCGGCGGTGCTCCACGGACTCTGAATATTTCTCGCCTAGTTCGCTCCGAAACGACGAATTCGAGCGACCGCGCGTGCCGCACCGCGTTCGTGTTCGTCCGACGTTCCACGGATGATTTATCCACGTTAATCATTACATCGTACGCCGCTCGTAAAATTTCCAAACGTACTCGTCGGTCGAACGGCGATTCGAACCGAGGTTCCCGGTCGAACGATTCCGCTCGTCCACTCGTCGTCGGCGGTGCTCCACGGACTCTGAATATTTCTCGCCCAGTTCGCTCCGAAACGACGAATTCGAGCGACCGCGCGAACCGCACCGCGTTCGTGTTCGTCCGACGTTCCACGGATGATTTACCCACGTTAATCATTACATCGTACGCCGCTCGTAAAATTTCCAAACGTACTCGTCGGTCGAACGGCGATTCGAACCGAGGTTCCCGGTCGAACGATTCCGCTCGTCCACTCGTCGTCGGCGGTGCTCCACGGACTCTGAAGATTTCTCGCCTAGTTCGCTCCGAAACGACGAATTCGAGCGACCGCGCGCACCGCACCGCGTTCGTGTTCGTCCGACGTTCCACGGATGATTTATCCACGTTAATCATTACATCGTACGCCGCTCGTAAAATTTCCAAACGTACTCGTCGGTCGAACGGCGATTCGAACCGAGGTTCCCGGTCGAACGATTCCGCTCGTCCACTCGTCGTCGGCGGTGCTCCACGGACTCTGAATATTTCTCGCCCAGTTCGCTCCGAAACGACGAAATCGAGCGACCGCGCGAACCGCACCGCGTTCGTGTTCGTCCGACGTTCCACGGATGATTTACCCACGTTAATCATTACATCGTACGCCGCTCGTAAAATTTCCAAACGTACTCGTCGGTCGAACGGCGATTCGAACCGAGGTTCCCGGTCGAACGATTCCGCTCGTCCACTCGTCGTCGGCGGTGCTCCACGGACTCTGAATATTTCTCGCCTAGTTCGCTCCGAAACGACGAATTCGAGCGACCGCGCGCACCGCACCGCGTTCGTGTTTGTCCGACGTTCCACGGATGATTTATCCACGTTAATCATTACATCGTACGCCGCTCGTAAAATTTCCAAACGTACTCGTCGGTCGAACGGCGATTCGAACCGAGGTTCCCGGTCGAACGATTCCGCTCGTCCACTCGTCGTCGGCGGTGCTCCACGGACTCTGAATATTTCTCGCCTAGTTCGCTCCGAAACGACGAATTCGAGCGACCGCGCGTGCCGCACCGCGTTCGTGTTCGTCCGACGTTCCACGGATGATTTATCCACGTTAATCATTACATCGTACGCCGCTCGTAAAATTTCCAAACGTACTCGTCGGTCGAACGGCGATTCGAACCGAGGTTCCCGGTCGAACGATTCCGCTCGTCCACTCGTCGTCGGCGGTGCTCCACGGACTCTGAATATTTCTCGCCCAGTTCGCTCCGAAACGACGAATTCGAGCGACCGCGCGAACCGCACCGCGTTCGTGTTCGTCCGACGTTCCACGGATGATTTACCCACGTTAATCATTACATCGTACGCCGCTCGTAAAATTTCCAAACGTACTCGTCGGTCGAACGGCGATTCGAACCGAGGTTCCCGGTCGAACGATTCCGCTCGTCCACTCGTCGTCGGCGGTGCTCCACGGACTCTGAATATTTCTCGCCTAGTTCGCTCCGAAACGACGAATTCGAGCGACCGCGCGCACCGCACCGCGTTCGTGTTCGTCCGACGTTCCACGGATGATTTATCCACGTTAATCATTACATCGTACGCCGCTCGTAAAATTTCCAAACGTACTCGTCGGTCGAACGGCGATTCGAACCGAGGTTCCCGGTCGAACGATTCCGCTCGTCCACTCGTCGTCGGCGGTGCTCCACGGACTCTGAATATTTCTCGCCCAGTTCGCTCCGAAACGACGAATTCGAGCGACCGCGCGAACCGCACCGCGTTCGTGTTCGTCCGACGTTCCACGGATGATTTACCCACGTTAATCATTACATCGTACGCCGCTCGTAAAATTTCCAAACGTACTCGTCGGTCGAACGGCGATTCGAACCGAGGTTCCCGGTCGAACGATTCCGCTCGTCCACTCGTCGTCGGCGGTGCTCCACGGACTCTGAAGATTTCTCGCCTAGTTCGCTCCGAAACGACGAATTCGAGCGACCGCGCGCACCGCACCGCGTTCGTGTTCGTCCGACGTTCCACGGATGATTTATCCACGTTAATCATTACATCGTACGCCGCTCGTAAAATTTCCAAACGTACTCGTCGGTCGAACGGCGATTCGAACCGAGGTTCCCGGTCGAACGATTCCGCTCGTCCACTCGTCGTCGGCGGTGCTCCACGGACTCTGAATATTTCTCGCCCAGTTCGCTCCGAAACGACGAAATCGAGCGACCGCGCGAACCGCACCGCGTTCGTGTTCGTCCGACGTTCCACGGATGATTTACCCACGTTAATCATTACATCGTACGCCGCTCGTAAAATTTCCAAACGTACTCGTCGGTCGAACGGCGATTCGAACCGAGGTTCCCGGTCGAACGATTCCGCTCGTCCACTCGTCGTCGGCGGTGCTCCACGGACTCTGAATATTTCTCGCCTAGTTCGCTCCGAAACGACGAATTCGAGCGACCGCGCGCACCGCACCGCGTTCGTGTTTGTCCGACGTTCCACGGATGATTTATCCACGTTAATCATTACATCGTACGCCGCTCGTAAAATTTCCAAACGTACTCGTCGGTCGAACGGCGATTCGAACCGAGGTTCCCGGTCGAACGATTCCGCTCGTCCACTCGTCGTCGGCGGTGCTCCACGGACTCTGAATATTTCTCGCCTAGTTCGCTCCGAAACGACGAATTCGAGCGACCGCGCGTGCCGCACCGCGTTCGTGTTCGTCCGACGTTCCACGGATGATTTATCCACGTTAATCATTACATCGTACGCCGCTCGTAAAATTTCCAAACGTACTCGTCGGTCGAACGGCGATTCGAACCGAGGTTCCCGGTCGAACGATTCCGCTCGTCCACTCGTCGTCGGCGGTGCTCCACGGACTCTGAATATTTCTCGCCCAGTTCGCTCCGAAACGACGAATTCGAGCGACCGCGCGAACCGCACCGCGTTCGTGTTCGTCCGACGTTCCACGGATGATTTACCCACGTTAATCATTACATCGTACGCCGCTCGTAAAATTTCCAAACGTACTCGTCGGTCGAACGGCGATTCGAACCGAGGTTCCCGGTCGAACGATTCCGCTCGTCCACTCGTCGTCGGCGGTGCTCCACGGACTCTGAATATTTCTCGCCTAGTTCGCTCCGAAACGACGAATTCGAGCGACCGCGCGCACCGCACCGCGTTCGTGTTCGTCCGACGTTCCACGGATGATTTATCCACGTTAATCATTACATCGTACGCCGCTCGTAAAATTTCCAAACGTACTCGTCGGTCGAACGGCGATTCGAACCGAGGTTCCCGGTCGAACGATTCCGCTCGTCCACTCGTCGTCGGCGGTGCTCCACGGACTCTGAATATTTCTCGCCCAGTTCGCTCCGAAACGACGAAATCGAGCGACCGCGCGAACCGCACCGCGTTCGTGTTCGTCCGACGTTCCACGGATGATTTACCCACGTTAATCATTACATCGTACGCCGCTCGTAAAATTTCCAAACGTACTCGTCGGTCGAACGGCGATTCGAACCGAGGTTCCCGGTCGAACGATTCCGCTCGTCCACTCGTCGTCGGCGGTGCTCCACGGACTCTGAATATTTCTCGCCTAGTTCGCTCCGAAACGACGAATTCGAGCGACCGCGCGCACCGCACCGCGTTCGTGTTCGTCCGACGTTCCACGGATGATTTACCCACGTTAATCATTACATCGTACGCCGCTCGTAAAATTTCCAAACGTACTCGTCGGTCGAACGGCGATTCGAACCGAGGTTCCCGGTCGAACGATTCCGCTCGTCCACTCGTCGTCGGCGGTGCTCCACGGACTCTGAATATTTCTCGCCTAGTTCGCTCCGAAACGACGAATTCGAGCGACCGCGCGCACCGCACCGCGTTCGTGTTCGTCCGACGTTCCACGGATGATTTATCCACGTTAATCATTACATCGTACGCCGCTCGTAAAATTTCCAAACGTACTCGTCGGTCGAACGGCGATTCGAACCGAGGTTCCCGGTCGAACGATTCCGCTCGTCCACTCGTCGTCGGCGGTGCTCCACGGACTCTGAATATTTCTCGCCCAGTTCGCTCCGAAACGACGAATTCGAGCGACCGCGCGCACCGCACCGCGTTCGTGTTCGTCCGACGTTCCACGGATGATTTACCCACGTTAATCATTACATCGTACGCCGCTCGTAAAATTTCCAAACGTACTCGTCGGTCGAACGGCGATTCGAACCGAGGTTCCCGGTCGAACGATTCCGCTCGTCCACTCGTCGTCGGCGGTGCTCCACGGACTCTGAATATTTCTCGCCTAGTTCGCTCCGAAACGACGAATTCGAGCGACCGCGCGCACCGCACCGCGTTCGTGTTCGTCCGACGTTCCACGGATGATTTACCCACGTTAATCATTACATCGTACGCCGCTCGTAAAATTTCCAAACGTACTCGTCGGTCGAACGGCGATTCGAACCGAGGTTCCCGGTCGAACGATTCCGCTCGTCCACTCGTCGTCGGCGGTGCTCCACGGACTCTGAATATTTCTCGCCTAGTTCGCTCCGAAACGACGAATTCGAGCGACCGCGCGCACCGCACCGCGTTCGTGTTCGTCCGACGTTCCACGGATGATTTACCCACGTTAATCATTACATCGTACGCCGCTCGTAAAATTTCCAAACGTACTCGTCGGTCGAACGGCGATTCGAACCGAGGTTCCCGGTCGAACGATTCCGCTCGTCCACTCGTCGTCGGCGGTGCTCCACGGACTCTGAATATTTCTCGCCCAGTTCGCTCCGAAACGACGAATTCGAGCGACCGCGCGCACCGCACCGCGTTCGTGTTCGTCCGACGTTCCACGGATGATTTACCCACGTTAATCATTACATCGTACGCCGCTCGTAAAATTTCCAAACGTAATCGTCGGTCGAACGGCGATTCGAACCGAGGTTCCCGGTCGAACGATTCCGCTCGTCCACTCGTCGTCGGCGGTGCTCCACGGACTCTGAATATTTCTCGCCTAGTTCGCTCCGAAACGACGAATTCGAGCGACCGCGCGCACCGCACCGCGTTCGTGTTCGTCCGACGTTCCACGGATGATTTACCCACGTTAATCATTACATCGTACGCCGCTCGTAAAATTTCCAAACGTACTCGTCGGTCGAACGGCGATTCGAACCGAGGTTCCCGGTCGAACGATTCCGCTCGTCCACTCGTCGTCGGCGGTGCTCCACGGACTCTGAATATTTCCCGCCTAGTTCGCTCCGAAACGACGAATTCGAGCGACCGCGCGCACCGCACCGCGTTCGTGTTCGTCCGACGTTCCACGGATGATTTACCCACGTTAATCATTACATCGTACGCCGCTCGTAAAATTTCCAAACGTACTCGTCGGTCGAACGGCGATTCGAACCGAGGTTCCCGGTCGAACGATTCCGCTCGTCCACTCGTCGTCGGCGGTGCTCCACGGACTCTGAATATTTCTCGCCTAGTTCGCTCCGAAACGACGAATTCGAGCGACCGCGCGCACCGCACCGCGTTCGTGTTCGTCCGACGTTCCACGGATGATTTACCCACGTTAATCATTACATCGTACGCCGCTCGTAAAATTTCCAAACGTACTCGTCGGTCGAACTGCGATTCGAACCGAGGTTCCCGGTCGAACGATTCCGCTCGTCCACTCGTCGTCGGCGGTGCTCCACGGACTCTGAATATTTCTCGCCTAGTTCGCTCCGAAACGACGAATTCGAGCGACCGCGCGCACCGCACCGCGTTCGTGTTCGTCCGACGTTCCACGGATGATTTACCCACGTTAATCATTACATCGTACGCCGCTCGTAAAATTTCCAAACGTACTCGTCGGTCGAACTGCGATTCGAACCGAGGTTCCCGGTCGAACGATTCCGCTCGTCCACTCGTCGTCGGCGGTGCTCCACGGACTCTGAATATTTCTCGCCTAGTTCGCTCCGAAACGACGAATTCGAGCGACCGCGCGTGCCGCACCGCGTTCGTGTTCGTCCGACGTTCCACGGATGATTTATCCACGTTAATCATTACATCGTACGCCGCTCGTAAAATTTCCAAACGTACTCGTCGGTCGAACGGCGATTCGAACCGAGGTTCCCGGTCGAACGATTCCGCTCGTCCACTCGTCGTCGGCGGTGCTCCACGGACTCTGAATATTTCTCGCCCAGTTCGCTCCGAAACGACGAATTCGAGCGACCGCGCGAACCGCACCGCGTTCGTGTTCGTCCGACGTTCCACGGATGATTTACCCACGTTAATCATTACATCGTACGCCGCTCGTAAAATTTCCAAACGTACTCGTCGGTCGAACGGCGATTCGAACCGAGGTTCCCGGTCGAACGATTCCGCTCGTCCACTCGTCGTCGGCGGTGCTCCACGGACTCTGAATATTTCTCGCCCAGTTCGCTCCGAAACGACGAAATCGAGCGACCGCGCGCACCGCACCGCGTTCGTGTTCGTCCGACGTTCCACGGATGATTTACCCACGTTAATCATTACATCGTACGCCGCTCGTAAAATTTCCAAACGTACTCGTCGGTCGAACGGCGATTCGAACCGAGGTTCCCGGTCGAACGATTCCGCTCGTCCACTCGTCGTCGGCGGTGCTCCACGGACTCTGAATATTTCTCGCCTAGTTCGCTCCGAAACGACGAATTCGAGCGACCGCGCGCACCGCACCGCGTTCGTGTTCGTCCGACGTTCCACGGATGATTTATCCACGTTAATCATTACATCGTACGCCGCTCGTAAAATTTCCAAACGTACTCGTCGGTCGAACGGCGATTCGAACCGAGGTTCCCGGTCGAACGATTCCGCTCGTCCACTCGTCGTCGGCGGTGCTCCACGGACTCTGAATATTTCTCGCCTAGTTCGCTCCGAAACGACGAATTCGAGCGACCGCGCGCACCGCACCGCGTTCGTGTTCGTCCGACGTTCCACGGATGATTTACCCACGTTAATCATTACATCGTACGCCGCTCGTAAAATTTCCAAACGTACTCGTCGGTCGAACGGCGATTCGAACCGAGGTTCCCGGTCGAACGATTCCGCTCGTCCACTCGTCGTCGGCGGTGCTCCACGGACTCTGAATATTTCTCGCCTAGTTCGCTCCGAAACGACGAATTCGAGCGACCGCGCGCACCGCACCGCGTTCGTGTTCGTCCGACGTTCCACGGATGATTTATCCACGTTAATCATTACATCGTACGCCGCTCGTAAAATTTCCAAACGTACTCGTCGGTCGAACGGCGATTCGAACCGAGGTTCCCGGTCGAACGATTCCGCTCGTCCACTCGTCGTCGGCGGTGCTCCACGGACTCTGAATATTTCTCGCCCAGTTCGCTCCGAAACGACGAATTCGAGCGACCGCGCGCACCGCACCGCGTTCGTGTTCGTCCGACGTTCCACGGATGATTTACCCACGTTAATCATTACATCGTACGCCGCTCGTAAAATTTCCAAACGTACTCGTCGGTCGAACGGCGATTCGAACCGAGGTTCCCGGTCGAACGATTCCGCTCGTCCACTCGTCGTCGGCGGTGCTCCACGGACTCTGAATATTTCTCGCCTAGTTCGCTCCGAAACGACGAATTCGAGCGACCGCGCGTGCCGCACCGCGTTCGTGTTCGTCCGACGTTCCACGGATGATTTATCCACGTTAATCATTACATCGTACGCCGCTCGTAAAATTTCCAAACGTACTCGTCGGTCGAACGGCGATTCGAACCGAGGTTCCCGGTCGAACGATTCCGCTCGTCCACTCGTCGTCGGCGGTGCTCCACGGACTCTGAATATTTCTCGCCCAGTTCGCTCCGAAACGACGAATTCGAGCGACCGCGCGAACCGCACCGCGTTCGTGTTCGTCCGACGTTCCACGGATGATTTACCCACGTTAATCATTACATCGTACGCCGCTCGTAAAATTTCCAAACGTACTCGTCGGTCGAACGGCGATTCGAACCGAGGTTCCCGGTCGAACGATTCCGCTCGTCCACTCGTCGTCGGCGGTGCTCCACGGACTCTGAATATTTCTCGCCTAGTTCGCTCCGAAACGACGAATTCGAGCGACCGCGCGCACCGCACCGCGTTCGTGTTCGTCCGACGTTCCACGGATGATTTATCCACGTTAATCATTACATCGTACGCCGCTCGTAAAATTTCCAAACGTACTCGTCGGTCGAACGGCGATTCGAACCGAGGTTCCCGGTCGAACGATTCCGCTCGTCCACTCGTCGTCGGCGGTGCTCCACGGACTCTGAATATTTCTCGCCCAGTTCGCTCCGAAACGACGAAATCGAGCGACCGCGCGAACCGCACCGCGTTCGTGTTCGTCCGACGTTCCACGGATGATTTACCCACGTTAATCATTACATCGTACGCCGCTCGTAAAATTTCCAAACGTACTCGTCGGTCGAACGGCGATTCGAACCGAGGTTCCCGGTCGAACGATTCCGCTCGTCCACTCGTCGTCGGCGGTGCTCCACGGACTCTGAAGATTTCTCGCCTAGTTCGCTCCGAAACGACGAATTCGAGCGACCGCGCGCACCGCACCGCGTTCGTGTTCGTCCGACGTTCCACGGATGATTTATCCACGTTAATCATTACATCGTACGCCGCTCGTAAAATTTCCAAACGTACTCGTCGGTCGAACGGCGATTCGAACCGAGGTTCCCGGTCGAACGATTCCGCTCGTCCACTCGTCGTCGGCGGTGCTCCACGGACTCTGAATATTTCTCGCCTAGTTCGCTCCGAAACGACGAATTCGAGCGACCGCGCGCACCGCACCGCGTTCGTGTTCGTCCGACGTTCCACGGATGATTTACCCACGTTAATCATTACATCGTACGCCGCTCGTAAAATTTCCAAACGTACTCGTCGGTCGAACGGCGATTCGAACCGAGGGTCCCGGTCGAACGATTCCGCTCGTCCACTCGTCGTCGGCGGTGCTCCACGGACTCTGAATATTTCTCGCCTAGTTCGCTCCGAAACGACGAATTCGAGCGACCGCGCGCACCGCACCGCGTTCGTGTTCGTCCGACGTTCCACGGATGATTTATCCACGTTAATCATTACATCGTACGCCGCTCGTAAAATTTCCAAACGTACTCGTCGGTCGAACGGCGATTCGAACCGAGGTTCCCGGTCGAACGATTCCGCTCGTCCACTCGTCGTCGGCGGTGCTCCACGGACTCTGAATATTTCTCGCCCAGTTCGCTCCGAAACGACGAATTCGAGCGACCGCGCGAACCGCACCGCGTTCGTGTTCGTCCGACGTTCCACGGATGATTTACCCACGTTAATCATTACATCGTACGCCGCTCGTAAAATTTCCAAACGTACTCGTCGGTCGAACGGCGATTCGAACCGAGGTTCCCGGTCGAACGATTCCGCTCGTCCACTCGTCGTCGGCGGTGCTCCACGGACTCTGAATATTTCCCGCCTAGTTCGCTCCGAAACGACGAATTCGAGCGACCGCGCGCACCGCACCGCGTTCGTGTTCGTCCGACGTTCCACGGATGATTTACCCACGTTAATCATTACATCGTACGCCGCTCGTAAAATTTCCAAACGTACTCGTCGGTCGAACGGCGATTCGAACCGAGGTTCCCGGTCGAACGATTCCGCTCGTCCACTCGTCGTCGGCGGTGCTCCACGGACTCTGAATATTTCTCGCCTAGTTCGCTCCGAAACGACGAATTCGAGCGACCGCGCGCACCGCACCGCGTTCGTGTTCGTCCGACGTTCCACGGATGATTTACCCACGTTAATCATTACTTCGTACGCCGCTCGTAAAATTTCCAAGCGTACTCGTCGGTCGAACGGCGATTCGAACCGAGGTTCCCGGTCGAACGATTCCGCTCGTCCACTCGTCGTCGGCGGTGCTCCACGGACTCTGAATATTTCTCGCCTAGTTCGCTCCGAAACGACGAATTCGAGCGACCGCGCGCACCGCACCGCGTTCGTGTTCGTCCGACGTTCCACGGATGATTTACCCACGTTAATCATTACATCGTACGCCGCTCGTAAAATTTCCAAACGTACTCGTCGGTCGAACGGCGATTCGAACCGAGGTTCCCGGTCGAACGATTCCGCTCGTCCACTCGTCGTCGGCGGTGCTCCACGGACTCTGAATATTTCTCGCCCAGTTCGCTCCGAAACGACGAATTCGAGCGACCGCGCGCACCGCACCGCGTTCGTGTTCGTCCGACGTTCCACTGATGATTTACCCACGTTAATCATTACATCGTACGCCGCTCGTAAAATTTCCAAACGTACTCGTCGGTCGAACGGCGATTCGAACCGAGGTTCCCGGTCGAACGATTCCGCTCGTCCACTCGTCGTCGGCGGTGCTCCACGGACTCTGAATATTTCTCGCCCAGTTCGCTCCGAAACGACGAATTCGAGCGACCGCGCGCACCGCACCGCGTTCGTGTTCGTCCGACGTTCCACGGATGATTTACCCACGTTAATCATTACATCGTACGCCGCTCGTAAAATTTCCAAACGTACTCGTCGGTCGAACGGCGATTCGAACCGAGGTTCCCGGTCGATCGATTCCGCTCGTCCACTCGTCGTCGGCGGTGCTCCACGGACTCTGAATATTTCTCGCCTAGTTCGCTCCGAAACGACGAATTCGAGCGACCGCGCGCACCGCACCGCGTTCGTGTTCGTCCGACGTTCCACGGATGATTTACCCACGTTAATCATTACATCGTACGCCGCTCGTAAAATTTCCAAACGTACTCGTCGGTCGAACGGCGATTCGAACCGAGGTTCCCGGTCGAACGATTCCGCTCGTCCACTCGTCGTCGGCGGTGCTCCACGGACTCTGAATATTTCTCGCCTAGTTCGCTCCGAAACGACGAATTCGAGCGACCGCGCGCACCGCACCGCGTTCGTGTTCGTCCGACGTTCCACGGATGATTTACCCACGTTAATCATTACTTCGTACGCCGCTCGTAAAATTTCCAAACGTACTCGTCGGTCGAACGGCGATTCGAACCGAGGTTCCCGGTCGAACGATTCCGCTCGTCCACTCGTCGTCGGCGGTGCTCCACGGACTCTGAATATTTCTCGCCTAGTTCGCTCCGAAACGACGAATTCGAGCGACCGCGCGCACCGCACCGCGTTCGTGTTCGTCCGACGTTCCACGGATGATTTATCCACGTTAATCATTACATCGTACGCCGCTCGTAAAATTTCCAAACGTACTCGTCGGTCGAACGGCGATTCGAACCGAGGTTCCCGGTCGAACGATTCCGCTCGTCCACTCGTCGTCGGCGGTGCTCCACGGACTCTGAATATTTCTCGCCTAGTTCGCTCCGAAACGACGAATTCGAGCGACCGCGCGCACCGCACCGCGTTCGTGTTCGTCCGACGTTCCACGGATGATTTACCCACGTTAATCATTACATCGTACGCCGCTCGTAAAATTTCCAAACGTACTCGTCGGTCGAACGGCGATTCGAACCGAGGTTCCCGGTCGAACGATTCCGCTCGTCCACTCGTCGTCGGCGGTGCTCCACGGACTCTGAATATTTCTCGCCCAGTTCGCTCCGAAACGACGAATTCGAGCGACCGCGCGCACCGCACCGCGTTCGTGTTCGTCCGACGTTCCACGGATGATTTACCCACGTTAATCATTACATCGTACGCCGCTCGTAAAATTTCCAAACGTACTCGTCGGTCGAACGGCGATTCGAACCGAGGTTCCCGGTCGAACGATTCCGCTCGTCCACTCGTCGTCGGCGGTGCTCCACGGACTCTGAAAATTTCTCGCCTAGTTCGCTCCGAAACGACGAATTCGAGCGACCGCGCGCACCGCACCGCGTTCGTGTTCGTCCGACGTTCCACGGATGATTTACCCACGTTAATCATTACATCGTACGCCGCTCGTAAAATTTCCAAACGTACTCGTCGGTCGAACGGCGATTCGAACCGAGGTTCCCGGTCGAACGATTCCGCTCGTCCACTCGTCGACGGCGGTGCTCCACGGACTCTGAATATTTCCCGCCTAGTTCGCTCCGAAACGACGAATTCGAGCGACCGCGCGCACCGCACCGCGTTCGTGTTCGTCCGACGTTCCACGGATGATTTACCCACGTTAATCATTACATCGTACGCCGCTCGTAAAATTTCCAAACGTACTCGTCGGTCGAACGGCGATTCGAACCGAGGTTCCCGGTCGAACGATTCCGCTCGTCCACTCGTCGTCGGCGGTGCTCCACGGACTCTGAATATTTCTCGCCTAGTTCGCTCCGAAACGACGAATTCGAGCGACCGCGCGCACCGCACCGCGTTCGTGTTCGTCCGACGTTCCACGGATGATTTACCCACGTTAATCATTACATCGTACGCCGCTCGTAAAATTTCCAAACGTACTCGTCGGTCGAACGGCGATTCGAACCGAGGTTCCCGGTCGAACGATTCCGCTCGTCCACTTGTCGTCGGCGGTGCTCCACGGACTCTGAATATTTCTCGCCTAGTTCGCTCCGAAACGACGAATTCGAGCGACCGCGCGCACCGCACCGCGTTCGTGTTCGTCCGACGTTCCACGGATGATTTATCCACGTTAATCATTACATCGTACGCCGCTCGTAAAATTTCCAAACGTACTCGTCGGTCGAACGGCGATTCGAACCGAGGTTCCCGGTCGAACGATTCCGCTCGTCCACTCGTCGTCGGCGGTGCTCCACGGACTCTGAATATTTCTCGCCCAGTTCGCTCCGAAACGACGAATTCGAGCGACCGCGCGCACCGCACCGCGTTCGTGTTCGTCCGACGTTCCACGGATGATTTACCCACGTTAATCATTACATCGTACGCCGCTCGTAAAATTTCCAAACGTACTCGTCGGTCGAACGGCGATTCGAACCGAGGTTCCCGGTCGAACGATTCCGCTCGTCCACTCGTCGTCGGCGGTGCTCCACGGACTCTGAATATTTCTCGCCCAGTTCGCTCCGAAACGACGAATTCGAGCGACCGCGCGCACCGCACCGCGTTCGTGTTCGTCCGACGTTCCACGGATGATTTACCCACGTTAATCATTACATCGTACGCCGCTCGTAAAATTTCCAAACGTACTCGTCGGTCGAACGGCGATTCGAACCGAGGTTCCCGGTCGAACGATTCCGCTCGTCCACTCGTCGTCGGCGGTGCTCCACGGACTCTGAATATTTCTCGCCTAGTTCGCTCCGAAACGACGAATTCGAGCGACCGCGCGCACCGCACCGCGTTCGTGTTCGTCCGACGTTCCACGGATGATTTACCCACGTTAATCATTACATCGTACGCCGCTCGTAAAATTTCCAAACGTACTCGTCGGTCGAACGGCGATTCGAACCGAGGTTCCCGGTCGAACGATTCCGCTCGTCCACTCGTCGTCGGCGGTGCTCCACGGACTCTGAATATTTCCCGCCTAGTTCGCTCCGAAACGACGAATTCGAGCGACCGCGCGCACCGCACCGCGTTCGTGTTCGTCCGACGTTCCACGGATGATTTACCCACGTTAATCATTACATCGTACGCCGCTCGTAAAATTTCCAAACGTACTCGTCGGTCGAACGGCGATTCGAACCGAGGTTCCCGGTCGAACGATTCCGCTCGTCCACTCGTCGTCGGCGGTGCTCCACGGACTCTGAATATTTCTCGCCTAGTTCGCTCCGAAACGACGAATTCGAGCGACCGCGCGCACCGCACCGCGTTCGTGTTCGTCCGACGTTCCACGGATGATTTACCCACGTTAATCATTACATCGTACGCCGCTCGTAAAATTTCCAAACGTACTCGTCGGTCGAACTGCGATTCGAACCGAGGTTCCCGGTCGAACGATTCCGCTCGTCCACTCGTCGTCGGCGGTGCTCCACGGACTCTGAATATTTCTCGCCTAGTTCGCTCCGAAACGACGAATTCGAGCGACCGCGCGTGCCGCACCGCGTTCGTGTTCGTCCGACGTTCCACGGATGATTTATCCACGTTAATCATTACATCGTACGCCGCTCGTAAAATTTCCAAACGTACTCGTCGGTCGAACGGCGATTCGAACCGAGGTTCCCGGTCGAACGATTCCGCTCGTCCACTCGTCGTCGGCGGTGCTCCACGGACTCTGAATATTTCTCGCCCAGTTCGCTCCGAAACGACGAATTCGAGCGACCGCGCGAACCGCACCGCGTTCGTGTTCGTCCGACGTTCCACGGATGATTTACCCACGTTAATCATTACATCGTACGCCGCTCGTAAAATTTCCAAACGTACTCGTCGGTCGAACGGCGATTCGAACCGAGGTTCCCGGTCGAACGATTCCGCTCGTCCACTCGTCGTCGGCGGTGCTCCACGGACTCTGAATATTTCTCGCCTAGTTCGCTCCGAAACGACGAATTCGAGCGACCGCGCGCACCGCACCGCGTTCGTGTTCGTCCGACGTTCCACGGATGATTTATCCACGTTAATCATTACATCGTACGCCGCTCGTAAAATTTCCAAACGTACTCGTCGGTCGAACGGCGATTCGAACCGAGGTTCCCGGTCGAACGATTCCGCTCGTCCACTCGTCGTCGGCGGTGCTCCACGGACTCTGAATATTTCTCGCCCAGTTCGCTCCGAAACGACGAAATCGAGCGACCGCGCGAACCGCACCGCGTTCGTGTTCGTCCGACGTTCCACGGATGATTTACCCACGTTAATCATTACATCGTACGCCGCTCGTAAAATTTCCAAACGTACTCGTCGGTCGAACGGCGATTCGAACCGAGGTTCCCGGTCGAACGATTCCGCTCGTCCACTCGTCGTCGGCGGTGCTCCACGGACTCTGAATATTTCTCGCCTAGTTCGCTCCGAAACGACGAATTCGAGCGACCGCGCGCACCGCACCGCGTTCGTGTTCGTCCGACGTTCCACGGATGATTTATCCACGTTAATCATTACATCGTACGCCGCTCGTAAAATTTCCAAACGTACTCGTCGGTCGAACGGCGATTCGAACCGAGGTTCCCGGTCGAACGATTCCGCTCGTCCACTCGTCGTCGGCGGTGCTCCACGGACTCTGAATATTTCTCGCCTAGTTCGCTCCGAAACGACGAATTCGAGCGACCGCGCGCACCGCACCGCGTTCGTGTTCGTCCGACGTTCCACGGATGATTTACCCACGTTAATCATTACATCGTACGCCGCTCGTAAAATTTCCAAACGTACTCGTCGGTCGAACGGCGATTCGAACCGAGGTTCCCGGTCGAACGATTCCGCTCGTCCACTCGTCGTCGGCGGTGCTCCACGGACTCTGAATATTTCTCGCCTAGTTCGCTCCGAAACGACGAATTCGAGCGACCGCGCGCACCGCACCGCGTTCGTGTTCGTCCGACGTTCCACGGATGATTTATCCACGTTAATCATTACATCGTACGCCGCTCGTAAAATTTCCAAACGTACTCGTCGGTCGAACGGCGATTCGAACCGAGGTTCCCGGTCGAACGATTCCGCTCGTCCACTCGTCGTCGGCGGTGCTCCACGGACTCTGAATATTTCTCGCCCAGTTCGCTCCGAAACGACGAATTCGAGCGACCGCGCGAACCGCACCGCGTTCGTGTTCGTCCGACGTTCCACGGATGATTTACCCACGTTAATCATTACATCGTACGCCGCTCGTAAAATTTCCAAACGTACTCGTCGGTCGAACGGCGATTCGAACCGAGGTTCCCGGTCGAACGATTCCGCTCGTCCACTCGTCGTCGGCGGTGCTCCACGGACTCTGAATATTTCCCGCCTAGTTCGCTCCGAAACGACGAATTCGAGCGACCGCGCGCACCGCACCGCGTTCGTGTTCGTCCGACGTTCCACGGATGATTTACCCACGTTAATCATTACATCGTACGCCGCTCGTAAAATTTCCAAACGTACTCGTCGGTCGAACGGCGATTCGAACCGAGGTTCCCGGTCGAACGATTCCGCTCGTCCACTCGTCGTCGGCGGTGCTCCACGGACTCTGAATATTTCCCGCCTAGTTCGCTCCGAAACGACGAATTCGAGCGACCGCGCGCACCGCACCGCGTTCGTGTTCGTCCGACGTTCCACGGATGATTTACCCACGTTAATCATTACATCGTACGCCGCTCGTAAAATTTCCAAACGTACTCGTCGGTCGAACGGCGATTCGAACCGAGGTTCCCGGTCGAACGATTCCGCTCGTCCACTCGTCGTCGGCGGTGCTCCACGGACTCTGAATATTTCCCGCCTAGTTCGCTCCGAAACGACGAATTCGAGCGACCGCGCGCACCGCACCGCGTTCGTGTTCGTCCGACGTTCCACGGATGATTTACCCACGTTAATCATTACATCGTACGCCGCTCGTAAAATTTCCAAACGTACTCGTCGGTCGAACGGCGATTCGAACCGAGGTTCCCGGTCGAACGATTCCGCTCGTCCACTCGTCGTCGGCGGTGCTCCACGGACTCTGAATATTTCTCGCCTAGTTCGCTCCGAAACGACGAATTCGAGCGACCGCGCGCACCGCACCGCGTTCGTGTTCGTCCGACGTTCCACGGATGATTTACCCACGTTAATCATTACTTCGTACGCCGCTCGTAAAATTTCCAAGCGTACTCGTCGGTCGAACGGCGATTCGAACCGAGGTTCCCGGTCGAACGATTCCGCTCGTCCACTCGTCGTCGGCGGTGCTCCACGGACTCTGAATATTTCTCGCCTAGTTCGCTCCGAAACGACGAATTCGAGCGACCGCGCGCACCGCACCGCGTTCGTGTTCGTCCGACGTTCCACGGATGATTTATCCACGTTAATCATTACATCGTACGCCGCTCGTAAAATTTCCAAACGTACTCGTCGGTCGAACGGCGATTCGAACCGAGGTTCCCGGTCGAACGATTCCGCTCGTCCACTCGTCGTCGGCGGTGCTCCACGGACTCTGAATATTTCTCGCCTAGTTCGCTCCGAAACGACGAATTCGAGCGACCGCGCGCACCGCACCGCGTTCGTGTTCGTCCGACGTTCCACGGATGATTTACCCACGTTAATCATTACATCGTACGCCGCTCGTAAAATTTCCAAACGTACTCGTCGGTCGAACGGCGATTCGAACCGAGGTTCCCGGTCGAACGATTCCGCTCGTCCACTCGTCGTCGGCGGTGCTCCACGGACTCTGAATATTTCTCGCCCAGTTCGCTCCGAAACGACGAATTCGAGCGACCGCGCGCACCGCACCGCGTTCGTGTTCGTCCGACGTTCCACTGATGATTTACCCACGTTAATCATTACATCGTACGCCGCTCGTAAAATTTCCAAACGTACTCGTCGGTCGAACGGCGATTCGAACCGAGGTTCCCGGTCGAACGATTCCGCTCGTCCACTCGTCGTCGGCGGTGCTCCACGGACTCTGAATATTTCTCGCCCAGTTCGCTCCGAAACGACGAATTCGAGCGACCGCGCGCACCGCACCGCGTTCGTGTTCGTCCGACGTTCCACGGATGATTTACCCACGTTAATCATTACATCGTACGCCGCTCGTAAAATTTCCAAACGTACTCGTCGGTCGAACGGCGATTCGAACCGAGGTTCCCGGTCGATCGATTCCGCTCGTCCACTCGTCGTCGGCGGTGCTCCACGGACTCTGAATATTTCTCGCCTAGTTCGCTCCGAAACGACGAATTCGAGCGACCGCGCGCACCGCACCGCGTTCGTGTTCGTCCGACGTTCCACGGATGATTTACCCACGTTAATCATTACATCGTACGCCGCTCGTAAAATTTCCAAACGTACTCGTCGGTCGAACGGCGATTCGAACCGAGGTTCCCGGTCGAACGATTCCGCTCGTCCACTCGTCGTCGGCGGTGCTCCACGGACTCTGAATATTTCCCGCCTAGTTCGCTCCGAAACGACGAATTCGAGCGACCGCGCGCACCGCACCGCGTTCGTGTTCGTCCGACGTTCCACGGATGATTTACCCACGTTAATCATTACATCGTACGCCGCTCGTAAAATTTCCAAACGTACTCGTCGGTCGAACGGCGATTCGAACCGAGGTTCCCGGTCGAACGATTCCGCTCGTCCACTCGTCGTCGGCGGTGCTCCACGGACTCTGAATATTTCTCGCCTAGTTCGCTCCGAAACGACGAATTCGAGCGACCGCGCGCACCGCACCGCGTTCGTGTTCGTCCGACGTTCCACGGATGATTTACCCACGTTAATCATTACTTCGTACGCCGCTCGTAAAATTTCCAAACGTACTCGTCGGTCGAACGGCGATTCGAACCGAGGTTCCCGGTCGAACGATTCCGCTCGTCCACTCGTCGTCGGCGGTGCTCCACGGACTCTGAATATTTCTCGCCTAGTTCGCTCCGAAACGACGAATTCGAGCGACCGCGCGCACCGCACCGCGTTCGTGTTCGTCCGACGTTCCACGGATGATTTACCCACGTTAATCATTACATCGTACGCCGCTCGTAAAATTTCCAAACATACTCGTCGGTCGAACGGCGATTCGAACCGAGGTTCCCGGTCGAACGATTCCGCTCGTCCACTCGTCGTCGGCGGTGCTCCACGGACTCTGAATATATCTCGCCTAGTTCGCTCCGAAACGACGAATTCGAGCGACCGCGCGCACCGCACCGCGTTCGTGTTCGTCCGACGTTCCACGGATGATTTACCCACGTTAATCATTACATCGTACGCCGCTCGTAAAATTTCCAAACGTACTCGTCGGTAGAACGGCGATTCGAACCGAGGTTCCCGGTCGAACGATTCCGCTCGTCCACTCGTCGTCGGCGGTGCTCCACGGACTCTGAATATTTCTCGCCCAGTTCGCTCCGAAACGACGAATTCGAGCGACCGCGCGCACCGCACCGCGTTCGTGTTCGTCCGACGTTCCACGGATGATTTACCCACGTTAATCATTACATCGTACGCCGCTCGTAAAATTTCCAAACGTACTCGTCGGTCGAACGGCGATTCGAACCGAGGTTCCCGGTCGAACGATTCCGCTCGTCCACTCGTCGTCGGCGGTGCTCCACGGACTCTGAATATTTCCCGCCTAGTTCGCTCCGAAACGACGAATTCGAGCGACCGCGCGCACCGCACCGCGTTCGTGTTCGTCCGACGTTCCACGGATGATTTACCCACGTTAATCATTACATCGTACGCCGCTCGTAAAATTTCCAAACGTACTCGTCGGTCGAACGGCGATTCGAACCGAGGTTCCCGGTCGAACGATTCCGCTCGTCCACTGGTCGTCGGCGGTGCTCCACGGACTCTGAATATTTCTCGCCTAGTTCGCTCCGAAACGACGAATTCGAGCGACCGCGCGCACCGCACCGCGTTCGTGTTCGTCCGACGTTCCACGGATGATTTACCCACGTTAATCATTACATCGTACGCCGCTCGTAAAATTTCCAAACGTACTCGTCGGTCGAACGGCGATTCGAACCGAGGTTCCCGGTCGAACGATTCCGCTCGTCCACTCGTCGTCGGCGGTGCTCCACGGACTCTGAATATTTCCCGCCTAGTTCGCTCCGAAACGACGAATTCGAGCGACCGCGCGCACCGCACCGCGTTCGTGTTCGTCCGACGTTCCACGGATGATTTACCCACGTTAATCATTACATCGTACGCCGCTCGTAAAATTTCCAAACGTACTCGTCGGTCAAACGGCGATTCGAACCGAGGTTCCCGGTCGAACGATTCCGCTCGTCCACTCGTCGTCGGCGGTGCTCCACGGACTCTGAATATTTCTCGCCTAGTTCGCTCCGAAACGACGAATTCGAGCGACCGCGCGCACCGCACCGCGTTCGTGTTCGTCCGACGTTCCACGGATGATTTACCCACGTTAATCATTACATCGTACGCCGCTCGTAAAATTTCCAAACGTACTCGTCGGTCGAACGGCGATTCGAACCGAGGTTCCCGGTCGAACGATTCCGCTCGTCCACTCGTCGTCGGCGGTGCTCCACGGACTCTGAATATATCTCGCCTAGTTCGCTCCGAAACGACGAATTCGAGCGACCGCGCGCACCGCACCGCGTTCGTGTTCGTCCGACGTTCCACGGATGATTTACCCACGTTAATCATTACATCGTACGCCGCTCGTAAAATTTCCAAACGTACTCGTCGGTAGAACGGCGATTCGAACCGAGGTTCCCGGTCGAACGATTCCGCTCGTCCACTCGTCGTCGGCGGTGCTCCACGGACTCTGAATATTTCTCGCCCAGTTCGCTCCGAAACGACGAATTCGAGCGACCGCGCGCACCGCACCGCGTTCGTGTCCGTCCGACGTTCCACGGATGATTTACCCACGTTAATCATTACATCGTACGCCGCTCGTAAAATTTCCAAACGTACTCGTCGGTCGAACGGCGATTCGAACCGAGGTTCCCGGTCGAACGATTCCGCTCGTCCACTCGTCGTCGGCGGTGCTCCACGGACTCTGAATATTTCTCGCCTAGTTCGCTCCGAAACGACGAATTCGAGCGACCGCGCGCACCGCACCGCGTTCGTGTTCGTCCGACGTTCCACGGATGATTTACCCACGTTAATCATTACATCGTACGCCGCTCGTAAAATTTCCAAACGTACTCGTCGGTCGAACGGCGATTCGAACCGAGGTTCCCGGTCGAACGATTCCGCTCGTCCACTCGTCGTCGGCGGTGCTCCACGGACTCTGAATATTTCTCGCCTAGTTCGCTCCGAAACGACGAATTCGAGCGACCGCGCGCACCGCACCGCGTTCGTGTTCGTCCGACGTTCCACGGATGATTTATCCACGTTAATCATTACATCGTACGCCGCTCGTAAAATTTCCAAACGTACTCGTCGGTCGAACGGCGATTCGAACCGAGGTTCCCGGTCGAACGATTCCGCTCGTCCACTCGTCGTCGGCGGTGCTCCACGGACTCTGAATATTTCTCGCCCAGTTCGCTCCGAAACGACGAATTCGAGCGACCGCGCGAACCGCACCGCGTTCGTGTTCGTCCGACGTTCCACGGATGATTTACCCACGTTAATCATTACATCGTACGCCGCTCGTAAAATTTCCAAACGTACTCGTCGGTCGAACGGCGATTCGAACCGAGGTTCCCGGTCGAACGATTCCGCTCGTCCACTCGTCGTCGGCGGTGCTCCACGGACTCTGAATATTTCCCGCCTAGTTCGCTCCGAAACGACGAATTCGAGCGACCGCGCGCACCGCACCGCGTTCGTGTTCGTCCGACGTTCCACGGATGATTTACCCACGTTAATCATTACATCGTACGCCGCTCGTAAAATTTCCAAACGTACTCGTCGGTCGAACGGCGATTCGAACCGAGGTTCCCGGTCGAACGATTCCGCTCGTCCACTCGTCGTCGGCGGTGCTCCACGGACTCTGAATATTTCTCGCCTAGTTCGCTCCGAAACGACGAATTCGAGCGACCGCGCGCACCGCACCGCGTTCGTGTTCGTCCGACGTTCCACGGATGATTTATCCACGTTAATCATTACATCGTACGCCGCTCGTAAAATTTCCAAACGTACTCGTCGGTCGAACGGCGATTCGAACCGAGGTTCCCGGTCGAACGATTCCGCTCGTCCACTCGTCGTCGGCGGTGCTCCACGGACTCTGAATATTTCTCGCCTAGTTCGCTCCGAAACGACGAATTCGAGCGACCGCGCGCACCGCACCGCGTTCGTGTTCGTCCGACGTTCCACGGATGATTTACCCACGTTAATCATTACATCGTACGCCGCTCGTAAAATTTCCAAACGTACTCGTCGGTCGAACGGCGATTCGAACCGAGGTTCCCGGTCGAACGATTCCGCTCGTCCACTCGTCGTCGGCGGTGCTCCACGGACTCTGAATATTTCTCGCCTAGTTCGCTCCGAAACGACGAATTCGAGCGACCGCGCGCACCGCACCGCGTTCGTGTTCGTCCGACGTTCCACGGATGATTTATCCACGTTAATCATTACATCGTACGCCGCTCGTAAAATTTCCAAACGTACTCGTCGGTCGAACGGCGATTCGAACCGAGGTTCCCGGTCGAACGATTCCGCTCGTCCACTCGTCGTCGGCGGTGCTCCACGGACTCTGAAAATTTCTCGCCTAGTTCGCTCCGAAACGACGAATTCGAGCGACCGCGCGCACCGCACCGCGTTCGTGTTCGTCCGACGTTCCACGGATGATTTACCCACGTTAATCATTACATCGTACGCCGCTCGTAAAATTTCCAAACGTACTCGTCGGTCGAACGGCGATTCGAACCGAGGTTCCCGGTCGAACGATTCCGCTCGTCCACTCGTCGTCGGCGGTGCTCCACGGACTCTGAATATTTCTCGCCCAGTTCGCTCCGAAACGACGAATTCGAGCGACCGCGCGCACCGCACCGCGTTCGTGTTCGTCCGACGTTCCACGGATGATTTACCCACGTTAATCATTACATCGTACGCCGCTCGTAAAATTTCCAAACGTACTCGTCGGTCGAACGGCGATTCGAACCGAGGTTCCCGGTCGAACGATTCCGCTCGTCCACTCGTCGTCGGCGGTGCTCCACGGACTCTGAATATTTCTCGCCTAGTTCGCTCCGAAACGACGAATTCGAGCGACCGCGCGCACCGCACCGCGTTCGTGTTCGTCCGACGTTCCACGGATGATTTACCCACGTTAATCATTACATCGTACGCCGCTCGTAAAATTTCCAAACGTACTCGTCGGTCGAACGGCGATTCGAACCGAGGTTCCCGGTCGAACGATTCCGCTCGTCCACTGGTCGTCGGCGGTGCTCCACGGACTCTGAATATTTCTCGCCTAGTTCGCTCCGAAACGACGAATTCGAGCGACCGCGCGCACCGCACCGCGTTCGTGTTCGTCCGACGTTCCACGGATGATTTACCCACGTTAATCATTACATCGTACGCCGCTCGTAAAATTTCCAAACGTACTCGTCGGTCGAACGGCGATTCGAACCGAGGTTCCCGGTCGAACGATTCCGCTCGTCCACTCGTCGTCGGCGGTGCTCCACGGACTCTGAATATTTCCCGCCTAGTTCGCTCCGAAACGACGAATTCGAGCGACCGCGCGCACCGCACCGCGTTCGTGTTCGTCCGACGTTCCACGGATGATTTACCCACGTTAATCATTACATCGTACGCCGCTCGTAAAATTTCCAAACGTACTCGTCGGTCGAACGGCGATTCGAACCGAGGTTCCCGGTCGAACGATTCCGCTCGTCCACTCGTCGTCGGCGGTGCTCCACGGACTCTGAATATTTCTCGCCTAGTTCGCTCCGAAACGACGAATTCGAGCGACCGCGCGCACCGCACCGCGTTCGTGTTCGTCCGACGTTCCACGGATGATTTACCCACGTTAATCATTACATCGTACGCCGCTCGTAAAATTTCCAAACGTACTCGTCGGTCGAACGGCGATTCGAACCGAGGTTCCCGGTCGAACGATTCCGCTCGTCCACTGGTCGTCGGCGGTGCTCCACGGACTCTGAATATTTCTCGCCTAGTTCGCTCCGAAACGACGAATTCGAGCGACCGCGCGCACCGCACCGCGTTCGTGTTCGTCCGACGTTCCACGGATGATTTACCCACGTTAATCATTACATCGTACGCCGCTCGTAAAATTTCCAAACGTACTCGTCGGTCGAACGGCGATTCGAACCGAGGTTCCCGGTCGAACGATTCCGCTCGTCCACTCGTCGTCGGCGGTGCTCCACGGACTCTGAATATTTCCCGCCTAGTTCGCTCCGAAACGACGAATTCGAGCGACCGCGCGCACCGCACCGCGTTCGTGTTCGTCCGACGTTCCACGGATGATTTACCCACGTTAATCATTACATCGTACGCCGCTCGTAAAATTTCCAAACGTACTCGTCGGTCGAACGGCGATTCGAACCGAGGTTCCCGGTCGAACGATTCCGCTCGTCCACTCGTCGTCGGCGGTGCTCCACGGACTCTGAATATTTCTCGCCCAGTTCGCTCCGAAACGACGAATTCGAGCGACCGCGCGCACCGCACCGCGTTCGTGTTCGTCCGACGTTCCACGGATGATTTACCCACGTTAATCATTACATCGTACGCCGCTCGTAAAATTTCCAAACGTACTCGTCGGTAGAACGGCGATTCGAACCGAGGTTCCCGTGTAACCGGACCGCCGTGTGATGTTATTAAGATCCGATTTATTTTTTCAGATAAGCTGAGAAAGCCAGGTAATCTTATTGCTTCTGAAGTGAAAACGCGTGGATTGTTACGGTCGCCAGTGTGTTATTATTTAAAGTCAAAGATTATGCGATTAACACACAACTCGCTTTACTCTTATGAGTTTCTGATCAGTTCTATACTTGATTCTTTACTTAATCTCTATGGTGATTGATTGGGACTCAGGTGATGCAGGTGAGTAAATTTGGCAACAGTGATTTAATCTGGTAAAAATATTAATATATTCTGTAACTACGATTATTGAAATAACAATTTTATATAATAATGTTGCCTTATATTTTACTTAATACGTCTCTCTCGTATCGAACAACAGTCTTCGATTATGCCGCGTTATGTCGCACTGAGTTTACAAACTCGAACTTAACGGCAATCTCAAACTCGCAATTATCGCGTAATTCCGTATCATTACATTAATCGCGATACAAATTGCATATCTTAGATTATCTAGCAATCTTATTCAAAACTCTGCAAACTCACGTTCATATAACTTATTCATACGCAAATCAATTGTTACGCTACCTTGTCGGTGAGTCTCAGGATCGCACGCACTTAAATTCTACACTAAAGCTAATTTTTGCTTTCACGCACTCCTGTTCACTCGCAAGGCCTTGAGCGCCTTTTACAATTATTCGCCTTGGCGCACCACACAGATCGCGGTCTCGCGCCCGTCACTCGCGTAATTTTCCGTTTCCGGATTTCCCAGGTTCCAAACGTCCTTCCGGTTGGGTTGCGGTTATTGTACCGTGGTCCTCCGTCCTTCGCATCAGTTGGATACTTCCCCGGATGCGGCTTTTTTCGTGTAACGACACTTTTCGGACTCACTACTGCGCACTGCGGAAACGTGGCCTCTGCCCTAGACGGTTCGGTGCTGACTGCCGATTCCGCATGGCGCTCCTAGATATAGGCGTTACCCCCACTCCAGGGTTCTGAGTCATAATTACTCTTTAATTAATAAACCTTTAGTGTGGGTACCTTCCCGTGGGTACCGTTAACACTGCCTGCTATGCCAAATCTACGTATTTTGTTCCCTTTAGTTATAAATTTCATCTTTAACATTTTTGAGTTGTGAGTCTAAAATTTTGGAATTTCCATTTTTGGTCTAGCGGACATTTGTCTAGATCCCTTTCTTATTACAGTGCGCTATGGCAAAATTTTATTTATTCAACTTTTTGACTCACAACTTTTCCGTTACTTTGTTGTGATAAAAATTTTAATTTTAATTGTTTTCACCGTTTGGCATATCAGGTGCTCTCGTTAATGCTTCCTGGAGTGTGGTTCGCTATGCTAAATTGTAATATTCCGTGATTTTTGACTCACAACACATTTTTGACCTTGAGTCCGCAAAGTTGTGAGTCACAAATCATTCCTTTGTTCAGTTATGGCTTATTCTAAGCTTAATGCTACCTAATGTCATCACCAAGGTCGACTCTTTGGGTCGTTTGCACCCATCGCTCATAAATTACGCGTCATTATTAACCTTGTGTATCTTTTTGTTCAATAACTTATTAATAACGCTTTATTCGATTGTTTGCCATAGCATACGTTGCTCCCGGGATGTAACGCTATCGTTTGACTCTAATCCCGTTGGGATCGGACAACTTTATCGACTCACAACTTTTCGTCGGACTTGCCCTCTTGACAACCTTTTTTGTTGTGAGTCACTAATTATTTATTAAATCATTTTTACATGTCGGATGTTTATCCTGACAGTGTTTATATTGTGTTACGCTATGGCGTTTATCTATTTTTCATATTCTAGGAATCACAATGATTATTCAGGATGGAGGTGCAGGTAACTGAACTTTGGTGATTTCTCAAGGTAGGTATATCTTTTTATTACTAAGAATACTGATAGATGGAGGAACATTGTTTCAACATTGTATGTTGTGATATATCGTCGCTTTACATTATATACTTTTTTCTATATATATATATTTATACATATACATTCATGTCTTCGATGCTTTTATACATCTTCTCCCCCTATTGTGCACCTCTGTGCAATCTATATAAACAAAAATAAACTTTTAATAAAACAATAATTAAATATATTTGCGACCTTTATTGTCATTGATTCCTCCCGTCTATCTTTATATATCTTTATTATGTTTTTATATTTTATATATTTTTTTATTTATTTTTTTCTTTTTTTAGGTTTTCTATGTCTAAGTTGGCGTTACCCTCCGGTCACACCCGGTCGAACGATTCCGCTCGTCCACTCGTCGTCGGCGGTGCTCCACGGACTCTGAATATTTCTCGCCCAGTTCGCTCCGAAACGACGAATTCGAGCGACCGCGCGCACCGCACCGCGTTCGTGTTCGTCCGACGTTCCACGGATGATTTACCCACGTTAATCATTACATCGTACGCCGCTCGTAAAATTTCCAAACGTACTCGTCGGTCGAACGGCGATTCGAACCGAGGTTCCCGGTCGAACGATTCCGCTCGTCCACTCGTCGTCGGCGGTGCTCCACGGACTCTGAATATTTCCCGCCTAGTTCGCTCCGAAACGACGAATTCGAGCGACCGCGCGCACCGCACCGCGTTCGTGTTCGTCCGACGTTCCACGGATGATTTACCCACGTTAATCATTACATCGTACGCCGCTCGTAAAATTTCCAAACGTACTCGTCGGTCGAACGGCGATTCGAACCGAGGTTCCCGGTCGAACGATTCCGCTCGTCCACTGGTCGTCGGCGGTGCTCCACGGACTCTGAATATTTCTCGCCTAGTTCGCTCCGAAACGACGAATTCGAGCGACCGCGCGCATCGCACCGCGTTCGTGTTCGTCCGACGTTCCACGGATGATTTACCCACGTTAATCATTACATCGTACGCCGCTCGTAAAATTTCCAAACGTACTCGTCGGTCGAACGGCGATTCGAACCGAAGTTCCCGGTCGAACGATTCCGCTCGTCCACTCGTCGTCGGCGGTGCTCCACGGACTCTGAATATTTCCCGCCTAGTTCGCTCCGAAACGACGAATTCGAGCGACCGCGCGCACCGCACCGCGTTCGTGTTCGTCCGACGTTCCACGGATGATTTACCCACGTTAATCATTACATCGTACGCCGCTCGTAAAATTTCCAAACGTACTCGTCGGTCGAACGGCGATTCGAACCGAGGTTCCCGGTCGAACGATTCCGCTCGTCCACTCGTCGTCGGCGGTGCTCCACGGACTCTGAATATTTCTCGCCTAGTTCGCTCCGAAACGACGAATTCGAGCGACCGCGCGCACCGCACCGCGTTCGTGTTCGTCCGACGTTCCACGGATGATTTACCCACGTTAATCATTACATCGTACGCCGCTCGTAAAACTTCCAAACGTACTCGTCGGTCGAACGGCGATTCGAACCGAGGTTCCCGGTCGAACGATTCCGCTCGTCCACTCGTCGTCGACGGTGCTCCACGGACTCTGAATATATCTCGCCTAGTTCGCTCCGAAACGACGAATTCGAGCGACCGCGCGCACCGCACCGCGTTCGTGTTCGTCCGACGTTCCACGGATGATTTACCCACGTTAATCATTACATCGTACGCCGCTCGTAAAATTTCCAAACGTACTCGTCGGTAGAACGGCGATTCGAACCGAGGTTCCCGGTCGAACGATTCCGCTCGTCCACTCGTCGTCGGCGGTGCTCCACGGACTCTGAATATTTCTCGCCCAGTTCGCTCCGAAACGACGAATTCGAGCGACCGCGCGCACCGCACCGCGTTCGTGTTCGTCCGACGTTCCACGGATGATTTACCCACGTTAATCATTACATCGTACGCCGCTCGTAAAATTTCCAAACGTACTCGTCGGTCGAACGGCGATTCGAACCGAGGTTCCCGGTCGAACGATTCCGCTCGTCCACTCGTCGTCGGCGGTGCTCCACGGACTCTGAATATTTCCCGCCTAGTTCGCTCCGAAACGACGAATTCGAGCGACCGCGCGCACCGCACCGCGTTCGTGTTCGTCCGACGTTCCACGGATGATTTACCCACGTTAATCATTACATCGTACGCCGCTCGTAAAATTTCCAAACGTACTCGTCGGTCGAACGGCGATTCGAACCGAGGTTCCCGGTCGAACGATTCCGCTCGTCCACTCGTCGTCGGCGGTGCTCCACGGACTCTGAATATTTCTCGCCTAGTTCGCTCCGAAACGACGAATTCGAGCGACCGCGCGCACCGCACCGCGTTCGTGTTCGTCCGACGTTCCACGGATGATTTATCCACGTTAATCATTACATCGTACGCCGCTCGTAAAATTTCCAAACGTACTCGTCGGTCGAACTGCGATTCGAACCGAGGTTCCCGGTCGAACGATTCCGCTCGTCCACTCGTCGTCGGCGGTGCTCCACGGACTCTGAATATTTCTCGCCTAGTTCGCTCCGAAACGACGAATTCGAGCGACCGCGCGCACCGCACCGCGTTCGTGTTCGTCCGACGTTCCACGGATGATTTACCCACGTTAATCATTACATCGTACGCCGCTCGTAAAATTTCCAAACGTACTCGTCGGTCGAACGGCGATTCGAACCGAGGTTCCCGGTCGAACGATTCCGCTCGTCCACTCGTCGTCGGCGGTGCTCCACGGACTCTGAATATTTCTCGCCTAGTTCGCTCCGAAACGACGAATTCGAGCGACCGCGCGCACCGCACCGCGTTCGTGTTCGTCCGACGTTCCACGGATGATTTACCCACGTTAATCATTACATCGTACGCCGCTCGTAAAATTTCCAAACGTACTCGTCGGTCGAACGGCGATTCGAACCGAGGTTCCCGGTCGAACGATTCCGCTCGTCCACTCGTCGTCGGCGGTGCTCCACGGACTCTGAATATTTCTCGCCTAGTTCGCTCCGAAACGACGAATTCGAGCGACCGCGCGCACCGCACCGCGTTCGTGTTCGTCCGACGTTCCACGGATGATTTATCCACGTTAATCATTACATCGTACGCCGCTCGTAAAATTTCCAAACGTACTCGTCGGTCGAACGGCGATTCGAACCGAGGTTCCCGGTCGAACGATTCCGCTCGTCCACTCGTCGTCGGCGGTGCTCCACGGACTCTGAATATTTCTCGCCTAGTTCGCTCCGAAACGACGAATTCGAGCGACCGCGCGCACCGCACCGCGTTCGTGTTCGTCCGACGTTCCACGGATGATTTACCCACGTTAATCATTACATCGTACGCCGCTCGTAAAATTTCCAAACGTACTCGTCGGTCGAACGGCGATTCGAACCGAGGTTCCCGGTCGAACGATTCCGCTCGTCCACTCGTCGTCGGCGGTGCTCCACGGACTCTGAATATTTCTCGCCCAGTTCGCTCCGAAACGACGAATTCGAGCGACCGCGCGCACCGCACCGCGTTCGTGTTCGTCCGACGTTCCACGGATGATTTACCCACGTTAATCATTACATCGTACGCCGCTCGTAAAATTTCCAAACGTACTCGTCGGTCGAACGGCGATTCGAACCGAGGTTCCCGGTCGAACGATTCCGCTCGTCCACTCGTCGTCGGCGGTGCTCCACGGACTCTGAATATTTCCCGCCTAGTTCGCTCCGAAACGACGAATTCGAGCGACCGCGCGCACCGCACCGCGTTCGTGTTCGTCCGACGTTCCACGAATGATTTACCCACGTTAATCATTACATCGTACGCCGCTCGTAAAATTTCCAAACGTACTCGTCGGTCGAACGGCGATTCGAACCGAGGTTCCCGGTCGAACGATTCCGCTCGTCCACTGGTCGTCGGCGGTGCTCCACGGACTCTGAATATTTCTCGCCTAGTTCGCTCCGAAACGACGAATTCGAGCGACCGCGCGCATCGCACCGCGTTCGTGTTCGTCCGACGTTCCACGGATGATTTACCCACGTTAATCATTACATCGTACGCCGCTCGTAAAATTTCCAAACGTACTCGTCGGTCGAACGGCGATTCGAACCGAAGTTCCCGGTCGAACGATTCCGCTCGTCCACTCGTCGTCGGCGGTGCTCCACGGACTCTGAATATTTCCCGCCTAGTTCGCTCCGAAACGACGAATTCGAGCGACCGCGCGCACCGCACCGCGTTCGTGTTCGTCCGACGTTCCACGGATGATTTACCCACGTTAATCATTACATCGTACGCCGCTCGTAAAATTTCCAAACGTACTCGTCGGTCGAACGGCGATTCGAACCGAGGTTCCCGGTCGAACGATTCCGCTCGTCCACTCGTCGTCGGCGGTGCTCCACGGACTCTGAATATTTCTCGCCTAGTTCGCTCCGAAACGACGAATTCGAGCGACCGCGCGCACCGCACCGCGTTCGTGTTCGTCCGACGTTCCACGGATGATTTACCCACGTTAATCATTACATCGTACGCCGCTCGTAAAATTTCCAAACGTACTCGTCGGTCGAACGGCGATTCGAACCGAGGTTCCCGGTCGAACGATTCCGCTCGTCCACTCGTCGTCGGCGGTGCTCCACGGACTCTGAATATATCTCGCCTAGTTCGCTCCGAAACGACGAATTCGAGCGACCGCGCGCACCGCACCGCGTTCGTGTTCGTCCGACGTTCCACGGATGATTTACCCACGTTAATCATTACATCGTACGCCGCTCGTAAAATTTCCAAACGTACTCGTCGGTAGAACGGCGATTCGAACCGAGGTTCCCGGTCGAACGATTCCGCTCGTCCACTCGTCGTCGGCGGTGCTCCACGGACTCTGAATATTTCTCGCCCAGTTCGCTCCGAAACGACGAATTCGAGCGACCGCGCGCACCGCACCGCGTTCGTGTTCGTCCGACGTTCCACGGATGATTTACCCACGTTAATCATTACATCGTACGCCGCTCGTAAAATTTCCAAACGTACTCGTCGGTCGAACGGCGATTCGAACCGAGGTTCCCGGTCGAACGATTCCGCTCGTCCACTCGTCGTCGGCGGTGCTCCACGGACTCTGAATATTTCCCGCCTAGTTCGCTCCGAAACGACGAATTCGAGCGACCGCGCGCACCGCACCGCGTTCGTGTTCGTCCGACGTTCCACGGATGATTTACCCACGTTAATCATTACATCGTACGCCGCTCGTAAAATTTCCAAACGTACTCGTCGGTCGAACGGCGATTCGAACCGAGGTTCCCGGTCGAACGATTCCGCTCGTCCACTCGTCGTCGGCGGTGCTCCACGGACTCTGAATATTTCTCGCCCTGTTCGCTCCGAAACGACGAATTCGAGCGACCGCGCGCACCGCACCGCGTTCGTGTTCGTCCGACGTTCCACGGATGATTTATCCACGTTAATCATTACATCGTACGCCGCTCGTAAAATTTCCAAACGTACTCGTCGGTCGAACGGCGATTCGAACCGAGGTTCCCGGTCGAACGATTCCGCTCGTCCACTCGTCGTCGGCGGTGCTCCACGGACTCTGAATATTTCTCGCCTAGTTCGCTCCGAAACGACGAATTCGAGCGACCGCGCGCACCGCACCGCGTTCGTGTTCGTCCGACGTTCCACGGATGATTTACCCACGTTAATCATTACATCGTACGCCGCTCGTAAAATTTCCAAACGTACTCGTCGGTCGAACGGCGATTCGAACCGAGGTTCCCGGTCGAACGATTCCGCTCGTCCACTCGTCGTCGGCGGTGCTCCACGGACTCTGAATATTTCTCGCCCAGTTCGCTCCGAAACGACGAATTCGAGCGACCGCGCGCACCGCACCGCGTTCGTGTTCGTCCGACGTTCCACGGATGATTTACCCACGTTAATCATTACATCGTACGCCGCTCGTAAAATTTCCAAACGTACTCGTCGGTCGAACGGCGATTCGAACCGAGGTTCCCGGTCGAACGATTCCGCTCGTCCACTCGTCGTCGGCGGTGCTCCACGGACTCTGAATATTTCTCGCCTAGTTCGCTCCGAAACGACGAATTCGAGCGACCGCGCGCACCGCACCGCGTTCGTGTTCGTCCGACGTTCCACGGATGATTTACCCACGTTAATCATTACATCGTACGCCGCTCGTAAAATTTCCAAACGTACTCGTCGGTCGAACGGCGATTCGAACCGAGGTTCCCGGTCGAACGATTCCGCTCGTCCACTGGTCGTCGGCGGTGCTCCACGGACTCTGAATATTTCTCGCCTAGTTCGCTCCGAAACGACGAATTCGAGCGACCGCGCGCACCGCACCGCGTTCGTGTTCGTCCGACGTTCCACGGATGATTTACCCACGTTAATCATTACATCGTACGCCGCTCGTAAAATTTCCAAACGTACTCGTCGGTCGAACGGCGATTCGAACCGAGGTTCCCGGTCGAACGATTCCGCTCGTCCACTCGTCGTCGGCGGTGCTCCACGGACACTGAATATTTCCCGCCTAGTTCGCTCCGAAACGACGAATTCGAGCGACCGCGCGCACCGCACCGCGTTCGTGTTCGTCCGACGTTCCACGGATGATTTACCCACGTTAATCATTACATCGTACGCCGCTCGTAAAATTTCCAAACGTACTCGTCGGTCGAACGGCGATTCGAACCGAGGTTCCCGGTCGAACGATTCCGCTCGTCCACTCGTCGTCGGCGGTGCTCCACGGACTCTGAATATTTCTCGCCTAGTTCGCTCCGAAACGACGAATTCGAGCGACCGCGCGCACCGCACCGCGTTCGTGTTCGTCCGACGTTCCACGGATGATTTACCCACGTTAATCATTACATCGTACGCCGCTCGTAAAATTTCCAAACGTACTCGTCGGTCGAACGGCGATTCGAACCGAGGTTCCCGGTCGAACGATTCCGCTCGTCCACTCGTCGTCGGCGGTGCTCCACGGACTCTGAATATTTCTCGCCCAGTTCGCTCCGAAACGACGAATTCGAGCGACCGCGCGCACCGCACCGCGTTCGTGTTCGTCCGACGTTCCACGGATGATTTACCCACGTTAATCATTACATCGTACGCCGCTCGTAAAATTTCCAAACGTACTCGTCGGTCGAACGGCGATTCGAACCGAGGTTCCCGGTCGAACGATTCCGCTCGTCCACTCGTCGTCGGCGGTGCTCCACGGACTCTGAATATTTCTCGCCTAGTTCGCTCCGAAACGACGAATTCGAGCGACCGCGCGCACCGCACCGCGTTCGTGTTCGTCCGACGTTCCACGGATGATTTACCCACGTTAATCATTACATCGTACGCCGCTCGTAAAATTTCCAAACGTACTCGTCGGTCGAACGGCGATTCGAACCGAGGTTCCCGGTCGAACGATTCCGCTCGTCCACTGGTCGTCGGCGGTGCTCCACGGACTCTGAATATTTCTCGCCTAGTTCGCTCCGAAACGACGAATTCGAGCGACCGCGCGCACCGCACCGCGTTCGTGTTCGTCCGACGTTCCACGGATGATTTACCCACGTTAATCATTACATCGTACGCCGCTCGTAAAATTTCCAAACGTACTCGTCGGTCGAACGGCGATTCGAACCGAGGTTCCCGGTCGAACGATTCCGCTCGTCCACTCGTCGTCGGCGGTGCTCCACGGACTCTGAATATTTCTCGCCTAGTTCGCTCCGAAACGACGAATTCGAGCGACCGCGCGCACCGCACCGCGTTCGTGTTCGTCCGACGTTCCACGGATGATTTACCCACGTTAATCATTACATCGTACGCCGCTCGTAAAATTTCCAAACGTACTCGTCGGTCGAACGGCGATTCGAACCGAGGTTCCCGGTCGAACGATTCCGCTCGTCCACTCGTCGTCGGCGGTGCTCCACGGACTCTGAATATTTCTCGCCTAGTTCGCTCCGAAACGACGAATTCGAGCGACCGCGCGCACCGCACCGCGTTCGTGTTCGTCCGACGTTCCACGGATGATTTACCCACGTTAATCATTACATCGTACGCCGCTCGTAAAATTTCCAAACGTACTCGTCGGTAGAACGGCGATTCGAACCGAGGTTCCCGTGTAACCGGACCGCCGTGTGATGTTATTAAGATCCGATTTATTTTTTCAGATAAGCTGAGAAAGCCAGGTAATCTTATTGCTTCTGAAGTGAAAACGCGTGGATTGTTACGGTCGCCAGTGTGTTATTATTTAAAGTCAAAGATTATGCGATTAACACACAACTCGCTTTACTCTTATGAGTTTCTGATCAGTTCTATACTTGATTCTTTACTTAATCTCTATGGTGATTGATTGGGACTCAGGTGATGCAGGTGAGTAAATTTGGCAACAGTGATTTAATCTGGTAAAAATATTAATATATTCTGTAAATACGATTATTGAAATAACAATTTTATATAATAATGTTGCCTTATATTTTACTTAATATGTCTCTCTCGTATCGAACAACAGTCTTCGATTATGCCGCGTTATGTCGCACTGAGTTTACAAACTCGAACTTAACGGCAATCTCAAACTCGCAATTATCGCGTAATTCCGTATCATTACATTAATCGCGATACAAATTGCATATCTTAGATTATCTAGCAATCTTATTCAAAACTCTGCAAACTCACGTTCATATAACTTATTCATACGCAAATCAATTGTTACGCTACCTTGTCGGTGAGTCTCAGGATCGCACGCACTTAAATTCTACACTAAAGCTAATTTTTGCTTTCACGCACTCCTGTTCACTCGCAAGGCCTTGAGCGCCTTTTACAATTATTCGCCTTGGCGCACCACACAGATCGCGGTCTCGCGCCCGTCACTCGCGTAATTTTCCGTTTCCGGATTTCCCAGGTTCCAAACGTCCTTCCGGTTGGGTTGCGGTTATTGTACCGTGGTCCTCCTTCCTTCGCATCAGTTGGATACTTCCCCGGATGCGGCTTTTTTCGTGTAACGACACTTTTCGGACTCACTACTGCGCACTGCGGAAACGTGGCCTCTGCCCTAGACGGTTCGGTGCTGACTGCCGATTCCGCATGGCGCTCCTAGATATAGGCGTTACCCCCACTCCAGGGTTCTGAGTCATAATTACTCTTTAATTAATAAACCTTTAGTGTGGGTACCTTCCCGTGGGTACCGTTAACACTGCCTGCTATGCCAAATCTACGTATTTTGTTCCCTTTAGTTATAAATTTCATCTTTAACATTTTTGAGTTGTGAGTCTAAAATTTTGGAATTTCCATTTTTGGTCTAGCGGACATTTGTCTAGATCCCTTTCTTATTACAGTGCGCTATGGCAAAATTTTATTTATTCAACTTTTTGACTCACAACTTTTCCGTTACTTTGTTGTGATAAAAATTTTAATTTTAATTGTTTTCACCGTTTGGCATATCAGGTGCTCTCGTTAATGCTTCCTGGAGTGTGGTTCGCTATGCTAAATTGTAATATTCCGTGATTTTTGACTCACAACACATTTTTGACCTTGAGTCCGCAAAGTTGTGAGTCACAAATCATTCCTTTGTTCAGTTATGGCTTATTCTAAGCTTAATGCTACCTAATGTCATCACCAAGGTCGACTCTTTGGGTCGTTTGCACCCATCGCTCATAAATTACGCGTCATTATTAACCTTGTGTATCTTTTTGTTCAATAACTTATTAATAACGCTTTATTCGATTGTTTGCCATAGCATACGTTGCTCCCGGGATGTAACGCTATCGTTTGACTCTAATCCCGTTGGGATCGGACAACTTTATCGACTCACAACTTTTCGTCGGACTTGCCCTCTTGACAACCTTTTTTGTTGTGAGTCACTAATTATTTATTAAATCATTTTTACATGTCGGATGTTTATCCTGACAGTGTTTATATTGTGTTACGCTATGGCGTTTATCTATTTTTCATATTCTAGGAATCACAATGATTATTCAGGATGGAGGTGCAGGTAACTGAACTTTGGTGATTTCTCAAGGTAGGTATATCTTTTTATTACTAAGAATACTGATAGATGGAGGAACATTGTTTCAACATTGTATGTTGTGATATATCGTCGCTTTACATTATATACTTTTTTCTATATATATATATATTTATACATATACATTCATGTCTTCGATGCTTTTATACATCTTCTCCCCCTATTGTGCACCTCTGTGCAATCTATATAAACAAAAATAAACTTTTAATAAAACAATAATTAAATATATTTGCGACCTTTATTGTCATTGATTCCTCCCGTCTATCTTTATATATCTTTATTATGTTTTTATATTTTATATATTTTTTTATTAATTTTTTTCTTTTTTTAGGTTTTCTGTGTCTAAGTTGGCGTTACCCTCCGGTCACACCCGGTCGAACGATTCCGCTCGTCCACTCGTCGTCGGCGGTGCTCCACGGACTCTGAATATTTCTCGCCCAGTTCGCTCCGAAACGACGAATTCGAGCGACCGCGCGCACCGCACCGCGTTCGTGTTCGTCCGACGTTCCACGGATGATTTACCCACGTTAATCATTACATCGTACGCCGCTCGTAAAATTTCCAAACGTACTCGTCGGTCGAACGGCGATTCGAACCGAGGTTCCCGGTCGAACGATTCCGCTCGTCCACTCGTCGTCGGCGGTGCTCCACGGACTCTGAATATTTCCCGCCTAGTTCGCTCCGAAACGACGAATTCGAGCGACCGCGCGCACCGCACCGCGTTCGTGTTCGTCCGACGTTCCACGGATGATTTACCCACGTTAATCATTACATCGTACGCCGCTCGTAAAATTTCCAAACGTACTCGTCGGTCAAACGGCGATTCGAACCGAGGTTCCCGGTCGAACGATTCCGCTCGTCCACTGGTCGTCGGCGGTGCTCCACGGACTCTGAATATTTCTCGCCTAGTTCGCTCCGAAACGACGAATTCGAGCGACCGCGCGCATCGCACCGCGTTCGTGTTCGTCCGACGTTCCACGGATGATTTACCCCCGTTAATCATTACATCGTACGCCGCTCGTAAAATTTCCAAACGTACTCGGCGGTCGAACGGCGATTCGAACCGAGGTTCCCGGTCGAACGATTCCGCTCGTCCACTCGTCGTCGGCGGTGCTCCACGGACTCTGAATATTTCCCGCCTAGTTCGCTCCGAAACGACGAATTCGAGCGACCGCGCGCACCGCACCGCGTTCGTGTTCGTCCGACGTTCCACGGATGATTTACCCACGTTAATCATTACATCGTACGCCGCTCGTAAAATTTCCAAACGTACTCGTCGGTCGAACGGCGATTCGAACCGAGGTTCCCGGTCGAACGATTCCGCTCGTCCACTCGTCGTCGGCGGTGCTCCACGGACTCTGAATATTTCCCGCCTAGTTCGCTCCGAAACGACGAATTCGAGCGACCGCGCGCACCGCACCGCGTTCGTGTTCGTCCGACGTTCCACGGATGATTTACCCACGTTAATCATTACATCGTACGCCGCTCGTAAAATTTCCAAACGTACTCGTCGGTAGAACGGCGATTCGAACCGAGGTTCCCGGTCGAACGATTCCGCTCGTCCACTCGTCGTCGGCGGTGCTCCACGGACTCTGAATATTTCTCGCCCAGTTCGCTCCGAAACGACGAATTCGAGCGACCGCGCGCACCGCACCGCGTTCGTGTTCGTCCGACGTTCCACGGATGATTTACCCACGTTAATCATTACATCGTACGCCGCTCGTAAAATTTCCAAACGTACTCGTCGGTCGAACGGCGATTCGAACCGAGGTTCCCGGTCGAACGATTCCGCTCGTCCACTCGTCGTCGGCGGTGCTCCACGGACTCTGAATATTTCTCGCCTAGTTCGCTCCGAAACGACGAATTCGAGCGACCGCGCGCACCGCACCGCGTTCGTGTTCGTCCGACGTTCCACGGATGATTTATCCACGTTAATCATTACATCGTACGCCGCTCGTAAAATTTCCAAACGTACTCGTCGGTCGAACGGCGATTCGAACCGAGGTTCCCGGTCGAACGATTCCGCTCGTCCACTCGTCGTCGGCGGTGCTCCACGGACTCTGAATATTTCTCGCCCAGTTCGCTCCGAAACGACGAATTCGAGCGACCGCGCGCACCGCACCGCGTTCGTGTTCGTCCGACGTTCCACGGATGATTTACCCACGTTAATCATTACATCGTACGCCGCTCGTAAAATTTCCAAACGTACTCGTCGGTCGAACGGCGATTCGAACCGAGGTTCCCGGTCGAACGATTCCGCTCGTCCACTCGTCGTCGGCGGTGCTCCACGGACTCTGAATATTTCTCGCCTAGTTCGCTCCGAAACGACGAATTCGAGCGACCGCGCGCACCGCACCGCGTTCGTGTTCGTCCGACGTTCCACGGATGATTTACCCACGTTAATCATTACATCGTACGCCGCTCGTAAAATTTCCAAACGTACTCGTCGGTCGAACGGCGATTCGAACCGAGGTTCCCGGTCGAACGATTCCGCTCGTCCACTGGTCGTCGGCGGTGCTCCACGGACTCTGAATATTTCTCGCCTAGTTCGCTCCGAAACGACGAATTCGAGCGACCGCGCGCACCGCACCGCGTTCGTGTTCGTCCGACGTTACACGGATGATTTACCCACGTTAATCATTACATCGTACGCCGCTCGTAAAATTTCCAAACGTACTCGTCGGTCGAACGGCGATTCGAACCGAGGTTCCCGGTCGAACGATTCCGCTCGTCCACTCGTCGTCGGCGGTGCTCCACGGACTCTGAATATTTCCCGCCTAGTTCGCTCCGAAACGACGAATTCGAGCGACCGCGCGCACCGCACCGCGTTCGTGTTCGTCCGACGTTCCACGGATGATTTACCCACGTTAATCATTACATCGTACGCCGCTCGTAAAATTTCCAAACGTACTCGTCGGTCGAACGGCGATTCGAACCGAGGTTCCCGGTCGAACGATTCCGCTCGTCCACTCGTCGTCGGCGGTGCTCCACGGACTCTGAATATTTCTCGCCTAGTTCGCTCCGAAACGACGAATTCGAGCGACCGCGCGCACCGCACCGCGTTCGTGTTCGTCCGACGTTCCACGGATGATTTACCCACGTTAATCATTACATCGTACGCCGCTCGTAAAATTTCCAAACGTACTCGTCGGTCGAACGGCGATTCGAACCGAGGTTCCCGGTCGAACGATTCCGCTCGTCCACTCGTCGTCGGCGGTGCTCCACGGACTCTGAATATTTCTCGCCCAGTTCGCTCCGAAACGACGTGTTCCAGCGAGCGCGCGCACCGCACCGCGTTCCTGTTCGTCCGACGTTCCACGGATGATTTATCCACGTTAATCATTACATCGTACGCCGCTCGTAAAATTTCCAATCGTACTCGTCGGTCGAACGGCGATTCGAACCGAGGTTCCCGGTCGAACGATTCCGCTCGTCCACTCGTCGTCGGCGGTGCTCCACGGACTCTGAATATTTCTCGCCTAGTTCGCTCCGAAACGACGAATTCGAGCGACCGCGCGCACCGCACCGCGTTCTTGTTCGTCCGACGTTCCACGGATGATTTACCCACGTTAATCATTACATCGTACGCCGCTCGTAAAATTTCCAAACGTACTCGTCGGTCGAACGGCGATTCGAACCGAGGTTCCCGGTCGAACGATTCCGCTCGTCCACTCGTCGTCGGCGGTGCTCCACGGACTCTGAATATTTCTCGCCCAGTTCGCTCCGAAACGACGAATTCGAGCGACCGCGCGCACCGCACCGCGTTCGTGTTCGTCCGACGTTCCACGGATGATTTATCCACGTTAATCATTACATCGTACGCCGCTCGTAAAATTTCCAAACGTACTCGTCGGTCGAACGGCGATTCGAACCGAGGTTCCCGGTCGAACGATTCCGCTCGTCCACTCGTCGTCGGCGGTGCTCCACGGACTCTGAATATTTCTCGCCCAGTTCGCTCCGAAACGACGAATTCGAGCGACCGCGCGCACCGCACCGCGTTCGTGTTCGTCCGACGTTCCACGGATGATTTATCCACGTTAATCATTACATCGTACGCCGCTCGTAAAATTTCCAAACGTACTCGTCGGTCGAACGGCGATTCGAACCGAGGTTCCCGGTCGAACGATTCCGCTCGTCCACTCGTCGTCGGCGGTGCTCCACGGACTCTGAATATTTCTCGCCCAGTTCGCTCCGAAACGACGTGTTCCAGCGAGCGCGCACACCGCACCGCGTTCCTGTTCGTCCGACGTTCCACGGATGATTTATCCACGTTAATCATTACATCGTACGCCGCTCGTAAAATTTCCAATCGTACTCGTCGGTCGAACGGCGATTCGAACCGAGGTTCCCGGTCGAACGATTCCGCTCGTCCACTCGTCGTCGGCGGTGCTCCACGGACTCTGAATATTTCTCGCCTAGTTCGCTCCGAAACGACGAATTCGAGCGACCGCGCGCACCGCACCGCGTTCTTGTTCGTCCGACGTTCTACGGATGATTTACCCACGTTAATCATTACATCGTACGCCGCTCGTAAAATTTCCAAACGTACTCGTCGGTCGAACGGCGATTCGAACCGAGGTTCCCGGTCGAACGATTCCGCTCGTCCACTCGTCGTCGGCGGTGCTCCACGGACTCTGAATATTTCTCGCCCAGTTCGCTCCGAAACGACGAATTCGAGCGACCGCGCGCACCGCACCGCGTTCGTGTTCGTCCGACGTTCCACGGATGATTTATCCACGTTAATCATTACATCGTACGCCGCTCGTAAAATTTCCAAACGTACTCGTCGGTCGAACGGCGATTCGAACCGAGGTTCCCGGTCGAACGATTCCGCTCGTCCACTCGTCGTCGGCGGTGCTCCACGGACTCTGAATATTTCTCGCCCAGTTCGCTCCGAAACGACGAATTCGAGCGACCGCGCGCACCGCACCGCGTTCGTGTTCGTCCGACGTTCCACGGATGATTTACCCACGTTAATCATTACATCGTACGCCGCTCGTAAAATTTCCAAACGTACTCGTCGGTCGAACGGCGATTCGAACCGAGGTTCCCGGTCGAACGATTCCGCTCGTCCACTCGTCGTCGGCGGTGCTCCACGGACTCTGAATATTTCCCGCCTAGTTCGCTCCGAAACGACGAATTCGAGCGACCGCGCGCACCGCACCGCGTTCGTGTTCGTCCGACGTTCCACGGATGATTTACCCACGTTAATCATTACATCGTACGCCGCTCGTAAAATTTCCAAACGTACTCGTCGGTCGAACGGCGATTCGAACCGAGGTTCCCGGTCGAACGATTCCGCTCGTCCACTCGTCGTCGGCGGTGCTCCACGGACTCTGAATATTTCTCGCCTAGTTCGCTCCGAAACGACGAATTCGAGCGGCCGCGCGCACCGCACCGCGTTCGTGTTCGTCCGACGTTCCACGGATGATTTACCCACGTTAATCATTACATCGTACGCCGCTCGTAAAATTTCCAAACGTACTCGTCGGTCGAACGGCGATTCGAACCGAGGTTCCCGGTCGAACGATTCCGCTCGTCCACTCGTCGTCGGCGGTGCTCCACGGACTCTGAATATTTCTCGCCTAGTTCGCTCCGAAACGACGAATTCGAGCGACCGCGCGCACCGTACCGCGTTCGTGTTCGTCCGACGTTCCACGGATGATTTATCCACGTTAATCATTACATCGTACGCCGCTCGTAAAATTTCCAAACGTACTCGTCGGTCGAACGGCGATTCGAACCGAGGTTCCCGGTCGAACGATTCCGCTCGTCCACTCGTCGTCGGCGGTGCTCCACGGACTCTGAATATTTCTCGCCTAGTTCGCTCCGAAACGACGAATTCGAGCGACCGCGCGCACCGCACCGCGTTCGTGTTCGTCCGACGTTCCACGGATGATTTACCCACGTTAATCATTACATCGTACGCCGCTCGTAAAATTTCCAAACGTACTCGTCGGTCGAACGGCGATTCGAACCGAGGTTCCCGGTCGAACGATTCCGCTCGTCCACTCGTCGTCGGCGGTGCTCCACGGACTCTGAATATTTCTCGCCCAGTTCGCTCCGAAACGACGAATTCGAGCGACCGCGCGCACCGCACCGCGTTCGTGTTCGTCCGACGTTCCACGGATGATTTATCCACGTTAATCATTACATCGTACGCCGCTCGTAAAATTTCCAAACGTACTCGTCGGTCGAACGGCGATTCGAACCGAGGTTCCCGGTCGAACGATTCCGCTCGTCCACTCGTCGTCGGCGGTGCTCCACGGACTCTGAATATTTCTCGCCCAGTTCGCTCCGAAACGACGAATTCGAGCGACCGCGCGCACCGCACCGCGTTCGTGTTCGTCCGACGTTCCACGGATGATTTATCCACGTTAATCATTACATCGTACGCCGCTCGTAAAATTTCCAAACGTACTCGTCGGTCGAACGGCGATTCGAACCGAGGTTCCCGGTCGAACGATTCCGCTCGTCCACTCGTCGTCGGCGGTGCTCCACGGACTCTGAATATTTCTCGCCCAGTTCGCTCCGAAACGACGTGTTCCAGCGAGCGCGCACACCGCACCGCGTTCCTGTTCGTCCGACGTTCCACGGATGATTTATCCACGTTAATCATTACATCGTACGCCGCTCGTAAAATTTCCAATCGTACTCGTCGGTCGAACGGCGATTCGAACCGAGGTTCCCGGTCGAACGATTCCGCTCGTCCACTCGTCGTCGGCGGTGCTCCACGGACTCTGAATATTTCTCGCCTAGTTCGCTCCGAAACGACGAATTCGAGCGACCGCGCGCACCGCACCGCGTTCTTGTTCGTCCGACGTTCTACGGATGATTTACCCACGTTAATCATTACATCGTACGCCGCTCGTAAAATTTCCAAACGTACTCGTCGGTCGAACGGCGATTCGAACCGAGGTTCCCGGTCGAACGATTCCGCTCGTCCACTCGTCGTCGGCGGTGCTCCACGGACTCTGAATATTTCTCGCCCAGTTCGCTCCGAAACGACGAATTCGAGCGACCGCGCGCACCGCACCGCGTTCGTGTTCGTCCGACGTTCCACGGATGATTTATCCACGTTAATCATTACATCGTACGCCGCTCGTAAAATTTCCAAACGTACTCGTCGGTCGAACGGCGATTCGAACCGAGGTTCCCGGTCGAACGATTCCGCTCGTCCACTCGTCGTCGGCGGTGCTCCACGGACTCTGAATATTTCTCGCCCAGTTCGCTCCGAAACGACGAATTCGAGCGACCGCGCGCACCGCACCGCGTTCGTGTTCGTCCGACGTTCCACGGATGATTTACCCACGTTAATCATTACATCGTACGCCGCTCGTAAAATTTCCAAACGTACTCGTCGGTCGAACGGCGATTCGAACCGAGGTTCCCGGTCGAACGATTCCGCTCGTCCACTCGTCGTCGGCGGTGCTCCACGGACTCTGAATATTTCTCGCCTAGTTCGCTCCGAAACGACGAATTCGAGCGACCGCGCGCACCGCACCGCGTTCGTGTTCGTCCGACGTTCCACGGATGATTTACCCACGTTAATCATTACATCGTACGCCGCTCGTAAAATTTCCAAACGTACTCGTCGGTCGAACGGCGATTCGAACCGAGGTTCCCGGTCGAACGATTCCGCTCGTCCACTCGTCGTCGGCGGTGCTCCACGGACTCTGAATATTTCTCGCCCAGTTCGCTCCGAAACGACGAATTCGAGCGACCGCGCGCACCGCACCGCGTTCGTGTTCGTCCGACGTTCCACGGATGATTTACCCACGTTAATCATTACATCGTACGCCGCTCGTAAAATTTCCAAACGTACTCGTCGGTCGAACGGCGATTCGAACCGAGGTTCCCGGTCGAACGATTCCGCTCGTCCACTCGTCGTCGGCGGTGCTCCACGGACTCTGAATATTTCTCGCCTAGTTCGCTCCGAAACGACGAATTCGAGCGACCGCGCGCACCGCACCGCGTTCGTGTTCGTCCGACGTTCCACGGATGATTTACCCACGTTAATCATTACATCGTACGCCGCTCGTAAAATTTCCAAACGTACTCGTCGGTCGAACGGCGATTCGAACCGAGGTTCCCGGTCGAACGATTCCGCTCGTCCACTGGTCGTCGGCGGTGCTCCACGGACTCTGAATATTTCTCGCCTAGTTCGCTCCGAAACGACGAATTCGAGCGACCGCGCGCACCGCACCGCGTTCGTGTTCGTCCGACGTTCCACGGATGATTTACCCACGTTAATCATTACATCGTACGCCGCTCGTAAAATTTCCAAACGTACTCGTCGGTCGAACGGCGATTCGAACCGAGGTTCCCGGTCGAACGATTCCGCTCGTCCACTCGTCGTCGGCGGTGCTCCACGGACTCTGAATATTTCTCGCCTAGTTCGCTCCGAAACGACGAATTCGAGCGACCGCGCGCACCGCACCGCGTTCGTGTTCGTCCGACGTTCCACGGATGATTTACCCACGTTAATCATTACATCGTACGCCGCTCGTAAAATTTCCAAACGTACTCGTCGGTCGAACGGCGATTCGAACCGAGGTTCCCGGTCGAACGATTCCGCTCGTCCACTCGTCGTCGGCGGTGCTCCACGGACTCTGAATATTTCTCGCCTAGTTCGCTCCGAAACGACGAATTCGAGCGACCGCGCGCACCGCACCGCGTTCGTGTTCGTCCGACGTTCCACGGATGATTTACCCACGTTAATCATTACATCGTACGCCGCTCGTAAAATTTCCAAACGTACTCGTCGGTAGAACGGCGATTCGAACCGAGGTTCCCGTGTAACCGGACCGCCGTGTGATGTTATTAAGATCCGATTTATTTTTTCAGATAAGCTGAGAAAGCCAGGTAATCTTATTGCTTCTGAAGTGAAAACGCGTGGATTGTTACGGTCGCCAGTGTGTTATTATTTAAAGTCAAAGATTATGCGATTAACACACAACTCGCTTTACTCTTATGAGTTTCTGATCAGTTCTATACTTGATTCTTTACTTAATCTCTATGGTGATTGATTGGGACTCAGGTGATGCAGGTGAGTAAATTTGGCAACAGTGATTTAATCTGGTAAAAATATTAATATATTCTGTAAATACGATTATTGAAATAACAATTTTATATAATAATGTTGCCTTATATTTTACTTAATATGTCTCTCTCGTATCGAACAACAGTCTTCGATTATGCCGCGTTATGTCGCACTGAGTTTACAAACTCGAACTTAACGGCAATCTCAAACTCGCAATTATCGCGTAATTCCGTATCATTACATTAATCGCGATACAAATTGCATATCTTAGATTATCTAGCAATCTTATTCAAAACTCTGCAAACTCACGTTCATATAACTTATTCATACGCAAATCAATTGTTACGCTACCTTGTCGGTGAGTCTCAGGATCGCACGCACTTAAATTCTACACTAAAGCTAATTTTTGCTTTCACGCACTCCTGTTCACTCGCAAGGCCTTGAGCGCCTTTTACAATTATTCGCCTTGGCGCACCACACAGATCGCGGTCTCGCGCCCGTCACTCGCGTAATTTTCCGTTTCCGGATTTCCCAGGTTCCAAACGTCCTTCCGGTTGGGTTGCGGTTATTGTACCGTGGTCCTCCTTCCTTCGCATCAGTTGGATACTTCCCCGGATGCGGCTTTTTTCGTGTAACGACACTTTTCGGACTCACTACTGCGCACTGCGGAAACGTGGCCTCTGCCCTAGACGGTTCGGTGCTGACTGCCGATTCCGCATGGCGCTCCTAGATATAGGCGTTACCCCCACTCCAGGGTTCTGAGTCATAATTACTCTTTAATTAATAAACCTTTAGTGTGGGTACCTTCCCGTGGGTACCGTTAACACTGCCTGCTATGCCAAATCTACGTATTTTGTTCCCTTTAGTTATAAATTTCATCTTTAACATTTTTGAGTTGTGAGTCTAAAATTTTGGAATTTCCATTTTTGGTCTAGCGGACATTTGTCTAGATCCCTTTCTTATTACAGTGCGCTATGGCAAAATTTTATTTATTCAACTTTTTGACTCACAACTTTTCCGTTACTTTGTTGTGATAAAAATTTTAATTTTAATTGTTTTCACCGTTTGGCATATCAGGTGCTCTCGTTAATGCTTCCTGGAGTGTGGTTCGCTATGCTAAATTGTAATATTCCGTGATTTTTGACTCACAACACATTTTTGACCTTGAGTCCGCAAAGTTGTGAGTCACAAATCATTCCTTTGTTCAGTTATGGCTTATTCTAAGCTTAATGCTACCTAATGTCATCACCAAGGTCGACTCTTTGGGTCGTTTGCACCCATCGCTCATAAATTACGCGTCATTATTAACCTTGTGTATCTTTTTGTTCAATAACTTATTAATAACGCTTTATTCGATTGTTTGCCATAGCATACGTTGCTCCCGGGATGTAACGCTATCGTTTGACTCTAATCCCGTTGGGATCGGACAACTTTATCGACTCACAACTTTTCGTCGGACTTGCCCTCTTGACAACCTTTTTTGTTGTGAGTCACTAATTATTTATTAAATCATTTTTACATGTCGGATGTTTATCCTGACAGTGTTTATATTGTGTTACGCTATGGCGTTTATCTATTTTTCATATTCTAGGAATCACAATGATTATTCAGGATGGAGGTGCAGGTAACTGAACTTTGGTGATTTCTCAAGGTAGGTATATCTTTTTATTACTAAGAATACTGATAGATGGAGGAACATTGTTTCAACATTGTATGTTGTGATATATCGTCGCTTTACATTATATACTTTTTTCTATATATATATATATTTATACATATACATTCATGTCTTCGATGCTTTTATACATCTTCTCCCCCTATTGTGCACCTCTGTGCAATCTATATAAACAAAAATAAACTTTTAATAAAACAATAATTAAATATATTTGCGACCTTTATTGTCATTGATTCCTCCCGTCTATCTTTATATATCTTTATTATGTTTTTATATTTTATATATTTTTTTATTTATTTTTTTCTTTTTTTAGGTTTTCTGTGTCTAAGTTGGCGTTACCCTCCGGTCACACCCGGTCGAACGATTCCGCTCGTCCACTCGTCGTCGGCGGTGCTCCACGGACTCTGAATATTTCTCGCCCAGTTCGCTCCGAAACGACGAATTCGAGCGACCGCGCGCACCGCACCGCGTTCGTGTTCGTCCGACGTTCCACGGATGATTTACCCACGTTAATCATTACATCGTACGCCGCTCGTAAAATTTCCAAACGTACTCGTCGGTCGAACGGCGATTCGAACCGAGGTTCCCGGTCGAACGATTCCGCTCGTCCACTCGTCGTCGGCGGTGCTCCACGGACTCTGAATATTTCCCGCCTAGTTCGCTCCGAAACGACGAATTCGAGCGACCGCGCGCACCGCACCGCGTTCGTGTTCGTCCGACGTTCCACGGATGATTTACCCACGTTAATCATTACATCGTACGCCGCTCGTAAAATTTCCAAACGTACTCGTCGGTCAAACGGCGATTCGAACCGAGGTTCCCGGTCGAACGATTCCGCTCGTCCACTGGTCGTCGGCGGTGCTCCACGGACTCTGAATATTTCTCGCCTAGTTCGCTCCGAAACGACGAATTCGAGCGACCGCGCGCATCGCACCGCGTTCGTGTTCGTCCGACGTTCCACGGATGATTTACCCCCGTTAATCATTACATCGTACGCCGCTCGTAAAATTTCCAAACGTACTCGGCGGTCGAACGGCGATTCGAACCGAGGTTCCCGGTCGAACGATTCCGCTCGTCCACTCGTCGTCGGCGGTGCTCCACGGACTCTGAATATTTCTCGCCTAGTTCGCTCCGAAACGACGAATTCGAGCGACCGCGCGCACCGCACCGCGTTCGTGTTCGTCCGACGTTCCACGGATGATTTACCCACGTTAATCATTACATCGTACGCCGCTCGTAAAATTTCCAAACGTACTCGTCGGTCGAACGGCGATTCGAACCGAGGTTCCCGGTCGAACGATTCCGCTCGTCCACTCGTCGTCGGCGGTGCTCCACGGACTCTGAATATTTCCCGCCTAGTTCGCTCCGAAACGACGAATTCGAGCGACCGCGCGCACCGCACCGCGTTCGTGTTCGTCCGACGTTCCACGGATGATTTACCCACGTTAATCATTACATCGTACGCCGCTCGTAAAATTTCCAAACGTACTCGTCGGTAGAACGGCGATTCGAACCGAGGTTCCCGGTCGAACGATTCCGCTCGTCCACTCGTCGTCGGCGGTGCTCCACGGACTCTGAATATTTCTCGCCCAGTTCGCTCCGAAACGACGAATTCGAGCGACCGCGCGCACCGCACCGCGTTCGTGTTCGTCCGACGTTCCACGGATGATTTACCCACGTTAATCATTACATCGTACGCCGCTCGTAAAATTTCCAAACGTACTCGTCGGTCGAACGGCGATTCGAACCGAGGTTCCCGGTCGAACGATTCCGCTCGTCCACTCGTCGTCGGCGGTGCTCCACGGACTCTGAATATTTCTCGCCTAGTTCGCTCCGAAACGACGAATTCGAGCGACCGCGCGCACCGCACCGCGTTCGTGTTCGTCCGACGTTCCACGGATGATTTATCCACGTTAATCATTACATCGTACGCCGCTCGTAAAATTTCCAAACGTACTCGTCGGTCGAACGGCGATTCGAACCGAGGTTCCCGGTCGAACGATTCCGCTCGTCCACTCGTCGTCGGCGGTGCTCCACGGACTCTGAATATTTCTCGCCCAGTTCGCTCCGAAACGACGAATTCGAGCGACCGCGCGCACCGCACCGCGTTCGTGTTCGTCCGACGTTCCACGGATGATTTACCCACGTTAATCATTACATCGTACGCCGCTCGTAAAATTTCCAAACGTACTCGTCGGTCGAACGGCGATTCGAACCGAGGTTCCCGGTCGAACGATTCCGCTCGTCCACTCGTCGTCGGCGGTGCTCCACGGACTCTGAATATTTCTCGCCTAGTTCGCTCCGAAACGACGAATTCGAGCGACCGCGCGCACCGCACCGCGTTCGTGTTCGTCCGACGTTCCACGGATGATTTACCCACGTTAATCATTACATCGTACGCCGCTCGTAAAATTTCCAAACGTACTCGTCGGTCGAACGGCGATTCGAACCGAGGTTCCCGGTCGAACGATTCCGCTCGTCCACTGGTCGTCGGCGGTGCTCCACGGACTCTGAATATTTCTCGCCTAGTTCGCTCCGAAACGACGAATTCGAGCGACCGCGCGCACCGCACCGCGTTCGTGTTCGTCCGACGTTACACGGATGATTTACCCACGTTAATCATTACATCGTACGCCGCTCGTAAAATTTCCAAACGTACTCGTCGGTCGAACGGCGATTCGAACCGAGGTTCCCGGTCGAACGATTCCGCTCGTCCACTCGTCGTCGGCGGTGCTCCACGGACTCTGAATATTTCCCGCCTAGTTCGCTCCGAAACGACGAATTCGAGCGACCGCGCGCACCGCACCGCGTTCGTGTTCGTCCGACGTTCCACGGATGATTTACCCACGTTAATCATTACATCGTACGCCGCTCGTAAAATTTCCAAACGTACTCGTCGGTCGAACGGCGATTCGAACCGAGGTTCCCGGTCGAACGATTCCGCTCGTCCACTCGTCGTCGGCGGTGCTCCACGGACTCTGAATATTTCTCGCCTAGTTCGCTCCGAAACGACGAATTCGAGCGACCGCGCGCACCGCACCGCGTTCGTGTTCGTCCGACGTTCCACGGATGATTTACCCACGTTAATCATTACATCGTACGCCGCTCGTAAAATTTCCAAACGTACTCGTCGGTCGAACGGCGATTCGAACCGAGGTTCCCGGTCGAACGATTCCGCTCGTCCACTCGTCGTCGGCGGTGCTCCACGGACTCTGAATATTTCTCGCCCAGTTCGCTCCGAAACGACGTGTTCCAGCGAGCGCGCGCACCGCACCGCGTTCGTGTTCGTCCGACGTTCCACGGATGATTTATCCACGTTAATCATTACATCGTACGCCGCTCGTAAAATTTCCAATCGTACTCGTCGGTCGAACGGCGATTCGAACCGAGGTTCCCGGTCGAACGATTCCGCTCGTCCACTCGTCGTCGGCGGTGCTCCACGGACTCTGAATATTTCTCGCCTAGTTCGCTCCGAAACGACGAATTCGAGCGACCGCGCGCACCGCACCGCGTTCTTGTTCGTCCGACGTTCCACGGATGATTTACCCACGTTAATCATTACATCGTACGCCGCTCGTAAAATTTCCAAACGTACTCGTCGGTCGAACGGCGATTCGAACCGAGGTTCCCGGTCGAACGATTCCGCTCGTCCACTCGTCGTCGGCGGTGCTCCACGGACTCTGAATATTTCTCGCCCAGTTCGCTCCGAAACGACGAATTCGAGCGACCGCGCGCACCGCACCGCGTTCGTGTTCGTCCGACGTTCCACGGATGATTTATCCACGTTAATCATTACATCGTACGCCGCTCGTAAAATTTCCAAACGTACTCGTCGGTCGAACGGCGATTCGAACCGAGGTTCCCGGTCGAACGATTCCGCTCGTCCACTCGTCGTCGGCGGTGCTCCACGGACTCTGAATATTTCTCGCCCAGTTCGCTCCGAAACGACGAATTCGAGCGACCGCGCGCACCGCACCGCGTTCGTGTTCGTCCGACGTTCCACGGATGATTTATCCACGTTAATCATTACATCGTACGCCGCTCGTAAAATTTCCAAACGTACTCGTCGGTCGAACGGCGATTCGAACCGAGGTTCCCGGTCGAACGATTCCGCTCGTCCACTCGTCGTCGGCGGTGCTCCACGGACTCTGAATATTTCTCGCCCAGTTCGCTCCGAAACGACGTGTTCCAGCGAGCGCGCACACCGCACCGCGTTCCTGTTCGTCCGACGTTCCACGGATGATTTATCCACGTTAATCATTACATCGTACGCCGCTCGTAAAATTTCCAATCGTACTCGTCGGTCGAACGGCGATTCGAACCGAGGTTCCCGGTCGAACGATTCCGCTCGTCCACTCGTCGTCGGCGGTGCTCCACGGACTCTGAATATTTCTCGCCTAGTTCGCTCCGAAACGACGAATTCGAGCGACCGCGCGCACCGCACCGCGTTCTTGTTCGTCCGACGTTCTACGGATGATTTACCCACGTTAATCATTACATCGTACGCCGCTCGTAAAATTTCCAAACGTACTCGTCGGTCGAACGGCGATTCGAACCGAGGTTCCCGGTCGAACGATTCCGCTCGTCCACTCGTCGTCGGCGGTGCTCCACGGACTCTGAATATTTCTCGCCCAGTTCGCTCCGAAACGACGAATTCGAGCGACCGCGCGCACCGCACCGCGTTCGTGTTCGTCCGACGTTCCACGGATGATTTATCCACGTTAATCATTACATCGTACGCCGCTCGTAAAATTTCCAAACGTACTCGTCGGTCGAACGGCGATTCGAACCGAGGTTCCCGGTCGAACGATTCCGCTCGTCCACTCGTCGTCGGCGGTGCTCCACGGACTCTGAATATTTCTCGCCCAGTTCGCTCCGAAACGACGAATTCGAGCGACCGCGCGCACCGCACCGCGTTCGTGTTCGTCCGACGTTCCACGGATGATTTACCCACGTTAATCATTACATCGTACGCCGCTCGTAAAATTTCCAAACGTACTCGTCGGTCGAACGGCGATTCGAACCGAGGTTCCCGGTCGAACGATTCCGCTCGTCCACTCGTCGTCGGCGGTGCTCCACGGACTCTGAATATTTCCCGCCTAGTTCGCTCCGAAACGACGAATTCGAGCGACCGCGCGCACCGCACCGCGTTCGTGTTCGTCCGACGTTCCACGGATGATTTACCCACGTTAATCATTACATCGTACGCCGCTCGTAAAATTTCCAAACGTACTCGTCGGTCGAACGGCGATTCGAACCGAGGTTCCCGGTCGAACGATTCCGCTCGTCCACTCGTCGTCGGCGGTGCTCCACGGACTCTGAATATTTCTCGCCTAGTTCGCTCCGAAACGACGAATTCGAGCGGCCGCGCGCACCGCACCGCGTTCGTGTTCGTCCGACGTTCCACGGATGATTTACCCACGTTAATCATTACATCGTACGCCGCTCGTAAAATTTCCAAACGTACTCGTCGGTCGAACGGCGATTCGAACCGAGGTTCCCGGTCGAACGATTCCGCTCGTCCACTCGTCGTCGGCGGTGCTCCACGGACTCTGAATATTTCTCGCCTAGTTCGCTCCGAAACGACGAATTCGAGCGACCGCGCGCACCGCACCGCGTTCGTGTTCGTCCGACGTTCCACGGATGATTTATCCACGTTAATCATTACATCGTACGCCGCTCGTAAAATTTCCAAACGTACTCGTCGGTCGAACGGCGATTCGAACCGAGGTTCCCGGTCGAACGATTCCGCTCGTCCACTCGTCGTCGGCGGTGCTCCACGGACTCTGAATATTTCTCGCCCAGTTCGCTCCGAAACGACGAATTCGAGCGACCGCGCGCACCGCACCGCGTTCGTGTTCGTCCGACGTTCCACGGATGATTTACCCACGTTAATCATTACATCGTACGCCGCTCGTAAAATTTCCAAACGTACTCGTCGGTCGAACGGCGATTCGAACCGAGGTTCCCGGTCGAACGATTCCGCTCGTCCACTCGTCGTCGGCGGTGCTCCACGGACTCTGAATATTTCTCGCCCAGTTCGCTCCGAAACGACGAATTCGAGCGACCGCGCGCACCGCACCGCGTTCGTGTTCGTCCGACGTTCCACGGATGATTTACCCACGTTAATCATTACATCGTACGCCGCTCGTAAAATTTCCAAACGTACTCGTCGGTCGAACGGCGATTCGAACCGAGGTTCCCGGTCGAACGATTCCGCTCGTCCACTCGTCGTCGGAGGTGCTCCACGGACTCTGAATATTTCTCGCCTAGTTCGCTCCGAAACGACGAATTCGAGCGACCGCGCGCACCGCACCGCGTTCGTGTTCGTCCGACGTTCCACGGATGATTTATCCACGTTAATCATTACATCGTACGCCGCTCGTAAAATTTCCAAACGTACTCGTCGGTCGAACGGCGATTCGAACCGAGGTTCCCGGTCGAACGATTCCGCTCGTCCACTCGTCGTCGGCGGTGCTCCACGGACTCTGAATATTTCTCGCCTAGTTCGCTCCGAAACGACGAATTCGAGCGACCGCGCGCACCGCACCGCGTTCGTGTTCGTCCGACGTTCCACGGATGATTTACCCACGTTAATCATTACATCGTACGCCGCTCGTAAAATTTCCAAACGTACTCGTCGGTCGAACGGCGATTCGAACCGAGGTTCCCGGTCGAACGATTCCGCTCGTCCACTCGTCGTCGGCGGTGCTCCACGGACTCTGAATATTTCTCGCCCAGTTCGCTCCGAAACGACGAATTCGAGCGACCGCGCGCACCGCACCGCGTTCGTGTTCGTCCGACGTTCCACGGATGATTTACCCACGTTAATCATTACATCGTACGCCGCTCGTAAAATTTCCAAACGTACTCGTCGGTCGAACGGCGATTCGAACCGAGGTTCCCGGTCGAACGATTCCGCTCGTCCACTCGTCGTCGGCGGTGCTCCACGGACTCTGAATATTTCCCGCCGAGTTCGCTCCGAAACGACGAATTCGAGCGACCGCGCGCACCGCACCGCGTTCGTGTTCGTCCGACGTTCCACGGATGATTTACCCACGTTAATCATTACATCGTACGCCGCTCGTAAAATTTCCAAACGTACTCGTCGGTCGAACGGCGATTCGAACCGAGGTTCCCGGTCGAACGATTCCGCTCGTCCACTCGTCGTCGGCGGTGCTCCACGGACTCTGAATATTTCTCGCCTAGTTCGCTCCGAAACGACGAATTCGAGCGGCCGCGCGCACCGCACCGCGTTCGTGTTCGTCCGACGTTCCACGGATGATTTACCCACGTTAATCATTACATCGTACGCCGCTCGTAAAATTTCCAAACGTACTCGTCGGTCGAACGGCGATTCGAACCGAGGTTCCCGGTCGAACGATTCCGCTCGTCCACTCGTCGTCGGCGGTGCTCCACGGACTCTGAATATTTCTCGCCTAGTTCGCTCCGAAACGACGAATTCGAGCGACCGCGCGCACCGCACCGCGTTCGTGTTCGTCCGACGTTCCACGGATGATTTATCCACGTTAATCATTACATCGTACGCCGCTCGTAAAATTTCCAAACGTACTCGTCGGTCGAACGGCGATTCGAACCGAGGTTCCCGGTCGAACGATTCCGCTCGTCCACTCGTCGTCGGCGGTGCTCCACGGACTCTGAATATTTCTCGCCTAGTTCGCTCCGAAACGACGAATTCGAGCGACCGCGCGCACCGCACCGCGTTCGTGTTCGTCCGACGTTCCACGGATGATTTACCCACGTTAATCATTACATCGTACGCCGCTCGTAAAATTTCCAAACGTACTCGTCGGTCGAACGGCGATTCGAACCGAGGTTCCCGGTCGAACGATTCCGCTCGTCCACTCGTCGTCGGCGGTGCTCCACGGACTCTGAATATTTCTCGCCTAGTTCGCTCCGAAACGACGAATTCGAGCGACCGCGCGCACCGCACCGCGTTCGTGTTCGTCCGACGTTCCACGGATGATTTACCCACGTTAATCATTACATCGTACGCCGCTCGTAAAATTTCCAAACGTACTCGTCGGTCGAACGGCGATTCGAACCGAGGTTCCCGGTCGAACGATTCCGCTCGTCCACTCGTCGTCGGAGGTGCTCCACGGACTCTGAATATTTCTCGCCTAGTTCGCTCCGAAACGACGAATTCGAGCGACCGCGCGCACCGCACCGCGTTCGTGTTCGTCCGACGTTCCACGGATGATTTATCCACGTTAATCATTACATCGTACGCCGCTCGTAAAATTTCCAAACGTACTCGTCGGTCGAACGGCGATTCGAACCGAGGTTCCCGGTCGAACGATTCCGCTCGTCCACTCGTCGTCGGCGGTGCTCCACGGACTCTGAATATTTCTCGCCTAGTTCGCTCCGAAACGACGAATTCGAGCGACCGCGCGCACCGCACCGCGTTCGTGTTCGTCCGACGTTCCACGGATGATTTACCCACGTTAATCATTACATCGTACGCCGCTCGTAAAATTTCCAAACGTACTCGTCGGTCGAACGGCGATTCGAACCGAGGTTCCCGGTCGAACGATTCCGCTCGTCCACTCGTCGTCGGCGGTGCTCCACGGACTCTGAATATTTCTCGCCCAGTTCGCTCCGAAACGACGAATTCGAGCGACCGCGCGCACCGCACCGCGTTCGTGTTCGTCCGACGTTCCACGGATGATTTACCCACGTTAATCATTACATCGTACGCCGCTCGTAAAATTTCCAAACGTACTCGTCGGTCGAACGGCGATTCGAACCGAGGTTCCCGGTCGAACGATTCCGCTCGTCCACTCGTCGTCGGCGGTGCTCCACGGACTCTGAATATTTCTCGCCTAGTTCGCTCCGAAACGACGAATTCGAGCGACCGCGCGCACCGCACCGCGTTCGTGTTCGTCCGACGTTCCACGGATGATTTATCCACGTTAATCATTACATCGTACGCCGCTCGTAAAATTTCCAAACGTACTCGTCGGTCGAACGGCGATTCGAACCGAGGTTCCCGGTCGAACGATTCCGCTCGTCCACTCGTCGTCGGCGGTGCTCCACGGACTCTGAATATTTCTCGCCTAGTTCGCTCCGAAACGACGAATTCGAGCGACCGCGCGCACCGCACCGCGTTCGTGTTCGTCCGACGTTCCACGGATGATTTACCCACGTTAATCATTACATCGTACGCCGCTCGTAAAATTTCCAAACGTACTCGTCGGTCGAACGGCGATTCGAACCGAGGTTCCCGGTCGAACGATTCCGCTCGTCCACTCGTCGTCGGCGGTGCTCCACGGACTCTGAATATTTCTCGCCTAGTTCGCTCCGAAACGACGAATTCGAGCGACCGCGCGCACCGCACCGCGTTCGTGTTCGTCCGACGTTCCACGGATGATTTACCCACGTTAATCATTACATCGTACGCCGCTCGTAAAATTTCCAAACGTACTCGTCGGTCGAACGGCGATTCGAACCGAGGTTCCCGGTCGAACGATTCCGCTCGTCCACTCGTCGTCGGAGGTGCTCCACGGACTCTGAATATTTCTCGCCTAGTTCGCTCCGAAACGACGAATTCGAGCGACCGCGCGCACCGCACCGCGTTCGTGTTCGTCCGACGTTCCACGGATGATTTATCCACGTTAATCATTACATCGTACGCCGCTCGTAAAATTTCCAAACGTACTCGTCGGTCGAACGGCGATTCGAACCGAGGTTCCCGGTCGAACGATTCCGCTCGTCCACTCGTCGTCGGCGGTGCTCCACGGACTCTGAATATTTCTCGCCTAGTTCGCTCCGAAACGACGAATTCGAGCGACCGCGCGCACCGCACCGCGTTCGTGTTCGTCCGACGTTCCACGGATGATTTACCCACGTTAATCATTACATCGTACGCCGCTCGTAAAATTTCCAAACGTACTCGTCGGTCGAACGGCGATTCGAACCGAGGTTCCCGGTCGAACGATTCCGCTCGTCCACTCGTCGTCGGCGGTGCTCCACGGACTCTGAATATTTCTCGCCCAGTTCGCTCCGAAACGACGAATTCGAGCGACCGCGCGCACCGCACCGCGTTCGTGTTCGTCCGACGTTCCACGGATGATTTACCCACGTTAATCATTACATCGTACGCCGCTCGTAAAATTTCCAAACGTACTCGTCGGTCGAACGGCGATTCGAACCGAGGTTCCCGGTCGAACGATTCCGCTCGTCCACTCGTCGTCGGCGGTGCTCCACGGACTCTGAATATTTCTCGCCTAGTTCGCTCCGAAACGACGAATTCGAGCGACCGCGCGCACCGCACCGCGTTCGTGTTCGTCCGACGTTCCACGGATGATTTACCCACGTTAATCATTACATCGTACGCCGCTCGTAAAATTTCCAAACGTACTCGTCGGTCGAACGGCGATTCGAACCGAGGTTCCCGGTCGAACGATTCCGCTCGTCCACTGGTCGTCGGCGGTGCTCCACGGACTCTGAATATTTCTCGCCTAGTTCGCTCCGAAACGACGAATTCGAGCGACCGCGCGCACCGCACCGCGTTCGTGTTCGTCCGACGTTCCACGGATGATTTACCCACGTTAATCATTACATCGTACGCCGCTCGTAAAATTTCCAAACGTACTCGTCGGTCGAACGGCGATTCGAACCGAGGTTCCCGGTCGAACGATTCCGCTCGTCCACTCGTCGTCGGCGGTGCTCCACGGACTCTGAATATTTCCCGCCTAGTTCGCTCCGAAACGACGAATTCGAGCGACCGCGCGCACCGCACCGCGTTCGTGTTCGTCCGACGTTCCACGGATGATTTACCCACGTTAATCATTACATCGTACGCCGCTCGTAAAATTTCCAAACGTACTCGTCGGTCGAACGGCGATTCGAACCGAGGTTCCCGGTCGAACGATTCCGCTCGTCCACTCGTCGTCGGCGGTGCTCCACGGACTCTGAATATTTCTCGCCTAGTTCGCTCCGAAACGACGAATTCGAGCGACCGCGCGCACCGCACCGCGTTCGTGTTCGTCCGACGTTCCACGGATGATTTACCCACGTTAATCATTACATCGTACGCCGCTCGTAAAATTTCCAAACGTACTCGTCGGTCGAACGGCGATTCGAACCGAGGTTCCCGGTCGAACGATTCCGCTCGTCCACTCGTCGTCGGCGGTGCTCCACGGACTCTGAATATTTCTCGCCCAGTTCGCTCCGAAACGACGTGTTCCAGCGAGCGCGCGCACCGCACCGCGTTCCTGTTCGTCCGACGTTCCACGGATGATTTATCCACGTTAATCATTACATCGTACGCCGCTCGTAAAATTTCCAATCGTACTCGTCGGTCGAACGGCGATTCGAACCGAGGTTCCCGGTCGAACGATTCCGCTCGTCCACTCGTCGTCGGCGGTGCTCCACGGACTCTGAATATTTCTCGCCTAGTTCGCTCCGAAACGACGAATTCGAGCGACCGCGCGCACCGCACCGCGTTCTTGTTCGTCCGACGTTCCACGGATGATTTACCCACGTTAATCATTACATCGTACGCCGCTCGTAAAATTTCCAAACGTACTCGTCGGTCGAACGGCGATTCGAACCGAGGTTCCCGGTCGAACGATTCCGCTCGTCCACTCGTCGTCGGCGGTGCTCCACGGACTCTGAATATTTCTCGCCCAGTTCGCTCCGAAACGACGAATTCGAGCGACCGCGCGCACCGCACCGCGTTCGTGTTCGTCCGACGTTCCACGGATGATTTATCCACGTTAATCATTACATCGTACGCCGCTCGTAAAATTTCCAAACGTACTCGTCGGTCGAACGGCGATTCGAACCGAGGTTCCCGGTCGAACGATTCCGCTCGTCCACTCGTCGTCGGCGGTGCTCCACGGACTCTGAATATTTCTCGCCCAGTTCGCTCCGAAACGACGAATTCGAGCGACCGCGCGCACCGCACCGCGTTCGTGTTCGTCCGACGTTCCACGGATGATTTATCCACGTTAATCATTACATCGTACGCCGCACGTAACATTTCCAAACGTACTCGTCGGTCGAACGGCGATTCGAACCGAGGTTCCCGGTCGAACGATTCCGCTCGTCCACTCGTCGTCGGCGGTGCTCCACGGACTCTGAATATTTCTCGCCCAGTTCGCTCCGAAACGACGAATTCGAGCGACCGCGCGCACCGCACCGCGTTCGTGTTCGTCCGACGTTCCACGGATGATTTATCCACGTTAATCATTACATCGTACGCCGCTCGTAAAATTTCCAAACGTACTCGTCGGTCGAACGGCGATTCGAACCGAGGTTCCCGGTCGAACGATTCCGCTCGTCCACTCGTCGTCGGCGGTGCTCCACGGACTCTGAACATTTCTCGCCTAGTTCGCTCCGAAACGACGAATTCGAGCGACCGCGCGCACCGCACCGCGTTCGTGTTCGTCCGACGTTCCACGGATGATTTACCCACGTTAATCATTACATCGTACGCCGCTCGTAAAATTTCCAAACGTACTCGTCGGTCGAACGGCGATTCGAACCGAGGTTCCCGGTCGAACGATTCCGCTCGTCCACTCGTCGTCGGCGGTGCTCCACGGACTCTGAATATTTCTCGCCCAGTTCGCTCCGAAACGACGTGTTCCAGCGAGCGCGCGCACCGCACCGCGTTCGTGTTCGTCCGACGTTCCACGGATGATTTATCCACGTTAATCATTACATCGTACGCCGCTCGTAAAATTTCCAATCGTACTCGTCGGTCGAACGGCGATTCAAACCGAGGTTCCCGGTCGAACGATTCCGCTCGTCCACTCGTCGTCGGCGGTGCTCCACGGACTCTGAATATTTCTCGCCTAGTTCGCTCCGAAACGACGAATTCGAGCGACCGCGCGCACCGCACCGCGTTCTTGTTCGTCCGACGTTCCACGGATGATTTACCCACGTTAATCATTACATCGTACGCCGCTCGTAAAATTTCCAAACGTACTCGTCGGTCGAACGGCGATTCGAACCGAGGTTCCCGGTCGAACGATTCCGCTCGTCCACTCGTCGTCGGCGGTGCTCCACGGACTCTGAATATTTCTCGCCCAGTTCGCTCCGAAACGACGAATTCGAGCGACCGCGCGCACCGCACCGCGTTCGTGTTCGTCCGACGTTCCACGGATGATTTATCCACGTTAATCATTACATCGTACGCCGCTCGTAAAATTTCCAAACGTACTCGTCGGTCGAACGGCGATTCGAACCGAGGTTCCCGGTCGAACGATTCCGCTCGTCCACTCGTCGTCGGCGGTGCTCCACGGACTCTGAATATTTCTCGCCCAGTTCGCTCCGAAACGACGAATTCGAGCGACCGCGCGCACCGCACCGCGTTCGTGTTCGTCCGACGTTCCACGGATGATTTATCCACGTTAATCATTACATCGTACGCCGCTCGTAAAATTTCCAAACGTACTCGTCGGTCGAACGGCGATTCGAACCGAGGTTCCCGGTCGAACGATTCCGCTCGTCCACTCGTCGTCGGCGGTGCTCCACGGACTCTGAATATTTCTCGCCCAGTTCGCTCCGAAACGACGAATTCGAGCGACCGCGCGCACCGCACCGCGTTCGTGTTCGTCCGACGTTCCACGGATGATTTATCCACGTTAATCATTACATCGTACGCCGCTCGTAAAATTTCCAAACGTACTCGTCGGTCGAACGGCGATTCGAACCGAGGTTCCCGGTCGAACGATTCCGCTCGTCCACTCGTCGTCGGCGGTGCTCCACGGACTCTGAACATTTCTCGCCTAGTTCGCTCCGAAACGACGAATTCGAGCGACCGCGCGCACCGCACCGCGTTCGTGTTCGTCCGACGTTCCACGGATGATTTATCCACGTTAATCATTACATCGTACGCCGCTCGTAAAATTTCCAAACGTACTCGTCGGTCGAACGGCGATTCGAACCGAGGTTCCCGGTCGAACGATTCCGCTCGTCCACTCGTCGTCGGCGGTGCTCCACGGACTCTGAATATTTCTCGCCCAGTTCGCTCCGAAACGACGAATTCGAGCGACCGCGCGCACCGCACCGCGTTCGTGTTCGTCCGACGTTCCACGGATGATTTATCCACGTTAATCATTACATCGTACGCCGCTCGTAAAATTTCCAAACGTACTCGTCGGTCGAACGGCGATTCGAACCGAGGTTCCCGGTCGAACGATTCCGCTCGTCCACTCGTCGTCGGCGGTGCTCCACGGACTCTGAATATTTCTCGCCCAGTTCGCTCCGAAACGACGAATTCGAGCGACCGCGCGCACCGCACCGCGTTCGTGTTCGTCCGACGTTCCACGGATGATTTATCCACGTTAATCATTACATCGTACGCCGCTCGTAAAATTTCCAAACGTACTCGTCGGTCGAACGGCGATTCGAACCGAGGTTCCCGGTCGAACGATTCCGCTCTTCCACTCGTCGTCGGCGGTGCTCCACGGACTCTGAATATTTCTCGCCCAGTTCGCTCCGAAACGACGAATTCGAGCGACCGCGCGCACCGCACCGCGTTCGTGTTCGTCCGACGTTCCACGGATGATTTATCCACGTTAATCATTACATCGTACGCCGCTCGTAAAATTTCCAAACGTACTCGTCGGTCGAACGGCGATTCGAACCGAGGTTCCCGGTCGAACGATTCCGCTCGTCCACTCGTCGTCGGCGGTGCTCCACGGACTCTGAATATTTCTCGCCTAGTTCGCTCCGAAACGACGAATTCGAGCGACCGCGCGCACCGCACCGCGTTCGTGTTCGTCCGACGTTCCACGGATGATTTACCCACGTTAATCATTACATCGTACGCCGCTCGTAAAATTTCCAAACGTACTCGTCGGTCGAACGGCGATTCGAACCGAGGTTCCCGGTCGAACGATTCCGCTCGTCCACTGGTCGTCGGCGGTGCTCCACGGACTCTGAATATTTCTCGCCTAGTTCGCTCCGAAACGACGAATTCGAGCGACCGCGCGCACCGCACCGCGTTCGTGTTCGTCCGACGTTCCACGGATGATTTACCCACGTTAATCATTACATCGTACGCCGCTCGTAAAATTTCCAAACGTACTCGTCGGTCGAACGGCGATTCGAACCGAGGTTCCCGGTCGAACGATTCCGCTCGTCCACTCGTCGTCGGCGGTGCTCCACGGACTCTGAATATTTCCCGCCTAGTTCGCTCCGAAACGACGAATTCGAGCGACCGCGCGCACCGCACCGCGTTCGTGTTCGTCCGACGTTCCACGGATGATTTACCCACGTTAATCATTACATCGTACGCCGCTCGTAAAATTTCCAAACGTACTCGTCGGTCGAACGGCGATTCGAACCGAGGTTCCCGGTCGAACGATTCCGCTCGTCCACTCGTCGTCGGCGGTGCTCCACGGACTCTGAATATTTCTCGCCTAGTTCGCTCCGAAACGACGAATTCGAGCGACCGCGCGCACCGCACCGCGTTCGTGTTCGTCCGACGTTCCACGGATGATTTACCCACGTTAATCATTACATCGTACGCCGCTCGTAAAATTTCCAAACGTACTCGTCGGTCGAACGGCGATTCGAACCGAGGTTCCCGGTCGAACGATTCCGCTCGTCCACTCGTCGTCGGCGGTGCTCCACGGACTCTGAATATTTCTCGCCCAGTTCGCTCCGAAACGACGTGTTCCAGCGAGCGCGCGCACCGCACCGCGTTCCTGTTCGTCCGACGTTCCACGGATGATTTATCCACGTTAATCATTACATCGTACGCCGCTCGTAAAATTTCCAATCGTACTCGTCGGTCGAACGGCGATTCGAACCGAGGTTCCCGGTCGAACGATTCCGCTCGTCCACTCGTCGTCGGCGGTGCTCCACGGACTCTGAATATTTCTCGCCTAGTTCGCTCCGAAACGACGAATTCGAGCGACCGCGCGCACCGCACCGCGTTCTTGTTCGTCCGACGTTCCACGGATGATTTACCCACGTTAATCATTACATCGTACGCCGCTCGTAAAATTTCCAAACGTACTCGTCGGTCGAACGGCGATTCGAACCGAGGTTCCCGGTCGAACGATTCCGCTCGTCCACTCGTCGTCGGCGGTGCTCCACGGACTCTGAATATTTCTCGCCCAGTTCGCTCCGAAACGACGAATTCGAGCGACCGCGCGCACCGCACCGCGTTCGTGTTCGTCCGACGTTCCACGGATGATTTATCCACGTTAATCATTACATCGTACGCCGCTCGTAAAATTTCCAAACGTACTCGTCGGTCGAACGGCGATTCGAACCGAGGTTCCCGGTCGAACGATTCCGCTCGTCCACTCGTCGTCGGCGGTGCTCCACGGACTCTGAATATTTCTCGCCCAGTTCGCTCCGAAACGACGAATTCGAGCGACCGCGCGCACCGCACCGCGTTCGTGTTCGTCCGACGTTCCACGGATGATTTATCCACGTTAATCATTACATCGTACGCCGCACGTAAAATTTCCAAACGTACTCGTCGGTCGAACGGCGATTCGAACCGAGGTTCCCGGTCGAACGATTCCGCTCGTCCACTCGTCGTCGGCGGTGCTCCACGGACTCTGAATATTTCTCGCCCAGTTCGCTCCGAAACGACGAATTCGAGCGACCGCGCGCACCGCACCGCGTTCGTGTTCGTCCGACGTTCCACGGATGATTTATCCACGTTAATCATTACATCGTACGCCGCTCGTAAAATTTCCAAACGTACTCGTCGGTCGAACGGCGATTCGAACCGAGGTTCCCGGTCGAACGATTCCGCTCGTCCACTCGTCGTCGGCGGTGCTCCACGGACTCTGAACATTTCTCGCCTAGTTCGCTCCGAAACGACGAATTCGAGCGACCGCGCGCACCGCACCGCGTTCGTGTTCGTCCGACGTTCCACGGATGATTTACCCACGTTAATCATTACATCGTACGCCGCTCGTAAAATTTCCAAACGTACTCGTCGGTCGAACGGCGATTCGAACCGAGGTTCCCGGTCGAACGATTCCGCTCGTCCACTCGTCGTCGGCGGTGCTCCACGGACTCTGAATATTTCTCGCCCAGTTCGCTCCGAAACGACGTGTTCCAGCGAGCGCGCGCACCGCACCGCGTTCCTGTTCGTCCGACGTTCCACGGATGATTTATCCACGTTAATCATTACATCGTACGCCGCTCGTAAAATTTCCAATCGTACTCGTCGGTCGAACGGCGATTCAAACCGAGGTTCCCGGTCGAACGATTCCGCTCGTCCACTCGTCGTCGGCGGTGCTCCACGGACTCTGAATATTTCTCGCCTAGTTCGCTCCGAAACGACGAATTCGAGCGACCGCGCGCACCGCACCGCGTTCTTGTTCGTCCGACGTTCCACGGATGATTTACCCACGTTAATCATTACATCGTACGCCGCTCGTAAAATTTCCAAACGTACTCGTCGGTCGAACGGCGATTCGAACCGAGGTTCCCGGTCGAACGATTCCGCTCGTCCACTCGTCGTCGGCGGTGCTCCACGGACTCTGAATATTTCTCGCCCAGTTCGCTCCGAAACGACGAATTCGAGCGACCGCGCGCACCGCACCGCGTTCGTGTTCGTCCGACGTTCCACGGATGATTTATCCACGTTAATCATTACATCGTACGCCGCTCGTAAAATTTCCAAACGTACTCGTCGGTCGAACGGCGATTCGAACCGAGGTTCCCGGTCGAACGATTCCGCTCGTCCACTCGTCGTCGGCGGTGCTCCACGGACTCTGAATATTTCTCGCCCAGTTCGCTCCGAAACGACGAATTCGAGCGACCGCGCGCACCGCACCGCGTTCGTGTTCGTCCGACGTTCCACGGATGATTTATCCACGTTAATCATTACATCGTACGCCGCTCGTAAAATTTCCAAACGTACTCGTCGGTCGAACGGCGATTCGAACCGAGGTTCCCGGTCGAACGATTCCGCTCGTCCACTCGTCGTCGGCGGTGCTCCACGGACTCTGAATATTTCTCGCCCAGTTCGCTCCGAAACGACGAATTCGAGCGACCGCGCGCACCGCACCGCGTTCGTGTTCGTCCGACGTTCCACGGATGATTTATCCACGTTAATCATTACATCGTACGCCGCTCGTAAAATTTCCAAACGTACTCGTCGGTCGAACGGCGATTCGAACCGAGGTTCCCGGTCGAACGATTCCGCTCGTCCACTCGTCGTCGGCGGTGCTCCACGGACTCTGAACATTTCTCGCCTAGTTCGCTCCGAAACGACGAATTCGAGCGACCGCGCGCACCGCACCGCGTTCGTGTTCGTCCGACGTTCCACGGATGATTTATCCACGTTAATCATTACATCGTACGCCGCTCGTAAAATTTCCAAACGTACTCGTCGGTCGAACGGCGATTCGAACCGAGGTTCCCGGTCGAACGATTCCGCTCGTCCACTCGTCGTCGGCGGTGCTCCACGGACTCTGAATATTTCTCGCCCAGTTCGCTCCGAAACGACGAATTCGAGCGACCGCGCGCACCGCACCGCGTTCGTGTTCGTCCGACGTTCCACGGATGATTTATCCACGTTAATCATTACATCGTACGCCGCTCGTAAAATTTCCAAACGTACTCGTCGGTCGAACGGCGATTCGAACCGAGGTTCCCGGTCGAACGATTCCGCTCGTCCACTCGTCGTCGGCGGTGCTCCACGGACTCTGAATATTTCTCGCCCAGTTCGCTCCGAAACGACGAATTCGAGCGACCGCGCGCACCGCACCGCGTTCGTGTTCGTCCGACGTTCCACGGATGATTTATCCACGTTAATCATTACATCGTACGCCGCTCGTAAAATTTCCAAACGTACTCGTCGGTCGAACGGCGATTCGAACCGAGGTTCCCGGTCGAACGATTCCGCTCTTCCACTCGTCGTCGGCGGTGCTCCACGGACTCTGAATATTTCTCGCCCAGTTCGCTCCGAAACGACGAATTCGAGCGACCGCGCGCACCGCACCGCGTTCGTGTTCGTCCGACGTTCCACGGATGATTTATCCACGTTAATCATTACATCGTACGCCGCTCGTAAAATTTCCAAACGTACTCGTCGGTCGAACGGCGATTCGAACCGAGGTTCCCGGTCGAACGATTCCGCTCGTCCACTCGTCGTCGGCGGTGCTCCACGGACTCTGAATATTTCTCGCCCAGTTCGCTCCGAAACGACGAATTCGAGCGACCGCGCGCACCGCACCGCGTTCGTGTTCGTCCGACGTTCCACGGATGATTTATCCACGTTAATCATTACATCGTACGCCGCTCGTAAAATTTCCAAACGTACTCGTCGGTCGAACGGCGATTCGAACCGAGGTTCCCGGTCGAACGATTCCGCTCGTCCACTCGTCGTCGGCGGTGCTCCACGGACTCTGAACATTTCTCGCCTAGTTCGCTCCGAAACGACGAATTCGAGCGACCGCGCGCACCGCACCGCGTTCGTGTTCGTCCGACGTTCCACGGATGATTTACCCACGTTAATCATTACATCGTACGCCGCTCGTAAAATTTCCAAACGTACTCGTCGGTCGAACGGCGAGTCGAAGCGACGCTCCCGGCTGCAGGATTCCGCTCGTCCACTTGTCGTCGGCGGAGCTCCTCGAACTTAGAATATTTTTCGCTTCGGTCGCTCGTAAGCAATACGTCCGGATGAAAAAAGTTACGCAACTGTTTTTGAGTGTGTTCCATAGCGTTGTCGTTCGTTTGTAGAGCATTGCGGGATAGTACACGCTTTTTATGATAATCACATTCGTTTATGTTGCCCTCTCGGCGGTCCAAAGCTATACGCTTGAAAGGGAAAACCTTTTCTATTTTATTGGAAAATTTTTTTTGGAAGTTAAATATATGTATATTTTTCGTTTTTTCTATCTCCATAATGTTACTGAAGCAATTTGTGAAGTAAAAAAATTTTTGAAATAAAATGTGGATTCTAAGTTTCACCGGGTCGGCCGGCCTACCTGCCGGTCGAGCGGTTCGCTGCCGTAAGCGCGCGGCTGTAACTCCGTGCGGCGCCGGCGTCCCGGCCGGTCGGCCGGTATCTTTAAGAGAGTCGGTCGGTCCGCTCGAGTCGAGCGAGGCGGCAAGTCGAGCGCGTACCCATTCTATGGCCTCGGCTGAGAAGCGGTGTACCGTTCGCGTCGTCTTTCGCTCAGTACTCTACTATAAGCGTGCCGATTCGGAAATTATAAACTTCTCTACACAGCATTACCACGGGTCGGTGTCTATGACCGAATGGCCCTTATGTGGTGAGCGTCCTTTGGGGCGTTGGTTACGAATTTATTCGTACCTACCGAGCATTCAACTCACTCCACTCCGAGCGAGAATATATTTTGAAACATTATTTTCGAAAAATTTAAGAAGAGGAAATTCCTCTAAGTTTAACGCGCCTCTTACGAGAGGGCCAGCGATACGGAGACAACTAAGTTGTCTCAATGAGAGCGAAAGGTGTGAAAGAAGTATGTCCCGTGGAGAAAATACGTGGTTTGGAAACAGACTTCGTATCTGCGGGAAGATTTTAATTTGACCAAACACTTGAATAGCGGGGAAGGCTCTAACACACGTGGCTGCCGTGAGGTTAGAGTTCTTGTTGCCGTTGACGAAGGAGAAATGAAACATAGAATGTAGTCGACCGGTCTTAAAAGACCGGCGGCGAAACGAGCAGCAACACTCTCGAACATAAACGAGCAGCGATGCACGAAGCTCCCTGGTTGATCCTGCCAGTAGTCATATGCTTGTCTCAAAGATTAAGCCATGCATGTCTCAGTACATGCCGAATTAAGGTGAAACCGCGAATGGCTCATTAAATCAGTTATGGTTCCTTAGATCGTACCCACATTTACTTGGATAACTGTGGTAATTCTAGAGCTAATACATGCAAACCAGAGTTCCGACCAGAGATGGAAGGAACGCATTTATTAGATCAAAACCAATCGGTGACGGCCGGCTTGTCCGGACGACCATCGTTTGCTTTGGTGACTCTGAATAACTTTTTGCTGATCGCACGGTCA